>JACCIE010000010.1:2605000-5210000 GCA_018906755.1 Sycophaga agraensis | reverse complement strand
TAAAACCCGTTCCCACTTAATAATGCGTCAACTCTCAAAGCGTAAAATAACTAGAGCATTCGACTCTTGCACGTGGGGACTACGCGGATTCGCGCAGGCGCGAAGTGCGCGTATCGCGAGGGCTTTCATAATCGGCGAATATTTAGGGGTCGGACGGCCCGGCGGACCGCCGCGCGGGCCGGCCAGCGGTGCCACGGAGCCTCGGCCCTTTCCAAACACGGCCGCTTCGTTACATTGTTATCTGCGAGATGTCAAAGATACGTAATTGTAGTGTCGATTAAAACCGTAGATACATAATATACATTGATAGGTATTAGTTAATAAACACTGAATCATAGTTTTTTTATAAAATCAGTTCCCACACAATAATATCTCAACTCTCAAAGCGTAAAATAACTAGAGCATTCGACTCTTGCACGTGGGGACTACGCGGATTCGCGAGGCGCGAAGTGACGTGTATCGCGAGGGCTTTGATAATCGGCGAATATTTAGGGGTCGGACGCCGGCGGACCGCCGCGCGGCCGGCCAGCGGTGCCACGGAGTCTCGGCCCTTTCCAAATACGGCCGCTTCGTTACATTTTATCTGCAAGATGTCAAAGATACGTCACTGTAGTGTCGATTAAACCATAGATACATAATATAGATTGATAGGTATTAGTTAATAAACACTGAATCAATAGTTTTTTTATAAAATCAGTTCCCACACAATAATATCTCAACTCTCAAAGCGTAAAATAACTAGAGCATTCGACTCTTGCACGTGGGGACTACGCGGATTCGCGAGGCGCGAAGTGACGCGTATCGCGAGGGCTTTCATAATCGGCGAATATTTAGGGGTCGGACGCCGGCGGACCGCCGCGCGGCCGGCCAGCGGTGCCACGGAGTCTCGGCCCTTTCCAAATACGGCCGCTTCGTTACATTTTATCTGCAAGATGTCAAAGATACGTCACTGTAGTGTCGATTAAACCATAGATACATAATATAGATTGATAGGTATTAGTTAATAAACACTGAATCAATAGTTTTTTAATAAAACCCGTTCCCACTTAATAATGCGTCAACTCTCAAAGCGTAAAATAACTAGAGCATTCGACTCTTGCACGTGGGGACTACGCGGATTCGCGAGGCGCGAAGTGACGTGTATCGCGAGGGCTTTGATAATCGGCGAATATTTAGGGGACGGACGCCGGCGGAACGCCGCGCGGCCGGCCAGCGGTGCCACGGAGCCTCGGCCCTTTCCAAACACGGCCGCTTCGTTACATTTTATCTGCAAGATGTCAAAGATACGTAACTATAATGTCGATTAAACCATAGATACATAATATAGATTGATAGGTATTAGTTAATAAACACTGAATCAATAGTTTTTTAATAAAACCCGTTACCACTTAATAATGCGTCAACTCTCAAAGCGTAAAATAACTAGAGCATTCGACTCTTGCACGTGGGGACTACGCGGATTCGCGAGGCGCGAAGTGACGCGTATCGCGAGGGCTTTCATAATCGGCGAATATTTAGGGGACGGACGCCGGCGGAACGCCGCGCGGCCGGCCAGCGGTGCCACGGAGCCTCGGCCCTTTCCAAACACGGCCGCTTCGTTACATTTTATCTGCAAGATGTCAAAGATACGTAACTATAGTGTCGATTAAACCATAGATACATAATATAGATTGATAGGTATTAGTTAATAAACACTGAATCAATAGTTTTTTAATAAAACCCGTTCCCACTTAATAATGCGTCAACTCTCAAAGCATAAAATAACTAGAGCATTCGACTCTTGCACGTGGGGACTACGCGGATTCGCGAGGCGCGAAGTGACGTGTATCGCGAGGGCTTTGATAATCGGCGAATATTTAGGGGACGGACGCCGGCGGAACGCCGCGCGGCCGGCCAGCGGTGCCACGGAGCCTCGGCCCTTTCCAAACACGGCCGCTTCGTTACATTTTATCTGCGAGATGTCAAAGATACGTAATTGTAGTGTCGATTAAACCGTAGATACATAATATACATTGATAGGTATTAGTTAATAAACACTGAATCAATAGTTTTTTTATAAAATCAGTTCCCACACAATAATATCTCAACTCTCAAAGCGTAAAATAACTAGAGCATTCGACTCTTGCACGTGGGGACTACGCGGATTCGCGAGGCGCGAAGTGACGTGTATCGCGAGGGCTTTGATAATCGGCGAATATTTAGGGGTCGGACGCCGGCGGACCGCCGCGCGGCCGGCCAGCGGTGCCACGGAGTCTCGGCCCTTTCCAAATACGGCCGCTTCGTTACATTTTATCTGCAAGATGTCAAAGATACGTCACTGTAGTGTCGATTAAACCATAGATACATAATATAGATTGATAGGTATTAGTTAATAAATAAATATTTTTTAATAAAGCTCGTTCCCACTTAATGTGCGTCAACTCTCAAATGGCAAAATAACTAGAGCATTTGGCTCTTGAATGTGGGGACACCGCGGACTCACAAGGCGTGATCCACACTGAATCACTAGTTTTTTTATAAATCAGTTCCCACACAATAATATCTCAACTCCTCAAAGCGGTAAAATAACTCGAGCATTCCGACTGCTTGCACGTTGGGGACTACGCGGATTCGCGAGGCGCGAAGTGACGTGTATCGCGCTGGGCTTTGATAATCCGGCGAATATTTAGGGGACGGACGCCGGCGGAACGCCGCGCGGACCGGCCAAGCGGTTGCCACGGAGCCTCGGCCCTTTCCCAACACGGCCGCTTCGTTACCATTTTATCTGCAAGATGTCAAAGCTAGTAACTATTCATGTCGATTTCAACCATAGATACATAATATAGATGATAGGTATTAGTTAATAAACACTGAATCAATAGTTTTTTATAAAACCCGTGCACCCACTAATATGCGTCAACTCTCAAAGCGTTAACTAACTAGAGCATTCGACTCTTGCACGTGGGGACTACGCGGATTCGCGAGGCGCGAAGTGACGCTGTATCGCGAGGGCTTTCATAATCGGCGAATATTTAGGGGTCGGACGCCGGCGGACCGCCGCGCGGCCGGCCAGCGGTGCCACGGAGCCTCGGCCCTTTCCAAACACGGCCGCTTCGTTACATTTTATCTGCGAGATGTCAAAGATACGTAACTTGTAGTGTCGATTAAACCAGTAGATACATAATATAGATTGATAGGTATTAGTTAATAAACACTGAATCAATAGTTTTTTTATAAAATCAGTTCCCACTTAATAATGCGTCAACTCTCAAAGCGTAAAATAACTAGAGCATTCGACTCTTGCACGTGGGGACTACGCGGATTCGCGAGGCGCGAAGTGACGCGTATCGCGAGGGCTTTCATAATAGGCGAATATTTAGGGTAACGGACGCCGGCGGAACGCCGCGCGGCCGGCCAGCGGTGCCACGGAGCCTCGGCCCTTTCCAAACACGGGCCGCTTCGTTACATTTTATCTGCAAGATGTCAAAGATACGTAACTATAAGTGTCGATTAAACCATAGATACATAATATAGATTGATAGGTATTAGTTAATAAACACTGAATCAATAGTTTTTTAATAAAATCAGTTCCCACCTAATAATAGCGTCAACTCTCAAAGCGTAAAATAACTAGAGCATTCGACTCTTGCACGTGGGGGACTACGCGGATTCGCGAGGCGCGAAGTTGACGTGTATCGCGAGGGCTTTGATAATCGGCGAATATTTAGGGGACGGACGCCGGCGGAACGCCGCGCGGCCGGCCAGCGGTGCCACGGAGCCTCGGCCCTTTCCAAACACGGCCGCTTCGTTTAATTTTATCTGCAAGATATCGAAGCTAACGTAGTGTCGATTAAACCATAGATTTACATCATATAGATTGATAGGTATTAGTTAATAAACACTGAATCCATAGTTTTTTTAATAAAATCCCGTTCCCACACTTAATAATAGCGTCCAACTCTCAAAGCGTAAAATAACTAGAGCATTCGACTCTTGCACGTGGGGACTACGCGGATTCGTGAGGCGCGAAGTGACGCGTATCGCGAGGGCTTTCATAATCGGCGAATATTTAGGGGTCGGACGCCGGCGGACCGCCGCGCGGCCGGCCAGCGGTGCCACGGAGTCTCGGCCCTTTCCAAATACGGCCGCTTCGTTACATTTTATCTGCAAGATGTCAAAGATACGTCACTGTAGTGTCGATTAAACCATAGATACATAATATAGATTGATAGGTATTAGTTAATAAACACTGAATCAATAAATGCGTCGATTTAAATGCAATGCGGCCATCAGTCGAGATGCTTCAGGATTAGTGGTGCATTCGACTCTTGCACGTGGGGACTACGCGGATTCGCGAGGCGCGAAGTGACCGCGAATAATCGGCGAATATTTAGGGGTCGTGCCACGGAGCCTCGGCCCTTTCCAAACACGGCCGCTTCGTTACATTTTATCTGCAAGATGTCAAAGATACGTGTGTCGATTAAACCATAGATACATAATATAGATTGATAGGTATTAGTTAATAAACACTGAATCAATAGTTTTTTAATAAAACCCGTTACCACTTAATAATGCGTCAACTCTCAAAGCGTAAAATAACTAGAGCATTCGACTCTTGCACGTGGGGACTACGCGGATTCGCAAGGCGCGAAGTGACGCGTATCGCGAGGGCTTTCATAATCGGCGAATATTTAGGGGTCGGACGCCGGCGGTCCGCCGCGCGGCCGGCCAGCGGTGCCACGGAGCCTCGGCCCTTTCCAAATACGGCCGCTTCGTTACATTTTATCTGCGAGATGTCAACGATATGTAATTGTAGTGTCGATTAAACCGTAGATACATAATATACATTGATAGGTATTAGTTAATAAACACTGAATCAATAGTTTTTTTATAAAATCAGTTCCCACACAATAATATCTCAACTCTCAAAGCGTAAAATAACTAGAGCATTCGACTCTTGCACGTGGGGACTACGCGGATTCGCGAGGCGCGAAGTGACGTGTATCGCGAGGGCTTTGATAATCGGCGAATATTTAGGGGTCGGACGCCCGCGGACCGCCGCGCGAGCGGCCAGCGGTGCCCCGGAGTCTCGGCTCTTTCCAAACACGACCGCTTCGTTACATTTTATCTGCGAGATATCGAAGCTACGTAACTATAGTGTCGATTAAACCATAGATACATAATATAGATTGATAGGTATTAGTTAATAAACACTGAATCAATAGTTTTTTAATAAGACCCGTTCCCACTTAATAATGTGTCAACTCTCAAAGGATAAAATGACTAGAGAATTAGGCTCCTGAATGTGGAGATAACGCGCAATCTCGAATCGCGAAGTGACGCGTATCGCGAGGGTTCCTTAGTCGACGATTGTTTAGGGGTCGGACGCCGGCGGACCGCCGCGCGAATAGCCAGCGGTGCCACGGAGCCTCGGCCATTTACAAATGCGGTTGCTTCGTTACATTTTATCAGCGGGTTACATAGTATCTGCGAGATGTCGAAGATACGTCACTGTAGTGTCGATTAAACCATAGATACATAATACGGATTGATAGGTATTAGTTAATAAACAGTGAATAAATATTTTTTTATAAAGCTCGTTCCCACATTATAATGTCTCAACTCTCAAATGGCAAAATAACTAGAGCATTTGGCTCTTGAATGTGGGGACACCGCGGACTCACAAGGCGTGATCCGAGGCTTATCGCGAGGGTTCCGTAATCGACGTTTGTTTAGGGGTCGGACGCCCGCGGACCGCCGCGCGAGCGTCCAGCGGTGCCACAGAGTCTCGGCCCTTTCCAAACACGGCCGCTTCGTTACATTTTATCTATGAGATGTCGAAGGTACGTAACTATAGTGTCGATTAAACCATAGATACATAATACAGATTGATAGGTATTAGTTAATAAACACTGAATCAATAGTTTTTTAATAAAACCCGTTCCCACTTAATAATGCGTCAACTCTCAAAGCATAAAATAACTAGAGCATTCGACTCTTGCACGTGGGGACTACGCGGATTCGCGAGGCGCGTGGCGAGGCGTATTGCGAGGGCTTTCATAGTCGACGATTGTTTAGGGGTCGGACGCCCGCGGACAGCCGCGCGGCCGGCCAGCGGTGCCACGGAGTCTCGGCCCTTTCCAAACACGGCCGCTTCGTTACATTATATCTGCGAGATGTCGAAGATACGTTAGTGAAGTGTCGACTAAACCATAGATACATAATATAGATTGATAGGTATTAGTTAATAAACCCTGAATCAATATTTTATTCATAAAATCAGTTCTCACTTAACAATGTCTCAACTCTCAAAGGGTATAATAGCATTCGTCTCCTGAACGCCGAGACGACGCTGATTCCCGAGACACGATGCGAGGCATATCGCGAGGGCTCCGTAATCAGCGCCGTGCCGGCCTGCGCTGCGACGGAGCCTCGTGTCTTTACAAATACGGATGCTTCGTCACAATATGTATATATTTTTTCTTCTCAGGTTTTTGCACAGTTCTTACCGAATAATTTTTTATATATTAGCTAAGAAGCGTTATGAAAAACTAGAATACTGACTAGTTAAACTCGTTAATTTTCTACCTGGAAGGAAGCGTGACTAATTAAAACAAAATTATGAAGCTCACATGTAAGCCCTCAAGTATATAGGATCAACATCTCATTATACATAATAACTTCACTAACCGGGGATGCAGAAGATTCGCGAACATGAAGCGTGCTCACCTGCGGCGAGATACACATATGCGGCCGCGTAGGACATTAATTTGTAGCGCGTGCCGTGCGCGGCTTAACCGTTGGCTCGATCCAAGCTCTGCCGCCCTCGAGGGTTCGGGCAATTGCGAGGGTCATCCAGTTACACAGCAGGCGCTGCTGGAGGGTGACCAAAGCGCGGATAGCCGGCCATCGGCACCGCTCGTATCCATCGATTGCCCCAGCCCCCCTCATATTCATTTTTATATTCAGACGAGGATTACAGCAATATCTTATTTCTATCTAATGCCGTGATAGGAAGTGAAAGGGTGAAAGACATTATGCACGTTCGAAGTTGATGGTGCTTATGAAGATTTGCAGACTTTGATATCATAGTTGTATGTTATAAAAATGATTAGGGCACATAACCGCTTTTGTCCAGTACTCGTTTTAATAACTAAGTCCAATAACTGTTGACCTATTCATGCCATTTCGGGCACCATAAGTATATTGTTAAACACACGATGTATCCTGCGCGTAACGCTGCTTCATTATGTACACCTTTGAGCCTAAAGAAAGTTACTACTCTGTACATATATTCTCATATCTCTGCATTCATGTGAGGCGCAATACAAGTTTAAATTGCGCATGCCACACCATCGTGATCTCGTTCAAAACTTTGTCTCTTTGTAATCAACACGATGTCATTACTGGGCATCCCGCTATTTTTCCCCTGCTGACCTCCGCCTATTCTTCTGCCCGCTCCTGCTTTTTATGGCGCGTCGACTCTCTTTGAAACTACGATATCTTTGAACCAGCTTCAGCATATGTAATAAAATCTTACGAATGGGACGGTACAACGAAAAAGAATCCAATTAGTACAGGGAAAGCGGCTGAAACTTCGTTTTCTAGTTTATCATTCTCCAGTTTTATATTACCTTTGTACGTTATTCTGCGCTGTAGCGTTTTTAATAATAATCTACATTAAAAATGTCGTAAGCGAGGTCCGAAGCACGCGACATCACGCCATGGACGTAATGAAGATCGGATCCTATTTCAGTTTGCTCTCGCACACAAAGTGAAAAATCGAGATCACAAAGTCGAGGTCCCGTGAGGCGGCAGCAAAATCTGGCGGGGCAAAAAAAAGTACGGCTTCGCTGAGGGGCACGTGCCTGTCTACTTTCATTCCCTTTTTCGGCCCCGGCGCGCCGGGCAGGCGATCAATACTGCGCGCGATGTAACCTGCACCTAATAGCTTGTTATTATCAGCGCTGCGAACGCTAAATGAAGTTGTTCGCCCTACGCCGGGTTTCGAGTGCGGATCGGGCCGCTGCCCCGAGCGCATTCCCGAACGCTGCTTCGAGCCCAGGGCCGCTCCCGGCTATCGTTAATTGTACTCGAGTGTATTTCTTTCGCGGGGAAACGGGGCGCCCTATGCGCCTTCCACCCTCTCATAACGCACACGGCTCTCCATTAAAAATGTAATTTAGCGAGTAGGGAGATAAAACTCATCGATGTCCGTCGTCGCCCCGTGAACAACCCATAGAGATTAAATATAAACTGTCTAATTGCTGATATCGCGGGGCCCACGCGCCGCGTCCTTCAAATTCTTCGATTGCGCTGGGAGAGCGGCTGCGAGTCGCACTCGAGATTATTAATATTTTGATTTCAAAAAGCGGAGCCTGCTGTTACGCGAATTCCCGTCGGCGCCATCGAATAAAAAAACGCGAGGCTTTTTTCGAGCGGAACTTCCGTCGGCCAGGTGGAATTTATCCCCGTGTTGCCAAGGGCTGCCATGCACACGCTTTCCCTGTGCGCCGGCAGCTTTATTGTATAACGGACTATTCGAAGAGACTCTTGATTGATCTTTCAAATACCGAAAAGTTTACTCTCACCCCGAGAGTTGCGCGCTATTTGGAATAACGATCAGGCGCGGGCTTTTCAACAGCAGTCCGCCTAACGCTCATCTTTCAATTCGCAATAAAGCTTATACAATTACATCTGTCCGAATCGGTCCGACATTTATTTTACGATAAAGCTATTACCCGGCAGAAAAAAGAAGCTCCGACTCTCATTGTCGCGGGATAAGTACAAAGGCGCGGTCCGTGCAATTCCGAACGCACATTTCATCCTATTGTGCTTATTGGACAAAACTCCGGGCTTACTACTGAGCGAGAAATTCCTCCCATATCCCCGCCCCACCTCCTCGCCGGTCGAAACACAAGCATTAATAGCTCGCCGCGATCGCCGATGGCCCCTTTGATCAAAAACAATTGCCGCGTGTGAAAAGCGAAGGCGCGAGACTACTACTCGGACAATAAAGCCCCGTGCTTCAATGAATCAAGGACGGGCCCACTAATCACCCCGCGCTCCACCTCCCGAGGAATATTTCGAGCGCGCCTTTGAGCGGACTTTCGCCGACGCCGGTCCCGGGTTATAGAAATATCCGAGACCTAGTCAAGTTTCTTACTGGTGGGAGGTAATCGGCCGAGACTACCAGCTGGAGGGGGGAGGAGACTGCGCCTCGGGGGTGGGGCTTTGCAAGCTCCCGGACGAACTTGAGTTGGCGATTAATATTTGCAGACAATGGGCTCACGCGCATATTTCCCAGGAGCCGGATGCTCCGTCCTCCCCGCTCCAACGTCTTCTCCTTAAAGTCCCGTATCTACGCGATTTACCTTATCACTTACTGCCTTTCCGCGCCGTTAATCGAACTCGCCTGTGTACGCTCGGTGTTTAGTCTCTAAGAATCTTTTTGCCTCGCGTGGCAATACAGATGAAACTGTTATTTCGGGTTATTCGTGTATTTCTTTCCGAGCGCTGTTTCGATCACCGCTTGACCGTGCCAATATCAAATTTCATTTTTATGGGCGAGTTTCAGTAAGCGGCTGTACAGGATATTTGCGTGTATCGCTATCTGTGGGCTTTCGAATCATGGCTTACTAAAAGACATCGATAAATACCTTAATGGCTGAATAATAATTTTGGAAACATCCAAGTGATTTATTTGTCATAAGTGTAAAGTAAAAACATTTATTATTTCGCCGGATAATAACTCCATACCGTTTTGGATCTCACGATTGCCAATAATAATTCTATTTTACGACTTACAATGTTCAATATTGTTTGACGAAGCATATATTTAATTTTTGAAAGCCTTAAAGTAAAAGCATTTATTATTTCGCCGAATAATAACTCCATACCGTTTTGCATCTCACGATTGCCAATAATAATTCTATTTTACGACTTACAATGTTCAATATTGTTTGACGAAGTATATATTTTATTTTTGGAAGCCTTATTGACAATTTTATATCCTTCGTAAATGTTTACATTACGTAGTACATCATGTCCAATATTTATATCAAAAGGCTTCAGTACTGATAAAATGAGAAATTATAACTTGTCAGCTTTTAATGCTAAATGTTTGAAATATAAAGAATGCATTATAGAGAATTCTGAGAACTTGATGATTGAACAATAGTAAAAGCTATATTCGCAGAATAGTGTAAGCTAATACGTGCAATGTATGGCAGTGCCTATATGCAGTAAATAGATAAAGAAGGGAAAATTGACCTACTTAAATTATACACGACTGAAAATAATTAATTTTAAATGCAATTTTATATACTTAAATACCTTTATATACTTAAATCTTGTATATACTTAAATACTACTGCATATATATATAGTTTTTTATTCGGAAAAGAATTAAAGTCTTAAGAAGTACCGTTCATTCAAATTACATTTCGGATACATGGGTAATCCGCAAAGCTCAGATTAAAAGTAAAGCTATTATTACGAGTCAATGAAATTTCCAGTTTACAATATTGACCATATTGACTTTTGAACAGGTGTTCGAGCAGCTGTTTCAACACTCGAAACCAAGTTGAAATAATTGAGAGTTTTAACACGCGGAACATTAAAATCAATTGATTTGTAACAATTCCTTTAATTGATGGATGCTTATCGTGTATTTAATGATATTGATTTCCCAAGGAAAAAACATATCAATATATTGTAAATTGATAGGCAAATTGAGATTGCAGAGGCGCAGTCAAAACCACTCGGTAAAAAGTTGCGTACGCTCCTGCACATACAATGAATATTATCGCGCTTAGTGTCGTCTAAAGAAACATCCTGGCAGTTATACCGGGGTGGGCAATAGATGACGAAATAAAGCCCGCCGCTTGGCGAGTTCCGGTGCGCGGCCGGATCAATAATCCGCGAGGCAATATTTCCCCGGCGCGAAACCCGTTAGGCCGCTCCTCCGAATCGGCTAATTCATCCCGCCGCCTCATTGTTCTCCGCGGCTGTTGTGCCGCACCTCCCGATCTCCGGGGGCGCGGGGGTCACGGCCCGGCGCAGCTTGCGGTTTCGGGCTTCCAGCATGCGCCTGACGCGCGCTGCACGTGCGGCGCCTCTACGTGCGCCCCGGCCACATCCGCCGCTTAACGTACGAGGCAAGTTTCCTTTGTCCCGCCCGGGCTCTCGAGGCAAAAACCGGCGTTTTCCCCGCGGCCCCGGCGCTTCTTTCCCCCTACCGGCGCGTCATGGACATGATGGTCGCGCGGCTTAAAGCCCGCTTTCAAGAGCCCCTTCCTTGCCCCAGCGCTTTTTGTGTCAGTGGGTCAGGGCTTTTTACTCAGATCGCCGAGATTCCGCGGCGGCTCCGAGGCCGATACGTTTTTCCAGGACACTCGATCGCCTCCTATCGCCTTTTTTGCCTAAATCTCGCATGCCGCGTATTCACCCTTGGGAGAATAACTCGCGCGACGGAGGAGTGACGGCGGCATTGAATGGACCAGTGCCGCGCAGCTCGCGAGCGCCGATTTTTGCATGGCAAGCGGGATGCGAAAGGGCCTTGGGAAAAGTGCGGCCCTGCAATCAAACGGAACGACGACTTCGGGGCGCGCTGCGCGGCCTAGGAAAGGACGTGTTTACATAAATTTCACACGCCTCGGCATAGGTAATGGCTCGGGACGGCACGGTTTCCTTCAGTGCGTACGCTTTATTAAACCGCGAGGCTCACAAACGTCTGGATTGAGGAGGCGACGGCGCAAGAAACTTTGAGAGAAGGTTGGGAGCTATAGCGCACACAATGGCCGGGCGAGGAAGGCGCCGCCAAGCGCATAAGCCCCAGCTGAAAGGGGCCGATTTTTCCAGGGAGGCGCGGCACCGAGACGACGTCGCCGACGCCTCGCAACGATTGACATTGCTTTATAAGGGATCATCGCGCCATTGTCGTCCCAAGATTCCCCGTTGATTTTGAATTTTTATCCCGTTGCATTTTTAGCCTTTCGAGACGCGTTTTCCTGTGTATTTAGTGTACCCCGTTGAATTATAAAACTTCGCGCTATTTTCTTCGGGGGATTTCGTCCTATTATTTCACCTGGCAATTTTGATGTTTAACTATTTATTAAATGCAATCATTAATGAAGTTTAATTAGCTTGGATACTTATGTGAAGGACAGTGAAATACTTTTTCGAATAATATAGTTAAACTGGTTTTAGTTGTTAAACAAATTCGACTCATCCTTAGGGGTTACATTATAATCTCAGTAAACTTTTAGGTCGTTAATTAATAATGTTAATATACTAGAAGTAAAATAGTAGAATAGATTCACTATCATATTTATATAATATAAAATAAATTACTTATTTCGCAAGTGTCACTATCTTATTGAAGTAGTAAAAGACAAACAATTTAATCACTTTTTACTAACATTTATTCAACAGAAAAGCTACAAATGTCAGTTTTTTTAAACAAAACATCCCAGCACCGAATTTCTCGCTCCAAACTGCGCTATTTATCGATCGTTACAAATGTTCGAGGTTGTACAATATGCGGCCTCGGACGATTCTGTTTGATCGCCGCGCGTACTGCCAAGTTTATATCAGTTTCATTTATTGACACAAGCAATATTACAAACTGTAAATTAATATTATGGAGATATTGGAACTAATAATACATATTGAAACTAAATGTGACATTAGCAACGATATTAATAACTATCAATAAATATATTGCAATACCAATAAAAAGCAAATAAAATAACCAGTAACAAGTAGAATATAAAGAGTTATTTAATGGAAACTGCAGCTACATACAGCCCATAAAAAAGTAACATTCATTACCTTGTTTAAAAGCATAAACACTTTCTAGAGCGCGAACGATGCCGTTTAAGGCTGGTAGTTATAAAAAAAGACAGTATAGTTATATGTAAAATTAAGGAAAAATGTCGGTCACTTAAAAGTGGTCTTGTGACAAAGCCATGCAAAGTGTCAAAACTATCTCTATGAAAATCTCGCTAAACATATGTAAAATGAATCCTCTTTATCAAGAAGTTGTTTTTCTACAGCGCTTCCATCCCGCTCTTCCCGTCCCGCGCTTCTGCTGTTTACTCCCTCATCCAGTATTTATACACAGATCCTCTTGCCCGCCGCGTACCTTTGTACTCTGAAAGTAAAATTCCGTCATCTAGATAATTCGTGTCCTTTGGCCGGAGCGCGCGGGAAAAAAGACGAGCAGTGCGCGAGCGAGGTAACAGTGACCGTTTTAACGAGAGAACTAAAGACGCAGACCGCGCGGGCCGAGGGCAAACCGAGGCAGTGGTTTCGAGGACTCTCTTCCCCAAGCCGCCGCTCCCTCGCGACTCCTGTCCCGCCTCGCGAGCGCGCCTCCGTAAACGTCTTTAAAAAGGAAAGAGGGGCGGGAGGGAAATATACATGAGGGGCGGCGCGGGCTCGAGGGCCGCGCGCAAAGAGCAAAGTGGAGGGCTGAGCCCGAAGAAGCGGAGGCAAAAGAGGTAGCGCCCGGGCTCTAGGACTCGAGCGGCCTTATTTCGAGATCAAAGCGCCCGAGCGAGCGGCGGAGCGGGCGCACACGCACTCGCGGCCCTTCCCCCGGCGCTCGATCGCGGGCGGCGGGACGGCGCGACAAGTGCCGATGCAGCCGGATAAACAAATCGTCAGGGCGCCCCGACAGCCCGTTACGTAGCCTGTCAAGGCCGCCCCGAGTATTGCCCGACAGGATTCTTACTCGAAGGAGAGCCGTCTGCCGATCGAATGCAGCAGCCGCTTAAGGAGTCCGACTTGCCGCTCTGCAACCGCGCGGTTCATCCCCGGCGCGGATCACCGAGGCGCCGGCAGCCGTCAGTCACCGCCGCGTAATTTCGCCGCGCGGCTCGGAGGCTGCAACAATGCTGCGGTAATGCGGACGTCAGCCGTCAACTGCTTGATTACGCATTGTTGTTTGCGTTGTCGGGCTAGCGGGCCGCGGCCCCGCGCCGCCCTACGGCACCCGACATTCGCGCCTTCGCACCTCCCTGATGCTTTTTCCTCGGCGGCACTTTTTGCCGCGGCCGCGCGTGTCTGCGCCGCAACGTCTTCGGCGAGGCTGGCCCGCGGGAAATCTCGCGAGTCCGCGAGACGCGGCAGCCCTTTGTGGCGAGGGCCGCGGGACAGATGACGCCCGCTGATAATAAAGGGCGTAACCTTTTGATGTCTCGAACTTCCTTTCAGTGCTCTCTTCCAGACGGCCTTTCGCTTTGGCACTTTTCTCGATTGCAAAGGTGCCGCAGCTGCCTCCTCGCAGTCCCGCTTAATAATTGACGCGGAAGAGGTGACCTAGCGTCTCCCCGTTGAATGTTCGCTCTGATGTGTAGGCTCGTATATACTTATCTCGACTTTTATTCCTCTGATTACTTTCGGGCTCGCTGCAAGATTATGGAAACACCCGGGCTTCCATTTTCGTGCCGTTTGCAGACGTCGAGACGAATCATTTTGTCCCGAACGCGTGTAGATTTTGGCATGAGGATGCCGCTTAATGCAATCAAATTCTAGAAAAAGCTGAGATAATGTGTGCAACTGGAAGATGCAAAAGTAAGATTGAACGGAGATGAGACAAACGAATCGCAGCGAAACGTGAATCTCCGCGTGGAAGAAAAGAAAGTGGATATACAGCAGAGCGCAGAAACGCAGAAAATGGAAATTCAATCGACTTGGCACAAATGATAGATTTTAGCATGTCGTGATCAAATACAGATCCGACAAAAACATTGCCTTGTGAGTCAATTTTTATACGCATAAGTCACTAATAAAGTCAAGGAATAGAAAGTACTCTCTTGATAATTGATAAAAAAAAGACAAATTAAAAACGGCAAAAAGAAAAGTTTATGAGAGTTGAGATTCATGATAAGTACAATGAATAATCAAGAATTAAGTACATATTCGATCATTTAATGCTGTATAAGTAACAATGATATGAAAAAGATCTTTAGATTGACAAATGTCAAACTTTGTCTTGTAATAGCTTTAAAATATTCACGTATCATATAAGATTTTTCATTACTAAATCATATTGTTAAAAAAACTATTATTAAAAAATTATTACTAATTGTTAAAAAAATTTACTTATACTAACGATTTGCATTCAATGAAGTTTTTCAGCGGATTTTAAAATCTAATTACTTTTTAATTACTAGTCAACCGATTTACGTGGACCAAACCTTTACGTACTTCTAACAAGCGGTCTTTGTGAAATTCTAATATAGGCTAATATAGGCTAATAAAAGATTTATTCGTTTATAGCAGGTTAACAAGTTATACAGAAGTTACCTGGCATACCTTACTTACCAATATCAGTCCCGCCAAGTCAAATGCAAGATCAAATATTTAAAAATTTGCAGCAGATAATTATATCGTATTTCTAGTTGGCCCATAGAGACTGTCATTTTCTACTTTTGGTAATAAATCAATCTATCTATTATTTATTATCATGTCATTAGTAATATATCATCGGTATCTAAAAATTCCACTATACTTATAAAGTTCACTACATTCAATTTCCTGAACACAATTGTAATAGTTAGCACCATTTAGTACTTGAACAAGAATAATGCATCGACAATGTTATCACAAAAGTTATCATTAGTATTTTAGAATAATGTTTCAAAAGGTTTACAAGGTACTTTGTTCTAATAGTGAATTTTTAGCGTTATTCCAACAAATTGTTATAATGTATTTTATAAATCGTCGAAAGTAGTTACTTTGTTGAAATTACAAATCAACTCACATAGCATAATCTTCTTGTGGTATCAAAAGCAGTAAGCAACAAAGTGACTAATTCATGTACATAAGTCTCAACATAAATTCTTCCTTTAAATACTTACAAATATTTATTACCCTATAAAGTGTCATCGATATTTAATTCCTTATTTAGTTCCTCCTCCTATCAAATTAACGTACACGTATAAAACTCTCTCAAAGTCTTTGTAAACAGTATTGTCCTCAGCTGCGCAGCACTTATATTTTAGTATTTACTTGCAATTCCAAATGCTTATAAATATTATTGATTATTGTTGGATTACATACTCGGAGCAAATAATTTCACTATTCATTTCCAAAAATAAAAAAGTTATAGCTAGAAATATAAAAATGTTATTATAGTATTTGAAAAAATGTATCTTCTCAAAAATGTATGAAATAAGCAAGATTGATCAGTAGAATAAAAATTCGCAACTGTTTTATTAATATGATAGGATGTTATCTACTACACTGAGATTAAGGCCTGTTGCTTCAGAAAATTTATTTATTTTTCTTTAAACATTCTTAAATGGTACTGTAAATCAAATATAATATTATAAATAAAGAAAAATCGAAAGAAAGTATAAGTAACATAATTCTTAGATCTCTTACTTACTATAAGACTAAATATATTAAAAAAAATGCTTAAAAAAAATTTCAATTCATGGATAAAGTAGTGCTTTTGGAAGTAAAAGTTGATAGACCCATGTCGTCCATCACAACGAGGAACATGCTCGCAACTTTCGTTGACAAGGATCGCATTTACTATATAGGAATTCCAGTTTTTTATAAAAAAATTTCTAAATGTTTAAATAAACAAATAATTGCATCATAACTTCTGCATGTTAGCGCCTCAAATTGTGCAGACAATCGGACAGTCATATAACGATGTCGCTTCACACATTCCAAATGCTTCACTTGACTAAGACAAGGTACGAGTTAGAGCTTTGAGTGCGGCATAAGACACAAGAATATTCGCAGTGCTCTTCTTAACAGTCAGAGTCAAATACTATCTTGGTTTCTAGCATGCGCGCCATCAGACGGAATCCCCATACACTAATTCATATAATTATTCTGTTTTATCGATAAAATAGGCTTTTCGGATTCAAATTTAGTTATGTACACTTTACCTGTTTTAATCTTGCGTAGGCTCTTAAAATGTGGTAGATCATATCAACGCAATATTATTGCATTTTACTGAGCCATCTCCAATGTTACAGATATGCACCAACATATATAGCCTCAAGAGTGTATTCGTGCGATCAAGACAGTTCATTAAAAAACGAATTCAATAAGTAACATTTTTATATTTCAGAAATATATACAATGTATTATTAAATTAAAAATTATTTTTTTAACGTTTAGTACTTAAATGTTTTATTTTTAAAAATTATATTATGAAACAAATCCATATTTTCTGCAATTATTAATAATGCTTTATTTATTGTTTTTTTAAAAAATTTCAATAATAGTATTATTATAATTAAATTACTGTGATAGGGTCACATGCCATAATAAAAAGCCATAAAGTTACATGCATAATAAGTAATTTATTAAATTGTATATAAAAGTTATTGATTACATATTAAAAAGACATACAATCTTTTCATTTAATGTTTACACTGACAAAAATACACGCACATACATGTAATACATTGATACAAACATCTTGTTTACACGAAGTTTCGTAACTATTATATAAAAGTTAATTCGGTAAGAGCCTAGTAAAAACCTAAGTAAAAAGAAATATACATATTGTGACAGGTCGACCGTATTTGTAAATGAAGGCCCGTGGCTCCGTGGCAACGTAAGCCAGCGGTCCGCGGAAGTTCTGCCCGAAAATAAGCGCCGATAGCCAGATAATCGTCGATTATCAACTGTTTCGTGTGGCCCTTGCATGATTGCACGATTGCAAGTGTGGCGACACCTGCACATCAATATATTGTAGCCCATCTACAAGTGCAATGGCAGGGGAGAAAGTTATTCGCTCATTTTGTAAAATTAGTCTAATAACTCAATAAAAACTCGATAAGATTTCTACCAGGGTGGCTCTAATGCAATAATAAACATCCATATATTTATTTATTGAAGTTTTATATAAATACACATATAATGTCATAAAAGACAATTGCACAATTATTAAGAATACATATACTGTTTTGATTCGGACAAGCGTCCGAAGTCTCTATGTCCCGGAGGAATCTGCGAAATGCGTGGCGGAAGCAGACTTAAACTGGTTACGGCATATTTAAGGGTTAATTGACCATTAGGGACGTGCAAGGAGTTTGGAAGAGAACACGAGTCTGATTCATTCGGAAAGCTGGAAGAAGCTACACGTCGACAAAGGACTTCAGACTAATCAGCCTGACATCCTTTTCATTGAAGACGATGGTAAGACTGGTGGACTGTTATATCAGACAAATAGCTTTAAGATCTAACCCACTACACTGAGGGCAGCATGCATACACTGGAAGTGAATCCAGAGCAACTGAGCTACACTCAGTGACGAATTGCATTAATGAATCGATAGAACCAAGGAAGCTGTTACAGGACCCCTTGTACGTAAAGAGAGAGACATAGAGGGAAACATACTTTTATCTGTCAATATTATATACGTATGTATATATCATCGAGAACCATTATATATATGGATCTAAACACATTAATATGTATAAATATATTAAAGCACAAACATAAACATAAAATAATAAAATATAATATATAAAACAGACTAATCTACTAAAATATTAAAAAACAACCGCAGATCCATGTGAAACTTATAATGATTGAATTTAAATTTACGCGGACACAACACAGGTACACATATATGAATTTTTTTCTTTTTTTCCCCATTATTCGTTACTTATGTAAAATATGACGCCGGTAATACGATGCTTTTCTATTGCGATTTGCAGTTACAATGCCTGAAATAAATGCTTGCATAATCCGTTACAGCAAATTTATGTTTTAGTGCTTTGGTATCAGTAAATAGTTTCGTTATATTTTTTTGTATTTTTGCGTATTTTCTGCTATTATCAGTAATGTTTTTTTGCATTTTTAATGAATTGAAAGAATAGGATTATATTAAATTACAATAATTAAATTGCGGCCATGCCCTGATAGAAAATTAACGAGTTCAACTAGCCACTATTCTAGTTTACACGAAGTTTCATAACTATTATATAAAAGTTAATTCGGTAAGAGCCTAGTAAAAACCTAAGTAAAAAGAAATATACATATTGTGACAGGTCGACCGTATTTGTAAATGAAGGCCCGTGGCTCCGTGGCAACGTAAGCCAGCGGTCCGCGGAAGTTCTGCCCGAAAATAAGCGCCGATAGCCAGATAATCGTCGATTATCAACTGTTTCGTGTGGCCCTTGCATGATTGCACGATTGCGAGTGTGGCGACACCTGCACATCAATATATTGTAGCCCATCTACAAGTGCAATGGCAGGGGAGAAAGTTATTCGCTCATTTTGTAAAATTAGTCTAATAACTCAATAAAAACTCGATAAGATTTCTACCAGGGTGGCTCTAATGCAATAATAAACATCCATATATTTATTTATTGAAGTTTTATATAAATACACATATAATGTCATAAAAGACAATTGCACAATTATTAAGAATACATATACTGTTTTGATTCGGACAAGCGTCCGAAGTCTCTATGTCCCGGAGGAATCTGCGAAATGCGTGGCGGAAGCAGACTTAAACTGGTTACGGCATATTTAAGGGTTAATTGACCATTAGGGACGTGCAAGGAGTTTGGAAGAGAACACGAGTCTGATTCATTCGGAAAGCTGGAAGAAGCTACACGTCGACAAAGGACTTCAGACTAATCAGCCTGACATCCTTTTCATTGAAGACGATGGTAAGACTGGTGGACTGTTATATCAGACAAATAGCTTTAAGATCTAACCCACTACACTGAGGGCAGCATGCATACACTGGAAGTGAATCCAGAGCAACTGAGCTACACTCAGTGACGAATTGCATTAATGAATCGATAGAACCAAGGAAGCTGTTACAGGACCCCTTGTACGTAAAGAGAGAGACATAGAGGGAAACATACTTTTATCTGTCAATATTATATACGTATGTATATATCACGAGAACCATTATATATATGGATCTAAACACATTAATATGTATAAATATATTAAAGCACAAACATAAACATAAAATAATAAAATATAATATATAAAACAGACTAATCTACTAAAATATTAAAAAACAACCGCAGATCCATGTGAAACTTATAATGATTGAATTTAAATTTACGCGGACACAACACAGGTACACATATATGAATTTTTTTCTTTTTTTCCCCATTATTCGTTACTTATGTAAAATATGACGCCGGTAATACGATGCTTTTCTATTGCGATTTGCAGTTACAATGCCTGAAATAAATGCTTGCATAATCCGTTACAGCAAATTTATGTTTTAGTGCTTTGGTATCAGTAAATAGTTTCGTTATATTTTTTTGTATTTTTGCGTATTTTCTGCTATTATCAGTAATGTTTTTTTGCATTTTTAATGAATTGAAAGAATAGGATTATATTAAATTACAATAATTAAATTGCGGCCATGCCCTGATAGAAAATTAACGAGTTCAACTAGCCACTATTCTAGTTTACACGAAGTTTCATAACTATTATATAAAAGTTAATTCGGTAAGAGCCTAGTAAAAACCTAAGTAAAAAGAAATATACATATTGTGACAGGTCGACCGTATTTGTAAATGAAGGCCCGTGGCTCCGTGGCAACGTAAGCCAGCGGTCCGCGGAAGTTCTGCCCGAAAATAAGCGCCGATAGCCAGATAATCGTCGATTATCAACTGTTTCGTGTGGCCCTTGCATGATTGCACGATTGCGAGTGTGGCGACACCTGCACATCAATATATTGTAGCCCATCTACAAGTGCAATGGCAGGGGAGAAAGTTATTCGCTCATTTTGTAAAATTAGTCTAATAACTCAATAAAAACTCGATAAGATTTCTACCAGGGTGGCTCTAATGCAATAATAAACATCCATATATTTATTTATTGAAGTTTTATATAAATACACATATAATGTCATAAAAGACAATTGCACAATTATTAAGAATACATATACTGTTTTGATTCGGACAAGCGTCCGAAGTCTCTATGTCCCGGAGGAATCTGCGAAATGCGTGGCGGAAGCAGACTTAAACTGGTTACGGCATATTTAAGGGTTAATTGACCATTAGGGACGTGCAAGGAGTTTGGAAGAGAACACGAGTCTGATTCATTCGGAAAGCTGGAAGAAGCTACACGTCGACAAAGGACTTCAGACTAATCAGCCTGACATCCTTTTCATTGAAGACGATGGTAAGACTGGTGGACTGTTATATCAGACAAATAGCTTTAAGATCTAACCCACTACACTGAGGGCAGCATGCATACACTGGAAGTGAATCCAGAGCAACTGAGCTACACTCAGTGACGAATTGCATTAATGAATCGATAGAACCAAGGAAGCTGTTACAGGACCCCTTGTACGTAAAGAGAGAGACATAGAGGGAAACATACTTTTATCTGTCAATATTATATACGTATGTATATATCACGAGAACCATTATATATATGGATCTAAACACATTAATATGTATAAATATATTAAAGCACAAACATAAACATAAAATAATAAAATATAATATATAAAACAGACTAATCTACTAAAATATTAAAAAACAACCGCAGATCCATGTGAAACTTATAATGATTGAATTTAAATTTACGCGGACACAACACAGGTACACATATATGAATTTTTTTCTTTTTTTCCCCATTATTCGTTACTTATGTAAAATATGACGCCGGTAATACGATGCTTTTCTATTGCGATTTGCAGTTACAATGCCTGAAATAAATGCTTGCATAATCCGTTACAGCAAATTTATGTTTTAGTGCTTTGGTATCAGTAAATAGTTTCGTTATATTTTTTTGTATTTTTGCGTATTTTCTGCTATTATCAGTAATGTTTTTTTGCATTTTTAATGAATTGAAAGAATAGGATTATATTAAATTACAATAATTAAATTGCGGCCATGCCCTGATAGAAAATTAACGAGTTCAACTAGCCACTATTCTAGTTTACACGAAGTTTCATAACTATTATATAAAAGTTAATTCGGTAAGAGCCTAGTAAAAACCTAAGTAAAAAGAAATATACATATTGTGACAGGTCGACCGTATTTGTAAATGAAGGCCCGTGGCTCCGTGGCAACGTAAGCCAGCGGTCCGCGGAAGTTCTGCCCGAAAATAAGCGCCGATAGCCAGATAATCGTCGATTATCAACTGTTTCGTGTGGCCCTTGCATGATTGCACGATTGCGAGTGTGGCGACACCTGCACATCAATATATTGTAGCCCATCTACAAGTGCAATGGCAGGGGAGAAAGTTATTCGCTCATTTTGTAAAATTAGTCTAATAACTCAATAAAAACTCGATAAGATTTCTACCAGGGTGGCTCTAATGCAATAATAAACATCCATATATTTATTTATTGAAGTTTTATATAAATACACATATAATGTCATAAAAGACAATTGCACAATTATTAAGAATACATATACTGTTTTGATTCGGACAAGCGTCCGAAGTCTCTATGTCCCGGAGGAATCTGCGAAATGCGTGGCGGAAGCAGACTTAAACTGGTTACGGCATATTTAAGGGTTAATTGACCATTAGGGACGTGCAAGGAGTTTGGAAGAGAACACGAGTCTGATTCATTCGGAAAGCTGGAAGAAGCTACACGTCGACAAAGGACTTCAGACTAATCAGCCTGACATCCTTTTCATTGAAGACGATGGTAAGACTGGTGGACTGTTATATCAGACAAATAGCTTTAAGATCTAACCCACTACACTGAGGGCAGCATGCATACACTGGAAGTGAATCCAGAGCAACTGAGCTACACTCAGTGACGAATTGCATTAATGAATCGATAGAACCAAGGAAGCTGTTACAGGACCCCTTGTACGTAAAGAGAGAGACATAGAGGGAAACATACTTTTATCTGTCAATATTATATACGTATGTATATATCACGAGAACCATTATATATATGGATCTAAACACATTAATATGTATAAATATATTAAAGCACAAACATAAACATAAAATAATAAAATATAATATATAAAACAGACTAATCTACTAAAATATTAAAAAACAACCGCAGATCCATGTGAAACTTATAATGATTGAATTTAAATTTACGCGGACACAACACAGGTACACATATATGAATTTTTTTCTTTTTTTCCCCATTATTCGTTACTTATGTAAAATATGACGCCGGTAATACGATGCTTTTCTATTGCGATTTGCAGTTACAATGCCTGAAATAAATGCTTGCATAATCCGTTACAGCAAATTTATGTTTTAGTGCTTTGGTATCAGTAAATAGTTTCGTTATATTTTTTTGTATTTTTGCGTATTTTCTGCTATTATCAGTAATGTTTTTTTGCATTTTTAATGAATTGAAAGAATAGGATTATATTAAATTACAATAATTAAATTGCGGCCATGCCCTGATAGAAAATTAACGAGTTCAACTAGCCACTATTCTAGTTTACACGAAGTTTCATAACTATTATATAAAAGTTAATTCGGTAAGAGCCTAGTAAAAACCTAAGTAAAAAGAAATATACATATTGTGACAGGTCGACCGTATTTGTAAATGAAGGCCCGTGGCTCCGTGGCAACGTAACGAGGACTTCAGACTAATCAGCCTGACATCCTTTTCATTGAAGACGATGGTAAGACTGGTGGACTGTTATATCAGACAAATAGCTTTAAGATCTAACCCACTACACTGAGGGCAGCATGCATACACTGGAAGTGAATCCAGAGCAACTGAGCTACACTCAGTGACGAATTGCATTAATGAATCGATAGAACCAAGGAAGCTGTTACAGGACCCCTTGTACGTAAAGAGAGAGACATAGAGGGAAACATATTTTTATTTATCAATATTATTGATAAATATTTAGCGCCGGTTGAATATGTATGTATATATCACTTGAAACATTAAATTTGTGTAAATATAAAATAAGACATATACAAATTTAAAATTATATATATAAAGTATAAAAAAATAACTATATATATATATATATCTATGATTCGAACCATTTTATATATGTATATATGAAGATTAACGGATACAAATTAGATAAGCATACACGAAAACATAAAATAATATAATATAAACTATAATGTAGAAGATAGCATAATTTACAATAATATTAAAAAACAACCCCAGATCCATGTAAGATTTATAATGTTTAGATTTAAATTTACACGAACACACACATACACATATCCGGATTTTTTTTTCTTTTTTTTCAATTATTCGCTGTTTATGTAAAATATGAAATCGATAATGCTATGCTTTTCGTACGCGGCTACAATGTGTGAAATAAAAGTGGCTTTGTAATCCCTTACACCAAATTTGTGTTTTATAGCTTTGGTATTAGCAGAACAGTTTCGTTCTATTATTTAAAAAATACATTACGAAAAAATGCATACTTTCTAATGTGTATCTTCTGCTGTTATCAGTAATTTTTTTTTAATATTGAATCACGGAGCCTAGACCCGCTCAGAGACTCAATCACAGCCCTCTCCCCGCAAATTCGAGATTAAGGACCCCCGGGCCTTTAGCACCTGAGTCTCTTGTTCTCCGGTGCTCGTTCTCCGTCCTCGAAATACCGGTGGTAGGCTATCATCAATCCCGTTATTTCGCGCTCCAGCACGCTTCGAAACTCCAAGCAATCGATCGATGCCCGATGAATACCCCAGAGTATGATATCAGCTAGATCCTGCACCGTCTCTCACTACGGTGGATATACATTGGAAAGACGGCTTCACCTGGACGATGCACCCCGCTGACTTGCTCTGCGTTACGGCCTTGTCCGGGTCGGGTTCTCCAACGGCCTTCCGGGCTACCGGACCCTGGGTGATGGGTGCTGCCTTATGGCGGAAACGAAAATCTTTCTCACTTATTGTTGTTATTGTTGTTAGGAAGTGAGTTCATCTACAGCCTAGCAAAGCACGACCAACCACCACTTATGGCCACGGCCACCACCTTCTGCAATAGAGTCTGAAAATTAAATACATTATAATTAATCTTACTATATAGATAACTAGCACTATTTTATTTTATATTACAACTTGTTTTTATGAAATATTTAAATATTATAAAGCGTTTTTTATATTATTAATTAAAATGAGCAAAAATATAATTATAATATTTTTCGCGAATTCAAGCAACGATTTAATTTCACTTCTACGCGTTTATTCATGAAAAGAACTCATAAACTATTTTTTAGTTAATCTGTATTGGATCACGATATCGTCGAAGTACATCTTAACTTGATCATGCCTTCGCAATAAAGTCAATTTCTTAGTTTCTTATTTTTCTTGGTGAATTATACAAATCTTTTTTACATTTCTACGGACATATCGCTAGTAATCAAATATTCCAACTATTTTTGCAATAACAGACAAGAGAATCACCATAACTTCTTCCGAACATGGTTCTACATTTTCAGTCACTATATCTTTGATTTGCAACAAAATTACAATTTGTGCCGTCAAACTTTTCGATACAGCGAAGATTTTGTTTCTTCGGATATTGCTCGTGTATTTTACTTTCTTTTCTTTATTGGCAACAATTATTGCTACATGCCTGCGCCCCTAACCTGTTAAGGCGTTGACTTAACTGATCGATATAATACATGACAGACTATTTGAATAAACTCAACACTAAGTAAATTACAAAACTTTAATACTTTCCATCAGAGATGTTTGACAAATTTAATTATATAAGTTTTAAAAGTTATATTTTTTAAATTTGAATTAAGTTAATATAATTGATATGACTACAAAATCATGCCTTAAACTTGATCTTTAATATTTTAAACATTTACTTTAATACCTTCGTGGTATATCGTATAGAATATTTTTCGAAAAACTGCTATGAATAAAATTCGTATTGTTGTGCTCGAAAAAATTTAACGTATCTATATTACTTACGTATGATTCATGAAATGGGCTATTATACTATATATGTATATCAATGTTACGGTACAAAAGAAAATTATCCTTAAATGTATAAAAATTATGTAATAGCGAGCGAGAATTATTTTTGTTGTAAACCAACGCTGATATTATTTATACGAAAATTATTTATTGTTGTAATAAAAATTACATGAAAGTTGCGGGCGATGCTGCTTATACGCGAGGCACGTCTAATGATTAATTGTTTAATATTTATTTGATTTGCCGTATTTTGTAAGGCCGATTCGTGCTTGCAGTGGTTCGCCGAGGCCGAGAGCCGCAACGAAATCATACAAGACTCCAGCCGGGCCAGGAGAGGATCGCCCGAGTCAGTGGTGTGGGGTTCCCACGATCATAGGCGAGTGACAATGACGGCTTCGAATCCCCGGCCCTTTTATTTACATTCGGGAAAGTGTATCGCGGGCGGGGGGAAAGCGCGGCTAGCTTTGTCCGTTGGCGCGATCGCGCGACTTTTGTTTTTATATTCATTCGATAATTTACCTTCAAGATAGCAGCATCGTCTAAACAGCTCACCTCAAAATTAAGTAAAAGTATCTTCTTTGTCTCCTAATCATAATCATTCATCTTCCTCCGAGATTTTCAAGAATTTATTGTTTCGCATTTTACAATCAAATAATGCGAATTTTTATATATATTTTATATATATATAAAATTTTTATATATTGCTCAAACTTCAGGCATTTGTTAGCACAAATATTATTAAAATATCGCATTATTATTAAGAATTAAACATTATTTTTTGTATATTATGAATGTTTATATTTAACAAGTAATATAAAAAGTGTTCAATTTATCGAGGACATATATTGATCGTCGCACCTTTTCATGACCTGTTAAGACTTAACAGAATTTAATGGTAAAAATAGCAGTTATTAACAAAATAATGAAAATTCAAGTTAGAATGCGGATCAAATTTAGGTGTAATACCAAGCAAATTTTCCAGACTTTCACGTTAACAGCTTGCTGTAAAATTTGTAATTTGCAATTTGTGAGCAATACGTATATTTGTCTATGGCAGTTTTGTAAGTTTTAAATATAATAAATATAAACATAAACTCGTTCGTTATATTATTCATTTACTATTATAGATAAAGCAAACTGCACCTCATTCATCTACTTTTTTCAATTAAAGAAGCAACTGCAGTAATTAAGATCACCATTTACGATCTTTACCCTTTAAGCCATTCTTATGCGTAGGACTAAAATTCAAAATTTTTAGAGGAACGGAGAGCAGTTTAAATGACGTTTCATATATTCTTTTGAAATATGTTTTAATCTAAAGCCACTACATGAGTATTCCAGAACCTGTTAAATTAAACCTATGCTATAGCTTCTATGATATAGCAAATATTTTTGGTTAATGAACACAGAGTACTTGCCATAGAAGAGATTAGAACATGTTATAATTCCGATCAACTGAGTAGAACACATCCAATAATAAAAACTAAATTTCAATTAAAAATGTATAGGAATCTTAAAAGAATATTATTAATTAGGTATAGGCCAGCCTCAACGTGATCGGAAAGTTCGCGAAGCGAGCAATCTAGCGAGGCGTGCGCCTGAAAGTAAGAGCGACGGGGCGGGGATTACTCATCATGCCGCGAATAAAACTACGCTTTTAAATAAATTAATAAATGTTGTATTTTTATACACTCCCCAACCTTTCGCACAAATAGCATGAGCCAATCAATGGCCAGAGGATTGAGCTTTCCAAACTTTCGCTTTTTCGCGACGACCGTAGACCCTGCTAGAGTATACAAGAGATCCGGAGAAACTAGCGCGAGATGCCAGCTCCTCCCGTAAAACACATATTTATGTTAGAAGAAAGCACCCCATTACAAAATATATGGACTTTCTGTTGTTTATGTTTCTTTTCTAAAACGAAACATTGTTTGTTTTGCATAACTTTTACAAAATTGTTATTTTGGAATTCAACAAAAATCTTAATAGGCGACAGAATTTTTTTTAAAGATAAGAATACAACTAGAAATAAAAATTTTTTCATTTATACATAAGAATGATTGAAATTTCTATACCAGAATGCTTTTTAGTTAAAATATAAAAGTCATTTTTTAAAAATAATAAAAATTATAATTATATTAATGAATAAGTTAATGTACTGAATTTATCAAATCACAAGAAAATGCGTCTTAATAACAGTTATCTTATATCTCTTACATATCAATATGAAAAATAATAACTCTACGTACGAAGTTATAGCACGTATATAAACGAAGTAAAATAATTAAAACCTAAAATTAAAGGACAAAATGAGAGAAATTAAGTACGCATAAAAGTAAATGAAAGGCTGACAGAAAATGAAAAAAACTCCTAGTATTACTTGCACGTTTCCTTGCTCCAAATCATTTCGCTCATCGCGTCAAAATAAATTTTTAATATACATTGAAGTTATTTTAAAAGCAAATTGACTAGTCTGGCTTATTAATATTTGAACCACGAGGAAAAAATAAAAATTTTCAGCGTAGATAGAAGAGAAACTACTCTTAAATAATATGTAGCATGCATTAAAGCGTGTGTTTTCGTAGTTAAACCACGGTCGTTTACGTAAAGCAGAAAACTTGAGGCTCTTAAATAAAGTAGAGAACGGGTCAGCATAACGACTTGCGGAGTTAGAGAAGAGTGTAGGTAACGAATAGGCTGGTGCGCACGAGCAATAGCCGCGCGACATTATAGGGCGCGCATGCACAATGCGTCGGGTGCGTACAGGAGCAAGCATCAACGCGTGGTTTAAGTGACCGCAGCTAGTATGTACCCATTTGCCTAGGCGATTGATTTTTGGAATTTATAGGGCGCTGCGAAAAAGCCGCCACCCGAAAAATACTTCACAATATCCCCCGGGGCCGAGATACGGCGTGGGCGGTGCGAGTTGCAGTTTCCCCAGGCGGACGGTCCCGCGCGTTCGTATTTGCATGTCTATGAGAAAGCCGCAATGAAGGCGGGTCTTCGTTGCGGACGAGGGATTGGCCGAGGCTGCTCCTGGGCTCACGCACGCCTCCTCGCCTTCGTGGCTATGCGCTTGTCTTGCCAGCTGATGCGCTTGGGACGCCCGCGTGAGATCGAGTTCCAAGCAGCATTGCACTCTTACGCTTTTACGATTATGCCAAACCGTTGGAAATCGAGCTTTAAACAGCTAAAATACGGCTAGGGTCTGTATTGTCTCCAATTGAATAGGAGATTCTTAGCTTCGATCTTATTTTCAACTGATTTAAGCGTGTACTCAATGCGCGTTCTTTAAGGCTCAAACTAGAAATAATTGAAATCACTTAAAAAACAATAAATTCTTGCCCGAAAACTGAAAAAGTACAATGATAAATTTTTTTGAATTTGTTAACAGTTTTTGTAGTTGATCGATTAAAATTATTTTTATTGGAAAAAATAAAAAACAAAACCTAGAATTTACGCGTGCTCTAACGCATTTCAAAGCAAGGGATAGAAGCATATCGATATGCAAGCTAGTATATCAATCAAAAACTGACAAAATAGTCGTTTTTTTGACTGAATATCCGGCAAATCCGCGAGAATGCATGTATCGCTCAAAACAACACTTGTTTTTTCAATTTATCAATTTTAACACTAGCTTTCGATGATACTGTCGAATTAACTGCAGCCTGTCACCGAGCCTCTGAGCAGCCTCGCGCGCGACGGATGCGAAATATAGACAGAGGCTTAAGGACCCGTGGTAGCGCGGATCGGCGTGCCGGGAGAAAAAATGCGCGATTTATTGGGCCACGCGGCAATAACGGGTACGCGGTGCAAGGCGGACGGCGGCCCCTTCGATACCTCGGAGTCAAGACAACAAGTGGCTAAGTCCCAGCCGGCCAAGCGCATCTCGGGCGTGGAAGGACCTACGTTGGTTCTGGCCGAGAGCCCATCACGACCTTGCATTCGACTCCCCGAATGGCCTTGCGCACCTGTGTAGCAAGAGGCGCTACGCGTTCCGACGGATGGATTAAAACTATAAGCATTAATACTGCCCGATGATTTTACGTTTACAGTTGCACACATACACAGTCGGAGCACCTTTTCTCCTCAATCAAACATTTCACACCTTCAATTTAAGATTATAATTAAAGTAAAATCAAGTTTCTTTTTTATTTAATTATTATAATAAAAATCTAGCATCAAATAGAAAACTAGAAAACGCATCCTCAAACTTTCACGCAATCTTAACCCTCGTATACATGCAACATAGAAAAACTATTCAAACTAAAAATTTCAAATCAATTAGTGCGCGTACAATTAGTACATGTGACCATTCTGAAAATCATTACATGAAACAAAAATTATCCAAGGATACTTAAATAATCATTTACAGCATTTTATAATATTCTTAAAATTGTACACAGTTATGTTTCACTAAATAATTTTAATTAATTATTCATTTTAATTAACTTTAACTTTAATAATAATGTTAACAAATGATAACTTAATTAATAATTTAAAAAACTTTTCTGTTTTTTTTATTCAATAGGCAGGGATTAATGCTCTACTCCTTTAGAAAAAAAATACAGTTTATCGCATGTTAGGTGCTTATAATCATTATTGTAACCTGAAGGGAAATTTACACTGAAACAATTAAAAAAATTATAACACTGAAAGTATATCTCTTATTGGCTTAGTTTTTTTGTTAATGATAAATTAACATTATTATTACTAAAAATAATTGGTTAGAGTTATTTTTTGAATTATTTAATAAATATTCGCTGCAAATACATCTTTCTTATTTTGTAAGTGAGAAGTACTTATCAAAATATCATCTTATTCATTTCTTGTAATTTTATGAAAATGTTCCGCTCGGGAAAATTCAGAAATTCTAATCGATTTTCTATCTCTATTTTGATTATGCTCTTCACAAATTATACAAATATTTTGACTTGAAGCTCTTTTGGATAAACTTAATTTTGATCTTGTTACCAGTTCACTTTCACTATCATCATTAGAACTATCACTTATTGCTTTTGTTGATTTTTCGCACATTTTTCCCTCTAATTTTACATTTTTTGACTTAAAGCTCTTTCGGATAAACTTAATTTTGATCTTGTTAGTATTTCACTTTCACTATCATCACTAGAACTATCGCTTACTGCTTTTGTCAATTTTTCGAATATTTTTTCCTCTAATTTTACATTGTTTTCAATCTGGTAATTTTTTCTTTACCAATAAAATATTTATAAGTTTAATTTACCGTATTATATAAAAAGATTTAATTCTTTTCTAAATTTTAAATTTTTCAAATATTTGGTCTTTTTTTACATTAATGGATAGTCGCACCCTCTCACAGCCAGGTAACGAACTATTTAATTTCCCTTTTTTAAGCAAATAATATAGTTACTTCGAAACATTTTCCGATATCAATAACAGCATCTGACGATAATTTTTTTCAACTTCTGTTCTACAAGTCTATTGTAACTGAACCTATATGCTGCATCATTCAGTCAAATAACAAGCAAATATTCCAAATATAGTACTTTAGCCTACGAACGGTTAATACACTTAATTAACATTATAATGAGTAGCCGCGTAAATTAATTATTATAAATTATTATTTGAATCAAGTTACTGTAAAAATATATATTTAAAAAAATATATGCAGTATTTGAACTATCCGTTTCTTAGATTATAGTCTTACTGCTTTTGAAAAAAATGTGCCGTTTAAATAATACACTTGAAAATTCTTATGAATTGAAGTATTTGCCCAACTAAATTATTATTGTCACTTTGCTACATTTTAATATTTTGTTATTTATTTCACTTTATATTAATATAACGATAACTTTATATTACACTTTATCCCATTTTATTATTTTGATTAACTTGTGGTTTAATACACTTGCTTGATTCACTTGTAGTTTAACGCATTAATTTATATGAATGGCAGGTATCAATGATGTTAGTGCGATTCATTTTGTAAGAACTAATTGATTAAATAAAACATAATAAAATATAATAATATAAAATATAATAATATAAAATATAATATATATTTAAAATAAAATATAATAATATAAAATATATTTAACGTATTGTATTTAAGTATGTTACTATAAATATTTATTAATATAAAATGGAGCCAAAACAAAACGTTAATTTAAAAAATAATTTTATTTATTTATTAAAAATAATATTTTTATTTTAAACTGAACATTTTTTTGCGTTAAATATTGTTAAATACGATTTTAAACTTATTAAAATTTAATATTTTTTAATTCTAAAAAACGTAGTATTTAGATAAGTAAAATTAGTTAATTGTTTTTAATTACCGGAAGAATAATAGAATTAGGGCCATTTTTCTAAGAACAATGATACCGCACATATATCAAACTTTTCACGCTTTCACGCGTTACATACCTTTTAGGAGTGGTGTTCCACCCACGGAGTAAAGGCTGATACTGACTGATAGGCAGCTGAGCAGTCGCTGTGCGCCACCAGTAACCTAGCAGACTTAGATGCCGCCGAACGCGCCATTGGCGGATTTTCAACGTAGTACAAATAAAGAGTGGGGCTTCATTAACTCTTCCTCGCATACTGTACAGAGGCGACCGCTGGACATAAAAAAGCCGCCAGAGGAGGGGGAAGCGGGTAGCTCGTAACGGGTAGTTCGCGAATGGGAGAAGTGGATGGTCTGTCATAGTTCTCACGGGTGCGACAGCAGCACGGAGTGGGGACGGCGGATCGGTACCCCTTATTTTTGAGGGCGCAACGGTTTTCAGTCTCTATAGCTTGCCAGTAATATACACGTAGAATTAATATTAAATCACGTGAAATAATTGTATTAAATATAGATATAAGATATAATAAAACGTTATCAGAGGAATCATTTTAATTAAATAAATCTTGTATCTTTATAAGCCTGGACGATTGGGTTATGTTCTAGAAATATTTTGAAGTAGTCTATTTCCTTCGGAGATGAATCGGCGGTAAGAATATGACACGACCATTTGCATTCCTGTTAGGAGAGCCAAATAGGGTTCGTTCACTATAATAAGGTATTAAGTAGAGATTCATATTTCACGAGTATATTGATAAACGGATTACACATTGACCATTTTGTATGTCGAAACCATATACAGTGAGTAGATACAATTAATTCACATACAGTTAATTATACATAATTTGCAGATAATATTTTAAGTCAAGAAAAGTTATCAATTACATACTTTGCGAAAATAATTCTTTTTGATTTTTTAACTATGTAAAATAACGCAGATGTATCCACGAAATTCACAAAAAAAAATTTGAATAATTAAAAAGGTTACAACTAGAAATGCAAAGATGCCATTGTAGAATTTAAAAAAAAATTACGCTTTTAAGAAAAGAATGTTTTGTGAAATTTAAATTATTATTTTTTACTAACAAAATAGATTTATATTGTTATATTATTGATATATTACATTATAGATAATATATCAAGTATATTGTATATAAAACAATAATTAATTATAAGTTCTTGTTAAAATAAGTGTATAAAGTAAACCGAAGTTAAAGGTAAGTAATTAAAAATTTAAATATTTATAAATATTTACACTATAATTAGACTTAGGCTTTTAATTAAAATTATTTGAATATTACAAAAGTAATTTAATTTAGTTATTTAGTTTAGATACTTGCTTAAAATCTTTTAAAAACTATGAAAATTCAAAAAAGTAAGGATATAACGAATAAGAAAAAATCGAATAAAAATAGTGTATGTAGAAGGTGAAAAAATGTGTATATAAAGTCATTGTACCAAGGAAATCTATTTTTGTGAGACGTATAACAATGTAAAAGGATCGATTATTCATCAGAAAACATGGCTAACACTGTTAAAACATTACATGTAGATAGTTTTATAAGAAAAACTGCAACTGCATATGACGTACCAGCAGCGACGCATGCTGGAAAACATATATATTCTGATAGTCAAATTAAAAGGAAAACTGCGCCTGAAACATTTCTACCAACCAATGAAAAAAAATTTAGTTCAATTTATTTTACACAGGGCTAAAAAAGGATCACCTGTCACTAAAACGGACTTAATAGATTCTGTTCAAAAACATGTACAAGTTTTAAAGAAAAAAAACACCTTTTATTAAAAGTCGTCCAAGTTGACACTGGTATGACGCCTTTAGAAAAAGACACCCTCAGTTTACAAGCTTTTAAACTTAAGTAGAGTAGCTGTAACAAGTGAGGCTTTGCGTAGTTTGAAGAACAAAAACAATTGTAATGGACAGAAATTGTTCATTATGTTCAGGACTGCGACAAAATAAATTTGTAATAAATAAAAAATTGTGCTGATAGGTTTAATTGCTGGTAAATAATTCAAAATGTCCATACGGCCCGTTACCTTAGATTTTTGCTTAAAAAGTTGCTGTCGCTATTCGGACAGAAAAGCGGCAGGGCTCTTTGACAGCGCTCGAGGATTCTATTGTATAGTAGGTTAGAGAGGCGGTAAGTGTTGAGAAAGTGAGATGTGTCGCTTCTTAAGAAATTCGATGTTTAATCTAGTCGGGCTGGAGCGATCGTTAGCAGATGGTTGCATAGTGTACACTTGTTCTCCTCCAAGATAAGGAGAGTGACATTTTTAGGATTTGCTCTTGTATGCACAAACAGATTAGAGATCTACCCGGTTCAAAGGCAGCACGTACCTGTTACCTGTATGTACGAATTCAATCTCCGATCTTTTCACGGTGAGGCGATGACGGGTTTGCTCTTCGGGAGTAAATTCGTGGGCGCCATATTCCTCTATCCTCCCTATAGGGGCGGCCGCTAATTAGATCCAAAACCTTCTAGAGAGAGGCTTAATCAGAACCCACCACTAGCCAGAGGCCGGCAGCGGGTACATATACACCGAGAGATAGATAGAAGTTTATTTGTAAAATTTTTACAAAATTATTGCACAAATAACACTTGAAAACGCAATCATCTTAAGTCAGCTTAAATATAAATTATATTACATATACGTCATTATCACAAATTATCACAGATGTAGCGCAGCATAAGGAAATAAATAAATATATAATTTTTACACAAAATTCTACAAATAAGTCACATTTTTCGCATAATTCATTATCTATCAGTCAGTACATACTTATACACTCTTATATACAATGAATGGGATGAATGCATATACAGTGTAAAATGAAGGATAATACATACATACTCAAGGTACACACATATAACTAGTTTAGGGCGAAAATCAAAACAAGGTCAAGAGGACTACTGACTCGAGGAATCCATAGTGATATTTCTACCCCTCAAATGCTCCATCATTAGCCCCCTGAAGCGAGAAAGAGAGGGCGCATTTCTAATACACGATGGCAGTCCGTTCCACAGATGAGCGCCTTGAACAGAAAAAGATCTAATTCCCGTCTCGGTGCGCATGCGAGGAACGGAAATCTCTTTAGCTTCACCCCTAACCAGCCGATCAGATGTATCAGCCGTAAGATCTTGTAGATTTGTAAATACATAAAAAATTTCCTCCAACCGTCTACTCCCATCCAGCCTAATCGAATCCTGAAGGGGATGATATGGTCATCCCACCTAGCACCTGTCACACAGCGCACACAGGAATTCTGTGAGCGTTGTAGCCTTGTCAGAGAGAGAGAGAGAGAGAGAGAGAGAGAGAGAGAGAGAGAGAGAGAGAGAGAGAGCGGTCTCCTCGACATCCCGGGGTCCGGAGAGCAGAGGCTATCCGATGCTAGGCAGTCAAATGTCGGCATAGGGTTCCCGCGGTCCTAGGAGCCTCAACCGGCTGGGCGTGACTAGGTGGCGGTTGCTTGCCGATGAACGGCCCCCGCGGCCCTGCCGGTGACTATCGCGAAACTTATGGCGAACCATCAGATCGAGGCGAGGGCCATTGCTGCTCTGCATATGTCTTTCCGGTCTCGCCGTCCTTTGTTGGCGGGGCATTGTGTGCACAACTGGAGTGTCTATTCCATTAAGGTTTTCAGAAAATCCTAAACTACCTACAGCTGGTACTTCTGATATATGTATAAATCATTTTAAACAAATAAATGAAAAACAAAAGCAAAAGATAAAAAATTAAAAGCAAAACAGAAATTACAGGAGGAAAAAAAAATTATTGAACTTGTGACGTGGTGCCGTCGGGCCACGGGTGAGGGACGCGGGGATCGGCCGTGCGAGTGGACCCGAGCCGATGTTGACATCGGCGGGCGCGGTGAGGAACGCGCGCGAGGGGGGGAGGCGCGGGGGCCGCGGGAATCGGGCATGCTGGAGTTTTGATTTAGGAGGGAAAACGTTCAGTTTTGGTTTTGGCCTCGAGCACGAGGAGTCCCGAGGCCGACTCCTGCGCCCGCGATCTCGCCGCCCCGACCCGAGCCGTGCCCAGGACGAGGGCTTGGGACACCGCCTAGTCCCGTCGTTGCCGAGCGAGAGGGGACGGGAGAGCCAGCCCGCGAGGACTCCGCCGAGGACGGCCCAGAATGGCCTCCGATTATTAATGCACGCGGAGAGAGAGCGCGGCGCGGGAAGATCCCCCGGTTAGATGCGAGGGGCGCGGCGTCTACCTCGGTGCCCTGCGAGCGGGGCACGGGGGTTCGGGGCCGAAGCCGCAGGGGCCCCGCAAGGGGCCCGCCGGAGACGGCCCACGTCGACCCCGCGTGCGGACAGCGGGCGCTGTGCGCCAGGAGTAGACAGACTCGTGCGGCGGCGGCGCCTGTCCCGTCGCCCGCGAATAAATAAAGTGTAAATAACTAAAGTGCGCGTATCATTATTGTGCCCGGTCGTCCCTCTTCCCTGTCCCAATAACCGTTGCGACCGTCGTGGGTCGACCGCCCGGGTCGGCCTGGCCAGGTCCCTCCAAGGCGGCCGTGAGCCTGCGCGGAGCAGGAGGCGCGCTTGGGATGGCGCGGCGCTCTGGGACCCCTCGGGAACAATCCGGCTTCCGAGGAGCAGGCGCCCCGTCACAAACTAGAAAAAAAGAGATTAAGTGAATATCAATGAAATAGAAAAATGAATCAAAGAAAATTATATCCATGTTAGTTCTGCGAGATCGTTGCAAGCTAACGTGAGCTTCTAAAGCCTACAGTCGCGTCATATGTCCCGCGCCCTTCGCAAAGAATCGCGACCCAAATTAGCGTGCGAGAAGTAGCACCTTGAACTCCAATCAGTCATAGCGAATAGTGTGCCCATCATCACCCGGGTCAGCAGCACCATTGGCTACCCTGGCCAGTTCCCGCACGCGGTACCATTAGCCCGAGTTCACCGGGGCGGCTACGGGTACCTCGAGCGGACTCGGCACAGATGAGTCAGTAGGATGGATCGTGCAGGTGAGTGCACAGACGACATGCCGCGAGAGAAAGAGCGCGCTCGGGGATCAGGCAAACGACGAGCGTAGCGCGAGCGGCGATCTCTCACAACTTCATGGGTCTCAGAAAACAACGGCTATTCGACGCGAGGCGGTATTATAGCTTTTTATATGCAAGCATTTCTATTCTTAAAACGATTTTAATACCGTCGCTATCCCATCAGATTAACAGTGCTCGAGGAGTCAACTCGCTGATAGGTTAGAAAAACGAAGAGCGCAGGAAAGTAGAGAAGGCTGGACAATTTAAATGATAGTCTAACACTCGTCAAGATTATTGTGCGCTACGCATATTCACTTCACTATCCACATGGTAGGGGCGGGCGCTTATTGGATCCAACACCTCCTGGAGCAAGGATTTGCCAGGACTCACCACGAGCCAGGGGCCGACGGCGGCAGCAATCTGCATTGTGCAGGTAGGTGCGCAGGGAATGTACCGCGAGAGATAAAGAGAGAAAGAAAGACAGAGCGTTCCCCCACGACATCCCGGGGCCCAGAGAGTAGAGAGCAGAGAGCAGAAGCTATCTGATGTTAGGCGGCCGGTATGGCGGCATAGGGCTCCCGCCGCCCTGAGACCCCCAACCGGTTGGGCGTGACTAGGTGGCAGTTGATTGCCAATGGCAGGCCCCCGCGTCCCTTCCGGCAGCAACCGAGGCTGAGGTAGTTCGCCGATGGTGGGCCGCAGCGGCCAATGCAAAAGCGGCCGAGCGAGTTAATCATCGGCGATCAGACATTGTAATTCGCTCAAAAAACTATTTTTTGGCGATTTATAAATAAGTACAAATGCATGTTTTTAAGGAAATTGCCTGCTTTTTCGACTGAGCTTTTTTACGAGAAGCTAGAATATACCGTTCATGGGATATGGGCGATGTGGCCAGTGCAAATGCGGCCCGGTGTGTTAATCATCGACGATCGGATATTTTAATTCACTCAGGAAACTGTTTATTAAGGATTTATAAATTAGTGCAAAGGCATGTTTTTAAGGAAATTGCCTGCTCTTTCGACTGAGCTATGTTTCGAGAAGCTGGGATACACCGTTCATGGGATACGGGTCATCAGCCCAATGCAAATGCGGCCCGGAGAGTTAATCAACGGCGATCGGACATTTCAATTCGCTCAAAAAAACTATTTTTTGGGAATTTACAAATTAGTGCAAAGGCATCTTTTTAAGGAAATTGCTTGCTCTTTCGACTGAGCTATGTTTCGAGAAGCTGGGATATACCGATCAAGGGATACGGACCATGAGGCCAATGCAAATGCGGCCCGGAGAGTTAATCATCGGCGATCGGACATTTTAATTCGCTCAAAAAAACTATTTTTTGGGAATTTACAAATTAGTGCAAAGGCATTTTTTAAAGGAAATTGCGTGCTCTTTCGACTGAGCTATGTTTCGAGAAGCTGGGATATACCGTTCAAGGGATACGGACCATGAGGCCAATGCAAATGCGGCCCGGTGTGTTAATCATCGGTGATCGGATATTTTAATTCACCCAGGAAACTGTTTATTAAGGATTTATAAATTAGTGCAAAGGCATGTTTTTAAGGAAATTGCCTGCTCTTTCGACTGAGCTATGTTTCGAGAAGCTGGGATACACCGTTCATTGGATACGGGTCATCAGGTCAATGGAAATGTGGCCCGGCGAGTTAATCATCGGCGATCGGACATTTCAATTCGCTCAAAAAAACTATTTTTTGTGCATTTACAAATTAGTGCAAAGGCACGTTTTTAAGGAAATTGCCGGTTCTTTCGACTGAGCTATGTTTCGAGAAGCTGGGATATGCCGTTCAAGGGATACGGGCCATGAGGCCAATGCAAATGCGGCCCGGCGAGTTATCATCGGCGCCGGCGATTAATCAACGGCGATCGGACATTTTAATTCGCTCAAAAAACTATTTTTTGGGGATTTACAAATTAGTGCAAAGGCATCTTTTTAAGGAAATTGCTTGCTCTTTCGACTGAGCTATGTTTCGAGAAGCTGGGATATACCGTTCAAGGGATACGGACCATGAGGCCAATGCAAATGCGGCCCGGCGAGTTATCATCGGCGCCGGCGATTAATCAACGGCGATCGGACATTTGTAATTCGCTCAAAAAAACTATTTTTTGGGAATTTACAAATTAGTGCAAAGGCATCTTTTTAAGGAAATTGCTTGCTCTTTCGACTGAGCTATGTTTCGAGAAGCTGGGATATACCGATCAAGGGATACGGACCATGAGGCCAATGCAAATGCGGCCCGGAGAGTTAATCATCGGCGATCGGACATTTTAATTTGCTCAAAAAAACTATTTTTTGGGAATTTACAAATTAGTGCAAAGGCATTTTTTAAAGGAAATTGCGTGCTCTTTCGACTGAGCTATGTTTCGAGAAGCTGGGATATACCGTTCAAGGGATACGGACCATGAGGCCAATGCAAATGCGGCCCGGCGAGTTATCATCGGCGCCGGCGATTAATCAACGGCGATCGGACATTTGTAATTCGCTCAAAAAAACTATTTTTTGTGCATTTACAAATTAGTGCAAAGGCACGTTTTTAAGGGAATTGCCGGTTCTTTCGACTGAGCTATGTTTCGAGAAGCTGGGATATGCCGTTCAAGGGATACGGGCCATGAGGCCAATGCAAATGCGGCCCGGCGAGTTATCATCGGCGCCGGCGATTAATCAACGGCGATCGGACATTTTAATTCGCTCAAAAAACTATTTTTTGGGGATTTACAAATTAGTGCAAAGGCATGTTTTTAAGGAAAATGCCTGCTCTTTCGACTGAGCTGTGTTTCGAGAAGCTCGTATATACCGTTCAAGAGATACGGGCCATGAGGCCAATGCAAATGCCGCCCGGCTTGCTAATCATCGGCAATCAGACATTTTAATTCACTCAGGAAACTGTTTATTGAGGATTTATAAATTAGTGCAAAGGCATGTTTTTAAGGAAATTGACTGCTCTTTCCACTGAGTTGTGTTTCGAGAAGCTGGGATACACCGTTCATGGGATACGGGTCATCAGGCCAATGGAAATGTGGCGCGGCGAGTTGACCATCGGCGATCGGACATTTCAATTCGCTCAAAAAAACTATTTTTTGGGAATTTACAAATTAGTGCAAAGGCATCTTTTTAAGGAAATTGCTTGCTCTTTCGACTGAGCTATGTTTCGAGAAGCTGGGATATACCGATCAAGGGATACGGACCATGAGGCCAATGCAAATGCGGCCCGGAGAGTTAATCATCGGCGATCGGACATTTTAATTCGCTCAAAAAAACTATTTTTTGTGCATTTACAAATTAGTGCAAAGGCACGTTTTTAAGGAAATTGCCGGTTCTTTCGACTGAGCTATGTTTCGAGAAGCTGGGATATGCCGTTCAAGGTATACGGGCCATGAGGCCAATGCAAATGCGGCCCGGCGAGTTATCATCGGCGCCGGCGATTAATCAACGGCGATCGGACATTTTAATTCGCTCAAAAAACTATTTTTTGGGGATTTACAAATTAGTGCAAAGGCATCTTTTTAAGGAAATTGCTTGCTCTTTCGACTGAGCTATGTTTCGAGAAGCTGGGATATACCGTTCAAGGGATACGGACCATGAGGCCAATGGCAAATGCGGCCCGGAGAGTTAATCATCGGCGATCGGACATTTTAATTCGCTCAAAAAAACTATTTTTTGGGATTTATAAATAAGTGCAAATGCATGTTTTTAAGGAAATTGCCTGCTCTTTCCACTGAGATGTGTTTCGAGAAACTCGTGTATACTGTTCAAGAGATGCGGGCCATGATCCCAATGCAAATGCGGCCCGGCGAGCTAATCATCGGCGATCAGACATTTTAATTCGCGCAGGAAACTGTTTATTGAGGATTTATAAATTAGTGCAACTGTATGTTTTTAAGGAAATTGCCTACTCTTTCCACTGAGTAGTGTATCATGAAGCTGTGGTCAACCGTTGCCGAGAGACGAGCGAGGAAACCAGTGCAAATGCGGCCCAGCGTGACAGTAATTGTCGATCGCAGGTTTTAATTAGCTGCAGTCTTTATTTCTAAATTCTAACAATCAAGACAGTAAATTTCTTAAAGAAATTTGCCTGCTCTTTCCACTGAGTTGTGTTTCGAGAAGCTGTGATATATTGTTAATGGGATACGGGCCATGTGGCCAATGCAAATGCGGCCCGGCGAGTTAATCGTAGGCGATCGGACATTTTAATACGATCAAAAAACTATTTTTTGGGGATTTACAAATTAGTGCAAAGGCATGTTTTTAAGGAAATTGCCTGCTCTTTCGACTGAGCTATGTTTCGAGAAGCTGGGATATTCCGTTCATGGGATACGGGTCATCAGGCCAATGGAAATGTGGCCCGGCGAGTTAATCATCGGCGATCGAACATTTTAACTCGCACCAGAAACTTTTAACAATTAATACTTGCGTGACCTCGGCTTCAGTTTGGAAACGTAGGGCAAAGAGCGGAGTCGAGTGCATAAAATGCATCGGCATAAGTTACTCGACGTTGGCCGGAAAATTCTTATAAGGCTACAGTTTTGTATTAACTGATTTCCTCTGTTGTTGACGATAACTCATCAGTCATTCGATCAACAATATACATTCGAGAGTCGATCCCGGACTCCTGAACCCCGTCCCGCACACATAGACACTTGCGTCATGCAGTGATCACCACATTATCTTTTATTATGCAAGCATTGCTTTTCTTAAAACTATTTTAATGCCGTCGCCGTCTGATCTGTTTAACAGCGCTCGAGGAATCAGCTCGCTGGTAAGTTCGAAGGGCGAAGAGTGCAGGAAATGGAGAAGCCTAAACGATTCAATTGATATTCTAACATTTGCCTTGCGCACGGCCGGATCTGTGTTTGGGTCCCGAGGCTGCGGGCAGCATCGGCCGGCATGCGTGCGATCGGCACGAAAACAAACCTCTGATTAGTTAGTTCATCGAGATCCTTGGAAGCTAGCGTGACCCTCGAAAGCCTAGAGTCGCGCCTCATGTCCCGCGCCCTTCGCAAAGAGTCGCGACCCCAAACTAGCGTGCGAGAAGTAGCACCCTGAACTCCAATCAGCCATAGCGGATAGTGTGTCCATCACCACCCGGGTCAGCAGCACCATAGGCTACCCTGGCCAGTTCCCGCACGCGGTACCATTAGCCCGAGTTCACCGGGGCGGCTACGGGTACCTCGAGCGGACTCGGCACAGATGAGTCAGTAGGATGCATCGTGCAGGTGAGTGCACAGACGACATGCCGCGAGAGAAAGAGCGCGCTCGGGGATCAGGCAAACGACGAGCGTAGCGCGAGCGGCGATCTCTCACAACTTCATGGGGCTCAGAAAACAACGGCTATTCGACGCGAGGCGGTATTATAGCTTTTTATATGCAAGCATTTCTTTTCTTAAAACGATTTTAATACCGTCGTTATCCCATCAGATTAATAGTGCTCGAGAAATCAGCTCGCTGATAGGTTAGAAAAACGAAGAGCGCAGGAAAGTAGAGAAGGCTGGACGATTTAAATGATAGTCTAACACTCATCAAGATTATTCTGCGCTACGCATATTCACTTCACTATCCTCATGGTAGGGGCGGCCGTTTATTGGATCCAACACCTCCTGGAGCAAGGATTTGCCAGGACTCACCACTAGCCAAGGGCTGACGGCGGCAGCAATCTGCATCGTGCAGATAGGTGCGCAGGGAATGTACCACGAGAGAGAAAGAGAGAAAGAGAGACAGAGCGTTCCCCCACGACATCCCGGGGCCCAGAGAGTAGAGAGCAGAGAGCAGAGGCTATCCGATGCTAGGCGGCCGGTATGGCGGCATAGGGCTCCCGCGGCCCTGAGTCCCCCAACCGGCTGGGCGTGACTAGGTGGCGGTTGATTGCCAATGGCAGGCCCCCGTGTCCCTTCCGGCAGCAACCGAGGCTGAGGTAGTTCGCCGATGGTGGGCCGCCGCGGCCTTGCATATGCTACCTCGAGCGACCTCGCCGCCCTTTGTTGACGAAAACTAATAAAACACAAAAACGAATCAAAGAAAAAAATAACTTAATATCACTTTACATGTGATGTTTTCAGATACATAATCTATAAAATGTTAATACATGAAATTGTTTTATGTAAAAAAGTGATTAAAGATCAATAAATTATAATAAATCATTTTAAACATGGCTTACTTACTTTTATGTCCTAGAGTACGATATACCTTTTGAGATACTGTGGTGTACTATTTCAGTGTATCATTAACAGGGTCATGAAAGTGCTGTTATATTGAATATATTTAATATTTTAATTAATTAAATAATGGCGTTAAAAATATTTCTATACGTTTCCTAGATATGCAATAGATTTGTGATCAATAAAAATTGTACTAATAGACTTATGTACTGGTAAATAATTCAATGTGTCTACTGCTTCGGACGCCTCAGCCGGCGTGGCGGGCCAATGATCGACCATCGCACGTTTTAGTTCAATCTGCAGGATATTTATTGGAGATTTTAAAATAAGCTAATTTTTATAGAAATTGTTTCCGCTTTCCACTGAATACTGCATCAGGAAATTGTCGTAAGCCATTTCTGAGATACGGGCGATGTGGCCAGCGCAAATACGGCCCGGCGAGTTAATCATCGGCAATCGGACATTTTCATTCGCTCAAAAAACTATTTTTTGTGCATTTACAAATTAGTGCAAAGGCATCGTTTTTAAGGAAATTGCCTGCTCTTTCGACTGAGCTATGTTTCGAGAAGCTGGGATATGCCGTTCAAGGGATACGGGCCATGAGGCCAATGCAAATGCGGCCCGGCGAGTTATCATCGGCGCCGGCGAATAATCATCGGCGATCGGATATTTTAATTCGCTCAAAAAACTATTTTTTGGGGATTTACAAATTAGTGCAAAGGCATCTTTTTAAGGAAAATGCTTGCTCTTTCGACTGAGCTATGTTTCGAGAAGCTGGGATATACCGTTCAAGGGATACGGACCATGAGGCCAATGCAAATGCGGCCCGGAGAATTAATCATCGGCGATCGGACATTTTAATTCGCTCAAAAAAACTATTTTTTGGGGATTTACAAATTAGTGCAAAAGCATGTTTTTAAGGAAATTGCCTGCTCTTTCGACTGAGCTATGTTTCGAGAAGCTGGGATACACCGTTCATGGGATACGGGTCATCAGCCCAATGGAAATGTGGCCCGGCGAGTTGATCATCGGCGATCGGACATTTTACTTCGCTCAAAAAAACTATTTTTTGTGCATTTACAAATTAGTGCAAAGGCACGTTTTTAAGGAAATTGCCGGATCTTTCGACTGAGCTATGTTTCGAGAAGCTGGGATATGCCGATCAAGGGATACAGGCCACGAGGCCAATGCAAATGCGGCCCGGCGAGTTAATCATCGGCGATCGGACATTTTAATTCGCTCAAAAAACTATTTTTTGGGATTTTACAAATTAGTGCGAAGGCATGTTTTTAAGGAAATTGCCTGCTCTTTCCACTGAGTTGTGTTTCGAGAAGCTGGGATACACCGTTCATGGGATACGGGTCATCAGGCCAATGGAAATGTGGCGCGGCGAGTTGACCATCGGCGATCGGACATTTTAATTCGCTCAAAAAACTATTTTTTGGGAATTTACTAATTAGTGCAAAGGCATTTTTTAAAGGAAATTGCGTGCTCTTTCGACTGAGCTATGTTTCGAGAAGCTGGGATATACCGTTCATAGGATACGGTCCATGAAGCCCGTGCAAATGCGGCGCGGGGAGTTAATTATCAGCGATCAGACATTTTAATTCGCTCAAAGAACTATTTTTTGTGCATTTCCAAATTAGTGGAAAGGCACGTTCTTAAGGAAATGCCTACTCTCTCCACTGTGTAGTGTATCATGAAGCTGTGGTCAATCGTTCCCGAGACGGGCGAGAGACCCGTGCAAATGCGGCCCGGCGGGACAATTAATTAGCGCACGTAACATCACATAGGGATTTTAAGGGCTCTTTTTTTACCATGTTTGGAGCCCATGCGGGGGTAATTACAATTTTAATCGCTCAAAAAACTATTTTTTGGGGTTACAAATAGATGCAAGGCATTTTAAGGAAATTGCCTCCTCTTCGACTGAGCTATGTTTCGAGAAGCTGGGATATACCGTTCAAGGGATACGGCCCATGAGGCCAATGCAAATGCGGCCCGGCAGTGATTAATCATCGGCGATCGGAATTTTAATTCGCTCAAAAAACTATTTTTTGGGAATTTACAAATTAGTGCAAAGGCATTTTTTAAAGGAAATTGCGTGCTCTTTCGAATGAGCTATGTTTCGAGAAGCTGGGATATACCGTTCATGGGATACGGACCATGAGGCCAATGCAAATGCGGCCGATCGAGTTAATCATCGGAGATCGGACATTTTAATTCGCTCAAAAAAACTATTTTTTGGGTATTGACAAATTAGTGCAAAGGCATGTTTTTAAGGAAATTGCCTGCTCTTTCGACTGAGCTATGTTTCGAGAAGCTGGGATACACCGTTCATGGGATACGGGTCATCAGGCCAATGGAAATGTGGCGCGGCGAGTTGACCATCGGCGATCGGACATTTTAATTCGCTCAAAAAAACTATTTTTTGGGAATTTACAATTTAGTGCAAAGGCATTTTTTAAAGGAAATTGCGTGCTCTTTCGACTGAGCTATGTTTCGAGAAGCTGGTTAGAAAAACGAAGAGCGCAGGAAAGTAGAGAAGGCTGGACAATTTAAATGATAGTCTAACACTCGTCAAGATTATTGTGCGCTACGCATATTCACTTCACTATCCACATGGTAGGGGCGGGCGCTTATTGGATCCAACACCTCCTGGAGCAAGGATTTGCCAGGACTCACCACGAGCCAGGGGCCGACGGCAGCAGCAATCTGCATTGTGCAGGTAGGTGCGCAGGGAATGTACCACGAGAGATAAAGAGAGAAAGAAAGACAGAGCGTTCCCCCACAACATCCCGGGGCCCAGAGAGTAGAGAGCAGAGAGCAGAAGCTATCTGATGTTAGGCGGCCGGTATGGCGGCATAGGGCTCCCGCCGCCCTGAGACCCCCAACCGGTTGGGCGTGACTAGGTGGCAGTTGATTGCCAATGGCAGGCCCCCGCGTCCCTTCCGGCAGCAACCGAGGCTGAGGTAGTTCGCCGATGGTGGGCCGCAGCGGCCAATGCAAAAGCGGCCGAGCGAGTTAATCATCGGAGATCGGACATTTTAATTCGCTCAGCAAACTGTTTATTGAGGATTTATAAATAAGTGCAAAGGCGTGTCTTTAAGGAAATTGCCTGCTCTTTCGACTGAGCTTTTTTACGAGAAGCTGGAATATACCGTTCCAGGGATATGGGCGATGTGGCCAGTGCAAATGCGGCTCGGCGTGTTAATCATCGGCGATCGGACATTTTAATTTACTCAGGATACTGTTTATTGAGGATTTATAAATTAGTGCAAAGGCATCTTTTTAAGAATATTGCCTGCTCTTTCGACTAAGTTGTTTTGGTGTAGTCGAGGCTGTTTCACTATGGCTCATTGGAGGAGATAGAAGCATTGTTTTGCACGAGACTCTGTCGCACTCACTGTATTAGGGCTCGTTGAATCGCGCTCATAGGGTGCATAGCACCTGCGGAGGCCCGAATTTTCCGTCTGTAGCTCCACGAGAAAGCGTCCCATAATCACGCCGCGAACCATAATGATCAGCCTAATCTCAGCTACCGCAGCATAATTACAAAGAACTAGTAGACAGGCTGTACAGGCCGAGGTGTCAAAAACTCCATTTATTTATTATTGAATTTATGCTCTTATTTGGCTGATTACACGTGCCGTTTCCTATGTTTCATACCGTACCGGCTGTTTTAATCCACCTTTGCCGTCAAGTATTTTGTACACAATACTGATGCGACTCCGCACAACGAGAAAAGGTCCATAAAATTTTTGTGCGAGCTTGCAGTGATTTTCAAACTAATTCTTTTGTCATCGTTAAAGCATCTCCGCAGGTAGACAAAGCTAACACCGCGCGCAGTGTCCATCAAACCCAACGAATAAGATGGGCTGGAGGTTTTGTAGCAGCTACGGACCGTCGTCAACATATGACTACGGACAACAAGTGAATAAATTACTCTTTCCTAGTCGATAAACCGCTACCTTACAATAGCGCGCTAACAGTTACAATTATTTATTACAATTATTTTAAAATGACGTAGTCTCGCGTAGTCGCGCACTCTTTGAAAAAATGAAGAATTCGTGTTGAAATCGCGCGAATCTTACCGAACCTCGCCGAATCTCGCTGTACTCTTGCTGTAGTCTCATGCAGTCTTTTGAAGTCCCCCCACCACTCGCCCGTTCGCCCGGTGAAGCAGCCGCCGAACCCCCTTCCACTGGGCCTAGTCTCGGCACGGGGCCGGGAGCAAGTATTTGTCAGCAGGCTACAACGAGTAAATACGTAGTGACTCTACGCGCGCGGAACGCATGGATCGACGGGAGCAGTGCGGGCGGCGGCTCCCTCGATATCACTACAGCACAATTTGTAGTCGATTTAAAATAAGCTCGTCTCATCCAAAAACTAAATATTTAAAATAAAGAAAATAAGACTCAAATTTATGAAAATAAATTTGATTGAAAAAATACAGTATTCGAAATCTTTTTCATTCAAATCCTTTACAACAATAAAAATTCAGCTGATTCTCCTGTTAAAATCTTTCTATACTTATTATTAGTTAAAACAATTATTACCTCTACTACTATTTTTATTTTTACTTTAAGTGGAATCGGCGTTACAGAGAAATGCTGTAAATGTATGCTCTTATCGCCAACACATCTCGCTATATTATTGAGATAAAAGTGCTTAGGTTTTCTTTTGTCTATTTAGCAGTCTCATCAGCGATGCTATGATTTGTTACGTAGACAGACCAGTTCGATGCCGCAGATTAAGCAATTCACAACATACCATGCATCTTGTGTATTAATAATTACTCAGTAAGCCCTGCTCGGTTTAAAACGATATTATTAATTACAAACAAATTTTAATTATTGTTTTCTTTAGCTATCTTTGAAGCCTACTTTAATCTATAGTAGAACTCGAATGAGATAATATAATGCATCCATGCCATTGTAACACGCCCACCTTGTAATGATAATTAAGTGCTCCACTTTGAACGCCGAATTGCAATTGGCTTGCGGGAATATCAACCGGCAGTTTTAAACATTGTGCTTCGTGGTCGACGCAATTATTTCAGAATCATTAAGGCATTTCAACTTCACAAATATAATAACAATTTATGATACATTTCAGATGCAGTCTGGAGTTATTATGTGCTTCCGCTAATTTTATATTACGCTCGTGGCAGATACTGCCTATGTGTTTTTGACAATAACAGTAAAGGATATTAATAACGCCATGAAAATTGTAATTTGTGAAGATTTTGCAAATGAAAACTGTGTCCGTAAATAAACTCTATAAATGCCGGTAAGTTTACTAGCTATATTTCGAGTTGAGGGATCGACGTACTCATTCCACTGCAGCCAGGGCAACGTAATGAAACCGAACGGCCACGGTCTGTAAGATATTGCTCGTAATAATTGAAATCGTTACATACTCTACCAATATATACGTATACGAATATGAATTAACTTTATAATCGACGCAATTATGGGAGAATAATTGGAGCATTTCACATTAAAAATATAATAACAATTCATAATACATTTCAGTCGCAGCCTGAAAATATTATGTGCTTCCACCGAATATTTCATATTGTATTTTTGATAGATATTGAGTATGCATTTTTGATAATAACCATAAGAGGTATAAATAACACATTACAAATTATAATTTGCCAAGATATTGCAAATAAAAGCTGTATTCCTAGATAAACTCTTTATAAATACTGTAAACTTTGCTAGCTATGTCTCGCAACGAGATATTGGTACACCTGCTATATTTCGAGAAAGGTTAGTGCAACGAAGTCGAACAAACGGGCTCTGTGAGATATTACCCGCAATTGATGTAATTATTCTAAAATTATTCAACTATTTTAAATTATCAAATATAATAACAATTCAAGATGCATTTCATTCGTAGTCTGGAATTGTTTTGCACTTCCGTTAATTTCGTTTTCAACTTCGTGATAGATATTATCTATGTCTTTTTATTCATAATATTAATATTCTCTTGGTGAGGCATGGAATGGATTGAAACAAAATGCGCGATTTTAAATGCTCCCAATTTTTTCACGGTAATATTATTTATTATTATTTATTTGATTAATTATTCTTTGACATTGCAAAAAAAACTTACAATTTCAAAGGGAAACTTTCAAAGACCCTTATATTCGATCCATTAGATTTCGTATCTTCTTATTGTATCATCTATCTTATAAGCACCCTTCAATCTTCACACTCATAGTATACGAACTTCATAGAGTATAGCTAAGCTTCGCACTTGAGCTTCTTATTATACAATAAGCCTGTGCAAGCATCTCCAATAAGTGGTCCATCAAAGTTTAGCTTGTATAGCCATTATCTATGCTATGCTTGTTTGAAAGCTCTTTATTTTATCACTTAAATATTGCTTGAACTGATCTTTCGGAAAATGTTTTTGAGATTAAGCAACAGTGTAGTAACTTCATAGAGTATATCAAAGCTATGCACTTGAATTTCTTATTACACAATAATCCTCTGCAAGCATCCCCAATAATTGATCCAACAAAGTTTTGCTTGCTTAGCCATTATCTGTGCTATGTTTGTTTGATAGCTCCTTATCATATGCGACGCGCATAATAGCGGACTAACGACGCGTTGAAGAGCGCGAACATAAACAAAGCGGCACGAAGTAAACACGGCCGTGCCGCACTGTGCAGCTCAAATTCAGATCGGTTTTCAGGTGTCAATTGGTGCGAGAGAGAGACAAGCCTTGACTTCGCACAAATTGTCGCGCGGGCCGATCGTCGATGACGAGCGGACTGAGAGATCCGCGGTAGTGTACTCAAGAGCGCCGACTAGAACAGTCAACTCCTTATAATCTACGCACCCTGCCAACGTCGACTCGCAAGAGTACGAGAGCAAAATCCTCGACGTTGTAAGAAACAAGGACGAGGAAGAGACTCAAGATCGTCCTGGGGTACGGGGTCGTCGAGTTTTACTCCACGGATCAACCACCTGCAACGCGCCTTCTAAAAGGCAGTGCCCCACAACTTTCCAGCGAGAAGGACGAGACTTCCAACCTCTTTGACGTGGTCACAAGTTACCGGCGATTTGGATTTTTGTTATAGATGAAAGCTTGCATATGTTCGCGTGAATGATCGGGTGCCATGAACAGCGCGTGCGCGGCGGATCGAACGTATGAAAGTGTAGCGCAAATAGCGATTCAAAGAAAGAAAATTACTAAAATTACTTTTTTTAGTTTTCCAGATAAACGGTTGAGGGATACAGAGGTAAGCATCAGCTTCGGAAAGCCAGCACCGACGCCAGATCGGGAATACTGAGCGAGGACGAGGAGCTCCTCCTCGGCGAATTCGGCGAAATAGAGATAGAGGCCGTGCTGAATACCAGCGGTACTGCATCCTCCAGAAGTACCGAGGACCCCTTGAGTGCAATGTCGCACCTGATGTTGCTTACCGCAGCTGCAGTGATGGTTGAGGAGGAGAGAGCGGCGGAAATGATAATCGCGTCACCTTCGGACCATGCTAGCGAGAAAGAGATAACCGCCTCGTCCTGTCTAGCTGCCGTCGAGATGGAGGTTTTATATGCAAATCGACCTATCGCTGCCATTGGCCGAGTCACTAACCATCCTACCAGCCGTCCACTATGAAGATGTGCGGGAAGAGGAGGCGGCCGAGCAACAGCAGAATTTCCAAAGGCGGCGGAAGAAAACACCCTGGAGGCAGCTCATTTTAAAAGATTACAAGTCCGCCGTCTCATCGCCAACTGTAAACAACGTCGCGACTCCAGACATCGTGTTGATACCATCATCCCTGAAGACTTCGGCCGCGGCGACCGACAGACGCGTTTCAACGAAAGGGAGGAGCTCGAGCGCAAGAAGCGGGAGATCATGCGAAAGCAAGGATAGCAAGGAAAACAAGAGCAAGACGCCAATGAGTCCACATCCCTTTGTAGATTTTAAAATTCTCCACGCGCTTCAGAAATCATCTGCGCTGCAGGGGAGATTGAGAAGTAAGCCGAGATCAAGTAAGATAGTGACCGATATCGGAGTGCAAGCTCCGAAGGCCACTGTATCGGATTCTACAGAACCGCCAGTCGCTCAAGCCAAAGCAGGAGAGTCAGGGACTCCCGCCCCATATAAAAAGGGCGGAATACATTAAAATATTAGGTGCATCCGCACTGATGGGTGCCTTGATCTGCCTGCACATGCCTGCTATATGTGCTGTGCTTTGGGACACCGGCGACATGATTGCCCCTCGCCTGTCTACCGGTTCTTCTGCCACAATTGCGGCCGACCGGACGTCTCCCTACAGACGTGCCCGTCTTATGGGGATGCTTATGCACAGCGATATACGGGCCAGAGGCAACAGGGAGTGGATCACCCGTGAGGGTCGAGTATTGCTAGCTAGGTAGGATTGCGTGCGATCCTGGAGATGTTGGATTCCCCTCATAGCAGCTATTCGGGCGCAAGTGAGAGCAATGAGAGTGCAGGGAAGAAGCGACAGAAAAAGAATCATCGGTTCTCCAAGTAGAATTGCGGCAATGCGAGCCAAGAAGAGAGAGTAGATATGGAGTCTCCAACTTTACCGCTGAAAATCCCAATCTTTCCTCTGACAAGTTCGAAAGGGCCAGCGCGTAAGTCCAATTCTATGTGCAGCGGACTGCCACCACCACTCTTGCCTCTGACGGATGCGAGTACATGTTCCCCTACCGTCGACGCAGACGTGAACGTTACGGCCGCACTTGTCAACGGCCGAGCGCATACGAAGAAATATGGATCAGTCGAACCGCAGAAAGACCCCTGAGTTGGCCGTCCCTCTGGATGCACCTTGTAATAAAAATTGATTCATTCTTTTATCTCTTAAGATTACTTTACAATATATTTCAATAATGATTTTAGGTTAAATAAATCGCGGGTCTTATCACTAACTTATTTCGCATTCGATTGTTTTCCCTTCCTTAAAATCGTTGAGTAGGGTGCTCCCTTTGTTTGTATTTATTGGCGTATCTCGGAGCGATGATGCGGACAGCATACTTGTCGATTGGCAAAAACAAAGGGAGATTTTGCTTTTCTGCGTCGATTGGCATCACCTCGTCTCGGCGTGGCAGCGGGAATCAAATGTAGCTAGCTGCGTTCCCTCTCACCGCCTTTCCTTGAGTGGTTGGCTCTTCAACAACCGTCGAGCTTCTGCCGAAAACCGCATGCAGATCTCCTCGATCGCGCCCGATTAAGGTTGTAAATATTGATCGCATGAGCGAGTGATTATTCTAGACCCTTCTAGAAGAATTGGATCGAATGGTATATTACAAACTTATGAGGAAGAAGCGTACGCACTTGAGGTCCGATCCAAGAGAACTCGGACTAAGCGACAGGTAGCCAATGATCAGGCTAAGCGGCAGATCGCTATCGAACGGAGCGAACAACAGGCAGCGCGCCAACGAGGCACGGCCATAATGAAGAGAGCGCTCGGAGCGGTCAACGGTCGAACAGATCCGTCGAAAAGGGCGATGAGCTTCGCGGTAGACCAGGAGCATCCGACTTCCTGAGAACGGGACATGGTAATGCTTCGCGAGTTCCGTCGCATCCTGGACCGGGTAGTCAGAGAGCCGCCGGAAGCCCTAGCTTGTACTTGAGAGGTGCTGTTGTCGATATTGGAGCGACATCAGCCTCGACCGCATAGTTTATGTAAGGAATACGAGGCATGCCCAGGGTTAGCGTTAGGTCGTAAGTGAGCTAACGTTGTGAGCGATGCGCGTGACGAGCACAGCGAGTCAGGGATTTGTAACGCAAGTGCCAGCGCGGATCCCTTTCGTACTTTTATATCCGTAGTAGCTAAGTGCTTTCTATTCATAGAGCGAGAACAAGAATGGAAGGATGTGCGAAAAAGACGCCGCGGGTGAGTAAACAGTGCACCGTCGAAGATGCAAAGTTTACGGGACGGTGAAGAGTGCGAACATAAACAGAGCTTGTAATATAAAATAAATGTTATGGGGTAAAAAATACTGGAAATCATAAAAAACTCATGAATCCGTTTTAATCAAATTATTAAGACTACACGCGAATAACACGTATAATAACACTTCGCATGTGATTTCTAAATATTAAGTTTCTATGCGACTTATACCTAAATTATCGTTAAGAGGTACCTCTAACCGATGTACACATCCATACACTCTAATACAATTCTTCAAGAATGCTGCCGCTGATTTTGCTTTCCTCTAGGGAAGCTACCTCATATCAGTGATTCAGTTGTATATCATAATTGAGTGATATATTGACCACGGTCTTAGTGTTTCGATAATTGTATCTACTGTCCGTCGTCCCTCGCACGACATAGGCGTCTCTTCACCTGAGGGAGTATCGAAAATATATTACAGTATTTCCCTTTCTAGACGTTAAATTTGCACAAGTTCTGAAATCGCCTCAAGTTTTAATTATATATTCCTGATTTTTCTTCTCTGATACATTCAGTACATCGTATTCATTCGTATTACTCTAATTTTAAATATAAAAAGCCACACATGATAAAATTAAATAAATGGTTGGTATATTCAATAAACCAAACATAATTTACCCTATAATCGCAGGAAATTATAAACGCAGATTACAATTTACATCTAACACTATCTTAGTCATAAAAATACAGTTCACATAAATACGTAAATGTAGACTAACTGTATGAAAATTATAAGAAACTATATGAAAACTTCATTAAACTTATTTCCCTAAATAACACGCCAAAACCACGCCAATCAATCCCTAATATTAATAAATATCACTATATTTCTCACAATTCAGACTGTTTATAAATGCACAGGTCTGTTCTATTATATTGCACAATCAGTTTTTCCACAACCGGAAACATTCATACTATTCAACTCATACGCATTTCCAATAAAGTAAAGGTGAATACGATAAGACCCGTAATACAAATGAAAAAACTTAGCAATTTTACGTTCAGCCAAGCTCGATTGTTTAGGAATACGTAAAGATACGAGATTCCCTTCTTTTATAGAAATATGACTATAGGTCGTCTGGCGTTCTTTGTATATTTATGTTGATGATCTGTTTTTAAATTAGCCATTTCAATTTTCACTTCATAGGGCTGAATATTGTGATCAGGCAATTTTAACAATCTCCGTATTTCATATAGGGGATTTGTCGAATTGCATCTCATATGGTGTATAAACTGTTGTGGAAGTGTCGTATATCTCAACCAATAATTAATTTGAGGGGCTTGCCCACGAGAAGTGCGCTTCATTTGTGACGTGGTGCTTTTGCACCCGGAGGCCCACGTCAGTATTTCTCCGGTCGCGCCTCCTGCCCTGATGCAGGTCCTCGCGGTCGCCCCGGAGGGGACCCGGCCGGGCCAGCCCGGGCGGCTAGCCTACGTCGGTCGCGGCGGTTGTGAAGTCGGGGGGAGGGAGGGTCCGTCGAAATGAATTTCGCCAAGGGGCAGCTATTTTAAAACATAGTTTATTTCTATAAAAATAGGCGACGGGGGGACAGGCCCGCCCCGCCGCATTCGCCCTTACAACTTTGCTCCCCGTCCCGCTCGCCCTGCGCGCCTCATCCGGGCGTCGCGCGCCCTGCCTCTCGCCCCGGCCGGCAAGCCCTCACGGGCTCGCGGCGGTGCGGGCACAGTACCTCCGGGTAGCAAGCTGGAGGCATTGGTGCCCATACGGGCACCTCGCCTCGGCCGAACCCTCGCCGGGCCGCACATTGGGTCGCGCTATTGGGGGGGAGGCGCGTCCGCGCCTCTCTCTCTCTCACGCGCGAGGCCTAATATGGTATGGCCCTACCTGGCCGCCGCCTCCTCGTCGGTAGTCCCGGCCACAATCCGGCCGGGAAGTCGCTGCGGCTTCCTCTCGCGTCCCCAGGTGGTGTCGGGGCCGCGCGTCAGCTGGGCTCGCTTCCTCTCTCTCTCACTCCTTCGCTCCTCTATACTTTTCTCGCGCGTCGCTTCTATCGATCGGCGATCGGGGCCGATGGCTCGGCGTCCGGCGCGAAACTAGACGGCGCGGCGCGGTCGCGAATTTTTCAAAATACCGCGCGCCCTTCCCGCCCCGCGGCCGCGGTGCCCAGCTGACTCCTCGCTCGCTCGCGCGCGCAAATCCGCCCGTCACACATTACAGTAAATCTTAAAAATGTCTTTAACTCACGCATAATCCACTCCGAAGGATTACGTTGCCGATGTTGTACAGCACTATATATTATGCTCTCGATTATATACTTCTTTAAAAATTGACGCCAAACCTGTAATGTAATTTGCGTTCCATGGTCACTTATCAACTTTTGAGGCACGTAGCTTTACTAATAAATTTTGCCTCTGACAACAATCACAACCTATGGCGAAACTCTTAATATTTTTTCTCATACCGCGCCAATGATTCCTTGATTTCTGCCATTGTGTTATAGATATCATCATGACCGTCGTGCAAATGAATCTTGCTCATAAGCTTACTTTGAAATTTCGCAAAAACAACTATTTTCCAACTCGAATCATCTTTACTCTTGGGAAAAATTAATCCTTCGTGAATTTTATAATCGGAAATGGTGTTTTTAATGATTTTATACTTTAAATTTACAACATCTTGCTTTTGAAATCTCTTTAATTGTTTCAATTCTGGAAACCAAATATAACTCGAGAGACTATGATTTCTGCAGTTCATCGATATCACATAACTCATTGAAGCGTTATTTTAACGACGATAATTCCCACTGAAGCAGTCGGCGATAATATCGTCACTGTCCTTGCAATGCAGTATCAATGTCCAACGCATAAGTCGAGATGTGTGATACGATATTTTAAACAAATATAATAGCCTGATGATCAGTTTAAATTTTAAATTTCCTTCCAGCCAAATAATAATTTTACTTAATAACAGAGTTAAATATAGTATATACTGTATACTATATATTATAGCTAATAATTTCAATTCACAAATGGTATAATTTGATTTATAAACTGTAAGATAGTTGCTAACTAGAGATATAATACGTTGGTACCCATCGTCGTCATATTGATACAAAATCTCACTTATCCCTAATTGACTCGCGTCCGTTTGTAAATAGAAGAATTTATCATTGAAATAATTATTTAACATTATATGGTTCGCGAATTTATTTTTTAATTAATATTTTAAATTCATTTTTAAAATCATTTTTTAAATTATTTAAATTAAATGCAATTTTATGTTCATGAGCCCATTAAAACTCGTTTTTATCACTCAAAAATTTCCGGAATGGGCCAATATACGTTGCATATCGCTCAAAGAATATACGATAATAATTGCACATCCATATATACTTTTGCAATTACTTTTTATTACGAGACTCTAGTATATCAAAAATAGCTGGAACTCTAATGAGATCGGGGCTCACCCTTTCCGAACTCATAATGAATCCCAAAAACGGTATTCTCTCACGACAAATCAAAGTTTTGTTTAATTTCAACGTAAGTCCGGCGTCATACAATTTTAATAGAAAGTATTTCAAGTGCTCTACACGTTCGCTATTTCTACACGACCGAATGAAGGTATCGTAGACATATAGCGTTATAAACTCTCGATCCTCATTTGTAAAGAACGTATTAAGAGCGTGGACTAATGCAGACTCCGATACTTTGATTCCAAACGGATCGCGGTGAAACACGTACATTTTGACAAAATTACGTTATCTCTATCTCTCTCTCTCTCTTACACACACTCGATGTGAGATAATCGATTAATATATTAGCTACTTACTTTAGTAGCATCGACTCGCAGCTTGGCGAAAAAATTCTCGACCACTCAGCTGTTTCTCTACCTCAAGCGCAAACGGGCTATGGTCTTCTTCACCGAAATCAGTAGAAGTTCCAATTGGCCACCAGCAAGTAACAAATTTTACATATTTATTATACATTCTTATACACTGATCAAATACGCCGTGCGCACCTCTCACTTAATCTATTAAGTTCGCATTTTATCTCTCTCACCCTCTCTCTATAACTTTACTTTAATTTGTGTAAAAAAACACGCGACGCGCTCTCGCTCTCTTCAAGTCTTGGGCCCTCACGTGTCCTGAGACATACTAACGATATCGTGCCATCGAACAAGTATCGAGGGCTCATCGGCTCTCTCCTTGATTAGAAACCGCTGCCCGCGCGCGCTAATTACCGCGACGCGCTGCATTTCGCGCCTCTCGTTGCCCCCCACCCGGCTCTGGATCCAGACTTCGAGCACGCGTTCAGTACAGCGGCGACCACGGCGAGATACTCGTCGTAATATTCATTTGCGAGTTATAACAGCTCTCATATTATTAAAATCGTGAGAGTATCTATTATTTACATTCTCTCGTACCTAAGACTGCCACGATCCCATTCGGGATAATGATTAAAAGTCGACGCTAATCCTTTAGTTTGCGCACGAGCACTCGTTACCTGAATTTCTTGTTCGTGCTAAAGCACGACTAACATCTTACGTGTTTGCTAAACGTGTGTGCTCTAAATCACAGCCTATCATTGTTACTTGTATGTCTCTTGGAATTGTCCGATAATTACTCGATTTCTTTTATATTCGAAATACGGAGGAAAAAAACTATTCCTCTATCCTACGGGAACATAAGATTACTTCAAATAGCTTCTTCTTCCATATTTTATCAATATCTATGTATTTTATATATGTTCCTGTATTTTATCAGCTAAAAATCCTTGGCAAAATTTCATAATAAAATCATCGAAGAGAGTGAATCCCATAGAGATCGAATCGCGTTAAACTATAACCGTGCCCTATACTTGAAAGAGTTGCATATTAATTTTGATTTACAATTCGGAGGTTTTCGTTTCATTATAATATATCTTTCAAGGTTATTAATAAATTCACCTGTATCTTCGCAATTATTCCCCAAAAATCTGGATAAATTTATCTCGTCTAGTGGTTGTCTTATGTATTCATTTTCTCAAAATTTTTCGTTATTCTGTAATTTTAAGCTTTCTACTTTAAAATTTAAGTTAATATAGTGATCGATCGGATGTTCCACTGGTATCATTTCTTATGTTACAATAGTTTTAAAATAATATTTAAATAGTTTTATATGAATAATCTTAGTATTAATAAAATTAAAGTTAATATTATGCTAAAATTTTATTTTATACGGAATCGAGTCCGTAATCGAATGCCAATTGTAATGTTAAATAAATGTTATCGGGTAAAAAAAACTCTATTTGTATCTCTTGAATCTGTTTTGATCAAATTATTTAAAAACTATAAGCGAATAACACACAAATTCCGCATGCGATTTCTGAATATTAAGTTTCTACGCGACTTACACCTGAATTATCGTTAAGAACAACCTCTAACTTATATAAACAGTCATATACTATAATGCGTCGAATTCTTTAAAAACGCTGCCGTTGACTCCGCTTTTTTCCGAGGAAGGTACTTCGAATCCTTGTTACTTCTGGGCACTTTGTAGAATTGCGTTGCAATTTTACTGCGGCTGACTTATGATAAAGCCACCGACGGCAGTCACTAGGAGCAATGATTCAGGGATAAAGCGTTTCGATTGATTGGGCTATGTCTTGCACTTAATCCGATTTGCTGTAGGTCTCTTGTATTCTAATAGCTTAGAATATACATATCTTAAATCTTATAGCTTATATATCTTAATTAAATGATGTGCTTGACTGCGGTCTTAGTGCTTCGAACGCGTAATTGTATCTATTGTCCGTCGGCCTTCACACGATGACCTAGCATCGATCGTCGATCGAGACGCTTACGCCGACCGCCAAGACTTACAACCTCCTTGGCGTGATTACGGATAACCGGCGATCCTTGTTTTTGATATAGGTAAAAACTTACGCCATACGAGTATGTTCGCGCCAATTCGATTGCCACGCAAAGAGATACAACAGGCAAGAGAAAGAGAAAGATAGATAGAGAGAGAGAGAGTGAGTGAGTGAGAGAGAGAGCGAGTAAGAAATCGGACGATTTTGTGAGCCCAGCAATGGCGCGGCTCTTTCATCGGGAGCTCGTACGCACTATGGTTATTGTACTTTTGAATGAGCGACGAATGAATGGTGTAAAAAGTGATAATTACCGCTTGATTATTTCAACCCCGCACCAATTCCTTCCCATATCAAGGGATTGCTAGCCTAGCTAAGCGTGTTGCCCAGACTCGTGCCAGTGTATCAACAACTCCTCAAGGAGTGTGCAACGACCTGGAGAAAAGCGAAGAGCGCATTATCGCCAGGGCATCTGAGTAGCACGGAGACATGTATAACACTGCGCGAAGCCCCGCATGACACATCTTATTTAAATATTGCTTGAACTAATTTTTCTCAAAATATTTTTGAGATTAAATAATACTATACCAGATTAAGAATAACACTTTAATTCAATGGAACATGAAGATCACCATCGCCTTATTTTGACGGCGAGAGGTAGTTACATCCGCGGAATGATCAAGAATCAGCTGTCTCAAATGCATATTTCATTTTTTAAATATTTTAATTTATTATTATTTTTATTATTATTATTTTTATTTATTATATTATATTTAAATTTTAAAGAGTTTCAGTAGCATAACATTTACATTATGTGTAAATGGAAATCTTCATAAAAACACTTTTAATAAACGAGAAATGAAATAGCTATAAAAAATGTAATAAATATGTAATAAATATTATTTTTGTAATTTATATATTAAAAATTTTACGCCTCAAAATCAAATGACCGTTTTAATTTGCAAGTTTCAGTCCACAGATTCGACCATCTTATAGTAATTTTACGTTGACAGAAAATATTTGGTTTCGGTTTACACTGTACGAGCACAGATCGTGAATTGCAACAAGTATGAGTAAGTACTACGGCAATGCAATGACGCATTTTTGGCTGGATGTCTACCAAATGAAGAGGAAATAATATATTTTCAACTACGATTTATTTTGTGCAGAATTTTTCTCCCAAAACTTCAAAAATGATTATTCATTTGCAAAAGTTTATTTGAATCAGTAAACTCAATATGTAAGTTTAATGATTACAACTGCATAATTTAATTGAATAATAAAAATATATATAATTAAATGTTTGAAAAGTTAGTTAAGTAATATTAAAGGGTGCGAAAGAATGCAAAGACAACGTACTTTTTGTTATTGAGCTGTCTTCAAATCCTAGACCGTTTGTCAAATAGTCAAAGCAGCGATGTTCAATAATGACTATTTTACACATAGAGTATAAAAATAGAGAAGTAACTATCTAATAAAATATCATAATTAATCTAGAAAGAATAGCATTCTGCACAAAATATAAGAATTCATTTGAAATATTGAATATATGGATATAATTTTTATATATATCAATGATTAATAGTGAAAAGCAAACAACTTAGACTAAATAAAAATGCATTTTGATAAAATATATATAGTAACAATAGTTACTATAAATTGTATATAATTCGCTATGAAACACGTTACCAACTTATTGCGCGGTGAAGACCAATGCTTTACCCATTTGTATCAGACAGTTGTTCTTATTTACCCATTTTTCAGTACAGCGATTTGAATAAAGACGAGTAACAGCTCCTATAAGTTTATCTATACTGAACACAATTAACGCGCGGACAAAATTTCCTTAAAATTATTACTCCTTGCTCGCACAAGCTCTCGTGTAGCCTTATCCTAGGACTCTTTCTACGTATATCTATGATTCCAATTATAGAATTTCAATTTACCGAGATTTTTAAAATTGTCGAATGAATGCGTTCTGTAAGATATTGCTCATCATGATTGAAATCGTGACAATCCTTATTAATACACGGGTATACGAATATTAATGCAATTCGCTGTTGACGCAATTATTCGAGATTCATTTGGGCATTTCAACTGAACAAATGCAATAACATGTTAGTTACAGTGTGGAATCATTACATGCACCCGCCAATTTCATAGATATTATGTAAGTTTTATGTAAGCATATTAAGGGAGACAAGCAACGTAATCCAAATGGTAATTTTTCAAGATTTTGCAAATGAAAGCTGTATTCGTAGATAAACTCTTTATAAATGCTGGTAATTTTAATAACTATGTCTCGAGTTGAGTTATCGATGTATTCGCTATACTACGAGCAGGGCAATATAACTAAACCGACCAAACGTACTTTGTAAGATATTGCCCATAATAATTAAAATCGTCGAGTACTCTATTAATACATGGATATACGAATATAATTGCAGTTTGTGGTTGACGCAATTATTCTAAAATTATTTAGGTATTGCAAATTAACAGATGTAATAACAATTCATAATTCATTTCATTCGCAGCATGGAATTGTTGTACGCTTCTGTCAATTTCATATTGAGCTCGTAATAGATATTGCCTATGTGTTTTCGACAATAATCGACAAATGATAAACGATACAAGTAACGCATTGAAAATTGTAATTTTCGAAGACTTTGCAAATGAAAGCTGTGTTCATAGATAAACTCTGTACAAATACTGGAAATTCAAATAGAGGTAGCGTAATGAAGCTGACAAGACTCACATTGTAATATATTGCCCGTAATAATTAAAATCGCTACGTGCTCTCTAAATGCATAGGAATACGAATATTAATACACATCCATGTCAACGTAATTATTCGAGAATCAATCGAATATTTACTGTTCACAAATATAATAACCATACCTAATATATTTCAGTCACAGCCTGGAATGATTATGCGCTTTCGTCTATTATTACGTTTATAGCAAATATTGTCAATATATTTTTTCTAATAACAGTAAGGGACAATAATAAAGGATTATGGCATATTCTCTACCGTGGTTTAGACAGCAACTGCAAGCTCAATATTTAAAGAATATTCATCTGAATATCGTCATCTTACAGGACAACCAATGAACTCATTCTTAATTTCTTCATAGAAAAATAATTTTTGAATAGGTAAACGATCTATCCTAAGTACAGACGTGGTATGCGGTGTGATGACTTGAGAAAGCAGATAGACACATTTCTGATTTGATTCATTATTCTTAGTTTTATCTGTAAACGGTCAAGACTTCCTACCGTCGCAGCAGAGCCGATGGTGCGGCGCAAATGATGCGTATATGTGCGGACGAGTAGACTGACGTCGATTTTGGCGGAAAACTGAGCGAACGAACACGCCTTTTTCGATAGGAGACCTTCTTCGTGGGAAAATGAACTTCGGAGTCAACATGAATACATGAGGGTTGTTGGTAAGATTAGGGCTAGAGATCGTCTATGGTCCGTAAGGACTGATAGGAGAGATGAAGTCTAGTAGAACGACCTCTTATGAGACGAAGTCTAGTAGATCGAATATGGGGTCTTTACTTGGTGATGATACTAATTTTTACCGCCTATCTAATAAGCTTCCGTTAATGTTCACACTTACAGTATACGAGCTTTATAGTATACCAAAGCTATGTACATGGACTTATTATTACTGAATATGCCAGTGCACGCATCTTCAATGACCAACAGAGCTTAGCTTGGATAGCCATTATCTGTGCTTTGCGTGTTTAATAGATCGTTATTGTATTACTTAAACATTGCTTGAATTAATCAATTTGAAAATGTTTTTAAGATTAAGTAATAATGATAACATAAGCAATAATGTTGACATCGGATCCGCGGATAATGTTTATTTTATGTACGCCGTTTTGCGACTCCTATCTACACCGCATTTCAGCGATCCAGTGGGAAACTGCTCGTTGGTTTTTTATCGCTCAGAATAGGGCAATTTGAAACATCGAGAGAATTATTTGTTGTTAGAGCCGTATTAAATGTTATGTTTGTGTTTTAAGTATCAAAAATACACGTATCCCAAGATCGAACGGCCGTTTTAATTTGCGAGCTTCAGTCAACAGACCTGGCCATTATGTAGTAATTTCATGTCGGCGGAAAATATTTATTTTTAGCTCGCACGGCATGCACCCACCCTTGCAGTAACTTTCAATAACAACGTGACGTTATTTTTTTGTGCGACTAGCCATATATACTCTGGTTCGTATATTAGCTCAGAGTCCATAAACCAGCAGCTTTTGAGAGCAGACTCTCCTCGATTTACAGTCTATTGTATTTTGAGTGGACTGCTTCAAGCACCACTCAACGAACTTTGTACACACTGCAATTACGTCGCAGCAACTGGCTGCAGATATCTGTCAATATTGTTTTTTTTTTGCACGGATCTTTACCGATGAAATCACGTAATTTCTACTTCATACAATTCATTATATAGTTCAGCTTACACGCAATATTGATCCAATCTCTTTGCCAAAAATTCCAAGTGGGAATAAACCATTACACGAATATTAATTTCCACCGCTTCGTTGTACCTACCGTATAATCGTATCTTCTATATTCTCTACATAACGGCTAGTGTAGTCGACCAATTGTCCTGCTCTTGCTCAGCTTATTTGATTTTTTCACTCCCCGTCTGACGATTTTCATAATTAAGATCTTCAACATGTTATAATAAATGCTCTTGTAGCTTCTCCTCTGATCGAGGCAGCTCTAAATCCGCGTCCTGGTCAGTGTGAACCTGGATTCTTCATTACATCTTGAGATGCATTTTAATATTGAGTCGGATAACAAAGAAATTATGGTCATCAAGTGACTTATCGAGTCTAAAGCAGGTCGAGTCCGTGAGATCAGAATGTAAATACGGGGATGGGGCGCGAGCACAGGAAAAGGGGCTAAAGAGATCGCGGTCCTAGCAGAAGAGACAGGTTTTGAATATATTACTAATCTATCGACGTCTGACAGATGAGATCCGACACAATGTCATCCCTTTACGTATAAACCTCACCAGTGCGAGCTCAAGCGCTAATAAGTTTGGAAGCAGCGGGTAGTTTCAGCTATCCGCATTATTGACAGAGAATTTGAGGCAACTGAAATTAGAACAACAAATTTTTCACAGATGCTATTCGATAATGATATTAGATTATTACATAGTATATTAAATATAATATCATTATTATTAGATTTAAATTTTCATATTGCGTTGTTACAAAGACGATTGATTATTCTATATAATTACGCTTTAAAGTAAAGTATTTAAATCTTTATAGGTATAATTAAGATTTTTAAAAAACCTTATCTTCATACCATATTTTCTGCAATAAGCTGTTATCATCCGGACCGAAGCATTCAAATAATATTGCATATTTTATTATGTTTTTTATTATAAACTCGTATCTAATAACAATAATAATATTAAATACAGAATACAAATGAAAAAATAAATATCATTCCATAATTTTGCGTTATGGCACTTTTATATGTTTTTTTATTATCAACTCTTATCTACTAACAATAATAATTGTAAGTACAGAATATAAACGAAAAAATAAATATCATTACAAAATTTTGCATTATGGCATATTTTATATGTTTTTTATTATAAACTCTTATCTACTAACAATAATAATTATAAGTACAGAATTCAAAGGAAAAATTAAATATCATTACAAAATTTTGCATTATGGCATATTTTATATGTTTTTTATTATAAACTCTTATCTAATAACGATAATAATTATAAGTACACAATATAAATGAAAAAATAAATATCATTACAAAATTGTGCATTATGGCATATTTTATATGTTTTTTATTATAAACTCTTATCTACTAACAATAATAATTATAAGTACAGAATTCAAAGGAAAAATTAAATATCATTACAAAATTTTGCATTATGGCATATTTTATATGTTTTTTTATTATAAACTCTTATCTACTAACAATAATAATTATAAGTACAGAATTCAAAGGAAAAATTAAATATCATTACAAAATTTTGCATTATGGCATATTTTATATGTTTTTTATTATAAACTCTTATCTACTAACAATAATAATTATAAGTACAGAATTCAAAGGAAAAATTAAATATCATTACAAAATTTTGCATTATGGCATATTTTATATGTTTTTTTACTATAAACTCTTATCTACTAACAATAATAATTATAAGTACAGAATTCAAAGGAAAAATTAAATATCATTACAAAATTTTGCATTATGGCATATTTTATATGTTTTTTTATTATAAACTCTTATCTACTAACAATAATAAATATAAGTACAGAATGCACATGAAAATAAAATATCAAAAATTTACATACAAGTACATTTAGCTTTAATATATAATGGTTTCCGTTAAAAATGTACTATATTGTATATTGCCTTTTACTACTAGTATCTATATCCATAATACATATGTGCATTAGTTTTCAACAATTATCAGGCATCAGAGTATTGACAATTAATTAGTTAATTATGTTATGGTGTATTGTGCTCCGAATACTTATACACCCAACACAGTTTCTCCGTTTGCTTTGGCATTCTTTCTGCTATTTAGTTTCGCGAGTTTCTTCTCGACTTCTGCGACTTGGTGACCATTATGCAGTCGGGTTGACCGCCGTTATTCTTAGCTGTTCAGCGCTGCGTTAACGCAATATTAGTAGGCTTGTGTCGATTACCTCCTCTTTGACGTGGCATGATATTGATGTTAGACATGGAGCGCAAGCTTTCTCCCTTTTTTGTAACAGTAAACAAATCGACTCTAGTATAACATTCAATTTAACTTTTTTGAGTTACGTAAATATGAAATCATAAGCAATCTTACGTTTTTGTGTTTGTCTTTAATATTACCAATATAAATTAATACTTGTGAAAATAGCTTTGAAACTTTATTTACGGCATCAAGTTCTGAGTGCATAAGGACTCCACTTCGTAGAACTTGTTATTGAACGACATGCGATAGAGTAGCAGGTATTATCATGCGCGGTTACGACGACCGGGATATTGATAAAATATGCACTCTCTCTAATTAGAGTTAGTAAACTGATTAAGCACACGTAAGATTGACTTCGTAGAATAGAATTCCAATGCCCTGTGTCCAAGTATATTGATAAAGGTCCTCCGGACCAAATTATTGTATTAACCGATCTACCTTTTTCTTAATCCTATCGTACTTTTGCTGTTTCTGTTTGTACGCTTACATCTATATGTATTACACACCGTTTCCGTAACCCGAGTTTACCCACGGCACGGACACGTATCCGCGACCATTGGATGATTGCAAGTTACGGACAGTCCGTGCATTTCCATGCAATCTTTCGCGTGCCTATGTTTCTACCGTTCATTTTTGCTCAAAACGTACAAAATAATTTTTAGTACGTTTACAATTTTAGTGACATTTACATTTTTAAATTATCACAGTGTCAATAAGAAGACAGATATCTTGCTTGTATTATATATGGATAATTTTTCACGCTTTAGCGTGTTATCTCTGCTTTTTCCTTACTAAACTTCCCTTAGTGTCTATCCCTGCAAAATATTCTAAGACAAGAATACACATTTACAAAGAATGCGGATACGAATTTTTTCTTCACACCATCAACAAGGGTTACTATCTCCTTTATTTTTGTGTGTTTGTTTAAATCGGTGATCTTACCTGTCCAGCGGTCTACGTGATCGCCTAGCAGCTCTTTGATTTTTTCCAAAGTTGTCGTCCTTTCGTTGTTATTATCTTATTCAGAACATTACAACTTTCACGATATGGTGCGCCGACTTTCATTTTAGGTTGTTGTCTGAATTTACACCTTGCTTGGCAAGTTGGTCTGCTTTTTCATAACGTTTGTAGCCCGAGTGACTCGGTATCCAGGTTATGCAAACTTTATTTTTTTTTGGCCAGATGGTTAAGAGCACTCATCGTCTCTTTAACCAACGGTGACGTGAACTTTAGTTTCCAGCGCCTTAATTAAATCTAAGATATGAGTGCATATATTTATATTTATTTATATATCATATATTATATTTATATTATATTATTAATAAATTTTATATTTATAAATTTACCCTGATATTCTCCAGCTTCAATTTCCTAATACATGTTTCTAGGGTACCATTTCCACTTGGAATACTGTGTTATATTTTCTCAACCCATAGGCTGTGTCTTCTTAATCCGAAGGTTCCCCTTAGTGTTATGATTACTATGTAATACAGATTTCTCTATGAGGTTTTATTTTCGGTTATTTTCCACTGTATTAATGCAGCATAGGTGTGTTTCGGTTTCCGTATGGCTTTATATATTCATAAAGCGGTAACAGCGGCATATATATCGTAAACGGTATGCCTCATTCTGATGGAGTTCCATCAATAAATTCTCTAGTGGTGCTATTGAATGCAGCCCCTATGTTTACGAAAGGTCCTATTGCAGACTCTTTAGTTTCTATCGCTTCTTCAATGTAATTAAATACTGTAACGGGGGACCACGTCGGCGATTCTGCATCGAGAGCTTGTGCGCGGGACCAGGAGGGCCGATTGTGGGGATCGAGGGCTGGTCGGAAGGGAGTCTCTATCATCGATCCAGTAGTGCTTTAATCCGAAGTAGATGCCGCAAGCTGTAACATTATCAGCGAATTGCTAGTACATGCTGACGCCAAACCGAAGCATCACGGTGATGACCCAGGCTATCGGTTGCTACCAGCTACTACATCACCAGCAATGACTGTCGTACGACTAGGGTCCATCAATACTAACATGACATCGCCCATTACCTAAATAGGAATCGAAGCATCTATGGGAAGGGCGTGGAGGTGATTGGTGTGAGAGGCGGGAATGATACAGCGCCGAATTGCGAACTGCGTGGGAGTACCGCCCGTAAACTTGCCGATCGTCAACTCTCTTTCACCTGAGCTTTAGCGTGAGATAAAACATTGTCCGCTCTCCCCGATTCCAAATGCCATACTGAACGGTGAAGTAGATCAAGGACCAAAAAGGACACTAAATCACTTAAAGGCTTCCGTTCAAGAATATTACAGGTAATGACCAAAGACTTCAACCCGGTATTTAAACAATCGAGGATCACCAGCAGCTAACCGATCAGGGCGTGTCTTGAAATCTTCAGAGCGATGAACGGCAACTGAGAAAAGCCTCCGAGGAGAGAGAAAAGAGGGAGAATTACTAATACTTCACGGGCTACTTGTAGACAGAGAATCCAATTTCATCTCTAGAACTCCAACCTATTGGCGATGGCTGTTAGTGGCTAGTCGGAGACCGATTCTCCAGATATTCGCGGGAGTACGCAGTTCTAGAATGTCGGATAAGGTTGTGCTAGGCGAGCGTGTCTGAGTGGGTATTAGACAACGTGGCTCAGCGCTAAAGTAGCTTATGAATGGCCCGAAAAGATTGTAAGAAGAGTAGAAAAAATAAAGAAGCAACATTCATTTCCTTTACAAGATTCTTTGGTTTAATTCAATTTAGAAACATTTACATTGAAAATAATCAGGTCATTTTACTTAAGAATTTGTCTTTCTCTATTATTATTTTATTAGTTTTAATAGTTTTAGAAACAAAAAAAACTAATCAACTATAAAAATGTCCGCTTGAGAAGAAATTAATTAATTGACACAAATAATTTTTGTAATATATTGTTATTTACAGAAAATAGATAACATCTAAATATTAATAGATAATTAAATTAGATAACATTAGGTCGTTAAATTTTATCCTCCAAATAAAAAACGTTATATGTATAATTCACTCGATTAATTTTTCAACTGATTCATTTGGAGATTTTGGAGTTTGGATTTCATGAAATGCTATATTTTTATGAAACAATATTAGTATGCTTCCTCCGGTAGCATAATTTTAGTTTTTTTTTACATTGTACAAAATCGCTTGAGAAAATATAATCTTTATCTTTATCATTTAACCACAACTCTACGCATGTAAGCACATCTATATTTTTTAATATATCGGATAATTTATTTCGCCGTTTATTTATACTGCGTAATTTCCGAAAACAGAATTTTAATGATTTGTTTGTTGTAAATGATGAATTATTGTTCGAACCTAAAATGTTGATTATTTTGTGTTTATGCGTGGAGTTTATCTTCACTTGAGCAGCTGGCACTTGTGAAAATTTCTTCGTGTTCAAATTTCCTGATTATCCTGTAAATACGGCTTCTTAGATTTAAGACAATAACTTGATCTTTAATATCTTTAAGCATTTTTATCAATGAAGATGTGTTTTGAGTGAAAGTTAATCTGGTTTCAGAGGTTTTAGGGTTATTGTACGTTTTAACTAAAAAATTTACAGTATCATTTAGATTAATAGGATATTTTTTCGCATTTGAGATATACATTCTTTAACAGGTTCCCGTTCGCTTAAAATATCTTCATATGTTGGAGCAGTTTTAATAAGAATTTTTTATTTTTTTGAACTTTTTTTTATCTTATTTACCTTATTGATGATGGTGTTGCTGATTTTATTTGATTCGTATTATTACTGAGGCGGTAGGCAGAGAGTGCATCCTCTTGGGACCGTGAGGCACATTTGTTATATAAGTGGTTTGAATTTGCCAGCTTGTGTAGAGTCAAGTACATCGCTTTGTGAAAATGCTACCTGAGAAATTCTTAGTAATTCGTTTGTATGCTCTGCTGATGTGTTAGTAGATATTTCTTGAGGCGGCATTTGATTTTCTCGTAAATTATCTGTATCCGTTTCCATTATTATTTGAGATTGCTCTGCATTTTGGGAAAATTTAGCAACATAGCTCTCTTATTTACATACATAATATGTAACTTTTTTTTCAGATAAATAAGTCCACCAGGTAGTACTATCATAGTTTATTTTTAATGTTGGAGGTATTTTGTCGAGATCATTGCCGTCGAAAGCTAAGAATGTATGAAAATCTCTGTTCATTTTTACCTGCGCCGATGTTTGATACTTGCGATATTGTTCTAATATTTAATTTTTTAATTTCATTTAGCATGACACTGTATAATAATTAACTTTGGAATTTCAAGTTGATAAAATCTAATAATTAATTTTTTACCATTGAGTAAATCCGCTGTTTCTTTCAAGTTCATATAAAATCACACTCGCCGCTGAGAGATTTTGGAAACAAATCTGATATTTAGCGAGCTGGTTAATTTGACCATTGAAGTTATATATTAATTTATTTAATGCACTGCAATATCTTTTAAAGAGTCTACTACTATGGCTTGGTACCTCGTTGGACACTGTACTTGTTGAATTACTTGAGAGTATGACACTTTTGGATTTTCATAATTTTGTTGGTGTGGCGTAAGAGTTGCTGTTTTTTAAGATTTTATTAAGAGTCCCTGCATACAGACACTTTTGAAAAATTTATGAAAATTCAAGAGATTTAAAATAATTTCAATATAATATATACAACTTTTCGAATAATATATATTTTATTTTGATTAGTACGACTCTCACTGGGAATTCTAGAGCTCTCGTATTACAAAATCATGCGTAATCACAAATTGATAAACACGTCTACACTCGTCGACGGTTCAAGTTGAAATCCCATAAAATGCATTTTGAAGTTTACAAAGAATGATTATTGACTTTAAATTAGATTTATTTAAATCTGTTGTTAATTTGTCGTTTTTTATTACGCAGATTAGTTTGCATATTTTGCATTTACCTAATGAAAACATTTGAAGAGTAAAAAATTTTACATTGATATAAAATTATAGTTTCATAAAATATTGAATTAAAATACATTTTTATATGTATATTAGAGTAAGACAAAGCAACAGATGATTATGATTTGATCAAACACGATTCATCTGACTCAGAAACAACAAAACTCTCAACATCATCCCATAATCCAGAATCATAAGAAGATGATAATTCTTACTCAAAGAGAAATACTTGATAATCAAACAGCGTGTATCATTTCCATCAAACAATTATCTTTGTTAATGATGCTAAGAAAAGTTTTATTCCAGAAATCTCAAGGAGCTTAAAAACATTTCTATACACTTCAGGTGCATAGTACTAGGTTGAAAAAGTGTTGGATAAAAATTAATTTAGAAGCAGAATTTTCTTTTTTGAGAATTATGAAAGCCTTTGAAGCATGTGTTGATCCTGCATTTCATAAAAATTACGTCATAGAATTTGATTTTAACACTGGTCGTGTTGAAATAAAAAAATCAGATCTTAAGACTATATTAAAAAGCATTCAAACAATTTCGATTTCACAAGTTCGTAACTTCAAAATAATCTCAATGAAAAGAAATAATAATTTTATCAACTTTTTTTCATAATATACATACAGCTCTGTCAACATTTTTACAAAAATTATTATTCAAAATTAATTACATAATTTTATTTGTTTTCATTTCTGATTATTAAATAACTATACTCCACAAATAAAATGAAAACTCAAATATTTTTCCTAGCAATTCAAAATATCAAAACTGATTAGATCCTTATAAATTCTATGGTTATAAAATCTAATTACTTTTAAAATTAATTTAGTTTGTTTGACTGTAAAGATTTATTGAAACTTGTTTGTTTTTGATTATTTTATAGTTGGGGTAGACATGAATTTTTGAACATCTATAGCGGATGTGTTCCTGTACGACGTTTTGAAATTTATTCAACCTGGAAAAAAGCCAAAACGCACGCAAGGTAGATATAGTGACTACTAAATCGCTTATAATTGATAAAAAATTCAAAAAAAATTTATAGAATGTATTTTAATGGTACATACAGGTTCAAAGGCATGAATGTGTACATCATCAATTATAGTCACCACGCATACAAATGTGAAAGCGGATTATGGGTGACTTGCCGAACTCGCTCTTTTTCTCCTGCGATCCGTCCGTTGAAAATATATATCGAATAGTACCAAGAGCATAGTGGCGAGCAAGAGCCCGAATTTCAATCAATGATCCTTGGCCATCTGCAGATTGAGTACTTGTCTAATATATCTAGAAAGTCCGTGTTCAGGAGTGCAGCTTCCAGCGAATCCGTGCAGTCTGAACGCTAAAGACGAGTGGGGACCCGAGAGATGAAACCATTGAAACCAATCCTTCATCATAATCCTGAGTATAAAAATCCTTAAGGCAACCTCTCGGTATCCTAATGTAAATTCACACGAGAACATTAATTGTTTAGCACACGAATGATTCGTTAATCGCGATTGAAGATTTTATAGCGTAATAGTGCAATCAGTAAAAAATTGCTTTTATTTGTAATCCTTGTACATGCATAAGCCCTTTCTGCCTATTATCCTTCTTCGAAATTTTAGAATGGCTTTTGACGGATTTTAAAAAAAGCACAGTTTTAAATATGAACCTATTAAATGCTCTAATGCGGACGAAAGCATATGCATGAACAAATTTAAAGAACGTTATACGGCAAAATAAAGTAGGTAACCATTTAGAATAAATTATAATTTTAATTCACTTGTAAGTTTAAGATCACGAAAGCAGAAAAAGTTGTTACTGAGAGGGAATAAGGAGAGTACAATAATTATAAATGAAGATAATGAGATTACTCAAACTGCATGAAGACCTCGTGATACAACGAAAGAAAATATAAGAAGTTAGAGCAAATAGTATAAGAAGGTAGAGCAACGAGTTGAAAAAAATATCAGTCGATCTACAAAAAACACGATCTAAATTTGATGCAGTTTGACGCAGAATGAATAAATTAGAAGTGTGAGTATAAAATACTAGTGATGTAGATTTATATAATCTTAACTACGATAAAGTAACAATTATTTTTACGAATAGAATGTGATAACTATAAATATACTCATCCATTTATAATTATCCTGTATTTATTAAACAATATAATATTAGGTAATGATTCAAATTATGCAGATAAGTTATGAAAATTAAAATTGTAAAAACGAGGATAATGAAGTAGTACAAAATATAAATTGTTTAAATGATATGAACGATGATATAGAATTATCTCAAGTACTTGATTCAACTGCATGTTAACTAACAACGTTTACTGATGGAGAAAAATAAAATTTTATAAAATTATAATCACGTAATAAACAATTATTTTTAACAATTATTTTCAAGCCTGGGTGTGCGAAAAATTATGAACTCAAATTAAAATTAAATCCTGTAATAAAAAATCGTACTATTTTAATTTCACTGCTTTAGAAAGTACAAAATAAATTAGACGTGTAGTATATGCGTCCGTCAATCAGCAATGATCGAAAGTTTTGAGCAATAAAGGCAGAGAGAGACAGAGAGAGAGAGAGAGAGATAGAAAGGGAGAGAGAGAGACAGAGAGGGAGAGAGAGAGAGACAGAGAAAGAGAGGAGAGGTAAACTCTTCGAAGTGATGCTTGTATGCGATGTATGTTCGGACAGTGAAGCAGACTAATTTGATCATCGACCTACGAAGACCTGACGAAGCCCCGACGTTCTCTCGTTCTAGCCACGGCAAGAATAAGCCTAAACGCTGACTACTCCCAAAGGAGCTAAGGAATTGAGAAGGATATAGCAAACATATAACACTCATTTACGAAGAAGAGATGCAACTTCCAGGAAATGAAAATGTATAAGAGTTATCGTCAGTATTCGAAACAAATAGATTCTAAATGGTTAAAACCTAATCATAAGCGATATCGTATCAAATTTTGTTTTTTGCAAATAAATAAGAGCCTTAAGAGAAAGAAAGAGAGACTTTCATAAATTTATAAAGACAAATTATTACAGACGAAATGTTGAAAATGGGGATCATAGAAAAATCTATAAGTCCACACTGTAATTCTATGTTGTGCACAAAAATAATATTGATATCCGCGTATACTTGATGCTCGCTATTTTAATACTGTTACTGAGAATCACCGGGAACCGTTTCCGAAAATCGAAAAAATCTTATAAAATTATTACGACGTAAATTTATATTTGAAATTAGATCTAATAAATTAATATTACGAGATTGATTTGAATAAAGAATTTACAGCTTTTACAACATTTCTGATCAATCTGACTTTGTATGAGTTTTCGTCGTTACTGTTCAGAATCATACAGCTAGGAGAACCTTAGAAATGCTTTAGAAACGGGATCTATATTAATAGTTTAGTAGTACTAGTATATTAAGATTAATTGAAAATAGACATAAAGAAATGGCGAATCACGTTAAATGGATTGAAACTCTTTTAAAATAACGATACATTTTGGTACGGAATGTACCACGAAATAATTGTATTTTAGCAAGCTCATACCGGAAGAAAATTGAAAAATTAATTAAATTACATCACAAATATATGATTACGTTTGCAAATAACAATTTGAGAAAGTAATTTGAAAATTGGAAAAAGAATCAAAGGGTGGCAAGAGTTCAATTAAATATTGATGATAAAATATTACTAAGGGAGGTTTACACTTAAAATTAAAAGAAATAATTTAATAAAAAATAATTTCTTATATTTCATTTTTTAATTCTAAATATTTATCAAAAAAATTCGAAAAATTAAAAAAATTATACCAAATCATGCAATTGATGATATTTGAGAAAATATTTATTTCTGTTTGCGTCTTCGCGCGCTAGTGGACAGCGCCGTCCGGTCCGGTTCACATGCGCTGGTTAGTTTCTCGCGGACTCAGTGTTACTGCAAACGGCCTAGGGTTATGGTAAAAACTGTGTTTATTGACCGATATGTATTGTTTTATATTTTTATAGTACTTAATAATTTAATAAACTGATACTTTGTAATTATTTTTAGAACCAGTTACTGCAGATCAGTTTAGTTTTAATCAATGACACAGCACACGCAATTTCTCATTTAGTTATATGCTAAAAGTTGTTTGAAGGTTTACTTGCCTTGATAATGTTTCTAAAAAATGATAAATAAACAACTTAAAAGATTTGTTTGAGCGCACAATGCATTTGTGCACAGAAAAATTAATTTACATTTAATATTATAAAATACCTTGTAATTTACAATTTAAATAGTTGAAAATCAAAAAATTCGTTCTGTATAAACTTGACCTATTCTTCATTTGTACACTTCTCAAGTGGGTTGATTTTCCATTTTCTATATACTATTCTTTTCTTTTTAAAATCTTCAGCTGCTTGCTGTTTAGCTTCATAGAGTGACTTCTTTTTCTAACACTGTCCATTACTGATTCTTTTACCTTACATTAGCACTTAAAATTACTTTCAGTCACTTCATATCGCTTTTTATTTAATATTTATTTTATTTAGAACCGATCAAAAAAATTGTTTAAAATAATAAAAATAAATTTCTATATACATAATCTTACTTCACGTTAATTATTTTTTTATATTTTATATATTATATTAATCATAATATTTTACTAATATTTAAAAACTTTATATTTTTCAGTTATTTAGCTTACGTTGGAAATTTAAAAAATAATGGCAGAGTGAGAGTGAGAAAGAGGGATGCATTTTGACAGGTTAACCTCTCAACCCTTGGACATCTTGATATGAAATTATGCTTAGGATTCAATGACCTATCTTATTCAATTTTGGTAAGATCTAATTAATTAAGTAAAGTATAATAATATAAAGGACATATCATATATTATATTAATGTATGTCAATAAATATGAATATTTGTTGTATGAATATTGGCATATGGTAATATAAAAATTATAAATCTATAATTTTTTAGTATAACTATACATTAAAAGATTAAAGTAATATAATAATTATAATTTTTCAGATGCAGTCATCAGAAATATCATATTTTTTGCAAAAAAGTATTTTTGAAAAGTTTGAATTTTTGGAGTTTGACATAGACTTTTCTTTAAACCAATGAATGGATCTTCAAGATTTTTAGTTTAAAATGTATTTAATGTGCGATTGGGCTGTAGTTTTATTTTTTAACAAATTGAACTTTATGGTGTAAAAAATTAGTTTATTTAAGAATCAATATTATAAAAATGACAAAAATTTGAAATGATTTCATTTTAAACAAAAATTACTTTTAAGTATTGCTTTAGACAAGGTAACTAAAAAATTTCGTTTTTAGAAGGGCTCTTATGCAATTTCAGATATAGTTGGAAATAATGCCTTTATTTTCATCAATGCTAAAGATTATAGTAAGCCCATAAAAATCTATAACAGAACAAATTTGAAAAAATATTGTACTATGTAATTGTTTGACGAATTATAATAATCTATAAAACGATCGGCGATTTAGTATCGCATAGAATGCAATAGTGAGTTTAGCATAATCGAATATCAAATCAAAGAAAAAAAAATCTGTGTATAAATATAATTAGTAAGATCAGTAATTTATAAAATCGAAAATCAAAATTTAATTTATTGATGTTTGTAATCAAGAATATCTTTTATAGACGATAAAATTGAATTTCGAAATAAGATGTTCTCAAAATAGGTCAATTTCGCAACCTCATATGTGAGGTTATAAATATCACCTATAGACTTTCTTGCTATAATTATTGTATATTGAAGTTCATGAAAAATGGAGTATTTAAAATGTAAGAAATAAAAATCATTTTAAATTGCGAAATGAAAATGTAAAATAATTATTTAAATATAGAGTTAGTTTAAGAAAATTATTGAATTTGTTTAAAATAAAGTAGAAAACGATTAATATTATACGTCATTGTAAGCATATTCAGGTGTGAATTTAAGATTTTATTTATAATTAGTGATGATAGTGAAATAGATTAAAGAAATTGATGTCAACATTAGATGACGATTAAATTTAATAGTAGTAATACATATTATGCAGTTATTCAGTAGGTTTAAAAAGTAATCAATTACCTTTTTGCGAGAAATTGCAATTTATTTATTGTGATCGCGTATGTTAATTGGGGTCGAAATGCACGAAGGGTCTAAGACGTTGGAGTTCTGATTGGTAGAAGGCGAATATTGATGTAATAAAAGATATATTTATTATATCGATAACAAAGAAAAATGGGGGGTACGGACGCGCCAAGCTGGCTATCTTTCTTTCGGGGTCCGTCAGAGATAACATATCGAGCGTTACCGAGAGCAGAGCGACGAGCAAGAGACCGAATTTTAATCAACTGTCTTTGATTATCTGCAGATCGAGTATTCGCCCGATGCGCCTAACAAACTCACATCTAGGGGTGCATCATTCAGTGAACCCGTACAGTCAACCTAAGGAGTTTACCACGATTAACAACTAATGCAGACACTAAAGACGGGTGAAGACCCGGACGATGAAGCCATCCACACTATCGCAATTGTCGCCACCTCTACTATATATATTCGTTTCGCTCATAATAATCCAACTAAGTATAAAAATCCTCGAGGCAACCTTTCGGCAACCTATTGTAAATGTAAGCGAGAACGTTAATTATTTCTCATATGAATGTCTTGCTAAGAACAATCGAAAATATCATTGCGTATTCCTAAACCTTTTGCATGAATAAGCTCTTTTTCCCTGTTCTCTTATCGCTTTTATCCCAGTATCTTCAACAACCTTATACTGATGATACTCCATTAACTTAACGCAGCTATAAATTATTTGGATGATGCGCTAAGTTCCTTCCAAATTTACATCATTAAATTGAAAGAAAAAGGATGTAAGCTTCCATATTCTATATCTCACTAGAAAAAAGTAGTAATAGAATTCTAATTTTTAATTGAGTATAAATGTCCTATTATCGTCATTTTGATTAAAGGAAATCTAAAAGAAGTTTTTGAAAAATTAGATCTATTAAAAGAAAAGGAGACAGCGCATACGACGGAACCCAATGAAAGTTCTACTGAAATTGAACAGAATGTTATAAATCAATGGCGGCAAAATCAACTATTGAAAAACACTTTAGTATTTAAGACATCTGTGAATCAATCATTGGCATTACTTAAAAATATGCAGAAATATAAGTTACATTTTTATTTTATAAATATTATAATGTAAAGCTTAAAAATGTATTTTTAAAGATTAATATAGAAAATAGTCTTTAATTTTTGTAAAGTTGATTACAATTATTATTTTTATTGCAGTTAAAAATTCAACGACTGTATCAAATTTAAACGAACTGTTACAATGCCAAATATACATACCACAATACATCAACGACTTACCGAAATACTAAAAATAAACAATGGACACAAAATTACAGAAAATTTATTGCATTTATTTTAGATAAGAAATAGTAAGTTAAATACTGTAGCATTTCTGTACCTATAAAAAAATTGTATATTCTACTTTTTTAGATTTGCAAAAACTAAATATGATAAGGATATATGCTAAACAAACACTGATTCGGTAAACTCATCGATGAAAGAAGTGAATGTAATGATGCCTCTATATAGAATAAAGCTCTTCAATTATCAGAGAAGAATGGTAGTATTCTAGATTTAATAAGCCACGAAATTTCTCTACTTAATGGCCGATTATTAAAGAATCTATTACAAGAATGCAGTAGTTCAAAAGAAAGATTAAAATTAAGCAACGAAGAAATTACCTATAATTGTTTATATCTGTGATAAGCTGTTGATTCATAAAGTAATATAAATAATCCAGCAATTTTCTTCAACCGCGTTCAATGGAATTTCAAAAGGTTTAATTATAGTTAAAATAATGCCAAGAACAATTTTTATAAACTATTGTTAAATAATCATTTATATATGAACAAAATATTTTCATGAAATTGAATTTGACTATATTACTATATTTATTTCAGAAAATGTTATACAAATGAAAGATGATATAAAAGAAATTAAGTCAGATGTTAAAAATGTAAAGATTGAAGTTAAAAACATTTGATATTATTTAAGAAATGAAAAAGTCATCAGTGAAGATAAATTTATTGAGACAATAACGCATCTGTGTGATAAATTTAATCTTAAAGTACCATTTGAAGCGGTTAAAGAGCTCGAGTCATTGAACACTAAATTAGAACGAGATAAATCCTTAAAATGAATGTAAATGTAAATTTATCATATAATTTATGCAAAATTTTATTTTTTACTGTACTGCTTTACAGATTGACTTGGCTGCTTTTTTAGTTTTGTCAAGATCTATTGTTAATATGCTATAATATGTTTTTAATGAAAGTCTTGTAAACATGTTGCTGTAAAAACTATTAAAAAATGAAAAGATGATCAAAAAGACTTCTTTTTCAATTTATTAAGGATAATTTTATTTAATATAGTAGATTATAATATATGATTATTTCACATTATTTAATATTTATTTGATTTTCAGAATTCATCGAACAGCAACATCTAATATATCATTTGAATATAAACGACAAAGATATCACATCTGTGCTAAGTACTATTTTGAGTAAAACTGGAACATGGTGTACATGTGTTACATTTAGTTTGGAAATGACGGAAAAGGAAGACAAGGACTGAGTGATGCAGAATTAATGGATTAATTGCAGTCCCACTCTAGGACCTTACAGAAATGAGGAGTGATATGTGCATAAATAATAAATTGAAGTGTCGACTTTTAGTGTTAATATATGTTCATAATTTATTTATCAAAGTTAATGTATAGCAAAAGTATACAAATGTTCGAATGATTATAGTTTAAGGCTTGTACTTGTAACATCGCGCTATAGAAATCCGTTCGTTGTATTCAAATGATTCTTAACGCGTTACGTACAAAATATTCCAGAATCTAATTATCTCGCATTAATCGGTACTTGGAAATCGGATGTTCAGTGACGGGCGATCCGGGTTGTGTAAGAAAGAGAGAGAAAGAGAGAGTATAGATGATGCGTTGCTGACAAGTATGATGCCAGCTTGGTAAGCTGCAGATTGTGTGTGCAACAGTGCTTTCTTAACAGTTGAAAGGCTGACCTTGTGCTGTATCCTAGACTCCTCTTTGGGTCGTTGCGTTTGGGCGTAAAAACACATTAATGTCGTAGAGATGCATACGCTTGGTCAGAACTTTGTCGATTATAATGTCGCGGTTCTGATGACGTTTACCTCCGGAGATTCAAAACTCTACTCAACTTCTGGACTGAACTCTTATACTTTATATCTTCTTTTTATACTCTATTTCTTCTCACTACTCGTAGTTTTTGCAGAGTTGTAATATTACTTTATCAGGTATATATTGATAGGTATTTATGAGGCATCAGTCTAACCTTGAGATTTGCTCAAGGCTTTGAAAGAAAAATAGTGATAACTCATTATTAAATATCTAATAGCAAAGTTAATAAATTTAATAATTTAAAAAATTTTGAAATAACTACCGAGCACGAATCTTGGCACAGTATTGATAAAATATTAACTAACGTTGATCAGGAATATTCAGATGAGCCTGTTAAAAAATATCTCGATTTGATAATAAATATACTAAAGTACCACAAATACTAATGGACCTGGAACAAAGCATTTCAATAATTGAAATAAATGAAAATTTTGTAATGATTATTAAATTCATTAAGCAATTGGATTTGTGGATTAAGAGGTAGCACGGGATATTGTAAAAGAAAATACAGATCCATTATTTATATTTGCTGGCATCCATCATTTCTTGTTTTTAAATATTTATGTGAATATAATTTGTAATAAATTTTTATTAATATATATATTTCACGTAATATCAATAACGTTTTATTAACGTATATATTTAAAAGCTTTTTTAAATTCATCTTTTTCTTCTCTAAGTTTTTTTTTTTGCATTTAATGCTTATAAAATAGACATTAATTATTTATGTAATTAATGCTTAAGAAAAGTTGAGAAAAGTGCTTCATCTATGATTAGAAAATATTTAAGAATACTTGTTTATTTATAGATAGCATATCGATAAGTTCGTCAGTAAATGGTCAGGGCATGAACATGGCCAGTAAATGAAATGTATTTATACTAGGGGATATGAAAAATCATTGGAAAATGTATACTATTGTTCATATGATTAATGCATGATCTAAATATTAAATTGTAGTGCTACACATAATTAAGAGGATGATGGTATACAATAAATTTATGCTTATTTTTTCAAAATTTAAACAATTAATTAGTGAGCTTAAGATTCGCGCTAACGTATGAGAACCGGTAAACATGTGTCTAAGTTTTGGGGAATCAGGCCGACAACAAAGCGAGCGATGTACGCGTAAGCGTGCCTGTCTGTCTTCTTCCATCCGACATTATTGTCTTCATTTTTTCCCCATACTACAGGAGAGTCGACTGAGATTGAGGCAAACATTTCCGCACTTTCGCCAAGAAATAGGGAGAGAATGACAGGGACAAAAAAGGGAAAGACGAAGAGACAGAGAAAAAGAGAGAGAGAGAGACAGATCGTGCGCGACATTAATATTAAATAACGAGTGGCACGCGATCATCTCAAGTTATTTATGCTTTGGCCGAAGAGCCGAGCAAATTGATGATGACAAATGAACTATCAGATGCGTGCGCATTCGCAGTCGAGCTGCGATCGCACCTTAAGTCTTACGATAAATATTGTTGAGGCACGTGTTCAATTGCGTAACGACTACGGGCGTCAATCGCTCCTCTAATTGTGTCATTGTGCAAACCTTGTTTTCCATAGCTATCATTTACGCATAGCGCGACTGTCTTTATTGGTTAAACTCATTTCAAGAAAGAATGTTAATTTGATTGTAGATCAAAGGATAATTTCTAACGTATTATAAAAGTATATTATTTTAAATTTTATAATTGACTTAAAAAACTGTAAAGATCATAGTTGTAACTAATTTTAACATGTACCGATAATAATTTTTATTATCCTTGTATGAACGTAAATTACAATATCTATGTAAGTTTTGTGAGATATGTAGTCATTATTAGTTTTTAAGTAGAGTAGCTTCAAGTTTAGCCAGACAACAGCCTTCTTTCAATTTTTGTGCTAAAATACGATTAAACAATTATTCGAACAATAGTTTTATATAATGAGTAATGTATATGAGGCGATCAGTACTGTATATTCATTGACGCGGGTAAGAGCCCATCATTCATTCTACCCTCAGGGTAATTATATTTATCGCCATGCAAGACGCTCGAATACTCAATACTCTCACTGCGTGCATGTTTACTACACCCACACTTGTGATTCTTTGCTGATTTAAGCATCGGAAAAGCGCTATATTTGATACGATTTGAGTTTGATGGTGAATCGATGAGTTTGCTTGAAAGTGCTTAATTGCATTAACGAGAGAGTAGAAACGAAACACGACCATAGTCTGTCTGGTTTCACAAAACGCTGTGCGAATATAGGACGTTATTTTTAATTAAAAGTCGTCTGGATTTAAACGAAATGTGAAATTTCTTTGTAACACAGTTTCATTTCATGAGTACGTTTATCTCTAGATATTCATTTTGTATAATATCTGTGGTATACCTCTTCTTGCATAATATAAACTAAGAGTATGATTATTATTATTATACTTCTTATGATTTTCAACGTTATATTTTAAATAATTTAAAATATTTTTGAGTCTGCAAATGATATACACAATTTAGTAATGAATTTTTTAATCTGTAAGCCAGCACTTTTATTAATGTGGTATCGTAGTTTAATCATAGTTTAATTGGGAAGAATGAGCTATTTTTTCGTATAACGGTATCATTTTATTGTCATTTTTTTTATAAAATCAAGCTTTTCTGCATTAACCTAATGTTTCACTATCTTAAGCTAATCACTTTAGCATCTACGACAAATAGATTTAAGATTAATTAGTAATAAACATTAGACAAACAATCTTATGAATAAATGTTTACCATTTTATATTAACCAGTTTGAAATTGCACGGTAGTTAAAATATAAAAATTATTTCAACATTACTAAAAAAAACAGAGTTTTTTAAGGATTAAATTAAAAACAGTAATTAAAAATAGAAGAAACTCATATTAACTGCAAAAAAATATAATATTAAGCCAAACTGTGAATAAACTTAATCATTACTATTTAACTTACTATTTTATTTAAATCTTATAAATTCTATGAATTGTTTATAAGTGTAAGCTAACTAGTAATATATTTTTTTGGAGGTTATTATTATAAAATTGTATATATATATATATATATAATATACTGATAAAATGCTAGAGGCTGTTCATACGTTGAATCTACGATACGTATACTATTGAAATCTATTTGGTATCTAGTCTCTAATTATTTAACGACACTTTTAAATTAACGATAGGGGTTTCTTTCCGATTCAAAGGCATCATGCGCGTCGATGACTCGCAACAATTTAATTTTGTACAGTTAAAAGTGACTGCTTTACAAAGAAACATAATAAAATATAAAAGGAAACAAGTACATCCACGCGTCGAAACCATTATTTATTTATCGGGATAATTAAATGTGCTGCAGCACTTTAAATTTCCATCAGCCAATAGGAAGATTCGCTTGTCCATTCTTCCTACATCGACGCTCGAAATTCAGCTCTGTCTTGTCAAATTTAAAATGGGAACTTGCGCGTTAATCTCACTGAAGGGCTCCCAACAAAATAAATTCCCTGAGCATCAGTGCCTGTAGCAGCGCCTGGGCCAACTTGTTAGTCGAGCGTGTAACTCGCGGAGATCAACGAGCACGGGCACGCGTCGCAAGGAGCCACCCGTCGCCCGTCGCTGGGCATTTAAAAGTAAAATTTAAACCCGGCGATATCCAATGGCAGGAGAACAGGTTCGGGACACATCGTTTTTCGATGCATTGCAAATGCAGCTATGAATCCGTTAAAGCATCGGGTAATGGCCCGCGCGCTCTCGACGCGCTCCCGTCAAGAGTCCCAAGCGTCACCTGCGCAATTACAGGACTAACGCTCGACCTCGCGCTCCATAAATAAACAAGAAATACACGGGTGCAGGGTGAGAGTGAAAACCGCGTGGGGTTCCGGGCTTTCACTCGGGGGCGCAAAACACTCGCCCGGATGTGTACATGCGCCCACTGGTCAGTTTGGATTTTTAGGACGCGACGATCGGGCGAGCGGAAAATTCGGCATTCGATGGCCCTGATGGCGCGCCCATCGATACGCCTGTATGTACCCAGGGCCGCATTGTTTCGCTGTTTAACGTCAAGCCCAACTACTGTCCCCGCTTTATGCTGCTTGCCGGGCCGAGCGCCCAGCACTTAAAGGCCGCCCAACTGCATAAGCAGTCAAGATTAATTTTTACAAGATTGATTTTCCATTGATAGCGAATCAATGACGTGTATGTATCTTTGGACAGGTATTAAAATTTAACTCTGCTGCCCTTCGACTTTTATTATCCACCGCATATGCAATATGCATACTGCACTTTTAACACTTATACTGCTCAAAATCCATATGACATGCTGTCCAGTATCTTGGCAGGCATTAACGGTTTAATAGATTTTTTGTCTTTTTATCGTATTAAAAAGGACATTAAAGGTACATATTAATTTGTTAAAAGTTCTTTTATACTTTTAAACATTCTTTTATGTAGCTACAATTTTCTCCTTGATATGGAAATATGTTTCTCTTAATATGTTTTAAAATTTTATACGTAAATTCAAAATTCAATCTTTTTATAAAATTGATACAGAAAGATACAAAAGCACTACTCGTGGGATTAAAATTGAAAACACTAAAGAAAAACTTAATGAGGTGAATAAAATTTAGGACTCAGAACGGACTTCTGAAACCCCGGAGACAACGGGGCTGACTAATGCGGCACCGTCGAATATGCGGGACCCCGCTATAAGAACGGGCTCGAACCGAAGTCTAAGAGGAGCCCAGAAAAGGAAACTACTCAAGCAGAAAGCACTTAAAATGGGAAGGCCGATGCGTGTCTTCGCGGTGGGCAGGAAACAGAGGAACCTGCATCATAACGAAGAGATTCCTACCTTAGGTATGAATAAGGTAGTCGAATACAGTAGGCGCAACAACCTGAAATTAATTATTGGGTGCGATACCAATGCTCACCAGAATGTATGGGATAGCACCGATATAAATGCCAGAGGTGAAGCCCTATTAGAATTCATTACTGGAAGTTAATTATACATTATCAACCAGGGAAATGAACCAACCTTGCTCGCAGTAAGTACAAGGGAGGTCTTTAATCTCACCCTAGCTTCAATTTTCTCTAACTCTTGGTATATTCACATGTGTTTCGAGCAAACATATTTGAGAGTTTATAGTGTTTATCTGTATGTACAATGCTTATTGACTATTTCATCAGATTAAAGATATGCTAGATATAAATATAATCGCGAATATAAATATATCTGAACGCTAATGTGGTAATTGACGTTAAGATTAGAAAAAAGTTTTTCTCTTAGTATAATAGGAATTACTTAAAAAGATTTAAAAATGTTAATGGAATAAAAATAAGTTTTATTTATTTATAGTAAAATTTAAAAAACACTATTATTAATTCTTGACTATTATTTTTGATTATTATCATTATAAAAATATGATTGGTATATGATTTGCATTAACCTGTCATTACTGAATGTTTCTGAATACTCAAAATTTCTACTGTAAAATAAAATCAAATCATAAATAAAATATTTTAATTAAATAGTATAGTAAATTAATAAGAAATATTAAAATATCACTTGCAAGTTATAATACTTAAAGCCGATAAATGTATTGCAATTACAGCTTTAATTTTAATTCACATAGAACAGAAAAATGTAAATACTGTGCAATATTTAGACCTTAAATAGTACTCTAAGGATTAGAGCTATCCTATTCCTACCTATAATTGGTTATTAATACACAGGAAAATAAAAAAATTATTGTATTTTGTGACCAAATTCATTACTTATATTCAGTTTATCTTAGTTATTTGTATTGAATGACCACTCTAACTAATTAAAAGCAAACGCTCATATTATTCTTTTAATATTCAAACATTTTTGTTCTTATAAAATGTTTCAAATTTACAAATTTAATACCATTTGCGAGAAATCAATACTTTAAAAACATTGGAATGAATTATTATGCAAATAAAAAAATAACTTTATAGTACTCGTGTCAACTGCGATGTAAAAGAAAATTGTCCCCTTTCATCAAATAAAAAAACTGCTCTTCTATCAAATATCAGCTTCCATAAGTTAGGATACCAATTGCTTTCATGTCCACCATTTTCACTAGCTTTAGTACACAGATTATTTTTCATTTACAAACATAAAAAATGGTACTATAATTTATTGACATGTTACGCAAATATTATCGCATAGCCAATAATAAACAAAAAGCTATTAGTCACACTTCATCGCCAACATTCATGCAACGATTACGTTTCGAAAGTCAATGTATTGAAAAAGCATTTCTGTTCAAATCCCATTTATGTACATATTCTCTCGTGATTTCTTATTCATGCGTTTGATTTTACAGCAGTTGACTGAAAAAGTTTTTGTAGATCTATGATATGCCTGCAAGGATAAAAAATAGAACTGTAGCAATATATTAATATACGGTCTATAGCAATCATTATTTCGAATTAGTTTATCGTGAATCATGAACAACATTCTTTTAGAATTATGAACAATGAATAGTTAACATATTCTTTCACAATTAAATTTAAAAATAATTAAAAATATTTCTGAAAAAAGATGTCAAATACTACATATTATCGAAGTTAAAGCTTCTAAATGTTGGGTTAAAGAATCAGTCCATAAATTTGGTTAAATATATCACTGGCGGATGCATTCAAATTCAGCTCTTAGCTAATTAACTAATGATCTCGGAAATACTTCATTTCAGAATGATTTTGGGATCCTTCAGAGCAACATGAACATAGGAATCTATGCACCGCAAATGTCAAACAAGTTGAAAGGGAGCTGATATGGAGGTATCAATCCAATTAAGCAGCTCGGTTATATTGTAACCGTTCATGCGGAGAAAGCTTCAACTGATAAATTCACGGAACCTATCTGAATTAATGAAAGTTGTATAGTATAGTTGTAGAATCTCAACATATATATAATATATCTGCATATAGTTTCTTATTTAAATTTATTAATTTTCCAGCAAGAATCGATGCTTTCCATATTTTCAATGTCATATTCAAGAAACACTATTCCACCGCTTTATAATCAATGAAATTTTTATTGATTCATTTTACTGATCATGAATGCAATTGGAATGTTCATTTATTAATTTTCGAATGAAATCATACACAAAACTGCATTTTGAAATATGTAAGTTAAAAATATATTAAGTTTTTGTAAACTTTTTTCGATAAATGAATATTTAGGTTCATCAGACTTTATTATTTTTGTTTAGATTATACAATTAATCACCAGCTATTTGATGCTTCGAAATTCAAGGATAGGATACCAGCAGATAATCTTCTCATCATATTCTACGGTTGATTAACAGTTTTCAACCGGCGAGTTATTATTAAACATAGTCGGTTAAAAAAGGTACTGGCACAGCAATCACACAAAATAATTTCAAATGGATAAAATTTGAAAGATGCAGAAACTTACGCCAAACGAAACCTCATAGTATGAGCCCAATAAGAATACGACAAGCACGAAAGCAAAATTTGCCGCAGTCGCGAGTTAAAAAGCTCACCTCGGCGGGCTTTGTCAATTATCAATAATTAGCCGCTTCCATTGCGGGGCGCGGACAAAGCAGCGGCAGCAGCAGGAGCAGTGGCGGCAGCGGCGATATTGCGGTCGGACCGGTCCCGGGAGCTCCTCGGAGGGCGGCGTCACGCAGGGCCGATCGATTCGCCGCAAAATCGCCTCTGGGAAAATTGAACTATCTCCCGTGAATTTTGGGGTGACTATAAACCATGGAAGACAATGGGGCTGCCGGCGCCGCCGCCGCCACCGCCGCCGCCGGCCCAGTAATAGAATAACACTAGGGCCACGCGGCACGTCCGATAGCGATTCAATTAATGCCGTTATCCGCCGAGATCCTACATGCGAGCGCGGCTTTTGATCGCGCGACCCTCCATTGAGCGGCGGCGCGGGCCGGCAGCGCCTGCTCGGATATATTCGATCGGATAGATTGGCCCCGACGGTTTCGAGCGCCGCCGAGGAGCCCGGCGTGGTATAAACCTCTGGACTGCGCCAGCTTGCTGCCGTTTCTCTTCCTGCACTTGTGTGTACCGCGGCCGAGCCCGACAATCTAAAGATTCGTGCGCGCCTTGGATGTTCTGCCGCTCGGCCCATATTGCCGTTCCACCCGCTTTCTTCGCTCGCATATCCACTTACCTCGATAATCGACCATATCTCTAATTATCTTTTACATAGGGATATTATATTTATGACAATTAAAAATTTAGTCGAAAAAATTTAAACGGAATAGATATTTGAAACTTATAAGTTCTAAATTGAAAAAGAAACAGAATTTCATGTTGTAACATTACAATAATTATACAATAGGAAATTTCGTCAAATTAATTTAAAAAATTGTTTCCACTTTTCTATTCCAAGCAACAAAAATACTAAGTAGCCAACTTAGATAATGTACGACTTAAAAGACCATTTGGCTACCTAAATTTGTATATTAATATTGCGTCAAAAGTGTAGTACGTTTATGATTTTTTAAATAAAAGATAAACCGTTGAGTGGTAAAAGCTTTGCTTTTGTAAGTAGATTATAGAATGGAGAATGGTTTAGTCAGCAAAGCAAGTTGCTTATTTTTATACTTTGATTTGTTTAAAAGTTGACAAAAAATTTGCTTTCATTTAATTTATAAATTAATTTAAAATGTAAATCATTAAGAATTTAAATGTAAAGATATATATTAAAACATTTAGTCGTTAGTTTTATAGTAAAACCTGTGGTACTTATATGTGGTATACATCTTCTAATATATTCCGTTATTTATGATATTTTTTATTTCTTTCATAATCTTTATAAATACAAGAAATAAATCTAAAAATAGTACAAAGCGTTTTTCAAAATCTCTAGATTATCAGTAGACATAGCTTTAAAGTTAAAATAGTGTTCAAATGTATATCCAATTCAAATAAGTATCTAAACTTTAATAGCACTATTAAATATCATACCTAATATAGTTTAAGAGCTTGAAAATCTTTGAAAATTTATGGCACTAGTTTAAATATCGTAGAGTAGAAGAAGCTTTCTGCAGATTTTAAACTGTTGTTATAGTTTTAAAAGCTATTTTAAAACTATCGAAAAAGGATGGCAAACAATTGAACTTTGTAGAATGCACGTACTTGCAGTGAAAGAAAAATCAAATCCGTGTTCTTATCAAGAAATATATAACTATTTTTTCAATCTTCTACTTTTCTAGAATGGCTGAATTGTATATAAAAATAATTCATAAAGTTTTATGCTATATAATTATATTTAAAACTAAAACTACATATATGATTCGTATGCTTCATTTTCAATAGATCGTATTCGTGCACTCGTTTTATTAAAAAAATTTTAAAAAATTGTACAATGTTTAAAATTGTTCTCTCAGTGTTATTTTGTATTCTTAAATTATTGAATTTTTTAATTTTATACATGAGATTATTATGAAAATAATTTTATCGACATTAAAATTGTTGCTAATTTGTTTTTTAATAATAATTTTAATAATTTAACAAAAACTACCTCTAAAGTTTTTTTTATTAAAGTTAAATATTGCACTAGCATATCACTAATTAACAAGAATAATATACTTAAACGAGGCGTTGTCTAACTAAATACGGCACTCATCTACTTGCAGTCACGATATATGGCGGTATATTGCACGCGTTAACGAGATAACTTTTAGTCGAAATTTCTTAACTTTCATGTTACTTGAGAAGTAATATTTTTTTAACCTAGGCTCATTTTTAAAAGCTTAACTTAAAATACGATAAAAAACTTAATTTGATCCACTTAGAAACGTCTTGGATATTTTTAAGTACAGAAATCTGACAAGTGAATTTAAATTTCATTAAAAAACATCAAAGTTATAAATTCAACAAGTCTAAAAATATTTGATTAAATAATTATAGGAATAATGGTAAAAGGACGCGGTAGCAAAGTTTTCCATTTTTAAATTTGTTTAGATAACTTATCGATCACGTAATAATCGTTATAATCAATAGAAACTAATCTAAATCTTTTATAATTTTTGGAAAATTGTTATTATTGAAGTCAAATTTATAGTTTTAGAAATTATAGGGCAATTGAATAATGGGAATGGGAACTATATTAATTATAATAAATACATATATTATTCCATGGCTTATCAATTACTAGCGAATTCCCAATAATACTCAAACTAGATATGATCATAAACTTACAAGAATTGCTGAATGTACAATTTTTTATACTTCTTTTTCGGAAAATATAGTTTACTGCGCACAAAATATTGGTATGATTCTCAAAATGAGTAGTTTACACTTTTACTTTAAAGTAGCATATTGTAAGATAATTTACAATAAATACCATTAATTATTACGAAAGGATTTATATAAGCTGACATTGATTATTTAAAATTGGTTACAGTTAAATAAATAATTAGTTTTCATTATCTTATGTGGTAAATTCGGTAATTAGTACTGAAACATACACAAAGAGAACCGCTGAGTAATTTCATCTCTCATTGAATAATAAGACCGAGCGCATAGCCTTTAACAGGCGGGAAAATTTCCACAGAAAGCGCCCGCGCGTGATAAATGGCATTTTGATGTCAGCGATAGTGAAACATTGTAACTTTAACGCGCTTTGCAATTTAAATCGTAAAAACGCTACGGCGGGCTGTTCAGGCCATACCGCAGCGGTACGGTCTCACTCCTCTCGGCCGGCGTGCGTCTCGTGAGATGCTTCTGCCTCGTAAATTCTCACCTCCGGCCCACGCACACGCTAGGCCGCGTTTGGGGAATGCGGAGGCGACGCATCCGTTTAGGCCGGGGGATTGATAGGAAGCGGGCCGCCCGGAAGCACCGGCTCTGCCGATTTTATCCGATGAATATTCATTGGGGTCCGGCGCCGCGCGCCCACTTGGCTACCTCTGCACTTAGAATCACTTAGAATGATGCACGACTCGCGTGCAATGTCCCCGTTATGGGCCGGCGCCCGGTGAATCTATCGCGCGGTCGCCCGTTAACTCGGTGTCGCGGTCACCGGATCCCCCCGGGGAAAAAGCCGGCCGCTGTTTAAAAGCCCCGCCACCTCGAGATCGCACCGCCGTATCGTCCGGGGCTATATTTGCATCGTAAGGGGATTTTTTTATGGCGCTCCGGCTACTCGCGCGTTATTTGTAGGCCAGGTTATTCAGGCCGGGGAACCTACTTTTTCCCTCGACCCTCTGTCGCCATTTGCATGGCGATTTAGACCTAGTCGTGTGCGCGGTGTGTCGGCTTGTCTTTTCTTTATTGATGAAGCCAATTGAAAAATCCCCTGAAAGAGGCCGCATCCAGTTTTCCTCGTTTATCATGTCACGCGCGGTGTTTTAAATGGTGCAATAATGGCGAATTAAGCGAGCATGTCTAAACGCAATTAAATAACAAACGTTTTGTATTGCAGCTGTCGAGGTTCGAATACCATTGGTAGTTTTTCAATTCATTTAACAGTTTTTAAATAATTCGCAGATTATTAAGAGCATAGTATACGCGAATGATTTAATTGCAATAGTTTAGACACATATAAGAAAGCTAAAAAGGTTGGATTCTTTATTGCTCCAGTTTATTGAAATGATTACCGCAGTAAAAATAACGATGATGTTTCCAATTGAATTTGTAGGAATATTAAAAAAGTTTTCACTTTAATATTAATTCCTGTACAACTTTTTAGCACGAACAATTGTTACCAAGAAACGAATACATTTCACTGAAAATTTGATCCAATTTAATACCAAAGTATCGCAGCTTCGTGTTTTACTCTAGTTTTACGACTTACATAAAAGTTGTCTTTAGAATTCCATTAAAAGTCCATAGCCGCAACGAGTCTGCTAAAATATTCCACCTCTCAACGCTGACATTGTAACATAAATAAGTAACAAAACTGTTTTCGCCAAGGAAGTCAACGACCTTATATAATTCCTGTTAATTTCTGCAGCGATCAAAGAGCAGTAGCTGCTACAGAAAGTTTGGCCGGTTCTCGAGTGTCGCTTCGGTGGGCAGGTTTTTCGCGATAATGAAGTTTCGATAACCTTTTACGAGCACTGGAAGGGAGTCTCATCATCAAGATAAAAGGTATATTAGGTGCTCGGGATTAGCCGATATCGGGGCTAGGTGCCAGCATAAAAAATGCCCCTTACGGGCGTCCTCCTCCTAAACTCGTATGCTGTATACTGCATTAACGTGCCGTCAAACGTAAGAGCACGGAACTCTTTCAGGGCCCCTTTCCTCCCTTTCCACCGCTCCATCGATCAGCGCATCCCTTTCACTTTGTTAGGGGGCTGCAGTGAGCGTCCGCCACTCCGACGAATCGCGCGAGTCACTTTGAGCACTTCATTAATATCTGCCATTCTCTTTGAATGCATCGCGGTGCCGTGAGTTTGCCAGGCCCGCGAGTACACACGGCACTTTCCAACACGTGCGCCGGCGGTCCGATTTCAACGGGCGTCACGAGTTTGACGGGTAAAACGACCGTCGCTTACTGCTCTTTTGCCAAACTTTTCCCCTGTTTTCCCTGTCATCTTGCTTGTGGCAAACAATAAGTTTACGACAGGCATTTAATTTTAAATACAATTTTTTACAGTAGGTGGGGGTATAAAATTGGCTCTGTAGTGAAAAGACATGATTAATAGACTTTTAAAGAGAATTCGGAATATGGTGAAATGCGAAGTTCTTAATTTACTGAGAAAAAGCTTCGATAAAAATATATACGATACGCAGCTGTTTCGTGTATAATGAGGTCAATACATGAATTCATCAATTCGAGTAATAAGACAACTATCCTTATATAAACTTGGCTCAAAAACTGATATACCGAGAGAAATAGGATGAGAGAAAAATATTCGGAGAGGTGAATATGTATGTATAGTTAATAGTTATTAAAATGTGGCACAATTTATATGTAAATATTATATAATAATTCAAAATCGCAAATTTATAATTTTAATTATTCAATTTACAGCATTACTTGTGTTGAAAATTGAAAAAATAAAACTGACGAGGTGTTTTGTTGCTGACGGTCGGGATGATAAAGATGTGGGAATGTCGACACAGCTGAGATACTTTTCGCAAATTCGGTGACCAGAGAAAGGCTTCCAAAAAGACCAGAAGATCGCTACGCTCGCGAACTCAGCAGATTCACCCTTGGTAACAGGAAAAATGGCGGAAGTCGAGAACTGCGGAGAAGGAAAAGTGAGCGCGAGATCAACCAGAAGTATGCCAAAATATACAAGGACCCCATAAGAATCAAACGAGAGAGGAAGGGAGAAAAATTCGTTCTCCACTAAAGCAATAATTCAAAGCATTAAATTCACATTTTTTTATAAAATATAATATCTCACTTCTCATTCACTTCTCATCCTCGTATTTAATAAACATACACAACATGTATACAAAAGTGTATTAAAACATAGGTTGGTAAAACAAGAGGAATAAGTATCTAGAAATAGATATTTGTAATTTTAATTTAAATATTTGTAAATATAGAGCAAACATATAAGCATTAATTTACTACGTGTAAAGAAACAAGGCTAGGCAGATGTTGGATTATGAGTTTCTCTTTATTCTGATTTCAGCAAAACAATTGTATAAACATCCGTATCATGAAGAAATGATTCTAAATCTAAATCGTTGTAAAAATATGTCAATAAGATGAGAAAAAATTAAATACACGAACCCATGAGATCACTGAAAACAAAATGAAGGCATGGACACAAACAACTAAAGTTCTCTTTGCCGAGTTCAAAAGCGAACCCTAAATTAGGACATTATAGATCTCGCAGGAAGTTAGTCATCTAGTTCTTGAAGCTTAAATGCATATACGATAAATCAATTGGATTTTAACTGATCGCTAAGCTACATGGCTTTAAAAAATACAGAGAGAAATGGATTGATACAATGAATTATTTTGTCATTCGTATAAAAGAATAAATATATATACAAAGTATCATTTTCTACTTTACCGTAAGTTTAACAAAGAGGGAGAAAAATAGTGAGATATAGAGACAAATAAAAAAGTACAAAATAAGGAATCAAACAATAAAAAACTAAGCGGAATTCTCGAGAAAATATACTCAAAAGGAAAGTACGAATGAAGTGTTGATCTCACCGATAAAGCGAAAAGTACAAAAGGTAGTGAGTGCAATATACACGCAAACCAGGAGTCTTTAGAAGAGAATTTCGAAGGACAGGAAAAAAGTACAGATCGTTTTTATACTTTTACTTTCACTACTGTACGAAAACGCATAGTTTCTCTTTCTAAAAAAAATGTATGAAATTATAAATATTTATTTACAATTGTAAACATCGTTATAATTATAATATCATTATAAAAATATTTTTTCAAAAGCAATATACTTCTTTTCTTATGCAAGCCGTTTTTTCATTTCATGAAAAAATAGCTCATCACAACTTTTTGTTTGAGCATGTATTTGGTTTTTAAATAGCCACCTAGTCTACAATAAAAGTGGATACTCCCGTTAATATAGATTTCGGCTACTTTCCAATTTCGAAATATCGAAATAATGGTACACTGCTCTTATTTCCTTGTTCTATTTTGTAAATCAGGCTTGATCTGATTTTTAGAACTTTTTTCTATTCCATCATACAAAAAAAGTGAAGACAGAACTTTTAAATAGGTTATTTTGCTCGGATTGAAAACATTAAAGTTAATAATTAAATATTCAAGTATAAAAGAAGTTATGTATTAATGTTTTGAAAGATAATACTTTATATTACAATATTTTTTTCAAACAGTATTTTTTTAGGTATTTTGTATAAAACGAGTAATTTTATAGTAATATATACTTGTGCATTAGGCAGTTTTCACGTCGATTGTTAACGTTAAAGTTGTCACAAATTAAAATAAATTAAAAACAATTCTTAAAGAATAATAAAACCAAGGTGCTTGACTCATTTGAACTAACAAAAAAGAAAAATAATAAGTAACCGTAGTATGCAAATATTCTTAAGGTTGAGAGATCCCACGTTCTTAAGGGGAGTTTATGTGGCCACCAGTTATCGCGCATCACCACACGTTTGGATGTTGCTGGAACTGATTAACTTGCTTGTGGAAAATGTTAAGGTAGTCAAGGGGTGTCGAAGCTCAAAATTTTCATTCGCGTACTATAAGCTTAACTCCTTAACCGACCAATCTCTTGAGGAGACAAATAATTCATTTAAACACCTATAGGGTGCGAGATTCTTTTTTCATTTTTCTATTACTTTATAAAAGTGACTAGAACGATATTAAGGTAGTATTGGTCTAATTTCTTTAATTAGTGAAAATATTTGTTATAAAAAAATACATTAATATTGTAAATCTGAAATCTTTATTATAGATCTTAAGTTGTATCTAAAACATGATTTTTTAAATAAACTTGGTTAATTGTTAAAACTATTTATATCATGCCATTCAAATTCGACCCAAACTTCAATCATATTATCATTAGAGAAAAACTGGATTAAAACATAACTAACTCAAATAATTATTTAAAAATTAATAATTTTATATATTTTTTATTTCTGAAGATCAATAAACAACATCATTATTTATTGTCATATATATTTTATTTCTATTTCAGGCATCAATATGACATAACCTACATGTCATAGAATAAGTAAAATAATGAGAGAGAAAGAGTGAAAGATAGGTAAATACTTTATTATTCGTAAAAATGATTTATAATAATATTGCACGTGATAAAAATGTATAAATAAAAATAATGCAACAACTACACGCTTTACAGGTCTACCAATTTTAATACCACAATAATCACAGTTCAGTAAAAATGACAGAAGTAGCGCAATCGCATTTGTAACCATGTTACAGTGAGAGAGCGAGAATTAGATAGATAGATAATAGTTTATTTGTAAATTTTTTACAAATTTATTGCACAAATTTTCAATTAGAACACGCAATCATCTTAAGTCTACTTAAATATAAATTATATCACATATTCGTCATTATCACAGATGTAGCGCAGTATAAGGCAAGAAATAAATAATTGATACGTAAAATTCTACAATTAAATCACATTTCTCTCAGTTTACATTATCTATCAGTCAGTTCACACTCAACTCTCTTACATACAATGAACGAAATTAATGTATGTAAAGAGAGAGAGAGAGAGCGAGAGAGAGAGAGAGAGAATAAAAAATATTTAAACTGCTTGCCAAAAATACATTTCTACATACAAGAGGCAAAATCAATTCCATCAAATCAATGTTGACACTGAAAATTAGGCTTGTTGTGTTCTTCGTGAAGGTACGATTTGTACATCGGTCAAAAAATTGCTGAAGGGGAGTCTCTGTAAACCCTCAATAAAGTATTATGGCGCCCTCTCGGTTGAAAAAAATCTGCTGGTTTAAAACAGGTCTAAGTGGTCTACACTTTTCCATGGACGAATAACGAATCAAACCGAGAAAGTGTGTAAGCCGTCATTGAAAAGTGAACCTTCCTTGGAAATCTTCCGAAAATCCAAACAATTTAGTTATATAAATGATCTACCGTTTTTGAAGGATTATGTTAGATAATTATTTCCTGCTAAGTGTATGACATAATAACGCAGGTGTCACTTGCCCCGTTTGTACTTACCCGCAAAATTTTTCAATATTCAGGTATGTTGAATTTAATTAATTTATTTTTAATTAATTTGTTCGTCAGATTTTCAAATAAATAGCTTGAATCTTATTAGTATTAATTTATGTTTATATAACAATGATTATAATAGTTAAATACGATTCAACACATAAGTTTTAAACATTTAGCTTCGGACTACTTTCTACAATATATAACAATGGAACACCAACTTAAATTCGAGTGGATTTTAGATTGTCTTTAACTTTTTGAAAATAAATTTTCTTCTAATAAATTTTTAAAATACTATATAAATTTATAATTTTTCTAAATTTTCATATGTTTTTGCAGGGATAAAAATCATTTTTTTCAACCTGGGAAACATTTCATTCGGAAAATAAACATTTTAGAGAAAAATCGATAGAAACTTTTACTTACCAGCTAGTCAAAAAAATATAAAAATAAATTTTCCCGATTAAAAATACCATTGTTAATAATTTATTTAAAAAAGTTAGTTTAACCAAATTTGATTTTATACTTCATCAGTCTATAAGTTATCTCGAGCAGATTTGTGTAAACAAATTTTGGTTGAAAATTTTTTCCAAGGCTTACGCCAAGATTACTCCAACTAATTACGTCATCTGAATATACATGAAAAGTAGAGGTAAGCCTGCGTACCTGGTCCTATCGATTTTTAGGAAGATTCCCATGTACGCTTTGGATATTGTGTGGATGTGGGGTCACTAGAAAGATGGCCGCGAAAGCAAACTGACGTCAGCCCTTGATAGTGCCATCAAAATTAATGTCCGTTGAAGAAATAGATTACTATCTTTCACGGAAACCGGCTGAAAGGTGCAGTGAACCACCATCAACCTCGATAGTGAATTTCTGTGCATCGACGCCTACCTGCAACATCTGGAGCACCGTAGGCCATAAACTGTCGCACAAGATGCGTTTTAAGGCGCTTCTCTCTTCAGCTTTTTCTTTCCTTTTGCATGTTTCTGTCCAAAAAATAACAAATATTCGTATGATTAACAAACATTATTAGCATGTACAACCAGCAGTAATGCACTTATAATGCCTGGATGCCTGTCTTACAATTATTCTATGCACGTAACTCTTCCTATTCCTTTTATAACCTATTCTTAAATTACTCCAATAATTAATTATTTATTATTTTTTTAGAATACCACTTGAATGAGGGAGCTAAGAAAAGCAATTATTATAAATCTACCCAGGTAACTTTAAAAATAGAACAATCCTTTAACAAAAAATCTTAGTTATTAATTTATTATTAATTAATTTAATTTTTATTTTTTTATTATATTAATTAGAGTACATAATTATTCGCCACTTGTTCGAACTCTCCTGCATTCTCAGCTTCTAGCTGAGACTGGGAGGAAGGGAAAAGGCTCGAACGAGGGGTCTGTTTTAGATGCGACGAGGAAATTAGTCTGTTACGTACAGGTACGCAGACTGACAAGATCCTTTTACGATTGGTCTCAGATATAGCTATAAGATTTGATAACGAGTGTTTAATTACTATAAACACCCGAATAAAGGTAACTCGGTAAGAAGAAGATAACTTTATCTTTTATTTAATAACAAGTACCTATAGATAGCAGAATAAGTTTATTGTTATTTTGCTTCATCGTGCTATTCTTAATATTATTAATTTGATTTTGCAAAAGCAACAATTTAAACTGTTAAAATATAAGTAAATTTAATTCAGAAACATAGTGTATATTCATATATAGAAAGATGAGTCGAATATACACTACATGTAAACTTCACTTACACAGCTCGTATGTTCAATGTGTGTGCGAAAAGTACAATAAGAAGGATAAACAGAGTCGTAAGTCTTGAGGCAGATTCTCTTGAACGCTAGTAGAAGAAGGTTGTCTCTGGCTTATAATAGTGAAGAAAGTAAATATAGAAGAAATACATTCTTGTGTAATAATCATTTTTTTTAACCTTTTTTCCCTAACATGGTAGCAGAGCATGGTTGCAACCACGAGCTCAAATAGGTTGTAAAATTAATAAAAGTTTGAGATGTTACGTGTATGGTTAAAGTTGAATGGATAAGTACAATGTGGATAAAAAATTGGACAAGAAAATAGATATTGAAAGACTATGCTAAGAACACTGCCAAACTCGCTAAGCCATATTGGAGATTTGATTGATGTGTTAAAAGAAGAAGATCAAACTGTTGATTTTGTGATACATAAAATAAGAATGCACGAAGAAAGTGAAAAGGAGGAAAACTCAAATACGAGAAAAAAAACTGGAAATTCAAATGTATTTAAAACCGAAACAAAAAAGGAAAGAATATACTACAGATGCGGAAAACCTGGTCATTTTCATTCAGAGTGTATGAATAATGTCGCAGGGTCATCTTGGCAAGGTGCAAGAGGAAGGGGACACCTGTACGCACGAGGAGGTGAACGCTTTCAACAGCAGCGAGACAATGGATATTATAGCAGAGGCAACTACAACAACAGAGGGAGAGGTACGGGTCACCGTGGTCGAGGCGGCTCGTGGCAACAGCGACAATACGATCGACAGAGTGATGATCAAGGAGGGAGACTAACGTTCATAACAGAAGTACAAAGTAAGCAAGCGTATAGTGTTGAAGCAAATAATTGTGAAAACAGATTAGAATGGATTCTTGATAGTGGCTGTAGCGATCATATTGTAAATAATGATAATTATTTTGAAAAATCGATTACGTTGGAAAAACCAATTAATGTAAAAATTCGTGATGGGAGAGTATTAAATGCAACCAAATTGGGAAATATACAAACTACTTTTGTCACTCTTAAAGATATATTTTATGTAAAAGAAATGGATCGAAATTTAATTAGCTTTGGAAAGGTCACAGAAAAAACTAAAATAATATCTATTGGAAATACGTCAAAAATTTACAGTAAAAATAATCAATTCATCGCGATTGCAAATGAAGAAAATAATTTATATAAAATGAATAGTTTCGTAAATAATAAAGAAATATATTTAACACAGAACAATAATATGACGGAAAAAGAAAGATTTCACAGAGTATTAGGTTAGGTCAACTTCAAATATTTAAATATTTTGAGTCAAAGAAATTTAGTTGAAGGGCTACCAAATAAATTAGATAATGATTATGTAAAATGTGATACATGTATAAGAACTAAAATGCATAATATAAGTTTTGAAAATAATAGAAAAAAGGCGAAAGATATAGCCGAAATTATACACGCATATTTAAATGGACCACACAATATATGGGAGAAAAGTATTTTCTAGTTTTAATTGATGATTTTAGTAAGATAGGAAAAGTTTATACAATCAAAGAAAAAAATGAAGTTTATGAATGTTTTGTAACATATATTAATCAACTTGAAAATGAAACTGGAAAAAAAATAAAATTATTGAGATGTGACAATGGTAAAGAATTCTTAAATAAAAATATGTATAATTTCGCTAAAGAAAAGTGTATTTATATGGAACCGTGTCCTCTGTATGTTCACGAATCGAATGGGACCGCTGAGAGATACAATAGGTCAGTTATGAATACTGCAAGATATTTATTAGCTGATGCAAAACTGCCAAATAGATATTGGCCAGAAGTAATTAAAACTACTGTTTATCTGAAAAACAGAACATTAGCAAACACAATCGAAAAGAAAACTCTTTATGAGATTATGATGCGGAAAAACCGAATATTAATAATTTAAAATTATATGGAAGCAAAGTTTATGTAAGAACACCTGAGGTTAAAAGAATAAATAAATGGGACAGAAAAGCTGATGTTGGAATATTGATTGGTTATGAAAATGTTGGGTATAGAGTCTTAATAAATAATAAAGTAATTATAGCTCGACATGTAGAAATTGTTAAAGAAAATATTAAGCTAATAGGAGTTAATGACAATGAACAAAACTATGAAACCGATTCAAATAAAGATACTGAGAGTAGCGATATTGAAAGTTCAGTTGAAACAAAAATTCAGGAGAGCGATTCGGAAAGTGTACGTCCAAAACAAACGAAAGAATTGTCTCCGAAATGGAGAAGGTCAAAAAGAGAAAAGAAACAGCCTGAAAGATACGCGTCGCGATCTGCAAATTATATTTATGTAAACTATGTAAGTGCAGCAATCCGGAAAATTTTGAGAAAGCAATGAAATGTGAGAACAACAAAAATTGGCGAAAAGCTATGAATCAAGAAATCGAATGTTCAAAGAAAAATGATACATGGAAGTTAGTTACAAAACGAGAAAATAAAAAGGTATTAGATTTAAAGTGGGTGTAAACTATGAAATCTGAAAATAAATTGAAAGCTAAAATTGTAGTTAAAGGATTCCAATAAAGAGAAGGCGATTTATTCGCCAGTAGCAAGAACGCAAACATTAAAAATATTGTTAAACAATTGCGTTCAAAATAGACTATTTATAAATCAAATGGATGTAGAGTCTGCATTTTTGAATGGGAGAATAAAATCCGAAGTTTACGTAAAACAGCCTGAAGGTTATGATGACAATACAGGCAAAGTATATAAACTAAATAAATCTCTGTATGGGTTGCGAGAGAGCCCACGGGCATGGTATGAGTGTCTAGATAATTATTTACAAAAATTAGGTTTTGTTCGGAGTAATAATGATTATTGTTTGTATTTTATGAATGACAAAATTGAGAAAATTTACTTGATAATATTTGTAGACGACTTGCTAGTCTGCAGCAAAAATAAAGATAAATTGGAATTAATTAAAAAATTACGTGAAGAAAAATTTAGGATGAAAGATATGGGTCAAATAAAAAATTATTTAGGCTTAAATATCGAATATGATTGAGAAAATTAAATTATGACATTAGATCAAAATAGTTATATAGAATCTTTAGCAAGAAAATATGAAATTGAAAATGCGAAATTATATGCTACACCAATGGAGCAAAATCTAAAGTGTGGACCTGCTCTATCAGTATCCAGTGATGTGAAGTATAGAAACTTAATAGGAGCACTTCTATACATAAGCTCTGGAACGAGACCAGATATATGCTATAGTGTGAATTACTTAAGCAAATTCAAAATTGTTACGATCAAAGTCATTATAAGTATGCTCTACGAATTCTAAAATATTTATACTATACTAAAAATCTAAAATTAAAATTTGAAAGAAACATTAACTCTGATATATTAGACTGTCACGTAAATGCTGATTGGGCAGGTGATATATTAGATAGAAGATCAACAACAGGCTATGTAATACGAATGTATGGTAACGCAATTTACTGGAAATCAAAAAAACAAACAAGCGTAGCAAAATCTTCAACGGCAGCTGAATGATTTTGAAATTAAAATTATAAAACCAATACGAATTTATGAGGATACCATAGGAGTCATATGCATAAGTAAATTTGGAAATTTAACGAAAAACTCCAAATATATTGAAACACATTATCATTATGTACATGAAAATTATGTAATCAAAGTAATTGATGTAGTTAAAATTGAATCTGAAAATAATCTTGCGGATATATTTACAAAGTCATTAGGACGAAACAAATTTGAAAAATTTAGAGAAAGATTGAAACTATATGCAAAGTAAATTAAGCATATCAAATTAAAATTAAATTTAAGGAGGTGTGTTAAAATATAAGTAAATTTAATTCAGAAACATAGTGTATGTTCATATATAGAAAGACGAGTCGAATATACACTACATGTAAACTTCACTTACACAGCTCGTATGTTCAACGTGTGTGCGAAAAGTACAATAAGAAGGAGAAACAGAGTCGTAAGTCTTGAGGCAGATTCTCTCGAACGCTAGTAGAAGAAGGTTGTCTCTGGCTTATAATAGTGAAGAAAGTAAATATAAAAGAAATACATTCTTGTGTAATAATCATTTTTTTTAACCTTTTTTCTAACATAAAATCTCAATCATGTTAAATTTAAATCGTGTGCTTGCAAATAAAATATCGTAATATTAAAATAAGTTATAAATATTTTTCAGGAAATACTAGCGTTCAACTACATGCTACCGAGTGTAATAGTTATAATTTTTAACGAGTAAACGCTGTTAAATTAATTTATGCGACTAAACTGACAAGTCAAGGAAAGAAATGAGTAGCCAAAGATTAGATATAACGTTCAAATAATATCTTCAACACAGTTACGAATGTACTCGAATCATGTTGAGCGCACTAGACAGGAAAGAACTTAGCAAACTGTTAGTTTCTATGAGCTACTACAGCACAAGTTCTTGCCTGGGGCAAGAACCAGGTTCAACATTATTTGATCTTTATGATGTTGGCAATTCTATCATCTTAACGTAGTATATCTTGAGTTGGCCCATCCCCTGCGACTCGCCGCTTCTTGTCCGGTTCTCATAATTTTACGAGGTGCAGTAAAAAAGTATAGGAAATATGAAAAAGAGGAGGCCGCAGTAGCGGAGAGGCTGCGCACGCGTTAACACATAATTTGCATCTATACGTGTATCGATTCGTCGGAAGCCCGATGGCGCGGTTTAAGCGAGAGAGATAAAGCAGGGGGAAGGGACAGCAGACCTTGCGCATGGTCATTCTGTCGTCTGATCGTAAATGCACTCGTGGGAAATTTCGAATGTGATAACTGACTTTTACACCTCTATATTTCGCTGGCACCTTCCTCTTGCTTTCTCTGGTCTCGCCTTATATCCAACGAGAATATCATTGTCTGTTGTAGAAGAACTGGACTTTTTATCAGTAGTTACGTTTATTGCTTACTAATAATATGCCTGAAATATTTGTATTTCTCTAGGATTTAAGTGAGATTGTTCTAGTCATGGTATGTTAAATATTTTCATACATTTATATTATCAATTAAAGTACTGAAAAAAAATCAGTACATGCATATCAATTATGACTTTTTTATCAATGGAATGCAAAATATATCTATTGGCTATTCCATACTATTTTCATGTTTCATTTATTTTTTCATTAAACTTTTTTGTTAATTAAGGCTAACTGAAGCATTTTCCTAAGAAAGCGAAACCATTACTCTTCATCAAAAGATTTTTACAGCGTCAAAAAGTAAGTGCTCTTTAAACCGCGAGTACGCAGGAAATACATCCTCTATTCAGGCGAAATAGTACATCTCGTCTAACAAAGTTTTTATCTAGTAAAGGAAAGAAAAACATTCATGAATCACGAGTTGAAATTCTTCCTAATAAAGCTGCTACCAGTAAATGGATTAAAGCGGCAACAATTAAAATGAGCGATTTAACGAGGCATCGCTCTATAAAGCGTCGGCGCGATGGCCAATAATAAAGCAGGCTACGTGGTGCAGCAGCTCAGCCGCATAAATAGAATAAAACGTCTCCGCCAAACTTTATGATTCGCCGGGAAATCCCCTTAAGTAAGCTCGCCCCCTCCCGCCACCTCTTGTCAACCCGAGATTTATCCATTCAAACGAGGCCGCCGCCGGGTATTGCATCAGCACAAGACGCTGCATTTCATTCGATATATTCGACGAATCGCGCGACGTGACGATTAGCGACAATTCAATTCCCGCGGCATATCACTTGGAGGAAATCTTGTTTCGGCGGTCGTCTCCGAACTTTGAATAAACGCACTTTACGCTATATGCCTGCGACGTGCCTGCAGGCGCGCGAATGATCCCTTGACATCGGCCTTTATCAAATTCGAGACTTAATCTACTTTTTGTAGTTTGGTTTTTGATTCTGTTTTTTGGAGAAGCGCATGTTTGCGAAGAATTTTTCGTGGTGGTCTAGAAAGTGCTTCGATTCTACGAAAAGTTATCAGAATGTGAAATGTGTTTGCTTTATTGTTTGGTCCATGTAACTTTTAGGGAAAAGAATTTCCATGCTTTCTGCTTATTATTACGGAAAGGTGAAAAGTTTCAAATCTTTACCATTGTTTAGTCAAAATAAGAACTGAATTTGAATACTAAATACCATGACACACGTAATTATAGAGATTCAAAAATTGAACCTCGGTGTTTTCTATTAATACAGACAAATACACTAAGAGTGTACCGCATTTATTAATCCATTTTTTAATATTACTCGGTACAGGACTTTATAACTTTCAACCAACAGCGGATCTTTATGTAAATTCCAAGCTGAAAATAAATAAACTTCTGGAGGGCTTTGATGAAATTCCCAACTTGCACAAACGAAGTTTTCTCCGAAGAGTAATAAGTCCATGCGATGTCCGAGCAAAAAGCATAACTTCGATCTGCGAGTTTCGCAAGCATTTATCCACGTTGACGTCATTGACCTCTTCTTGTCTAAGGGAGATAAAACGGTCGAGTTCCTCGGTGCACGACAATATCTATTCAATTAGCTCCAGTCGATTAGAAGCTGGGCGCATTCGACTTTGCTGCGATGCTCGCTCCCTACCTTCCTCAACGGACACGGAAAGAAACACTTGTGCGCCTTGGTCCAGTGACCGAGATATCGATCCGCGCTCTCCCGAGACTTACCTCGCGTTAAAGTAGCAGTACTGAGATGTTTTTTCGAGGAGAACGGGTAAGTGACTTATTCAAGCTTTCGATTAATTCAGCTTCATTAAAACTAGATTAGTTCCACTGATTTCACAAGAAGAGCTATATTTATAGGATATTCCTATAATTGTACTATACCGTTTAAAAAATAAGAACATTTTACGTTAATTCGATTACAAAATTGAAGTTAAGCGCTTTCAATAAAGCCAGAAAGAGGCTTGATGGAGCTGTTATCCATAATCTCAACATGACCGGAAAGATTGTTTTTTGGGACGTCGCCGTTGAAGGCGATCGAAGGGAGTATCCAATACGCTGGGTCGCGAGAGACCCGTGGATTTGCATTCTTGTGAGGCCGGTATCGTTGAAAATTAATTTGCATTCGCGTTGATCCCTCGGATTCGCGCGCGCGCTTATTTTAAAGTCAAATTTTTCGCAAAATATGAAATTCCTAATAAATGCATTATTCGACGAGAGGGTGGGAGCCCTCTGAACGAGCACTGCTCGTTTGCTTCTCTGTGTCATGATCGACGTACACAAGCTAGTCTCCCACGTGAAATTGCATCGTCGAAGGCCGCTTTTTTGCTCCTCATTAACCTTATACGGCAGCTCTTGCAACATTTTCCGTTATCCATTGAATTTGAATTAATTACATTTCAGTTGCTCAAGCCGATAGAGTTCTGTGAGGGCTGAAGTTTAGCGCATTGATACCGAAAAACTAAATTAAATGAGCATAACTTAAAATTTTCTCATGATAAATTAAATCCGCACTCATTTTGTTTTTAATACTTAATCGCTTATGCATAATAATTATAAAATAAAAACAATTAATAATCTTTTTAAATACTTGTATTGTATTACGAAACTCCTCGAGTAAACGTACGAATATACGAGTATACGAAAATATATTTGTTATTAAACTTGTGAAATAAATTTATTATTTTACATATTTATCTAAAGATATTTGTAAGTTGACAAAGTATAATTTTAAATGCAAAAATATAAATTAATTATTATATGAATGTTAACTACCAGTTGCATATATAAGTAACCCCTATAAAAATCTACATAAGTAATAATCCATGGAATTAAAGTATCAACAAAAATTATAAATTAAATTTCATCCAGATTAATAAGATCATTGATAACAAACTCTAAATAAGTTTGTGCGAGTTCCACTATATCGTAAAGCATTTTTATACGAAAATAGAAACTGCAACACATGAGTGATTTAGTTAACAGAAGGTTGGGTAAATGAGCTTTGCGAAAAAAATAAAAACCAGTCTTTATTAATTAGATTTAGTTAAAAAGGCGGTGTATGGAGGTCTGTAGGCGAAGGGTCGCGATGAAAGGCAGTGGTTTTCGTTCTGAAAAATTGACAGGGACACCTGCGGAACTGACGGGTACCTCTCGCGATTTCATTTAAAGCGCGCATTCATTATTAAGCAGCGGAACTTTTTATGTAGGCGACACACGCGATAGGCACCGCGCCGCAGTCACGTCGTCCTCTTGCGAGTGTGGATACAGGAGACCTACGCCCACGACTAATGGATCGACTTGGGCGCACGCCACGTTTCTGGGTCGTAAAGCCATACGGCATCCCTGCGCGAAGGGGTGTTTCACTAGTCTTTACTTTTCTTTTTGTCCGCGGAAGGCGCGATAGTCCTGGGTATCTACAGTATTCTTACGTAAGGCGCCGCGGAGGACATTGGGCGAGGGGTAAAAAGTATTACATTGGCTGGCGAGCTCGGAGTGAAATTTATTGGGGGCGGAGCCACGCCGTTAAACTGGGTGCAATGGAGTACGGCGTGTCAGCTTTTTGCAGTTTAATGCTCTCGCCTTTTTCCCACCCGGTAAATATGTGGCATATCTGCCGAGAAGCACTTGCTGTTTTACCTATAGGATAAACTTATATGTTTTCTTTTTTTTCGGGTCATTTTAAAATCTGCTGTAACGGGCTTTCAATCTATACGAGATTATATATAATACCTGCGCTTAAGCAAGGCTTTTTATGTAACCAGGGTAATTATTTTTCAATGTAATTAAATTAGTCGCAATTAATCTTGATTGCTTTAATCCTTTAAGTACTTGCAGTGTCATTAAACCTTCCTGAAAAAGTAGACTTGACTGATGCTGAACAATCAAAAATTGTAGAATGAAAAAACTTGGGTAGCTTACTATTCGTGTCAGTGATAATTGAAGTGCCACTTGGAGTTCCCATCTTTCAGTCAAGGTTAGTCGAGTCTTCCTGGTGAAGTACGATCTCACTGAATATCCACTAAAAAGGAAGTTCAAGATGGTTGAAGTAGCGACGAAAGCTCCTTCTTGTGGAATAACTTCTTAGGCATATTGAACGATTATGCGTTACTGAAGAGACTCTCAAAATTTTATGTAAAATACGTTATGAGATCATGAATTTGACATTATTTAAATTGAATTTGTATACAAAGATATGTATGTACACACGCAACACGCATCCCCCCCCCCCCACACACGGAGAGAGAGATATTTTAAGTTAAACAAACACTGTTCAAAAAAGCTAAAAATAATTGATATAATCAAGTTACAATTTCTGTATCAAATTTATTCTGTAGAATTTTGATTAATTAGCAGTTGAAAATTTCTAATGCCATGCTTATAATACATTTTATTGTTCATATTCTATATTAATGTCATTCAGTATGGTAAAAGCTACTTTAATACAATTTGGTTTTCTATTAAAAGCATTATTACCTGAAAATGGATTAAACCAAACATCATTCACACTTTAGAAAAACATGTTTATGTTTAAATTTTCATTTTTTTAATATGTATAATATTTTTAAAAGTATCTTTATATTTCTTGCAATTGTTGTATAATCATTGGCATTTGCGGACTCAGTTGAACAAAAATTTTCTTGAATTTGATGAATTGGTTTATTTACTAGTAGTTCTTATTTAAATTGGATAGCACATACTGTATGCAAAAATCGGGATACTGCCATAATATTATATTAAATTTTTTAATATTCTGAAATTTCATTTTAGGTATATAAAAGGTTTATGAGAAGTATGAGATTTTCGAGAAAAATGATAAATCATTAAATAATATATTGTTGAGTAATATATTGTTTTTGTAAAATGCAATATTAGGAATGATTCATGAACCAATTTAGACAGAAGAGCATTAAGCGATTTTTAAATATGCCATGAATTTCTTTGGTGATTTTTTTTATGAGATATTATAAATGGACAGTATAAATAAAAGAAAACCTAGATTAGCACTTAAAAGTATTGTTACGAAAAGCTCCATATTCTAATTTTCAATTCAAAGAGCCTATAACGATTTTATTTTTATTTATTAAAGAAATTATAAACAATACATAAAACTTTATCTTTCAGTCTCCATCGTTTTTATAAACACTTCACCTTAATATTATTTCTATTTACCGTATCTGATTACAAAATTATAATTGTTTCTTAAATTCTAGGTTGTACAATCTCTTAAACTTGTTATATTTTTTTATTATCTCTAGTTTCTTAGCATCCTTTTTTATCTATTACTAAATTATAATAATAATAATTTTAATTACATAATAATATCGGTTAGTGTTTACAAGTTATTTTGTTTTATGAAGAAAAATAAATGTTTTCCCGCCCAGTTCCTTTTTTGGATACAGTACGCAAAGTGCGGAGAATAGGCAGAGGCAAAATCAGCCGGGGTGAAAGAGTGAGGGTTAAAGGTGAGAAGGCAGAATCAAGGCATGATGTCATTTGACTTTCGAGTTTGTCTTGCATGAGACACGGGCGCAGTATCGACGTAGAGCGAGCGGAGAATCGAGCCCATCCTCGCATGCCTTCCTCCTGCAAATTTCACTAGCTGAGGGACGCCGTGTCCTTATGATGTACTTGAATGGGGAGATGAGCCAGCACAGTTGACCAAAGTTCCTCAAGGAGCTCGTGAGGTGTAGGGTGAAGGGCGCGCATTTGCTCCTGCTGAGCATTTAGCCTCGTAGACATTGATGAGCCAACATTCTTCCGCTGCATAGTTACACACGCAATTTATAGACGAATCGGACAGCTGAGGGGCGACAATGCTGAATATATTATTTCACAAACAATGAGAAAAGAGTAGAGAAACGGCAGATTAATTTGGGGACTTATAATAGCACGGGGGTTCTTCATGGATTGCTGATGCCGGTGTTCGTATTAAAAAGTTCGTTCTGGGTAATGTTAACCAAGTTGAAAACTGAGCAACCGGTTACAGTTCCATTTAAATTCTGCACATATTCTCCCGTATATGTGCTGAAAACGTATAAATTTTGTGGTTCCCTCTATAAATAATTGATGTATTTTTATATATTTTAATGCGCTAAATTGATTCATCTTGCCGAGACGAAGAAAGGCAAAACTTTTTATTGTAAATAATTAACAATAAATAAGGATATTATTGCTCGGTGCTAGTGTAAAAAAATTATTTTCAGTTAGTTATATAATTTTGAAAATAAAAGATTCTAACACGTATTTGCTCGTGGAATGCATAGGTTTCAAATTAAAAATCGAAGTTACTTTAACACTTTGATACAGACCTGCCAATGTAGTTTAACTTGGTAGCTTAGATTTTTTACGTATTTTCATTAAGTAAAACAATTCATATTGTTATTTGTAGTTTAAATTATAATAAATTAAACTTTTATTCTATTTTTTCAGGTTTCTTCATTACATTTCAAATAACAAAATTGATTGTAAATTCTCAGTTTGCTAATTTATATCAACGTCTATTAATTTGTATGCAGCGCATAACAGTATCTTAACTATAGTCGACGCATACTTGCCGAATACATTTTTTATTGTCATCATCTATTATTTATGGTATTGTTATTGAATCGTAATAATTTTATTCAAGTTTATATTATTTTATAGAATCATTTAATCATTGAAAGAATTTTATATATTTAGATAGATGTGTAGAATTGATATAAAAATTATAAACTTGTTTAGAATTCTTGAAGATGTTGTGAAAAATACAAAAATTCTATTTTTTATAGATTAAATCATAAATATTAAAAAGGATTGTAATTTTCATTACGGTAACTAAGAAAAATTAACTTATCGCTTTGAAATACATATAAATACATCAAATTACCAATGGCACCTCAAAAGTTATACTCAGTACCTACTATTAACTATCAAGGTCTCGTCAATGATTAGACGTTTCGTCACTTTTACAATAGTGCTCAGCAACCTTATAACGTCACAACAATTTTCTGCTTTCTGTTTGGCACAGCATTGTAACGAGCACACGAGAGCGAACTCGTTGGTACCTCGTCTCCTCTCCCGCCCCCAAAGTTTTGGCAGCGCTGAGGCAAATGGCCGGGAAGCGAGTTCCGAACTTTCGGTGTGAATGTCAATTATAAAGGGTTGCCCGTTGTGTGCACACGCGTAGTCGAGGCTAGCGATACCCTGCACAACCCATTACGGCAGGCTTCGGAGATTCCCCCGTCAGCCGTCGAGCCTCGGGGAAGAAAGATCAAACTTACACGACGCGGGTCGACTCACCTGAGCGTGTCCGACTAACTCGTTTTAAAATGGCTTTAAAAAGTAGCGCCTCTCCACGTCGACGCGGGCATTGCACCGGTGCTCGCGATGCCGACGCGAAAACTTATCGTAGAATTTATGACCGGAAATAAAATATTACTCACTCATTAAATTACTATTTATCCATTTTCATTTACGCAGATGTAAATGTGTAATCTAATTGCTTAAGGACTTACTACACTAATTACTTATTTTCTAATTTAATTTATAAATATTTAAAACTTTTAGGTTGAGTGTAGACTTTCTCTTGAATCGATTGATTAATTTTATTTTGGAAAAACTTAAGTTAAAAGTATTTATCATGCAATTCTTTTTACGCGACATGCTAGTGAATTGTTTGATATTATTTTTTATCTCTATTTATCTTTTATTTAATTTATAATGATAAAACATCTAAGTTATCATTTTTAACTTTTTTTATAATTATCTGAATAAATATTTGTATCCAAAAATTTATTGTTATTAGACTTTCGAAATTTTCTTCTATAATATATATGTGTGTGTAAGAAAGCATAGTCGAGTATGACTAATGAGCTATTTTTGGAATTATTATTGTTTTGCATATTGGTTTTCCAAAATTTAGATGTATTTTCCATTATAAATTAAATAAAAGATTAGAGATAAGATAAATAAAATCAGTTTTCAAAATTAGTAGCAAAAATTGATCAGTGCAAAATAACGATAGGTCTACAAATTCCTGTTTAATTTCATTCAACAATGCATTTTTTAATATGCGTTTCAGGAATGAAAATTGAATATATGCTAACTATATATTTCTTGTTCCAAGTATTTATAGTATAAGTAGAAAAGTAGTGTAAATCCTTCTAAGTATATAATTCGGTTTTGAGTTATACAAGCATCATCAAACGCGGAAAAGCATTTCGTAGAAATTGAAACGTATGAATATTTATGTTCTTCTTATTGCACAACGAGGAGCCGTAATTGAACTTCTGGCGTACAATCACATTGAAATACGAGAACTTTCGGTCGAAGTTGACACCCCCTCCTACCGGATTAATTTTTAAAAAGTTCATCCACTCTCATAAATATTTAACTCGGGCGTACAGATAATACCCGTTAGCCCCTTCATTAGCGGCTGCGATCTCCCAGAGGTGCATCGTGAAAAACGCGACTTGACCGCGCACGTGAAACAAACGCTGGAAAGTGTTAAATTTCCGTTTGGGAATAAAACGTCAATTCTCAGTACTTTTACGAGGCAATTAATTGTGTCCGGGATCCATAAAACAAACCGAGACCGGCTGCATTCCACGAAATTAACAAATGAAGCACGTGGCGGAAACTATCGGGGCCAAAGTTGCTCTCGCACGGGTGGGGAGGGGGTGAGGTAAAGAATTGGCTCGCAGCTGTCGCGCAGAAACGGCCTCGCGCACGCGCGCCCTGTACCTCCCCTCGCGATTACTCCACAAAGCGGCACCGGGTCAAAGAGTCTACCCCCGAGCATCTTTTCTTTCGCAAATATAAAAGTCTAGATGTTTAGAGGCCAGCCCGGCCGCTTAACTAGCCCTTGAGTATTTACCCGGCTACCTCGTCGTCAGGTTCGCATGGCGGCTCCGCACAAAGGCCGCGTTCGAGGAGCTAAGAAACCTCGCCCCCTCTCTGCCAAGAAAAAGGAACGGTCTTACTTATCTTGATTAGTCTTCCGAAGGCTGTGAAGGCGGAAACCCGGCTTTGAGACTTTCGAAGGGTCCACCACGGTGACCCCGTTGTCACATTCAAGAATTCAAAAAGCTGCAATTATTCATGAAAGATACCGACTCACATCAAAGTTATTAAGTATAATCCGGGCCACACTTACGCTTTCCAGAAATCTTAATTTTTGATTGGATAATTATATTTACGTTATCTGCTCAATATGGGAACGCTATCATGCTGTCCAGAGAGATCCGCTTTTAAAATTCACCTATAGCCGCATCGGGATATTGACAGCTATTCTTTCTCTGGTATTTTCCTCAGGTATTTAGGACTGCGTAAAAAAACGTAATAGAGGATTTTGTTAGATTCCATTAACTGTTTTCGTGCGTGTTCCTCCCAGACCTCCTTACAATCATACAGTAAAGAACTCGTTTTATATATCAAGCTTGGAAGATTACGACAGCGCGCGCATGGTTGGCTCGTGAAAGTTATTGGCTTCTAAGGAAATCCTCGCACGTAGAATTTTTTAAATGAAAAAAAAAGAAGAAAAGTCAAAAGAGATAAGGAAGATTATACAGAATACTGAAAATGATCTTTTGCTCTTGGTTAATTTTTATCAAGCGTCTCAATGCACCGTCTCATCAGGGTCGGGTTACGTTATAAAAATGAAACCGGGAATAGAATGATTCGCATCGGTCCTCTTCAAGATAAGCACCGTCGAAAGAAAGAATCCTGATTGCATTAAAGGCTACAGACAAAGCGCCTCACCTCTTAGGGCGTTCGAGAGGGCATTAGGGAAGGATTGATTTTCTCCGCTTATTCTCTGCCTTGAGGATTGTCCCTCTTTCTTTCTTTCTGTCTCACTCGTACTTGGAGGTTTCTGTCACGCCTGTAGAACTTTACATAAATCTTACAAATCGAAAAAGGGACTTTGTAACCAGAGAATCAATGATAGCGGTATTTGAATCAGCGTTGTTTGGCAGATCTATGCATTAACTAAGTCATCGTCTATATTTTATACGAAGTTAATAAAGAACTGAATTTTTACGAAAATTTCTATTTTTTTATAATAATTACAAGAATAATTTATGATCAATACGCGAAATCTTTTTAGTCGAAAAATGAACGCTATACAGTTGTATATAAAGTTAGACAAACACGTCATTGGTGATTCACATTGTACAATTTGTGATAGTAATTTTAACATGAATAATCTGGCTACTAACCATAGGCCTATATTTCGGAATGTCTGACATATAGATATAAATATTTGAAACGCAGTGTAGCTTGTTTCTATGCTAGATTTTAGACTATTCTAGAATTTAAACAACCATTCATAACCGTGATTTCTAATTAATAAACATAATCTAATTGTATATGTGATAGATTTATATGAATATTACTATTATGGATTTATATGAATGAAATCTAAATATTTATTAATTATGATCTGTACATTGTTTTCATAGATATTAATTATTTTGTGAAATGTGTTTATCACCGATTTCTGTAGCGTTACATAATTGTTCTTTTAAAATGTCGAGAACAGGGATAAATGCTACAAAGTGAAAACTGGAAATTTAAAATAAAACAATAAGTATTAGAATATACAGTTCTGTTGAATTGTAGTGTTTGTTTTAAAAGTAAAAACATATTCACTTTCTATATTGTAGTAGAAGAATAATACTGGATTACGCTGTCTTCATACTATTCGTTGGTATTCGAATAATGATCATTATTTTACATTACAAAAGACGTACCCCCTTTTCTCTCCTTAAATAGTTAATAAACCCAATCTAATCTATATACACCAACCACCCCTTCATCATTAAACATTAATAGCATACTGATAGGGTACATCTCGGGAACCTCCTACCTCCGCTTCGGCAGTATTGTACCCTAGTCTAGCTAAAGACCAACAGGTCGGATTGGCAGCATAGCACTATATGCTATGTGAGTGCTCCGGCATCGTCCACGAGTCCAATCCGACACGTTGGAGCACCATTACCGTCCCGAGACACCACGACCAAACCCCATTGACCTTCGGGCGGATAGAACAACGTCCTAGAAGAAGAATCGAACACGCAGTAGCGACCAACTATCCAGGACTTCACCCAAAGAGGAGCTACAATCTTCGTGGGCCACCGGCAAGGTACGTTCTTCAATTCTTGTAGTTGCGATGAGATGGACTGCGCGTGCGAATTCAATCCCGTCCTACACCCCCTGTTATCCTGAAGCCAATAGATCTGTCGCGAATAAAGTGTATTCTAATTAATATTAATTATGCCGGCTATTTATTTACCGATCTCCCTTCTACGCTTATTAGGTCGTGGGGGATCATTGTTGGTCAGTCGCTCGAGCTGGCCCTACTGGGTCACTTTGGAGGCGACCGCAAGACCTACTGGAGTAGCCCTCCCCCTGGAGAAGTGGCTGGTGCTCCGGATCCCTCTAAAAGACATCAGTCTCGGAGAGGTAGCACCACGTTACACAATTTATTTACAAAATTACTAAAATGTATTGAAATATAGGTATTTATTAAGCTAAGCACCTATTATAATTATTGTTAACAGATAAAACAAAGATAGAAAATATTCTTTCACACCCACTTTGACTTATGATCTAAATTAAAATGAAAACTGTAAAATATACAAAAGAAACATTCTACTATAACTATAGACACATAAATTTCTTTGAATCTTTAACCCAATCTACTAGAAAATTGAATCTTCGAAAGACTATACTTTAGAAATAAATTTGAAATGTGGAATCGTTAGAAAAAGCATATATATATATATAGTTACATTCTTCGTATTCAAATGTATTTTTTTATCCATACCTTTTTCTCGATCTACCAAATAATAAAATTATTATTAGCTTTTTTCAAGTTTCATGTATTGGCTACGTGATTTTTATCGCATTCGGAACTTTCTAACTTTGTAGATTGAATTATAATTTCTTTGAATATGTTAAGAAATATTTATATAATTAATTCGACAATAACTAATAATATTTTTGTCGATCTCGAAATAAATGATAATTACTGAATTTAATCTTTCTCTTTAGGTTGTGCACATATTCTCAGCACAAAGGTTATACACATTAACAGTAAGTCATTATAATTGAGTTTACGGTTTTCATTCAATAGAGTAGACCAATGATGATTTAAGGCGCATGAGCGAAACAATACTCCATGGCATAAAATGAGGTATGACCGTCAAAAGAACAGAAAAGCGAGTTTCCACTTCGTTACGCTAGAAAATCGATGCAGCCTTCTTTCGCTCTTTTTCCGCTACTTTCGGAAAATTAAAATAAGAACACCTTCGGTACATTTTAGAATTCCAATCTAAGTTTCGTCACGCCCACACTTTGTGCTCACTTGAACTCGAGAATCCGCATATGTGGAGCTATATGTATGTTTCAAAGCCATGCAAGGTGATTGCTGGTTTTTCGTAATATCTAGATAATTTGACTTTTCGAGTCTTTTGAGAAGCTGCGTAAGCTGAAAACGGAACGAAGACACAGATGTCGTCTGGGATACTAGGGGAAAGGGAAACGGATGAAAGTGTTGGAAAGATTGAAAGGACAGAGAGGAAAACCCATTCCGAACGGTTCCGGAGTGACCATGACAAATACATTCCTATTCATTAATCAAGATAAGTAAGTCAAATGAAGGCCGTTGTCATGTTTCCAAAAAAGAGTCTTTCTTTCTCTTACTCTTTATTTCCTTATCAAATTTGTCAACTAGTTTAACTAGTTAGTAAATTTTCACTTTCCGAATAAATAAAACTTGTAGTGGTTATTGCTCGGTATAACTCCTCTGTACAAAATCTTGGTAAAAATATAAAATTCATGCGTATAAGGTGTAAACAGTATGAGCATTATCTCACCAAGTGGTCAAAGTGTAATATTGTTTTCAAGTACGTGTACTGCCTTCTACCACGTGAATTCTTTTGCAGTAAGGTTAATAGCATCTTAACGTACTCGAAGTGCTTCAGCTAATTGAATCGGTTCTCATACTCTGTGCTCGCGCACCTGCCTCTCTCACTTTTTCTCTAACTTCTTTTCTCTTTCTGTTTTATGATCCAATTTCAGAACTACCAGACGTCCGTTTTATAGATCTCGGACTTTTGACGTTATATGCCATTAATAATTCATAATTAATGCAGCACATTCTGTATAGCAGTTATTTTACTTGTAACATTTAAAATTATGTACATACTCGTATAACGTATTTAAAACGTATATTAGATATTAGGTGCGTGTAATACTGTTTCATTTCTCTACAATTTTAATTTGCAAATATTTAAGAAGAAGGTTAATGATAGAAATTAAATGATGGCTTAATAAACAATAATTAAATGAATTAAATTTTATCGTAAATTTATGATTGTTGTATTCAAACGACAAGTAATTCAGAATTTTTTAACAGAGTTTTTTGGATGATTATGTCCAGAGAACGTTATTAGAAATAATATTTTATTTCAAGAGGCAATTATTAATAGATAATTAGATTTATGTATAAAAAATAACAATAAAGAATTTATATGTTTTCTTCATTCTAAATAAACTAATAAATAGAAAGACATTAATTAAGATACAAAACTCTAACATTTAATTATTTAATTATGTAATTATTTTTTCATGGACTACTGATTTAATTATTACTGAAAGAATATTAGATATGATTGCATTTTAATAGATATTTATTTGTTTATAAAGGCAGTATTTTTTATGACGTATATAATGAAATTCGAACTTGGCCAAATTATTGTAAAAAAGATTTAAAGTAATCAACCAAAAAAAATTCGTTATTCAGAAATAACGTGCAATTCACTTTTGTCGTATGTCCTAGTAAAAATGACAACATTAACTATATTTTATATGTATAAATTAAACATATGGGAGAATAAGTCGTAATGGTAGTCATCCATCTCAAAAGTGGATACATTTTGGAAAGTGCAGTAATGTCACGTTTTTGTTATGTGAGAACAACTGTGTTTACAATACCAATTAGTTTGTTTCCGCTAAAATAGGTATGGATTATCATTTTTCACTCTCCATCTTTGTTTTCCTTCATATGATTATAAGTAAACAACCTGTATAAAATACACTTTATAATTAAATTTTTAATGTTTATAATATTTAGATATTAATCTTTATTGTATATTAGGGTAAGGATTTAAAAAATAGTAATCACGTACTCTTTGAGTTTCTGGACCTCGTATTCAGCGGAGATGGTTTTAAACTTGCGCTCAATATTCTTAAAGTTTTTAATTAAGCTTAATTTATCATTGATCGAGGTTACGTCTATACTCTCATTAGCAACCATTGTTTATTCATACGGCAACAATCCAAATAGTTTAGTTATCTATAAGCATTAATAGTTTAGAGGGACTAAACCATGAATCGCAGAATACGCTAAAAATATACGAATAAAAAAAAATTGCAAATTAATTAATAATTAACAATTATTACAATATTGTTAATTTAAATAACATATGAAATACTGTTAATAATTGTAAATTTTGAAATCATTTTAATCTTTTTAATGAGTTCTTATGTAAATATATATACATATATGTATCTGCACCCTGCGCTAATGATCGATAATAGAGATAGACCAAAGCTCGACATCTCCCGATTTGTTCTAGAAGTAAATGTATTCAACCCGGAACATCTTACACCTTAAACCATCGTTTTATCAGATGATCAGCTTTAACTTTGGTTTTATATAAGTTTTTTTAAAATTATTTCAACAATTCTAACTTTAAGATAATGGTAGAAACTCCTTAAGCAATTTTTCTGTTTTTAAGATTTTTATTCTGTAGATGACTGCAACTATAAATAAATAACATAGGTCATCCGTGGTGGACGAGCGATTCGCATGAAATCCGCGCGTTCAATTGCGAGGAATATAAGGCGCATCAGTAGTACGTCTCTCAAATCAAGTCGCGAATCTGAAGATAAAAACTACAACAAAAAATTAGACGAAAGCATTAAAAATGACATGGGATAAACAACTGCGGTAGAGAATCACAGTACTTATGTGACGGTGGGCAGCGTAGGATCGCAAAAAAATGAGGGTGCGTGTAATTGATTATGGTAAATGGAGACAAGACACAACTTGCGTCTGCTTCGGAGTCACGAATCAGGTGCGATTAATATACCGCCTATCACTGCTTTATTAGCCTACAGAACGATAGAATCCGACGCGCCGAATGGAGGGCCAGGAAAAAACGGGCGGCCTCTAGTCGCTGGCGAATGAGGCTGATCGGATGCAACTAGCGAGTCAGTAAATCGCGCTGCGCTGGGAATCTGGGCCCTTTGATCGCTTGCGACCTAGGGTGCGCTCACCCCAACTGTTGTTGCCAGTGCATTGCTCGAATTACTTCAATCGCTCCGAGAATCCTTTAATAGTTTCTTTTATGCGGGGATTGTGGGGGCAGGCCCTCTACACCCGGGGAATCCCCGCTTACCCAAGAATTTGAGAAAAATGCAATGAAGCTGATTCGAGGATTTCACCTGATTTACTGCAACGCAGTACTTCCTTTTTTCCATTTTATACCCATTTCATACTGTGCCGAAGGATGAACGATATTTAAATTTCGTCAAAAATAATTTATGCCTCGTAGAACGAAGCTAAAAACGGACTCGGATTTCGAATCTCTTAAATCATAGATGAATCTTGAATATAAAGTTTATTATCGCCATACAGTATTGCCGATGTAGTTGAATACTGTAGATCTCTTAACTCAAATAAATTAAAGAAAAGACGGTATTTCTTGAATAACAGCACGGGAGAATCGTCCAGATGTATATATACGACTAAAATACACGTATGTATTTATATAATAATAGAAAGACTTGTGTGTTCCATCTCTCGGGGCGATAGAGGAATTCCCTCATAATCTTCCGAAGCGGCCCGGCCATTCCGAGCGTGTAATACAACCTTCCTATATTCGATTCCCTGTTGGGTTTAGTGCCCCCTTACATAAGCGCTTTAAAAGGCATTCTTGGGCTGTTCCCCGTCTCCGTCGCGGCTTCCTGTCTTCGTGCACCTTTATTATGGTGCATCCCACCGATACGACCAAACAGCAAAGGGCATTCCTCGCGTTTGTAGATTATTGCTATCACACGAGCATCCGCGACTTCGCCTTCCTGGAATTCGCATAGTTTTCGTTTAAAGCCAAGCGGTCGATTTGACGATTCTCTGCCGCATCGACTCGTACACCGCGTCCAAGGATCTTGTCCTCGCGCTGCGGTGGCCAGGCTGCCTTGAGTCCCGGCGATAACCAGGTTTCAAGAGAGCCTTCGAGAAGCTCGAGTGTCAGACCATCCGATTAAATTAAGAGCGGCTAATGTTAGCCCAATACAAAGTGAAGTATATTGTGCAACGCATTTCAACTAACGTCTTATAGAGCAATTAAATTATTTTCATTATAATTTAATTTTGATTATAACTAATAATCAAATATGTGCACTAAATCGATTGATTTCGAGAATAAATATTATGGAATAAATTCACAAAGATAATACACAATACATTATTCATTAAATAGGAATTAAAAATTAATATAATAAATATCTTTAAATACTGAAAAACGATATATATATTTTATTTTTAACTTCTTTAAGGTATAAAAATAGAAATTTGTATTTAAATAAATATTATTAAGATATTAAAATTAGCGATCGTGACAACTTTGTCCATCTTCTCGTTGCTTTTCGTTTCTTTGAGCCGGAGGCCCACTCTATTCAGTCGACGCTTACCTGATTTCTCTCTGTCTCTCTTTTTCTCGTCCCTATCTCACTCTTCATACACTCTCCTGTTGCATTCTGGTCCATATTCACACCTATAATTCCACAATACTATAATGTAAAGTATAATATTATTCGTATGTCGTACTCAAGAATTTGATGTTGTACTTTTTGTAGGTATACCTGGATGTAATTTAACAAAAGCTAATACTGTGCTTTTGTTCAAATAAAATTAAAAATCTTATTCATTTTTCAATTTATATTTTCGTATTCTTTATATAAAATTGATATATTCAGTGTTATTTATAAATAATACAATGCTATATTCTTTATTTGAGCAATTAAATAATTAAAGAAACACCAAAGTACGTGCATACTTATACGTAATAATGTTAATTCGTTTTTCATTTTAATCACTAAATGTTTTGCTTGGATGTTGCTAGGGCGATATGATCCAAATTAATATTAATAACTACGTTCCTTTCTTTACCTAGAAGATTGAATACTGTTACAATAAGTCAGTGATGTTATCAGCTGACTTTTTATAGGTGTTAACAGCACTTCCATGTCAGAGCGTCACACTCATATATCCTTTTATATATTTTCTGTGAAATAACGATTGAGTTTTTAATTAAATGATACCATACCGCCTTTTATTTTCACTGAATCCAATTCAATTGTAAATATGTTGTATGCACCACTATATAAGACTTATAAGAGTGACAATGTTAGACATTTGGTTGAACCCGGACAAAAATTGCGACTTTATAATCTGCTTTATTCTATAAAAATGTTCCTGCTCATATTTAGATTAAAATTACTACACATTATTTCCTATTGTATGCGAGATGCTGCATTTTCTTGGCACTTTCGAACAGGATGACAGGTAAATGGGGAAACGATAACGGACTGCTTTCAAAGGTCAGCCATGCATATGCGTGTACGTGTGAATCCTTTGGTCGTGGTGTCGGATCTTCGTATTCAAAGCTCTAGAGACACCATGCGTATAATGTATGCATAAGTGATTCGGCATACCCTGCATTATTTCCAAGAGAAGGTGACGCAGTTGCTGGATTCAGACGTGGTCTCTGTTTATAATTTTCTCTCTCTTGATCTTACTGTCCCACACTGCGGCATGTATAACAGTATTTTTGAAAAAATCTCTTGATAGTCTCAGGTACCTTCGATGATTTTAAACAGTTCTCCAATGATTATTCAATCTGGAATTATGAATTAAAATACAAGAATTTTATTATTAGAATTTCAATATTCAAGTTAGAGGTTTTAGATACTTGACTTTAGGAGAACTAGCGAACAAATAGTAGCCCTCATATGCATCTTGTGATTATTTATCGGTTCGTTAAATGCCTAGCACCCGCAGCATAACTACCGAGTAAATTTTGATCAAAGTCACGCGATAAGACAATCACACTTAAATACATATAAACATAAGCCTATTGGATAAGTATTCGCGATATTCGAATCAAAGAAAAAAATTCAAGCGTCGTTATGACCTGTCACAAGATTTTTTTTAAGGGAATTCATTTCAGTGGTTATAACTGGCTACAACTATAACGACTGAGTTAATAGACTGAGCCTTCCTAAGTGATTTTCAACCAATTTCAGGTATTATTAGCTGTTCTAAGCCATGGACAAATCAATAATGATTGCGATAATACAATCGTATTTTCTAGTTTTCCCTTTAAATTCTATTATACTTCTTAATTTTATTTCTACTTTTACATCTTATTTCACATTATTTTAATATTGGGTCTTTTATAAGAAGGATAAGAAACAAACATCTAATCTTATTCTCCCCATGTTACATTATACCTTTTAGTTTCGCTGCGACTTGTAATATGGATGTTTGAAACAAAACTGTCTTATTATAATTTTCATTTTTATGCACCAAATAATTCATTAACATTTTATTAATGCTAAGAAGAAATCTATATTTACACTCTCGCACTCACAATGTAATGAAAAAACTACCCTGATAGAAATCTGACTATTTTTCATAGACTGGAGTGTAGTTTATAGCTAGAAGTAATTGTCAAAATATACTCTATGAAAAATACTGAATAAATATTTTGAATATTTTGGTAATAAAATTTGTACTTGTTAAAATTAATTTTTAATAAATAAGTACAATATAGAATGATATTCACTTTTCTAAACTATATAAATATTAATATATTCATATCATAATTATTATATTTCTACCTACAATATAAAATATATGACAGATAATAAGCTATAAAGTAGATTCCTGAATTTCAACTAGTTTCTATCCATAAAAATGGTAGTTTTGGCTACTTTGGTTTTTAAACACTAAATAGGTTCTGAAAAACGTTACCTTTATAGGTATGTTCTGGCGATGACACTACTGCTATACTGGCTAGTACTTGTTAAAATTAGGTAGTTTCTACTTACAAATATTTTCTTTTTCTGCCAGGGTAATTCTCCAGCTAAATGCTCGCCTTGGAAATGTTAGGGTAGTTATGCAGTATGTAATTGATAATATTTCAAATCATAATTTACGATCGTGGTTTATTCAATAATAACCTATCGTTATTTACACATAAAACTATGCTACGCGGTAAATATAAATAGCTTGTACATTCAACTTACAATTAAGCCACATACACTACTCTCGACGCTTTCGTATTGCTGCTGCCATTGCGGCCGTTGTCTCGATTAATCCGTAAAGGGAAATCGACAGCTCTGCAGGCGTAAGAAGAAGCCTTATGCGAAATTGTAGACAGATCGGCCTCCTTCGGGAACGTCTCCTTGAAGGTATTGCTTTGGCCAAAAGGTATCCGTCGCCCTTGGTTCGGCTTTGATGTCGTAAAGGAGCCTTGACGGCCACACCTACGTGCGAGCTTCGAGACCGGCAAGCTCTCGTATACATTCAGTATATTTGCCAACAACATGCACTGAAATTATTTTTAGAAATTTCTGAAATTTTTATAATCTACGAATAAATGAAAAAATTTATCGTCCCATTCAGTCGAAAGTTTCCGTGTCGAATACGGTAAACCGTCGTCACATGATGACCTTGGCAAATCTAATGAGATCTGAGGACTTCGTCACTATATAAATCCGCAACAAAGTTCATGAGCGTGATATTGAGGTTGAGATAGTTGATTCTACAGACCAACCGAACTCGTGCGGTGACTTCTCCAGGAAGCATTCAACAATAGGCCAATTGGTCGTCATCAAAGCGGGACGAGTGTCTGTGTTGACGGTCAAATTGCGAGTACCGATTTTAACGTAAAATCGCCCTCTCGAAATTCAAGCACTCATACTAGAAAATTACCAAAGGGCGCGAACCCAACCTCGCACTCTCGACAAAGGACGGAAACAGTTTTACTCATAATCCGCTACACACTAACTATAAAAACGAATTGGTGATGTTCAATTCGTTGAATGATAAGTGTTATAAAACACTTATCCTTGGTCTGCAGTTGAAATAACTATAACAAAAATAGTTATAACAATGTATAATAAATAAAAAAACTGAAACTTTTTTGATAAAATAAATTTATATTTGTAGTTAAATTATTCATCCTGGAATTTCCTAGGCTTGTTCAACTTTAATATATAAATTTATCAAAATTTTATTTTCTTATCAATTTTTCAACTTTATAAGGTGTAAAATTTAATCTTTAACATGTACTTCCGAGGCTGTTAATATATATTATTTATATCAATATACGTACTACAGTGTTCTATATATTTTTGAATTTCACGACGCATGTGGAATATTTTAAAGGGGAAAGTTGGCATATCTTCGATGATTGTATTTAGCATATAAATATTAATTTTATCAAATTGCGTGTTCATGTATTAATTTCTGGTCGTACGAGTTTGGTGAGAAATTCTTAGCATTTTATCTATTACGACTTCCGAACGTCATTTTAAGGCGCTCTAGTCTATTCCTTGTCCTAGCTAGGTTGTGATCGGAACTATGGCCATTTTTTTATAAATCTGTGCTGTCGTGAATACGCGTTTTTTTCTTATAGGATTCTAGGTGGCAATAGGCCAGCTGGTCGCCGCATAAAGTCTTTTTTTCCCACATATTTTCTTTTTACTTATATAATATCGTCACGCAGAACATAACAATATTTTACGCTAAATTTATATGAATATTTTATCATTAAATACTAATATCCTGTTTATCTTAAAGCATTAGTTATCGTTTAAATTGTTTAATGAACTTTACTTTAAATATAACTAGATGCCATAAACATGTTAATTAAGAACTACCGTGTTAAATTGTCATACAACTATTATTTAGATAAAAACGAAATAGTCAATAACTGTATATTTATTCCAACGAATACTTATATAAATTCAGTTTTAAGTATTGACACTCAACTGTGAAGTATTCACAAGCCATTCAAAATGTTTTTGCTTAAGAATATGGTATCTACGGGTCAGACATCGATTTTATAATTTTTTGATATATTTTACTATTATATCATACTTATTTAATGTACTTATTTTATTTTTTATTTTAGGATTGCTAGTTTTTTTCTTTTGTGAACTTATTTCAGCAGGTAAAAATTGTATAGATCCTCTAATTAAAATATAATTAGATTTAAGGCTATCAACGATATTGGAAATATAGATCCTTCCATGTTTGGATACTTTAATTTTTGAAGTTCGATTTAACTTTTAAATAATTCAAAGTTGCAAATATCGAAACTTTGAATGTTAATTAAAAATATTATATATCTATCAGTTAGTACGCAGCTGCAACTCCAGCAAAGGTGGCACAGGTTAGATAAGGATGGGGTAGCTAGATGACATGTGGTACGCGATCGCGGCATTGAAGCTCGCTTCCTGTACGCGTACGGCAAGCACGGATCTCATAGTTTAAGAGGGACTAGCGATAATAACATTTTCAATTGGATACTGACCCCAGAATTAAAAATAATTTTAATTTAATAACTAAATAATGATTTTTATACGGATTTATTTTCTATTATATTTAATTTTTTTATAATTTTGTAAAATCTTCAAATAAACAAAAATTTGAATATATTATTTGAATCTTTAAAAGATTCTTCGTATTCGAAATATTCAACATTCGCAGATTTTATCATCTTTTTCAAATATACAAATCTTCGAACATTCATATATTAAAAGTACCCATATTCGGTGAAATATTAATAAAGATCATTTTTCATTTTAGAAACATATCCAACAATACGGAACAAATTTAACACGGATATTTATTTGAGTGTAGATCCGGGCAATATTAAACTGGTTGTCAATTTCGAATCGACTGTTGTGTTTAGTTTAATTAGCAACACAAGTGACATATCGAAAATGAAATATTATTGTAATGTAGAGTCTGTACGTATAACAATTAGAAATCTGGAAAATGGACAGATAATCAATCACGATACATGCAGCAGCCTAAGCGATGTAGAAGCCGATATAATGATACCTTTCTACGCAAACTATGAATATGGATTGGTAAATATTTTATGTATATATATATTTTTTATTAAAGTTAAATGAACCCACAGAGTTTTAATTTGTCCTATTTAACTGCAAATTTAAATACGAGTATATTGTATCAAAAACAATTTTTTAATTTTTATTTATTTTATATTTTGTACTACATTTTAACTAATTCTTTTTAACAGTTCAAAAGTGTGCAAGCTTATAAAAATCAATCTAATGTAGGCATTGATATTATCTTACGATTAGCTCAATTACTGCAAGTAAACCTGCGTGATATCGCCGCGGATGAAGTTGAAACGACAAAAGAGGTATTCTCATTCTAATGATAATAATATTCATAAATCAAAATTGATTGACAAATAATTTAACTTTTAGGTTATTCTTGATGGACCTTGTACTGTAAAACTGCACCACTTGAAAACTATACCACTTTCACAAGGATTAATATATGAATTCAGTAAATCTTGGGACATGTCTACTTGTACCAACTCGACTAATCAACAGATTAAAATAGATGAGAGTTGCAATCCTGATTCTCAAGTTTGTAGTCATTTTTTGTTTAAAATATTAATTTCAAAATGTATCATTATACGTATATAATTAAATTATGTTACAGAATGATAACAAATGGACTTTCACTCAGCATGCAGGAGGATTAATGAATACACCACTTACTGCAGTGACAAGTTCCAAATCAATCGACGAGGAATCTTTTAAACCGTGGAAAGGCTCATCAGAAACTATCGATAAACTAGCAATGTATGCTAATATGAAATTCACTTATTATAAGCGATATCCAAAATTTTATTCTAATATATGTTTAATTTTTTGGCGTTAGTTTGACATCGTTTGGAGTAAACAATTTTCATGCACCCATAAACTTTAATATCAAAGAGGAAGATACTAAGATTGTATATCTTTTACCACAGAGAGAGATAAACATAGATCTAATTCAAGACAAACAATCTAATGGGCTAAAGAAACTGTACCGTGGTCTAGCTTGTAACAACCTGGTCTACGAAAATGTATATTTGTACTTTACTCAGATGGCTATTGCTTGCGAACTGGATTCATGAACCTTACACGTTCAAATTAAATAAAATTGAATTAATATATAAGATACTATAAAATATACATATATATTATAAAATCAATGAACGAGCTTTCGAAAAACACATTTTCTTCGAATGTTTAATTTCAGTTTTTCGTGGAAAAATTTAGTATGTATTTTAGACTAAGTTGGAAATCAGAGGTCTTTCTCCTATTCTCCCCGAGAGGCTAAACAGTATAGGATCACATCGATTCGTTTGTAACTTCGATTAGTTCTATCATTGCGTAAAATAAACGAATTTGAAAATTCAAAACACTGTTATACTATAACTGGCGACAGGCATGTGGTCGTTGTAGAAGTGGAACAAATGTTTTTGTTCACGGTTATACTATGAGTGGTGATTAAGACTTCGATTCGATGCTCTGGACCCGCTTCCCGGCCCGGTCACTTACTTTAGATATATTTCTATACAGAGCCATTTCTTGTTTTCACATATTCACGGTCTCAGTGTAGTACGTAGGCTATATGGACATATACTATCATATCAGATTTATAATATAAATTAGAGATTATATAAAGGGGTAATATTCGGTAAAATTGATATATTATGTATAATATGTACAATACATATGCATATTGTGTATTTATAATACACATAAATTACTGAGAACAAGAATTCTAGCTACCACATTCCTAGTATAAGCTTTTTTTAATTTTGGAAAACTTCTAAAATGAAATATGGTTCAGGTGTGCAGAAACTCATTTAAACCTCAAGGAGCATGTGCATTCGTTGTATAATTAAACATATGTAAAAAAGAAGATGATCATCATTCTCATTTGATGTGTGCATCTCATGAAGTTATAAAATTAAGGCTTATATGGTCTTTTGAATAGTCTATTGAATCTATTGATAGAAACTTATGGTTTCTATTGGGGAGTGGGCTTTTCGACACCTTACGTATCTATAAATATTACACGGGACAAAATACTAATTTAAGATCACTTTTTAAAAGTGTTCTTTATGAATTTAAGTTTATAATTTATTGAACTGTAAAATTCGATTTCTTGCTAATCTAAAAAAATCGAATTCGGTAGCAGTAATTGCTCACGAATATCCTCTCAAGTATCGTGCTTTATAGTTATTGACTATTTCATTTTATCTAAATAATAGTTGTATGACAATTTAACACGGTAGTTCTTAATTAACATGTTTATGGCATCTAGTTATATTTAAAGTAAAGTTCATTAAACAATTTAAAATAATGCTTTAAGATAAACAGGATATTAGTATTTAATGAAAAAATATTCGTATAAATTTAGCGTAAAATATTGTTATGTTCTGCGTGACGATATTATATAAGTAAAAAGAAAATATATGGGAAAAAAAAGACTTTCGGAAGTCGTGATAGTCGTGATAGAAGTCTTGACGTTCGGAAGTCGTAATAGATAGAATGCTAAGACTTTCTCACCAAATTCGTACGACCAGAAATTAATACATGAACACGCAATTAATTGTATTAATTGTATATAAATTAATATTTATATGCTAAATACAATCATCAAAGATATGCGAACTTTCCCCCTTTAAAATATTCCACATGCGTCGTGAAATTCAAAAATATATAGAACACTATAGTACGTATATTGATATAAATAATATATATTAACAGCTTCGGAAGTATTGTAAATCACTGACTATGTTAGAATTTAAATTATGCTTTAGTACTTCCAAAGTTATCTATCAGTATCCTTATTATAGCAAGGATCTTACTTATACTTTGTATAAGGTGAGCAATTTTGCGTTTGCCGATTTTTTTTCAAAATTTGAAGCTATAAGTGATTACCTGTTTATGATTTAAGTGCTATCCGTCTCGTTCTCGATTGATGTAGCCCAAAGACACGACTGTACGTTACTTAATTACATAATTAATCATTTGCATTATTTGTTTACTAATTGTGTAGTAATTTTTTGCACTAATTGTATTAATTGTTTAATAAAATAATACAAAAATAATTTAATGCATGTCGCTACCTAACCCGTACATTGCCGCGATTAGAGCATGAATCATATGTATGAAATCTAACTGTTTTTAAAGATCTTTACTTGATAAGAATACTGAATGTTATGTAATTTTTGCTAAATTTTAAAGTGTTTACAGCTATTTTATTGTTTTGATATTGAGGCATAAATTAAAAGGTGGCCATGTAATAAATTTTTGAACATATTTCACTACTATATAGAAATACATAATGCTATTGTAACGCTATAGATCCTTTGATATGTTTCCGCGGATTTTGAAAGTCTTGATGTTTTGATATAGTTCTCATTCAATAATTCTTGACGCAATTTAAAAAAAAAATTTTTTTATTTTCAAAATAATCCACAACCACGATTAAAACTTAAAAAATGAGAATAAAAATAGTTAAATTTTATTTTAAAGAATTCCCTGCGGGCTATTACTGAATGTTAAAACAAAAAAGTTTTTCCGTAGATAAATTATACGTACACCCCGTTTAGCAGTATGATTATAAATCTCGGAATTATATGCTTTAAGGAAACTTACTAAATCAGAAAAACGACAGGGTAATATTATATACAATCTTGAGGTGATCAAATAGATTTTTTAGCATAGTTACGTACATAAAGGGCTATGAGCGCGCGATCACCCTATCACCAACTAAAGAACCACTGTATAGGTGATGGGACTGGCGGAGAATCTGGTACGTCTGTCGCCTCTCTCTCGCGTTTTTTCGCAATTTTCACTTAAAGGCGACCCTCGCACTCAATCGATAAAATGAGTATGGGGCTCGTCCAACACGACATCGTGACGCCACACGCCGCGTTCAATCCGCTTGGGGACGTGAGAAGCGGGAATTAATCCACGACTAAACGAGTGCCCGAGCGAGTTTAATTTTGCAATTATACGTTATTGCTTTTGGTTGAGATTGCTTGACTCGTATGGAACCACGTTGCAATTAATAGAAAACTAATTGTTTTGGGAGACACGTGGGAACTGTTTATAAATGCTAAACTGTCGGTACAAACGGAATACATCACAGTTTTTTGGTCCCTTTTGTTTACGTTTAGTTCAAAAAAAGTCATTTCATTTACTGATATTACATTTTTCCCATTATGTTTACTGATATAATTATAAAAGTAATTTTATGGAGGTTCACGTTTTGATAATACTTTCAATTTTTCAACAATTATATTAATGTTAAGATCGGAAGGAAGCGAGTGGAGGTGATGTAGAATGAAGATTTTGTATGTGTGTGTAATTTATATTTAATGAAGACGTGACGTATTGAAGATGATAAGTGCTCAAGTGGTCAGTTTCCGAGCCAGGGAGAGAGTGACGAGAGCCGCGGGCCGCGAGCGCTCACTTGCCGCGCTTTCACTCACTTTTTCGCGGCCCTTTGTCTATCGGCGCCGCGCAAGCGACACTTGTCGCGCTTTCCCCTACTTTTCCGATTAGCCTTTCGTCGGGAGCTGCTTTCCAGCAGCACGTGGGCAGAACATGTAGGCCGAAAAGCATTGCGGAAAGTCCCTATCTGCCTCTCGTCAAATGATTGCATTTTCTAAGTGTGAATTTGTGTAATAATTTTCTAAAAAATTTACAAATAAACTACTATCTATCTATCTATCTCCTTAATTTTGTTGCGCCGCGATCAATCCTTTGTTTGCGATCTTTATTTATCGATTTCGGAGCGACGATTTCAGGCGTCGTTATACCTGTCCGTAACAAGTTAGCTACTACTTCTTTGAAATAATTATTTTGACTTTATATTGTCATTTTATTGAAATAATTATAATTCGTTTTAACTACTACAACAGTTTGCAAATTCATTTCAGTACATGTGCAAATTTGCACTGGCTATGAACAGATACTGATGCTGTTACAAGCATAGCGTAGCTGAAGTTCTACTGTTTGCAGAATATTATTTGAATAAAAAATTGAATTATAAATAAATGCTATTTTCTGCTGAAATAGTTTACTGAATAAATCACAGTTAATTATTTTTTTTTTATAAAAAGTATATTTTAAAGATCAGTCAAAATAAAACTAGGTATTATAATTACAAGACTATAGTTTCAGGAACACTGTTTATTACTAATTAGAGAAAAAGAAAGGAAAGCCGAAAAAGAAAAAGAAATAATGGAAAAGAAAGAATCGGAATGAGCGACCTACATAACAGTGGTCCGAAGCACGAGCGCGGTGTTGTCGTCGCATGGAATCTTTTCTGCGTTAGCGAATATCGCTAATGAGCGCACTTAATTCCCCTGAGGAGGCGAGGGAGGGAAACCTGCCATCCGACACAGGAGATTAAAAATATTTACGAGGACGTAACCGGCCGCGGGGTCTTCTCATAAATCACCCTAGGGCGCGCGCGTGCGCGAAAATCGAAAGAATGTCTCTTGCAGCATAACAAGATTAACGTGCGTATCGTTTTGCAGTACCACTCTGTGATCCACAAAGAGGATGCTACCCAATTCGACTAGAATGCGTGGCTCAACTTTTAACGGCAATAAACTGGAGTTCTGGGCCGTCGATATACGAATGTCACAGAGACTAGCCTCCCCTTTAAACCATCATCGATTGGCAGCCGATTGCTTTATGGCAATTCATGGGAATAAAGCTGCGGCACCCTATGATGTAGCATCGTCGCTCGTGGGCGTCAAGTGATTTTATTAGTTCCGAAAAATATTGTTTCAGTGTGTCGTTCTCGTTCCGTTGTTTTGCCACGTGAATTATCGACGTTTTTCAATTCTGCCTTTTTCCTTTATGCTACGGTGTTTCAAAAGAAAATAATTTTATACGATTATTACCTCGATTCAGGATGGGATATTAAACGTTTTATAGGGATGTTATAAAAAGTAAGAGTAAACAAAACTATAGTAAAAGCATAGTGGAAATTTGATTTTACTATAAATAATACGTGTACTATTGAAAAAATTTCCAAAAGTAATGTTTTGTAAAATTAAGCTTTAGCTTAAATAGTTGTAAGACTTTCCTCCATATTTTATAAATATATTTAATAATTCATCTTTTGTAAGTGTAAGTAATTTTTTGAAGTTTTCAAAAATTGTTCTTTTAACAGTATTAGCTAAAGTTTTAATCTCTTAAACCCAAATTTTTTATGTCCATTACAGTTTCCAAGGTGAATGTATACTTTTTCTCACTGGTTTTATGAAGGCTAGCTGTATGATCGTTCGTTGTAAAAGGTTTAATAACTTTTTCAAAAGTCTTTATATAATCTCAGTATTTCCTTTTTTATATGATTTAAGTTATTCAATCATTATGGTATACCTGACGATATCCAATTGCATTATCGTTATAAAATTATACTTTAGTGGTATTCTTATCATTTGTAATTAGCAAAATCATAATGGAAAAAATAAAATAATAAAATAATAAAATAAAATGCATTTCTTTAGACATAATAGTTAGTATATAAAAACAAAACGTAAAAGATTTAAAGCATTACTGGCGATACACCTATTCTAAAACGAGTCGTATTCAACGATACGCTTCTGAGAATAAAAACACGCTAAAAAGTTACATCTCTAATTCTTACGGACATCACTCACTCAGACGTATCGCTTCGTCCGAGCGACGGGCGAAAGCCGACTGCAGTGCGCAGTTCGAATTCGCCGGACGAAAAGAGGCCATTAAAAGTTGAACCTCCACCCATCTCGGGTATAAACTTAAATCGGAGCGAGCACGAGCTAGTCATGGATTCACGAAAATGGCCTGTATACGCCGAATCCCGTGAGCGGTATATTGTTAATGTGCGTAGCGAATGCTTCGAATTCATCTTCAAACCGGTCATCAGTGTGAATAGGCAACAGAGAAACAATTGGAAACTTTAAGATTTTAGAACTTACATGTATTATTGCTTAGTTACTGGCAACTTATCCATAGTTTTGTATACGCAAAACACGACAGTCACTTTTAACAAAGAGAAATTATTTAATAAAAAGTGAGCTCGTTAATGATCATAAACTATGAGTAGAAGAGAAGTATTTCTTCGTAATTTTCTTATACCTGCTAAGTATAGTAAAGTAAAAAAATAAATCTTTTTATTTTTAAGGTTAGGATTCGAGAGACAAAAATATTTTTTCTATTAATTTTTTCTAATAAATGCATTGTTTTCATATTCCCTTTTACGCCTTACTATTTATACTTGTATATTTGAATACTTCACAAATTCATAACTCCATAAATATATTTGATACAGATAGAATTATATTTCGCTATATACGATTTTTACAATATATAATATAAGAAATGAATTAAATAAAACGGACAGCGATAAAGATTTCTGGAAGTTGGTTTCTTTCTACAACTAAAATTTTTCCCAAGGATATGCCTTTTGTAGGTTTTCCCTACTCCCCGAGAGCAATTCTGAAAAAATGCTGGAAACGTATTAGTCCTCAGTTAAAATATAGGCTAATAAGTATGAAGCTCTATGCATAGTGATAATGTATACGAATTTGATTCGAAAAATACAACAAATAAGCTAGAATTTAAATCATAAATATCTTAAAATAAATAGCTTCGAATAAATACAAACGAAGGCGGATAGAGTAATATAGAGAAATTGTGTTTATATAGTGATTAGTTTGTAAACTTATTAATTTCAGACTTCATAGAATATAAGAATAGGTGGCATGTAAGAATCGTATTACTTGGTAACGTTAGATTTAGGAATAGATGTAAGAAATATTTGAAAATATAAATGAGGAAAACTAAAGTTTATGATGAATAAGATCGTGAAATAAATTTTAATTGCTACAATAGATTGTATAGAGATAATCGTTGTTTCATTTCAATTGAAAATGAAAAGCTAATGATAGCTGATTTGTTTTGTTAAATTACAAAAATAATAGCTTGTGATAACTATTCCTTGAAGAAGATAACTGAGAAGGCTCAGTCTGTTAGTGAAAGAAAATACGCCTCAACTCTCCTTCTTTTGGCAGTCTATACTGGCACTTACTATGACGAGTCCGAGTTGCCTTTATGCAGTGTTGTGCCCGGCAATCGCGAATATTTTCCCGTTGAGGTTGCAATCGTACGGCATTAATTTGACGCAACATGTCTTACAATCCGTACAATCCAAAGCCGTATTACCTGTAGGATTCAAAGAAAACGACCCGACGGTGAGGACGCGAGTGCTGAGCGCTCGAATCGATAAATACGCGGTTGAAATAATAATATACTCAGTAATCCTCTTAGTTTTTAATTAGATTTTTGAGTTTCATTTCATTGTAATACAAAAATATAATTCAGTTGAATGTAACAATATTAATTTGTCTTTAGTACTTTAGTTTAGTATACTTTCTAGTATTTAGTTCGTATGTTTCTTAAACTGCATAAAAATTTATAATTAATTAATCATGATTAAATCCGAATAATATACATTTTATTACTTAAATTTATTATTTAAGTCGAGATAAAAACTTTATTTAAAATGTAAATTTTTAGAATTATATACATAATATACAAAACAGAATGAGGAAAAAAACAAAGTAGTGTTATAAAAAAAGAGATAAAGAGAGGAAAAGGGAGTGAGAATACAAGAAGAAGAGAGAAGACAGTAATAAGGAGTGAAGCGGATTTTTCGAGGGGTCTGGCTCTATCATATGTGCTTCGCAGACACAGCAAATGAAGCGTTTTCTACTTCAAGAGTACTTAAAGCTACGTGTTCGAAAGAGTCACTTGAATTACGTAGAAAGTCATTCAGTCATCTTTACATCTGATTACTATACGCTTACAGAGTAAAAGGATATAAAATAAAAAATATCAAAAATTAATAATTAATGTAATAGTTAGAAAAGTACCTATATAATTGTATTACAAAGTTAAAGAAAGCATATGAAAACAATGTAACAATAGTTTAATTTTTTTACTACTTTCTACTTTCCTTTTCGGATATATAGATAATACAACATTATTTTAAACTGATCCAACATGTAAGCGTAAGAAGCGAAATAATAGTCTTCGCAGTATTTATAATGATTATAACCACGCTAACTACAACTGTACAACAGGATTACATTTGAGAATACAAAAGTGCACAAGTACACACACTAAAGGGAAAAGAGATAGTATTGTTCGAATAGCTGGGTAGGGCTGACCTCATCCCATGTTTCGGAGGCTCCGCCGAGTGCGGGGCCGACGAGGAAGTTTTGCATCCTGAATAAACGAGACGAGGATTCGTTATGAGCGCAATTTTAAATTGTGACACGCTCGAGCATATTTGCTTTACATTATAAACTCGTTGTTGTTCCAGGGACACATATTACCGGAGCTTACGCATGCGAGTCGCGAATGCGATTCAATTTTGCTGTACATACCAATGAATGAGGTGTGGAAGCGGGCGCTACAAAATTCGCATCCTTTTTCCCAAACAATCGATTCGACTCATTCGGCGTCATTCTAATGCTAAACACCGACAACAAAATAATTGCTCTTGTATGATTTCGTGAAAATATTATCAATTCAACGCTTTTTATGATGTAAGATATCGAAAAATATTGGATTCTTGAAAGGGGATATAATTGATTCTCCATAGTCCAATAAGTTATACTCGGTTAAAATTATTGATTATTATATACAAAACAAAATGTTGTTACTTCGTTGAAGTGACATAGCGGCAAAATTTCGCCCAAGTCTTGATAACAAGGCAAGATAGAATCTGCGAAGCAGCAATTACACTTAGTTTACGTGGAAGTACCTACTTTGATAATCTAGTTTAGTATGTAACGCGTGTATCTTACAACACAAATTAGGAAGGGAAGTGTTAGTTCGTAATCGTTGCAATCTATCACCATACATATTCATAGGCAGTGGGCCACTTAGCATTCTACGCCGATAACATTCGAAGGAGCAAAGTGATTAATTTTTGTCGTAACCGCGTACGGCCGGAATTCCATCAGTCCCTTAAAATTCGCTTAATGTAACTTTATTTCTCAACGCGCCGAGAAGAGCGCAAGCGCGCGGTCGCGTCAGTACTTCAGGAGCAGCCCTGGAGCGCGGGCTCGATAATAATTCATCCGCGGCACATGGAACGCCAAGTATTAATAGGGAAAACATCAACGTCAGGGCGGAATCGAGGAAGAAACATGCACTCGGCTCGAGAGGGCCCCACGAGTCGGGAAACATCGGCTGACTTGGAGTGGATGGATACAGCTCGGTTGGAAATAAGAATGAAATCTCGCGCCTCGGCGCTTAAAACGCGCGATCGATGACGAGCCGAGTGCAGCCGAGAAGTGCGAGATCTCGCGCTTCGGAGCTCAATGGCTCCGAGTCAACTGCAGGGACGGAAGCCATTCTCGATACGACTCCCGCGAAAGAGCCTACGATTGATTTTTCCTCCCAGTCACGGCGTTGCTTCGAGGCCCGCGGGAACCTCTCGCCGCGATCGTCTTTCGTTAAAGAGCTTTTTACCGCCCCACGCATCTTGCCTTATTTGCTTCGCTGAATAAAGCTCGCAATTATCTAAGTATCGATTTGTGGGGGTCGTGCTTCCGGGCAGAAAATAAGAGCCCGGAGTCCGGATTGGTTCTTCCAGTACGCGCCGCATCGGAAATTTAAGGTCCTCAGCGAGTTACTAGTGGCGTACTTTGGGGAAGATCAAAGAAACTAAAATATCTGTAAGGAGCAACTTTTTAATTTCGCGTGTACTCAGATTGATACTCGACAAAATGGAAAGAAAAATAAAAAAAATAAGAGTATTCAATTTGCTTTTAAAGCCGGGTATGGAAAGTTGGTGTGATTCACTAGAGACGCGCCCTGACTTTATAATCTGTCCGAAGCGTAATGATGTACACGCATAATAGGTTACAGTCGTGCGTTACGTGAGGGAACGCTTATTACCTGGGGTATCACTAACCTGTCACAAGCAGCCCCGTTAATGATGCATTAATTCGCCAACGAATGTACGCCGGGAGGTTTACCTCTATAGGTCAAGTACATGGGAAACACCTGCGACCGATCGGGAGGAATTATCGTCGCTCCGCGCGTGCGTTCCCGCGCCCTTCGACCTAACGAGATCGATCGATATTATTACAATTAGCGCAAATCTGCTCGAGCTGTAATACGTTCTGTTGCATTAATGAAACGGTTCATCTGAATTTCTACTCGCGTTTAGACCAAAAAAACTATGCTATCTGCTCATTAACAATGCTAATATCTGCAACGCAACGTTCTTACCCAAATTGGCGCAGAAGGAAGTTGTATGTTACATCGGAACATTAGCTAAATGGCTGTGTATGAATTCACTGCTTTTCGTTATATATACTTAGATACTTGAAATAAGTAAAAATCGTTTTGGTATAAAGTAAAAAAAACGTCAGAAAATGTTGTAAGTCTTAAAATAAATTAATTACATTGTTTTTCAGAACTCAAATCTGTTTTTTACTATTTAAAATTATATTACAAAAATATTATACGTATTATACTGATAATGATTTATAAGCGAACAATTTTTTACTGATATTCATGAAAAATAATCTAAAAATTCCCATAAGTTCAGCCAGTGGGTTAACGTGACTAATTCTTGATTAATTAATTATTCACCAACAATAATCCATTTTCCGTCGATATTAAATACCCTTCAGATGCTCGATAATGAAACTACTAAAGTAATCGAGTTTATCGATAGTGCAGGAAATGCAGTTTTAAGCTAACAACTCCTACAAGTAAAGCTTAGATGAAATTATAGAATCATTTCTATTAATGTGATCCAATTTATTACATCATTTTTTTGTTTTTAAAATAAAATATAAGTAAATCAAAGATTTACCATTAATAACATTTTAATTATTATTATAATTATTCAACATTATAAAAATTCCATAACTTATTACCGATGATAAAGCAATAAAAAATAAATATAACCATTCTAAAAAATGGTTGGAAAGATTTATTTACACTCGATAATCAATACCAATTTTGATATTTTATAGTAGTTTACAGTAGATTGGAGATTAAACTTGATTACATCTCCGAGTTAAATTGTATGAGATATGACTTTTTTTAAAAAGCGCTGAATAATCGCTTGTAATGCCAACAGTGCCAAAAAATTTTAAACTGCATAAGTACACAATTAATGAGCTCGAAGCCATGGAAGTTTGAAATCGCAATCCAATTCACTTTTATTAAACGAATGAGTGTATCCGCAATCTACATAACTCTCGAATTTCTCTTTTAAAGACTACCTTCTCATCTCTGATTATTTCAAGTTAAATTCACTAACGGCTTACTGTTAATCCTGCCTCTTGGTTTACGGCTTTCGAAGTAATAACTACCTCATGAAAGATCGTGTAGTAACCCGTACTTAACAAATAGTATGCTAGTAATGAAATGTGTAATTACTGACAGTTGGCTCTGAGAATACAAGGAAGACGCCCCCGTCGCTCGGCTACTCCGAAGTCAAGATTAGCTGGGACTTTGACCTCTCCTACCCTCGACTGATGGTCAAACGAAATTGACTTAGCAGCTTGGTTTCCCTCTCCTAGATCGAAACGGAGGGAGAAAAAGAGTAAGCGTACGGCTTGTGTGTCCACACCCACGCTTATATGTTTCGGTTAATGTTGTCGTGGAGGTAGCTTCTCTGTCTTGCTTGCGAGGTTATTGCTACGCCAAGGGGAAAGGTTGTGGTTGGGTCGACCGATCGAAGACTCAACCGACCGTCCGAGGACCACACGAGCGATTTATCGTTTTGCTCATTTTATTGGCGAGGTCGTCGGCAAGCGATCGCTCTTCCCGCACCGCTTATCACACAGGCAGATAAGGAGAGTACACCAGGCGCAGTAACCGTAAGGAGAGAGAAAAGGACGGCTCAGGATTGATTGATTAGGATTGCACCTACCTTGTTGCAGAAATAAAATCTGATAGTATCAGGTGTAGGCAAAGGCCTTGTTTCGCGACTTGCAAGTAGCCAATTATGAACTTAATATTCTATATAGTTGATATTGAAGCCTTATAAAATTAAGATAAAATTCTCACTTGTTCTCAGCATGTTTTCTTTAAATACTGATTAATACAATGATAGAATCATTTTTTAATTACTTATGTAATTTCATTATATATATAATTGTATAACTCTTTTTGGCCGAGAAGGAGAAAAATAGTCCAACTGTATAATAAAAATCAGGCATTTTTATTAAATTTTTGGTAAAGAAAGTTTTAAAACAATGTTACAAATAATTATCTTTTAAATCAGTTAATTATTTATTTGATATTCGATTATCACCATTTTTAAATGAAAAAATTTGATACTTGAATTTTACTTTACATTAGGAATATTTTAAATGTATATATGAAGGTATGAAAAAACTTACTATACCGTTTTAATATCTGAAAACTATTACAAATTGCAACTTGTATAACAACAGATTTAGTCTAGTAAAACTTAAGTTATAATCAAAGTTTATAAATTGTAAATCTTATGTTTATACTCAAAGTTTGAAAACGATCGATTAATAACCGATGCAAGGAAACTTTGGAATCTCAAATATTAGTTTTGAATCGAAACAAGTTCAAGTTTTAACTAAAGTAAATTATAAAAACAGGTATGATGTATAATGTAACTATATTATGAGGATTTTTTATTTTAAATAACAATATGATTAATATGATTATCATATATAAGTATTAATATTATATAAATTATATAAAGGTGATTCTGTATCAACAAATGAATTCTCAAAAATGTTTATATTTCGTAATTTTATATTTTAGGAATCGTTACATAGTTTACTTTTAATTTTTGTTCATTTAGTATTACATTTAATACTAATACTAATTATTTCAATTGTATAAAGTATTTAATACAATTATGTAAAATTATCTATAGAACTTAATAAGAATTATGTGATTTACGTATAATAAAATCAATACAAATCGTAGTATCCATAAATAATACAACTTAATATATATCTAATACCTTTATTAGTAAAAATTTCGATGTCAATGTTTTAATCATCTACTTCTTCCTCTAATAAATACCTAATTTTTTTTGTAAATAATCCAACTTTTTTCTTTTGAATCTTATAACGAGCTACTCGAATGTCAGGCGACTTTTCATCATTCATTGCTTTTTGAATAAATCGCAAAAATGATGAAACCTTTGTGTAAACGGCTGTTGAGTATAATTCTTTATAAAAACCATCAACTAATACTCCAATTATAGTATTACCATTAATAACAAGTGGACCACCGCTATCCCCCTGTAAAAAAAATATATATACATATAAAGAATCGCATAACAATAACAAATTTATTCATCCAAATTATTATGTTATTTCACTACTTCGCTAAAAAATTGAAATGCTTTTTTTAATTACATTGTGTAAGATAAAACTTATATCTAAGTTAGTTTTATACCCAGACTAGTAAAAATTATTAAATAAAAAAAGAAATACATATATATTTTATAGCACAACATTAATTTTAAAAGACTTTTACTGCATTTATAAGTTAAATTTATATATTTAAAGTTCCATGTGAAGATCGTGTAAACTAAAAGGTTATGTTTAATTTTCTACTAGGATATACTATATGTATTATATAATTTGTTAACTCACCAAACTAATTCCTGCATTATTTTGATTATGACTGAGCTCCATTTTAGCACAGAGATCTGTACTTTCAAGTGGAAAAAATCTACATTTTTCATTAGGAATCACCTTCATTTTTCCATATTTTAATTTTTGATGACTTGTAAATAAAATTGTAGTTCCCGTTTCAGAATTATGACACACATCGTTGCATCCGTAACCAGATATTATCGGTGTCTCGTTTATGTATAGTGGTTCAGCAGAAGAAACTTCGGGTAGTATTAAATTATTCAGTGCAGAATTTTTATTTAAATACAACTTTTTTTTCAACTGTAAAATTAAGACAAATTTATTTTGCAATTTTTATTATACAATAAATAGAATTTTCTATTTATAAAGACCGACTAGGTACAGTTGATTTTTATTTATAATTAAAATATAATATTTAATATATTGAAAATGGAATAAAAGAAGTTAAATGCTTTTCTTCAATATTTTACAGTTGACCAAAAATTAAGTTTCTTAGCTCAACTACTCCTAGTCGGTAATTAGAAAAAGAATAAATCAATATTTGAAAATCATGTAATTTTTTAATTTTAACATTTAAATGATTTTTATGAACATACCTTTAATACAGCAATATCGGATGCTGCGTACACTATTTTATTAATCGGATTATTATAAACAATTTTATAATCTGCGGGTATATAGAATTTTTCAACGTCTATCTCGACTTGCCATTGATTTTTCTGTTCAAGATCAATTGATCCAGCAATAATCGAAAAATTAGAATTCTCGAACAGACCGCTATAAAAATTATAATTTTATTCAATATAGGATATGCAATTTCAATTAAATCAGTATATATTTGCAAAAACATTACTTTGTGTGTGTGCATACCTTTCTCCTCTTTCATTCATAATACAATGAGCAGCCGTAAGTATGTGTCTTTTACCAATAATGGCTCCCCCACAAATGTGCACATTATCCTTTTGAAGTGAGACTTGATATTTAAATTGACCTACACTAGCATCTGATCCACCAATAATAGCCTCAGTAATACCTTATAAAATTATTGCGAATAAAACAAGAGTCGTTATTCAGGGAAATGTTATAATTCTAACGATGAAAAATAATTTAATGAAATAATTACCAATTTGATTCCAAAATAGGGTAACTATCTTTAAAAAAATGAAATATAGATTAGCAGACTCCATCATATTGCGATTCCTTTGCAAATGTTACTGCTTAAACATATTATATAAGACTACATGTATTTAAATACATGTTTTACTTTTATTACTAGGTTTCTATGTCACTAATTACATATAGATATTATTTTATTTACATGCTTTTAATAGTTTAAATACACAATAACCTTGCGGATTCAGTGGGGATGAGATAAATAAAGTTCATTATAGTATTAGAAACTAATATTTGATGTAAGTTTTGTTATTTAGATTATTAAATTTTTTTGTATAATTTCTGTATGAATTGTTACCAGGCAGAACTTTTTAGTTTTTAATTAAGATTAGTTTTTTCCATTTTTTAAGTAGAAATAATTTTAATAAATATGTACACTATATATAAAGTTTTTGATAACTTCTGCTAAAAACTTTATATGTGACCTTTTACTTTTATTGTGTTATTATTTTGTGTTATTATTATTCTAAATAAAGTTTTTAATGAAGTTAGTTTCTTCCTTATCTAAAATTTTATTATTTTAATTATTATTTTGTGGATATAAAATAATTGTATTTAAGTATTACCTATGTTAATATATCCGATGTGGCGCTACACTTAATTGCAATGGTATACTTTGTAAATTGTAATACACTTTCTTATGTATATACATTAGTAAATATCAGTTATCTACTTAAGCGAGGCTATGATAAAAATGAGGAAGTATCTACATATCTTGGATGCTTGCCAAAGTTTAGCAGCGTTGACCGCAGTTATTACTTGGTTGGCTGACCCCAGTCGACACTTGAGGGACTTTATTCAAATACTAATGTCTACCTTTATATTCCACAAAGACAATAGAAAATATTGAAGATGCTTTCAATCTTTACCCTAAGAAAATATTAAATAATATAAAAACATCTAAATTTAATGTTCTCCAGTCATTTTAACAATTTTTTTATTTGATTAAAATCTATAATAGTTATTTGTGCAACGATATGGTTCTGCATTTAATAAGGTAAATGAAAATAGTTTTCAAAGACATTAATAGAATATTAGAATTTCTAGCCATTCGGCGCGTTAAATAAAGAGGTTCCAAAGCAAATAGATATAACCTCGAAAATATTACGAAATTTTTGTATTAAAGACAATATCTACATAAAAACTTACGATAATAAGTTTTAAAATGTTAGGGTACTTTATTACAAACCATACAAAAATTGTTGAAAATTTTACTTTTTAATTTAGGTTCTTACAGAAAAAAATATTTTCACATATTTAATTGTATATGATAAAATGATTAATGCTGAAATTGGATACAAAATTTTCTAAACTATGTTAAAAAGTTATTAAATCAATCTATATTGATTTAAAAGTGTTTTCAAAGATACAAAGAATATAAATAATTAATACATAAATACATAAATAATGCATTTTGTGTTGCAGACCATCATGATAATATGTGGTTTCGAATATACATAAATAAGTGAATTTAATGCAAATATTACTGATAAAGATACTGTTATATAAGGTATCGTAAATAAATATGGGATAAAATAAAATTCAATAGCTTTTATTTTAGTATAAAAAAGGTAAACTTAAATGTTTATAATAGCCTCTACATTAAAATACATTATTGTATAATTAAATATTTTTAAAGACATCTGCTTCATAATTATAATTTTTTTTTAAAAAATTCATGATCTTTTTGAGCAAATTTCCTGTTAATTCCATTTTGTATAAAGCTGATTTTATCTTTAAAAAACATATTTTTTATTCCAATAATTTTTTCACGTGTCTGTGCGTCTATCATCTACACATATTATTTTAAGTTTATCTGAAGTTTTTGGTGTTTTAAAGAAGTTTTCCATTTAGTTACGAGTTCATTTTTGATTTTAAGATATTTTGAGACCTAAGAATCTATATAAAATCATTGCTAACTGAAGAAATGCTTATAGGTGCATGTGCGCAAAAGCGACATTGCTAGATTCAACCACGTGGGATAAACAGGAGCAAGACAATCGCCCTATATTGACTTAAAACATTACTATAGAACCTCCTTAAAGCCAAAATCGTTATCTAATATTCATATTAAATTTAAATTCAAAACATGTAGTTTAAATATTATTAAAACAATTATTATTTCAGATATTGTAAATATAGTTATCAGTAATTTATGAATAATAAGTACTTATTTGATGAATTCTTAATAACGATTTTTCTTATTAAAATGATTGTTTTAACACATGATTTTTTCGTGAATTTATTTCGTATTAACTTAATCATCTACAATAAAATAGTATCCGCAAAAAAAACGAATCTGAAATATAAAAATTAATAATTTTTCGTATAATCTGGTATATCCTGTAGAACCCTTCGTATTGGTAATCATCGGCTATTTAACAGTTGGAATTAGATAGGATCAACAAATTTTTTTATTAACAGTACATTTAAAGTGATGTCAAAAGTGAGTAAGTTTGGGTGGATGCGCTGAAGACAAATTTTTATTGTATTGAATTTGAATTGAATGTCAAAAAATATCAAGAGTTTGTATAAGTCTGTATTTGTATATCTGATAGATAGAAACTAAGCAATGTATTTAAATAATTTTAAGTTTATTTTCATCTTTCTTCTGTAATTTAGTTTCTATGTGTAATTCGGAACGAAAACATTAATTGTGGCTAAAGCTGCCGCAGTGTTGAAAGTATCTAGATCCTCGGTGCAATCGACATTAGTTACACCAATGCTAGAGGTTAATTGCATTTCTCCTAAACAAAATTGCTTCTACCTCTGGTGATTTATAATATCAATTCGATTTCAATCGAATATTCCTGCCGGTGGAAGCTGGTGCATCCTAGCGCATGCGCCGTAGACATAATAATCAGGTGACCCCTGTACTTGCACTCCGAAGCTATTATCCATGGTTAGCTGGTTGCGATCGAGCTCGTCCTAGGCAATTTCTAGGGCCCCCGATGGCACTCCTCTTCATGTAGGAACTTGGGAATATGTCCTCCTGAGGAAGACCACAAACGATGACAGGAATCGAGTCACAGCAGAAGTTATATCGCAGGGGTGCGGGCAGGGACAATTGCATCGTTGACCGAATCTGATCTACCGACATATCCATGTTTCGACCCTGGAAGTGATTACTATCGACGCGAGTGACTACTTGCGAGTTCATTATTTTATGCCATAATGAGTTTATAATGATGAAGTTCCTTTTCACGATATAACTATTTACCAATTTCTCAGAAAAGTATTAATAAATATAATGTAAATATATTGTAATATATACATATATACATCATGTAATATAATATATTATAGTATAATATAATATAATATAATGTAATCGAATTAATTGTTAAAGTTAAACCTATTAATGATTCGAGTTATATTTTTTGTTGTAAATATGTAATACATCAAACTATATTAGAACCATATGTATACTACAAAAGAGAATTCAGAAACTCAAGACACTTCATTGAACCGTACAATCATAGTTTTTACAATTTCCTTACGGTTTAAGCCGTACCTAGTCTCTTATGAGTGTCACTGTATTCTAATGAGTGAAATAAAACGTTCGCGTTTTGTTCTGAATCCTCTTAAAAACTTGCTCCCAGCATGGATTTGAGTGGGTCATGGTGGTCACAGGGGGATCAGGGCGAGTCGAGGGATGCTGCTGCAGCCGGGTGACGCATTGTTCTCGACTATTGTCTTCGTTCTCACTTCCTTTCTTACCTCAGAACGAATCCTCGGCTGCCTGTATAGCTCGGCAATCACAAGAATAACATCCGCTCCTCCCGATCTCATAGCTTCTTCGCCTGCATTCGTCCTCATCTCATGAATTCCTGGAAAATAAAGAGGCATCGATCCTGCTTATACTTTACACTATGTATATACTGACGTATCGAACAAAAAGTATCGGTATTTTTTTTATGAAACAATTGCATAAGCAATTTTTTTTAATATTTTGTTTATATGTCATATTTACAGCGACTTTATTGGACTTTATAAATAAATTTCAAAACAACTTTTAAATTAGATTGTATACAACTGTCTTCCACAGATTATTCTTTTACAATGTTTTTATTGTTTTTTAATATACGTTCTGTTTATTTTCTTTGAAGTTAAGAAATACTTTTAATGCATAAATACAAAAATATTTATTTAATAAGAAAGGGGCCTTATAAAGTGTACTATAATTTTCCCTTAAATTTATAATAACTCTTTATTTTTAAATTCCAAAAAAATAAGATGATTGTTTCAAATTTGGAAAATATATTTATTAGTTCAAAGATTTTAGTTCAAAAGTTTTATAAATTTATTGTATTAAACTAGACTAAACCTCAATAATACTGTTATGTGCATGGTAGGAGGAGGGAGTCGAATGCTTGATAAATTGCAAGACCTCTGGAGTAAAGTAACTCACGGCACTGATTCTTGGCAGATACTTGTCCTTTATTGATAATACAATGGTACATTGGGGAGAAGAAGCTCGCATCTAGTCTGACGCCATGTAGCTTCCTTCGTACTGCTTATATGTTGACTGACTGACTGTCTGAATGACCCAATGAATCCCCTTTCTAACGCTTTCTTCCCTTTTACCCTACCCCGGGTCTGCTGGAACCGCGAATCCACCTGGATCAGCGAATAGCTGAGCCACTGATGCGAAGTCGCGTGTCCTCGCGGTAACTGTTCGCGCGCTACGAACGCGGGGTCCCAGATCTCTTTGAGACGGCCGATTTCGGAGCCGTTGACTTCGCGTATTACGCCAAAGATGTGTATGTGACAATATCTTAATATACCTTATTTCATGTACTACAGTAGCATAAACCTATATTGTTATTTATAAATTATAAAAACTGAAAATTGATGTTCATAAAACGAAAATTATAAGCATACACAAAGATCAGATAGTTCTCTATAGGTAGATTTATTTTTGATTAATTTCAACAGGCATTTGTAAAGCAGTTTATTCAAAGATCTTGTCGCCTACATCCTTTTGACAAAGAATGTTAGAAATGAAATGTCAGAGGTAAATAAAACCAATGAACGAAATACGGTAAAAACAGTTGGCGCGCACTTTGCTCGTACGAAAAACAAATTTAATATTCACCAGTAATAATTTAGCGATGGAAGAACGAGCAGTGAGGCGCAATATTCAAGGACGTAGGGTAGGATAGAGAGATGGATGAAGATAAAAGCATATCTTATGCTCTTTCGACCTAGCCAAACATTGCGATTTTTTACGACTTCACTATTCTACACTACTGTTATTATGAATATCATTTTTGATCCATTTTGAAGATAACTTATTAATTCAAATCACACTTGTTTTTCAAGATTATTATAGTTCCACTGATTACTGTGATTACGATCTTCTCCAGCCATCCTTTTTACAGTATTGTATTTTTCCTTTTTGTATCTCTCCTTGTTCGTTCTATTTCTGCTGGTCTTCGTGCGCAGATTAAATTACATTTTGGCTCTCAGGAATTTCGAGCACGAAACCAATAGACACGACTTTCTAAGTTGTATTATTATAGTACCCTATTTGGAATGTTGCTATCAATGTATATGATTATAATTTAAGATATTTTCGAGCATTATAGTAAAAAAATAAAATGGTTACGATTGAAAAATATCTCACAAATGTATATAAGAGACAGTAATTTCAAAAATCAATCATTATCAATCTATCGAATCAATTATTATCGTACCTATTTGCCAATTTTTCTATAATACGTTTCACACCCAAACGTATGAAAATATTTCATAATACGAGCTAATTAATATGAAGTGATCGACAGGAGAATATCTATATAATTGTTGATTTAAAAATATTATTAAAAACTTTTATTTTGGATAATTGTTTCTATAAAATGAATAAGTTTAAAGCCTCGTAATATATGCTATAAACCAGATAATTCTTGTCCCAAACTCTAAAACTTAAACTCTATGGCACAAATTATGAATAATCGCGTAATATTTTGCTAATTTTACGATAATAATATTATTTGCCAATAAAAGATATTCTCTGATAAAATAAGAGCGTGAATTTACAATTGTTAGGTCAAATAAAAGTATAGCTAACCATTCTAATATAATACATATATATAACTTACTATTCTAATATTCTTTCGAAATAAGTTTCAAAGTGAATTTTAAAGACTTAATGAAGCATTTAACTATTGAGCAATTAAAATAATTACAACAAAGAAAAATCGTCTGGAAACTCTACTTCTTTACAATTAACATAATCAGCACAATCTCACAATAGTAAAACACGATTGAGATTGCAACTCTCACAAAATATTGTGGTTATGTATTACCTTCTTATTACCTTCTTATTTTTATTTCTTCACTTTAGAGTGTGTGGCTCCTTATGAACCACCTAAAATAATAATTTAAAAATCAACTGGAATAGTCGTATTGATACAATAAAATATATAATTGCAGAAAATTGTACTCCTATATCATTTTTAAGCTCTAACATTTCTAAATAAAAATCTTTTTATGAATATCGTATTTTTCATTTTTGTAAATTCATTGTGAAATTTTATTTGAAAAACATTAATTGTGAATATCTCTTTAAATAAAATTAGAAAGATATTTTTCAATTTTTATTTTGCATGATAAAGATAGTATTTTTATAAAATAATTAATAACTGTAATTTACAATAACATTACAATGAAATAATATATATAAATACATGAATCTGAAGTATGAACCTCTTAAATTAATCATAATGCTGAGCCTAATATCCAATTTAAGCGTAAGAAGCCAAGAAGGATCCTCAAAACACGATTCATCTAAATTTAAAAAGTTAATACATAATCCTCTTTAATAACAAAAAGTCCCTGAGTCTCTGATCTCGCAAGAGCTTCATTCATTAATGAGTAAAAGTCACGCAGTTATAACAATTGCTATTTTTTCTCTGGTTCCCTGTATAGTCCCCTAGCTATGGATGAAATGCAAGAGATAAAAGAAGCTCCACCATTAGACTTAAGCTACCCGTTGAGGTTCTGCGCGTATCAAGGGAACATCTACGGTAAGGAGGAAAAGGCGCCAGAAAATGGAGTCGCCATTAACACTAATACTTTTGCAAAGACGCGGGGCGTGCCGTGGCGAAGTGGAGAAGCACAGCTAAAGAAAAAGAAGAAGGAAATAGATAGAAACTAGGAAGACGAGGAGGACAGAGATTTTCTTGTTAAAGATTCACATGATCGTCCATCGTTAGGTCACTGAGGCGAAACATCCACTGAAACTTGTTCAAGTAGAAAATTTTAATTTAAATTACAAATTACCATGAAAGGTTATCTTGTACCTACAATATATACTTGTCTACCTGTTTTATTCCTTAGAGTCTTCTAATACAAGGTTCTAAAGTATTTATCCCCGGACTATTTAGGCGAAAGAAATTTAAGTACATTTAAAAGTTTGCTAGTAAGTCCGAACATTTTGCTAAGTTTTATTTGAATTATATTAAAAATATTTAGTTTATAAAATATGTATCTGTATATGTTTATAACAGAAACATCATTTGAATAGTTCATTCTTATATAGACAAGAATAGTTTGTGAAGTTCAGTATAAAAATTATTTTATAAATAAATAAGATTACTAAAGTATTATATTATAAAATGAAAAAATTTATTTCTTGCATAGATTAGTAACTATACTAAAATTTTCCTAGTAGAAAACATCAGAGAAATCCCTAGTAAAAGTTTAACTGAAATTATTAATATATATATATATATATATATATATATATATATATATATACTTTTACCGAGGGGTTTCTCTGATGTTTAGTATTATTATTAAAATTTATATGATTATGTTTTCTCTTATATTATAGGAACATAATACTTGATTGAAGAAATCTCATTTACCTTTATCAAATGGGTATTTGTGTTAACAAACTCATTGTTCACAAAGTGGTTCCAATCAAAGAAGAAATGATGAGAAGAATGTAACGTAACGTTTATATTTTTATTTATAAGAATTCATTATTAAAAGTAATTGTTTCAATGTTCAAAAATTTTAATGTTTCAGGTACTTTACGTATACTTCTTTTTTATGTAGAATTTGATGAGAAATCTCGAAAGTATAGAATTATAAATCATTCAAATAAAGGGATAGTGAATTATACAAATTATACGTATACCAAAATTTAAAATAAATTCTGCATATAAATAATATTAAATAACGTAATATAATTAAATTATACTATATACAGATGACCAAAGTTATTAATCATAAAATCAAAATAAAACATTTATTTGTCTTCATATGAGAGGTTGAATTTTAAACTCCTATAAATCCTGAAATTAGCATTTTATGAAGATATCGACCAGTGTCTATAGAACCGGAGGAAGATATTACACAGTGTAAACATGACTAAGATGTTATAAAATTCAAAGTCTCAAATTTCTTATAAGCTGGTGTAACAAGAAAATTTTGTTTCGATCGAAAATTTTGATGCACCCATGGAAGTAAAGTGCCAAAAAAGTTTTATAATAAAGAAAAATCAGCCTTGTATTAGATATTCCACATACAATGTATTTTTCAAAGTTATAATTTAAATATGCTAACAAAACTAATAATTCAGAGCATGATGGTTATATATTTTTACATGAATACTATACTAAATATAGTCGGGTAATCAGTCAATACAAAGTTAAGCAATGAGTCTTTTCGAATTTTATTGTCCTCTGTTTACTGAGGCCTATAAGCGATCTTGGGTGAAAGGTCGAAAGATCGTGTTCAATAAACATCCCCTACGCTTATATAATATATACATGTGTATTGTTTTGTATATAGAATGTACATTGAATTTAAAATTTAATGAAAATAATAATTAAAGTAGAAATCAGGATAGATATATTAGGCAGGATCTTCCCTTAAGCTCATATCTTAACTAGTAGTCCCATAGAGGTTGGATAGCTTAGTGGCTATTCCTGCAACTGCCAGGATGGATGGTTCTTAATGCGTGGAAGCACAAACGTATGAAGGCGCTACGAATGGGTTTTCCCTCGTGCAACTGAGAAGGGTTTCTACGAGTCGATATCTACCACTGAATGATTACTCGTGGTTTTGCAATTGAGTGCCGAAGAAGGTTGATCAAATTGATAAAACGATTGGAAAACCAACCTTACTGAACAAAAGCACGAAAGTTATCTAAAAATAACGAATTCTTTGCCGAGACAAAATGAATCTCGCAAGTTTTATCGATAAATCACATCTGACTGCACACAAAGAATCATTAATTGAAAATATCAACTAGTTGCTATACCCAAGGAATTGTATTAAATGCAGTCCTTAATATAAGTGTAAAAAATGAGGTATTTGATATCAGAAATAAAAAAATTGCTTATCTTACGTCATGCTTTGTTCCTTTGATAAAACGATATTGGTTTCTCTGTTCATTTGAATCCTCATTATTACCTTATAATAATGTCAGGAGATATAGGCACTCTGGGAATAGCAAACAATCGAAACAGAAAATAGGGAAGAGGAGGAGGCACTCGGGCGCAGCGCAATACGATTGCGAATTTCCGCATAAATTGGCAAGGACTTTTTCGAAGTACCATTCGTAAATGTACGGGAAAATCAGTGGGACGATATCGTCGTCCCGCAGGCACGTTCGATTTAAGGCACGTCCGAACGATCGAACTCCCGTCTTCCCCTTGCCCCTTTTCCTTCTCGATGCCGCGTCTCGACATTTACATAGAAACTCAGAGGTTAACTTCCTTTCACAAAGAGAAGACGAGAGAGAAGTAGATAGCCCCACTGCGCGCAGCCGCAGAAAAGAAAATCAAGTGGGATGCAAAGGCAAAGAGGGAGACCGAGAGGAGCATCAGGAGTGCAATAGCCAGAGAAAAAACGAAAGAGACAAGGGAACGAGAGCGAGGAAGGGCTTGCCAGGAGAATAGCAAGCACGCTCATAAGAAAGAAAGAGATGAAGAAAGCGATTAAAGGTATTCGGTAGGTGACTGTATAAAATCGGTGTACCCTCTTTAAGGTAGGGTTACACAAAAAATAATAATTGGCCACCTCGATCTTTGGAACGTGAAGAGGAAAATTCTGTAACTAACTGGCTACTTATAAAATGTAAATCTGAGCGAAACTACTCCAATGCAGAAAACTAAAGTGGAAAATATAACTTGTTACATCTGATTCTAATTCACAGATTTATAATGAACTCACTGCTCAATATCTTTTGTCTAATATGCATATATCATTAAATAGCTACAATTATTTACCGTAAAACAGTATATTGGTAATCTGATCGTATATCAACTTTTCTACTTGAAGAATGAAAAATTATCGTGTTTTCGTTAATTATAGTCATTATGATGTATGACTAATAACCTTCTCGCCTTATTAAACGGGATTTAGAAGTTTTCTACACAATCCTATAAATACGTAGTAGACCTTTAGCTTTGATTCGCATAAAACTTTAAATGTATAGAATTTTTAACATTTGCATGTAATGACCTACAGTTATTTCATAATCAAAACTTTCTCATATAAAATTACCGAGAGTCAGTCTTTTAAAAATAAATGTAAAAGTAATGTGATTTTTTATGAATCCTTAAGGAGAGTTATGTTAAGTTTCACTTCCCACTCTTGTGTCTATTTTTCAAAACAATTTTGACCCGCGTGTGTAGATTTACTTGTAATTCCAAAGGAATGCAAATGATGTATGTTATGTACATAAGAAATCAGACTGTATCAATATGGTAAGTAAAAGAATCACACGGCTTAAATCATCGTGTTAGTGGTTGTCTAAGTGCATTGATAAACTGTTAATTGCTCGTAAAACTCTAGAAGATCACGTTCTTGACAAAATGAGATAAAGCAACGAAGCGAAATCCAATAACGTCCGTGACCGGCGACTATAGTGTAGTATGAGATTAGGCGTCTCAGGTCTTCCCTCGGTGGTATAGAAGCCGAGGTCCGATTTCGCTAATCAATTGTCGGCGCGTTTTCTCTTTTTGACCTACAGTTATTTTCTGCGAATACCGTCCTTGAAACTAGTTTACAATCGTTACTAAACGCATTTTGCACAAGGTATCATGTTTGTATATAACTGCTATACCTGCATTATTATTGTTATTCTTTGTGCGGGAGTTGTTGAAAGAGGAAAGGGAGAGAGAGATCCGTTCTTGAGACCGCCGTCTTGGAGGTTGAAGGGCGACTTTCGTCGAGGAGCGGAATTTTCTCGGGAAACGATTTCACGGGAGCTCAGGCGATTGCATCGGCGCAAGCCATAGCTCAGTATCCGTACGTGCGTTAAGGGAAATTATTTCGTTTGTCCAGATTCCGGAGCTTTTCGGAGATGCCCCGTAAGCGCTGAGCCTTTCTTTTCGCTCGAACAGTTACAAGCTATTTTCGTTAGTTATCACACCGACGCTTATCTTCTTTAAAAGGGGCGAGCAGTTTTGTTGCCTTCTTGGAATATTCGCTGAGTGCTAATAGAGCTTCACGGATAACTCTTTTCGGTCATTTTCAAGCATTTTCAATTGTTTTAACTTCTCAGGAACACGTAGAATTATTACATCATCACTACATCAGTTTTACATGATCAATACAATTGTGACAAACATATCCTTTAAAGGTAACGCATAAATCTTTAATTACTAACATTTTTAAGTGATTCTTTAAAATTACATTGTTTTCACTATTAACTTTTTATTATAAAAAACATTTTTGAATTTTAACATTTGTTATTGCATATGCTATAAATTAATGGATTGAATTTGCTATTTTGTAAAATTATAAATAAACTTTAATCAAGGAATCATTAAGTAGATAATTTAAATTACAGAGTGCAAAGTTTTACTTACAAGATATTTGATTAAAATTACAACAGAATAACTTTCTTATCAAGCGAGTTCTGAAGTCTACTTACATAGCATTATTAAATATATACCAATCAAAAGAAATTTGATTCTATAAGATAGGGATATTTTTTAAATTCTATTGAATTATAAATTTTCATGGTTTAAATATCCTACAAAATTACGGTTATGGTAGCAAATAAGTTACATATAGGAGATGTCAAAAAAAGATGCCGACATCTGATAAAAGGTTTTATAATTCAAATCCGTACTGTTCTATAATCAAATTTTTTCGAATTGGAGACTCACTTAGAAACTACTTGCCGGAGTGGATCTCACTTGATTCTTATATGCTCTGAATACTCGCAAATAACATACATGGATTGTTGCATTACCTTTTCATAGACATTAATGTATGAGTCCTTGGTAGCGTTAAATTGAATTTTTTACGCAAGTGCGATGCTTGATTTCAAGTAAAATATTAATATAATATATAAAATACAATTTTTTGAAAGCTATATAAATAGAGATGAAGCACTAGAAGACATTAGTTTTTAATACACTATTTATTTATAAGATTCTACAAGATTCACTGTTTAAAGTTAGAATTAGCAAGCTAATACTTGAGCTAATATACTTCGAATCTATTTTATTGTTACTCTTTTAGGATCGAATGAATCTCTCTGCTCTATCTCATTCTTGTCATCATGTAGGATATGTAGGTGACGATCCTCAATTTCGCAAGCTCTGCTGTTTGCCAAGCGATCGAAGCATCGACGAATCTATCCTATGTAAATAAGTCCGATGTGGATTTGGTCGGTAACATGCTTAGATCTCTTAGACTTTAGTTTTCCACTTCCTCGTTCCTGCATTCGTCTCTCTACCCTCGACATCCTTCCCAATCCCAACAGCATGATTCCGCCAACCAAAGAAACGATTTTTCAAGCAAACATTCCAGGCTCACGCGCTCGTTTGCAGTCGTTCCTTACATTTGTTGCGTGATCAGAAGTAAATTTTATTCTCAATGTGATTTGAAGATATCACTTGAAAAATTGCTATATTTTCTTATAGCATTCAGTCAGTAGTCGAACGATGTTTAAGATTTAAAACGAGGACTTCTATTTTTATTGTATTCTTAATCTGACTATATCGAGTTACGATTAGAAACCCTTATTTATATTCAAAAAGCGTGCATATAATATTTTTAGTAATTATAATCCTCAATTTATAAGTAAAAAAAAGTATTTACAAAAAACTTGTATTATTAAGTAAAGTATTTTGATTGCATCCAGTATGATAAATGAAAAATCATTAATTCCTCACTTATAAGTGCCCTAGTGTATTTTGACATAGTTAAAAAATTGTCTTACCACGTGACAGTTATTATTTGTTTCTTTTTTTTATTATTGACTAATAAATCTTGCTTAGGGATTTAATAGCGAATCCAGAAAAATGTATACAATATTAATTAATTAATAAATCCACATAAATTATTGTATAAAAAACTGTCATAACGTTAGACCTGTAACGATTTTATTAGTGCCCTAAATATTTATTAAAATCTTAGGGGGTCTTGCAAATTAATACCATATAAAACCTCCAAGAATTAAGGATTCATATTTCTCAGATGTTGCTACATGTTTAAATTTACAGTTATAAAAGCAGCGCACAGCATGCTTCTATTATAAACGGACCGTAGCGATATGACTATATCTATTCCACTCCTCATTTCTTTTCCTTCACGAATATTCGACGGTTACCGCAGAGAGCCTTGCCACACAGCGTCACACTTTTACGCATGTTTTATCTATTTTCAGTAAATAAATACAAATTTGAAATGACCGTTGTATATAAAACTTCAATTTTCCAAATCTTTTATAAAAAATTAGAATCAATATAGCAATTGCTTCGAAACTAATGATTCAACACACTCTACGTTTAATGCATATTAAGTAAATATTAATAGCTACCTATCAGCAAAAAATCAATTCTTCATTTTGTAACGGTGAAAATAAAATGCTGTAATCGTATAGTAGTCGCGTAGCCCATATGTATAGCCACGCTTGCCACGCGCATATAGACGAGAAGAAGGGAAGCAAAAATATAACTTAATATTAATTAAAACAATACGAAATTTATTATCACTAAGGTGTATATTATAATACATCACTAACTAACTTTAATTCTAAATACCTAATTATATTCAATCGTGCGGTATGCATAATTAATGCAGTCGTGGTCAAGAGGAACCTTCATACACTCTTTCACGCATACTTGATGTTCTCGATGTTAAACGATCTTGCCTTCTAGAGCTCTGAGATTTTTGAGACAATCTTATGGGACGCCTTCGACACAATGATTGGCCATTTTGAGTGTTCACCTGTCGAAAGAGTGGCGATCCCTGTTCCTCACAGCTTGGAGTCACCGGTACATCGACGGATGCAGGTTTCGTAGGCGCATCCCTCGTTGCAACTGATCAAAATGATGACACTCGAGGGACATTAGGTGGCTGACATTCCTGTCGTAAGCGCGCACTCATACTTTGCTCTTATAGATAGGTGTGATTTAATATAATTCCTATCATAGCCTAACTTAAGCTTTAAACGCTATTTTTATTTGGCGGGATCACTTTTTTGGATTATAATTTGCAGCTTCTCTTAACAAGTATGGAATATATATTAATTTTTAATTTTTTTAAAGTTTATTTAATAAAATTATTATTATATTGAATCTGTGCTTGAATCATTTTCACATTTTGATTTCCGTGTCATGTCCGTCCATTTAAGTTCCGCTACGCGCTCGTATGTAGCAATCGTCGATGCGCGCGCATCGGACCCCGCTATCGATCGCTTGAGGCTTTTACTTGCCGGGGCTAACCGGCAGTCATCGGCACTCGATCGTCAAGTTATTCATCTGTAGATTTGATTATTAAGGCTATTACTTTTTCTTTGTTTTTCGAAGTGAATGTACTTTTTTATCTCAGCAGATTTCAGAATCATTTGTTACCTAATTGAAAGAGGTAGTTTATTATGTTTCTGCAATCTCCAATAAATAATGACGCTCTTAATTAAATCATAGAACTATTAATATGCAGATCAGGCTGTTAACGCTATTGTTTATAATTGTGTTATATTTGGAATATTATACTTATTTTTTGAATTCCGAAAAAAATGCACGCGAGGTTAAATTCCAGAGCCCTCGCTTATCTACTTGACAGGGGTAAAATGCGTTCTTATTGAATTCACTTAAAATATTGAAGATCAATTATTCGTTAATATTTGGTGAATAGGAAATTATATTAAATAGATAAATGTAATTACAGACACAATAGACGTTTTATAGCTCAACTGCAGAGAATGCTAAGTATGTTAGTGCTGTGTAATATGTACATATAATTTTGTGAAATAGCATGAGTTTATGTACACTGAATGTTGCTGAATATCCCGGGCGAGCCAAGGTGACTTCGAGCCGATTTTGTTATCGAGCAAAGGATACCGATGATTTGGGAATGTATAAAATATGTATGTATAAAAAATAAATATGTATGTATTTTTGCTATATACATACATTGTACACATTTACGTAAAAAGTATTTAAGTAAAATGAAATATAATTATTTGTAATGAAGTTCTATTGTGATTCTATAAAGTCTCTTTCAACATGAATATTCTCCTTCGTATGCATTTTACCTGATTTTTTTGCCCCAAAATGCATCAACTTTTTTAAATATCGATACGCTAGGAGTACAGCATTTGGGCCAATTTGAGCAATTTCATGTTAATATAAAAGAACATAGTTGCCATTTTTGCTCTGTCATTTTGCATTTTGAAATTCTGACCACGAATTCTATTTAAGCGACCCTGAAAACCTCCGAATGTAAGTTTTCAAGCCGATTTAAGTTACTTCTGGCCATTTATTTGAATCATTATAAACACCAATAAATACGAATAATTTGCATAAATTTTTATAATTTTGTAACTGAAAATTAAAAAAAAAATTCTAAATATTTGATATTTTAATCATATTGGCTTTAAAGCAGTAGTCTTAAGCTTTTATTCAGAATGTTATTAAAATTAATAAATCAAGAGTTATTAAAGAAAACGTCATGATGAGCTAAATTATCATAGTGCATTGACTAGCCGCATTTTGATGAGTTAATTCGTCGTTGTGCGCAGAAGGATTAAGTTTCCACTTGAAAATAATTTTCGTACAATTCTATTTAGTGATTTAACGCTATTCGAATCCTGCAATAATGTATAATTATGTTCATTTGTAAAACTTAATACATTTAAATTTTTTATATAATGTACGTACGGGGAGGTAACTATATATAGTAATATACGATGTATAATTATGTGATATATGTGTCATTATGTGATATATAATATGTATAATTATGTTCATTTGTAAAACTTAATACATTTAAATTTTTTATATAATGTACGTACGGGGAGGTAACTATATATAGTAATATACGAGTGCCTTTTTAGTGGATTTTATTTCAGTATAAGAGCTAGTGCAATAATGGATGACATATACTCAAGAATATCAAAGAATCTCGAAAAATTAATTCAGAGAAAAATATGTAAATAATTAAAAATAATTCCGAATATCTTATAAAAGGTATTATTAGTGAAGCCTTTTAGTGCATCAATAAAAAATAAGAACATGAAAAAATGTAAGAGTGGTTTACTATAAGAAGTACAAATTTCATTAGTAGAATAATTAGAGTGAGATTTTAACGCTAACTTAACAACCATATGAATGTTTGAGGATTTCCTACATTTAATCTGCTTATAGCGATAAAAATTGTGCTTGTGGCCGTATTCCGTAAAAACTCAGCTAATGCTCATCCAAATAGGAGTAATGAGCTTTATTAAAATGATGTCTATGTTATTATATTATAAAGTGAGAGTTTGTAAAGTACAGTCTTCCAGTAAGCTCTTCGTTAATAATTTTAATTGAAACATTTATGACAGTATAAAAATATAACATTTTGCTTGTTTGAAAAAATATATAGAATTAAAAGTTGTTACCATTCAGAAATAAACTACATTTCTTTTTAAATAATATTACGAATAACAAGAGATGATATATGTAGTATAAACAACATTGTATGATACAACAAGGATATTACGAACATTTATAATTTTTGCACATACAAGAATACTGAATCGTGCACCATCCCATCTCTTACGAAGCGAAGACGTGACCTGCAAATTTCATTTCCGTCAGGCTTGATGGCAGCTGTGCTATTATTTTTTGATCTACCTCACTAAGTTGAGATTTTGAGATTCCATGCAAGTGTAATATAAACAATATTTTCTATATCTTTATATATTAGATAAAAAAACTTTTTATCTGTAAGCGATAGTCATGTAACAGCGTGAAAAACTATTTTCAAGTTTATTCTCTCAATTTCTGGTCTCAAATTGAATTTATCCTGTTGGAAAATTTAATATGACAGACTGAACTAAAAAACAAACTATTGGAATAAAAGTCTTTGATAAAATTTAAAAATTGATTGAAGCTTAGAATTAGATTTCTAATAACATAAATTAGATTATTCGGGTACGGTTGACTTAAATTTTATTGTGTTGTTATTATCTGTATTATAATTAAAAATATTGCAGTTATTTCCTTTACTATTTAAGTAAAGCAATGAGTGACAACCAACTGTTCCAGGTTCATATTTTCAAGTTTCTAAAGTAAACGAATACGAAAAATTATTCATTTTTCAATTTTAATTCACCGCAATATTTTCTTTTCAATTCAAGCCTATCACGGCGCACTTTTCGATTTGTCAGCTCTCGAGTCTCGACGAAAAACGAGGAAAAGTACACAAGATCATCCAGTATTACGTTTCCTCCTCCAATGTCACGTTGAGCGTAGCAAGGTCTTGCAGCGCAGCTCGTTCGACTCGAGGAGTGCGCAGCGACTCAAGGGAGGTTGAGACCCACTTAAAAGGACGTCGAAATGTTAACCGGGAAAAACGCCGCCAAAGCCTTTCCTCTTCACTTGGGACCCCCTGCGTATGAATGCGTCGGGAAATAGAGGGACGTGCACCGTACATGCATTAGCAGGAAAGGGTCCGCGGTCGCTCCTTCCCATGGGGTATGCCAAGAAGGAATTTAAGGACGCCGTACCCCGGTAGCGAAGTTCATGCCGCTACGGTTCGGTAGTGCCGAGTGCCACTGTTCTTTCCGCGCCCTTAAGTTTCGTCAAGTGCTCTTTTACCTTCTCTGCGCTTTGCTCACTCCTACTCGCTTCTCACCAATCTGTGGCTCCTACACCTTTTATTTTAGAAGGTCTCTTCAATTATAAAGTTCCCGACGACACCGGTAACTGCAGTATCGTAAGGATATCTTACTGAATAAGGTAATCTTACAAAAGCACAATAAGATTTCAAATTCGTAAGTTTGTATGTCATTATTTGACGTATTTATATTTATTGTACAAAATAAAGTGATTTTTTCCGAAATTCGTAGAGCGTCGCTTTTGTTCAACTTTATAGTTAAAAGTAACTACGAATGGAAATTCAAATCTGAGGAAAGTTGCAATGAGATTCGTTTTCCAGGACAAAATTTAGTTGAAAAAAAACCTTAGACTAGAGTCAAACGAAAAAGTCTAGTGTAGCAAAATTTTTATCAAAATTTCTTTTCGTCAAATAAATAGATTTTTCGAAACAGTATATTTATTTCAAAGAATATTAAGAAATAAATAATAACGATTTACAATGTTAAATCATATGACATTCCAAGTTTTTAACGATATACACATACATCATTACTATGGAATAATTAATGTATTAAGATTTAAATTAATATACTTGTTTTCATAATATAATTTTCTTTTATTTTTTAACCGAATATTTGAATTTTTATTTTTCGTTTATCACTTTGACGTTACTTTTTCAAAGAAAATGTTATTAAAGCAAATATTTCGAAAGCTTTTCACTTTTCCGTAAGTGATATATAAAAAGAAAGAAATATAAATATTAAAAGTAAAGTAGTGTACATTTTACATTTATGAAATTAATATGTATATAGTTAAATATCAATAAAGTTGTTCTTAGATATTTACTGTTTCAAAATGTAATTTTAATCTTAAAGTATTTAATAAATCGTAACATTATTGTACATTACAAATAACTTAAAGAACTATAAACTGGATTGCGTAAGTCCATTTTAATGGTAATTGACTTTCAACACGAACCACAGCAAAATACGACTTGGCACATTTGGTAATTGCTGAATGAAAATACGCGATATGCATAACAAAATGAATACACGATTTTTGAGTTCATTTAATTGAGGCCTACGATTACGGTACGATCCACGCAAAACCAACTTTAAATTCAGTAATAGCACGAACGTGGTAGTAGGATTTTATCCGTATCCTGTAATCGGATTACAGAAATCATACGCAGCAATTTCGCGTAGTGATCAGCAGGATAAAAGATAATTAAATTCAGTGGATGTGTGAGCATATATCACAAATTTTCTAAGATTATAATATTTGTATAGTAATACAGTAAAATCATAGATTAATCAATACATTTCAATATATATTAAAACAATTATTAGTTAAACAAGTACGTAAAAAACAGCAGCTTGTATTATTGCGTTCTTATTTATACTTATATATTGTTTTTCATGATTAAATATGATGTATTAAACAGCATTGCACATTCCGAAAAGTGAATATTTTACTAAAAATTATAATTACTTTGGTAAAAATTTAAACTAATGTCAGGCCGAATTATCAGTAAAATTTATAGGTTAAATCAATTTTCGAAAGTAATTAACTAATGTTTTAGTTAGAATATTGACGTGGTCTTCAGTTACTTTTGTTGAATTTATAGTTTAATCTTGTTTATTTAAGATTCCATTTAATGAGCATATAGATTATAAAAAATAGTAGAACTTCTATCAGGATAAGTAGAACCATTAATTGATTCTATGTACTGTATTTATGTTCTTTGGATTTTAGCATCAATGTCTCTTTATTATTTTTTAAGGAAACTTGTGAATAAATGTAAAACAAAAAGTGACAGAGATGTAATCTAAAAGAAAATTTGTTTCTAAGATAAACTTTGCCAGGTTTTTCAAATAAAGTTTTTAAGTTGCTTCAATGTTATCTATATTATTTAATTAAGATAGTCATCTGTATTAACAGTCAAAAAGTTTTTCACATATGAAAAACTTATCAATATTACAAAATGCGTTTAAATAGCCAAAAAGAGATAATATTCCTCGTCAACACAACGGTCCATTGGTTTGGTGCACTAAACGTACGCGTACGCCGAGTTGTTGCCAAAATTCCGCTGATACAGTTCGAAATGAAAACGTGCCGATGAGCAGTACAATGTCAATGGGGCTAGCTATGCTGAGTAATCACTTCGATTCTAAACTACGTAGATCTAATTTTTGTGAATGATTCCTATTTTTATTACTAAGTTTATTGATTACAATTAATTACGTTAGGTAAAATGGCATGTTTTTTATATAGTTTAAAAAAGTCTGTATGATACAATATATCTATTTGATACCAACATTTAACTAAACTTTTCTCTTGCGCTCAATTCATACCTTAACTTAGATGGTTGTTTAGATGGTTGCTTCTAAATGATAGAAACTTCTTATACCAATATAGAAGGTGAACATTTCTATCACTGAAAAGTTTAATAAATATTTGGATAAACCGTAAAAGTTGAAAAAGATAAATTTAAGGCCGAGAAATGTTTTTAGAAACTTTTTAAAAAACTCTCTATCAATCTTTTTATATACTGACAAAAGTGCTTATTTGTGAATTGCTTTAGGTCAATTGAACTAATCGATATAAAGATGCGACATAAATAGACAGAAAGTAGAAGATTACACAAAGTAATTGAAAATGATAAAAAAGCTATTCTACTTGTAGAGCTACAGCTCCTACTTTTACGATGCGGGATAAAGGCAACAAAGGTATTTTTTCGTTTCCGCGCATACACATTCCTCTTTCATTCCCTTTCTACTCGACTCCTGGCTTTCTAAACCAGTTACGTTCCACGGCTATTATACGATTCAACTAGAGTACAATAAATATTATCAGAGAACGGGCTTCGTAATCCCAGCGATCCGCTCCGTACATTGTACGAGGTGAACTAACCAGAGCGGTCCATCCAGTTACATTCTACAATACTTGGATAGCGCGGAGAAGCAGAGTCCAGTCTCCGCTGCGCCATTGGGATCACAAATACGCGATACCTGTGGATCGGGCAGCCCTTGAATATGTTGCGGTCAGTGAGCTGCGCATATGAGCCCCTACCCCCGGCCTACGCGAGCTCGCATAACTCACTATGAAGGCGACTGACTTATACGGGACGCTGAAACGCGGGCCGAGGAGATTTAGTGGGTGCGGCCGACGGCACGGGCGGCCCTCCCGAGTGACTCCGCGCGGTGGCATGACGCGCCCACCCCCGCCGCATAACCGGGGGGTAAAAAACATTATCGCGACTTAAGTACGTCGCTTGATTAATGGATCCGTTTGGGCGAGCTTATTTAATTTGCCCGATAAAAAATTCACGCGCACTCCCTTGGCGCGCGCGCGCACCGGGCGTTTTATTAAACTTGCGAACACGCGCATTCTAGCGACGCTGGAAATCCCGATGATTAAGCTAAATGGAATTTTTTGTTCAACATTCTGCCCCCACTGCGGCACAGTTTAATTATAAGCGAAGATACATTGAAGTCCACGCGCGCGCGAGCTTCCACCGAGGTGTAAATAGCTACATTGTGTTCCGGCAGCGCGATCGTCGTGGGACCCAGTCGTTTACGCAATGCAGACAGTTTTCGTGAAAAAATTCGACTTGCACGAGACGCAGGGTCTTCAGTAGAATAAATTGTTTCCAAGATTGGGTACAGTTAATTGATATAAGCACGAAAAATCAACATTTAAAATTTTGCTAAAATAGATTGAATAGTAAGCATAATGTGTAGCTTGAATAATGTATCAGAACTGTATATATAATATACAGTAATGTACAGAGTGATGTGACGTATTTATTAAAATTGATTTATTAAAGCGTATTCATAATATTCTGAATTGATAATGGTATTATCTATTATATTATTACCAGTTTTATATACTGATCGGATTTGCAACTTTAATTTGCTACTTCATCCAGATTTTTTATTTACAATTACCTTATAAAATAACTCTTTAGATAAGTAATACGAGATCTTGATATAAAAGAATAGTCCGAATGTAAAAATCATTAATTTCTGAAATCAAATTAGAGATGCGATTATTTTAATAAACTATAAGCACTTTGCCCAAAATTTTAGGTTAAAGATACAAAGTACGCATATTATATAAAGTGCTTGAAAGTATAAATAATCATAAAGATATATGATAGCAAGTATAAGAGAGTCGGACGCGCGTACAACGATGCCATGATGCGGAAAACGAAATAATTCTCCCTCGCTTTGCTAAGTATACCTATTCGAAACATAACTTTAGCCTTTTCTGTCAATAAAAACAATATCTGCATCTTTAAAATAATTTCACCTACTATTGTACTGAAACAAACATGGGCGCGCTTATTCAAAATCAAATTTATACAAAGTATTTGTATTTGACTAAAGTGTCTCAAATATTGATTAATAAAAAAAAATACAAAATTATGGATGAAATGTGTACTTATTTAAGCATGGGTGAGCACTCGGCTATTATACACGATTAGCATAAATAAAAAATAGTACCAACTTTAATCATATCTATTTATAGAACTTTGAAAATATAAAATTAAACGATAAGCTTGCACAGCTGTACTTGACGAACGCGATTGTCATTATAAGAAAAAGCGATTTAAATATATTTTATAAACGCACGTGCATAACGCAGTACGACATGCCATTGCTAAACTACGCTCGTCGTAAAAATATTCGTCGGTCAAAGAGTTTGGAATGCACCCATTACCCACACTCGAGGGCACCCCTCTAACAATTCGTAATATTGCATTCCTTGCATTACGCACACCAGAAGCACAGATGTTTCATGTCACTTGCGCTGTGCCACAAACAGTTTTCGTTACGCACGGGACGCGCGGAGGAAAATAATATCGCAGCGCCTCCAAGACTCGCGTCCTCCCATCTCATTCTCGATCGGCCCCGCAACTGAAGCTCCTCACCAAAACAATACTCCGCACGTAACTGCTTCTTTAAAATTATCTGGAGGTGCGCGAAGAGCCGATAAGATCGATTTGCCGGGGATAGCGCGTTATTATCCTCCGGCGAAGGGAGACTAGCGCGCTCACCCGAGCAGGCGAAATTTCATGCGCCTCCGCATTAGCATAAATTAAAGCGAGGCAATGCCACAAAGGACAAATTGTGAGGGTCACCCAACACGCGCGTTCTTCTCACTGACTCCTCCCAGTCCGACTTTTGTCCGTAACTCATCACGCGTGCACACTTTTCATCCGTCCGGCCCGCGGCACCGTCAGCGGCACTCGCGCTTGCGTTACTCATTTTCCACCTTAATTCGGGCTATTACTTACTCGCACTTCTCCCGCCTTTTCTCTCTCTATCTCGCCCATGCTTAGCCTTGCCACGCGACCCGTTCCGTCATTTCCGTTTCCTCTCTTCTGTCCCTCCCTGGTTTTACCTTTTTTAATTCCTTCAAGCGAATATTCCTCGCTGCTGAGCCTTTTTACTTTTTTTCGTGAGCCAAAAAATTACGCGACTCTCACGAGCATTTGTCACATTTAATGACATTCCCGATAAAAAAGATGTTATGTCTATTTTGATAATTAATTTATCATTCGCCAAATCGCGGTCGTAGATTCATTGTTTATAATACGTATATTTATGTGCATATACAAAAAGTATTTACTTTTTGAAGTTTTTGAAAGGTCACCTCCAATCTAACTATCATCGAAATTTCTAACCTTTTTGTTTATCAAGGACTCCAAGAGAAAAAATAGTGATCATTATCTATCTAGTTAATAAATTGAAAAGGATAAAATTTGGCCTTAAAACATTGTAGAAATTTAACATCCGAAATAGAATAATATTCAGAGAAAATAGGTAATCGTCATCTCTAAAAAGTCATGGAACAATCTCTGTGCATTAATAATAATGATGACTATTACTATATACTTTAATGTTTATTTAAAGAGTTGAATTTGGGTTTCACATGAAAATGGGTCACGCATGAAAATTATATTATTTAATTTTTTTTAAATTGATTCACTCTGAAAGATTATTTTGTTTTCAACAATACTGACCATACAGATTCCATCTTATTGACTATATACAACTTCTCCCTCGAACTTCGATCCGCGCTCCATCGCACGCGCCATGTCCGCATGCATATGTGGTCTTCGGAAGCTGCTCTGTGCGCCTGAATCGCTGCAAATCGATCCCTACTCCAGGGCTACCGAAAACCGCCATATGCAACGCGCGACCGCGCGCTACTCGATATTCTGAGTTTGGTTAGACATCCTATCGACCCTTCTCAAGGTTCCTAATCAGTTGTACTGACACAGCTCAACTCTGCCTCACCCCGTGAAAAGCTAAGGGCTCATTTCGCTCTTAACATTGGTGCAACTTACCTTAGGCGAGGAGAGTCCATAGTTGTCTGCGCAAACTCTAATCTTCTCATCTTCACGCAAAAAGGACTTCATTCACCTCTTTCACAGTGCTGGCCGAATCTTGTTTTATCACCTACGTTGATATCTTATTATTAATCTGATCAGATCTCCGTGGTCACAGGTCTCTACACCTAAACAAACATAATTTTGTAATTTAGTGGTAATAGTAATTAATAGTAATTAAATTAGGAATTAGTAATTTAGTTATTTAATAGTAATTTAGTAATTATAGTAATTTTTTCCATACTTTTTGTAAAATAATTACAGGCTGATGAAAATTAAGAAATTACTTAATACTTTCTATTAAAAATTAGGTAGTATAGTAAAACATAATAAAATATACTAGCAAGTTTTATTAGAAATTGTACTAATTTCTGCAATTTGATCAGAATGTGATGATCATTGTACTAGAGGGTATGGTAAAAATTTATAAAACATTTCTGCCAGTATAAGAGTTGCAACTGCATTGCATCCATCACTTCTCGTGTTATTGATCGAAGCTTTTTAGGTGATATATTTGCACAGCGTTACATTCCCTAACCTTTTATACACAAGTAACTAACTAAACTAGCTTAAACTTCGTTTATAAATAATTATTTATCTTAAAATGCACTATTTAATATTACACACACACACACACGCTCAAATTTGATGGTAAAATACTTAAAATCTGAATTTTCGATTAATGTTTATCGAGTCCTAAATTGTATGAACTACTAAGCTATAATAGAGAAAAATAGTCGGCAGAAAGTGAAAACTATTTTAGAACTCACATATGCGCAACTAATGCACTTTACTCTCTCCAAACTTTGTGAAATAAAGTACTTCTCTCGGTAGCTTTTCCCGGCGGCATACTTAATTCACGATTGTGCTCTCTCTTTTGTTCTCCTGCTCTCTGACGATTGCTACATGTAATCCTCTTTCTATTCTCGCACTTTCTATTGAAGTAGTGGTAAAGTTTAGAAGAAAGCGATAAAAGTACTCCCATTTTCAATGATAAGCATCGAAACATTACAGTATTTCTTTTGTATTTTCACATTCGTATGTGCTTGACTAGATTAACCTTAATATTCCATCTCGTATTCCATTCTCGGTGATGAAAGTCAGTGATGAATGCAGTGTTCAAAAAAGCTAGCAACTTTTTTATTTCATTCTCAAAAGTAGACATAGGTATGAGAATCCGAGGGAATAGAAGCGAGGATTTTTCATGCAAGCATACATAAATAATAGCCTCGATCGCGCGAATAATATGCGGCGGTAGCTACCGCTTGCCGCAAGGGACGGTGTTAATATTCAGCTCTGGATGCGCGTTCTGGGATCGGGGCTACTGCAATTCTTATTCTATTCTTATTATTGCAAATGTATTGCTTTTTAATGATATGAACCACACTGAACACATTTCATAAATAATGGATCCTTACAATGATAAAACATTTTCTGTTCATACTGAGATGCCGCTATCTGATTTTATAATTTTATTGCAACAAGAATAATTTTATTAAAACTAAAATTTTTTCAAGTAATTTTTGTATAATTTCTTTTACTATCAGTTGCAGGAATATTATTAAAATAATTAATAACTAATTATATATTACATTAATTTATAGTTATATAGCACAATAGTTTAAAACCGTACAATAAATTATTACAAATAGTTTAAGACAAAGAATATCTTTATGAATGTGTTTATGAATACAAAAGTATTAATATATATTTATTGTATAATTCGAGGTATAATTCTACAATGTTAACAATAGAGATACTTATTTATAATTATTGTTTATAAAGTTATTTATACCTACTTAAATTTATTAAAAAATATAATTAATACACATTGTTTATTTTTTATTCCAACTGTATCAATTAATGTCTCTTCTTTACCATAGAATATTTCCCATCATACTCGTATTAATTTCAATTTTTTCCTTGAAACTATTTTTATTTGAAAATACTCATTATGATGATAATAAAAATTTGTGGATCTGAATTTTGCACTCACATAATGTATAAGGTTCGAATTTTCTTATGTTCAACCTCCGATGCAAAGAAAGAACAATTCGTTTACTGCAGTTGAAGCTTACTTTTGCTAATGTGGCTGTGTCGTGAGGAGCCAGAGAGCTAGAACGAAGAGATGAAAGACTGCCAGATAAATCGATAATTTATGTAGCTCACTCCGTAGCACAATATATGAATAAAATATAGACATTGAAACGTGAATTATTATATTACAGAACTACTACTAGAACATATTTTTATGATCTGACATTACTAAATGAGGAAAAATATATTCATACTATAGGCAACAGTCTCTGATCTTTTTCATTAATAAGCTATGATTAAAATAAAGGTGTCATTAATGAATGAGTGAGAATAATTTTAGAACAGTTTTAGAAAGTTTTAACAAATCGCATCCTATATAAATGTTATCATAGTTATAAATTATTTTTGAATTCTAAATATATTCGTTGATATTTAATTTGAGATCTTAAAGGAAATTGGGTAAAAACTCATTTGAAAAATCTGGAGCATCAATCCGTAAAATGATTCCTATACTAGACTATAGTAGTGCTTGGAGTTGACAACATATTTTCAATGCATTTGTTAAATCTTCTTTGATTTATTGATCAAAATGTCGATATATAATGTTATTTTTAAAACTACCATTAATATTTAAAGTAACTACTATATATAAGTCAATACTCTCATCCACACAATTTACACATAAATTCAATCCAATATCCGGTGTACACTTTATACGCACATTGCAATTTTTTCTCAGTTTGATGGTGAGGTAGTGAAGTGGGACGCAATCCCACACGTGGAAATCCGATGATTTTATTACATAGTAGCGCATAAATGCATGGCGCAGGAAGAAGACCACGAGTGGGAGGTGGGGCGTCGAGCGACGCCCTATCTGGAATGATATACGAGCGATTTATTGGAATACATGTGCTTGTGTGTATGCAACAGCCTCGAAAATTACAAGGCTTGCGAAGAAAATTTTTCCTGGTAGCATTGCAGTGGACAGATTCCTCTAGAGTGTTCTTCCATATGACCAGGAATACAAGTCCGGCAATCCTAATGAAATTTTTCGGGCTGGAAAATCTTCATGACCGATATTTGAACTCACTTCAGCCTTATTTTGATACCATTACGCGTATGCAGTTTACTCGTAAACTGCGAATGAATTAAGCACTTGAAATAGGACGGTAATTACTCGGACGGCGTGCGTTGCAACGCTTTAGCGTATTCATTTGTTTTCTTCCTGGACGCTTGGAAAGTCAGGTCTAATGGTAAAATGTATTTGAAAACATGTATCAATTGATTATTTTGCTTTGCTTTATTTTTAAAATTTTAATTTATCATTTGTTTGGAAGGTGGGACATGCGATAAATGCGTTAACCTCGATGATTTATGTATTATTTGATAAAATAATAATGTAAAAAATATAAATGTGATGTATTGAAATGAATATAATACTCAATATAATATTTATTGTTTATTTAATCGTACTTTATAAAGCAAATCTAATAAGTGAATGGTTGCGAAATAATTTTAATGAAGTGTTTCATATGTATGTCATCCAAACAAGCTCTGATTTCAAAGAGATCAAATTTTCATTTCTCTATATTTCAGTTGTAGTTGAATTAATATTTAGTTTTCAAAGACTTCATTTTCAAGAGATATCATCGAATATAATAGATTTTTAATGATGTATCTTGTACTTGATGCTGATTTATTAGTGGGAATATAACTCGGGGCATTGAGTACAATGTCATATTTCAGTAATCCGAAGTTTCAAAATGCGTTATTGCTACAGGAGCAGTTTTTTGATACAAGAGAATTAAAATCAATAAAAAGTTCGTGGATATCGTAACCCAATACTCTACTTGCGCATTAACCCTTCGTCCCACGATCACAGAGCAACCCCGCACCATAAACCCGATATTTTTCTTCAGACGTGCCAAGTTGCCCTAAAAAGCGGAAGGAAGAAATTTCAAGTTTCCTGAGTGAGCAACGAGCAGCCGTGTGATTTTGAAGCGAGGATGCATAAAGGTCAGATAGACCCCTGCATTGAATGACTCGAAAAATATTCCATACCCTCGTCTTCCTTCGCTGGGTAGGCGATGAAACTCCCCCCTACAATTCGCGATACGAAAGCGGCGTGGAATATCGGACCGCCACCGCGGCTGCTACCACCGCGCCGCTGCCTCCGAGAAACGAATTGCCGTAAATCACGCTCGGATACAATAACGCCGCTGAAAACACGAGCGCAGCTGCCCTCACGCTCGTCTTCACGCTTTTTTTCCAGGTTGATCTGTGTGCGCACACGTGCATACGCGTTGTGCACTTTTTTACACTGCAAACTGAACATGCATTTGTCGCTGCTCTTCCGAACGCTTCGCGGACGTCTCGTACTTTTCTGCGCTGCTCTTTTTTCTCAGTCTATTCATTCCTATAACTTCATCCATTGATTTATAATCGATTATTTTCCGCATGAATGATTCTATGGTTTTCCATGAAAAACATGTCGTTTTGAGTAAATTATAAAAAATAACGATAACAGTCCAAAGGAATGTTGAGTTAGATTAACTATCTTAAAAATATATTCGAAAATAATGTCATTTTGAAAACCTCAACATATATTGACAATTATACATGTGCCTAGGACTGTAAATTTATTTTTGATAATTAAAATTATTATTTAATGACACTTTCAAAAATTAAAAATAAAAATGTTGCTCTTCTTTGCTTGCATAATTTTACCAGGGTTCAGCTACATCACCTTTAGATTTTTCTCCTTTTTACTACATTCTTCTGTAGTTTAGTATCCGGATTGCAGCTGCACCTTTTTGTCCGCACCTCGTACGCATCCGTATAAAGACAAATGCAGTTGCGGGGCTTATACTCTGGAGGCTTAATGCGAAATAAGAGCTGCTACGTGCTTTCGTGGCCCGTCAAGCATTCTCTCCTCATCTCGACTGTGCCGAGAAACTTATGAACTTGTCAGCGCGTAAAAGGCTCGTCGGCGAAATCATTACCGCGCGAGCTTATAGGAAAGCATGCCAGCTCTCTCACTCTCTCATCACGGCGCAACAAATTTCTTTTAAACTCGATTCTTTTTAATGAAGGGCGACTGTCGCATATAATTATGATGTTCTCGCCTGGTACGAAACCTGATACGCTGTTGTTCTGTATCTGTATAGTGAGACTTTGAACCATACTATTGTGCATGCGTAAATAAAGGCGTTGAATGAAAGAGAGAAAAAAGTAGGAACAAAAAATGTCATTTAGCGTTGACCGTTTTCATGATATTAATCGTACCAAACAGGACTAAAAGGTTATTATAATCTTCAAAATAGCTAAGAATGCAATTTTTAACATGAACTTGAGTTCAATATGAATCTATAAAAAAGTTATACTTCTATATTTTAACTGTTTGCCTTTACTTAAATATAGTGATTTCTATTTATGCACGTCCTTACTGTTAGTGAATTGACCTTTTCATTTGAAAGCAACTAAGTAATTATGTATCATCATTAATTCGTTGACTATAAAGAATTCTCTTCCTTTTTGTATTATTTTAAATTCGAATTCATAGCTAAAACTGTTATATCTTTAATGATTTACATTCTTTAAAGCTGTTCATCTGTGTGTTACATTATGATTCGTAGATATGGTATATTATACATATTGATAGATATGATATTGGTATATTAGTACCGAGACAAAAAAATTCTTTTAACCTATAATATATTGGAGCCTATGATCACTGGTTGGTTGCAGGTTCAAGGATACACTATTGGTAGATTTTAGATCAATTATCGATCGATTCATGAATCTATTCAGATCAACTTAAGATAATCAATATACATTGTTCAATAAATTAAATTAAATTCTCATTATTATACCTAATTATTTCCTTTACAACTGTGATATGTCTCTCACTAGGCTTCTGCCTCTTAAGTTTAAATTGATTTCGGTCCAAAACATAGCTGTTCGTATGACGTCAGCCGAAATCCGGTATAGAAGCGGCATGATGCATTATGCACAGCACACGATTCGGCAGGAAATCTCAAGTTTGTGAGTGAGAGATACAGTGTCTTCGCTTCCTCGAAATTATTGAGTAGGCCTAAACGTTTTGCGAGCGACTCTTTAAAAAGTCAGAGCAAGCGAGAGTCTCGACGAACGGAGTGGACGCCCAAAAGTAAGCTCGAAGCAGACAGTGAGATCGAATTTATTTATTGCCAGCAAGGAAGTGGAGTCGAGTCTTCATAGATGAAACATTCCTTCAAATGGTACGATCCGATGCGATACAAGCACAAGATTTAATCAGTGCTGTTCTTATTTTGCTCGTGGAAAAGGTTGAGGGATCTTACAAATGCAGAGTATTAGGAGAAGAGGCGCTATTGAACAAAAAGTGATGTCGATGTAAAGCGCAATCTACTAAGTTCAGTCTTTGACTTTGAGAGAGAAAATCAATATAAGGTGGTATTATGTTTCTTTTATATCATGTACTATCCTTAGTATAATTTTCTTTTAAAAATAACATTCACAGCTTTTACTCATTAGAGTTAGTTACTAAAACTACAGACCATTAGGAAATTAATATAGTATTGATTCTTTTATATATATTTCTTCCACTATGATACTTATTTCATTATTTAATCTATTTAAATCCACAATATTTACATAGTATTCATCGATTTAAGGGTAAAGAATAATTTAAAAATTAACTCGTAACGTGAATCAATAATTATTTTATAATTAATTTTATTTTTCTTTTATAATTCAAAAAAGTTTCTAAAGAAGGATTTATATTAAATCTTTACTGCCTATTATTTTTTTACATTTTAGTTTCTCAAAATTTCCGTTTTTCGCAATAACTGCAGCTTGAATCAATTAATAGATTTTTATGATTTAAAGCATAAGTTAGCTTTTTTTTATTTTAGGTTGATAAATTCTTTGATAAATAATTATTTTGTAAAATTTTTGTTTCTCATTTAACTGATAATGAAATAAACATAAATTTTTTTAACATTTTGTCGATAAAACAGTACAAAGCTCTGGTAAAAATTTTTTTATTTTCTAATAATAATGTTACGTCCTACGTAACGCTTCCGTATTTTTAATTAATATAGATATAATCCTGTAAAAGAAAAACCGAGAAAACGGATCGAGCGGCCATTCCAGCGGCGGCTGGCCCTATAAAACCCATTGCATAACCCACGAAAAATCAGAACCCTCCATTCTCTTGGCTAGAAAGCTTCCTAACCGAACTCACTGGTCAGAGAAAGGAATATTCTCGTTTTTGTCTTTACCCTTTGCTGCTATATTGCTGCGAGGTTCACCCAAGCTTTTGGATATCTTGCTAAAGCATTATATTGAGCAACTGGTTAGCTCCTGCTTTACGAGGACTACGGCCTTTGGTCGTGAATATCCTTACAGCAAGGACTAACTGATTCTTCCTTCCTTCACTGTACTGGTTCGTTGTAGAGATCCCTCCCAGTGGGCGATTTATCAAGGGACAGTAGGCTTCCGGCCTTACACCTTGCTAAGTCAGCTAGCCAGGAAATTCTTCAGGGGCCTGATTTGGCAGGGGATAGTAGGTTTCCGACCTTAAACCTTGCCAGGTTAGCTACCGTGAAATCCTTCCCAATAGTGCGGTCCAGTAAGGGACAGTAGACCTCCGGTCTTAAATCTCGCTAGACTAGCTATTCGGGATCCTTCCAATGGTCTGGTTTGACAAGGGACAGTAGGCTTCTGGCCTTAAACTTAAACTGATAAGGGACAGAAGATCCTTGGTCTTAACCCTTATTAAATTAACTATACTGCCGGTACGTTAGAGATCTCCCCGAATAGTTTAATACGATAAGCGACAATAGGCCTCTGTCCTAAGACATCGTCACCTTAGCTATTCGTATTCTCAGCACCAGGATCGAAGAACCAAAGTAAGGACTAAAACTAATTTTTATGTAAAACATGCCTATTCGTTTCTTGAATTGTAGCTGCGACTTTTAATTTGTAACCTATCGATATATACATATAAAGTGCAATACATACCGCCGTCAGAACCGCGAATCATTATAAAAACATTTGTAAAAACCGCATTATTGAAATCAATAAAATTAACAATTTAATCTAATTTTGCTTCTTGTCATTCAAAATTACTCCTGCCGTACAAGCGGTAAAGCTTCTTCCCAGTTAAATAAAGAGAGGGTAATGTCTTGGGGAAATCCACAGGCCCCCGTCTTGGAGATAATCCCGGCAAGGTATACCATAAAAAGTGGTTACCCCCTTTCGGCCCTGTTCCCAGGCTATTGGGCGCAAGCCTAGGCCTAAAATCGGCGAAAGCTTCACTCAGTCTTCTACTGAAGTGCAAGCAGAACTGTCGCGTTCCCAACGTAATACCTTTTGATTCAGCGTAAGAGCTCGCGCTTAATTTAAATTACTATTATCGTTACCGGACATGACAATAACATATTTCTTATTAAGTCAAGAAATTAGTCAAAACGTGGATTTAAACCGTTTGATAGTTTTTTCGACTTTTGCGACTATCTAATTAAATGGATAGATGAAACTTTTTATACAATTACAAATACACCCATCCGATTAACATTCTCTAACGTAAACTAAGAAGCAAGTTGGTGAAACCGTCAGTTTCAGTAGAAGACAGCGTCTTCTACCGACAACGTTGACAAGATACCAAGACACTGCCTTCTGTCACCAACGCTGATAGATACCGAGACCATTCCTTGGGATGCGCAAACACATTCGAAGCAAGTAGACGACAAGATTTAGTGAGCATCTAGTACACTGAGGAATCTCTCCTTTCATACAATATTAATTACGTTAAACAATCTAAACCAACTAATTTATTTATTTAAATTCACAAGTGATGACTTTTGTACAAACTAAAATAATTCGTGAAAGTCGCAAGATTACAATACAATCGTTTTTTACAAAAATAAACCTCTATAATTAATATTTATTGCTTATTTTAATAAATATACACGTTAAATTACACGTTTCTTAAATTTATAGTCATAAATACATATTTTTCAAAATTCAGAAATTGTACAATTGTTATATTTTATTAGTTTATTTATAAATTGCACATGAAAATTAGAATTAAAGTGATCTATAAATATGCCTCAAAAAACTCTAAATACCTTGACTAAATTATATTTCTAGCTTTAAGCCGTACACTATTAAGTTGTATTTGTAGTAGATATTTAAGATCATCAGATATTCGTAAGTATAGTTTAGTTTTTAGTGTTTATAAATAATACATTTTTAGTAAAATGACAAACAAACTTAAATTAAATTTTAAACTGTTATACTTTTATATTTAATAGTTTTTACTATAAATCTGATACAGAGTTATGATCATGGTAACTGGACATTGACAATCGTCATAATTAAACGACAGTCTAAAGCGAAACACGAGGAGCGCACTTGTACAGAAGCTTATTGTCGCCCTTACAAACTGCTTTTTGTCCATAGTTTAATTATGTACAATACATTAAAACAAGCCATTGACTTTTTTAGCAACATATTTAATTCCTGTCAGTTTTCAAATTATTTGGATATTTTAAAAAATTACAACAATAATTTCATGTAATAGATAAACTGTACTGTAATTTATTTCAAAATAATGATAACAAATGACTTTTATTAACAAAGTAATTGTTTTTAATCTCAAATAAAATAGAGATGAGATATATACAAAGCAGATCTACTAAAAATAATTTCCTTTTTTATTTTCATTTATATTAATGAACATAGATACACGTAATCAAAGTCAGTTAGAGCTAATCACAATGCTTACTTATCTTACAATTAAGAATCTAGTTATGCATAAATATACGATGCAACCAAGCCAACGCTGATAAAACTTAATTTGTGTTTGCTGTTTTCTCACGCTTGTAGACGAGAGCCGCAGTATTCTTCTTTATGAAGACGTAAAGACGAGGGTGCGCAAGTGCGAAAAAGATCCGCATTGCAGGCGTGAAGTACACGTGTACTACAAGGCGAAAACATCACGGAGGCTTTCGCTCGAAGCTTTCTGTGAACATAGACCCTGGAAAACTGTAAGGGAGGATAGACGACCTGAAGTGAGAAAATGAGAAGAAGAGTTAAAAGTAGCGAGACGGCCAACGGGAGGAGAGGAAGTATAGCATCGACGAGTAACGATTACGACGAGTAATAATAATTCAAAATCGCCTTGTAAACTTTATACGAGGGGCTTGTGCTAAGTGGCGCCCCACGGAGACGAGAGGAAATGAAAGTTTGCACACCTTTCCGCTTTTACGGAGGCAGAAACAGAATTTTTAGTTGGACTTTCGAAATGTCCTGTAAAACAGTAATTTCAAAGTTACGAATTCGAGGAGAAACTCGACTGCTAGAGTTGTAATGGTCTGATTATTGCTGAAAAATTACCACGATTAAAGCTGAGTGTATTACAATCTAAAGTATTTTTAAGCAGTTTTCAAATATATTTATCAATTGAATAGAATTTCCATTTATACTTAAAATAAATAAAAAAGCGATTAACCTTTTATCTACAATATAAACTTCTTTTAATATTTTTATTTCAATAATATATAAAGTTTAATTATTATTTATAGATGTTGTATAAACTTGTCTATCTATAAGTTGTATTAATAATTCATAACACGCTATTTTAATGTAACCAATGCAAGACTTATTCATTACTAATACATTTATAATTTAATGTACAAATCCTGAAGTTATGTGAAATTATGATTTAATAAATAATTTATGAAATATGACTCGTGACAAAATTTTATGAGTGCATATTTGATAGAAAAAGAGAGCTAACGTATAGGAAGTTCTTGTAGTTGAATTTAAAAAATTAAAGTTTAAGAGGAGAGCTATAAAATACAACTTAAAACACAATTTTTCGATCTGAATAAAATATTATTTATACAAAATTTATGAAATAATTGCCAACTAACAATTAAAGATATCGACATACGTTTGTCCATATATATGAACGTATATGTGATTGTATTCTACACTTCATAGTGCGCGTGAAGTGCATTACTTACAAGTTAACCGCCCAAACGCGCGGTCTCGAACATGCGGCTGTTGTATGTCACATAGAATATAGCTTCAAAATTCTAAATAGCCTTGACAATCAAATTGCTTTTTTTAGTATCGCACGTACCTATTTGGTTATTTTATAGATTTTCTAATAAAATGAAAGCGCGTATTCGTGTTTAGGACGAGATGTGATGCTCGGTATGAATCGCCAATCAAGCGTTTAAGATGAGGACCTGTCTAATCAATAATGCAACAATATTACACTCATCCGGTGCTCGAGAGTATGTTCAAAAGTAGGATCATTATTTCTTTTATATTCATCGATTAGTGCATTTATTTAAACGAGTATATGATTGTTTAATAACTCGTTTACAATTATTTTGCAATATCAATGATTGTTTTCTTGTGATAATGTGACGCGTAGGAGTAGATTGTGGACTTAACGCATTCAGTAACTGTTCAATAGACAGTCAAATTCATTTAAAAAAAATTGGTTGGTAGCTAGGATCAGTCAATAAACTGCACAAAATCATAAATCATAATACTAATTATGTATCTAGATATCTATTGCTCATTTACTGGACCTGTTTCGGTTGATCCTAACTCATACCCTAACCTGCTGTACTTGTACCGATAACGCTCCAAATATTATATACTTCCTCTTCTATATAATATTTATTACATACCTTTTACAGTTGCTCTATCACCAAATTCTAGGAATTTTCTGCAGCGACATTTATTGATATCACGTCATAACATCATGTTCACCAAAATTATTTATAACAAAAAACTACAGATCTATGCACTGATCTATTTCAGTACATTCACCGAATCAGTTCGAAGATCCTGTCTGCTATATCTAATCCATGCGACAGTTACTATGAATCACGAGTGGTCACGAGACTACTGCAGTACTGAGAGCTACCTTAAACAATGCAGGAACGCGTTCTCCCTTGATAAATAGTTCGTACCCTCATTCTATTCCTTATATGCTCCTACCTTTTCCTATTGCCCGAGCGCTAAATACTTCGCATTCTCTCTATCGCATTTGTTTGCATTCTGTGGACGTTCTGCCACAGAACCTTATGCTGTCAAAAACAATTGTTGTATTATAAACGAATTTTAGCATAAACAACTATTTAATTCGTAAATATTATCTTACCGCATTTTATTATTAAACAATCAATCTATAGGATCTTGTAAAGGATCGATTTCGGTTAATCGTAGAGAATGATGATAAATTGTCATAACGAAAGTATTATCGCGCTATTGTATAAACAGCTACATATGGGTGCAGCTTAACTAAAATAAGGCAGAGGTTATTATTTGACCTAATCTATTTGTAAACAGTTATTCTCAGAGTCCCAGAAAAGTTATTATAAAAAATGACATTTTTAAATTAATTGTTAAGTGAATAAAACAAATGAATTGTGAGATGAATAGAGCGATCTTATGTTTTCACGAGCCGCCTGGACCCCAAAGAGGATTCGCCGCCCCTGTACAAGCATCCTGGCGAATATAGTATGCACGAAGGCGCGAGGCTCGTACGTCCCTGAGACGTTATGAAATTCTGGGTAGAAGCCGAGTCAAAGGCGCGCCCTCGGTCAGACTAGCACCAAGACATTCGTCCAAGTTGTCCGGCCGGCTCGCGAGGTCCCATAAATCGTCATGTATCAGGGCGGCTGAGGACGGCCGCAAGCCCGCTCGCCACCAATTAAACCCGTCAATTCGGGTTTATTAGACAAGTTCGGCAAAGGGGGGCGGGGCCCATACGTCAGCTTCCGATTCGGCGCGTCGAAGGCGCGGATGCCACCGAGCCGCCCGAGCCGCCGCCGCCCCGGCATTTTATTATGAGTTCATAAATATTCGGCGGTCGCGGTAAGAAGAGCCGAGCCCAAGTTCCGGGGCACTTGTCCCGCGCAAAGTGAAATTCTTGCCAAGTTTAATTTAATTAGACGCCGGGGCGCTTGGCGATTAATCGCGCGGCCGCAGCCCGACGCCGATACTGCGCCTCTAAATACGTCCGCCGCCCGCCCACGCCCTATATGAGCCCGCGGATTCTTCATCGGCAACTTATGTGCAAGCCGGAGGCGGGGCTCGAGGGACGTTATGAATTTACTTTCACCCGAGTTGCCTCCGCTGTGGCGACGCGCGCACTTTGTCTTTTACGAGGCTGCTGCAGGAGCGACAGAGAGAAAGAAAAAGAGAGAGAGAGAGAGAGAGGGAACGCGCTTATGCGGCGCCGGGGACTCGGCTCCCGAGGACAATGCGCCGGAGGATTTTGATTCAAAAATATTGTATTTACCCGAGGAAAGGGCGGCCCGAATTCGGGGCGCGGCTACAAGTGCCACTTGTGAATTCTGCCGTGCTATTTTTACGTCCAGGAATATAAGCGCTTTGGCGATGTTTGTAGGCCGAAAAAATTAATGAAATTCACCGGGTTCCCTTGCGCATGTAATCGTTTTCATATTGACAATAGTTTGCCAAGGGACATTATGAAAAATATTTCAAGCTTGAATTTTGATAAATTGTATTTTTTGGAATGACAGGGTTAATATTCGAATTATGGAAGCTTATGTAGATCTAAGCACAGAATACTTAAGAAAACATCGAGCTTCTCTTATCTTCCTAAAGTGAGAGCAGCTTAATCGAGCTTCTAGTAAGACATTTGTTGAAGACAAAGGCCTGAATGGAGAGGGATTAAGAGAAAGGCAGAGCTCCAGTGAAAATATGCGAATTCGGTAAAAGTAAAAACGCCATTTCAGTAAAAAAATCTAACTGATGAATAAGTAAGTTCCAGAAAGATTTGTAACGGCTCAGTTTATATGCAAAGCGTTGATTTAGAATAAACTATGCATGGATTGTATAATCCTGAAGCTGTGTAAAATATGCAATGGTAAACAATTCTAAAGTGGATGTCTGCAGTACATTTAATTACGCCTCCAAGGGAATTATACCAAATTATAGTGCCATTATGTATGCAAGTATACAAATAACGATTAAAAAAATACTCAGTGTTTATCGATAGTCAAATATAAACGTTCAATCTTTATTCGTGCAATTTTATCTTGAAACATATCTTATTGTAGAGAAAAAATTAAAAAAATATTGAATTTAAGAATAACATATAATCATTGAATAGTCAGTGATGTTTCAAATAACATTAATGTATTACGTGTATCTGCTATTGGGTTAAGACATATTTAGTAAAATTTGTTTTTTGAAAATTTCCCACTGCATTGATAGAAATACATGTTGATGTATGAGTAAAACCGATAAAAAATACGAATAGTACTATTTTAAGAAGTTTTACCTATCGAACCGAGGGAGTATTGGAAAATGACCACGGAAAGAAAGGGGAGGGTCGGGAAAGAAAGATTGGGGGAACAAGCGATAGCGGAGGCAGAAAGCGAGCGAGCCATAGAATTGTGCTGGGGCCGTGAGCTACGAGGCAGCGGACCTCTCAGGATCCCTAATCGAAGATTTTGGGCATGATTCGTGCCCTGAGCCATAACTTCAAAGGGGCCGACGTGCCGGCCGCCCTAACCGCGCCTCGATAATAACGCCGGGAGAGTAATGTATGGCTTAATCGTATCGATGGAAACGGCGAATATTTTCGATGGGCCGGCTGACCTTTAATAACGCGCCCACGAGCCTCGACTGCGTCCATCTGCCCGAAAAACGATAAGCCACGCGGGCTCATTAATTGAGGAATTTCTCATTATCGGACGATTTACGCAAGCCAATCGTTTTATTATGCGCACCGGAACCATGGTTACTTTTCCGATCAATCTTCTACCCGGCCCCGCGATCCCGGAGAAGTCGGGCCTTAAAGTTGCATCTTCCACGACAATTAATTTAGCGTGCGATAATTAATGGGAGTGCATGCGGGCGTGCGATTATGTGAACCCCCTCGTTAGTTCTCATACGTAAAGCCCACACTTGCATTAAAATTACGCGCAGATTACAGGGGTGCGATGTTTTAGCGTTCTTTTTAATCACCATTATCGTTGAATGCATAAAGCGAGGATAAAAAAGAGCATGAAAACGTGATACATATGATTTGGATGAAAACATGATGCATGCACCTACGACGGCGCTCTCGTATTACAGCAGAATTAGTACTGCAAATAATGCCTTGTACAATCTATTATGCGATGAAGATTATTAGTCAGCTCCCAAAAGTTACTTATATACAGGTGTAGTCGGACTTACCTTGTCCTTATTTTTTTTCCATACACGAACATTTCATTTTTATTGAAAGAATCATAACGGGACTAAAACAGAGGAATAAAACACGGGGAATTATTTGATTCAATTAGCGATAAAGTGACGCGTAACCCGGGAATGATTCGACGGAACCCGAAACAAAAAATCAAGCGCAAGAGAAAAATGCTTTTATTATTGGGTCAAAGTGAATCCTCCCCCGCGCGGCATGCAGGCGGCTCTTGTCCCCCCACCCGCAGACAGCGCGCGCTCGGCCCAGTTCATAGCTCACGTCGTTTTTCATGTTATGTCCATTTACGCGCGACAATGATGCAGTATACCATTACCCTGTGTGTGCAAGAGCATAAAACAATATCGACTGCGTTACGTGACCCCCCGGCAAACAGCCGCTTGCACCGGTGCGCTGCATAGGCCGACGCGGCCCCTGCGCCCCTCCGTTATATATTACGAGGAAAGTCATTTTAACCTGCGTTCCCGCCCAGATTTATCACCGTCTAGGGATCTAGTACGCGAAACAATTATGCTTTTTAGCGGAGATATTTCGACCGCGCTTTATGCCGCTACTACCGTCGGGGTTCATTGTTTTGTCCATGAGGCCGATAGGCGCGCGGCCACTGTGCAAGATGCGAAAAAAAAGGAAAGCCGCCCCCTTAAAGAGTTGATAGACCACATGTGAGCTTTAATTTTGCGCCCTTTTGCACATTTATGGTGCATTAGCGCGGCTACAATCATTTCGTTTGTTTCATCGATCATGATTCGATTAGAGATTGTCGCTCACGACCGCTTGTGCAATTATAGCTACGACTTTTAATTAAAAATATTTGTAGAAAAAGCTGCGGCAGGCTTATTTGCCGGAAAACGCGACTTTCAAAATCATCATGGAGTACAATTTGTTTCTAATTGCGGCTCGAGCCATATACTAATAGGCTAATTATTAGATTTGTGCCCAGCGTTATCCTGGAAAACACTTTATGCAAATGTTTAATTCTTCGTTTCACCGTAACTCTCAGCCAACTTTCCACATCGTTAGAAATGTTGAAAAGTAATAAATTGCCCGGATGTGCATAGCAGTACATTACACCGCGAAAGGACTTTCAAAACGGCCCCCACCCGTAATAAAGTGCCCCCCTTTACCCTACCGCTTCAATCGCCGACGCCAGCGGCATTAAATTCGGCCGGGGGCCCTCAACTCGACGGCCACCTAAAAAGCTGCAAGCGTAAGTCAGAAAAATGAGTCGCGCGTCGCGCGGCAGCGATGCGATCCTCCCCGACGGTATATATAAGCCCATTACAAAGCGCCACATGCCCCCTGCACCGAGGAGCAATTAAAGACAATTACCGCGGCCCGCATAATTCAGGGGCGGGCTATCGCGCGGCCCGCGCACGCGCATCCGTAAATTATTCAGGAGCGACGCGCGATAATACGGCGCGTAATAACGGAATCCCGTGGGCGGCAAAAGCGTCCGGGGAGAAAAACGAGGCACGGTGAGATAAGTCCCGAGTCGCGCGTCCTCATTATGAAGGCTTTATTAAATTCGCGGTGGCGCTTCCGATGAGGAGTTGGGTGGGTGCGGCCCCTTATCTATCCCCTTTCGCTACGCGATTCATGCGTATAGGTCAAGACCAACCGCCAGAATATATATCCTGCATTCGATACTGTACGATCTGAACGTCCTCGAACTGGGGGCTTTCCTTGTCTTTTGGATGCTCGCGCATGCCGACCGATAAAGGAGGATGAGAGTGAAAGGTACTGTTAGTGGAAGAGGGATTAGTCGGCGGTTTATGACTTCACGTTCTCATCGCGATAATTAACTCCTATGGGAAAGATATATTAGCAAACGAAGTGAGATGGATTTTAGCAATGTGTTAAAGGAAATAAAATTTCCTTTCAGGTATACGGATTGAATAACAATCAGAAAAATGAATTGCCTATAATTGATCAATGCAGTTGATTAACAATTTTTGTTAATTAGGGACGTATATATAAAGTGATTAAAAGTAGAATGAACCTCTATAGTAAACGAAATAAACTGATCACTCTTGAATATCAATAGCCGCTAACAGACAAAGGATAGAATTGAGACTGCATGTAATATATTCGGGAAAATAAATAACTCGTCATTGACAATTATTAGAATAAACGCTAATATATTGTTACGTATGTATCCTATTGAACTGAGGCGCCGAATACTCAGGATATGAGGTCGATGAATCGAAATAATAATATATTAAACTAAGATTTACGGTTAAAAGTGGCATTTTCACGACCAACAACTGCCAGAACTGTGTCCACGTATACTCTATAAATATTCCGTAACGCGTCCTTACCGAACTTAGCAGCACAATAAAAAATAAAATTATACGATTTCACTACATATGTTTGAATATATGTTATAACAATTACAATAGTTATATGTTATCGGTAGTGATATTTTTTTAATAAATAATATTTTACCCGTATCTTAAATGATTTGAAGGTAATTTTAAAGTGTAAAGTATTGTGAAAAGTTCACAATAGAAGTGTTAAGAGAAGTAAGATGACAATCGCGATTTATACGAAAATAAAAATATTTAACACCGAAAAATCAAACTAAGAAATAAAAGAAGAAACCTCAATATGCCCTGAAGATGAAACAAATTTAGAGAAAAAATGTTCATCAGAGTTGGGAGCATGCTCTTACGTATTATGCGAAATAATTGAATCATACCAAGTCGCAGATAAGGATAATACGCGACGATCAAGTAAATAGCACAGAAAACTGTCTATTTAGAATTTCTATTTTGAGAGTCATCTCAATGATAAAAACACAGTACACATATATCTCGAGGGTATGCATTATACGCCCTTAAATAAAGAGCAATCTAGTACAAAAATAAACACGAGCGCAGACGAAGAGTGAGAATCATCTACATCATCCGAAAGAGCTAGCTTGGTGTTATCAGAGAACGAAGAGAGACATAAGAGAAAGAGAGAGGGAAAGCGGGGCGAAGAATCGACCGCTATAACGTGAATACAGGCCGTGTCTGACGGAGAAGCTTCACTGTGATACAAATTTATAAAAAAACATCGAAACTACAATTAAATCATTTATACATATACTAATAACAAAAAATAGTAGGTACGAATGACCAATCGTTACGAAGTGAGCAAAATCCGCATCTAGCGGAAAAGCTACACAGAAACATACAGGATAGGTTAAAAAATTGCGAAAACCAAGCAGAACCATTTATACGCAAAATAATTCGTTTATAAAAGAAAATGACATTATCTACGTACTGGTATGAACAATATATATGTATATCATGTACTGACATAATAAAGACATAAATACATATATACTCAGGAATTAAAAGATTAAAAATTAAAAGAAAGGAAAGATTTGTATCATTAAGATTGAAAAAAATACAGCACTCGATCTAGAAATAAGAAAGTACATAAACGACAAATCGATGAAAATATACGTAAAAAGGGTGCTGAAATGTCAAAAAAATTAATAACAAGAAATAATATAGTACAATTAAACATAATAAGGGATTTAAGAATCATGCAAATAAATGATTGGAGTTGTATTCTTGAATAATTCCATAAAATATTTTATAAATGGAATAAAAATAACACTCCCTACAAACATCCAAACATTACAAAAGGAAGAGAACAGATACAAAATAATAAAAGAATACCATGAAGCAGCAATAGGCGGGCTTTGTTATTTGAACAATATGAGCACAGACATACGAGTACAAACTCTTGTAAACGAATGCGACGGTTACCAGATAAAGAAATTGCAAAGAGTTAAGACAAAGTCCCCAAGCTGATAACGAATAAGTCAGCAAAAAAATTTGAAAAGGTAGCAATGAACTTTTACGTGTTGCTGCCAGAAATAGAATACGAAAATGTGCAATTATTAATAATACAGAACTTTCTAACAAAATACACAGTTCTTATACCATTCTAAAAGGCATTAGTAACTAAAGTAGCGCATGTATTCACTAAGAGATTCATAGCGTAGTTTTGACCATTCGTGGCGATTGTAATAGACCAGGATGTATATTTTCAAAGTATAATACTTTCACAAGGAATTTTCGAGGAGTATGAAAATACGGAACGACGTTCAATTATCCAATCAAAAATTATACTACTGATATTCGACGAGTATTTAGTAAAACTGGTACTAGTCAAGATATAAAGGACGAAAAAGTATTCTTATTAAAATTGTTACCGAAAAAATAATTTCACAGATAAGTACAAAAGCCGATATCAATAAATTAAAAAATACATACATAAAAATGCAAAATTAAACGAATGAATCATTATAAAAATAACACATTTAAATAAATTAAAGAAGGCAAATGACCCAAATACCCATATTTTTAAACAAATAAAACATGAAAATAATAACAATTAACAGTAAATAATTAAACAACACATAAAGAGCAATACACAAAAAAATTTATAAAATTTATAAAATTTATTTATATGATTCTTACAATTCTGGTTTAGCCAAATCCTGACCATGAAATAAAATATTTTATGGTTGTGCTTAGGTTTCCAAGTCGCAGCATGTATAAGCATAAAAGGGTAGATTAACATGATCATCAACTGAACAAAAATATAAAGCATATTCTTATAATTTTAAGTAAAATAACTCTACCAGAGAAATGTACAACAAAGAAAAGTGATATCTAAATTTTATACTATAATAATAATAAATTAATATATGATAAGGCGTTTATTAATTATTTAATTAAATAAATATATAATACTTTTCTTTTTCTCAAAGTAATAGATAATAATAGATAAATAACGAGTAGATAAGTAACGAATAAAAGATAAATTGCCAGAAATGATCTATTTTCAGTAACTATGTAATTCGAATCCTGGTGGCTAGCGGTGATCCACCGGCAATATGAACTGACTAGCAAAATGTTCGAAGCTGAAAAGAATTGGCAGTGGTGTCAAATTGCCTGAATTCAGAAGTTCAACCAAGCTTTCGACCGTCTGAGGAAATACCGGCCTGAGTCGGCATTGCAAAGATTATGCACGGCGGTCAGGGTTCGGCAGCGCACATCACATCCGGCATATGTGCAGGATAGGGTAAATATGCTTCTGAACAATATCTGGTAAGGGCAGACGATGGTCATGCGATTCTGACGAGAGCGCCTTGCCGACATAGTGACAGCTTAGTTACTGAGAAGGAGCCATCAAATAGGAAAGAATTTGAATGAATAGTAGCAAATATAGAAAAATAAAAAGAAAGAAAGCGATGATGAAAAATAGAAAGCAAAAAAAAATTTAAAGAGAATACATTCCGAAAAATTGCAGGAATTCCTTCATCCTTATTATTTCTCTTTCCCTGCCTGCCGATCTTTTTTGTTACCGGCACAAATACGCAATGGAAATTTTTTTCTTATTTCAATTTTTATTGATCTGGCTAATTCCTGTACGTTATTCGACTTGTCGATGTAGCGGCCTCGAATACAAAAGTGAATTCCTTCCTCCCACTTGACCTACCACACGGTTTGGTAGCGAGGCCTCCGTTTGCGAATCGGTTCGCTGCTCGGGATCCGAACTTATAGGATGATTATTGGCAGATCGATTTAAAGTTTCATGAGGGAGTGGGATGGGCGTGGGCTGGATACAGAGGAGGGACGTTTCGTGTGGGGGCCATAGGCCCCAAGTTCTCTTCAACTGCTGTTGTATGTCCAAGGAACGTGAGCCCTGTCCTTCCTGATACAAGTGTTCGGGATTAAAGCCGCCTTAACGGAGCGCGGTAGACGTATGGGGGTCTTGGATAGTTTCAAGCAGTCGCCTAGTTTATTTGTAAACAATCCCGTAGATAGCGAAACTGCATTTGATTGTGTGTTAAAAGTAAATCCAAATGCTTAATCGACGCCTTACAAGTCCGCACGAAGAATGGTAATTTTTACGCTATTTGAATAATTGCTTACTGAATTTTATATAATCAACGTTATTTTATAAAGATTATTTATAAGGTTAGTATATCGTTGTACCGGATGAAATTAGCCAACCAATATAATTTTGTGAAGAAGTCGAAGATCCGCCCAGTTTTTTTATACACAAAGCATAATTTTATGAATTTTCCAAAAAGAACTTCGACCCCGTCAAAGTAGCAAGTCAGAGTTATGAAATTTCTCCATGATACATTTAAAGCGATCGTAAATTTTCAATTTCACTGTCAGTACCATCCCTTGTCCATTTCTAACCGCATATGTAAAGGAAGGTCTTGAGCTTTTTCGCACACCCATCAAAAAACGAAAGTCTTATCGTTATAAAAACTGTAGGTGATAAGCTTAACAAGGTAGAAACATAAATCTTTGAGTGGCTCGTCTAATCGCAGTTCACTCCTTGGCAACTGTCAGCCCTCCGCAGATTAATTCCGCCCAGGATCCTATCCTTAGGGCAGACGCGCACACGTAAACCGGGCGAACTGCATCGGAGGATCGATCGTGGGCCATGCGCCAAGAGCACCTTATCCTATGTAATACTTTACGATTATAGAGCTTGTTTTGCGAGGAAGGTGGGAAGCGGGCAGCCCGGAACCAGCGGTTTTTTCTGCAGCCGAAACGTCGATATGAAGAGCGCCTCCCCGCCTCCGCTGCCCTAGCAACAGTTTTTATTTTTACTTTTGATTAATCGCGCGCACCAATACCAGTACGATGTGCTCGGCTCGTTCGCCCTCTCGCGCCGGATACGCCCTTCCATTGTTTGACCGTGTCTCTTAATCGATACGAAACATCCAGTGCGATTCAAACTTGACACTGAAATGTGCACGAGTTTCTGCCATCCTCAAGTCATACCAGTATAAGATGTAAGATCAACGACTTTTTGTGTTACTTCGTCAATCGCTTTAAATTATACATGTTCTCAGTCGGAGATCTTTTGGCTTGTACATCAAATTAAATAAAGATTCAATCATTTAAAATTCTTAAGTTCTGCTGAAAGTTGTATTTGAATTTTATTTGATTATTTTTGAGGGAGTTTTAAATTTCCATAGGTAATACTTTTCTTTATTTGAAAAATAAGGCACAATAAACAATAGCATATATTTTATCGTTTACATTATATATTGTTATTATATAGTTAGAGCGAAGATCGTATAGCGAGTCCAATTCAGATCCATCAAGAAACATAGATAAACTCATCGTAGGGAGGAAGAGAAGTGTTCCAGTGTTTTGATCCAGTACTTACGGGAACCACGTTGAATCATCGCGACAATTTGAAAATTTCGGTGTTTTGTTGAAAAAATTCAACGATTCATTGAACTTCATAAAAAATCTAAAAGGCGTTGTCGTATCAATGACAAATGGGAGTAATATTCTAAAAATTATGCTAAAATATGTTAACGAAGATTTGGACTTTTACTGAGGCTGATAAACTTATATTGTTGTGAAAGAAAAAAAAATAAATCTATTCACTGAAAATCTACTAATTGAAAACCAATTTCATCTTCTATGCAGTAGTTTTTCTTTTAATTTAAATCCGTTGTCTTTCTTTATTTATTTAAGGCTCTTTTCGCTCGCGTCTTTACGTACTAAATGTATAGAACATAGTGAATTTGAGGTTATTAAGTAATTGATTATATGAAGAACTCAAATTGATTTAGAAATATCATGCGAAATTGTTTGACATTGTGAAAATTATGGGCTTAAGTAATTTGAAATGTAATTTATGGTGTGTATTTTATCAGGGAAAAATAATGAGTAATTGTCGCTATTAGAGAATTCAAATATTTTTATTTCCGAATAAAAAGTATTAATAAACAAAAGAGTGATTGATGTGTATTAAATTTTAATCATCAATAACAAAAAATTATAAGGGAACTTAAAATTACTAAGAATGGTAATTGAAAAGAAATATATGGATGTAGAGACACACACATACATATGTGCATTAATATCAAATAAACTGTGTAGAATAAAAATCTCAATATCTAAATTTACCATAGCAAAAATTTTAGTCTTCTGTAAAAAAAGCTAATAACAATTTCGAATTGATAATCATGAAATAAATTTAATAGATAAAATTAATTTTTTTTCCCAGCGTAAATCTTACCTGGAGAATAGATTGTGGATCTTATAAGTAGGATTTGCTTATAATCTGTCATGTCAGTACTGATGCTTTGACTAAATTAAACAAAATTGAAATCGATAAAGAAGCCATCAACGAGAAAACTGAGTACGTAGAAACGGTACTACAAAAACTAATTGCATGCAATGAAAGTCACCATGATTTTGTATTATACGGAATATATGATAAGTACAATTCTTTGGTGGAATTAATATTGATACTCCATCCAAATTTTAATTAAAAATTGATGTACTAGGCGAATTTTCATTAATAAAAATTAAAAGTAACAAAATAATATTTATAAATGTAGGTTCTGTTTAATCTTTATGAAGTAAGATGGAAAATGCCGCTTTTTATATAAAATTAATAGCGCTTGATTCTTAATATAACAATTTCTAGTATTTGTTCATAGTAGAATTATATATGCATTGTTTTAAATAATTGGAGTGAAACGTGCCTTTAATCAGAATTATAAACCTACTTAGTCTTTATTGAGGTCTTTGCCTTGGTAGACGTGTTGACATTCTTGCGAACTACTAAACGATTAATAGCAATCAATAGCAATTAATCTGCACAACTGTAGGACACAGGCCCTGGGACCGTTGTGCACGCGAGTGTAAGAAACGACTCATAGTTAAAATGCCGCCTATATTTTAACTAGTGATCCTTTAATCCAATACATGCATAAAGAAATTTCATCATTTACATTCAAAACTCCTTTTCGGCAATGCAAATGTAAGCGCGAACGCAACGATTAAAAAAGATCAAGAAATCATCATCAACTTAACCGACTACACAAGTCCAATCGGCGACATTGTGCAGCTAAAGTACGTACTCTGAGCATCAAGGATCTCGAACAACCGTCTATCTGTGTATGTTGCCTACTAAAAGCTGGTCTATGAAGTAACTAATAAGTATGAATTTTTAGAAATAATTAATAGAAATAAACAAAAAGTTTCAATTAGAGCATTACTATCTAGACACAAAAGATTCATGTTTTCTAATCACCTGAAATATACCAAACTACATGAAAGTATAATAAACCAACTTAATGTTAAAAGCGCTTTCCCAGTTTCAAATGTAAAAGCGACTATAATTAAAAAGGGATATGAGCACGCCGTGAATTTTCAGCGACAAGCATATGTAAATCAAAACGACATTAAACTTATACCCTATCTATTTAAAATTAACTATTATGAGCTTGATTACTATTTTTGCCTGTTGCGAAATCATGAAATGCTGCATTTGAAAACTAAAAAGTCATTATGAGTAAACATGTTCGAATATTGAATCAACTGTAAGCCGAGCTGAATACAAGCGATAATATACGTATATCTCAATTTAATTTATGATACTACTAACATAACATTACGAACCGCCAAAACAAAGCAGGTACGGAGTGCCTAATAAGTTCCCTGCCTTTACAGAAAAGATCAAGGTAACATCTTTTTCTTTCTCTCGTTCTTATTTTACCTCACAGCAAAATCGAGAGAAAGGTAATAAGATTTATGGATACCATTATAACCTTTAGAAAAAGATTGGACTTGAAATTCGCCGATGATGGTTAAAATTTTAAAGCTTCTTTTTTTTAATCATTCCATACTGCCCTCTTCTACAAACTTATATATTTTGGGGAACGGAAATTCAATGCCTCTAACTAGGCAGCCTTTATCAAAAGTATATTTTATATCGAAAATTTTCTACCACATAAATCTTTCCTTTATCTACCGGCTTTCGTGTATATATGAATGCATAAAATACATCCATTGAAAAGCTTATAGCTTTCTCTAGATAAATGCTTGCCGCATGTAGTGCATGTAAATACAGAAATTGTTCTAACTATTTCAGTGATATATGCTTGTAACTTTTATTGTAGAGCTATCTACCAAAATCAATTTTATACTACAGTTTAAAAGTAACGCAGATAATGATAAGAATGTTTACAGTAATACCGTGAAAGTCTGACTACACTCTCGTACGACACAAAGCATCCTCATTTACTAAAAAAATAGACCTCTTTAATTTCAAAAAAAGAAAAGCGATAACAGTATCCTAAATACTACGAAGAAATGTATATACGCTTAATATTGAAATTGCGGGGTTAAAATCATGCGTGGAGCAGCTTAAGCAAACGTTGTTTCTCTACTCTGCGATTTTTATAAAACTTTTCAACTCGAAGATCAATGAATAAAGCCCGAAGCAAATGTACTTGAATTCACACATGGATAGGTGGAAACGAAACGGCGACGGTACACAGTTCCGAGTTTCACGCGGGTTTCATTTATTTTTTGTTTGTTTCTCCTCTTCCGACCGATAAGACGTCATTGGTTTTTTATTGTTCGGAATGCGCTCCCAGTCAACGATCCACGAAGAAGCTGGCGGTCCATTTTAATGTTAATTTGCCGGAGGTAAGGTGTGAGATCACGGCAACGGGCCGATTCCGCACCCGAACCTTTATTTACCCCTGCGTCAATAGCCTGGAATTCCAACACGAGTACAAGCTGCTGAATGAATGTCATATTAAACTTGTGGTACTTGGGCCCCGTGCAGAAGCAGCGCGGCCGGTTCGGCTGACCATACTCGCTTCATTTCACTACATATCAATACTGTCCCCGAAAACTCGGCCAAATCTCGATTACTATTATTGTAACCTCGAGGCAGGTTTCCCAATCATCCAACAAGCTTCGCAGTCCAATCCTTGCCAACTCGCACGAATAGAAATGAGGGAAACAGCAGTAATTAAAACGCGTCCCTAGAGCCAATCAAGTGGGTCGAGCGTCCCGATCAAAGGGAACAATGCCAATTCCCAATGATTAGGCAGCAAGTAAGGACTGGGCCATCAACACCACCCGCGAGCGAGCCTGCGGAAGGGGGTAGTCGCAGGGAGGTCAATCCTCACCGACAGTCGCGCGACGCCGTGTGCCCGGGACACAAAGTGCCTAATCGAACGCATTCCCCTCCTCGGGGGCGGCGGTAGATCGATGACCAGAGCCAGCAGGGGACAGAGACGAAGAGCCGGGGCGGAGGGCCACCCTCCCGACTCCCCGCGGGGGCGTAGTTCATTAGGCTTAGCGGGCAAATCCGCGCGGCATATTGACGCGCCTTGTCTGCGCCCGCGCCCGCGCCCGCACCCACGCCCGCGCCCGCGCCCGCTCCGATAAACAGTCGTTTAGCGCAGGGGGAAGCTAAATATCGCGAGCGGGACGGGAGGTGGTTGCCAAGGGCCGGCGCTCACGTCGGCCGCCTGACAATTCGACGATTTACCGGCCGCCCAGCCTCCGGATTATGGCCCGACATTAAGCGCAGGCGCACGCGGTCGCGGTCGAGAGAGACGCGCCGCGCCCTCGATCGTTCCACCGTTAAGTGGCGGCAATTGATTGCGCGCCAAGCGACGCTTTCACGGACTTGTACGCGGGGGATTCGTCGGTGCGCTGGCCGTTGCCACGTTTCAAGTTGATCCCACCTAGCCGGAATATGCGCGCAACCCGTGGGCCATATCGTCACGCGCTCCACGATTAATATGATCAGACCCTGGAGACCCTTGATTAAATCATATTTTGCCATTTCGAAACTAAGTGAAAAAAGGCGCATGAAATTCGAATTGTACGAGTTGTAACGTTAATTTACATACTGTACTCTTTGTTTTAATTAAAAAATCCTCATTATGTAACATAATCTATTTATTTATCGGAGCTTAGGAGATCTTGCGAGAGCACAAATTGCTGTAACCACAAATGTCATTTTTCTGCGATGTCTGCTAACTCGGTTAATATTACTAAAACATTGATTATTTAAATGTATATAATTGTATTCATATGCACTTACTTTTGAGTTTTCCTGTTTTGTATAACTAGTATTGTAGTATTTTTATATTGTTTGTATTTAATCGTTAAGTGCTGTCAAGTTTTTCTTGTCCGCGAGTATCTAGATGGCTTCAATTTTAAACATAAGAGATGGCAGTTTTAGTATTTAACATATAATCAATACCTAGCGTATATCCTTAAATTAGTGCGATGTATAAAGTAGCGATAAAAAGCATTCATTACTATCTGTATATGAATACTATGATATGAACAAGACAGCGAATGTATAATATATGCAATTAGATACGATCAATTAAATTTTATTAAATTTTATTTGTATATATGAACCAAATAACAAAGCACAAACAATTTATTTTCATTTATTTCACTAAATTATAAAATAAAAAAATTAAAAACATTTTCTGTTTTTAAAAGTAGTATATGTTACGTACGCTCTGGGGGTGCGTGTGTGTGGAGGGTGGAGGGAGTCGAACTCTCGACAAGGGCTGGAGACTGGAGGAGTAACGAGGAGACTAACTCACAGTTTGCAGTAGACGTAGTTTATTATCCAGACTTAGACTATCGGGATGAAGAGACGGCGACCTGACGCGTGTCACTCGGACGGACGACCGATGACAAAATGACCCCCTCTTTTATGCAACCTCCCTTTTTATGGTTGCTCGGCTTCGCTACTCCCTACCCGTGGACTCCTGAACTAGCCGATCCCACGTATGCCTTCAGCGTTATTCAAGCTGCCGATGTTGCGAATAATCCGCGTGCTCTACTTTTGCCAAGCGCCCGTCGGCTCGAGAGCCCGCGAGTTTCTTTAAATCGGCGGCTACCCGAGCTGTCGATATAGCGAATCAGCTCCGAGCTTTGCAGTTGCCGTGGCCCGGCCGCTCGCGGGGCCCACGAGTTTCCTTCGATCAGCGGTTAGTCGAGCCGCAATTCTCGAGAATCCGGCGCGGCTCCGCTAAAGGTGACCCCGCGTTACGAATGAGGGGCTCCCAGTTTCTCCGTGGTAGCGGATATCGGAGCCGCTGACTTCGCGGCTTCATCGCGTATCGCGCCGAAGATGTATACGTGACATATAATATAATACATTTCTGAAATTAATTCTGAATTACTTAGACAAGTAATTTTTACGAAGCATTATGACAAATATCAGCCAAACTCTTCTCTCAGAGTAAACTTATGCTATTGTGAATGGAAGATTATTAACTACTAATCTGGAGATCATAACACAATGTTAAAACTTAACTTTTAAAACTTATTAGCCTATTAAGAGTGTGAATCAATAGATGCATCACTTTCTTCTTTATTTTGAATTTGTTGTTTTTGTTTATCTATTTCAATCTTTCTCTTCTCACTAATTTACATACAGTAAATATACAATCTAGATTGACATAGTGAATATAGACGCTGTAAACTAATTGATTACATAAAGCACTTAATAGAATAAGAGCATATGCCAAATTATTAGGAAATGTGCTAAATAATATTCAGCTTAAATTAACTACAAAATTATACAATCTATGATGTAGATTGAACGTATTGTTTATATATTACAAAATATACTCACAGTACTTTTTCCATTCGTTTATTTTCCTGCATATCGTCTATAATTCAGTGCATCTGTTGGATATAGGATTTGTATATTTAGGTAATCTCATTTACTAATTAGACGATTTAGCTAATAAAATGTTTACATTATAAACTTGAAATAACTTTAAATTAGTTATAATTTCCGTAAATTAACAAGAGATTCATAAAATATTGAATATATGTACACTATAGCGTGTAAAAGAATCGCACACATACATACATTGTATAATGCTATCAGTTATTAATATATATAAACTTAATTAGTTCGCACCAATTAGCCCAATTAAATCGAATAAATTAAAAAAGGTGACAAATAAAGTATAAACTCGAATACAATAAATGGTAACAATTTAACAAACACCACGCTTAAAAGAATTAATCTTCCAAGTGTATAAAGCGGACGCAATAGCATTGCATTCTTGGGGCGCGAGGAATCAGTTACACAGAATTAAACAAATATTGGACGCCTCGGGGCACGCGGCTCGGGCACCAATTCAAGGGCTAGCAGAGGCAGCAGCTCGTGAACGGGGTTTGAGCGAGCGAAACGCTCCGGGTCTTTCACGCTCGAGGGCTCCGGCCGCACTGGAATTGAGACGCGCCGAGGGCCGAACTCGCAGTCTTGGCTGTCTCCCCCCGCCCGCCACTCGGATGTAAATCGGGGAGCGTCTAATAGGGACGTCAAAGTCTCGCTCGGAACGTGCGCTCGCCCCGGCACCTTTATCAATGATCCGCAGATGTTGAGAGCCGCCCCCTGGCTGTTGCTTACAGAAAGAATTGCCCTATTCCGTCATATTCAAAACGTTTCGGAATGTGCATTGTCACGGTCGTAATAGAAACGGTTGAAATTCATTTATAATGCACTCGGATTTTTTGTAGGGATAAGATTATAATTGTAATATAAGACTATAATATATTTTAGAATAGAATTTAAGGGCTGTGAGTTGTTTCTAGCCAAGGCAAAATATATTTAGTTGCACATCAAATTAAAGAAAAACAATTTTTCGCAATAAAATAATACTACTAATCCAAGGATGTAAGAAAAAAATAAATAAGTAACAATAATGTGAAAAAATGATTAAAAAATATAAATAAAAAACATTTACACGGATAAAATTAAATGAAACATACGCAACGAGTTAAAGTTCAAAAAAGCAAACACATACTTAAATCTAAACTAATCGTCATACGATTAACATAATCACCCCTTAGAAACAAATAAATTTATCATGTACTTCAAGAGGATAACTTTAAAAGTGGAAGAAGAGCAAAAAGAGCATATAAACAGAGTGAGTAAAATATGATTCGTCGATCAAAAAAAGTATAGAATTAGCTTTATACGAAGAAGCGATGTGTTTGTCTTCTTTTTGTGCCTGAGCAAAACATGACCCAGAATACAAACGTCTATTGATTTTAAGGATAAAATCCTTAGATACACCACAGCAAAATTTCTGAGCAACAATCAGTGCACGGAAAATGCAATGTTTTAACTAGGAGTAGCTTGGAGTCCTTGGCGTGAAACCCTTGAATTTTACGTGGATAAGCTAAGGCAGAGAAGTATTTAAGCATTTCGTTGCAACAGTATTCGCCTGTGAGCTCGTGCCAGGACATGGTGGAATCTAGCATGACACCGAGAACTTTCAAAGAGACACAGGGGGAAATAATAGAGCCTTGCCGTAGAACGTGTGAGAGAATTACGTCGAATTTTTTAGAGTTAAATACAGGTAGGTATTTAATTTAATTAATTTGTAATGTTTCACAAAATTAAATCGTAATTAACATAGCCGCGTTGTGGTGAAAAAGTCGAGCGCAATAATAATTGAGAAAAAGCTACCCGTCAAAAGCAAAATAAATAAAAAACGGTTTAATAATGTAGATATTTAATAAGTAAATCGAAGACTAGAACCTCCATATAATTATTTGGAATGTAAAAATATAATCAACAATAGTTTACATTAATTAGGGTTATAATAGATTATCGTGGATGAACCCTACACTTCTCCCCACTTCTTCTTGGAGTTTTTTCCACTGCGAATATTGGCGAGTTATTTTATAAGTACATCTATATTTTAGTGAGCCGATGGGTATACATCTTTATTACTGGCATCAAAAAATGCTGCGTATAAGCCTTGCGGGAGTTAGAAGAATGAGGCGATCAATCTCTTGTAATGGAATATTACAAAAATAAAACTTGCCCGGCAGTTACGGGCAGGGTGCAAAAAATCACAATAAAGCCGCACAACCGGAAAGTTTTACAAGCTGCAAGATAGGTCGGCTCGGCTTAGAAAAATCGAATAGATCGTTCCTCGCAGATTGGGGCGATAAATCACCGCGGCCGCCAGGTCGACTACGCAGGGCTCGAGCGCCTCCAAAGCGCATTGAATTAAATCATCAACCGCAGTCACGCGAGCGGCGGACAGTCGCTAAACTCCGCGCGTCGGTCGCATTCAATTCTTCCGCGAGATAATCCTGCCGCGCGTGTCTTAAATCAAACGTAAACGTCTTTGTCCCCGCGCAAACAGCCGCGCCGCAAATTCGAACGGCCCCGCCCCCTTTTTTTCGAGGGCACCCGCCGTGTACCACGGGTTAATAAATAGACAGTGCATATAATGCTCCCACGCCCTTTTTGCGTCCGGGTTTTCGGACGGGCGCGCGCGTCGCTCCCTGTAAATAAGGGGTCGCGCGCGCTATCCTCCCCCGCGCGCGGGCCGATCGATCGCCGACTCTCCGCGAGCTGGCAAAGTGCAGCCTCTTGCCGGGAAATTTACCGATCGCGATCCGTCCTTATTTATACCGCTGTCCCGCGCGCTTTATTTCCGCAGCGCGCTTTCTCGAATCCGCGGGCCCTCGATTTTATTCAGCCGCGGCCGGCTATTTTTAAAGGCCCGCATGGACAAATAAAATTAAGCTGCACCTGCACGCGCATATATATATACTCCGCTCGTCTCCCGTCAATTTCATTGCCGTCTTTTATTCGTCGCTGTAATTGAGAAAGCGAGCCCAGATCCGCGAGATACCGAGCCGTTTGAAAAATTGATGGAGTTAGAGCTAATGAAGCTTATCGATTTTTTTCTTTGATAGCGCGGAAAATAGAAACTTTTAACTTGCTCTTAACTGGAAGTTTTTTTAAGTTTAAATTGTTCTTCTCCTGGCGCAATAGTTTCTTTAATGCGATTTCTAGTATTCTACTATTTAGTATAGATGCCGGTACGTTTAATTACAGTATGAACTTTTAAATGGAGCCACTATTTTATCAAGATGCTTTGCCTCCTCGCGTCTGTGATTATTTATACATTTTCTCTGTTGTAGGAGTATATTAGCGATAAAAGATGAATTCGAAGCTCCCACTCGAATAAAAACACATATCAACCAAGGCAAAGTAATACTGGAATAAAAAAACTCGAGAATGTTACTTCTATTGCATCGCTAATGGGCCATTAAGAGAAAAATTCGATGGTAGGATGGAAATCGGTACATACGAGCTCGGCGCGACATAGAATCGATAATTATTGACGTCCATTATTGCGCTTTTCGCGGTGAAAGGAATACTTTCTACGGTTTTCTGCGTGATGCTCGACCCTCTGACGGCCGGGTGGCGCATGCGAAAGGCATTCATTTTGCCGTGAAAACGAAATGAATCATCCGGACAAAATGCGAAAGGCAAATTAGAGCTTTTCATGCACCACGCGGCCACCTACGCTCATTCTCTCCTGCGCGAGTTTCTATCGCATATGCATACACCCGGTTATACTTTTGCATTCTCTGTGTAAGTCTGCAGCGCACCTCCCTGACCTATTGGATGCACGAATAGGAATGCGCAAATAGAAGCAACCACTTGGTATTAACAGAGTTTATTAGCGTAACAAATATTTTTTACGATGGAAAGGAAAATCGAAAATTTTTACGGTCGGTTTTATAATTTTTCTTGAATACTTAACGCACGGGGTACACATATGCCGGATATGTAAAAGTAATATCCACGTAATAACTAATATAATAGGAAATATTTACAAAAATTATGGAGTATAGTAAGAATCGATTAGTTGAGTTTTTTATAAATAGGCGAATTGTTCCGAGCTACAAAAAATAAACAATTTTCGGTTACTTCAACAGTAATGATATTTTTCGGTTTAGTTATGTATACACAACTATTTGGTAATATTTTACCATTATATTGCAAATATAATAAGACACAATGAATTGAATGGATAATTTAAACGAAAAATTGATTGTTTAATACATTTTCTTTATTTTAGGCAATCGGACATATACTATGTGCACCAATCCACATTAAAAATTAAGTCATACTCAACCGTGCGCAAAAGCACATCGAGATAAAAAACGTTAATCAACATATCAGTTCAACACGTAACCCGAGAAAGAAAACTGAAACGACAACCGCGCGATAACATCCGTATAAACGTGCAGCCTAAAAATTTTCTCGAAATTCTGCAAATTTACTGCAACCGGGGCCACAAAGGCGCGCGCTAACGAATCCGCTAACGATTCTTGAATACGCGCCCGCTCGCAAATTAGCCCGCCATCCACCGAGGATTAACACGCACGTGCCGCCGCCGTAGCCGCGCACACGTACACGAGGAGTGTGAAACCATTTTGGGGTTTTTCGAGGGGGTGGGCTACGTGGCTCGGTCGCCGGCTGGACACGCGGAAATCATTTTAATTCTATGTTCCGCAAAACAGGGTCACGCGGGTCCCCCGGGACTATTTAGGGAGGAGCGATTTGTGGGCGGCGGTGGTGCCTGCCATTTGCCACCGGAGAATAGAATCCGCGAGGAACATCCCCCGTCCGCGCCCTTTCCCCCGATGCCACTTATTCCGGCTCGCTCTCTCCGTCGCTTTCGTATATTTCATGCTCGGCGCAGTAACTAACAATTCCTAGTTTGCGGGCCTGCGCTATATTTTCGTCAGTTCGCTCCCCGGGGCACTGCTCGGAGCGCCGATTTATTACCCGCAGGTCGTTGCGCAAGCAACGGAGCTCAAGGCGGGCCGACAAAGAAAGAGGAAGTCGCACCCGGGTGAGCTGAACGGGAGAGAGGGAGAGCGTGCAATGGGGCGTTTGCCCCCGCGAAACTTTAATCCTGTCAATGAATAGGACTCTATCGGCTTTCCTCTTCCCTGCACACTTGCATCTGTACTTGCATTCTATCGACCGCCGGGATCCCTGTAAATGAAATAAAAATCATCGAAAGCTTCTAATTTGCAGGCGAAAGAAATTAAAAGTTGGGGCTTTTTCGGCTATTATTGTTTTTTTAACGTGCTATTTTTCGTATAGTTGACTGCGAGCGAATTCATGAGAGCTTTTTAAATTTTAACTTTCTTTTTTTGAACAGAAATAATTCTTATAAATAATCGTAATTGTTATAACCCTCTCCTGTAAAATGTTCACGGATTGATCTGCATGAAGAAATTATCAAATTTTATAGTTTATGTTTATATATTTTAGCTTAGTTAATACATTTGTAGTATATGATCCAATCTAATTTGTATCGAAGGGTCTGAAAACACAACGTTACTCATTGCGATTACTGTTTGCCGCCTTAATCGTACGCGATCGAGGAGATATGCGTGTGATTCGGCAGAAGCTTGACTGCTGTCAAGGAGCCAACGTCAAAGAAAGGCGGCGAGAGAGAACGGACGATCGGTCGGAGACAAGGTGATTTCAAGCGATGCAGAATAGCGACATCTTCTCTTTTTTAGTCAATCGATGATAACGCTGTCCTCCTTCTTGCTTCGAGACACACAGATGGATCAATGAAAGCTACAATTCATCGATAAACTCAAAGAAAGGAGATCCCATAATTAAGGATTTCGCTTGAAGAAAGATAATACAATTCGTTACGTCGTGTAGTCCTCTTCATTAAGAATATGCATATGTATTGTATTGATCAAGTTTATTAGTAATAAGTTTTGCATTCTATGTAATTTATGTTCAGATTAAATAAAATTTTACAAAACTATCGATAAAATTAATAATGAATTAATTTTCAAAAGAAATCACAATGAATTGATTACACATAATCTGGCAATGTAGTTAAAAAATAATATAAATTTTTGTTAAAAAGTTTTTGGTAATTTTCTTAGATTTTACTAGTCTGTGATTTTATTTCCATAAAATATAATATAATTTTCTATAACACAAGTGCATGATACTGTTCTTACAATTATAGAAAATAATTTTTAGACGCATCGATTCAATTTTATGTTTCCGTATTACACGCATATCTTTTGTAATTTAATGTTATTCGAGTGCTTTGCATTTTCTCAAACGCCAGAGGCGTAGATCACCAGTAAAATACCTTTTACCCTGCTAAGTATTATTGTCGTCATATTTTTGCGTGATGAACAGTTTGCATTTCAAGTGTATGCCCGTATAAGTATGCACGTTTCCTTTGGCGCGAGCCTCGTTATATATCCCGACTGTAATTTAAAAGAAAAAAACGGAGGCAACCCGCTCGCGGAAGAAAGGCAATATAAAATCGTTCATTCATTTAACTCGTCCAGATATAAGAAGGCGAACAATTATTATGCTCTCTAAAAATGACCTGGCGTTCGAGCGCGGGGTCACATAAATTGTCCCCTTTCTGGGCCCCTCTTCAATAGCAAACAATCGGCGGAATCCTACCTTAAGAGCCAGCCTCCACGCGGACCTCAACTTTACCCCCGATTCGCAACTCGAGATCTATAGGTGGCTCGGCAAAGAAGCGAGGCGAAGGAGCGCACGGCCCCCCCCCCCCAATTTCTCCAGAATCTGGCGGATGTCACGCACCGGCAAATGGTTCATTCCTCTTCTTCCTCGATGATAACAAGGAGAGGAATCGATTGACGCCTAGTGGTTAGCCTATCGATTTTCGGAAAAACGAATTAGCCCGCGCAACTGTGCTTCTTAGCGTCCATGCTCGACCACTCGACGGTGCATTTCCTCCGCAAGGGAGTAAAAGTTTTGCTTCCGCCTATGGATTACAGACAGTGTGCCACTCAAACCCGAGGTTGAAGATAGCTGCGAGACACCTCGCACTAATTCAGCGAGAAATGAGCGCTGATAAGATGACACGAGGGGCTGGCTGAGATTTATGAATTTATATATCTACATGCTTATTGAGGAAAAAAGCCTCAGCTTTACCCGACATATCATAACCTTAACTGCAGCTTTACGCCACGCCCTTAAATAATTGTTTACAGTCCAATGAATCCCTACAACCAATTACTCTCGGCCCAGTTTAAATTCGACTCCTAGCAATAACTACCCGCCCGAAGTGTATACGTGTACGCCTCCGTAGGTACACGTGGCATTCCATCGGCCATGAACTCCCGGATGCCGCCGTTCGTGCAGTCTCCCTCCCTCGAAAACATCCCTTCTCTCGCGAAAAATTCGGAAAAAGGGGTCGATCGTCAGTGGGGGGGAACGATAACCGACGCACCGCCTATCTTCCCCAACCCCCACCTCCCTGGTGCGAAAAAAGGTAAATTCGCATACAGTTCGCAGGTGGGGAACGCTTCGCTCGGTTCAATCATGAAAACACATTTACATTGTCGGACGAAACGAGAGAGAAAGAAGCTAACCCAACCTGATTTCTCTGAGTAGGCGGGGATTTGTGCCACTTAATTACTTGCATTCCTCACGAAAATCTCCGGCTTTTCGGCTATGACGTACAACACAATAATCTCCCGCTGGTTCCCTTAAATAATTATAATCAGTTTAATTAATTTACAATAATATGTATCAATACTCACCATTTAATTGTAATTACAAAAATAATCATTTTAAAGCATTTTGAAATACATTTATTTAGCAGGAATTTCGTAATAAAATTTCTCGGTTTTTATATCAAATTCTGTTATAATACTCATTAACAATGGGATTAAAGTTGGGTGTAAGATTGTAAATAAAAAAATAGCTGATTTGAAGTCCAAAAGTAAGATGAATTCTTCAAATTTCTATAAAAGTATGATACCAGAGGTGCAATAGTAGGATAATATAAAATACCTGTATATAGATCTAAAACTTCAACACAAAGCTCGACCCAGAGACTTATTCTACCACGAGTTATTCTTATGAATTTCACTTCGTTCCACGTCTTCGTTCCGTCTAGTGAGGTTAATGACCATTTTTGCAGATAATTCCATCTGTGCCTCCATCTTAAAAGCTTGAAGACAACTTTCGGTCTGTAATGACTCAAGGGTGGAAGTTTTGTTTATTTATTTACTAGTAAAAGTAAGAAATATGCCAAACTATACTAAGTTTATCAACGAATCTCTAAATAGTGCTGCAATATATCAAAACATGAACATTTCGGATATCTAGTACATTTACGGTAGAGTTTGACAGAGTTTAATGTGATAGTAGTTGTGATAAAATTTTTCACAGTTGTAACAAAGATTGTTTTAGTTATGGTATACTTATTAGTATGGTTTGGAAGTATCCTTTATGTGATTGTAATATAAGTATTCAAGGTGATAAAAAACAATATATAAATAGGTAACAATGGACAAGCAAAATATTACAAGCAATGCTTGTGTTTATAATATTGATAGACTTTTATTGTAATAGATCTATACAATATTTAATATACAATGAAATTAAAAAAATTAATTTACATGAACATGTAATACTCCTTCATCAATGGTAATTATGATGTTTCCTTGTCTCATTTTTCTTCATAGTTAATGTAATATTTGATTATCTACAATAAAAATAAGTGGATTTTCAGCTTCAATGTATTCAAAATATTATATTTAGATTACTAATTTTTAGGTAACTATAAATTTGATCATAAGATGACAATTCATTAGCAACTTTTATGTTGTTTTTCGGAATGGATTTAACAAAATTCTAAAAATTTTTTTGGGAAAATATATTTAAATGAGATAAAATAGCAGTATGCAGGCTTATTTAACTTTATGATACAAATTTTAGAAAATTTTAGGTTTGGCGTAAACTTTCTGTTGAAATATTAATGAATTCCATTCCATAAGAACTTTAATAACAGCAAAGCAAAAACTATAGAGTTGTAGTTTTGTTTTAAAGGAATTCAAACTCTTTCTGTTTTTTAAATGAATATGAAAAAAATTCTAATCTTTTCACTTTTACAACATTTTTTAAAATAAAGGAAATTGTTAACACATTAAAGATTAAATACATATATAAGAAAGCTACATAATAACATTTTTATTAATACAAAACATAAAATAAAATCAATAATCGGTGCCAGAGAAAGCCTACGCCAAAAGTAAAATTAAAAAAAATGTTCCACCCCTCCTGCGCCACTGTAATTAAGGGGTAGTTGCTGCGATCGCTCTCGCCGGCCTACCGTGCGTCCAACACCACTCCGATTGAGGGGTAGTAGCCATCATCTGTATATATTCTCGACGGCGATTCGTGCACCCTCCACCAATCCGCGCACACCTGTTGTGAGGCGCGAGCCTCAGCATCCCGATACGCGCCATCGCGCGTCATTCTCGATTTTACAGCCGAATCTTCTACACTTATTTGTTGTACGAAGCGGTACGCGAGTACAAGTTCTTTTCAAGTTGAATTCGTTACCTTTCCTATATAAATAACAGAACAGTTTCAAAGACATTTAATTGTGTGATCACGCATATTTTTTAAGTATTTCGCGACAAGTTTATTTTAAGTGAGTTTCATTACAACTGCAGAACAAATTGTTGTTGGTGATAAAACTATTAAAAAAAGTTGCATGAAATTTAATGAAAATGCAATGAAAGCTACTTTCATAAACGTAACTAAATATAGATTATTGCATAAACATTAAAATTCATGCACTATATATATTAAATTTAATGTAAGTAATGAAATTTTTGTTTTCATGCATTAATTCTTTATTTTCGAAAAATTGGTAGGCTTCTTTTATGATTTAGTAAAATAGTTATAACTATAGTTATAAATACTTATTTGAATCAAATAAAATTTATTTTATTAAAATGAGTTAAAAGTTAAGTAAACAAGTTTGAAAATTCGGATAATTTTTTTTGCAAAATTGAAAACACATGTATCGTAATTTTTCTGCTGTCATTTAACTTTTGGAATTTCTTTTCGCTCCCATTGTAGGATTGATTTTGAAAAAGATCCTACGAAAAAGAATAAATTTATAAAAAATGTGATAATAGTTGAAATTACAATTATATTTCTCACGTTTATTATTAATTTATGAATATACCTTTGTTTGAACTCTAACGTTTTCTCCACTTCGGGTGTATGACAATATCCAAATATAAGATATCCTAGGAAAGTAATTAAAATATCTTGAACAGCATTTTCACACTCGACGTTGATTTTTTGTCCAATGACTACTGCAAATACTGCATTCATATCATACGAAGATTGTCCTATAATATTTAAATTGTAATAACATGCACATACTATTATATTTATAAACAAAAATAAGTATAAATATGTATATACACACCTCTAATAATAAGTATTGGATAATCTTTTTCAACATAGTCCACTATTTTCTGAATATCACTATCACTCTGAAATAAAAAATAGTAAATTTAAATAGGTTTTATTATTAAAAAGTCATAATTTACTTAATTTTTTATATTACGTTAATACTTACACTTATTAACTTAAATAAATAATCACTGTTTTCCTTAAAATATTTTAATAATAATACAAATATGACCAGCATTTTTGGCATGGAATCACCATTATTTTTAAAAAATATTTTACTATCCTCTAATATTGCATTAATTTCTGGTTCAGCTTTATTAGGAATATTTTTAGATATTTTGAAAAATTGTCTTATCACTTTGTCTTTTGTTGCAAGAGAAGTAGACCAGCAATCAACAACCTCTTTTCCAAGTAATCTTGAACCATGATTAATCAAACAGGTACAATGCTTTAAAAATGGCAAATTATTATAAAAGCAATTAAAAAAATTAAAAATGAGAAAGACGAAATTTATTTATAATTTGAACTTAATACTTGAATTTAAGATCGGTTCTTGTAAATATAATGTAATGTTAAAATACACAATAACTTTAAGCAATAAAATTAGTTTTTTAGTATTACATAACCAATACAAATTAGAACAAAAATATTACTTACTTTTGTATGACACCTGGGATATTTCTTATGCTTGTGAATGCTGCTTACTATTACTTATCCTTGGGAATCCTTATGAATGATGTCTTTTGTCCTTTTATCCAATTAATTTTGAAAAATAGCAGCTGCGTAGTCTGCAGTCGAATCTTACTGTTATAATTTTTCACTGTACCGAACCGAACGGGGTCTACAAGTGTCAATACAAAACACGATCGCGTACACTTTGACCGCTTTAGAAAGAAAGAAAGAGTGACAGGGTTGGGGTGAAAGTATCGGAACGCACTCATGTTTATAATCTAAAGTGCGTGGCAGAGAGCTGAAGGCAAGTTATTATATGCATAACTATACGTTCCCTAAACTGTTAAATCTGCTTTTCATTGAAAAATATTTATATTGAAGTATATTTCGAGAACCCATTACCGGTGTTGTATTTTCAATCTTTGAACCAAATTATGTATTTATTATTTCCGAACGCATGTTAAAAATTTTCAAACTTTTTACATGAATGTTCATGAATTTGTACATCAATTTCATTACAGATACGAAAAACTGAAATTTCAGTTACACTTGTTATACGTTAAATTTAAGCTTTTCACACTGAATTAAACATTAAATTTAAGCTTTTTTAATACGGATTTTATACAACGTGACTCATTCCAGGTAGAACAGCAACCATCCTGACACACCAACATGGCCGAATTTATCTTCTATATAGATACTTTGTTCTCCGTTATATACGTTTTCTCACATCAAAGAAATAGAAATATGAACTTAACAATAAATATTGTTATATATTTTATCTATGATTATAGGAGAAAGTTGTTGTTGTATTATGTATTTATAAATATTAATATAAATGGAAAAAGGAATTATATATTCATTTTTCAATTCTAATCGAGAATCTAATCTCAGTATGTAATGTTATATATATATATGTTGTAATGTGGTGGTTTCCGGGTGGCTATGCCTGCCCAGCCACTACTTATTCGGTGTCAGTATTTACCACATAATTAAAAATGCTTAAAATTTTGAGTAATGAAATGCATTTTACATGATTTTGTTAAATTTAATATCAAATGCTCTACTTTGAATTTCTACAATTTGATCGACTTTGAGTCAGTATGTGATTATATGCGTGAACCACAGCAATAATTCTATTTTAGCCATTGACATATTAAACAAATTTTTAACTGATTTGAGTAATTTCATGTGAACATTATTTTTTTTGTTATGTCAAAGACACTACGAAGCCTGATTTTAAGAAGTAATATATACACATATATATACACTGTGTATATTTATTATATAATTAAAAATTTTTATAATTTTGAACAACAAAAAACTTCTTACATTCGTTTCTTAATTCTAATCTTAAAAGTTCTCTTATGATGTACCTTCAATGTTAGTAGTGCAGGTGTATTCTTATAGATACATGAATACACTTATATGTATTGTAATCATGTCATATGTAATGTCATATATATATGTTGTAATGTGGTGGTTTCCGGGTGGCTATGCCTGCCCAGCCACTACTTATCCGGTGGCAGTATTTACCACACAATTAAAAATGCTTAAAATTTTGAGTAATGAAATGCATTTTACATGATTTTGTTAAATTTAATATTAAATGCTCTACTTTGAATTTCTACAATTTGATCGACTTTAAGTCAGTATGTGATTATATGCGTGAACCACAGCAATAATTCTATTTTAGCCATTGACATATTAAACAAATTTTTAACTGATTTAAGTAATTTCATGTGAACATTATTTTTATTGTTATGTCAAAGACACTACGAAGCCTAATTTTAAGAAGTAATATATACACATATATATACACTGTGTATATTTATTATGTAATTAAAAATTTTTATAATTTTGAACAACAAAAAACTTCTTACATTCGTTTCTTAATTCTAATCTTAAAAGTTCTCTTATGATGTACCTTCAATGTTAGTAGTGCAGGTGTATTCTTATAGATACATGAATACACTTATATGTATTGTCATCATGTCATATGTAATGTCATATATATGTTGTAATGTGGTGGTTTCCGGGTGGCTATGCCTGCCCAGCCACTACTTATCCGGTGGCAGTATTAACCACATAATTAAAAATGCTTAAAATTTTGAGTAACGAAATGCATTTTGCATTATTTTATTAAATTTAATATTAAATGCTCTACTTTGAATTTCTACAATTTGATCGACTTTGAGTCAGTATGTGATTATATGCGTAAACCACAGCAATAATTCTATTTTAGCCATTAACATATTAAACAAATTTTTAACTGATTTGAGTAATTACATGAATATATGTATATACTTGCCTATATTAATTATGTGATTAAGAGTTTTTATAATTTTGAGCAACAAAAAACTTTTTACATTCGTTTGTGAATTGAAATCTGAGAAGCTCTTTTGTGATCTTTATCTAATGTTAATTGATTTTGAGACAATGTATGACTATGTATGTAAAATGCAACAATTATACTACAAATATATATACATAAAATAAATTTTAACCGACTTAGATAAGTTTGTCTATACTGTTACGTGCGAGGAAGAGAGAGGTAGTGGAATCCCCGTAAAGTTGAGAGACCTCTCGAGTAAAGTGACTCACGGCGCTGATTCTTGGTAGATAGTTGTCTGTTACAATGGTACGTCGGACAGAAGAGTTTCTGCTTACTGTTTATCCGTTGGATGTTCTACTGACTCCCTCTCTATCGCTTTGTCTCCCTATTATCCTATCGGGGGCTGCTTTACCTACCTCCGGATTCCCTATCTACTGACCCAACGTCTGCGGCGTGGGCCCGGTGGTCCCCGTGGGCCGTGAGTCTTCTTTAAGCGGTGGATACTTGAGCCGCTGCTGCCCGGAATTAGATATTAGCTGCGCTGTCGGCGTGCGTTCGGCACAATAACCGCGCGTTACGAACGAGGGGCCTCTCGCGGCGACGAATATCGAAGCCACTGACTTCGCGGCTCCGTTGCGGATCATGCCGAAAGTGTGTTCGTGACAATATACTGTAAGGATTCCTCGTTTATACGTATAAACGAGAATAATCATACATGAATGAAAATCATATTACTTTGATACTCTCGTTTATAGCCGTGATTCGCTCAATTTTATGATCCGTTTTTTGTTCGCTGCGCGATACAACACAGGCGCATTGCACCGACGCGCACGTCGCCAATACCGCATATAACTCGCACAAGTCCAGATGAACGGTGAATTGTGGAAGCGATGCTTCGTCAAAACTGCATCTGGAGCCTTTGATCTCGGCATGAGTCTCAAGCCGCATAACAAAACTGGGGTTAAGAAATAAAAATAACGGAGAACTCCACGTTTCGAATCGACCTTAATATCAACGTCATCTATAACATTTACCCCTGCACCAGGGATTTCGCACGCAGAATATTATTTAGGCTTCTATGAGACGTCAGGTTTGTATAATCTTGAACAAAAGGTACATACTTCGCCTACTCGTGTGTCACTCTGAACAATAGTTGCGAGATATTTAATTTCCCGCATGGTCCGCTCGATCGGATTAGACTGAGGATGTCTTATCGTCGAAAATAATACCGTAACACAAAATGATTCCAATTATGACCACCAAAGTGGGGAACAAAATTGAGTTCCATGGACGGGTAATATACTCTACGGTTTAGCAATATTCAAATTAAGTAAACATATCTTTGTAGTAGCGTGATTAATTGGATACAAAGTTATTAGTTTACTAAAAACGTCTTGGATCACAAAGATATATCAAACACACCTAACAGACTTAGAGAGTCGCCCAAAAAAATCAATAAAAATTAATTCATTTGGTCGTGACGTTTTTAGAAACCCATACCTCCCTTCCATTTTTATGTTTATACATTTTACTCGCTGATATAAATCACAACTCTTAATAAACGCTTTAATCGTGAGCCGCATATTTTTCCAATAAAAAAAGCGCGAAAGATAGTGATACGTTTTAAACGCACTGGCATATCCAAATTGTTCATGAGTAGAACGCAAGGTGGTTAATGCCAAAGCGCATGAAAGTAATAATTTCCAATTATCATTATTACAATTTTTAACATAATATACGTCGTTATCAGTATGCATTGACAAATCAGAGAGTGACTAGTGCTCCGAACCCCTCCGAAGCACGTCGACCACGGGGAGGAAGAAGGACGTTACACCTTTTACTAATTTACATTCAAATGATGTAGATCATTTACATTATCCTCAAAATAACGAATAACTCCACGTTTAGCATCAACCTTAATACCAATGTCGTCTATAACACTTACCCCTGGACCAGGCATTTCGCACGCGCCGGTTAGTGAGAGCAATCAGTTCTCCAATAGAGGATTCGCAGGTCCCATACTGCTAGTAGTACACGGAAAGTCGGCCTTGTCGCGGTACAGTCGCCCCAGTGTCGGCAAAGGCTAGGCCTTGTAATTATTTGCGGCTATCGTTCAGCCGCCGGACTCCTTTGCTTTTGTGAATGATAGTGATCTACCCCTTGGTCTATATTATAGTCTCTTCACACAATTGCACGGATTAGCACCCTATCCCTTCTTCCCATTCACTCCCATCGGCTAAACCCGAACAATTTGGGGAGACGGATATCGCTATACATCTTCCCGCTCTTTTTTGTAGATGAATATGATCTCCTAAAAAATCATTCGTTTAGTACATCGGATTTTAATTCAATTGTTGGTTTCATTTTCTCATAACCTCTTAAACATTCAATCTCGCACAAACTACAAGTGTGTGTGTGTGTGTGTGTTTGAAGAAATACTAAATATTCAATTCGGCTTTGTTAGGATTATATTTTCTTATTGAAATCTCTGTTTTTATGACTTTTTTAGTTCTTTTATTATTCAACTCAATCATAACTTAAGGGAATAAAAATTAATTATCTTTGGAAAATTTGATAATTTTGCCTTAAATAAGTCCTCAAAATTTGATTAATTTGGGATAAATCCAATCACAGAATGAGTGAAGAGTCAGAAATTTTATATATCGCGACCAAGATGTATGGAGAGCGCTACAATAAGTTAAAAAAACGACGTTATTCATCCATCACTCTTTCCAACGGATTAACTTGTGGTTGGCGAATAAAGCAATGCGCATCGTCTATGTCAGATTTCTTTAAAAATTCGATCCATATGGATGATAAAAATGGCGTTACCATTGCCACTTTGTATATTATGTGATTTTTCTATACAGACAAAATATTGACGCAACCCGTTTACACAAGCATGCGCTGTAGTTCTCTTAAGCAGATACGGTGTAACAAGACACGAGAATACGTCGAGTAATACAAATATATATTCAATCCTACTAGTTCATCCGGACAGAAGGCCGGAAAAATGTACTGTGACTAACTTGTTGAGTAAAAAAGGTGACATATGAAGATGTTACCCCATGATTGTCCTATTTATAGGTTTGACTCATCAGCAAAAATGACAAGATTACTGGTTTTACTTATTTACTCATGCACATATAACAAAATTCTTTTTATTAAATTATTCTGAATACTACCATATAGCCGATTCTCTCAAGAATTTTAGTTATTAGTTAATCATTTATTTCCTTCCCTAGGAAGTACATGACTTTGTCGCTAGTGAGAAGGCTTATCCACGGATCCCATCGGATGTCTTAAGCGACCTTTAGGACAATAGGTCGTATCCCATCGTAGATACCTTACCCAGTAGAGCGGGCAATGTCGGGCAGACCGTTTTTCCGCACTACTCGTGGGGATAAAATGAACGATCACCGTAAAATTACAGAAACAACCAACGAGGTGAATGAAGGCCAAGACTCAGAACTGACTTCTGAAAACCCGAAAACATTAGAACCGGCTAGTAAGTCAGATCCAGAAAAGGAAGTTGCTCGAGCAGAAAGCGCTAGAGGAGAGTAGATCGGTACCTGTTTTCAGAGTGAGTAATTGGCTTCGTATTTATGCATCTTTGTTCTATAAGTGGTTTGTTTTTCATTTAATAAATATACTTTATTATTTCTTAAATATGCGAAGCAATGTGTTACGGTTTTTTGTGGGTGTATGGTTTTGTAATGCATGACTGCGTGTATTTTTCCGTTATTATGTAGGTATTAAGTAGGTACAGTTAGTTTATATTACTTTTATGCGCATAATCGGTTTGGTTTAATTATCGAAAACTATTATTATATAATGTATAATCTGGCAGAATGGCGCTAATTACGTAAATAAATATATCGTTATACATATATATATAATATATATATATATATATATATATATATATATATATTAGAGTTTCTGAGGAAGTTACTGATACTCGCACCGTTAAGTTGCTGCGTATTTCTTTACCCTTTTTTCTGAGGCATATAAGGATTGAAATAGTTTTTGTGATCTTTTTACAACTATGTTTCATAATATTTCAAAATCTTGCTATCGTGTGAACTTCGTCGGTATTTCGCAACCGTACGATCCATGCTGTATATGTTGTGAATGAGCCTCAAAATTACCGTAGGAAAAACTTTAGTGGGGGTCGAAGCTACGAACATTTACATTCGTCATAACTTATTTCAAACGATCCAGCTATCAGCAACTTCCCTGTTACTTGAGTCCTTCTGACGATCTCCTTTGAGTCCTTCTGATAATCTCCTTTCACGTTGGACGCGTGGTAGAAAGGTCGAGAATCTTTGTGACCTGATACAATACTGTAGATGACTGTTTTTCCTGACAGCTCTGTTTATTCATACCTGTTTTTAGCGAATTCGCGCAAGTTATATGGCTATATTTTAGGTAAGAATAACCTCTCAACTACGTACTCAGTTTTAAGTGTGATTATATAGTTTTGATAAGTTTTGTAAGCATTTATTTTGTCTTATAGATGATAACTTTGTTTAAACTTTTTCCTCTAATTCATGAGAGTTTTTACATCCAAGCAAGCTTTGTGTTCTCGCGAAAGATGTATTTTATTAAGCCAATTACTTGCCCGTGTCTCTTTTCTTCATAAAAATTTATTGAAATATTACTAATTTATTTAAACAATATGTGCTTAAATTTAAAAATGATTCGATTTATAATTTAATTTAATACATGCATTTGAAATGTTCATCTAACTTTTTGGAAGTTAATTATTAACAGAAATACTTCAAAATGTAATACTATATTGTTAATTCAAAATACAGGCAACACATTGTCCGTTTTATAAACAAAAATATTTAAAAAAGAAATAATTCATAAAAGTTATTACTTAATATTTTTTATAAAAAGGCTCTATATTCGTCTTCATTTTCGACTTAAAAATATATTATCTCAAATTTTAAAGAAATTTAATTTAGTATGCAATCAGGAAACTTGAACGAAATTTAAGTAATTATACAGAAATAATTTCTACATAGTAGATAACTTATAAAATTATAAAATTATATAATTAATTCTGTACAATATGAGACAATATTTTTGAATTAAAATTGAAGTGTCCTTAGCACATTGATAAAGTCACTTACTACGTAAAGGCCGGACACAGTACATAATTGACACGATGCAGTACAGTGGTAGTATCCACATAGTAAAACTGAACTCCTTGCAACCATTGGTACAAGATTCTCTTCTAGAACAATTTTATTTTGGAACTATTTTTTTATTATTTTTTTAACGATGCATTCGATTGTTAGGAAGAAATCATCAAACGGTCGATGATCTCTATAGAATCGCCAAAATCTTCGGCCTTCTCGAGTTATTAGATTCATTTACCCTCCCAGCGAAAAATGTTCATGGAAGAATGTTGCATGTATACAACCTAGATTAAATTCATTGTGCAGCTGATCTTCTTGTCTAAGTTTCCAAAAAACGTACTCATTCTTGACCTCCTTTGAATCAAGCTAGAATACAATCTCTGCTTGAATATTAGATCATTTGCACCCAATATCCCAATTCTGCCTCGGCTTTTGAATTCAATATTTATTAGACCGTGTGTTAGTTCGACTAAATAGTCGATCTGCACTAATTGAGAAAAAAAGCTCCAAATAAGTTTAAAGCTTTTGAAGCTAATCATGTTTTGGAAATTTAGCTCCACAGAACAACTTCCTGCAGAGTTTCTTAAAAATAAAGAATGGTTTGCAAGACCATCTTGGACATCTTATAGGTAGTGAGAACATTAGATATTTTTTTAAATTCTTTTATCGTTAAAACTTTTGACGACGTCCTTTTTTAAAAATAGAGCAGCTCGAGTGAGTGTTACGCAAAATAAAGATGGAACCATTGTTGCGCGTAGGATATGTCTACCACATAAGGCTTTATACGGATTTTTCTTGGTTTTCCTTTTCTACATTTTTTACTATCTGCCTTTCGAATATACAATGAAGTCGACATCGCATTCAGAGATTTCAGTTACATGGTAGCACTGTCGATATTCGGGTCCGTCAATAACATATTCTCCTCTTTTTAGTTTTATAGTACAATAAAGAAAATCGATAAATAGATACCACATATTTCAATTTCTGATTAATATACATTTAAAATAGTTATAATATAAGACTGTTATTATTGAAAAATTACACTTGTTTTTAAATATATTATATTTATATATAGATAGTAACACTTATGTAGATTGAATAAAATTACTTAAATAAACTGAAAACTGCAACATCAAATAAAATATTATAAAATATTAATGTAAAACAAAACATAATATAAAAAAAATCATAATCAAATAAACATTTATCTTTATGTGTGGTGTTAGGGTGTACATTGTATAGCATATAAACCGTACCAAAAAATAATATTATTTAAATGTGCCTATTAATCATCATCTACCTGTCTCAAGTATACTATCACTGTTTGCCAATACCGGCTAGGAATGCAATCTATTCATCTTGATGCCTCTTTGTCGCGCGGACGAAGTCCCTGGCGTTTGAACTCGCAAAGGAAAAAAGTGACAGAATCACGAGCAGTGATAGAGGCTTGCATGTAACAGCTAGACTAAGTAGGATCCCGATGTGAGTAGTATGCGAATCGCACGCGAGCGCTCGAGAAAAAAAGGAGTTCTAGGAACGACGGTGGAAAAAGGTGCGCGAAAGTGTAGCATTGCGTGATGAGGCGCAATACAATCTGAAGGCGCGACACGCGGCCCTTTACGGTCTATAACGCGCAATTTTACACACTACCATTGCACCGGACAAAAAAGAAGGACGGAATGCATGTAATTCGAGTCCTAGAGTTTTCTAGGGTCTGCATACAAGAGAATATTCGACATGCTTGTATCTATCTTTCATAATTGATTTAAAATACTTTATTAATTTATAATGTAAATAAAATTATTTATAAATTATCAATCTAAATATTGATATTTTTAACAGATTGTTTGATATAAATATTTTTAAGTTTTTTCAAGAAGGCACATTGCTCAAAATTATTAAAGTCAATTCAAATTCAAATTTCAAACATTGAATTCAAATTGTTAATGTCTTTAATAGAAATCGATATTCCAACAACTTTAGTCCATTTTTATATTGAAAAATATTTCCTTATCGTTTAATATTGTAAAATTAAAAAACAATAATTGAAGTAAAATATTGATAAAAAGGATTTAATATTTTGTCATACATAAAAATAAGTCTACTTGTTTGATATTTTACCTTTTTGACTTAAATAGATGAGAACTATATCCGATCACTGAAATTCAACTGGCTTTGTGCTGAAATTTGCATTATTTCTTTGATCTTAGTTGAATTATTCAAAGGGATTTTAATACTATTAGATAGTACTGACCAATCCTTCAGATATATACCAGTTACATGAGAAGGGGGATAAACAGTCCGCTTGCAGATAATAAATTCTGAACAATTAATTACTTAAAATTAAGCTCTTAAATATTAATTATATTTTAATGTCTTCATTTATAAATAAGTTACATTTTAACTTACATTTTAAGTAACTATAAAACTAATAAAGAATAATTGCTGTGTAAAAATTATATAACATATAAAATTATACGTTTGTTTATGACGTAAACTCAAACTGACGTTCATTTATAGAATAACATCCAATCACGTTTCTTCATAATTGAACGGGTCAAAATCTCTCTTTTTAAATTCATGAAATTCATGAAATCTTGCATTGCACATGATTGTGCACGTTTGAACCGTATATTTTTCGGGTCAAAAGTCTCTATTTCCTTCGCATATCCAGATTTAAATGTGCGGGAAAAAAATAATTCGCCTGTAATTTGGTCAATCATGGGCATGCATTCCATTTTAATTGAAACGCAAAATCTCGAAACCCAACAAGCAAGACGTATTGATAAACATGCACTTATTGTATGAGTGCACGAAAAATTTACTTATAATACTAGAAGCAAAATGTAGAATGCCATTGGATCACAATATTGTTCTGTACCTGAATCGAATAAGAAGCGCTTTACACGATATGATACTTAGACTTTTCTCTGAGTTGTATTCCTTGAAAGAAGGCTCGCATAGTACTCTTATTACATTGTATTTTTAACAGTCCATCAACTTAAAGATACCAAAATCCGTGACATCCATTAGGTTTTAAATTTCGTATTCAAAAACCTAAATTTAAAATTGTACTTGCGTCCAATATATAACAAGGCTCGCGTTTACCAAACATTTGCGCAAAATAGCTTACTAGCGAGAGATAGAAAGCGATGAATTAGACATGTGGTTCAGTGTGAATGGAAACACTAACGAAATCCTGGGCGCGTCATAGGGAACAGCTCGCACTCGCTCTTAATTAACGGAGACAAAAGTGAACTCGCGGGAAAAGGCCGACTTGTTTCACCAGCGGCTAACTCGCTCCATTCACGATTCATATCATCCCTTGGCGTCATACGGTTGGACCTTTTTCCCCTGTCTAACGCTAATTCAGATATAGGTAAAGAAGGATGACCATTGCTCGTTATGGTGGTACGGACCGATGAAATGGATATTTGTGGCTCGTAATATCTGAAGAATTGCCTTCCTTTCAAATCATGTAAAACTAATACTTTTCAGATTTACATCAGATTCATATCAGATTCATTTCAGGTTCTTCATTACTATTTTGTTAGTCTCTAAAGCGAATCAATGAAAAACCTGCACTAAAGTTTAGTGAAAATTAAATTATCAATGAAATCGATAAAAATACACTGTCTTTTCAGTTAATTTTTATCGATAATTCAGTGACATATTATTCATTTTCAGTGAATTTATCATTAATTTGCTAACTATTTGATTGTTGTTATATTTTAATTAATTTGCACTGATTAATTTTAGAGAGTATCTCATTGGATTGAAATTCATAATATAATTTCTGACACTATTCTGTGATATGTAAACTAAAACGCGTCTTGCGTTTTTTAAATAACTGCAAAACGTTACTTATTATTTTTTAATTGTTATTACATAACGGTAAGCTTAGGTGTCAAATATAATCTAACATTTCTTTGACTCAAGTCGAAAGTTAGCTGTGCCTTTAATCTCAGGATCTCAAGTCTCTCGGTTCACGTACAGTTATTACTCATGCCCGAATCCATGTCCGGGCCTGAGAGCGCGTACATTTCGCGGTGACAGTGCACAGATTACACAAGTTCCCCGAGAAAATCTCGCAGGCCGCAATAATCGCAGCGGGAGTACGCAGGTCGACGACGCACTCCCAGAGCGCACTAGCCTCTGTGTCCGCGCGCAATCAAAAACTTTCGGTGGTTGGGGGCTTCGGCGCTTCCGGCTAATATCCGCGCGGGCAATGGAGCAGAGATGGCTCTGCGGCGGTGACAATTTCCAATCAGCCCGAGGAAATGGCGCGGTGCTATAATATTTCGCGGCGTCGGCTCGAGCGGCTGCCCCTGTTATCGGGCGTCTCGGCCGGATATGAGATTCTTGGGGGCGCGTCCGCAGAATGGCAGCTCCGTAGGTAAATTATTTGCACTTAGCGCGCCCTTGCGAGATATTCCCAATCTTAATCGCGGCGAAGCTCCTGCCACTCATTCATCGAGTCTTCGTGCGATGCTGGAGGGCTGAGAGTCGCAGCGGTGAATGCTGCATTATAATCAGGGGCAGCGCGAACAGTCCTACTCGGCAGTCATCGATTTTCACACGATGCAGAATCAGAGAACCTCGAGCGCAATTTGGTGGTCGAACGAAAGTTTTATTGAAAATTTCTACCAAGGATGAAATTAAGGGGACGTCTTGGTAGCCTCGTCTTTATTATCAATTTTCATTTTAATTTTATATCTCTTTATTAAATGGATCTCTTTGCAAAATAAGTTAATTATTATATTATAAAAATATTGTAAAAAATAACAAATTTTATATATCAAGTGAAGCTTTAATAAAAATCGAATAGTATTAAAGTCTAATTACTAAATATTAAATTAATCAATCGTTACGAATACCAAAGAAGAATTTCAAAGACGCCCTTACCAAAAAACCTTAAAAGTTTATCGGAATTTATAATGAATACCTGTAGGAGCTGTATCTATAGGCTATTTGCCAACCTTCTGCAAGTTTCGGTATAACTTCCTATAGATGTTTTACGTATCTTACAATTCGCAGATTCGCAGTATATTTTTCATCAGCTTAATTCTTGTAGCTTTAATTTTCAGCGTTGAACAGATTATTTAGATTCCTTTAGAATATATTTGTTTAATAAAAGAGAAATATATTATGATCAGTATTAAATGCCAATTGTATATTAGATGTCCAATAGGAGTTTAAATAACTACTTAGTTTATGAGAGTTAATCATTTCATAATCGTCTTTTGGTATACTGAAATACTATCCGCGTCTAGACCATCGATTTCCATAATCACATATCCATCAAGCCCGCATTCTTGTATTCGCTCTCTTCATCCTTCAAAAAGATATTACAAAGATATTTTTATTTTTGATGAAATATTTTACTGATAAAATATATAATTCTTGATTCATTCTTGGTATACATTATAATTTTCACTGAAATACATAAATACATTTCACTAATATATAGTTCAAATCTTTAAAATTATTCTTAAATAACAAATCGTCGGAGTTTTTATGAAATCGGCATTTGTTTACTTCTTAAAACGAGCCACGGCCTTTTAAGTCTTTTACAGTTTGTGGAAACTTCATCGCAATAAGTCTTACAGGTATTATTCTACCGTTAATTTAAAATATTCGTCGGCTCGTCTCGAAAAGAAGTGCGGGTGGTGCCATAACTTAAGTTACACGATAAAGCAGCGAGTAGACATTTAAAACGGACGTTGCACCATAAATTAAAAATTCCCCCTTACTTTCGAGGCATTTGTCCGCGCTCAAAAGTTCGGGTTAAGCAAATGAAAGAGACCGCGCACTGCCCCTCCTATACGTACCTACCCGTGCCGCCTGTTTCGCTCTTATCGCCATTCTTTTCCTTCTTCTAGCCCCGCGGCGCTTTATGTTTCTTTATTTAACCGGAACTATCCCTCTTTCCCGCTGGCCGCACTCCAGATCCGCTTCCTTTTATCCGCGGCGGTCCAGGTGAGAGCGCGGGCTGCTCTTCTTTAACTTCCCCGCGCATCATATTTTACATCTTTATGCAAAATATTCATTTGTGGCGCGGGATCGAAGCGGCGCGCGTTTCGAGTTTCGATGCGATAGGAGAAATAATCCCATTTGCACGGTGCGGCGAAGGCGCACTCTCTGAGTAAATTGTGAGTAAGCCGATGAAGATTAGACGAGTGCTTCCGGTGCTTGGAGCTGCTGACGTCGAAGCGAAGCCTCGATTGAAATGGAGAAACTACCGTTATCCCCGATTGATGCTTGATGAGCTACATGTGCGTCTCAAAGCGTCGAAAATGAATACTGCATTAATATACCCATTACTTTTAAATAAGTTTCAATTTATCAAAATATAAATGTAGAGCTTTCGTTACTAGAATTATGGACGCATTGAACAATGACCTAATTTGTGGCACGGAGCTCCCTTAAGTCCAATTTGTTATTTAGTGGTTTACAAATCACACGTGTCATTGTACATGACTTTTGTAATTATAGACATAAACAAACATTTCACCATCGAAGGGTTTTATTGATAATAGCTTGCGGAACTAATAAATTCCTGTGATGTACATTAGATCACCAGTCTGACGAATCTATAAATATACGCATAACGTTAGAAACAGCACGACATAATCGCGCAATAAAAATCGACCTCTTCATTGGTTTCAACTCGAAACTCCAAGGTACGCTCTTAATGTCGTTAAGAGTGTCGAGCCTCTCATCTTCAGTAGATCTCCATCGATGAAGACTTACGAGAAGCTGCACTAGAGTACGAAAGCGATCTGGCGCCGCCATCCCCGGTGAACTTATCAATGCGTGACGGAACATTTAATGGATAAAGCTCGGGCGACAGGTGAAACAGGGCCCGTGAAAGCGTCATCATCGTGTCCCGCGAGGCGTGTGCCGAATGACACGCGCAGACCCCACGAACAAGCCGCCGACGCCCCAGCGGATCCGAATAAAAATCGATGGCCAGCCCCGTAAAAACCCCATTGACTAGGTAGCTGCGTCGCGCACAGTACCCGGAACAGCGCGGCCGGGAGTTTCGCGCTTGATAATGTCCTAGCGAATGGCCGCACCGCGCGCAGTTACGGTTTTCGCGACGCGCCGATGCGCACTCTAGCCTCCCGTGATAAATATAATGCGGAACACCGAAAAAGAGAGAAAAAGCGAGCGAGGCTAAGCATAGGCTCTTGCGAGGATGTAACCTCTTGATCATGCATGTAGAACGCTCGCGGCTTCTTTTGTTGTGACTCCGAACCTGGGATCTCCATTTGCGACCCTCGTACCATTGATTTGTATAATTTGCACCTTGACTAATGCTCGAGCATATTTTCTAATCTTGGGTCCTGCTGGTAGATCCTTGTCTATTTGTAGAAAAATACTATGTAACCGTATAATTTAGTCTACAAAAAAAATTACTAATTAAGTTTTCTTCATATCTTAGAATTTCGTTGATAAAAGATATTTTTACTCAAAGATCATTTATTCATGGATATTTTTAAAACGTTTGTTAGGCAAGTTATTTAAAAAGTTGTCGTTTAGAGAAATTTTACAAGTTATCTTATGTATTAAAAAAATTATGATCATGTCAACTCTCCTTCTTTTAAAAAAGTAAATGTTAACTTTTATAAAGTTAATATTTCGCTAGCCGTAATAATTATGAATTTCATCGTGGGTAATTAACTAATTTTAATAATTATCTAGTCTAATTAATTATACTAATTAGGCTGGTAAACTGTACCAAAGTAAGCTTTTATGTCTTGTACGCTATATATACTCAAAGTTACATATATATATATATGTAACTTTAAGTAACCAGCGAGTAACTTTGATTCCATAAAATTATTCCTCTTGAATTATAATAATCCCCGATTGATTCTCTGGACTTCGATACATCATTTCCTATTTCGCCGTCGAATGATCTTCGTATGAGTCTAACCAGTGAATTACATTCCAATCTAACGAGTTAACCGTGCGAGCTAAAATAATGCCGTCAACGAAGACTAGGAACGGAACATTGTGCTCCCGAACCGTAAGACCAACACTGGCCCACGACGACATTCTTCGTCAAATTTACTGAGGTCGGACAGCAAGGGTGGCAGACGGACCCAGACGCCGACGCGAACGGCGCGTGATGGAGAAGCAGACGAGGAAGTCAGAAGTCAGGGGCGAAGAGAGAAAGGTTGTGAATAGGTGGAAACTAGTGCGCGGCCGGAAGAAGATATAGCCGTCTAGCGGAGCGATGTTGGCGCGAGCCGAGACAGTGGAACGGCGAATAATTAAACCAGCTAATGCTCGCGCATTACGGCAAATGATGGCGACGCTGACGTTGCCCCTGAAATTTTGCGGCGATTAACTCGCTGTCCTTCCTTCAGCGTTCAACCTGTCCATCGGGCCGGCGGCTGTAAGAAAACAGTCGTTCGCTTTTCTTTCGAAATCGACTACATTAAGAAGGCCAGAAAATCTTCTCAGCTCCAGCTTTCCTTCCCTTCTCAATTCCTCTTCCTCTCGTCGATCGTGTATTAAGTTATGGTGCGAGGAAGATTGGGCAATTTGTCACGCTGATTTGGTCTCCTTTACCGATCGCAGTTTCAGTCGAGAATATACGTCCTTAGAAGTTGAAAATTTTGAGATTACACTTTTATCTACGATGCTGCACACTCGTTCTAATCATAGTTATCAATTTCTTTACTACTCTGCGCTTTAATTGTAAATTATAATAAAATCTAACTGTTTTGCTAATTCTTGCATTTATAAAGTATAATAATTTTCTTAATAAATTAAATCATACAAATACACATTTATTTTGAATATTTATATTTTCATATTTGATTAAACTACACTACCTTGTGTAGATTTCTTGGTGCACGTTTTGTTGAAGGATAATGATTAGATGATTAAATTATAATACAATTTAGCCGCGAACACTGTTACTCCATTAAGAGCTATCGATGCTCTAGCAAACAATTATTAAATCAAGTAACCTAATGGTGTTAAATTTTTAGAATATTACTTTCAATTTATGTAGTTGAACTATAATTTAAATATTATTGACTTAATCTTTTAAACACAAATTATTTAAGAAGTAAATCTTTCAAGCATGTATACAATCAAAATTAAATTGAATTAAAATTAAATAAAGAATTAATTTTATATAAAATTTTATGTAATAAATGCATACCACTGTCATAATTCTATAAATAAATTTTTCATAATAAATACAAAAGTTCTTACTAAGGAAATTTGGAGACATTTCATACTAAATGGAAATACACATCAAGCACCCACTTGGAACTAATAGAAATCTGGATTTTTAAAAGCAGCTTAGTTTCCGCGGATAATGCGAAAAATTTCTTCCACGCTACGAAAAAACGGTTTGATTTTATTGTAGCTCGATAAGCTCATGGAGATAGTCCCGGATTCTCGATCGCGAGGACAATACATGACGCCTATACATCGCAAAAGCGAGATTAAACAGCAAAGCATAAACGGCAGTTTTCGCAGAATTGAATAAATAGATAGAAGAAATATGTAATTGTACTTTTGGTCGATTTGAGCTATAATTAGAAAACTATTTATTCTACAAAGTTCTACTATCAAGTAATTAAATGGTTCTTAAATTTAAGTCTAGTTAATGGTAGCACAATTCATTGCAAAACAACATTTATTAAGAAGTAAACACCGTAAAAGAATTTATCAAAATCTAATTAAGGTAATATTTACTTTCATACTAGTTATATAATTCAATCATTTCGAAACTTAGGAGCTTCAAAGACTCTGAAAATAGTGAGGATTGACAGTAATATTATTATCGTCATTTTTTACCGAACCTTCCTGAAGCCTGCCGTAAGAGTCATTAATTTTTTTTAATGAAGCTTTATTTCAAATAGGGTGTGATAGACAGTCGATAATTAATGGAAGTCTTAGAGCTACTACGAAGTATGATATTCAGTGAAGTCACCAATTTTTTTTCTTGAAAAGAGAAAAATTAGTGAAAATTATACATGTAGTAATATTAGGTAGCAGTTATGAGAAACTATAAAAACTCATGTTGTAAAGTTATAATCATATCCTAAATGACAAAAAACATTGTCATACAACTTTATCGGTAATTTTGGATTAACTTTTATTACATTTTTCAAAACTTATATAAAAAATAATCGTAATATATCCTAATATTTTAAACTAAGCTAGGTTTAAATCTATGTAAACTTGCTGATTAAAAGGCATGAAAAGTTTGTAATTATTAATAGACGTACGCGGTTATCTGCACTTATATAAATTTCGTTTTTTTCAGATGAGTCTTTTTGGCGTATGTTTTTGCAAAGGCATCTTGTGGAAAACTAGTGAAAAAGTTATTGGAGTTAATTTCTGCGAGTGCAGATACCAACAGGATTTTCATTGACTCTTGGACTGATGAACCTGGACCTCATACATGCCGGTACCGGTATTACGCTGGACAATACCTCAAGATATTAATCTAAGACGAGAGTTACATATTATCGAGCATATGGTTTGCATGCCTTCATTTCCCATTCAATTATCACCGCTCGTTTGCGCTTGAGATCCGGCTAGGCCATATTCTACACCCGCTCGTTTGCGCGGTCAGTCCATTTCGCATAATTTAATGGCGCGACCGATGTCGAACAACCGCGAGGGGAAGGAGACTTTCTGACACAATTGTGCCGCGTTAATGATTTGAATTTTCTGGATATCGGTGCACGCGTTTTCGAGATTATAAATAAAACTAAGAGTAAATAAGAAGAGAAAATAAGAATAAATAAAAAAAGAAAAAATATGAGCTTACTTTTATATAATACTATAGAATAATTGCTGCATATATTGAATGTTAAAACACTAGATATTCTGGACCGATTCATTTACATTCGGGCAGTATAAGAAATTTCGTTATGATAGCAGTATTTAAAATTACACTTAAATAATAATTGTAATTATGTTTATGATTTTTTTTATTAAAGAATATTTTAATTTAACTTGCTATCAGTACAAATACAGTCAGTAAGTGAAAGATAGCTCTCAGAAAAGTAAATGAAATGTTTGCCTAAAAAATATAGCAAGAGTGAAAAAAGTCAAAATTGAGATCCCATCTCGATATCTCTTTCCGATAGCGGAGAAAATCCTTGAGGTTCAGCCTCCGCTGCAATTGCGTTTTCCAATGTGAGAAGGAAGCAAGAGAAGCATCTAGTTGTCGGAATAGCATAGGTATCAAATATATCGCGATCGTTTCATTGCCCATCTCCAGAAGCAGGGGTCTAATGCACAGGGATAAAAAAAGTTAAATACATCTGCATTAGCTGCAGAGGCCATGGGGACATAATCTCTAATGGAACAATTATCCTTTTTCAAATTCCTAGTAACAAGCCAAGGAACTATTCTATTTTTCGATTATGGCCTTCAGAGCGATCAATTACAATCCGCATTCGCAACTTTAACACACGAGTTCTGAGACGTTTCTTTGAAAACTGGTGCTCAATTTTCAAATAGAGTTTGGAAAATTGAGAATGCAGATTAACTGAATTATTCAGCGATAAAGTTTACGAAGCTTTCGATACGTTTCGAACAAAAATGGGTCGGATCTTTCGGTTAAAGTTTACTTTTAGGATTCAATGCAGATCACCAAATTTCGCCTGAATCGACAATTTCTGTAGATTTTTGTATTCTTAGAGTTAAATGGTTCTCAAATATTAGGTTGATCATTTAAATGTTTTTACATATTTATTTATAAGATCTATATAAATGTGACAAATAAAAAATTACAAATTTATCCATTTTACATTGATTCCTACTTAAACTTAAAATTAAGACATTTGTTAAACTGCAAAATTTTATGATCACAAAGATCGTAAGTATACTGTTTAAAGTTAATTAAAAAATCACACGGATAAAAAAGCTTAAAATTAATGCATAATTTAGTTAAATGTACAAGAAAATATTCAATATTTTCTGCTGAAAAGGGAATATTAAAGTTCACGAACATCACTTAAAATCCACTAAAACACTCATAAAATTTCATTACATTGTTCATGAGAAATAATTTAGATGTTTACCGTTAAATGACATTAATTTTTTATTACGTTTATAAAAGTAACTTTTATTGCATTTATAATTTTGTTTTTAGAATACACAACAATAGATAGAGAAGCTGTTCAGGGAGACGAGTGCCAAGTGATCTAAAACAGCTCTTCCACGGCTGATCCATTAACTGGTGAACTGATGAAATCTTCCAGTGTCTAATCCGTCACGAGCCTCTTCGTCTCTTCGTTGGAACACTTATTTACTGCAGTTCTAATCGTATGTCGTGTAATCATGAATTTCTGTTCCTAATTGACTAATTGAGAATAGTATATGCTGCAATTAACCACGGGTTACATAGTCATGCTAGTGTAGCAAATCATGTAATATAAATAATTTTTTACACAATAAATATTACGATTACCTTTTATTCATTATGTATATGTGCATAAGCCATTTATCAATTTAAAGATTATTCCAGTATTTTTTGCATATTGACACAATATATATATATATATATATATATATATATATATAATCATTTTTGGAATAATAATTTTAAACTATTTTTTTGCATTAATTAGTTTCATATCTAGATAAAGCTGTAAAAAAGTGCAATACTTGGCAAGATCTTAATATTATTTACAAAGGTTGAGTTTAATTTTCATGAAAGTATACGTATGTGCAAGCTTGGCTTTCCTCTATATTTTAATTTCAAAAAGTGTGGTTAATATTACTCTCAGATTTTGAAGTAGCTTAGGCGGTTAAGTAATATTCAGACTTTTGCGTTTATGCCACTCATTGATTAGACTTAACGTTGATGACACGTGACGATTTCAACTGTCCATCTTTTATCGAAACACGTGTATCTTTATCCCTCTTTATTGTTACTCTACTTTTTACTTATTCCATTTATTCATACAGGATATCTTTACTATGGACATACCATTATCTTTAATACATTACGACTTATCTTAATCTTTATGCATCGGAATTAACTACTGTACATGCAGTTTGTTTTTTGGAAGCGGAATTTCAATTGATGTTGTTCTTTTGTTGTTGTTATGTCGTCTCTGAATAGTTTAAGATATATTAGGGTGTATAATTGCACTCATCGTACTCATGCAATAATAAAAAGCCATATTTTTATTTATAAAACTTATTTATATAATACAATTTAAAAACAATGACAATTTCTTTAAAAATACATATAATGTTTCTATTTAATCCACAGGTCATCCGGACGAAATCTCCGAGAAGGAAGACTGTATCATCCAGTACTGAGATACACGTTCGCTGGACATTGATGTGATGTTCAATGAAAATCGTAAACCCGTGAAGATCTTCGGATTCTGAAAGAATCTTTTCCACCGAAATCTTCACTTGTTCTCGCTCCTCATCTTGTATATCAACAATACCACAGCACTCTGCAAAAATTCTGTACTCAACTCACCCACCTTGAAAAAGGACGCTCTCTACCAGGAATTTTATAGAAACATCCCAGCAACAATAACTCAAAACCATACTTAAGACCAAAATTTATCCCAATAATCATAGGGTGACCCATATATAGTACAATTCTGAGATCGACTGCGTGCTCTTTATTTTTCACTTCAAATTGAATTTTAAGCATTCCAAAAATGTTCTGAGTTCCTCCTCTCACTCCACGAACACATAACTAAACCGGCTTCCATTTATACTTTAATGGAAAATTCCAGGGAAATCATGGAATCCGGATCAAAAAATGCACAAACATCCTTTCCGTTCAGTCGAATTGTCAGGTACATTCAGTTGTCAGTTGTATCTATGACCACCGTATGTTCCTATTAGTTGACTGTTTCGGAACTGCACCCTTGAGTAGGCCTGTAGCCAGGCAGAACATCGAACTTCCTAGTAAACCCGCGAATCCTTTCCACGCAAGGCTCGTTGGAGCATCCCCTCCTTTGGTAACGGCACAAACTCCAAACTCTGTGCAGGCGTCTGGTAAGGTACCCCAACTCGAACTCGATTTGAAGGCTTGTTTGGCAAGGTATCGAGCAGCTTACAGGATGTGGAGAGCCTCTGCAGCTCTTCCGTCAAATCCTTCGAAGCTGAAAACGTCTTCTCAAAGTGCTCTCTCCCTTTTTCTCACATTCATTCTCTTGTTTCTCTCAATCATAGGAAGTCTGAACCTATAGCAAACTGTCTTCGAACTTATCACAGCTTGATGTCTAATGCCGTTACATGTGTAAAACTGACCATAGAACAGTCAGAATTGGCCATTGATGTCAACATTGGGAGCAAAGCAGGTAACTGGTCTGCGCAGTTGGTAGCTCCACTTGACCTCATTGTCTACTGTGAAATTCTCGTCTCTCATCTACTTGTTGAGGAGGCAGATTCAAGCGCCTAATGTTGTCTTCCTCAGCGTCTTCCTCATCCTCATTATCTTTAACAAAGCTGGATATTCGCGCGCTATATATAATCGAGTGCATCGTATGCACATAGTCCTTGGGCTTCGCTTGTGCCACCTCCTAGGTAGATGCCTCGACCTGTTGTTGGTTGTCGAACTTTCTGGGGTCTTCTAGTACTTTATAGTACTTAGTAAGTTTTTAGAGCGCTAGCAACGGCCCTTTTTGAGGGTGGTTTATGTTTTATCCACAGAGTAAATAAATCCTTTAACTCAACTACGTACTTGTTTCTACTTCCAGCTAAGACTTTGATAATCCCGGAGGGGACACGTCGCGGCCAGCTTGGGCGTCCTTCTCTTTGCCTCTCTCTTTCCCTATCGCTTATCACTAGGCTTGCTATCAGTAAAGCGAAGACGGGATATTTTAATTAAATATAAAGTACTTGCGTGAAGTTGAAGTTACGAAAATTTGTATTGTATAACTGTACGTCGTATCCTATCCAACTTTCGAGTGATTTAACAATTATAAATATTGTATAAGATCTAAAACCTAAATAAAAAACACAGATATTTGCGCTGCTTTTCATTTATGAAATTACCCTTAATTTTTCACCATATCTGATTTATGGAAAAAAGTGAAAATATATTTCAAGAATCACTGAATTTTAAAAGAATAGATTTTGACTTTGTAAATAAGAAAAGCTTGGAGATGTTTATGCTTAGAAAAAAATCTTTTTAAAAAGATACATAAAGAAAGGATCTGGGAATGGTTCTGATGTTAAAAAAGAGTTGCTCACGAAAGATAAGTTTACAACTCCCGAGTTAAGTAAACCCCTCAAGAAGTTTTTTTTATCTTGCGTGCGAAATTCATTTTTACAAATGGCTAATATACAGCAATTCAATAAATTTTACTGAATAGCTTAAAATGAAACTATAATGTAACACATTGAACTAATAAAATGGTCATTTATCTAAGAAAGACTTGTACAGATAAGTTCAATAACAGAATGCTGAAGCATAGAGCTAGTCGTTAATTTTCGTTTATATAAATGTTATAATTGTAATCCATTTCACACAATTTATTTAAATAATTGTCATGTTATCAAATAAACTCTTAATTTTTTTTGTATTAATATAGCTGGAAGCCCAAATCTGAATTAGTTCAAAATTACTTTTTTCTCTAAATTGTTGTATAACTTCAGCTGATTTTTTTTAAATTATTTGACAACGTAACTTTTACACGCTTATGTAAAATGTACGGAACGGGTTTTCCATGATTAATAATATATATTAACTTTTATTTATATTAATAATACAAATAATAGTACCATCGTTTCAAAACATGTCACCCATTAATAGTACAAATATGATATAGATATACGAGACAATACTTAACGTCAACTATCTTTAAATCGATTTTGTATCGGGCGCTTTCTTATATTTTTCTGCCTTCACTTCCATCTGAAATAGCCAAAATATCATTCTTTCATAGTTGGTGAGAAATTTATATTACCATTATAAACTTATATAGTCCTTTTTAACATGAATCAGTGATGAATTCGAGACAGTGAAGAACATCGTAAAATTACATTATTCATCAATTCGCATAATTGTCACTAAATAAAAATACGGATTGAATCATACGCAAACTGTTTACAGAAATCGATGTGTAGTAAACTGATAGATCTCGACAGTTGTTAATTGTCGCATATAAGGAAAAACGAAAGCGATCAATATACAGCAGAGGCTTGAATTGAAAACAACGTTTTTGTAATGGAAGATGGTATTACTGACTATAAAGCTCATTTTATATTATGCTAAAACGATATTGATCAGTGGGAAATGTAAATATGCGGGAAGAAATAGTTAGTGGGAACATATCAGAACCTAGAAATAGTTTTTTTTATTTAGGCCTTTGGGAATGCAATTCACTGAATTATTACAATTTTACTTTAACAGTGTACAGTCATTTTTTTACATATAGTTTTATATTTATATTTATTATACCTTTAGATTACTCTTTTATTATTTTGTTTAGATAGATTGACGAATATAAGTTAAGCTGGGTAAGATTTTTAATTAATTCAAATCAACTCTTTTAATATATAATAATAGGTTAGCTCATTTCGTCCTTTACCTAACTATCTTTCAGCGTTAGTTCAGCAGAATAATTATGATCAATTTATTCTGCTAATATTCTTGCAGACTATTTGAAAATTATATGAAAATACTGATAGAAATTAATAACCTTTCTTGATATTATAATAAATATTACACAAACTGTTATCTCTAATTTCTTTAAATTGTCAATGTTTGTAGAAACTTAATTAAAATTGCGAGGTTGTGGTGTCATGGATAAAGTAAACTTTCATTCGGCAAAAATCTAACGAGTATGGGTATCGTGAGAAGGTAAAGTTCACCGGTAGCCTCGATATCAATGGCGTGCACGGATACCGGTGGTTCCAGATGCGAGTGACACACGGATCGTACTTCGCCTTGTGACTACAAATCAGCAACGTATGTGCGATATCACACGAGCATACATACTATAACGAGGTGTGAGTGAGCTTGGCTCCCGAAGAGTGAAAAAGAAAGAGGCGCGGAGAAAAGTGGGCTCAAAAGATGGGATGGCTGGAGCAAAACTTTAACGCTCCGTAGTTTTCCAAAGTTTCAAGTACAATAGACATAGAATACGATGGTAGAAATGGAGGATAACAAAAGGAAGATAAAACGAGAATCACGTGCAAAGGAGCAAAAGCCGAGGCGAAGAATTGAGAAAGAAAAATAAGGGCATTAAAAATGATAAGACGGCCTTTACGAATCAGTTTAGAAATATATCTACAAACGTCTACAGAAATTTAATTTCTATTTATTTTTAGACAAATGCTAGAAGATTTTAATATTAATTGTCTTATGTTTATTTTGATTGTTTAAAAATAAAAACTACTAAACAATTAAAAATTTTGGTAACTTAGTCAGGTAAAACTTAATCTTGCAATCGGTTTTGTATTGTGTATTATTATTACCAAAATCACTCTTCGATATTAGTCGATTACCCTAGAGTTCAGAATTTCTAGAAAATGTACTTAGAAACTCCAAACTAATCTATTCTGTTAAAACTTAAATGAGGGACCAGTAGTTGAGTTTTATTTAGAAACGAAACTTCTCATTCGACATCAAACTATCTTTAACGCCGTTTTCGTAGAATATACTATTAATTTATCAGATTGCTAAGTTTGGCTATAATCATTACAATAAACGTAAGGCACTATCACTGAAGATTATCAGCAAATAACTATTTACAGTAATTATATAGTTATACTATATATATTCTCTATGTAATTGTTACATAGTTTAACAAAACGTCTCTTATCGAAAAAGCATATAATATTGAAGCATGTGTGTAATTTTGCTAAGAGCCTAACTGGGATAAAATTTTCAAAAAAACGAAATTTTGTATTTTGCAAGAACAAATTAAAAATTAGCGGTTCTGAAAGGATAAGGAGTGAAAAGGAAGAGATAGAGTAAGATAATAAAAAATAGAGAAAGGGAGGGTGAGTACTACGACGCGGTTGTTGGGGAGAAAACGACACGCTATCAAGGAAGGACACTCGGGAAGGCTATGCGCCGTGAAAGTGAGCGGCTTCTTCGCGGTATCTGCCTTTTTCTTCAGTCTCCTTCACCTCGTCCTTTTCGCGGGGCGACCTGCGGAAAATGCCGTCAGTGCATCGCTAGTGGAGATAAGCCGCTTAGGAAGGTCTTATGCGAACGTCGTCGTCATGTGATCTTTTCGTCCCCACTACCTATTTGCTCCTACCTTCTTTTGCACACTTTTGCGATGCTTACCTGTCCCTTTTGCTTTCGTCTCTTCCTGCCGTTTCCTGTTTCTCAGATGATACGAGGCTACAGAGAAGCACTTATCATTTTTATTTTACTAAGTTTGGAAAAATTAGTGATCTGAAAACTAATAAAAGTAAAAGTAATTCTGTAAAAGTTGGAGAACATGTTCAGTTAATTTAGAAGGTACTTTTACTTTCATGTAAATGCAAATATAATTATCATTTAGTTTTGAAAATTAAGCAACAGGTATTACAAATGATAAAAGAACGTTTAATGATCATAAAATATTTGCTTTATAAAAGAACTATGATATTTAAATCAATTCACAATTTCTATGTATTTCCTTAACATCATAAATCACTAATCGCTGCGATTAATACCAACCAGCGAAGCTTGCATTGTGGCGTACGAAATACTTACAGATAGAAGAAAGAGGATATCTCCTCATAGTCATAAGGGTAAACAAGCAATATCAGTGAGCGAGCAAAGAATTAAGCTAGGAACAAGGAAAAAAAGAGGGAGAGAGGAAGAGAATCAGCGGTTTCTCCCCCGCGCTTATCGCTACACTGCACACAAATCTCGCACTTTTATTTATTTTCTCTTATTACCTCCTGTACTAAACGATTACGGAATTATTGTACTTGGCATTTCAGTATTTTGCTTAACATGCCCGAGTAAAACAGCATCAGAAGAACTTTGTTATTAAGTATAAAACACATCATGTGTTATATTCGAAAAAAAAAGCTTTTCAAAAACTAACATCTCGTTGCTAAATTATATACCTTTGAGAAAAATGTTCTTATATTGCGTCAATTTATTGGCTTATACACTACTATTTCTACTAACAATTCAAAGTTTTAATGATAAAACTTGGCAAAGTTACAACATTGCAAATGAACAAACTCTGACCTTTGGATGAGATGAAATTATCGTCTGGATCTGAAGGACGGTATAACTGTGATTACTCTAAATTGATCTAACTTTAGCAGATTTATTCGAGTTGATGTAATGAGCAGTAGATTGGAAAAGGTGGAACAGGGCAGGATACGAAGGCGGCGGAACGGGACTTGCGAGGCTAGCAGTAGAACAGCAGCCGCCACGCGCAAACGACTCGAGAGAGATAGCTGGTACCAAATTATTGCAAACAATTACGTTTAATGAGAGGGTTAACACGACCAGTCGAAACCAGCAAGAAAGCGTGCGCCTCGAGAGAAGATGCAAATGTGCCGACGCCGAGTAATTAGCAAACAGAGTAGCCTTGCACATTTCGTCTATATCTCCTATTTTGGTCACCAACTCTAATGTGGTTTTAATTTGTGTATTACTTTGGATTATTATCTAAATGCGTGAGATTTACTACTTATTCACTGACATGAATGTATACATAATTAATATTTTAATAACTTACTTAATTAGTGGTATAAATTGAGAAAAACTAAAGTTATGAGAAAATAAATTAATTATGAAAATCTAACGATCTAATTTTAACACTTAAGTATAATTTATTATGTCAATTGATTAATGCTTCTCTTGTAATGTTTTCTAGGTAATGCTTATATGAAAAGATGTATATATATATATATATATATATATATATATATTATATGTATATATATATTAAAAGAATATTGTATGATTTTAAGTTAAATAGCAATAAACATCCTTTCTGTTAAAAATCATTTCATTTCATATTTCTTCTCTAATTTATTTTACTAAGAACTATACTTGTTATACAGCAGTTCTTGTGATACTATAATTCGTGCTTAGTTAATCCGTGTGGAAACTATCATATTTATTAAAATCGAGTCGTTATGAAAATCTGAAGTAATTATCAAACACAAAGCAATAAAATTTTAGTACGTATATCACCAAGGATTTGTTCCCGTATGACATTTATGTCTATGCAAAACAAGACTTTTAAAGGATTCGAGAAGAATGCGAATCTTCAAGTGATCAATCTTATTCAACGCTGAGAAGCGTGAAGACAAACGAAACTGGCAAGGACCATGATAATCACGCCGTTAGCTCCTACCTATGAGGGTCTAATGGATATTCATGACCACTCGTTCAACCCATAGTAATTGTCTATCTGTAACCGAGAAAACATGTCCGTTCTTTTGTATCGATTATTCACCAAAAACTTTTTCTTTAATTTAAATCGGTTCATCATTTTCAATTCACAAGACGAATATAACTTAGAATTTGCTGCTAATAAAATGCAATTACTTCACTTATTTAAATTTTAATGTACATTTTTCTTTAAATTAAATTTTATGCAAGTAGATAAAAATAACACAAATTGCATCATACATTTTCTCTTGTAATTATCTTTTTAAACGAATCAACATTTTGATTGCTTAAATATTGAAAAAATCAGTCTTACTATTTTGTTAGAATTTTGTGAGAAATTGTCGAATTTATTTTAAACAAAATTATTAACAACATTGAAGTTGATTATGATAAAAAATGTACACTACAAAGTTTACCAACATCATATTAAATCAGATGCACTCGTTCGCATTTCTTTCTCTCGTATTTTGCTTCAGAATCTAAGGACATAAAAAATAATCTACCAGCATACACATTTTACATTCGTTACTTGAAGATCCTTGCATGACCTACTTCTTTCACATCTCGTAGGTAGTGCTATCAAATTCGCAAGTGATGCAGCCGTGGCATCACTTAATCACAAGGCTCCATGGCGCACGAGAACGTAAAACGCTGATGTTTAAATAATGACTTGGGGCCTCGGGCACCAATCACCGCATAAAAGCCCGATGCCACAATAAAGTATCAAAGAGAGAAGAGGGAAAAGCACGATGGCATGGCTTCTAGCGTCGAACCGACAGTACGAACGACGCTCATGACGAATGCGGTGTCCGGACGCACGAACTGTCATCTTGAAAGGTTCCGAGGGCTCACACGAATGATAGCACGAGCCTGCAAGTTTACGGTGCCTTGTTTTATATTCGCGCTCGCGGGTCTGCGCGCCAGCTAGTTTAAAAGGCTAACTTTAACCGCGCGCCGCAGCTACGTCTTTCCGCCAACGCGTTTTCAGTCGGTTTTTTCAAATCTTTCTTTTATGCCTCGTTTGCCCTCGTTTGTGCGCATCTAGGACGCGATTCTAAAAGGCGTGTCCAGTTGAAAGGGAGCGAGTGCAGGAGAAATCGGGTTACGTCGAGGCACTATTGAAAATAACTCGTTAACCTAATTAAAGAAATTGTCGGCTCTAGTTAAAGTCCGCTTGTAACCCAAGTGCGCTGGACACGCAGCTTCCAGATACAAGTCTCCGCGACTTCACAACTAACGGGAGGCAGCGGGTAAAATTATTGCACAGTGAGAGTCTGCTGGAAGAAAGTCGTAAAGCAAGACGACAAGTTGCCAAAAATCAGTCGGGTACTCCTAGAAGCTCCGGGTCTCGCGGCAGCTTGGCTGCCGTCCTGCTCGCCTTTCTTTTCCAAGGAGCCGGGCGGACCATTCATCTTCCGAAGCAATCCTAGCAAAGAGTTATTACGAAATGGTTATCAAAAGAGACACTTCCGCAAGTTCGGGTGCGTCCTAGGAGGAGGAAGTCGGGACTCCCGTAACGTTCACGTGTACGGGTGCAGAAACCTCATGAGCCGCGCACACGTACGTCTGCTCCGCGCGTATTGCAAATTGGATGGAGTCCACGATTGCTTCCCTCTTTCACCGGCGCCGTCCAGTTTGCCTCTACGAAGCCGAGTCCGCGCAAGCGCCTTCCACAAAGACCGGTGGGTGTGGGCAGACCAATGTAAATTCTGAGTGGAGTACGTATACCTGACCGGGAGGGGTGAGATAAATTTGCACCATTTCTTAAAAGTCCTACGCGAAATCCTCGGACATCCCCTGCACCCGGCGCGACTTCTCTTGCTCTCCCTCGCGATACGTTCGCCCTTCTCTCGGTGCCTGAATTAGTCCTGATTCAAGCTTTTTCCCTCTTCCGTTTGCATCGATCATGCGTAACTTTTCTTTTCGATGGATTATAAATAAAGCAATGTTCTGCTGATATTAAAAATTGAATCAGCTTCTTTAAAATTCGTTATAAAGTGAAAACTCTCTTACAGTGCATTCATTCTATAACAAAAGTTTGTAATAGAAATAAATCACTTGAGATCGAATGTCATTCAGATATATGCGCGGAGTATTTATAAATTAGACCTATAAGCGATGTACGAGGATGTAACAAAGAGAAAATACTGAATTAGAATATAGTCATGACACGATACGATAAAATCAACTGTCACAGTGACTAAAAATGCATAAAAATCTAAACTTTTACTATACAGAAAATGCTGAGAACCACAACAGTGACCGAAATAATTTCCCTCCCGTCAATAACCTTCCTATAATAGTCACCGGGGCACAATAGCTCTCTATTTCCACAGATCATTTTCTTTCAATCGTCTTCACTCACAAATACAGCCACCAAGCGCTATCCAAACTTGCACTCATGCATAAGTCTCATGCGACGGGTACAAAGCGCACAAAGCCTGCGAATTGCCAGGGCGAGAGAGGCCTGGAGGCTAAATGGGCCGAGAGTTCGGCCTGAGCGATTCTTCAGATTTTGCAGGGAGAAGCTGGCAGCCGTCGTCCCGCGAATGGGCAGCGTGCGAGGGCTAAAGTTCCCGAGCGAAATTCGGACGAAAGAGGGGGTGGGGCACGAGGTGCCGGGAGTTTCCCGATATGGCGGCGCCGCGGCAGAACGGGTCATTACAATTTCACGAAGTACCGGGGCCGTCCCACTCCCCAGCCTCTCCATTTGTTTCGCTGTGTATTCGCGGCTGCCGATTTCTCAGCGCGCGAATGCACTCGCCTAAGCCGATAGACTGTGTGATTGCTTTATCGAATAAATTATAGCGGGAGGTCAACTAGGGGTACATGTACACCCTAGTATTTTGCCATTAAGCGTAAGGCTGGATTTGCAGGAAAATTATATTCGAGACTAATAATTTATGATTACTTCGGCATTGGTTGTATCGTTAACCTATTCTTTATATCCCCCTGTAACTATATTTGGAAATAGCCTTATTAGTAATAAAACAATGTTATAAAACTATAAATCAGTTTCAGAATTCACCAATGATGTAATTTACTTGTCTATTATTAGAATTATCTGAACTGTATACTTATATTATATAATTAATATAATTATATTTATATTTTTTTGCCGATGACGACAATATTTTGAATCTTTAATATTTCGAGATTTTTTTGAACGTGAATGAGTGTGATGACGTGACTAAATGGGTAGCCCACAGAAAAAAGATCAGACCATTCAAATTTAATTCTGACAGTTTGCACATTAAAAAAATTCTTCAATAAAAATGTGAATAAAAATGTGAATATTTCTGCAAAACTGTTTAGTTTAAAGTAATCTTATTGTTCAAAATTAAATAGAAATAACTTACACATAAACCTCTTTTTACACGTTTTACAATTTTAATTATGTAGCAAACTTATACATAACCACACCCCTGTTTAATTAATTTATATCTGGTTTTCTTTTTCAAAAAGATGTTGTCATATCGCTTAACTATCCCATGGCCCACCCTTTATACGACACTTTATTTGTTGGTAAAGAAAATAAGATTATATTATGCAAATAGGTATATCAGTCAAAAAAAGACAACCCCAAATCAATTAAGAGGTCAGGTTATCAGACGTATTAGATTTTGTTATAATAACAAAAGAAAGGAAAAATTAATTTTGTTTTTTCAAATCTGTTACAGTAGATAGAGGTACTTTACTACTAAACTTGGAAAAATAAATAATTAATATTAATATATCTCTATTTCGCTACAGTATAAATTATAATAGATACCAATAGTAACTATTAACTATATTATATATATATATATATATATATATATACATAAAAAATAATCGTAGATTATTAAATAACAAATAGAAATGATAAAAAGAAAATAAATCAAAACTTATAAATCAAACAGCGTGTGCAAAATAATTAACCGACGGATGAGATAATTCGTGGAAGCAGGTCCTTAAATGTTAGCTAAGGATAACTTTTTCAAAAAAGGAGACTCTCGGCACACGCCTCATATCCGTTTATGTGCTGCAACGCGAGACCACCAAGAAAGTAAAGAGTCACGTAGTTGTGCGAGCTTCCAAGAATTTTACTTCGCGAAAGATCGAAGTACTTGGATTCTTATCTCCTTGCCTACATGCCACTTCGTCGCGTGAACGTAATGCCTGGAATTTTGCCAAGCAGCGTGGGTGGCATCGCGGAATACCATCTGAATATTTTGTACGTAACGTAACAAATAATTTTCAACTTCATCCACTTTCAATTTGCTTATTGTTACGAAAGAAGCTTAGTTAAGCACCTCTGTCTGAAAAATAAATTTCTTCGGAATGTCAATGTCTCTTAAGGTACGTCCATACAGTTGAACATAAATCCTGAGGCAATTATAACGTACCTTTGTTTAATGTCCAATGTGGGTCAAACTGACTTTTCAATAAGGCAATCAACGCTTTCTCGAGATTGCTCAATCGAATCGTCAAATTCAATTATGATCATTGAAGTCGGAGTACTAGGCTGCACAATGGAGCCCCCAAAAAGAGTATAGCTCGCTCCAAAAACGCCTCGCGGAGAGGCCGAGCAAGACGCGAGATAGCGATTTTATTTAGTCACGGAAGGGTCTCGATTATCCGGGGCCGCAGCTCAGCGCCACCCGGAGAAGCACTTTGTGGTCAATGAAATTAAAGGGTAATTACAGCGGGCTTCCTCCGACGCTTAACGAAGATTGATATGACGCGGCGTGAGGTGCAAAATTACTCCTTTCGCAATTGCGCGCGAGCAAGTGGGAGGGCACATAGTCGGCGCGCGCCACCCTGCCGCGAGAAGGAGGCCCGTCTGACCCGCGATGCGCCCAATGAGTCGGTAGACGTAACGTTATTAGACATCAATTTCCATTAAATTCGGATTATTGCACCTGGCCGCCGATTTATCTGTATTAAACGGCTATTTTGACGATTATTAAAAGCGCCGCCCACCACTTATCCCGCACGGAAAGCGTGGCTAGTGTGACTGATCGACGGCCGCCGATCGATCGCCCGTAAAGAAAATTTCCTAGGAAGGGCCGAGCGCCGTCTAGATACTCTTGGCTTTTGTTTTGGAGTTGCCGATAGGAGCTATATCGGTTGGTATGGAGACGACCGCAAAATTTCTTTCTAATGATCACACTGCGAACTTCGAACTTAGCTTTTAATTACTTTTTATTAGTGTCACTATGCTCCTTTTGATGATGCGAAAATGACCGCGGATAATGGTTAACGTTCGGCGCACTTTTCCGCAGACGGTCGAGTAATTTTAAAGCCTCTTCAATTTTACTCTTCTTCTCGACCTTCTCAAACTGTTAATTTTGTTAAAAACTAGTTCTGTCTTTCGAGTCCTTTAAATATAATGGTTAAATTTCAAACCTCAATTCTTTTCTTAAAGTACTCCGAGTATTTAAATTACTCAACAATAAATTAATTCTGGTGGTTAGAAGAAGCACTTAAGTTTTTAAAAAATCTGCAGAATTTCACTGGATAAAACTCTTTAAAATCTGTGGGAGTAATGTAGAGAATAAAACTACGAATGAAACAAAACACTTGTTTTGCATTTTAGAGGTAAGTTATAAAATTTTTTTCGTAATGTTCATCTCATGACTTAACTTATACGAAAGTACTATATCAAATCCATAAATAAATAAAATCTACATTTAATCAATATTTGTAATACATAAGGTATTTCGAATATTTACTTTAATCTGATCCATAAAGTTTCTTGACTTTTTCGTATACTACAGCGGTATAGACAATATGTTGGAATCCATTTTTATTTAATGTCTTTATCATTCAAATAATTTTTACTCTCAAAACGCATTCCATTCTTGATTACCTGAATTCCTTTTAATTTATTTATTATGTTAATATTAAATTTTAAAATCATTAAAATATTATTCGTAAACTTTTAAGACATATTTTATCCAACATTGTCCTCCGTTATGGACGCTACTTCATGTCCTTGAGAGTCAACTTAAGAAACTTTGAGGCTTTATCCAATTATAATAAGATTTAAAAGAGCACAATTATAACTTGCTAAAACTCAGTATATTTTAAGTAATAATTAAAATTGATAATAGTAAGTTATTATCTTGAACATATAAATAGTCTACCTCTATATATATACATATATATATCCTATAGAAATATTGTCCTTACTACTCTTAAGTGTAACATTGTAGATGTTGTTCTAGTTACAGCCAATAGTTTTTAGTTCAAAAAAATGGATCTGGTGTCTCAACATATCCGCCACATTGCACCCTAGTATGAGAGTGAAAGCTGCTCCTGTGATATACATACACAAACTTAATGAAAAGTAATCAAAGCGAAGAAATTTCAAATTTTCATCAAAATTTGGACAAAGTAAAGTTGAATAATAAGTATAAAAATATAATGTTGATTATAATTATTGGAATGAAATAAGTTAATAACGAAAAAAATTATTGTAAAAAGTCAGCTAAATTATTTTGTCCCCTTTAAGCTAACAAACATAATCGCTTTAGCAAATATAAAAGCATTTGTCATATAGCTATACTTTTGAAAACTTAATTATAATCACCTCTTGACGGGTAAATCCATTACGGCAATCGTCCAACCCACTAAAGTCAAGTAAATTGAGGTAGCCGCGTTCAAGCGCTAGTGAATGCGCGACGCTTCTCGCCCGTCCTAACGTACCGACGAGCATAACAATTAGAAATTACAAGTGTGCACTTTTATTTCATCCCGCCTGAGCGGAATGCGCTTCGCCCGCTACAAAGGTGAAAAAGGGAGAACGATTCAGACAAGCCTGTAGGAATAATTCCGAGCACAGACAAGAATGAAAGCTTGGCTCCAAAAGCGAGGCGAAATCTCATTTACGAGAATAGCCTTGGCGCCTTTTTTATGAGGTTCGATGGTACTAGTTGGGCGAGCAAGGCATCTCGAAAGAAACTAGCAGACCGGCCAACGTTGAAACTGGAGGAACGCGTCAACGGTAGATTGCCTCCCTCGAAATCTGACGGTCTGTATTGATACTTGCGGGCAGTTCAAAAATGCGCCGCAAAATTACGTCCGGAGTGCCTTATTGTCCTGTCGCTGGCGTGTAAGCTCTCTCTCGGCAATATCTTTTATTTATACGTTCATTCAATTTTTCCAGTTATCTGCTTCACTTTACACCAATAAATGAGATTTTTATCTAGAATCTTTACTTTTTCATGACAAATTTGAATTTATAGTCGATAAATTTATTTAAGTTATAGAATCGATTTTTTTATCAATTAAAAACGACAAAATAAAAAATTTCTTTATTATCTTCTCTATCGAGGTATAAATTTTCGAAATTTAAAATCATTAGTGTAGAAGTTGTTATTAAGAATTGTTGTATTCAACGGATTCAAATAGAATTTTATTGGCACAAAGTTCAGTTATTAAATTATAAGTATTAAATATATCCAACAACATCAAGCTATATACCCTTTAAAGGAATTCTTATTGAATAAGATAATTAAGTTCATGTCGTTTAAAGTGCATGTCGTTTCTACGAATTCAATTGAATTAAAATTCTATTAATCAAGACCTTTATTTGTCATTTTTATTTTCATGACAATCGAATAGCTTTCTACCAAAAAATGAACGGAAACAAAGGAATGCAGATTAAAATTATTTCATGAGTAATGAATCTCACTGAAACCAGTGTAAATTAGATAGGTTAGTAATAAAATCGAGGAGGGTATTATGTGTGTAAAAAACGACATTAGGTGAAGCTCAAATTCCAGTACTCGTGAGCTCTTCCGAGCCCGATAGTATCCGAGCTAAAATAATCCGTACCAATGTGCGCGACGTTAAATCCGCCGGGTTCATAAACCTTCAATTAGATCTGGTAGCGGCGCTGCTCGCAAGGCCCCTTAGCGAAAAGCCTGGAGATCCGGAAAGCCCTCGACCCACTAATCCCCGGCTCCGTGCATTCGACACCCGATACTTTATTAAAAATCTCCCGAGCCTACATCCCCAGGGCGCGTCTCGTGCCGCTAATCTCGTAACTCCGCCCGTTCCTCGCGGCTCGACACTCAATTTCACGCGAAGGCGGGGCCTGGACTACTAACGCGCGACGTTCGAGAATGTTAATGAAACGACCATTACCCCGCGCCGATGAAATTGTAATGCCTCAGCCCCTGAGGTGCCGCGCGAGCGCGTCGGCCTCGTTAATCCACCCGCGCGGCGTCCTCATTAGAGGGGAACTCGGGCCGCGTCATGCCTAGCCCCCGATTGTTTGCTGAATGTCGAACAGTGAGTTGCGAGTGCCACTCGACTCGTCCACGCTCTATCGCGCGACCCATCGATCTATTATGCATCGTCCTTCGCTGGTGCGATCGCTACAAAGTCGCCTTAAAACTATCGCGTCAAATTGATATGGATAGATCGATCGTGTGGCTTTCGCTGTGATGCTCCGGCGAATATGGCTGATTGTAAAGCTTCCGGCTTGAAGCGTGATTTTGTATTCAACCAATAAATGTATTTTTTGCAAACTGAAATTCTCCTGAAAATAAACTAAAGGTTAAAGCTGAAATGTTTCGATCAATCAAAACGCGCGCACGCTGAAATTTATACGTTATAACATTTCGTTCAATCCATAACCTCAATTCGGCGTTATATTGGCAAATTAATTTCTTTCTTTCAATAGAAATGCTTTCTCATAGAGAAAACCATAGAGGTAATAGATAATGAGAAGTTCGAGAGAAGTGAGGAAGGCGCCGAGTAAAGAGAAAAGCGTAGAAAGGGTAGAAAGAAAGCGAGAAAACCGGAGGAGTGGGAAAATAAGGTATCTCTCATTACCTGGAATTCCCAGAACGAATAGAGACCATTACTTTTCCACAGAAGGAAAACTAGTGAATGGGTCGCGGCGCGGCAATAGGATACGCGTCGTCGACCCCACCGTGACTCGCTTGGCCAGTCACCTTACTTACGGCTAGCCATGCAGAATTGCAACGAGAAAGTGCGAATGTAGAGGTAGCCTTGCTTCCTTATCTTATAATTCTCCGGTTATATTACCCGTGCCTCGAATGAATTTGGCATTTGTTCGCATGTGACGTAGATTGAGTATCGCGAGTGCATCGTGTTTTTATAAATATATTTTTATCCGATGTTTCCTATAAGTCAATGCTGCCGAAAAAAGACAAATGATGATCGACAATACGAAAATTAATACGAATTTCTAATTATAATATCGACCAGAAGCGCTGTAGATATATGTTTATTACTCTTGAAATTTATCAAACAGGATGGCTGACCAATATATAATGTTACTACTTTGAATTGCAATGCTGCTATTTTGAGTCTAACCATCATATGCAGGAATATATTTGTTCACTAATAAATGTCGATAATTGGATTCTTTGCAAAACACAGTAAAATATTCTTGTAGTATTCGTAACTCCTTAATAATTAATTAAAATTATTCGTTAAAAATACGAGACAAAATAAATTAACAAATATTTATCACGTTCTAATATTATATTTAGATTTTTGTAAATGTTTTGTAGCCTAAATTACAATTTAAAATTATGCAACAAAGAATAATTCTAAAATTTATATTGTAGATGCCATCTAAATTGTAGTTATTTCAACTAACCGCAAAAATCATTATCATACCAATTATTCAAATTATATGATAAAATAAGTTTATTTCATATATAAGTTAAGCTTCTCACCTGATAATGATTATTAGTGATACTTTAAAAAGTTTCAGTTTGAAATAATATTAAAAAATAAATAATGAAGTACTTTATGTTGTGAGTCACGAACAGATCACAAAGATGAAGTTTAATATTTTCTTATTTTTTTATTAAAATAAATTAATACATAGTTCATATGCATTATCGAATATTTTATCAAAAATACTTTGTGTGTAATAGCAATGGAGTTAACAACCTTGTTTTAAAATAATGTTATTTAATATCTTGGTCTCCGATTGCTACAAGTTGAGATTATGTATTTACTTCCAATCTAGAATAAGCAGAGTGCACTTAAGCAGATAAAAGAGATATATTGCACGCAAGAAACAAATCGGACGTAGAAGTAGCAAACGTTTTCCGCGTACGGAAGCAACAAAAGAATAAAACATCTATAGCACCCTACAGAAAGGTCAGTTACAGCGATAAAATCCACGAAACTACCTGAAACCCAGTTAAATCGCACTTTTTCTCGTGCGACAACATTTACAAAGCGGTTCCTAGCCCACACCACCTGACCTCGTATACCCCTTTCACAGGAGATCTTCGCACAACGACTCGACGCAATGAAACCCAGCTCTCGGCCATTCGGCCGTGGGATCTAAAAGTTTCTATCACCTTTTTATTATCGCGACTGGCGAGCGGCATCACCCCCACACCCCGAAAAATACGGTTTATTCCTTATTCACCATTTTATACCGGGACGCGCGGGAAAATTTAGAGGAGCCCGAAATCAGAGCTGCGGGGCAAGCGGCCCGCCCAGGCGCCCATCCTGGTCGAGGCGGGACGCGGAATTGATTGCGCACGAGGTCGGGGGCAGGTCCCTATCGCCCTGCCATCTTAACGAAAAGATCTCGTAAAGAAGGGGGGCTTGAGGAGGGGTAGGGAGTGAAAAAGGCGCGAGCGGGGAGGTAGATAAAACACGGCGAGGCATCGCGAGCTGAGGCCGCCCGCGGGCACGTACCTGGGGCATAACGTGTGCATGTACGGCGAGGAGAGATCGTGACGCGATTTTATGGGCCGGTTTTAAAGGAGGCGGCGTCGGGGTGGGGTCATCGCCTTCGATTCGCCCGAGATAATTGCGCGGGCGATTCTTTACACTTTGCGGTTAATTGAATCGGACCGGGGTGGGGCTCTTGCTCTTTTAAGATGCGCGCCGCTCCGTCTGCCGTCGGTGATTATTTTACCGCCCACTTTCAATCGAGACTTCAAAACTTCCGCGTGAAAATCGTTCAAATCTTCAATATTTATAATAAACGGTGGAAGTTGTCAACTGTATGAGCGTAAAGAAAATTTTTAATTAAAAAAACTGAACTTTAAATCAGATAACACACTAGCTCCTCAAAAATCCCGTCCACGTATAAAATGCTAAAACAATTTTAGATGCAGAAGCTACCTATCAACGAAAAGTTTTTATGCCCACTTTAGGACTCTATACCAAAAAAAAAACGAAGTATCCATTTCGGCGGCCAAATTCAGGTCAAAGCCGCGCAAAGTTTTCTAGAATTTTTAATCTTTGAAATAGGTAGGCGAGAGCACCGCCAACGCAACTCGTAAACGTTGGAAGTTTCCTTTTTTGCTTTGAGAGAGCAAGAGTACGCCTGCCCACGGTTACGAGACACTGAATGTATGAGCGATATGAAGGGAAGGGAAAAAACCAGCAAAGTGGACGCACAGCGACGGATGGGTCTCTCACCGAGATAAGAGATGCTTCTTTCCTGGACAAAAGCGCGCGAGATTCCGTGCGATATCTTTTGCTCTGAGAGTGAGAGGTATACCTCCTTTTTGCGTCTTCTCTTTCTTCCCTGGATCGCGTTTCGTCTTTGTCCGGCGGGCCAACCGCCGAAGAGAATAACGAATGGATCGATGCTGGAATGAGCTAAATGGGACAATGGGACACAGTTAAAGGAGAATAGTCGACGAACAAGTGGAACAGAATGAGTCTGGACCGTAATGGCGGTAGGGAGAAGGGTGAGGGGTACTGAGAGGCAAGCAAGGGTGGATTCTAAACGAAAAAATCGAAAGAATAGGCGGGAATGAAAATTAAAGACTCTGTGGGGCAAGATGAATTGAAAGGAAGACGACAGCTGTATGAGATATTCAAGTGCTGTAGAGAAAGTCGATGGTTAAGAGATAATTCAATTGTAATTTTTACCATAGCTACAAATGTCACATCGTCAAGAAGGAAAATTATATTTAAGAACATTTGAGCAAAAAAATCGTTAGAATGGCAAGCCGAATGAAAATTAATCCAAATATTACGCAAAAAAACGATTTTTCCCGGTGTATTTCTCGTTTAAACATTTTAAATATTAATATTTTCACGACTCTTTTTAATTTATCGTTTTAATATATCCTTACCTTGGATAAAAACTTATTAGATTGCAAACTACGCCTTTGATTCTTTCTGCAAAATAGGAGTAAAAAAGACAGAGGGTGCTGAGCGCAACGAGAAAGAAGAAAATTTAAGTGCAGCATAAAGGGTATTCATAAACAAAGAGAAAATTAGGGGGGCGCGTGCGGAAGGAAAGCCACGGAGGCGCTGAAAGGAGGTGCGCGGGCGAACACGAGTAAGTGCGAGGGAGGCGACGAGATGAAGAGAGAAATCTTGGATGGGAATCTTTGAGTAAAACTTCATCCCCCTTTGGCGGTCGGTCCGCAGATTGGTTCGATCTAACGGGCGGGTGGTCCGCATTGGAGGCGATTATCGGTGAAATTCGATTGGAATTTATATAACCGATAGGGGGTGGGCCCAGCTGTGCCCCTCGCCTCAAAATGGTACTTATCAAGCCCACGAATGCCATATGAGAGTCACATTTAAAAGTCGTAAAGTGAACCGGGTTATCGCGCCATTCATATTTTACGAGACTTTTCCATCTCCACGGTACACAACCCACGATTACCATGTTTCTCTTACTCACGCCTCCCCCCCCCCCCCACACACTTTCTTTTTTGTATTACATTAGCAGCTGAAGAAAATGAGTCCAATAAACTCACTTTTGTTTTTTTGTTTTAAATTATCATTTTAATTTGGCAATTAGTTAGTCTTGTTAAGAGCATTTTTGCAGGCTCATATTTATAGCTACATAGAAAGGATGGTAAAAAATAGTACCGATATTATGAGTCATAAGATGTACGTATATTTCGTATGGCTATTCAAGATAATTTAAAAATGCAACAGCTTTGGGTCTCATTAAAAATATAAAAATAATAATTTTTAAATGAGTGATAAAAATGTTATGCTACATAATGGTAATTTCGTTAAATAAATTAAATGTAGCAATGTTTACAAAGTGCTAATGCAACCTATAGATATGCATATTATAGCTCTATAAGAATACAAAGTATAGTTAAGCTAAAACAAAGTAAATAATATTTTTGAATAAGTTGAATAAATCCTATCATGCCAATCATTACTTATTCTCTCGTATTATCTATGAACAACTTCTACATATTTTGTATACTTTTCAAAATGTATTTAATTACATTTCGTGATATTTTTTTATCATAAAATTTTGATTTTTTTGTTTTTTTTTTGCATATTCTTATACAGGCATACATTCAGCAAATTCTGCAATTCATAGGCCAGGCAGTTCTTGATTACTTATATAAATTATGCAATAGAGAATATACAGCTAATTTGTGTATATGAGTTAACATCTCCACTTCATTACCGGAGCTTACCATGTAGACTTTTGAGACCGTTATTCTTGCAGATACTACTCGATAGATCGAGCTCATGAAGATCAATACAAGTAGTATACAAGTTTAGTATATAAAATGAGTGTGCAAGTAGAATATATAGTTAGTATATCTTAAATGCAAAGTAAATGTATAATCTTCTTATATTAGTTGACAATATATGTCTTGGAAATATTTAGTCGTTGGTTTTTTCATTTATCCCTTGCACTTTTCTTCATATTGGCTGACTCCCTCTTGCTCATCACCCAGATGTATTAACTTGTCTTTTATACATCAAAAGTTGTCTTATATGTAAATGATTATAATTAGAAAAATGGTACAGATTTGTACTACGAATTTCTTTAATTTTTTGATTCAATATCGCTACCAGTATGACATGACTGGTACGAATTGTCCTCTGTTCAGGTCAAGTATTATGCAATAAATAAAAAATAGAGTTTTCAATTGTAACATCATATTATAGTTATCTAACTTGACATTTATTTTTAGTTCAATTTCTATGTTTCAAGCTAATCCTTCCATTACTATGGGCCATTGGTACACTAACTAAGAGAGTGAAGCGTGTCGTAGTAATGTAAATCTTGTGCCTGTACAGTTAGCCTCTCGTCCCTTGTTCGTCTTACACGGTAGTTGCTATTGCTGTGACAGCTTTATCCATGCCTTTGTATACCTAAAGTTTAATGTTAAGCTTGTTAGACAGATCCAGCTTCATTCCTACAATTCTAGAATCTTGGCCCTTGAGCCTGATAGTATCTTTCTTTGTGAAGAAGCTATGTGGTCATTGCATTTCTGGATGGTCTATAATTTACGCAATTAAAACAAATAATTATTTTCATAATAACAAAATTATTTTGCATGAATTGATTTCCATCAGTATACTACACTACACTAGTAATACTATACTAATTTATGCTTCACACACACTATTGATATTTTGTTACATTTATTGTGCATAAGCAAGGTATTTGGTTTGACTCACCGTCACTTTTCGTCAGACATTAAATTTCTGTTTCAGATTTTGCTAACTTTAGTATTTAAGTCCTACATGCGATTGTTAAGTTTATTATATTTAATTATAACTTGTAATTACAAAATCAGAGATATCGTATTAATAACATGATTATAACAAAAATGTAAAATTTATAGGATTAAAAATAATTAATAACTTTTGTTTTATTAAGTTTTTTATAATATTCCTTAAATTATACAACTAATCAGAATTATTTTATTAATTTATAATTATATAATTATAGATAATTTAATTTTCGTAACTTTAGATTGCCACTTTTAATAATGCTGGAAATGTTTTGAACTGTTTCATGTAGAATTTCATTAATTAGAGGTCAGTTAAACCACAATAGCTGAACCAGCAAAGCTAACCTGTTGAGAACTATATAATATTTGTCTTAGTTGATGAACTTATCTTATTTTTAGAAATAAAATATTATATTTTTGTTAAACGTTCATGTTAATATTTCATGTATGATTGACGTCTTCAAACAGAGGTGTTAATCATTTGACCTAGAAAAAGATGTGGATGTTATGGCTTAAAGTAATAAGTGATAAAAAAGTAAAATCTGGTATCTTTAATGAAAACGAAATGTAACCTTCTGAATAAAGGATTGTATCTTTCAATGATGCACACGAGTTAGATCCACGCTCCGAATCAGTCAGGATAAAAAGATTGTTAATACACAGTCGTCAGAGAGCTCTTAGCATTCTCTTGCAGCGTCAAAGATGATTGTTTTTAACCTTTCTTATTATGTTTATTTTATAAAAGAATGAATATAGAGAGGTGCACGGGTGCGCTCACTTTCCAAGTGGCAGAAAAGCGCTTTTTTCCGGCCCGTAAAACCGAGTTTACGGGCCAAGTTGCGAATATGGCTTCGTTACTTTTTATACGCGCAAACGCCACTGTGGCCCGAGTTTGAGAAAGTGCTTTGATGCAGTAACTGTTTGGAGAGGGAGAGCTAGTGAGCCGATCGTCACCGGCCCCCCAGTCTCCCGAGTTAGGCCAAAGTGGCTGGCTAATCACGATAAATGTTTACCCTGAAAATGGTTAAAATCCTACTTTGTTACGTCGTAATGTGTTTTAAGGGTCGGGACAAGTGAAACTAGTTTGACAAAGTCATCATTTTGACGAGGTGAAGTTTTTCATGGGCTTCATTTTCGCTATTTTTCACTTGGAAATATGCTCTTGCACAAATTAGTAACATTTAAATTCAATTATATTAAATATATCAATCATAACTTGAACATATTGGATAAATTATATAACATATGCAATATTTGAATTAATTCAATATTTAGGTAATTTTACAATGATTTTTACCTGCTGAAGTATTATTCAGTAAACTTTTCATTAGAAAACAATTTTCGCTGTAATAAAAATTTGAATATTTAAGAGAATGTAAATATGAATCCTTTTTTGAGAATAAACGTCTCTGTAAACTTGGTTAATGTTCGATGAACGACTCAAACACTGAGTCAACAGTTTCAATCAATACTTTACTGACACCTAGAAATCAATAGTCTCATGATTTCTGTAATAATACCATAAAATCTTTGATAACATTGAAAGACAATCATAAATTAGAATCATTTAAAATCATCAAATATGCCAACTACATTAATTATCACTTTCATTTGCTTTATTTGCATAAATAAAAAATTGATTGATTAAGTTTAACTAAGTTTAACACAGAAATTCTACCTTTTCAGGTAATCGCGTAGTCTGAGACTATCACGATATAACATTAACTCCGCTATTTATCCAATCATAAATTCAAATTCAATTTTAATATGCGTAATCGTAAAAGAATACAAAATACCTTTACTGTTGAGAATGTTTACTGGTAACTGGTTACTGGTAAATATGTAATTCTACGAATTTAATTTGGCTCTAAAAATACATAAGGATGTAAACAAAGATGACGTCACTTTGTATGCTTACAATTTAGATTTATAAATGTCATTTTGATAAAATACAATTAAGCAGATTTTAAAAACTGATATAGACAACTAATGCGGAAGATCGCAATTGCATATTGTTTGGGATCGCTGTCAGTACCAAAGTAGTAACGGACCTGATAGAACCCAAAATTTTCAGTTGCATCGTCAAATAAATAAATATATAAATATATTATAAATTATTTGTAAAAATTCACAACGAGATATTGAATCTCTTGATTTCATTATTAGCAAGAAGCTTTTTTCAAAATGAAGGTATAATCTACATTTAAAACAAGTGATACAATTTATACAAACTGATTCATAAAGAGTTATAACATAAATATGAATGAAAATAATAATTTGAAAACCAAACTTGTTTTACTAGGAAAAAAGCAAGTTATGGTACATTTTAGTATTTTTAATTATAACTTTTTCTGATATAGATCAACTGCAGAATGAACAAGTTAAACAAATAAAAGTACAACATATTATAAAAATAAAGATTACAAAATTTTATTTTCTTAATAAGTTGTATGTTTTACCTCGGTTTTTTCAAGAATAATTTCATTTTTTAATAGAAATATATTTTTATCGAACAAGGTAATTTTTCTCATTACGAAATCTTTATATAAATTTATAATATTAAATGTTTGTAAAAAGCTGAAACTTCCGCACATTTACTTCTGCTTTCAACCGCGATATTTTTACGGATATCTCGAATAATGACCAGAAATCATCTCTGCAACGGGGAGCTTTCTCACAAGCCATAGACTACGTCCTTGATATCTGTTGCTCCTATCCTTAAACAGAGTGGTGAATCTGCGGCGGTGAACCGAGGCGCCTCGAGTGAAGAAGAGCGCAATCCCCAGGGCGAGCGCTGCGCGACCCAACGCGCAACTTGGATTATTTATGAAACGAGCGTGTTTTCGCCCTACCCCAAGACTCTGTGTCTAGGCCTCATTGACGCGGAGCGAGTGCTTGTTACGCAGGTTTTCTGGCTGAGACGCATCTCCGAGAACGCCGGCGCTGCTCTAGGCGGCCCGATTGCCCTCCCTCCAAGCTCCCCTGCCCCTTTTATGCGCGCACGCGTTACCCTCTCTTCTTCATTTTCCCCCGATCCGCTTAGCTCGCCTCGTGAAAACGGGGTATCCGCTCGCGGCCGCCACGTTAAACTTTACGGAGGGGCCCCCGATAAAGTTGTTGCCGCTCTTTTTATTGTCTCGCGACTGACAAGGAGCGGCCCTCGAAGGCCGACGCGCGGCTATCCGAGGGGAGTCGTCTTTCTTTGAGTAGACTCTATAATCCCACGCGCTTGCCTTGCGCTCCATTTGGTCGCGTCGAGCCCAGAGTTCTAAATATCCCCGGCGCTCGGTTAACGGGGTCAGCTTTGCCGATAATGCGCGTCCGAGCTCGGACTTGGCTCCCCGAGCGCCGGGACATTAGCATCGCGTTTGATCCTGAAATAACAAGGAAAGGTCAAGGTGGCCTCGCCGCTCGAGTGCTTAGTCCTGTAATAGCAGTTTAGCTCCTCTAACTTGACCTCGCTCCGTGCGCGCCCCGAGTTTCTAATTAATTCCGGAAACATACGCATATTAGCAGTTTCTCGGCCCCCGCGTGCGCACAGCTCTAGTTATCAACAGATTAGACGCCAGGAGAACTTATCAGGAGTTTAGCCAATTTACACGTAGATTACAAGAAAATTGTAGATTACATTCCGACGGCTGCGATTATGTTGAAATGTAAGTTTGCGCTTGGCTTCCATTGCTCTCTATAACGTTTAGCTAATGTAAATCAGAGCTCAGCTATTCCATCCCACTACGCTCTCGTAATGTTCGATCCAGGAAAAGAGGACGCACAGACGTGTATATTAAGCGTCTTCGTTTCGGAACCGCTTCGCGCGAGTGCGAACAGGATGATTGTGCGGTTGAAACAAAGCCGTCGTCATGTCGCGCGATAAAAAACAAGGTGTTAGATACGATATACGCTCTCTCTGTCTCTTTCTTTCTCTCGGTTTAGTTACCGAGTTTCACCGGCTTAATCTTGAGAGGTTTAATTCCCCTCGCGTGACTTGACACATATAGGCTCGACCCTCGTCATTATTTTGTCGCGAGAAGAGTATAATAAGGCGCCGTTGTCGATTGTCGCGACAGCGAGCCATTAAAGCGCCCGCTCACGATCTAATTTTTCTTTTCCTTTAACATTACACAACGTTGAATTTACCGAGTTTTACTTTTGCAAGTGTAATAATACAAGTGTGGCATAAATGTAATTGTGCAATGCATTTAAAAGAAATATCGTTTTCATAAAATTTAACCATAAACATATAATTAATTCTCCAGAATCAGGCTAGTATACTAATATCAAAACACACAGTAATAAATAGCTGTAAAACGAAATCCATTAAACTATTTAACTACAGAGTGAAACAACTTTAATCAAGTTCTAAATACAACGACCAACAATTAAAACAAATAACAAAAGAAATATAAAAAAGAAAATGCACAAAAAAAGAATAGAACAACAAATAGGGTGACTTTGTCAGTTACCTTAAAACCTCAAAACCAACCCAAGCCAATAAAATCATAAGAAAAAACACATTTGAATACAATTCAAGTTTTGGTCACCCGTCTTCGCATCGGACATACCAAAATAATTCACCAACATCTACTACAAAAAGGAAATAGAACAAACTATGAAAATTGTAAAATCCCTATCTCTATCCCAACATATATTACAGCAATGCGTAAAATTTAGTGAAGAACGCAAACAATTTTTATTAAAAAAGACTCTAAAATAAGATCTAAACGATACACAAATTCTTGAAAATTGATTGAAGTTCATGGATAAAACAAAATTTATATTTATATAAAACATAAAATAAAATGTGCAATGCTTAATGTATTATGTAATGATTCTTATGTATATAGTACATTTAAGAAACGTATAATACCGTTTAAGCTGCTAATATACAGTGACTACGGAAAAAGTATATACTAAATAGTATATACTTGCGTATACTGCTAGGCATATATAATTAAACCATTGAAAGTTATAAATTTTTTTATCATGCACAAAATGTACTTAGTGTTTCACACAAGTAGAACTCACCGAGTATTGTCAGACAATTACCACTTTATGATTTCAATGTTATAATCCTGCATAATTTTTATGCATGTTTTCACAGTTGCTTTGATTGAAATCTTTTAACGATCGTGAGACCTATAAGAGAGCGGTAATCGTGGAACATGCTATATTGATCGCTGCAACCAATTGCAAAAAAAGCAATGACCAAAGCTCCTTCTTACAGAACCTTTCGAACAATTCGGCAAGCTACAGCTCTTGGCTTATTTCTCACGGCATTATTTTTACACCGGTCCGATCCAGCCCTCGGCCTCAACCCAGCCTTCTCCCGCCCCTTTAATGCGAGTACTTGTTCGTGCCTCCGACCGCCCGCATTCTTCGGCGGTTTTCCCTCGACGGCGCACCGGGCTTGCACCAGGAAGCCCGGTGAGTGCGCGAACTGCGGCGGAAAGAGCCGGTCTTTTCATTCCCGGCAGGGGGGCCACGTGGGCCGCCGCGCGGCGGCCGTAATGGATCCCCGCAGCATTCTCGAAATTAGGTACGGGCGTTTCCTCCTCCCGCGTGATCCCGAGAGCCCTGACTTTTTCGCGGGATCCGGGGGGAGAGCGGCCGACCCGGGCTTTACGGGCCTCTTTGAGCGCGGATTATTTCGTTATGGGTCTAATTTCGTTTGTTACAATGATCACGGGGGACTCGGGGTATTATTACGGCGTCGACTTCTGTGCGCGCTTCTTTACCCCCGTGAGAGTGGACTTTTGGCGGAGGCACGCGCTGTTTAGATAGAGCCCTCACGCTGAAGTGGGTAGTGGATTTAGCGGGTAAATGCGCTCGGATGTGGATTTAAAGAGATTCATCGGTTTAAACGTACTTTCCGTCCGCTCCGCCCAGCTTATTAAATCTCAGATTTATATATAGAGTTAGTTTATAACATTTTTCCTATCCCCTGCTTTCTCGCGGAACTCTATTAAATGATCTGACGATGTTGATGGATGCAAATTATACTTTCCTCTCGTGTCTTCAAACGTACAGGTATTAAAAAGGAAGAGCTTATCTTTTACTTTCAAGGAAATCCGATTGTTTTATTCTAGAATACTTCTCGAGTCATATCTATAATTGTAGTATTTTAAACTTATTTATCGTATGATTTTAATGCAGTTTCTTTCTTGAGTCAAATGTATGATATAGTTTGCAGAATATCTAAAAATGTAATATACTTATATATAATATATAAATATAAGAATAATTGATTTCTTAAGTGTTATACACATATTTAGTATGTGTACAACGAGTACAACTATTAATGCTATTTTTTTGTAAACGAGTAATTTCACAAACTTAAATACGAATTGTCGCGTTATCTAGATATTAATGTAATCCTTTTTTTGCCGAGACTTTTGCTCATTGTGTACGTTGCGTGTCGAAGATTGACAAATTAGGTAAAATAAATTCTAAAGTTCTATTATTTAGTTTACTCTCCTAATTTGATACTAAAAATTCAAAGCTATATTTCTTTATTAATATAACAAGCTATAATTTCCATGTATCAGCACTTTATCAAAAACTGTTTGAAAAGCTTTCATTTTCAACTACTTCTTTATTGATCCTTATTGGTACCTTATAAATGCTGTTACAAAATAAGAATTATTATAAGCGAGTAAGAATTTTAGTTGTAAATACAAATATGACGAATAAGGTTGAAATAAAAATTGGTATAAAGTAGCACATCGAGAGTAGCATATCAAATATTTGCAAATATTTGAAAATGTATCCGCAACAGTTTACGCCTCCTGTGACAGGCTATAGTGGCGCCAAATTTTCCCTCGCCGGCAAGATTGCGAAGCTACGATATCAACTTAGATTCATCCGAGTCGTCTTGTATACGATGCTGTGCCCGATATTCATACATATTTTACCGATAAGAATGTACGTGTATGACTTTGAAAATAATCAAACCTATTTGTACCAGGGAAACAGTATTAGGAGTTAGAAAGCTGCGATGCGTAGCGAGCCTATCATTACGAGAGGTGCACATCTCGATGGAAGCGTGCCCATGATCGATACACAGCTCAGTGTTTCGTTATCGCATCGAATTCGGATGACTAGGGAAGGTGAAGGAACATAGTATGGATGTAAACCAGGACTTAAAAGGATCTCTGGCACATTTTAATGTAATGTCCATTTGAGCTCACACATTAACTTTAAAGTATTATTTTAAATATTAGTATTTTGTATGCAAAATCAAATTATTGTAGTAGTATAAATATAATATAGTTAATTTATAGACTTTTAATCCTTAGTTAATAATTCTCAAAATAAATTAAGTTGTTATAAATAGTATTTCGCTTATTTAAAGAATCCTAGTTGATTGAATAGAGGCCTTAAGGAAATAAAACTTGAAATCTAGTATTAGAATTCGGAACTTTAAAAATACTTCTTATGATAATAATAAAGCATGTAGGAACTTAATATTGAAATTAATGAACTGATTGGATCTGTTAAATTGATCTTAAAATTAACTTATTATTGGCTTATTAAAATGACAGAATAATCGATAATAAATAGAGGAAAAATAAAATAAATCGCCATGTCGGGGTAATCGAGTCGAAATATCAATGCTCTCAATTACTGAATCGCGCTGAAGAATTGGACTGAATAATTTCAAGAGCTTCCCCGGATATTCACTCTGAGATCAAAGGTTGACCTGTAACTAGTATTCCACCATTTGGATCGACTAATACATAGGTCAGACTCGCCGAGGCTCGGAGGTTGGGTAGATTTTCAAATTATTCGTAAAGTACATGTGAATCGTAGATAGATTTCGCATAGTCCTCTTGCGACGAAATGATCCCTGTATTCCATATATATGCACGAACTCAAATGCAAAGGAAGTGTGAAACAAGGCTTTGTTCGGCGTTACCACTGTGTCTCTCTCTACTATTGTATATATAACTTGTTAACTCTTTTGCTTGTGGTCCAGTATCTTTGATGCAAACCGAGCTCAATAGACACTAACGAAAGGGAATACTCAAATTATAGAAAACATCTCTCGATAATACACGTCTGCTCTCTGAAAGTAGATTATTTATGATTTCATTATAAATTATTCAAATTTTATTACAAAGTATGTTAAGGCTATTCAGCTGATAATACACGGTATTAATTCTTATTATACTCCCAACACATGACGAAATTTATTAAGTGATAAAATTATTACGATGCTAGGCAGTATATTAGATGCATAAAGTGCAGTAATCCTGTCATATCATTTAATTCCACCCTGTTTGAAGAAAAAGCCTAAATAGAAAACTGTACTTTAATACATTTACTACAAGTATTCATTACGGCTTTGATAAACTGAAAATAGAAGTATTATTTAGATTAACAATGAATATAAAGAAAAAAAATATAATAGAAATAAAAATTTTAAGTTTTCTTGCTATTTTTACTTTGTGTTATTGATATAAATGTTTTATTTATCAAACATAATAAAAATTAATTATAAGAATTATTTATTATGTTAGTTATTTTAATTATAAGACGTAAGTCTTATATTCAGACTACAATATAAATATTAAAATTATTAGATTAAAATATTTAAGTTAAAAATGTTTTCAATTTCCTTTATAACTATGTAATATATATTTTCAATTTATACCGGCATTATACAAATTTGAATTAAATTGTATATGCTTCATTAGAAAATTCAATCAGGTTGTGAATTCAATTGTGCAATAGATGTATTATTTTAAATCCTGATTTACATTTGCAAATAACCCTAATTAAATTTAAACAAAATAAATACTTAAAAATAAACAAAATATAACAAAAGAATCCTTTTCTTAAATAATTATCATTAATCTAAGTGTAACGGACAAGGACAAGGAAAGGATAATTTATTCGCGACGATGAGGTTAGATTACAAATTAAAAGGGCGGGTGTGCCGTAGCTCTTACCTATTCGGCTCGATCTCAAAACAATAGTGGTGAGCCCGCGGCCCGCGGCGAGTTCGATCGCCACTAATCACCATCCCCACTCCTCGAGTCACCGCGGCCGCGCGAGTCGCGGCACCGAACAAAGGGCCGGCGCTCCGAAATTTTCCGAGGCTTCCCGAAAATGCTGCGATTGTCACGGGATTACCGAGTGCCTGACGGCCACAGAGAGTAAACTCCCCGTACACGCGGGGTGACCTTCATCTACCAGGAGCTGAGCTCCGCGAGGCCTATGACGCTTCAGGCAGGCCCGTGTGCCTACCTGAGCGGGTGGCTGACGCCACGAATCCCCTACGGATTCGCGCGTGGGTAATCACCGTTTCAAAACGCGCCTTTTTCCTTTCGTACAAGGCACTCCGGCCTCCCTTGCCCCCTCGAGGATCGTGGATGATGATCAGCGCTATTTATATGTCCGCATTAAATAAATAGTCATTCATATGACAATCAAATAATTCTAATATCGCTTACAATAATTCAATTAAAAACAATCTTAACGCTGTACAATAACAATCATTAGCCATAACAACCACAACACTAAGAGCAATTTATTAAAATCAAAATTTAAATGCAAATCAAAAATAACTGTTTTAAAATTATTTCTCAAAAAATAAATGCTTATTTTTAAGCTTTCTTTCTCTCTTCTCCTTCCATATTCACCATTCTCTTTCTCTCTCTCTCTCTCTCTCTTTCTCTCTGCAGGCGCTAGATATATGTACGATTTTTTATCTTTAACTGCGAAGGATTTGTTTGTACCTGCGGGTAAAAATGTTTCTTCGGTACACTCCATCGACCAGCCGAAATATTATTTCAGGCATGCGGGTTGCATGAACAGAGACCGATTTCCATACAGTTTAATTTTGTCCTGAAAACAGAGTTGTCTTTTGATAGGCGCCCAATCATCCCATAATCTCCAAACCTTCACTCTCTTTCTCTTCCTCCTTATATCTTAAAATAAAGGTAAAATATTATTTCAAAACTTGAGATTCCAGAAACATTTGTAAATTCATTCTGGTTTTTTTAATATGAAATATTTTTGAGAAGCGAAGTCCTTTGTTTCAGATTATCAGATTGTAACTATTTTATTATTTTATTTATTGTAATTTTACTTTTATATGATTTTGTTGTTTTTTGCATGAAAATGACAATGTATTACCAGCTTATATTATCTATATCAATAATAATAATCTATGAGTTAGATTTAAAGCTTTATGATTTGTTCGAAAGCTGCTTTAATTGGTCATTTGTCGCATTTTCACGTGCACATTATTATTTATACATAGTAGACCAGAGTAGTTTTAATACTTTACCAATTACGAGAAACCAATTTATTTCTTCTAAAAATGATTTGCCATCTATCCATCATTCTTCAGATCTATTCATTTCCACGTGTCCTTCAAAACGTATAGTTTACACAAGCAGCTGCATATAAAGTCAGCGACGCATCGTTCACACGCATGAGCAATTTCTAGGTGGCTTTGAAAAGGTCACGGAGAGGTGGTGAGCGCGTGATAGCAGCCTCCGCGGCTGAGAGGCAAAAAGGATCTCTGCGCGGCGCATCGCGGGAGAAAGTGATATTCGCGGCAAAGGCGCGTCAGGGGGAACTGGCAGTCTGCCACGTCCTCATCGCGCTTTGCTTTATGCGGCCCCGCTACCGTCGTCCCCTTTCGCGGGGATTCCAGCTTATTCGCCGCGGCGCGCACTAATTGAAAAAGAATATTTAGAATATGTACCGCTCTACGATCATCATTCCGCCCGAAGCGGGAGTCCACTTCGTATTTTTATCATTTACGCACAATGAGCGGGGAGTATAATAGATGCGTTGTCGAAGTTAATAAAGAGCTGCATCTTTCTCGAGTTAATAACGAATATTTATACCGCGAATTGAAAAGCTATTTACAAATTGAATGGTCCGAAGATAAGACCGCCTCACTTTAATAGTTAATCCTATATATTCAAGGAGCAATGAGTCGTTTTTCGCCATTCTCGTGCTTTTCAGCAAACGATTACCTAAAATGTTGCATAAGTGCTAAATTATACATTTCGAGATTTAACGTAATGGTAATAATATGAATTTTGCATTTATTATCGGTATTACTTTTTTAATATTTATATTACATTGTCGCATAAAATAATATCTACACATAAAATAATATTTACGCATAAAAAAATATTTTACGCATAAAATAGTACCTTTAAGTTAGATGATTTTTATTTGTATATTACAATCTACTGTTTAAATCAAACGATATTAACGTAGTAAAATATGTAATTATTTTTATTTAACTAAAAGAAAATAAATGAAAATTAAAATTATTTAAACAGAACATGTACGTATTCAAGTATTGTCAAAATCTTATTCAAATCTAAAGGATATCAATTAAGGACAGTGATTCAACAGAAATGAACAACTTTCAGTATTCAACGCTGATTTTTTAGAACTTTGTATCAAATATAATAATTACAACTTATATGCAATACTGCTTTCTATATTAAAGTTCAATGTCTAATGACTACACGATTAACGATTACCACTACCCACGTAGCATTTAATATTGCAACGCACGAATATCACTATATTATGGAAATAGTTTCGAAATTGAGAAATATCGTATCAATATTGTAACAATATTAAAAGTGATATATTAACGATAAAGTATTCAAGAAAAAATTCTATGTAAAAAATAAAAAATCACAATTGAGTATATTGGCGATATTGTATAATTACAATTTGCAATAATTAATAGAACTTTAAAGTTTCAGAAATATCACATCAATATTTTTGTAATTATCCCTGCAACGATACAATATCTTTTAAAAATGCCTCTACAAGATTGTTGCAATATATTGATTCTACTTAGAATTTTTACAGAAACGTGGCCTCTGTATAATTTTGATTATGTGACTGCCCGTAGTACAGAGGTTCATCATTAGAGCTGATAATGTGTTAAAAGGATCAGAAGGCACTGATAAAAGATTCTAGAGATTAATTTATTCATGAACTGGGACATTCATAGACATATTGAGCCTATGTACTTCAAAAATGATACAGACTTTCGTGAAATTGCTAAAATTAATAATCGCTTTTATTAAAAGAGTTTAAAGCAACATAAATAACTTTAAGCTCTACTTTAAGTTTATAATACAGAACCTATAACAATATATAGTACTGCTGCAGATCTCAGTTTCCTAATTGCCACGAGTAATGAACCGTTCAAAATCATTGACCTATACCACTGTACCTGAAAACGCTATTATAACCGACAATTACATGCACAGTTGTACGACAATTGTATAAACGAAAAATGCGAGTCGCAAGGATACAAGTATATGTCGCGTATTTTCGTGGAGAAGCTTTCCCATCTCGTTACTTACCTCAATCTCAGAAAAAAAGTATATTCAGTACACTCGATTATCCATAAAGGGGCATGTTGCTACGGTGTGCCGAACACCACAACTCCATCTCGATTTATCGATTGTAACAATTTCTCTATTCATTTCTGATAGTAGTAGAGTATATTTTTAGGTCGTTTTTCTTCATTCAGATATAAAAGTGATTTACTAGCAAGCAGAAATCATATTTTTATAAATTGGTAGTTTCAAGAAATTAGCTACATAAGTACGTATGATTACAAAATGATTACATCGGACGATTATCATAATTCTTTCATAATGTAAATTATATTTTTAACAATTAAGTAAAGATGAAAGACAGAATACATTCATAATTGCAACGAATTTATGTGGACAACAAGAAATTTAACTAGCATGCATTATTACAAATTTTAATGAGCATTTATTTAAGTATGCAATGTATATTCTTTTCAGCACTCATCTTTCATATAACTTAATATTAAAAATTATAGTACAACCATTTTGAAAACATTCTTAGCAAAATTAATTATATTTATTAAGGCTATAATTCTATCTCGAAGATAATGATAATAGATAGGAGTGTCTACATCGTAACCTTATTCTTTACTTTTCTTCGAACAGTATGGGTAAATCTTCCAACTTCACCATTTAGTCTTTTATCATCGGGTCTGGAAGCAGTTTGTCTTATCGAGAAATCTACTTCTCATTTTTTTGCCACACTGTTCTTTACTATTGCTTATCAAGGTTCTTAAGCTTATATAAAAAATCAAAGAAAATTATCCGTATAAAATCTATTGAAGATTTTTTAACAACATTCTCGATCATTTGCGAAAATCTCAATTTTTTAACCTTAATACATTTGAATAAGCATTTATCGACATTATTTTCTACTTATTCTTTCACTAATTGTATAAAAATTTTATAATCGCATCAAAACGTAACTAAAATTAATACTGCAAAATAAATGTTATTAAAAGCTTTTAACCTAACTTATTAATGGTATACCTAACTGAATTCTATACCAATATTGGGTATCACAATACAAACACATATGTATTTGGTAAACTATTCTATTTATAGCAATAGACTTGCACTATCTCCTAAAGTACATCCTTTAAGCTGCTCGTCGCGTACCCGCACCATTGCCCAACGACTATTTTTCTAGATTTTATCGTCTTTTATCAAGCCACGTGGTCGCGCTATGAGAAGGCACACGGTTCTCATCAAGTCTGGTCGATACGCAATAGTAGAGATGTCCTCTCTTCCTAGCCCCCAAGACGCATTCACACCAATGACCCAAGGCCGAAAACGAGGGGAAGCTACTCCCTTACGTTCCTCGTGGATCGTGCCGGATAACGATACTGAGCACTTGTCGTTTCTCCTTGTCTCCTACTCGATCTACGACTGCAGCATTTAAGCTTCCTATCACTTCATCCCTCCTTCTTTTATTAATTCGCGGCGGATTGACCTTTTTGCGCGTTCCTCGATTTGGATCACCCGAGATTACGGAAGTACCTACGTCGACTAGTGCGAGCAGAACTATTGAACCAGGCGATAACACGGCAACTTGGGAATCGCTGCGGGTAGGCGATTCGGTGCCGTTGTTTTAATGGTTTTCGGATGCGGGAGCATCTATAAAATACCAAAATATCCCTAACAATTGTTGTCACAGAGAAATTTTTTTATTTATAGGACAATTTTGAAAGGAGTATCTCTATTGTAGCGTAACATTGCAGGATAGTGTTATAACCCTGAGTATATCGCAAATAACTAATAGTAGCAATCGGTTTTCGCAACAATTGGTCAGATTGCAGAACTTCCGCGAAAACTACAAAAGTGATCGAAATAACTTTCAATGCAGAAAGTTTCTCGTTTTAGGATAAAAATATTGTAACCAAATGACTCAAGGTAAGGGTTAAAATTCATTAAAAAATTAATATAACTGAATTTAATTTTCAGTGCTTTTTCCAAGGTTACTCAAAGATAGGAAATGTACAAGAAAGATAAGTTTTATAGTGATGACAAACAGGATAAAATAATCATAATACACTAAAGTTTCACTATTGTCGGCAAATCGACATATTAATGATCGAGAATATCGTTTAATCTTAGTGTGCAGTAATCGAATAAACATGCGGTATCTCTTGCATAGCATTATTAATGAAACAACCATTTCTCGTTAATACTTAATGTGAAAAGACATTGACAAAAAATAATAAGACATGGGTACGAATATCTAACAAATATATTTTTTCTACAATTTAGTAAAAATTTAAAACATTTGAAACTTTTCAATTTTTTTAAATTTAAGTTTCACTGTAAATATTAAGTAAGGGTATAAATTTAGTGGTTTAATTTAAGATTTTAAAGCACGAATGAGAAACTTAGTATTGAATTTCTAAATTTCTAATTACGCAATGATGTTTAAATTCTTAATTAATTAACTTCATTAATTTTATAGTCGATTTTATATTGAAAAATCATGAGATCAGAACGCACACCAAAGTTTCCTCTATTTTTGCTACAGAGATGAAATCCAATCCATTCAGAAGACTTAAGAATCTCCTTTCCTCGGTAAATGATTTCATGTCACGATATCAGTATATAAAATATTAATTTTTTCTAGTCTTAGATTATTTTTTAGGTACCGTTTATAAGAAAAGTTTGCAAGTGATAATGTAATGTAAATATGCTGTGAAATTTAAAATTATTCTTCTTGCTTCTAGTGTAAGAATTATTTATTTGCCAATTTAAAAATATATTTTGATTTTCAGAACACTATGAAATCAGCCGAATTACCTCTGGATTCTATGTCGCTGACTTCGTGTATCGAACAGAATTTCAATAGTGTTCAGAGTTCACTAATGGATAACAATTAATCGATCGATTTAAACGTGACAGAGTCATTGGATAAAAAAATTAAAAAATTTGAGAAAAAGGACTAGCTTTTTGGCATTTCAGATTAATTCTATATCTCACTTTATGTTTTAACTACAACTAATGTAAATGAGTTCTTATATCCCGTTTTCTTCAGTTACACATAAGAGAATAGATTGTATAAATGTACAAAATAATGATACTCAATATTTTAAATATTTTAAACGTTGTAACAATTATACTGTAAGTTTATGTCATGTAACAGCTTTAAAACAAGAGTGACAAATAAATATATTACGTATAGAATGTTATTATGTAAACAAGAACGAAGAACAAGAAAATGATACTGATGATGTCAAAAAATTTAAAACATTAATTTATTATGTTATTTATTAAAAACTACAGAATAAGCAGAGACATACAATAAAAAAGATAGGATCAATTATAGCTTTCAATCAGATAAATCGAAGCGCATACTTAAGATTCAGCGTTCAAAGAAACTGTTATTTCTCTGATTAGATTACATATATTTAGGGGTATATATTTGATCTAAAACGTGTTCATATCAATATCATCTGTATTAAGATGAAGGGAAGCGATTGGCTCTCAAAATTGTCTTCCTTGGCAACCGCTCCCCCGCAACTCCGCACCTCGAAGAATCGTTCATGAACCCAAGCCACACTAGTGATTCGAGTGGTACGTGCTACGAGACCAGGGCAGCGATTCCCGAATGCGATCTCGCATATTGTGCGGAGTCGGTCCATTTCGAATTGACAACGTTACTCGTCGGGTGGAGCGACGCGTGGCGCCCGGAGTACAGGCGGGTCGACTAGGTCACCGCTCTCCTCTCTCACGCACGCCCTGGATTAGATGCCGTTACCTCGCATAACGCAGTAGACGCATAATCTGCTCCCTTATACGAGACGCATATTGATCGTAAAGCCAAGATGTTTGGCCTCCCATAGAGCCTTTAGAGGGGGATTGCGCAATGGAACGTACCCTCTGTCCTAAACTTCACGGCTACGAGTGCTAGTGCGTGTTTGTGTGTACAGGGAAGGATTGCCAAACGCAAAAGTCCCAGAGGACAGGCCGGAGGCTGGGGCTCTATCTACTATGCTTGCCAATTGGATTAGATCCGGAGGAATTACGTCGCGTAACGGATCGATCCACGCCAATTTGGAATGGCACGTTTTTTACACAATTAACGCACATTAGTAAATTGGAAGGGAATACAGGTAGACTCAAAATAATGATAACCATGCTTCAGGAAAATGCAAGTTTCAACTATTTACTTAATTCGAAACTTTCTCGAAATATTTTCATATTAGTAGATTGAATTTTTGATAGAACAGGGCCTATAGGTATTTTATAAGCTTATTTTATTTAAATATGTAAAATTTTATCACTGTTGAAATTTGCTAGAAACTCGAAGATCTAAAATTTCTTCTGTATAATTTCATTTAAAACTACATTATTTAGAATACTACAATAGAGTGTAGGTTTTAACTGTCATAATTTTAACAATTTATTGTTTTAAATATACTTTCTTGAAAAATTAAACATTAAGTCACGTTCAAAAAAAAATTAAATGAGTATAATGTCTATAATTTCATTTAAAACCACTATTACTATAATACTAAATATAAAAGTAGAATAAACTATAAAAATTGTAAAAATGTAATTTTCTAATGAAAGTTTATTAATTAAAATAATACTATTTGTTTTGTTCTATAGATATTTATGCAAAAAACTGCATTAATTTTTAATGCATATATTTGATATATTAATATATATTCTAATATAATTAAACAAATTTGTCTCGGAATAATCCTGATTGACTTTGCACTGCAATTTCGAATCTGAATATTAATAACGCCTACTATTTCCATTTGCATGTTCAGACTGTTAATATTTCAGAAGCGAATAATGCTTGTTCAATATTAAATTTGGATGAGATACAAGACATAAAGAGTTATTGTCATTCGCCTTACTATTCATATTATTATATTTGTTAATGCCGTATCATTTGCATATCGCTCATTTAAGTTATAATTATAATCCCCTTACTATCGACGAGTTAAAATATCCGAAAACAAATCAGTGCATAATTGACAGAATCCTATCTGAAACATAATAAGAAGAGCATTAGGGTCACAGTTCCGTGAATAACTCTCAAGTGCTGAATGATTAAATTTCATCTTAGCAAATAGACGCTCGTTCCTCAAACCATCTTTAGCCATAATGTTCCAAGCCGCGCGAAGTAAAAGGAAAAATAAAAACAGAGCACTCTCTAAGTGAGCTGCAGCCAAGTGGAAGAGTCGATCATTCGCAGAGGGCGGCCACCGTTCCTCGGTCATCATTCCTAAGCCGGCCAGCGGGGAAATCAATAGAGAAAAATTTTGCCGCTATCGCCGGTGGCACGCCCCCGCAATAATCAAGGGTGCGCGCAAAGAATAAAAAAACGCGCGAACCAGTAGCTTCGGCCCTCATACCTTATGCAGTTGGAAAGGGGCGAGCAGGGCGTAAGGTAAACAGAGGGCGGCACGCCTGCCGGCATTAGAATAAGCCGGATATCTGGGGGCGTAGGGCGCTCCGGTCCGCGGGGTGCCGTTAAAGCACTGCAGGGAAAGAGGGCGCGGGAATCGGCGAGCCCACTTCGAATTCGAATCAACAATGAAGGGGCCGCCGGGCGCCTTCTAATGCAGTAATGCGCGCCCGGGTTTCCCACGGGAGGATTCGGGCCCGGCGCGTTCCGGCCGATCTTTACGGCGGCCACTCGCCTGATCGATAGCGCGCCCGGGAAAATTCTCGTGGATTAGAGCCTCTCCGCTGCAGCTTTAAGGGGAGGTAGTGTTTACGCGGAGAGATGCGCGGGCCGCGTCAAAATCCGGGAGGAGAGATTAATGGGCCGTTGTGAAAGCAGCTCTTGCCGGTCAACTCGTTGTTCGCTGCGGGCTTTTAGGACAGTCGTTTTTTCGAGGCGGGTATTTGGGCTTGCCTACCTTGGCGCTTAACGCCAACAATATCGCCTCCTACTCGACTCTTGCCTTTTCGTTTCCGCCTTGAGTAAGACACGGTCTCGTACTTTGCTTTAGCTCTCATCTGGACTCCTATGACTTTTCAACGACGACACTAGGAACTATGTTCAACCTTACTTTACCCCTTGTTTATTTTTATTATTTTAACTCCGTTCCATCTTTTAATTTGACCATATATATATATATTGATTGATTATGCTAACATAAAGCTTGTTTTTGGTCTAAGTCTACTTGACGTTCTTTCGCATCTGTTTAAGACATAAAGCGAGAGATAATAATTCTTTTGCTGCTGTTAATAGCAACATTTTATCAAGATTTGTGTATTGTTTATGCATTGTATCATATTAACTTTTGTAAAATTTAAAAAATTTTATACAAGTGAACCAAACTGTAAACTATATTATTTATACAGATGAACAAACGTACTTCATAATATTTTGGAGATTGAATTTACATATGAGTCATGATCGAAATTTGTTAAAAATTTATTTTAGTACATTAGAATGTATGGCATGTATGCACACATTCTAAATAAATAGATGTATGTTACACAATAGTTAATCTAAAAAAATGCAAAAGTTAAATATTCCTCTCAAAATAAAAGTGGCTCTGAATTTCGTTCTCCTCAAAAATTTATAATTTCAAAATAAAAGTATCTACATAAAAATAGTAATTGCATAAAAAATATATATCTTGTTTTATTCAATGATACTCCTATAGAATTATTCTGAATAATTAGTTATATATATTAGCTATAAATATGTCGCGTTAACGAGACGGCCACTTTCGGGAAAGTTTTGGTTACCACTTCAAGTGGAAGGCAATTTTCATAGCTTTCCTATGACCTCTGTTAATACAACCTTTTGATCCGTAGGCTTTACTACTTTTAATTCTTCCGAGCACTACCTGGACGTGCTATCAGAGTCGAGGACCTTCGAAATATCCGAGATATATACGTATCGATTAGCAGAATAAATTTGTTTTATAATTCCATACGTTTATCAAAATTAGATGCGTGCCGCTGGATTAAATGTTTGCGCATCTAAGTTGGGATCTGTTTCTATAAACATTACTGACAGTATAGAAAATAGAACCAGGATATAACGTAATACAAGCAACATACCATGAGATAATCCAAAAATATATACATTTTTATTACTACTGTTTATTAATACTGTTTGTATTTTTACTCTATACTACTACTTCTACCCATCATTTATAAAGTATAACGAATATACGAATGGATTTTAATGTAAACAATAAAACCATCATAATCTCTTGATTTTGTAAAGTAAATGTTACAACGTTCACTTTGGCATTAAGTGCTTGAAAGAAACTTAAATATTAATTTCTTCAGAAATTATTTAAGATTTGTAGCTTAAACAATATTCGCCTGTGTACTTTAGAGAATCAGCATTATTTTACATTACTTGTATAAATTTTTTCTTGTTAGAAATTTAACTAGGTTCGATAGCGTTTATATAATTTCTACAGTGCGATCATCGATGCGTAGTTACTATGAGCTCGAGTAGCGGTCGCAGCGCACTCATCTTGTTTCGATCTATGGGCGCGCAGCAGTAGCAGTCTTCGAGCAGAGGAGCGGGGAGGATCCAAGTTTGCAGATCGGTGTAATAATAAAGAGCGACGCGTACAGGCATGAATCACTCCTGAATAGAACGCCGAGCATTCAGCACTCTGATCGAATTTGAGACTTTCCGTCATTATTATATACGATACGCAAATACACGTCCTTTTTAGGGCGCATTCGCCGCATTTTTGTCGCATCGATGTCTAATTTTTTATCCACCAACATCTGACCACCTGTCGCAACGAGACCAGGTGACCGTGCATTGTGTCGTGATCTTACAAAAATACCTGGTAATGATAATGTGGCGCTTCGACAGCATTACTCGCCCTGTCCAGATAGCTTTATCACACTGACCGCAGGACGCTGCAGATCAATTGGGCGTTCAGGCAAAATTTGAGTGCTGGCGACCAGATGAAGCCTTGTCCCTGAAGGCGGACCGAGCTTGGTAAATCTAAGGCACCAGGAAGCCGCACGCTTCGAGGCGAGAGACCATGGAATCGCGAGGACTGCGCTGTATCACGGCAAATATCCCTGAGCACCAGTACTGTACCTGGCACGAGTCATCAGTGTGGACCTGGAAAGTCTCGTCTGTACGACGCCTGGGCCCGAAGAGAATAGCCACGGAGTAGTAAGGAAGCGAAGTGGTGAAGGAGGGAGTGTGTGGGTACTGGTGTGAGCGTACGCGAATTGCGCGGTCTCTAAAGGGGCGGCGTGTTCAGACCGCGGTTACAGTGGGATCATAGTGTGGCGATCAATTTTGTAATTAATAAAATATATGTTCATCTGTTGCAATTACAGTTTATATCATTGAAATTGGCGCCCAACTAAAGGCCTTTTGCGGGTATAAGTAGCATCGATAAAATTTGCAAAAGTAACGTCGTTAATACCCGCAAAAGTATGAACCAAAGAGGCTCTATGCCAGAGGCCTGAGAATTACCCCCAGAACGGAGTGTTAACAAGAATTGATGAAGCGCGAAATAATACGAATGTAACAAATGTAAATAGAAATTCACAATATTTTGATCGCAATAGATTTGATGTAGAGAGAAGACGTTTCCAAAGCGACAATTTACAACGCAGTCAATACGTATCCCACGATTTCAATTCTCGAGTTAATTTTAATTCGCACTCGAAACATCAAAATAGATATAAAGTAATTAGCTCTCCTAATAATCAATTTAATAACAGTTACCGGGAATTTATTGGATGCTATTAAATGAAGTTATTGTAAACGCGAAAGATCGCAATATTATGATTTAAGATTTTGTAATTCAAGAGCCAATCATTGCATTCTCGTTACAATCGCCGAAAGAAAACGAGGTAGACGCACATTCGCAAGTATGCGGTTTACTTTCTGAGTCGGGGGATGAAAACTGATCTTTTCTCCAGTCGGTTGATGACATCGGGAATCGAGTAGACCAGTGCCTTCGTCACCTGCATGCAATTAATGATTCCGAAAAATTATTATTAAAAGAAGATATCATCGAATATTGTGACAAGTTTTCCGATGAACCAGATCGTTTTAAAGGTTTCCAATATAAAGTTCATACGACTAACAAGCACCCGAAGATAAATCAAGCTTCTTTAATTATAACCGCGCATACGACAGCAATAGAGGGGCATTTAAATCGTTTACAAAACTCGGTATTATAGAGAGATCCAATAGCCCGTTTTGCAACCCTATACATGTCGTCTCGAAACGGAACTTTAATAAATATGTAAGGCCGCCGAAGATTGCAGAGATTTTACAGAATCATGCGGATGTTGTGTATTATACGAGCACCGACTACGTACAGAGCTATTATCAAATGGAACTTCACGCCGTTTCTAGGAAATATAATATATTGCGTTTATTTGCGGTGGTCAATGTTATCAGTTTTGCAGAGTGCCGTTTGGTCTTCACGCCGCAGGAAGTGCATTTATAAGCGCATTAAATTCACTTTTAATGATGATGAAAAGAGATATTTAATAATGTATGTAGATGATGGTTTTGTAAAATTATTTTTTAGCCACTATTTTCGTAGCCATAGCGAGCATTTTAAATTATTTTGGAGCAAATTACGAGCAGTGGACTTAAAATTAAAATTTGATAAGACGGTATTCTTTATGCATGAAATAATGTTCCTCGGATTTGTTTTGAACACACAAGGTATAAGCCCGAATCCGGAATGCGTGAAAGTTATTGAAATATCCTCGAGCCTATAAATCGAAAGGAATTGCGACGATATATTGGTATATTATGTATTACAGGCGTTTTTATGATAAATACGCAATATTAATCGACTCTTTCGGAGATTTATCAAGCTTGAAAAATAAATTTGTGTAGCGGGATGAACATTACTTGGCGTTCAAAAAATTAAAGATTAAACTCTGGGAATATGTATTATTAGTACAGTGGTGTATCAAATGGATGTGATGGGTTAACCTATTATAATCGCTTTTGTCAGCCAATGTTTGACAAAATTTGAAATAAGCTATACGGTAACAGCGCTAGAGTTACTGGCGATAGTATATACATTATTGAAATCAAAAGATTTTTTATTCGGGTAGTATTTAAAATGTTTATCGATCATTAAGCGTTAACTTTCCTTTTGAAAACTTCAACCCACATAATTGCGGGTTATTTTAACAGAATAGTTTTCAGAAAAGTCAAATTGGACGATAAGAAGAATGCAAGGCTCGATGTTGAATGTAAAGGTGGTAAGGTGTCGGTGAATTAAAGAATGTGCTCGCGACGATTAATGAGCTAAATACTCGATTTCCGAAACTAAAAGCTCTCATTAAAATGCAAGAGTTGGTCGATTATTTAAAGATTATAGTTAGAGATAAGTTAAGATCAGATCGGGATGATTTTCAAATAACAATAAAATTATTTTTCATAAACCGCGACACGAAGGCGGATGGTGCATTGCTGTTGTAATGGAGTTAAACGAGATGCTCATACGCGAAATCCATGAGAGAATTGGTCATTTAGGGATGTAGAAAACTTGCGTTTCACTTGAATAGTGAAATTAAACGGAATTTTTGGTGGCCAAGGAAGCATAAAAATATCAAGGAAAGTGTTTTATCTTGCAATTTATGTTAGGGAATTAAGCCGTTGAATAATTCGATGTCGGGTAGGTTTCTTCAAGTTTAAGCTGGGGCTTCGTCGATTATTATGGTCCCTAACCGCGCTCTGTAGGTGGTGTAGAGTACGTGTTTGTTTTTGTAGATGTTTTTTCGCGGCTCGTAAAGTTACAAAGGCTAAAAGGTGTGACTACAGCTGCTAGTATTAACCGATTAAAAAATTATTTTGAAGTCGTTGTAAGCCGAAATGTATCTTGAACGATTATGGCATCTAATTTCTATTGGCTATATTAACTCGGTTTCTTAGAATGAAGAAGATGAAGGCGGTGTATTACCCAATCTGTCATCTGTAGTCGTACCCTGCTAAGACGTATTTATCACGAGTAGAATTGATGCGTTACAGCCCATATCAACTGCATTACGGGAGCATGTCACTTGATAAAATACATGAAAGTATGCTGAGTCGTACGAAATTAAGGTAGAATTAGCAAACTTTTAGACTAAAAGAAAAAATGAACGACATAAAGATGCAGAAGAACCGTAACGACTGTCCGATAAAAATAAATAACTTGGTTCTCGTCCACATTTCGAAACAGTCTAATGCTTTAACAAAGGATACTGCTAAGTTTTTTCATATTTACTATGAACCATACTGAATTGCATGGTCATTTAATGCAAATGCTTTTGAATTAGTACATCGCAATGATGCGAATAAGATAATAGGTAGATATAATCGTGTTGATTTAAGGATCTATAAATAACGCCCCTTCGTGATTACGCAAATGCTCCGTAAGAACCCAAAAAACTCAATTTAATGTTAAAGAATGATTAATGTTTGTATGTGTAGTAGTGGTATTAATTGGTAAAATATATAAAAACTGACGTGATTTCGTATCAAGTGAGACTTAATGACTTAAGTAGGTATTGTAATGATATGTATGTGTGTGTATATATATATAAATTACGGTATCGATTTGCATAGTTTATTATCATTGTATTAATTCATTCTAATTATGCTCTATTCCAATCTATTTTATTTTTAATTGTAAATTTTGATGTGTACTCTCTATAATGTGTAGACATAAGAAATACCATTTATCATTTATGTAATAATAGGCTCGTGTTCGAAACCAGAGGGCGAAGATATTAAGCAGAATTTTAAATTTATCTGGACGCTGTATCGAAGTCTAGTGTAAGGTATGTGGGTATCATACGATGATGATGTGTTTGATTTGAAAATAACCTCAACCGGCAAAATAGGAGATCATATACTGATAATGTGGTACTCCGACAGTATTACTCGCCCTGCCATCTGAATTTGGCCTCACTCTAGGGAGATTTCACGCGTCGAGTTGACCTCGCGATCCGTCACGTGACAGAGAATTCAGCTTCATCACACTGATCACAGGACGCTGCGGATTAATCAGGTGCTCAAGTGAAATTTGAGTGCCGGCAACCCGATGAAGCCTTGCCCCTGAAGGTGCACTGAGCTTAGGGCAAATCTAAGGCGCCAGAAAGCCGCACGCTTCGAAGCGAGAGATCAAGGATTCGCGAGGACTGCGCTATATCATGGAAAATATCCCCAAGCACCAAAACTGCACCAGAGAGGTTCGAGTCATCAGCGTGTACCAGGAAAGCAAGTCTCATCTGGATCACGCCCGGGCCCGAAGAGGAGAGTCACGGAGTAGTGAAGTAGCGAAGTAGAGAGAAAGAGAGAGAGAGTGGATATTGATGTAAGCGTGTGTGAATTGCGCGGTCTCTGAAGAGACGGCGCGGCGTGTTCAGACCGCGGATGTAGTGCGATCATAGTCTGGCGATCAATTTTGTAATTAATAAAATCTATGTTCATCTGTTGGAATAAAAAGTTATATCATTATAGCCTGCTGTCTTCCCGCGCCCAGCTTTATGTCCTTTGTTATAATACCAGGATGTAACCAATTTTGTGCTAGCGTTGTGGCTAGAATAGTAGGTAACATAGACCTAACTGATCACAGGTTCGAATTACTCGAGTTTTGTGGGTATTCTCAGGTGCCATGGCGCTAATTATGTTGAAAATTCTTACGGATGCACAGACGACCGGCGAGGCCGTGATTAAAATATACGCGTGCGATTATTGAATACACCATTTAATTCACTTAATAAATATTCTGTACTAGAAGCACAACTTAAAATGACACGCGATATTTGAGTAGAAACTGAGACTACCCACGCCAATATCATCGTTCGGAATATTGTTGATGGTTGATTCAATCACCTACGGAATGTTACAAAAATGCTCTAATGACATTATGGTACTTTTTACATTACTTTCAGAGTATAAGCGGAGTTATCGGTCTATTGAAGAAAACTTTTGTCTAATGCCCGCATTGCTTAACTGTCGCTTATTACGCTACCCTCGTTGTCCATGCGCAAATGAAATTATCGTTGTAGATACGGTATCGAGTTCTAATTAATGGGAATCCAATATGTCTAGCAACTCACAGCTCAAATCCAATTATATTTTAATGATATTCTTCGGTTGTAAGAATCCTCGTGGTTACATAAAAATTTCTAACCTTGATTCCAAGCAGCGGCGGAGCCGTGTATGAAGGCATAGTTTTTGATTAGATTCTGTTCAGTGTCTAACTTCGTTCGCGTTGTCGCATATTGCAGTCGTACACCTCTTAATCTTCCCTGAATGAAAAAACAACCTCGATTTACTTCTATAGTCGTATTTATTTATTATAAATATGATCATAAAAATATGTAGAAGAAAATGAGAGTGAGAGAGAGTGTGACGCGCTTAACCCCCCGCGTTCGTGCGCATGAGCCGCGCCATATACACGGTCACGCATCGATTTGTCAGGTGGTTCGCTGATACCACACGCGCGACCGGCTCTCGACGAGTAGTCTCAGATCGTAGTGCGGAATTTCTACGTAATTGATGATGCGCGTGTATGATTTGCTGTGAGGCGATAGTGTGCAGCTGTGGTGTTATTTAAGAGCGATAGAAATCGTTCTTCTTAGCACCCTTCTTTTTACTTTATTCTTTGTTCTTTGTATTTTTCAGACTTTTTACAATTTCGGCAGTTTTTCCTTTTTCTATATGAGCCCGAATATATTTATTTTATAGGCTCAATTTCAGCTCGATTTTCCTTTCCTTATCTTTTTTTAAAATCCTAATACCAGCCATTTAATCGGTCGCTATCCAACTCGAAAATTTCAGTCTTTTCTATGAGATAACCTGACTTCGATTTCAGAAGACTGTCATTGTTATTCTCAAGTTTTTATTTATCTTTTACTCAGTGCATGTACGTATATACGTACGATAGCGTAAGAGTCCTTAAGCAGGGGTACACATATAGAATCGGCATTTCATGTAGCAGCTTCAGGTGCAGGAGTCAGCATGTCGCAAGTAATTAAGCTTCCAGTTCTACAGCGCTTGACCTACTGTAAAGCTTCAGTCTCCAGGGTACCAGATCTTGAAGAAGAAAGACCAACCGTTTGAGCAATTTTCTGGCTTCACGTACCTGGCGTGATCTTTACGATGGCACAACAATGTACTTAACAGTTTCTTTCTTCAGCTCAGTGCGTCTAAGCAAGCTTTGTGCTAGCCATGTGGCTAAACTTATTGGTAAGAAAAACCTATGAATTATCGATTCAGTTTATTAATGGATCATAGCATTACATATAGATTACATGAATATTTTGCGCTAAACAAATAATAACCTCGCTTATGCTTTTCCCTCTAATCCATGAAATTTCTTACGCACAAGCAAGTATTGGTGCACACGCGAAAAATAAATTTTTAATAAAACCTGATCGTCCACCCTTCCTATTCCTATTTTGAACTTAGGGGCTTTAATTATTATTACTTATTATTTATTATTATATTTGTTACTGAGGAAGTTCTTGTTGGAGGTGTGTGAAAATGAGAACACTGATAGTTTTGTTTTGGTATATTTAATTTAGATGTAAAGTATCACAAAGATCGAATTGCGCTCGTATGAAGCGATACAATATAAGAAATCACGCGTTGATTTATACAAGACTTGCTTGTAAGGCGAGTTGTAGAAGAATGCAGAGTGTAAGCGCGCGACGGTCGACACCTCCCCCCCCCCCTTTCGGGTCCACCGTTTTCGGCGGGAAAACGGAAGATGGTGCGCGGGAAGCCTCGCTGTCCCGCGCTTTTTCACTACCGCGACTCTTCGAATTTCGAGCGGACCGTCAAGCTCGCATTTTGTCCTTGAGCCAAGAAACGGTTTCAAGGAGCCCGAGAGCCAGCTGACGGCTAACGAGGCCCCGACGCCGCCTAAAACGACGCTGCGCCAGGACTCGCGCGAGCCTGCGCCGCTCACGTAGTCTTTCTCAAAACGCGGGTCCCCGTTCCGCTCTCCCCCGCCTCGTCACTTGCACCCCGGCTTATACGTACCCGCTCTTTCTTTACATTAAATTAACAAATAATAACAATCTGTGTAAAGATGAGCACCGCATATAGCGCGTCACACAAGCTATTCCACTTGACCTTCCAAAAATAAAAAAATAATATATGTATCTTTTATAAATATGTATGCGCATCGTTAACAATATTGGTATTTATTATTTCTCATTTATTCTGATAGATATGTTAAAATATCGATAAGATACGCATATTTTCGTATATCTAAATTAAATTTATTAGTAGGTGTTAGTGATGAATTGGAAGGAGACTGGGGTGGTGAGGAAATTGATGTAATGATTGATATAGGGTTGCGTATACGAGTATATTATAACTTTATTTTTAATGTTCACTACTGGCCAGCTAGAGAGAGTGCCCCAAGTAGCGCTTATCGCGAGAATTACCTGTATACTCTCTGTAAACGGAGCGCGAACAGACTTACCGAGTCGATGTGTAGCTATTTTGCTTCCCACGTTTTTAAGTGCGCTTTCCCATTCTCTTTGGTTCCTTTGTTCGATGGTAGCTTATATTAGCGACGTGCGTTAGACCCTGCGGCACCGCGACCCGCGACCTTGAAAGATTAACCCAATGGCCCCAGTGTGACCAAAGGCTCCCCTGTGCGCACATGACACTCCAGGATCCGGGAGCTATACTCCCTATTGGTATCGATCACGTTCCGAGGTCCACTTTCGCAGCTTACGTAGTCTGGTTTGCTTTTCCGGCCCCTGGCGTTTCGTAGTCAAGGCCCGATTTGGTATTTAAATATACTCATTATATTTCAAGTACATTATTTACGCACCAAATTTATCGCCTATCCGAATCCTGCTGCGACATCGCGCTTTCTCTCTCTATCTCCCTCAGTTTAATAATTACAATTAAAACAGATGGCAACTCATTGTGACTTACTCCTCGTTTTTTGGAGTAAGTCCTTGAATCAACATTTCTTTTAAGCTGTTGGTAACAGTAGTAGAATCCTAAAAATCGATTTAAATTAGAAATAACATCAACAAACTCACCAAAAATGGCTGATGCTTATTTATAGAAATAAGTAATATAAGTTTGATATTCTACGAGTAGATATTTATGGTATGTAGAAAATTAGTGTGAATCTTGTTTCTTTCCGGTAAGTATACTCAAAGAAACAAAACATTTTCACAGTATTTTTTAATTTTCTTTATTTATTAGAATTGTTTCATTTCTCGTGCATTCAACTAGCCATTTTAAAAATTTGTTTCAACATATTTTCTTTTTATATCTAATAAAAGGTTACATGAAATAAGACTATGAAAACAAAAAATAGATTTCAAATTGGATATTACAAAAAAATGATTATTTTACTAGTTGAATATATTGACATACATTGATTTTATTTCGTATAATATTACATTTATTACTATCTCACTTCATATTACATTGACAAGAAGATGGAAATAAGAATCAAAAGAGATTTGTTAAAATATTCAAATTGATTTCAACCAGGTAGTTTTTAATGCATGTAAGTTATTTTTCAGGCGTCAAACTATTATGAGTAGTTTTCCAGAGTCATCAAGCGAGTGAAAAAATGTAAATTTACAATAAATCCTGTTTTTTTATTATTAAGCATGAAATTGATATCTCGGTATGAACGTGATAAATTTTAATATTCGCTTTTTTCAATTTCTACGGTCCCACATGACTTATCTAACCAGCATTCTCACACGCGCAAGTTCGCGAAGGCGCGCCCGGCGTCTTTCTCCTAGACAATCACGTTTTCACCCCCCGGTCAAGGAGGCGGCATTCGAGATATCGGTGCGCTATCGAATTTCATATCGAGATGCCATCGAGGTCGACGCGACGACTCCCTCTCTATTTTCCCTCCACTGGCTACGAGTGGTCTGCGGGGAGGCGTAGCAGCTGTTGTCCAAACCGTGCGGCCCCTTCGTTTATCCACAGTTCACGCGGGTGTCGTTCGAGATCTTCTATATTGTTCTGGCCTCTAAGTTAGCGAGTGCTCGCAGTCTTTACGAGCGATGGATTTTAGCCATTGACATTTTTCCATCACGACAATAACAGTCTCACAATTTACCAAGATCCTTTGCTCCTTAAAATCCTCACCGAAATGTCGATTTTACTCCTTTATTAGATTCGTTACATGTTTAATAATCTATTACTAGTTTAGTACTTTTTACAAATAGGAAAGAGAGGTAAATCTCTTAAACAAATAAATTCAAATACTACTTATGATTAAAAAGAAGAAGTTATTAAAGTCATTTAATTATGACTTCCGCTGTAGTCATAATAACGTCTTGAATAATTTACATTGCTTTAAATCACTTGAATAGGACAAGAAAAAGAAAAAAATTAAGAGTAAACGAAGATGCTCAATAATTAATTGAGAAAAAATATTCGAACTGCTTACTTTGGATAAAAAAAGATGCTAGAAAAGCTATTTCACTTCGCTCTTTCAATCGCATGCCGACAGGAATGGAGTGAGTCGAATTCGTTTTGTTTCTGTTAATTACAGTTCAAAATATATCAAAAGCATTTTTAAATGGGCTTAATTGAGCATTGAAAAAAGGTAATAATCAATAATTTCGAAATTATTTTTCTAAATGTAAAATATAGTAATTATAGGTAAAAATTAAAGAATATTCTAATTTTGAAATGAGTTGAAATGAACAGAAATTTCATTTTTTATCAATTGGAAAATGTACACGTAATCTTTACATGTTACATTATAGTTATGTACATGAACAGTAGGTACTTGAAAATATGTACGTGCTCAATTTCTTTTACACAATATATTATTACAAAATAAACTAGCTTGAATTAATGGAATCAATTTGTATTGGATAGCTGCTCTTTAGGATTGAAGTGGATTCGTGATTAGTGAAATACATCATAGTTTGCGCGTGCATAAATGCACCGTAATACATTTATGCGCGGTATATTATACGCTCGTAATCTACTAGCGAGTCAACTCTATTTATACCTTGTATTGCGGCCAGCAGCGACCGTAATACAAAACCATTACATGCATCGAACAATGTAATGTCTCATGGTATTGGACGAATCCTCGCACGGACAATTAAGAAGCTAGCCATACAGGCAAATGTACTCTGTGGCTTTTCGGTCTTGTTTTCAGTTCAATACAGTTTGTCGGCCTACAGGGCTCAAGCGACTTTAAATAAAAATTATCAAACCCTTGTCCTCAACCGAGTGCCTATTTATTTAATTAACCTAACCAACTATATGAAATAGGCATTGAAATCCAAAATCCGCATTTTCCTTTCTAACGAATCCGCGCCCACTTTAAACGCAGAAATAGGGGGGAGGGGGGCTTGTGCCGCTCACGGGACAATATCCCTAGTGATAAACAATCGTCGCACGGCCGTCTCCTAATTAAGCCTCGTCGGGTGCCTCTTAAACTTCACTAATTCCGAAGGGGCTGTTCTTCGCCCCTCCGGCCGGGGGATTCATTGAAACAGGAAAATTCATTGTGTGTGCCGCGGGGCGACCCGGGCATAGAGCGGCCCACTAACAACGGGCCATTTCGCCTATTTATTCGGCAGTCGCTCGCGCGTTTGTTTACGGCTTCCGCGACATAAATCCGGTTCCCCGTCACACTGGCATCGTTTGCACCGCTATTGCGAGCCTCCCCTATCCCCGCACGCCCGAGGAACCGTCCCTCCTCCTCGCCTGCGACCGCGAGATGGATGTCGACGGGAGCGCCACCCGCGAGTGTCGCGCGGCTCCCAAGTATATGAGATATCGCCGATTTTCCAATTGCCTGGATGCTCGAGCTATCGGCTTCCGCTCGATTTTATTTCTCCGTATCACCGCGACCTATGCGTAGACCTCGCTGGGGTCAATCTGCAATTACCGCACCCTTGCCTCGATTGGTCTCACTCAACGTTATGGATACAGCTTGCATTGTAATATGCAATAAAAATGAGCGTTTATTTCCAACTCGGTTTAACAACGTTCAATCTGCAAACGTGATGCACCCGTGAGTGCATCGTTCGTGTGTACACTTTATATGCTTTGCTCTCAAATATTTTTTGTGGAGCTGTAACTCATGTTTAAACTTTGTTGTCTCGAAATGACAAAAAATAATTACGTCCAACATGTGCAATGGCACAACAATTTCTTCAAATTTCTTTTTTATTTCAATAATTTGATTTTTTGGACATTTGCGAATTACGTATTTACCTAGATAAAATGATCTGATAAGCAATGTTCTCGTTCTAACAGACTTCGATTTATGTACAGCTGTAAAGTAACACCAGAACTCGATCAGAGATGAAAATATTCGAAAGGAAATTGAAAATGGTAGTTGAACTTTTTGCAAAGAAATAGCAATGGATTGCTAAACGGCCTTCAGAAATATAATTTTCTAAGACGTATTTCAACTTTTCGACTGAAAATTATATTTTCAACAATTTTTATTTCTTAAGGGGAGTATCGCATAGAATGTTTTACATCGACCTAGTTGAAATATACTTACACACGCAGATGCAGTATTCACTGACTTACAAAGTTGAAATCGATTTGTATACTTTAAGAACTCTCTTTTTTCCCTCGTTTTCATCCTCTTAGCAATGTAGATGAAACGTTTAATCATAAACGAAACGGCAAAAGCAAGAATTTGTAGAGTAAACTGCTTTGAGCTCAAAAGAGCGAAAAATAAAAGGAAGTTTCCGATTAAATATTATCCAGTAGTTTTTTCATTAAACTATGTAGAAAATCAATATTAAATAAACATTTTTTACCTGCTTACCATACATAAATACATATGTATATGCATACATACAAACATATATATATATATATATATACATCCTATTTTAAGAGTTTTGCTTGCTATATCCTGTTAATTCGTGTAAGGATAAGTTGATATATACAGATGCGATCTCTTTTAACATTGTCACCAATGCCATGATAAATCAGACTCGCTCACATCCATCCATGTCATGTGCAACTCGATTATTTTTAACCCACTTAAAAATATTGTGAATCCCTGGCAGCGCGTGCAGTAAACCATAAATATTATAGTCCCGGATTCCAACAATTGTCCGATTTTCCGCCGAGGTTATATTGATTAGTAAGTTATTTAGAGGCTTTTCAGATGGTTATGTGAATGTTTTATGAGCGCAGAGTAAATAGACATACGTTGAAATATACAATGATAAGGGAGCTCCTAGAATTTTTCAAAGGTGTTTTTGTGTCAATTAGAAGACAGTATAATAAAAATGTTTTAAATTTTTTTCTAGGAAAGTTTTAGTCATAATTTGGGTATTTGTCTGATTCAAAGATTACGTGACCATCAGCGGAATGAAGAGTAAGTAAAAAATGTTTTCCAATGCTTAAGTGAAAAGGAACAGCTTCAAAAGAATACCTACATTTAGACAAGAGAGATCAATAAACTCTCACGTAATTTTACTAACAGAAACATTTACTCTAGGTATTGCAATTATTGTTGTTACAGCTTAATGTTTTCTAATTTCACGTTTTTAAAGAGAAAGCTTTGAATATTCAGACAAATTATATGTACTTTCCACTTATATATATACATACATATACACACATATATAAATTACATACTTTTACAAATGAAGACATAATGTTAGTAACATCAGAATGCAATTTAGTGTAATCAATACCTTTTTTGAGTTTAAAAAAAAGGTTATCCTTATCTATTTAAATGCGAATAATTGTCAATGAATTAAGATAAAATAAATTCATAGTACTGTAAATATCATTAAACATTCAAAGGTAATTTGATGTAATATAATCCTTCAACCAAAGCAACTTCTGAACATTGAAGTACATGTGACTTGGTATGCTATGACGAAAAGGTCCCGAACTTTACAAAGTTTAATGTAGCACTAGAATAATAGTAATTATCTATAATAGTAGATCTGCATCTTGAGTGCATGCGTATGCTTTCAAACTTCTCTTAGGTTAATCGCTATTAAGATTAAACATTATTACTTTAAAGAGTAATTGTATGAGAGTAATATCTAATATTTATACATTAATAATAAAAATAATTTCATTACAAAATACACATTGAAAAAGTTACAAAAATAACATAACTAGATCTTGCATATCTGCTTTTAGACAATAAGACTGTTTCAGGATTACCGTTAAAGTTTGGTACACAGTAAAAGATTAAGATTTCAAATTAAATTTTTAAGGAGTCAAAGAATCAATAGGAAATTACTTTTATTTATAATTCCATTTACGTCATAATCGTATAAGATATCGTAATTTTAATTTTATACAAAAGAAATATAATTTTAACGATTATGTTTGATATAGTTTATTCCATATTGTATAAAAATAATTAAATTTAGTGGTATTAACCAGATTGTAGAAGCGTTGTTCACTAATTTGTTTTACCGAGCACGTTATTTGCTGTCATACTGTGATCGACAGTTTGATTGAAAAATACATCGTAATTATATCATCATGTAAGATTTAACTTATAAATAAACAAAATACTAGAATTTTTACAGTTAGTTATGATCTGTTATTCTTATTTAATGACCAACTGTAATGTTTGATATGTTTTCAGAAACTTTAAAAAATAATATTTAATAATATTTATTTTAATAGATATTAAATTATGTAAATACTAATATAACATAGCTATATCCAAAAGATCTATCAATATAATATAGTACACAAGTAGATATATTATACTTTATTCACTACTTTCACTTTAATACTATGTAAATTATAGTAATCAGTAGTAGTCATCATCAATAATATACATTTGACTCTATTAGTCGCTGCTTTATACCCTTGATAATGTCTCTTAAGATCTCCCACTATATTCCCTAAAAAGTTTATCAAAGTCTCCTTTATTGATATCTCGAATTGAAGCGCAAATTTGCTCAAATTCATTTAAGGTGCGATCGCTAATTCAATTGATCATCAACTTCTTGGTGGCACCTGGCGAGTTAACTAGTAAATTGCCGATCGCCGGTAAAAGACGCACGATTTACGAATGCGTGCTTGCGCGCCTCGAGCCCTCGAGGAGTGCCGATACGATAAGCGTCGCGTTGCATACATTTTCTTACTGGGCCAGCGGCTCGGCGGCGGTGGCGTAGCCATGCGCAAGAGCAGCATACTAATATCCGGGGGCGGGGCGAGCTTTAATATCGCGACGCCCGTGCGAAATCGCGGAACTTGTCTCTCTATCTCCACTACCTCGGCTTCCTCCTTACGACGCCCCTGCGCTCCTTGCACACGCGCACACTGCACACTGTCTCGTCCACGCAGATAGTAATTGCGCACGTGTAACTCGTCTGCCTGGTATTAGTTAGAAACGCGAGCAAGCCGCCTTCATAAAAAGCTAGATAAGCGGGCGGCAAGCGGCACGTATGACTGTGACGAAACCGAGACAGTTCCCGAATTGAACCGATGCAGCGCGATAGCAAGTGGCATGATTGTCGCGTTTACATTTTTACTCAAAGTTTGAACGGCAATTTGTACAATTATATTCACGTAGCGATGTTCGACCAAAGCCATTTTAATGAAGTCGCAGCAAAATGTGGAGCGTATAGAACTAGCGTGCAGGTGCAAGAGTTGTTGTGTTTCTAAAAGGATTAAATCACCGGCTGCAGACTTAACGGTTCATTCGTCGTCTATGCCAGGAGCTGGAAACGCAGGAGGGAAGAAATTGGAAAAAATCTCGTCGGTCTTTTCACGAGGCTGCGAAATTACATTTTAATGGCAATTCCCCTACCTTCTTGCTATTGCCGTTGCAATTAGGCTGGCGTTATCACTCGAGAGAAGAGTCCCATACACGAAGCGCGCTCGATTGCCAGGGTGTTATTATTTATTTTTATAGCAGTTTCAAGTTTCACCAGCATCAGTTTATCTTCGTTTTTCAGGAGCCATTTTATTCTTTGCACCTCGGCAAGTTTGATTTAAACATTCTTGACTGAATGTCTGATGTTTACATTCTTTAAACACTTCTTTAATCTTTGAACATTTTATTTCCTTATATTCACCTATAAATACAATATAATTCGATTCATTTTAATTAATTATTTTCATTACAATTATTTATATTTTTTATCAATTACAATCATCAATAACAATTTCTTCCTGTAGCTGGTTATAATTAAAGAACATTACTTGCAATTAAACACAGGATGCAACAGGGAAACGAAAAATCACTTGTAAAATCTGCAAATATCTAATAAATGAATTATATTCAATTTACTAAGGTCTATCAATCAACTCCATTGATTGTACTTACTGGGATAGAGGGGAGTAAATGAAGCTTGGTCGAAATTTATTTCAAATCAATTTTCCGCCAGGAGGTAAGAAATTGATTTTGAGCCGAGGGCTTCTTTCAAGAATAAATTTAATGCTTTAATCTTATTACAAAATCGCCATATTGTTAAAAACTTATACTTACCATAAAAACAATTTATTGGCACTTACAAGAAAAGTGTCGGGTGCAGCGCCATCCTCGGATTTCTATAAAATTGCGGGAAGAGATTTGATACATAAAGTAATGAAAGCTATAACTCGCCCCTTTTATGAATAGACCTTTACTTTTCAAAATTACTAATTGGTGTAGTAGGGTGTTTCCTTTGATCATTTTTCTTTTCTTTTAAGATATTTAGCTTTTGTGACACGAAAGTACTTATACTATTGGTTCTATTAATAATCTACAAATATTTACCGTAACTATGCATTACTTATAAAAAACAGACATAAATACGACAATGAGTTACATCTTTCATTACATTCTTTATGAGGAAATATTCTGAGTTTTATCGAAATCGATAGATATTTGGAATTCTTGGCACTCTGCGTATATTATATAGTCTGTATAAAAGAATCCAATTTATTGTGTTACATATATTATATTTATCGATTGGTTGTAAGTGAAATGATTCATCCGTAGCTTCCAAAGAACACTAACTCAGCAATTGTCAAAATCTGATCCTGAAAAGGGATACAAGCAAACCATATTTTGGTATCTTAAACTTAATTTTATATTTACAAAAATATAATGAATATTTTCCTTGACCGCGGTTAAAGTTCTTTATGCGAAATAATCTTGGAATGTTGGAAGAGAATTTCGTAATATACTTGATATTAACAAATCTTTGTTATCTTTCAGCTTGTTATGACGCTCAATATAGCAGGTTTTAATTCATCAATGGTTGAACTGGATATATTAATAGTACCATTAACTTAAATTGCATCGTGTGGAAAAATTATTTAGACTGCTAAAAAATATACTTTCATAAAGGTAACTAAAAGAAGAATTATTTACTGATACTAAAATTAATGTATTTCCTCAATCTGATAAAACAGACAAAAATATTTTTACTGTTGGTAGGTCAAGAATAATTTTTATTATATTACTTTGCAGACATTTTAATTTAAACATTTTAAGAAATTATTTATAAAAAAATGAATATACTTCTTTAACATTATGTGGAAAAACACTAAAGGATGGATTCCTGTGATATATTCAAATGATAACATTCCAGAATGCATTAATCTATTATTAATCTTATATTGCTTAATTTATAGGCAAACTTACATTGCTAGTGTAAGCAAGTAAACACAATGGTAATAGTCAAAAACGCAAGTTAGATAGCTAGTTGAATCAAAGAAAAATCAAGATTGTAATCAAGTGTGAGCGCATGCATGAAACGCGTCAATTGGTCGGTGCTGCGTACGCAGGCGCGTGCGTCCACCGCGGTTCGATAGACTTGCCCGCATGACAGACCAATAGGCCCTCCCGTCTCGTATCTTTCGAGCCGAGAGGGCTTGTCTGTGCGAGGAAATAACAGACGAATGCCGAGCCAGTCTACTATTCAGAAATTTAGCCATCAGAATAGAGCTTCATGACGTACGTCAGTACAAGGAAAAAATCCTTGACTGAATTGATTCATGTTTAAGCTGAATTCGTTCGTGCGTTAAATTTAATCTATTTAAGTTATGAAATTCCTCAATAAAAAAAAACAATGAACAGACGCTGTATATAAGAATCTGCACACTGTTTTGTATAGTGAAACATAGGTCAGTGTAAAATCGTGTATATTCATTGTAAGATTATGCACTGTTCTGTGAATATGAAGTATTCCAAAATTATAAAAAAATACCTTCTCCCTTTTACCAGCCCTTTCTTTAAGTTTGCACTAGTATTCAATAGAATGGATGAAATAAAAAAAAATCATCAAGTGTTTACACAATATATATCCTAATTTAATAATAAGCATTACAACGCAATATTACAGAATATTGAAGCGCATTTAATCTGCAGAGATCATGTTTTGAGTACATTTTTGCACCGAAAAATTAAGTCACGGTTAGGAAAAAATTTCGGTCTGTTGTGAAAAAGATATTCAAGCACCAGATGTCTCGCATGGAAGTTCGTAGCCTTATCCACTAAACCACATGTATTACTTGCTGGATAAAACTAAGCTGATCTTATATTGTTTTAGTTTATCTATATAGAAATTATTAACTAAACATCAAAACAATACAGATTTGTTTAGTACACATCTACATGAATAAATGTGTGTAAAACTTCCATTTTTTGAACTACCCTCTTTAAGCAGAATCGATTTAAAAATTGTTTAAAATGATTTATAATTTCGTGCTGGTTCTAAATACAAGTTTAATACATGATATGCAATTTTCTTATTACATTATATTTCTTTTGTTTAAAAAGTATTGTTCGGTCGATTTCGCGACTCGCTTACTTTCTGCAAAGGCAATAATCGCGTTCGAAGAGTTGCGATCCACTACGAGTCTTCATGAGCTTAGTATTCGGCCGCGGTAGCGCGTAAGCACCTCGACGTCCGCCGATAGCTCGAGATCGAGGGAACCATAGATAGCGCTAGATACAGGGGGAAATCCGCGAATGCATTGAGTCCGCAGAACATCAATGAACTCTTTCAGTTTAGTAAAATCTTTCTTTCAAGATAGTCAAACTGCACGTTTTCAATACATTTATATCAACTTAGATACACTCACTCGTAAATTTCCACATTCATTTACTCCTCGATATCAAATAACTTTTTACATATAATAAGGTTAAGCCTTTTCCAATCAGAAAAATCATGTCAAAATCTGATGCCAACTCTATATTAAAATTGAATAATCAATGAATTATTTAATAGTAAATTTTTAATTTTTTAAAAATAATAGTAATTTTTATTATTCTACCTAGTAAACTGATCACAGACTGATCAATTCAATGAAAATACTACTATTTTGCTAAAAATTACTACTCTCTAAATATGAATAAGCGAAAATCCATTACAGTTTAGTGCAAATCAGATTATTGGGAAATTAGTGATTCATTTATTAACCTTTTTTAATAAAATAATACCTACCTAAATTAGACGGATTTTTTTTTCGCCAACGGCCGTTAACGTACCCCAAGCGATCCGGGCGAGGCGTTGACGATTTACATTAGCTCGTCGACTTCGACGGTCCAGTCAAAGTGGGCGATGAATCACGGAAATCGAAGAGTGAAGGGAGCTACGGCGATGCACCTGCGCGCGTGTTGCGAGCTTATTCGCACTGGCTAGGCGAGAGCCGCGTCTGGAGGAGGATGAGGCGGCGGAAGGGAGCAGCCCACGGGTTGGCCAGACTGCCGCCGCTTCGGAATGGTAGGAAGCAATTAATAACTTTGTCCTGGCAGGCGGGCCAACCTGGCCGAGGGCCCCACGCTGCCTCGCAATAATTACGACGTCACGCCTCCCGGCCAACCTAATTAACTAATGCCTCTTCCTGCGCCGCAGCTCCCTGGCTTGCCCCTTCACGGCGGCGCTCTCGGCTCTCCTCTGCGGCTCGCCGCAGGCCTGCACCTTTTTATTTGGTGCGAGCCCGCGAATTTCGAGCGGCCCCGCACTATTCGCCCACACCCTGGGGAAATCTCCAGCTTTTATATGCTGCCTGGATTTACAGCCACGATATTAGGAATAAGCGGGGCTCACGGAAAGTCTGTCTACGTTAGGGCTGCTCTCGCGCAGCTCGGATGAACAAGATATGTGTGCGTGCGGGTGACGTCAATTTCTTACACATTCCATACACCCCGATTATTAATTGGAGCGGCGGAAGGCTTTGTACCCTCCGATATTTACATGCGGGGGGTGTGGATCAACTAAGATTTGGGCCGCTGTTATCGCTAAGCGGCATCAGAGCCGCTTTCCTCTCGTCTATCTTGACGTCGATTAATGTCGAAAAAACTTGCGATGAAGCATAATGTCCAAGTCGAACTTTATAAAGTCGACTGCGAAGCCGCGATAAACGTTCGACTTGTCTTGCCCCGGGAGTGCGTCTTAATTAAAGCTGCGCGTTGCAGCTCCGGAAGATCGTCGAGCCGATAGGTTTACTCGGCGAACGTGAGGTGCGGGATCACTAAATTCTTGAACGCAAAGTTGGCTCCAGTCCACTGTAGGTCAAAGAGAACAAAGTTCCCCCACCTCGTTGCGCTCTGCTAAATTCGAAAAGAGTTTAGAGAAGACTCTCTTAGCGAGGCATTATATGCCAGATGTTCCCGTTCACAGACAATGGACCGTTTTACTCACGCGCCCCGATCGATTCGAGGAAGGGGCACCTGCCTCCTTCACGTGAACTTCTTTTCTTTATTACTTTAACTCGTTCTTATACTCACTGGGTCTACTCCTTCGCATCAATAGGGATGAAACTACAAGTGTTTACTCACGGCAATCTGTTTAGCCTTCCTTATATTTGAGGAAAAACTCATCCCGTATTAACCAAAATATCAACGTATCTCATAAAACTTTATGAAACATACTTTATATATATTAACATTATAATTATACGAAATGATATTAATTTCTAATTATTAATTACCGACGAAAAATTAAATCATCAGAAATAACAATAATCTGATGGAATATGATTATGATATATAGATGTGAATACTATTAAAATGAGAATATTTAAGATAATTAAATTCATCAAATTAAAATTGTTCATCTACTACAATATTTAATTGTAATACACATGAGATTACATCAATATTTCATTGCAATGTACAAGTGCATAAATAATACCAATATGTTTTATTTGTGGGCATAAATCTATGATAAAAATATTCATAATGTCTAAATTTATTTATTATGTATTCTTATTTTTAAAGATAATAAAATAATATTAATTTCAATAAAATGTATTCTCATAAACTTAAATTCAAACTAATATATATAAAAATATCGTATAACTATACAATACATATATAATTACTGCATATTATAGTGTTTTACAACTGCAAAATGTTATCTTTATTGATATTCATCAGAGGAGAATCTTTGGATTATAACGCTGGTCAATACTATGCAATCCAGTTCATTCGATCAAAACAAGCAAAGACAACATTGAGCACACCCAGCACGTACACTAATCGTATGCTTATTTGCTTTTCATTTATGATAGGGATTCGCAAAGCGAATATTGAACAGACTCAAGCCACGTTTCTCGATATCAAGGTGCGTATGGTGTAAAAAACAGTAGAGGTATGAAGGTAAAGATCAAAACACTTACATAGAAATACAGACAATTATTATGCAGAATTAAAAATAAAATTATAATAATGTTATCACGGCAAAAAATTGTAATAAGATTTAGATAGGACGTTTAATGATGATCTTTGCATAATTTGAAATGATAATAGAAATACAGTGTAATATTTTAAAGCGATGCTACTTTTTATTTTTATTAATTTTGAATTTTATTTTCTTTAATTTGATATTTTTATTTGAGTTCGAAAGCCTAACCCGGATGCACAGAAGTTCGTTGGCACCCTGGGCGGCCATGAGGATCATCCAAGTCAGTAATGTAGGATTCCCATAATCATAATCGAGCCGCAAAGACGGTTTCGAGCCCCCGAACTTCACAGAATATTGTAAAGTGAATGGAGAAAAAGCGCGATAATCTTTCTTTTTTTACAATCATCTTTCTTCTTCAAGTACCTTGAATACTTTGGTTTACATTCGAAATTCATAATTGTAAAGTAATCTGTAGAGCTATGAAGGATAACAATAATTATAAATTAATAAAATATACATTTCACGATTTTTTAAGCAAAAATGATTTAAATTATTATAATTATGCCAATGTAAAACTTGCTATATAAATTTTGAAAGAGATTTGATAAAAGTAGAATAAATGTACAGTTTTATGCGAACGGAAAATTAATTACATTTCATTAAAAATTATACAACCTTTTGCGCACAATTAGCATAAAATAATGAAAGCACGTTTTGAAACGTTACTATCAAGTTTTCCCTTCATAATTATAAAATGGATTTTACTTTGTAAGGCTTCCAACGTCTTCTTACTTACCCCTTCTTTTGATAATGGCATCATAGTGCAGCATCACTTTATGTCTAGGGGTACTGAGTTATTTACTTTTAATTTAACGAATTTTGATGAATATATAGAAGAGTGAAGCTAATCCGGCAAAAGTTGATGGTCTCCGTATAATAAGTCTCCCCTCTCTCTCACTCGCTCTCTTTCTCTAAATATATATGTATGTATCTTAATCTTACTTGAAAAATCGATGCGCAATACTAACTAATAAGCGAATATAATAAGCGATTCCTTTTAAATTAAACGTATGTGAACTAAAAAATACCAAAATTCGTCTACTGAATAAGAATTTATTTACGTGTATAAATTAATATAAAAATTAGAATATAGTCTTTAATAATCTTTAAAATTAAAACGCATTCTCTAAGCATCCTCTGAATACCTACCTTGCCTAACAAGCATGATGTACGCCTTTAGTCTGCTTAATATGGTCGTGAAGTCGGAAGTGTGAATATTAAATCAGTTCGAAAAATCAACAAATCGCTTTAGTAGCTCATCTTGAGTTGGATGTTTTTATTTCAAATTATTGAGCGTACATATTTAGTCGATAAAAAAATGAGGAACACTGAGTATCTATGTGCGATTAAAAAACATCGATAACTAATGTATAAATAATGTACAAATATCTCAAGATATATCTCTTAATATAAAGAACGCTTAATAAACTGAAACAATAGGCATTTTTATCCTGATTAAAATTTTCAAATGTAAAATCTTAAAATTAGCATGATCGCAACATTAAAATTGAATTAATTATTGTCTTTCATGTTGTTATAAATTATCATTAGAAGTATTGATATATAAAATAGTATAAATTAAAGTTTTCGTTATACATTTCATTCGGTTTAATGATCAAATGTTTCATTGATATCTCAATGCAGACTTCGCATGGTCTTCATTTTTTAAAAAAAGTTTTCATGTTATAGATTTTTGTAGAGTGGGAGTGATAAGCTATACATACATTTGAACGTAACTGTATTGGTTTAGAAATAGCCTAAGAAAAAGTTAGTGCTTTTTCGTAATCAGTTGCTCTTTACGTTGTGTTCATTAATATGCCCCATTGCACTATTTTTCCGAAAGAACTAGAAGCTAACGCTGTACTATGAACTGCTGGTTGCAATAACGTCCGCAGAATCGCTTGTAGTCTTTGTACTACTTCGGTTCTGTTTAATCTGTGTACAGATCGTCATCTGATTTGTTTGAACCTTAACTCGTTTATTTGCTATATTTTGTCTGTAGGCGTTTTTTCTAGATCTAAATTGCTCGCTCCGTATAACAAGTCTCTTCGGCTTGTGTTGTCTTAACTACGGTTAACCCAGTTTTCCTGCTGTATACTATTTTTCATCTTGATTCTACGAAATTTGGAATATTCGGAATATTCATCAGGTTGAGGTATAATTTTCGCACAGTTAAGTGAAGATTTTCTGTCTTTCTCTGTTTAGCATATTAAGAGACTTATATGTGTTTTGTAATAAGATACGCACAAATGCACCGCATCAAACCACCACCGACCCCTAATCCCCCTAATTTTGATCGACGAGCTCGATTCAATACAAAAAAATGAATTATGGTGTACTGTTAAGGCGAAAAAGCTATTGTAAAAGTATATTTAGGAATGATTATTTATAACATATCAACGATCTTTTTCAAAATGGTATAGAAAATGAAAAATTTTTAAGGTCAATAAACTATATAACTAAAATATTCAGATGTATTCTTATTTTTTGAAATTGGAAAGGACTACCATTCGTTTTTTTTTGAATTATTAAAACTACATTTAAAAAGGAAACTTCCAATTTTTTAATACTTTTTAAATTAAAATCTATATTTTTTTTCTGAGACATCAAGACGAAACTTTGATCGGCCGCGCGGTCTGAGCGCCTAATGCATGTGGACCCGCATACTGCGTTTATACGCACTGGCACGAATACGGCGTCAAATGCACCACGACATGTATGCTAAAATTCGGAAAAAATCTCCCACAAGTTAATTTTGAGAAAATAGAGTATTTTTTTAACGTACGTCAATAATTACAATTTTTTAATTTTATTAATTATAGTTGCATGGTTCTTATTAGCAACTAAATTATAACAATTCATATTTTTTCACAGGTCTCTTTTCTGTACTTTAAAATTTTTTATTACTGCTATCATATCATGCTTTGACCTGAGGTTAATGTTTCAGTGATTTCTCTGTTTACCGTTCTAGTTCCTGCTATTTGTAAACACTATCGCCTGGCAATTTACGAGTGATTTTAGCGCGTTCCCTTCCCCACGACTGCCCTTGATATATCAAAAGGTGCAGCGTTAATCTTCGTTTCACGTACATACGTATGTAGGGTACTAACATCACTTGCATCGGACCATTTTGCAAAATTGATGAGTAATAGCTGTAACTATTCGTTTGGAATCATTTTAATAAATACAGACAATTATGTGTCCGACAAAAATTAAGTACAATATTTAATATTATGTAGAAGATGTTAGACCGAAGAAATAACGTACAAATGAGTTCTTTTATACGATTTGTGGTCTTTTTTTAAAAATCCTAACCTATGGTCATTGTCCCTCAGCCGCCCGTCTCTCTTTCATTCGAAATCGATGTGATAACATAGTTCTACGCTGCGTATTGCCCCTGGTCACATAGAGGCAACCGCCTCGCTCTCTTATCGAGATGTGCCCTCTTATAATGATGGGTTCGTAACCCGTCTCTTAATGTAATTCTGTATGTTTTTAGCTGATGCATATACATTTTTTATATAAGTAAAACTCACATCCTTATCGGAAAAGTATTTGTGAATGCTCAAGCAGTTCCGATTCGAGAATATTTCTCACTATGACAAAATTATAAGCATTGACCATTTTCTATATTCCAAATTCAATTTGATTTGTATGAATTCTATTTAATTAAATACTTATAATACAGCTGATATATGGAAAAGAAGACCTACTTGTAGACAAAATCGTTGCACTATAAAAGACTTAATGTAATTTAAATTCTATCAGCTTAATACTTATTGTATACATGTATCAAGGCGTAATCAGTATTCATTAATATTTACAAATTTTGTACTACTTCTTATCTTAATATTCATCAATCTTTTTACAAATTTTACAATATTTTATGAAGTTATTTTTTTATCTTTAAATCAGAATAAGAGCCTTTTATTTTCATTTATCTTTTCAGAAATAATGCATCAAATGCAGAACAATAAGGCATATAAAACATACGTTATTCATATTAATGTTAGATTGCGTAATGTATTTATTATCATGTGAACATTTGTAATATTAATGGCACTTTTGTACTCAAATAATTTAATATAATTACGCAATGTTTTAAATAAAAAGTTTTTAAACATTTTCTAAAACTAAAAACATTTAAATGCTTGCATTTTAGATGCAGCAAATCAGCTCCAAATTACTTTTATGTATCTCATATATAACACACAGGTGAGTTGTTTGACATCCATAGCTGGGTAGACAGGCAACTTTAGAGAAATCAACGCTTTGCGGTTCCATTATGAATTGCGTTCTCCCATAAAATACGTCACACATAGACTGTATTAACCAATTAACTGACAAATTGCGGTTGCAATAGATTATAAATTTTTTAAGGCATATAGTACTCGCATTAATTTCTTTGGATTAAGTGGCGAGTCACTGTCCACGGGGTATCGAATAAAATTAATTGAATAACTGTTTCTATGTATATGGTACGAAATAATATGTAGTGTGTGTGTGTGCAAAGAGCCAGCCGGGCCAAGAGAGGATCGCCCAAGTTAGTTGTATGGAGTTCCGACGATAGTCCGCTTTGTTCGATCACGCGGCATTGTTTTTTCCGCTTTGGCACTTGCTCTTCTAAGCAGCAGCATCGCTATACTTATACTTTTGGATATTAAATATACATATGTAACCAGTATATAAATTCTTCGTTTGCTCGACACTATTTCCTTTCTCAGAGACCTTAACTTTATAGGTATACATTAAACGTTTACAATGACAAACATCTATAAAAACGTGACCACCCCTCGAGTTTCGCAGCACAACTATATATAATAGCCCAAGTAATTGCATCTTTCCCCCTTTTTCCGAGTCCTCTTTGGGACTCTGTTTCGCCACTTCTTTTTTTCTCCTTTTTTAAATTTCATATTATTATACTAAAAATAAAAATGTGATATTACAAAAAATCTAAATAACTTGATGAAAGTAGCATTTAATAGATTGTTTATGTAATACGAATGTTTACGATGGCTTTGCAGTTCACTCAAGATTTAAATGTAGAATAACAAATATCAGAATAAGTTTAAATTTATCTTTATTAACCAAATATGAGAACCTTAGAAATTCATTAACGTAAGGATAAGCTCATGTAACTTTACTACGTTCACGACTAAGTGTATGTTAATACAATAAACTTATTGCAAGTAACATCTTTAAATTCTGTGCACGCTCTAAATAAACTCGATATTCAAAGAAAATTCAAACTAAATTAGGCCTGCAAGCAGATGTTGATAGAAAGGTGCATTCTTCATGCATTTGAAATATAAGTAAACTTCTTTTCCTTATATAGCATCTTTTTCCATCTCTTGATATTTTTCATTACGTTCACGGAATATCTACTTCCACAATATTTCCACCTGGACTGTGTAATTGATAAGTTTGTTACTCCACATTATTCGCTCGATTACTTAGCTTGATACATTAAACTCGGCTATAACAGTAATTGTGGGTGCAATCTATTGAAAAGGAGTATCTAAAATCTCTAGTCACTAAAATACTTGCGTCATTCGTCTTGAAAATTAAGGCTATCAGCCGATATAAGCCGATCAAAATATATATTCTCTTTGGCAAAGATTACCAACCAGAAATTTGCTCGACCCCCCCCCCCCCCCACAATGCATAGAGCTGTTCTCCTGGCAATTTTCGCCATTGAGGTTTGCTCTTACTAGCAGCGCGAATATCCACAGCGGATACTGGAGAGATTCAGCTTATACCCTAGGGAACCGCTTAACCGAGTTGAAGTACGAAACAAGATCGAGTGTTTAGTAAATCTTTTTTAATTCCAATAACACGTTCATTACGTAAAAGTGCTTTGGTTAAACGGTCGAGAAGGAAGATTGTCATTATAAGATTTCTATCCCACATGCCCGCAATTATTTTATCTCCACTGCACCTTTTGGACCCAGGGCTTAAAAAGATCATCCTAATTCGCTACGCCATCATCCCTCCGTGCTCCTCCAGGCCGTCTGGTGCTCTGGCATTCCCTCCCCACCGGGCGCGCCGGTGCACATCCCTCTTGCTCCTGGACCCGTTGAGCGCAATTCAAATGCAAATACGACGGTAATGTCTGAGGCGGCGCGCCTCGGCCGCCGCCCTAGCAGACAACAAATATCTCCAAAGAATTCATATGCGTATTACGCGCGGCCGACGGTGGAGGGGTGGGGTCCCCGAGCGCGAATTTTCCGCAGATACTTCTCATCGCCCCGCTCGCCCCCCTCCCTCCGCCGGAAGCGGTGAAACGCATATCAGGGAGCGGGTGCGACGGCCTCGCCTTCTTTTTGTCTCGCGCGCTCCTTCCGTCCCGGCCCCCGCGATATTTCTCACTGCTGATTTACGGGGGTGCTTAGAGCGCGCGGCCTCTTTCCGAAAACGCCGGGCCGAGGGAGCCCAATTGCCGGGGGTCCGCGCGCGACAAAGTGCGGGGGATTGTAGCGGAGCTCGGGGCGCGCGCCAATTTAAGCAGAAATATTGCCACGCGGAGCCCAACGGGGATACGCCGCTTCAACTTTTCCGCTTTCGACCAGATAGGCAAATGATGAAGAGTGCGCCGACTGGCTTGTTGAACGCGCAGCTGGGGCGTGTCTTGTGTATCATTGGTTAAGTGTATTGGATAATTGGATGATTGTTGTTAATGGGGAAAAATGGTACCGCTCAGTCCCGTGATTCGATTAGTGCAGTCTCTTTTAAATCCGGATTTATGAAATATTCCTTGTCCTCGGTTGCCCGAAAAACTGTTGGTTCGCGCAGAGTCGTTTGTTGAAATACGTTGCAGTGGCATTTCTTACGACCTGTTTATTCCTTATGCTGTACCGAAGATAACGCGTGCTAAGTTCTTATTGCAAACTATTACATCACCCTAAATTCCCAACAAGATCCGCGGCAAGAAGTAATTTCTTGGCGAAGGAAACCGATCTTGACTGCAGTGCTTGCCGAGAGACGCGCAAGTAGGAGGATATGTAGCGTGACTGCACTCGCTTCCCTTGAGCGCTGATTCGCCTGTTTCGGAGTCCGCGCGGACTTTTCGATTTTTAACCCAGTTCCAGACACTATGCTGATCTAGATATTCGGTTGTACTCGGTCAGTTCAATACTGTTACAACTATCGCATGCAAATGTAGTCAATTTATTCACTATAAAAACACAAATATTCTGCAAATTATTAATCAAAAGAATTTTTTTTGATACAGTATATATTACAAAAAGGGATTGCCTACGAGCGAAGTAGAGCACGCATACACTGGAGTTACCGAGTGGATAGTAAAAAATCAAGTATTTACGATACGTATAAACAAACAAAATATAAACACAAATGTCTCAAGTTAAAACGATGAAAGAGTCTGCTTACAAATGAGACTAAAATGCCCAGGCTAATTTACAGAAAAGGGTAGGTAATGCATTCTTAAAGCATCCCCAGCTAATCGAAACAAGTTTCCTCGAGATAATGCGGAGAATTGGAGAACGTTTGCAAGCACTGAAATATGTCTGCAAAGTACGCGAAATAAAATTGAATTTTGTCCGCGAAGCGAGTCGACATCGGTCCCTGCGACCTCTCGCGAGCTCAATTATTAATATTTAATTATGAGGTACCCCGCGAAATCGGGACGCAAGAAAAATAGGAAATCCGGGCTCGCTCGGAAGTAGAAAAGACATCGGCTCGCTTGAATGGCAGTCAGTCGGATTGGCCCTGCCTTCTCGCGTCCGCGCTCCTTAATTATTTCAGTGGCTGCAACTGCAACGTTGGGCGCGGGGCAAAAAGGGGGGCCTGCGAGGTTGGGGCGCGACCGAGGCTGCGGCTGGCAGCGTCGGTAAGTGCTTCGTCTTCCTCGGCGCGCGTGGCCCCGTCGTATCTCCCGCGAGTCCGCGGAGACGGGGCTATCGCGTTTCCCCTTCATAACACTCAGCCCCGGGACATTTGTCTTCGTTTCTTGCGCCGCGCCGGGCCGGCCGGATACCGCATATAGTCGCGATTTAAACTTCCGCCCTCTGTCGGCCTCGCGGACCCTGCGGCATTATTACGCGCGCTCCTTCGGTTTCTTGTTGCTCGCGCGCGCTGTGTTCCTTTTATTCCGTGCTCGTGCCAGGAGCTGCCCTGGCCCTGCGCGCGCGCCACCCACCCGACGATAAAAACTTTTGCGTAATTAACGTTAAGAGCACGTGTTCCTATAAGAGAGGCGGATTAAGCGTTTTTAGGATGTCTTGTTATCGCCCGATAAATTCTTTTTAATGCCGCGCCCCCAAGTGCCAGCAGTGGCATTTTATCCTTTGCTTTACATTACCTTTAAAGTTATTACAAGTCCCTGGAAAATTCACAATAATCCGGGTTACCCTGCTCTCCGCTACAACTGTGTACCAAGTGGAATAGAAAGACTCTTCATCTAAGTATATAATGATGTAAACACTTATTCCATAAGATTGCATGACCCAATTACACATGATACTTATTATACTGGATTGTTTATCATAGTAAGAAAATTTTTGATTAACACTTGTAATTAACTGTAAATGTTGACGGGTCGCTTAGAATAATATAAATTTAAGCCATCGATATTATGGTAACTTTGATGCTTAATCCTTCGTTTTCAATTTTCGCTTATTCAAATAAAATCCACTAATTTTTCATAAAATTATGAATTATAAAAATATGAATTTTGAAAAAGATTCACGCTTACGCATACATCTTCCAAGGCATTCAGTACAGAAAGTTTGGCACAATAACGTATTTTAGAGAACTTTTGTAATAATATATTCGCTCGTGCATCGTACCCGAGTAGTCGTTTAGTAAAAACTAACACAATAAAAGATTACAATTACAGTGGGTCGCTAAGACGTAGCAGTGAAACGCCAGTTTAATTATTAAATACCTTGGCGCGATGAAAAGCGCCTCGTCGCGTCCTTCGTTTTATTTGCTTTAATTAAGCGGCCATTTGAGCGCTCCATCGCTTTTCCAGGTGAATATAAAATTCGCAAACGAGCAAAGACAGGTCCAGAGATAGCGGGACACTATTTTCCAAAATATTTACTCAACCCCACGAAGCGCTTTTTTCGCTTTGCCCTCGGTCGCTCTGCTAAAAATGCCGCCACGAGAAAGTTAACACTCAATCCTTGTGTCTTGCCCATCTCTTCTCGGTGCGGCCTGCGCCTATGTTTCGCCGATTACCCTTTGACGGACCTATTAGCATTTCAGATTTTTCGGGGCGCGAGGCTATGTTGGCATGTTAAACGAAAAATGGCGAAGGGATCGTAAAAAGGTATGGAGATGAAGAGGTCGCACCGAGGTGCAAATACATTGCTGAAATCCTGAAATACGTAGCGTAACGCTTAAAATTCCTAGGGAGTTTAACGATGTGTTTTAGATTACGTGGTTTCGCAAATTTTCATACCCGGAGAGTTAACTGGGAGTCGAGGATATTTCTTTGATTTTAAGTCGCGATGTTATTCCAGTCCAACGCGATCTGCTCTTGATGCGAATCGTAAAATGTCGCGTTAAAAATTGCCAGGAAGGCCGAATGGCGACATTTACAGCGAGACGCCTCCATTTTTTGTCGGCCATTAGTTCCTTCCACGATGATAAGGAAGGTCGAGCGGTGATAATTATGAAAACGTCCTCTCCGTGAAGTATTTCCCGATTCAGCGTGACTTTTAAAAAGCTCCACTAATCTCGACACCGCAAGACTAAGATCGCACAATAAAAGTTGCGCTTTTCAAAGAATTCGCACTCGTCCAACAACAGCGCCATGACCCAGCAACTTTGATAAGAAGGCCAAATGCAGCGAGTACGCATAAAGAGCGAATATTTTAAAGCCTGCTGCGCTGAAGGGCATGGGGCGCAGCTGAAATGAAGAAGACGGTGGCCCAGCCCGCCGCGTGGACACGACCCCAGAGGAATCCCGGGCATTTCCATAGCCCCGCCGGTGAAAGACCCCGAGCGCACCCGGGAGCTCGGCGGCGAGAAAAAAGAAGCCCGCCCTCTATGAAACGGCCGCAGCGACATCGGGGTGGCCGCAGGATATGAATAGACCCACCTCCTCCCTTCACCCCCCCCCCCCCACCCCACCCCGAGGAATCGACAACAAGGGCCCTCGAGTCCTGTGTCCTTAGCGCCGCGCCACTCCCTTTCAGCACAGACGCTTTCTTTCCTACCGGAGACGTTGAATTTCTGAAGCCCCTTTAGCGCCACGGCTTATCGCGACCATGACTCGGTAATGCTAGATCGTGTATCGCACATCCTGGATCGCTCAGAGCAATATCACGCGAGACGTCGTCGGCGAGGTATTCCAGTCTCGCCTCTATGCCCTTTGTGCCTCCTAGTTACGCTTCACGAGTACAGTGTATATAGATTTGTTTTTTTAGGGGAGGCCTTTGCGCTTACATAAGGAAGCGCGGCGAAAGCGTTATAATCGATACTCTTGATACTTTTGGAACGTTCCGTATACGGATTTATTCTCGATGTCGCTCCGACGCGCATATATCCATTTGGCTACGTCGCTGACTTGACAATCAGAAGGAAAATGTTACCGAATGCGGGAATAAATAAATAAAGTGCCTAATGGAGTAGAAATTCTTTACGGACGCTTAATCTTCTTTTAGCTTTTCCCGATAAAAGTCAATTGAGTATGTCTTCCCGCAATGGTCAGTGCATTATATAAGAAACTAAAAAATGCAGTTAAATCTTTGTTTCTCCCGCGCCGCGGAAGGAAAAAACTGGGCGCTTGTATAAAATGCGGCTGCTGAAACGCGTAAAAGCAGAGTTACTTTTTCCTTTGTAGACTAGCACTGCAAGCGGCACAAGTCGATACGCTTATACGTGGTGTAATGAAACCTGCCGTGACTGGAAAGTAGTAAACAACCATTAGTACGATAAAGGCAGCTTTCGCGCGGCGAGAGTCATGGGAAGGGTCGAGGGCGGAACGGTTGGGGCCGCGGCGGGGGGGAGGGCTCACCTCGGCTCGCCTCCTGAGTGGAGTGCCGGCCGCGGAGGGATTTTACGGGGCATCATTTGATGATTTAAGGTGCGCTAGTTGCACGGAGCAGCGGCGGAACGAAAGAGGAGGCGCGAGTTCGCGGACGCCCTGGCGCAGTCGGTTCGCTCGAGGCCTCTATACATACATATCGCACGGCCTCCCTGATTTATATACCGCGGCTCTCGGCCGCACGAGAGTCGCGGGGCTACCTGTGTGCGTGGACCTCCTGCATAGTCAATGCACGAGACCGCGGCGATAAAGATGACGTAGGCGCGCAGTGCGTGCCGAAACCCGGGCACATAGTCCTATAGCCGCTGCTCCTCGCCTCGTTACGCTTCCTCCTTTTTTCCTCTTCCGCGATGATATGGATACACGTGTACATATACGCGTGCGGCCAGCGGAAGCCGGGTTTAGACGCCTCCCCCACGCCCATCGCATGCACCGGCGCCATCCGCGATCGGAGAGCACATTTGCCAGGCCGCGCCCCGAATATTCGCTCTCGGACGTCGCCTCTTCTGACAATCCTGGGTCACTTTATTCGATCGCACACTTCGGCAACGGGATTCCAGTGATACTATATTTTCTCGTTTTCTATGAATTGGGTCAAAACATTTAACAACAGGATTTTAACGGGCTTATTTCGATTAGGCCTCTACTGTAGAATAACTGATTTTCTTTTATGCATCCATGCGTATATAAAATTTACAAGTATAATACCTTGTGTTAATTGTTAGCGACAGATGTATACGATATCTGTTCGTTAAAACCAAACTAAAGAAAAGTATTATATAAAAAAAGTATTACTTATAATGTTTGAACATTTTTATGGTACTTTTTAATGGTAGATGGCCTTACGTTTTTGTAAAGTATGTAAAATGAGTCTCAATTGACAAAAATAAAGCCGACAGAAATCAATGTTAGGGGATACGAGATAAAATCAGTGTATTATTTGAAAAAAATAAAAAGAAACATAAACCATATTCTTCTCTAATGCGAACATTACAATATACATAAAAACGAGATAAATGAACGATTAAAAATATAATGCTGGACCGTTTCTCTTATCATAAATATTCTGTATGCAAAAGCTCATCATAAACCGTTTCACAAAATTATCATTTTTTTAAAGAGATGTTACATCATAAATTAAGTATAGATCTGAAAATGCCGAATAAAAAGATATTTAATACAAACAATATTTATTAAGCCTTCGAGTACGTAGTTCAAAACACACGCACATAATCAAATAAAATCTGTTGTTTCGATTCCTTTCGAAACCATGGATGCGGTGCAAGTGACGCTTCGCCTCCTGGGTTACCTCAACTCACCCTTCGTAGATGGCGTGATGGTTCACCGAGAGTCGCTGATTGGGAACTGACGAGCTATGTTCTTCGTGTACAGCGTAATGGCAAGCTATGCTCCTTGGAAGTTGCCGCCCTGTGTACACCTCCTGACTGCGTTCAAAGAATCGCTGCAGTGACGCACAGAGCATCACGGTACCTTACTAGTTCGCCGACGCTTTGATCTCGCCTTTAGAACCCTGTCAATCCGCGACGTCTCGCGACTGACGGTTTAAAGCTAATCGTTCTCTTGCAAGGCAAACCTCGAAGAGACCCCGAGGTGGGGGAAAAATTAAGCTTGTAGGGCGTACCTTACGTTACCAATACCATAGTAATAATGATATTATCTATAATATAAATTATAACATTTTAAACCAATTCAGGTACCCTATAAAAAGAAAACGAGTAAAAATCAATTCAAGGTGAACTCTATTTAAACATCTGAAGTAAACACATTTGTATTCCAGAAAGTAATAACTTCCTAATTTACATGACTGACAATCAAATAATTAGGTTTTTGTCACGAAGCTTTGATCGATCACGCTTACAACGCGGTTGTGATTGTGACAATGAATGTTTTAATCAGCTCTTGATATCTAATCAGAAATTTTCCCCTTTATAGGTAGTGTGCGTGCGTCGGTTTAAATTGTAGCGTTCAGTGTTGTAAACTACAGAAAATAAATCGTATAAATACATTTGGCGAATAAAAATAATTCCCAGGAGAATTACGTTTGTGTGAGATATCTTGTTATATGCTTATTTTTTAACTTGAAATTAAATTTTAAATTATTATTATGAATGTTAAGGTAGGTCCTAAAAATATTATATTTGACTATATAGATATAGATATAATATGGATTTTAAGTCAAGATTGCAGTTTAATAAAAATATGTAAGATTAAAGTTCACTGAATAAGTAGACTCGGCTGTAAAAAAAGTAATAGTAAAGCTTCAACCTTAATGCAATTTCACTCCTTTAATCTTTTGGAAAAATACGAGAATGATGAATTCTGACAGATCGCGAAAAATATAAGATACGGCATAAAATGATGATAACCGATCATTCGGTTATCTTGCTAGGCCGTTTGCGAGATCTCCCCGATTGTCGCGCAAGGCGATGGTCGACGGGCAGAAGGGTGAAAGAGAAAGGAGAAGGAGGAGAAAGCGGGGGGGGGGTGGGGTGGAGCGAGCGCAGAGGGCGGAGAACCGCGGCGGTAGATATCCGCGCAGGCGGGCGGTGGAGAAGCCACAGGCAGTAGTCATCGGACCGCGACTCACTCCGTGAGGAAACCTAACGGTCAAAGAAGGTAGACGGATCGCGGTAAGAAACCACTCGTGCTACCCGCAAAAAAGTCGAAAGGACGGGTAGGGGGAAGAGTGCGAGTCAGCAAATAATTTCACCTCCCTTCTATTACTTGAAACAAAACCACAACAATGCAAGACATTCAAAATGAGCTGCGGCGAACAACAAGTTGCGGAGTAATAGCCAGTGACGGGCGCAAGCTCGTCAGCAGAGAGACTCGAGCATCCCCTGCAGATGGCGCAAGAGCCAAGGGGTCAGCCGGGGGCCGTGGCAGTTGGCGCGCGCGATTAGCATAAGCTCTTTGGCGGGTCAGGGGCAAAGTCCTCGGACGATGTCCCAGGCGCTCGGCCTCCTTGGGCGGAGGCGTGAATTTTTCAGGGGCGTCTCGCGAGCCCTCGGGTGCCCGGCTCAAAGGCCCGCGCTTCCGGATTTCCGGGGCTCGTGAAAGCCGAGCCGCGGCTACTTAACGCCCCGCTGCATTTTTGATAAGGCCCCCGGAGTCGGCCGGGTAAAAAGCACGCGGGCAGAGTTGCGACGCCGTTAAGATAATCTCGGGGTTGCGAGCGCTTCGCGCCCCGCGACTTATGCCCCGGGCCCACGCGCGCCTTGTAATTACAGATAAAGCGCCGAATAAAACGGGGAGAAATACGCGGGGGGATTTCCGGCCCAAGTCCAGTTACACGTGTAGCCGTAACGCCCTGGAGATAAGGATCGCCGCGGCATAACCTGGCGCGTATCGGCCCCGTTTGACGCGAGCCGGTTTTCGCCGGACACTTTGCTCTATCTCGCTCGTCGCGTAATGAGTTGCGCCACAAAAGCGCCGCTCGCTCTTTGTACTTTGACGCGCAGTGGGAATCGGGGGAAAGGCCCCGTCAAAGCGAGCCCCGATTAACCGCGAGGAAAAGCTCCAAAGAAAGCGGCCGCGCTAAGACGACGGGCTTGTTTCGCGGAGGCCAGTCAGAGACATTCGGGGCGCGCGGGGCGCGCGGGGCGAGGCTGGCCTCTTAACCGGATAGCGGAAAGCCGGAAACCCTGATTGGGCCGAGCGCCGCTCGGTCGAATATTGATGAACGCCAGCGGGCCTGTGGGAAAAATTTAATCACCGCGCGCAGGTGGCCCTCGGGCGCGTCGCGCATCAGCGTGGGGGGCGGTGCGCATCAGGGGAGGGGCGCGAGCGACGGCGGCGCGGGCGGCTCTGGGCGGCCCGGGAAGCGGGCCGACCTCTCAGTTGCGAGGGAGCCGTCGACACGCGCGCCGCGCACCACGTCCTCCTTCCGCCGGCTCGAGTGTGTGCGCGCGCAGCCAGTCACCCAGTGACCGCGTTCACGTGTGCCCAGCCCAGCCGCAGGAGCCGCGGGAGCTGCGGGACCCGAGCCTCTACGGTACTTTCGCCCTTTTTCCCACGACTCGGTTAACAATGGTGCCGTCAGTGAATGTTGGTTCTGCGGCCCGCGCTCGCCCAGGGGCCCAAGTGCAGTTTTAACGCGCTCTGTTTACCAAGTGACTCTTCCGCGAAAGTGCCGACTTGCGGGAATTGCTCTACGTGCGCGCGAAGGATTTGGACGCCCCGCGCGCGGAGGTTTCCACTCGAGGGATGCATTAAACCAGATTTTTCGGCTGAACCCTCTCACTTGCGTTAGTGCTTTCTCCCATCCTCGCCCCCCTTTTTTCTATCGCGGGCTTTCGTTTGACGCTAGTTCCGATTTTCACTAAGCCTTGGAACATCTTTATCCTTTACTGCCAGTTAAGCTGTTTACTTGTTACGTTGCACTTGTAAGTTTCTTACTATGTTACTTGCGATAAAGTCATTGACTATAAAAGTCTTAGACAAGTATTAAGTTTTACGAAAACAAAAAACTAATTCAAAAGCATTTTTATTACTTAAGAACAATAGTTAACCGCGTTAAAATAAATAATAATAAATTACAAAATAGTAATTAATATAATTAATTTATTAAATAATTTCAAATATTAAGTAAAGTTTTATGTTAAATTATAAAAATACTATTTGTTTGAATTCGCGCTAAAGCAACTTGCATTTAAAAGTGAACCAGTGAAAATCCATTGAAGCTTAGCAAAAACCACTAGAAAATTAATGATAAGTTATTGAAATATTAAAGAAATTTACTCGAATATTTATAAAATTCAGTGAAAAGGCTGTGGATTTTCATGGGTACATTGTTTAGAAAATGAATTAGCAGATTTCTTAAATCTCAATAAATAAAATTACTGTCTAATTATAAAAACTGTTGTCAAATAATACTGCAATGTAACTTTAATAATATTAGGGTTTTAGATATTCTAAAATAATTAATCGGCAAAGAACTTTAGATTTGAATTTGTTCAGAGTAAAAGCTTCAGCCAAATTTCATTAAAGTAAAATGTTTTAAATGGCCATATACTCTAATAGTAATTGCAATTGTTATTTTATGTATTAACTGTCTTTTACTCGTGTAATAGTTACATTATTGTTCTTTAATTAAAATTTCACATTGAGTCTTAAATCAATCTTAAATAATAGGTGTAAATCCTTTTTAAGACGTAATTGTTTCCAAGCGATATAATATTCTTGTTCCAACAAAACGTATTCAAGGCTTGCTTCGCGAGCTCTCGAGTAATTTCAAAATTACGATATTCCGATCTTATTGTTTGTTGGAACAAATAGAACGGAAACTTACGGTGGCAAAGTCGACAGATTTTGAGGGTGGCTTTAAGTATAACTTCGGTCTACGCGAGACATTCGTAGTTATTTTCACTGTTACGAGCGAGATTGTTTAGAAAACTTCCATCGTTTAATACAGCAGAATTTAATTGCTTCTAGGTAATTTCACTCTGGTTTTAACGGCATCGTAATAAATTTTAAACAAAATAGTAATTCGAAGTTAAAATGAAAATTAAGTCGGCTCATAAACTTCATGAAAGCAGTCTCACCACAATTTCACACTACAAATTAGAAAACGAGCATAAAAACGATCGCATCAACAGAAAGCATCACTTTGAAATTCGTAAAAATTTGAAGCCGATTATGTTGAACTGAAGAAAATTCATTTATCATAAAACAGGTAGATAATCTTATATGTTAAATATCATCTTACCTATTTAGTCACTTTCAACAACTTGGAAAAACAAATACTTTTCATACGCTACGCGATCGCTCAGATTTTTGGCGTCTACTTTGAGGAGGCAAATTCGGGGCGACACCGCCGGGCTCTTCCGTGTGGCAGCATAAAACTTGATATTGCGAAGGCGGAGCAACGCGCGTGACCCACAACATTTTACGACAAAAACAAATAACTTTGGCAAGAGCACGTAGCTCGATCTCCGCCGGTCATTTGGCTCTGTCGGCTTAACTTTAGGAAGCTTCGCCGGCGGCCGCGCAGTCGCCGTCAAAGCCTTTTTCGCGGGGTTCGGGGCTCGGCGCCTATCGACTCCCCACCGCAAACGAGAGAAATACGATCCGCCGGGAGCGAGTCGCGCGAAACAACTCACTGGGGCAAAAGTGCCCAGTCACTGCAAAAAAGCGAAGACCACCCCGGCCGCCCTTATCATTCCCGGAATTCGGCGCGCTTCGTCCGGCCCCCGTGTCTCAGCGCGGCTCCGCGCCGATAAGCTCCGGAGCCGCCCCTGGCGATCGCATGACACGCGCGCTAAGGCGACACGGATTGTCCTGTCTTCGGTTCGATCCCGACAAGTGAGAATCGATAAAGACTCCGATGAACTATGCATGATCCTTCGCATTTTCTGAATGCACCGTTGCTTTTTTCTCTGCCGAACGGAGGTAATATTCGTATTAAGGTTTTAGTACTTACTTGCCATGCGCCTAGCCTTTTACGTTTTCTTCTTAGATTATGGATAGTCTGATCGGAAAATTCTTATTCAGCTTGAGTCGTAAAGTTACTAAAGGAAGTTTTCTTTTTTCGAGGAATACATAATCCATCGCTATTCTTATTCTTTAATGCAAAAGATATAGTCTTCTTTTTTTAAATAACGACAAAAATAGTCCAAAATCGTAATTTCAAGAAAATTCTTTAATCTAGTGTCAAGAATAATTAATTAACAATTTAAACTCCTTCGCTCTACTGTAAAAAGATACAAAAAATTTATTTTTGATGAGAGTATAAAATCTAACGAGTTTAAAATTTTTATACTACAAAAGATGTCTATATTATATTACGTAATCAAGTTGATTTTCATAGTGGCGTAGTTTTATGTCAAAGACAAAATTTAAACAGGAATTTTTAAACGACTACGATAGGAGCATTATTTGAATGTTAAAACTTGTTTACTGCGTACGGCATTTTTGATGCAAACGAATTGCTACACCAGTATTGGTGGCATCAATTTCAGGTGAAATATTCATAGGTATTACCCAAATTTTACTTTTTAATTGAGTTTATATGATATTGTTTCTTGAATTACTGATTTTCAATTCGAAGTAATGTAGCCAATTCAAAGTAGTGTAGTTATTATAGCACATAAAAGTGCTGAATCTTTTTTTCGTCCATTATCAGAATTTAAACAGTAATCAATATTTTTTATTTCTTTTATACAGTTAATGATTATTTCAATATAAAAAATAAAATAATAATTTGGATGACGATACTATACAAGTTTTTAAATTTTATTACATTTTTAACTCATTGGATTGAAAAGTGGAGGCAATCGTTTAAACAAATAAATTCTAACATATTAGTAGAAATTATTACTGCGTATAATAGTTTGCATGAAAAAATGGAATACGAAAATAATTGTAATTTTTTTGTACATGCAAAGTTATTGTATAACATACAATAAGTGATTTAATGTAGCAATTGTTTTTCTAGCTGTCTGATATAATAGAAAATTCCAACAAATTTTTGAATGTGTATTATTTATTTGGAAAGTATTGGATAAAATAGAATCATAACAATGATTTATCGCTTTCATATAGATTCAAAATAATTTAATAGATTTAAAATGGAACATCCTTTTACCTTTACTTTCAATTCAAAATCAAATTAATCTTTACATATATATATATACCCACATACACACACATACATTAAGTTACATCAATATCCTACGGAAAATAATTGAAAGAAGTAAACGTCAGTAGATAATGAAAAAATAAAAATCAGTAGTAATTCGAATTGAAATAACGGTGTAATAATTAATTAATTATTAATACTGAAAGGAAAATTGAAGAATAGTAGAAAATCTGATACAATTACTTATAATCGTACATTTTTTTAATTATTGTCGGATAGATTGTTTCCGCGATTCAACGCAGGCATAAAGTAGCTGGTCTAGATTCGAGACGAAGCATCGAAGTGGGAACCAGGGGATCGAACGAGTGATTGCCAATAATCCGTCAAGTTTTTCAATGGACCTTAGAATGCGAGGCTGGCTCGAGCGTCGCGAACGAGTCTCCACTGGCGCGTCTCGCGCCGAATCAATTGACCGGCAGCCGCCATTACACGCGTCACACGGCGCGTCCTCCTGCCGAGTTGCGCGACCCGGAGAAAGGCTAAGCCTTTCTCGCCGAATTCCGGGCACGAATCTGCCCCGCCATTCCCGCTCGGGAGTAAAAAAAAGGAAGCGAGGAGCTTGCGTGCGTATGGGACCGGGCGGCTGCCTCGCCCGTTATGATTACGTAACTCCTGCGCGCTCACGCCGGCGGAGGGCCGCACGGGAGCCGCATCCGAATCGGGCTCTGCTTAGCGCCGAATTCCCGCATTGATTTTCGCTCCTCGCAAGGAGCCTCGCGTCCCGGAGATCCGATTTTTAAGAGGGCCGACTCCCCGCGCACCCCGTAAAAACCCGATTCCCTGGGAAATCTGAAATTTTTTCGGCTCGCGGTGAGCTGCTGCGAGGAATTTTCACGGCTCGCGCTATTTCGACTTTACGCCGCTTCTCGAATTAAATTACCCGGGGGCCCAGAGTTTGATTGTTTGTCCGTGAAATTTATCGACTCGCGAAGTTATGGCCCAGAGGGCTGAGAATTTTTGAATAATAAGGATGATCAGTTGCGCGCCTAGAATTTATTAGTGGAAAAGGGTCAAGACTCGCAGCTCGATAGAATCCAGATCGTAAGTTTTTGTAAAGCCGCAAATGAGGGTGGACTTTTTTGAAGTGGTCGCGACTGGTGAAAGAAAAGTTGAAACGAAATTGAGTTAATAAAATTACATTGCTATGGCAAAGTTTACCAACACGGTAGCATTGTGTTATAATGCAAAAGCCTTTTTACGCATTTATCAAAAATAGTTGTTTAAAGTTGTTCCGCAAAGTTTGAGCCTCATCCAACCCAAGCTGTTGCATGGGAAGCTTTTGGCATTAAAAACACCATATTTCCGGATAACGCGGTTAAAGTTTTGATACCGTAGACAGTCACACATGCAGTAACATCCCACTCTAACATTTGTAACTTTATCAATTTTCTATGTGTCAACGTATTCTCTTGCTTTGAAAATATTCTGAACATCAAAACTTGTTACAAGTTATAAAAAAACCAAAGATTCCAAATTTACTAGAAATACTTTTTCATTAAAAGAGGACCTTTATCGTTTTGCTCAATATTCTATTAGCCGGAGTACGTGAGAAATGTATTAATTCCATTCGCAATCAAGGGAGAAGACAAGGCGCTTAAACCTGGCCAGACAATATAACGCTCGCCATTAAGTAGAATCATTCGGAGTTTAGTCAGACTCGCCGGTATAAATAGAAATGAATAGAACCGGAAAAGGAGTCGAAGGGCTTCTAGTTTCGACGGACCTCATTATGTTGTCATAGCAGTACAGACTTTGGCCGTACTGATAATCTTTTAGGTGACAGCAGTCTCGGAATCTTAAACTATCCGCCTCCTACGGCAACTTTTTTGGGTAGTCCAAAAGCAATCATACTGAATGCATAATACTATCTTAATCCTCGGAGCAATGTAAAATACATTATTGAAGCATTTAAAATAATCTCTAACTATTTTATTTCTATATTTCCTAAAATAAATATGAAATTTCTGGAGTTATAAAAGTAATTTTCATTTTAGTATTTGTAACACATAGCTATTAAGTATGAACGTGATATAAATAAAAACAATTGTTTCTTTAGCCAAAGATTAAAAATAATTTGAATGAAAATAGAGCCGTAGAAAAATTTTAAGCCATGTTTATCTGGTAGTTATATATCATGAATTAAAACCATGTTAATTGATTATCCTTGCTAACGTTCAAATTTTTGCCAAAGCAGATTTCGTAAAACTTTTTTAATTTACTAACTCACTGAGTAACTTCAGAAATTGCGCGCTCATTACAAACTACGAATAAACGTTGAGCGAAAGGCATGAAAGTTATTACTCGCTTAAAAGTAGACCGATTACTCGCAATTATTTATACAGTATTCTCTCATGGAAATATGTACAATAATAAATTATTTGTTATTAAACGTTTGATTAAAAATGAAGAATGATCAATCTTTTAGAGCAGAAAATTAAGCCGTTAATAAAAAGTCGAATGTAATATTTTTCCAATTACTGACATTCAATAAGCTAAGAGCACTGATGCGAAATATAAGTATGACGCACTGCAAAGCTTTTAATTCAAGTGACACTGCCACTCGTATGCGAAGTTAACAAGAAAAGGAAACATTCATATTCCGTATATCCGCTGATAACTCACGTGAAAGATAAATTTAATAAAAACTAATTTAAAAATAGATTTTCTCCCGATCTGTTAATCATAAAATACGATTTACAAACCAAATCTCGACACGGATTTATTGTCAAGCTCTCGTCAACTAATCCGCTCGCGTACGACTGTGCAAAGACCTCATCAGTGCTTTGCCGTAAAGGTCGGCGAACTACTTGGGAGGGGAAAAAAAGAACGCCATGCCGCCCCACAAATCCGCGGGTGTTTCCACCGCGCGAGAAAACGCAAGGGCGGAAAATTCGAAACCGCGGGTGAGGGGACGGCGAAAAGCTTTCGCGGTTTCCCGGCGGCCGACCCCACCTGCGCGAGTCGATGCGGCACCGCGCGACTCGAGGGCTCGCTGTCGCTGCATTAGTCGCGGATCGTGCCGCTCCGATTCGGAATTCGCTCCCTCGGGACGAGGAATAGCCGAGGAACTTGCGGTGGGGCCGCGCATACCTCCGAGCGCTCGCCGGAGACCGACACGGCTTTAAAGAAGTGCGCCTGGAAGTTCCGACCTCTCGGAATCTGCGCGGAGATTGAGTTTGTGTCTTTGTGCATCGAGGCTCGCGGCTCATGGCCTCTGCCTGTCCGGTAATTACTGGAAATTTTAATACGTACCTATTGTAAGAAAACGGCGGGCTTGAATTTGCAATTACATGGGAATTTTCCACGATTCGTTGCGGTGGCCGAGGGCGGTTTCTGTGGAAAGAGCGAGCGAATTCAATCCTTTTTCAAGGAGATCCGGCGCGTCGTAATAGAATTAAAATTATGTTATCACTATGGATCTCCGATTTGAATTTTAAAACTATTATCCGAAATTATTGTGTACTCTGATTTTTGAATAAATTATATTTGATATGTATCAATAAAATGTAATAAAAATTTAATTAACGGCAGAAGTTGGATTTACTCGTAATAAAGCAAATCAACGAATATTAATTGTATGATTTATTTTAATTACATATACAATTTATGTTTATACCTGAAACTGATTTTATAATCGGTTATAAAAATTTATTAGAATATTAATTATTTAAAATTAACTTGTTCTTTTGAGTAATTATTGATAGATCTGGACGAATACACATACTTGACTTTGTTACTATTATTAAAAAACTTACTTTTAAGTAATGGTAAAATAGGTCCTTTTATTTCCTTGCACAGTGTGAGTTAAATTATTAGTTTGGAAAAATAATTCATAAATCGAATTAGAGTACACAGTTTGAAACAACTTTCCTCGCATATTTAAATATAGGTCACATGTGGCTTACAAGATAATTTCACATCTATGTAACATTTATTTTCGGGTACTTGAGCTTGATTTATGACCCGTAAAAGTTTCTTAAAATATATGTAAAGGTAATTTTAAGTGGTTAATAAATGAGAAAATCTAATCGTAAAAGGAAAGTTACATTAAATTTAGAAAAAAGCAGTGAAATAATTGCATCGATAATTGATGGATGTATTTTTAAAAGAAGAAATCTTTTTCTCTGATTTTTCTTGTCTTTTAACTCTAACTTATTGTATCCACTAGATTATAGTTAATCTTTTTGCTAAATGATACAGTATTTAACTATTTTATTAATAGACCGTGACCTGCATTAAATGACCGAAACAAAAATATTAACTTATATAATATTTGTAATGATATATATTAACTCAAAGAAATGAATGTTAAATTTATACCTATAACAATGAGACTTTTGAAGTGTAAATATTACTAAATTGTGAAACACGTATATGCGATATGATTAATAACATTTACGTAAATTTGCATGCTTACATGAGCCTCACATAATAATGACGAGGAGCCATGTGTCAAATTAATTCTGTTACTCAAATTCAGAAGGAGGAGAAGGGGGGATTTGGCAAAGTTTGCAGCTCTCTCCTTCTCTAACCCCTAACTCAATTTAAATTTAACGCTTAACGTTCATTTAGTATTATTTGAGTAATTGGGCCAGTTCAGTTTGTCGGAACTGTTTCGCATACAAATCATAAATCACAAGATATATTTTATATTGTTGAACATATCGAGGATATATCCCTAGTACGAGGTATAAGCGTGCGAATTTATGTTTGCCCTTGCGTTTTATGTCGTATTATGCACGCTTAAGTGCGACAAAATGAAAGCGTAAAAAATACGGCAAACTTGTAAATGAAACGATCGCCGAATCGTAATAAATTGAGATTGTAAAATTCGATCGGGGGCAGGCCGCATAAGCCGAATGTTAAATTACCGCAGGGATCGCGAAATGCAAACGCGGCGGAAAAACATTATGGATTCAAATTTCGAGTAATGCCGAATTCCTCCCGTGGCCTTAAAATATCGACTCTCACCGGCCAGCGGCAGCGTGTCAGCCCCTAACCCGCGCTCGCAAGAGGCCTGCCGATGAAATTCGATATTTCAGATGAATAGAAAAGAGGCGTGAAGATGAAATTCGGTAGCTTTCGGTTAAGGCCGTACTACAGCGCGATGGCCAACCCGGCGCGATAAACTAGAGAAATGGAAAAGAGCGAGCGGGCCAGATAGAAAAAAGAGCGATTAGCCGGGGCGCGCAGTTAGAGCGTAATTGCCGGGAGGCGGCCGGCGCCGGTCATCTGGATTCCCGCGCGCAATAGCCTCCGGGCGAGATCGGGAGCGTCGCCTGCCGCGCCAACTTTTCGATCGTAATCGAGTCAGCGAAGGGGCTCCCCTCTTGGCTCAGCACTTTAATCCGCAGCGGGCAGACGTCGACTGCGCGCGCACACGTGCCGGGAAATTGGCGGGGCCGAGACCCAATTACATCCTGGGGGCCGTGTACCTGCGCCCGGGCCGCTTAATACAGCCGGGCGGAGTCGCCGCCCGAGCCCACTTCTTGCGGCCCCGGCGCGCTCCTTATTCCCGACTTGTTATCGCCGCTCCGCTGTCCGGCGCCCGACTCCGATTGCCGCCCTCGAGCTCCTTGTTTATCAGAGGATCTTGCGGGCCCCGATTAGCCCGGAATTGTCTCGGCGCCATCAGACCGGGATGCCGCTCCGCTCCCTCGATGCCTCGCTCACCTGCCACGGGGGATTAATGGCCCCTCGAAATGAAGGATCGGCCGAAAAGGCAAGGCGTATCGGGGCGTACTCTAGTGTACTCTCGCGGTTTCCACGGCTCTTTTGCCGGCATTGTCGCATTACAGTATAACTGACTATGCACAAGTGATGAGGAGCCTCGGCTGACGGAATAGCCGATGACTCGTTCAAATACCTTCGGTCAGTACAGTGTTGCCATTGATTTGGCTCGTTCGCTTATCCATTACCGCGACTTTTTGCGCATGCTTCATTGCTTGAAACGCGCTCATTTACTATTCGCTTTGCTCCGTAATACTTATAGGGCATACCATCAAAATGTAAAGAGGCGAAAGGAATAAAGCGCTCGAAAACTGCCGAGTATGATTGGATAAAAAATGTGTCTCGATCGAAATTATTCAGAAATTTCCGACGAGTTTGCTCCAATTTTTTGTGCGAGAAGCGTAACTATAACTATTTTTCATTAGCGTCGGCCGGGGGCCCCTTTTTCCATTTGTCACTTTCCGAAAAAAGCGCGCTTACACTCGTACGTAACTGGCTTCGGAGATCCAACTTTGTTAACTACAGAATTCACAGGCGGAAAAAAATTTTTATGACGGAAAGTTGTGAAGAGGAAAGTGGAAGTTCGTGCATCGCAACGAGTTACCTCGTCAAAATCCGTACTGCGGCTTGGGCCACTGGCAAAGAACCGATACCTTATCCCGCCTTATAATTGATGCATTCCATAAAACTAATTACGATTATCCAGATATTTTAATTCTTTAAGTAACGCAGCCACTATCATAATAATTCGATCCAGTAAATTGATGTCGTCTTAAGGAATCTTTAAAATGTATCAATACTTCTTTTTATATTTCATAAATCCTTTGATGTAATTGCACGAGTAAAATACATTTCAACTAAAAGCTAATGAAGTTCGATTAACGAAACACAAAATCTCCGGCATTTATCGGGCACTTGCATCGTCCTTCTAAATTCCTCCCAAAGTGTTAAACTACGATCGGTCCGTATGGGATAGGTTATCGATCGGTTCATTAAAGTCATCAGATTTTGAGGTGGCAATTAGACACGGGGCTCACGGGCGGCTCGGAGGGGGCCATTCGCCGGATCGATCGTACCGCGAGCCGACGCCGCTGCTCTACATATTTATCCCCTCGCCGGTCTCGCGGCTCCTGGCTCCGCGGTCTGATTCCTCGGGCACATTCGTCTTCCTCTGTTGTCGGGCCGCACTAACCCCTCGTCTTTATCTCGTCGACCACTGGACGAGGCCTGCGCGCACTTTTGTTTTCGGACCGATAAACCAGGCGCGAGTTATCTCGTCGGGCTCTTCTAATGGATTTGTCAAGGATTTCGGGAGTCGACCCGGCCGAAATTCCCAATATGCGGCTCGTCGGGAGCTTTATTGAGACAAACGGCTGGCGCAAGATTTCCCGGGCTTTCTATCCCCCCTTTCGCCTTTTTTGTGCGCCGCGTACGAAATTGCAGGAGGTTTCAATTCGCGAGCGACTACGTGCTTTTAACTCTTCATCGCTGGTTCCGCTGCTCCCCACCCCCCACCCCCACCCCCAAATTGTCCCCTCGCTTGCTCCTTTTTTCCTCGCCTGTTGTGCCCGAGATCGCCAAAAGATAGAGATTTATACGCATGGCGCGTAGCCGGTTTAATGCCGCGTGGCTTGGCACTCGGATAGATCACACGAACGGCTCTTGGACTTCAAGGGAAACTATCTTTTCTCATTTCAATGCCCTCTCGAGCAGACCGCTTCCTCTAACTATCGCCGGCTTAATTTGTATGGTTCTTGAAATCGTAACTTTTCCTATCTTTTTGTCGTCGGCCGGCCGCATTTCCCTCCGGCGATTGCGTTTTAATAAAGAGTTTCTATCTTCTGCTGTACCGTTTGGCCTCGGTAATCGTGCTTCCTCCCCAGAGTAAGCGTTTTTACAAGAAAATATTACCGTTTGACCGCCTCTTCCTTGGCTTTTAATTTCTCAACTTTTATTTGAAGCTTCAATCCACTGATTAATATTTCATACTTCTGAAAATAGGTTTTTATGTTTATAACGGGGCATCGTTAAAAACGTACATTACGCTTATTATTTCTTACATCAATTATATCATTTCGAGAAATAAGTTGACTCGGGTCATGATCGTAAACCACTACAATATAATGATAAGAGTGGAAATAAACTGTTATCAGCTATTAAAGAGCCGATACTTATACGCAAATGCTTCTAATAAGTTTATGAGCGACCGTGCAGTTTTGTTACTCTGAAATCTTAAAAGCACAAAAAGTTCGTTCAATATTCACGCTCCTCGCCTCGCCTATCAATGCGTCGGAACGGCTAAATATAATAATCACGGACATCTCGAGGTGAATGCATCCTGACAGAGGAATAACTCCGGCGCCATCTCCGCGTGAAAAGCCATCGCGGCCGCGTAGCCCGTGACCTCGTCCTAGCTTCCTACGTTCTAACCTCCAAAACCAGTTTTGATTGTAGGTGATCAGCGTGGTGCGCAGGTAAGGGAGAGTCGGCACGACATGTGCCGCGGGAGGCCGGAGTGCAGCCCGCGGGCGGTGGTAGTCTCGAAGCCCGGCCCCAGGGGCTCCGGGAGCGCCGTGTGAGTGGTGCGACGGCTCGAGCGCCAGGTCGATCGGCCCCCTGAGAGCGGCGACAGAGGGACACGGGGCCGCGACAGTGCCGGGATATGTGAGGCTCGCGGAGAGCCTGCCGACTGTGCGCGAGTGACTCGAATCCGGACCACCGCCCAAGACCAACCCTCACGCCCAGGAACAGCAGGAGTCAGGATGAAGGAAGGCCGCAGGAGGTGGCTCAGCGCACTCTGGGCGCTTATAGCCGTTCTCTCGCACCAGTCAGGTCAGTAGCCTCGACGATCCTTTTCAGTCTATAGCTGGCGGTTGGGCAAGTAGCTAAAATAGATACCGGTCACCGGATCGATCCCCCTAAGAAGGTGTGCATGTACGGGGGAGAATTGAGAGTTGATAAAGCTGGTGTTCCTTTGTATTTATTTTCGGTAAATCAGTCCTTTTAATAAGGCCTGTTCGAGGAAAACGAATTCAATCCTGCAGCCGTAAAAGTTATCGCCGGCACATCTCGTGCCTTACCCGGAATATCGAAATGCCTTTCTATTTGGCACGAGTTTATAGCGATAACGATCTTCGGGCTCGATTGTGCCAACTCCGCCTGATGAAATGTCACTAACTTCCTTAAAACACGATCAACGATGCCGACTCACTGCCCGGCATTGAACCCTTAAAATATTCAACCCATCTTGGGAGGGATCATAAAATATCAAAATAAAGCAGATTAGATGGCCTCGTATATTTTAAATTTGTAAAGAGCCGGTGTTAATAACAGTGGGTATGGCAAATGGCTGCGTCGTTGAGCTTATCTACTGTAATCTATACACGCTTACGATTTAAAAATTGATGTTTATTCTGAGAAATTTGAATTCATTATATCCTATAAGTCAGCAGCATTAAATTTTCAAGTTATTGGAAACCTCCTGAATATTGAAGGCGACTGACGCGACGCACAATTACAATTTGGATAACAGGAAGTTTGAAGGATTGGTGCGGGGCGACGTGCGAGCCATTAGCCCGAGTCCCCGCACTACCCCACCTCTTTCACTCAAGCCCCCAACTCTGGTTCTCTACGTAGACTCAATTACCGATCCCTGAACCTAATCGACACGTGCGTTGTTCGAGAGTATAGCTTTGCCGCCGCAACCCCTTCCCCTGCCTCTTTCTGGCACACGACATCGCGCAACTCGTGGCGATAAACATCATCAAAATTGTGAGACGGCCAATTCCCAAGAGGACTCTCACGCTCAACGAAACAAATAGGACGTAGGAATTAAAATGCCCCTCCCCCTTTCTCTCTCAGCCGGCCGTATCTTACTCTTGCCTTCTCTTTCGTCGCTTCTTCCGTACAGTTTAACCGGGTAAATGAGGCAGAGGCGAAGAAATTTTCTTGGGGCTTCATTCATTTTATCTAACTATGTTACCACTAATTGCTTGCCTCGATGTACGCGATACAATAGAATTAACGGGAAATCTGCTTGGTATCGAGTTCAGCGTTTTACAAGGTTATATCTGAGATGCTTTTTCATCATCGCCTTAATGCAGAAAATAGTCTTTATTTTCCTGATATTAGATTGATTCGCGGCCCATAACGAAATTCAATACATAACGTACATGTTAAACATTTGCGTATTAAAATAATTGTCTATTTTCAGTTGCAATTGTGCGATCCCTTGCAACCTGCGTACCGTCATCTCAGGGCTGCGCAACCCATCCAGAATCCGGGCGTCATAGTTACGCCATCATGTTATGTAAATTCGCGTATGCACGTTAGGGCGCGCGTAGCTGCACCGCGCGCGGCCCCCTCGCCTCGTCAGTGGTCCTCCCTTGTTAGTTCCAGTAACGTTGGATTGCCGTCCGTGAGGGCGCGGCCCAACTCGTGAAGGAGCCATTGTCTTCCCATTGTCGCCCCAGACCCGGCTCGGAAAATAATATGCTCGCGAGCGGTAAGTGACGCAGCCTGTGTACAGTTGCGCTCGAGTTGGCTCTGTGTGTTGTTGGAAAGAATTTCAATTTCTGCAGCTCCATTTGCAGATTCGCGCGAGCCGTAACTTCCGGGGCGGCGCCTTTGTCGGATCGTTCATTGTCCCGATGAATTTATTTACTTTGGGATTCGCGGGATTAATTGCACGGGATGCTGTTCCCGGGGCAAAGGCTACAGCCGCAAAAGGCCGAGCGCAACTTCTTGAGCGCGCGTGTCACTGCGAGTTTCCCGCGGCAAAGCATCCCTTTAGCCCGATCCCAGTCAAACTAATAACCGTTGCACCCGGCAGTAAAGTCGGTTGCGTCGACCCGCCGCGACTCCAACTCCGAGTGCCCGGGGCGGGAAAAAAGCCCGTGGCCGCAGGGCCGATCGGTTACACCGATGATCAAGCTCTAGGCGTGCGCCCCATTAGCCCGGGCCCGATAGCATCCCTAGTGGCCCGGCTACTTTCGGGAATTCGCGCACTAACGCAGATATCTGTGGGCGGATCGCGGGGCGCGGAGTGCGCGGCCCCCGCGCGGCCCCGGTGGCCGTCTTCCAAGTCCCGACTGCGGGTTCAAAGGTCGCCCGGGGCATCGATCGGCCCTCCCCCGGACAACTCGGCCCGAGCGTCGCTGCGAGCGAACACCGAGGCGGACCCGCGATCGCAACTATTTATTCGGCAGAAGCTGCTACCGTCGGCGCGCAAATTCTGCGTAATTGCGGCAGCTTAGTCGATCGCGCGCGGCTGCCCCTCTCGCCGCGTTATTGGCCCCGTCTGCCCTCCTCTGGAGGATTGCTCGGGCGCCCGCTACTCGACGCCAGTTCGCCGGACAAAGAGGGTCATTTTATTGCCCCGGCCCCGCGATTATTCCCGCGATGCCTTTCCGGGCCGGCGCGCCTCGTGCTCTCAGGCCCGATATTGTTCCGAGTGCGGATTTCAATTAGTTGCAGCCAAGAGCGGAATGCGCGGACAGCCTATTTCGAGCACCTCAGACGTATCCCCGCCCGCCCGCTCGCCTGCCGATTCATTATATCCGGGGGGAGGGGGGAAGGAAAATATGAAGAGAGAACCGCGATGTCGGGGGAGAAACGAGACAAATAATGCCTGTCCAATAACCCCGATTGTTTGTCGATCACGATAAATCGCACGCTCCAATCCGTTCAATGGAATAAAAACCGTGGGCAAATGGTTGCCGCGGCTTATTGCCCGGCTAGCCCCGAGGCATTCGCGCCCCGTAATCCGTGTTTGCCCAACGACTATTGTTCACCAGGGCTCGCGCCCGCCCAAGCGCCTCCTTTCTTCCCCCTCCTCTCTCCTGCCGCACGCTTCCAAGTGCACACCGCAACCCCTTCGGGCACCGGTAATAAGTTGCCTATCGCGAGATTACGGGCGTAACAATATAATAGCGCGCCAAAGGATTGTTTTTGTTTGAAGGATGACCTCATGGAAACGCAGAGATAAGTTAGCCCCCCCGAGACCCGCGGCACTTCCTAGACTCTAAGCTTGCAACTTCAAATTAATCGCACGAGTGTTATAACGAAAATACAATAATGACAATAGATCATTCTTCGAAGAACATAAACTGGAGCACGAAAAGTGGTCGTTGCTTATTTATACACTACAAATACGCTTATACTCTGCTGGATATATTTAAAAAAACCTCGTTTCTTACGTAACGCGTAGTTTTAATCAGTTTTTGATTTCCTGTAGCATAAATTGGATTATGCTGATAAATTTTATTCCAGAGAAGATCGAAATTCATATTATAGGAGGGATTCGTATTGTTAGAAACAACAAATTAAACCAAGTTATCCTTTAAGTATATTTTTGCTGCCTAAAACTGGTAAAAATTTTTGAAATGATTCACTAAACAAAATCAAATTGTACAATCTCTTGGTTTAAGTTAAGAAATAATTATTTGCAGATTTTATACTATCAGATAAGAGAAATAATAAGTTTACGTAAAAATATCTACTTTATTTTAGTATTTATATTCATATTCACAAATTTATATATCATGAATTCTAAACGAATCAAACAGTATCTGCATAATTCACCTGATGGCAATAATCAATGAATTTCTGTTTCCGTCACTCTGTACAACGTTTTCAAAGTTATCTTGGAAACGCTAAAACAGTGCCTTAATACTAGCTGCATATATAGAAGATCAATCACGTCATAATGCTAACCTCAATACGTCTTATGTACGCACATCAATCACGTATGGCGATTAATTTACGGTAAAGCTCCTGGATAATGTCGCAAGCCCTTGGAATTGCGATTAATTCACGATAGAACTGAAAAAGGGCATTGCATGTCCCGATTGACTTCGAACGCGCGATACGAATAAAAAATCGTACGGATCGCCTCCCCACGTGAAAGCGGCTATATACGAGGGGGGTGGTCGAGTTTTTGTTCGACCCCGCTCCACCCCTCCACCATCACCACGAAATCGCGACACAAAGCTCTCGACTAGCGTCCCGTTTCTCTGCCTTGGTCCGCCTATCCGTCTCTCATTCTTTTCCGCTTTCGCCGACACTCTGTATTCCGGAGCCGATGCCCGATTGCGTCCGGGCAATAATCATCCGTGACCCCGGTCGAGTGGACCGCGTGCGTGTGCGCACACGCATTCGCCGAACGGGATAACACGGGCCGAGAGGGCAAAAAAAAAGAAAGGGAGACTCGGAAACGAGGAGGACGGGATTTCGTAGGAGTGGATCCGTCGCTCATTTGACGGGCGATAGCGCGCGAGGCGCGACTCCCTGGGAAATAGATACCGCGCGGATTTATGATTCCTCCAGGGTCCACGAATTTTACGAGGCTTTCACGTAATTGGTTTTCCATTATCTGCCCGCGGCTCGCCCTGGCGCCGACACTGTGTTTCCGGTGCTATGCGCCTTCAGGAGAGAAGAGCCTGTGCCTTACTCCCCGCCCAAGAGAATTCCCAATGCCTTTCTGTAAGAAAAATGACAGACTTCCATTTCCCCCTAAGGACTCACCGGTGGTTCTCTTATTTTCGCAAATAAATAGAGCGTTTACTATCTAGTTTATTTATTTACCTTAATTCATAGAACAGAAATGCTTCAATTGATATTCGGGTGCCTCGTGTATGCATCAAAATTATACATTTGCGATCATTTTTCGAATCATTCAGATTTCATGTATATCTTTTCCATAATATTACGTTTGATTCCACAATATAGCTAATAGTTGCATCTAAATAAAAAAAAATTTTATTACATATTTTAATCTGTCTTATTTCAATGGTTTATATGCAATATAAAATAGATCTATCATAAAATTAAAAGTTTAATTTCAATATTTGATTGAAAATTAAACAATCTAATCAGAAGCAATCAGAAACAATCAAGTCAAAAATATGATTTCAAAATTTTGATGGCTATTTAAAATCAACTTATACAGATAAATCTCTAATCTCTCTCATTGTCTAATCAGTTACAACTGTCACTTAAAGTAAGAGATAAGTCCTTATCAGAATACAATGTCTTTATAAATTTAAAAAAAGTACGTTATCTATCTTATTTCTTATTATTAAAAATCTTTTATTATTAAAAACTAATTTGGAAAACTACAACTAAATCATTCCTCTAGTAAGTTAAACGCGGAGAAGATTTATATTAGATTAAAGAAAACGTTATTGAAACTACATACTATGTTACAATAATTTATAAAAGAAGAACAGTGATTATTAATCAATTCAAATCAAATTTAAAAAGCGAATCGTAATTTTAAAAAAGGTATGATTTAATTTACATCACACATAACCAAGAGATAATGTGGTCTGACCAAAAACAGTGTTTCTACTTAGATTCGTTCAAATTGAGAATTCGTCTTAAAAGAACTTTTTATAATTAATTTAAAAAATGTAGTAAAATGATTGGCTATACTATAAGAGCTAAAAGAGTGCCTTACGGATTCTGTGAATATTTCTTGTATTATCATTTTTTATATTCTTTTTTGGCATTCGTGGGATTTAATGGCTTCATGCAATCCCATTCAGATATAGTACAGTTCAGTCGTATATTTCACGGTATCATTGGGTATCCTCCAAGGTGCACCTCTGAATCTCCTCTGCGATCTAATGGAAATTTCTTCGTGCGCCAGTGAATGCCTAACGCAATTCCAAAATAATTTTCTACTCAGTAAGCCTAACAAGAATACAAATCACATCTACATTCGTAATATATGATTCAGAATCGTAATCAAATGCGGTCATACCTTTCAAATCACAGTTCAGCAGCAATTCGCTCTCAAACCTGAATTAATAATAACCATTGGTGCACCTTAACTCCTATGCTTTTGAAGTATTTTTTACCTGGCCACGTTTCAACAGTACTTGAACCCGAATACTAAGAAAATCTGCGCGCAGGTTTTAAAGAACTACGTATATAAGTACATTCCATAGTGGAGAACCATGCTATTTTATACGATGTTAACAGCTCAATATTAGTTATTGAGATTTATCATAAAATGTTCATTTATGAAAAAATTATTAGAATAATGATAATATTAGAGAAAGTATTTCAACGGAATTCCACTAAAAATTTTCATTAAATTTTTTAATGGAAATTGAAATTATGGTAAAATAATTTGTAATATTTTATTTTTTATAACTTAAATTATAATAAAAGCAGTTTATAGAATGGTTTCTATTTCTGCTGTAAAATATGAGTGTATTTTGTTCGATACACCGATTACTATAACCTTTTTCAACGCGTAGTTTATAGTCAATCTGGGTCCAACGTTGTAAACACGAACCTATAACATCGAAGCAACGAAATGAAAGGATGTAAAGTTTCACAATTTCCTTACTTTTATTTGAAATACTACCTTATATGCTGTTAGATTCTTTTTAAGTTTCGCTTAGTAAAACTGACACAAGTTTTGTTTTTTGTTTGTTAAATAATCATTAAAAATATCGTTTTAGAATATAAGAATAGTAAATCAATATCTTTTAAATTATATCAAAATAAAAACGATACGCCAAATACATAAAAACATGTAATTGAAGTATTAACTTACTTCCAATTACTATCATTTCTTATTATGCAGAGAATTTTCAAATTGTGTAGAGGAAAAAATAAATTTTAAATATTTCATTTTGTGCTTAAATGCAAATAAGATGACCAGGATGAATAAAAAAGTTAGTAAAAAATGTAGTCTACATCAAATGAATACCTATGTACCATATTACCTAAACTAAATTAGATTACGTGTTTATATATTTACAAATATTTTCAAATAAAAGATAATATTTTAAAAAATAAGTAATTTCGTGCATAAAACTTTAAATCTGATTATTATTACAATTAAGGTAATCTAAAAAGAATATGTTAAAAAAATAACATAGATCATTGATAAAAATTAAGTTTTCCTTGATATTTTTTCATTAACCGTTGTATTTATTTATTTTCATGAACTAAAATGAAATAAAATCTAATGAGTAATTGACTTGGTATAAGTAGTTTGGTTATTTAAAACTGACTTCTTCCATAAGAACCCATATAAATTAGCAAGAAAACATGTAGTTTCTAGATGTTTTACTCTTAATTTAGCTTGGTGACTCTAGTTTTTAAAAACAGCCAAAAATTTCTTAAATTTTGAACTTTTAAAACGTATTTTTTATAGTTACTTGCCGCGAAACAAGAACACTCCTCAGAGTCACCGTAACAAAACATATTTTTTCTGCAGGAGATTCAGCTTATAAATTAAAATATTGATATCTCTTATTTGAAAATATTAATTGCAACTATTAATAGTTCTCATTCATAAAATTTTACTAATTTAAAGTGAAGTTGTAATTATATTCAAACAATTGTGTTGCATTTCCTTTTATGGCAGATAAACAATTTAACGTGATTGCGTCCATATAAGAAAAACTAACTAAGATAGATAGCTGTAGGGTCAGTCATATTTTCACTTTGTTTACAGAAATAAGATTTTAATTTTTAAAATGTTCATCAACCTTATGAATTCTTTAAGTCATTTTGTTATAGTTAAATTACATTTTCTGTATGTATGAGTGTATGTATTAGAGCTAGCATATTCTGTATGTATTAATTTTATATAATTTTTTTATAACGCGAATACTATATCTTAGTCCAATACCATTGTGTTGAATTTTAAATCGAAATTCTTATACGTTTGAAAGAAATATCTTACAAAGATGCCTAGGAGACTTTTAAATTTTTTGAATTAAACTTTGGCATTTAGAAGTAATTGCTGTCATTTGTACTAATACTTCCTTTCAAATCTAAAAGAACACTGATCCTTTAGAGAAAGAAGAAATATTACGGTAAGCGCTTGATATATAACACGTATGCCTTGCAGATATGTAGATATACATACATGTACATATATATACTTCTTTGAATGCGGAGTAATGAATGAGACAGCCGTATGTACGTAGAAAATACTGCTCATTTCTCAGCTTATCCTAATGCGCATTTAGATTCATGAAGTTTCATTTGGCATCTCGAATAAAATAGTACAATATGTAATAATTTATGCGATTGATCCCGTAGCACACGGACATTTCTATTAATGGTAAAAGCACCCAGAAAGCTGAAAGTATTCGTGAAAAACAATTCTCGGAAAAAACTCTTTTTCATCGCAAAAGATAAAAGTCGTATTTTAAAACGGTTACTCTCTGTAAGTAGAAGAAAAGTTGAAAAAAAAACAATCGATATTTATGGAAAATGAGAGTTTCACTAGACTCGACTTGCGTCTACTTATGCACGCTTAACCCAGTATAGAAACCTTTATCGGGTACCGACTCAACTTTTCCCCCCAGCTGGTAGGGTCGACCTTTTTTACTTAAATGAAAGGTCCGCCCTCTTTCTCAATAATTCCGCTGGCCTCATAAATCTAACCCTACGCATCCTGCATTCATTAAACTAAACAGGCCCGCGGCTAAATAATAAACTCCCGGCTAGTAAATCACACGGGACGCGCTTTCGAATATTTATTTCAATCAGTACCCTGCCAAATTGATTCGGTGAGAAGTATCGAGCCAGCTAATATAGTCTTCACAGTCCTCTCCATGCGCGGCTTAGAATTAAATAAAAAAATCAAGGGAGCCGGGGGCGCCGGCCGGGGGCAAAAGTGGCCTCAAGATTACTCGCGTATAACGAGGCCTCTAGCCGCGCTGACACATTTTCCGAAGCGGGCGTGCAGCTGCGAACGGGCCTGATTAAGGTCGCTGCAGGCGGCCGGGAAACTGCTTGGATCAACTAAAAAAGAGACGGGGCAGAGGCGGGTCGGGCGCCTCCCTTAGTTTACCCCGGTCGGCAACCTTGGCACCTCGAACAATACTTTTTTCCCCGACACGCTCGGCGGAAGAACCATCGAGGGAGCCGAGAGCCGTGTAGCCCCGGGGAAGGAGGCACTTAACCCTTACCCGAGGGCCGCGGAGCCATCGGCGCTCCCGGGCGAGTTAACTCGAGCGGCCCACGAGGCCGGCAACTTTCCACTTTAATGGCACTTTGGCCTATCAATGTCCCCTGGCGGGCCGGTCGGGTCAGCCGGAGAACTTGCTCGTAATGGATTCCCGCGTTCTTACGGGTACCGGACCCCGGTATTGACACGCGTTTCGCCGAGGAGCGTATCCTCCAGTCCGCCCGAAATTCCGGCGGGGCCTTTGATATTTAATGCAACGGGCAGTCGTGTACGAGTCCAACGCCTTACGCCCTGAGGCGGCCCGATTTTTCATTTTTAATTGTAGCCTTGTGTCTTCCTTCGTTTGCACGAGGGCTTGCAGATTCGTTACTCGAGCACTGATTACTTCGAGTGAGCCAACCTCGGTTCATTTGAATTTAAATTGTATTGTAATTTTTTTGTGTTGAAGTTTCCCTTCAATTTTCAAGGCACATTATTTACAGAATTTTTAATAAAATGTGTATATTCTTATTATAATCCTCATTGACCGAAGAACTTAATAAAATTTTTGCATAGAAATTAAAATATTTTCATTTTTAATTAGTTGAGCGTTATGATATCTGATTACAAATTTTTTTAATTAGAATGTTTATCCCTGAGATATTTTCGATACGATCTCGGATTAAATATTCAGATGCACAAAATTTAACTTTGAACTAGAAAATTAGAGAATGTTTATATTACGTCATTTATGCAGTTCTGAAAACCAGATAAATTTTTAAATAACATCCAGTTATATAAGTTTACTTTAGTAAAGTTTAATTAGCAGCTGCATAAAACCTTATTTAATATTTATACACTTATGTAGACCTAGTATAAAAATCTTTCGTTCGTTAGATCGAAGAAAATATTTAAAAACTACATTCATCAACTGTACGAGTAAGAGACGGATGGAAATGGACATGACTGCTCTATTTTCGAGTCTCAGCACGAATTTGAAATTGTTCCGAACTGCGAGTCCCATGCAGTCGGTCAATCAGCTCATTGGATACTACTCCGCGGTTTGCACTATATACAGCACAACTACGCTTATTTTAGCAAAATCAATAATTTCCACGGACAATTCATTCATACTGAAATTCATCCCAGTAATGATAGTTAGTCAAATCGGAGGAAAACATCATCGCTGCTTACACATTCATTAGCTTAAAGCTTAAATTATTTTAATTGTCTTTAGGTATAATTATATATTTGCATATAACTTCAACGTTAAATATTAGTTCAATTATTACAACTTGCATAATCTATTCAATAATAATATGTTATATTAATATACAAATTAATTATTTAAATACCGTTAAAAAATGAGATGTTTCAATGAATTTTAAATGATAACTTTGAATTCAGCTCAGATTATCTTACGTATCGATAAAGTATACATTTTAAGAGATAACGTCTGTCATAATTTGGAATGCAATTTCTATATAAATAATATAAACGAGTTATATCAAATTTTAAGCAATAGCTGAGCGTCTATTAAAACTGAAATTGAAATTGGGCCATTCGTCATCGATATATCAATATTGCATATTACCTTTTAAAATGTTTTGAATTTCGTTGGTACAAGCTATAGCAAAGCGTACATGCTCAGTAGAAATCAAAGTTCAAAAACTAATTTAAAGGCTGCGGATGACCTTTATATTACGTTCAAATAAACGATTGTATTTTTTCATTCGTTCTTTGGTAGAAATTGAACTAAAATTTCTAACTACGTTAGCAGAATTTATCAAGAACCATTGGCGTGCCAGTTTGCATACATGCAATGCGAAAACAATTACGTAACTAAGTTCCACCGAGTACAAGCTATATTTGCTTATAATTAGAAAAAAATTCATATACTTAACTAAATCCACATACAACTCTGTAGCTAGATTTACTCTTTTTGCAGCACTTCATTCTGTGCATCAACAACTCACTCATGAGGGTCACCGGTGAAAATATTACCGCGTATCCTGCCCTCGAGGCGGCATCTCCTAAAGTCAACAACCGTGGGCGGGCGCACGCACGGCTCCGAAATTTCCGCCGAGTAATTCTGAATCGCACACACTCGGATGCGCGAGCAGCTCTCTCGAGTCTGCGAGGCGTCTCCGCTCCGAAGACGCGCGATCGGGCGCCCTGTGTGTCTAAAGGAAATCACCAAGATCGACCGGGCGGAATAACTCGGCGGAGGCGGTGCGCTTAAGTGTGAACCCGCGCCGGGCCCCGGGACCCGCGAGGCCGCCACGATCGCGCAGTAGTTTTCATCCGCGCGCACGCGCCCGCCTTTATCTCTGATCGTTCCGTCCCCGCGGACTATCCCGGCACGGCGCGCTGGTTACGTGTCTACGGCGCCAGGGCGCGCGAACGCCGCGGCGACGATCGCCCCGGATAAAATGCCCTCGTTCCTTATCAGCCACGCTGCCGCTAAGTGCGAGGGGCGGCGGGAGGGAAAGAAGCGGGGGCTGCCGAGCGAGGGAGCGCGTGAGGAATGGCTGCAATCTCGAAACGTCCAGGGGAAGAGCAGCGTATCCTGGAGCAGGGCAACAATATGCGCCGGCCCGGGCGCCGCGGTTGAGATACAGCCGGCATAATAGTCTCTCTCGCTCTCGGCCCGGCTCTCGGCGCCGCGCCCTCCCAGCCTTTTTCTAGTCTTACGGAAAGTTTTTGCACTTTCCGTAACAAATTGTTGGCGCATTTTCCGCTGCGCACTGTAATTCGAAAGAGCGAGCCCCGGGCCACGGAATTCCCCTGCCCCTGGGGCAGCCCTACGCGGCGTGAAAAAATACGCCAAGAAACTCCACAGAGTTAACCCCCCTTGCGCCCTTTTCGAGGCGACGCCGCCACGAGCAAATTAAAAAATCTGCGTTTTACTTTGCGTGGGGATAAGTGGAATGACGTGGCGACGGTGTAGCCCCTTCGGGGCAGGATAACCCGAGCTAAGAGCGACCCGTTAATAAGTTTCGCCGGTGATATTTGAGCAGTCCAAAAGAGCAGTGACGCAATATCCTTTAATTATGTGGATAATTAAAGTCGTCGAGCTTTTAAAGTAATTGGATCACTCGCCATCGTGCATATGATTAATTAATATATAAGTTAGAAAATTGAAATGCGATCCTTCAGAGATTCAATGAAACTCATACAAAGTATTGTCCTTAAAATTTTAAGGTTATGTGCAAAAATTTAGCCCGTATATAAGTGACAAGCGGAATGACATAATGAAACCCTCAAATCAACCTCACAATGTAATAGAATAACCTTCAAGATCATTAATAAGACAAATATCTATTGAGTATTTGTATTTTTTAAGATAATTTGTGGGAAATTTTTGTATGCAAGTCAAACTATGTTATATATGGAAGTCCTCAATATTTTTAATCAATTTCTAACAAAAGAAAATTTAATTCGAATAATCAAATATGGAATCGTGCAATTGTCGTCGATATACATAAGATTTTATGTTGCTCAGTATAAATCTCTGCACTGATCTATTTTTAATTTTTAAACTTACTTATCGAAGAAGTTTATTCCTAGTTCTACATTTCATAGATAAAAATAAAACTGAACTTTGGTTTTCGCTTACACATAGGTCTCTAAATATTCTACAAATGTGAAATCCAATATTCCATAAATAGCTTGATTGTTTGCAAAACATATTCTGATGTGGAAATGAGCTTCAAGCTGTAGAATCGAAAAAACTCGTTATAACCCATTAAAAATCCTAGCCAATTCGCAGATTAAAATCACCCCAATTTCATTAAGTAGAAAGTCGCACCAGGGCGACGGCAACACCGCTGATAAACGGCCAAATAGCAGCAGTGAAGCTAGAACGCCATACAGGAAGTGCACACAACGGAGGGGCCATATCGTCAGATTTTCGGTGCGACCCTAATTGGAAGTACGTCTAGGCGCCGATCCTTGGCAAGAGTCAACGTTCGGGAATAGCTTCCGTCGGGGGGTCATTGTGTTCCTCCGGTATGTCGAGATTCGGCTATAGGGAAGGGAGGATACCCGCCGTCCAATAGCCGCTCGGCGTCCTGGGTCTAAATATCGCCAGATGCTGCCGCGACGATTAAGCGCGAATGCGGATCGGGCTTCCGATCAACTTTGCCGAGCGGACGGCCGGGCACAATGTGCGCTTTGTCGGCGAACTGGCCACAGGGAAAATTGGACGGAAGTTTGGATATTTGCATACGAGATGGCGCAAAAATTGATTAGTCCGAAAGTTGCATCGGGCAGTTTTAAGTAACCGTTAATTGCGTCAAGTTTCGACGCAAGAAGAAGTAATTAGCGGCGTCGAGATTTCGCGTAAACTGCAATGTGTGACAAGATTAATAAGAGTTCAATGAGAATCGAAGATTGCGCGAGCCCGGACGAATGATTGTAGCCTAATGACGCGCGTGACTCCTACATTATCTGGGAAATCTGGCGACAAAGGCGTTTCCGCGGTGCATGCCGTTTCTGAGCATTTCAGATTTCGCTTATCTAACAACTTTATTTTCAAGCCGATAAGGCGGACATGAAAAATCTTGAATGCCTGTACCTACATGAATTTTACCGAGTGGAATAACGGAATGCTTGCCAGAAGTGGAATTTTCTACAAGTACTATCAAAATTGGAAAGATTAAATTATTTAAAATGATAAGCATAAACGTTGTAGGTCATTTGAATTCATGTAAAACGATTGTACTTCTGAATATATCAAGGTTATTTTATAAGTAATGCTACATTTGAAATCTGAACAAGATGAAAATTACTATAAAATCACTAGGCTTACAACAGTGACAGTCGTCCCGTCCAATTAAGCGAAGAAAATTAAATTCCGAGGGTAAGCGACATTCCTTCAGACGTACCGCAAGGCACTTGGACTCTTTCTTGCTTTCTCTCTCACGTGCCACATAAAACTTTGATTGCTAGCTCACATGGAGCTCCTTAATAACGTCTTTGAGACGACAAAAGGCCGCGCATATATAAAGGCGTTTAAGCTACTTAAACCCATCTCAGCTAGGCCTCATCAATATTAATGAGTTCGTCGATACCCCGAGCTCATTACGCTTTTTGCAGCACCTTACCCTCGGAGCCTCTCATTTTTTCCCTTCTTCCTCTCCCCCTCCCCACTTATATGGGAATGCTTCAATGTGCTAGGGTGACGCTCGACTAACAATGGATTCCTCCCCCTCGAGGGATTGCGCGGGCTCTTACGATCGAAGAATAACGGCTTACAAAGTTTATATATAGAATAAACGAGGACGAGAGTGCGCCGCTGTGCTTCCGTCCATTCACGTACCGGGTAGGCCAGCGGGGACGGAACTCCTGGAAGAAGCGCGTGCAATTTTTCTCTCCACAAGGCCGCCTTCCTCTATAAGCCGCTGCGATACAATTCTTGAATAATTTTCTCAACTCGACGCTGTTACTATTGAAATCTTGACTTCGAGCTCGCTTTAATGACGCTGATACTGAAGATTTACTCGAAATTTTTCGCAATCCATGAATTTTCGAATATTAATTCATAGTATAAATTCATAATTTAGAATTTGCATATTTCAATAAAAGAAATAAAAAAGTATGTTTCTCGCAGTTCTAAAATAACTACTGAATTAATATTTTACAAAGTATTCTCTCTTGTATAATATAAATTTTGATTAGTATTTTCATTATTATTTTATTGTTTTATAAATCTGAAATATCTTTGAAAAATGAGTTTCTATTGATTGAAAAACCGCAAGTCAAAACTTTATTCGCGTTGCTTGTTTGCATTTTCCAAAGCTTTTTGAACTTGTTTTTGTGCATATTTTCATGGCTATTTTCATTGAACAGTTAAATTGTAATCTTTTATTTTATTGAATTTTCATGAATGAAAATACTCACTTGTATGAGGTAGACGATGATTCGAAAGCTGATTAAATGAATATTTTATATTTTTTAAACTTCAGTAATTAAAATTCAACAATTAAAAGGATCACAATTAGTCTTCTATTATACACAAATATTATTATACATATTATGAAATTATTGCATTATAATTAAATACTGCACATATAACTCGTACTGAAGCATAGATTCGATTGCCAATAATGTAGATTGAGAAAATAAACGGACAATATTGGAAATCAACACGTGTGACATACGTCCCCTTAAATCAGCTATTGACCGCTTGCGAGTGATTGTACTTAATAGTCGCGATTTACAATCCATCAATTACTCCGCATTACCAACGTATCCCGAGCGATAAATCCCTGCTAAGCAGGAACTCGCGACCGCGTTCATTTCGTCCGCCCACTTCATTCCACGTGTCCGCATATGATTTGGCGCGTTGAGCGCATTTTTCAAACTCTCTTCGTTGACATGGGCGCGCATACCGCAGGCCCCGCACCTTTTCCCTTTTCATTGTCGCGTGCGGGCACAGAACTTGCGCGAGGACAAATGTCCCAGGCGTGCCAGGATTCGAGTGCTTTAGTACTTTTCCACGTGCCTCGCTCGACGTGCATGAGAATTTACCCCGCGGAGCTTCATTGTTTTCTTCTTTCGTAATTTACGCGCCTTGCGGCCGCTCCCATTGTCGCCACCTTCTCCCATTTTTCCAGGTTTTAATGCTCGACGAATCACTCGGTCACAGACTTTAAATGATCTTAACTTGTTTATATGCGGGGTTGGCCATTGTTCGATCACGTAATCCACTTGCGAATGCGGTGTAAATTTCGAGCGAGTGCTTTGGTAAAATTCGATTGATTGGTATCGCGGGATTGTCTAGTATTGACTCGGGTTTATGTGACGCTGATTTGCATAGCAGTATTTCAAGTGAAAATGAAAGTGGAAGTAATGGTATTATTTATATCACTGCATCTCTTATCGAACCTATCAGTACTAATAAAGGTTTGTCAGTATTGTACCCTGTTCAAAATCATGTCATCCGTAACTCCAAAACTTTATAAAAATGCAAAACGTAAAAAGTTTCAAAAAATTGTCAATCACGTTTGTGTCAGCTTAAAAAATCTATTCTTTAATAAATAGTAGAAGTCGAATACAATAACTAACTGATAATATTTATAATTTTATATTTTCCACTTTTTTCATCCTTAAACTAACACAAATGTATAATATTTAAGTAGGCTACAGGACTCTTTTACTTCTCGTTTAATATAGACGACTTCGAAAATAAACATTTTATTACTTTAGAATTCTGTAACATGTAAATTTTTATCATTATAATATATTATTTTGTAGACAAAATATTCAACTTGAACCAAACTCCACAATTTCAAGTATTCTTTTTAACAAAATACATTACAATTTCAATACCATTGTATTTTCGGAATCTGTGGAAAACGGAAAGAAAATAGGATAGGAAGTGGAAAAAAGGGCAAATAAATGAAATACTTTAGCTGAATAAATAAAAACATTAATTTATTGTCTCAGAGAGAAAAAACCGACGTACTCAGTAAAAAAAATTCGATTTTTTGTTTGCATCATATAAGGTGGATTCGGATGTTCGCGTCGAGTACATGTGCATTTATTCGAGCCGAGAGAATCCATATTCATGTGACATAAAAAAATCACTTTTTACGATATACATATCCTTCGCTTACTGCAGAACAAATATCTAGAGTAGGACTACCCGAAAATTTTGGGAGAATTTTCTGGCTATATCGATGCGAGCCATGTGCACGGCAAAACAAAGCCCACGTACTTAAAAACGCTGCCACGTGTCAAGAGTAAAAGCTTACACCACAGCTGCCATTGTCCGAGTTCAACTATTTTACAATTTTCAGTTCGTATATTTGAAAAGCGTGAGATGTAATAAATATTTAAATTAATACGTTTGGACAATGGGCCGTTTGAAAATAAGTTGGCATGACTGTATTGTGATTTCATATAATAGGCGATATAATAATTAAAATTGACAATACAACTTATTGTAAAGTTAACAATGAGTGCAAAAATGCAGGTAAATAATGGAATGTCAATAATTAACAATATGATTGAAAAAGGAAATGCACGCTTTGAAAAGCCATGTTCCGGGAATCGACCGTTCAAAATCTACCTGCTATCATTCTACCTGAGTAAAAAATATAACATTTCTAACATTCTTCCGGAGAAAGCCGTATAATTACACTAAAGGAAAAAACTCACTCGTTGTAATTATACTTGGCGTGCGCACGGCTCACATCGCCCGCGCTGCCCCATCGCCGATGGGCAAACGAATTTCCGCTTTGTTTAGCTGGATGGGTCGCGCGACGGCGCATCGGGGCCCGCTTACCGCGCGCGCGGCTAAAGGAGAAAAATGAGTGAGAGAGGGCGTGGGGTGAAAAAGGGCTTTTATCATGTGTGGTTGGCGGCATTCCAGCCGCGCCCTCGCGTATTCGGTATTCGTTGCTTTCCGTCTCGTTAGGCGGGAAATCTATTTCTTTTCCGTTCTCCGACGCATAAATCGCGGCTCTGCGCGGAAAATTGCGAAAGGTCTCGCGGAGATTTAAGCGCGGCCGGGTAAACTTTTTTCTCGCTTTGTTTGCCCGGCACCGTAAAATATTCGAACGACGCGCCCTGTCGTACGGCTATGTTAATGGCCGAATCATTTGTTATAGGGTCCCGCCGGAGAAATCACTCGGACGCCGCGGCCAGCCCGCGCTTTTATTAGTGTCTCGGTTGTGTTTTAGTAATCGCGGACAGTATGGCCGACGGGACCGAGTCGTAACTGAAAACGATGAATTAATGACACAGGGCCGCTGCAGTGACACGAGCGTGTTCAACAACCGAACTTTGCCTGCCTCGCTTGCGGCCTCTTTTCCCCAGTACAATTCCCAGCATTGGTAAAAGGATCAATTGTTTGAGAGGAAAAGACTATTTATATTATGCACGAACACTGGTTAAAGTACAAATCCAAACGCGATATTTCGATAATTATCCGGGGAATCGCATCAATTATTATTGACGTGTTTATTTTAGTAGGGCTGCAATCCAGATTAAGGAAACTCCGATAAACAAGAATGTTAAAATAGACTTATTTGTTTGGTAATATACCTTAATTCAATTTACATTAAGATTTTTACATCGATTATACCTTCAAATATAATTTGTATGCAGGTAATATTAATGCAAATAATAGAAAGCTACTTTGACGTGTATTCACAAAAAAATTCTTTCGATAAATGCTATTTTCATGTCAAGCTTTAATATCAAGTAGAAATAAGGTCTGCTTTAAAATCAACTACCATTTTTGAACGCAGAACTTTTTTGATGTAATTAATGCGATTGCGACTTTACTTTTTTATCTGATTTTCGTAAGCGTATTTAGTGTTTCATTTTTTTTAAATCATCATTAATCATTTATGTATTTTTCAACATGAAATTTAAAATGATTAATGCAATGTTTTTGTTATTCATCAAACAAAATATAATAAGCGCCAACGAAAATTATTTACAATTCAAACTGTCGAGAATCCAAATTTATGTTGTATACATTACAGTTATATTTTCTTGTTTATAACATAGTTCATCCGCGTAACTTTTTGAAGCCGTAAAATCCAAATATAACATATAATTTTAACAATTATTTGCATGTTAGTCTAGTATTAGTCGCATAAAAGATAAAGACGATTTACATTGCAGCACGCTAGTCCACCAAAAAACCTTCATTTCTAAGTTTCGACAGATGTTCACAGTTGGAAAGTTTGCGAAATCAGAATCAAGCTAGCCGATTTACTTCTGGTGTCATGAGAAATAAAAACGAAATACAGACTTTTCACGACACTATATCTCGCTTCTTTCTATCTTTAAAATGTTTCATGTGCCCAAGTTTCCTTAAAGGCCATCGCGAAACTTTCGAGATACATTCATTTTAGCGACGAAAAAGAAAGTTGGCTTGATTTTTAGTCGCTCTTGAAGTTTCCGCAAAATGAACAGTGCAAGAGTATTGCCGTAAACAAGAATCTCGAAACCTCTGTAAATCTGCTGAATTTTGATGAAGGCCGATGTTCAACGCCCCGTTTTCCAGGAATTACGTGAAGGACGTCAAGCCCGACTAACGGGCTAGCCCTCGAATCGTTCCTTCCCAGCGAGGATCCGCCTTTTAAATTCGATCCGAGGCTGCGTCGCAGGAGCCGTCGCATACGTCAGCAGCCATTCATCAGAGATTCCAGACGAGCCATTCGGCTCTGCCCCTCCCCCTCATCTGGCATTCATTTGCACAATGCCGGCGCGGGCAAAGTAGCCGCGTGCAGGTGACGTAACACGGCCGGAGAAATTAGCGGCGGCGGGCGTCTGGCCGGCCCCTCGAGCCGAGCAAGGGACGTGCCATTCCCCGCACGTACACGGGGACTTCCCCCTTTTTTCCCCCGCGGATGGGGATCCGTCCGGTCCAGCGGCGCCCGAAACGCCTTACTTTGTCCCCTTTTACGCACTCGGCGCCTCGAAAGCTGGCTCACTTTGCGCAGCCTTTTGTCACGCACGTAGATGTGCTCGCGCGGGACTCGCTGGCGAGATGGCGCCGCTTTAACGCTTCCTTCGCGTTATAAGCACTCGTTACTCTTTTACGGGCACTTTATAAGGCGGTTCTTTTAAAAAAGTGCTCGGTGCTACCGGGCTAGAAGAATGGCCGCCGCCGCGGCGCGTGTATAATTTCGAATAGTTGAAAGCGGATGCCGCGGGGGCCGCGAATTCGAAATGATATTTCATTCGCTGCGGCCTCGCTGGGAACTATTGTAGCGGGCTCTCCTAACTGAAATGGTAATTGAAACACGGGGCTTTTTTCGTAGGAAGTTGGGTAAAGGGCGGGTCCTTTCTGTCTGAGCGCCTAAGAATAATGTATCGCTCCGCGCGTAGATCAAGGATTACAGTTACAAACTCCGCCATTAATCAAGCCACCTATTTTTCTTATTCGGATAAAATCTTAATGATGAATTTCGCTCGTTGATACACGCGCGGTCTTTGCAAGCCCTCGGGGCTTTTTCCACCCGTGAAAATTGCATGGGCCAAATGGCAGCCGCGAAGCTACCCTCTCGAGTATGGGCATATTTGGTAAAACTTTAATACGATTTCGCTGAAGACAAAACTATTAAATCTCCAAGTGCTCCCCTCGGGCCCTCTGAGACGTTTCGACATTCGGAGTATTTTCTAGAATCCCTCGCAATTTCGAGAACAATTCGACCCGGCTAATATAATTTTGAGCGCGCGTGAGCTCGAAATTCGCGAGTCCACTGGGCGCGCAACCTTAATTCTCTCTCGCGACCCGGATCGGCGCGCGAGCCATTTAATTACGCGTAATAATCATTGGGCCCGCGGGGTGGAAAAAGAAGTCGGGCGACTACATAAACGGATAATCCGCAACATCTGGCCCTCCATCGAATCACGTGGAATCCATTTTTCACGAGGGAATCCATTAATCTTCCGTAATGCCGGCGGCCCGGGGAAAAAAGCAGCAGCGCCGGCAGAGAGACGGAGAACGAGCAAATCCCGCTGTCGGACAACTGACAACATACTCGCTCGACATGCGCGCAATCCCAGGCCGCGAGCGCCGCGGAGGCTGCAGCCATCCTTTCCTCATCTCGTGCTCAAATCTCCCCCTCGCGGGCCGAATTGGCAAAGAGCCTTCCCGGCCCCTTCCACTGCGGCGAGACAACGTGCGCACGCGTCATTACCCCGACCGAGCCCCCCTAAACAAGGGGTATTTCTATCGGCCGCGCGATAACTGCTCGTGATAACGCGCAGGTGCGAACGGCCTGCTCGACGGATCGGCCAAATTACCGGGTAATTACCGCGCGGGCCTTTGACGAGTTCCCACCCCCGGGTCTAATCAACCCTCCGCGGGGCACTCGCCTCGGACTCGGCCGCTCTGCGCCTTGCCGATAGATGCGTCGGCCGGTGATTGATCAGCCGGGCGACGCGCCCGGGGCTTAACATTTCCAGTCGTCCTCTTGCAAGTTTCTTTCAGTTCGTCCTCCGACTCCTGGGACCAAGTGCCATCCGAGTGACAATTGAAAAAAACTTTATTAAAATGAGGATTTCTACCCCTTCTAGGTGATTTGCCCCTCAAGTTTTAAGCGCGCCCCGGGGATGAGGCACATAAAATTTTAACGAATTTAGAAGGGGGCGGGCCCCTGGAAATCCCCCTTTCATCGTCCAACTAAGAATTCGGTTAAACTTCTGGCCTGCAGCTGCTTCGGCATTGATTATGTAGAGCTCCCGGCATTCACCACTCCTGAGCCCTTTCTTTACCTCCGCATCCATTTTCAACCTCTACTGTGACTTTCTATTGACATTCGCCTTAGTCTGACGACTCGTAACACATTATCGACACATTTTATATAGTTTTTTCCTATTTCCGAGAGGAAATTTGTGGCTACGTATTTCCGAATTCGATTTTTCGAAATTGAAAAGATAAATTGAATAGTACCTATTCCTCTTTTTTACTTCAATATTTCTGCGTGCACATAATCGACAATGGTATCATCGTTATCATTCTTTTTTAATCTTATTGTGATTTAATGCATATTCATCCGATCATAAACCTACATGTTTATGTAAATAGTTTTCATTGGCATGAACGCGCAAGACGAATAAAAAACTTCAATTAACCGCGCTATAACATGTGGGTTTATTACTTTAGCCTCGATTAATCAATCTTCTACCTGACCTTAATTGTGGATACATGATGAGTTAAACAAAACATTATAGAACTCGTCAATCGTTATTGAATGGAATTATTTCCAATAATGAATGGCATAAAATAACAAGTAATTTTATTCAATAATGCCTGTCAAAAGTTGTACGCATGCTTAAAATGTTTTACGATCTACCCTAAATATTCATTTGTAACAAAGCAAAAAGAAATTATGACTCACAATCTCTTAATATCCTTATTATGAGATTAACTGTTTTTAACGAAAATCGACAAAGCATATAATTGCTATCGAATCAAGAAGACAAATCAATGCGTAGCATTTTGTGAAATTGAAATACGGTTGAATACGAAAATCATTATTTACAGCTAGCAAGCGAAATGCAGTACACAAATTATTTCCCATTAATTTTGCTGCACTGTCAAATGACACCAATCCACAGTTGTCCCACAGTCATATATTTCTCACTAATACTAAGAATTTTCTAACTTTTTGTATTTTAACGACTTCATCTGCTTATATATATAAAAAATCATTCTGAATTGATTGTCAATTTAAAAAGATTGTATTAATTTTATAAATGCTCTAATACTCTAATTTATCAACAATTGTTTATTCAAATGAATTCTAATTAGTCTAAATATTTCTCGAAGTATCTATTGTGCAATTAAGTGTAAAATTATGATGTTTATTTAAATTGTATTATGATTGATTCGAATTAGTCTGTCATCTTGTAAGCTTTTAAGAATGCACAAAAATATTAATCTAGAATGAAACAAAAATTAATAACAGTTTTTAAAATAATGCTAACTTTAACCAAGAAATATTAACAACTATTATAAAATTATAAATATTAAATTATGTATTCTGATACTACAATCGTTACGATATTACCACTTTACTAATAAGATATTGCTACATAGAGCTAGTATATATTTACTATCAAAAATAAGGATTGGCAAAGAACACGTAAGTATTTTAATTATGCACACATATAAAACAAATATTGAATTTGAGAAGCTTACAACAAGCTTAAAAAGTATTCGTAATTGAAAAAATTTTATAATTTATCTTAATCTGTCGAAACAATTAAATGTGCGAATATATATGAAAATGTTTCTCGTGGAATTCCGAATTAGGATATATAGTAGTAACCCTTAAGTTACATCCTAGCCTGAAGAATTTCAAGTGCTCTTGTAGAAACTATGGAGAGTCCGAGACTTGGTATGGACCTGCGCCTGGTAATTGAGAATATTTCCTCCTTGAAGTACTAGTATAGCTTTGACTTTGTCAAACGAAGTTATTCTAGTGTTAAGTATTATACCACTCAAATTTTATAACACGAAGAGTAATATACTTCGTACACGTGTAATTAATTTTGAAATAATTGTATATTTACATCTAGATAATTATATACAGATAATTAATTGAATAACAATACATTCGTCACATTGTATTCGTGGCACGAATAGAATTTTTTTACATTCTTTGAGCCAAAAAAACACTACATAAACAATAATATTGAGATAATAAACATTTCAACCCTTACCTCCGCAAAACTTGATTCATACTTTTATCTAGAAATAGCTCGTTTGAGTCTGATGTACGTACTTGGACATTAAAGAGGTACCGAACTGTCGAAAATTGCACCGAAAAGCAAAGTCGACATTGTAAGAAGAGAATGAACATTGTTCCTGGAGTAAGCTGAAAGGGTTCTCGAGCGACTCAGGGACACGGCAGCACGCGCGACCGCTCGAGTCGAGATAAAAACGATCTCTTAGCCCGTAACACCTTCGCGCCTCGGTGCGCCCAATCTCGATGCGTTTAATCTCTTCATCCGCGTGCGCGCGCCGTGGGAATACGAAGGGGGCCAATGCAAATTGGCCGGGCGCATGCGCGCGCGCCCACTTAAATTCATAATTCCGATATCCAACCGCGGACCTCATAAATATTTCCCGACACGCGTCGCGATAACTCTCCCGCCGAGACGCCGGATAGGAGCGGGCGGGGGCCGACAGGCCCGCGATAGGCGCTAAACGGGCCCTCGATGGGAATTGGTATGCGCGGTCGACGGGACGTGGAGCCCAGCCAAGATATATCCGCGCGCGCGCAGCTTCCGCCTTTATCCCCGCCCGCCTGCCCCCTTTCGCAAATCTAATCGCGCGTGACCCGCTTCTCCGGAACGCGTCTTCTCCGTCTTCGTCGCGAGACGCGAGCGCCGCGCTGTTCGAGTCAACAACCCCGAGACACTTGAGTTAATAAAGTTTTCCTCGGGCATACCGAAAGTTTCTCCTGGCTCCCGCGCGATCCCGCGGTGTGTACACGGCGCATTTTCGCGCGCGCACTCCGCTGGGGGGAGGGGGAGGGGGCTCGAGCGATTTTTCGAGTCCCGCGGCTCTCCACGTACCATCCGAGACTTTTCACGCGCGGCTGCGGCCGAGGCTCAATCGGCGCGAACGTGATCGCCTCGGGAATAAAAAGCCGGGCGTTTCATCGGCCAATCGCCGGCTGCCACTGCCCTACACTGCTTGACTTCCCCAAGCGGGGATATAACTTTAGAGTAGCGGACTTTCCCGTTTTCAAACACGGATCCGAGCTAACTTCAAGTTTCTGTTGATGTTGCACATACGGCTAATCAGCTTTCGCGTTACGCCGTCTCTGCGATCGTTTATTTCTTTCCAAATAATGCGTATAAACTTTAAAAGTGCACTAAAACAGTGCTTTAAGATATTGTCGATTTTGAATTTTTTGATCGTGGTACATTACACGATTCACATTTTTTAAGAATTATGACTTTATCTTAAACCTCATTTTTCAATTAGCCTTGATATCATTAAGGCTAATTCATAGAGCTCTCAAGTATCTTCTAAATAAGTGGAATAGTGCCACTTGCTAAAGTTAGATGTCTTTTCCAACTAAAAGTGATCGCACGTACTACATAAGTGTGAAATTTCATCAACTGCTCTTAAAAATTGATAGTAATTAATTCTCATAGCAAATAAATTTTTTTCATCAAATTTTAACTTTGGCTCATTCAAAGAAACGTATTCGTAAAAATTCGGGAAAAACTATATTTTGACGGTATGATGAAAAAAATAAATTTAAAATTACTTGCGATCAATAATCTTAACCAAACTTAACTCGAAATGTGAAAATATTCTTTGCGAAAAATAAAAGTAGAATATCGCTAAGTGTTACTGATTGCCTTCGCAGCCGCAGTTTACGTGATTGATTCGAGGGGTAAATGTCAGCCGCGTTTACAGAGCAACTCCCTACCTCGACTCTGTCTGATTTTTGTCCCCAGCTCTCTCCGAAATTGCAATACTCGCGATTGTGCATTGTCTCTTTCTCTTTATTCACACTGCCGTACGCTCACTGCAATCCTGACAAACAACAGTGGGATACACGCTGGCACACTGATACGGGACTGAAACTTGCTGAAAACAAGCAGATTGATTTGTAAAATGTTTTTCAATGTTACCGCGGTTTGAGTTAAAATCAGACGACGTACGATGGATTCGATTAATCAGAGAAAGAAAGCTTTTTCAATTTCAGTTTTTTTTTAATTGCTTTGATCTGCAAATATTGACACGTGCACCGCGACTATCATCTCACAATACTTTTTCCTTGCCTCGTACATTTAATTAATTTAATTCCATCGTATTTGATGCTCTCATATCACATAATTTGTTCATACTAATATATCTACTAACGTTTAAAAGGACATCCTGTTTTTCCTTTGGAATATCGTGATTCCGAATACTACGGTAACTATTGTTAAAATTATAATTTATGGTCCAAAGGTGATTCTGATAAATCCTCTACAAATCCATTTAGAGTTCAAGACAAATTCTAATCAGCTATTTTCGTGCAGATGTAATCGCTTTGCCAGAATATCTGTTAAAATTTCTATCACAATACAGTCAATCACAGAATGTTGTAATTCGATATATCCGGTTCATTTTCAACTGTCCATCTAAATCTCAAAATTTCAAAATTTAAGTTACAATAATATTTTGTTCACCACTGAATTCGCACGACGGATTTAGATAACTAATCAAAGATACACGTACTATTCTATATTCTTGACAGTGCCGTCGCCCTGCGGGCAGAAAGCGGTCAGGCACTAGAGAGCTCCGGGTGATGGCGCTAGAGAGCTCCGGGTAGGTTCGGGAAGCGGGAAGCTCAAGAAAAAACGAAGGTTGGACGAATGTGGAGGTTACATAAAATCCCGATGTTTTATCGAATCGAATTTGTGCGATTGTAAGCAGGCAGTGTACTCGAGAAGCAAGCGGATTCGCAGCTGGCAGGTATTTCGTGGGCAGGCGTTCGCCTTGAAGGTAGAGAGAGAGAGAGAGAGTTGGAGACTCCCGTGCGGCAATCTGGGCGACGCTAAGGGAGCGTGCTCAGGATTGTCCCCTGTGTGCACCAGTGGAGTGAAGATCCGCACGGTGCGAATGTAACACGGACCTTTTGCCTGTGCGGAAGGCGCACGTGGCGGGATCTGAGTCTCCAGTCCTTCTCCGTTCATCGAGACAAAGATGGTTTCGCTCTTCGAAAACTGAGCGCTGAGAGAGGCGGCGGTCATCAACAGCTAGGTCTTTGGATTTATTGGCTCCTGGATAATATAGTAAAAAGGAGTTTCCAGAGATAGTGTGAAAACAGAGAGAGTACGTCCATGTGCTGATTGGAGTAGCTCTAAGTATCACAGAAAAATCGAACCAAATAGGACTATGAGATAGGTAGTAGTGCAGTAATACACTTACCTGAAAAATATATGAAAAATGTCTTGAAAATGTAACAAAATAAAAGGGAATATTCATAACTAAACTCATAATTTCCCCGAATTGTATGAATATAATTAGGGCTAAAATAGCCGTTTTCAGTTAGACCTAGAAGAACAAGTAGCATGAACACTGATGTTTACGTTAAAAACCGTAAGTTATGGTAAATGTTGATGATAGAGATTTCTATACAATTACTGCTAGAATGTAAACAAATATACTGAGCAGAAGATCAAGAATTTTTGGAATTACGTAATAGTAAAAACTACGTTACATAATAGTGTGATTACTATTAAATTTTTATGTTGTCTCGATTATTTAATACATAAAAACTGTAAAATTCTTATTATCTGTCTATTTTAATATACTCTTTCTTTAAAAAAATCGTTGTAATATAAATTTCACCTATAATAATTAAAGTTTTTTTTAATTTTTTTTTCAGTGCATTAAAACAATATTTTTTCATATTATCATTATTAACTCAGAATCTTATGCAAATGGATATTCCATGTTCATTTATTTATTGATTGAAAGTTACATTGTTTTCTCTGATATGACATAGTCATTCGATAATTTTGCTACGAATATGATACTTCGAAAGAATTAAAAAAGTAACTACAGACAGCCCGGTCGAAGTTTAATCAAGAGCTTAAATTTGGCATGTTAGTTAAGTCACAAAAAAACAGTTTAGCATGGCTAAAGCCAAAAAGTACAAACCGTTACAAAAGGAAGACTTTCGATCCGCACGCGATGGCCTTTGTTTTCGAACGTACGGCAAAGTCTCTTTGTTGCTGTGTGGCGAGTGAGAGAGGAGAGCCGCATACAAACCTCTAGAGCAGAAGCTTCGATAAATTTCTCGTCAGGTTCGTCAAAGCGGGTCCGCTCCAACGCGCATTTTCCCTGCCTGAGGGCAAGAAGCTCCTCTACGGACGGACGCTAGCCCGGATTCGGTGTGGCGCAATTAGTCAGAATTCTCGAGACCGGATTCGCAACGTCATTAAATCGTTTGAAATCTCACGGCCTCTTTGTAGCTTGGCTTGATCGCCCTTCTACAACCCCTCTTCTTTGAAGGTATTGGGGATCCGTAAAACGCATGTATCTGCGATTCAATTTGACGCTAACATCCCGACTAACAAACTGCGCGGTCACGGCGACTCAGACTCCAGCGAGGCCTCTTGCACTCTATTCTCGAAATACTCTTCTAGGTAGGAATAATTGAAGATAGTCCGCGCAGGCACAGAAAAGGCTTCCGTCAGCCGTCAAAGTTGATCGATGAATGCTCGCGTTATCTCGACCTGCTCTCTGCCGCGCAGAGCAATTCCAATGCTATCTGTATGCACTGTCGTAGCTTGATGAAGTCACATACACCTCGAGCACCTTGCATACATAATATCCAAACAATTTTTATAGTTTAGATAACAAAAACAACAAGAATGAAGACTGTATCTCCACACTTGGCTGTACTTCTGGGTATAACTGAAAACGTTAAGATTTTAATAAGAAAAATGAATCTCAACCGTTCTGTGCTTGGCATTATACAAAGGGTTATGACAAAAAGCGGAGAGCGACACTGTCCGTCGGAGCGCGACATTAAAAATGGCCTCCGCCACAGATGCACTGTGTCTCCCGGCTTGGAAATGTCGGGATCGTCTAAGTTTCGGCGCGCGTAAAACCAACTACCTCGTAAATAGCATCTGCTTTGCAAATTTAACTTACTGCTTATCCGCGTCGGTTTTTGTTGCGCATCGCTGCATTTCAAGTATAGCTAGAGGAGCCACTGCTAAAGAGCTTCAAATTCATGGCACGAAATTGCTTGAATTCGAAAATTAACGACAGCTCAACCAAATTCAAAGCTTTGACGTCTTTTTCGGAGAACGCTAGAATCTCTGTGGTACACGATGCTATTTACCGCACCACATTACTTAAGTACTCTAATAAGTCAGTAATTAATATACGCTCTCACGCACCCGTTCTTTTGTCAAGTACTTTTTTACGACTTTCTTGTGTATCTTTTTCCTTGCGCAATTAGCAAGCCGACGACTTGAAATAAAAATCTCCATTTACATAATACGTTGGAATCAAAAGTCATGGTTACTTTTTGTGTATTGTATAGAATTAATAGACTATGACAAATAATTTTTTTCCTTTTTTTATAAACTGTATAAATTTAAAATAACTAGATTTCTTATTTGTCATAAAAACAAATAAACAACTTTTACAACAAACCAAAAGTTTAATTTACTATGCAAATTTTTTCTTAGTTGTTTAAATGCTACCTAATATAAAATAGAATATCATTAAAAACTATAATATATTATATAGATACTATTGGTATTTAAATTATAATCTAATTAATAATTTCTAATATCATTTTTATAAAATGTTCAAATCATTTACATGTTTAGAACTTATAGTCCACTTAAAAATGTTACATTACTGAAATTACTTAATTTCACATAATCTGATAAATATATATTGTACTACGATATGAATTAAATGTAGTAGTTAAATAATTCGTCTTAATATGTCAATGTTAAAAGTAACATTAAAGTACATAACTCGTATTAAAAACGTATTCATTACAACGTACTGTGGTTAAATACATCAACCACGCAATAGCCGCGCAAGCATTAGTATAATAGTTGTTAACAATAATGCTATGTTAATAAAATGTATCATAAGGAATTATTGTAACTGCGTACAAATTATTCATTACGCAATTTATGTTTTAAATGAGTTACAAACGAATATGTGCCGAGTACGCTAAGGTTAATATCCAAAAGTTACAATAGCGTCTATACCAGATATGTACTGCATGATATTATGAACAATGATAATAATCACTAATTAAAACAATAGAAATATTTATATTCTTCAGTACCAGCTTCCTTAATATCGTAGTCGACATCATATTTGTTTCCTCCATAATTATGGTTATTGAATTTTCTGTTCGTGTTTTAATAACAGCCAGAGATCAAACGCCAGCTCTCACCTGGTAACCTTATTATTATCTGTTTAGAATTGGTCCTCTATTTTACTTTTAGAAATTTACTCTAATTTCATAGAACAGTCTAGTTGTGGCATGTTAACGTTCATGGTATATTCAAAATTGATAGTAATGGAATTAAAATTTTTTGTTATTTTACTGTTGCTTCTTATTCATCGAGCGTAATTTACTACCAAAAAATTGCTAGTCGACACAATAAAATAAAACTAAAAATTCACTGCATAAATACTGTTAGATTTCGTACATTGCATTTTACAGCAGTTGAGAACAGTTAACTCTTTCTCAATTGATCCACTATACGTGCTCTTCATTTCTCCGAAGGCGTGGGTATATCTCGCAGCTGAGCACTACCCACTTCCTATAGGTCCTTCGATCCGAATCGTAACCACGTGCCATGCGAAATCAGTAGATTATCCACGGTATCTTGGCCACAGGTGCCCAGCTTCACGGTCGTGAATTTCCCCAGGCGGATCTAGTGAGGGCCTTTACTGTGATGGCTATGAAGAGTACCACTTACCTCTGTATCGAGAAACTCGGCCTTAACTCGAGTTTTTATAAACCTGATAACTCGAATAGCACACAAGAAAATTCCGGGAGGTTCCCAGATTCTTCTTAGAATCTCGCAAAGGATTTTAATTATAGCTGTATATGATACCTACATTTTCAATATGGTTCGCAGCAAATAAATTCATATCTCTTTATATATATTACAATATATCAGTTATTAAAAGCTTTACAAAATTACCCTTATTATTTTTCTTGGATGTTAGTTAATAATTTGTTTCCATTTTCACAAATTTTAAAAATAGATATGCTGTTTCTTTAGAACATATACTACCACTACTATTTAAAATGCTATTACTTAGCTAAAATATATTCAAGAAATACAGTAAAAATGCAGGATATCTATACTGAAGTTTCGATACTTCTATCCAATATATCAACATTTTCTAAAGTTCTTATTGCTAAGCAGGATTTTATGATCAATACTCTAGACTTTAAAATTTCTTTTTATAGCAGAATATCTAATAAAGTTAAGTAAAACTTTTTGATTAATACTAAGTGACTGCATGTCTACATATATTATTTTTCATACTAGTATAGTTATATACATGTGGCTATGCCACATGTAAACGCGTGCCATGGCAGCGTTTATTTATATGTATTAGAAACAATACAGTAAAATGAAATAGTTTCAAACAAGTATTTAATCTGAACTATTTAAATAAATGTTTGTTGAAATTGCTAAATATTTTTTTATTTTTAATTTATATGCGCTCGCAATCATTGTAAGTGAAACGGAATTATATTTTAAAATTTTCGCCCAAATGAGTTTACGGTTTACTCGTGTATCCATTTATTTAGTTTAAAAATGTAACAAAAATTAAAAATATCTTCTGTATATAAATTCATTAAAACTCAATATTTAACGAAATTACGATGAGGTTGCGATTGGTAAGCTCTCTCTCTTTCTTGGTTTAGTAAGAATCAAGGGTTATATCTGTTCAATTAACTGAAAGTTAATCATAATGGAGCATAAGGAGGTATAGTAACTTACAAATTAATAAGTAAAGACTAAGGTAGCTCGTCTATGTACATTTTTCAAAGGGATTTTTTTTACTTCTACATCATGACGTACTAACTTGGCGAACACTTCCTACCCGCGAAGAGAATGTATAAGGGCACGTACCGGAAGTATAAACTCATGAACTTAGGGTGTACTTTAGATTCGGAGCGACCGAAAGCGCCGTGCCTTCCAGAAATCCCTCATTGTAATGCTCAAAATTACCGTGTGTGTTTGTACAGCTCTTTCATACATGTGCCAATATAGCGAAGAAGTACTCTAAGAGAGTCAGCCTCACTCACTTTGGCCTATACTTCGTGAATTCGTCGACTCTGTAACTCCAACAGTCTCGATTGACTTGCAGAAATTCACAGCCTCTCTTTTCTTTCTTTCGGTACCTGAACAATAAGAAAGGTAAGAGAGTGAACGCGGTGAGACAATATTTACTTGGACAGAGATAATTTCGAAGAGTATAATTGCTTCCAGAATATCCGTCCAATTACCTCCCTTTATTTTTGCACGATATTATCTTGCAAAGTAGATAATAAGGATCTATTTCTACATTATAAATATTTATTTTTACCATTATTCTTCTCAGTAATATCAGTTATGTATTATAGTGTACTTTTACATTACTATAATGAATTATAAGATTGTTGTAAATATTAATGATCGTATGAAATAATAAACTAGATTTAAAATTTAGAATTTTAAAAATTTTAATACTATAAGACTTTAAGTAAGATGCAAGTTATCTTGGTAAGACTTTTTCAGGAATATAAATATTTTCTTTCATTATATTGAAGATCTTTTTGGTTTTAAATAACTGAGTGGATTCACGATATTACGCCTTAATACTAAGAATAAATGAGTTCATTGCTGATAAACTAGGATTATATCAAAGTTTTGTATTTCATAAAAACTGCAAGTATCCGAAATATAAACAAATATATTCAAACAATCATCCAATGACGTTGAGTGTATTTGATACATGAAGAGGAGGCATGCTGCTTATGGAGGAATATCTTATTCGCGTGTTGCTTAGGATAGTTCTCAGTATAACTACAGCAATGTTGGATCTAATAGGATTCACAGAAGTAAGGGAAAACGAGGTGTAAAAGTCAATTACAAATAATGTATGCGCGAATATGTTATGACCTTTGCGCTATTGAGTTAGGGTTTTTTTCTGTATGCTTTGTTTACGTGTCTAGACAGAGCTGGAACTAAATACGGTGTCAGTAATATAAATAGAAATTCCGGAACGTTATCAATACGCATAGTAATTAATCCATTCTATTGTATGACGTAGACTAATACTTTATTTCGACTTTAATAAATTTAGGAAAAGGCATAATAAATAAAAGGCATAATAAAGTCAATAGGCACTTTGTAATACACAATATGGGAGTAGAGCGTACAACGTTTGACGTACAAGCCAGCCTAATAAATAGGGTTTATCTCCATTTCCGTTGGCAATAAAATATCCAATTTTCTTATATTAAAGTTGCATCTCGCTTCATCAGATAATGTCGAGGATAATGTTAAATTCTTGAAGCATTATAAAAATAAGAGCAATTAAAGTAACAGTGAGGAACAGCCTAGATTTGGCGTGGAGTCTACGCAGTTATCAACCCTTCTGTACACTCCAACCAATTTCACTGGCAGGTTCAGCGATAAATCGGCCCCTTTCTGCCTTGAAGGCGGAAGCAGGTCGAGCTCCGAGTTCTCTACAAAGCCCCGCACCACAACGCACATCCGGGAATAGTAAAAATCCTCTCGCTCCGGCCCAGTAAGTAGGCGGCTTCTCCTCCACTCCGGGATTTCCAGCCCTCGAGGAATACCAATTCGCGTTACCGTGGAATAACCCGATTTGTGCGGCAGTCGTCGGAGGCGCTCTTGCGAGGCGACTCATACCCGCTACGGCTCCCTGAGGGAAAGGCCGCGCAAAGAAGCGCTCCGGTCGCTTGTAACGCATCAGTCAGGATTACATGGGCGACGCGCGAGTCCGGAAGCGCGTCCCGGACCCTGTCCATAAACACGATCAGGCGCCGGACAACGGGGCCGAGGCGCACCCGGTTAATTGCGCAATTAGCATTAATGCCGCGTGCTCGTCCTGGACCCCTCGTAAAAATTGCGAGTCCACACTCGGCGCTAATTACAGCCTCATTAATTTATGCCTGGCTAGGGCTGCTCTTTCTTTCATCCCCGGGGCGACTCGGAAACTTCCCCGTCGGCGAAAAGGAGGAGAGCTAGGGTCCGCTTGCCCGGACGGCATAAAGTTATCCCTGGCGCTGCTGCTGCCTCGCTCGTACGATGGTATATGTGGCTGCTCGGCGAAAAATTCCGACGGCCTGAAAAACTTTTTAAATCGCTGCGCCTCTAGGATAATAGATGAGCGCACAGCGGCTGCTGCTTCTGCCGCCAGCGTCGCTGCTGTTGCACCTCCTAGAGTTTCATGGTCGATTGGCGTCGTTGACTGTAATTGTTTTCGGGAGTGATTTCTTTTTTATCAAGTTTCATTCCTAATCAGGCGAAGTGGACGGGGCGCACAATTTATGCCATAAATTGTAGACGTGTCTTGCTAGCGCTTCCACGCCTCGGCAAATTGAATCGAATATTCGGCAGCGGACGTGATTTCACGCTCTCCAAATATTTATACTTTACCAAAGGTCGGCTCCGTGGCTTCGTTTCCTCTATTCCGCAAATAGAGATGATTACCTTGCTACGAACGATCGCTGCAATTTCTCTTTGGCTCAATTACAATGGACAGCTGGACCTTACGCGTAAAATAAGGGAAGCCGGCTAAGGGACCCTCCCTGTTGAGTTTTTATTCCTCCGAACAGTCGGGTTTGTATTTGTACGTGTGTGTGTGTCTGATTTAATGGGGTCGGACGCATAAATCTTGCCTGTTTTTCGGAGTTTGCGTGGGCTTTTCCTTTCCGCGCAGCATCAAGGCTTGCGACCCGGACCTGTACTGCGTTGACAAATGCGTCGATTGGTCAGTCCTCCCAAGACAAAAAAACTACGGTAAAAGTAATGAGGGTCGCGGATTTCGATGAGATTTTCATGATAGATGATGAAACACCTTTTTCTTGTACCAACTTGAGTTTTTAAAAGATTTAAGGCAAGTTTTCCAAATTCAAAACAAGTCGTATTTATCTTCGACACGCAATTGTATCAAAATGTGCAATGAATCTGTAACAAAATTATGCTGACGAAAAAGACCTTCAAGAAACTATTTAATTTTGACTGCATGCAGAAAATTTATACTTTTTATCGAGAAAACTTATCACAAAAACAAAAAAGAGTATCCGTAAAATTATAGTACTGAATTTCTAAACGTGCACTTTTCTTCAATAAGTTTTCATTTTGTGAGACTTTTATAATTATTAATGCACAACATGGCATAATTTGATGAAAATGTTCTAAAAAAATTTGAGTAATTCAATAATGTGCCACGTTTATGGTTGAGCATAATGCTCTGGATATAAGCGTGGCAACACACAGGCCTTTTATGCTAAGTTTATGCTTGAAATTTCAATTTTAGACGTGTAGCATTAAAACAGTTAGCAAGGTAGGAGAAATCTTGGAAACATGCATAAAGATTTCTTCTCTGGTATTAAAGGACACTCGAGAGCACAACTTAAATGAAAAATCATACATTTCACGTTGGCGCCTTTTCCCAGAACGAAATCCAGTTAACAAAGTCTAATAGAGAATGCTACTTATTAGGACATTAATGCACTGCGCTTTATGGAAACACGCACTTGCGCAAGAAAAACTGGTATTCGAAATGCGGAGTATTTACCAGATCTGCTGGAGCATAACGACTTTACATGCAATTTTCTTCTTTATTTAAAACAGTCGCCGCTAGAATGCCGAAACCCAGGGTGCGGCACGGATTTTCATTTTTGAAAGGGTGTGCGCGAGCGCTAAGAGGGCGAAACTGGAGTGCGCAAAGTAACAGTTTTATTGGCCCTCCAGACGACAGGGAGCGCACGCGGCGGCCCTAAGAGAAAAACGTTATTGCCAGGTGTATATAATCTTGGCACTAAAGGGGCCCGGGGAAACGGAATTTATTTGGGAGCCGAGAAATGGGGTAAATCGAAAGGCCTCGCCGCTGCGGCCCTCGTAAATTTAATAGCTCGGAAAATAACATTCAGAATTTTCGTACCTACTTGGGTTAGCTGCATTATTTCTCTTTCCCGCGAATAAACACACGCGCGCACGGCCGCTCCGGGAGATAGATATATACGGGCAGGGAGCGGCCAGGTTTTCGGCACTAAGCACGAGGCCGGGCGCACATGCGAGGAATCGATTTTGCTGCGCCACTCTTCTATCCTCGCCCCCACCCGCCGGCGTTGTTGCACATTTTGATTGTTCTCCAGCGAGGTGGGATTGGAAATGCACGAGGGAGAATTTCTAGCCCTCGATTCGTAGAACGATACGGCAGACCCGGCCGATCGCCTTTTTAAACTAGAATGAGGCTGGGCACACAGCTAGATGGATCCCGGCGTTAAAATTTATAGTATTTCACTGTGGTGCGCGAAAGCGTCATTTCTCATCGCATTGGACCAAACTATTTTTGAATATAAATCTATTTCTGCCTTACTCTCGCTCTTGCGTCCTGGGTTTTTTCTACTAATACTGAGTTTATTATATCGTTGAATTGCCGGAAATGCACTTGAACAATCGAATGGGAAACTTTGAATTTTTGTCCCTAGTTAAATCGTAAATATTCTAATTCACTTTATGTTTTAGAAGCGCGACGAAAGTTATATTGACATGTAAATATTATGTAAATACCAGATATGTAAGGAAAGTGTTGCAATCTATTTCGAACGGCTTTCCCGTAAATTTCCAAGGACCGAAAAGTTTTTCCCGGCAACGCCGGCGGCGCGTCCGCTGCGCTGAAAATTTAATTTAGTCAAAAAAGGAGGAAAAAAACTTGGTTGGCGGGAGCAACAACTTCGTGCACGCGATCGGCCGCAAGTCAGACAGGCCGTCTGGCCGGATTTTTCCAAACTAGCAAAAGCGATACAGGTCGATCCGCGCGCAACCAAGTCAGGGGAAACGTTTCCTCTCATTCAATCGCGTTGTTTTCTATGAATACATCAAAATTTTCAATCCCCCGCGTTTACATCGTCGGCTCTCGGGGAAAGTTTTAGCTCGCGCGGTACCCCGGTTGTGCAGCCCTCGAACCCCCGCCGAGGTGAAACTCATCGAGTTTGGCTTATATAAACACGAAAGCCGGGAAGGGGAAAGAATATGGTAATTCGTAGTGTAGTTTGCCATGCCCCCGCCCTTCCCACCTGCGCTTCGTTAGTCAAAGCGGCCGAACAAACGTCCGAGGAATAAATGGCCCGTGCTTTTTACTTTTGACCCATCGCAAGGATTCTCTCACTCTGGCGCGTGCGTGCACGATTCGTCTCGCCCCCTCCCTCCCGCCCCTTTTAAAAGACTGCTACTGTGCAGTTGGCGGCTCTTCGCTTTTTTTCCTACAGCCCGCGGGCCGCTCGTGCGTAAATCGAATGGCCAGCGCGCGCTTCCGCCGAGAAATAAAATCCGTGTAATCGCCATTTCTGACTATTACGAGGCCCCTTTTTTAGTGCAGCTATTTGCTGTAAAAGCTACGCTTACTGCAAGCTTAATTACTTTAACAATTTTTCAAAACTACTCTGCCTCGAAGAGAATAATATTATAAATTTATCTAACAGGCGCCCTGTAACGTTTACCTTGCATCTAATTTACTTTGTAATGGTCGTGAGTAGATTGCACTTATATTTATAATTGACCTAGATCATCTAGTTAAGTTTACGTTGCATTTTAGTCCGAGTTTGTCTGATAGACTCGTCAGTAAGGATAACACCAACAGACGCTGCTTCATTTACGTGTGCATACGTCCTGTAATACGTATCCTTAGCACAAATTCAACACAATTATAGAACTAAGCATTTTTTCAGTTAACTATTATTTTTTGATAATATCAGGAAGAAAAATTAGTAAAATTACGGCTATCAACTAAAGTGTAAAAATAATAAACATGTTTTTCATGAGCCATACTTGAGATTGAAGGAAAGAGTAAGCATACTATTTACGGATACAGTTAAACCCACGTTGCCACCATAACAGTTTATATTAGACTTTATTTTCTATTAAGTTGTTTTAATTCCGAGACATTGATATGTTTTAATTTTTATTCATGCAGTAAAGTAGCATTAATGTATAAAAACAAAAAGTAACGGTGCAAAATGCGTAAATATAATTTCCTATAAATCATGATAAATCTAAGTAAGATTAAGTTGTTACTTAACGGGGAAAGTAATAGTCATCGATCGTATTCACGTTGTTCTTATTGTGAATGATGCTTAAAAAGCTGAAGCATTCAAGGCGGTTAATCTCGCAAAGCAAAGATATAAAGATGGATCTTTGTGTAATCGTATAAAGATGGATAGACGTCTCTATTCAAGCGTTTTGATTAGGGTCTAGTATCAGTTGGCCCTCATCAACTAATCAGAATAGAAGATTATTTTCTCAGTGAATACTTTAAGTCTGCTTTTATGAAAGTAGAACGTATTATTATTATCCGAAAATATAACATTAATAAAGAATGATATTAAATTAGTATGCTTTGCTTTATTTTCTATATGTAAAACAACAATGCGATAAAAATAATCTCTCTATTTTCTTGTAAGGTTCTAAAATTGAAAATTTTTAATAAAACTAAAAGTATTACAATGAAAACACAGATACCAACGACCTCTCTATCATTACTGAAACGAGAAAAATATGAAAATTACTAAGGAATCTGAAATTCGAATTGCCGCAGAAGAAACTGTTTGCGTGCACTGGTCTCCGCGCAGCTTTAAGATACATTTACCCGGTGGGGGCACCGATCGCGTAATATCCTTTCTCCAAAAGACTATCCATTTTTCTTCCCCTTCTATTGTGTCTCTGGCGGACGGGTACGCGCGCCCATACCCCCAGGTGCCTCGTGTCCAGCCCTCTTCTTCCTCCCGCGCATTCCAATATGTCCTCACATCTTCGTACAGTAGAATCCACTTGAAATTTCCTTAGCCGGCGCAGAGAACGGCTTCCGTCACGCGCGCCTGCGGACGCATGGCCCTCCCCCGAATCTCCGGCCGTTGGTGCGCGCGTGGCGCTTCAAAGAAAATCACTGGCGAATACGTTTGGGAATGGGCTTTGATCTCAAGGGCGGGGGGCGCATAACTCGATCGCCGGGATCGTCCCCCATCCCCCGGCTATCTGCCGTTTGACGACCGGACGCGTTTTTACCTCACTGCTGTATTGAGAGCCGGAAATACAGTTTCCCCCCCGAAGCTCATCCATCCCGCAAGCACTCTTCCCCTCTTTCTTTATTTATTGCGTTTTATCCGTTCCGTGTACCTCGGTCCCTGACGAAAAATGGGAGCCGCGCGCTCAAAATCGGCCACGACGTATTATTATTCAAGAATTTACGTACACGCGGACCGCCGGTTCCTGTAGCTGACATAAATTCATTAGATATCAGAACCACTGCCGCAATGCTTTTAATTAGAGCCACGAGACTAAGAGAATTTATTTTTTAATCAAAATTATTTCTGACTCATTAAATTTTGCTTTGACTTAATTTTTAGCTTTTGCGAATCGAACGTATTTATTCGAATTAGGCGCGGTTTATTATTAATGATTATAATATGCATGATCGCTCTGCACATTATTATGCATAATGGACCTATGCGGTATTGAAAAAAATCCAATTTCCAATTATGTAAATCGTGATACGTGTACACTGTTTAGCTGGGCGTGTCTCCGCGTGCGTATGCGGTGCTTATTACCGTGTAATTAAAATGGAAGGAAAAATGCATAAGAGCAGATTCAATGGGAAGGTGCGAAAACAACTAGAAATTTCCTTGGAGCAAGAACGGATTTGCGTTAAGTGCCTGTGCGGCACGGCTGCGGCGATACTGCGGCCATGTAGCCGTCAGTTAGAGGCAAGCAATTGTCTCTAGGCCGCTTTGGATCTCGAGCGAAGCTTGTACTCTGAATTGTATAACCTACGAGCAAGAGGAAGCCGCAAGGTATCAGTCGTGTCTCAAGGACAATGACCAGAGCCTACTATTTTGAATTTAGAGAGGGATTCCAAGATCACAATATACAGGCCCGTCAAACTTTCTCGTTATATCCATTTTGATCTTTTTTCACACTGAGACTCAAACGACTGCGCGTTTGCTGTAAAGTTGTATTGTACGACTTGTATTAGTTTTCTATCATGAGCTTATGAAGGTACACTTTATTTTATGTAATGAAATGTTCTATATAGAATTGCTTTAGAATTTTAGAATGTATTGCATGGCTACTTGCAATCCACGCAACCAACGCCAATCATCTTTACTAAATAGTGTGCAAATGTCATTCTAAAAAGCAATTAACAAAATCAGAATGTAATCAAGACCCAGCAATCAATAAAATGGCTACATTGGAGTTACTGTCATGAATATATTTTACTAATACAGTGATGCACTGCACTAACCTTTCGTTATGATTGACATTCTACAATATCTATGTTCAATAATCTATTTTAACACCTTCTACCTCTAATTCAGATAAAATATATATAATTATATAATTTGATAAAATGAATTAATATAGTATTAATATACTTAATACGCATTTATATCAAAATAATCATTAAATAGAAGAAGAGAAGAGTTTTTTAGGTTATGTTGTTACTCTAAAATTAATTTGATTATATAACTACGTAATAAATATATTTATCATAAATTTAATAATGATTAATAATAAATAAACTTTTAACGAAACAATAAAAAATTATACATTATAAACATCTTATAATACTTTCTGTACGTTCAAGTAAAAACTTCCGCAAAAGTTTCCAAGTCACAAAAAGAAAACTTTGCAAGCTCACCTATATAGTAGGAGATCAAATTTCAAAACGTGACCAAAGTAATGTCCACGACTTTTGTTTCCAAATATATTAGATTAAGCATAATTTTATTTTGATAATACAGCTCAAACTTTGAAAAATTAGTCAGTAAATAATTCATTTATTTTGTGCTAATGACTATCTCTTATATAATATTTTAGTACCACTGAATAACTCAATTACTCAAATAATAATAGCTGAGTGAATATTCTTAAAAATAGCGCAAATGTTGTTACGAGCAACCGACAAATATGAAAACTTTTAATAGATTTTAATGCTGTTGCAGGTTCTTGCATGCAAGATTATTTAGTCAGAGTTCAACCAATTTATGAAAGGCTTTACAAGTCTCCATGGTAAATTTAACTGATGAAGAGAATTTAACTTATATTGCAAACTTTTGTATAAATTCATTAACTCGACTGTTTTATCTATTATTTACGAGAAATCTTCGTTGCATGTTCTTAAGTTTTTATGGGATTAAACTTTTTCAAAATGGGTATGGTTTTGAACTAGTTTTGAAACAAGAACAGTAATTATTTTGTAATCAATTTGATATATGTTTTGTGAATAAGAAGAGGAAAATCAAGTATAAAGATTATCCAGTTTTTCAGACCAAACTATCTCTTCTCTACTTTCGGTTTAAATTATAAAGAATCGTGTATCTAGAAAGAAAATTTTACTTATTTCCGGATATTAAAACCGGAAAAGTGAACTTTATCGTCAACATTTAAAACTAGATTTTCTACTTTACACTTTATAGAGGTCATTGAAACCGTTTGAGGATGTTACTCTACTTTTCAGCTTTTTTATTTTATTCCTGCCGTAAACTTACTAAGATGTGATACTAAAAAAATTGAATAATGAATTTTTCTCAATAGCTACATTGATATTAAAATTCAAAACATGATAAACTAAGCGTTACAGAAAGTAACGGCGTTTAGTCTAATTTATCTATTTACGTCTTCTATATTAATGTGATAGTCTTAAGAAACTACGATAAAAATACGCGAAACATTTTTCAGTGTGAAGTCTTAATATGTAAGATAAAGTAAAAGGGTCAAGTTTGGAACATTTTCAAGGGATTGAATTTTTAGAAAAAATATTGAACATAAAAGTTATACAGTATGAAGGGATTTATTTGATGGATGACTTAAATTTTGAATCAGTAACCAAGTTTGGACGAACTCCCAAAAAGCCCATATTTTTATTACGCATTCATGCAGTTAAAAACTCTCCAACTTTTAAAAAACTTTAAGGAAAGCTGATTCAATTTCGAGTTAAGAAACAATAAAAAGTTTTGCTAAACATAGCTATTATGTTATGCTTCGCAGTTGGTCAATTACTTTCGTTTAAAAAATTTACTGAAGGAGGATCGCTTTATTCTCCTGACAGCACTAAAATAATTTTTTATATATTTATTTACAACTGCGCTCCTATGAGAGGATATTTCATACTGTAAACTGTATGTTTTTTTCTTAAACTACATGTACATAATGCACGTAGGTACACAAAATAAGTAATAATAAGTAAATATAGAACAAAAATTGACATAGATGCATCTCCAATCAATATATTGACAGAAATAAATTAAGTTTATTGATTAAGTTTATTTTAAACTTGAACTTGACCGAATAATTCACTGTAATAAAAGAGTTTTACATATCCTCTCAAAATCTGTCTATTTTCAGTAGAAATATAAGGCTATAGTCGGTCAGGAAAGTCGATTTCAATTTCAATCATACGGGGACAATTGTAAGCTGCTAAGTACAATCATAGAATCGATAGTATTTGTACACATTTACCGATCGGATTGATGGATTGAAATTTCTACGAAATCCGATGACGGCCTCTAGCGATAGAAGCAGAAAGTTCAATTTTAGCTGAGGCGCGAGATGACGAGAGATTCATGGCGAGCTCAAAATCCCCCTACAAGATAGACCCTGGAAATGCGTTTTTCATTGGCACCAGCCGACGAAACAGGAGCGACCCTCTGAATAAGAATAAGCGACCCAGGCGCGCGCAGAGATCTCCCGGTTGGAGCGCGCCATTAATGCGGGCCGAGGAGGCGAGTCCACTCGTCGATCATCGTTCAATTTATTCGGCCGCTAGCCTGACAAAGCATGACGGAGCCGAGGCGACGTCGCATCCATCATCCGGCCGAACTGTCGGCGATACCTGCCCCCCCGCGGTTTCGCACCTGGCCGAGGAATAGTTTTGACTCCTGAAAAATGCGCGGGCGCACGCCCACACGTGGCCCCCCGTGTAGCGCACGTGCGTGTATTACATTAGTCCGCACACGCCTTCCCCGCTTCTCCATTTCCCGTCGGCCGCGGGCGGTGGGGGGATTCTTGTTTTACGGGGCCAAGCCTACGGCGCAAAGTTGGGAGCGGAGGGCATTAGTGGAGTTGGTTGGGACGATATCTACTTTTTAAACTTTCCTTGTTCTCCGCGGGAGACAATTTCGGGAAACAATTACGAAAAATGCTTCCCCCGTGCCACCATTGCACTTGTGATCTAGTATCTAATCGCCGTTTGATGCTCCAACTTTTGAGTTTAAGTTCTTTAAGCCCATGCGTACTTCCTGAACCGCGTTTCGAATAATGGACGTTACGTTGTAATAGTGGTACTAGTGCCAAAGCTCGAAAAATGGAAGCTTAAAGATTTTCTTTTATTCATATTTAATTGCAAGAATCTCTTTGGTAAAATAATACTATAGCTTTGATATGTGTTTAATTTGAGAACATTATTCTAACGTGCACATCAAATAAATAATTCAAACTGAAGGACGATTTTAATTTGATACATTTATCTATAATTATGATTAATCATATATATTTCGACCAAACAATTTGAATTATTTCATTTAATCTTTTATAAAAAATATATTAAGTCATACCGGGTAAAAAAGAGATCTTATGTGATAGGATCCAGGTAGTTATTACACATGTAGTTTAGATTCCGTCGTATGAAAAGCGCATTATCTTATTCGTAACGTCTTCTTCCTTTCTTACTGTTAAACATATTTGTAGAGTTATTTACACTCATAATTTTATTAATTATTTTTTTTTCAATTAAATTAATCGAAAATCTTGTTAAAATATCAATAAAACTGAAAAAAATGTTTTCTGTGCAAAACTGAAAATTTCTAAATAATTTTTGAAAACATTTTTCTTAATACAATAGTCATTTAATTTTATTCAAATATCACTCATCGATTAATCTAATTAAGTCATACTTATAATATTTTTATCTGTTTCAGGTACGTTTTGAACGATACTTCGTATATTCAAAAAAAGTCTTTATGTAAGTAACAATTCAAACAATTAGATAATTGAATGAATAATATTATTAAATAATAAGAATTACATTATTAATAAAACGTGTTTTATTTTGTATAAAGCAGTAGTGTAGATTAAAGATTTCCAATTAAATTATTGAAAATCGATGCAGTCTACTGAACTACAATATGTATGAATTCTATCGTAGCATAACAGAACAAATATTTTTATCTATGTTTTTGCAATCTTCATTAAAATCGCCTTCAAAGATTTGTTGGATTTATTATTATATCTAATATTAATATAATTATGACATAGTATGTCTAGTTCAGTATTTACTACGGAAATTAATACTAAAAGTGGCCGGCCCACTATTTTTAAGTTCATCAATGCTCTTAAGCTCAATAACGTCATTTTGACACGTACCATGGCCCGAAAGACTCGCGATACGAATGTCTCCTAGGAAAATTTTTTCTTTCAGTCATCTCGATGTCTCGTCTTTAGCTCAGCACCTGTTGCGCGAAGGTAATTGAGATGGCAATTTGATGCTCACAGCGGCGTACAAATTTGATTAGTAAGAAGTGCTGAAGCAACTATTTCCCAAAATAGGAATCTCGCGTTCAATATCAGTGTTTCTCTTTCCTCCACCACTCCACCTGGACAATTATTGCACGGCACTCCCAAAGCGCTCTCCAATTACGTTAATCTCCTGGTCAGCTGGCCGTGTCAACCTTCCAATCCTTGTTATCCCTCGCGCAGCTTTCTACTTACTATCGCGACTACCTCCGAACGTCCAAATTGGGAGCACTTGGCCCCTTAATCTTAGCTAAGTTCTATGCCACGCCTGGCTGGTTAGAGCACTCGATTGGAATCACTACGGTGACTTAACTCACCGTCTCCATTTGGCTTCTTTCACGCCACTTATCAAACCCGCAATGACATTGTTCGCGATCGTCCATCACTGTGGAGAAGCGAATTGAGTGCGACACAAGTCGACCGGCTCTCATCCACATCCGCTTCAGTTGACCCGATAAGGCCTATCCAGCTTCTTTGAACACAAGTCCGGTCAGTCCAAACGAAGGCTGTACTAATCTCGGGGGCCTCATGTCTTTGCCCCTGGAAACCCTCTCAACTTGGAGTAATAAATATCGCTTTGCCATTTAAGACGTGGCTCTTGGGACGGCCGATGTGGGATGCCCCTTCGGGAATCGAATAAATTTCTTTCCCCTGTACCCATGAATCTTCGTGTCTCGGTATTCAAATCAATCCACGTATCGACATTAATCATTACGAGACTCGACCTCTGTGAGCACAAAAAATGCGATAATTTGAAAAATGGCTCGACTTCTAAGTATAAATAAATATCTTTTCGTGTGTTAAATTAAATATTCCGTCTAAAATTTTCCTTCTACTTATCCCTTTTTATATGCACGTTCGCGTATCTTTCGTACACAATACATACAACTTGTGGCAAATCCTTTAAAGCAGAAAGCCCTTTTATCCTTAAGAAGCAGCTCACTCCTGCTCCAACCTTAATTTGAGCATAATTTTTTTGTCTGACCTTTTAAGTAAATATCAGCTTGAAAATAACAACTTGTTTTTGGAAAAATGACCTAAAGAAGTTGTGTATTGATATTTTTTTGCAAGCCTTTATGCATTTTCATTTCGGTCTTTAATAAATAATATTTTATAAATATGTTTTTAACTTTTTTAAAAATACTCTGTTCAAAGTAGGGCAGGTGAATTATAATGTAAGGTATTTTAATACCTGACGTACATGTACTGGTATTGAATCTATATTTTTGAAACTCGACGTGTCGAAAGTATAAAATTTCTCCCGCGCAGCTGAAACATTCCATTCTCGCAACATGAACAGTGCGAATTCAATACAGCTTACGATCATGGGAAGCTCCTCGCTCAGATGAAAAGCCGCGTCTGCAAAAGGATTGAAAACGTACTTTGGGTTCACGCGAGTGACGAGTTAAGGAAAATAAGCGCACCTCTTTGGTCACGTAACGGCGGATTTTCTGGAGAACGAGGGGAAATTTTCTTTTCTTTGAGTTCTCCGCCTTCATCCTGCCCATTGTGAACATGCAAGAATATTTAAAAGTAATTCTTATGTATTCGAAATGAAAGTAATATCCCAAAAATTTTCCTTATAATAATAATTTGTAAACTAATATTTGAAAATGTTACTAGTTTTCTTGTCTAAAACAACATATTATGTATTATATTAAAAGATATAAATAACTTCTTCCTTACAATTCACTGAATAATCTGCATAATTTTTATACTAAATTTAGCTCCTGTACAGTTGAAGTCTTCACTTTATTGCTTGAATAGATAATATTTGCTTCTGAAACTAAAATTGTATATTTATTCTGCTCATATTTCAAAATACATCCTTCAATATCAAATCAATCAAATCATAGTTTAAATTAAGATTTTCGGTTTGCTCTTATTGAATTATCCATCTTTTTTTTAGAATTAATATCTCTAGGAGCAATTTACATGAATTTCCAGTAAACCTATCGACATAGACTCTACAGCCTAAATCAGTTTTTGACTTGCTATTCATTGAAAATTATTAACTAAGGTATACATATTCCAGTTGTATTCTATTTTAATGTACGTTCGCGGTCATCAATTATATTTTCATTCCCAGAATGAGATAACTTTACAAATTGACGACTCGCATTGATTAACACGTCGAGCATAAAAAGTTGGGAAATTTTCCACGAGAGCAGTTGAAACCCACTCGGAACGTACATTACTGACTGCGTACAATGTAGAAAAAAAGAGGTGGGCACCACTCAAAGTCGATTTCGGCGGGTCATTCGGGGGTACTCGGGTGTCTGGTCGGGGCGGCGGGAGAGCGGAAGTCCCTCGCGTTCGGCCGAGCAGAGGCTCAGCGGCGCACAAAACACCGCGGAGAAATTCCATCAGAGCGCGGCGCCGCCCCGCCCCCCGAACGAGGGACGGCCCCCTCGGCTCCTCCCCGGGCTTCCACCTAAGAGTTTTGGAGCACAGCGCGAGGGATCGCGAGTTTCCCGATCCAGTGGAAAAAAACACGACGCGCGCGGTCCATCAATATCGGGTAACTGGAACGTCGGGATTTCCGAGGCGTATAGGGGTCAATTAAGCAAAGTATTTGCCGCGCGAGTCCGGTTTGATTAGCGGCGAAAGCCATCCGGGTATTCTTATACGGTCGGTCGGATTCAGGAGCATCCGCGGATATCGGGACACCTGTCCAATCGGCAAAGTATCACGGCGCCTTCGTAGCCAGGGACGGAACACTGACCCGTGGCCAATGTCTAAATTCGGCTGGGAGAAGCACGGAAGCGTCCGGATTCCGCAGTCAGCGCTCGATCGTCGGCCGCTTTAATGGGGGCGCGGGAGTGAGCACAGGGGCGTAAAAACCGAGGCGCGGCCTCAATTTCTCCAGCGGCCCCGGGGACATAAACAACGGGGAAAGAGAATCGCGTGATGAAGCTCAGCCGGTTATTGTATTAGCCAGCGACGGATAGGAGCCATAATATCATTTTACGCTCGCCGAATCCCTGGTCCCGGTTTACGAGACTAGGAGAGTTCGAGGCCCACGCTCCTTGCCCGTTCCCCTGACCGGCTGCCCTCGGCGCGGAGGCGCCACGCCCGCCGGACTAAATGCTCCGGACAGTAACTCGGGGTCTACACCGGCCACCCGGTAATCTCTTTTTCCCGGACTCTCGGCTAGCTCCATTTATTCGCCCCCGTCCTTCGCTCCCTCGCTAAATAATAAATATCTAATTTAATCCAACCCTTGCAGAGTCACTCGACATATTCCGCCCCGGGTTTTCTGCGTCTCCAGCCTCTTACTCGGCCTCTTCTTTATTTCATTCCACTGGACGTGGCCCCTTTTCATTTTTTACACTCCCTAGGTCTTTATATCTACGCCCCCTCCATGCCATTTCGTTAGTGCCTCGGTTGTTCCATTGAACCTCCAATGTCTACGTTTTGTTCATTCTATTAAAGTTATATTTCATAGTTTTTGTTTATTCGTTTATTTTTTATCCTTTTTTATAATCTGTCGATATATAATTCTCGCAAACTTTCACAAATTTTCATTTATTTTTATCTATAGTTCATCTTTTAACGCTTTCTAAAGTATATATACATTGCGAACGATAGTTGAACCCAGTTGGAAAACGTTTCATTTTATTTTTCAATAAAAAATATTGATATCTGTAAACTGTTTTCATAAAAAAATTTACAATATTGTTAAATAGCATAGTAACGTAGTTGTAGTGCATTTTTATTAAAAATGTAGCTATAATTTGTTTGATACTGCATATTAAATTATCTAATTTGGTTTTTCTATCAACGAAGAAAAGTTTTGCGAGCACAGCTATAGTGTGTACGTCATTTATCATAATCTACAATTAAAAACATTTGAATAGAGAGCAAATACTAACTTTTACTAAATTTAATTGCCATAAACTTTTCTCTCCGGTAAAAGAACTCAACGTCAAGAACATGATTCGTTCTAAACACGAACTACGTAATTCTAGAAAATGTAAATGATTTTTGAATTTCTAACGCTTTCCTTAACTTTATTTAAATATGAATTCTAGCCAAATTTGTATTAAATTACGTTTGAATTTTAAAAGTGCATTAACAATATCGTGCCTTAACTAAATTTTACGATATTATTATTATAACTTTAGTATAAATTATTATTATTTGATTTGAATATAATAAAAACTTTCTCGAAACTTTACGTTGAATACCACTTTCTTTTGACATTTTCATATAACTCTGATGACGATGCATTTTGTATGAGACTATTTGCGCGTCCAACTGCACTGTATCTGGTTGCGACGTATACGCTGACAAGGTAAAGGGCGCCGGAGTCGGACTCTAGTTCCTCGTAGACCATAGGGAGTTTACCGTCCGTTCAGGAAGGACATCGGCGACGAGCCAGTCATGGCCATAATTGCCATGTATCTTGCAGCTATCATGAAATAATGGTTGCTATAGAACTCGAAGTTATAGACTACGTTCCTCACAACATTACTAAAACGAAAATCATCCACAGTCATGCTCATTCTACCAGCAGCGATTGCCACAAGCGGGAAAAAATCGCTCTTCCAATTTTCGATTAATCAAGCTAGCACAACCTATCACCTAAGAGCTTCTTTTAACTTTATCCATTGGAAAAAAGACATCCGCAAGGCCTCGCGATTCTTTCTTCGAAGTATTAATTCAAGCAACGACAAAAACCGTTGAGCGCGAGCAGGACTCGATCGCCAGCACGTGACCACTCCAGCCAATCAATTCCTGCCACCGTCTAGATGCGTAGGCTAACTGTCATATAGAAGATGACTTTCCATTAGACACCGTCTGTTTCACGTATCAGCGTATTCTAATAGCAATTTTATGAATATTCTATTCTAATCTCGTGAGTCTTTTATCTTCTGCGATAACTCTGTTCAGGTTGCGTTCAGGCTAAAATCCATATCAACATCAGCTAACCCGTCAAGCGACAGCAAAACTTCTATATATATGATTACGAAAACTTCTATATATATATGTTGGATAATAACATTTGCAATAAATGATTTCGGCTCACACTCCCACACAATTATTCTTCGGCTTTCGACGGGATTTAAAACGGCGTCCGCGGTTAATCCTCTAAGAATGTCTCCCAGCCGCGAAATGAAATTGTAACGGGCAAATACTTAATAAGCATTGCGGTAGGGCGGTAACGACGCGGCACAAAGCTCCCGCGCCGCTTTTCGTTCTTTCCTCCACCGACAGAGCACATTCCCGCTGGACACGTCCCGCTAAAAGCCTCTAGAAAAAGGCCGGCTAATTTAATTATCACCATAGCGCTAGGTACGCTCGGATGCATCGTTAGCATTCTTTGTCCCTTTGACAATCTCCGCCCGCGGCTCCCCTAATGGGACGCGTGCCCGCGGAAAGTTTGGCCGTTGGCCCGCAATTAAGGCCGGGCGCGGACGGGCCCCCGCGTTTCGCCAAGTGGCTGACGCGCCCGGGACCTGCTCTACTGCATAAGTTACCTGAGCTCTCGCGCGCGCGCGGATATACGGCGGACGGGGCTTTGGCCTCGGCTTACGTACCTCGGCAAACAATGGACGCGCGAGCTTCGACGCCGGGGCCAAGTGGACCCGAGCCGCGCCTGGAAGAGCGATAGGGGGAGGGCTGAGGCGCCCACTTATACTTTCATGAACTACATCAGGTGTGAAATGGAGTCACTTTGTGGTTTTGCAAACGACCCCCCCGAGCTGGGTGGGGGCGGACTCGCGCACGGAAACTCAGGGCGTAAAGCTCGCGAGGCTTCTTCCCGATGTATCTCCCGCCAGTTGGTCGACGGATTAATTTTTAAGCTGCTTCGGACTCCCTCCAGCTTCCTGCTTCTGCGAAAGTTTAATTTGATTGCGACAGTCTGGCGAAACCTAGGAATAACTACAATTATATAACTGACCAAAATGTATAAATTACTAAAGCTCGCGCATATTATAGTCAAAGGTTAAAAAGAGACCTTCAATGTATACAGTTATACATTAATAAGTTTTTCCAGGAAATAGGACTAAATTTAAATTATAAATAGAAGTAATTCAAATATTTTTCCATCATTTTTACCGGAAATTTGATTCTACTATAATTTCAAGCTGATTAACGAAAATTCAAGTAATTTCACAAAATTCTAAAATAACCAACGTTAATTACTCAAACAACTATTGTAACTTATTTATAATAATTTTAAATTCATTATTCAATATTACCTATATCTTCAAACTTTAGAGAAAACAAATTTAATTATTTATGTTTAAAGTATATAATAATAATTTTTTAATTAGTACCTGTATAGATTCCCCAGTAGATATTGAATTACAGCAGGATTGGTTCTGTAAATTAATAGACTAATTAATTTAAACCGTAAAAAATGAGCGCGTATAATTTTCATGAATTGCCCTGGGAACACCCGATAACTCAAGAAAAAAAGTTTTCACGATCGAGCGGCGCACGTAAAACACTGGAGTCGCAGTATATAATAAAAAGGGCTCGGATCACGAATTCGGCGTAGGTGAATTGAGGCGACTTCCCCTCCTCTGCCTTTTTACGGGACGGCCCTCGCGCGCTTTATTACCGCTCTCTTAACTTTCCGCCCCGTCGCGTTGGATTTCCGCGTTGCGGTCCTCGCGGCGGATTCTGATTTTTAAATTTTTGAATTTTGCGAAAATTTCTTAACTGCGCGCGTAAAAGTTCGAAGGGAGATTTCGCAGGGCCACGGAGCCGAAATTTCGGATTCGCGTTAGGGCGAGTACTTGAAATTTCATTTGAAAAAAAATATGGGGCCTTCTCTCTCGACTGCGGTTCGTTTAATAAAAGCGTAGGAAACTGCCGTTATCGTTAAACATGCTGAGATTGCTGCGCGCGCTGACTATCGTGTAATCCGGGTTTAATTCAGGCGGATTTGTTTATTTCGGTCCCTTTGGAATTGAATTTGAGTTTTTTTTTGCACTGAATGCTATTACGAGAAATCGGTCAAGTAGAAACTCGTGCAGTCTCGATCAAGAAAGGAAATCGAAAAACAGATTCTTTGGTTTTTTAGGCACGAGGCGGAAACGTATCAAAAACATGTTCAAACAAGACAGAGGGTAGAACAATAAATATATTTAAAAGAATTTGATAAAGCGATTGGAATAAAAATGGATGTGGGTGAACAAGCAATTTATCTGTGTATAGAAAGAAAGTAATAACAACGCATTCTAGTAAATTGAAAAATATAAGAAAACAAAGGCGCGTCGGTTCGAATGGGGGATTTTCATCCAAGTAAAAAAAATGTCCTGTATCATTGAATAGAACAAAGAAGAGCAGATAAGGGACGACAGGGATAAGGAGGAAGCCACGGAGCACTCGGCAGTCCGACGAATGACAAGTATTTATGCGAGCGGGGCTCTCTCGCGCGGAGAAATGAATAGCCTCACCATTAACATGATGTTTAGCATTTAACAGCTGAAGCGATCCTTAACAGGCGGCGGATTTTTATGCGTGAACACGTACAGCAAAGGGCGAGGCGGAGGAGGGGGCGGAGTCAAGGCACGGCCCACCAAGGGAAGATACGCGCGCGTCCGCGCCTCGTAAAAAAGCAATTTTATTTGACTACTCCATTCGTTTATTACGATCGGGAGTTATTCACGTGCATCCGGCGGGCACTTTTTTCGCGGGGCGGGTCGCTCTGCATTTTAATCAAGTCTAGAAGCCCCATGCGTTCTTAATCACGTTGCACCGGGCGGCCCGCGTGCTGGCGTTATATCCGTTCAAGAAGGCGTAAAATTAGTTATAAAAACCGCAGTATAACCCCTGGCGATCTCCGTGCAGAAACTCGCCACCCCTTTCATTTACCTTTTAGCCATCGTGGGCGGATTGCCTCTTTTTGCCCCCCACTCCCTCTGCGCTGGCCTCGGCCGCCGGCCGCCCTCCGCCCCGCTCGTAAAACGCCACCCCCCCTCCCGCTCACCCGCTCGTGCAGCGCGTGAACGAGATCGTGTGTACTGGCGGGAGCGAGAGGGAGAGGCAGCTTAAGAGAGGAGCGTGCGAGCAGGTGTGTCAAGTATTTCTCATCAACTATGCCGTCAAAATGTCCAGAAGGAGGAAATTTCAAGATAATGAAGTATTTCATGAACGTATTAACGAAAATTCAAACCTTCTACGTTATTACAGACTTGGCTCAGATGTACCTCCTACCTGTGATACATGCCTGCAGCGATAATTGGATAATTAATTCTTCAAATTATTCTTTTTTAGGTATTTCTAACTATTCCCATCTATTAGACGAGAAACAGGGTTTATTAAGCGATTCATCAAAGTATAGTCACTTTATTTTTCAATTGCAATTTTTTTAAAAAGATAACTAAAAAAAGTGGATAACTTGTTATGGTATCATCTCGCTCTCTATCTGGAATTTGTACATAGCGAGTAGTGTGAATTTCGCTTTTGAAAAAATAAATCTGTTTAAATAAACCCACTTCACTCGATAAAAATAAAATGCAAAATAAATATAGACCGTACTAGTAATAACGGCTGACTATGAAACATATGAATAGAAAGTATTGCTAAAGATCGCATATAAACTTATAAGTAATTAAAGAATGTTAATTCAGTAAGAAATTAATCTATGAATATCGATAAATAAGTACATTAATATTGCTTAACAATAAAATTAAAACCGTGGAATTTTTAAATACTAATCCAAATAATATTTGCTCACCTATAAAAGGTTGCTATCGAAATTCACTTTGTACAATATTCTTAAAAAATTGCATCGGAAAATCACTGCGAAATTTACGAGAGAAATAACTCTAGCCTCAAATCTATTCTTTTACTTCCGACAGTAAACTAAAAATTTAACCGTAATCGCGCGTAATCGGATACACAGGATACCCATAAAGAATTCACGTACTAGCACGACAGTGGTGGCTACCTTCTGGAATATAACATCGGACACGCCCTCGTACTCTGAAACGGTCCCCGCGCATGCATGAGCATACTTGAGGCCGGGCGAGAGCTCATGCTTCCCATTTGCCTCCCGCCATCGGATAATTGCATTTTATTTTTCAAGAGGTGCACCGACGACGGCGGTGAGCGCGCCATCGGTGCGATATTGGCCGGGGGCACGCAGCGCGTCTTGTTGCCCGGTGGGTGAGAGTTACGCCCTCCTAAATTCCTTCGGGCCCCTGATTGCATTTAATTGCCCAGCTAATTAATTGTGCAATTTATCGCATCGGCTCGCGATAAGCCGCTGATTTAATTCACCGCGCAGCGCGACCTCCGATCCGCCCCTTTGCACAGCGTCTCCTATACCGAACCTTGCTGCAGCTTGATTGAGCGCGCGCGTTTCGGAAAAATGGAATTTTGTTGGTTCAAAGAAGCATTATCTTTATTTTATATACAACTCATTTGTTATTCATTCAACTTTGTGTTAATAATTGCTTCAAGTGGAAAGAATGACCGCAGACGTTGAAATTTTGAATTTAAGAGAGAATTTTGTTATTTGGAAAATCAATTTATTGCTCATGGCATCGTAGATTGCATGAAAAAGTTTTAATGTAACCAGAAACAACACTCAAAAGATATTCCTTATAAGTAATCCTATTTAATTTTTGAGAACAAGACTTTAAGAGCGAATTTCTTCTGCTTTGGTACGAGAACCTCCGAGTTTCGAGCACTCAACCACTTAAAAAGTTACATGAACTCGACATTTCTACTGGAGGTCATGTAAACAAACTTGACATCCGAGATCAAATTCTTGACTAAGCTCTAAAAATTCTTACATAAATCTTCACAATCGACTTTCATTTAGAAAAGAAGGTCGCATGAATATAATCCCTTTGAGTGTAGAATTAAAGGCAGCGCGAGAGTAGCCCCAGCGGACCGAGCCAAATAAAAACTCAAGAGAATTGGATTGTGTAGCCAACGGCTTAGAATCCCTTGGTCGGTAAATAATCAACTGCAAAACTAAATCCCCCATTTGCATGCTGCGGGCGGTAATGTTGGGGGCATCTCGACCGGGCGCTGTCGTCGCATCCGTGCGGAGATTACAGCTGAATCTCCAAAAAGTTTATCATATCTATACACCCTAATGCGCAGAGAACCGCATGCGTGCTCAGTCGTTGCTATCCGAGAGGATTTCTTCGGAAAACCATCAGAGTTTGCCACGCGCGCTCCCCCAAAGTAAATTGGCTCCGGGGAGTATAGCGGAGTCGAGCTCCACTCGCTGCGTCCCCGCCCCTTTTTCCATAATTCCGATTTTCATAACACTGAAGGATATGCGTTTGATGGCCGGCGATGCCCCCTAACTCCCTCGAAACTAATGTAAAACTATTTGTCCGTGGGTTCGCTCTAGCGGGCGCCGCGCGTTCATTCAATTTCTAATACGATTATTCAAACTTGAGGAGACTTTCGAGTTGCTCCGACTCGAGATTCCACAGCTTAGACCCGTGCACTTTCCCTGGATTTGCCGCTCAGACGACCGCGGATTTTTCTCTCTACTCGCTCTCGGCAAGAAAGTAGCGCCGATTTCCAACTGGTCGCCGCGTGTTAATCTATTTTGAATCCCTGTGAAATGATACGGCTCCAAGAAGTCTCGAGCGATAAATTGTTAACGGTTATCAACAGAACTTTTTTAGGCATCATATATTTTGACTTTTACAAGGTCTAGAGAATACCTTTCACCCTCTAAAAAACCTTTCAGTTTCTGACATATCGTGTTTTTTATTGACATAAAAAACTAATAAAACGGTTTAAAAGTGATAGTGTAAGAATTTATGAGTTTATTTCATGAGAAAAATTGTTTAAAATACCAAATGAATACAATAAATCTATCTTTTCATTAATATATAAGAGTAAACTTTACTGGATATAATTTTTGTAGACGTCCAATACATGTAAAAATGGAGGGCCTCGAAGAAAAGAGGATGATGTCGAGGAAGGAAAAAAAGTATACACTGATTTTAATATCTAAGTTTGATTAAAAAGCGATGTTGCTACTTTGAAGAACGAGCATAAAGTGAACGAAAAACAATGCCGCGCGCCCGAATCTAATTTTCCGAAAGTAAATAAAGGGTCGGGGATTCGAAGCCGTCTCTGAAACTCGTTTATGATCATGAAAATCTCACACCACTGACTTTGGCTCGGCTCTGATTCCGGATCCTCTCCTGGCCCGGCTAGACTCATGGAGTCTTGCCTCAATGAACCACTGCGATCGTGAATCCACCGTTCAAAATTCGGCAAAATAAGAAATGCAAAAACAAAAAAAACAATTAAAAGATTTCGCGCATGTGACAGATAAATAGCGTTACCATCAATCTCATATTTTTATTAATAATAAACAAATAAATGTTATAAATATATTACTTCCTATCTTAACAATTTCGGAAATAATTTGGAAATATTATTTTTAATATTTCATTATTATACTTGCACTGTATCTTTCTTATTAATTACAAAAATCATTTTTTTTCTAGATATATTTAATCTAAAAAAATTTTTTAATAATATATTTGAAAGTATAATAAAGTATATTTATAAGTACTGTACAATTATTCTAAATAATATTAAATTGGATAATTTTCAGTCATTAAACTTCAGGAATTAAAGGTTTGATGTAAATGAAAACGGAATCAACGAGAAATATGCACAAGTAGTTATTTCGAGTTTGGTCGGCCATGCAGTTTCTACCACTTCATAAACTTAATGTCAATATTGCAAATATAGAAACGTTGGGTCATAAATTTTACAGTCCTTATATACACGTACATAAATATCATAATCATAGCAAACTTTTGCGTTACACAATTTAAATCAAGTTTGCAGTAGTATTTCAAAAAAATATAAAATATTTAAATAATGCAGGTAGACCGGATTTGAACGGAACAATCTTACGCAAATATGAATATTAATAATTAAAATAATGAATTAGAGAGAAAATTAACAAGTCCATATTAGTAATAATTAATACCGTGAAACAGCTATATAGATAGGAATATCCTGGAAATGGACATATCCAATAAATTCCAGAAATCAAGTAGATCGAACAAATATAAATATTAAATCAGTTAAATGACAGAAGTGCATTAACTCGTAATGGAATAAAAAGCTGTCCGAATAAGGTAAACTACATTTACGTGGATTTGAGTAGCGGACTGGTTCGAAATCCCCACAGGACAAGAAAGATAAATCGACAACATAAGTCGTTGAGGCAGCGACGAACAAGGGATTCTGATGATAATAGTCCTAAAACCATGGCCTTCAGAAAAACTGTTCTTTAGTAGATTGACCCAAAACAATGGACAAATTCTAAACTACTTGAAACCATCTCATTTGCAATTACATTGACATTTAACGACTACGAATTTGAATAAAATAAAATTAAACGTAAACATTAAGTAGCGAAAGCGACTTAACCCACTATTTTCCATTTGCCATCTTATCTTATACTGAAATATCCCAAAGGCGAGAGAAACCGCGCAATTTAGTAAATTTTTCTGAATTCAAAGATGCCCGGGCCGCAAGCAGCGGGTATATGAATGTTCTCTGCCTCAACCGCTACAGCAGCTGATACATTTCACCCCGGGGAGGGAAAATATGCCCGCTACGGAGGCTCTCCAGGGCCGGGGTTCGGGCGAGGCCGTGAATCACAAGCTTTGGCGTTCCCGGCCCTGCGGATAATCCGCCAGCCCTCGGAGAAAAAGAAGTCGCGATCGGACGACGCAAAACACTCGCGGCTATTTTTCCAAGCTCGCGGCCGCTATTTTCTCAGTGCGCTCGTTAAGTCGGCCGGGTTTTTGGGCGGGGGCTCCTCCGAGGCCGCCGCGAAGAAGCCCTTCCCTAGCTCCTTATTGTGCGAGCGGCTCAAAGGCCTTCTTAACCTAAGCATCCGGCCGTGCGTCGGCGGGTTTTAAATAGAGAAAGAGCGCCGGGATGTGGGTCAAGGGGATTGTTTTTCTTTCTCTTTCCGCGCGGGCCGATGCGCCGCGCGGAAATCCCCGGTAGTTTTTAGTTGTGCGCGGGCTGCGCCAGGGGCAGCCCTTCTTGTTACCCCTCGGCTTTCAAGTGTTTTTTCTATTTAACGCTAAGGTCGAATCGCGAGCGAGGCTTGAGTTCCTCCGGAAGGCCACGGTCCCGCCCGTGCCTTCCCGCCTGCCTTCCCGACTGTTTTATTAATTTGTGGAGGGGTCGGGAATTACGAAAATAAAGCTGCTTTTGAATAAGCTATTGAATGCAAAATTTTATTAGTAAGTCTTTACTTCTAGTGGTATCGGTCCTCCTTTTCCATCATGTTGCTCTGTTTCGAGAATTATTAATGCTCTACCGATGCTTTAATGTACTTACTGATTTTATATTGTTTAGTGCACACGAAACCAAAGAATAAAAATAAATTCGAAAAAAATTCAGCCATCAACTGAAATACATAAAATATCAAAATATTTACAAGTGCAATAATTAATATAAACCCATTCACTGAATGCATCATTCACAATTAATGCAATATTATATTTATATTCTATTATAACCATTTTTAAAAACGGTACATTTTGTAATGTTGTTCATGCAAATGAATTGAAAATTATTTATTACTTTTATTTCAAAAACTCGAGCATTTTTATCTTTGTTATAATATAATATTCATTCAATTTGAATTAAAAAATTATATATATAATTCGGTATTATACTCATTACACTTTCACACAGAATTTTATTTAAAAATATCGTTAAAATTCATAATATTATTTAATAAATTAAAATTACTTTAAATGCGTGAATATGCAATCGATGATGAATTAGTCAATTAAATTGAAATCAAAAAATCGTTACCTTACGAATTACAAGCTATTCAGTTATTCCGTTAATCAACTCAATTGATTTTAACAGATAATGAAAATAACAATGTACATTTCTAGCTTGTCCTCAATTTAAGTTAACTAAAATAAATCGACATATGACGAGCAACCTTCATGTATCTGGGCGAACAATTTCAAAAGTGTGGTTCCATTTCCATGCAGAGAATGAGGTTCAGCTCAATTCGCATGAAATTTAAAATTAGCATAAGTCGATTGTATTTTTAATGCACGTCATCTAGGGCTAATTATTCTTGACCTAAAATAAGTATCATTTACTAATTCGCTCAGTCCGCTTTAATTCGCGACATAATTATCGCTTAGAATAAATAAGTAGTAAAATATATGAATCATTTTAAACTTTCATGCATCTATTTTAGAGGCAAATGTCAATATTACTTCATTGCCTCCAAATATTTAAAAATCAATATTTTTCTCATCCCCTCTTAAGCTTAGATGAATAAGAGAAACATAGATCGAAATTTCGTAGGAATAAATGAATTTTAAATAACACCACTTCATGCATATATACCAATCTCTCAAAAAACAGACCTTTTCATACGCAGTAAAGATAATTGCCCATTAAAAATACCAATTGATAATATTCTACATGAAAGGTGAAAAATTCAAAAGAAAAACATTGAATACAAAGCACTTATAACCGCGTTAATATCGTCCATTTCAATTTGTTCTCGTTTTCAAAGGTAAATAAAAATAAGTTGTGTTACGAGTAATTAGTATCGCGATGCCGGTCACTATATGAATTTATTATGTTGCATTCGCGGAAATAGCAATCCGGCATTAATCTTGTTTGCCCCCCGTTTCTTTTTAATAATTAACCAGAGCGCGCAATCGGAACAAAGCCGAACGAACGTCACTTGGCAGTTCTTATCACCTCGCGGAGTATTATACGAACAGAGCTCCCTCTCTATCCCTGCAGGATCCCGGAATTGTTGCCATCTTAACCGCGGCAGGCGGACGGAGGTGTGGCTCTCTTACAATTACCGCGGAAACTTGAAGAAACTTGAAGAAAGACTTCATCCCCTTGAAATGCTTCGAGAGGCGTAATACCAGGCCGCGATAAAAAGAGGAGGGCGACGAGGAGGAGGAGGCGATGGAGGTAAAATAAAACGGCGCAAAGTGAAGAAAGAGCGCGAAGGGCGAGCTGAGGGACTAGAGTGAAGGACCCGTAATACTTGAGTAATAGTAAATGGAGAATATTAAAGGAGGCTGCGAGCTGGGCGATAATCATTTGCCCGCGCAGCCACAGCCCGAGGTCACTGTAAACTATTTTTGGCCCTTTGAGGAATTAGCCCAGCTTTGGATCTTCGCCGAGCCCCGTGCACGTCGAATAATTGCTGTAAAATTGCTCGGCTCGTTCGTTAGCTATGATGGAGGTAGCTTTCACCATTCGCTCCGGGTCATATCGCGATTAACGGCCATCTTTATCGCGTTAAGCCACTCAGAAAGGAAGCGCCTGCATAGCGGAATGAACTCGGCAGAAAGTTCAGGGGAGTGATCCGCATTGACCAATGCAGATGCAACCGCGGTATACCCCCGGCTTTTCTATCCCCGCGGCGCCCAATCTCACCCGGGGCGTATAGTCGGCATGCGCACCGCTCGCGGGATCGCGTGTCGGCGTCCCGGCTTTTTTAAAAAAAGGCGCTGGAGAAGCTTTATCGCCGGCGATCGGACCGCGTAAGTGCGGGCTTTCGGAGCCGGGCGCCTCGACGAATTGCAGGCCTTTATTCGCCGCCCGCGGCGGCGACATCGCCGTATAATACAAAGGCGCGCGGCCGCTTTCGAATGGAAAGTAGGCATTATTGGCCGCCGAGTGCTAGCCTCGTTCCACCGATGCCTGCGCGATTCATTGTCGTCGAGGAGGCGGCGCAGAGAAAGGAGCGGATCTGAGTTTCGGTGGCGAACGGCTTCCCCGACTTTTGCCACAACCGTCCGGGAGATGTCCCGGAAACGCGCGGGGATTAACCGAGTAGAGAGGAAAGAGGAGAGGGATACGAAAGGTTCCCGTCCGCTGTCAATTACTTTCGGTCTTTCACTTTTCCGGTTGTCTTGTTTGGAAGTATGGCAAGATTCGTTTTGCCGTTGTGTTTCGTGCTGTTTTTAAATTCCGCTTTTTCGAATGGTATAATAAAATCTAATTGAATTTCTAGTTCATTCATATTTCTAGTGAGTTACATTACTAGCAGATTCAATTTTGTCAGGTATTGTGGATTCAACGTGAAAAATAAGCTTTGTTCAATCAGCATTTGTGGAGCTTGACATTGTGTCAGATAAATATTTTTTATCCGAATAACAAAATTAAAAAAAAAAATACCTAAGAAAAGCAAGATAAAGATAACTACAAATCATTAACAAGTCCTTGTTCTAATTTGCCTAAAATAGCGGAATTCGTAACAACTCTTAAATTGTAGAATTTCAAAATAAAGGAAGGAGATTATGTTGTAACGGCCGAGTGGAACAAATGAAGAAAATAATAAGGAATGCTGATGGGGCGCATTCACCGCATTGTTGGTAAATTTTATTTGCTTAATACTACCTGAGTACAAAGCTCCGTGGGTATATTATTTTGTTCCCGCTCTTTCTCTTTACTTATAAGTAGCGCGTGTGGGTAGAGACATATTCTTTTATATTTCCAAGCCGAGGCGATTTTCTAAAGTAACCCAGAAATCGTCGAGATTTTTATGGTTGATTAATGCGGTATATTACAATCATTAGTCACAATGATATATTTTTCTCGAAAGTCCTCGTGCTGGCGGAAAGAAACTGTGACCTAGCATTGCAACCATGCGATCGATCTCTATATTTCGAGAACTGAAACGAGAGATAAAAATCTCGCTTCCATTCCTTGTATCAAGCAATTCTGGTTAATAATTATTCACGCTCAACTTGATGACACGCACTCTCCTCGTTCAGGAAAGCTAACTGACCTACAAAATCATAGCTTTCGGTAGTGTCACTCTAAATGAATTGTAATTTCCGAGTTTAAAAATACTTGCTGTTTGAAAAATGTATACCACTTGTTTGTTTTTCTAGCTTTAGTTGAGACAGCGAGAGTCACGCCCTCTTGGCATAAGCTGATTGAATAAAGAAGAATGCAAACGTTGTTTTCCTCTCATTCAGATTTGGAGTTTGCAGAAACCGTAAACCGATTTTAACCCTATTTAAATTTTTTAAAATAAATTCGAAATGCAAAATTCGCTCTTTCATGCTTCTCGGTTTAATAAAAAAAGTTAAAGCAAGATCAAAGACGCGCAAAAGGATAAGAAAAGGAACTTCTGTAAAATTTTCTCAAATAACTATATTGTGAACAAAAATTAGTATTGAGCCGCTGGGTTGATTAAATACATTTTTTGTCAAAGCTCTTTGACGTATCTTATCCAGCGTATATTTTAATCAAAGGGCTTTCACTTAATGCATGTACAAATTTTCAAATCGATAACTTCATTAGGAATATTTTCATAGCACGCTCATACCAACGTATTTAGAGAAAAGCGGAGTAAAGTTCGTCGATTTAAGTAAGCCCCAATGGGAATTCACCTCAAGTAGAAGATTACGTATTGCTACTGTCTAAATAAAGTACAGTTGGAAATGGAAGGAGAGAACCAGAGGTTTATTGATCTACTACTACTTATTCTCGTGCGTCGAGTAAATTCTTCGCTTGGAGGCTTCATGCAGGTAATTGCGCTCGTGGTTAGAGATACAGAAAGGCAGACAGATAGACGAGGACGGAGTGCAGAAAACTCGATAGAGCGCATGGAAGATCTAAAGGCGACTGGAGATGTACTCGAGGGACGCGAAGTAAGGTTGTAATGAACGGAAAAAGAAAACGCGGAAACAGGTAGATTAATAAGGAGAAAGGAAGAGAATCTTACCCAGGACCAGAGAACTATGGTACAGAGAATTGAAATAAAAGTAAGAGAGTCACTTCTTATAGTCCTAAATTAAAAGTGGGAATGAAAAGGACGGAACAGAGCTCGGAAGATATATGCAAACGGCACGATATTTAAATTTGAAGCGCGTGTTCGCCCTTCCTTTTTTTCCTGAAATTGCGTTACTGGGAGCATGGAAAATTCTATTAGCGTCGATCCGCATTACTTGTACAAATAAGTTCTTCTAGTTAAACACATTTCATAAAAAATTACACACTTTTCAAATAAGTCTTCATTAAATATAAATCAACCATTTAACTTAAATATTTTTGTTCAGAATTTCATCTTTCCAACCAAAAAAATCGAAATAAAGCGCGAAAAGAATTCATTAAGTGAAAAGGATTAGTGGTAACTGATCGCTTTGAGCAATAGAGCATATGAATTTATCGAAATTTTTCCTAGCTTTCACCACTTACTTTAAAAGAGCGATTTTAGAACATTGAAGGAAAATGTCAAGAATCCATTACATTACAAATTGTTTAAATTGAACAGTATTCAAGAATTCAATTATCGATAAAAATATGTATACGGCTCGTATAATATAATAATAACTCGTTCCTATCAATTTATTTTCTTTGCGTAAATATCAGACATTTAAACAAAGTGAATCTTATACAGAGATTCAAAAAATATAAATATTAATAATTATTTTTATTCAGAATTTTAAATTGAAAAAGGTTTTGTAAGACGTCTGTTAAAAATTGTATTTTAAATTAATTGATTGTGTGCAGAATTCACAAGTTCACAACGATTTACTTCAGTTGAATATTATTTGTTATACAATCAAGAATTACTAAATCCATATAATTATGTTCTCAAAAGAGCAATTAATAAATATATGATTAATTATACTATACAAAATTTTTCACATTATTAAAATATTGTATTAATTGTATAAAAAATTGCTATAGTTTTATTCGCATAACCATACGAAAACTAGAAAGATAATAAGACATCAATGTTGATCTCTCTTAATAGATCGAACAGAATGATAGTTCAACTTTAATCACCGTACAAGACCACAATACGAGCAAATTCGAATAAATTTACCCTCGTTCTATCCGGTCAGGTTTCATTATTAACGCCCGGCGGCTAAGGCAATGCTTATCGAGGACTCGTACTTGAATAACATGGGAAATTAGGAAGCGCACGATCTGCATGGAACTCGGAAGGAAAGTGAGCTCGCGAAGACTAGACGAATAATAAAGTCATGCAATCAGAGATACATCGAGTAGCCGAGGAGTTGTTGGCGTGTGCACATGCGAGCCCCAAGCGAGGGAGAGAGCCGCTTCCGATTTAACGCCAATTTTGCCAGTCGCGGAAGATTAACGCGGCGCCGCTCGCAATTTAAGGATGGACTTATCCCACGGGCTGCAGTTCTTTATGTACTGCTGCGAGAGTTCAGTAAAAAGCGATGGTTGCACGCTCTGAGCCCGTGGAAACCTTATAAATGGCGGCTCTTCGCTGGAGAGGTCTGCTGTCGTTTACGTTTATTCTTGAGATGTTTAGCTATCAGTTTGAAGTAGTTGGAACCATTTACTAAAGTGCTTGTCTTACAGTACTGCCTTTGAGTTTTCTATTAAGTATTGCCATGCACCCTACTCAACAACAGATATTAACCATTTTTTAAATTTTATCCAAATGAATCAGACTTCAATTGGCATTAGAAATATTCCCAAAAATGTCAAGTATGATTTGTATTTAGATATTTTCAAGAATATATATCGATTGAAAAAATAAAAATTTGGAATATTATAAATAAAACAGGATGTATTTCACAATGACAGTTTCGAGCTATTAGTCTGGCTAAATAATAAGTCAAGTATCATTTTTACTTTTCCACAAGAGCTTTATTGTCCGGTCGATCATTTATTACAACTGGACACAAAAGTGCTTTAAACGTCAGTTAGAGGGGGAAAAATAACTGTAAGTGATCAAGTGCTGAGGGAAGCTCGATGGCCCAAGTCTCTCCAACAGCGAAACTACCATTCTAATTAGGAAACTTACTTATTCCACTTGACCTTAGCAGTGCGAGGAAGAGTAAGAGGGATAGAGTCGGATATAAATTATATATAGTATCACTGTTCACTCGCGCGGTCCCTGATGTGAGCTTTCTCAAGTTAAACAATTTTCAATGCGATCAGTACTTGACAGTTTTCAAGTAAGGATTATTTCGAAGGATAGCGCAATTCGTAGAGTTACAAGCAATGGGGTTTATGTAACAAAGACCCTACTTAAAACTATACCCGTTAGTTCATCTCAAATCTTATGCGTACACTTGCAAAAAAAATTTTAAATCTCTTTAAAGCAATGTATTTTTTGCGTTATCATAAATTTTCGAACAATGACAGTCTATCAATTTAATCTTTTTTTTTTGTGATATCCCTTATACGAGATTTTCTGTTTTATTTTTAAAACATGATATTTATAACATGCAATAATTAATTTGAACATTTTTAACAATTTCTAGTATTTAATATTTAATATTCAATATATGATTTTTAATATTTTATAATATTATAAAATTATTCTTAACTTACGGAACTTACGTTTTTCAATCACCTTCGTTCAAAAATTTATAAGCAAGCTGGTAAATAATACTTATTAGCTTAATTTCTGTTTATAGTCACTATTATACAGTTTTGTTTAGAATTTATTGTTTTTTGTAGTTCTTGCACTTTCGGTGAAACCATAACCATAATGCATTGGTATCGCAGATAACATTGAAATAGTTTTTTGTTACTGGACTGCTATAGGCATATGTGCATAGAATTCATTCATAGCATAGGTGATCTGTTCCACTTTTCTGTATAGATTAATATAGGAAGAGATCCAGTAGAACTTAATATTGTTTTTCAATTTGATCGGTAACGTGATTGTTTCTTTCATTCATATCGAGGATTATTGGATTTGTTTTTATTTCTGACTTTGTAAAAATGATTTGTTCAAACACACTAAGAAAATCTGAAAAAATAATAGAAATACTTAGTTTTTTACGATTCTGTTTTGAATAAATAATGATAAAAATAAACTAGATGTATGAAAAGCACAAGATCATTGATAAAAAATAAACTTTTTTTTCTATCACATAAACAGCACTTATTGGACATAGTGTACATTGTACTCGAGACTTTTGAAAATAGGGTACATTGAATTCAAAACTTTTATTCATTGTTATATTATCCGTGTATATATATATATATTCTGCCTTAAATGCGGTAATATTGCGAGCGCAGAAATTATTTATAATAATAAATTAATCATCTTATTATCCATCCACTGATATTGCTCGAAAATCTTGACTACTGTGTGGTCCCGGTTTGCTCCGGTGGGTGCTGTAGGGTTCGACACTACTGCGTTATTGAGAACTACCGTGAATAATGCCAATACGTTTTCCCTCTTTACTAAGTAGTTAACTCTCCTTTCTATAAACTATGTACTTGGCGCTATTCGGTACATGTCAACTCGTGCTACTCACGATGTTCTGTGAAGGAATATTCACTACTACTTACAGAAGTTTTTGAGGAGTAACTAAAAAAGACCAGTTGATCCACAATGCAATGAATACTCAAATGCAAACCGCATATAACTGTCGATAATAAGTTCTAAGCTTTCTTAATATATGTATGAACATCTAATCGTCTTTTAAATATATTTTTTGAAACTTTTAGCATATTAATAATTTATCCTATATATGGTGTTGTACCTATCTACAACTTTAAATGGTTTAAGTTGCTAAAGGTAAATCATAATTTTATGAAATTATTCTTAACTATAGGAACATAGGTATGTGAGTCTTCTTCCTTAAAAAATTTGTAGCGAAGCTGGTAAACAATAGTCGTTATAGAACAATGGATAATGATAATATTGGCTTCATTTCCCCGAGTTCTATCATATTTACTATAAATTTCCTTTTCAGCGTTATTAGTCAAGCATCCATCTCGGGCTTTGTTCGAAGGTATTTATACTGTAGACTGAGCCTTGGTATTTACTCGCATACTTCTGAAAATCAAAATTCATGATATTCTGCCCGCGCATTTTGTTAATTACGTGTTAATATATAATGACTATCTTTTTAACCATGAATTGTACAGTTTCATCACTAAAAGAATAAAAGGTAAAACTAAAAAGAAGATTCGACAATCTCAATTTTAATCTTCACAACGTTCACTTAAGATTTTTAGTTTATCTACTTTGAATTACTAAATAATAGCATAATATTTATAGAGCTGTCTGATATATTAATAAAATTTTAGTTTTTACATTTATTTTATTAATTTGCATATACTGATGTTATTAATTGATAATGTTACTTTTACTTTATATGAACATACATTTTTAATTTTTAATTTAAAAAAATATTCATGTGATTTTTTTTAACAATAATGAAACTATATAATAAATCTTAAAAAGATTAAATTTCTTGTATTTCTATGAAAGTATAAAATTTGGTATTTAAAAAGTAGAGTATATTGATTGTAAAAATTGATTTACATTAAAGTATATAAAGGCAAGCCATGAATCAACTACCATCGCTGTACATACGCCGGTTCTCAAGATAAAAGTATAAAATTAACTGAAGACCACATTTTGGAAAACGAATACATCATTTTAATTTACAGTGGATAGTTATTCTATTATTCATTTAACCGAGTACTCAGCAACTCAACTTTTCTCAGTATAACTTTAACTCCCTTGGCTCATCAAAACCTTAGTTGCGAGATGCGCTTACTAAAAAAAGTTGTAACTGCACTGCGGTTCCTTGTTCACTCAGTTAAAGTTACAAGTTGCAATATCAAAATAATTTTTACTCTTGAAAGTGTAGTATCAATTAATTGCAATTATACTGGTAAAACAGTTTAATAATATAATATTATATAATGCTTTTTATGTGTTTAATTAATCTTTTGCCGATTTAAATTAGTTAAATAGAATTTTGGATTGCCATTTCTTGAAAAGTCAGCGCAAAAATTAAACCATGCGAAAAATTAAAAGAAAACATTTCTTTTGCTTTGGAAAGCCAACTACAGATAAAACACAGTTATTATTTTTTAATTTAAAGCGTATTGTTGTGATTATTATAAAGAGTCATTATGAAGCAGCGTAATTTAATCGTGTTCTTTATTATTACAGTTGTGTATCTTTACTTGCAAGCTTTAATTTAGGATGAACATTTTTTTAATTTTTACAAAATATTGTTTCGAAGTCGAAAAACGTTGTTTTTCTTTAATCGGTTTATGTTAATTTATATATAATAAAAATTATTAATTTTTAGACCGAATTATTTAACTAAGCAAAATTTATTGAAAAAAGAAATTAAATCTTTTCAATGAAATACGAATTCTTTATTATTTAAAGAATATACATAGAAGAATCTATGCGTATTGAAAATTCAAATTTCACATTGTTACATACAAATAATAGCTGAAACTGTGTAAAAAAGAAAATAAGGAAGACAAAGTTTTTTTTAACAAGGATATTTTTTATTTTATTTAAAATGACATAAGGGTATATTTTATTAAAATGAAACGAGGTTTCAGTGAGATTATACAAAAAAAGAAGTACCTACCTTCTGCTGCAAGTACTACTGAAGCAGAAGAAAAGTTTCAGGTAAAATAAAGTGCCAACTAGTTTTCAACAATTCACTGTATTTTTCTAGCTCCATTGCCCTCGAGCGAAGCTAATGCAACAACTTATATCCATCCATTCATCGCGTACTCAAGTTCCGGGCCAAACTGATGCATCAAATTGAAAGTGCCCCTCAACCGCGCGTCCAAGCTGTAACCGCGAAACTTCCCTCTCGAGACAGGACACGGGCCAACACAAGCCCGAGCCCCAGCTCACAAGAGATCTTACTTACCCATCTTCAAAAGAATTCGTGGCCGATGTACTCCCGAGAGGCCGCGGATGACCCGCGGCTAAGGATTCGCCCCGCGGGAAGGAAAAAATAGACCAAGAGGGAGAGAAGAATGAAAAATCCCCAGGTTATATACAGGAGCAGCCCCCGCTCGGCCATCGATCCTCTCCTTTCATCTGCCTCGGAAACGATATTATATCGTCCCCAGTTCCGCAAGTAATGCCATCCGAGAGCCACGCGCATTATGCGCCCGGCCTACGGGTATACGTGCATATTGATGCATTAGCTCGCCGCGAGAATGATTCAAGAGGATTCGGGTCCGCGAAGAATCTTCCCGCCACGATGACGAAACAGTATTTTAAGGCAGGTAACTCTTCTCGGTGTAGTATTCGGGAGATGTAATTGGTAATTGAACTCATCCGAGGCCGATTATCCTTGGGCTCAGTCTGCAGAGGTAAAATACCAAGATTGCGTCGAGTAGCAGTTATCGATTTTCCGAGATTTTCGATGTAAGTGGTTGTTTAATCGACTGGAGACTTAACAGTTTTTTGAAGTTCGGTGACCGGATTTAGTATTCGCTTGGAATCAATTCGATCCAGTGGTTTATGATACATTAAAAGAGATACTTTCGAAATCATAAAAAGGAACAACATGTTATCATTCTTTTGATTTATTTCATTTGATTTGATACAGAATATTAATTTCATAAATACGTAACAGGACATTCTATTGTGATGATTTCATAGTACAGACAACCAAGCATTCACAAATAATTTACAATTACTTTTATTACTGCATATAAAGATATCCTTACTTAGAAGAAAAGGTTAATATTATATAATAATAAATAGCTTTGTTAGGTGATGTTAGGATGCATCTTATCTGAATAATGTCAAATATCAGAAGCAGTCAAAATAATTGTAAAAATATTTTTCTTTTGACAGAAAATATCAACATATTTTGAATTATAACCTTATAACACTTCCTTTTCAAAAACCAAAAATTAAATTAATTGAAACCAAGAATAGTCACTAATATATATTCCAGCTTATTTACAGAATAATATATATTTTTATAAATAATTTCCATAGTATAATTTTTTAACCGAGTTACCTGAAAAAAGATTTATGCAATTCAGAGCAGAAAAATCCGATCATGCCTGTAAATTAAAAAAGTAGAATTCTGATTATTCTATAATATGATATTTCTGATAATCCACTCTATGTAAATATCTATTCTATAGTTAGTTTTAATACCAGATGCTTGTAGTTGATGAAATTTGCTCATAAATATAAAATATGTGAATGGAAGTGTGTAATAATTGTACTAAAACTATATTTAATCGAAACAAAGTTCTAAAATCACAAATAACGCATAACAGAGACAACAACTGTATGCTTAAGATAATATTGCATCACAGTAAGAAAGTAACTAATTTAAGAGAATCAGGAAGAGATGTGTAATAACATTATAGACATGTAAATTGGAAAAATTAATTTTTAATTTCTATTAAATAAAATATGAAATCTAAACAGTGTTTATTTTCTTAAATATTTAAGATGAAACAAATGAGCTAATATTGATTAATTAATTGAAGAGTAATGTATAGGTATTAAAATATAATGAATTATAATGTGTAATCTAATAATGGATAACGGAGAGCAATCGTGAAATTTTTATCACGTAATTTCTAAAATATTGAATTATGAATAAAACGATGAAATAATCTAGAATGTTATAAATATACCGTTTTCTTTCCATTCGTTGAAGAAAATTAACGCTTTGTAAGTTTTTTATTGCCAAGATAAAAATAACGTCTGTTAGAGCAAAATTAGCATTAAGAATTACACATAAAAATACAAGACTCGCCTACTGAAAATAAGAGTTGAAAGAAAATTCACAATGAGATCTGCAGTAACAAGAAGAAAAGTAATTTAGCAAAAGCATTCGAGCTTCATTCAGAGTGGAAGGTAATACCAGAATCAAGGTATGATCTTAAGCAATAAAAATAATCAAAACAATATGAATAATGTTTAGTATATACTAGGCAGAAGGTGTCTGATAAATTATAAGTCTTATCTCGCCGGAACTAGTTGGAATTCGGATGGCAATTATTAGACAACAGGTATGTCAAACAAGAAACTATTGACTCATTGACACACTGTTCTAGTATAATACTAATATCCATATACATAACGACACTGCGGAGTCTGCTTATGCGTAGAACAATCGACATCGAAATAATTTAGAGTGAGCGGGTCATAGCGAAACGCTACGTACTTTAATGGCTCCCCTCATTAAGTGACAAGCGGATAATTCCCAAGATAATTACCCTTGTAGAGCGTGTCCGCTTCCTTAACGAAGGCAATAGTTAGCGGCATGAGACTCGGCGACTCGGCGATTAAGCGGCCGGCGCGTCGGCAAGGACCTCGTCATCCGGGCTATTTCCTTGAGGAAGGCGCCCTGGCGCCCTGGCGGCAGCCCCGCCCGGGGGCATCCCCAGGAAGCGCGAGGGAACTGGGGGAATCGGGGCCGGCCGCGGCATTAGGGGCGAGGCCGGGTAATACCGTCCGGCGATATTGCGCCGGGAGTATCTATTCGCGCTCGCGGCAGGGGCCGTTCGATTTTATCCCGATAAGCGCTCGGGCGCCGAGCGGCGGGCGATCGATGGGCCTGCGCCGTGTCCTCCGCGCACTCGCCCCCGCTCCCTTTCCCAACCGTATAATCCGCGGAATAGTTCTTGCACGCGGCTCGCGGACGCACGTAAACCGGCCCCAGATCCGTATCGCCGGATCCTCGTTGCGTTATTACCGCTGTTTGATGCAGGGCTGTCACGCGGCCTTTGAATACAATTCCCTTTTCCGACTGCCGGATGATGAGCTCGCGCGTCGATATATGCCGATTGATGTCATCCCGCCTCACCCGGAAATCCTTGTTCAGTATCCGCTGGAAAGTCCGCCTGGAAAATTGGCCGAGAAGCCCTCGAGCGCGTCTCGGGCTGACTTAACGTCAAGTGGGCCGAGTATGCCGAGCAATTGCGCCCAAGTGCGGCCTCGAGCGATGGAGTTCGGCGGCCTCTTTTATTAATAAGCAGCCGCGCGGCGATCGCTCGCTTTAATCAACGCTTCAACTGCCTATTTTATTTTTCCAAATAAGCCCGTATTAAACTTTTACGCCCACCGCTCGTGGCCCAGTGGGGAAAATTGAATATTGCAACAATAAACTCTTTGTTTATATTTTTTTTTATTCCCGCCGCATTTCTCGAGTCATCCCCACCCCCAGGAGCACTTGCCCTACTTTATTTTCGTTAGTACATTCTCCCGGCCTCTCTCCCTTTCTCTCCTTCTTATTCTTTTTTATGGCAAATTTATAGCCAGATCTACTCGCGGTTAAGTTGGCCCGCGTTATAAAGTCACGTGTCGTACTGCGCGGCGCTGTCGCTTGTTCGTCGAACGTGCGATAAAAGTGACAATAACTGACGAAGGCCGAAGGGGCACAGCAGTGCGCTCGAAGAAAATTCGAAGCGTACGACAGCATTAAGGAATATTAATGAATAGCCGTGGTTTCAATTGCCAATTCAACACATGGAAATTTGACGTTTGATTTATGGATACTGCATCGGTTGCCACTTTCGCGTGCGTATAAGCGCGTGTATATGCCCGGCACTCTGATGCGCCTCGCATATTAATTGTCCTTTTGTGCTCCTGTTCCTTTGCCTTCCAACGAATGGCGCGCTGTGTGAAACGGGATACCTATAATGCACCGTATACACCGATGGCTAACAGAGAGGAATTAATGGGGGATTATTGGATTGTCCTTTTGAACTGCCTGGAATATTGATGAATCCAGAATATTCACTCGATCAAAAAATTTTTCGCTTGACGCGCCAAACTATCACATTTGATGAGGAAGCTAATCACGTTGTTTATTAGCCGCGGAAACGACATGTATGCCGATTATTCGCGGAAGCACGTTTCTGAGACCTTTAAAGTACCCTTTGCAGATTAAAAAATAATATTATTGGAGATTTTGTAACGGTAGCCTGAGTGATAGAATTCATTACAAAATACCGGCACCATACTTTTAGTTTCAATTTAAAATATTTTTTATGAGTTAAATGAAGTAGCAGATTTTAAATGTAAAAGGATAGAAGACAAAGTTCATTTATTTAAAGGGATATTCATAATAAAATTACAAGTGCGGTAATTAATAGTAGTAGGTAGAATAAAGGATATTCATTATTTACATTAAAGAATTGAAAAGCGCATTTTTTATTACGCGCGAATAACACCTTATTAAGGCGCAACATTTTATTCTTGTGCTGCTTCTGATAAAAATAAAAAGTAATTTTATAAGTAAACTTATTGGAAGCATTTTTTATGATTCTCGTTAAATAAAATTTGAATACGACTAAAATTTAAATAATTATGAGTAAAATGCTGCTGCATATAGAATCGTAGTTAAAATTCAGAGGCTTTTATCACAATATTTTATTGAATATGCTTTCTAAAGAAAAAAGTCTGTATATATACATATATAGCAGGATGTGTTCAACGCTTTCTTTATTACCGGAATTTTTATTATCGGATTACTTTAATGCAATACTTTGCGAACAAATTTTTTTTTAAACTTCCTTCCTCGGATCGGCCTCCGTAATACTTAATAAAAAGCCACCGTATCCGAGTACGTTAGAAAGGGTTAAGGCATGATTCTGCGGGAAAAAAGCCCGCAGTCATCACAACTTCAAGGCGGAAAGTAAGCCAGTCACCGGCGGGCTCCTTGGCCGGTGGGAAAATTCGATCGCGCCCGCCCGGCGGCGGGAGTAACCCGAGCGTAAAATAAAACCCCGCGCGCGCCTCCTAATCTTCCAAGGCGCGTCGAAAAGTTGATAATCCGACTCTTGTAGCCCGGGCGCGGCAGTGCGCCGCGCATCCCCTCCCGCAAATCCTCGGCACTCGAGGGGCCTCGCGGCGGGACTTTGCGCGAATTCGTCCGGCCGAGTTATGCCGCCGTTTTTCACCGGCAGCCCCCCGTAAATTCGCCGATCGCTCGGGTTATCCCCGAGGCCGTCTTGGAGCGCGGCTCCTCGAGCCTAGTCTCCCGAGGAGCCTCCTTAGCAAGCGCGGCACGTCCCGAAGCAACTTATAATTGACCGAACGCTTGCCCCTGACAGTCGGCCCTCTCAGTCCGCTCTCTCGCCGCCCGGGGCTGCTCCGTCTCTTTCTGCCCGGTGTTTTACTCCCCGAGCTTTTCTCCGTGCAAGGAATATCGGGCCTCGCGTGCGCCCCTGTCCCACTGATTTTTAAGTATCTTTCTTCTCGGAGCGTCTTTTTTCCTCCCTGAAGATGCATACGCCCTATCTGCCTTGGCCTCGTTCCACGGCTTCTCCTCTTTTTTCAATTGAATTTGGAATCGCGATGAAGCTCGTCTGTCGGCTTGATTAAAGTGAAAGAGCGCAGAATCCTTTTTTAACTCGATGATCCTTATAAACTCATCAGGATTATTAAGGCTCCAACTCCTTCGATCAATGTAGATTTGTTTTTATCCATAGGCGTGAACGTCAATATATAGGTTCCAATATTGAAATCGTGAACGTATGTATTCTGTCAATTAATAAACTGCTTTATTATAATCTGATTGAAATATTTTCTGCTTTATTAACATTTGTAAAACGTCGTTAATGAATCTGTATTTATGGGCTGTAATGCGGATAACGTTTACTCGATCACAGGTAACATTAAACATAATATTAGTTTTTTGTTACAGACGATTAAAAATATGATCAGATAATACGTCCACTTGATTTCATCCAGTACATGATGTAAATAATGACCAGCCATACGTTCGATTAATTAGTTTTTAGATTAAGCATTTGGAATAGAAGTCGTTCTCAAAATACATGATTACAGATCTTTTATCGCAATGGTCTATTACGACAATCTTTATTTTCCCCCTGAAATTTAGTAAAGGAATTTTTCATACTGCTCCAAACGGCATTTTCTTTACACCAAAACGCATTTTTCATTTTTAAAGCATAAACATGGTTTCCTTTAGCGGGATATTTATTTACAGGGGAATTCGCAAGTAGATACAGCCGAGTGTGGTCGGGCGCAATATTTCAGAGTCGTTATTCTTGACTGTGCTCCGCGCTTGCCCCCGTGAAATTTTGATACAGCAAGCGACTTTGGAAAAAACAGGAGTGCAAACACGCTAAAATAACGAGGGTAGTTCGAAACTGGCCCGACCAACCGGATGTGGCCTAGGCCGTCGGTAAATAAACAGTTGAATCAGAGCGCGGGCGGGCGATTCCTTACGCGAATCCAGGGGTGGCCGGGCGACGGGCGGCGAAAGCTATGAAAATTCGGCCGATAAATTTCCGCCCGGGCAGCGAAAGTGCAAATCGTGCGTCGACCAATGATAAAGCGCGGCCGTATATACGCGGGCGTCGCGGAAAAAGACGCGCACGTACGGGCGGACCGTCCCCGCTTGACGTTTCGAGGCCGGCGAAAATGATCGGGCGCGTTTCGGCCGGCGATAAAATCGCCCGGGCCGCGGGGCGACTCATCGTAACGAGGGCCTCTCGTGTACCGTCCAAGGCCTAACGACGCCGCGCACGCGACGCTTTGTAAAATTCAACACCCCGAGATTGATAACCAGCGGGGCAGGCGGCGGCATCGGCGTCGCGTCCTCGCGCCGATCCTCGCCCATCCCGCACCCGCCAATTTCTTAGGATGGAACGAGCCAGTCTCCGTGATTGAGCAATTTTTCGGCGCCGGGAGGCCCGAGAACCGTCTTTAAGATTTTCATCGGATGGTTTGTTTTGCGTGAATTGGGTGAGGTCAGGAGGCTGCTCCCCGTGATTCCCGCGACCGCGCTTCCGTCTTAACAAAGTTATGGCGCTTGCGGCTGGAACTTGGTTTAAAAATTGATGCACTATGTAAGGTTGGCATTATAACGTAGGGTCTGAGTTTCCCAACGCGTAAATTTCTTAGATATTGTCTGATTGTCTAATTAATAGAGGTTTTCTCCAGAAATGTTTGTTCGTTTAAGTTTATTGTTTCGTCCTAATTATAAACTTTTATCAGTTAAATAGTTTTTAAAATAAGCGCACATTATTGCCCAAACGAATTTAAATTCTTGCCATAAAAGTTTAAAAATAAAATTTTTCCCAAAGTTAGGCCATTAATGCGGATAATGAAATACTTTGTTAATGGGAGTTATATAATTTTAATGTTTTATTATTTAAATAGTTGCAAAGTGTATTCTAAATGGAGACTCACGGGAGGCAGTGTAAATCAATAAAAACTTGTACTAATCGTCAAAGTTCAATATTTACAATTTAAATTGTTACTAAAGTCGAATGGGTTGAATATAATAAATGACCTCTCGGCGCGTCTACCCGAGTGAGTGAAATCAGTTGGACGCACACTCTGCAGTCTGTATCAACACGGCTCACCCGCCGTCATATCTACTTAGCTTCTAACGAATGCTCCAGCACAATTCCCGAGCAAACACGACGATTCGCATCGCGGAAGATGCCGCGCGGTCCTGAACAAGAACTCGGGACTGGGGCGCCTAGTCGGAAAAACAATAACTCCCGGCATAATTCCCGGCTCTCAATCAATAGTCGATAGGGCGCGCAAAGTCGTGCGTCCCAGCTGACGCCCGGGGGGCAAAATGGCGAGGCGCCGCCCCTGCCCCCCCTACCCTCGCGTAATCTACGCGGTCGTTAAGAAAAACCGATATTAGGAGGCCGGGGGCTTTTTCAAGACGCGCGCCGAGCGCCTACCGAATAGCCCGGCCGCGTGAATTCAAGGCAAAAAAGCAGGAGCGAGTATCGCAGTCGCGCCCCGGAGATTAATGGATCGCCGATTTCTCGGGTGCGCAGGAGCTCCTACCGAATGGAACGGCCTCGACTCTGCCTATCCGCGTTGTTTCGGGAAGAATGGCAATTAGGCCTCGATGCCGGCTTGCGGGTACTTTCGTCCTTTTCCTCGAGCCGTTTGAGCACTCTAGCGGTCGACCCGTTGGCGCGGACTAGCGGAGCATTCGGAGAAGCGGGAGACGTTATCAGGGAAGCATTACCGCGGCCCCGTATTCCTAATCGAACTTTGATGTAAGCAATCAGTCAGGGAGACGCGGCTTATAATCAATTTGGAAAAAGTTCCGGCGATTTATTAAGCGCCCGGGGGACAAGTTTACTCGAGATTGAAACATTCCGCGCGAACTAATTCTAGCCCAACGGATCCGTCGCTGCGGGGAAAACTTGCCCCGGGCGCCCGTCCCTTAACCCGAGCCCCCGAAACTCGTCCGACCGACTTCAAAATAGACTCGTTTTTTGATCGTTCAGGCGAAAGGAATGAAAAAGAAACGCAAACATGCGGCGCTCGCAAATACAAGCTAAGTAAATCCAATTGGACAAGTCGATGACATCGATTAGCCTGCCGCGCGAGTCATGGCTGTCTTCGATCTAGCCGAATACATGCCCTGGACATAAACAACTGCCGGGGGCGAACAAATAGCCCGGAAGCGAGCTTTTTTGAAAAGAGGCATTAAGTCGCGCCGGATTTCCCGCATTAATAACGCCGCGCGCGATGCAGAGAGAAAGGGCGAGGGGGCGGGCCAAGTACAAAGCGGCCGCTGCATACCGGCCCTCGAGGCTCTTTCGAGGCCTTTAATCCCGTTGTCGGTCCGCGCGATTCATCATTGTCATAACGTCGCCGGCCGAAATTCCGGCGGGCCACCCGCTCGTTAATAACATCGGAATGCGAACTCGGGGCTACTTGAATTATATATCATCCGGGCCGATGGATCCGCCGGCTGTTTCTTCCCCCGAAGGAGGCCCCCGGACCCTATCTGCGGCTTCCGCGGGAATCCGGGCTCGCGCCCGCTCCGCCCGATTATACGCCGATCGTAATTTAGATCGAACTTGAACAAATTCACTCGGGAGGGATGACTCGGCGGGATCATCGCGGGCCGCAGTCGCCCTCGTTACGCGGCCCCGGCGCGCGATGGGATTCGCCTCAGCCCCCCGGTGCGCCTTTTTTGCCCGAGTTTGCACTTCTGTCCCGGTAATTTGCCGAATTTGCGGCCGCTGACGGTTCGAATTCGATTCGACCCGAGCTTTATCGATCGGCAGCGTTTTTAACTTACGCGTACCGACGCGTGGGGCTAGCAGCCAGCGAGTTTCCGCCGTTTTATTACAATGTGAGTCTTGCAGCCGAACTTTATAGGGAAAGACTTTTCGCCCCGCCTCTCGGGCGATATTTCCTTTTAGGGTAAACCTGCCCCAGCTTTTAACATTTGAAGCGCACAAAAAGTACTGCGCACCGAAAATAAGAGGCTTATAAAATACTTGTAACGTGCTATGGTAACTCGCTCTTCTTCGGAATATTAAGAACTTGAATTCACGCTATTTTATCTTTCCGATAGTTCGAGTTGAAATTTTATTACATCAGGGGCCTCGTATTCAGGGCTTATAAATTAATTAAAAGCACAAATTGAGTTTCTCGTTCTTCCGATGTAAACTTGCACAGCTACAAAAAAGTATGCAATCTAATTGCAAAGGGTTATTATTCTACCTCGTATAAACCATGGCTAATCTAGTAATTTTGAAATTAATTAGCAGCCCAGTGTATTAAACATTATACTTCATTAAATTGCTGCGTATAAACGTAACGCTCCCTGTTACCTTTCGATTAGATAAGTTTAAATTGTAATTGATCCTATTTACATAATGTATAAACTCTCTACTGTAATACTAACCCAATGAATATTGTAATTTCAAGCGGCATACCAAGGATAACGTTTGAATGCCCAAAGCAGCGCTTAAAGTTATAATTCGCATTTATTTTAACCGAAATCGAGGCGGACGCACAGCGAAGCCAACCCGCCCTGTAACAGTGGATCTCGTTTCGCTCCTAACAAAGCTCCCAACGTGACTTCCTAGCTGCAGCGCAAAGGGAACAAGTATAATAACTAGTCGTCATCGAGCCGGGCCGCGCAAAGCCCAGCAGGGCCGTAAAGCGTCCTCGGCTACGGGTGATTTTATCAATCAATCACCGCAATGCCGACGGAGCACCGGAAACCGCGCGCCGCGCTCCAGATTAAGTCCTTAGTCGACATTAGGGAGTCCCCCGGCGCCCGTATAACCCGGGCGTGATGCCCGTCGCCCGCGAGCGCTACAGCGTTTACCGGCCGTTCGAATCGCAGGGAGAAATTGGAAAAGTTTCCTCGTTCGGCCGGGCGCGCTCTTACCGGCGTCTCGCCCGAGAAAAATAGAAAGATTATGGCTGAAAGAGATAAACGAAGGTGCGGGCTTAAGGCGAACAAGAAGAGCCGCCGCCGGGAAAGAAGAACGGCCCGGCTCGTTCGCGCCCCGGGCGCTAAAAACCCGGAGGCGGACGCGCGGGGAGGAGGGAGGGGGGAGGGGGAAGGGGGGGTGGCGATTGGCGAGGCCCTTCGCCGAAAGCCCTCCCCGCCCTGTTGTCGCCCGAGGACTCCGCGGCCTGTCGTTAACTCTGCCGCGGGTCCTCCACCATGGGTAATTAAAACCCCGCGCACTGGCAGCGCCGGGCATCGATCGGGTCATTAGGCGGCTTCGCTGTCGCTCATTACCGGCGATATCTGCGCTTTCCCCCGCGGGGTCATATCGGCCGCCGGCCCCCGAAGTACTACGAGCGCGATTTAAAATCGGGCATTTGTGCCCGCGGCGCGTGCCCTCGGTGCGCCCGACTTCCGCGCGCCCGCGGAATTCATAAATTAAACGGCCATTACGCGCGAGGGGAGCCGCTTTCCCCGAATGAAAGGCCCCGCGACCTTTGCCGCGACACGCGCCGTGAGTGCGCCACTCGTTTCTTTTGCAAATTCTCGTACACAGGGGCGCGCGTCCCGCCGACTTATAACTTTCATTCGCTCGCCGGTTGAAACTCGTATAAATATTCGAGGGCCATTAATCACCGGGAGCCGGGGCACTCGCAACTTCTCCGCCTCCCCTTTATTATATTGTCCCGCCCGCGGCGCGCGAGGCGATTTCTTGCCCGCCCCGGGGCTCGCCGGGCGCAAAAACCCCGGGGAAAGACGATCGTGGGCCCGCCGACACCTTTAAATCGCTGATAAATGCGCGGACGCTCGGGGGAGAGGCGGGTGCCGTTGTGACATCGATCGCGATTGCGCGGGACCCCGGCAGACCTTCCTCGCGCAATCTCTGGCGCATTATGCCGACGCCCTGACGCGCCTTATCAATGAGCTCAACTCTTTCAAATCGACTCGCGCATCGGTGCACCAACGATCGATACTGGCGCGCGAGAGTTACAGCTGCGCTACGGAGCCTCGCGGCGCTTGACTTTTACGCTGAGTCGACTGAATCGAGTAAACGATAAGAGCATCCGGATCAGATATGCCTCTTTCTTGTATTCGATTTCGTCAACTTTTTAATAATGCGCTGAAAATTGTATTTCGTCAACTGAAATTTCTGTTAAGCCTCATGCATGTTACTTCTGCTGCAAATGATGTACTTGGTTATTCTATTGGAAAAAAGCTATGTACTATGTACATATGAAAGCTATAGTTTGTAGCTAATAGAAATGTGAATAATTATTCTAGACTGACTTTAGGCAGGAACCCCGTATATTTAATACAAAGGAAAGAAGAATTCAGAAGAAAAATTAGTAAAAAATGAACTATAGAGGAAAATTCAAAAATGTCAACAATTGGGTAATACTAAAAATTTCTATTTTCGCAGAATGATTTCCATAGTATACAGACAGTACTATACTAGTACATAGTATACAAACAGTGGAAGTAAACTACTTATCAAAAAAAAATGGGTTCGTATATTATTTATATTCCGGTAGTTAATAATAGATAATTGTATCTTATATGACCCATCAAAATACCGAAGAACGAGATGTCCAAATTCTCAGGTTTTATCTTCCAGGAAGTAAACACTATATTACTGTTTGCGTGCGCGTATTAATTCATTATAAAGTGTTTGTGCATGAACGATACTATCACATTAAAGCGTCTAATACAACATTTTTTTACATAAATCTTACTGACCAGTCCAACAAACAGATTTAGGACGAAACGAAAAGAAAAATGAATATAAGTAGACGATCCATGCTTATATATATGTACATATTATTACGCTCATTGTCGAGCATTATCGTCTTTGTATTTATGTAATTGGCAAATAGAGCTCTTGCAACAAATACGTTAAATACAAAATACTGTAAGTAATTTATGAAACTAATATTTGAAAGGCCTTAACTCTTACCCAACCATAACCTTTTCTTAACCATATATAAAATATTTTATTTTAATTTTTTCCCAACAAACTTACTATCTTCTATCTTTCATATTTTCAGATTATATGTAAATCATTTGATTTTATAAATAATACAAAAAGGCACGAAAAATGATTCCATTTCATAAAAACAACTAATGCCTACCAAGATAGTGTAATTAAACTCTCGTTATTCTAAAATTATTATCACTAGTAATAGCAATTACAATAATAATTGTAATTGAATAACTCCTATATGTAATTGAAATTGATTTTCGCATTAAAAAATGAATTAACGAGGATGAAAATTTTTTAGAAATACAATTATTCCAAAAATGAATGATATAAGAGATGATTAGCAGTTAAATTAAGAGAATTTATGAAAATGTAACAAAATTTTTTTTATGAAAATGTAAACAATAACCACTTTGTGGGAAGTACCATAACCTATAAGGAAAAAATATTTACTGAACGTGATACTGCATTATAACAACTTCTTTTCACCTTCTTTTATTAAGTGAGTACAAGTCCTCAAGCTTTTCACTAATTAAATTTATATCTTTCTTAATACTAACATTTATACTGTTCAAATTAATTACAATTACGTTTTTACTTTATAAATTAGTTGTTTAACAAATAATACAAAATAAAAAATAAATTCAATAACGAATGTGTTATTTTTAAACTTTTGCATAAATATCAAAGAATTTACAATATAATGTTGACAATATATAAGTATTTTCTTTTTAAACTTTATGTACATTCATGATATCATATTAATATATATTTTTTATTCTGTATTAATACAATCATTAACTTAGTACAAGCTGAAGCCTTTTAATAAAATATACTAATGTGTAAATTGAAGATACATATAACATTACTTTGATAATAGAAAGAAAGAGTCATATAATGAATTCGAGAGAAAAATTAATTAAAACCTAGAAGGCAGTGTATAACAAACCCTCGAGATATTTTTCTCAACCGCATCGTAGCAGAACATTCGACCTACTGGTTAAAGTGGCATTCGTGTGCCATAGTCGAAAAAAGACGTATAACTAACTCAGAAGTGCAAGAAATGCGAGGAGACTTGTTCCGAGATTTGCGGGGACGCAGAGCATTCGCTTACGCCCTAGAGTCCCTCAATAGGTAGTCCGAAGCGAATGACGTTAAAGGACGTGATAATTTAACGAGATTGATGCACCGCCACTAATAAGAAACGACGCGCGACAATCAAAGGAAACTAGAAGAGCGAAATAAAAGCGCACAATGGCTGCCACGGGAAAAGCATCCGCCTGTACATGGAGGAAAGCGCTCCTTGGATTTAATTAACGAGCACGTGCAACCTTGCGGAGATTGAAAAACAACGACAAAAAATATCATAGAACTAGCAATAATAAGAGTATAGGCAAACGAGGACCATGGCTTCATTATTAAAGGTACGTAAAAAGATTCCCGATAAATCGACGGGAATAAAGGCGATAAATAGGACGCGATTGGCGAATCGAGCTGAAAAGCATTGTTTATTGAATAAACGCGTGATGGCGGAATGAAATATTCCCCTCCACCTGCACCACTTGCACGGTACAATGCGCACTCGCGGGATGAATGAAATTTCATATCAGAGTTCAACAAAGAGATTACCAAACCAAGCCACGAGAGATTGAGACGCTTTTTATTCTCCTGACCCTGTAAAAAGCTATTCTCTTTTACTCGCCACTCAAAGGTGCAGTTAATTTACCAATATAAAAAGAAGATATTGATATTGGAATAAGTGAACGCTCCAAAAACTTGAATAACAATTTTTATTATGATGCTTTAAAACAATTATTAATACATATTTAATTCGAAATAACATATTTTGTATTAAATTTAAATTAATAATTTATATCTTATGTGTATCGCAATTTGAGAAAAGATGATTTTCAAACCAAACTTAATAATCGTAACAATAATTTAGTGATATTGGATAAACCTATTTTGCTCTAATATAATCGACGCTGATTAATCCGCATCAATGATAATAAATTTGTATGCTACATATTCAATAAGAGATAGTGTTAAAATCTAATCATTAGGATTATTATCACTAACTGGCTTGGGTATAAATAACAATAAAATAGTAATTGAATTTCGATATGTTTCAATTATAGAGTATAAATTTCAATGTCAACTTAAAATTAATCTAATGGTATAATAACTTTATAATAGTGTTATAATATTTTTTGTCAATAAGTTATTTACATGTAAAGAAAAGTTAAGAATTATCGAGTATTAAGTTATTATTTTATATAATATTGTTCATATCAGTTATACTCATACAATAACCTTCAGCAAATTTTCAAAGATAAAGTAATGTATTTTGAACTGTGGTATTATAATAATTATTGCTGTTGTGAATAAAAGCAAATACAATCATTTAGATTAAATTTATAAAAATTAGTTGTATAAATTTGTAAATGTTAATTATTATAATGCTCCAGCTTTTTGGAGCTCGATAGAAGTTTAGACAGGTTTCTGGTCAGTTTGTTAGTAGCCATTTGTAATGTAAATCAGTTTGGAAGCTTGGGGTTCTAATTAAATATTTTTGACGTATAGAGACATTCAAATATTAATTTAAAAAATGTTTCTGTTCATGTTTATGCCTACAATACATCAATTTTTATGTTTTATTCATAGATTATATCACAATCACCTTAGTTTTAATGATTTGATTAATTGTTATAACAAACTAAAAATATTTAATAAAATCAACTGAATAACCATGATAGAATTGAGAAGTCGAACAGACTTACACAAGATAGAGAGTTATTGAGGAATTGAGTATTGTAGGAGCTTAGAAGCTATATAGAACAACCGTGATGAGTTGTGATATTGGTCACCTGCGCATCACTAGACAACTGATCCTGTAGGCGGAATGATGGCAAGTGTTACTCAGTAAGGCTTACTAGGAGAGTATTGAAAATATCAACCTACAAGTACATTAGTATTTCAATAATATTTTTAGAATACTTTAGTAAACATTTCTTTTGATATGTTATATTATATAAAAGATAAAATTATCAAATGTATTATCCAAAATTTTCTTGCTTTTCCAATACAAGTTTTGGTTCTTAATTACTATAAATCCAGACTTTAAGAAAATAAAAATTTCTCAATAAATACAAATTAATTAATCAAATGTGTATTAACATTTAAGATGGATTGTATTGTTATTATTTTATTCATTGCAATTGCAAATTTTCATTTATTATGTATAATAAATATACAACGTGTGTTTAAAATCATTACACAGTCTTTTGTAAAAGAAAATATCCTTAAGTATGAAGGGAATATAGAGTTAAATTAGCTATTCCATCAATCAGCAGTAAATAAAGAGTAGAAAAAGAATCAACAAAACAAATGGATTCATTATGATGATTCTGGTCGTTATAAGTAACACGACATCGCTAGTTGCAAATCTCCTCGACAGCAACCCTTTTGTTAGCCTCGTTCCAATCAGTGCCAGAAATTGGTGCGAGGGGTGCACTCTGGCCCTTTTCCCTATTAGCCACTCATTCTCCTCCGCCTGAGTCGTTCGACAAATTATCGCAGTTTCACTCAGGTGAACGTAGTCGTGACCAACGAGAGTGGCGCAATTACCGAGCCCATCAACTCCTTTACGCCACGTAATTATTCCATTGGTTATGCTCGTACACTCGCACATTTACTCAACAGTTTACCCAATACGTTCTCGGTGGAGCTTTGCCTTGTTTACAAGGCTTGACGACACGACATCCTTGGATCCAAGCTTGCGGACGGTGTACTTCGTTCTAGTTTATAAAGCTCTCGGTGTACCGCGTAAACATTGTGCCTGGGCGAGGCTGTTCAAATTCGGTTGGTCGCTCCTTGAGGCATCAGGACGCGGGAATTGCTTTAGGAACAAATATTCGATTTTAAATTTATTACTCCCATAAGATTTTCAATTTCGAAGGTAGAAGTAAATATTAAAAGGACTCTTTCTGCAATTTTCAGCTTGAAATTATTACACAAGTTTGCAGTTTGATATTTTAATATAAGATATATTGTGTGGCAATTTTTCAATGTTCAAAATCCTTTGTCGATGTTGAATTAATTTAGTAGAATGGCAAATTCAAACTTTAACTCATTATTGAGCTGAAGTACAGGGCCATAAGTTCGTTCATAACAGATCGGTCTAAGAAACTAAGTTTTGGGCTATAAATTTGATCCCTTTGCAAAGACTGTGCATTTATAGAAGTCTAATTGTTCGCTGATCCATAGGACGTTAAATATTATATTGTAACTAAAACTCGATGTACCTTGACATAACTTATAGGTATGATAACTTATTCAATATTACTTTTATTGACAGAACAAATACAACTCCTCAATGTACTAATATAGTCATTTAATTGAATCATATGAACTCCTCAATAATTAAGACATGCTGCATGTTCACTTATTTAATAACTCTGGACATTTTATTCTTATTTAAGAAAGTATTAGTTTTTCAAATAATAATGTGATAATTAAAATTTATATAATCATAAATTAATGCTTAAGAAACTGAAAATGACCACATAGAAATATACTAATAGAAATATCACGAGAAGATTGTTGTTACGAATAAAATTAAATATATTTGTAAATCGATCATCTTAAAGCAGGTTTATTTTATGATAAGAGAAAATTGGAGAAAAATCGCTTCAATTTTTTATACAACAGGTCACGACTTCCTGTTTGACCTCTTGATTATTCTCGGATCACGAGTATTTTCAGTGCTAAGTTTATAAATTGACAGATAAATATTATACAGAGCTGTTACTGGGACTTTTCACGGCACTTGCATTTTTATGTACCTTGCAATGTGGGCAGGCCATATTTTTGCAAGGTGAAAATAGTGAGCATTTTCGAAAGAGAAACGTGCTAGGAGTCGCATCTAATGCAACCTAATCGTGCGGTTGATGCGAGAGTCGAACGAGGGTCGACGTAGCTCAGGACAGCTTATCGTCGATAATTCGACGAAGAAGTGGACCGCAGTGGAGTCGAACGTGCCTGAAGCGCTGTACAAGTCAATAAAAGCGCGACATACACCTTAGTAGGCACCAACCTTCTTCTCTAACTCTCACTGTCAGATATATATTCTTAGTCTTTGTGCGTGATTCCAAATTATTGTAAAACTTATAAAATTCAACTTTTTAAATAATAATTATATTTGTAATTTAAATATGGAACAAAAATCAAAGTTAAATGCAACAACTGTTTAGATTAATACGACACATTTAAGTTACTGTTGTAAGTTGGTGAAAAATTCTTAGTTGAATGTCATAAAAGCAATACATATATATCTGCTAGAATTTTGAGTAGAATACCTCGAGACTGTAGCCAGAAAGGCTGCCTCCCTTTCAACACTTTCTTGCTAGAATTCTACCAACAAGTTTGGTAGAATGTGCTGAAATGTGATATATCAAAGGACGCGGTGGCGCGCTGAAGGCTAGCATGCTCACTAGAGAGGAATGTAGACGAAGTAGAATACATGCATACATTAATTAAATTGATGAAAGGATAGATTGATAAAAGAAAGGGTTATGCTTAATTTTTAAATATTACATTTTTTAACATATAATCCTCTGGTTGTATGCATTATTGTTTATGATTCCTTTATGCATTTGTTATTGTAGTCTTATCCGCATAGTTAATGTTGTATATGTATATGTATATGTATATGTATATATATATATATATATATTCAAGCACATTCTGACAAACGTTCTCGTACAAATTTCCAGCGGGAAAGAGAAAAGCCGTAAATTAAACACTGAATAGTACAATACAAACAATACAAAAACGTTTGGTCTGTCTTTATTTTAATATTATATTGCGTTATAAAACATTTTTTATAGAATATAATACAAATTCTTTCAACTTTATGTTTTTTTCATTATATTTATTATAAATATTAATGAAACTGTAAGATCTTATATCTCGAAGTATTATTTTCATAAATAAATTAATGAAATAATATCGTGTAAATGCAATAAAATGATGAAGCCAAGAGAATTGAAAGGGATAATTGTTTTAAAATTATTTTAAAAAATGCATTGAATTGAATAAATTACCCGGAATTAACGATGCGCAATGTAATAATTAAATCGACATCGTATGCAGTTTTCCAAGACCGTGTGATGCACTTGTCGGTATTCCTTAAAATAACCGCCCGCGGGAATTAAGCTGAACGGGCCGCCCGCATAGTATCGGCGATCATGCAGCCAGACCAATTGGACTCCTCTCATGCAGAATTAGCGGCCTCGCGCATTCCGGTCAATCAAGCGCCGCGCGAGCGCCCAGCCCCCATCCGAACAAACAGGCCGAAAACACCGCAGGCGTAGCGCAAAGGCGCATTGACTTTATCGCATCGCGCACAATCAGTCCCTTCAGTTGGCCCATGATCGACTGCGGCCGCCTTCAAAATGTGCACGGCCAATCGGCGTGTGCAGTGAATTCTCGCGGCGCGGCGGCGCGCCTGTATGCGCTCGTCTCATTTCCCTAATGTTGCCCCTGGAATCTATCGCTGACGGGACGAAACCGGGCATACAATGCCGACGGCTGAAAGGGCCCGGATCAGCGTGTAATTAGGATTTAGCGCAAGCCGCCGAATGATTTGCCGCGGCTCTTATTCGTAAACGCACGGTGCGGTCTGACCGAGGGACTCCCCCGTGCCTCTCGTGCGTGCGCCTGTCGTTTATATATTTTATATGCGCTTCACAGAGTGCAGCAGCTCGGATATAATTTAGAATTCCGAATATAAAGGTTTTCGTTATTAGGCGAAAGTGCGGCTGTCCCGCTCGGAGCAGACGCCTGTGAAATATCGTATCAATGAATCAGTCAATTGTACATTAACCACGTCTATTTCACTCTTTATAAACTAAATATTATTTCCCACCTCATTGCCATTACGCACGAATCCCAAGAACCTAACCTCCATAGATTGCAATTACGTATTTGTAAGAGATGGATTATTTATTTTTAAGATTTATCAACATCTCCGAAGAAGTATAGAAACGGATGCTTTGATTAATCGATAAGATTCAATAATGGAGAAATTATACATGAGTAGTAATTGTACCAAATCATGATAAAATTACATAACTGACGCTTATTAAAGTATTGCCTAAATATTAATCATCTAAGACTTTGTTTGTTAGTCCGATATGAACGAGAATTTTTTTCCAATGCATTACCTGTAATTGGAAACATTATATTCATGAGCGTATATGCTCCTTAGCTTGCAGTACGCAGAAATACCCGTACTCACTTATTAAAACTGATCCATTAGTGTGCAGACGTGCGTACAATCACACGCGACTGCACATTATACATGGCATTATGTCCGCGGAGCCTTTGAATAACCTCAATTTCATGTCAATCATTTAATTCAAAGTCACGCTCGGTGCGGTCCCCGGCGTAGGAGAAGAATTTCCGTTGCGCGCGCGCAGCTCGTAAAGAGCTCAGTATTTCGTCTATTTAGAGCGGCGCAAAGCCGCAAATTTCCCGGGAAACAAAGCGGTACTCCTTCCCCGGCGGCCTGGTCTCCCGGCCGCCCGTCGCAAAGGAGGTGCGTAACCCAGCTAACGAAGTTTCCCCAACGAATTCCACAGTTCAACTATTCACAATGCGCGCGCTTAGCATTGCCCGCGACTGCGGACATTTTTTGTAACAAGCTCTCCTATTTTTTACACCTGCACCAAATCGCTCCGGAACCGTCAACCGGTAACATAGCCCAACAATACGAGTTAAATCGAGTCTGAAACTAATTTAATGCATGTAAAATAAACACAAATACTACGTAAATTATTTCTTTTTTGATTAAGCCTAATTATATAAATTATTACATGTAGAGCACATTTATGTTTTGTTTTAAGCACATCTCTCTATCACGGCTCTTGCCAAGTGTGTTCACGCACAGGCAAAAGGAGCTCCTTTTAACCCTGCGCTCAGAGCGGACTTCGCTCGCTCGTGCATGCGCGAGGCAAACCACGGACTACCTGTCACACAGGCTCGCCGCAGCCTGTAGTGACGGAGTACCCGCCCGGGACGGTCTCCTCTACGTACATGGCGAATTCGGGTGTTTTAATTCAAATGTCTTTATTCGTAATTTATTCTTGTCTCGCTAGAATCTCTACTCGTCTGACTGCGAAATCTCGTACCAAATTATTCACTCTATACCACGTGCATTAATTATTTATTTAACAATCATTCCACACCCAAAAATCTATATTTACCTCGTCCCGCCAGGTCAGAGACGGTAAAGTTCTCTTAGGTCGAGGGACCAAATCAGTCCGATTAGGCCCGTCCGTGCCCACTCAAGTGCGCACCTCGCATACAATCAATTGGTTTGTCTGTCCGCTTACCTCTCCTCTCTCTCTCTCTCTCTCTCTCATTCGCTCTCTCTCTCGTGTCCGAAATTTACTCGATTATTGTCGATCAAAGGCTGATATATAGGTATGATAGAGTTCGACTGTGTTCAATGAATAACCATTGGTTATTTTAGTAATCATGCGTTATGTTTTTCATAAAAAGACGTAGAATTTAATTTAATTTTGTAACTAAATAAATTAAATACTTATGTATAAAGTGTGGAAAAAAGTTAAAAAAAAATCAATCAGTTAATAATGTAGATATTATCGTGATATTAATAAATTAAATTACGAGAAGTGGAGGCGAGGAAAATGACAGGGAAAGCATGCGTATCAACGAATATGCATTTGTCCAAGCTTTACTGATCGAGTCTGAAGCATTTATCAACGTCAGGCGCTAAACTCCAGTGGTGCGTGGATCGATCTTCCGATGATGCGATTAGCTCGAAAATCTTAATCCATGTGCTTGCTCAGTTCGTAGATTTAAATTATTTTAGTTCCAAGAGTCAAATCTCGACTTTACTAATCATGTGGCAAATACATCAGTTGTGGATTAAACGTTTGATGAAAAAAAAGTGGTCAAAATATCTGTCTGCGCGATCGATTCCCAAAAAGTCGCCTCGCCTACATTGCATTACCCCAGATACATAAGTAAAACAAAAAGCGCCAACAGGCGAGCATTCATAAGCCAAGCGTTGCGATTTTCGCCAATAAATCCAGTTGGTCTATCGGAAGTAAATACAGCGTGAACTCGGCGTGCGTTTTTCGGGGAAAAACGCAAGGCTTTAACGAAAGCAATATTTACGACGGAATAAAATTTGGCCGGCCCATGCGTACTAAATCAAATTTTAAATTAATTCAGGAAGTTTTGTCGTCGTCGCCGCGGCGGCGGCGGCGGCGCGTCAATAAAACACAACGCATGAATAAAGCGCCCTATTGACTTACAAATCCCCGGACGCGCTTCAATGCAAACTTTGGGGCCCCAAAAGTCGCATAAATCGGGGGAAGGAAGGCCGCGTGCAGGTCGCAATTATCGGTATACACCCAACAAAAGAACCACGCGACCTACGCCTATATTAATGGCCTTGCCCGTACAATCGCCCCCGCCCCAAGTGCGCGTGGGGAAAAAGAGGGGCGTGCTCATGCATATTCAGGAGGTAATATTCGCGGGCGTGTCCTGTTGCAGAGTGCGCGGCAAAGAGCGGCGGCGGCGGCGGCACAGTCATCGAGCACCACCCGTCGCCCTATTGGCAGCAGCCCTTCAGCGCCCCGTACTTCGACAACGCCACGAGGCGGGACACCACGACGACCGTCGGCCAGTCGGCCTACCTCCACTGCAGCGTCCGCAACCTCGGCGACCGCGCGGTAAGTACCCTTAACCGGGCGCACGTACGGCCGCCATAGGATTGAAAAATTTTCGGGCCGCGCGTATCGGTCGCTAATAAAGCCACCGCGGCCCTCGGCTCCCGCAGTAAACTCCTTTACGATGTCTGCGGCCCTTTGATTCCGCAACAAGGGCCGCCTGGCACGCCTTGGATATTAACGGTATTATGTCTCCTTGCGGGCCAGTGCACTGAATTTTCTACGAGTCGGCTCTCTGCGCGGTATACGCTCGTCGAACCTGCCGCAAGCTTTTCCATTATCCATTTTTAAACTTCATTTTCTCGAGCATCGCGACAATGTGTACAACTTTGTGACGTTGTTTATTTATATATTGGCCTCGAGTTAAAAAGTAGCTGTGATTTATTTCAATGCGCGCCCCTGATTCGAATTGAACGTATTAATTTTCCGTACATGCGACTGTTGATAGATTTTATTTGCTCGCTTTCAACATATATTTATTGTCACTTTTTAACGAAGCTCCAATGGCATTTCTTCCTTGCGTCAATACACCATTTTATTAATAATTTTTCGCTTTTTTCAAACAATATTTACTGCTTTCTAATGAAATCGATGTGCAACAAAATTTTCTAATACGTTCCAGTCATGTAATTTTAAAATAATAGCAGAATTATGTACGTAATAACAAATTTGAATTAATTTGTAACGAATTCAATTATCTATGTAGACTGAGATGTAGACTTAAATAACAAAAAACATTAAGATAATTTATTGACATTTATATATGAGCTCAGGGACGGAATTTTCCCTTAATTGCGGTGCGGCACAAGGTAACACACACCTCCAACCAGGATCATCTACAATAAATAAGGAATGCCCGAATTATTAATTCAATGATTAGTAATTTCCGTATAAATACGAAGCGCTAACAACTCAAACACGATAGAACCGACATCCCATACCCGCCCGCGATATATCGAGACTCGTTATATGTCCGCAAGCGAAGAAAAACGAAGCACAACAGCCTCCCCTCGCTCGAGCGCTGGGCGCCATAAAAGCCAAACAGTCATCCCCTGCCCTTGGCGAGTTCGTACAGGCTCCCGTACAGTGGCAATGGCGGGAAACCCGTGTAACAGTCGCACATATTTCATAGCTCTCGGGCGGGCGCGTATATACGAACGGCCCGACGCGATTATCGTCCTCGTATATTTCTCCCACCGTAGCCGGCGGTTCGGTCCGATCGAGAGGAGCCGTTTCGACCTCGGGGAAATGACGGGCGCAAAGGCCGCCGATTTCGCAGGTTGGCGCGCCCACCGCAGCTGAGCAACAGCGCCGGCCGTATTATCGCTGCCTTATCGGGGATCGGCCGCCCAACTCAACGGCGCGCGATCGAATCGGCGGATTCTAATCGGCGATAAATCAAACTTCCGCGCCCGGCGCACCTGCGCTATCGACAGGGGGAGCCCCTAAAGGCCCAAGCGAGATAGAGACGACGACACGAGTCGCCCGCGCCGCCGCCGCCGCCGCGCCCCAAACTGCAAGCAGATAAAAGAAGAGGGATCGTTAATGGAGAGGTCGGGGAGTGCGGCCGCCGCGAGGGGACGCCCCGATCGTATCTCGCCGCGGGATTTGGCTTCAGGCTGAATGAAGGTTTTATTATCTTTGCTGCTCTCAGAGGGTGGGAAGTGCGTCAACTGCTGCGGGACACGGTAAATTAGTTCGATTTTGTTATGACTTCGTGCAGTCTTATCCCAGTGAACTTATAACATATCTAGATATAGGCGTTTTTACGTAACGCAAACTTATTATCGAAATTAAACTCTAGCGTAAAAGCTTTATAGCGACTTTCGTTTGATGAGTCTACATTTACTTTTATGGAATTTTTTATTCAATATCGTTTTATACGCCATGTGTCTGAAATAAAGTATCTTTAACAATAAATATATTCTTTAAGTGCTATCTGAACATTTTTTAAAAGAGAAGAGAACTTAAATATAATTGTAATTAAAAGATGTAAGAGGATATAACAATAGAATATACTAATTTTAAATCGGAATAAATAAGCTCTCCATATATGTTAAAAATAAACGTTAACTTCCAGATGACATAAGATTGACATTATTTTTAATAGAATCACTTTAACAATTACCGGATTTATTTACCTTAAAAGGTAATACCAAATAATAATAAAAATTTAAATATTACTTTGAGTCGTACAGCATTAAAAACTGTTACATAAAATGTAAAATCTAATGTGACAAATAATAAAAATAATGAAAATATTATAAATTAAATTTCCTGTAATGTATACCGCATTTAATATTTTCAATACTGCATTTTATCTTTTTTCTATATTACAATTTTGTATTAAATTTAGCGAATAGTCCTTTCTAATTAAATATTTCAATTCGCAATAAACATGAAATGTGCACTGACGGGAAAAGTTTTAATTTATCACATTGTAAAAATTGTAAAGTTAAAATTCCAATTGTCTAACTAATTTAATTTAAAAACACTTTTGAAAACGTTTGCAGCCAAGTGAAACGCTTTGTAAAACACGTTTTTTAAAAAACTTTGCTCCAATCGCATTTGCGGAATCGTTCAGCCTTCGGTCTATAATGTAATTGTATACAATTGTACTTAGGGCAAAGTTACTCGTCCGGTCCGACCTATAATGAAATGATTTTTCAACGACTTCATACTCGAACTCGAACTGCTATTCGAAAGTTTAAATCTTCCACATAAAGAAGTATTGAAGTTAAAGTACACGAAACTAAATGAGATGTAGCGTTGTTAACGAGTGGCCCTCGACAGCGCGTAATCCGGACAGGAGGGTCCGTGCTAACAAGCTGCTCCGAATATTCAGTATCCACTGGAAATCCAATCAAAAGTGAATCGGCCAAAGGACCAGCCATCGATCGTCGAGAGGAATATGCAAAATATATAAAACCGTTGGCAAATAAACATCGCTCTTGGATACAGCTCAGTTTCCATTAACCGCATCATTCTACATCCCGGCCTGTAGAACAAGCCTCCGCTATATAAATAATCCACCTGCCATTCCGAAGCGTCGACAAGAAAGGGAACGGCCCGGCGAGTGCGACAAGGAACAAGGGGCGAGGTTAGGCGGGCGCTTGACGGCCCTGTACGCGCTATCGCGGCGACTGGGCCTCCGCAGTGCAGCCCATACGCCCAGCGCTGCAGCGCTCGCGTAAAATCAATGCCGAAACATTCGCCGGGGCTATTGGGACTTTATTGGGTTGGCCTGTCGCGATTGTCCGGCGCTCGTAAAAGCCCCTCCGCATTGCCGCCGAGCCAGCCCCTTCGCGCCCATTGAATCTCCTCGCCCGATAAAAATACGCGGGCCGCGCCCTTTTAAAATTGTATTCCCGCGATCTTCGACGTTTATTTCTGGTTTGGACGCGACCCCCGCGGAATGATCGACGTACGCGGGAGTGACTAATAGAGCGCGTGTATCTCTGCCTGGCTCGCCCCTTTTGTTCCCCAATTGTCCATTAATTGGGTATAAGCGGAGAAACGGAAGGAGGCCGTGACGCGTACGTTATTCCCGGGAGTCCAGCTCGCGCTGTACTTTTGAGTCAAAGGTTCGTTAAGCAAACGATGTGAGAATTTAATCTGTGCACTCGTTTGGATGGATTCTGCGCTTCTACCCCCGGATTCTCTCTTTTCATGCCGAAATACTCGAAAATAGTTTCTTTTATGTCGAAAAACTCAATCCACAAGCGACATATCCAAATTGTCCAAATTGCTTTGATTGATGTTTTTAAGCTCTTTTTGATTGACCGCGTAGGCCTATATGTATATTCAAGCCCGCCTTTCACAAACAGTCAGAACACGTCTTGTTTTTAACATTTTTGAACGATTTACCTTTCTCGTAAATAATATTCTTTAAATCACGTTGTAAAAAGCAGACGCCGATATTTCAGCGTAGCATCCGCGATCTCTCCGTGAATCACATATACACGCGTAAATTTTGCACCAGAAAAATTGATACAGTACTGAAAATGTCTCTATGTCCTGTGTTCTCTAGGTCTCTTGGATAAGAAAGCGCGACCTGCATATTCTCACCGTCGGCATATTGACTTATACGAACGACCAACGATTTCAATCGCTCCATAGCGATGGCAATGATGAGTGGACACTGAAGATCAGCTCGGCCCAGGTCCGAGACAGCGGCATCTACGAGTGCCAAGTCTCGACGGAGCCCAAGATCAGCTTGGCCTACAAACTGAGTGTAGTTGGTACGTATAGCCTCTGGTCCCACTGAATTTGTCAAACGTCTTATCCGGAATTATTGACAATGGCCCTTTCGTTTTTTCCTCCTCATCTCTTCTCAGCCTGACTTTTTCCCCGGCCTCCTCGTTTTGTCAATTTACAAATTGATTGGTTGTTAGGATAGCAAAGTTTTGCCTCGGCGAACCCTCAGACTCTTACGGAACGATAATTTGTAATGTAGAACTTTTAATTGCATTGTATTATTTCGCGCAGTGAGATCTCGGTAAGTTTGCTGCCTTCTTAATTGCTTCGGGAATAGTTCTGAGTGCTACCGCCTCCGAGTTTAACAACACTGACGTTTTTGATTGATTTCAAATAATAAGAATTGATGTTCAGCTGAGACGGGTTGAAAAACACGATTGGCAGCTTACGTTTGATTCAATTTTTGAACTTCGATTACGATATTGAAAAGACCAACCGAACAGACTACACTTTGAACCGCTTACGTTTTGTATTTACGAAGTGAATTCCGTCCGCGCAAGTTCGCCAAGTAAGAAGCCACTAGTAGCAAGCGAGGGATTTCCAAAATATTTAAATTATACACTCGGAGTTGGACTTGTTAGAAGACGGAACGAATTAGCTAGAGGCGGCGGCCTCGACGAAATACCTGCCTTTGAAGTAATTGGAGGGTCGAAGAAAAGAGGCGACTTCACCAGTCTCCCACGAACCCCGTTACTAATGAAAATTCCTGCCCTTTCAGTATCAAAAGCGAAAATCATGAGCAATGCGGAGCTTTACATTAAGAGCGGCAGCGACATAAACCTGACTTGCATCGTCTTACAGACGCCTGAGCCGCCATCCTTCATTTACTGGTGAGTTTAATCATGTTACTGCGAGTCATCCGCTTCCCATTAGTACTTGAATTTTGTTTTCGTTAACGTGCCAACTGCGTGCATATGTGCATTAAACAGATGTAAAGAAGAACGACTATCGAGAAACTTTCCTAGGATTTAAGTTTCAACGAAGCCAATCTCAAATTATTTGTCCCTTCTTCGATAATTTTATTAAGCAACTTCTTTAATTAAGCATCGCGTTACTTTACCAGATGCTCGGATTATTAATAAGTCTTGGCAATCAGTGGGGCGATATTGGACGCTATAACCTATTTGAACGTTACGAAAGATGAAGATTCGGGTTATTGAGAAAAAGTTTTTTTAATCCATTAGCGAGGAAGCTGACTTCGCGCTGTTGCTATAACCACGATTGTTATATATTTCTTCGGCGATAGAAGTTTACGCTCTTTGATATTTTTGTTATTGAAGGGTGCAGCGAGGAAGTAGATGAAATTGAAATATTTTTACGTGTATTGCCCTTGACATAGCGCACCTTACAATTCAAACAATGAACGCCAGCTTTTATTATCGATCCAATATTTGCAATGCCTAAATAAGAGGAATATATTATAAATAAGCAGATTATTAAAGAGATAACGAAAATTTCAACATTTTAGCAAAAGATAAAATGTGATTTTCATTTAGCTAAACTAATGTATATTACTTGTATAATTTAATCAGCTTTACATAATATATTCAACTAGTTTGATTTTAAATTAGTTCCTTTGAAAATTACAAAATTTAAAATTAATACTTCTGTAACTTTTCAATAGTATATTCCATTAATTTTGAAATAATTGTCAAATGATAAAACTTCAGTTATGAACATCACTGGTGAGTGAATGGCACATATTTCAGTCAACGAAAGATGAAAATATGGAAGTAATATTAATATAGATTTCGTAATTTTATTGTTCGCGAATGATACGTACTTGTCCTGTAAAGCCGTAAAACCGTTGTAAAAACAATCATCAATGATATCCGTGTATGAAATATATCGTTAAATTTTACGACACGAAAACCTTAAAATGTAAAAGTGATAATTGATGTAATTATTGAATTTTACGCAGCCCTACCTTGATGTCGATTACTTTACAAACATTATTATTATTCACTTTATGCATAAAAGAACATCGCTTAACCAATAACCTGCGAGTGTGCTAGCTGCGTACCTTATGTCAAATAATCGATCCATAGATGTCACTTTTCACTCGGACAAATAAATAATCCGAATGTACACTATTCCCAACAGGTACAGGGGTGAGCACGTGATAAACTATAGTCAGCGCGGCGGCATAAGCGTGGTCACGGAGAAGCAAACGCGAACGTCGCATCTGCTCATCTCGCGGGCGCTCCCAGCGGACTCGGGCAATTACACCTGTGCCCCCTCGACGGCCGAATCGGCCAGTGTCCTAGTTCACGTCCTCAATGGTGAGTTCTCAGCTTTTTATCTAAATAACTCACTCGATGAAATTGATAAATTTTCGAATATCCTCCGTACAAAAAATATTAATAATGAATGTTTGTATAGATTTTCTACAAATACACGTACTTGCTTTTGCCGCATTCCCCAATTTATCAAATTTATTGTGATTCGATACATGGGTCTTAAATTCGCAATTTTTAGCGGAGTATTTTATGAACCCAATTATGTGAAGCTGTTTATAAGAGGAATCTGATATTAGTAAAAATCAGTATATACTAATTAATTTGTATTCCAGAACATCGAAATACAGTAATTACTAAATACTTACTATACTGTATACATTATGCTTATATTAAAATAATAAATAGTAATAACTATTATTATATTAATTTTCTTATAAAATCTTAACATTAATTAAATTTAAAGTATATAATTATAATATATTGAAAAGGACTTGTAGTTATTTATTCTATATTAAAAGAAGAAAATAAAAGTTATACGGTTCCTTTGAAAGTACAAAACTCAGTAACCTTAAAAGTTCTTAATTATTAAAACCGAAAACTATCTTATACTTTTATTTACGCAATACTTATGAAATAGATGGAGATGAAATTGCAAAGTTTTAATTAAAATTTGCAGTATTTATTTGTTCTCTTTTTTAAAACAATTATTTATTCTTTCATCATTTATTTTAACTATTTCCTAGAAAAATACCTTAATGAAAGATTTTAAGGTACATTCTTGTTTTTGGAAAAATGACAAAAAACCAAGAATTAAAGTTGCTAGGAAACAACTTAATCTGGCGGATCTTTAAAGTGCCTAAATGATCCCATAAAAATATTAATTATAAAAAAGGATAATTAATTAGTAACAACAAAGTGTGCAAATGAATGTAAAATAGACGGGCGCGCTGTGCAAGAACTTTTTAATGCACACAGTCAAGCACGACTACTCGGCTCGGACATTTGCTCATTTCCTTCTTTCGCAAATAAGATTCCTCAGAGCTGGGAGGTAAAAAGAAGTCATTTTCCACGGCTACAAACGGGTCCCGGGCATTTAATTTAGCGTTATGGAAATGTTTAGTCTTGCCTGTCCATTGACGAGCTTATCAGGGATCCAATACGGAGGCAGCCCTGCTTTCGGACACTCGGACGAGCAGGAATAATGCGAGAAAGAGCGCGGGAGAAACTGGAACGCCGAGAAAGGAATGGGTCCGCGTCGATCCGTATATATATCCCTGCCCGCGGGCTGACCGAGGAGCGAGCGTTAAAAGAGCTTCCTCGGGAGCCCCTGAAATATCGCCCCAGCGGATCTGAATAATTTTCCCGCGCGTAAATATCAATCCGTCGCGGGTCCCTCTGGCGAAAAGCCGCGCGTTCGTTACCTCGACGGCCTTGTAACTTCGTCGAACAATTAATTCTCGTGCATATACGCGTGCGCCCCGGAATAATCAATATTTTCGCGGCGCGAAGCCATGTAGGCGCCTGTAAAAAGCACCGGTCGCGGGAGACGAACCGCATCTGCATACGTATAAAGTGGGGATCGCGGTGCGCCCGTAAAGCCCCCGGCGCTTTCTCCTCTGAAACAGCGTAAATAGAGTCCGACTTTACGCCCGCCGTAAATCTGCTGGATGCCGATAAACTAAACGGTAAAAGTCATAAACGAACGGAGAAGAAGAGAGTGGCGCAGCTATCGCGGGCGTTTGTACCGCGAGGTAAACAGGCGCGGGCCCCAGGTGCAGGGCGCGGCGCGGCCGCGCCCTTCTTCGCATTCCGCGAGAGGAGCCGTTGTGGCCGGTGGTGACTTTATTAAGGCCCCATCGTCGCCCTACGAGTTTATCGCACGCGATCGCCCATATATACACACCCGTAATCGCGGCCCGGACGTCGCCGCGGGCAGTCGCTCGCACGGGGAATAACTCCACGTACGCGCCCGCCGTTTCCCTGCCACGCGCGCGCCCCATGAAATATTCATGGCCTTAAACGGGCCGTTTAAGTTTCCGAAAATACTAAGTGAGCTCGCGGCCGTGGTCGTATTCTTCTACCCCTCTTGAAACTTGCCAAGCCTCTAATTGGTCCTCGCAGGCAAATGGCACAACAACGTAATACTTGGGATCTAATTTCGTCGGTCTGTACATTTCACCAAATAATTCCAAGCGAACTATATTTCCGTAGGCGCAATAGCTCGGCGATATCTACTGTTTCTCGGTTAAGTGGAATGTTTTAAATATAGTCAGACATTATTTGAATAACGCTGATATCTCGATATCGTATTGCAATATTATTTGGTATATAAACTTTCATTTTATACGAGAAATGGGTAATTAAAAACTGTGATGATATTTATTTAACATACTAAAAAATTTCTCTTATAAACCTTTGAAAACTTGTATTATATACAAATCACGTTTTATGTACATTGAACACAATAATATTAGATGTAACGAATATCCAGCATATTGTATTATGCATTGTAATTAGAAATAAAAGATAATAATATATATTGCATGCATTGCAGACCTGTTTAATCAGTAGAGTATAAATGCTTAAAGGATCGAATCCAGTCCGGTATATCAAATGATACATTTTATTTCGTCATAAAAGCTTGAAAGATAAGTGAAAGAATCTTACACTTAAAGAATAATTCGTTAAATTTTAACTTTTAATCATAATACAAAGTATTAATAAATATTGGCATTATCAGTTTTAATTTAATTAGGTTGTCTTTTTATAAACTTTGTTTAATATAATAAAGCTGCAAGATAAATAGCTAGTGTTTTTATGTTATATGCAGTTTTCAATTTATTATTTCATAAAAGGTTAATACAATCATTTCATTTGAAATCAGAAGCAGCAGTAATGAGAAATGCTTTTGCATTTTATCGTATCATACATCGTATAAATTCTACATAACGAAATACAAAGTAAGAAGATAATTCAAATAAATAGAAAAAGTATCCAAAGACATTAAAGTAAAGAAGGAAAAAGCATTTCTCAAAGATCATCCAGGAAAAGGATCTCGCAATGCAGGCCAAATAAATTAGCGTCGTATTCGAATCCGGGTAAAAAACAAAGAGGCTGCGAACACCAGAAAGGTTAAAAGATATAAATAAGAAAAGGAGGGAGGCTAGAGATAAAAGGAAATAACGCGATGAGCGTAGGGGCCGTGTGTCTGTTTGCGTGTATGTGCGCGCGCAAGAAAAAGAGAGTCGGGGAGAAAAAGAGAGCAGTAAAACGACAGCGGCACGAGTCGTGGTAGTAGGGCACTTTTGCACACGTAGACGCGGACTGTATGCATCGGTGAGCGACGGCGGTGGCGGCACGGCCTCGTCTTATTTTCCCAAGGCGCGTAAAGCGCCGAAGGTATAAATCCTTCGAATACGTCTACCTTCTTTGCACCCGGGCTGTCCCTTCCTCCCCTCGGTGCCCCTCCCCTTCCTCCCGCCGCGATGCGAGGGATAAATCAGTCGAGATATTGTCCTATGCAAATCCCTACCTGGGCGGCCGCCCCTATATACGCCGTGGCAACGCACGCTCGACCCGCTCCTGGCGCGAACTATCCTTACCTTGCAGCACAGGGTCCTTTTCTTCTTCTCCCCGAGCTCTTTTTCCCTCGCGGTAGGGATTTTTGAAAGTGGCCGCCAGGTAACCTTCGAGATAAACTGTGCTTACAAACATTTGCGCATTCCTTGTTTATGCTTCGGCTTTTCTCCATTTGCCACGGAGCAAAATGGTTATTTTGGTCGTGCGAAAGCACACTGGTACAAGAAGCCGAGGACGCGGTTTGTGAATAATAAAATACCCCCTCTGCAAGCGCGGTCCGACAATGCATTAGCGGAGCGCCGGATTACTGACGCTCCTCGAGCCCAAGGAGACGCGCGGCGCCGTTTAAAGGCACGAGTATCCCTGGGACAATTGAATTCGAAGTAAGCGAGTCATGTCGCCCGTCATAAAGAATGAGAGCGCACACTTGGCGCGCTCTTCGTGGTTATTGCACTGAATAAGAAATACGTCAAGCTTGCTGGGGTTACATCTAATTGAATAATTGATATTTCCAGTTCAGCGCTCTTCCACTGGATTCGCATATTATTAATTAACTGATTTTGTCAACTAAATACATGAATGATTCTTGCGATATGCGGAAATTTATTTATTTGGGGTATGTAGGCATCGAAAGTTAATATTTATTTAAATTTAAATTACATTAAGGATTCTTTTTTATGGAATTCTCGATTGCGTAACCAAGAAAAGAAAAAGCTGTTTGCGATTCGTTTGATAAACTTATTTCACATTGAGACCATCATATTTTTTCGAATATCCGTGCGCCTTATACTACGAAAATAGCTGTATTTTAATTTATCGTCCGTATAAGTCAGCAAAAGTCTGAAAGCCTCCGACTTATCTTAAATTCAAGATAAAACTTTAGCCCTATCGGAACTAACATAGAAGTTTTAAAACGCTTTCAAAAGGCAGTGACTTCGTAACGTGCTTTAAAAAGATGTTTGTCTTTACACATTAAGTACCAGTGATGCTCTTATGGTTTAACTAGAGATACTGATTACTACCAACTTGAACTCATTTGCAAAGATCGAGCAACATATACATCTGCACAACACTTTCAGCGACCAGCGTAGGATTTCAATAGTTACCAGTGGTCTCACTAACTTCCGCTTATGGAGAATATTCATAGCGCACTCAAAATTTCGACAAAGACGATTCGAGCTTCGGGCACACAAGCTCGCAGTGGACATATTGTTTCGGCCCGTTGTTTCTAGAGCAGTGGAACCGAGTAAGTTTTCCAGGGCACGTGGAAAACTTTGCCCGTTCCTCTTCTTCGTCCGCACACGTCGTCGCTGCAAGCCGGATGCCATCGTGTGCGAGTGCACGTACCAACATGCCTCGCGCTCCTGCACTTTGCCGCGCGCGGGTTCCGCGATTACACGGCTTGCGCCGCCGCCGTCTTTCACGAGCGGGGAAAGAAAGGGCACTTCGGGACAAAGTCTTAGCGAACTGGCGAGCGCGCGAGGCGTGACGGAAGATTATCATCCCGGGCGAGCGAAATCGCCGGGGCTGATAGAAGGACGATGACGTCCGCGGGATAATGTCATCCGCGCGGGCCTTAAAAAAATAAAAGGGCCCCTTTAAAGCCAATCCTTTTAAGCCTTTCTAATGTTCGCATTATGTCGCTAAATTGGGAGAATATAAACGAGATCAAAAGAAAAATTGGCCTTCGGGGACGCGTAACGAGCGATAAAGGCGACTTGGAGGAACCAAAGAAAGGGGGATGCCCGCGCTTGGGTATAAAATATACCCCTTTCAAAAAATCTCAGAAACCATACTGTACTAAATCGGTTGATAAATTTTGCTGTAGTAGCAGTTAAAATCTGTGTACTTCATAGTTCTCTTTCTACTAAAAATTGTAACCGCATTCCAACTAAGAAACGGCCAGATTTTTCTTTCTATAGCTGTATTCTCGTCTCGAAATTTAGTGTAAAACTCGATTAAAAATATCACATATCTTGAAATAAAAATAAAGATTTATCAGTCTTGTAAGTAATATATTAGATATTTATAATACTATATTGACTTATAGCATTATTAAAATATATATATCATGATATTGTAAAGATATTTTTAGAATGCAATAGGAATATTCCATTTGAATTCGATTCTTCATTGCAACTAGATAAAATGTGTTGCATAAATCTAAAAGTAGGTGCAAATTATGAACTAGAACTGTAGCAATAAACATGTAACGACAGCTATGATTTTCAAACATCAGCATCGACATCAAATATCCATACTTCCGATTATTCCAATATAAAATCCATTAATCTTGTTCGGATAAATAGTATGCATATAAACTAATTTATAAATACTAAATACTTCAATATGTCAAATTATCTACTAAAACTCGAAAAAGATTTATTTTTAAAAAAATTCTGTATAAGAAAATCCATTATAATAGAATAAAAATTTAATAATAAAACAAATAAAACTAAATTATAGTTAAAAGTTACTCGAATTTTTAATGAACTTTCTTTGTTGTTTTAAGTTATTCATCTTGAGTCAGATTATGAATGTAATACACTCTTTAAAGATAGTTTTTACCGCGCACTAACTGTTGCGCATTCTCAATTGTGGACAGAACGTGCAGAGTCCTTCATTACACCAGAAATCATAAAGCGCTTTATCTTTTACTTTTTATTTCCTTTAGAAGTTTTAAAGTTATCTATCGTTCATATTTGTTTTGTTCTAGTAGAATCATTTTCATTAATCCCATAAAATAGCAAAACCCAAAATACCTTTCAATAATTAAATCGAAAGATTAGGAAGATCCTGCGTTTAAAGGATTTACAGCCTCAACCTTTCAACTAGAGTATCGATTAAAATGTAGATACCCGCACGTGCAAATACCAGCATGTACGTGCGGCAAGGTTGTCTTTAGTCGAAGCTTAACGTGCGAAGGAGCTAAACGGAGAAGGTGGCGGCCCTGAGGCTCCGCTAAGTCTTAGCTGGATTTCGCATTTGTTCGATAAATTTCTGGATTATTAAGGCTTTATTAACTGAAGATAAGTTTGTGTAAACGATGATCCTAAGCTTTTAAGGAATTACTCTTAAGAATTTCATTCGCTATTGAGTATTTATGACAGTCAGATGAGTTAACTATAGGTTAGGCATTTATTTACGCGAATTACATTATGAGAATTCGTTTATATAAGTGAAAACTATTTAAACCTCTGGGGCTCCCATTAGAAATTGATGTGTGTAAATTCGCGTTGTTGAATATTTCACAGCGCGAACGAACGATTGAAAACGTTTTTGGAAGGCATAACCGAAGCCCGGGAACAGAAGTACTGAATAAAATATCCCCTATTACATTGTCGTAATAATGTAAAGTACGTGCCCCGAGTTAAAAACACAATATGCAATAAAGCACATTGAGGGTGCAAACAAATAAATAATTTTATAGGCAGCATAACTATATGGGACAGAAGTGCAGTTTCTCCCATCACAGATGGATACTATTTTGACCAATAGAATAGTGATTGCTATTAAGGCAGTAAACAAAAGCCGTGGTAATCAAGTTTCATATCAAAAGCGTCCAATATCACAGAGATGAGAATGTAAAATATTGTGATCGCCTTGCGGGTGAACGGCGGGTCTGAAAGTTTCCCTCCGTATTTATTCACTGTCCGGCATCCATCACGCATTTTTAATTAAAATTTGGATTACAGCATACGGCACATCCCCAAGCGCTTCCAATTCGGTCTGATTTAACCAACCGGCGGAATTCCTTTCGGCCCCCGTAAGCAAACAATCCGGATAAAAATCCGAAGCGAGACGGATGCGTAGGCCGCGCCATCGGAAAAACGTCTCGAGCACACGCACGTATTCTCTGGAGCGCGAATTCCTTGAAAATTAGATAAACTTTTAAACGGAGCGCCGGAGACTTTCGGCGGCACATATAACTTTGTTCGATGAAAGGCACCGAAAAAAGCGGATCCCCGGCTCTCCGCGAGCCCTACTTCATTAAACTTTGAAAATAAAACCGAGCTACGCTCGTCATTGAAAAAGCGGGGCCTCGAGCGGCACTAATTCTCCCCGGCGGGAGACGTCCCCGGCTTCCTTGCCTTTCCGCCGCGTCGGCACTCCGAGGCGCCTTAATCGCCGCGCGGGGCAATTTTCCCGCGAGCGACAGCTGGAGGAGCCGCGCGCGGTAAATCGCTCGCGCGAGCTCCGTGGATCTCTCAATTTGCGACCTGTTTTGAATGACGTGTAATTAGGTCGCTTTAATGCCGCGCGAACCTTTCGGATAGGCGGCCGAGCCATTTGCCGCCGAATACGCGCGGTCTGTCGCCCGGTCCTTCTTTACCGGCTACAGCTTTGTTCGGCCCCGCACCGATTGTCCCGAGCGTCAATCAGCGCGGAAGAGCATTAACCACGGCCCGAGTTATTAATCGTTAAACGCTCATAGGCCAGCGTCGGTGGTTAATTAACGCCGGGTCGACTTGCGTTTTACGCTCCTCCTGTGAATTCTTCGTCAACTGCGTAGAAAAGTGTATATAGAGGGAGATCGAGACAGGGGAAAAAGATGGAGTTGTAGCAAGGCCGGAGTAATGGCTGACTTAAAATAAAATCGTGTACTTTTTGATTCAGGATAAAGTTAAATCATTCAAAGAATGGTGGACAATTTAAAAATTATCTGACATACTATAAATAATTTGAAATTTTCAAAAATGTTATTCTGAAAATATGTAGTTGCTTCTTGTAGATACTTTTGCATATTAGTTATGTTCGCATCAGTGGTTTATTACTAAAGGGTAACTTGCTTTTTCATTTTTTAATTTATTCATAAATGTCAATTTTTAACTTCCGATCTTAAAAAAATGGTTGGATAATATTTAAACGTATGAATAAATGGATAACGTCTATGAAATTATATTTTATTATTATTAATGCTTTTTAACATAATTTTTAATGGTATGAATATGTATTTTATGACGCTGTATAGAAATCGAAAAATAAAATGACGAATTTACTCATTAATATAATATAGATATTAATAGAATGTCTGAATTAATTTGATTTTATTTAAAAATGTCCTGCAATCGTATTAAAATCATAAAATATGCAACAGCATATCTGTATCTTTTTGAACAGTCTACTTTTTTAAATTTTTTAATAGAATTTATGAAGATTTAATTTAACCTTACAGAATGCTAAGGTAATTTTAATTTTAATTATAAAGTAATTTAAAGATGCTTTGAATTTTGGTACTATTCAAAATATTCTTATCATTACTACTACTGTAAAGTTCAACTATAATATTTAAACACTCCCACCTAAATCATTCTTAATGTATATAATACCTTATATTTAACCTATCTATATGCGACATAACAGTGCCCCGCCAGTAAGTGTCAAGACGTAATGAGGTATCTGGAAGTAGTTTAAAAACTGGAGACTAACTTTCGACAAATTGGTAAAATTTTCAGCAGGGATAAACAGAATATTTTATCTCATGGTTAATGATAATAAACAAGTTTTATTTTGCAACTTTCTTTAAAACGCATACTGTTAGATTATCAATTCAGACTTGTAGCATTTAATATTTCTATAAAAATTAAAATATTACAGCAAAAATCTCCATAGTCACGAATGAACTTCGAAATATTGATCAGCTGCTTTGAGTATAGCGAATGAAGATCTGAGTACGAATCATGAATATTCAATTATTTTTAAAAAAATTAATGCCAAGCAAATCCGTAAAAGGATAGCTTCAAAGGGATATATTAGCTCTAATAATAGCTTTTTAATGCCCATTAGACTCCAAGCGTACGTTTACAGATCGCATTTCTAGGCTTCTTATTTCTATTTTTTAGTTACATCTTTTTAGAGAAATATTTTACAGTTTTTAATTCTGGTTTAGCTTTATTTTTATAATTTGAGGTTCTTTCAGTTATGTCATTAATGTCTTCCTGTTTTAATTTCACATTGGCTATTACCAAATTATACTTTCTATTATCCCAATTTTCGTATCGTCACTGAAAACTTGCCGATTTAGTACATTGAAAAATATATTCTTTGAAAAATGATTTTATTTACTTTGGAATTTATGTTGATGAAGATCTCAAGTTTAAAGAACAAACATCAACTATCGCAACTATCACCCAACGTACAAGCTCAACCCATCATTTTTCAAATAGAGAAAACTACCTCCGACCTACGATGGGCGTGCAACCCGCCGGTGATAAAGCGCTCAAAGCCGTTATGTATTCGCGGGCAGTACAGGCGCGCTATCAAGCCAAAGATAGGCCGCAAGAAAAACACAATGAAAATTACTCCGCGAGCGCTTCGATAGCGGACTCCGTTATTTCCCGAGCCGGTGGGAAAGGACGTCGCCCGGGGCTCCGGTGTCGATTTCCGCAAGGCGAGCCTCCCCAGCGACGACATCGGTAATTGAAACATTAAGCTTATCGCCGCGTGACTGGCGTGGAAGGGCAGCCCTCGCGCCTGCGACTGACAGTCGCGCGCGGCCCCTTTTAATTCCTGGCCGACAAAGGGCCGAATAAAGAAGGAAACGAGCTGTGAGCCCCGGAAAAAAAGAGAAGGGTCGAGAGGTGGGGGGCATCCGAGCACAAAGGGGTCGTTACACGCGGGCCCGGCGCTCCTCCTCCGCGCGCTTTCTATTTATCTTCTTCGGAACTAAACTTTCTTGGCGTTTTATTGCAGTTGCTCTTCTAGGAATAGCGCCGGCAGGAAGACGGACCGTATATGGCAGGGGCCGCGCGCGCACGCGCTCTACTGTGCTCCGAAAATTTCCTCTCGGGGTATTTCCCTTACAGGCATGCCGCACCGAACGATTCCGCAGCGGGCGCATGACGACGAATTCTGTATGAATTATTCGCGAATTATTGACATGCGCGATCGCCGTATCGACGGAGGTACGTTAGGATATGTTTTTTCCGCCGCGGACAGAAGTTTAGTCGGCGGCCTCTTTTTATGTGCATCCGGACCGTGTCTAATTCGGCTTCAAACTATTATTGAAATAGGAATAACACGATTTGCACATCACAATACTTTTATGGTATAATCTCATTTTTATGTTCTATGAATAAAATATAGACCGCGAGGAATTTTTATATCGGACTTCGGAAAGCTTTTCGTGAGAAGATTACGGTGTGTATAAAACAGACTTTTTATGGATAAAAGCCAGCAGTAAATTTTGAAGTTTCAAAATGATGGTATAAAATCGTTGTGTCGGACCCCTTATGAAAATAAATAAACACTTTCGACCGACTGTAAAACCATCGTAAAGTATGTGTAATGCAATGTCCAAATTACTGCTACTATAAAAAGGAATCATTTGATTTCGTAACCTGCTTTTCAACGAAGTACGTGTTATGAATAATGACGCGGCAGTTATTGAATATCAACCTGTACGCCGTATAATCCTTAATAGCATAAATAACTTTCAAAGAAAATTTGGTTCGATTAAGAGAATCTTACATTAATAATAACTTTCTACTCACATGCCTTAAATTCAAATAAATCAGAATCATGGCACATCGCATGAATTATTAGACAGCGTGTGATCCGTTATAGTATCAGCATGAGGTACATTATGACTACGTTATAAGCTCGAAAATAATCTCCTGGAATTATTTAACACGTCAAAGAAATACTCCTGAAAATAGTGAAGATAATCCAGATTTGAGCAAGAGTGCACTCGAACGAGAGCTCGCCTCGCATCCTCTGCGCAGTTAATTGTATCAAACGCAGGTCTCCGTATCTCGGTCGCATCCGCCAGATCTCATTTGTATCTTATCAAGCGAAGGGCGAAGCGAGAGGAGCTCGCAGCTTTCGTTCCCCAGTTCCCCTTCCCGCCGCTGGCTTCTCCCCTTTTATACGGCGGCGGCGACCCGGGTGATTTGTGGCTAATTGCCAAGATTTTCCCGCCGGCGTTATTTAGCTTGTTCCCAAAAGACAGGCCGTCAGTTGCAGCCTCGGGCGAGTTCGAGGGTCGGCCGCGCAAACCAAATTAGAGCGGAGCGGCGCCCGATTCACCTGGGCAGATCAGCCGGAACGCGCGGCTCTGTCCTCCGGGGCATCGGCCAAGATCGCTTTCGAGGCTCTCGCGGCTCGAGTGCTATAACTCAGGGGGGGGGCGCGCGCGCCGCTTCTGCTCATGCAGCAGCCCTGTTTGCCCTGGGTAAATGTTTTACGACATGCAGCTGGCTGCGTCGGTCTACTGTTTGCTGCGGTACCGCGCTCGCGGACTAAAATTTAAATACTGACTCCCAGCACGATCCGCGGCTTACCGAGAGCCTGCAGTTCGTCAGTTTCGACATTTCGTCCGCGACTATTGACACTCTCGCCTCAGAATCGGTTGCCTTATCTTTCCACTTTATACGTATTATGCTTTAAGAATGCGTTTCGCTTCGCAATGAGTTTAAACGATACAAAGTAAATTAAAAGAATTAATTAATTTTAAATTAGAAGTATAACATTAGATTATACTTGATTCAGAAGTATATATGTTAATTAATAATTCATATTATGTTGAAATTTATTGTTAGCTGGCCATTAATGTTTAATTACTCAATAAACTTCAATTTAGTATACTTAGATTCTCTTGTAAAATATTAACCAGTTTTACTGGCTACCGTGCGTTAGCCAATGGTTACCCAAATGAGGCATTAAATAACTAAAACTAACCTGTAAATGTAGTAATAAAACATTTAGAATCATTACTTTAAATTTAAATAGAATATTTTACTAGTGTGTGTATGCCATTGTATGTTTAAAATTTAATTACAAAAGAGAAATCAGGATAGCATTTAGTATGAAACTGCGGCCGTTTTCTGGTAGCAGTCTGCTTAAAGTTTCCACCAGGGTTGGCTCACTATAATAATTATTAAGTCAATCTTGTTTACCGATACTTTTAATAATATTGGTGTTTAATATACACTAACTGCAAGCGAGCTTGCAAGTCTTGTAAGTACTTTGTACACTTTGGGATACCGTATCAGCTAATTATGCAGCAACGCTCGAGGGAGTCTTTGAACCATTTTCATTCATTTATCTAAGAGTCATATCGAGTAAAGCTCTCAAAATCCACTACAGCTCTACTTCCACGCGGATTATCTTTTCCATTTCTTTTCTACGTATTACACACAGGACACTTGTCCGTGCTTCCTAAGCTCAAAGGACTCAAGCCGGCCAAAGTATCCCGACTTAAAATACAAGCGTCAACGGCGGCGAGGAGCGCTGTTATCGCGTAGCATTTGATCCCGAACAAGCTCTCAGGAGTAGAGGCGGTCCGTCTACCCGGGCCTCGAGCGGCCGACGAATCTCGGCGACCTAATCCGGCACATCGGCGCTAAAGCCATCGCGGACCCCAGCACGTGCCTCGAAATAAACTCTTGCCGCATCATCGTCACAAATGACGGGGACGATTCGGCGCGCCTCCGGGAAAGAGACTGGCGCGCGCTCACGCGGCGCGCAATGAGCTGCGCTCGATCGGTCGTGCGATAAGCTCTTGGGGAGGGGCCGGGGATTACGCGCTTTATCAGCCCGCGAGGGAAAACATCCTAATGGAGCCGAACGCACCTTTCGCGCAGCCCCCCGCGCGTGTAAGTAAGCATTACCCGCGGCGAATGTAAATTGCCCGCGATTCCGGCCTAAGTCGCCAGCTTAATAACTTAATTAGGGGTGGGGCGGAATTATGCGAGTTGCCGCGGGGGAGAAAAGTAAATTGCACCCGAGTGCGCGCGCGAGAGCGCTAAGTCTGAATGGTAGGTGAGGACGTTGGAAGAAACTGCCGCTAATCCCACCCCTGCCGCGTAAAGATAATTGTTAATTGAGGTAACCAACGCGAGCGCACTGTTGTGCTGAGGGACTCAAGCGCATTAGTATTTGTTCGCTTGCGTCATCGATTACAAGTTTGTACACATGACTCCCTTATAGAATAATAACTTTCTATATTGAGGGCGATCTTATCTCTAGCTTCTAATTGTGTACGACCTTATTCTACTTTTAACATTATACATCCACCATCATGCACCACCTTCCGTATAATCTGCCTAATTCGTAGTAATATTTATTCGTTTTTTATTGAAATACAAATAATAGTATAATACAGTATAGAGTTAATTTCCATCCTCAATGCGTACTTTTACATACTTACCTGTCATTGCCTTCGAAAAGAAATTTAGAAATTCATGCATTGATACTCTACTACAAGAAGCACAATTAATCATCAAATACAGCCGGTGCATAGTTTAGCTGCTTGTCCATCAAAGATTCATTATTCAAAATCGAAATATGCTTACTTTATAAATCAAAATGGTTTACTATGTTAATTTCATTCTTGTTATACGGTTTAATTAATTTCACGCCAAGAGAAATAACTTTGTATTGATTTAGATATTTACCCACAGCCAAATCGATTACCTTTAGGCAATGTTCAATCTATGGACTACTTATACAATTACACCACAAGATAAACCCCTATATTTTTTTATGGGCACATCCTTATGCATATATACAATGAAAGATTTACACTGAATTGGCTAAATTCTTTCATTACCTCTTCACTTGTTTATGCGCATATTACGTTTTTCATAAAACTAAAAATGTTTCAACCATCAGGTAACAAAACATTTTTCGCGTTGTTCTTACAACAGTTTTCAAAGCAAAAACTATATACTTTAATTTTAACATTATTCGTGTTCGTAATATCAAATTTTTGCTTCAATTCTTAAAATAATCATATAAGTTTTCTTTAAAACATGAGATGCAGTAGGACCTTCGACAACCTATGCGATAGCGAACCGCTCTAAATGATAGATCTCTAAGAACGACTGTTATCCGCTTCCTTCCTTCCCATTTCGCATCTTACTGTTTCACTCGTATCGGTCTCCCTTGGGCCTCGCCCTCCTTTTGTTAAGTGAAGTGAAACTCCAAGTCTCTCTACAGATATGGTAGCTGCACTTGGGGGTATACAATGTAAGAAAGAGCCAGAACATCAATGGCTCAATCGGTGACCAACTACTTCAAGATTATCTAGTCTAGTGGATACAGACTGTTGTCATGACAGAAGCGATCGCTTTGCTCATATCAAACGATTGATTCATGATGGCTTAAGCATTGGTTATAGTAGCGCCACTATCTAGGTTCTCACATTGGCTTTACTCGTTTGTCGTCTCACACCTAAACATTTGCAATTGCTGTAATTGCCTTAGCCGTCTCATGTATCTCAGACAGATAATCCCGTGCAAGTCATATATTGGTTTCAGCTTGTCTAACGTGCTACTGGCAAGATTCTCGCACAGACTGTTCATTGCAAATTGGTGAGATAAATGCGAGGTTGGTTCCTTCAGTGCATATCGCGCGTATTTTCCTGCGTCGACTGAGACTATCTTGTTACGAACTTTTGTTACGAACTCATTTGAATGGCACCGTAGATTGGCTGGTATCAATTTTTCAAAGTTTAATTATATCATTACATTTAACAAGCATATAACTTTCAAGTTGAAATAAAAGTAAAATTAAAATTAAAGTAAAAAGTAAAATTATATTGCTTTTCAATGAACCTATTTCTCAATTTATTAGTTCAATTTTTAAATTTTGAATTTCAACGGGCTTATTTCTCAATGTATCTGTCCAATTTTTGTACAATATCAATAATAAACGAGACTCTGACGTAACTTTGATTTGTTATTTTTCATACATCAAACCGACATAAACCAGACAATCGCTTCGGCATTTCAACAATCAGTTCGAACACTACCTAACATTCTAATCCCTATCTATTGGTATTCTAAATGAATATAACCTAAAGAGCTTAAACGAAATAGACCGATACTGCACAACAAATATTAATAACGAGCCCATAGAGTTTCCCTGTGTGATCGCAAGTCGCGACATTGGGATGACGCACACGCAGACTGTGTGTGCGCACGCGGTCCTGTGAAGGTATATCCGTAACGGAAGCAGAAACTGTGTGACATTTGGCCGGGAATTTATTAGCGGCGCGAGAGCTGCACAGTCGCACACATCTCCCTTGGGATCGCGCGTTTCGGGTGTTTCGCACAGCGAGCAGAAATCGAATCGAAAGTGAGATACGCGCACGAGCGAGAGGCACGTACGGTTAGGTCTGCCTTCGCAACTTGGACCCGGAGTAATATTTGTTTATTATGCTGAGCGAGAGAATTGGTACTTCGACGGACGAATAAGTCGCATAGTTTACGCTTACCGTAATTGATTTCGAAGTAGGTTTTTATGTAAATCTAGATTGCCTTAAAAAAACATTTTAATTTCTCAATACATAACTTTCTTAAAACATATGCATTGAATTAATACGATAAAACTATAACAATTACATATGGTTTAAAATAATTAGTAATCAAAGTAAGTGTTAAGGGCTTCGTAGCAATTAATAGATAAAATGAACATATACTGTAGACTTTATACATTTTTGTTGCTATAACTTGTACAAGTAAAAATGCGGTAGAAAGAACTCTAAGAGTTTGTCAATACTAATAGATAGAAATATGTACTCGAAAATAATAGTGGGGGCGAACTATACTTATCAAAATAGAGGACATTTATACCTATTCGAGAAACACGATAATGTATCTGCTAATTTATGTGCCAATAAGAGAAACATCCATTAAGGTTAAGATTCGTATACGTAGTCTGACTACTGTTTATTTAACCTTCAAACAATCTAAAGATATATTTACTGTATTTTACAGTCAGTGTATCGATACTTAGTAAAACATAAAATTTTAAATATGGAGTAAGTGATGAATTTCCATGCGAAATATTGGGCAAAGTATTATTCAATTAAATATTCATTCATTTGGAAAAATTATTTCAAAAATAGTTTAATTAATGAATATATTTGATAAATAATCTAAATAGTGCGTAAAATCATTTATTGAATTTATTTTATAATAATCGTTAATAATGAGATTATTTTTATAATTTTTAACGTATGTATTTTTCCCAAACTTTAAAAGTATTGCTATCTCGATTACTATATGTTCATTGCTTTTATTTATGACTAAAATTGCTCGTGTACTGTAAAAAAGTAGAGGGTGATTTTGATTTATTTATATGCATATTAATCAAAATAAATCAAATATATATAATTTTTGACAAAAAGAAGATTATAGAAATAATAAATATATTGACAAAGAAAATCTAAATAAAAAAAGTTATGTAATGAAAATATCAAAATTTAAGAACCATTTTTTAAATTATGTTGCTCAGATCATTCTAAGAATATTCAAAAGAATAAAATATTATTATTACTAAAGTATTCGTGTTCTCAACAAAATTTTATTGAATTCTTGTATTCAAACATTTATAATTTACTCATTCCTGTAAACCAAAATATCAACAGAAGATTTAATGATTATATAGACCAAAATGCGTAGAGATATAGCTTGAAAATATTACAGAGTGAATTGGAAATAAAATCAAGTAAACAGAGAGAAAGTGATAAATTTGAAATAGTGTATATGTACGAATTGAAAACTTACGAGATTTGGAAAAAAACGCACGCTAGGTAGATAGAAAACGACGCAGGACTCGCTGAGTTCGCAATTCATCTCGATGATCCAATAACTAAACTAATTATCCCATGCCGATAAAAAAGTTTTAATCCTACCTCGGCTCTCTTTGATCTGCTTTCCTCACCTGTTCCGCATTTTTTCTCTTTACCTTCCTTTAATATATGTGTATCTCATGCTGAAAATAGTCTTTTAAATTCTTTAAATATACCTGCGTTTATGATAAGAATTATATATAAGTATGTTTCATTGGGAATACCATATTAAAAACATGAGATTCTCGATGCAATTATATGTAAACATCAGAAACTGCCAGAAATCGCACTGTGTATAGTAGTAAACGACAATCTTGCGAAGAACCAAAAAAATAAGCGATAAATATATAAAAAAGTAGATAAAAAAGAAGACTATTACAAATATCCAATATTTTAAAGCGATCAAAAATTTAAGTTGTTTTCTGATTTTTTCACTCTTCATGAATGCCATATAAACATTGATATAAAATTTTCTAGAAATAACATGAGTATTGGATTTGATTAATTTTAAAAGTAAAAAAACACGTTTCACTAATATTAAACTGTTTTTTATATTTCCAAATCAATGTTATACGCTTTTTCATATTTTAACCGCAATATTGAAGTAATTGAAACAATCATTCTACTACGAAATAAATTACATAATTAAAATCTTTTTTATGCATAATATCATTGTATTAATGAATCTGGAATTTCGTCAACTACGACAAAAAAACTATAATAAAATTTTAAACTGTCTAAATAGAAATTAGTAAATTTTTTTAAATTACCAGGATTAAAAAAAATTAACAGATTGTGGCAGTGTAAACACTGTCAATGCTGTGAAAATCAAGACAAAAAATATTAAACCCTATCATATCATGACAAACCACATATGATTTGTAAACAATACATGGTAAAGTAAGACCTTACTTCGCATACGCACTACCTTTGAAAGTATGACAATCTCGTATCGTTCTGCCTCCTTTACTTTCTTCTTCGTTTCGCACCTATTCACCTCACTTTTATATTATTAACAATTAACTAAAAAATTGACTGTATACTATTACACATACTTTACACTTACGCAAACTTAGATAATTACTATTCGAATAAACAGCCGATGCGCCCGGACCCGAGTTTGAATTTGAATCCGTAGATAAGTCGGGCGCGCTAACTACTCTGACGCTGCGCCACCTAATGCATTATACAACATTGTGGGCTTCGTCGTTAACTCGCTAAATTGATTAAAGACCAGTTTTTGTTAAATAATATATTGCTCTTCATGTAAAAGAGTTCTATCGATAATTTTAGTAGAATCTGATCTGGATTTCTAGTGATATTATGATACTGAAATTTACTGCATATTTTTAAAATAAAAACGAAGTTTCTAACGACATTATCCAATTATTATGATTATTGCTTACATGATAAGGCTTTTATGAACATACACTCTACATATGTATATTTTACAGTAATAAATATTTACAGTATCAAAATTTTATTTATGTAGCATGTCAAAGATATAAAAGAATTTAATTCGTCCATTGAGAAAATAACTACGGCTATCACTTCAAATACGCCAATAAAACAAAGACCAGAAATAAACGATTTTTGCTGCTAAAACTGTACCAGCAATATAAGTACAGCGAGTGTGCATAACGATAATTTGGGATCCCTGGCGGCAGGAAATCGGTGACACATTAATTGCAAAATTCATAGCAGAAATAATAATTCGAACACGGACCGCGTTGGGCGTGCACTCTCCAACTTTTATTCGTCCGGGGGAGAATTTTCATTCCCCACAAAATCACGATCGGGACGTTAATCAGACCGGACGTGCGCATTAAAGTATGGTGCCACGAAAATATCGGGGCGTGGCGCACTGGCGCCGCGTGCAGCCGTTCGATTAGGGACTCGGAAGGCGATTCCGCGTGGAACCGCGCGTAATCGCGCTCGAGCTCATTTGCGCCCGCGCCCCACACTCCCGCCTACAATCGATGTGAACGAATCGGGCCAGTTCGGAAATATCGTACGGCGAAAGTCCTCGTTTCCCCGCGCGATTGTCTCTACGGCGCGCATTCCCCCGGTGGCGGGAACACTCGCATAAACAACGGCTTCGCCCGATGACAATCGCTGCGTTTATCGCGCGCGTACCAGCGCTCCGTTCGCGCTCAATTGATTTTGCGATCTTTTCTTTCGTTCGACCGAGCGTCGCGCAGGCCCCCCACTCCCTTATCCCCCAGGACCGCGCTCAACTTGCGATTTATTTTAGGGGGAGATTAAAATTGAGACCGAGCTCGAGCGTGTTACTTTTTTTTCTCCGCTTCCGGTATGAAATGCAATTTTGCCGAAATGAGTTGACAACGCTAGAGTCACTGTATTTCAATCAGGGTAATATTACTGAATATATGGTAAACAAGGATATCCTCGTATTATTAAAATACGAAACCAACTGTTACTTTATCTGTTCATAGAAATAAAACTTCACTAACTATATTAATCATTTAAATCTATATTAGAATTATTAAATTAATATACGTGGACCCTGTTTATTAGTTATTACTTTTAAAAAACTTCAATTTTAAAAATGAAATATACAGCATTTAAATTCCAGAAATATAATAAAATTGATTTGTAAAATGCTATTAACCAAAATCACAGAAAACAACTTTCTATATCTGTATTTAGATTCACATTATGTTCAACTTGAGTACACCTCAAAAAATTACAAATAACTGTGTAAAATAATTTACGTGACATTAAATATATTCAAATCCTGAAAATGTAAATATTGTTGACCTTTGATAATTTACAATCACTACAGTATTTAGATCACCGACAGTTCTATGATACACAATATATTGTTATCAACAATACTATTAATACATAATGTATTTCACAACATTTTATTTTGCTTTACATGATTTGCCAATTACTAAAATGTAATCTAAACTCCACTGCTGAAATAGCAGCACGTCAGAGATAGTGTAGACTCATCTATGAAGTTCGCTTTATTTTACGCATAGATAAATTCATTCATTTTTTAAAATATCGAATCTGTTGATGTTGTCCATTCAATTATAATAATCTCAATCTAATGATGAACATAAACATATCAGATCTACTTCTACAGAATTTAATACCACTCGCATACAACTGGCTTCAACCCTACAATATGGATGTTCTGAACATATCAAATTGTATTAAGTACACGCTATACAACACATTGTTTTCCACGTTGTTTTCTCATACACTTACCAAACTCAATACAGATTGTTTCATCTCACACACGGAAAATTCATAACATAAATCATGCTTTCTGTCTTAAAATATTTATATAATACTACTACATCAATAAAATATCTTAAAAATTGTTTATAAATAATTTTTAAACAAATTGTATATAAACAGTAATTTATTATTAAAGTGACTTTAAATAATAAATGAAAAAATATAATATTAAATATAGTAATAAAAATATGGTAATCATCGAAATTATTCAATACCACTAAAATTCGTTATATGACTTAAATACTCATCCAATGTAGTTTTAACTTTTAATCTACAATATAGTTATCTGTTTATAAAATTCTGGACATTATATAAGCTAAATTAATTTTGTAATTTTCTATCCTACACTGACTACACTGGCGATCTTTTTCATTTTATTATGTTTCTCATTGTAATGCTAATAAATTTAATACCATATAATACTTTGGAAAATTAAGCTGTCTGACATAGACGGTAATATCATAATGATTTTCCCGAGAATTCCTAGTGAAACAGACAATGTAGGTTTATTTAACGAGTTACGTCAATTAATCATTAAAACTGATTTCGCCATAGCAACCGGTGTATTAAGAAATTTTCATAATTTTGAATCGAAACAGAATTTCGTACCTCGAAAAGCTATGGAATTATAAAAAATTTGTACAGTATTCTTGTGCCGTAAATCCTTTTCTCGATCAGTAATCTTTTATTCAACACATACATAAATAAATCCGCTTTGGCTACATTATAAAATATTTGTATTCTATTCTACATATTCATTGTTTATGAAAATATTTATCTTTTACTTACTGATCCTTATGAATTTTCATTTTCAATTACAATTATTCTATCAAAATATGATGCACATAAAGATACCATTAAACATACGAATAATTTACATTATGAATATAATGGATTACATGCATTAATACTAATTATCTCTTAAAACTTAAAATTCAGAATAAATATTTCAATATCAGAAGTTTTACTAAATTCTTTTTTGCGGCTTTAGTGATTTCGTCAAAATAGATGAAAAGTATATTGAAAAAAAATGTTTGCCGCGTAATGTCGAATCAGGAAATTACATGAATTTGTAGATTGCTAAAATTACGGAGCATCCGGAGAGGGGGGAGAGAAAGGGGCTTCAAGTCCACTTCGTTGCTAAGCGGGGGGACCGTTGGAGTAGGGACGCGCGGGTCTTTATCAGTGTCGAGTAGAGTTTTTCGGTGCCTCTCGAATAGGTACTTTCATACGGCCGTTACAGTCAGTACCTTAATCGTTACGGCGTGTTAATCGCAGTAGTATAATCTACGTTTCTACCTCCAATCCTACCAAGCGCTACCTGGTGGAACACCGAGGCTTCGAATTTAAGACGACACGAATAGGGAGTTATTTATCATTTCGTTATTTATTAGTTAGGTAAGTATCATGAAACATCTTCACACTAGGTGATCGTGGTTAGATTAATGTATGTGTGTGCATGTCCCGATTGACGATCGACCAGACCTTAATTAACTCCGAATATATATAAATTTATCAGAAGAATTCTATTTCTGATTTTTTCTCAAGATTTATTGATCAACCTTCGTTTATAAGGAAATATACACAAATAGTTTTGAGCTATTTAAAAACTAGTAGTTAAAATAACTACTAACAAACTAGTAGTTTTCTCTTGCATGTGTACATATTTGCAATAAAAGCAGTAGAATATCTATTAATTACCTAAAAATTTAATTTTTAGATACTGGATGAAATTTTAATAACTTTACGTAATATTCTAAAATTCAAAGAGAAGTGAATATATACCGAGATACGCAAAACCTCACCGCGCTCAATTATTTATAATAATGCAACTATGGGCAACCCTCCAATCCACAGTTAAACTTGCATTATACGTGAACCTAATACAACTGCGACTTCTTTCTATGTCTCACAGTTGTAAACTAAAAAATAATTTAAAACTAAAAAGATACTCTAAAAGTAATTAAAAAACTTTATTGTAATTAAAATTAGGAAGAAATCGAGTTGAAATAAACTAGTTAAATTGCAAACAACATAAGGGAGTTAAAATAAAACTGAAAATTATTTTCTTATATTAAATTACTATTTGTTTTCTCTTTTATTCAACGAATTACTTCGCTACAAATGATGCGGAAAATATAATCAATATTCTTTCATTAAATGGCAGATTAAACAAACTTATTTCACGTACGTCATTCAATAAAATCTTGAGCTTTTCTAGTATAAATTAGGCCAGTTTTTCTTCCACGGAATACTAGAATACATCAAGAATAACTTGGAAAGAATTCAGAGTACATCCCGGGTGGAAAGCCCGTTTACAAATTTAACATTATATTTGCTACGTGAAAGGGAGATGTAGATAGATCTACTCATTAGTTTTATTTTATGTTGCTACCTCTTAACTAAGAAAATACACTTTTATAGAAATTTTCTTTTCTCCGTAGTTTCAATATGAACCATGTGATTTGTTATATTCGGGACGTATATAATTGACTCGATCTATCATAATGCATTATTCACAGGCACTCTGTATATTACACTGTTTTATTATGATTAATTAGATACTTGGCACAGATGTACGTTATACTTTTTTGCAACAATAGATTCTAACTAGATGAATGAGGTAACAAATATATATATAGAGAGAGAGAGAGAGAGAGTCTTTTAATTTCCGCTTATACAATTATGATATATATATAATACAAGAATAATAGTTATCAAGTATTATGCACCACTTAAGCAAATATAGGTGAGTAGTAACAAAAAGTTATGGTAGGTTTTCATATATATTTAATCAAAACAATTTGATCTCCATGAATACTTATACTATTTGATAAATTCAATAGCTTATTTGTTATTAATTAATTTAAAATACAATACATTTGTAAAATCTGTGTGCACTTTATTACATTTTCAACACTTTGTATGTCAGTAGTTTAGTTATATTTATAAATATGAGTAGATAAACATTGAATAAAAACAAATATTAATGAAGCTTTTAAATGCATATTTGCTTTGAAAAAATTTTCATTTCCATATTTATAATAACTACTCTGCAAAGTAATATGCACATGAAAATGTTTAAAATATCAAACTTTTATATGAATGCGAGAAAATAAATAAATCAGAACAGATATATTATGATTTATAAATTTTATAAAATTTCACACAAGTACTGGAACTAGAAAGGATAACTTATTCATGATTAATACCTATAGATTAAACAGGTGACTGCATTTCTACCTTTCAGTAATTTCGTGGAATAAAAACAAATAATTCCGAGGGAAAACAAAAGTAAAACAGTAGATTGCTGTAATTGAAAGAAGCCTAGCTGAATAAATCACGACGCCTTAGCATATCCAGAGGAGCCGCCTCTAACACCTCGTGACACCTCATCCCAGTTAAATCGGAGAATCCGTCAGCTCGCAGGAGGCCATGGAAACAATTGCCCCGAAGCTTCTTAATTGGGATCCCGACCATGAAGCACTCTCGAGGTGCAATAAAACACACCGCGCTCGAGGGGCGCGTCTCACCGCAGTGCGCCCCCGCTCCACCCTCCGATCTATCACGACCTCCCCTCCCGACCTCGGTTGCTCCTAAACGGTTATATAATGATGCAACGTGGCGGTGATACTTTTTATGCGCGCCGAGAAACTTGGCATCCGTCATTTGGCCTCCCCCCACCTAAGAATAGCCACTTTTTCACCCCGCCCCGTAAATTAGCTGGCGGAGCCTCCTATATGGTTCTTTACAACTGGTGGCGATTGTCGGGGGAGGTGTGATGTCGACGGTCTAATTCTGATCGAAATATTACCTCTCGGCCCCTTTTGGCGTACTGCGTGACCCAAAGTTCGACCCGTAAGGCGATCTCACGGTGAGCTGGTCGCAACTGTCCAGATAAATAGACCGCGAATGGAGCTTTTGTCCTGATCGATGCGGACCAAGCCGTAGATACGATCCATATCTTGCCTCCCTAGGAAAAAAGCTGAGGGGAGTTGAAAAAATACAATCATTCCCGCCCTCGGCGACTATATATAGACAATATATAAAGAACAAAAGTACAATCAGAATCGAGTGCGCCTTTTTACTTTAATGAAAAATACGTCAGCGAACGAAACAATATCAGATCTGCCGTTGGATTTAATATCGTAGCAGCGAGGAATTAAGGTCCATTTGAATCGTCAATCGTAAGTAAGCCCCATCCGCTGGGCAATTCTCCGCGAGCGAGAACATATTTGAGAGAAGGGTTAAAGGACCCCTGAATGAACAAGCAATCTCGGCAGTTGAATGGGAGGTCGATTAGTCCGCGCTGTGCGCGACGTGTTTTGCTCTTTTACTGTCCGCCCGGCTCTCGCGCCTCCGTGTATATCCAAGGAGCGCGATAAAATCAACCCGGTGACGGGAATGCCATTAAATTCTGAAGGCAAGCGCCTGAAAAAGAGGCGAGCTCGAGAGGAAAGCAAGTTGTTCGTTTCGTCACTCGGCAAATAGTCTACGGTCGAGTGTTAAAGCTACCGGAAAGCCTGGCGCCTGGCGAGCTTTTAATATATTTTGAGCTCGCTTCTTTGTTCGCCGACGGCCGCAGGGAAACAGAAGTCATTATCGGCCCGCGCGGCCCCTTGATTGGAATAAAATGGCCGGCGATACGAGTCTCTGTGACATTCCATTGCCACCCCGTCACGTCGCACTTAGCGACGTTCAATCCCGTCTCCTTCGAGTCACAAAAATGCTCCCCTTTTTATAGTTGGCGCCCACCCCGTCGCACTTTGCAAGGAATTGTCGCGCTGTCGCGAGGGAGGCGTCACCGCACCAGGCCGAAGTCCGTAAACTCTCCTTTGAGGAGCCGACAGTCAAGGCTCCCACTCCGATTCCACGTAACGAAAGTCGGGAATCACCCTCGAATCTTCCGCGGGGCGAGGACACGCGGCTCTCCCAGTTGGATAAACAGTTTCGAATCGCGATATATTTCCGGAGTTTGGAGCGGGCATCGAGTGCCGTCAAAGTGCCGTCGTCGTTTACATCGGCCGCCCCACGGTCGCAACCCCCCTCTCGCTCGCTCCCACGATGCTTGGCTCTTGATCAGCGACGTGTACGCTAATGCATCTCCCGTACTCGGCTACGTTTTCTTTGACGCTCAACCGCAACGTGGCCTTCTTTTGACGACGAGTTTCGGGAAAGTCGGGCCGCGCGGTATTGGCTCCCGTTTACATCCTCGTTGCAGACTCGCCGGAGAATCTCAAATTCTTCGAGCTGGATCTAGCGGCCCGTGCCATCCGAATGAACCTTCGCTGATATATCTGGCTGCATTCACGTACCAAGAGCAAAATAACGTTTCATTCGAACGGCAATTTTACCGTTTGTAAAGTTACAGTCGAATGTTATTTTGGACCGGGATAGATAAAAACTAATCGGACGATTTAATGTTATTAATGATAAATTCAGTAACTGTCGCGTTCAATAATGTCCCATTTAATAATACATCGTTAAAGTAGCAAAAGGAAATTCCGACTGTAGCTTCATTGAATAGTCCAAAACAGCATGCGAATCCGCCCTTATGTACATCAATGAGTTAGGTTAATACCGAATACTGAATAGAAGAGAATACCTGAATAGTCTTATTATTCGGATTGTCCCCTGGCTTCTATTTCTCCACTGCTGTGAAGCATTGACCAATATATGAACGGATATTAGGTATTCCCTTTCGAATGGAATTAGGGAAAGGCTAAGAGGCATATCCACTCAATAGCCATTGTTTTCTACATCAACTCTTTACATGCAACTAACGAATACTAATGCAAAAGATAATCGCATGTTTTCTGCTAGTCACAGTGCTAGTTCTTGACTTATTGCAATTAAATCGTGTCAATTTAAAAATTTTATTAACAATAATGAATTTCAAAAGGATGTTGAATGCAATCAATAGTACCCAAAGATCAATTGAGTAAATTTCCTTATATTTTCATAAACGTATGTGAATACTGCTAATTTATTGACAAATTTACTGACACTTTACTAAAAATGACGATTTTTAGTAAAAAGAAAAAATTATTTAACCAAGTTCTCATTGTAGTTGTAACTATAATTCGAGACCGATGTTCCGCAGTTATTTAGTTTCTCAGAATTTCAAATTGATCGCTTCCCTATCAATTGCAAGACTTTGAGTTTAATAATTCTGACGCAGCGCACCAAATACTTGCGGTGTGTAGTACACAGCCCCTGTTAGAAATATATAAGCGAATGAAATCCCTTAGCGATATGTTGCCGGGGAGATGATTTACGAGAGTATGCGGTATAAACTGAATGTTAGAACGATTGAAATTGATCGGCTTAGGCGAAGCGGGCGTTTTGCAATGTTGGGCTTCTCTCATCGAGGCGCGCGCACGTGCCGGCTCCGTCGTCGCTCGACGGTCTCGCGGCCGGGAGCACATTCGCGTTTTCTGCGCGAAAGTAATTCCGGGCACATAAATTTGGCGCGGGAGTGAGCGGAAATCCAAAGCAGACCCTGCGCGCGACGTTTCCGCCTTTCCTCCTGTCTCGCGGCCGAGGCGGCCTTTTTTTTGCTTGGTAACGTTCTTTAAATTAACTTTCCACCCCTGTATTTCAAAGTCTAATGGGCACGAAAATTGTAGCGCGTATTTTAATTTTACCGTGGCTCGTGGAAAGCCGCTTGGTGATATGTCATAAAACAGGAATTATCGTGCTCTAGTTTAGAATGCAAAAAGCTTTCAATTTAGATGCATTCGATGCCGCGCAATTTATGAGATTAAATACTTTTCATGGCGAGTATACATATAGAATCCGCTCTTTTTTAACTATCAATCAAATTGTACAATAATACTTTTTTAGGATTTTTTCCAATTCCGCCGCAAATTGTATCTCGAAATGATCGCGGTTATGGAAAGTAATTGAACATTCTAGCCAAAAGTTCCCAAAATTAATTAAAAATATGAATTGAAACTGAAACCAACGTATTTATTAATCTATGTTTAATTATGCGTGAGAATATTTAAATTGGACTGTATAATCCCAACAATAATTACACAAAGATACAAATGTATACTATATGTGTTGTATAAATCATACTGAATAATCGAGTTGACTACAATATTTGCTTCACTTTATGTATATATTAAGTATTTAATTGATTAATAATTAGTATATGAATATTTTCCCTAAATATTATCTTATGCGTGTAAGCCTGTGTGCATATAAGCTAGCCATTTTTTGAACAATATAATTTTGAGGAATATAATGCTCTTAAATTTGTGACTAACATCTTCCATATTAGGCGAATGAGTCCACTGTGAAGAAATGTTAAGAGTACTAGAGTAATTCTACTTACGAAGTAGCCAAGATGGCTACATCGCGGTCGCGTTACGAAACTCTAAGCAAATGCTTGTAAACAGATTTCAGCACCATCCACTTGCTTGACAACCCTTCTGTATTAAAATGTCAACAGCATAGGATATGTAAATGAAATACCTGCAGGTGACATCCATACTCTCCTGTACCCTAAAAGATATTCGAAAATTTATCAATTACACGATAGCCTGCGAGATTTGACACTCGCGTAAAATATGAATAGCAATCTTGGAACGGGCGCCGAGACAGTGCGCACAATCTCCTAATCAAATAAACTTGTTGTGTCGACAGGTGAGCACCCAGCGGCTATGCAGCACGGCAACTCGAGCAACAGCGGAGCGACGACACGCACCTTAGCCCTCCTTCTGCTTCTCCTGCACGCTGGCTCCTTTGCAAGGTGACTGCTGAACGACGTCACCTCGCGCTAAGAGAAACGATGCTAAGCGGAGCCGGGGGCGGGGGCGGGGGCGGGCGAGCCGCGGAGGAGAAGCACCAGCAGCAGCAGCCGGCGATGTCTTCCTCGGCAGGCCGCCCACGCGTGATCCATCACCCGGAAGCCCGCGAGGGCAAGACAAAGAGCCAGAGAGCGCCCCGCCCGCTCTCGATCAAAGTCCCCACGGACCCCGGCCCGCCCGCGTGCGCGTGTACATTCAAAGGCTTTTCGAGGCGTGCGGCGTCTCGCGCGGCGTCAGACTCATACCCCGGGCGTCGACCAAGCGGACCCTCGCGATCGCGGGTACGACTCCCCACGCGGATGCTGCGGCCTGGACCACCTGCATATTCAGCGGGGGCGGCTTAATCGGGCTTCACGCGGGACCTTTGAGCTCCGCGGCCACCTCGCCCTCATTATTTTTTAACGAAGCCCGGGTGCGCCCGGGCCTTCTTGCGGCGAGGCCAGCCCGAGGCGCCGCCCGCGCCCGGGGAGCCGATACTCCGCCGCTCGAGAGCCAGTCGATTGTTCTTCGCTACGTCGCACCCGGCAGAAGAGGCTGCGTACTCGCGATGCGTGTGCAAGAGAGAGGGAGAGAGAGAGAGAGAGAGAGAGAGAGAAAGAGATAGCCGACTGTCTGCTACGTGTGTGGTGTGCTGGTGCGAGAGTGAGGCTTTGTCTCCCCGTCGAGGGCACACCAGGCTCGCGACGGAGCTCATTGTTGGCGGGCCGACGTCATTCAAGTGGTCGTTATTTTCATTTATGCAGATTATTATGCAGTGATTTCTTCTTTTTTTCGAATCCTCGCACTCAGCTCCCCTTTCTATTATTTCACTTGACCCCTCGTCTCATGCTTATTCATGGATAATTGAATTACAAAGTCCGAGGGCATTTGCATGCATTATATGTCCCCCAAACTGAAAATTTCATTATTTGCTGTATGGACTACTGTTAAGCATAGGACTAATCACGTGCCGCTGACATTTTTCCGAAATCCCTCTCTATGTACCCTTATAAAGTGACAATTCAATTAGCTCTGTCCGATGAAGAATGACTCGCTTGTGCTTGCGCTTCCGCGCGCTCGCATAACAATCTGCCTAATTGAAAAATGCTGCGTAATGTTTGGAAGAATTAACATCACTTTCTTATCCCTTTCGATAATACTACTGAAGGTTGCTATGTATACAAAACTGCTTTTAACTGAAAAAAGAGTTTGGTTTTTTAATTTTTTGTACAAAGAAATTATTAACATTTTGTTTTACTATTGAGATTGTTTGTCTACAACGAATTTTCTTCCTGTCAACATATCTTCTGTAGATTTTGCGAGTTGCAGGTGCTGTTACATTAAATGTATAGATCATTATAATAATCGAATGCAGGAATTTATATAAAAAAAAACAAAATATTCAAAATATAAATGAATGTAAAATATTGTTTGTATTTATTTTGATCAATTGTTCATGTACAAACGTTATATAGGCTTTTTATCAGAAAGCTTGAAAACATGATTAGCTTTTACAAATATTATTTAATCCGATAAATTAAGCATATAACACTTACAGCTGTCTCAAATAAATATGTAAATATAAGTCCAAAAAAAAAATACAACAATGGCTATCCTTAGTATGATTATTTTGTACTATTAAAATGGCAACCACTTATATTATGTTATGATACTTAGATTCGCAACTATAAATATAAATTGTCAACAGTCGTCTATCAATAATAATTTAAGTAAAACAAAATGTGGTGTTCATTTTTTCTATGCCCGTCACAATGGAAAATTGTAGCTAGTATTACGATATCACATTATCATGTTTTTGTTTTCAAACTGACTTGATGACTTTTTAATTTAAAATTTTAAATCGATACAAAACAGTATAGTCTTTTGTAAAAAAATTACTTCAAATTTCATTAAATTTCATTGTCACAATGAAATTGATAATTTACTCAGAAACGTATATTCTTGATTTAGGGCATGACTGTTTTTAAAGGCCGAATATTTGTTTGTATTCTTGGATAGCATCAATGATTATTTAATTAATTATTTGATATACTGCAGCTAAATAATAATAAATTGTAATTAGTAATGAAATTTTTCAAAATTAAGATTAGTGGTTTAAAGTTTTTGAACCAAAGGCTAAATTTATATTCTTAATAGAAATAGACGAGGGAGTTATACTGCGAATTTCGATCAAATTAAATATTTTAAATCTAAGAATACAAAATATTAATATTATACATAAGAAATATCATTATTAAATGTAAATCTGCACGAACGCATTTTTTTTAAGTAAATGACTTTAAAAGCAAACTATTACATTTGCGCTATGAACAGTATTGCAGAATCTTACCAAGAAACCTTACCTAGAAATCAATCTTTAAACATAATCCAAAAGATTAATAAATAATAAAGGAATATGATGTGACAATTTTGTTCCGCAAGTTTTTACACTGATTTATGGAAAGATCGTTTGCGTGTTTTTTTACGACGATTTTATGCCTTATTAAAATCAAGGTAGGTTCTGTAAAAGTTTTTATTACCGTTTGCAGGTATAATTCAAATGCAAAGATTCAAGAGAGTTTTATGATGATAATAGTCTCGTAAACTGTGCCTGTTCTAAGTCGATGACCCGCAACCTCCAGTATTTTCCGGAATATGTCCCAAGACGCATATATTTCTTGTGGTAACTTTACCAAAGATTCGATTCAATAGCCACAGACGTTAATCTATGAGAATTCAAAAGTAAAATTATGTATTGTCAAAATTATAATTTTATTTGATTATTTGAACTTTTGTGAAATCTAAAAAAATAAAATTATGCTTAGCCTGCCAAGATTCCATTAAAAACTAATGAATAAATTATTACTCGGTAAACAGAGTAATGCCAACTGCTGAAATTTTTGAACAGTAACTTATTTAACTATAAGGTAACAATACATTTTTGACTCCCAAATCATATTGAAATTGAAGGTACTGCACTGCAACAATGAGCAATTACAGCTTGTTTGCTTTAACCGTGTAGGTCCAAAAAATGAAAATAACACTTAAAGTGCGCCAGGACTGTGCTACTCATTTTCAACGCTTCGAAAAATACGTCTGGAAAAAGCTCCCGTTACGCGAGCGTGACGTATGTGCGACTTCGCGGAGGCACCTTTTTCTCCTCGACGCGATAGTTCGCGGTATGCGAAAATCGTTGCAAGAGCAGCGAGAAGCAAAGTCGCGGAAGCGAACACGTGACCTGCTCCGCAAGTGAAGTAGCCAATCAACACACTGCATGGAGGAGCTGTAGTGGCGCGAACGCGCCGCTGGAGCGCGAATCGGATATCAGTGGAGAGCCAGTCCGCGTCGGTCTCGCCCGAGATCAAGTCGAACTTGGCAAAAGGAACCCCAACAACTTGCCTTTGTTCAGAACGGAGACCCTACATCCATCTTGTACATATAAGGGACCTGCTACGTTATCCGCTACCCAGCGACGCTACAGTCTGTCATGGTATTTTACCTTAGCTTTGTTTTAATCACGAATCGGTTGCGAAAAGTCGTCGCATACATTTTTAATCTTGAAACGGGATACATTCTGCTCCTTCCAATTATTTTACATATAAATAACAACAATAGTATTATTTGGCTACCTCTTCCAACAACATTTTCTCGGGAACTCCTGAGTCGAAGGGGACGAAGAGAAAGCCGCGTACGTTAGAAACATTCGCCCGTCGAGCGACGGTAAGCGTGGCAAATTGCACAATTTCTTTTAAACGTAACTATGAGGAAAACTAATCATTTCTACTTGGAAGGAACTACGAAAAGTACGAGTTCAACATCGAGTGAGTAAATTCCACTCATTTTATATTCCGACTATTCTCTTTATGGTAAAAATAGTGCGCAGTTCACAAAATGATTTTTATAGTTCTTTTTTAATTGCTTTAATTTGCAAAACGTTTCAAGCCTGCAACAACTTCAAAATAATTAAATAAGTTATATAAAGATAAACATAAAGCCCTTACGCATGCCTACAATTTTTATTTAATCCTATAATTCCTTCAAAATCTCAAAACACTGATAAATAAAATAAATAAGTTGTGGAATTATGCATAATTAAATTAATCATAATTAAATTAGTTGTGAAGCTATTTTTGATGACATATAGTATACTTTTGATTAAAACATACTTTGGATAGAGAATAGGTAAAAAACAGATGAATATATTCTTCCATATATGAGAATCCAGTGTACAGTGAAAAAGCAGTGCACTCAAAGCCCAACTTGTACAAGAGAGGCGAATAATCGAGGGAAGACGTAAACGCCGAGCGCTGACCTAAGTGGCCTAAACTCCGGGACTAGAGAAAGGCTTTGGCGCTCACTCTGGCCCGTCGGCCCACCCCACGCGTCCGAGTTTAATGGGGAGATTAAAGGAGGTAGGACGAGTTTATCCGCGCGATCGCTAAATCCTTTCCTGGGACCAACAGCAACAACGCGGCAGCACGGGAGCGGCTTCCGAAGCGCGGCAGATAGGGAAAACACGCGACGACATCGGTGCACTTCGGTCGGCTCGGCATGCAAAGGCTAGGGAAGGAGACGAAAAAGCACCAGACGGATTATTCGCGCGGCGACTTGGCCGAGCCAATAAAACTGACCTACTTTGCCATCAGACGGCATAAGCGGCAGCGAGAACTCCTGACTCTGTCTCCGCCCACGTCTAAACTTTGACGTGCTAGTTTTCCCGTCCCACCACTGATGCCTGCGTTTACTCGCGGATTCTCATTCCGCGGATCACTCGTGCAGGATTCGGCACAAGGTTGGCAACGCGGTCGTTGAGCTTCCGCATTGATTAAATCCGGGTTACACCCACGACTGGCAGCTATTCGAGATATGATGTCGGAGCAGGTTTTTCTCCAAGCCATTGTTCTTCGGCGGTGCAGTTGAGTGTGTCTAGAGTCCGTCGGCCGCGCTTTTCCTGGATTATCGTAACATACGTCATCGACAAGTCTGCGCGCTGCGTTGCTGAACTGTCGCGGCTCTCCCTATCGACAGTGCGTCGCTCACCGTCTGCCACATGACAAATCCTTTTCTCTAGCGCGCTTTTCCTCCGGTGCTGCGGGGATTTTCATTTATCAGCATTCGCCGAACGGAGCATTTATCACAATGATGGAACAGTGGCCGAGCGAAAGCGAGGCAATCGCAGCCGCCTGCGCAGCCGACGCAGTGTGGCTTTCAAATTTTTGTCAAAGTTTTAAATGGTATAGAATAAGGAAAATTCGTTCCGAAGGTCGATTTCGACAGTAACACTGTACCAAGAAAATCGGTTTGAGTCTTTTCAATATTATTGGAGAAATTAATTAGTATTGCGATAGATGTTTACGCTTAACCGAGCATTTCATATGGTATAAGAAGGCGAATCTAGTTAGACACACATTTCAAGTGAACTTACATCGATTTTCTTCATAACACGTCACCTTGAACACGTTTTAGAGCTAAATTCTTTTTCGCTTTCGAAATGATGAAGTGGCTGTCCAAAGTTTGTTCTGGAGTAAATATTTTACACCAACTTTTCTAGTCATTCTCCGTGCTTAATGTACCTACAAATATTGACGTAGAATAAAATAAAAAAGTTACAGGAGACATTTATATATAACAAGAATCAAATTGAAACAATTCAGTTAGGTTAGTTAGCAAATACTGCGAAGACGAAGCCTTTGAAACTATTTCAAAGGCTTGATTTAATTAAAAAAACTATGTACAAGTCAAACACAAGATAAAAAGAGTTTGATTAATTAAATTTTGTATAAAACCGTAAAGATGCACATATTCAAATATATATTTTTATATAAAAATAAAATTATACATATATTTTTAAAATTAAGACCTGCAAAAATAAAATTTATGCGGTTATTTAATTTTTGCATTAAAAATATTATATCTTATGTTGATATAATTAAAATCACTTTATCGTAAATAAACTTTGTAATCTTTTTCCAATATAATACGCAGTAATTAAAGCATAGTCAACATCGAGGGGAATATTGAACAAATTAATTACTACTTTACACCATAGAAAATATTTGACACCTAACGACCCTTCATAGTAATTAACGAATTGAAACAAAATTTAACTCATAATATTACCGCATTCTATTTTTTATCGTTTTCCGATAAAATATTCGCATAGTTTGAGGAAAGAAACCGACGTCTTTCTCGCCATTCCAGGTTTTAAAGATTATCGAGAACGAGTTTATTGAAGCATCAAGAGCTAGTTTCTCAAGAAAGCACAATGCCCTGACGAGGGGATCATAAAAGCACGTCAAAAGATTGGAAAAATGTAACAGTATTATGGATGCGACCGCATAAAATAAAATTCTGAAGCATTCGATGGGGGTTGGAGAAACGAAAGAGAGGAGCCGAGAGGAGAAGGATTGTCTCGAAATACATTGGGGTGCCTCTCGAAAGCGCGAGCGCATCTGTCAATTTAATTACCTGAGAGACTGTAGCGTATCTACTATGCATTATGGACTTTCGTAATTCTCTCGATTGTACTCTGCGAGATACGCCCGTGCATTACGACTGGTGAGATTGCAGCTGTTTCGTAAACTGCACAAGTAAAATGAAGCCGCATTTCATATAACTGGGGCAATATTAGTAATATGATAACAGAACAGGTCTTATATTCACTTTTTATCGCATAATAGATGCAATAATTTTATTCTCGGATTGTTGGGCAGGACGTTCTGCTCCGGTAAATTTTATGTAATATAAAATGGCCAGGATAAATTTGGTGCACCTTTTCAATGTAATGAGAACACTTTATTCGGCGTAGACCGTCGTAATGATTCCGAATTATACTCTGACTGGTCTAGCAGATGGTACTGTGCTTCGTTTCCCAGGCGTACAAATTGATTTTACTCGCAGGTATTCGGACACTTCAATTTTTTCGCTCGATGCACGACAGCTGCTACTTCGTACCCTCGTTTTTCACCCGGCTCAATTTATGATTTATCTCTCGTAGTAATAATGTAATACTGTCAAAGAATAGAGGGAAAATCTCGGAGAAAATCTACTAGAATGAAGCGGGAACTTTAATTACAAAAAGAGTCTAAAGTATTTCTAATGAGTTCCCTCATTTGGCTAATTTACGGTAAATAAATCGTCAGGATACATAAAATTCCCGAAGGCCGGCCCCAGGGGCGCAAAAAGAGCGACAAACAGGAACATCGCGTCGGAAAGTATATTTTATGGGAACTCCTTGAAATCTTCTCCGATGGCTCGATTTGAAACACGAGAGCTTCCGTATCTCATTTTATCGCCGTCGACACGAACGTTTGCTCTGCTTGGAGTATTCAGCGAGTGCAGCCACACAGCGTCGTCCGATGATCGTCGAGAAGGAGCAAACACGAGCGCCGGCGCGCAGAAATAGTACGGCAGCCTTGGAGGAATCGAGGGGCCGCTCCGATGCGACAGTTGCTTTATTTATCGAGGCCCCTATTAGGGGCCGCAAAGCAATTTCATCACTCGGCGCCTCGCAGAATCGCCAGGGCGCTTTCGCGCGTAAACACCGTTAGCGGGCCGTTAGCACCTCTCGCGAGAAAACGAGACTGGGGAAAGGCGCCAAGTGCCGGAGGTTAACTCCCGGAGCAGTGCGTGGGTCCGGGCTACGCAGTTAAAAGCGCATTTCGATCGAGCAGCCCGCGCCGGCCTGACGCGCCGCATTCGTTGCTCATTAAGCGGGACGCGCGTAACACGCGGAGGGTCGCCTCGCGCACGTGCTCCGCCCCTCCGCCGGGATAACGGCGCCGGTCCCCGCCCACCCCTCGTTAACTCGACATTAGTGTTTTGCGTGCCCTCGCGAAATTATGAGGCGCGCCGCGCGCGTGTCTATGCGGGGCAAAGCGCGATATTGATGAGTGCCCCACGTCGTTTCCCCCTTTCTTCGCACTCCTTCGCACGCGCCTCGCCCTCGCGACCTCCGGCAGCTTTTTCCGCTGTGCCTCGGTGGTAAAATCCTCCCGCGGCCACCGATGACACGCCCCGTGTCATAACCTGTAACTCGCCGGAATCTCGGCTGCTGAAAAGGTATGATACAACACTTGCCCGCATGATACAATACGATTGTAGGCGCTGCGTAAATATTCATGATCTTGACTGACAGGTACGGCTGCGAATCTGAAACTCTAACAGTTTCGTTCGATGGTACTGAATAAAGCAGGTAATTAGGATCCGAAGAAACTCGAGAGCACGTAAAAGTAGACGAGCCGCCTTGATTACGCGGTATTTACTTGTTAGAACGTTGTAGAGGAAAGTTGGCGATTTAAATTGTGAAAAGTCCTTTACGAGTACCTACAACTGTGCCATAAAGCGTGAGTTTTAATTGATACATTTAAATAATGTATAAGGCTGACCTGGAGAGCGAGGAGAAAGGCAGCGGGGCTCGCGTGCTTACCGGTCAATAAGCTTGATAGACCACGCGAGAATCACATCGCTAATCACCCGATAGAATTACGATCGAGATCGAAATTCTGACTGAGAAGTGGAATGCCGCGACGCTAGCCCCCAAGCGTATAATAGAAGGGAGCTTATCGTGCATGCAGGGGCTTTAACTAGAGGTTTTCGGTTTTAGGCCGGATACAAAGGCCCGAGGCTCCCGAGTCCAGAGCAACACGTGCTTCGGCGATTCAGCCGAAAGAAGTGCCGAATTATCCCGCCGAACGTGGATTCCACAGCTTGCGCGGAAGTAGTGCACCCTAGAATAATAAAGGTATATTGCGATCGTTAATACTTTCGAGTGGCGCTGTTATTCTTGAATAAGTAGCTTGCATCCGCTATAATTTAGAGTACCGATAAACCTGCGCACTATTGAACTTGCGTAAAAGCTGTGTCAACGACTAATAAAATAACTTAGGAAACGGACTTTTAAAAAGATGCCAGAAATGACTGTGGAAGCATTCGGGCCATAAAAAAGCGCAGAATTTGCATTTAGCTTACAGGGAATTGTGCCTAATGCCACTGGGCGAAGAGCGAGATAGCGAAGATGAGCCGGGAGGCCAGATAATAACGCACATTGAGGAGGCGGGCTGCGTATTTTAAATTCGAAGTCTATGGGCCGCTGCATATCCTGAGAGAACTTCATCAGGTTTACGTCCGACAGGTCAATGGCTTCTCCGCCCGCACACAAGCCTGAGACGGCAACCTCGCGCCCCTCGCCCATCGTAATGAACGATCGATCATCGTCGTTCTAGCACCGACAAAGATGGAGATATTATTGTGATACGAATAGAATATTACAGAGCGAATCTTCTATTGTTAACCACACTCTTCAAAATTATATTAAGACACTTGGAATAAACTAATATATTTTAGAATCGAATCTATTTTTATATTTTTATATGTAGAATTTTAGAATAGTTAGACTCCATCTTCCACCTGAAATTAAATTTGAAAAATTTTAAAAAGTACAATTTTCTATTCTTAACTCAAAATATTCTATAAATCATAATTAAAACATGAAAAAGTCAATATGTTGTAAAAAGCTGAACTCAAGAAAATTGTCTTAAAATAGGTTCGTTATAATGCATCCCATTATGTGGCATCGTTAGATGACTTTCTTGACATTTGCGTTTTAGATGAGCAAAATTAAGTTCTTGATCTCTAAAATATAGATATTCTCTTCGTATCCGCCACCAATCACCATATGATAAAATAATATCTTGAAAAGTTTATTATGATCATTTTAATTTCACTATTAAAACAAAACCTTACTAAAGAATTTGATCCTGAAACTTAATTGGTCACAACTGTGTAGAAGATCCCTAAAACAAGTTAAATTATCTTTATAACTATTAGCTATGAAGTCTTTCTCTATAACTGTCCTTTTGGATATGGCTCTTCATTTCTATACATTCTTAGTGTATATTATTTAATAAGTTACAGTTATCACAAACAACTAACGTTGTAACTAACTAATTTCTTACTAACAGGATATTCAGTTTTGTGATCGGAATATATTTATTTTGTTTTGTTTCTTAGTTATATGTGAGTTCGAATGCTTGCACTATTACTTAAAATACTACATTAATTCTTAGTATTGACATCGATGAGATGTCACTATTTTGGTCACGCATAATCTTCAAAGTACTTTTAATATCTAGTCTTTTAAGAATTCCATAATTTACAGAGCCCTGTATACACTAGGTTGAATTTGTACTTTGGAAGTATTTACAGTATTACTTGACTCACACCCCAATTTTTGGCCACTCGAACTTGTTAGGTATTATACATAATATACTGCAACGACGCGACATAACATTATTACTTTCAGAATTATTTTGATACACTTATTATAAACAGGATTACTTTTTTAGAAGATTTAAAAATGATCATTTTCATATTCTCAAAAGAAAACTGAATACCAGACGTATTAGCATGCCTTTAACTATTTACATTAAATTACTTTTGTCATAAACAGCATTAGATCTTATATGTAATTTTTAATTAATGCTTTTGAATGATTTTGAGTACTCTTCGGTTCATAGAAAATCGTAGGCTTTGTTAGTATTATCATGGATAACATGACCCGTAATGCTATATGATGCATTAGGCGGCTCAACATCGGAGTGGTCAACGCACTCGCCTTCAAAGCTAAGGGACCCGAGTTCAAGTCGGGTCATTGCAGCATTTGCCTTTTTCAAAAATATCTTGTTTGAATTATAATGCAACAAAACATACTGTAATACTGCATTTATCTTGAAATCCATTTTTAAAACATTTCAGAATATTATTTAATTATAAAAATCATTTTATCTGATAAAATGTATTGCTTAATAAGATTCCAGTCTACAATTTAAAGAAACAAGATTTTTTTACAGACATTCTTTCAACTGAAAGTTGCGGTTTCAACCAAAGAAAAGATGTTTTATATTTAATAGTTACTTTGACGAAAAATTATACATTATGACCCATCAAAGGGTAGAAAATCAAGCTAAATAGTTCAATACACCTGTTTTGTTTTTGGTGATATCAAAGAGTGTCATATATTATAAACTGCTAAAATTACATAAAACTATAACTGAGGATCTCTATCGACTGCAATTGATGTGCTTGAGTCGTGCATTAAAGAAAAATCAGTCTGAAAATTTTGAAAGACAAAGAAAAGTAATTTTTATATTATTCATAACGAGTATCGTTTGTTTCGATCAATGACTTGTAACTTATGTAAGCATAAACTCACATCTTACGAAGATTAATGAAGATTATGTTATAGAATAGATTGATTCGTAGATTTAAAAAAAAGACGATAAGTTTTTTGAAACTTATAGTTCGTATAGTTCATCGAAAGATAGGTGAAAGTATATTGAAAAGAGAAAACTAATATTTTAATTACTGTCTTAATTGGTCTAAAAACTCGAATTAATTTAAAAGCTTACTATATTTTTCAATTACGCATTTACATTAAATACAGTTGAAATAATCTTAATATTATAGTATTTAAATAAATTAAAAGCTGCAAAAAATGAGCCCATGTAGCATTTCTTTGCAGGACGCAAGCTCAAAGTCATATAATGAAGACATGTAAGTAATTCTATCACAATGTTAATTGCGTATTGATATTCTTAGGTCACGTGCATGACGACAGGTTATGTATGACACTCGATGGTAGCGTAAAATACTTTAATGTTTTGCGATGACACGTGGAAATTACAACACAAATATTTATCACTATGATTGCTATCAATACTTAAAACAATAATTAAAATTGGTTTTACATTTATCGATCTATTTGCGAAGTATGAAATTCGATTGTGATCCCGCCATATGTCTATAAACATTTTCCGCTCGCACATTCATCTAAATCCTGTCGAAATTCAATATTTTCTCTCTAAACAATCCGATAGTTTCTTCCTGGTAAAAAAAAATATCGCGCGAAACTTACTGTGTCCATGTGCTATTATGTCTTGTAGATGTTGAAAAAGCTTTTTTTGTGCGTGATGCACAAATCGATAAAGTTGAAAAAAATATCGTTTCGGAAACAGCAGAAAACTGAAGAAACATGTTGAGAGTTGAGACTACTTACGATCTCGCATGCTATGAGAAAGATTTCTTCCAACGCCCGAAGCTCACACGCAAGCACTTATATAAGTATAACGGGCTGCTCTATGTCCGAGAAAAAAATTCTGGAGGCCTATTCATATGTTAAATATCCGTGACATTGTAGACAGTTATTACGCATAAATAAATTTAAGCGAACGAAAGTAGAATATTATTTGTCAGCAATCACCTCAGAAATCAAAGGAAAATATTTTATAGCATATAATATAATTATTTACATATAATTATTATATATATATATATATATATATATATATAATCTATTTTAATAACGTAATCTTTTTTAGAGTTTACTACAGTCTATATATAGGTTTCTTGTATATCTCATTTATTCAAATTTTTTGTCACAGATGTTTAAAATGTAAGGGATAATTAGTGTCAACTCCCCTCAATTGAATATTTTTAGGTTTTTATACTAAATCATTAATATCCATTTTCTACTAGAAGTAAAATAAGTAATAAATTCAAGCATTGTATTTTTTAAACAAATTTTATTCCTATATTAGGAGTAATATCTAGCTGATATTTTAATAAAAATACTACATAGAGTAATTTTATGTAACTGACTATGTAGTGATACTGTATACGTTGCTAATAAAATTTATAAACTATTTAAAGGAATTAAGCAGATGCACTAGATATCCTAGTATTATTGTATCATTGCAAGCACACATTTATAATGAGCACCCATACGACAAAATAATGGCGTAAATCATGAGGGGAGACGGGAAGCTTTGTTCATAATTAATAACGACACTGGAGGGTGAATCGCATATAAATAATAATTAATTAGATTAAGCTTAGTGACGAATGTGGTGACGAATGAAGCATTTTATAATTAAAATAGAATAAATAACAGTATTGACAACGCATTGACTACCTAGTTCCAAAGTTTTCTGATTCAAAATAAAAAAGCCGTATAAATTGAACTGTCAGTCACATGAATTTTAAGCTTTAAAGCAATAATCAATACAAAAGCTTATCCAAGTGTTAAAGAAACATGTTTAGATTTTAGTTCGTATTACTTGGTAAATCAAATATTTGCAACTGTTTTAAACAGATATAATGAATAATCACTGAGCCATATTTATGAACTTGCATTTATTCTAGCGAATCCAGAAGCCATCAGAAAAATATAATGCCCGCTATTCTTTCCACGAACCCCACAAATTGGAACGAGTCGCTGAAACAATAAGCCACAGTGCGGAGGGTACCTCGGGCATATAAAAATCACATAATTACAAATGACTGAAGCAGAACGCGAGTAACAATCCACTGAGTTGAAGTGAAACAGTGCCGACTACATGTAGTCCGAATCGAGGATGGCATAGCGTGAAAAAATAATTAAGCCCGTTACTTCTCCACCAGTCCAAGTATTTAGTAAGAGAATTTCTAAACTTCTTCGAAGGTAAATCTTTGTCACATTTTCATGTTACTATCGTCATAGGCCTTGATATGTATACATATAAGTAATGAACTCTCGATGCCAATGTTATCTCTCGTACAACTGTTTTGGAGCTCAATTTTTTTCAAGATGGTATATCTTACAAATCTCACAAAGAATTGTTAAACAAGCTTTTTAAAAAAGCTTTCTAAGCATGATATACCTTTATGCTTAAACCAAATTGTAGAATATCGAATTTATGCCGTCGAAATCCACAAGGGAATCGCGAGCCTCTTTGCAGTCGTCAATCCTTACATGCTAGGATTTTAATATATGCGTCAGTGTGAGAACCGATCATAGCCTTGGCGAGAGATTCATCTCCTGGACGTAATGAAGACCACAGAATGTACCGCAAGCAATAATCGATCCGGGATGGGCGATTGCAGTGCGTTTGGAGAGATTGAGCTCTTGAGTGATATGGTATAAACTTTTCAAATCCTAATCAACTCGTGATTATACCTTTTAAACACTAGGTAACAACATTATAAATTGTGAAAATTTATAGATTTGTATGATGGAAGATGCTTCCTAATTTTTGTTCGTTCTAGTTGCTGATAGAATTATACTCGTACTTTTCGTTATACTTAAATAAATTGATTTGATTTTTTTTATTAGATACAAGATTTATCGTAACCTTGAGGCGCAACCCCATCTGGTTTAAGAATAATAATAGAGAAAGAGAGCCATATAGACTTATATCCGTAGCCTCTTAAACATTTTCCTCACTCCACAGAAGCAATCCTGACCAAATGCTAGAAATCTTTGAGATTTAAGATAAAACTGATTAAATAGATTACGTTTAAAGAATAGGTATACAATTAATTATAAAGCGATAATGTATACGAATGCGATTGGGTTTATATAAATTGCTACTTCTTAACAATATTATATAATTATTAATAAATAATTAGTAATATAATGTTCTTCTAGCTTTCCTGAAATCCAGTAGTTTTGTATTCTTCTTAAATATTTAGTATTTCACATTCATTACAATTCAAATATAAAACATATATTACCTAAAATGCTCTTATAGTAATACATCAATTTTGTTATAACAATTATCTAAATTGATTTTTGCTACTAAAATAAATATTAACAGAAATATATAATTAAATAATGAATTAAGAACAAAGTATTTTTGTAGAAAATCATAAATGGTAGTTCTAATATTTCATTATTCCTTAATTCAATTAGGATTTAATGTTTCTAACTTTAGAAGAAGATGAAAGTACCAGTAAAGTTGGTAAATCGATACTACAACTAACTTCTACGAGTAGCATACAATAATTACTTATTCAATATACCCATTCCAATATTGTTTCTTAAAGTTTGAAGTTTTTCGCAGTTTCTACTATAAGCTAGGTAAGTTAATATTTTAATTAAAAATTTTTAGGCTAAACCTGACTATATGAATTTAGTAAATATTTGATTTAGTTCTAAAGTATATTTTACTGTTGACTTTGTCTACTACGACGATTCATTTTTATTAATAGTATAAAAATAATCGAACTTTATTAGAAAAACAAATACTTATATGTATTATATGTTAAAACTTTAATAGAATATTTAACACAGATAAGACGAATTTGAACACCATTTGATAATCCATTTTCCTAAATCTCAATACTCGCAGTTTTAGCTGTGAATTTACAATTTCTCTACTTGATCGCAACTTCGAAAATTTATGTCTTGACATCTTGTTCAACTCTCTGAAGCCTGTAGCCTTACTGCTTTATGTACGTATAGTAAACGCATCTCCTGAAGTATATACCTTGCGCAATCTCGAGGTACGTCATTGTGCCGGGTGCTTGTTACACAGGCCGGTATCTTGTATATGTTGCCAGTCTCCACGATGAAGCTTTTCCTACATGCAAAATCTAATCGCAGCAGGGGCACGACCCCGACAGTTATTATTAGCCGATATTGCGCAACGTGTCGCGGAATATTTGACCCCTCGATTCGTGTGTTACGATGTTGACTGCGCAGGTGGCCACTTCTGCTGCAGCTGCGTGTAGGAACCCGCACACGGGCTGTTTAGTTTCGAGAGCTTTTTGCAGAGATTCAACAATCTTGCCAATTTACAATTTCCAGATTACAATGGATATATTTAAATTATACGATCGAGGCTTTTCTGGGTGTAGAATGGTCATAGTTTCTTTTTACATAAGTAATGAAGAAAAAATAAATCACCTTAATCAGAAAAAACAGATGAAAGCATCATTTTGCTTTACACGTCAATTTGGTATTGGTCGTATTTGCGTTAAATCTATGACCCAAAAGCATATATATATAGGTGAAAAACACTAGCGCCTTAAATAATTTGACAATGATCAAAAGTGTGTGCAACGAAGAGTCGTTCGATTGCCGGGAGGCGTCGGAGATAGGAAGGGAACAAGAGAAGCGATAGGGAAACAGGAAGATGCGAGCTACTGTACGGATATCAAGGGGTACGGCATAGTCAAATCTGGCAAAACCAGGTCGAATGGGGGAACATGTGTCGAAGCCAGCAGCTCATCTACTCGATGCGTGCAACATGACCGATTCTACTGTATATGGCAATCTTTAATCTATCCCCCTTTTCAATCTAATATTTAGTTTACCTTACCAAGTAAATATTTTAATGAAAAAGAGCATGCAAAATAAATAATCGTGGGAGTATCCACAACAAAGATTATGTACGTTATTCAATCGCGTTAGTACACAATATTTTTCCATGCAATGTAGATCTTCCACGCATTTTTATCACTACATTCATTACCTCAGAATTGCATTAAAAAACTCTTAATGATCCTTACACACATAATTTCCAATATTATAAATGTATTACGTTGATCTTTTATTTACAGCAACTGTGTGAAATTATAAATATAATAAGCTATCAATTATACTTTTTATATTATTTTCTGAATTATTATATTATTTACGTGAATGATTTTAACTTTTCCGTATATATACGATGACTTTAAATGATCGTTTCCTATAAGGAATATCCGTAAATCTAATGAAGAGTGCACTTACACTAAATATATACATATAAGGTTGGCAAATATCTCTATTCCGCTTTTTTGCTCTGTATTCAATGCTTTATAAAAAGTGTTACAGTGATCGGATTTAGTTCAAATATGCAGCGTTTTGTTCGATAATCTATTTCCATCTAGACGGCAACTTCATAATACCCCCCTCGTAGAAGCCCTCCTCCTTATTTGCAAAGAACTGGGACAGCCATTTTTCACAAGCCTCTTTTGAGTTCAACTTTACACTACCAAGGGCGTTCGCCATAGACAGGAACAGGTGGTAATCACTTAGCGCTATGTTCGGACAATATGGTGGATGCAACAAAACCTCCCATCCGAGCTCCCGTAGCTTCTGAAGAGTCATCAACGAAGTGTGTGGTCTGGCGTTGTCCTGGTGGAACACTACACCCTTCCTGTTGGCGAATTATGTATCACCTGGATCGCAGTAGATGGTAGAATTAAGCGGTTGGCCATATGGGAGCAGTTCATACTGGATGATCCCCTTTCAATCGCACCAAACACACAGCAAAACCTACCTGGCCGTCAATCCCGGCTTCTGGGCCACTGTTTGGGACGATTCACCGGCTTTCCACCACGACTCTTTTCGCTTGATATTGTCGTATGTGATCTATTTTTCGTCGCCAATCATCATCCCCTTCAAAAATGGGTCGAGTTCGTTTCGTTTCAGCAACATATTGCAGGCGTAGATTCGGTCCAGAAGGGTTCTTTGAGTCAAATCATGCAGCACCCAAACATTGAGCTTTTTTTTGTCTTCAGCGTTCTGCAGATGGATTAAAATGGTTTCTTGACAAACTCCCATCTTCTGGGCGATGTCATGAGATGCTACATGCCAGTCTAATTCGATTTTTTCCATGATTTAATCGGTATTCATTGTCACAGGTCTTCCACCGGCTGACTTAAAATAGCGCGAATTTCGTTATGCGTTAGTGAACTTCATGTTATGTTGAACGCAATATAAACTAATCTTGCATAGCGTCATTTTGTAGGTTATATCAAGACCTTTTAAATAGTGTGTAGTATTGCCAGATACGAGCTCTGTAGCGCAATGTACAGAGCCGCGAAATTCAAAATATAAAAAGGCGGAAGGGAGATATTTGCCAACCTAGTATAGTTTTTCATGAATAAGAAAAATATAGTAAATGTACGAAAGCAAGAAATCATTTTACCTGGCAAACCCGAAATGAGCTTTGCTCACGGGCAAACCGCACACACCCCACTACCGCGCCGCGCCGCCACGAAGTGCCCTTATTAATAACTCCACCGCATCGGAGTCACCGCGGCCGACGGCACAGAACCCGGCGAACTCGCCGAGCCTCATGGCGAGAATATCTGGCCCCTTATCGCGGTCCATCTAGACCCTTCCTATCCAAATTTGAAGGCGATTTTTGACCTTCGAACTTAGGGCGGCCTTATCATGAAGGTCGAACCCAAAAGAAAAAATAAAATAACCCCGCAGTGCAAGCGTTGCGTGTGGTTTGGCCATACAGCCAATTACTATCGCGCCAAATGAGTCTGCGCATTCTGTGCTAAAGACATCACACTGTGAGCTCCCCCCCCCCTCCATAGCAGTAGCCAAAATCCCGCTCTAGCTACCTCCGCTTCGTTATCTCGACCCATTGTCAGGCCGGCCCGAACTTCTGCCCCCGCTCCCCCACCAACCACTCTCCGCCGCCCCACTGCGCAAAAATCTTTCGCAGAATTGCTAAAATCAGCACCTCTTGCTCCCCCAATAATCTCTGCTCCACCCCCCCCTATCGTAGACCTTATTCTCATCAAACATACCAGCTCTCTTGCTAACCTCAGTCTTATTCCAACTTTCCTCCGACTATTTACCGGTCACTTTGAATATCGCCTGCAGCTACTCCGTCACTCCCCAAACGGTTGAATACATTGACTGGCTTCATCTCAGATTCCTACTTGAATCCTCTCCTTTCAAGTACCAGACTCTGAAAAATCCTCAGGACATTGACACCGCCGTTAAGAACCTAACCGCAGACATTACAAATTCATCGTCCCTAGCTACTCAGTATACTTCCGTCCGCACCCGCGCCAACCTATCCGATCATATCCGATCAATGATGCGCGACAAAAATGTCACGCGGAAAAACTGACTACGCTCTCGTGACCCAGTACTTAAAACTAAATTCAATCTTCAACAAAGACTCAGGGAAACGTTCCGCGACTTCGGAAGTAAATCTTTCAATAGGTTTATCGAGGAGGCCGAAGAGTATCCCAAGAGTGTCTGAAAAGTTGTCAAAAAGCTCCGTAACCGCCAACCCGCACTAGAACAAAACGGTACTAAATATTATCTTGACGAAGATAAAGCCGAGTATCTTGCTTCCTCCTTCTCAAAATAATCCTCTCCTCTTCCGAGCGACCCAGAAGACTCCATTCTTCACAGCAATATTTCAAAGACGGTAAGCAATTTTTTCCCATCGGATGAAATTTTCCATCCCACCTCCATCCGAGATTGCCAACATCCTGCGGACACTCAAAAACCGTAAAGCTCCCGGTAGCGATGGGATCAGGAACAATGTCCTAAAAACTCTTCCGCGCAAACACGTTACCGCTATATGCAACATCGCTAACGCTATCATGCGCCTACAATATTTTCCTTCTGCCTGGAGGGAGGCTACTGTCATCTGCTTACCGAAGCCATGCAAACCCCTATCCTCCCCGTCCAGCTGCAAGCCAATCAGCCTCTAGAGCGCGCTAAGCAAAGTCGTTGAAAGGCTTCTCCTTAAACGACTTTCTGCTCATGTCTCCACACACAACATTCTTCCTGAATGCCAAAATGGCTTCCGTGCCCAACACGCAACGACTCACCAGTTGCTATGCGTTACCGTACTGCTCTGTAATAGTTTCAACAAGAGATGGTTCTCTGCTATGCTCCTAGTAGACGTTCTACAAGCGTTCGACAGAGCCTGATACGACGGTTTCATTTTCAAATTAATAATTTGAAATTTCCCCATTATCTAATTGGCACATTTAAATCGTATCTCTTAAATCGATCCATTCGTGTTAAAATGTGCCTCGCGATCTCCAAACCTCATCCTATCTCTGCCTGTGTGCCGTAAGGCTCAACCAGTTTCCTCCTTGCCTTCTCGCGTGGTATCGCGAAAATCGCCATTCCATTAATGAGTCTAAATTTGAGGCTATCTTCTCTCGTAGACGCAAACTCCCTCCCCCTATTAAGGTTGGCGATCACACTATCCCATGGACCTCCTCCGTAAAATAACTGGGAGTTACTTTTGATTCCAAGCTTACTAGGCGCCCTCACATCCTAGCCACGCGACACAAAATTAACGGAACCTTTATTAGCCTAAAACCCTTCATCTCTAACAAAAAAATCTCCTAAACCAAGCTACGGGTCTTTAAGGCCATAATTGTAATAACATAATTGTAATAATGTACCACTATTTGGGCTACAACTCGACCGAACAGACTCAACCTTCTCCAAGGGTTCTTCATGCAGCTCCTTCGTGCCACTATAGGCTACTTTTGGATCGTTCGAAATGCCCAAATCTTTCGAGAAACAGGTCTTCCCACTCTCGCTGGTGCCGCCGCCAAACGCGCGGCTACTCTTCGCGACTTATAAACCGACTATTCCTAACCCGGGGTGTAGTCCCTCCACAACTACACTCCTAAATCATATGACCTAGTAATCAGGCCTTGCAAGCTGGGTTACTAAGCTGCTTCTCGTTTCGCTATTTTGCGAATTGTGAGTGCTTTTCAGCTCCCCACTATTCCTTGTCTCCCCTGCTTCCATCCCTAATTTCTTCCTTACCCATTTGCAATTCTTCTTGGGGTTAGAGGCCGTTTGGCCTGGCGCCCCTCCATTTGGAAGGAGTGTTTAGTCTGTAAAAATCCGACACTACCCATCCGATTGGCTCCCATCGTGCCCTTCGGTAGGGTGTCTTTTAAAAATTTCAACCTCCCAGTGGCTTACCACAAAAAAAAACGAGCCTCATGGGGATTTGTCCGCCAAGCATCCGCTCTTCGGATCTCTGATTCGCCGTAAGTTCTAGCGTATGCTCTCCGAACCTCTGACTGGCCGCAAAGCCTGGCACTCAATCTCGGATCCCGTACTGGCCGCGAGGACTGAGGCTCGTCCACCGAACCACGAGTCCAGTGACTCTCTCACCCCACTAGCTAGTTAGGGCCAGCCTTGTGGGAAGGACTAAGGTAGTAAATGAACATTCTAAGAGATCATTTGATACACCAGTTCCCCCGGGACAATGGGTCAGGTTTCTGAGAAGTGAGGTGGGGAATCTCTTGGTCCGAGATTGAATTACGAACGGAGGACCGTGAGGTCCCACCGCCTAGTGCCTCCTCTGACCCCTCTACTGTCAACCGGAAACACGGCCACAAGGCCTGGGACCAAGTCGGTCCCTGGAGCTCACCGCCTTCATCGAACGGACTCGAAGCTGAACCCGTCGTCTCCATTGACCGACTCCTCTCCCCTCCCCCCTTGTTTATCAATCGGCCTTTATCAAGGCTAGCATGCACGTTAGGGCTATTCAGCCATAAAAGATACTACACCGAATCGGCAATCCCAGAGGCCACCCGGAACAAACACTTATATCCCTTATATGTTTACACAACTTCTTTTCACTTTATGCTCATGTTTATTTGCTGTTGATTTTTATCTTATACGTACAAATACAGGAATGGAAGCGGTCGATTTTTAGTTACAATTACATACCAAACTTAAAAAGGTTCTTAAATGCAGAACTAAAAATTCTTATTAAATGTTTCCGTTAAACATTATAATTTAAGATGAAATTTGGTACAAGAAACCAAAAAAACTTGATGTTTAATAAATATTACGGCAGATCTGTTTCATCGCTTACAACAATCGAGAGACGAATGGAAAAATTAACAAGCAACAAGTTTGATTGGATAAGTATAAATATAATTCGATCATTATACTCTGTGGAATGCTACTCTAAGCTAAACTTATGTATATTATGGAACCTGCCATAACAGTACAAATAATGCATTTGTTTGGATCTGATGAAGCGGCTAATAGAAGTAATTTTTTGACTAAAATTGTATGTATTTTTAATAAATTAAAATATTATTATACGTCTATTTGTTACAGATCGAATAACTATTTATAGCTAAAATATATATAGTGATAAACTTTGAATAAGTAATGTTTATATTGCAGTAACAATTTAAAGCCTGTGCAGATGTGTTTGCGGCAATACTAAGAATTTGGCATTTGAATAACAATTATAGCAGTTAGTAGAAAGTAAAAATAAGTGATAATGAATAACTAATCAAGGAGCAGTGTTATAAACGTTTAAGCTAATTTTCAGTAGTACAGTAACATTTCCTTATATAGAACCATCAGTTCATGAAGAGACGAAATACAAATTCAGATATTGAGAGCAGCTGGACAAATAAATATGACATAAAATTAAGTATTAGTGACGAACACAAGATAATAGATGTATATAGCAAATCTAATTAAACAATTCGGGTAAATAAATAGGTACATGAGCTTTAATAATCTAGACTTTAAAATTCAACTTTAACACTTTGTCAAACTCTAGAATTTTTACTATACTTTAGAATTTTTTTCATGTTAATTCGAAAATTTGTTCTCATATTAGATAGAATATGCTAAGAAATGCAAATTCGTCATTACGATGATGACTTTACACCTCTTCATTTCCTTGGTAGATATGGAAGTTGTATTTCCGCCTAGATTTCGACCAGATTTTTTTACTCTAGCTGGATTCTAGTTTCAATTCCGACTAGAAGCTCAAGTACCTAGCATCGCATTCTGTTATTCAATACCAAGTTGAAACGGGCTTCAAAATCGAACATTTATATTTGTTATGCGAATGAAAGAGGAAAAAATAAATAGATAGTCAATTATACTAATAATTTAATAATTATTAACATAAAATTATTACAGAGTTACATTAGTAGTTTAAAAGTTTCATTTAATCAGATATATCAAAACGTAAATTATAGAAAACCTCTGAAGAGTTTTAGATAGATTAGACAGATTAGATATTTTCAACCGATTTCAGTCATCTAGGCAAAAAAGCAGGTCTCATTTCTACTAGGGTCCTCTTATCTCTTAGGCATGATTTACTACGAGCGAGGAGCATCTCCGTACAGTGTGCAGAGATCAGGATGTGCCTTCTGCCGTTTGCTATTTAATCCAAACATCATAGACTTCTTTTTGTAAACGATCACGCACGTAAGTCGACTGTACAATGATAAAATTATTAATTAAAAAAAACTGAAACAGTATGATTTTTTTTTTAATTCATTATCTTTTTTATTTTGTATAACGAAGAGCTAAATTTTCAGCAAAAGATCGTTATTATTATGCGCTAAATTTTTGCGAAAAATAAGTTCTGTTCGCCGAATAGTTGTAGTACATTTTAAATATTTTTCAAACTTTAAATTGCAAAAAATCTTAGTTTTCTTGGCATTATCTGATTTAAATTTTTCAAAACAGGTTTAAAATTTACTTTCTTGATATTACTGAACAATCTGTTAACGGGTTTGACAGGGTTGATAAGAAAATCTATAATGCGACGTATTAGACTCCGAAGAACGTGAGCACAATCTACCGGATCATTGACTGAGCGTTCGATAGCAGGCAATTGGGAAAAAATGAGATTATTTGATTGACTAGACATACTCTGTCAGATGTATACATGTAATCCATGACACTGGACCATTGTAAATTGGGTTATTTCACGAACCCCGAAATTCAAAAAAACTTTTTCGAAATTATATAAGATTAAAACAGTAAAAACAATTTCGTGGACTAATGAATACCAAAAATTACATACGCGCATATTCTGTTGATGATATGTATTATAGAATTTAAAGGAACAAACTTATCTGTTCATCGAAGGCTAGGCTCAATATACCAAAGAAACGACGTAAAAACGCGAACTTGCGCATCTTGTTGATCCGCAGTGATCGATCGACACGTCGCATTTCCTCTATGCGCAGCTTGTCAACGAATTGACGCTCCCTTTCACTCTGCTTTTTCCCGATGAATCGGCGATTTCGGTTAGTCGTATTCCCCCTATAGTGGACAAAGCCGCCACACGAATTGACGTCTAGCACTCAGCCCGCAGTCTTCGGCATATATTTTTTTACTCCTGTTCTAAATCGTAAGCATCTTTGAAAAATATAGATACGAACACGCAAATAGCCCCTAGAGTCAAATACTAAGCATGATTGAAATCCGATAAGGTTTACATTTCTGAAGGGGTGATTCGACTGAATACAGAGAATGAGTTTTTTCACACAGTGCTTTATTCCAAGCCGACGGAGGACTTTCCAAAAGTAAGAGCAGGCGGATCCTGCGGCTGGGCGAGAAAGTTTTTTCATCGTTACCTCTTTCGCGTGAAACTAAACTGATTCTTAGAAACTCATTCTCCCTCTTAAACTCCCTCTATAAGCTTTAGTCGTAATAGAAGATTGGTGCAGCCAAATACCCACGTTACTGCGCATTCTTTTGACTACATACAAAAAAGAAGTTCTATATTTACTCTCGCGACATTATTTGGATTGTAAAATGATATTTAACCCGAAAGAAAAGCCCTTCTTTCTCCGTTTACTAGAAAAGTTGAACAAGAGGCCAGTTTTATGCTAAACACAGCCAAGTAGATACTGACCGAGTTCAGCAAAACATTTGTTTACTTGAAAGTTTGGTAATTTTTTGTGAATTTCCCTTCTAGTAGAGTGGCAGAGCTTGCTCCATTACTTTTCACATCTAGAGGTTTTTCTACCATAATGTACGCAGTAAAGAATACGCTTAGCCGTTGATTCTCGCTAAAACTGTGCACTTATTCTGAGTGACGCGAGTCCTTCTTTTACCGCGCACAAAGAGTCCGATATTTATGATTTGGCTGAAGTCGTGAGAATCTCCTTATTGTAACTCTGATTTATGTAGATCTAACAGTTTTTTCGTCTCATTAATTAAGTCGTCCGTATTCCACGTATTTAATTAAAATACAAAAACAGGGCGAGAGTTCAAGTTTCCTTTTACGTCGCGTTATCTCTACAACAGCCAATGAAAATAAAGCAATTGAATAATCAATTTCATCAGAAAAAAGGTCCTTTTGATTGAATTTCTGCTACAGTCACTTTTATAGATTAACTTTTGAAGCAATATTTTATCGGAAATCTTGTTGAATTTTTCTATAAAATCACTTTATATCCCTTTATAGACTAATCAAGAGACTTTCTATTACGTGCATAGACATTATGTATGAAAAGAAACGTGCAATGTTGTATTACGGTCTACTCAATAAGTTGCGAGTCGTATACTAAAACTTAAAATCCAAATGTCCCGCTTTACGTTCAGAAAATAAAATAATTGCTTTATACATTTGAAGCCGAGTCGCTTTCATCTCTTGACCTGACAAAGGGGTCTTCGTGCAAATCCGCACAGCCTTCCCTGTCAGCTCAACTAATAATAATTAAACAATATAAATTACCGCGAGTCGCGTGCACAGACGACTCTTCTGTAAAAAAGGACTCATGCCATTGCGTTCCAGTGTGCATCAGTGACGAAGAACTTTTGCCCATCCCCCAGCCGTCCATTCGCGTTGCACCTTTGCTCGAGTCTCACGGCGAATGAATATTCCCTCGTTTTTCATTTGAACTCGTCTCATCGCGGGGGACGCGTGCAGACCGTAAAGCCCAGTACGAGGCGGTGGGCGTCGCAATGTCCTTGCCCCGACGAAATAAAATTTTTGTTGCGCGATGCGCGGGGGTCGCGGGTGCGCCGGATTTATGACCACGGGAGCTGGCGGGGCGAGTTCTCGACTCGATGCGCGCGCTCTCCACTCTCCCTTTTGCGGATTCAGCCACGGTGGTAACGACGCGTCGAGTCTCTCGGCTCCACCTCTCCGCTCCCCCGTTCGCATGTCGAAAAATATTATGTGGATTATGCTTCCCACGGGGCCTGCAGAGATGTGTCACGGCCGAGGGATCGCCTGGCTCAAGAATCGACCGGAAAGGTTTAAATTAAAAACCACACTGGGGCTTTGGCCACTATTTTCGAGACTGAGCTCTTCGTGGATTTCCTTGAGATATTTATGATTGATTTTTTTCGCTTCGTAGAGTTATATTTTTTGAAGAGTCACGCGTATTTAAATTACTTTAAAGTAAATATGGATGTAATGTGAAGGACTGTGTATAAGATCGGATTACAAAGACAATTTTTGAAATCTTTTCGGCAACCATTTATGACCGTGAAAGAGAGGACAAAAATTACAAAATAACATTTTTTACGCTGCTACGGTAATAAAACTGAAAGTTTTTAGTTTTTTTCTTTTCAAAACTTTTTAACGCGTATTTTTGTTAATGCCACATCTATACTAGAAAAAATTTCTGTCGAACAAAAATATAAATAATAAAATTTTTGTGACACTTAAGTTTTAATTAATTTATTTTTTTTCAATAAAATCAAATTAAGAAATTTTTTTAAATTAAACTATTTAATATTTTTTAACATTTATAATATTAATTACTATTTATAATACGGCACACTTCCTTTCTACTCCTTTCATTTTCTTTATAAAAAGGTCATAACCGAAAGTGAAAGTATTTTTTGCCAATTTCTTTGTATGATTTGTAAACTAAATCAGTTTTTGTTTTCTTATTCCAAATTAAATAAAAATTTTAGATACAGACAAATATTAGTTATCTGGATAATGAGCGTAATATTCAATTTCTTTTGTTACATTTACAACTATATTTAAAGTTATGCATGCAAAATTAATAGATGTTATTGGTTTGATTATTTTAGAATAGAATATTGAACTACTTCATACTTTTATTCCAAAATTTCGACGTGTTAATTTTGAGTGAAAATTATTTAAAAATGATGCATTAGAGTTGAAATTTATAAGAAATTGTCACTATCATTTTGCATTTTTGAATTATGGGGTTATTTCCAATCTCAAATTTATCAAAAAATATTGCCTTAAGGTACTACAAAATTATGTAGGAAGTCAAGTATGAATCAATTATATTTAACTATATATTATACTCGATTATTGAATTATAAAGCGAACCGGCCTTATACGAATTTTTGGGAAAGATTATGGTTGTGTATTAATAAAAGTATTTTAGCAGATATAAAATTCAAAATAAAAAAAACAATAATAATATTGATTAAAATATCTTCAACAATAAATTCATTATAATAACATGTTTTATTAATGAAAATTCTTTACTTGAAAACTCACGGTGCCATTAAAATATTGGCATATGGAAAATGTGAATGCTTCTAATTCAACCACACCTATCTTTTCAAACAAGCTATACTGACACGTGACACTAATTTCAAGGGAGCCAACTCGTCATCAGCCACGGACAGCCTATGTAAACTTTCTATCCCACCCTTTTGTGCCATTTTGATATGTTGTACACTCAAGCCCGGCACACCCTTTTATTCGCGCGACAATGTAAACGCAACCCTCGAGCGCGCGGCTCGATTAATCGCCACGCGCTTTACGAGCGGTGCACCAGCACGACCGCCATTGTGTTCACACTCGGACCAATGGCGAGCAAAATCATCTCACGCTTTTTTCACGCTCTCTGACCGTCGCTCACTCGAGCAATGCTCCTCCCATGTCATGCGCAATTATTTTTTTCCTAGTTGTGGCTTCCCACTGTGTATTCATTTCGCTGTTTGCTTATCGAAAATGAGATCAAGTAAAGAAAGGAGAGAAACTCGCTCGATTATTTGCCTGCGCATGGATTTGACTAGCTCTGACTGTGCTTCTTCGCGCTCGGCCGCCGCGTGGGCGTTTGCTAAGCGCATTATTAGCATCTCTATTTCCCTTTATCTTTTCCTCTTTTTTCCCAGCGCGTATCCCGTAATCTACCTATTTTATTAGATCTGCTTTTAATTCTCTACTTACTATTTATCCAGCTTACTGTTTATCTGGAAATTGGAAAATTGCTTGTACAATATTTATATACTATTCTATAGATATATATTTAAACATTATAAACAGGTAAACAAATCATTAGCGGTAGGAAATATTAAAATTTATCATATATATTTTTAAATATTCTTAAATGGAATCTCTAATCTCACATTATATCGTATAGAATATACACTGAGAAAAATAGCACAGTAATTTTTACCACACTATGTGTAGTAAACTGACTACGGGTAAATGAATTTAATAAGCATTATATATTATAATAACAATGGCCATAAGTTTACTAAAAATCATTACTGCACATGTACCTTAGTATAAATACAGATTAAACATACATATAAACAGATACAATTATATTCATTCAGTCTTATTCTTAAAACATAACTGCAGATGAGTCTTAACAGATAAACCAGTATTTTTAAAGAGATATAAACTATAAACTATGCTACTTGTATTTTATTTCCTTGTTTTTACAAACTTATTGACGTAAAAAGTTTTGTTGTAAGATTTACATATTATCTTCATTGCTTAATCATCTACACTAAATGCAAAAGCTAGAAATACACTACAAGTGGTGTTGGAAGATATTCTTTCATATCTTTATAGGACAAAATACTTAGATTCGTATCGAATGCTCTCAACGTTACATAATACTTTGAAATATTGTAGCAATGATATATCTGCAGGTTATAACCGTTAAAAGAATTAAGATTCAAAGCAACAGTTAAATACATAACATTCAACTGTAGCATTTCTTCTTTTACTCAACAATGTGACAGAGCCCTCAGGTAGCCTACCACACGGCCGGCTGTGTGGGTAAACAAGGCCCCGAGGTCGCGAAAACAAAGCGCCGATCGCCGGGTGATCAACGGCTCCAAATGAGGCGCCAGCTCCCGCGTGGCCCCGAGCGCTCTTCTCCGGTCACCGGGGACGGAGACGGCCGGCACACAACACCACCCAGAGGCCGGTGGCAAGGCGTTAAGGCGACCGCGGCGTACCCGACTCGGACGGGGCCGGGCTCCGAAGAAAGAGCCAGCAGGCCTCACCGCCAGGTGGGTGTGGGGCCAAGGGTCCTTGGCAGAGCCAGCTGGCAGCCAAGGACCCTAGCGGCCCTATCTGCGCCAGCGGGTGAACTCCGGTGATCGGCCCGGGTCGAGGCAAGGGCCCCAAGTCCGGCCCGGCTTCCCCGCCATATGTAGTAGGGCGCTACGCGCCCATCAGAAGAATGCGCCCGGGTGGGGACTGTCCACCCGGACGCGAATAAATATGTGTTCCCCCAGAGCCCCGAGTATCGTTATTGAGCGTTTCCCTCCCCCCGCCATCGCAACCCGCGTCGACTGCCCCGAGGCTAGCCGCTCGGGTCCCCTCCGGGGCGACCACGAACCTGCGCGAGGGGCAGGCGGGCGCAATCAGAGAGTGGCTGGTGCTCCGGGCTTCTCCTAGGCACGTCAGCCTCGGAGAGGAAGCACCACGTCACAACTGTAACTGCAATACTCTTTATTACTGAAGTAATAATTACAATGTTACTTTTAACGGACACTTGCAAATATGATTAAATATTCAAATATTATAGAAACTATCTTTTATAATTTAAAATAAAATTTAGATTAATGATATTGTACGCTTGCATGATAAAGTTACGACACTCGGAAACAATTTACAGATGCAAATTTGCACTAAGTTTAAACATGTTACAAATTTCGGTGCCAATTTATCGCTATTGAAAGTATCAGTTTGGCGATACTAATTTCCATTTCAGTACAAACGCAGTGTTAAGGACGAGCCCTTTTTTTAACGATCGAAAATACAACAAAGCATAAAGCAAAGGTAAGCAAACAGGGACATTAATTACTCGAAACAGAGCCTCCCTTTCGAAGGAAGGCTTGCTTCTTTTATAGCTCTGGACGCATAAGTTGGGCCATTTGCCCCTCGCGCGAGAACCGGGGGAAACACGTGTTGGTTCAATGGCGGCCCTCTTCTTCCGGGGGCTCGCGTGCCTCCTCCGTATTTCCTTTTTCTGTCGCTTTGCACTCGCGGAGCACTCACGAGCCACTCTCGCCTCCCTCTCCTAATTTTTTGCAGGCCGCCCGACTGCAGCTGTCACGGATTAGCTCCGTGGCGAAGGCCCCAGGGCTCGCGAGTGCGCGCGCTCTCGAACCTCCAAAATGGCCTCCTGGACTTCGAAGCCTCGAGCCAAGTGCAATTATCCCTGTAGGGGCGAGTGCTTGCTTTAATATTTTTTCTCCTGCTCGGCGCCGTCTTTTTCTCGCTTAGCCCGAATTTCCCGTATCCTCCGTAGCGGGCAAGCGGCGAGCGGCACACCCCAGGGGACTACGTGTATTAAAGGGAGGGAAACTGCATTTTCTAGAGCTATTCTCTTTGTTCTGTTTAAAGTACTTTCTTCCACCGCTTTTGTATCCCACCCCCTTCCCCCATCTGTTTCGCGATCTTCCTCCTCCTCTTTTATTTGCTCTCACGCGCTGCTCGTTTGTTCAATTTATACAGTTTACAGCTTACACCGCCGCGACTTTTGCGCGCGTTTTTTTATGCAGACTTTCTCATTGTGCGGGCATTGTATCTTTAGTACGACTACCGTGTATACCAAATATCGCGTAATCATGAAAGGGAATACAACAAATACTGTGCAAACTTTGATAATATATTAAGTATGAATTTTATCTATAACTTAATTGTGAATGTAATATCTAGAATAGAAAAAATTTATTTATTGATTCTCATAAAACATGCACAATATTATTTTTATGGGTATTATGTAATCATTGGTAATGCGATAATGATTTACAACTTCTACAATTGAACATTATTAAACATACGATGATCATATTTATATTATGATAATAAATCAGACTCTGGGCGTTTGTTAATAATTCAATCTATTACGTGTGGTAAAACATTTTATTTACTGCCATGTATAAAGATAGCCTAAATACAATAACGATACACTTTGTTATATTAATAATGATATTTAATAACTCTTTGTTTTCTTCAACACGACATATTCTTATTACAATTATTTTGATGAATTTACTTTGTGCATAAATGTGTTTATAAAGAACGGAACAATTTTTTAATATTTAATTATGCTTTATTATTATGAAGCAGAACTTTCATCTGCGGAGGGAAGCTTGTCCGGGATAACAGTTTATTTTAACCTCCACCACACTGTGTCATGAGAAAAGTTTATTTTCATTAAGAAACTGAGCAATAAAAATTTTAATACTAATTCGACCCCCTACAACTGACGAAAATAAGTATGATATATTATCTACATTATTGACGGATGACTGGTAACGGATCTCATCTACTTACATAAAGATGTATAAATGAAGATATATGACAGAGTATGATGAAAACATTCGTCCTAAGAGATTGTTATTTTTCAATTTTCGTTTCTAACGCACTTTATTAGGCAATAAATTTCGAAGTATAAGCATTCTTCAATTACATGACAACAATTATAGTTGTATTAAAATTATAGATTCGTAAATTTGTACCAATCAGTTATCAAATGTACGATTATAAACAACAATAAACTTACAAACTTTAACTAAAAAGAAAAAACTATAACTCATAGCAATATCATAATTGTCAAAAAAAACAAAGACTCGGCTAGTGTACCATTTGAAGCCATTGTAAGTCAGACGTAGAAATCCAAGGTTTAATTAGAGTAGTACAGACTAGTGGGGAAGAAGGCCATTTTTTACTGCGACCTGACTATCTTGGATCTTATAAGCCTTTCTTAATTAAATCTCGAATGATTCAAGCTTCGCGGCGGTGATGGCGGCTTCGAGTTCGCAGAAAATTCGTAACAGGAATCCTCCTTAATCCATTCGCCGGCCGCGCGTATGAAAAACAATCCCTCGGGTGCACGAGGGCGCTGCAGTGTATTATTAAAAAGGCGGCTCCTATGATTAATCATCCCCACAGATAAAAATAAGGAAAAGTAATGGTTGAGGCGACGGGGGCGGCGAGGCCCGCGGTAACGTGCCGCGCTGTGCCTCCTCCGGTTAGGCCAGATAACATCAGCTCCTAAACGGTAACATGCACTGGTGCGATAATGGCCCTCGTAGCGGCGCAGCGGCTGCGAGGGGCCGAGCAAGGGGCACGAAGACCCGTCGGAGACGAAAAAGGAAAATCAGGCCAACCGCGCCGCACGAAACACACGGGGACGACGTATGCAAAATAATAAAGCGAGTCGCAATCCTCATAAATCATAAAATCACACCCTTGCCATGGCTCGTGCTTGCCGCCTGTTCTTCGGGAGCGCTCGGCCAATTTCAATTTCATGCCCAGCAATTGCGAGATGGGAGGGGGCAGGTTCGACTGAGCTGCCTCATATCACGATGTGGATTTTGGGACGTTTCGCCCAATCAGTAATTGGAATAAACGAGGGACGACTGTACACTCTGTGTTGTGTACTTGCTCCTGGCGTGTGGATGAATTAGCGTGGCATACTACCTACTGGGTTAGTCATAGTTTTTGTTTGCGGTCGAACCTTTGATGAAAATTGCATCACCAGAATTGCAGTTAGGCTTAGTTGCGTATCAAAATCATATGACCTTTAGTGTGTGAATAAGGAGAGTTTGTTAATCTAGCCGATCGAAAATATTTTTGCGGCGAGCTCGGCATGCGCACTTCCGCGGATTGATAGGTGGAAGACTGAATAAATAACTTCCTATTGAATATTGCATTCACGCGTCAAATATTTAATAACCCCAACACGAAAGCAAACGAGTTTTATGAATCATAAAATAAGCAAAAAGCTAATGAATAGTGGATTTAATTGCTTTTAATTTCGATTACTTGAGTTAAGTTCAACACCCTTCGAAATTAGCTTGAGAAATTTATTAGGCTGATATTAGAATGCATTTAGCTTGTAAGTTATTAATTAACTTTTATGTTGAAGCCGATATAGATAATTAAATAATCATATGCTTTATTTACAAAACAACTACATCAATATGTAAACTTATATAAATAGATACATCATATGTTATTTAATCGACACTTCAAAGTTTAAAAAAAATTATATTTTTCAGTACATTTAAGTTATATTTATTTACTAAAAGTAAAAATAAAACTAAACAAAAATAAAAATCGAAAATTAACAAATTTAAGTTTGATTAAAATTCATAATTTTCAGCAATAATCATTAATAATCATTGTTTGTAAATCTGTTTCAAATTAAAAATATCATAACAATTTATTAATTATCCAATATTGGATCATCCGTTACCGGTATATTCAGCTGGAATGACTAGAAAATTTGGTTCAATTTCTACTAAACATATACTTAAACTTCCACTTCGTAATTCAAAAAACCTGTAGTAGAAAAAAATTAGTAACGTTAAATTGTATAAGCAACAATCATACTAATCTAGCAAAATCTCTAAAACGTGTGAACATTATTAAAGATTCAAGGTACAACTGCAAGAAACCAGAAGAAAATATAAAACATATCATATTTGAACTTTAACTCTACATATATAATAGATAAAGAAATGAATTATGAATAAACTATCGATAAAGCAATACTTTTTTAAATAAATGTAAATAATAAATTGTAACTTAAGGTGTGTATAATCTAGTCACTAGAAAACAACTGTTGTTGCATAAAAAGCATATAGCTCGGTACTTCTGTTTGTAAAGCGAAATAAAACTCCCTAAGGTCGAAAAATGTTTAATAAAAAAAAAGTAAAATTTTTATGTGAAATTAAGATTCGAATAATGCACATAATTAAAAACTAATGAACAATTTTGCACATAATTACATAAAAAGAACGTTACTGAAAAAAGAGCATAATTTTTTTATTTAAACATTCATAACTGCATCAAAACTTAGTATATCTTGATAATATTGTATTTGTAATTACTACAATCATGACTAGATTTTCGCATGCTCATTTGTTAACCAACACGTCGGAAAGAAATTATAAGTAGAATGATGCTAAATGTAACAAACATCTCAAATTTATATTTTGTACATTATAATTTAGTGTAGAAGTTTAATTTAAAGTAAGGTTTAATTTAACGTCGATTCATTTTGCACTGTTTCTCTATACCCAAATTGTCTGAGACGAGGTTCTTCACGAGTGACATGTTACACAAAGCTGTCAAAGCAGACTTTAACTCAACCTAGAAAGTTTGTGCCATGCACAAGAAGAAATTACAAAAAGGTGAATTACCCCTTCTCTTGGATTGACGTGGGTGCGAACTCTGCCCGTAGCCACGAGCTGCAGTCACATTGCATATATAGTGGTAAAGGTTAATTACGGCGAGACTGAACCGCGATACATACGCCAAAATTCGGGGAAAAAGTCGACTGAGCTAGTGCTCCTAACATCGGAGTATTTTTGAATATGTGGCATACGTCACTATTTTCTTCTTTTGTTTTTTATTACAACAGGATGATGATATATACAAAAAATAGAAACATGAATATAGCTGTAAAATTGTATCCATCATTTAAAAACATAAAAATATCAGTTTGTAAATATAATTTTATAAATATCAATTAGTAAAATGGAAGAAATTAAAAAATATAAATATATACATACATATATATTTCAGATAAAAATTAAAGTTAATGATAAAAAATCATCTTCACTGTAATGTCTACCATCTTACTTAAAATATTAACAGTTTCAAATTATTTATATTTTTGTAATTCTTGATAATATATTTTTTGTAAATTAAATAAATTGCAAAGTATTGTATATCCTAATCATCTATATAAATATTATTCTATTGTCTCCATGATACGCCTACTTCCCCGGAAAGCAACAATTGCGAATATAGTCGAATAGCGAATAGAAAAGACAATAGGCTGCTGCAGCGTATAAACACCTGAATATCTGACGCTACCTCACGAACTGTAAGGCACAGCCCAATGCGACGCTTTAGAGCTACAGAGAAGGCATAAAACCACAAATATGTCAATACGGCTGACGTTGGCGATCCTTTCTAGTTCAGCAGAACCTCGCAGATTAAGTTAATGTAGTTCAAATTATTTTATAATTGATTCGCGATCGATTTCATCCCGATTAGTTTGATAATTCATGAGTGTAGTATTCGTTTGTGTGATATAGCGGCTTTTATAGTATAGCGGCTTTTACACTGTTTGACTTTTCTTCTTACGAGCAAATAAATTGGAAATAATCGTTGACTCAAAAAGTGTAATTTTTTTTACATGGTTCTTCGCTTCAATATCTTTTTATAAAAGAAAAACGCATGGTCTTTACATTGAAGGTCAAGCGACGGAAATAGTACGTAAATCTACATGTGTATAAAAGCTTGTTAAAAACGTTAATTTTATTGCCGGTAATTTAATTTCAACATTAAAAGTGAATTGAGTCTTCAAGTGTATATGGAATACTGTTCGAAGAACTAGTTTAAAGTGTAGACGATCTACTATCAACAGGCAATAACTCCCAATTGTCCGTTAAAAGTGCATTAGCTTCCTAGTGGCTCAGGCAATATTCAAATCAAAGCTCGTGGAGAGCAATTGGGGCCTCGTAAAACTCCATAAAGGCGAAATCCGCCCCATAACAATAAACAGGGAAGGTGCCGAGGGGAGCTTAATGAGAAATTCAAATCGCCATAATTTGGAAAGAGCTCGGGCCCTCCTCTGTTTATATTTTCCCTGTGATTTGCAAATGAACCATGCTTGGATGCCGCCGAAAGGGGCTGATTAATTCCACGAGTATCTACCAACCGACGCATATTTTAATTGGTGCTCTACCATTGAAAATTGTGCGTACATAATGATGCACCCTGTGTACTAAATTAAAATGGGATTTTAGGAAAAGCTCATGAGGCCTTATATTAATCTCTCGGTTTTATTGGTTGTTTACAAACCTATGCTAGAAATAAATGATTGTAATTTTCAGCGAAAATGGCTCATTTTTTACTCTCAGACAAGAACTTGTAAGAATATTGATTTAACATAATTATTAAATTGCGACAATTAATACAATATTATAATTTTTATGTTACTAATTGTTTGACGGATTCAATTATTATTTAATTTTCTCAGCCAAGCTGCGTGTCTAAGCAATTGTAATGTATACCTTTGTTATTTAAGAATTAAGAAATAGTTTATTATGTCAAGACACAAAAAAAGAAAATTAGTTTTTTATGTCTATTTGTTTTGTTTTTTTAATTGTTTTTATTTTTGTTTTCTTTGATCCAGAAATCTTATATCGGAAATTATCGATACTGTAATTCAATTTTTATTACATGAATTATTAAAAAAATAAGAAAATGAAAAAGATGCTACATCGCCTACATGGTCTTAGAATATTTTAGAATGAAGAAGCCGTAAACTCGAGACTACTGGGAGTTTCCAATAATCTAAATAAGTACAGAAGCGTCGGCGTCTCTTACTCGACGAGAAAAGCTATGGATTACCGACTGCGTACCTTGACGCGTGGCATAATTTCATTTGTTTCGTCATATATCGACGGCAATCTGCAAATTGTTTGGGAAACTTGCTGGATCAGTCTTGGAGCACTTTGTATCTCACGTTACTCGAGAAACTCAGTTTCCTAGTTTATAAGTAGATGGATGCGTGGCTCGCTTTTGAGGGCTCCATACGTACTTTGGATAGAATTTATAACGGATATTGAAATGCAATTTAAAATAAACGTTTTTAGCTGTAAAATATAATTCATTGCTATTTAATATTGATAACAATAATAATAATTGTAATCATGCTGGTGGACTTTGTGGTACTCAGGATTTCAGGGCTCATACTAGAAGACTGCGAGCGGTGCACGTTTTGTTCGGACTTTCAGTGTAATCGAGGGTGGGACAACGACGCGTGGGATCGGCGACGATTCGGGCCCTCGTTTTCCGCCGCGCCCATTAGCCTCCAATGGCGAAAACGCTTACACAGACTTGGAGAATTTATGATTTACGCGATTGTCGCGAGTGTTACTTCCACGAGCACACACATATAGTCGTGGCAGCTCGCTCTGACACAAACTGCGCGTCCTTCGTGACGCCTCTTAATTTCCCAGAATCGCTCGATGTGGGGAAAAAGTTTGCTTTCTGTAATTGTCCTTAAATTAGTTTTTAATTGAATTGTTGCGTTGTGCAAATTTCTGGATCGCGTGTGTCTCCCTCTCCTTCCCAGTTTCTCTTAAGCCGCATTTACGTGCATCATGTCCATGGGACTACATGATTTTAATAGTGACAACGGTTTCTCACCAAATGCAAGAATGAAGGCTTATTAATTATTTGCTCAGTTGGAAAATATTATATGTATTCTAAAGAACTGACTAAGGTAACTAAGAGTTCCTTCGAAAGAAATACTTAACTTAGATAATGTTTGTAAATGAAATATACAATCGAGCCAATTCGAATTTAATATGTATCTTACCGGAAGAAAACTAAGGGTTAGCCCCTAAGAGCCATTCAGTCATGGCTTGACGGTTCCAATTAACACTAAATCCGTTAAAAACGTGGGTGCAGCCGCTGTGGTCGGGCCCGAGTCTTTAATTAATCACGGACTTCTAATTTGTCCTCGTTACACTCTTTCGACATTCGCTAGGGAATTTTCAATTACGCAGATGCCTGTAATCATCTGCTTTGCCTGCGCATCACGCGCGAGATTTCATTGGACCTCTCACTTTCTCTCTCACAGGCTCTCTTTCCTCTGTCCGTCTCTACCCTACTCCCAGTTCCCTTTCTTTTCCTTATCTTACATTGCGCCTGGCCCAGTGTGCTTTATTCTATTCATTAAGTGTGAACGTGCGTAATTTCAAGTGAAACACAATTTCGTCGATGGGTCGTAGGAATTTTAGTAAGTTACAGTGATGAATAAGATTTCGTTAATTGCTTTAAAAATAATACATTAAACTATGTTCCTGCATCCAATTGTTGCGGTAAAAAGATTTATTATAGCGTATAATATTGTATTACTTGTTACTCATACTACTTTTGATGGATATATGTAATAAAAAATACACTAAAAAAATTAAAAATAAAATGTAATATGAAAATCTTTTAGATGTCTGGTATAATATAAGTAATAATATATTAGACATACATTAAATGCACATCAAATTAAACGTCCATTTTAAAACATATTTTGGTAATAAAGCTTTATAATGGTTCCTGAGCTTGCTATAAAATTTTTAAGTTCTACATATAGTTTACAACACTTCATTAACAAAAATTAAAAAAATAATAGTTTTTTTTATATATTATACATAATAATATTGGGTGGGATGTACAGAAATGAATCTGAAAAAAATTCAAATTTGAGAAATTAATTTTTCTTAATTAATTTTCAACATAAAAAGCATGCGTTAATTGAAAGAGTTTTGTTATTCGCATTTTATGTAGTAATATTGATAATTAAAAAATATTTCAAACTTGTTTAAAATCGCTTATTATTTATCTCGTCTTGACTGATTTATTCGACTCCATTGTGTGTAGTACTACTAAGTACTACTACGTACATACAATGTAGCAGAAAATAAGAATACAAATAAAAAAATTCCGCAGGCCATCCGCATGCGGGTCTAACATTGTCAACCCTAGCCCATCTACTCTACCACCCCTTTTTTGTCCCTTTTAGAGTGTGGTTCGAGCAGTTACTTGCCGTGATTCCCCTTCTTTGTCCATTTCTTTTGGTCTTACGGCAGGCCGTGCATTATCCGTAAATCGTCGACTTTATCTGCATCCCGACGTTCGCGGACTTACTCCCTTAACCAAATAACCACAGAGCAACCTTGGGTTGCTTGCAGGATATTGTCACCAGACCTAAGAGCAAGGTCCATATTGATGTTGATGTGCCCTTGAGTTCGTCTTATGGCTTTCCCAGACTGTTATGGATTTAATAGCCACATAAGATGAAATAAATGACAGCACTCTCTTTTTCCTCTGAATAAATATTATTTATCTATCTTTCTCTGATGTATACACAATTCAGATATTCGAAAAAATACATAAATATACGCATTTTAAATAAATATTGTAAAATTCAAACTTGTTTTTTATAATTCAGATTTAATAAATATATTGTTTTTTATTGTGTGATGGAGTATAATTTTCGGACTGTATACATTAGTTTCAAGTTTAATTTAATTTTTAATATAATGTAATGTTAATTTTTAAATATGTACAGTTTAATAATGTTTAACTATATATCTTTAAATTTATTAAAATTTTTTCAAAAATTTCGAATCGCTAGAATATGGAAAAATTTCTTAAACTTTTGATATTTTTATAGCAATTTTTCAATTTTTGCATGACATAAAAAATTATTTTCATTAATTAAAAAATCATTAATGAACACTGCAGTTTTAATTAGTAATATCATTAAATGCTCAATTTAATCAATATTATGCTAATTTGATCCAAACTTATCGCTTCTGATACTCGTTTTGATATAACAAAGTTCAGATACCTAAATACCAACGTGAAGTTTAATAATAGACTGTTTGCAAACTCATTTTTCCTTGCAAAATGGGAAGTAAAAGAAACTATATGAAAATTGACATCTTTCTTTTCGAAACAAATATGATACAGTAAATTTCATGAATATGAAACAGAATGAAAGTTAAATAATTTGTTGATGAAAGAAACAGTAATAATTCAATTTATTTAAGTAGTAATAAAATTCGATATAAAATTATTAAGAGAGTGTTGAGAGGTTGGACTAAGCATTTGATAAGTGTCACAAGTCACCACGTTTAAACGTCGTCGCGTTCTTCCCGAGCTTCTTCCACAATCTGCAATAGAGGGCGGTAAGAGAAGGAATTAATCTTCTCTCGGTCACCATCTGACAGTAACATTACCTCGCGCCCTTCCCCCAATCTCCCGTCTATCTGCTAAGCAGCTACGAGTTCGACTGACAGCTGGCCCATGTCGCAAGTGGCCTTCAATACAGAGAAATCTCGTGCTTCTTATCGGAGTCAATAAACTCAGCCTACCGTAGAAATCAGCGCAAAAATTTTAACCTTTTCATTCATAATTTTTTATACTTTCGTAGGAAATTCGTATCTAACAGTACATTTTGAATATTGAAGTAAAACATTTTACAAGGGCCACTCTATACTCGTATGTGTTCTGGTACATGAATGTCCTCATTTACACAGCTTCGAAATAAACAAAAAATGTCACAAATACTAAATGACGAATGTAAGATGCTAATATTTTAAACAAACATACGAACATTATCGCATTAACGATACTAAGCTGATGAATTGCTGAAGTTTTCCTTAGATTCAAAACTTTCAATGACAAAAACACAAATCTCGGAAAGATTAACAATCGCAAAGAGAAAAACAGGGACTAAAGAAAAGTTAGACGCAAGGACTGAGGGAGTTTTATCCGAGGAAACCTGAGCCTGGAACTGCCTTAATCAGCAATCGTTCGATCCCGTATTTGCTCGGGAATCGCAAATTCCAGGGCGGACGGCTTCTGTGCTAAGCCCAGAGGCGACGCTCCCCTTTGCGCTACGCTCCACCGCAATCGGCTCGAGGCCAGCTTCGTTCTTGGCGTCGGCTCCACAGCCCCCTGGGTGCACTCCGCGGCACCGGCTTAGCCGACGGGGACAATTTTTTAAGCCGCTTAAATACCGCTGATGATTTTTCGAGCCGTGAGTAAATGGCTGGTCCCGTAATCCCCGCGCGCTCTCCACCACGCGAATTTTTCGTCCGCTTGCCCTTTTTCCCCATGTGACTTTGAGCGAGGCGCCGTCGCGCGTCGTTAATGAAAAAACGTTACCGCGAGTTCGAGAATTTTTCGGGGCGCGGTCCGCGCGCAATGCGTGTCTCCGACAGTCCAGTTACGCGTGTTACTTCTTTTTATTTCACCTGCCTCTCACTTTATCCAATTTCTCGGTTTTTTTAATACTCAGTTGAAAGAACTCAAATAAGGGCGAAGCATGTGTTTGAATATTCAATTTGACCTCGGGGGAAGGTATGATCCGGGCGATGGAAAATTGTTTAAAGTGACCGCCCAGTTCTTGACTGCAATCGCTGGTTTTAGATAAAAGTGACTTTGTTCATGAATATACTAAATCAGGAGAAATTATTTCTTGAAGCGAAGTACCTGTTTCTGATGTAAATTATAACTGATTGTAAATAGCTAAATATTGATTAAAATTTGTATATTTATTAAAACGATGTAATTAACCTGATAATTATTGTTTGCTAATGATCGAATCCATCTTTTATTTACTGTACATATTTGTATAGTTTATAATCATTTTATAAAAACATGATATTTAAATATAAATGATGAATAATTATTTCCTTTAAGCAGGGATTTGTCTAAGTTACAAAATTATTATTAAGTTTAGGTATTATTAAGTATTAATTAATATTTAAATATTTTAATTGAGTTTTTAAAATTTTATCTAAAGTTTCATGTTCTATTTAAACTAAAAATTATATCAAGGAATGTTAATAAATCTTATATATAAGATTGTTATCAAGGGAAAATCTATTGTGTAATTCTAAATCCCACAAATAAACTTATTATACATAATAAACCAAATGTCTACCGAGCGAATTAATCATGATGGAATGGGTATAAACGTTATGAAAGACAAAACAATGTATTAACCAAGTAAACAGTGACCATATTTCAGTTAATAAGCATATGGACATCAAAACTGAGGAATACACAACATTCGTCAGTGGTAATGTATCGTATTTCAAGGAATTATTTTATCTACAAAACTTGTGTGATTATAAATGTGACCATATCCAGTATAATAACAATGATTCCAATTAATGATCATAAAGCTAGGTAACCACATAAATTTTAGGCTAAATGAAAGCCGCTTTGAATCACTTAGTAACGCTATATGAATTTTCAATATTAAATATTTTCCTTAAGAAAATCTGCAATCCGCATATAAGAAGTCATAATTTGGCTAGACCATGGTTGAACTAGCATAATTGCCATGCATATATTTTTAAACTTTTTTTTAAAATGATTGAAAAAGAAAATGAAAAGGAATCCAAGAAATTTAGATTTTTTAATCGCACATTATAAATAACTAAATTTTAACCTAGATAAACAACCAATCAATTTTCTATAAAAACTTACAAGGTATTTTTAAATATATATCTATAATACTATCTAATATAAAGTAATATTGACAGTATAAGCTTTTTAAAAACTGATTAAAATAGCTGAGGAAACGCGAATAGATTTTATAAAGTACTCGTGTAGAATTTGTTTATTTTTCCGTTCTCTAGTCGATAGGAAAATGACAATTACGTGAGAGTTGAGAGAAGAACCGGCCGCATGCATAGAGCATTCAGTGTCACGTTTCGCCGAGCGTTTCGCAGCACTTGTTCCACATGCATACGGTAACTTACCTATACATGCGTGCAACTACACATAAGCGTGTGGCTGTTGGTATTTGCATGCTCGCGCAAGACTGAATGTATTTATTCATGCGATACAGACGTGCTGCCCTTCGCTGGACTGTATGACCTGCAACGGTATTTTTACGCGCAGGCATTTACGTAGATTTTCCACGATGCTCTCGCTTTAACTGCTGATCAAAAAACATTCTATATTTCCTCATATAATCTTTTGGTGATATATATCTTGACGGCATTGCACTTACTCAAACACATACTACATGTTTTGTTACATGTGTCTTTTACTTATTTGTGCTTTACATTTTCTACCTTGTGGATAGATCTGATTACCTTATCGAGCACATCAAAAACACATAAATTTCATTGATATAGGACGAATGACCGATCTTCAATTAACTATTATGACTGTATAAATGTATACTTATATATATATATATAACGAAAAGTTGGTACTGATTACATGCTTGTTCACTCATTCATCAAGATTTCTTTCGCCACGCTCGAAAGATCGTTAGCAGGTGGAAAAGCCGTACGAAATGAGCGCAATCGATCCTTGATGTTGAGCCAGCTTCTTGCTCCTACTGGACGTTTTTACAACTTGTCAACAGGCGATCCTGTGGTCGTTAACGAAAAATAAGTCGCTACATTTAAGATAAGCCTGCCACTTATTTCTCTTCGCTTGCCAAAAGAAAGCGACAGAAAATTGTTTCGTTTCAATTTTACACGCACAAACATAAATGCCATATTGCTTTATAGAGGACCTATTATTTCTTCTAAAATGTACAATGCTAATTTTTTAAAATATATGTAGATTTTCTATTACTCTTTAAGTCAATTATTTATAGATTTTCAACAAAAAAGTTATCAATAAAAAATATGCTTCATACAAGTTTGAACATAAATTATAAGTTCTGTCAAGTAAATAAAATATTAAGTTCCGACGGGGTATAATACGATTCATTGATTTATAAAATTATTATTAATTTCATAGATATTTAAAACTTGGCTCTTTCTAAATTCCTTATCATTATCTGTTATACAATTTATTACAAGGTATAAGATGACATTGAACTGTCGTATTAAAAATTTAAATAGGTTGATTCTAGATAACTGATTTGAGAACTACATTGACATGTCAAGGTATAAGACTATGCAATTTAATTTTAAATATAAATGAATAATTCAATAAACTTGAGAATACTAAGTAGTACACAACTGGAAAAATTTTCACCTTTGGTTTAAATTGATATAACGATTGATACGACGAGAGTGACACGGTATAAATGCTTTACTTTAATTTTTAGCTATTTGTACCGAAAGATTTTTATACACCTAATTCAACGTCCATATATCTATCATGAACGGTACTATAAATGAACTGAGTTGATAAAAATCAAATAGCAATTCATGCATTTTGTAAACTTTATTAAACAATAGCAAAATTCTTTCATTAAATTCTATTTTGCACAATTTTTATAACTTTTTAATAATGAACACTACGAATAATCAGAAGGGATACAATTTTATATAGAGTTGCGGCTTGATGTCCTTAATACGGATGAGGATAAATTTATCCAAATAGAAAATAAGTGGCAAGTGACAATCTATAATTCATATGTACCCAAGATCACTCGTGGATAAGAAGCGTAATAACTTATACGTGTGCTGCTAGGCCGCACTGTAAACTAGCGCGCGCGGCGCGCTTTCATATGCTCTAGTTGGACAGTCGTAGCGGTCACTATAAGTGGTGACTAAAACTATATGCGATAGGAAATGACGATGAAATCTAAGCCTGATAGATATCTAATATCTATAGTCATTTATCTTCGACAGTTAAATTTATTTTAATTCTTTGATTGAAAATTTGCATGTTAATTTTCCAATAGATAATAAATACGGTACCAAGAAGAATCGCGGCACATACCACTACAGCTTTTCGACCGCTCGAAACTCGCTTCCTTCCTCACATGCACCAAACATTAATACCACGTAAGTTACTTAGTCGCTTTTTATAGTGATACAACTGTAATCATATAATTAGAGTTCACGTTTTCACCACTTCATGTTTTTTTGATCAATGAATCTTTGCTCTAAAGAAACAAATGCAGATACAATAGAAACGAAGATTGAAGTAGTCTCCTGAAACAAAATCTTTAGCCAACCATCAATTTCGAAGAGACCATTACCTGGAACACAGAATTTGGTCATGCAGCAGCTGAAATTAATGAAATAACAATCTTAGATGCTATAGCAAATATAATTACTTTCCGTTGATGTTGATACTGTATCGATTATACTAAGAATCAAGAATCAGCTCTGATTCTTGAGACTCTCCCACTAGAAACAATCTAAGTCCCTAAGTTAAAATGGCTATATCGATTAACTTTAGTTCGTTTGTGGCGATCTGTGCGTGTGTCAATCGCTATATTTGTTGGTATTTTATACCAACAATTATACGAAATATCTGTGTTTTATTTATCCTTGAAAGTGGTACAACTACATCAATTTTTCATTTTTTTTATTTAAATAGATTATTTAAGAGAAACTATGTCTATGTAAAACATGTGTATCTTTTTCATACACTAATTAACAAAACTTTTTTTGATAATTTAAAAATAAATATGCTAACTATTTCATCGTGTTTTTACATGTAGGTGTATTTTCTTTTTCATATTAATATTATATTTTTGGATTTACATAATTTATGCTTTCCTCCATTATATGCTCTTAGACAGTTAAAACTTCCTACGAAAATATCAGCATTTATTTACTCATTGTAATAATATATATATATATATATATATATATATATTCTTAATACTCTGAAAGTGAAATGCTTTTCAATAAAATAAATTGAAAACGATTTTTATGCGACACGTCCCTAGAATCTTGTTCATAAAATAAATCATAAAAATAAAATTTAGTTTCCAAATGTAATACTAGCACAAAACTAAAACAATTTGAATTATTTTAATTGATTGTTTCTCAATAAAAAACTACTATAGAAATAAATCATAAAATAAAATGCTCTGGTTTACGAGAGGTAAAAAACAATGAAAGTAGAATACATGTACGTTATTTCTAATGTTATTCCATTGCTGTATGGTCAAATATGCAAAGTAAATTCAACTATCAATTTTCAATTATAAAAAATATAAGGGACTCCCGACTTATCAAGTGACGCTACATATCAATGTCCCAAAGGATAAGAACAGAGAAAACAAACATAGAAAAAATATCTAAGTGGTGGCAAGTCCCAAGTGACCATTCGCGTCTCGCTTCACGTAAAAACGACTGTTTACAAAGACAGGGAGAAAGAGCGTGTTATGCAGAGTCGGGTGCCCTCGCGATAGCCCATTTCTCTGATTGCGTAGACCAGATTGCAAATCTATATATTGAGGGCGCACGCGATCGCGCGTCGGGGGACAGATTGAGGTGGCGGCGTCCCGCATAGCGGAGATAGCTGTCGGGGTGCAGGTGCACACTCGCAGCCCTGAGAACAATAGTGGTGGGGAGCCCCTCGGCTCACTCTCGGGAGCCGCGAGATTCGTCGCCGAGTCCCGTCCTCCTCGATGACCCTCCGCGCGAGCGTCTCGTTTACTCCGGCTCGCGTCGTAAGAAGCTCGAGTCCACAGCCCCTAGGGATGCACATTCCTGGAATACAGTTCAAAATTGAACCGTTCGTGTATAGAGATTCGGTGGATTTTCTTCCTTTGAACCTCCATTGTTGGGGGGTACTTCTAATTGCCAATCAGCTGGCAGTTTCTTTTATCATTATGCGCTGACATTTTTTTTATCTATGCATTTTGTTTTGCGCGCCTTATGGACTATTTTCAAAATCAGATTTCATCAAATGCAATAATTATTTGAGTGTTTCTAGTGCAATTGACGAATTGAACAAAACCAAAACGTGCTATAATCATTACTGGCAATTGTAATATTCACTAACTAATTGTTATTATTATTATTAATGCTGTCAAATATAAAATTATTTCTAAACTATTGTTTCAAAGTAAATTTTTTATTTATCAAAAGTAGTTTATCATGAAATACTCCAATGTTACTGTAGTCTGACATAAAATCATTATTACTACTTAAATTTTTCCTAATTCTACAATAAACAATTTATCAAACAATTTAGTAGTTGGTGCTGATCCAAGCTTGAAAGACCAAATGAAACTGCCTATATTCAGGGGGCAGAATACTAGTGCGGATAAATATGCGATAGGGCAGTTTTCACCTTTTTTGGAACACTTTCGCTAGATACAATCCACTGTTTCGACTGTTCCTTGGTTTCTGGTGTATAACAGTGGATCCACATTTCATCGGTTACGAAACCACGCAGAAACTCCTTCATATTGTACTTAAACAGTGTCAAATACTTAGATGCCTACTGTCTCAGCTATATCACGCACCTTCAATCATCCATGGTAGGCGATTTCAAGGCTGTAACTCAAAAACTGACGTACGACCATTCTGCAACTTGTTATACTAATTTTGGATGATCGTCATCGAAGCAGAAGAGTCACAATATACAGCGTTTAGACACTCCTTGATTTCACTGCGCAATTTTCTTTCTAAAATCAAGAATCGAATCGCCGACCGATATTCATCGGCTGAAACTTCGACAGTAGCCATATACGAGATGTACACGATTGTAAATTTCTCTTGCGATAAAGTTGCCATTTGATGGTGAGACTAACTACTTATTCGACCGCGATCGCATAAGACGTAGGATGATATATATATCCGCTCAGGTTGGCGGACCCAATTGGGCTAATGAAGTCCCTGATAGAGACAGGATACACAAGGTAGAAATATATACTATGCCTGAAGGAGGTTTGACTGTATTCGGCATAAACGTCGCTGCTTCGATTATTAACGATAATGTTGTCAACGCACTACCTGTGAGAGTCGCAATAAAAACCAACTGGAGCTTCGTGAGTTATCCTCTCAAGGTTATACTATATAACCTTCACTTTTCTGATGTTCCCAGAAATCAAGTCATTGAAGCATTTTATACGATATAGGCGACTGGGCGAGACTAATTAACGTGCTGAATATGGCGGAGCTCAAAGGTCTTCTTCCTACTGTGCAAGCTTTCCTTGATAGCGCATCAGCTGAGATAAGACTTGTATAAAAATCGGCCAGAAGTTGTTGCGCAGTAATATGGCTCCATATTTCTCTACGGTAGAGGACATAGGCAACCTATATAACTACAACATGGTTATACTAAATATCTATCTATATGGAAAGAGGTCAATGGACTTGAGAGATGCATTTATTGAGGGCTACCCTTGCAAAATAGCGATATTCATTCAGACCTTTATTAAAAAATCCACTATTGCAATATCCCATTTTTGTGAGGACTGCTTAGGAGTAGACTGTCGAGGAAGAGTGATGATAACGATGATGACTAGCATGAAAAAGCTGGAAATGCTATAGTTGGGGAAGGAGAACTTGCTATTATTCACCAACAAGATGAGGGACTACAACGACAAATTCACCAAGAACGAGATCCCCACCCTGGTAACCAACAACAAACACCTGGACCATCATCTAGAGATGGCAGTATGTCCATTAACGCCAGAGTCATTAACCTTTCCGATCAACCATCTAAAATTCAAAATAGAGAAGCGACCAATAGAAAATTCTTAATGAATTAAATCTTAATGTCAGTTTAATTGGATCAAAAATGTATTAAATAAACGATTCAAAAAACTTATCTAAGTACTACTTCACTTACTTACGCACTACTTAATTTCACTTACCTAAGTACTAAATCAACAAATCTTCTCATAGAACATAAGTAGTAATAATACGCATAAGACTAGATCACACCCTCAATAGACCACCTACCAATATTTATTATTAAAATATAAAACACATTTTTCTAGACTGTATAAACTATTCAGAAAAAATATTAACGTATATATAACGTAATTAACGTATATAAACTGAATGTATTAATGCGCAGAAGATTAAGACTAAAAACAAACTGTAAATAGATGTGTTCTTTCCACCTATCTATGTATGAAATGTGTACAAACACATGCAATACCAAGTAACTGATGCGATAATAAATATGTAAATAAAGAAAAAAATGTTATACATGTAATCTGTATTATATCAAATAACTTAATCGTTTAGAAATCAATGATCAACATTTTAAGCACAAATATCTGTAAACGGTAATGCCCATTTTTATTATTCCATTATCGCAATCGACGCATAATTAAATTCAAATCCAGACGATTCAGTGGGCATCGTAAATCATTTTATACCCCAACTAATGATCACTGAGAGCATGTACATTGCAGCGAGACAGAAGGACAAGGCGAACTGCTTGGCTTGGAATCCATATAATCAGTCAACTAAAATAGCCTGATAACGCTCCCGGAGCATTTATCCGCAGTGAATAAAAAGGAAGCCGTTAAAAGAGCCGAGCTCTTCCGAGCCGCTGCGCCTTAGCCCAGTTAAGGGCATCGGCTAGATCGACTCCCCGCGTCCCCCTTAATCTTTACTGAGCTCAACGATGAAGACGAAATACACACATGCACACACATATACGTGCGCACGTGTTTACACATATGCTCGTACATGTGTGTGTGTGCACCCCGGCCCCTACTCTCGAGAGCGTGATAAAAGAAAGTGCTTGTCCCTGCGCGCTCTCGCCGTCATCAATCGCCGCCGCCACACCGCCGCGCCCCTGTACCTCGCACACGCCCGCGCATGTAACAATTTGCCGAGGGGCTCGTGAACGCAAGAGCTGGAGGACTTGGCGTTTATTGTCCGGCCCGATCGGCTCTCAAGAGGATCCTCCAGTGGCTCGAGAATTTCATTACGATCGAATGGCGGGACGAGCCAGCCGAGCGGATTCGATTAATAAAACTCTCGAGTTAACGAGTGGCGACTTTCCGACTTTTCCTAACCCTTCCTGCATCCCCGAGAACACCCGAGATTCAAGAATAAATAATCCAGTTTGACGTGTAGCCGTCGGCAATGATTCTGTGTCAAGTAGATAGATACAATGTACCGTCAGATAATATTGCTTTTAAATTGCTCTTACGACTCTTAGATTATTATGAGCGTGTGTATTATTCTCAAAATCATATCATTCGTCTAACCACTCATCTGTCGACTCTTCCAAAAATAACCATACACGATGGGATTCTGATCAGCAGAAGTTGTAAGTGAAATTGAATTCTGAATAAATAGACGAATAGAATAATCATAGTCAGAGTAGATATTCGTTCTGATCTAGTTAATTGCTTGCTTCCGAATTAATTCAATCATTAAGTGAAACGGTTTTAGACATTTATATTGCAGCTAAGTTTACTAAATAAGTTTTTTATTATAAGTTCGTAATCTACAGTCCTACTTTATCTTTAAATACCTAAATTACAACATCTTTTTACATTAAATTATCTGACAGAATAAAAATATTTAATATTAAATCCTCTTAAAGTATTGTAACATTAGCCTCTGCTAAAATAAGAATAATTGAAAACATTTTTTCTATAGGCTTTATTATCGATATGGGAAAATTTTATCTTTAAGGGACATTTCCACTAAATCTTTAGCAGCACCACAAAAAAATGTAAAGAAAAATATATTCTTTATTCAAACATATTTTTTGTTACAGATATTCAACCGTCAGAAAACACAGTTATTGATTTAGATACGTGCCCTTTATATTGATTCCAATATATTGAGTTTATATTGATTTTCTAAAGGTTAGCATTTATTGAGAACTTTATAAATTTTAAATGTTTTTTAATTGAAAGATATAAAAATGTCATCGTAATTAATACTGCAGATTTAATAAAATACTTAGGTCACGCTTGAATATAATTGATTAGAATAATGTAAAATATATTCAAGCTTTTACCTTTATAAAATCAGAAAATATTTATGAAAATTAGATTTTTATTCATACCGTATAAGATACTATCGCTTCATGCAATTCAAGCATTGAAACTTAGAAACTAGTATTATATACAATACACCTACCTGTTTTAAATTCCTATAGTTCTATTATACACTAAAACATAGCATATAATCGGTTTGCCTGAAGCTTCTCTATTCGAAACTGAATGAATTAGTTTAAAAAAATATTTTATTTAATTATTTAAAAAGATAAATTTTTCTCTTTCAGATCATTTAACATTAAATGAACAAAGACTTTCACATGTACTTAATAGTATAGATACTCTACTAAATCAATTTAATTTCACAATTATTTGTAATCTTACAGCTGATTATACAAAGTCATTAACAATCAAATAAGCCACATCGTAGCATATAATTTAACTCGAACATTCATGGGAAAATCCACTTCGTAGGTAATAAACTACAAATTCCACTCCTCGTCCCACTCAGCTAAACTCACTGCGTATACAGCACCCCGAGCCCACATCGTCCGAAAATCGTTCCTACGTATACTCGTCAGTCATTATCGAACTGCGTGCACAATGACCACTGCGATATGGAGAGCATACGAGGGTAAAGAAGCCGCACAGCGTTGGTTAAATGCTCTGCTGAAAAGCCCAAGTACCGGAGCTTGCTCATTAACGGCTGTCGTTACGGGATTCACTTTTCCGTGTTGTCCGTTGTGTCGGGAAAACTTTACTGTGAGGCAAAACTGAAAAAAATGAGTGTTACCCGCAGGCGCAGGGGTTGACGCCCTTGCAAGGTTTCACGCGACTTTTCTACCATGGTTGGTTTTTACCCCAAGTGAACACGCTGGAAATAGAAAATTGGACATATTCCGGAAGGGAATATTGCGGTGGGTTTTCAGTTACGCAGCTCTTTCATCTCCTCGTTAATCTTTAATTAACGGAGCTGAGGTTACGCCATACGAGCGCCATTGAAACCGAACTCTTCTCTCGACCAATTTTTTATTTTTTAAATAAAAATGTCAACATGCAAAGAATGAATGTCGTTTTAATTTATTCAATTGAATACCATACTTTTGTATAATGTAGTTGTGTAATCCGTAAATTTATAAAACTAAATATAAATGTTTTAAATAAACCGGGATGATAATTACCAACAAGTGATCAAGGTTTCTTGACGCTTTTGTTTTATGTTGTCTATTTTATGATAACATTTACAAGCATGAAACCAAAATAATTGGAGACATTAAAAAATCAATACATCAGCATACTTGCTCGCGCGCACTCGCTTAAACACACTCTAATTAGACCTGGCCCTCGAAATAAAACATCGCGTTCCGACTGGAGTTGCGCGCGACGACTCCAATTAGAAAAAACGAGAAGACGAAGAGGAGCATAATTAACTCAATACACACTAGCCGATCAAAGGCGAACAGGAGTATCTGCATCAAAGCGAAGCGCCCTCCCATCCTTTCCAGGTCATCGCCGCGAGAAAAGTGCGTGCGCGAATCCAAAGGACGCTTTTTACGGGCTCAATGCGGTACAGCTAGTATGCGCTTCAGGGTACGCTCGCCCTGTTTCAAGCACATGCGCCCTTCTCACCCGACCCTATATACGTATGGATGCAGGTGTGTAAATAGACGTGCGCCTTGCTACACGCATCTGTCATAACGCTGTGCCCGGAGCCAATGCTTGAGAGAAGCGCCTCCGCACATCGCATAATTATACAATATAACAGAAGCCTCTCTCACCCCCCTCTTTCAAACTGCCTCTCTCATTGCCTCTATCCCTCTGTCTCACTCTCTCCCTCTCTTTGCATTTAAGACAAGCATTGCCTGTGGATTCTGTCGTGATTCGAGCACGATTTAACAGATATGACAGTTCGAGAAAGATTGATTACATCGTATGTGTGATTGCAGCGTCTACTTTTCATGATGAGTGAACGTAAGCGTTCTGTATCGATTCGTCTCAAAACTTGTTTCTGATCAAGATACCGAATATATTGTAAACATTTATTCAGATCACAATTGTGTGAAAACTTAAAATATTAAATTTTTTTAGTAAAATATATTTAAATTTGTAGTTAAATAAGACAACCTAGAATGTAGATTAATGTGCTATAAATATTTATCTAAGCAATAAGTATATACTAAAATATGGAAGCTTAGAAAAGCTAATTACATATATAAATGCTTATACCATGTTTAAAAAAGCTTCTATGATATATGCGAGTATACCGCTAGAAAATTTTAATCCACTCTTATATAGCTAACACACTTGCAATTAAATGCGCTAAAAAATCAAGCAATTCAAATTACTCACAAAAATTTCTCTCGTATAAAAATATAAGCGAAAGCAGCTCTGAAGAACAACAGGAAACAACAGGTATTAGTTATATATCGTTTAACGAGCTTATCAGCATGATCGAAATTAAAAATATAATCAATAGCAGTAAAAAAAACATGTCCAGGGTTAGATGCGATTACCAATATTCTGATTCAAAATCTACCTGACGAAATAAACTAAAAATGACTTAAAATAAAATAAAAAAAAAGTGCAATAGGGCTGTTGCCTTGTTTTTATTGTAAAAAATTATTTAATGTAGATAAAGTTTCATTAAATTATAAAAAAGATAAAAAAATATTATTCTATTGTATGAGGTACTACTTTGAGTACTATTAAAATATATAATATTATAAATATATTGACTCAATATTAAATACAGTTTCAATCCATCAAAATTACCATGTGAGCTATGTCATGTCTCATTTGATAGTGTTGGGTCCGTATTCCGATAGTCCCGGGTTCTATTCTTGAGTCTCTCTGATTGACACAAGTACCTTTATTAAGCACCATTTTCTTATATGCTTTGATTGTCACCGTATAGTTCTGTCGGTTATTAGCACCGCGGCGGGAGCATAAATAAAATGAAGTTACCAATGAACATTACCATCTAAATTTAGTAATGTTCTTCAGCAATTTTTACTTCTTTTTTTTAATAAACTTTTAGTGCAATAATTATTATAACAGGAATTATAACATACTCTGTAGTCACATAATTGTATCTGTAATATTATAATGTGAAGTACATCAAAGTGCGTTTTTTAACTGAATTGAATCCAATTAGTGAGGGACTGTCACCGAGTATTCCACTCTTCTCAACTCGAGTCCGTGCTCGGCGATCCTGAAAAGTTTATACCTCTCAAGGATCGTCGGCTCCCTCTCGCTGGTTAATCGATCCGCTGCCGCGAGTGCTATCGCATCGCCGAGACGCCGAAGCATCGTGTATCTTCGACACGTATACGAGAGGCAAGTGTCGTATCGATCGCCCGGCAATTCTTTCACCCTCGCCTCACACGGAGAGAAGTAGCGACGGTTATCGGGGCAGATCAATTAGTCCGCAGCGCTGACGTGACAAATTTTGCGCGCACTCCAGCGACGCCGTTGCCACCGCAGCTACGCGTGGAAAATAACAAATAAACGACTTTATTTATTGGCTTATGTATCAGAGCTATCGACCCTCTTCCTACTCTTCTTCTACGTCCGATACCTTAATAGATTTTTCGCCCTCTTCTCACCCCTTTGCCTTTTTTCGCCTTCTAGTAACCCTCTTTCTCCGGACTCGTTACCTGGCGTTAACCCATTAAACCCAAAGGAAAGAACTGAAATTGCCACTGCAAGTCCCTTTCTCGATTGTCAATTTGTTTTTTTTTTTCAAAAGGAGAATTTTCTGTTTAATGGTGCAGCCGTACTGGTTGTCAACAGACATCGTTCTTATTTGCAAAGCGATTCTAGTTGAGTTTCAAGGTTTCAATGTAAGATTAATTAAAAATACAACTAAATTATTTTTTTTAATTTGATCAATAACTATTGCGAATAACTCTTGTTCATAAACCTCAAAAAAATTATACTTTTTCGCTAAAGAAAAATAAAATGTTAAAAAAACATCAATGAATTTATTCTCTGAAATCAAAATTTGTTTATGTAGGAAAAATGTATTCCTTTCTATTACGGGTACTATATATATGGTTGCACACACAGATGTGAAAGATTGCGTGCTTTTCACCGATATCGCTGCTGGCTCTATACATTGTTCGTCATTACTTTTATTTTTCATTGTAGTGTAATAAGCAGTGCAACATCAAGAATAGTCAACCAAGCTCATTTTTTACGATTTCGAACTCTACATTTTATCAATAATTTTTTTAAACTCACTACTTCGTTTCTGTTCTAATTGCAGGAATAGTTTTAAATTGACATGTGAAGATGACAGACTATATTAATCTGAACTACAAAACTGTTATTCAATCCAACAGATTGACTAAATAAATGAAACATGTTTGCTCGATTTATACAAACGTGGTCCCAGTGATGTACAATTTTTATGTTTTTATAACGCTTGTCTTTTCTTTAAACATACTGTCGCGATAGGAAATAAATGATTGACAATTATTAAAATAACATCTCAAAGAATAAAAATATTGCATTTTATTCCTTTCTATTCTTTTTTTATTTGTTTATTCTTTATTTTCTTGTAGTTGTTACTTTTTCGTGTTTTCTTTGGCTTTTTTCAGATACCCCTACGTCTCTGTGTATAAACACTAACTGATTTTAAGATATTTTTAAAAAGTTGTAGTAAATCTGTATTGAAATATGGAAGAAAGTACGAATAAGATGCATCGATTTTCTAGTTTAGTAACCTCCAACAGACGATTTTCGAAATAAAGTTTAACCTAGGCCGTTAAATAAGCGCTCACTCAAGTTTCAAACTTTCTACTACGCTTGACTTATAAGAAATACAAATCACAGAATTTTTTTTCAATATTATTAAGGAATACCTTAACTTTGTTTCAATAGAAACTTCTGCTTCTACACAAGGTAAATTGAAGTAACTGTAAACTACTTAAAAGTAATAGAACGATGTGTTTATTTAATATTAATTATTGCATAAAGAATGTATATAAAATATAAAAAAAATATTCTATAACAAAAATCTGCTAGAAATAAATTTTTCTTTGATTATAGGTTTTTTCCAAAAAACTTTTGCCTTTTACAGGTTTTCCCTACTCCACAGACTAGATTTAAGTACTAGATTTAAGTTTAAATTTAATTTAATAAAATAAGTATAGTTAATATATAAGTTACTTGTATAGCGACAGTATACTCGAATACGATAATGTAAATATAGATTAAACATTCAGTAATTATTCATGTGGCTAAAATAAGAAATTATATAATAAACGAGCGAAAGTTTTGGTTGCAAATATAAATATCACGAGTCAGAACGAAATAAAAAAGCTATAGATAACATAGCGAGAGTAAGTTTAATTTGTAAATTTCGTTATTCTAAATTTCATAGAAGACGACAATATAATATGTATGTATAGGGACAAGATATAATAAAAAAAAACTGAAAACAGTAAACTACAGGAGCACTGAATTGAAATAACCGAAATTTCCATAGAATTTGTACAAATCATAGGTGGTTTTCAAAATAATTTATTGATCTCAACGCTACTTAAAAATAACTCATTCTAATTGTTAATTCGATTACTTGAATAGTTATTGTTGAATTGAGAATTGATTGCGATCCATCTGTAAAATATTTTAAATTATATCCGCAGTAGTTTGAGCCTCCCGTGGAGGGTTACAATGGAGCTTGAGTTTTCCCTGTGGTCTTTTGCAGTACTGAGCCCGGTATTTACGCATACTTTACCGATAAGGACGTACATTTACGGCTTTGAAAATAGTCAAAACGTATTTGTACCAGGGACAAAGTATGCGAAGTTGCAAAAGCTGTGACGCATGCGAGCCCATCATTATAAGAGGTACACATCTCGATGGAAGCGTAAAAGGTTGCGGAAGGGCATAGTATAGATGCAAATGAGAAACCTAAAAAGAATCTGTGACACGTACCAAACTTCACGTATACTCTGGTTCTCTTTAGGTCTGATCATTTTAACATTATATTAGTATTGCCTTTAATTGTAAAATAGTTATAAAACCTTGATTTAAGAATTATTAAAACAAAATATTTATATATGATATATATGTGTTAAATTAAAAATTATAATTAGTTAACACTTCTCAAAATAAATTATGTTTTTACAAATATTATGGCAATTGTTTAAAAAATCCAGTTAGTTAAATACAAAATTTTTTTTTGAAGATAATACTGAAATAATTGATTGATAATTGAAATTGAATTTCAGTGCTATATAATGTAATTACGTATCCAATTCGCTTTATTAAAGAAAGATTATTAAAGGACATAGTGATGAAACACATGCAGATCCTTCTAGCACTTGCACTACTTGTGCTCTTATGCACACTGAGAAAATTTTAATATGCACACAAGTAAAACAAGTGCGATCGATACGCATTACCTTTAACGAAAGGTAAACCGAACTGACAGCGTCATTACTCCTCTTCTCATCTCCCGGACGCGCATCCCCACGCCAATCATCTCCTGGCTCCCCGTCGCGTCTCTCCTAAGGCTTGCACGTTTCAGAAAACACTCCCACGACGCTTTAAAGGTGCGCGAGGGGAAAAAGCGGAGCTCTCAGTAAATGGATTGTTTTAATAACTTTAAGAGGGCTGCTGCTGCATAACGGAGCTTTGTGGCCTTACGGCCTAACGACCGGTGATTATTTTCCACGAGTGTTAGGTCGCGTCTCTGTTAGAGAATGGAAAATACCTCGAGTACAGTATTTTATGGAAAATAGTTGACGGCAGGTATATGCTTAGACGTAGCACGAAAACTAATATTTAAATCCTCCGCCTATATTTGATAATCACGTAATTATAGAAAGAGATGTAAATAAATATGTAGATACATACTTGTTATATGCTTGCATTCGTTGCATGTCTTCCTAAAACTGTCTGATGAACTCGACAGTCAGAAGATTTTGACGAAATATAAACGGAATTTGACGAAATTTAAACAAGTAAAAATATTTGATTAGTATATCGATTGCCTATAATTTGACAATTTCAACAAAAATAAATAATCATAAATATTCATTAAAAATCATTTATTTTAAAATTATATTAGGTATGGGAATTAATTCGTAGAGTTTTAGAAAAGTTGCAAGACATTAAATCTTACATGAATTGAACCAAGAAATACCGAGAGATATTCTTCTACACATGCAAACTGTTCAGTGACAGAATTGTTAGCGGTACCAAAAAGGTGAATCCATGATTATAAGCACAGAAAGTCATATATGGGGATAAATGTTATAGTAATTAGAACAGTACTAGTAAAATAATGAAAGACTGTTTAAAAATTATCTGACAGTAAAGTAAATAATACTAAAATAATAGATATTTTTATTAGAAAGCTTACAATTTCTTCAATTTGATCAATCGGTGATTATTTCTGTAGAGAGTATGGTAAAATGTACTAAAATATTACTCTCAGTAAAGGTTAAGCCCGATAAATGATCAATATTAGGAACAAAGTCCAATATACATGTGTCAAAGCTACTTTGTATTTTTAATTTTTTTTATCCTGTATCTCTACTAGGAGACGTTGGATAGCATAGCTCCTTAGAAAGAAACTGTTTGAAATTTGCCAGCTTTTGCGTGATACAGCTCGAAAGAAGTAATTACAAGACACCGTATATAATGTGTGTGTGTGTGTGTGTGTGTATAGATATTATTGTATTTTATATTTTGTCAGCTAACCGCTCTTCTTAATACTCTAATTCTAATATAGTACTATATTATAAATATATAAAATAATTATTACTCATATAGTCAATTCAAATAATTTATCTTATTTAAAAATTGTATGAAAGGCATAAATATATATTTATATTCTGCACGCATGTATAGATCTAATATTTTTCTACGCGCTAGTTTTGAGTGATAATTGTTTATCATGTAATATTTTTAAATATAAACTTAAAAATAATTTATGTAGTTATTAAAATTATCGAAAATGTTATGTTAATGTATAGGTTACGTAATATGACTATTAATTCATGATTAGAATATTTAATCTATCGAATCTATTAATACATTATTAATGGCACGTGTGAAAATAAATTTATAAATATTTTAAAAAATATTTTGCGTTGCAACATCAAACATAATTTGTATAGTACATCAAAATATCGATCGATTATGAAAGTTTTTGACTTTTATTTTATTTTTTTACATCTCTTTACTTTACAATAGTATACTTGGCTAAAAATTGGTAAATACATTCAATTGTTTTAAATTTGATACATATCGCTTGATATTGTTTACTAAAGCTAATATTGTGTTCCATAAGTTCATATAAAAGATAAGTCTGCATTTTACTAAAATATCTCCAATTTTAATATATTTCCGATTATATGTGAATATTTATTTATTAAATATGGTTCGCATGTCTGCTTTTTTGCATTTTTTTTAAATCAGAGAAATATAAATGAAAGACAAGGAGCACAATAAGACGGAAAGAAAAGAATGCACGTATCGGTTCTCAATTGAGTATTTGATTGTATTGAATCAAAAAGGCGTCTAAAAAATCTATGAGCCGGCGAAGCTGCAAGCAGATCTGAGAACATTTCTACACCAATAGACCCAATTTGACCCAGAGATTGTATGTTACTTTGGGTGATTGCAAGTTTACTTTGGTAGTTTTTGATTATCGATAGGCCTAATGGACATCAGGATGAAATAAAGAGAGGTAGGATCACATAAGGTAGATGCTCGCGGCAACTGCCGTCAAGCGGGTGAAGAGGAAACAAGCCGCAAGTAGTAGCCTTCGACTCGCTTTGCGATAGACCGGAACTGTCGAAAGGGGGATGCGCATCACGGCAAGTAACTGTCCGAGCATCCCGTGAAAAAAGGGGAAGGAGGAAAGGGAAAGTAAAAGAGGACCACGAAAGACGTGAATTCAACACCAATTTTCTCTTTTGTACCCTAAGATGGTTAATGAAGTAAAATTTCAAATACTTTTTGCATTATTACTTATTTAAATATCAACTCTTTTACTCGATTATTTTCATCAATCTATCTACATCAAGTTATATGTAATAATTACAACATTTTAATAATTCGAATAAAATAATCTTTGATTTTGTAATTTGGTGGTCATATTGCTAATAATGACGAATTTAAGTATAACATTGCACTCCAAGCAGGTTGGAAACACATTAGCTGTGGTGTTATAATTGATAAGAATCATGTACTTGTAGCTGCCAGTGGTTTGCTTGATGGTCAGAATAAATTCATAAACCAGAGATTTGTTGTTTACTATAGTAATGTCATAGTCCAACGGTATGGAAGTAATTTTACAGTGGAAAAATTATTTATACCTATGGAATTCCAGCGTTTAGATACTGCACTAAATCTATTACAAAATGTAGTGGACATTGCGGTACTTCAGGTAAATAGTTCAAGTAGAGAATCGAGAATTCTTATCAATTTTGGAATTATGTTTAGATAATAAATATTTATATTTTATATTAAAAAGTATAAATAAATTATCAGCAGTCTATTATTACAGATAAAGCAAAATATATCATAGCATTTGACAAGAGTTAACTACTTTTTATAAATTATAGATATCATCAAAAATAAACTTGGAAACTAAACCTTTAACGGGCAAAGTAAATCTACCAGTAATTTCAGATACTTATCCAAATTATGACAAATAACACCTACTGTGAGAGGTTTCGGAATATCAGAACTTAAACAAGAAGCGTCTGTAACTTTTCTCCATACGCATCTTCTGTGTAATAAATTACATTTTGTTAGAACTACTGTTATTTCCAAAAACCAGTGTCAAGAAGGTACAACGACTCAGAGATCTGTAATGAAATCATGAATTTATGAAAACTTCATAAATTATTTTCGCATAATTTCATACATTGTGATTAAAAAATGTAATGTTAATTAAGATTATGTCATTTCTTTCGTTCGTGTAATTTTTAGAAATATAATAAATAAAATTTTCAACCAATTACGATCTATTGATAATTAGTTTTCTGCGACAACTTTAATATATAACACAGAAAGAAGAATAACCATAGATGACACAGGAGCTATATCTACAAACTCTTGTATTTAGATTGTAATTTTATTATTTATAAAATTTTGAAAGATTACCTTTATTATGTTTGTTATTGATAGAGTCATAATAAGTATTCGTAATTTGTTTTGGTCCGTATCGATGTGCTGGGCACTTTGCATACGAGTTCTCTCAAAGTTAATACGATGAGCCGCCAAAATTTTCCTACTTTATAACACTGACCTATCACAAGATTATAAAAAAATCAAAAGAAAAATTTGGTAAGCTTAGTATTCAGGTACTTTAAATAAGCTATCATCAACATTCGACTAAAAATTGTTATGATCTAATAACAAAAGATACAATATAGGTTAATTTAAAAATAATAACTCTACTGGAAATTTATTCTAGTTTGTCAACATTTAGTGGCCATTTTTTAAACTACTAGCCAGTATATCTTGAAAAAGCTGGCCAGATACCTCATCACCTCTCGACACTTACTCGCGAGACACTGGCCAAACTGGTGAAAACCGAAGCTTATATATCTATACTTGTACATCTCTTATATATACATGCACATTAATATTATTTATAATTTATATACATTAAGGACGATTCAGGTGGCAGTATTTAAATCTTATAGTTGAATTTAATAGTAATAATAATAGTAAAAAACACTTGAATAGTGTTTTGTAACAAAATTCAAAATATCTTTAAATTACTTTGTAATTAAAATTAAAATTACTTTAGCATCCAATGTACCATAATTATTGCTTTTATATTTTATTTATTTATTACAGTTTAAATTTTATTTATTTTCGTTAGTTTTAGTAAAGGAATGCATATAAAAACAATAAATAAATAAGAAACTGACATTTCGCTGGTTTCGTGTTTTGACAAACTCCAGTTTTAAACCAGTTCCATGTCAGTTAAAACTGGCCAGTAAAAACTCGTTAGCTACTGACATGTCGTCTAGTTTTACTGGTGACATTTCTACCAGAGAAGATAAATAATAATAAGATAAAAATAATAAAATAAATTTACATAAATGTATATTAATAAAAATTCTATGAGCATAATTATAATTCGTCTAAATCATACGGCACAAGTCCAGAGTAATCAAAATAACAATGTCTATAAAGCATTTGTAAAAATATATTCGCAAAATAGTCTAGCAATATGGTTGTTAGACCGAGACTGACCGATGAGATACGGAAGAAGATTTGTTGTCCGATATAGTCATGTTAAGCACTGTAATAGAACATCGGAATTAAGTCTCGGAAAAACGTACTTAAAAAAGAAGGGAAGACTGGGCTACGGTTGAACGAGCGGATCTCGGATCCACATACGCGTTGCCTTCGCGTCCTCCCTGCAGAGCTCTAAAAGCACCCCGTCGTCGACGTCAACTTTATATCCACTTTTAGCCCTGCGCGCGCCTACGATGGTGCACGTTTAATGCTCGGAAAAGGCGAGCGCCCGTAAAAACTGCGAAATTATGTTTAATAGTCGAAGAGGAGCTGGTCTTTCATCACGATTTACAACTTACCCCGCGTGTATTTCATTGTTAGCTCGAGAACTAACCAGCCACCAGACTTCTCGTTCTCCCTTAGGAAAATTAATCGGTCGTTCATGGCTTGATTGCAATGTTAATCTTTTAGGTTACATTCGGGTATGTATTTTTACTCGCTATTTTTGCTAGCTTTCTAATTTTGAGTGTATTACAGCTTTTCAGCTAAATAATTAGCTTGAGATTATTCTTTGTTCCTAATATTGTTACTTTAGTTATTATAAGACTTTATTAATTCAATCGCTACTATAATCGTATCGATCTTATGATTGTAATAATCTACACATATTCAGGTGTAATTTGCAGTCTTGCATCATTTTATTCAATAGAAACGCGTGATTAATTATATGTATTTTACAAAATGGCAGTTACAATCAATTATTTGAAATGAAACAAATGTCGATATAATTTCCTCAGTACCTCATTTTATCTAAATAAATGTAGGTAAGTGTACTAAAAAAATATTAATTGACTATCAGTCTAAAAAATAATGGACAAAACAAATAGAAAAGTATTATTCTTAATAAATAGGTAAAATATTGCACAAAGAAGCTCATTTCAACATTCTTTCGAAGAAACGAAAAATAGAAAAGAGGAAAAGAATCAAGTCGACCGTTACCTTTTACTCCGCGCGCGACCAACTATTTGCTCGGAAGAAAGAATTTGATACCCACCTGCGGGACGGTTATTACACAATGGTCTTACGCCCTTTCTTCGATCTCGGAGTAAGTGCACATTACGAATTGATGCGCTCACAACGCACAACATGTCTCCGTGGAGTATAATATGAGTACGAGTAACATTGTTCTAGCTAGCGCTCGTAAGTAAACGGCCACAAAACAGATTTACGCGAAACTTTGAGAAACCGATTATTCCGAAATATTAAAGAATACTTTGAATTCGTATCTCTTGATGGTTTTATTTATACAAAATACTATTGATATTAATAGTTAGGGTATAAAAATGGTGTTATTTTAAGATGATAATATAAATAATTGAAACTAAAAAGAGTATGTATAATTAAATATATAAAGATAAAAAACCATATTATAAGTGTAATTTTTATTTCAGATTTCTAATAACTAATCCATTTACAACTGAGTAAATCAAAATGAAGATGAAAAGAACAGAAATGATATTATGAAGCTAAATGAAGAAATAAAACGTGTTTCACAAAAGGGCATTTTGATCCGTCTTTTGAATATCGCAGCAATATTTTCACCTCCAATCCAATATTATTGACTTATATTTTTTAATCAGTATACCTGATCCATTTTGCGCAGAATGAATTTAATTTTCTGGAACCTCAAACCTATTCAGGTCACCATTGACATAAAAATTATTCAAAAATCTTTTAAAAACTCACTGAAAACATCAGTCAGTGAAAAAATAGAACAAATCAATCAATTATCTGCAAAAAATGAAGACCTTAAAAATTATTACTGTTTTACCTGATTGTGTATATTTCAATCAAAAAGCGAGCATTTGAAAGTTTGCGCGCGAAAGATCATAAAACCGACAGAATTCAATAATTTATTCTGACCAACAAATTTGCAGCGGAATACGGATTAAAGTATAAGTGTATATGAAGCATGCGCTTCCCTCGAGGAATTCGAGTGGAATATAAAGTGTTTTATTCCAACAACGGATTAATACCGCAGAGGCTTGGAGTCGTTAACGCTGCTCCGTATAGTGGATGAGAGGCTGAAGCACTATAGAAGCTAAGGTGTGAGGGGATCTTGCGACTGTAAATGCGAGTTAGCGGTTCAACATTTAATTGCGGTAAGTGACGTAAACCGCTTACTTTCGAAAGCTTTCGACAGAGTTCCTGGCACTTAAACTTACTGAACGAGTTACCGTCAACTTCATCAAAGCTTAAGAAAATTACAGTCGTGACGATGGTGCGCATACCTGTAAGTCGCATAGTCGGACATAGCCAGTGTAAAATAAAATTAATTGTAACGGCTAAAGAACACACAGAATTGGGATTTCCCAGTGGGTTAATGTATAACATTCATAGCCAACCAACAAACTGTCCGATTAGCTTTTCCATTATTTTTCATCAAATATATTCAAAAACAAATTATAAAATTAAAAACATATCTGTCATATTTTGAATTTGTCATTATTCATAATAATAAATAAATCAGCAATCAATCAAAGTCAGCATCAACCAAACCGAACGTTTTAAAAGTTGCAACAAAACTAAATTTTAAAAAGTTTGCGTATGTATATGAGATGGTCTTAAGAATTAGAATTAAACAAATAATATAATTTATACATGAATCATGATAAAAATACACATTTCAATTGAAATCATTCAGTACCTCAAAAGAGAAAAATCGAATTGAAAACAGTAGTTCTTACAAGAATTTCGCATAAATACTGTTTCACAGTCTTAGTGATTACCAACCCTTGATCGCAAGCCGCAAATCAAATAATACTCCGAATTAGGAGTGTGCACTCATTGCCTTTGCTCTTTGCGCGGTGACCGCAGCATCATTTTAACTGTAATAGTGGATCGAGCTACCGTTCCTCCAGCCGCTAACGCATCCCGCGGCAACCACCAAGATTGAAGCAGAACACGATAAAAGCTCATGCTCAGCCAGTTCATATAATGCCGTTTCCGAGGACGTTTCTGATCAGTTATCATTCGGTCAGATAACTACTGAGGAGAAATTGTTTCCTTTGTCTTATTTATTTATACACACACACACACACATAAATAAATAACAACATTATATTTGCAGAACCATTATGAATTCCTCGTACGATAAACTACATAATTTTATTCATAGAAACATTTACAAAATTTCAGTTATACAAGAGATATAAAATGCGGAAAAATAAGGAACGATGATCCCATTCAAATAATAGCGGCCCTTTTCTCGCCGCGGACGACTGAATTTCCAAGACGTAATCGCGACGCGTCCGATTCAGAGCGCGCTAATTGATTCTGTGGGCTCTGGGGCAAGTCTTGGGCTGGGGCAAAACAGGAGCAAGACCGCATCCGGATAGCGCGCGCGTGGGCGTCTAAAATCGCGCGAGGCGTCCCCCGGGCCACGGGACAATGGCGCCCACCGCTAAGACGTCGGATAAACCCATTGTTGGACCTGGAAGACATAAAGGCTGAAATCGGGCTCGCGCGCGTTCGCGCCCTCGGAGCCTCCGCTGGCCCTCGCGCGCACCCATTGTTTGTCGAGCCTGTTTGTTTGTGTGCCGGCGATCGTTAGCGTGTTTGGCCCGATGATATAATTGTGTACTCAGCCAGCGGTCTTCGCAAGCTACGTAAGGCCTCTGACTAGGCTCGCCCTGTTTGCCCGTCCCGTGCGTCGCAGCCGTTGTCACGCACTCCCGGGCCCCAGCTGCGCACGAATTCGACGTGGCCTAACCCGGATCTTGGATTCTGTGTGCATACTGTGTGCTATTAGCTCGCGCAGCGATTCTATGACTCTGCACCTGACACTTCACTCTGTTCGCTTAGCGATTTGGTGGCTTCTCGCACCAAAAATTTTACCTTTGAAAACTCCTTTGCAATGCAAAGTAAGAAATAGGCCTGTGGAAAACATCAAATTCATTATTATTACATAGTTGGTTTATTCAATTGTTCCAGTGATTACAATACTATTTGTCAAAAATAAATGTCAGCGTATTTTTAGAGTATAAAGTATTTGAGAACATCTTTCATACTTCATGTATTTACCAAGTATTTTTAAATTGTGTATCTGATAGTTTTTGTAAACTGTAAAATTAATTTGAATTACTCTGTTTTAAGATTTTAGCCTATATACCTAAATAGTTTTCATAGACAACTGTATATTTGATTTCTCTCACAGATCAGTCTAATTAGGACTCGAACATTCCTATTACTAAATTTAGGAATTAACTCTTTATTTCTTAAAATCAATTTTTACTTAATTTATTTATTTATATGTACAGTACGATTGGAATAATAAAAAAATCATAAAAATGACGTTAATAAAGTTTGATTATGTTATTACGTCAATTTATTTATACATCATCATCGTTTAATATCCAATTTTTTATTCTCAAAACTCTTTAAAATATACGAAATTGGATGACCTAGTCTTACTTTACAGTAATTGAGAACCAAGAGAAATCATTGTTTTAAACTTTAAGAAACTTTAAATCCAGATAAATTGTTGACCTTTCTAATTACCCAGAAAGTCAAGGAAATTGAACTTCAATTGAAGTTAAAAAATAGCAAGTCTTACTAAATCAGACACTTCTATATCAACCTAGAATTATAAAAATAGTTTCGACTTATTGTATTACCTTTGAATATAAAACGTAAACAGCAGTAAAAAGTAAACGCATGAATATTATAGACAGTATAAAGGATTAATTATATCGATAAAGCTTAATGGTCTCTATATAGAATAAAGTGAGTAACTAAAATTATACGTTTATCAAACATGTGTATAGGAACCTTATAATACCATAAGTAATAACTTAATGAAATATCTCTAGAATATCATATTATTTTTTTGACATGTAAAAACTAAGAATACCGATCAAGATCGACCGATTAATTATGGATAATTCAAAATATAATGAGATCGTACGATATAATTCAATTATATTGATTTAAAATAGAAAACATTCATGTACTTTTTTTATCAAATCATATTTAATACAATTGTCACGTAATACATTATCTTTAAAAAATCGCGAGTTTTTCAGAATTTTGACAATCAAGTTATTATGATTACTACGTTCGTAATAATAACGTGTTTTTTTTTGTTTTAAATAATTTTTAAGGATCATTGTTATCTTATGGTATTTATAGGGCTTTTTTAAATATGTGCATGCGTAGGATAATTTGCACACTAGATCAAGTAGGTAGAATTTGAACGAAATTATGTTATAAAATGAAAAAACCATTTTTTTAAAGGTCCACGTATTAAAGAAAAACCAAGGAAAATGTCAAAATTTTGAAAAAAAAATTTAACGAAAACGTAGTCTTTGAGCTGATAATTTATTATTTTCAATATTCCTAGCTAATGACCTGAAATTAACAGTCACTAACCTTGCATTTTTGAGCATATTTATATAATTTTTACACGTATATAACGAATCAATACGTAATTTTCGCTGTGTGCATGTATAGAGTAACTTATAAAATATCGATTAATATTTCAGTCTTAGATTTTATATTTTATCTTATACCACTCGCCGCGAAAAGCTAATAAAACTGGACATTTAATTTTTAAAATCTATCCTTGTATATTCTTTTAAAGCCACTAATATATATTTATTTTAAAAGAAATGTCTGCAATAGCTTTAATTCTAAAATCTTTATCATAAAAAGTATAAAACCTTTTAAGTAAATGCATTAAGTCTTACTTTAATTTAACCAATATTTTGCTACAAAACTCAGGTTATGTATGCAAAAACATATTTTTTTGTTTATACCACTTCATATTTACCTGTATTTACCGCAGATTTGGACAAATTTACACCTACTAACTCCAATCGAAAAGCAGATTGGATTATTTAATAACACCAAACACTCACATCGTAAATTCGACAGCTCGACATTAAACAAATATTAAGTCCGAAATACGCGTGCACACAGAGGAGCTCAGCGATGTCGATCAACGTTTAAAGGCCTCAACGTGCACGAGGGGATAGTTCGGCGAGCCGTGCAGACGAACATAGTCAAGTGCACTCGGACGAGGGAGATGCACATAGCACACAGCTTGGCCGTCTAGAAGGGAAAGTAGCCGAATCTCGAGGGGCCGCGGGTTCCGGAGAAACTAGGCAGCTCCGCCTATATAAGCGCTCGCGGCTCCCCTCCGCGGCATTAAATCTTGACTGAAGACTCGGGGCCCGGCCGAGGCAGAGTTTTGCCCTGCTATATCGGAAGCTGTTGACTCGATCCTCGACCCTCAATGCCCGCACGTCGCCGCTTTATCCACGAGGCCGCGGAAGTTGTTTCAATATTTGCTCGCGGGACGCCTTGGGCCGCGCGATGTCCTCGTCGCACCCAGCGAGTCCCCTCTCTACATGTGAGAACGACTCTACAACGCTCTTAGTAATTGCGAGGCCGCCGTTCGAAAAGGTTTGATGCCTTTGCAGGGCGTCGTTTGCTAAGAGGGCCCGCAAGTATGCCCCGTGCACCACCTTACGTACAGAGCCGAGTATAGAGCTCTCGTGTATCGGTTCGTCGACGGCAACGTGAAACTCACGGTTTCCGCCCTAATATGCCCCTGATAGCTGTGGAACAAATAGTTGCTCGACTCCTATTCCTTTGTCGACGATTGCATGCGTTCACAAGGCCGGAAAGACCAGCGAGCTAATCACGGAATGATGGAATGGCTTTGATCATCGGCTAATCCGTCGTCATGGTAATTGCCAAACTCCATCTCAATGTATGTTACTATACTATGCGCTTTTCTTGCGCACCTATTCAAAATAAATAACCACAAATATAATCCAGGCAATAGGTATACGAGACTTAATCTTAATTCTCTAAAACTTCATATTTAATTTTGTTTGCTACACACCTTTAAGTCCCTCAAAAATGTATTATAATAAATAACAAAAGAGACAAGCTCCATGCCGTTTATTAGGCGCAAAGAAATATTTAATAGATTTTAAATATTTCATAAATATTTTCTAAAACGCATGTTCCGGGTGGTGTACGTGTGCGCGCGCGTGTGTCTGTATGTATATACAACTTAATATATACATTAGTATCTTTTACTCTTTAGAATTTAATAATCCGGTACTTATAATCCAAGCTACTACCAAACGAATAGACTTTATCAATTTGTACAACGCGCGTCTACTTTAACTCATGCGTACATTACAACACAATAAATTATAAAAAATAAATTTAATTATATTTGTAAATAATCGAATTAATGTCACTCACTTAAGCATAAAAAGTGCACATTTATTATGAAGATAAATATTTGTAAGCTATCCTTATACATTAAACATATCACAAGTCTTAATCTTAGTCTTAACAAGTCTTAGTCTTAATCTCCTCGATCAAACTTTAAACTTATAATAATATAATAATTGCATTCATATATCGTAAGAAAATTGCGGATCTCATTAATTTAACGAAATATCGTTTGAGAAAGTTCCCGAATATTTGAAAGGCCGTAACGCAGCGCTAGCAGACACACGGCGCGGTCTGGAAATTCGGGCTCGTAACTATATCGCAAATCGCCGAGCCGCGCGCGTCTTCGCTTTCAATACCTGCATTCCGGCGAGCCCGAGCTATGTCAGCAGCCCCGGCGAACGACGGCGATTTTTACAGTTCTTTACTGTGCCGCCCGACTCCCATATATGTGCTATTCCCGCACCAACGTCGTCGCCACCACCGTCGCCAACCTTCGCTACAAAGGGCGATTTGCGCTTTAGTTCTCATTTCGAAATCCGAAAATAAATTTCCGCGCGACGCAATTCCGAAATGCGTATCGCCGCCAATAGGAGAGATGAGCTCTACGAAATCTCTTGGGACATTTTCTCTTATACTTGTGGCGAAAAACTTTAACAGGCTTTTTCCAACAAATATATAATTTACAAGACTCTCTATCTTTCTTTGCTAAATTTATCGCTTTGAATATAAATATAGAGTTTCACAGTTTCTTAATTTTTGTATTATAGTGCAAAAGTTGAAGTTTTAATCGTTCAAAGGAATTACGGCGGAAAAAAAGCTGTCATAAGTATTCGTTAATTATTCTAATAATAGTGATCATCGTAATATACCTTGTAATATGTACATATTTTTGTGTAAAATTAATTTTACTTTCGCAACTAAATAGCATAATGCAGATACGAAACAAAGAATGTTGTACTTGCAGCTGATCTTTTAATTAATGCCTTGTTACAACTTTTATATGTGATGTGTGGTTATAGATCGCGGCTGGCTTGTCGCCGCAGTATCGGCTACTGCTTGCACCACATGTACCTGGGCGAGATATCATCGACAAGTACGTGCGGTGTCGCCAGTGTTCTCACTATAATAATGCTCAATCTAGGCATGCTAATGACCTTCTCCGTGACGACGTCCTTGACAATCAACGTCTTAAACAATCTTCCTGTGAATGCTTCAACGTTTTCTAACCCTGTAATGTTCGTAGTTTTAATGTATTACTCATATTGTTTAGAAACTATGAGCGCTTGTGGGATATTTCGAATGGAAAACATAAGAAATAGAATTATTTTCAAAAAAAATTCTTTTTTCACTACTTTTATTTAACACCCATCACTTTTATAGCTTCGCGACAATCGTGCTTTGAGAATATATCGTATAAAAGGATTGTCAATAATCTAATTCTAAAAGTTTTATGCAGATGATATTAGTACTCCTCGCTCTTTTATGAATGTACTTTTTATTATAATCTTCAATGTCCAATAAGTATACGATAAATAAGAAAAATAATACATGATAAATGTTGTTTATATTATTTGTGTTTTACTAAATTTTCTAATATTATAAAGTTAATAAATTAATGGTTCAATTAAAAACAAAAATTAGTATCTTTATCTATTTTGAAATGTGAAGTATAATTTAGTATATTTTATTCATTCATTCTTCTTTTATATAAATTGTATATTTATAGTACCAGTGTAAGTACAAAATATTTGAAGATAAATATGTAAATAATTCAAAATATCCGACAAATTAATTTAATTCATTTTTGTTTTACAATGTAGTATTATAACAAATTTATAAAGTTTACTTAAAATAATAATAAATAATGAATAAAATAGATTTATCTATTGTAATGAAGAAAGAATTTTTTATTTGATGGAGTGTATACCTTCATAAATAAACTACTTGAAAATTCAGTGATAATAAAGTACAGCAAATGCATTTACCTCGGCATTTATCCTTTTCTCTTAAAAGATAAGTGATACTAAGTACATGAAAAATGAATATTCTTAAACAGAGAAGCATATTGCGGAAAATTCTTTTACATAGTAAATATATAAACGGGTATCATACAGCAATTTCCCCGAGTTCTGCATTATTACTCAACTGGGGTTCGAATATTTATTATCGAGAGTTGTAACTCATCATTTTGAAAAATGCACTTTTTTATGCTTTTAGCAAGGATTAAAATAAATATTTGTATCTCAATTTTTTCAGTGTATAATACGAATGTTAATTAAGTGTTAATTAAAAGTCGGGGTTTATTATTTTAGCTTTAATAATATTGTGAAATAAATACCAATGTTTTATCAATTTTATTACAAAGCGTATGTAAGTTTCCTATTCATAAACGATAAGCTATTGCTCCAAAAGGCACAGCCGTCGTTTGTTTACATTAGCGTGATTTCAGAGGGCCAAAATCGAACAGCACACCTATAGTAAGCATACAACTTACGAAAATATGTTTGAATATTGCAACTGGAAGTAAATGAATGATTACAATCATGAAACCTTTGCTGATTGAGTGAGTGGAAAGTAAATATTTTCCCGTTATTTGTAAATATAAAATACTTTAATGTGATAAAAAGGTAAAAAGCAATTTTTGGGTGGCCCTTCAAACAATTTGTAGATAGACACTTCTCATTAAAGCGAATATTTAGTACTTTTACATAGATAAAGAATAGCTAGCGATGCAAAATTTTTCCTGGACTTGGTTACGATGGAACTTAGGATGCGTAAATGCATGGAAGCTTGATTGTTGAACAAGTCGGGTAATGCTTTAACGAGACAAAATGATAAATAAATTGATAAATTTAAAAAAGTATTACACACATTTAAATGTATAGGTAGAACATGATTTAAAAACTGTTTATGGTTGTTATAAAGCCTAAAGTTATAGAGCTATTTATAATATGTTTCTCTTCTTAAACATAGTAGCTTCAGTCTCGTTTTGTATTTCCATATATCAGTGTTAATTATGCAATTGTTTTTGTTTTATAAGGTCGGTATAAGTCGAAGTATTTTTTGCGTATAATCCCAATTTTTCGTTGCTAAAGTTTTTATAGTAATTGAACGTTTGAAAATTTTTTTTTTAAATAATGTTGAGCTCTTGGTCTTGAATCTATTGGTTTCAAGAAAGTTTTTATTAACGGTTTATTAATTCCGAGATTTTTATTTTCAAAACTATGATTTATGTGAGTGTTTGTGTTATTATTTAATTGTAATTCTATAAATGTTATTTAATTCTATAATTATTAAGAATATTGGTTTATCATGTGTTGAAGTAATATTTTATTTGGTTTTTATGTTTTTTCCGGTGATAAATATGACACGTCGCTGCGTAAATAGTTGTATTTACTGAAGATTGCATATGCTCTTATACGTCGTTTACGACAAGAAATACTGTACGATGATGCAAGAGCCTTAGGGTACACCGCTATTTATAAGTGTAAGGATGATGTAATATTCATTTATTTTACTATTATGAATCTATTTTGTAAAAATCTAGTAGTATAGGCATAAGATGTTATTTTGTCCAAGATATTCTGTTTAATAAGAAATCTTCAAAGGACTAAAATTCTAAATTAATTTTGTGTGATTCATGTTATATACTACATACTTTTAAAAATACATTTAGAGTCTAAATTATATTGATATTTTAGGTCATCTTTAATTTATGCTACGATTTTTTAAGATAAGACAACTGTATCAGAGATAAAGACTAAGAATCCACTAAAATTTCATTCAGGCAACAACGTGCAGTATAGATTTGATTTTTTTTTAATTTTTATTCAAGAAGATCGTAGAATAGTATAACGCGCATCGTGTCTTGTACGTGACATATTTACAAAAAAAATAATTATATAATGCGCGAGCAGCCCACGAGGCTAAAATAAATGTGGCGCTTCGCGCTCAAAACTCGTTATTTTCATGCCGACTTGAAGTGCTAGATTTGCGATTACATGCGCATGTAAGCGTGTTCCAGGCATACACTCGGATGAGTCCGACAGAAGCTTCCTATCCGAACTTTCCCCGAGATCATCGGAATCGTCCAATACAGAAATTGCTATTGGCAGAACCATTAGAGGTCAGAATTAGTTCGCCGCTACGGATATTCGACCTCGTTCGTGGCCAACTCGATACATATACCCACAGCTTCCACTTATCTTACTTTGTCCTGGGGATTAATACTCTCGTTGGACTTTTTATCCGCAGTCGCGGTCTTTTGTTTTCACAGCCGCGCGGTGTCCGGATATCCGAGGACGCGTGAATTTAAAAAAGACTCCACTGACTTTGTTCTTAGAATACCTTTTTTAACCAGTAAAGTATATTGTGAACGTAATTTATTCAATTTTCAACACTTCCGAGAACACTTCTCTTGTTTTGGTATATCTCTCGACCATTTAAAAAATTAATTCGAAGAAATTCATTAAATCCTCTTCCCCATATAACAGAATTATAAAACTTATATAAACAAGAATGAATATATATAATATCATATATATTCATATATAATATCTAATATATATAATATATAATATCATAAACGTCAACTTTTTCCATAGGACTCACAATCTTATATCAACTTTATAAAGCCATTCATCCATAAAAAAGAATCCTATGTCCATTGCATCAATCTGTATGGATAGTACAATAATCGTACAACGAACAACGAAAAAATGCAATCGACGCTCTGGGGCAAAAATGAGCCGAAGGCGAGGCCGAGGGCGACAGGCCGAGCCCCTGATAAAAATTATCTGTGCCCTCAGCCCCAGTGGCCCCTTCCAAATTAATTACGCTGAACTCGCGTCATGCCGTTAATCTTTTGTATATGTGCGCGCTCGGCACCCCTGCCCCGCGTAAGCCCCCGGTTTTTCGCCGGATTAAATAATCAGTCTCATTTTAATGCAATCTCCGCGCGACGGCGGCGCGGGCGGCTCGCGGGGCCTGGCCAAGGAGGAGGTTTATTTGAAGCCGCAATTGAATTAAGTCGTCGCAGTTTAATCTCGCGCCCACGGACCGGCTGCTCTTGGAGGCGGCGCCGTCGCTTCTTTGTAGCCCACCCCGGGATAGAGGACCCGCGACGCGGAGACAGCGGGCGCTCAAGCCACCCGGCGCATTTACAATCCTCGCTTTTGTTGCTCGCCAAGATTCAATTAGACTGGAAATTTTGTCCATTGAGTCTGCAATCTATTTCCCGCGGCCCTGAGAGATTGCGGGTCGCAATCACGATGACCGAATTATAGCGGCTTCGAGGGAAATCTTATAGGACGGTTTGTTAACAGTTTGGCTATAATAGCTGCTCCTATTATACTTGATTTGTTTACGTGTTTCTCGTATCTTATTATGTTGTATCGTGCATGTTTGATCGAACGCTTTATAGGACCGTTGTTTTTTAACTTGGTAGTGAGAAAGAACGTGCGAAAAAATATGGTCCTGGGGTCGATTGTTTGATCATCGTGCACTATAGAGCGTATGCATATGCTCAGCTTCACTTGCTCGCGCAACCGAACACTACCCTACTATTTTTGAACGATCTTGTACCTTGTATATATGTATTGATAGATGTATTTGATGTATGATAGATATAGTTTTAATATTTAATATCAATTAATCTATTTGATTGATAGAAGAATCGTCGAAATTTAGACGTTCTTTTTGAGGGTCTACATTCCTAAAAATTTCAAATAATTCTTTCAACAAATCTTTATCAATAATTATTTTCATAATTAATAAAATGATCTAACTATTTATTAAGAGACAATTGATTAAGTTAGTTTAAAAAATCATATTACCATTATTTATAATTTTTATAAATAATTTAATCGAAATCTTGCGAGAAATCTCGCATATACGATGTATGTAACAAGATTACTAACCTCAACAAATCTGACGAATCTCACAAATCTTACAAATCTGACGAGTCTCGAGCGTACCAAAATCAAATGAGTTCAATGTTTACACTTCCCCTACTGTCCCCAAGGCATCAAAAGTATCCTTAAGCTCGATGCAAGGCTCGGCACTCGCTCGAGATTTGTATTGAAAATATCTCTACAAATCTTACAAATCTTTACAAATCTTGGCAAAGATTCAGAGTGCGCAGCCCCTCGGTTCCTTTATATCTTTTTCATCATTTTTGAAACCGTAATTTTTTTCTATTTTAAATGAATATGTATTATTTCGCCAATATATTCTATTCTGTGTAAAATCAAATTTGTGATGTTTGAAAATAAAACCGGTCATTATACCTATCGTATCATTCATATTCTCTTCTCGAGTTCGAAAGCTTGCTCATGTACAAACATTTCTCATTGTGAGAGGCTGCGCACAGGTGCCTAGCGCACGCGTACAAACTTTGGAGCACCGACAACAGCGCCCTAGTTTATTAAGTGAAAATTCTCGGTGCTACTCTCATTTTCAGTAATCCAAGCGACCACTTTTCATGGAACCTTTTTATACAGTATAAATCACATATAAATGATTTTATGTTCTATACAAAAGTAATTAAAATATTTCCGTTACAAATCATGAATCACATAGCTTGGATTCAAAAATACTTGTATGCAAAATATAATTACAATACATAATAGAAAGTAATCAAATATTTATAACACAATATATTTTTAAACATCTATATTAAATAACCACGCGGTAGTAAATATTTTACCGCGGCTGACCTATTAATTTAAATGAAGCTTTAAATAATTAACAGTACGCCTTAACAATATATAATAAAAAAATTGAAAAATGTTACCATAATATGCCCGCAGCGTATAGTATAATTAATCTTTGTTCGTTTATAATCTTATTGGATTAGTAATTGGGCTTTTAAATTGCTTTGCGTCCTGCAAGTTTAACCGAAAATCTAATTTCGGTTTCTAGTCAAGAAACGAGAATATAAAGAATATGTTCAAATATCATTTTTGTTCAAAAGTTATTTTGAAAATATATGATAACAAATATTTCTAAAAAGCGTTTTTTCGATTATTAGTGCATGAATATTATTCATTATTAATAATTATTAATTACGTAGTAACCATCATATAACAATATATAACCTGTCTTTTAATTACTTGTCTCCAGCTATACTACGGTACAGCTGAGGCAATTCTAAACATTTTTCTTTTCTGTTGCGAAACCGTCAAATGTATCCCTGCGAAGATACAGGCGTTTAAAAAATGGTAAAAAGCCAACCCCCGTGGCCAAAAAACGTGGCTTACTCGCCGCAGCACAGCCAATGAGAGTAGAAGAAATAGTCAATGGGAGAGAGTTGGGCGGAGTCATTGGAGCCGCAAGGCAAGCAGCGGCCACGCACTCCAGGCTTAGACTCGTGCCCATTTGTCGACTACCGAAATTGTCAACAAGAGAACTGTTTTGCAAAGATGACAAATAGGCCAAGGCGGATAAGTATTGTATTTATCAAAATACAATATAAAAACTCAATTATATTCATAAATAATTTATGTTCTTAGCTCTAGTAATGTTTCTACTATTTACTTAAAAATAATGTTTTGACTTGAAAATTTAAAGTAAATTATTAATAACATTTAGGTGGAATAAATGCTTATTAATGAAATCAAATTAATACGCTAAATTTCTTTTCAAAGTTAATTCAAACACGAAAATCGCGCACATAAAATACTCTATGTAATTAAACACGCAACCTTTTTAGCCGTGTTAAAAATATATTCAAAGTTGCACTACAATACTCTGCATAAGAAATAGCGAGGGAAAAATGTAATTCTTTAAGAGCAAAGATAAGAATTACCAATTTGAATTATATTAAAGGGATACCTCGCTGAAATCTCTACATTCATTTAGTTGTAGACGCACAACCTCATGAGCACTGATACTATCTCACGAGCTTGAATTGGAATATCTTCGCCTACCCTATACCACTTGCGGTTCATACGATATTCAAACATAATATTTTCAAGAATATATTCGCCATTCTCTTGAAGTTTTCATGTGCATTATCATGCAATAAGTATTGTATATAAGAGACATTGTATCATCCATATGTGCAATGCAGATTTTGAATGTACATTAAATAGATATATCGATATATTTTTAATTCATAAGGACATCTTCCTTTGAAAGATAATCTGTCATTATATTCATTATCTTCTTATTGTATGTCATAACATATACTATGTATATTGTCTCATAATACAGTAAAATATGTGAAGAATAAAAGAAATCTATAATAAAAGCAAAGTATAAAAAAGAAGTCTATATATATTCCTTAAAATTTAATACTCATATCTTTTCAACCCTGTAATATTATTATACAGAAGTTGTTTAGACCCAAAGTTGAAATACTCACACAGGAATTTATCGTGAATTAGTAATTCAAGTAAAATAGATGTCCCCGATCAAATGAATAAAATCTCTGCAGTACAGCATACTGCACCCATTAATAAAATCATATACCGTCGTTCGAACACCACCAAAAAACTCGCTAATCCTTATAATCCTCGCAAACGATGAAAAGAATCAGAATGTGTATACCAAGTTCGCGAAAAGTGAGAAATTACAGTTTTCCTATCATTCTATCCTGTATAAAGTGTTAAAAAGCCTGTGCACAGCTATTGGTGTGAACCGATAGTAGTGTCGCTCATTGATATAAAGCACACTCAGAGCGCAACAACAACACGGAACAAAAGTGAATTATACACACGCTTTGACTCGCGTTCGCATCGCATACAGAGAAAATTTACAAATGGATTGGCCAACATAATAAAGATTACCATATTTTTTTGAAAAATCGTGTTTTCTCGTGTGTTTCGTTTACCAGACATCCCAAGACTTCATCATTGATTAGCATTGTAACGGGAGCATAAACAACGTTAATTAAAAAGAAATATTTCCGCTTCATAATAATAGCATTTAAAAATATCACACAAAAATTAAGGTACTTCGCACCGTTTTCAGCAAACCCTTTAAAGGTTTTAGTCATTTCGAAGCGCTGCAAAGCAACGCAAAAAACTGATAAAATTTCTTCTTATGATCGGTACGCGGTAGCAACGCAAAAACATTAATGGATACATTAAAAGATTATTTCAGGGACAAATTGGTCATGCAGCGCAACGTTATTAAGCAGCTCAAGACGTTGCCCAATTTATAGTCAGGCCGCATAAATCTAAAACAATTTGCCGCCTAATTGCGAAACACTATTCTCACGCTTGACTCCTGATTGAAGCGCCGTCGGGCGAAATAAGGCTACACGTATACGAGGAGGAGCACAACAATTATCAATGGTGGTGGCGAATACCTCAATTGTTAGCTAATTTATTTTGGCGCATATGTAGATTGCGCGAATACCTGCCTACATAAATGGGTCTCGCCAAATGGCTTAAGTATGATGAACCTATGAAGGTAGACAGAAAAACAAGAAACAAAGAAAAAATACCGAGATAGTAATTAAAGGAGAACGATTCAAAATTGACAGGCTAAAAGAATAAATAGAGGAATCTCTGAAGGTGAGTGGCTTAGTACTCATAAGCAATTTTCAAGTGGCGCACTGCTTGGAAAAAGGGTTCAATTATTAAAATCTACTCACACAAAGTCGATCAGGTTCAATTGGCTATACTAGGCACTCGTAGCGGGAAATGTGCCTGGCCAATGCGCAAATCATTATTATTATTATTAGATAACACAGAGTAAATAGTTTATCTAGTTTTAACGCGCGAAAATGATGTTTGTTCGTTTTTTACTTTAAAGATCCCGAAAACCAGATTAATTTCTTCGTATAGCGAAACTGCATTGTGAATTTACGAGAAATTTCATTTTCGGCTCATCACAGCGATCAAACAAAATGTATTTTTTAATGTAATATCCTTTATTCATTGCGACGATATATACATGTGAGAGCATAGTCGAGTCTGTGGGTCTTCTCGCGCGTTGTTTCACAACCGCCGACGTACAGCCAGTGGACCAGGGGGCTACTTGCGGGTTTTTCGGCCTATAAATTCTGCCCACGCATCCCTAGAACGCAGTCAACCTCGCAGCCGACGGATAAGGTCAATCAGGGGAAAAGTGCGGTGATCGCTTACACGTCGGCGATTGAATAAAGGAAAAAAAGAGTGGGGAAGAAAACAAGACAACCGTAAGCGCGGCTCCCTCCGACGCCACTCTTTCTGATTCTAATGGAAGAGTCATACATATATACATATATACACATTTCGTCAAAGAAGCAATAGTTAAAATTTTCACACCTAAAATATTTTTTCATACTAAGATAACTTCTATGTATACCAGAAAAACATTTTATATTACTATGTTTAATGATGATAATATCATTTTTAAGACAAAATTGTCTTTAATCTTACATATTTATAGTGGATAAATAAAAAAAATTAAATTAACTATCACAAGAAATACATAACTGAAATATATGACATGGATAATTTTAATACATTATCATAAAAGTTATTTTTCAAATTAACACAATATAAATATTGAAAATGGTATTAAATTATTTATACTGTCTAATAAGCAATAATGTAATTATTAATAGTTTAAATTCCTTACAAAATAATGTATACATCTTTAAAAAAATAGAAATTCAAAGCATCTAAGTTGGTTGAACTATATTGAACTTTAGATTTCAAAGTATAGAATTTCAATTAATTTTCACTATATTAAATCTCAGAGAGAAAATACACTTCAATTATATTTAGTATTAAAACAAAAAGATCGATAAAAAAATATGAATTTTATATTCTCTAATTGAATATAAAATAATTTAAATTTATAAAAATTTAAAAAATATGGTTAATCAATCCAATATGATATTAATCGTATTAATTAGAAACACAATAGCATATTTAATTTATTTCAAAATATCTTTGTGTTGATAGATAAAGCAGCAAAAGTGTTAAAACTTCTATTAGTTTAACATAGATTAAATTATTTACACCATTGAGATTTTATAAATTTGTATTTAAATGTATTAAAAATACATTAGATTTTACATATTGAAACAACTTTATATGTACAAATTTCACCATAAAACGTATTGTTTTCAATTTATTATAACAGAATCATAATGATTCAGTAATTAATTACAACTGACTTAGATACTTTAAATGTTTTGTCTACTAACTTTACTTTACAAACAGCTCATTTCTTAAAAATATGTACATTATATATTTACATACACATACACAAATAATTAAAAATCTGTTACACGACCTTTTCTTTCCCAATCTCCATATCGAGTTGGTTCAGGACCCTTAGGTCCACCTAATTCCCCTGTTTCAGGATTAATATTATCTGGAAATGGCTGTAGTGGTTCTTTTTCTTGATGAGGATGTTTACCTTCTTCAAGTTCTTCTAGTCTTTCTAAAAAAATGATAAACATAAACATCAACTAACAATATTTCTTCATATTTGTAATAATTCATTGTATGGAAATGTGCATATAATGCAATCAATCTATTTTATATTATATAAAAGTAGTTATTAAAAAAGTAATAAATATATTTTTAAATTAAACATACCCAATGGAGCTTTGGCTCTTAATTTTTTTGTCTCAGGACTGACATCAAAATTTGACTCTTCTTTAATTCCCATAGTTCCTAAAATATTCGAATCAGTTTTTGTACCTTTTTTATATGAAAGATTAAAAAATTATAAAACATTTAGCCTTCCTTTACCTAATGGTGGACTCTCTTGCAGTTTTCTTCGAAATTCTTTTAAACGATTGCTTTCCTCTGTTTTTCCATCTCCTGATGCTGAATTAGTCTCAAATCTAAAATTACTTTGCACTGTAAAAAGCATATATTTTTAAATATAAACATACTTTTATTCATAAATTAGAAATTTACCTTTGTACAAATTATTCAACTTCTTATAAAAACAGCTAGTTATCCTTATCATTTTAAATTATTAATATTTAGAGAAACTGCTAATACTTTTATCTAAATTAAAAATATTAATATTAGTATGAATTATTAAATTTATATTTAAAATTTTATGGCATTATAAAAATAAAAATCTATAGTACATTTATTTTATGTAATTAATGAAATTTATAAGAACTTTACAAACCTAGTTAATAAAATTGAATTTAAAACTTACCTAATTTACTATTTACAATATTTACATTTAATAATACCAAACATATAATAAACGTATTTCTGAATAAATTCAGTCAAAGTTCATGTACCCAATGAAGGTTCAAGAATCAACGAAGATCGACGTTAGTTTAGCAAAAGCCAGTAGAATCCTGTTGTCTAAAGCACAGCAGTGTACAGCGCGCTAGTATACGTGCTCCGACCTCAGAGTTTATTCCGACTACTGCGACACGATCATACAATCTATATAGTTCCTCATTCTGTCGGTATACTCTAGCGAACTGGCCATCGCAGTATATATCGACTCGGATGGTAATACTGAACGGAGTATTAAAAATGAAACTATTCGGCATTATTATAGCCGCTTAATTTTTGAAATTAATTGTTAAATTATTAAATTCATACTAGATAAAAACATTGAAAGTACTACATAAATAAATTTAAATAATGAAAAATGTATGAAAAAAATTTAAATAATCTTAAATCTTATGAAAATCTTTTGGAAATCATTGGCAAGATTTTTAGTGTAGCTCCATATTTACGCTCGATAATTTATAAAGACTATAGAGAGCGAAAAAGACTCCAGAGGTACTACGCATTTTCTTTTCGACTTTTTTACTATCACACCAAGGCAATCTGATTTTCAAAAGGCGAGATTGTCTATTGTTTTGACTGTCAATAATCATTTATCACGTCACATCGTGATCAACATAGTAGCAGCAAATAAAAAGTCGTATTGGAGACAAAGTGAAGTTACTTTTTAGCTGAATTTTTCATTTTAATTAATTAAGGAATAATAAGTTTAAAAAATATATTTTGCAAATATAAATGGTAGTAATTTTATCAAAAATTTTGTTCCTTTTGAATACAACTAATACTAAATTTTACCTGTGTTAGTATTTATTACATTTCTCAATTCTATATATGGATACTGACAAGAAGCACTAATAATTATAATATTATTATTATTACTATAAAAAATATTTTTGTGTTCATAATTTTAAAGTTTTTAAAAAGCAATTAAATCAGAAATTAAAGAAAATGGGATCAGGATAAGAAGTAATTTACTTTAAGCTTTTATTATAAATCTGCAAAAGCTTACAGAATGTAGTGAAATTAACAGAAAAACCGCATTTAAAGATACTACAAATTGTATATTTTAATGCAATATTCAGTTTAATAGGATTTTCCATTAATAATTTGTTTCTTTATTCAAAAAAAATCATTGGAAATAAGATATAAGTTTACAACAAAATTTAGATGATTTTTATTTTTAGTAATTCGCAGTAACAGAAAATAAAAAATGATAACATTGTATAGATTCAATTTTACAAATTACCACCCATGAGTAAGAGTCGCTTCTGTTACAAAATTCTTGGAACTCCAATGTCCAAACCTCGAGATCCACTGCATAACGATATAAAATAAATGTATTTTTTTGACTGATAAACAAAAAAATATTTACAATATGTACAAATTATGTATTAATTTTTATACTTTTAATACTTTTACACATTCCTTAAAAATATATATAATTTTCATTAATATTTAAAAAAAATATTTTAAATTAAATCTAAAAATATTATGTTAATAAAGATTTATTATATTCTTATATAATTGTGTCATCTATGTAAATTGTTTAATGTTAATAAAGCAAGTTGTTTGAATGTATGTTTTTCAATTTTTATTTTAATTTAATAAATATAATGAATATTTAATAAACTTAATAATTTAATAAATATAATATGAATTTAATAAATATGATTTCAATAAATAACCGTGATTTAATTTACATTTTAATCGATTCAATTTTAATTCAAAATCGAGTTTTTAATTCGCGTAGCGCATGCGCGTTAGTATGGAGCAGTCAGTATGATCGTCACGTACGGTAAGGAATGTCGTAGAAACGGTCTAGTTTTTTCATTTTCCACGGAAAATGCCATGATATAGCCTGATTTTCCAGATGGTATAAAATTGCGTTTTCAATCGAAGAGCTTTTCTATGCATTTAAAAATATCACTTTAAACTGATAAAATGAACCTAAAAGCGTAGAAGCCATATTATTCAATACGAGTCACGTGTTGTGCCACGTGCGTGTATGTTCGACTAGATTTTTATTTAATTGTTTTTAAAATTAACTAAGTCGTTGAAATATTCGAATTTGAGAATTGTATCGATTTCAAGCCACCTCATATTTAAAATATTCGAGTTCTCAAAGCTTTATTTGTCCCTTAGAATGTCTCCAAACTTGTAAAAATAAGCTAATATTCTTTTAGCAGTTTGTAAAATGTTTTTATTTTTTGTTATTAATTAACATTCTTTGCATTAATGCAAAAATATTTTTTACATTATTCTATTTTTTGTTGTGGTAATTTACTCCTTATATCATTAAATAATTGTCTAAACTGATATTGCTACTACCGGCTTATGCCGTTTTACAATATGTATAAAATAAACACTTATAGTGTGACTACATTTGAAATCTTCGAATAATCTGCTTCGGTTACTTCGCCAATTAAATGTACCGTCAAAGTTACGGTCATGTATTATAGATTCATTGAGCGTAATTTCGACACATTGACGAATATTCTAGTGGATTGCTCAGTATTGCTTCCTTGTTGCTCTCATAGTCGCCACCATATAGTTCGATCATATATAGTCTCAAGTGATCTCAAGTTCTCGAAGTCCCAGACTCCCATCTCATTTGTTGCTCAACCTGACGTGTTTCCTGCAGCAAAACTGAGTGCTCAGTTTTAATATTTAAACAACTATATTGATTAAAGTGAATAAAAGGATAATTATGTCTCAGGGCGCAAGATTAACGGTTTCTTTAGCCGCATATCGCAGCATATTTAAGAGTAATACTCATAATGGAGCATCGATCGTTCCTAACCGGCTTGGGTAAATCAAATGACCTTCAAAGTTCAAGTATTCTTGATGATACATTTTCAATTCTCGTCAATTTAATTTTTCATTTACATACTATAGCTAATAATAAGACTTTGATTGTTACGATTTAGACTTGTATTATTTATTTAATAATTTGAAAAGTATTTTCATTCGTACAAGAATTATCTAGAATACTTTTAATTTAACCTTAATATTATAGAAAATATTTTTACTTTTGAATATTTTCTTCCAATCTTTGTCAGACAAACAATACATTAATATATTAGTATTAGTAGCGAAATGTTTCATTAGCATTTTACAAAACTGTTTAATAAATACTGAAATATATCAAGAATTCTTTAATAATCCTAAAATTTAAAACTGATGATAACAATTATTTTCGATAATTTATGGATAAATGTTAACATTCGTAATTTTTTTGTATAATATAGAACTTTTTTTTCAAAATTCTTTTTCTATAATTTAACAAAATTGATGATATAAATCAATTGAGAATTCAATAATTGTTTGAGATGTAAAAGTTAAAAGTTAAATAAATTTTAAAAAATTAATTGATGATTTTTCTAAATTAAAAAAAATTCAAATTTTGAATTTTTTATTGACTTTTTAAATTTTATTAGAGTTTTTAAATGATATACCAAAATACAACAAATATATGTATATGTATAAGTAGTCTCCTCTTTCTTATTACTTAAAAAAGGAAGATTTTATAATTTAAATAAATGTATTATTAGACAAATGTGCAATTAATATTAATTAATAGATTTTTTTTATTATAATTTAAATCTTGAAACTAAAGATGTTATAATTTCTTAGATCTTGGTGGAGTCATGTTGAAATGGGTCCGCCTGATGCAATCCTTGGTGTAACAGAAGCTTTTAAAAAAGATCAAAATCCAAAAAAGATTAATTTAGGTGTTGGTGCTTATAGAGATGATAATGGTAAACCATTTGTATTGCCAAGCGTAAGAAAGGTATCTATATTTTACAAAGTATTTTTATTATCACAATGAATTATTAAAATCAAGACAATTATTTTATTAAATATTTTTTATAGGCAGAAAATGTATTAAAAGAAAAATCTTTAGACAAAGAATATTCTCCTATATCAGGTAGTGCAGAATTTTGTAGACACAGTATTAATTTGGCACTTGGAGATGATAATAAAATAGTTTCTGAAGGATTGGTATGTAGTTTGTAAAATTAAAAGGTCAAATAATAAGATCTAAAACATAATAGTTAAATGTTATATTGTATTTATTGATATGAGTTTAAACATTTTTTAGAATTCCACTGTGCAAGGAATTTCAGGAACAGGATCTCTTTGTATCGGTGCAAATTTTTTGAGCCATTTTTTCCCTGGTAATAAAGAAGTATATTTACCTACACCAACATGGGGAAATCATATACCACTTTTTAAGTTAGCAGGATTAACTGTCAAATCATATAGATATTATGATCCTAAATGTTGTGGGCTTGACTTTCAAGGTCTTTTAGATGATATTTGTGTTAGTCATTTTTAAGTTATTTCGCGTTTTTATATCTATATTTGTATTAACTTACATAATTTTTAATTTGATAGAAAATGCCAGAAAGATCTATAATTTTACTGCATGCTTGTGCTCACAATCCAACAGGAGTTGATCCAAAACCAGAACAATGGGCTGAATTATCATCTGTTATTAAACAAAAGAATCTGTTTTCTTTCTTTGATATGGCTTATCAAGGTTTTGCATCTGGTAAATAAATAATACAGTAAACTATTTGTATTTCAGATAATTAGTTTGAATTATTTACAATAATATATATGTCGAATAGGTGATGTCAATAAAGACTCATTTGCAGTAAGATTATTTATTGAAGATGGCCATCGCATTGCACTAGCTCAATCATATGCTAAAAATATGGGCTTATATGGTAAGAATAAAATTTAAAGAAATTTAATAGGAAAGTATTTAAAAGGAAATTAAATATTGTTCTTTTGAAGGCGAACGTGTTGGGGCTTTTACCTTAGTTAATACTGGTAAAGAAGAAGCAGCTCGCACTCTTTCACAAATTAAAATTTTAATCAGGCCAATGTACTCTAATCCACCAATCAATGGTGCTCGTATAGTTACTGAAATATTAAGCAATAAGGATCTAAAGAAAGAATGGTTATTAGATGTTAAAGGAATGGCAGACCGTATTATTTCTGTACGTACTAAGCTCCGAGATAATTTAAAGAAAAACGGTAGCACTCGAAATTGGTCACATATAACTGATCAAATTGGAATGTTTTGTTTTACTGGTCTGAACCCAACTCAGGTAAAAATAAAAAATCGATTTTTAAATTTTTAAATTATATAATTATTAAATTAAACTTATAATAATAAAATTAAACATTTAAAAAATTTTTGATACTTTTATTAGTAAAACTTAAAGTTAACAGTTAAAATTTGTTCATTTTACAGGTTGAAAGAATTACTAAGGAATTCAGTATTTATCTTACAAAAGATGGGAGAATATCAATGGCAGGTGTTACATCAAATAATGTAGAATATCTTGCCCATGCCATTCATGAAGTTACAAAATAGTTCAGAGACCTACATGAATTGGAATTATTTTCTATTCCAAAAAAATGTTTATTTATTGATCATTTTGAGTTTGATAAGATATTACTCTGCATTTAATTTATATCAGTTCACATAAATGAATGCAGTTTTTCTAATGCATTTACTTCAACCTATTATTTTTAAAAAGCACTGCTGGCAGTGTATTAAAACTTTGTACATTTTATTCTATAGATATTACAAATCGTACATTTTAATTTTTACAATATTCTCAACATTTGTATTATATTTTTTTATTTCGATATACATTGTGTGCTAATCATATTTTTTTTAAATTTGTGTAAATGTCTTTGTGACTGAAATTGATATTTTTATAATATCTGTTTAGATGATTGTACATTGCATTATATGTGAATCAATATATTTTTATCACAAATAAAGAATAATAAAGAACTGTTGAATGAAATAAAACAATTTTAAAGATATTATTAGAAATATTTATTTAATCCACTAAAAATTGCTTGATAGTTCATATATAATTATATTTCTATATTTTTAGAATTAAAGTAACTTGCTTATAGACTTATAAACTGATTAGATAAAATTAGTAGTTTTAAAGCATCTTTTAATTTCATATGTAATAAAGTTTATAAATTTTTATTAACAATCAATGATATTAAAATATAATATTTAAATGGTACCATAAACTGAAAATAATTTTGTTATGAGATTTTTGTCTTTGCAACATTGGTAAAAATAATTACATCCTATAAGGGACTCTACTTTTTTATTGTTTTGTTACCATAGAAACTTAACAGTTTTCAGTTATGGTATGTACAGTTTCTTGAAAAACAGACTTCTATACTTTGTCACAAAAAACGATGCAGTCTATTACTTCAATGCATGCGTAATATATTTTTTATTGAAATTGTATAGTAATAACCACCGAATGAAATTATCACGTTTTAAGCGGTAGAGTAATAGAACCTTAAAATGGCAGGTGTTATTGAAGAGGTCCTAAATGATTTAGGATTAGACGATGGTTTTCGCATCCCTATTGCAAATGAAGAAAATAAAAAATTAGAAGAAGAGGTAAGAATTCCTGGTATTATTGTTTATTCTGGTAAAAAACTTACGACAAAATAAACAGTTTTTTCTTTTAATTGTAGATGTATATTTTACTGAATATAAATTTTTTTTAATATAAAAATAAATTTTGTATTTATTTTTATTTTATATCTTAATTGTTTTAAAAATTCATGTACTAATAATCTACGAATTAAGTAAAAAACAAATGACATGTCGATTCTATTAATCAACAGGTGAAACGGAAGAATCGACTTCGTGCCTCTCTTAAGGCTCAATTAGAAAATACTCGAGAACGCGTCGAAGATATTCGGAAGCACTCGCAGGGCCTACGTCAAGAGCACAATCAGAATCAGCGGCTACTGAGTGTCCATTCAGCGCAAGTCGAGAAAGAAAACAATTTATACAGACTTGCTAAGAGTGACGAGGACAAGTTAATTCAGGAAATCAAACAAAATGATAAAAAAGCTCGAGAGACTGAGGAAAAGATCGACCAACTTCAGCAAAATGCTGATAAACTCGCTAAAAAGCTCGAGGCTTGTAAGAAGAGTATACTACTTGGACAGGATAAACTACTTACCTGGGAGGAAAAACTTAACAAGAAGGAAGAAAGGAATATTATTATCGAACAATTTGTAAAGACGGATGAAAAAACCTTTAAGGTAAATAATAATTGGACGCAGTTCGAAAAAGTTGATTTGTATTATTTTTTAAATAATATTTATTAAATATCTCAGCGGAGATATCTTCTGGGCGTATTTCGTAGACGCCAGATTTCGTAACAACTGTATAACGCGGACCCGCAGATCTCGCACCCGACCGTCTCTAGGCTTAGATCAAATTCCTTCAGCATCGCTTCTGACTTCGTCTAATCGCGAGTGACTTCACCTCTTATAAGCAAGAGAGGCTAAAACATAATAAATTTAAGATAGTCAGGGTCAGTTGTATCACTCATTTAATACGTACATCCCTATACATCTCTTCCGATTCTTTTTGCATTCGCGGGAGTTAAACGAAACAAATCACATGTAACGTACTGTATGTGCTGTTATTGAAAATATTGGATTAAAACAATAATGAAATAGTTATTGAAATATTGCATGCAAGCAATATTTATTAGACATTTTAATATGCATTTATATAATATTAATATAATTTATTCTACTATAATTTACTTTTAAAAGACACCCAAAAATTTTCAAATACTTATTTGTACACGATTTTAAGAAAATAGAGCAAGAACGGAAGATATTCAGTGAGAAATATCAACTTTATAGGGAGCTAGTGAACAAGGCTGTTGGAGACATTACTGAATTGGGTAAATATGACAACATAATTATAATGAGATCTATTTAACATATTTTTTCTTAACAAATGCTTTTATTATACTGTGTGTATATATACATATATATGAATGTTTGGTATTTATAAACTAGAAATGTCGTTGGAAAAGACTGCAAAACTTTATGGGCAAGCGGTTAAGGACCGGAAAAATCTAATGAGTCAATGGTCTTTAAGCGTACAAATGCTAACTCAACGTGACAAGGCCATTTTCGAAGCACTGCAAGTAAGTTTCTAAGGAAAGTAAATTATTTGTAAAATGATGAACATTGATTGATTTCATACACTATATTTCAAAATAAAATTTTTCTCTTAGAATATTAATTTTTTGCGAGAAATCGCCAAAGAGAAGATGGATACCTATGCTGAAGCAGAACGTTTTTTAAATATACAAGAAACGGAAAATAAGGAACTCGACGATGGTTTAAAAAAGTTAGAAAAGGAACTTTTTATAAGTCGAAATGAGCGTTTAAAATTGCAAGAGACCGTTGATAACTTTGCTATCGAGGTATATATTCGCTGCGTTTTCTTATTTCGTAATTTGTGCGTATAATATACACAAATCATTACAGTATCAAGTAATGAATAAACGTTTACAAGAAGTTTCACATCGCACCCAACAAATTCGGAAAAACATTAAGCGTAAAAAGAACGAAATAACGGAGAAGAAAGAAAAAATTGAAGAAACCAAGTTAACGAGTATTGATCTAGAGAAAACATTGAAGAGTATTCATGAGCAAAAGATGAATACCGAAGAAAGATCAATGCAACTTCAGGGTATGATGGAGGTAAATTATAATTTCTTCTATGTACGGAGTTTATTCGTCAATGAACATTATAGGCTTGCGTGATTATTTCAGAAAGAAGAAAAGCGCAAAGCTAATATAAACAAGGAAATAAAACGTCTACAAAATTTGTTCTTGCGTGCATCAACGCGCCTCTCGTCATTAAAAGGCGAACGCAAAATTATAGCAGTGAATCATGAGTCAGAGATGAAGCGATCGGAGAAACTGCTATTAGAATATGTGAAAGAAGAAAAGCTTTACAAGAGCAAAAAAGAATTTATTTACCAAAGAGATCTTGAAATGCAAAAGTGCGAGATGCGATTACAAACTATACTGGGGCAAGAAAAAGATACCGCTGATGTGCATATAAAGCAAAGGAGAATTGCTCAACTACAGAAGATATTGGAGGATAAATCAAGCACGATTAAGACTTTTTACTTGCAGTTAGCGCATGTTGAGGTATGTATGATATTAAAATTATGTTCTATATATAAGATTACACTGCTATATGGGTATTGATTAAAATTATTATTAATTTTTAGAGCGAAATTCGAAAACTATCTACTTCAATATCGAATAACAATGAAGAATTGATACATTTGAAAAATAAGGAACAGAATCTACAAACATTGATAGAAGGTGGTGAGAAGCAATTAAAACAATTAGCAACTAACAATGATGAGAGAAAAGTTGAACAAAATATATTAGAATTGAGATTAAAAGAAGCAGGAAAAATTGTATCTAAAGTAGATGACAAACTGTACGACATTGAGAAATATTCTATTCAAATGGAAGTTGTAAGAAATCAATCTTATTTATGTAATTTCCGAAGGTGTTATTTTTAATTATAAACACCTTACTAAAAAATATAGGCAATGCAAGAGAGACGATCCGAAATTAGTGTGCAGAAGGAGACTCTTTTTATGCAAAAACGCTTCGCAGCACAAGAATGTGAGGAGATACGTAAGATGATACATGAGCGCAAGGTTCGTATTCAACAACTTCAGAATCGTTACGATATACAAACTGCAATTCTTGGGACTAATCCTGCAGATGGAAGTCCACTCAATGCAACATATATATCTATTCAAGCTGCCCAAGTAAGTTAAATAAAATTAATTTTTAGTAGAACTTTAGTATTTTCTTTGATTTTAAGGTAAACGTGTTGAATTAATTTTAAATAGCTTAACTTTTGCATATATAGGAACGTTATTTGCTAAAAGAACGAGGAAATTTGTTAGACCACACTATTACGAAGGTTGAGCATGAGATAGAGAGTATGGAGAATATCTTAAGACTGGTTAATGTTTGTAACGATAAATACAAATCTAGCCTCGCTTTAGTCAGCGACGGTAGTCCAGAAAAAATTGAACAGCGAAAGCTTGATGATGAAATGTATAAAGTTTTAACGAAGTTGAAAGAAAAAAAATTACTTTTGGATAACTGTAAACAAGATTATGAGGTAATTTTATTATTTTTCTTATTTGAATTGTACAGTTAGTCGTATTAATTGAATATATAAAATTTTCTACGATTTTTAATTTTACTTCGAATATATTTTGGTATATATATGTACGTTTTTATTTTTTCATTTCTGAAATTTTTAGAGAATGGAAAAGAATTGCGAGCACCTGAATACATCCATCGACAGACTAAAAAATGACAAAGAAATAAAAAAACAGACCGTGTACGATCTGGAGCAGCAAATCAACGATCAAAGAGGTAAAATTGTGAGGGCTGATCAAAATCTGAGAAAAGTGTTAAAAGAAATTCAAAATAAATGTGCCTGCGTTCCTAATGAAACAATATTGTTACAAGAGGTATATAATTCTGTTTTAATTCTAATTTTGTTGTTCTCTATATATACAAAGGAAACACATAAGATCGTATTATATAATAATTCCTTTAATTTATTCAGAGGGACATAGCGGTACGCGAGCTACAGGAGCTCAATAATTTAGCTTTGCAGCGTGTGGCCGAATTTACTATTTGTCACGTAGAAGCTGAAGCGTACGTAAAAAAGCTGCTTGCCGAAAGGAATATCAACTTACCTTCGAGCTACTTTCTGAGCCAACTAGGAACATCAGCTTGCTCCAGTAGATGCAACTCCTCCAGTAGCCGTAGTAGCACAACAGTATCAAACAGTAGTCGGACAAATAAAAATATCGCTCCTTTCAGAACTTCGCTTTTACGAAACGATACTATGAGCATACCCGAAAGTAAATAATAATAACGTATATTTATTTAGATATTATTAAAGCATTTCATTTAGTATACTAAATATATTTAGATATGCGCTCTGACGAGCGATACAGATATTTTCTATTATATTTTTTGTAGAATTCTTAATGATGTACTTTTATTTTAGGCCACAGATCAAAAAGATCATCATTACAATTAACGTCCAAATTACGATTGCTCAAGAAACATTGAAATATTAGGAGATTCTGATTTTTATATCGATCAAGGTGTGCAGATGTGTTTATTATGATTTTAACTACATGAGTTTTTATATAACATTTTTCATTTTTGCATTCTTTATCTGTACCATTTTGTTTGTATAATATGAATCATCGTACTTTTGTTAATAAACGTTGATAGTTTTTCTTCTTATTAAGAAAATAAATTACATGAAGTAAAAGAATTGTTTTATATATTTTTACAAGAATTTCAAAATATAATTAATGTAAGATAAAAATAATGCGGGATACAGGTGAAAGGAGAATAGCTTATAGGTTGTTTAAATAATCAGATTTGAACTATGCTCGTGATATTGAATGTTGAATATGTAATTAGCTCTGTTTATTTTATTCGTGAGTACTAAATGAATATGTTTCAGTACTCATTATTAGCATTTTATGTTTTTGACATAAAAATGGACTATGCAATGGACAAATTATAAATCGTGATGAATTAGTTTTTGCGTGAATTTATTGGGCATATTCTGTAGCATCCCTTTCCACTTCAGCTTCTGATATTTTCGTGCTATATATCATTCTCTTCCTTATCATAATATGCTTGAAACGTGTTGTATTATACAACCTCCGCTTTGAAAAAGTATCATTAAAGGAAAAATTACAAGGACAAAGTGTAGTACTATTACATGTAATTTTTATCGATTCCATAGAAATCGCGAGGTATCTCCAAAATACCGTATTCTTATGAATATATCATTTACTGTAAATTTTGGCTAATAAAGTTTAGTTTAATGAAGAGTACTTCATTGTAAGGTGTTGGTTAATTTTTGTAGAAAGGTCTAATTCGAATTTTTCGCAGTTTTCAACTGGCAAGTTACGAAATAGTTTACAAAAATTTGAACATTTAAACAATATTTATAGCGAAGTGCGCATGCGCAGATCAATTTTGTTTTATTCCATGTAATTAATTATTTTTTCAAATATCAACATAGACTGCATTTTCATTCAATGAAGGTGCATTTTCTTTCACAAAAAAAATTCTGAAAATATCTTTTTTCTCCAAGATACGCACAAAACAAAATTAGCAACTTTTCCGAATTTTCTTTGGAAATATGTAAGGGAGCACTAAAAAATAAAAGTAATTTTGGAGGGTGCACTCAATGGTAAATCGACTAATACTTTTTTGGTTGATTTATTATAATCTTTAACTTAAAAGAGGTTGTTTACTTAGATATTTTTAACCTCATTTTGAAAGCCATATCAACTTCCATGATAAGCCAAATTTTACTTACTGACTGATTTGGATTAGAATTTTATTTGTATTTGTAATTGTTTGTATTAGAGTTTTACCTTCGCTTTTTTACATTTTTTACACAAAAATGTCCGAAATCACACTAGTATCGAAAAGTAAACTTTTCGAAGGGTGGCAAAATATTTATTCTCATGAAAGGTAAGTATTTTGTATCAAAAAAGAAATTTGTAAAAAAATAAAATAGAGATTGTATATAAATGAACTTTAGAAGCCATAAAAAATATTATTAACTTGAAAATGTAAATATTACGATGCAGGTCGACGAGGTCGATACAGAAATTATTAATATTAAAATCAAACTCAGTGATGCTAAAATTAAATTTTAATATTTTAGAAAATAAATAATAATTTGTATAAGATTTATAATACTTATAATTTAAATTAGTTGTAATGCTGAAAAAAATAAAATTCTGCACAACTTTATTCTTAAATAGTTTAAAAGTTTTTATTTGCTTTTTAATATGCATTGCATCAAAATAGCTAAAGGTACAGAGAATTAACATTAAAAGCAGTCAAGTAATTTTTTTAATATTCGTTTATAAACATGCATATTTAAAAAATAAAATTTTTTGTAAATCTTTTGTAAGTTGCATTATTATAAATTTTGATTATTTAACTACATGTTGATGCAATATGTGTGCAAATTTGAGAAAATAGTGAAATGTATGTATATTATCTAGTATTTTATTTTAATATTTTGATTAATAACATACACATATTTAATAAGTTTTTCCATCTGTTTATAGTACTGAATTAAAATGTAGAATGAATTTTGGTGTTTATTTACCTCCTCAAGCTGAGAAAGGTCCATTACCTGTTATTTATTGGCTATCAGGTCTAACTTGTACAGAAGCCAATTTTATACAAAAAGCTGGTGCACAAAAATATGCTGCACAATATGGAGTAATACTTGTTGCACCAGATACAAGTCCTAGAGGAGTCAACATACCTGGAGAGAATGATGACTGGGATTTTGGTTCTGGAGCTGGATTTTATGTTGATGCTACTGAAGAGCCATGGAAAAATAATTACAGAATGTACAGCTATGTAACGAAGGAATTATTTAATTTAATTAACGAAAAGTTCTCAACAATTCAAGATAAACAATCCATAATGGGTCATAGGTAAAATTATCAGTAAATATGTTGATTTTTAAGGTGTTCTATTAGTCAAGAATTTAATGTACTTCCATTATTTTCAAGTTATCAATAAAAATATTTTTTTATAGTATGGGAGGGCATGGTGCCTTAATATGCGCTTTAAAATGTTCTGGCCAATATAAATCAGTTTCAGCATTTGCACCTATTTGTAATCCAATAAACTGTGATTGGGGACAGAAAGCTTTTTCTGGGTACCTAGGTGGAAAAAAAGGTGATAGTCACTGGAAACAATGGGATGCAACTGAACTAACAAAAATATACAGTGGACCTCCACTAGATATTCTTATTGATCAGGTATTATATATACTTTGTAATATTTATTTGATTAATTTATGTCATCTGTTAAAGACTGAAACTCTAAATAAAATCCTCTATGCTTAAAAAAAAATAAAAATAGTTAGAAAATAATTAAAATGAAATAATATTTTTAATATCTTAATAAGTCAAAATTTAATAGGGCATTTGTTTGTATTATTTATAATTTATTATAAATGTGTAATTGTCAAAATATTTTAGGGACTAAGTGATAGTTATTTAGAACAACTTCAACCTCGAAGTCTTACTGCTGCCTTACAGGGAGTAGATTCAATACATGTGGATTTGAGATTGCAAAAAGGCTACGATCACAGCTATAATTGTATTGCAACATTCATTGAAGATCATATTAAACATCATATGAGATACCTCAAAAGTTAAGGTATTATAAAATTATATATTATTTTGTTTACCAAAATTGATAGCTGCATTTTAATATTTACAATGTGTAGAAAAGTATTGAAACAAGTTTTAAAATCATATTTTATTTTTTTATAGGATCATGTTATTGATATGTACATTAATTGTAAAAAATACAAGTGTATTTAAGTATATTTTAAAATCTTGTTGAGATTTTTTATGTAATAATTTATAAGATTGCAATTCCTATCCATCAAATATTTTTTTAAATATAAAAATTTACCTAAATGATAAAAGATTATTAAAAACACTATGGTCAATTTCGGAATTGGTGCCAATATGATAGAATAGGGGCACGTTTTCTCCAAAGATTCTCAGAACCCCACCATTGCCAAAATCTGTAAAAAAATACAATATTAAAAAAATAGCTCATACATAGCTTTATTATTATAATACTTGAATGACAAACAAATAAATCATAAATAAAAAATTATAATTGATATGTAACTTACATTCCAAAAAAGGCACCACCTAAATGTGCAGCATGATCAAGAAATTGCCATCCTAAAGCACAACCAACTGCATCAAATGACATGATTGATTTTATGGCCTAAAAATAAATTGGGGTACAATAATAATTTATTATTTTTATTATTAAATCCTTAATGTTCCAGCTTACCACTCCTGCACTAAACGTAAATTGTGGCAAAAGGATAATGCTGAGACGAGTATCAGGAAATTGAGTACAAATAAAAGCTAATATTCCCATGATAGCTCCAGACTAGAAATTAAATAAACGTTTTAATTGATTATCTCTAACATATTAAGAGTAAAGAGAATCTTACAGCTCCTAGAGAAAAACCCTGTCGTTTTAATAATATTTTATAAGAATTGCTGAAAAAACTAGAAATAACACCACTCGATAAGTAAACAGCTAAAAAATGCTCTCGACCTAAGTATGAAACACCTGCTGTACTGAAACTATGCAGTACATACATATTTGCAGCTAAATGCCACAAATTATAATGTGAAAACATAGATAGTACCATAGGGACACAAGTCACACCTAAAACAAACAAACCATAAATTTTATAAACTATATAAATAAAATTATTATATCAATAAACATTTTTTCACTGACTTGAAGCTGGATTAGTAGAAAAGTACTTAAGCATTACTTGTTGCAAGGCTGGAATACGCCATGCTAGACACACAAGTACATTGATATAGAAAATGAAGTAAAATATTTTTTCACCTTCGCTTATATTTGTCCACCAATTCTTTACTTTGTTTCTCCATTCTCCAGCCTAAAAACATTAAAATAATCATTAATAAATAACTGTAAAAAATTTTAATAATTGAAGTAGCTCACTGCATTTTTAATTTATATAATTTGAATTTTAATTTTATGATTTATAAATGTATAACTTTATGTGACAAAAATATTATTTGATTATAATTGCAATATTTTTTTAGTTATAGTTGTTTATTGAAACATATTCATGCAAGTTCAAATTAAAATATTCAAATAAAAATAAAAGTACACACCTTAGATTTAAAGGATCGGTGGTTGAATGGTATTTTATTTAAACCCTTGAATGTTTGTGCTCTTATTTTCTCATACTCCCAAATAGTTGCAGCTACAAATGTTGCACCACTAAACTGTAATTGTTGTATAAAATATTTTTATAAAATTTTCAAATTTCAACATTACCTTAAATAAGCTAAAGTAGTTATTCATTTGTTTTCAAAAAACAAAAATATATATTTTAAAACAAAACTTTGGTAAAAATAGAAAATTTTATAATATTTTAATATATATACTTATATTGTTTTTATTTAATTATTGTAAATAAATAAAAATGTCTTATTAGTTTGAATTTCCAATTATAAGAACCAATTATAAGAGATTCTATATTAATTGTTTTAAATACATAATTAAACTACCAAATTTTCTATTCAGATATCCTAAATTGAATAAAATGTCTTGTTTTACCAAAGTATGATAAACTTCTATTTGTAATAATAATAATTTACCGTCGTTGCAAACAAGAAGCCTTTAAATATTTTTGTGCTACCTGATGGCCCTGAATGAGCTTCTAAAGTTGTAAAAGGTGATTTTACAAATTTTTCGCTAAAATTTGTAGCTCTTGTCCTTCCAAAATTTCTACTTTGTTTAAGTAAACTTAGAAATAATGAATTTACTCGTTGAACTTGCACATTTGAGAATAAACTGTAAATCGTAAAAGTATGAAAAAACTCGTTTTGAACGTTCGACATAACCTCAAGGAAAAAAACATCTATTAATTACCATCTAGTCTTTGCATTATTTAAATGTAATAATACTCGAGTCCCCATTGAATAAATTGCAATTATAGTTATTTTGTAAGTTTATCTTAAACTGCGCATTTATTTCGTTGTTTCTGGTTTTATTAAATTAAATTTGGAATTGACACATATACACCATTGCATACTTTCTGGGTTAGGTTTTGATTGGTTTTGATTATGTACCATAACACTATTACGATTGGTTGATAGGATAAGCAAACAAGTACTAAGTATTAATTATTATAAAACATAAGCTTCGGTGTTTAGTGCCCTATCAAGCGAAGGTTTTTAATAATGGTACACATGGTTGCATATTTTTTTACAAATGTATTTTATCTACATGTATAATAATGTGTTGATAAAATGTTGATATTGTAGAGACCTTTTTAGCAATTCTTGCTTGCAGTTATGAATACTACAATTTTTTTAATAGATTACTTGTAAATAGACGAAGCTAATAAAATTAGACTTTGTTTGAAAAAATCGTCAATAATCGTATTTCTTTTTTAAAAATGAATCTGGCTGTGGAATATTTTATGCTGATAATTAATTTTCAAATTCATCTATGATTGTTTAATAATGGTTGAAGTATTATTTTAATTTCCTTATTATAATAAATATGTCCGAAGCGCTGGACAAAACAGAAAAATGAAATAAAAACAGATATGATATTTTGTATACAAATAATAAGGAGTAACAAATATTGAATTAAAATGAATAAACTCGCAGTATCCCTATGCAATATTCGCACTACTGAGTTGAAAATAGAGCGAAAGAGGAGGCCGAAGAGATCATGCATGTAAGGTAGATAATAATAAAGCATGCTATTGAAGCAACAGGCCGATGCAAACGCACCACGGGACCACCTGTACCTAGCAGGTTCTTATTGTCGCCCGAAGATAGTTGTCGCAGCCAATTTATAAAGAAAAATTGGAAAAAGAGCCAAAAGTCAGATGTTTCGCCCTCGGGTAGGAATTTGGTCTGGTCGTGCCAGTTGTTGGTACAATTCACGTATACAACAGTATCGTGAATATGTGTAGAAACGTATGTGTACGTATTCATATGTGTTGCATATTATAGGCATATGTAAAAAGAGAAGCAAAGTTAGAATATAAGGTAACTACATATCAACATTACATCTCAAATCATTTTTTTTTAAACAGTCTTCTAAACAAAACTCAATTTTTTAACATTAATTACTAACATTAATCATTTTGATATTTGTATCTTAAATTTACTATTATTATTACTAGTTTTATTATGTTATACTATAAACTACTTCACTAGTGTATTCTCTCAAACAGCATCAATAATTCAATTGAAAAAACCTAACTGGATTCGGCTTGGATTTCCCCAAGATTTTTTCGTTATAATTTGTTAAACATTTGTGGTTGTAGTCTGCTTATTTGGCCAAAATATGATACCATTATACCTACCAGTGTTATAATTTGGTTTTTTAAGCCGTCGTAAGTTGTCTGTAAGAAATTAAAAATTTATTTAAGGTATAAATATAATAAGTATCGAAAAAATAGTTTATATTTTTAGATATCTCTTATGTAATAAGTAAACAACAAAAGTATAAATATTAGAGACATACATAGTTAGATGGATTTTATGAAGTACTGTCGCGTTAAATAATTTATGTATCAATAAATAATCTATATATATAAATTTTTTTTAAAACAATTGAACCAGCTATATGAAGACTAGAAGTACAGAGATCCAGACAAAATAAAATAGATAGGACTACTGGGTTGTTGAACAAGTGGCGAGCGAGCGACGATTTTTGTAATCCTAGAAAAAAGGCTATAGGACGAGATGAAAGCATGTACCGAATTCGTCACAAATAGAACATCGGCTCTAGTCAAGGCCGGGTTTCCATGATTGTGTACATGTCGGGCATTGCAATAATGCTCGAAGATTATGTCCTTTTTCGCTTTTCGTCTAGATATTTTATATTTATCATTGTAGAACGTTGGTATTGTACTTGTTGTTAAATTCGCTATACAGTTACCTAATTATAGCGAAGATCATTCTTTTGGTTGTGAACCGGCTGTGTAAATATTTTCAGTTTTATATTATATTTAAAGATTTTATATACCAGCTATTTCTTTATATTTAAAAAAGTTATATAATAAAAACGTATATTGATATTAAAAATTTAAAAATTATGTTGTTCAATAAATAATTAGATTTTTAATAGCAATATACTTGTTGTTGTAACTGTAGTACAACTAACTAATCAAAGAATTATTTTTTGATCAATTAGGCTTAAAAATTGTAAAAAATCGAAGAATTATTCTAAGTTGGTTTAAATTCTTGACTGGCGAATAAAATGTTGTCAAATCGACGCAGGAGGGTTAAGGTTTTCAATTTTATCGATTTCAGAGAAAAACGACTACATATTTGAATGTAATTTTTGAGATTCAGTATACTCTACAAACTATGCGTGTAAATTATTATTCAATGAAGCAGATTATCAGGCTTATCATTAAAAATAAGAGTATTTTAGTAAAAACGTGCCGAGAACGTTGTTTTATCGAAATAAGTCAGGTGGAGTGGGACAGTCGCTGGTGGGCGCGGAGGTTCCCGCAAGAGGAAGTTACCGCCGTCTATTCTCCGACTCTAGACAATGTATAATTTCTAACTTCTTCTCGGTCCGGGCGAGAAAGCCTCGGTCCTTCGCTCGCGGGCGAATTATTCAAAAAAACATTCTCGAAAAGCCGCCCGCGGCTCAGCGCTCGCGCGAGCGCGACGTGGAAAATTTCAATAAAAGGCCGGGCCGCAAAGGAAGAATAAGCCGGCGGGCAAAGAGCCACGACAGCGGCACTGAATCAGCCGTGATGAAAATGCCTCGCTCATTTTTATGCATGCGCGCCCTGGCGAGGGAGACGCGAACCCCGCGGGGCATAAATCTCTTCGAGGGGCCGTATTTGTCTGGGGAACGTACACTCTTTTGAGAGCGCCCCCCGGACAGTCCTTGCCCTTACAACGTCCATGCTCTGCTTTACTCAGCATATCCGTCTTGATCTCGGTCTTCCTCATTGACGTGTACTTCACTATGAGAAGCGCCATGATAATTGTCTCGCTGAGACTCAAGTCGACACAACATGCGTATACCTGTAAACACATATTATAAGTATATATTCTTAGTATCGATATGAGCACCTGTACTGGGAGTAGTCGAGACGCATAATTAATCGTGCTACCTGTAGGGGGCCGGTGATAAAATACTAATGCGGGAGGCCGTAGCGGATGCGCCGCCCGGGCGCTTTTTATACGATGGAAATCGTGCGAGCCTGCAGTTCCCCGGAAAAAGAGAATGGAGCGGAATATTGATCGCGGATGTTGTTTCTTGAGTCCCGAATGAAATATTGTGCGCTGAGCGTTTTTCTATGGAAATTTTTTAATTTATCGGTTTCCTATTGGCCGAGCTGTTGATGCTGTTGCTGCTGCCAACGCCGCCGATGCTGTTGCACACCGAGCGAGACGTCGACGCTGCGCCGATGAGAAATTAATCTATTGTAAATTAAAGGCAAGATGTGCCGGTACTCTGTGCGTTTTCCTCATTTCCTTGGATGTCGAATGGGCGTAAAAAGTTTGAAGACCAGAGATATAGGTAAGTGTCGATATTTCGTTGAGATCCACTGCAGGAGTGAAAAAGGGTCGGATTTTAAATCTACCTTTTCAGACTCTTGAAAGGAATACGGCGGCCCAAGGGTCATCGCCCATTGATGTAGAATCAAAGTCAAAGAGTTTCCGGCTCCAGATAGGAAAATACTTCGCAAGGAAATTCCAGGGATTTTTCTACAGTGTTTCAATTCTTCGCTCGAAGACTACAATTTTGACAGGTCGTTGTTTTAGTTAAAAATTATAATTTACCAAAAAAAAAATAAATGCATATTTTATTGTTATAATTAGTATTAACTGTACATGTATTCAATAGATTATTAGTTAATGGATCATTCTGATGAAAATTGGATAGTATGGATACGTAGTAAAACAAAAGGTTTTCAAAAAGTAAATGTCTGACTAAACTCGATGCATAACTACTGACAGAGAACATTTATTCTAAGGAGCCGAGGAAACCAGGTGTAAAAGGTACGAGGTGTAGAGTAATTTTTTAAAACTTTTTCATCAACTATCTAAGGAGCTAAAAGAATTTCGGACCAAAGTTTTTAGTGGCATAAACACTGTTTTAAGTTGGATCCATCTTAGCTGCCTCTCCTCGAGGACCTGCTTGTCCAACCCAACTGTCGAAGTAGCGTAAGCTGAGGATGTTTCTAAAGAGTCCTACGAGATAAAGAATATATATAGACTATATTTTCTTAGGGAGAAGGTCCACGGCGAGGAACATTGCTCCCTCGGCCAATCTACCACGCAGTACCGTCTCCGCAGGGGTATCGGTGCACGGGAAATATTGGTGTCCAGACCGTCTGAGTCGACAATAGTGCCTTTCTTCCTTGCCGGCGAGGTTCGCGCGCGCTGCACGCATTCGCCCATGGAGGTAGAAGGCGAACGCTCTTCTTTTTATCGCCTTTTAGCTCCTCGAGCGCAGCGCAGCCGTTTCAAGACGAATAACGGACTCTCTGGCTCTGTTATACTCTCCTTTTCAACAGCTGCCACTGCTAGCCGGTCGCTGTTCCTCTTCGTTCCCTGCTTATTCCTACCCTCCTTGTGCTTCACTTCACCGCCGGCCACGTTGCCAGCTTTCACAGCGCCTGTGTATAACAACTAGTTCACAGTTTATAAACGACATCCCATTGAACTCTTCTACTAAGGCCATGCAGTGGAAACTTTGGGACCAATCAGCCACCTGAGCAACGGTCAAGTTAAGAAGGAGCTTACGTATCATGGGTACTGAAACAAATCAGATGAAAGAATGTCTAGGAGAGAATAATCTTCTTAAGGAAATATCACAGTTCTTTGTATTTAAAAAAAGGTAAACGAATTTTTGCATAAAATACATTAAAAAGTAGTCAGAACGACTAACACTTCAGTAAATCCTTTGTTTACCAAAATCCAACATTTACATTCTTTAATAACAGGTGAGTTGTTATTTTGCCACTTTTAAGCAGATATACGTATATTTTATATTTTATATATTATATAAATCCATAAACAGTGAATTATGAATCGTATCACAATTGAATCAAGCATATTCGATTTGTTTCACTTCGGTATTTTTAGCTATTACGTTCATAATTAATTAGTATCTGCATATTCACGAATATTGACCATTCTAATGTATTTATAATAATATAACACTAATTGAACTGCTTTGGAGCTTGTAATTAATTCAATTATCGTATTTCAAGCGTGCAGTTGTAGTTGTAAAATAATTAACTATGCAATTGTTTTAATAGATAATACTGTACTATGAATATTTTATTGTTTGTTCAAAAATAATCTTTTACAGTATTCATATTCTTGCTTTGCAATACTCGATGTTTGCAATACTGTAAGTTAGTTTATAATTCGCAATGAGTAGTAGATTTTGTAACGTATATGAATTTAACTTTTTTAGAAATTAATTTACGTAGGTGAGTAAAATATATTTTATCAAAAGTAAAGAATATGAGGTATCTTGATGTGTTTTCCTTCATGTAAATATATAATCTATGACTAATTTCATACACTAGTCAATTTAATAAAAATTATCATACTTTCGATTAAAAGCTATCATTATTTTACTAAAATCGAACGTGCTCTATGGTAGTGTTTACGATTTATTATTATTTATTGTTATAACATCCTGGTTCTAAGCTCAAGATACGTTGTACTCACTGGTATTTTTTCAGTGTCTTGTTGAACTTAAACTATTAGACACTAACGTTCTCCAACTTCAATTTGTTTACACATGTTTCTCTGGCAAGAATTTTCGCCTGAAATACTGTGTTTCTTTAGCCCATTCATTATTTTGTCTACATTTTGAACCACAGATTACATATCCTGTACGTTTATTTGTCCTGAACTACCTGCGTACTAAGTTTTTACATCGTTGCTTGAAACATTGATGCTTTATTATAATATTATTCTGAGGGGCCTTAAAATGAACCCCTTTAGTATTACGTTTTGGATGGTAGCATGCTTATTTCTTTTCACTGTTCACTTAATATACCATTCTTCATCCTTTAGATACATTCATATCGAGGACGATGTCATTATCCCTAACAGTATTTTGTCCGCAGTTGACGAAGTGCTTCTTCTTAACCGAAAATTCTTCTCAGTGTTCTGTTGTCAGTTTTTTCCATTGAACCAATTGCGACGGAGGCCTCGGTTCACTTGTAACACGGCGGCGTGTTGATAAACAGGTGCTCGAGGTTCCGTCAGCATGGCGCGCGCACGCTAATTACCCGGCGGTTTTGGCGCGAATGATTAGCGCCGGTCGCCGGGTGATCGACCGTTAGTTAGGTTTGCCGTGCGGACCCGAGGGCTCTCGATCCTCCGTTTTCCCGGAGCCACGATCTGCCGAGAGCTCCAGGCCCTCCGTATGCGGACAGTGAATAGAGGCGAAATGCATCCGCCTTTAAGTGCGCCCATCGCCATCCACCACCAATACCTGGTGACGTCACCAGGTGATACCACCCGGGGTCAGCTGCCAGAGGCGAGGCTGTCCGGAGCGTGAGGGCGACAGCAGAAGGCCGGTGTTCCCAGGACCATCAGGGGACCGCATCAAGGCGCCCCAGCTATGGCGGCGTCCCCGGACGGACCGGGCTTAGAAGAAAAGCCCAGCAGGTCTCACCGCCAGGTTGGTCTGGGATGCACGACGCAGCGGACGCGGTATGGCGGCCCCAACGCCGTCTCGGGGCTGCGAGAGCGACGGTTCCCCCACGCGGAGCCGACTGATACGTGCTAGCTGGTGAACTCCGGTGACCAGCCCAGGATGAGGCAAGGGCCCCTGTGTGGCCCGGCACGACCTCCCCAGATGCCGTCATCGTGCGAGCGGCGAGGTGAAAGGCCCCTAGTGCGGCCTGGCTACGCCTCGCAGTCAGTATCAACCGCCCGCTTGTAGTAGGCGCTGCACGCCTGTCGGGAGTTAGCGTCCGGGCGGGAATTGTCCGCCCGGGCGCGAATAAACAGTATTTGTCCCCAGGAGCCCCAATTGTTTTTATTTGTGTTCTCCCTCCCTCCGCGGTCTCCACCGCGTCGACCGCCGCGAGGCTAGCCGCCCGCGGCTAGCCCGACCGGGTCCCCTCCGGGGCGACCATGAACCTGTGCGACAGGCAGGCGGGAGCGACCGGAGAGTGGCTGGTGCTCCGGGCCTCTCCGAGGCTCGTCGGCCTCGAGGTGAAAGCACCACGTCACACAATATAGCATAAGTTAATCTTGGTTTCAGTATAGTTTTATAATATATCCATGGAGTATACGAAGTATTTTGTGTAATCTTGAAGATCTATGCTTTAAATGTATAGGAGCGTTACATATTACATATTAATAAAAATAATATACATATATAATGTACATATATTACATAAAAATAATTTCTAAGATTCAATTAACGAGATGACTGTCATCGCATTCGAGTGACTCATTCGATTCAAAGCTAAATCAGCAAACCTATATTCTCAATTTTTAGCCATCATTTTTGAAGCACAAGAAACAAAGTATAGTGAAAAAGAAACAAAAAGCAAAGTGACACGAGGCCCTTGAAATGCGTGAGAATCCAATCAATGGCATTAAAATCGCGAAGTTTGGGGCAAGTTTTTCATTCAACTAGTATATTCCAGAAGGGAGAAGCGGAGGAAATTTCACTCTCCACGCTAGAGAGCTACTCTTGCGGTCTTTTCCGGACTCGGTCATTCGGAATCTCGAGGATTCGGAAAGCTTCCCTTACCGCTACCCTGAAAGCGTGTGATTGAATTGACGGCGATTACTTGCTAACTATGCTCACCCGTGGCTGGACAACTTTGATCCGGATGAGTTCGCCTGCTCCATCCTCCTTTCCACCCCACACCCGTTATAGAACTCACCTTGAGATCGTCGCTGGAATTGGATGCATTCGACTCGTGAACACCCCGATTAATTGATTCTCTTGCCTTCTACTTTTTTCAGCCTCATTTCTAGTTGAAAAAAATCTTACTTAATGTATGTTCCTGAATATTTCAGTTACACTTTTAAGTAAAGCATGCGAAGAATTAATGGAGGCATATGCATATAAGCAGAATTCATACAGTTTGTGTACTATAATTAAATATTTTCAACAAAATTTCGTAAAATTGAATACTAAAAATGAATCATTAATGTGCTTGAATTAGTTTAACATCAAACTCGATGTTTCGGCTGAGGACTTAATCCGCTCTCAAATATTAAAATGACCTTTGGATGATTAGTTAAGCCTTTATCAATTCGCTGTATCCGCTGGTCAAACTTTTGATATATACTGCATAAATATTTTGATTTTGATTTTAAGTAGATTCAGTACACAAGTATTCTGGAAAAATTAACTATTCGAGCTGACTAAGATATTAGCAACTATTTTGCGTATGTGGATATCGTGTCCAGTATATTACAATCATTAAAATTCGTTGTACGAATATACCTCCATAAAAATACATCCAGAAAAAATATATAAGTATATTAATTTATATCTATAAATTTACTTGAAATTGTTGTAAATCGTGTTTGTATATTTATATATGTGTCTTTGGTGTTGCCTGTATGGACAAAATTCTATATAAATATATTATGCATATTTGAAAATGCTGATGGAAATACGTATAGATAATTTATCTGGATATCTATAGCTATATTTTCAATAGGATAGTCTTCTACTGAAGTGCTAAGCAACCGTGTCGCATTCTCAATAGAAGTATTTTGACTTTGACGTAGGATCCCAGTGTTATAAAGATAAATATTTCGTTGCCGGAAGTGACAGTGGTAAAAATTAGAATCAGATCAATTTATAGTAATTTCCAAAATTATATTTATATTGTGACTATGATATAAAGAGCATGCTTATGAAGATGTTAAGATTCTGCTGAACTATAAAAGAACGATGTACGGAATGAATAAAGTACTCGATGATGCCTCGGGATGGAGTGGAATGACATGTTTGATAATGAATCGACAAGAGTACCAGGAAGAATAGGTTAACGGTAGTGTTCGAAAGTTACGCTGTCATCTCGACATGATGAGTGAGGTAGCCCAAGCCAATGTGACAACCGCGAACCTTGTTCAAGGAATGGGCAAAAGCTGACGCGCGAAATACTCACTGTCACTTTAGAACGACAAATGAGATAGTCGAGATTGACATCGAAACATTAAAAGCATAAACGTTAGATGGCGTATGAATAGACATCAATACGGAGTGAGCCTTTAAAGAAGATGTTAGTTTGAAATAGAACTTGCAGGTATGTGGTGAAATACGGAAATTAGAATTAAGGGGAATGCCTTTCTTGAGAGCATTTCAGATGTGCATCACTTAAGGGTATACACCATACTAATGTACTAATTTAAGAGCTATCAGTCTGGATTAGTCATAACTATGACATAATGACTATCAATTTAGAAATGCAATGTGTTAATGCTCAATGTATTTATGTTAAAGTAATGTAAATTTTTCAATTTAAAAATTTGAAATTCTTTTTTATAGAGTTAGATAAACAATAATTTTAATTGGCAAGAGTTAATTAGTGTTTATTGATACTTAAAATAAAAACAATGATATGATAATAAATCAAAGTTTGAAGACAAATATAAATATATTGCACACGCATTATTTAATAGACAGAAATTTCTTTTAAATTCAAGCAAATGAAAAGTTAGTAAAAGACATTTAAAATCTCGAATTAAGAAATGCATCAGAATGAATCTTGAAAAAACGGAACGAAATAACGCAAATAAAGTGATGGTGGATAGAAGTTCTGTAATCCAGCCCTAACACCTGATAACACCCTTTAGTCATCTGAGGCGACTCTCAGGTATCTCGAGTTCGCGGTGCTCCACCGGAAAATTGCCGAGATTAATAATGACATTACGCCTGGCCTATTTTCGAGAGCTTGGGCATTCCTCCCAAGTGCGATAGTCTCAGGCAGTCCTCGGCGTATTCAATTTGCAAGATGAATACTTGTTTCTTTCTGTCGCCACTGGTATAGGTAGTTATCTACATCTGGTGGTTAATGAGGTTATCGTATAATTTTTTATTAGAGGCTAATTGATTGATTATCGTCGAAGTATCTGTTTTTCTCTCATCAACGATTTGTAATAGTACTGTAACTTTTTAAAAGAATAGACGGAGTTTTTATTTATTATCTTTAGAGAATTTTCATCAAAATTAATTTGATGCCTCGTATCAAAGAAAAGTTTGTCTTCTCAGCAAACTAGTCATATTTTGGATGGAAGTTTTTTTTTATCCACAATACAATTCAATCGACAAATTCCTCTATTTTTTAATTGTGAAACGTACAAAACGAATGTGGAATAACTTTTTATAACTTATAAACTAATTCATTAAATTTTTGGACTAAAATTTCTATTGTGTGTTCAATAAGTTCAATTCTGCATTGAAAAGCATATTTATTTAATTTATTCCTTGTTTAAAATTTGTATGAAAATCTATATAATTTACATTTAGTCCAAATAATATAGATTGTTTAATTAAAATACAATGAATTCAAATCATAAGATCAAAATGAAAACACCGCGTAGAAAAGTAAATTCGATGGAATTAAGTTTTGAATTAGCCAATAATTAGTAAGCTAAAAAAACAGTAAAAAAATATAAAATTTTAAAAATATATCAGAGTTGAATGAGCTTACAGTCATTTAGAAATTCCTATTTCATTTCGTATTGTATTAAGGTGTACATTAAAAACAATTAACAAGAACATATTTTTAATTACAGGTAGATATGTAAGTGGAGAGAATAAGAATATTGTAGGCTTATTCTTAACTTATATCTGATATTAGTACATGTGTATTTAGTAATTCGTCTTTTATAAATATAATGTATTTGGAATTGAATTTTTAAATGTACTTTTCAAATGAATGAAAAATATTTAAAGCCCTATATTTCTTTAGTGATGTTGCAAAATCATTGTCCCAAAAAAGTAATATTTTTATATAGCTGTAAAATCATACAGATTTCAGAATAAAAAGCTCTACATTGTAAATAATAAAATAAAATATCCATGTAAAAATGTAAAAATGTAGACCGCAAGTGTCGAAAATAGAAAAAAGCGTTTCAGAAATAAATAATAAAAGGTCGAGCGTGGGAGGACGTAAGAGAGCAAAAACGAGATAATCTTATCTATGTATACGTTCTTCGTATCTACAAAGAAAAAAAAGCTAGTACTAAATTGTCTCCCCAGAGATTTCCAGAGCAAAGATCTCGACCTCGTGTCCTCATTATGCGCGGCGCAAAATTCGAAGAGATCGACAGAGCACCAAGACGAAAATGAAGAAAAAATAATGAGGACGGGTGACAGTACCCTGGATATATAAATTGTAGAATATCCATATATAATATAAACTTATTTCGAATATTTTTTAAATTTTAATTTATTTGAGTGCTTGGTCTACATTGGTTACATTAGTACATGCATCTCCAGTTTATTGGCGAAATTGTCTATGTTTAAGCTACAGTTTCAAATTATGTTGTTTGATTCGTGTTATTAACTGTGATAAACTCAACGCAGTACGTAAAATATGTATACAGGCACGAATACAGTCAAATTGTGGAACTAAAATTATTCATCGCTTTCACGAATGAATAGATCATAAGGAACTTTCTATATCCTCGTAATTTGGAAATTTTAACCAACCTGAAGGGAGTAAATTAGTAGCATACTATTTGCTTTCAAATTCAAATTTATAAATGAATCACGTTTTGGTTTTGCAAATTTAAAATTATAAGATTAGTTATATATTTGTTTTACGATACGATGATTCATCTCTATGTTACATCAGTCTTCTTAAGTTTCCTTGAAATTCTCTTTCATTGGAGTCACGTATACCATCTTATTCTTAGAAAAGCTTCCTTAGAGGTCAGTGGAACTCTTCTCTAGAAACTCAAGGTAACCCTGAAGGAAATATAGTGTCGGACGGCTTGTAATCAGACGCGAGAGGTAACGAAGCCGACGGACGCGATGTACAGAATATATCTCGGCCAAAACAAACGCGCAACCCCGTGCCGTTATAATGTTCGCTGCCCCCTCGATTCGCCGTTAATCCCCAGCGGCGCTTCTCGTCCCGGATATTTTTTGCTCTCAAAGGCCGTGGGACAAGAGAGGATTGATCGACGAACGCGCTGCCGACGAAAATTTTCTTTGCCCTTTTTTCTTCTACCCTTCGAAGCCGTACGATTTTTGGACGCTCGTCCTTTTCAACCTCGACATTTCTTTGGCAAACTTCTTGCTCCGAACACCTTTTTGTCTAGGGCTTTTTAAGAGCTGTTCTGTATTGAAGTGAGCTCCCTGACAGAGTAATTTAAGATGACGTTAATTTTGCACTTGTGTGTAGCTGTGCGTGCGATTAAATGAGCTTCAGAGAGCGAGTTTGATATGATTGTCAATGTGGTTCAGCTACAGGTTTAGAATCATTTTATACATTTTTATTATTATATTATTACTATGCGCGAGATGCGGTTATTATAAAATTTATGTATCTATGTATTAAATATGTGCTTGATAATTATGTAAAGCAAAAAGTGTAACGTTATCAGAAAGTTAAAATAAAAATCCTTAATTTGTAAATACTATTTATGTATAACTATGTAACGATGCATAATGCTCGTAAAGAGTAAATGACAGTCGATAATTCAATGTAAGGTTATCCATTGGTAGAAGATAAGGTAATTAGGCAAAGCTTAATCTCTAAAGACGATGAGTTGGTATTATCAGCTCTCACACTTTCGCATGGAGCCCGTAGTTATCGATCGACTCAGTCAACGCATCGCCTTAGGATCTATTTAAGTAAAATAGGTTTTATTTGTAACCATGAGTCTAAGCATCTCTGTGTTGATATTATTTAGAAATTAAATACATCGTATATCTGTCAGAAATTATTGATAATATGTAGTTATTGATCTCTTAATTTTAATATGCATTAAGTAGCTTTCGATATTATTTAACTTCTTTGTTATAGTTTTAATTATTATAAATTCATAGCATAATTCATAAAATCTTGCCTTGTCAACTTTTTCAAACCTAATTAATAAGAAATTAAATAAAGGTAAAAATGTTACAACTATAATAAATTCTTGGTTTAATCTAAACAGAAGTGTATTTATGCGGCATCAAAGAACTGTACCTATCTCTGAAACTTACATATTTTGTAAGTAATTTTTTGTTACTTACACAGAAAATAAATATAATAAAATAAAAAATAAAATTAACATACTCTAATATCGCTTGAATAAGGTACTACTTAGAAATTTTTAAATATTTAATGAATAATCATTTAAAATAATTTCTATACTTCCAGCTGTAATACTTTTTAAAGCAATAAAGAGATGGTGCAGTATTATCACAGATAGTAGGTTATTTCATAGATATTTCATTTCGATCAGAAAATAAATTTATTCCTATCTCGATGCTTCTTGGTAGACAAAGTTTTTGAGCCGGTGGATGTGTTATCCTTCACTCCAGCTGCATACAATCTACATGGCGGGTAGGTATGTTTTCATAATAGGTGGCTCCTACTCCTTCTGATTCTCCATGAATTTAAATCCAAAGGAGTGATTAAAGAGAAACAATATCTTCAGGGATTAGGGGAACGAATTCTCAAAATTGAGTCGATCGTAAATTGCAAAAGTTTTTAGAAAGCATACTTATATTTTACAGAATTTAAAAATTAATTTTATGTTTTGTTTTGTCATGCGAGTAAAAGCTGCGTTGAAAAAAAATTTTAAGCTTGAAGTTTCGCCGAACATTTTGATATACTTTGATAATTTTGATAATTTTGCAGTCAGTTGATGAAATTAGAAAAAATATTCGATAAAATGATGAATGTAAGTTATAAAAAGAAATCAAAGACGTTTCAAGCACTTGCTCACTCGCTCTTAGTTGCGACGTCTATGATGTGTACTCGGAAAAAATGCGATCGCCAGTGAAGAGTTTGGAAGGATGTCGTTACTTACGGATTCTCGCTGGCTCTTTTTTCTCCTGAAGAGTTCATTCAACATTATCAGAAAACCGGATTTTTCCCTGATCTTTTTATTTTTCTCTTGCGTCCTTGAGCTCACAGTCTTTCTCAAGGGCTCCCGAAATAGAATTGTCTACGTAAGCTGTGTATGTACGAATAAGTATCAGGTATACAATTCGACTCGTGCTATAGAATTCAAAACCACTATGAAATATTTCGTTAACAATGCTTCCATTTTCTGAACATGACACAAAAAGGAAAATAATTCAATTGTGCAAATATTGATACTATTTTCACTATTAAAAGGTTTATGAATAAATACTATTTCAAGGCCTTCGTTTAAACTTTTAAATTAGAACTTTCATTTTAATTATAAGCTCCTCATATTTAATTGAAATATCCATGTTAATATCGAAGAAAAGTTCTGAGTTTATTCTGCTATTCTGAATGTTGATGCTTTATCCTAAAGATCGGATGTCGAAAATGAGTAGAAATTTATCGATCTCAAAGAGTATAGATAGATAGTGCTGAATAATAAGATCAGCTCGGGTGGATTAACTCCCGTGGATTTGTAAGTTCTCATATAATGACGAGATTTAAGATTACTAGTGCTAGTTCCTTTTTAAAGTATAACGATGGCGAAGACTGCCAGTAATACCCAGGAGCGCTTTCGTGGGCTCTCTGATCAACGGAAAGTCTGCTAGCAAGATATCGTCGTCAATGTAAAGTCACTGTTAAAACATACTAATATAAGTTTACAGTACTCAGGACAACCCAACAGCCGTCCTTGCTCAATATAAGTATTTATAATTAATTCATTACATAGAATAAGTAACATGCAATTATGTATATATATATATATACAGACACATAGTAAAATAAGTTTGCTGATGTTTTTACTTTTATTCTTAAGTTCTTTATTTTACGTCAATTCATTTGTCTAAAACTTTATATTATTATATTAATATCACCTATCTGAAAACTTAAACAATTATTTAGTTTACATCAATTAGAATAAAAATATTTTTAAAACATAAATCTTACAAAAGATGGACACAAAATATCTATATTGAGTAAATCTGGAGGAAAACGCGTGAATCGTTGAGGGTTGCGCTCGACTTTACGCGATGTTCTCAATAACCGACGACTTTGATGAATGCCCGGCATAGCTTTTTCGTGGCAGTACACGTAATCAGCTCCATTCATTTCCCTTTCTCCTGGTAAACAAAAGGCTCCGAGGTGCAGGATGCACGGGCGTCGTTAAAAATGAATTTATTTTAGGCGCGACTGCGACTTTTCCTGGTCCCTTTTTATGTCCTGGATCGAGGCGGAGTAATGGATTCTTTTTCTCTCTCTTTCACTCGGATAACGGTTCTGGGGCACTGCCAATTGTTTCGTACGATACGAGGATTGATGGGGAAATAATTTATTTCGAATTTCTGGTAATGTCCGACGGGCGTCGCGCTTCGGTTTTCCACGAAAATGGTTATTGATCTTATTCGGGATAAAATATCGAGTATTTCGCGATTAGTATATGCTATTGCTATTAAAAAAAATTTCGTTAACTGGATTGATCTGGAGTAAAGAGTATTTTTTTGACAATAGAGATAAATATTTTTTTAAACAGACTATAAATACAATCATTTTAAGCATTCACTGACTGATATTTCTATATCTTGAAATAATACTACTTTCAAATGAAAATATAATAATTTAGTTAAAATGTATTCCAATCTGCTTGATGTAAAATAAAAACAATAAAATTTCTTGTGTTATAAATGATTTATTGTATTTAAAATTGCTACCTATGGTCATTAAATGATGATTTTAAATCAGTGGTCAAAATGCTTTTGAGAATATTTTTATTATTATTATTTTTTAAATGGAGTTAATGATGTCTTAATGCTGTCTTTGTACCTGAATACAGTTTTCTAAATAAAAATAAAGTTAAGTGAGTAATTTAAGTTTAGACAAATAAAGGTATCAGGTAAGTAGCTTTAGCTCAAAATGTGATTTTCGATCCAAATGTTTCTGGCGAAATGAAATATTACTGAAATTACTGATGCGCTGTGATGCAAGACATCTCCGTATTCATAATTTTCACGTCGTATATGATGAATAAAAATCATCAAAACTTTCATAATACTTTTACATTTGGGTTATTGGATCATCCTGTCAGTAGATAATACTCCTTGAATCGTAAAAATAAATCAACGTTGTTTCACTTTTAACTTTTCTTGATTATTTAAAATTTTGTTTGCAAATTGTTTATATTTAGTATCGAGGCGCTTGATTTTAGGGTCATATAACAAATAAAAATGCGTGACTCACTTTTAACAGAACGACAAATTTGTTAAAGATCGGTGAAATTAAATAAAAATTCCCAAGGGATTTTCGAGTATACTTTTAAAAATCCTGTTCAAAATTTAATTTCGGTTATGTGAGAATTAAATATGATATCAATAAACTAAAACAACTTCAAAAAATTGAAATTTCTTTTAGCAAATATGAATTAGCAGAGGGAAATTGTATCTGAAATACATTTAGAACGTTACCATTGATGTATAAATTAATAGACCTTTCGAATAAATTAGTTACGAATTGAAAAATTCAATATGGTCGCGTGAAAATGACAGTCAAATGGTAAAATTTTTTATTATACTTTCAACGATTTTTAGTTGAAAACGTACTAACTGCTCTAAAAAATTATACTGAATTAGTAACAAGTTGCAAATTACTCATAGTTTAAGAATCTATTCTTGAAGAAAGTAATTAATATTTAAAAACTTACAAATAAATTATTCAATAATCGCAAGATTATTAAGAATAAATTTTGTTATTCAATTATAGTTGTCAGTTATTTACAATTATTTCAGACCTTCAATCAGACCAAGACCTATTCAAGATGATTATTATAATATTGAAACTAAAGAAACAGAGCATATGCGACAGCTGCATAGTATCAGCTCGGAGTCAGCGAGGTGTGACGGCGGCGATACTGTGCTAATATCCTTCAAAGCGAACGCATCAAATTAACTTTATGTAATTCATTTATACTTAAAACTTCCTGTGTATTATCGAAATAAATAGTCAATTCATCAAAGTAATTATATTCTGCCTCTCCTTCTGATCCAGCTCTAAGCTAGAAATAATCATTTGGCTTTTATAAGCCACCTTCACCCTGCTAGAAATCACTCTGCAGCTTGTCGGCAGTTAGCAGCCAGTTTTTAAACCACTGGTCAGTATATTCTGAAAAACTAACCAGATACCTGATCACCTCTCGATACTTACTGGCGAGACAGTTGCCACAAACTAATGAAAATCGAAGTCTATATACTATATATCGAATATATAGTTATACAGTAAGTATGAGGTATTATATGCATTAAGGACGACGTAAGTGTCAGTGTTTAAATGTTACAGTTGAACTTTACAGTAACAAACTTCAAAGTATCTTTAAATTACTTTATAATTAAAATTACCTTAGCATTCTGTTAGGTTAAATTAAATATTCATAAATTCTATTAAAAAATTAAAAAGGAAAATGTTTGAAAAAGATACAGATATGCTTTCCTGAAAAGCCCTGATTTTTATTTCGGTTTATTATATTACAGTCCTGTACTATAATCAGTGTTTCTATATTTTAATTGTTTATTACGGTTTGATTTTTATTTATTTTAGCTTTAGTAAATGAATACAATGTATAAATAAAAGTAACTGACGTTTCGTCAGTTTCATGTTTTGACAAAACATTAATTTCAAACCAATTCCATGTCAGTTAAAACAGGGTAGTAAAAACTCGTCAGCAACTAGCGTTCCGATAAGTTTTACTCATCAAACTTTTACCAGGGCAATGGTCAGAAGGAAGCCATATCAGGAAGGTGCATGCATCCGGCACAAGGCGTTAAGACAAGTCCGCTGCAACTGACCTCTTAGGCGTGCAGCTTACTCTTTCCTTGCCCTCAGTCTCTCGATATAGTACTTCGCAATCGGTGTCCGATCGCAGTCGGACACGAGTAGCCGGCTTGGTAGTGCGGCACACGACATCTAGATTATCTGGCCGGCACCACCCGGTTCGACCAATTTGGCTAATGTTCCTGTCTTCTTTAAGGGTTGCTAAGCTTGCAGGCTTTTCCTTCGGCTCTTATCGAAGGAGAAAAGTGGATTTGAGAGGGGTGTGTACGCCATTGGTGGAAAGGGAGGATTTCGAAATATTTGGTCTTTTTAGGGTGTTTGTCAAAGGATTGGTTAAGACGAGTTTGGCTTGCGTTTTTGTTTTCGAACTTGATGTAGGTTAGGTATCGATCTAATACGATAAGTTTTCACTAATCTCTTTTGACATTCTCTTGTAATTTGTATACACAATACTGTCACTTGATGATAGAATGGTAATGAATAATTTCAAATTTAATTACTGCAACGACTTTATATTAGATTTAAATTATAAACTTATTCATTTTTTGATATTTTATATAAAATTGATGTTTGAAAAATATAATTTTGTCAATGCAGTTGGGCTTATTATTTAAAAATCCAGTAAATTTCCACGAGCCTAAGTTTAACGTTTCCGGATATTGTATAATTTAATTTAAAAAAGTGTGTTGGTATAACCTCTAGAAAATTTTCTATGTATTTATGTATGAATATCATATAAAAGAACATTTATGACGTAATAATTCAGTACTAAAATTTTTTATTCTTTTTTCAAGTCACTTCTTATTATCGAAAGTTTCGTACATAAAAATGTATTTAATCATGACCGTTTGTAATTATGAAGTTACCACAGATATTAAAATTGTGAAATTCATCCATTTATTCGCTTAGTTTAGTCAATCTTATCGGGAGTAGAAGTTTTAAAAGTTCATAAAAAGTAGTACCTTAGTTGTCACACACTTTTTAAATCGATCGCCCTTTAGTTTTAGAGGTCAGTTATAGTTAAAACTTTTAGGTAGAACTCTGTTCCCCTCGTTTTACGGAACATTATTCTCATTAGAAATTGCTTATATCTAAATTTGTTTGCTTTCGAGTAATTATAATATCCAAAACTTTTAAATGCAATAAATTTTTGATGATGAAACACTGTGAAACTATTGGTAATGAATTTGTAAATCATTAATCGAAGAAGCAACTAAAAATGATAGTACAATTAGAAATATCGTTATTCTTTAACAACTAATTTTAAAGATTCTTCTAAGCTGTAGTTGAATAATAAGTAAATTTATAGTCGACCTAACAGCTGCAATATACCGCTTAAAAGCCGATCACCTGAACCTTGCATATTCGTTAACCATTCTTATCAAAGTGTCTACGTATGTAATGAACTTGTGCAGAACATAGATCACGTTGTTTAGCAACGTAGGCTTCTCGACCAACTAAGAAAAACGAAGTTCTCTAAACTATATAACCTAAAATATCTATAACCGATGAAGATGTCCCTTTTCTTCTAAGAACGTAACATAATTATATGCGCTCATATTATTAAATTTTTAAAGGAATATTAAATTTTTTTGTAATCCTATAAAGTATATAAATATCTTATGTCATTCTGATCATGCTGCTTTTCAGTTTCAAAAATATTATAACACAATAAAATGTTATTATATAAAATAGCTACTTTATTGCTTATGAAACATTTATATCGATAAGGATTAATTTTAAATTATATGAATACAAATCAAATCTATTACATGACTTACATAAATACTGCCTCTCGTAAACTTCTAAAGTTTAATTTTTATTCAATTAGCTCAACGTGGCTTTCATAAAGCAATTGAGGTCTTTTTATACATTTCAAAAGAGTTAAATCGAAATAATAAATATACCTCATCCACTATTAATTATGTATCTTCGAAAAGTTTGATTGATTTTTCGCCGTAGCTTTGCGAATCTACAGAAGTTTATAAAGATAAAAGACATTCGGTCGGTATTATTTGAATTATGGCCGAGCAGGGAAGCTTATTGCAAAGTCTCCCACTGTGCGGGAGAAAACTACTCAAACTTTACTTTCTCCATCTTCGCAGTCTATTGTTATTTCCCGGCGATAAAACAACCCCAGAGTTGGTTGCCTCTGCCATGCTCATCGTTAAATACTTTGAACCGACTGTTCAACCATTAGTCAATCCGGCCTACAGAAATTCCCACTCTTCTCGCCAACTGTACATCAATCCCCCTTATATGAAAGAGGCGACTTGATTATCCAGCCGACCCACGTGTTTCGCAGGCGGGACAAGCAGAAAGGGGAGGAAAGGATTCGAAGACACGTGCGTCGTCACGGTGACGGGTGAAAAAGGCTGGGCTGCCGGTGAATATTTTACCCGGCACGCAGGAAGTGGAGTTTCGAGGCTGTGCACGCAAGTAGCTGTTCACTGGCCGCGCCCCAGCTAGCTAATCGCAAGCAGCCGCTTGCCCGAGCAGTGGCTTTTCATGAATTTGTCGGATAGGCACCTTCTTTACTACTTAAAGGGAGTCGTTCATCTTTGATGAGTCGCGCGGGAGAATGAGTGCTTAGGAAGACCTTCTATATAGCCGTTTTCCACGCAATTACTGGCCAATTAACTCCTTCCCTCGGGTGAGCCTGAATTTATTTATTAGTCATGGCGATTTGCTAATTATGATTTATTGCTCGCTTCGACTCACCCAGAAACGCGTGTATGATTGTACATTTGCATTCAAGCAACGCATCATTATGGTATCCGTTTTGTTGATTAATTGGACCGCTTTTAGTAGTAAATAATAAAAATAAACTTTCATAACAGAGTAACTTTTATTGTTTAATTTTTGTTTTAATATGGTCTTTTCATCTACCTTGTTTTAATTACGTACATTAATAATACTGTTATGCAGTGGATTAATCGTTCGATGAGTTGTATAATAAAAATTGCCAAACATTATTTCTAGGAGGGAAAGTTATTAATAACATTTCTGACATTTGGGCGTGTCGAAAAAAAAACTCTTTATAAAGGTAGTAAAACAAAATAATACAACATAATAAATCACTTAGACAATCCATCTCTGGACTGCATACAATATGTTAATCGTCACAGTGATTTATGCTGCATTGTGCCGCCCCGATAAGCAGTGTTTTGTTTAATACGGGCGATGCTTCGGAGAATTTAAACAAATAAATTACGTTACTTAGTTCGTTAGAATTATAAACGACCTCGCCCCAAAGCTGCGTCTCTCCAAGTTTAGCCACTACAGGGTTTACATTAAGCCGGGACGTAGTCAGCCTTGTTTTTAAGATCGTTCGCGGATGATGTCGGCGGCGTTGGAGAGATCCGGCAAGTGGCGGTAAAGCGTCGTTAGAGCCGAGAAGGGAAAATCAATCGGGCAACAAATCGCGATGAGGGACCGTACGTCGCTCTCTCGCGGCCATGCATCTCGCGGCGCAGGCCGTTTACCTGCCGGCGGCGCCCTCCCCTCCCCCACGGCCCGTCTCCCAGAGACGTACAGCTGCAGCAAGAAGCCCGCGGGGAAATAAGAGACAGGCGCCGCGGCGCGGAAAGCCCCTCGATAAACCGCTGCGGGCGGGTCCCCCGCAGCCGCGGCAGCGCCGCCGCCCACCTTCACGCCCGCGGCAAAAAAAGCGTAATCGCGGGGGGAGGGAGCCGCCCGGGCGCACAATGGGCAGTCGTTAGGGGTACGCGCGATCGCGGGGATATATATTACGCGGGCGAGGCCGCGCTTTGTCCCCGCTCGCCACCTGGAATTATCTGCCTCCTTTCTCGGCCCGCGCGAATTTCCCCGCCCTTGGGGGCCCGATCCGCTTTTCACAGCTGCGTCCCGATACGCGTCCTTTTATTCGTTTCATTGGCCCGCTAGTATTTATGCGCGTCTTCCCCGCGGCTTTCCCGGGGCGGAAGGAGGAGGGCGGACGACCGAGTGTGCGAATGACATTTGGAAAAAGAGAAAATGAGATTGGGACCGGGGGCCGGGGGAAGGGATGGCGAGGGTTTGCCGAGCGCGCGCTGCTGCGGCGCCCGGGGCTAGAAGAGGAGAGCGCCCGCGCCGCTCGGGGAAAGCGGGGAGGCGCGAAAGAGGAGCCGTGGTGGGAAATGAGTAACATGATTGATTAAACTTCTTTTTTTTTCGCGGGCGGATTGAAAATTTGCGCGGGCCGCTCGCGTTCCCTCCCGGGCCTGCCCAAAATAAATAATGGCCGCATGCAAATTTTGCAATCTGTCCGGGAATGCTTTTACCTTTCGAGAGCTACGGTAGGGCTGCGGACTCGTGCGGGGAGCACCGCCTGTAACACTCTACACGCCTACTTTTTCACCATCCGGGACATGTGCCTCCGCATGCCGAGTCGATTCTGCATTTTCCAACGCGTATTAAACTTGTTCCCCTACTTTGTTATGCAACGGTTACTCTCGGGCGCATAGAAATGTTCTCGTAATATACATCATTCTAGGTAAGTTGGCCCATAAAGATGATTTCTTATACAATTTTGGAGAATTTCGCAGATTAATTTGTGGATAGCAAATTGCACTTGTGTACATGCACAGCAATAAACTGTATATTTGAAAGAAAATTATTTAAAATGAATAAAAGTTTTACCTTTTATCTTCACCGCACATGCAATTATAAATTAATAATTGTTTTTATGATTTCGTTATTCAATATCAGATAATACTTTGGCGCTCCAGCTACAAGAGCATGTTAAGCTTTACTTTTTATGGAGTTTTAATTATCTCTTATTCAGTTGTCAGAATTCTATACAAGCTGTAGATGATATCGAGTACAAAGCTTGATTTTACACCTTTGACTTCCTCTTCAATTTTTCTGACCATTTGAAAAATGATGTAGCGTATTTCTTTTATCTTTGTATAAATCAGTTTTTCTTTTAAAGAAGATAACAAATCTAATTTACGCAGTGACATTAGTTTTCCCTATGCTTATATATAATTGACGCAATATCGATTTATGAGAGAAAAAAATTGAAACAATTGAAAAGTATTCACGTCTCGGCTGCGCAAGAATTTGTAATAGTTGAGACCTGATACTGCAAACAGGTTAAAATGACGTTAAATCGCTTCGAAAACTATTCGAATTTCCTTTATTCAATGTGAATCAAAGATGTGTCCTACTATTCTACGTTTTTCTGTAGTCTTTGTGACTACAATATATCGCCTGGAAAATGTTATATATTACTGTTTAGTAGCAATCAATGTCGGTGATTTTTCCAAGAAAAAAAACTCATGGTAACTTCTACTTCGATAAAAGTACATATAATAAAATAACAGCTAATCAAATGATTACAAAATTATAATATTATATTAATTAACATATTAGAAAAATTAGTTCAGTAGTCAAAGTGCTTAAATATTAATCAGGTCGCGTAGCTCCATTTCCAGACATGCAGACGTTTTTACTAGTTTAATATATATCAAACAATTCTCATATTATGGAATATCATCCATAATCGTAAATTTTTCAATTTCTTATTTTACAGTAAAATGAAAAATATAGAGTTTAAATACCGTATTAATGAGTTGTTAATACTAAGGATTTAAGTATATGTCTTCTTTTCTTTTCATTTATTAATATCATCTTTTAATAATGAAATTGTTGGCGAACGATAACTTTTAAACTGATAAATGAATTTATAATTTTTTAATCCAATATTTATTTATTAATAAATTAATACTATTCTTTTTAATAACTCAATCTGGTAAGCAAAAGAGAAATAACTGAAGCTATTGCAATCAAAAATCAAACGGTTCGAATTACTGTTTACGAAAATCGAAAATGTTGGAAAAATAATATCTCTGTAAAGAATGCGTACAAGTTACACTTCCAACGATTTTATTTTACTACATGCAATATGAAAAACGAAACGTAAATGACGATTAAATTATGCAATAGAAACAATCAATTAAAATTTTTTATTTTAGTAGATTTTCTGTTTCGGATATTTTGTTGTAAAAGATCGGGTCTTAATGTCGCTTCAATCAATATCAGAATTATGTCTGACTACAACACGAGATCACTACTTTATAAAATTGTACGTATCCTTATTTCCTATTACCGTGATATAAAAATTTACTATGATATTAGTTTCATTGATAGTCGCAGTTCTATGGCAATCTCATTATTAAATAACTGGCCGAAGATATTTACCAGCGGCAAAAACGAACAGGACAAGTCGATCAATTTCGATTTGCATGCAAACCCAATTTCCAGGGTGGAATTAAGAGCTTCGACGTGTAAAAGGAAAAAGTCCAGGAATGGGCCGAAACTGCGTAAAAATTCAAAAACAAGAGAGGAAAAAAGCTTATATGTTGGTGTTTGCGCGAAAGGGGCGCGTTAAAAGGCTGATGGACAAGGGGCGAGGGCGAAAACATGTCGGCGATCGATCAATTGGCGACCGCGGGAAAAGTGGCCGCATCATCTTTCGCAGGAACGTAAACGCTCGGCAGCCTGGGAATAAAGAGAGGCATACTTTGGGCGGAGCTTGGAACGTGGATGTTTTCCGGGGCGCGGACACGCGAGCAACGAGCGAGCGGCCGGCCGCCGGGAGATTAATCGTTGAGTTATTGCTCAGTTTTAGGGCGGCCGCGGGGGAATGATCGGGCCGCGCGTCCCTGGCGGCGACAGGGTGTTATCAGGGCTTTAATTTGCCCGAGATGGATTATTCGAGGCGGCCCCGCGGAATTTGGGCCAGCGGGGCATCGCGGGCGGCGGCCTCGGAAAGGGCGGACGACGGGCTCCGCGCGAGGCCGTAATTTTTCGCCCGGGCGGCGGTGGGGGCGCGCGCGACTGCCGGCTCCGGCGCCCGGGCCGCCGGCGGGGCGCCCGCGCACCTGCCGAGGAGCCTGTAATCAATACCGCGAGGGGCGCGCGCGCCGCAGCCGCCGCCACCTGCCGCGTAATGACCTCTGCCCGCAGCCCGAAATAACGCGCCCCACCCCGCTTTCTTTCGCGCGCCCCGGGCGCCCAGACGCCTTTTTCCCCTTTCGAGGGCCACGGCGCGTTTCACTCGAGAGGCTGCGAGCGACGGCGGCGCCGCCCGCCTCGCTCCACCAGCCACAGGAGCCCGCCTGTATTTTCGCTTGGGCATTTAGTGAGCCGCGCGCCGGAGGATAATCTCTTCTCTTTGATACGCTGACGCGGCAGATGGCAGCCGGCCCCGTTCGAATTTGAGCCTGCTGCCTTCGAATTTCTCCCTCGATTATTTAAGCGATAGCATTAGCTCGCAGGCGCAGCGGCCTCGTTACTGCAATTAAAAATACCTCCGCCCAGGAATAAATTGAAGCGAAACGCGATAATTGCAAGTGCACCAGTCGTTACGTCTTAAGTAGAACAATTCGTGATTTAGTCGGCGCCGCGCTCCGCGCCCTCGACTCCCTGGCGCGCAACTTAAAAACATCCTCGCCATCTTTTACGCTATACCACCGCTAAGCGACGTTCATTACCATCCGTTAAAAAAGACGAGCCGAGGCGTCGGACGATAAATCTCGATAATTAAATGCAAACTAATCCCGAGGCGTGGGATTCTTCCGGGGCTATCGCGCGATATATAATGCAGGCCGGTTGCTTCCGGCGCGGGTGCTTCGGACGCCCATCGACCCAAGATCCCCTCTTTGCGATCGGACGCCGTAGCGGAAACATTAATACCAGAGAAGACGCAGAAAAATCCCCGGGAGTCGGGGAAAGCCCCCGTCACTCGGTCTTACGATGCCGGGAAATAACGAGCTGAAAATTCGCGCTCGCGTCGGTCCTGGATATCAGCCCAAGTCCGCTCGCGCCCGCGCCGTTTCGCCCCGGGAGTTTTTCCGCCCAGGCAGCGATCACCTGACTGAGGCGTGGCTCGCTTCCCTAGCATTTGCCTGCGGACGTTCGTTTCCAGTGCTCGGCCAGTCTCGTTCGATCACGCAGTTATAGTTAACCTTTTATTTGTAGACACTTCCATTATAAGAGTCTTTCATAATAATCAATAATTCTTCAAATGAACTTAACAAAAGTATTTAGAGCTAAAAGTTAAGAAATAAAAACGTAGGACGTCTTGTCATCGAATTGTTTGCCTTAACAATTGGAAATAAATAAAATTACTTGTTTTATATCTCTTCTTTACGGCCAACGAAATAAAAATGTTTACTGCTCCAAAAAATTCATTTTTCTTTTTTTTTATATTATTATCGGCACCCCGAGCAATGGCGAAAATAAATACAACATCCTGGTATCGACAAATTGAATTTCTTTGAAACTTCATAAATTATTTGTTTTGTGTAATTTTGTGAATCATTGTTATAATATCGATTTTATTGCTTGGCGAAATCAATTCGCACGATTTTGTCCTAAGTTTTTATTAAGAAAAAACGTTGCTCCGAATCCATTATGAAAACCGTTAAAATTATACTCGACTAATGAAGTATTATATTTTAGAAAACTTTGAATAGAAGAGGTAGCACTCGAGACCTCTCAGAGAAATGAATTCAATTTACCTTAATTACATTTTCTTGAAGTCATGAATATAGAATTAAATCATAAGCAAAAGAAACAGTAAAATTATAAATTTAAAATTTACGTTTAAAACTTTATCAGATTAGTTTTTGAAACATTTTGTTAGGCCAACATATTATCTACATATTATGCTTGTTTAATTTTAATTGTATTTATCAAAGCATAAATTAGTTTCACTTTAAATAAGCCACCAAGCATTGAAGCCATTTCAAGAGGGTCGAGCTCGTTTTTTAACTTTTTCAGCTCCATTGATAAGAGGAGAATGGACTAGCATACACTTACCGCACAAAGAACGGGGAATAAATCAGCGAAAAAAGAAATGACACTCGTATCGGCTGTTATTCTTCCTCGAGTAGAGCAAACCGGTTTCTTCAACCCCACCCTCTCGGCAAGAAATTATAATTAATACACGCGGCACGAAAACCCTCAGCTGCTCTATTTCCAAAACAAATCGGGTACAGAGGCAAAAAGGATCGGAGGAAGAGGTAACGGGGGAAAGTCACGGGGCGGTACTCACGTACCCGAGTATGTAGGACGAGCACGAGGACGAGGAGGCCGGTAGGGTCTCGCCTTCTCGATGGGCCGTCTGGCTTTAATTACTCCGGGACGCCCTGTGCCTTTAATGATACCCGGAAAATCATCGAATATACACACGCGGCACGTATTTCGATAAGAGAAGGGCACTCGACGTCGGCTGGCGGCACTTATTTCCGTAGTCGGTCACTCTTCTTTATTTATAGCCACGTGGGGCGTAAATAACGGCACCTGTCGGCTGCGCGCACTAGAAATTTTCGATCCGTGAGAAATGCAGGAATAGCTGAATGCTTGCGTCGGATGGAATAATGCAATAAAGGGCAGAATTGCCCTATCGCGCCAATTGCCTGACCCTTAAATTTCCCAAATCTAGAATTGCATGCCGTAAAGAAGCAGTGATGGATGCCCTTGAAGAGCAAACTTTATTTAGCTTGGCGCATTGAGCCGTACACTCAGGATATAATTACGCATAATTTCTGCGAGAAGACTCGCGCACGTACCTTTTCTACTATGCTTTATCGCTATGTTTCCTCGATCTTTTTATGAATAACTACGACCCGGAAAAGTGTAATTATTGAACTCGTAGGATGTCATTTTATCTTGCTTGTTCGTACTCGAAATATGATCCTACAATAGAGAATGCGAGATTCCCTCGAGAGAATTAAATTAAAAAAGTTACTAACTGTAGGGTTTAAAAGGTATTCCAAAGCTTGAAGTTTTCATTTTTGAACTTCCATTCCTCATTACGCTAAACTTTATTGGATTTCATAGCTCGAAATAAGATTCAGGATGCATGTCAAAGTTGCATGTCAACCGTGTGTTACATGAAAATCCGATGATTAGCGTCTCTTGAAAAAAGATTTCGTCGACTAGAATTTATATATTGTAATTGTTGATCGTGAGTCTTTATTACTCCGCTCTGCAGGAGTAGCGTCCCCGTTAAAAATAGTTTCACGAATGCAACCCTCGGCGAGGAGCTCCTCAGCCGACAGTCCGCATTTCCGAGTGGCGCACTAAACGCTCGGCGTAGTGCGCAGGAGGTGTATACCTTCGCAGCTGGGGCTAGCCGCACTCTCGTCAAATAAGCATTATTGTTGAGGCGCCACTCGCGCCTCTTAGGAATCTCCGGGTGGCCCCTTCAGCGAAAATACTTTGGTGCGCGGGGGGGCGGTAAAACGGGTCCAGCGTCGGGGCCGAGCGTTACAGCCGCGACGGGCGGTGGCTGCAATCTCTCAAAATCCTCGTCGCAGCCCTAAATCCGCGTCGTTAACCCCACGCTCGGGAAATTTATGTAATCGATAAATTCGCGGGCGGGCGCCGAGCCCGGGAGAAAAGTGCCGTGGCGATACACTCGCGCGACTCGGGCTGCCCTCGTAAACCGGCGATTCGCCCCTTAATTGCTCCGGGGGGAGGGAGCGCCGTCGGTTTTTACGGGCCTGGAGGACAGGTTGATTCAAATGGGGACCCGCCGCTCCTTGATGGGGAGATTCATGGCTCCCGGAAACGGCCCCGCGGCCTTCAGCGCCAGGGCACGAGGCATAGGTCACAGTGCATCGGGACGGTAAGGAGGAGTTACGCCGCCACTGGCTTCTTGCCGCCGTGGCTGTACCAGAGCCGCTGGCTTCGCCTTTACTCCCGACCAATCGTTAATTAAACAAACAATCGCTTCGTTGGCTTGATTGCACAAGACGTTCTATGGAAAAAACCACTCGCGGCCAACAAAGGGCGAAATTCGCGCATGCCCTTACTTTATATAAATTTAATATTTTTTACATTTTAATTTCCTATTAAAATACGAATTTAATTTAACTTTTAACAGTCGATGATGCTATAAATTGAGAGCGTTTGGTAAATGTTCTTTACTTCCATATACGTGCTGGTTTTGGAATTGAATAAAAATTCTCTGATAAATTGATCGCAAAGCCAATAAATTCAACAAATTTACAAAAAAACAGCTTATGCATCCAACGAAATGTAACATTTTTACAGGTTTTGGTCAGTTTTACGGTAAATATAATATTTCTGCTTAACTTTATAAAAAATCTGTTTATCACGCGAATAACGATCAAATAATATCTTGTGATTGAAATTTTGGACTCATAAAATGCTCAAACAGTATTTTTCGAACAAAGTGCACTTTTAAATTCGAGATATATGCCTTTACTCTCGCTTTTCTCCTATATGAATTCAGAGAGGAGCAATTCGGGCATAATTTCATTTCTCATTTAGTACTTTTGAATTCGCAAATAGGAGCGGTTGGAGATCATAGTCGGTTGACCCGCTTTTACACCCTCCTGACCTTTCGATAATGCGAAAAAAACACCCAGGATTGAGAACCCGTGAGTCGCGGGGGTGTCGAAGCCGCGTGACAAGTGCGCACTTGAGAGAAAAAATGCACCGAAAGTGATATACGCTAGGCGAACTTTGCTCGTGGAGGAATCGATGATTAATCGAGCTTGGGTAAAATCGTCGATATGGGAATCCGAAGTTTTTGCCCCAATCCGACATTTCCGCTTAAACTCTAATTACTCGCGGTTGAGTTTTGCGAGCTAGTGTCTCACCGAAGCTTGTCTTAATTTGAACGCGTGAAAAAGGATTATTTGACCATAAAAAGTTTTCTTGGTTAACCATACTTTGCTCGAGGCAAATAAACGCGAATGACAATGATTGTATTCGTAACGAGCGCAATAGTTGAAAATTGCAATAAGAAAACTAAGTTGGAGAAATTACTGCAGTGTAAAATGAAGTGAATTCTCTCGCATAAATGAGCACGTGTTCATGAACATGCAGTACATTTCGCGATGAATTCCTTGGATTCAAATTCGAGTCCGGACGATTGATATTTGACCGCAGAGAATGGGTTATTCGACTGCCTTTGTTTACTATAGCTACTACGTTCGATGAAACTTCATTTTGAAGTCAGTAGTCAGTTAAGGAATTCCATTTGCTATTGCAAACCAAATTGACACGACTAGTTCTCAACGTGTGTATGATTCCGCTACTGCAAGAGCTTGTAAAATATTCAGAGAATCGCAATTGAGGTCGAGTAATATTGGAATTGCTTAAAAAGTCTCAGTAGTTGCTAAAAAGACAACCGACAGACCGACAAATCTTTTAACTGCTCTCTTTTTTATCGCATTACTTAACGTACCCCGCAAATTGCAAGATCGTAATTACACGGAGGGGCGCGATCATGAGCGCCGGCGAGATAAGTGCGAGTACGTGCAGGCCTTGGGGGAACGGCACGACTTTTTCCACCACGACCTTTTACAGAAATTAAGTTTTTATTAATGCATTTTATAGGGCGCTGATAATTCGATATCTCAGAGGATGGCGTCGCAGATCCTCTCTCCGGTTATTCGGTGTGTATATATATGTGTGTGTATATATATATGTTCCAGCATCCCCGCAGCCGCAGACTGGCGCTAATTCATTTATTTCGTAGCAACGAATTCGCGCAAATATCCGACAGTCCTCGATTGGTGCTCTACGGTCCGCTTGCACAGCTCCGACTGTAAACAGACGTCCGCAGCACGCGGATGTAGAGAGGAGCGCAGGAGCGATGTAGCGACATCGGTGGCTGACAGCTGCGGCACTTACACTACTTGTTACAAGTCTGGGTCGGGGACGGATATCCGACAGGCCGCAGGCGGACTTGACGGGCGGGCGCAGCAGCGACGTACTTTAATGGGCATCGTGGATCGGGGGGCAGGTCGATTTTCTCTTTTTCTGGATGGTTCCCTGCTCTCTGCTTGCATTATAAATAACTCTTAACGCAATTTTCTAGCGATCAAAGTTGGAGGCAAAGTCAGGCACAGACGCAGCGCTTTTCAAACGTTATTATAACGGAAAATATGTAAGTTAGCCGCTCGTTCTTTTTTGAGCAGAGTTAAAACGAATTGACAGTAACTGAAACAAACATTTTTAAAGCGCAAGTGCAGCGAACAAGATTACAGTTATATTTATATTCCGCATTTAATATGTTCTCGAGAGCTATAGCGCCCTTGCACCGTAATAAAAAGTTATTTACATCGCATATTTAATCATTTACAGGTGCAGTCCGTCTCTACATTAATAACAAAGCGGGCTGGTATAACGTTCGGAGCGACGTGTAAATAAGGTGAATAATTAACGGATGCTGCGATTAAAGAATCATTTTATCGAAGTTGGCGCGTCATGCGACGAGTCAAGTCGCCGTGAATAAGCGACCGGGTGTACATTATTCGCGATAAATTTTCTATAAGTTTCCGCGCGACAAGTTGTGCGAGCGGCACCGGGTCCTCATGAACAATTCACCCTGGCGCAATATCAATTCGATGTACTGCAGCGTCGTCGCCGCGGCCCTGCGCCCGGCGGCCCCTCAACATCATTTCGTCCCGTGGCGCTCGCCTCGCCGGTGCTCTTGCCCCTGAAAAGGCGGCCCGGGAGAGTAGCCGGGGCGAGCCGTCGCCAAGCGATCGCCGGCCGGGGCTTAATTAGCCGCGGCAAACAGGGAGGATGGCCCAAGGCAAATACACGCCCTCGAGGCAGTCGCGCTAATTTGCCCGAGCCCCATCTCGCAGCGCAGGCAGTTTACCGGGCTGCGGCCGCCGCCACGGCTCGCCTCGGACAAAACACTTTGCCGGGAATATGCAGATGTCGGAGAGGCCGCGTGTCGCCTTACACGCATTATTTACTCGCGGGCTTAGTCGAGTTACCGGGCGCAAAGTTCCCGTATACTTACGGCCGCACGGGGTTATGCAGCTCCCGTACGTGCGCCCATCGCATCCTTTCCCCTCCGAGGGGCCGATTCTCGTTCTCGCAGCCCCTCTCTATGATAATCCTTTGAATAATTCAGGCTAGGCGCGAAATGCTTACGGGGCATCGGCGACTCCCAAGGTCCTTATCTGCGGCCGATAGCTCGAAGCGCTCGGCGCAGTCGAAGCGGCCGACGATCCTGCAAAGTAGGTTATCATCGCCAGGCTCGCGTCTATCGCGGTATTCACTCTAATGAAATAAGAAAAAGTACAAGGAGGGAAGGCCGGAGGAGCCGGAAGCCAAGATGCCTTTGCCTGGACGAGCTCGGCTGCGCTTACAGCCGGAGAGTTCACCTTTTCTTTCGCGGTGTCTCAGCCACGGTGCTGCAGTTGAACGTACCTTGGACGGGAAAGCCGACGCGCGCTTGATGAGCTCCAACGCCGAGTTGCACAAGGCAACGATCTTCTTGAAAGTACTCTCGGCCACGAAGAAAAAAAGCGGGGCCAATGTTTCGTTGAAAGTTAATTTTGAGGTAAGCCTGGGTAATTCCACTTGAAATTCCGTTAGTCAGCTAGCTTTATTACGTCAAGATAATGGTATTATTTAACCTGACTTTTTCCAAATTAAATTGAGATGTCGAAATTATTTATTTACGCGCGATCAACTAATTTTAATCAATATTTTTCTTAGAGTATACCCGTCAAACGAATGAAGATCAAGATATCGCGTGGAAACCGATGAAAGACTTGTCGATAGATTCCTAAAGATCAGAATTTTGATGACATATCTACTGTTCAATGAGTAGCCAGCTTATCAAACAGAAAATGCAGTGAAACCTTCAGAAGAGAGCCTACTGTAGTAAGACAAATATCTTAATTACTGTTATGCGCAGGTGTACCAATCAATTTCAATCAATCAATTCAATTTCAATTTCGATCAATTTTTTGCGTAACCGACTCCATCCGATAGGCTTGGTCAAATAACTAAAGGCGATCTTGGATAAAAATGAGAACTAGATATACATATGACAGAAAAGAAATTCGATTCAAGAAGTAACTACTTTGCGAACATCAGATTGAAGGTTTCATATTTACAAAGTATGCTGTAAGTCTACACATTACGCATTTGGACTACTACTATGTGAACTGTCTAGATATCTACTTGGAGTTAATTATTCAACTCAAATATACGACGTATGCCACGATATACGATGAAAACGATTGATTTCATTAAAAACTCCGTTAAAATAATATATTGGTAGGGTCTATTTTAAGTGTTTAAATATTAATAAGATTATTATTACAAAATTTGAAATCGACCTCTGTTTAACGATAGATTTTGGCATAATTTTGTTGCACTTTATACTTACACTTTAATATTTATTCATGTATGTATACACATATTAATATTTAAGCTGAGAGATTAACTTTAATAAAATACATTTAAAATAAATAAATTATACTTTTTGTACTAGCGCTACTGAAAGCATAAAAATCAAGCGACTTATTTTGATAATCTAAAACACAAGTTTTTGATAAATTTTTATTAGTTTGATATAAAGAATGGATTTTTGTGGATGAAGTTTATAATCTGGTGAATAATAGAAAACTTGTGAGATCCATCTTTTATTTAAACTTTATCTATGTTGATAGAATTTTACAAATACTTGTAAGCACATTTTATTATTTGTTATAATATCATATTTTACATTTGCGTTTTATTTTTTTCTCCTTAAATCAATCAAGTATACAATATTTGTAAACAAGTCCAATCGTATAAGTACATATTCACTGAAAAAATAAACTGTACACGTATCAAAACAAGGTGTAACTACTCGGAAACAAACGTCATTGATAATACAAAGAACAAACACAAAAACGGTCGACGCAGAATTTTGCATAAACAATACAGCATTTTCTCAGGTCGACATATCGCTTAAATTATTAAATTTATAAATTTCTCTGTCAGCATTTATATATGTACTCTTCCCCGGAGTGATTATTTGATGACGCGTTAGGCTTCTCGCACTTTACTTCCACCATTTCTTTTTCGGTTGCACACTTACTAGACTGTAGGTAGGTTGACAATAAATGCGAATACAGTTATTATCCTTAATACAGGTTCGGGTACGCGTATATTATTACGCGATAATATTTATTCTGATATTGGTACATTAACGATTATAATATGAGGGTGACACTTCTCGTATCCCCATTGGATTCTTTATGTAACCTCGCGCTCTCCTTTTATACGCCACTTTTATACTCTCTCTCTCCCGCACTTTTAATACTTTTTTACACGATACACGGTGTGCCCGTAAAATTCGACCGACCGCTTGCTCGACGATCCGACGCCCCTTTTACCAGGAATAAAAAAGTCCGAGTCCTCCGACTTTATTCCCGTCTTTTTTTAGGTCGCCAGAAACGCGGCCTAATGCAGTTGAATACACAGCAAGCAAGAAGATTCCTAGCTAATTGATTAGCTTCATGTTTCCGATCGGAGGACCGGACCTTTAAGACATTGTCTTCCCTAAACTCCTCCGGGTTACGAGCGCACACGAGCGTTTCTTACGTGTAATCCACCCTAATTTCTTCTTTAAGTAGATACATACTTGGTCAAAATATGCATAACATGTTCGTTTTTAACATAAAAAAGAATCGTTACACTATCGTATGATACTAATACGTACATATACTTGGGCGCATGTGTATATGTAGACTAGAGCAGCATGACTCGGTGCTCGCCGTCACATTCTCTCATTAGGCTAAGCAATAGAGATAATTTTGTGCCATAAATAGTACCTGTTAGCAGGCTATGCAGTTACGTTAAGAGCAGTCCGTATATCTGAAGGCTCATATTTTCTAGTCATATCTGGCATATTACCTAAAAATCTTGTTTTTCAGTTTTTTACTTAGACAACATAAAAAATTAAGGGCCAAACGCATAGTGCTATATAAGAGAATATTTATAAATATTATAAATATGAAGAAAGTAAATCTTTCCGTGATCTATATTGTAAATAAGGGAAGAGTGAGGAATACTTAATTTTATTAAAAAATCTTTGTTATTATTTTTTATTTGGATAGATAGTATTTACTTAATGTTTGAAAGAAGTTGTTCCTGCTTGTTTTTTAGTTTCCGTGTAACTACAATTTTAATTTTTTAAAAAGGTTCAATGCTGGGTAGATAATCTGATATGATTTATAGAATAAATTTTAAAAATTGATGTTTTTCTTTGTAGAAAAAGTTAATATAATATTTGCGTTTGTAAATACTGCGAAATAGATTGAGAATACGGGTAAACATGACGATACGCAAGCGGGAACGTTAAATCCGTCAAGCATAAGTCGGGAATATGGAGCTACGGTGAGACACGTACTGCGTAGAGCGTAGCAGGCTTCTATATCACTATACATATTGCCTCTATCTCTTTCCTTACCCATAACCACTCACATTGCATTTTTACGACTGCGTATGATTTATAGTTTTAAAAATATAAGCAAAAACTAAGAAAGGTAATAACAGTAAGATTTATGCGAGTTGCAAGTCGAATGCGTGACCTTAATGATGCACGGACTGCTGTTAATATTATCGCGCAGTCCTTTTCCATGCATCGTACTATTTATGACAAAACATGCCATTTTTTGCTCTATTGCTTGGCCTAAATTGTGGACTTAGATCCTACTTAACTCTGTTTAAGTACATATTTACAAGTGCGCCCGTGAGCCGGAGGGCGATGGCCTCCCGGCGGCGAGCGACGCTCGCTGACAATCGGACGCTCCCCGGCCGCGATGGATCGGCGATTCTTCGTGCGCGCGGCTAAACTAAGCTCGTTACGTATTAATGGGGGCCCGGGCGGAGTGCAGTTATCCGCGTCTCTCGTTTACCGTGACCAACGCACGGCCATTCGAACGTAATGATCCGTCGGTAGCTTGCCGCCGTTAGCGGGCCCCGTTCCGTTCCTTCTTTTTCGGGGCGTGGTCTGTGTGCGCGACCGACGACGACGCGACCTCTTCTCGGACTAGCGTGTTCCGCGCATAAATTTGGTTGCAACTGGACTCGATTCTTTGGGAGGGTAGGTGAAGACGGCCGGGGTCGTCTCGCTCTTGCGTCGAGATCTTGCGGCGAGCAGGCAACCTGCTCGTGAGCTCGACGCGCGATGTATCGACGACCTCGTCGCTTTTAGGATTCGCGTTTGCCGTTTTGCATGCATTGTTTAATCAACGTTCAAAATATACCGCTAACGAACACTAATGTATGCTACACTTTTAGACGAGTATTGACTTTGGGCGCGGTAGCAGGGCAAAGGCGATATATCGCTGTTTCATCTCGTGGCCGACCAGCCGGTGCTGCCAATAAACCTCGCATTCAAATGCTATTCGATAGCTCGCCTGTATATACTCTTTAGCCCCCTTCGCCCAATTACAGTTGCGAAATACCGCCCCAGGCGAATAGCTTGCACTGGCGGTGTGCGACTCCTGTAAACACTTTCCTTGGCAGCGAAAATGCTGCGAACAAAGGGTCGCCGTGTATTGATATCGTAAAAAAAGCATACATTGTAGAAAAAAAAAATAAAAAGGCGCACGACTATTACGGGGAAAATACAGCCGGGGTGCGAGCGCGAATGATAAAGCGAGAGGAGCCGCGGAGGGGGTAGAGGGCGAGTGTCGGGGGGATAATTTTACGGTTTTGAAAATCCGATTCCTCGGCCGATCGATAGAGTCACCCATGAAATATTGAATGTCCCCGGCGCGTAAACCGGCGCCCGCTATTTCCTGCTTAACAGGAGAGAGCGATTTTCGGCCAATCCGAGGGCCGGAATTCATTAAAGCGCGCTTGTTATCCCCAAACAGGGATTTATCAGTGCGGGCGAGGGAGATGCGGGGTGAAAAACTCTCCCAGCTATATACTACTCTTCTGGTTTGTTTAAATTAATAGCCACGACGTTAAATCAATTGGCATAATTTCCGCGCTCGGATGGAATGGATTTCGTTAGCCGCTCCTCGGGCGTCTTGAGAATTCCGGATGGGTCGTTTGCCTTGGATGCGCGCCAGTTGCTAAAAATTCGAGAGACGAGTCAATTTCCGAGAATCCTCGACCGAAACCTTAAACGAACAGCCCCCTTTGTTCGATGTAAATTTACAAATGGACCCTCTGATATTGCACTCTGACAGCAGCTGCAATTCTGCACTTTAATCGTCAATTTCATATCCCGAGAATAACGCTTATTTAGTCCTTGGCTATATTAATTATTTGTATTAAATCGAAGGATGAAGGGCTCATGAAATGCAATATTCTCCGGTTGGTGTGCGCAAGGGTGAAGCTGAAAATGAGGCAGATCGCTAGGCTCGCGGCGACGCCCCGTTGCCTGGATCGCAGACGAGGATTCATTTTGCGTGAGCTGAGACGCGCACAATGAGGATTAAAGACGGGGGCGGGATAGAAATCGATTTCTTATTCGTCGGGGAGATGGTTTTTAGTTGCGCGATTACGATTCATCCGGCGTTCGACGCCTCCTCAGCGTTTTTCCGACCGATCGCTCCTCCCACTGCTACTCCTCTGCCTACCTCTGGTATCCCCCCCCCCAACCCTCGGAAATCCCCTGGTGCACGTCTCCAGGGCTGATGGGAGAGAATTTTTTTCGCGGCGCCTCAGACACTTTGACTTAATCCGGGCTAGGAGTGGAAGTCACCCATCGACTGGCGCGTTCTTGCCTAAGCTTAATCGGATGGTGAAAGCTTTTCGCCGTTTACTTGATGCTCCGCGATCTCCCTGCACAGTAGTACTGTGCGATAGTTCTTGGCTACGCTTTACATCTTGTACAAATTTATTATGCCTACTCATGGGATCTAGAAACAAAGTTATCTGCGATTGACTGAAATTGCAAATTGGATTTTTAAACATTTCTTTTGGAACGTAGCAATATTGAAACGAAAGCTCTGTAAGCTTTAAGGTGAAAGGAAGACAGTTTTTATACAGTATTTAATTTACGTATAAAACATTTGTTGTAACAGAAAATGACTTTCATAAGTTTATATTTGTTTAAAAATTTTTAGAACGTGGCTTCGCAAATATCAAGTAGATACTTGATTGATATAAATGACGTTATTTTACATTGATTGATGACATAGGAACAATAATGAATCGTATATTCAAAATCGAATTAAATGATGCAAAACATTAATACTTGTTTAACGAAATCACTTAATTTTTCAAAGGCCGCATATTGCCCAATAAAATATCAAAAGCAATATAAAATTATAAATAAATGCATTTGATATTTTTAATGTCGATAGATTTAGTTTGACTTTCAGTCTCTAATCACGTTGTAAAATGATAATTATGTGAAAACGCTAATATTTTAAAAAATTTAAAGAAAAATTTTATAAAAACTGTCATATAAAAACACCACATAAATTGTATGAATCCCAGACTTCAATAGTTACTGCAAAAGCCCAAAGTTCGTAAAAGCTCGCAATAAAACAAATATCCATTTCCCTAAAAGCTACGTGCTGTGCTGTGTAAGCATTTATGAGTTTATATAATTCTTCGGGGCATATCGAACATCGATCGTACCAATGTATTCATACATTGGTATATCTCCAATACATGGCGAATTTATTTTGCTTTTAGTTCAATTGATATTTGCGTATGTAGTACCGGTTAATTTTTTTATCGTGTCGAAATTTCCATGATACGGTACATCGCTGTTCTAAGTCTTTTTTCATCTTTTGTCGGATAAAATACTTGTAAAATTAAATATCATTGGTTCAGGATTAATTGATACGTTTTATTAAATCGTGTAAAGTATATGACAAACAACTTTCTTAACAAATTCATTTAAGAAGCACTGGTTATTAGTATAACAGATTCATTATACAAAGTAATTCAATCGAAACACAGATTTTATTATTTGCTGTATGTACAGAATACGCAATGGAATAAATTTTATTTCTGCATAAATAGTCGAAAGTTAAGTGTAATAAACAGAATGATTGCTTTGGACTATTACAACATTCATCTTTTACGAGTTACTTAACGTTAACACCATTTTTACATTCATGAACATTGCATTGAAAAGATGCTGAAATTAGGTTATTTATAGTAATTGAGCGCCCTTTTAGACAAACCAATTATTTTTAATCTTTATTAGTCTTCATAAATATTTTTCAAGTTACAATTCATCAATTTTGGATTCGCACATCCATTACCATAGTTGAATAGAATCTTTTATGTTTCTATAGAAGTTCTTAACGCACTCTTTGAATTACGATGGCGATTAATTGCCATCAAATGCATAATCCGTTATAATGTTTCAGAGCCTTTGTAAAAAGTAGCGTCGCATTGGAATCGCATCATAGATCACACTTTCTGTTAGTCGTTATGTTAACGGTAACATGAAATAATTCACACTGAGAAATTGCAGAGAGATTTTCAGTTATTTTTGAACTTTGTAGAGATTTTGAGTAAATCGCTGAAATTATAAGGAAAATAGAAAATTGGTTTGATACTTGATTAAAGTAGTAGAAAGACACTCTATACTCGAAAGATTTTAGAACATGCATGAATAGTCAGCTTTCATTTACATGGCAGTAGTCACGGGGTAAGACATTTGACAGCATTCCTTTGAAATTACATACAAAGAGTAATTGTAGTATTGTGACTGCAATTCTGATTCAATTCGACCGTTTAAGACAGAAACAAAATCATTATGCCTTTTTTGGTTATCTATTCCAAGTTTGGCTATCGATGCGGTGCTTCGGTCGACCGCGACTTCTTTAAAGTGTTAATAAAAAATAAGTGAAAGTAAGAGAAAGGCAAAGAACCGATCAAAAAAGCTTACGTTTTCCTAGAAACAAATGATAAAATCTATCCAAAAACTTTGTCCTACATAAGGTAAATACGACTATATCTCTTAGAAGTAGAAAAGACGAACATATCCAGACTCGCGTCAAATCGATTTCAGTTTCATCCAGGTACACTCAAGACTCGCAACAACTGAACAACTCTCTCGGTCGCTCCTCGGCATCGCCGAGCATATACACTTGCGTACGATAAAAGAGAAACCAAGCCAACGGAAGGAGTCTAAGAAGGGTAACCGAAGCGAGAGCCTCCGCGGCACCGGCACAGCGGCCGAGGCCGAACCGTCTCTCGGCGTCACGCCACTCGTCACTGTGCGGGGGGTGGAGGAGGGGTGTGCGGGCGGGGGGCCTCCCCAGGCGGGCCCGCGGCGCGGGCGTCGGCGTCGTCGTCTGCCCGCCTGCGAAGAATGGCCCGCGCGTCTCGCTTGCGTTAGCTGCACCCGAAGCACCGGCCAGCCTTCCCTTAGTAGAGCAGCAGGCAGAGGCAGAGCAGCAGGGAGTAGAGCCTCGGTTGGTGCGCCTGGCCGCCGTGCTGCATTGCCGCGGGGTACTCTCCTGAAACAAGGGTGCACACTTAAGTCCTCCGGATTATGGAGCTCGCTCGGTGTCCTGTTCGCGCTCCCTCTTACTCCTCACGTTCCCCTTCCCAACCCCTTTCGATCCTTATCAAGGTGTCTCGGTGTCACTGGGTGAAAGGGATCCACCCTGTGGGGAAAGACATTGAACCTCGAGTGACTTTTTGTTTTTCGTTGACGGCCATTCAGTACGCGATTGACACTAGACCGCGCTATTTCGCCAAATTAAATTCTTTCAAAATTATTATTTTCATTCAAAAGTTGGAACGATAGATCGAATAACGGGATGAAAAATTCAATAGTTTTCTACAGCTTTTTCTACAGTCTTTATGCTTTTTTAAAGTTTTGTACTGACCTTTCAACCTACATTTTATTTAGTAATCTATTCTCGAATATATTGCATAATGACTGACATTTTATATACTTTTAAATGATATACTCTTAAAGGATAATCAAATTTTAATTTCCTAAATATAAAATTATTAAAATTCACGTAGCAATTTTTTTTATAGGAAAAACAGTATTAATTTATTACTAGATAAAATCAAAATCCATTTTCCGAAATTCATTATCATCAAATTAGAATATCTCGAAATATTTAGATTTTATATTATATTGTTCTAATGTAGACAATTTACTTTGTAATAACAATGTTAATAGCAACAGTTCATCTGCATCTGATTGTACAAGTAAATCAAGACAATTTAAAGAAATAAAACTGCATATTTATATGAATTTCATTTTAAAAATTTAATAAATATGTTTTTGACATTTTTTGATTATGTCATAGTCATGTAATTGTGATTCAACATTTTAGTTGGAAGAGAATAGTATATTTAAGGTCTTTAGTGCACACTGAGGTGACTTTCTTGCGTCCCGTCGGCAGAATGCATTGTTAATGGGGACGAGGTCGAGTGTGTGCAGTGAAAATTTTTTTCCGAGGAGATTGTTTCATAAAGCTGACGACTTATTTAAACTACAATGAACGTTTTAACGAGCCAACAGTCTCAAGAATGGAAATATTATATTTTCTTAGATTTGATATTAATATATTATGTATACATTATTTAGAAACACTGAGAACTAAGGAATTAAAGCGAATGTATACTTTAGCTAAAATAATTAAAAAAAATTTTCCAGAAAATAACAAAACATCTGGTAAATGATGTTACTTATTATGCATTCTTTAAAATATTTTTAAAAACATATAATTTACACTAGATTACATCAAATTTACAAAATAGAAAATAATAAACAAAAAAATTGATTCAAAGATCCATAATGAATTTTAAGAAGAAAAAAATGTTCATACTAAAGAACACAATTCGCGCTGACAATATCTCACCCAAAAAATGTTGCAAAACTAAAATTACGATAAATTTTTCTCTTAAAGGAAAACCCCCAGGAGGGCAGCGAAGCGAGCTACGCTCGCGCGTCCGAGTGCGTTTCTGCAAGTCAACAAGTCTCGGGTGAAAAAGCGCGAGTCGCGGCAAGAATGGCTTTGATTACGGCGACTCCTTCAATTTCCTCCTTCCGACTCGCCTTTCGCCCCGCCCGCATGCAAATAGTCGCCCCTTTATTCCTCGGCTTTCCCGTTGTACTCGCGGACGTGACTGCGCGCGTAACACTTTAAATTTCTCCGCCGTAACGTCTCACTCGGCACGCGAGCGACCTCGAAATAATAGAACGAATTTCCTTCGCTTTATCGGCGGCTAAAGGGGCTGCTTTTTTAAATTTGAATGACATCCGGATCAGCTGCCTTTTATCTCTGTCGAGATTACCGCAACGTAGCGACGCATCTTTCGATGCTATTCAAATCGCGAGGTTCTTCATTTGCGAATTTTCTGTACCTCGGTCCCGGGCATATCCTGCTATTTCCAGACTCTGCTTTGATGTTAACCGGTTCTCTTTTGATGCGCAAACCGCGTTCTTTTAAAAACGGGAATGAAGTCTGTCAAAAATGAAGTGAGTCAAACGTAGAAAAAATCGACAGCAATTTTATTTTCGAGAAAAACGAGTTTCAGTTATATTTTACATGTAATAGTGTATTAAAAAATCTAGAAAGCTATGTTGGAAACAAGCATTTTTTGGAAATTAATTTGTCCGAAATAATTATGTCATCGTTAGATTTCGAACGTCAGTGCTTCTGAACTATATGAATCTAGTAGTACCGACAAACACAACTAGAACGAAAACTTTAATATAACATATGTTACAAAAAAAATCAAGTTTAACTGCGTACACCTTGTCATTTTAATAGTCGAGCACACCTAACAACATGCTCAAACAAATTTCACATTCCGCCGATCCTAACGGGCCTAGTACAAAAGCTTCTCTTCGTATTTCGACTTTACACGAATAGTCAAAATACAATTAAACCTCGGTCTAGTGGAGAATTTACCATCACGATGTACTAAATCGGAGCGAAAAAATAGGCCAACGGTCAGCCGGAGGAAAAACTCACTGTCCCGATATACACAGAAGGGAAAAAGGCACACACTGCACAAGCAGCAAGTTAATGGTTGCATAGTCGCAGTGCCACTCACCGTTCAGTACATGTACAGTAATGGACTTGGCCTGAGCGTTGCTTGGATTGCAGGTATATCTTCCTGAGTCCGTTGGCTTCGCCTGTTGCACCAGCAGGAAGCTCGTAGTGCTGTCACCTTTCTCCGTTACCACGGACACGCCGCCCCTGGACGAGTCATAGCTGATTATCTGCGGACAAATAAAAAGAGATGCTATTAAGTGGCTCATTACATTTATGGAGGCCAAGCTGTAAAATAAATTGGTAAGAGAGTATAATTATAGTAAACCTAAGTATTAGAATAGATTCTAAAATATAAATATTACTTTTCAAAGTATATTTAGTCATAGTAATAATCACTTGATTCGTGCTAATAATTTATAATAGTTTATATGAATGTCAAATTTTAGTCTGTTTTATCGATGCTCATTATTTTACGTATGATAAGTACTTAAATACATTCATGATCGATATCGTGAGCGTAAGTTACTCGACATACACTATTTCTGCAAGTAAAGCAGAAGAAAAGGGACTTTTGGTACATAGGTGGATGCATAGATGTACATAGATCAAGATATCATAAGTAGAAAAATCATTTCTTTGGTGAAATTATTTATTTTATTGCAAATTTTTATTTCAATTTTGTTTGAGTTGTGTTTTTAATCATGCCAATTTTATATTTTAAACATTATTTTTATATATTTGGACAAACAATGTTTAAAATAAAGTAGAAAATTAAAGATAAACATTCATTAAACATATTTCAAACTGATATTTTTATTTTACTGAAAAACTTTGCAGACAATTCAAAATTATTTTGAATTGGACTCTTGCAATAGATTTAATAATGGAATAGGGGAAAATAAACAGGATAGCTGATGGTGCAGAATTTTGAATGAAAAGAAAGTGGTAGCCGGTGGTTATGTAAAAAGCTTTGTACTTATTCTTGTTATTTTACCAACAGCGTAAGAAACAATAAAATTAGTTTCAAGAAAGTAATGACATTTATTCGGTTATAATTTAATTTTGTACTCTTTTTGTAATAAATTAAGAATTTCATTGCATCTTGAAAAAGTCCGATTTTTCTCTTATTTTAAAGTTTTATTCAATATTATACTCAAATAAGGTATAATTTAAACATCAAGACTTTTATGAATCGAATAATTTTCTTCGTTAAAATTTGACTAGGCTACTGTAAGAGCTTTTATTATCAAGTTTCAAGAATGTGAATATTACGGTAATAAACTAGCCTACCTTTCATAATATCTTTTTTATGAATTATAAGCATAGTGTTTTATTCTAGTAATTGAACATAAATACTTCTTATAATGCATGCAGGTATTGACAAAAATAAAATATTTATTAGTATATGGCTATATACTCGAAGTTGTTACTGTAACGGAATGAGTAAAAAATAAAAATCTGGTCGCGATGTCCTGAATGCTTGACATTTGGGAGGTGCACTAATCCCTGGGTGCAAAAAGGAATCGAGGTCATTTTCTAAATAGATAATCAACGTGTGTACTTCTCGGAGTGCAGGAATTTTTTTCCTTTTTTGACGAGCTTTTTCTAAGAATCTCGGCTTTCTTAAATAAAAACGCAATAGTGTCGAAATTCAGCTAGACGAAGATTTTATGAGCAAGTAAGGCTATTGATTTGCTTTCAGAAGAAGTTGTCACTATTACATAATTAAAGGGTCAGCTTTTATAAATAATTTAAAATATTGCGATATTGGTATAGCTTTATAATCATTGAGTTATGTTATGGGTATTGTTAATTGCTGGTGACCTTTTGACACAAAAATGATATGCTCTTTTTCATTTTTTCGTTTTCCATTGTGTGCTTTTAGCGTTAGGCAATCCCGCACTAAGCTTAATTGACGCTGTGAATTTCTGAAAAAGGAAACGCTATTTGGATAATTTTGTGTGAAATTTTACTTTATAGCGGGAAAACAATCACGGAAAAGCATTGCGGTCAATCAGACTGTTATTTGATTATTGAACATTTCAAAGCACGTCTCGCATTTGTCACTACTAGCTCGCTGAACAACTCACGTATGCTAGATATTAGAAATCGGACTTGTAGGTGGTTTCTTTTCAGATCTCGATTTTCGTGAGACTTAGATATATTCTATGTACATTACAGTAATTAATTTTGCAATAGCTAACAAATGCACAGCACTCTGTACAAAAAGTACGTGTAGTTGAGTTGTGTGAAAAAATGTAGTAAAACTCAGAGAAAGATATTTAAGTATAAAGCTCTTAGCGTAAAGCTTTCAAGGATCCAACTTACGCTTTAAGTATGATCCTTATAAAGTTACGAGAATTGCCGCGGTACTCTAAGCCTTAAAAATAATATAGTCGGTGGAGGAGTATTGACAGCTCCTTTATATATACGCCATGGCCCAGATGTGCGTAAAATTGATTGCATTTTTATCACGAAAGCATTAAAATTGTCGCCCTTTCACTTGTACGGTTTACTGTAGATCGCTGAAACGAGAAGCCGAATTGACTTTTACTTATAATATGTTTTTAAGCGATTTTATCAAAAATTCTTTGATACTGCATGCATGAATGCGAATTATGCAGGCGAACCTCATATGAAATCAACAAACCCATCAAGAGAACTTCATTATACTGAGCAAAACTTCATGTAAAAGACTAGCGAGCATTTCTTTGAAAATCTCTATATTTCACCAAAGAGGAAAAAGGAACACGAGGTCTCCTTTTTTTCCTGTACTCGAAATGAGTGCAAGGTCGTTTGTCACGTCTTATTATCACGATAACGCAAGATTCCCTGCACCTCCATATCATAATTATGTAGTTGCGCGCAGTGCGGTATCTTCTTACCATCTTCCACTACAGCTTAAATTTTGCGCGCGTCTCATTATTCATTATGGCTTTTTAAATCTCTCTTCGAATATTTTTTTGTAATTGGATTTTGTAACTGATTTTAGATTTTTATATGTATGTTTCTTAATTATTCTATATACATTCAAAATTCAAAATGTCTTTACTACGCAATTGAATTTATGCGATCAAATAGAAGTAACATAAGGGTGCATTCAGGATCACATTAATGTTTAATGAACCAATATATGTTTATGTGTGTATTGATTTAAGTTAATATTTTTGGATGCATTTCCATTAATAGCCATTGAATATAAATTTAATCGCGGATATATTTTTAAATTTGATTGGGTAAATTGTTTTATTATGTCACGACAATTAAATAACTCGTTTAATCGTACCATCTCGTATCAATAGTCAGTAAAATACAAACGATTGTGTACGTTTGTTAATATTCCTTCAACGTTGATTTAAAATTTAAAACACTACCTAGAATAAGTTATTAATATTGTAGTTCCTAAGGTTATAAAATATTATATTCATTATAATTTATATTTCAAATAATTTAACAACAAATCTGAGTGACTTATTATTTTTCTGTTTAAATCTAAGTATATTAAATTCTTAAAGAATTCATAGATTGAAAAACATTCATTTGTGTGTATTTCATTAAAAACGATAATCAAACAAAAAATTTCAAACAGCGATCTAATATAATTTGTCATGTTTAATTTTTCTTTCATTAATCTTCTGTATCGCATAATCTATTTTTCCATTATCCGATAACGTTTTGCTGATTTGAGAATTGCCTATATTCGCTTCTAAAACCCCAAAACTTTTTACGCGGGCTTTTTCTCACTCCATTTGTGCCAAACGTCAGAAACAACAATGCTTCACAAGATGATTCTTGAAATTAATTGCGTACCTGATAGATATATTTCTAGTTCACAATCTCCTCTCAACGGTATTTTATGAATTTACGCGAGTAATTAGAGCATTGCGCAGGAAAAAGACCTGAAAAGGATTCATGACCGTTGTAAATAAAAATGATATTGTTGCCGACTGTTTAGAGCACAGTTAATGGTTACAATGATAACCGATAAAAAATGCGATGAGAATAGTGACATCGGTAATTAATGTTAAGAGGTTTTGTTTTTCCGTGCAGAAGAAATAAAGAGCGACCATTAGTACTTGATTAAATTAATGCTAAAGTCATGAAATATGTAAAGATTAAATCGTTTATTCTGAAAGGATTTTCCTAAGAAAACTGATCTCGAATTTTTAAAGCAATGTTTCCGGAAAATGCAATGATTTAGTTAACAAGGCTCGTAAATCTGTAAAAATGTTGGAAAATCCTTGGTATATGAATAAAATATTAAGCAATTTCAGTTTTTTATCTTATGTCGCAGAGAACTGTATGATTCACTCTCTCGAAGTCGATTCATTCATTCTTCTTAACTGTTAGTCCAGTTCAGTTCTAATCTATTCGGCAGTTAAAGTTTCCTTTTCTTCATGATCATAACTCAGGTGGACAAAGTGACTAACTACTGTTTAACTAGGAAAATTTAATATGCATAGTATACCTAATATACAAATCCCCTAACGTATCTTGTACTTACTGCACAGAATACAAAAGAGAGTATCTGAGAAAAAATGAAAGGATTGCTTTTAAGGTTTAATTAAGCAGGACGAACGTTCGCGATAAAAGAAATCTTCGCCGAGGCATACATCAAGCTTATCCGCTGAAAAAATATTAAGCAGTAGCGAATTTCTTATGCAATGTAACGCGCGCAACCTTGGCCGAGCTCGCGCCGAGGACTAGGGCGACTGTGGGTCGCGGGTAAGTTCTTGTTCGGATCCGTAGGCCAATTTGCCGGAGTGCAGTTGCTCGCCCGCTGCACGTTAGTTCACTTGGCCAACTTCCAGTTCCGTTGGGCGCGAGGGCTCGCTCATAAGTAAGGGACGTGGAATTGTTTCGATTAAAAACACGGTTAATCACTGTGTCCCAGCCCCCGTCGCGCGAATTCCTTGCGAAGCGCGATTTTGTTCTGGCCCCAGCGACACTCTTTGGTATGCGCGCACATCGGGCTCCACTGCGAATCATGGTTGGAATTTGAAGAATCGGGTTCTCTGTTTCCGCTCGGTTAGAGGGGTCAATTGGATTTTTGTGCTTGTTATCAAAACATAACTTGTAAATACGAGTATTCCCCGAATAGGGAATTTCCCGAGAGGCTTTCGAAAAAGTGTAGCATCACTGAAAATTTTGGAACAAGGTTTCGGTGTTTTTGGGCTTATGTTTACGCTAACGTGGCGACCAGTTTTTATTATTCGTTTATATAACAATGGACGGATTATCATGGCAATTTTAGTTCAGCCTTTAGTTTTTAGCATGAAAAATTCATAAACGTAGCTTTGCAGACCAATTAGAGGTAGGTGCGCGGCGATGAGGCTCTCACACCCTGGACAACGTTAATTAACATTTTAATACTGCACTCATGAAAATGTATTGGGCAGATAATTTATAAAGAATTTCTTTATCCTCTAATTCTGGATTAGCCAAAACTTTTGCTAAAGCAGTAATGTATTCTGAAATTGGAAAAGAAAATAATAACATGCCATATAGCAGAGAAAACAAGTGAATAATTGAAAGACAAATAATCCGTATTTGATCTGTTCACTCTTCGTATTATCGAATTTTTAAACAGAATTCCCATCAATTCACTCACTTATAATTACTTTAGGTTTAAAAACAATTGTGAAAATGATATTAGTTCAGCAGCCTTAAATTTTCGTATTACCACGCTCTGAAGAATAACAAAAATATCATCTATATTCAAATTAAATTAAAACATTATTTTCAATTTTTTTTTATATTTACAAGTAATAAATTTTAACTATATGCAGTTTACAGAAGTTTTATCACCTATATAATTAATTGACCTGTCAGTTATTATAAAATATTCTGCCTGTTATAAATTTTGTATAACCTCTTATTCCATCAGATTGTCTAGAGCTTAATACAATTGAACTACTTCTTTGTTTTTGAGTCACTGTTTTAAAACTCATTGTATTTAAGGAACAGAAAACAAGAATAAAAAGGGCTTAGAACTTTTGTTTGTATATATGATGGATGCTAAAAGGGATGAACATATTTCTTCATACAAGAGATGGATGGGTTAGATGGGAGCTGATGTCTGTGAGAATTACTACCTCTACCTGATTATGTATAAAATTCTTAGACTAGGCAAGCCCGCGTATTTCACGGACATCTTCTCTTTCCATCACTTAAATAGGCCTATGAGGGGGGAATCTTTGGAGCTTTCAGATCCTTGGGTGAACACCAATGCCCGACTCAACTCGCGTCAAGGATGTGCATCTTTGGAGCGAACGTCCTAAGTACATTCATGACGCGCGTACACTAACTTCGCTGAAACATGCTCTCTTCTAGCACTGGACTGCTATTATAGAGAGATAAACTTTGAATGATAATAATTTGCTTCATTTTTCCGTTTTTAACATTTATGTATTATTTGTTTATTTTTTAGTTACCTGCTATTTGAATATTTTGTTTTCGGTTATATATGATATTAAGATCAGAGATCAAGTTTAAACAAACATTTCTTATTTAAATAAACCTTTTTCTATTAACTATCCAAGATTCGTGCAGTAATCGCGTATAGTTGGATAGAAACATCCTAATATCCAGAAGGATTTAGAATTTAGAGGGTTAACAAACAGATTTTCCTGGATATGCGAGACTTGCACGTCGTGGGTTATTTAATAAACTAAGGGAAATAAGACAGTCGAGCCGTGAGTTTGCGACATCTTGGGGGGCTTCATATCTGGAGGCGCCTCGTGAGCCCCGAAAAATAAACCCAAAGAGAAGGAGATTTCGCAGGCGGGGCGAATTCGCGCGGGGCGCAACGATGCAGTCGATGCTAAACAAGAATCGGAGCAATAACTCGAAAGTGCTTTCTCAATATTTACCGGGAGCGGAGTAGAGGGGGCGGGTGGGTAGGGGTAGGGGTCCCCGTTTACTCAGGCCGCGACGCGCTACGTTTATTGATTCGTCAATGTGAGATTGCGATCATAGCGGTGGGGGCTCGCACGCGTACGCGACTTCCGCGCCTCTTCCCCGGTTTATCGGCGAGCCAAATATGTTCTTACGGGGTGCGGGGCCGGGCGTCGAGAGATCCGGCTCTCGCTGCTTACCCAGTGAGCGCGCCTCCTTTTTCAAAGCCCGGGAAAGTCCCCTCTCCCTCCCCCGCCCCCTGTTCCTCAGCGAGCTATCCCTCCGAGGGGCTCGGGCCTCTCAAAGGGCCTGCACATCCCGAACGCTTTGACCGCGCGGCCAAACAACTATCCCCCTCTCCGGGCTCTAAACTAAAATCCAGAAATTTCATTGAATCCAGGGTTTGCACGAGCGCCTCTCAAAGACGGCTCGCGTACGCGGATGTCTCCGTGGCGGGGGCCTCCCGCGAGCTCCGCCCGCGAAAGCGCTCGATCGAGTTAGGCGCCGGCGCGACGGCGGGGCAAACATCGCTCGGCTAATAAGGCGAGCGGGCGCGGGGCTCAGGCGCGTCGGCCGGTCCTAATCCCGGCGGAGGGACGCGGCCTGCGGCGGTAATTTCGCGGGCTCCTCGGCTTATCGCGGCCGAGGGAGGCCGTGGCCGTTTGAGGGGGCGGACTGTAAATGACGATCGAGGGCCGGGACTCGCGTCCCTCCTTTTCCGCCCGGGCCGAGTTTATCCAGCGGCGGTCCTTTATCGCGCAGGCCTGGGCTGCGGCGGGGCGGCCACGTGTGCCCGGATTGAAAACTCTTTGTCGCGGTCTGTTGGCTCTGGCGCACAGCCGGCAAGTCCGTGCGCATGCGCCCTCCCCTTTTATCCCCGGAGTAACGATGGCCGCCCGGCCCGCGCCTCTCGTCATTACATTACACGGGCCGTGGCGTCGCGCGGGCGCGTGGTGGGAGCCCCGGGAATTGGCCGATCCGACTGATTAAAAAGTCGGGGGGGTGGGGGAGGGGGCGGAGCGCCTCGCTGCGGCGGAGTCGCGAGTAAATTATTAAGAGCGGCCCTGATTCGAAATTCGCGAGATTGCCGAAAAAGGTCCTTATCTTTAGCGGGGCTGGCGCGGGATTAAAAGGAAGCTCATGAATTGTGGAGCGAGTCGGGCTCGCAGCCCGGCCGGCTTTACTCGGCGGCCGCTCCGGCTAACTATTATAACCCGTGAAAAAAGCTAGGCAGGCCCATAAATAAAGCGCGTTATAACTGATCTTAGGCGGAGCCACGGGATCAAAGTTAAAAGTAGCTAATATACCGATACAATCTCAATTTCCATAAACGCTTTAAAGAAATACTTTTCAACTTGTGCGCGAGCGAGCGAGTCAACCGGGGCCAGGGCGCGCGCCGGCCGGTACACCTGATACCACCATCCTGACTCGGCTTTCAGCCTTCGCGGAAAAGCCCCAGCCCACCTCCCCCGACCCCCCGTGCCCTCGTCGAAGCTCGACCTCGCGGCCCCCTTTTTAGATATGCAATGCCATTTTATCTCCACGACGCGCATTAAAAACTTCCGCACGCCCCGTCCAGTATCGATGCTGCCTCCCTTTTCAAGGTGTTCCGCGACGAAAGCCGCTGGCGACCGCCGAGCGGTTTTTGATATTACGCCGGTATAAGGCGAACGCGGCTTGAATCGCAGCGGTGCGCGAGAGCCCCGTTAGCTCCTTACCCGACCGCGCGCGCGTCTCGGGGCGCTTTAGCCGCGCGCCACCGGAGAGGAAGGTCTTATGCACGGGTTGTCCATCGCCCAGACTCGGGGAACCTCCAAGGAGGCCGCCTATACTTAGTTTAATGCCGGAGTAGTATAACCTATACGATGCATTAAAATTGCAGTAAAGCTACCGACGTACTGATATATAGGTTGGCCGCGGAAGAGCTTCGCGCCCACCTCGTGTGCAGCTTAAATAACGCGCGCAGATAGCGCCGCGGCGGCTCGGGTCGAGTATTCATTGCGCCTATGGCCTCCTGGGGAAAATTGTCTGCCTGAAAATTTGATATCGCTGAGCTCCGGGCGTCTATAACGGGCTTAACGGCCCAAAATTATCGATTGCTCTTAGATTAACCCCTTCCCCCTCTCACCTCAACGGCTCATTGATATTCAATCGTTTCTAATCGATACCCCCATGACTAACTGTACTTTCAAATTGTAAAACATCTACGGGATCATTTGTGTAGCGACAAAATATTGCAAAAATATGTGAATTTAACGAAAAGGTTTGTGCCTCCAAAAGTATAATTGTATAAGACGGTACCTTTCAGATGTATAATGACTTATGCTTTATATACATGAACGTTAATTTCTTAATTATTTATACTAAATGAAATTAAAAACGCATTTGTGTCATGCTATAGATTGTTATACGTGTCTGTGGAGCTATGAAAAATCTTGAGTATTCATAATACAGTTAATACGTTAAAACAAACCTATTCATTTTATGATAAAAAGTGTACGTAATAGGTAGATGGAACAAGTTAAGTTCACGTCATCTGTCATATTATTAGGTGATATGTAATCATCAGGTCAAGTACTCTAATCGAAAGTTCGAAACTTTTGCAGTATAGTATTTTTGATGCATTGCAAGATACATCGTTGGAAAGTACAAACTTAACAATTCTTACTTGTCACCAGATCGTAAATCTTAAATTTACACTTTGCCATAATTTTTTGATACTTCTTCTTAAAACTGCTTATTGATCATCGTAGCATTTCAAACAGAAGAGGTGTTGACTTTTTGCCCTTAAGAAGTTCAAGCTTCAAGTTTTATACTTCTCTAAAGAATATTCTTTGCTATTTGAATTTTTCCCAAAAATACAAAAAGGCAAAACTTCAAGCTTATGCTGCGTTTTGGTTCGAGAGCGTGCATCGACGTATATAAGTCACGTAGTTTTTATAAGCGTGACTCAGTATAAGCAATGAGGTTGAACCATAGATGGGGGTAATCGTCGACTTGCGGTCTAACACGCACACATGACGCACCCCGCCTTGGCCTCGCGGCACTTCTAACCCCCGGCTCTCCATCGTGGCATTTAAAATTAAACAATCGAGGCTACGCGAGCGGTAAACTTGGTTTTCAGTCGATAAGGCGACGGCGCGTCGCGTCAACACTTGGGCATTGGGTAAAAGGGCGCGCCGAATGGCTTTCCGAACGATCGCGTCGACTCGTCGGCGAGCGGCTCCGGCGCGCCGGGAAGTTTCCCGGTCTGCGGGTCTGGGGCCGCGGTGGGGGGAGGAGAGGCCGGCGGGGGTAAACAGGGGCCCCGTGAGCCGGGTTCCCGGTCCCTCGGAACCGCAGCGGCTTAATGCGGCTAATGAAACCCGCCGAGTATTATTAACAATTTCCCGACACCGCGGGGACATATTACCGAAATATATTAGCGCGAGACGCGTCCGCCGGGCGGGGCTCGGCCAATTATCGCGGCATTAGCGCGCCCGGCACCCTCGTGACCGCGCGCGCACGTGTATTCTTATCCGAGCCCTCGCGGGGATATTAATCCTGGGCCTTGTAGATTCTGATAATGGGACCAGCGGCAATTTGGCTGTACCCATCGTTCCTCACACCATTGCGCCAACGCTGCTCCCGTTTGCTTTCTTGCGGCCCAACTTTATTTAATTCGAAAGCGCGGACATAGGAAGGCAAATGTTGATGGTCGGTCGGAGCGAGCCGCGCTGTTGCCGGCCGGACTGATCGGAGACTGTTTATTCACCCGTCGTGTTTGACTTGATAATGAATCAATCGCTTTCGATTGCTAGCAATAGTCTCGAATCAAATGCCGACGCTGTCCACTCGCCCTTATTCTGCTTATTTCCATTATTGATGCTTGCCCCTATGCCAAATTTAATTACCTATGTTAGGATGGAGCAACGACATAAAAACTTTCTATCCAACTTAACGAGGTGATCGATGTTGTTTGTTCTATGGGAAAATTACAAGTAACTATCAAAGCCTTTTGTTGCTTGTCACTGAGGGTTAATGTTAACGTATAAATATTGCTCTTGATCAATATTTATTATTTTTCACACTGACAGATCGTCGAATGCGTTTAACTTTGATTTATGAACAGTTGTAAGGTTCCTGCGCAACGAGTAAGCCGATTTACAAATATATTTATTTGGACAAACGTATTTATTCAGCGTATAAGGGATTTAAAGATGCCGTTCTTTTCTTACAAATACCTTTTCTTATTACATCTTTATTATAAATTTTAATACATCATTTGAGCGGATGGCGATCTTTCCACCGTTTTTTTTTAAACCGACGCTGCGACATTATACCAACACGAATTATTTCTAAACAAGCAAAAATTTGTGATAAAATAAGGTGGATAAAGAACGAGAGTTGGGCTCGGCGGCATTTGTGATTTTTCTAAACTGTTATGTGCGTGACGTTAATCTAAGGGGGGCCGCGCGGCAGCGGGGCCGGCGGCCGCGGTGCAGTTAAGCTCGCGTTTAAAGGGCCGGAGGTAGGGAAAGAATGGAAGTTAGTCGCTTTAAAAGAGGAATATAACTCATGCGCAATGGCCGTGGGTGCAGCCTTGAAGAAACAATAATCCATAAAAAGGGGCAGCACGGAATCGCCCATATGATACATATAACGAATGCGCGGGCCGAGGGCGCCCCGGCGAGCCAGCCTGAAAACATGTCAAGCGGCCGTCGCTCGGCGGGTAAAAAAAAGGGAGCGTAATTTGTCACGTGTACCTGCAGCGTATAAATCAGACAAGCATCTTTGACCGGCGCTTCGCTCGGCGCCCCCCGCTTTTTACGACCGCGTCCCTTGCGCTGGCAGCAAGATGTATTAACAAGCATTAAACAATGGGATTGCGTTCGAGCGCGCCGGATGGATTTTTCCCCAAAGCCCGCGGGCATTTTCCGGGCTCGAGCGCCGCGGCCGCTTCCGCTCGAGGAATATTCCGGATTAATCGGCGAGCGCGCGCTGCAAGGGTTTTTCGCCGAGCGAAACTCACGGGGAACAACCGCCGTGAGAATCAGGACAATCCGAGCTTGAACCGAGCGCAGCCCGCGCCGGGGAAAATTAGACCGGCTCATTTCGGCGTTACATTCACATGAGAGCGTAACTTTTTCCCGGACTTTCAGGATTTATTTTTGCGAGTCGGCGCCCGACCCTCGCTGCACCCGCACGCCCTGCAGACAAGTAAGGCCGATTGGGATTTATACATCCGCGAAATCTCGATGAAAACTCGGCCGAAGGTCAAGCTTTGTGAACCCGCGCGGCCTGAGACCGCGATCCCGAGGCCGATGTTAAGGGCACATCCGGCGTTTTCACACGGGCTGCGCGGCGAATTTCCGACTCCCGGGGCCCCGTTAATTATTCTCCACGAGCAGCGTGAGCTCGGCGGCAACTGTAATCGCTCGGGCGGTCGCCGCTTGGGGACCCGGGGCGGGAAGCCGGCCGAGCGTGCGTAGCGCGACCTTTTTGTGGGCGTCGCCCTGCCTCCGAATCACTCCGAACGCTTGCGTTTACAACGCCTCCACTCCTAACCTTTTTGTGGGATTTTTCAATTTATGAGCGGGGAGGGACTGCGACTGTGTCTGCAGCCAGTGGCGGCCGTGGCTTGTGAGGCCTTGTCGGAAGGACCCATCGGCTGCAGGCCAGGCGTGTCCCCGGCTCAAAAACAATCCGTGTTCCGCGGAACTGCGTCACGCCGTCCAATTAAAGCGGGGGCAGTTGCTAGGTCCGAGCAGGAGATTCTCGCCCGATGCCGTACGGCTCGCCAGGGGCGTACAGTGTTCGTGTCTCCTCGTTGCAAGAGCCGTCCAGTGGCTTATACGCGACGCATCCGCCCCTTTCGCACCTGCTCTCACAGGCTCGCAACGCACTCGTTCGGATTCGCGCCTTTTGCGTGGGAGGATGTTTGCCAAGCGTATGCATATGTATGGCCGTCCACTATCTGCCGGCCGTAAAGTCCAGCTAATCCCGCGCACCGGCTACATTAGGCTGATTGCGCGCGCGACGTTTTATCTGCTTTATTGCGGAGATCGGCCTGGCTTTTTTCTACCCGTTTCTCCCCTCTCGGCTCCTCTTACTCTTACGGCATTAAGTTCCAAAGAAAGGCAGTGCTGCGCGCTCTCTAAATCTGAATGCGTAAAATATTTACGTATTTGCCGCGGATTTACTTCGAGGAATTTTGAAAATATCTATTGTATTTTGCAAATGCTGCGTAAAAGATTTTTGTTAATTTCCAACTGACAATTTTATATTAAATAAGGCCTTTCTCCGTAATTCAATTTAATTAATTTTATATATTAATACATTTTTATTTATTTACTTTTATTAGTACATTTTTATTAGTCAAATTTCAATAATATTTATTTTAACATTATAATATTATTAAATAGAGCTTCATTTCAAGAACATAGCGAAATAAAAATGTCAAAGTATGCGAAATAATTTTTCCACGATTTAATGCATAAGTTGATGAACTTTTATAAACAAAGTTTCAAGATCAGATTTCCATGTGAAAAAATTTATTTAAAGAGAATTTCAATAATAGTTGTATATTTTGTAAGTCTAAGTTTAAGTACAATGAATAATGCAAAGTTTTAAATTTCATTTAAACATTTTTGAAAAAGTAACGCTTTTTTCATTTTAGTACAATAGCTATTTTGCATTAATTCTTGTAACGAATACAGACTTATTTTTCCTTGATGATGTTTAACGTTTATAACAATGTTTATTGTTTGTCGAGAGATTAGAGGTTCTTTACTTACAGCATCATTATGATTCCAGAATACGAATGCCGGAGGCTCGGGACTGTGCAGCACCATACACGTGAGGTTGATCGTACTTCCACGATCAATGTACAAATCCGGACCTCCAAGGATCTCGGTCACCGGTTCTGAAATATCAATGTGCTACATTATTACAGTATCAGAAATTCGTATTTACGTAAGGATATAACTGTACGACATGTGACGTATATAGATAAACCAATTAAGTACATCTTTTATCAATGGCTAAATATTCACTGTGAAAAACGTCAAAAGGTCACATAAAAAATATAAATATACAAGAATATCCTGTATCTTCTTTGAAAATATCGCGCACGTAATCTTATATTTCGTGATATTTTGCTCCAGAGAGGAAAGGGATGCAGAATTAGCGGAAGCATACATAATACAGTATTCAGATCCATCATCGTTGAAAAATTGTATTTGACGGGGCGGTCGAACATCGTCCACCATAATAATTCCAGAAGCTTCCGGCATAGCCGGCATGAGCTCGGGCTCGCGGGGCTTGAGAAGCCCCTGTGATCGATCGACTCCTCGCATAAACAGGCGCGGAGGAAGCCGTTCGCGCCCGTTTGGCCCGATCGAGCGGCGATTCGTCGTCGGGGGGATAGGCAACCGGCCGCTCGGCCCCGGGGGCCACGCGCGCGAAAAAGGAAACAAAACCGTTGACCCGGATGGCGAATCCTTTTAAGCATTCGGCTCGAGCCCCCGGACAAGATCCCGGGGAAGACCGGCTCGAACAATCTGCGCGCAATCAGGCAAAGCACTCGCGCCCCGAATCGGATCTACGGGGCGTGGCTCTCAGTGGCTGCCGTGGCTGCCGTAGTTGCCGTAGCCCAGGCTGCAGCCACGCCGCTGCGCCCGGAGCCGATTTTACATTCCGCGGCTGACCCGCGCTCTATCCTATCGACCGAGCACAGAAGAGCACTTACCGGATCTCTTATACATGGGCCGCGTGTACTCTCTTTTCGGCGATCCCTGCCTTATCTCCTCCGCGCTAGTCCTTCCTTCTTAGATGCACTACTGATTGGCCATGTAAAGCTCGATAGACTACGCTTATAGACTCTCTAAATGGTGTCATTCAATAATGTACCTTTATGCTCGGCCCTTTAATACAAGTGGCTAACGCTTTTTTTTCTTCTCAAGGAGGGCGCACTGCCTTTTCCGCTTCCGAAATCCCGGGATTCATAGGGCTGTGGATGGGTTGAACTCATTTCAGAGCTATATAGCAGTCTACGTAACGGTTGGCCTACTTTTACCACAACTACCTTCTTAATGATTCCACTTTTTGGAATGCGCGGCAACCTCCGGGCGCGCACGAGAGGCATTTTCATGCGTATATTTAATAAAGGCAATTTTATTGCGGAGAGCATGATATTTTGCAGAGTCCTTGCAGGCAGGGCCGCGAGGCGCATACTCATGGCCGACAAGCCTCGCGATTTCTTTCCCTGGCAGAGCAAACGCTCAGACTCAGCGTAGGCATCCGTCAGGGGAGTGGGGTTGGCTGGGCAGGCAGGCCGGAGCAGCTGCGAGAAATGGCAACAATGGCCCACTGATACCCGGCACTTCTGGGGGGAAAATTGCAGCTCTCGCCTGGAAGCCCCGGCCGCCCCGCGGGACTCGTCCCCGTGTAGCGGGGCGGCCGCGTCGCCCAAGGAGTACGTTTCATTCAATTGCCGGGGGGCCACGGGTGGCGCGGGAGGCGCGGGCGTCCGACAACGACGAGTCGCTGCGTCGCCGAGGATTTGCGTCCTGTGCCACTTGTGAAATATTATTGCCTGTGCGGCTCGCGTCGCCTCGGCCCCCGAGCCCCGCCCGCGAGTTAATGGCCCGGAAAGTCAGGCAATCGCTCCGCTGCAGCTACGCGCCGGAAGCACTCGCGCACCGGCCTCCGCTAATTCGATGCTCGATTTCCCGAGATCGGCAAATATCGACCGATAATTACCCTTGGATTCGCATCCAGCAGTTGGATAAAAAATCAGAAGGGCCGGGGCGAGGTCGTGAATTATTGGCGGTGCGCCGTCCCATGTAGCCTGTCCGGGGGACTGACAGCGCCGGCGTCGGGCGAGAAAGAAGGGGCCAGCGAGCGCACGCGAAAGGGCTCACGATAGGCCGTCGGTTCGCGGTAAATCAGCAAAGCTGCCGGCGATTAATCCGTCCTTGATGCCAGGCGCCTTGCATTCGTTCTCCTCCACGTGGCCAGTCCTCGCCTTTCGCCAGTTGATTACGTCTCGTATGCCGGACTTTCTGTAACTTTTTGCGCCGTTCGTAGCGACCTGCCTTACATTAATCAGTGCACATCGAAGCGTCGTGGGGTTGCCCGCAAGGATTACGACTATCGCATGAGGCGGCCATGAGTAATTCTAGGCCGGATTGACGTTGACGCGATTGGTTGCGGACGTAAGACTGCCTCGTTTTAATAACGAGGGTATTAATTGCTCCCGAGATAAATAGCGGGGCCGCAGGGAAATGCGCATCATTCATCTTGCATATATTTTGTTTCGCGCGGGATTATACGCCGAACGGATAACGGACGCAAATAACTAAATTATGGATGTACCACCGCTCGCCTTCTGTTTTTTTTAATAATACAACAATGCACGCCATGCTTTTATCAGTTGTGTGTTATAAAAGAACTACACGGATATGCGAACGTTTTTTACTAATTATAACACAGCTTTATAAGAATTTCAAGATAAAACGCTTGCGATTCATCAAATATTTAAAATATACAATGCGATTGCAGTACGTTTATATGCGTCATAAGTAATGCGTGTAATAGTAGCGATTTTTTTCGATGTAACGAACCCTTTTGACGAGATATTCGACGGTAGCCTCAAACCCAGCACGTGCGATACGTGTATCGAAAGCAATTGCGCTATACCCAAGCGACATGAAAATGGCAATGCAAACTGACACATTGAAACGTCAGAGTGATACGCATATGCGAGATTCAAAAGGGGAAATGCATTTTGATTGATGGAAGAAATGGCAAACTTGAAAATCAATTTCATTAGATTTTGAATTTTAAATTTTTTTTCGATAATTTCATTTGGGTACATAAAATGTCACAGTTGAAGAATAGATCGTCAAATATGTTTGTTGAAGTTTCCATTGCCAAAATTAATCCTGCTAAGTTGTTATTTTCATACAGTAAAGCAAAACTTACTGCGGTTCACTGTAATAACTACGATGTGGTTTACGGAGTTTCAAATTTTCTGAATTTCACGGTATGAAGTTCTTGCACAAGGCAGACAAAACCAGCTTAAAGCAAAGGAAGAACCAACTACAGAGAAATGTGTATCGAGAAATAATAATTCAAAAATTAAATAACATAGTTAAAATATATTATGTTTCTAAAAATGAATTATGCTGAAATTAATACATTTTAATAAATTTATTATCAGTCTAAGATTTTCTGCTGTAAATGAAAATCGAAGTAGGACCATGATACAGAAGACCGTATACTTATATTATTCGAATGAATCGAAAACAGAGATGAATAAGAAAATGGTAAAACATTACAAAGTATCAAGTTGTATATAAAATTGTGGTTAAAAATAATTTGATTCATGGAGTTAACTTGAACTGAAAGACAGAAAAAGGATGAGGAAGAAGTGGAGATCGCGGTGGGGATCGAAAAATTGGAAAGTAACTTGTAAAAGGGAATGAGAAATTTGTACTTGTGGGTGGATTGCCGAAAAAATTTTTATTTCGATCGTAGAAATGAATCCTTGCATATTTTATTTTTGACTTTTCTATCGGATTCAACGAGCCTGCAAATTGATCGCATCTCGCTCGCAAAACATTGTCTATCTACTTACTTAAATCTTTTTAAAAGTTTTTTTCATATTTGTACATTTTTTAACAGTATATTGTTTCAATGAAATTATTACATAGAAACTAAAATAGAATTTGGTATAAAATGATATAATTATAAATATTACTTCCTTCATTTAGAAGAATTAAACAAATAAACATTGACACACTAACATATTTAACAATTACATTCATCAACACAATATTTAACAAGTACATATTTACTCATGTGAAAAATCGATTCATTGTCATACATTGATTCTTTGAAATTATAAACAATAATGAAATTCTTTTATAAATATCTTTCATCTGCCAATTAAATTTTATCAAAAGTCAGATTTTGAATAACAATCACTTACTGTGTTAATTATGAGATGATATCGACCTAGTTTGTTGTTTCATTTTGAAAGATCCGCATGAAAGCTGTAGAATATGTAAACAAAAACCAAACGAACAAGGAGGGCAAGTGGTTGAGGGACGGGGTAAAATGGGTTAGGAGAGGTAGGGTGAAAACATCAATGCGACACTACTCAATCTCCCATTTTAACGCAGCCGGGAAATCGTAAAAATTGTTTTTTTAACCGAACGTGGAGCTGCAGACGATATTTCATCGAGCGTCTACTAATATTTTCTCTCCAACGATGCAAACTGGAAAAAAGAGTAGAGAAATAACGAGAGGAGCTGCGAAAAATCCGCGAGCGCGTACGCGTATCCATATATATTATGTATTTTCACCTGCCTGAAAGCGAAGAGGTATATAACACGAAGAAAAGTTTGCTTGCTTCTGATTATTTCGTGTCACGGGGAAACGTACTGCTGATGCGTGAGCTGCATATAAACGAATCGCGCCTAATTGGATATTTTTGAAGATATCCAAAAACATGAATATTTTTTACATAAAATTAGATGCCGGATTACGCTCAATCTTACTTTGCTGCGTTTTTCCTTACAATATAGTTGCTATACGCGCGCTCTTGGATAATAATGCATCGCGGAATCAACAAATCCACATTTCACGTGCATTTCGCATGAATTACGCTTCCTCGTGAGCTCAGTACGAAATATTTCTTTCAGAGTGCGAGGCGCGGGAGAGATTGGAGATGGATATAGGGAAGGATCTTTCTTATCATCCGAATTCATCTGAATTTTGGGGCTCGGCGCAGAGATGCGGCACGTACGCACGCGGCCCTGAATCGCGAGAGCGCGATCGAGTGCGCTCGAAATTTCTCCGAGTAATGGTGGAGGCGGCGTGGGCGCGGCGGGGACCAGATATATATCCCTCCGAATTGCAAAATGGTATAAAACGCGACATTTCGTTGAATGTATATTCTCAGCTTATCTCCTGGCGCCCCTTTATGCGCCGGCTGGCTACGCTATCCCCGAGTCATCCCTATACTTTCGCCTCTTGCCTCTTCGTTTTCTTTAGAAAATGCGCAACGTAGAAGCTTGGGCGCACAGCGCTTGTTTGGTGATGCGAGCGCTCGAAGGGGAATTGAAACCTAGTGCGCCCGCGTTTTTTCAGCGTTAGTTTGCAGGAACTCTTGATTCCACTTTTTTTGTCGAACAATGGCGCGCGATACTCAGGGGTCGGAGTTAATTCCGCAATGAATCGATGATTTTTACATCGTTGACTGCATTTTCACAATCACCCATTCGGATGCTTGAATTAGTTATTAACTGGCTGATTGGAATGGGATTTTCCAGAGCTGCGCGATATTCCCAAAAGACATTATGAAGAGCGGGGATGAAAACAAATATTTCTCGCATGTGTTAAAGAGACGAGTAATTAGTATTGATTAAATAGAAAGATAGATACGTTTATTTTCGTCTATACAAAAAATTAAGTACACTTAAGTTATTAATAAACGAGTCAATTTTGATAAATTTATTTCAAGTAATGATTCGTCAATATAAACAATGAAAGACTATCACGAAAGCATAAAACTAGTCTGATTACTGAACGAACAACGGGACGTCATCTTTGTCATTTTCCGAAAAATAAGTAGATCACGCTGGTTCAAAGGCAGAAATTAGTAGGTATCTAAGGAATAAGGAGTTCTTGGAATACACTCTTTATAAGCCGAAAAGAAAGATTGAGAGTGAAGAGATTCGTGAGGTATGGCGAAACGCCCATGCAAATAATTTTTACATGATAAATAGAAAATAGCTCACACGGAAGTCTGTCTCTATCCAGCTCAATTGTCTACATAGGGGGGATATGTTCATCTCTTTTAGCACCCATGCCGTATTCGTGCCGTACATGAATATAGGGCCGCTTCAGCCTTATCTTTTGCTCGATGGATGCATCAAACTGGACTATAGAATAATATCCAAGACAAGAGAAACTAGAAATCCGACCAGCATCGCTCGAAGAGAATTGATAGTGTGTCAATGGAAGAATCATTGGTTACAAAGTATTTAATTAACTTTATTAGATATTTTACGAAAGTGGAATTTTCGTGCACATCAAAGTATTATTAAGTACGACTCCGACACTCTTAATTGTCTTTGAGAGAAGGATTGTGACTTGCCCATTTAATTTCATAGAGGTGAAAAAATGAATAAAAAGTCTAATGGGTTTTGACAAGAACCAAACAAAATCGTTCAAATCTTACTCACATTCAGTATGAAAGCCGCTATAATCATGTCTACTCAAATTCAACGATAGGAGCGGCATAAGCTAACTTCTTGATTCCGTTCTTCAAATCTATCTTAGACGCGCTAAGATAGATCTGATGGTTGTCAGGATAAAAGATGTGCCCATAACCAAGGAGCCTAAGAGATATTCCAAGTTACTGATGTAAATACAGAAGAGTAGTGAATGCATCCACAAAAATTAAATGAGAGAGTCAAAAAGTAATAGGAAAGTTAACTCACGTTTCTCTTCTGTCTGTTGCAGTAAGACGCTTTCCTATTACACGCAAGATGCTCCGAAAGTAGGTTGTGAATTCTTAGAACTTTGTAATAAAGTACAATAACGCAAGGAATCTAAACCCATACGAAGACAACAATCTACTCTTCTTAGATAAAGACTCCATATGGGTTCTAATCGAAACCTTAGAATGACGTTCCTGGTCATCGAGATCCCGAAATTAAATTTCGGTCAGAGTAAACTAAATGTCGATTAGATTAATTAATCTAAATAGGAAACCGGACAAACTTGAAATATTAGCGAAGTACGAATTAAGTTCGTTCACATAGAAGCCGTGCAATGTCCTCCGGGCCTGGGCAGAAGTCCCATGTTTCACAGCTCATGCCAAATTTTGGTAGAGTTTGTTGCTCAAATAGACGATTATGAATGTAATCAGTTCTTGTCTATGTAGCAACTTCCTGCGCATGACTGCAAAGTTCGAGTAAGTCTTAAAGAAAATGCACACATACAGTTCTCTTATAACATTTATAGTAAACCCTGCTGGATAATTACTGAAATCTATAGAAGTATAAGATTTGTTCTAAAACAACGCACGTGCCTTTAATAACATTTGTTAACTTTAATGAAATTTAATTTCGTTATTTCCAGAATAAACAAAAAAAGAATAAGATACAAATTCTAATCTAGTAGAACGGTTAAAGCTTTAATTCGTAATCTATTGATCTGAGAGCTTTTAAACATTCTTCTTTGATCGTATCTCATCTTTATACAAAATTCCGTGAATCCCTCTGAAAATAAAAGTAAAACTGCCCCATCAAACGGTATCGATGACTAGAGGACGTTACAATCAATTCGAGATAGTAAAAAGTAACGAACTTGATACCGTAGAGCCTCCCGTCTAAGAAAGGAGAAAAGAGGAGGAAAAACAGTTTCGTGAGTGTGAGTTCGGTGCGAGGATTGATAAGAATATATATAAGTAAATATTAGTAACTAAAATTAAACTAAAATTTAATAGATGATAAGTTTACGTTATCCATAAGGGTAAAATATAATTATAACTTAATTTCGTCGTATTTAATATTAACTGTTTTAAAATAGTTTAATAATAAATAATCCATACGTTATTTTATTTTATGTATAAATATAAAAGTAGAAAATAACTTTTGTGTTAGTAAAAAATTTGAATATATAAATAAATATCCACGAAAAAAGTAAATGAAATAAAGGGAAAGAAAGAACTGTGACGTATAATCTACAAAGATCATAATAAGAAAAAATATTTTAAAAATTTATTCTTTTATTATTAATATTAAAATTTATTGAATGATTTCTAAATAATATATGGATATGATTTAAAATTTAAATAAAATTAAATAAACTTATCGGAATCATCATAATTTAGGTAATAATAACAGTTGATGTTAATGAAAATTCTAACATAACCGATAATTAAAATAAAAGTAATAATCAAGCATTGCCAAAATACGCATAAGTTTAAGTTCAACAGCTCTTAATTAATCTATTAAAAACCACTGCATACACATCATTAACCGAAGTTGAAATAGCTTTGTCAGATATCCTTGTTTTGATTAGGAATTCTGAGGTACGGAATTATATACGTACACTCTTGAGCCCACAAAAGTTATTTTGCAAAAGATTTAAAAATAATTCCGTCTCTCACAAAGCTGCATTTGTAGATTAGATAGTTCATAAAGAATCTGAGAGGCTAGATTATGGAATGAGGAATTCTATTATTGACGGATTTATTCAAATGCAAGAATTCTGTGCCCTGCGTTACAAACGCACGTATGAGCACGATAAGAAACCGATTTTTAATGCAATTTTATTCAGAAGATGTAATCATATATCGTTACTTTGAATTTAAAATCACGTTAAATATCAGTTTTAATCTGGTGTGCACTCGCTTTATTGTTTTTATCGACAACGACAGTCAACTTGCTACTGTATGATCTGTCTCGTGTGCGCTTTATGACTCCAAGGTGAGCTGCACCCGTTTTTCGACCCGCATGCATATATAGCTTATACGGCCATGTTGCTCCTGCACCGGAGATAGGGACTGAAATGGCTCAGAGATTGGAGCCAGCAGGGATCGGATGATGATTTTCGGCTGCTTTTGGGTACGGCAAGTGTCAGGGGAGATCCCCCCGGATAAATGGCCTCAGATTAGCCGCTCAATTTGCATAATATTATTATGAACGCAAATGAGTTTTAAAATCGAAGGTGAATCTCAAATGGTGACTGCAATAAGGAAAAACATTAGAAAGATTGAACGTTAGCTTCGTGCCATAATTATGCATTATCTTCTCATGTGATTTTTTAGTTGTCCGTAATAGTTCGATTAAGGCATATTAAAAATTATAATTTAATAGCTTATATGAAAACTGAGCTCGTAATTGCGTTAATATTAATACACTGCAAAATGTAATTTCTTTAATTCATTCAAATGTAAAATATTGAACGAGAATCGAAAATAAGTGTCTTCGTTAAAAAATGCAGAAGTAGCCTTTCGGCGCATTTACAATGAATAAATTTCGCATACGTAAAAGTTTTTAATGCCGAGATATTGAAAAAGTTTTTACATTATTTCTGATTTAAGGTTAACGGACCATTTCCAAAGCGAAAAAGTATTTGCAGGAAGAACCTTCTAACCTATAAAAATAATATCCTTTGAATATTCATTTACTATATGTTTACCATGGCATATAGCAGCTTTAATGGGAGGGTTTAAACTTGTTTGATTCACCAGAAAATAGTGATTTCTCTGATATTTTATCAGCCTTATTTTTATTACAACGACTTTACGCTCGGTGATTTTAAGGTAGGAAGGAGACAACGCGTTTCGTATCAGCAGCCCTGCGTCATTAAACTAACCCAGTTTGGTGAACAGCCGATAAAAAGCGTAAAACGTATCGAATCAAGTAATCAGCGCAATCAATGTGTGGACAGTTTGGTATTACAAGCCACCTGCTCGGTATTACTACTTATAAAAAAATCATCAAATTGATAATTCAAGTTTAGTTTCAATCGCTCTCGGGACGATGAATCCTCGTTCGACTGCAACAGTCTGAAAGTATTTTGACGGAGGTAAAAGAAATCGCCGCCTCTTTCCCGAATTTATCTTCTTCATTTTGCAGGAAGTACGTCACCATCACTCGTTCGCTCCTTGCACCTCTTTCACTTTTTCTCTCGCATACTCGCGCTATATATTTCCCTTATACTCTCTCTCTCTCTCGCGTAACCTACGTATATGTATACAGATATACTGCGCCGCATCCTGTCTCCCTCAGGTGGCGTGCCCACGGAAAAAGCCCGACCTCTCGTTCCTCCTTCTACTTCTGCCTTCCCGTGCTAGTCGAGTTTATTATTCATGAAACTATGATTATTCCGGTAACTTTTGTGGTTGCGTCGACTGCGGCGGGCGAATGCGCCTTCGAGTTTACGGCCTTATAATGTGATCCACGCTCTCACTCGCGCACACACGCGCCACCAACGACTTGACAACGAGCTAATTTATTTAATTACTTGCTTGCTTTCTATTGTTTTTACAAAAATTCGTATTTCTTGCAATCGAGGTAAATGCCAGTTCTAGCTTGTTTTTATATGACAATGCAAGTCTGAACTCGGAAACGGATTAGAGAAAGTAAAATTGGCCCAAAAAAAAATTCGAGAGTGATTGAAACGTCTTTTTCGCATCGCGTCAATCAAAAATTCCTTCGCGCAAGGCCTTCGTCTGTTAAATGTCCTTATTTTCCACTTCTGAGTTTCAACTCCATTTTTAGCCGGATCAATGTCGCGCGCGCCGAGCTATAAAAAAGGCTCGGCGCGGCGGTGCGGCGCTAATCAAGCAACGTCCATCAGCAAGTTACGCGGGGAAAACAGTCGCCAACTTTGCCGCCGTGGCGATCGAGATAAGTTCCTATTTTCCATTTCGAACGAGGAATTATATAAGAATAAGTACACTTGATAAGAATGCGCCTCTGGTCCGACATTAAAACTTGCTCGCCGCGCTCCGCCGTTTTCAATCCCCTTCCCTCGATCCCCGGCCAGTTCGGCCGCCTCGTTATCGCGGCGACTGTCGAGAAGTCAAACTTCCCGCTCCCGCGTACTTTGTTTCTTCTCCGGATCTCCTTGGACGTCCGTATTCGCGCGCTTTGTCTCCCGACGTTTCTTCGTGCTTTTGCTGAAATCCCCTCGTCGGCAGGGCTATACGCCGCATTCTCTCGAGTTTCCGCTCCGCGCTCTTACATCCACTTTATGAATAATTATGTGATGCTTGGAGTTGATTTCAACCCATTTGATTTTATTTCGTATACCTTAGCAATTTCAATTGAAGCTAATCCGTTGAAGCTAATTCGAATCAAAAAATAACAAATACAAAGATTATTAGATAATTTAATACTAGTATTAATAATGTAAATAATAAAATAAAAAAGTAGATAATAAAATATGTGAAGCATCGATAACAATAAACAACATAATTCAATAATTTTTAAAAGGAAGATTTTATTTGGTTTACTTTCGGTTTTAAACAGAAGTTTAAAAGATCGTTATGAAAAAGGTAGTCCAGTTTCAGCTATCAGTTCGTATAAATCATTAGGCATTTAACTTTTATTTGTTTAATAGTTTCTAGAGTTTTGTGAAGTTACGGTAAGAATGATAAATGAAGAACCATACTTTTTATTCATCTTAACTTTTACCGATGTAGCTACACTTTAATTAGGTAAAACTCTTCATAAATATAACTGAAGGTATTGGTCAGATTCTAATCCGAATTCCATTCCCCGCTGGAAGTGGAAAAAATTAATCAATATCTATAAAAATAAAATTTCTGAACTGTAATGTTGAACAATGAAATATGGAGTCATTTTTCGTACAAGGAAACTCAACTGCTGAAGCTGATGAAAATATGCTTCAAAATGAATTCAATCTATCAGTCAAATAGTTGCTCAAAATTTTAATGATGTATGGATCATATTAGATAATACCAAATTTTCGCTGATTGATGGATTTAATCCGAATAGAGTGGTTTTAACGCTTACTTAATTTGAAGGAAGTAGACAATTTCTAATAGTAGTATTAAGAATCGCTAACTATTCAAAAATACGATTTTATTTTGGTACGTGATTTTGGTATTAACATAATCGACTATTTCTATAATTTTTCGACATCGAATGTAAGTCCAGGCTCTGGTTAGAGAGAATGTGAGATTATGTTGTTTCAACAGTAGCTCGCAGATATATAATGTGCACACTTAGTTCCTGCAGTTTACGCAGTTTGCGCAGTTGCAGGTACGCTAAATCGACTTTATTCCCTGATTCAGCGTGAATCCATCTTCCGTATATTCGCGGGCAAGTGAATATTCCTATGGGCTTGATTAGCTCAACAGTAACCAGTATTATAGCCATTCTTTATCCAAAAATAAGTAGTCTATTAAATCTATCTCAGTTTCGCGGATGCAAAAAGACGAGTGTGCAGAGAAAGGCAAACCGAGGAACAATCGGCCCGCGAGGACGTGGCCATTTTTATTACGGCACAGACGCAGAAAAAGCTCGGTGGATCAGGTGGAAGCTCTGGAGCATTCATTTTACGCGGCGGGTCTCGAGTGCCGCAGGGAAGGACTCGCGGGCGGACCGGATTTCACCATCAATCATTCGCATAGCGCGGGTTAAAATATTCGCACCCGTCAACGAGCCATCGAAGGTGACGTTCGCTTATAAATTCCGTCTGAATGCGCGGGGGACTCGCGTCTCGTCGAATAATGTACTGAGTAATTGAATCGTCGATAAAAAGATCGCGCCTTGTAACTGGGTGCCGGGCTCTCAACGTGGATGATCAATCCTCTTGGATCGACTTCCTTTATTCTTCGTCCTCGCAACTACGCGGTCGATATTCTGCCTTTCTCGTTCTTCAACTGAATTATGCAAGGTGACCTTTTCGTGCCGACGGCACCGCTCAAGCGTTGTTTCACCCTGTGTAGCCTATTACCAGGGCTTTGTATTTTTCAGATTTCAAAGACTTGTTTTTTATAGCGGGGACAGAAGCTGACCGAGTCGATTGTCAATATTGTTGCAGTGCATTCCCTCTCTGTCTTTGCCCGTCCTATCTTTATTGCTCTTTTCCCTACTTCTTCCAGTTACACCGCATCTTTACTATATTTTCTATATATCTGAGTTACTGATATTCTCGCCACGCTCGTAAAACAGTACTCGATGCATAAAAGTGTGTAGACGAGCGAGCTTTATGGCGCAAGTATCACACTCAATTGACAACACGACAATGCGGCGACAGACCGCTGTAGGAGAAAATAACTCGGACTGAGAAACGAAAGCGTAATTTTCAAATGGAGATTTTCGAAACGATTGCTTTTTAGTTTATGTCACGAACATAATGATTAATTGTTTATCGTTTCATAATCTCGTGATCGTATATTTAGTCTTAAGCCGCTTTTCCAATTTATATGAGGAAATATTGATCGATAAATAATTGAACAAAACAAGAATAGGTCTTGAATTTTTCGAATAACGAGGTTCTTTGAAACGACCCTTTGATACCAGTGGGATAACCGACATTCGTTTGGGCTTAACATTCGTTTCTTTATTTTAATGTATTTCTTATAATTGTTGACCTTTTATTCATCCTCGGTATTCGATCATTTCTATTCGCAGGCTCGGAATAAAAGTGCAACAATTGCGGTCGAGCGGATATCCGCGCTCTCGGATATAATTCCGTTCGAACGCGTTATACTTGTGTGCATGTTTAAAATTCCTAGTGTATAATATTGAAAGGCATTCCCCCGGGCGCATTTTAAAATTAATAACGGGTCAGCTCGAGCCCTAAAAATGATAGACATTTTTGGCTCGTCAGCGGGGCGGACGAGGCGGGAGGCGGCGCCAATGAGAATTCAATCGAGCCGCATTCCAGGGCCGCGACGAATTGGAATTGGTCCGCGAGGGTCCCGGGGATTCCGGGCGACGAGGCGGGCTTGTCCTGGGCACTTGTAAAATCGAGTTAGACGCAGCGTTGGGGCGCCGCGGCGCAGTTCAGGAGGCCGTATAACGCCTCGCCGGCGGCACTTAGCACTAAAAGCTCGAGTCGCGGGCGGTGCGGAGGCCGCCAGCTCGAGAGCCCGAAGCCCGGCCTCCCTAATTCCCTTACGAGCCGCGGATCTATATTTGCCGGGCCTCGCGGGGCGGCGCATCGACGGCCGGCCCGAGGACACGTTGTCCCGGAAGAATCTCCGAGGGGGGCCCTGGAGCTGGCGCCGGGGCTAATTGGCCCGGGGCGGCCCTCACCGCTGCCGGGCTAATTATTCCTCCGGCGCGGACGGCTCCTCGTCGAACCGGGCGGGAAAAACGCGGGCCGTCCTCGGGGCAATCGGCCGCGTCGTCCCGGGAATGCCTTTGAGGGCCGCGGCGGGCGTGTAACGAGGGCTCCTTGTTCCCGGCGCCGGCTTTGTCGCGGAGACAGAGGCCCATCGATCGGCGCCCCGGATTAAAATGTATTAATTTGCGGAGGGCTCCTTTGCGCCGCGGGCGCCGGGCCGGCTCCCCGCGCCCGGGGACCAACTGCGTCTATCTCTCCCGGCGACTCTCTCTATTTTTTTTTTTTTCGCAATTCACGAGGAAACTTTCAGCGGAGGAAAATAAATGTTTCTTACAAACTTGCGACTTCCCTTTATCTCCGCGGCCCCGGCTCACAAAGCAAGTTTGTCTACTTTTTATTAAACTAACAGTTGCAGCCGGCAACTCGTGTATATTTCCTCGGTGACCGAAGGCGCTCTAAGGCACTCGCGGCCCACCGGCGGGGAAAATCCATTTCTTTGTCTAGCGCGACGCCCCGTTGGCACCGGACTAAATCACACTCGAGTGCCGCGCGGCCTTTTCAAATTTCCACGAGGGCTTTCACCGGGACGCCTGCTTTCGAAAGCCCCGAGTCGCCCGCGACCCCCGACGCTTCCACCGAGGAGCACAAAGCGCCCCGAGGCTGTCCACGCCTCCCCCGCCATAAGAGCCGTCGTCCGGGCAAAAAGGGCGCGCGGACCCCGCGATGATCGCGGGGCGCCGATAGCGCGCTGTTTCTTAGGCGTCGCGACCTCCCCCCGGAGACCAGCCGCCGCCTCTCTGCACTCGCGCCCTGCATTTTTCAGAGTGCGCTTGTACGGGCGAGCCGTCAATTTCTCTCTTACTTTATCGTCCGCGGAAGAACTGTTTGTCCCGGTCCGTTTGACCCCCGCGCCTACCGGCGCTCTCGATCGACCGATTCCTCGATTGCGTATTAGGCGTGACAGGAGCTTTGCCGGGTCAATCGCGCGCGTGCCGGTGGGACGAGTCCAATGGGTCAGCCGGCGCGTTACGCGCGTCAAAGGTTAAATGTAGTCGAACGGCCGAGCGGGCGCGAGCAATAATTCATGCCCGATAATCACCGGTAACAACATTTGAAGCGTTATCAAATTGGCGAACGCGCGGCCAGAGACTGTGTCGCACTAAAAACCCGGATGCGCAATCGTGCCGGGCGCGCGCGCGCGCGCACCCCGCGGTAACTAAATGTAATCATTAACGTGCTTCGCGTAATCCGCTGATGCGGCGCACGAGTCGCTGCGGCCGGCCTCCACGCCGGACGAATGAAATTTCAATTAGGCCAACCGACGGATCTAGATACTCGCGCCGCCGAGTGCCGCCGGAAGATGGCCCGGCGATCCCGCCCCGATGCAATCGCCCCTGAGTAAGTCGAGTGCGTCAAGGGCAAAACGGCCGGCCCAACGAGACCAAGCGCTCGGATCCACCGGTAATTAGCCCCCCTAAATAAAGGCCTGGCTCCCAGGCGCCCGCCGGGTCAAGAAGCGGTCGCGGCCGCTAATAAACCCGCCGTTAATCATTACAGGCCACGCGGGGGCGGACAAATGCGCTGCAATTATGGGTATTTACGCGCCCGGGGGCCGAGATTCGGCCCGCGATTTATTAGATCGCTGGGCGGGCCGCCGCGTTATCGGCCCACCGCGTATAAGCGCCTACCCGATTAATTGGCCCGTGGTATGCGGCCACGCCCCGACTCCCTTTCCTGCCCGCGGCGCACCCGCACCCTACCCCTCTTTTCATCGCCTTCACTGTCTGCCCATATTTTTCATTGCGATGCGCTTCCAATTCGATTATCTTGGAGTAAATGCGTCAAGGCGAGGAGACAATTAGCCATACGTCCTCATCGATCGCAGTTTGTTTGAGAAACTCTACCAAGTGAATTTCGGAGGATTTAAAGCCCCGGTGTTAGATCGAAATGGATATATATGCCTCGTAACAATGGAGTTTGATATTCTCATATTTAATTACGAAACACGATGGAGCTCGGGTATAGCGTATTTCGAGCCCTCGAACGACTCTCGGCAGAAGGTAAACGCGCTAACCGCATCGCTGTATATTCCTCCGCATGCTCCCTGTGAATTGCGCTTCGTTATTCCGTAACGATTGCGCATTTCGCCTGATTTACAGTATCGCCTTGCATAATAATATCAATTAATAATGTTATTCCAGCTGTTAGGATAATAAATTTTAAATACGGAAAAGGAGTTATTAGACTAAAATCATTAAGTCTTAAATAGTTTTAAAAACAGATTACAGTATATTTATTCTGTCAATCTAATGCCTATATTTTTCAATCTTCGCAATAGATATATTTATTTTATTAATCAAAATTTTCAGAAGTCTATAGAATATTAATTCAATAGTAAAAATTTCTACGCAAAATTAAACGTCAGTTTCAGACGTCAATCTTTGAAAATAAATAGAAAACGTGCAAAAAAAGTAAAACATAATCGAATAGTTGGAACAAATATTTTTTCTACGTTTATACTGTCAATATATATTTCATTTAAGCCAACGTTTCACATGTCATACTTTAATTAAAAGAAATAGATATTAAAAAATGAAAGAATAATTGGAGGTAACTGTAAAGGTACATACTTAACAATACTAATAGTTAGCAAACATAATGAAAAAAAAATGAAATGTTCGAGGTAAGTTAGTTATTGTCACGAGGAACAGTGTGCGTCAATAATGCACTTGGAAGTTTGTGTTATCTATCCAATATCGGAATAAATGAGCTATAGCTAATTGAAAATTAAATTGTAAATTATAATGGGAAATAACCATCGAGAGTGAACAAACAATAGAGCCTCGGTAGACTAAAGAAACGTTGCCCACACGACCTCCCATCAGTAGATCGAAATCAAGTGAATAAAGGCGGCTCTTATTTCGAAGGGAATGACTTTACTGGGCGCTACCTTAGCGGAGGGCCGCGAACGAGGCGAGATCCTAAAGGATCCCTTAACGGCTCGTTAATCCGGGACAAAGCTCGACGGCGTCCTTACTTTCGGCAGACGGCGCTTGGGCGCCAGCCGGCAGAGGGCGCAAAGTCAAACTCGGGCGATCGCGGCTCCGGTAGCTCGCCGCCCTTCTGGGAGCCCCGGCGCTCTCATCCCAGGCGCATCCCCACGGAAGCGGAGGTAACGAGATCGGGGTTCGACTCTGCACTCCCGCGCCCGGCGGAAGAAAGCCGCGCGGGGCTCGGGCGCGTAAATAGCGCTGGCCCCCGGGACGCAGCTTTCCATCTCGCGCTTTCAAAGCGGATCCAGCCTCGCGCTTATCGATCGCGGCGGGAGGGGCCGCACCTGCGCGGAGGATTATATTTCCAGGTGGGGAGGAGGCCGACTTAGCTTGCGCGGAGGCCCCGGGAGCCGCCGGGTGACGATTTCGATTACGCTGCCTGGACCCCCCCCACCCCGCGGGTCAACACTTCCGCTCTCGCACGGCACTTCCCAAGCAAATATGTATCGATCCTCGGGCGGGCCGATCTGCCTATTGTGTGACTCTGGCAGCTCTACCGCCCGCCGTTGACATTTCGGAGATTCTTCCTTTAATTGCTCTCCGCTCTATCAAGCGTTTAAGGTTTACGCCAAAAAGGCAGAGTTTTGTCCCGGAAGCACCCTTCGAATACCCTATGCAATATAGGTGCCCGCACATCAACATTACTGGATGCTATTAATAAAGGTAATATCGTAACTATTACTGCTCCAACTGACTATCATAGGTGGGGAATTAATTTGCACGATAGCACTGCGGTATCAAATGTTTCTCTGACAACTTCATTATCAATCATACGATTTATAAAATTAAATTTCTCCATATATAAAGATATTATTATTGTTAATCAAATTTAACTTTTAACCAAATTTAACTTTTCAATTACCCATTACGTAGAGCATTAATAAAGTGTAACAAAGATTCTCAGTAATCTTATTATATAATAATGAAATGGAAAATTTAACATCAAGGGAGGCTATTAAATTATCCCTTGCGGAGACAATGGATTAACTGTAATATCAGTATATACACGTAAAGTGAAACGTTATCTACTGCGGTTACTCACAGTTAGGGCTGGGGAAGTGAAACGCACCAAATCAATAACTATTTATGACTGAATTCAATCGTAAAATCTTATTATTCGTATATTGATCATTTAAGCCCCGAGCAATATATGGCGGCACACAACCGTTGAAAAAATCAGTCGAAAAGACGATCTTTGTGTCGAAAAACGACGGTTCTTAAAGAATATACATATATATAAGAATACGTGAGCGAAAGCAGACGCTATCGCTCGAGGATAATTGAAACGAAGCTTAATCCCTGACAATAAGGCCGTCGGGCGAATGAATCCATTCGGTGGACGTCGTTCGCGGGCGGGAAGCTGGATCACGCCGATAAAACAAGCCCCTTTTGGCGGGGAGGCTCCTGTCCTCGCGGACCGCAGATTAATGGGCCGCGCCGGGGATCTTTATACGGGACGCTTTACGAGGCCGTGATGAATTTATGCGCGCGGCGGGTCCGAATCGAGCGACGGTTGCGCTGCGGTGACTGCTTAAAACCAGTTACTCTTAAAATTTTGATAAAATTATTCTTTTTGTTATATGAACTTAATATATGTACATGCCTACTATAATTTTTTAACAAAGCAACATATAAAATCAGTCACAAATTTATAAATCAAATGGAATAGATAATAATTGTAAAATTTTGATCAATAAAAATACTCTACTATGGAGTGTTTCTATAAGAATATTAGAAGGTGTACATTATTACGTCATGGCATGGCTTTTATTCAATTCTTTTAAATAACAATTTTGTAGCATTAATAAATTAAATTTTTTTATCGTATATATTCAATTCAGATTCAAAAAGTAATTTAATATAATGTATAGTAAACTGATGAATATATTTTTTTGACATTACAGATTCTTTTGAAATGAAAAATTTGTTTTCCGAGTAGTTGCACATTTCAGTTAATTAAGCACGATAATCTGAGATAATACCTTCTAAATATTTACATGACCTAGAAATGATTATACTTAAAAAAATATTTAAAATACTTTTTTATTACTATAATTATATAATTTTAATCCTAAGTTTTTATTAAAATTTTTCATTTCATAAGTAATAATGAGGTTGCTGAAAAATATGATACATTTTTATACTATTACGTAGTCTATTGATTGAACAATTTAATATTTTTTTAAGATTAAGAGCCGAGAGTGTTAAAATTGAATATGGTTTTCGGCAATCATATTTAAACTGCAACCAATGGATCATCTAGATGTAAACAATAATTCAAATAATTTTATTCATTTAAAAAAAGTATAGCGCGAATAAAATTAGTATTTTTTCATTCTTAATCTAATAAAAATATCTAGATAGGATACATTAATCATAAATTGATCTGATAGATTATTCATTAAGTTAAAAATGACATTCGTCGTTTAAATTCTATAATTAAAATAAAATTCCATGAATTGATCCAATTAAGATCCCCAGCAAAAAATATTATTAAATTCATTATAATACGACCAACCATCTGACGTCTAGTAGATCTCTTTTAATTACACTTTTAAATGTAAATATTTTCCAATTCAAATTCTTATAATAATATATTTGTTACAGGCAGTCTTTTATAGCACAAGAGGGTAATTAGTGTAAGCCATCCTTAAGACTGTGCCTCGTTCTCTCCCTTTTTCTCTGTTGAGATGAAAGGGTTTAATTGAAGGGACGATTATTTTTCAGGCGCCACGAGGATCTCGTCTACAACCCAGGAAGATCAATTTGTACTTTACGCTTATGCGCAAGTGCTCTAAAGGGGCGGAGGGCGCGCATCCTTGTTTGTTAACTCCCCGATTTTATCGCCCCGCGCGGTAACGAGGGGACTATCTTCGGGCAAAAATTAACTAATGGCGCGGAGCTAAGTGGCGTAACCCCTATATCGGTTCTCGTAAATTCTACGGTAAAGTAGAGGGTAAGTATAAGCGCGGGCGGAAAACGTGCGACAAAAGGGAGAAATTTTAGTATAGCTACTTGATCGTCTCCGTACTCTTGCATTATGTCTACTATATTTCGTGAGACTAAGTACAAGATTAAGCGCGAAGAGCTCCATAATCGTGCAGTGCACCGATCAAACATTCTCAAGGCGCCGGAAAAACCTGAGATGCACGGAGTTCTGCGGCTTCCATTTTTTACTAGTTAACTTCCATCTAAATTTCTTGTTAGTGCATTTTATCGAATATTTTTGTGTGACACGCTAGACGTGTCACTTAAATTTTTATGTATTTAAATTATAATTATTTTGTAGTTTATCATAATACTTTTCGTGAGCTGCAGAAAGGTCTTCAAACTATGCAAAATTCACGGGTTCGCTAAGTCACCAGTGCGCGAAGGAATGAGCGTATTTCGTCTTATAAAGAAGAGATTGGGTTAGTCTACAACATATGAATGCAGGCTATATTTTATGTGCATTATATATCGCATAAAACCATTTGTATTACGAAATATTTGTATTTTTGTCTCATTTATTTGGTACTGAATGTTACCTTTTTCGATACGCGGCTGTTCATTATTTTTTTGTTTGATCTTTCCGCTTTGTCACTGAATTATCTATCTATCTATATGTATGTCTACGTATCTATTTATCTATCTATGCGGTATATATGTCTATCTAATTTATGTTTTCTATATATCTTCTTATCGTAGATGAAATAAGGATCTTCTGCATGGTTATAAGAACGCATTTGCCAGTTGCATACGAGTAGCGGGGTCGGATTGATACAATTGTGACGAGTCACTGCGATCCCCAAAATTGAAGCCAACTGACCCAGTGAAATAGTTACCCTACCTCGGGTGATCGATAATGAGACGGCCACTAACTGGAGTCATAGCGAGAGTCATAGCCAAGCAAATAAGTCTATGACGCGACGTATTACGCTATGGCGTGCGGTCGTTGTTACTGTTACTGTTCCCGCTGCGAATGCACCCTCTCAGATACTTGACATTTTTTCACATATTACCATATTTCACTCGTATGCACGATTGGTATAATAATACAATTAGAAGTATTGTAGATAAAGGTGATTTACTTTAATATTCAAGCTTTTATGAAAAATACGCTAAACTCTAAATGATTTTATTGTTCGCACACTCGTAACGATAAAACAAAACAGCTCGAAATATTACCCCTGCTGCGCTCCAAACTGGAGCCGCTGCACGCGTGCGTGCGCAATTCACAAAACCTCTCATGGAACTTATAATTAATTGAGCTAATCAAACAGTTTGCAGTCATGCGATCGTCGACAATCCACTCATCTAATCTCGAGTTCGCAGCCGATAGCGGGAGAAAAAAGCGTCGATCGACGTGCCGTGAAACCAACTGGGCCGGCCTGCTTTCGGATTAGTACGCTTCAACCAGAGCACGTATGAGCAAGGAGATAAAGACCGCGCACTTTGTTCTCCTTGTGAAAACGGCCGCGATCGAGAAGTTTCTGATATAAGCGAAGCGACAAGCTCAACCTGCTAATATAATACTTAATCGACATTTGACCCCTTGAAATTGTTCGATTCGAGCCAAACGGGTTCGTGCCACTTTTTTCGTTTTCACTAAAAATCAGAGAGGGGAAAGGGGTGAGAGGCTTGCTTTCGTCGATAACCTACCGAGAACGCGGTTTAGCATACATTAGTCGAGGTGCGGGAGGTACCTGCAAAAGAAATATTTTAAATTTCAAATTTCCCAAAGAACGCCGCCTGCACGGATTCTGTTTATTCTGCATTTATGCATACATGAACACTGTAATTTTTTGCTTTTACATTAATTACTTTTGAAGAAAAAATACTATATTTTTTAATAAACTCGTTATCGTTTATATACGTGTAGCCCAAAAGTATGTGTAATATGTCTTTATAAATATTCTTTAAATATTTTTTTAATGAATTCTAGATTATATAATTTTTTATGATCATGATCAAAATAATTTTAAATAATCTAAAAGCAAATTATGTCATCTTTAAATATACGATATTTATAATAATCCTATTTGAACCATATTTATTATGAAGATCAATGGCGAAATAAAAGTAAGTTAATAGGTATAATATTAAGTTTATAAATATATTTTTGGTAAGAAATCATATAATATTTTTACATATGAGAATTAGTTATACGTAAGCAATAATAACTAATTTCAATGTATTATTTTTAGAACTATTGGTAAATGGAGCCAATGTGTCAAAAATAGCTAATGATTCGTTAAAATTGCTGCACGGGGGTAATAAAGTAGAGTATATAAGTGGTTATACTTTTGAAAATAATTTTTATTGAAACTTAATTTAAAAATATGCATCAAATCAATTGACCATAATAATTGCTATAAAGAACGGATTAAAAGTGATCAAAATCCGATACAGTATAATAAGAGAAATCTTTATTATACTGCACACTGGCCCGATCATCATAATTTTAATGGAGAATTTGTATTGGATGTGAATGGAAAGGAAATAAGAAATAACTCCGTAACAATTGGCTTTTTATCAAGGATAAATATCGCACTCCCATTAGAAGAAATAGGAAGGCAATGCCCTGAAAGAAATCGTCCTAGTGAATCCAGAGGGTGCAAAAACGACCCAGGAGCAATAATTCAGCCGACGAGTCTGACTGGCGCACAGCCTCTTCACATTATAAATCAATTGGCGAGGGCGCGTTGTACACACAATCGCGCCGCTTACAGGCCGCGAGCGCGCGCGATGGCTCATAAATCTCGAGGGTCGCGCTGATTGATATTCACACCTCGAAACTCTAATTAAAAAGTCGCACGAGCGCCAGGCGGGGTTCGAGGGCGATGCGTCCCAATAATCGAAAGAGTCTGGACGTACCTCCAGGAGCGAGTCGGCGGTCAATATTCCCCGGGCGCAATCCCCCTGCCCGCGAAAACTTTGCCCGCGCGGGAGCCGCGCCGCTTGATGGATATAAACGGCAGGCGGAGCGCAAGACAGGATTTATGCGACTCGCGGCCGCCGGCTGAAGGCGGCTATCCCCCGGCCCGCCTGTAATCGATAGCTTTTTAGTTTGAACCTTCGGTGGCGGCGCGGCGGGCAGCTGCTCTCCACTTGCCGCGTGGCCAACATGAAAAGAAGTCACGCCATTTGCGATCGACGGGCTGTCGGCATGCCACCTGCTTATTCCCCTCGCTATCTCCTGCCAGTTGTTACGCTAGACTTCCTTTATTTTCTCACCCCGCGAGCAGTGACTTAGGTACGACCGTCTGAGAAGATCGGGCAGCTCTGAGGACATTTATCGATAGGCCTACACATTTTCGGATTGGAAGAGCGGGTCTTCGCATTACGCCCTTTTTTCTGGTTGAAATTTCACTCTTGAACATGGTGACGACAGCAAGACTCGTATATTATTGCTCACGTTAAACGACAATGCGTTGCAGTTGCGTTGCAGAAAAAAGGTGCACTTGTATGAAAGCTCAAGCTCTAGCGATTTTAATTTCTTAACGGCAAGAATTATTACACTGCGCCAACGTCGGAGTCGGTCAAGTCAAGTGGGAATTCGAAAAGAAAAGTTCCGCGCCAGTCTTGCGTGAATGTTTCAAAAAAAAACTTGACCTCGGCTGCAGTGGCAGAACCGTCGAGGGCACAAAAGAGCGCCCTTGAATTCCCAGGGCGCGAGCGCGCGGCTGCGACCGCGGGGAAACGGCGATACAAAGCCAGGGGCGCCGGTGAAAAATATTAAAGGAGCAAATGACGCGAGGGCGCTTTTCCGCCCGCCAGCTGAGGTCAACACTACGGACAAATCCACGCATGAAAAAAAGCGAGCATTTGAAAAATTCCCCGCGCTAAAACTGACTCGTTAAGGTTGACAAAGTGACCGTGGTAAAAGGGCCTCCGCTAACGGAGGCGGCGGCGTCACCGAAGCTACGCCCTTTTTTGCGCAGGGCTTTAATCCAGCGCTGCGGCTCTCACAAGAATTCCAGCGATGAAGAATATCTTTCTTCAGCCTGCGGCAGCTATGGAAGGTGAACGGAGCGATGGCGAGATAAGATGGACCGGAATCTTCTCGGGCGACAGCTCCTAACTTTGTGTGTAAATATGTTTGCGTGCGAGCAGAAGATGCGATACGACCAAAATTCCACCCAGGAGGTAAACCAATATTCATTATTTTTCTTACGTATAGTCGGTCCGTAACTATTTCTCCGACTCCCCGCCATTGGCTCTGCATGACATTACCGCCCTCCCACCTATCACGGCATTTGACACCTCATTCGGATTTATTATTTCTTTACGATTTTGGTATTGATTCTTTTTTCTTCTCCCTGAGCCGCGCTGCGCTTAATCTTGGATTTGCACGGATTTAGGGCTGGCTTTTATTTCGACCCTTTTACATCTGTACCGGCGCCACGGAGCTGTAAGTTATTTTTGAGAGAACTGAGTGCTTCGAAGGTATATTTACGCATTTTATTCCTCCCGTTTCTACAATTTTTCTCACTCGCTGAATTGGTTCCCTGATATTTATTTTCGCTTGCTTTAAAGATTATAAATACAAATATTTTCTGTCGTATCGATTTTTGCTAGCTTTTTTATTTTAGATTTATGCAGATAATATAAAACTGTGAAGTGTTATAGAAATAGATACATCATGCAACATTATATATTACATTGTATGCAGATATAAAGCATACGCATTATATTCAAGTTATGTTACAGTAGTAATATAATCTCAACGAAACATGTATTGTGTATTCCATGATAACACTGCAATAATGGTTAAATGTGTTTAATATTACTGCAATATCAGGTAGAAATATTGCGATATACATTGATATTGCTGGGTCATCGTATGTATTAAAATATATATGTATATATATATGTATATATATATAGCATAGTAAAATTTAGATAATAAATGACGAGTATAATGACAAGCTAGACTAACAAATAAGAGATGAAGTGGACGTTAAATATTTTTGTATATCATCAAAAGTATGCCCTTGCAAAAGTTATAAAAGACGCATAACAAGGCAGAGCTCAATATTCTCTGCAAGATGAAATTCCCCAAAACTCGTGATAATATGAAAGTGGAACGATCGAGGGCACACGCTTTGTATAGTCTTATACGCGCGAAAGTTCCCGTAACGTGGGGACAATCCTTTAAGGCTTAGGGTTCGCCGAGAGAAAGCTTAACGAGGACTAGGCATAAAGGATGACGATGGCGCATCAAAAGACCAACGGACAAGTGCAGCGTCAAAGCAGGATGATAGCGAGTGCTGCGACGCCGACCAAAAAAATCATGCTCTTACCTTCGGAGCTCGCAGAGATTAAACAAAAGCGAGTTTAATGGTAGTAAAATAATTAAGCATAATAGCATCATAACTATTACAGGAAAGGGAGGGGGGGGGGGGTAATTGCGAATTCCGACGATAGGTTTGCGTGCATCTCTCAGTCGATCGAATTAGCAAATTATTTGATGGGTGGATCGAGGATGCGGAAATGTTTGAAAGGTCACTTACTTTCGCATTCGATCACCTCCGAACGACTGAACATCGATTTCGGAAGTATCCAAACGAAACGGGACTATGGGGCGGTCTAGGTTTCAAATGATTAATCACTGCAATACAATGCACAACCGACAATGTTGAATTAAACAAACAATATTGAATCAATTAAACGAATAACTTATGGGTTGCAAAGCATGCTTTGGATGCCTTTTAGTCCGATGAGTATGAGCGCACTCGTCGTATATGAACATTTCTTCCACAATTTTTTTATATAATTAATTTTCGAATGACCTGCCAACTCCAGTATTATAGTTTGTCATAAACAACCTATCTCATAACATAAACAGCTTTTTAAATTAAAGCTAATAGTTTTCATTCTCATATAAAGGTTTTCAAAGTTAAAAATATGTGATTGTTAGTATTTTTACTTAGAAATTGTTACTTAAAAACACTTATCAATTTAGTAACCAATGCCATTTTAGTTAAATTTTACTATCCGTTCTATTCTATGGTTTATACTATTGCAATATGAAGCTCATCCCAGACAGAATCATCTAAAAAAAATCACAAGGGAACATTTTACCATACATGCACCTAATATCTCGCATTATTTTAATTTTGCCTCTGAAATAGTTCATGCATATGCTAAGTTAAATTCACATGCGAGGCTATAGTAGAAGTTCGCGTACGCGTCCCGATGACGAGTCCCAAAGGTTGGAGTCGGGGTCACGTGAAAAAAAGCTAAGTCGAGGCAAATACTCGCAGGCAAGCCGGTAATGGCCTTGAGGGCGATAAAAGTCGAATAAGTGTTTTATTGCTGCGAACGAAATTTGTTTTCCCGCTTTACGAGTCGACGGAATTTCGCTCCGCCTCGCACCCCTATTTATGTATACTGTTGCCATGCTCCCCCTCTATGGACTTTCGTTGCGGCCTTCTGCGTCTTCCCTGTAACTTTCCGTATCTGGTAAGCAGAGCGCGGCAGTTCGTCAAAGATTTCCACCTTGGGAGCAATTATTTGTTATCTTGACGCTGTGTGTTCATATACCGGATCTATCGATGGCTTATGCGATTCACGTGCAGAGCATAGCTTACCATCGACTTCTTTTGGCCACGGAAATTAAACTTATCTTTCGAAGGCTCGATTTGAGTGTTCGATTATGGATGAGAGAGAAAGATATCTTATTAAGGACAATATCTGGTGGCTTCTATAGATTGTTTTGTAAGAAGAAAGTTGTTTTTTACTTATTATCGTTTATCATAGAAATTACCTCTATAAGCACTTCGAAGTGTACGTGAGTGAATGTGTGCGTGCGCGCGTGCTGTGTATACATACGCACACTTTCGGTAAAGAAGATTGTTAGAATCTCGATTTAGAGTTATGTAATGTTCAACAATTGACGGTGAAAATAAAGGTTTATACTTTTAAATAGATTTCGGTGCATTCGCGATAGTTTTATTAATTATTGTAACATAAGAGAAAGGATCATTCCATGAATTTTTTGTGTTGAATCCAAGAAAAGTAAGGTTGTAATTTGTTTAATGACACAGTATATAGTCATAGTTATTAAGTATAGTGCATTATAGTTCGATAATACTAACTTTAAGTCTTATAATGATATGCGCCAACTGGAGCGTGTAAATAGTTAAGAGACCTCGATTATGCTGCAGGTATGTTTGAAATGTGCATATGAAACGAGTTCATACTACCGATGCATGAAGCGTGAAAGCATGTTCATCATTTATTGACCAGTAGTAATTTCTTAAATTCCGACTTTATGTACTATACCCAGTAGCTTCTAATAATGTATTTTACTTTATTTGGAGCGTATATACAGTACAAGATGTTTCGATCTATGTTAGCGCCACATTAACTCTGCACTATGTAATTAGCCTCTGGATTGACTACAAGATTTATTAATTATGAATCTGTAGTAGCAAGAAGTGTTATTTTTTATTTTCATTTGAACATAGAACTATATCTGCATATATGAAAACAGCAAAGCTGTCCTCATGTTCTTGATCAGCTATAGAATTTCATATATACTACTGTGGTACTTATATCATGCTCGATAACCGGTTCAAATTCGGAATGCTAATTAAGCAGCGAAGTCTTTTTGTTAGATCCTTGTTCGTTAGATAATCTGGATAATTCGAAGTAACAAAATTGTATATGATTTGGTTAAGATAGCAGCAGGGCAAGATTTACTTGACTCGAAACCGCCTCTGGGTATCCAATCCGCCACGGTAAGTAAAGCTTTGATGAGAACGGAGTGCAGACAGATCCTGATTGGTCTATACATCAAAGTGGAATAGGTACTGGAATTACATCTTCTGAGCAGTACAGAGATGAAGCTCTTTAAGGCCACAATTGATAACAAGTCATGGAATACTAAACTACTACCAGTAGAAAAGAGATTTTAGTAATATATTCATATAAAGCAATGCATTCTCGATTGATAAAGGAGTGTGTATGCGAATATCCAATCGTTAATTATAAGAAGTAAGCTATAAGTTGTTAATGACGTAATGGAGTTAGGTATAGTGACGAATCACTAGCAAGACATATAGAAAGAGTAGTAAATAGCGGAAAAGCTAAGTTGGAGTAGTAGCAGTATGACGAACTTAACTGTCCAAATATTTTTATTTAAAAAAATATAATAATAACTCAATTTTGATTATCTTTTAAACCTTATAGCGTATTGATATAAAAAAAATTGATTTATATAACTATTTGTGCTTTGGTATCACACGTCAACATAATTTTTAAATCACATAATTTATCAATAATAATTCTTATTACAAAGAAGTAGCACGCAGAACCCAATATTCGCCAAATCAGAAAGTCCATTATCTTTCACTTGAAGAAATGTTTTCTAAATACTGAAAAATATCACATCTGTCGTCGGCAATTTTTAACTTTGCTGTGACAAGTAACCGCCATGCACCTACAATTTCATTAGTGTCGAATGCGGAGATATTAACTTTTCGAACGCTCATCCGCGGTGTCCCCACAAGGTTCGGGCACACCATACCCCAGCTCCTCGAGTTTGAAAGTTGGTGTTACTACGAGAAAAGTCGAGTCGCTTCTCACGGTCATAATTTTTAGCCGAGCCGCTCGTAAATCCCCTCAAAAATAAGCAAATAATAGTCTAGTCACGGAGGATTTCCCTCCCTTAAGGGCCTTCGTGAATAAATCAAGCTCACACTTCCCGACATTATAAATACTCATTTGGCTGGGTATATGACAAACCAGCCAAACTCTCTCACAAGCTTTGGCTGCGATTTTCACGATATTTAGTGAAACTATCCAAATTTATAGATTGTAAGTGAAAACAGAAGAAATGAATAAAGCGTTTATATCTTGAATAAACAAAATCATTAAATTTCGAAAAATTATGAATTAGATGAATTATATTGTTACGAATAGAAAGGACTCAACAGCGCGATATAAAAAAAAATAAATACGCAAATATTTTCATAGAGTTTACGTAATTTAAACGAAAATCGTAATGGAAAGAAAACATGTGAATTTAGTTAATAAAGCGCCAGTCCTGGACTCGCAGTGTTTTACGCCGTTGCGATAGCAGGACGCATTCCGATGTACATTATGAACAATGAACATCTGAGGTTGAGATAAGTAAATATTACACAATAGTTATTTAATATTTTAGTTTAACGCATATTTTGAATTATATTTGGGCAACATTATAAACTACTTATATCAATCCGTATGGTGATGTTCACATAGCCATAAGCTTAGAAAGATATAAAGGAATTATTGAAAATCGAATCGTTCAATCTATATTTTCAACGTTTCTTCTAGAAATTTGAATGTTTATATATGCCACCTGCGGTTTCTGATTTATACAAAATTCAATATTTATTTAAAGTACATGAGTAATATGTGAAAAATGAAAATAGATAAGAAAACCAGCTCTGCATTTGAAATTTGTTTTGTATACAAACTATAATTGTATGGCACAACTGATAGAAATCGCTGGTTGAAATATGTCGTTTGTATCACTAATATTTATATAAACAATTCAAATTAAACTTATGCAAAACTGCTTAAATTGTCATAATGTAAATTTAATTTATTTGCTTGAGTCAAAATACTCAGTAAACTATTCAAACTATGCAGTTCAGAACTTTTGAACTAAATATGAATAATAAATCAACTGTTTTAAACTGAAGCATATAAAATTATACTCAATAATTTAAATGATAAATTTATTTTTTATGAAAAATATTTGCTGTGTATTCTAATGATAATGATAATTAGCACGTCACTGACCCCATACGGTGTAAACTGGTTGAAAAAACAGCATTGAAGACAGACAGGGTGACTTTGTAGCACTGTCATATTTTCACTACATTATGAAATTTATCATATAATTTTGTGATTAAAATAAATATATATATATATATGCCATACGTATCATAAATATGTCATATCATATATGTAATACATGTTATGCAAGTTAGAAGCTTCACGTCTAATGAGCAAAATTGAGAGCAAAAAGGATTATCACAAACTCTATTTTCTATGCATGAAACTAAATAAAATCACTTTAATGAGATTGAAATTGAGAGTCAAACATACTCGGTATGCGCTTTTGGTTCAGTCGGTACTATTAAGCTGAGCTGAGTGTAGGCAACTCTTGATTTTTGTATTATATATGTTAATATACAGTTTTCCAAAAATGAATTAATTTAATTAAATTTTTGAAACTTAATTGACTTATTAACTATCAAAATTGATTGATCTTCTATTAGGAAAAAGAAAAAATTCTACATACCAACATCGTTTAAGTGTATGGTCATATATCCATAAATAAATAATTTCTTTTAAACAAAAATAGCTCTTTGTACATTTAGATTAAAAAAAATGTACATGAGTAAAATAAGGAAGAACGATAGAGAAGAAAAAAACGACCCTTAGACAAATTGGAACTTATAGTCGTGCGCGTAACCAATGCTATGTAAGTGCGACTTACGCAACAAGTCTGTAACCCTCTCATAATTCACTTCACTCGAAAAATCGCTCGGAATCAGGGGACACCATTCGCGGGTCCGCACTCAGATGCGGGTGAATCTTTTACACGACTTTTCACTTAGTCTAAAAAACGAGTTTCGAAAAAGCTATCCCTCTATTTACTGATTTTTTAAAAGTGCGCATGCGGTCGAGTTCTGCCTCAACCCTAGCCACAACGAGTACGGCGACCGCACACACCGATCGTTGGTTTTGCGTGGCCGTGCGGCTCTTTATCAGGACCTTCTGTCGTCCACGTAAATTAACAATGCGCACTGGCACAGGTGGGATTCTCGTCCCAGGTGGCGCCCCAGAGTGGAAAGTTTTAAAAGGATAGCTTGGCGCGGGAAGCGCTTCTTTTCTTGTTGCAAGGGTCGGCGAGCCGGAGAACTAAGTTCCAACTGCTTTCTGGTTTTCTTGACTTTCGAGGTTCTTCGTTTTTTTCAGCTTCTGGGAGATTGTCGTGTAGGCGTCCGCGAGGGATCATTAGAGAAATGGTAGCGCTGGATTATTTATTTACCGATGCTTTGTTTCGCTCCTGCTAAAGCACTCTTTCGAGTTCTCGTTTGTAAATTGTACATAAGCTCATTTTTTCTAAGAAAACTCGTACTGTTTGGTTCTACTACACTGGATCTTTTCAAGTATAATGATGCTGCTCGTCACTAATTTGTAAAATTTCTTTTGCTTTGAAGCGATTGTAGTAAAAATAGATAGATTAATAAAATGAAAAAATAACTTAATTATTTGATAAAGCTTTAAATGATTTTAATTTAATTAAATTAAAACTTTAAATTGATACCTATTTTGTAGTCTGAAAATTAAGAATAATTTAACTGTTGGTTAAGCTTGCAGAAAGATTGGCAATAAAAAAAATATGTTTTTATTAGGAGCACTATTGTAATAAATTATATAAGAGCACTTTTGAAGGTATCTGAATAATATATGACCAATACTACAAAAACAATTATTCATTCTTAAATGTTTTTGGGTCTGAATATCATAATAATTTTTATGGCATTTAACTGTTTTTTATCAAATATTCTAAACCAATGAAAAATGTTCTCGTTCAGAGTCTGCGGAAACGAACGTACGACTTCACAAAAAACTGCGTAAATTTCAGTATTAACCCTATATCACACATATTTCATTCGGTCCAAGCGAAAATGCCCAGCCCCAAAGCCAATCCTGATTTAGAAGTTTAGCGGCCCGCAGCATCGAGCGCTAATAAATCGCGCTTACGAAAACAAATCCCCTCCAGCGGTAAATGAAATATACAGTCGAGGATGAAACTTTAAAAACATCCCTCTAAAAAAGTGCAAAAAAAATGTCTCGTCGAGTCGCGAGGCATGAAACTGTACCTACTACTCACCAGGTGTTCAGCAAACTTTCACGGGCTAACAACGCTTCTAATAAAACCTCTCGAATTCGGGCTTTCGAAATCGACAGTCAAAATTAACAAGCCGGACAGGCGGGCTGCCCCCGTAAATATCGAGGCGCGTCCCTTGCACGTCGCCCGGCGGACTGGAAACGCCCCTTCTATAAATCACCGGAATTTTATTCTCTACGATTTTACACTGAATGGGATGCATGTGCACCCATAGGCGAATATTACGGGAGAAAGTTTTCGGTTGGGATTCCGCCAAGCTGGTATTACCGGCCGAGTGAGAGCAGAAAGAATGAAGCAAAGAAATTTTAGCTGGAGCTCTCTATTTTATTTTTAGTTTTCATGGCATGAAAGATATTTTAAGCTCTCGTGGATCAGAGTATTAGATAGCTTAAGTTTTAGAATCTGCATATATGATTCTTATTTCCTAATAGGCTTTAGATATTAGTAAATCAGTTTCTAAAAATTAAAGAAAATTTTTATAAACTCTGTAGTAAATAAATTACCCAAAAATGACTCCTTAACCAGTTATTGATTTTCAAATCTATTTGACAATTTATTTCTACCATAATTATTAAAATTCTTAAAAAATATAATAAAAGTGATTAAGTAACAATTAATATTATGCAATAATTCATAAATCCGAGCAGTGTGTGTTCTAGAAAATTTTTTTGGAGCTCTTTATAATCAATGCTCCTTACCACTGTAGGAATGGAGAATGAGCATTGAAAAAATTTACGTCTACTTTGCAGGCAATACATTTCGTCTGACGAATAAATCTCGTGAGAGTCGCGATGGACTATAAGAGGCACCGGTTTGGCTAAAAAGAGGCCAGTCCACGAGTGCTTAAACCTAGGTGCAGCGCTACTTAGGGTCGGTACGCAATAAAGTGCCTGAGTGCGTCCTCGGTAAGTTTGGCTTGCAGCAATTTCGCGCCGCGCAACAGCTTTTACAAGACCAACGTCTCTGATCACAAACCGCTGATGTGCCTCAACAAGTAAGTTTACCGATTACCGTATCTGTTGAGACTTCCATCTTAACCGCAGTTGACGATTAACTTATAGTAGGGATGAGCCAAACAAAGCTGGTCTGCGACTTGTATGATGAGTATTTAGGATTATTGAAATAATAGTATTAATTAAGTCCCGTAATTTTAGACGAATTTGCTAGTATTAGAAATTAAATAAAATGCAAGTTAGTTTTTGGCCATTTCAATGATGAAAAACGTTCAACATTTAACATTTTTTATGTCTTTTAGCCTTTATATACTAAATTAAATGTTCTTTTAATTTTTTTATAACATTTATATATTAGATTTAATTTTGTTACGTGGATTAATAAATTACATAGTCTAGCATTTAATCCAATTTACTTTGCCGTGTAAAAAAAGAGGAAAGTAACGTTGTTTTAATAACGACATTACTCTTGAATGCTGCGGTAATGATTAATAAATGGTTAACTACATAGTAACTTGAGACATAATAGTATAAACATAACCTAATAAAAAATGAAAATGTTCTTTTATATTTCATTTTCATTATTGCGGTTGCCCATTTACTTAGCACAGGAAACCTATAAAGCCTTACGCCGCAATATCATAAGTATTTGATTGCATAATGAAACTATAACTTTAATATGTAAATATGACGCTTAAATTTAGATCATTAAAAAAACATTGTTTTAAAAATCAGAAAGAATTATTCATAAATTCGATAATCCATATGATTAACCTCGCTCTGAAGTAACATATGTATTTAATGATGAATTTAATTCAAATCAAGTGTCAATTAGATATTTTTTTTTATACCAATTTTATCGTAAGTATTGCTCGTTTACCTAGATCAGTACCGAGAGCATACCTTATACTAGAAGCAGCTGGTTGTATGTAAGATACTATTATCTAACGTATACTTTTAACGAAAGAGATTAGAGAATGTTTGAAGATATTATATAAACTGTTCTTCAATATTTACTTGCTAGTTTCACCAGGTATTGTAGGCGTGTACTCACAGGAAGTACGCGTGTATACCCAGTAATGTATTCACTCGCGCGCGCTAGTTCCCGTGTGTACTGCACTCGGCTGAATTCTAAAGTTGGTAAATCTGGGAGATGCACGACTTTGAACCAATCGAGGGGGTAAATCTCCGCCTGGGCTTGGGAATGTATAGCGACACCGCGATAGAGCCCAAGCATTCTTACGTGCGATTGAACGGCTGTTCAATGATCCTCAACGAACATCTCCGAAAATTGCACTAATAGCCCCCTATTGAATTTCGCTTTGGCTCGAGATTTACACGTGAATTTTTCTATCTGCTTTATGTCCGTCGAGAGAAATACGAATTCCGCGTAATGCTTTACTCTCTTGCAAATTTATTTTCCCATACCAAGTAGACGTTTTATATACAACCGTGCATCTAAATATAGTGATACTCTGCATACACAAGAACCACATTTATTATTTCATTCTATGCTACAAAAATTTAAGAAAATAAAAGATCCTGTAAATAATGGAATTGTACGTTTGGGAAATAGATAACTCATATATTTTGTTTATGATATTTAAAATGAATAAATATTTTATATTAAAATACCATTAATTATATTATTGTTATTTTTAATTTGTATGCCCCGGAATAGTACTTATATTACTATCTATTTGATAAAGCTTTATTATACAGTTTTTCTATTTTTTGCATTTAAAATTAATATTCACTATAAATTCACAGAATAATAACAATAATAGATTCACAGAAAATAACTACTTTAATAAACCAAACAAATTATTCTAAATTCATTTCAACAATACAACTTGCAAAATCTGTACTATCAAATATACGAATATCCTCTACCAAATATACAATTGACCGAGTCACGAGGATTCACAGAAACCTCCCTTTCAACATTTGGAACACTATACGCGCATATTGAGCAGTGTAACGGATTATATGAATATCCGCAAATTTGACTTGCATGAAGGAGAAAATCATTCCTCAACTCAGGAGTGTATTTGGTAATTAAGAAATTAGCGGCGCTTTAATATTAAGATAGGGGAAAACTCACTTGTGCCATCGAAATGTAGGAAGGACGAAAGCAGCTTTCCGCTGACGATGCACTACATAAATATTCCGTATGCTATGCGGGGCGGGTGTACATCCCTCTCGATCTGTATTATGGAAGCGTGAGATTACTCGTATAAAGGAAGATTCCAGCCTGCGGGGAGGCTTGCTACAGATCCAAATATGCCACGATTAGTTCCTGTTGGATTTATGACTGATGCAATTTATGCCCGTGGGATTTATTTCTCTTTTAATGAGAACAGATAGGGAGATAAGTGGAGAAGCAGAGGTTTACATCGGCCGAGCGGTTATTTGGAAAATTCGATTAGTCGAGAGTGGGAACGAATTTTATTACGCCGTACGGTTGACGAGGATTGTAGCTTGTCATCGATAAAAATCTTTTGGAATAAACAGTTTAAGTTTTGATTACTGTTTTTATTGGAGTTTCCTAACGGTACATTTCTTATTAGAATATTTTATAATCTTTAAAATGCGTAAGAGGCTGTTTAGATTATGTAAAGAGTTTGATTTTTAGTTTCTCAGTCATTAAAATGTACCAAAGAAGAGTGATACTTGATACTTATATATTTATGTTCTTAAATTAATTAGTTACATTATCTAAATTGTATTTTGTCTCGAATCTATCTATTGTACGCGTCAGTGAGACTTTCATAGCCAAACTCTACCGTAGACGCGCTGTCGTAATATTGCGCAGGACACTACTACAGTACTGCGAGAACTACAAAAACAATGTACGAGCGTACTTTTTGCTTTTTTTCTTTCAAGTGAGTTATTTATACGTCAGCAAGTTTTAAAATTTAACAATATATGTTAAATTGACTTCAACTCGCACTTATTTTAATGATATGATATTAAATTTACGATAAACTTCGAAATGAAACTTTTTTCCCATTATTCATAAAATTACTTGTTATTCTAACCATAATTTTTTAAATTATAATACTACTGGAATTTAAAGAAATTACTGTAACATTTTTTATGCAATATTTTTAGAATATTTTAATTCAAATTCAATAATTAGTTTTAAAAATTAATTTCACATTTTTGATTCTCAAATAGCCTTAATGTTAATGAATATTAATTACATGTTAATGAATAACATGTTAATGGATAAAAATTAATCTCTAAATAGATTGTCTTCGATGTAAGTTCTAAAGCTATTTTGGAAATTTTGAGTTTATGATAAAATCTACTCGGTATATAAATAGATTTTTAAGAAATTGTTTTCAACTAGCCGAAGCAATACTAGTTATTAATTTATGCATTACAAACTTTTTGAGCTATTTTATTTTAAATGTTTTTTCTAGCGTCCTTTTGTTAAAACTAAAATGTAAAGTTGTTTCATAAATAGATTTTAAATAGGTTCTTACAATAAAAGTTTCATCAATTTAATGATCACTAAAACCCAATGAATTCAAATGATATGTGAACTTAAGATATTTCTTTGTTTATTTCAAACCAAATAAGGTGATATGCTTGTATCGAGGGGCTACTGGAAACGATCTCGGATAAAACTGGGACGCAGTTTGGCGAAACAGCAAACAAACACCGGGATAAACTTTCACCATTTTCTGTTTATAAGGGCTCAAGTTTTTTCTGATAAGAGATATCTCTCGTTCTCTTTCTACCCTGTTCTTATATATTTTCTCCTTATGCCAGTGCACTCAAACCCGATCAAGATGAAGCAACTCGCACGCACTATTTTATTTGATGTTGCTACCAATATGATTCTTTCGGTTTTCATTCTTATTCATTTATTTTCGTCGTTATTTTTTAGTTTCCTAGATCAAAATAGATGTAGGCTCATTAAAAAGACAATAAAAATTTATATATAATATTAGCAGTAAATAAGGTAAAGTTATATCATTTGTAATAAAGATTTTTCAAACCAATACATTTTCAAGTGTATATACAATTTCTAGATCCTATGCTTGTTACTGCGAATTGTAGGTAACGGTATGTATTTTTTCCGATGAACGAGGTATCATATTTTGCATGTACCTTATAATTTCGTGCAAATTAGAAAAAATAGTTGAATATTGAAATATCGAAGAGCTAAAAATCAATGCTTCAAAGCGGGTCAGATTCAAAGAGTAACCTTATACTTTTTGAAAAAGGAAGTTCGTTTTACCCCGTATATTCCTGCAATATTATTTTTCACATAATATGTATAATAAAATACATAACTATGCATTGTGTTTGAAAATACAAATAATCTCGGTGCTGTTGAGATTTTATCAATCGTTTGAATAGAATTAAGTCTTAAAAATCTTAAAACGAAACTTAAAAAATTACTTTTATTAGTCAGTTATTTAGCTCGAATTCTCTTTGGCTCTAATTCACCTTCTCTGTCCCCGGCTCTTTGTCTATCTCCATCTCTCCTACTTACCGACCTCCAAAGAGCGATTAGTTTCGACACTGGACCTCGCGGCATTCCGGCCCGCATTCCTCGTGCCCAAAATTTCTACCCTTGCTACTCAAACGGCGTCGCTGCACCGGAGCGGCGACCGCAAGGAAGCGCGCGTGGCCAAGATAGGTTTGCGATCCCGTTTTACGTCCGAATAAGCCGATGTCTAGTGTTGCGTGGCGCCGCCGCGATAAACGGAGAAAGAATAAGACGAGGCGCAATTACTGTGGATCTCGGGTAGCTGCGGCTCGCTCGAGATTAAGCGGCGCAATCGGGATTTCTGTGGGCCGCGACGCGCATGCCGGTTTGACTTTGTTTTGCACGACCCAGGCAACCGTTATCTAGCAGTCTTTTTGCCGGGAAATCGGTTACTCGGATTAAAGAAAGCCTTCCTTTTGCAGCCGTTTGATATTTAACTGTTTTTTCTTCCCGTTCATGTGGTAGTGGTCGCGTGACAATTTTGCTTACTAGGACTCTTTCAAAGAAAGTACGAATATAGAGCATACGAAATAATTGAATACAAAATTGGATTGGAATTTTGATAATTTAAAGTAATACTTATTGTTAATGTTTTACCGAAATTATAGGATTTAATTTGCATAAATTTTAAGCGGTAATTCGCCTCAGTCACCCTGATGCACTAGCGTGAATGATCTATACCTACAAGTAGTACAAATCGTGATTTGTCAGACGAGGACGTCAACTACAGACTAGAAGCGGTCTATTTGGCAGTCGACACGTCAAAGGCTGTTTTATTCCGGATACATATTTATCAAGTATTCGAGTCCGTAAGCAAATTCACAGAGGCGTCGCTCGCGCCCGGAAGATCGAATTGGGCGCGCGAACCTCCGACGCGCGTCCCCCCGCGACAACAAAACTATTCGTCAATCGCGGGGATCCGGGGCCGAGTCCTCGGGCCCCTCCCACGCGTATTTTTCAAGAAGAGTGCGCAGCTATGGCCATCGGTGGGACAGGGCGGGCCGCGCGCACCCGCACCAGGCGGACATTTCTCAGTCGAATGGCTCGTACTCGGCTTGTAAAATCGTCGGCGCGTGGAGGTCAGGCTCGAGCTCAACCCGGCATAAATCCTTCATCATCGCGCCCCAGCGGAGCGCCGGCCAGGAACAGGGCCGCAGCCGACGGCCCAAGATAAAGAGAGGGACTCGAAAGGGCTTACCGGCCTTTGAAAAACTTTAATCCGGCCGAGCCCCAAGTCGGTCGAGGCACCCCCTGAGAAATGTGTAATCCGTCCTCGTTTTCGGTGCGGTTCGCGAATCGGAGACTTTGATCGCTGGCGAAATATCGGGGGACAAAAGTCTCCCATGATACCTCGTGCCCTACATAAATATAACGCGTCAGTTACCCGCGCAGTGCAAAACTCTAAGAAGGAAGCGACGTTTGTGATTCAAGATAATGCTTTTAGGTGAAGGGAGGATCGGTTTAATTTTGTCAAATGTTCCTTTTGAACTAGAATTAATCGCAGGTAATCAAAAAGTAGTTACAAAGTCGAGTTTCCATGTTGAGGCAAAGTAATAAATAATTTGAATTTACATCGCCGAAGAGAAAAGTCGTTAGGGTGCAACGGAGCGAGACGTGCTCACTCAACTTCGTGACTCGCCTATACTTCACCAAAAAGCAACAATCGCACGCGAATAGTCGTGATGTTGCAGGAATCGTCACGAGGTCGCCGTCGAAAAGACGGTCGACCGCTGCAGTGTGTGTGAGCGTCTCGACGTCCTATGATAGCTCGCAAGCTGTAGAGCCCTAGCCCAGTGCGGTACTAGAGAGAGATGGAAAACCGCGTATGCGTCGAGAGGCGCGACGTCGACGATTCTTCGCAGTTTTCTAGAACCTCTCTTGCAAGATTGTAGCTCTGCGCATTTGACAAGCGGATTGTGTCGATCGAGGATCGATATCATACCGATTAGTCTAATAATTCTCGAGCGTCATGCTCGCTTGTATAATACTTATAAAGAACTTTTTATGCCTTCGGGTCTTTCCTCTAACGAGCCGATAAATTGAAAATAATCGTTGGATGAAAAAATGTGGTTCGTTTTATCTGGACTTTCCTTTCAATTTATTTTTAAAAAATAAAAATGCTTGGTCTTCACGTTCAAGATCATGCCACGGAACACGACGCATCCATATTTTTCCGGAAAATGAATTATTTAAAAAAATATCCTTTATCTCTGAAAAATCATAAAAATTTGATATTCATGCAAAGGAAATTTTTCAAAAAAACATTAATCAGTCTTGACACAAAAATAGTAGCTTATTAGTCAATGCTGCAAACCGAAAAGCTCTCGGAATATCACAGACATTGGTTCTGTAGCTAACAGTGAATGCCCAATGCGAGGGTTGCGCATTTGACTCCTGGATGTAAATTTTGCCCTTTGAGCCGACCCAAGCTCTATAGGAGGTCTCCGCCTAATTTTATTGGATCGACGCAGCGCAAAACCACGAGAGTCGATGCCCTTCGGGGCCGGCGAGGCCGTCCAAGAAGAAAGGTCGAAAAAGGGTTGGAATGGACTAAAAGAGTGGGTGCGGCCGATGGGCGGCTCAAGTGGCGAAGGGTGAGCGAAGAGTGTCCGAGTATCAAAGAGGTGTCGGCCGGGGAAGGAAGAGCTGTTATTGGAGATAAAGTGAGCGTTTCCGTGAAATTCGAGAAGACTGAAAGGAGCGAGTTGGTTTTATGCCGTCCGAGCCGTAAAATTCCTGCGCCGAGGCGTTTGTCAGATTGAGGGCTATAGATAAAGTTTTGCTTTTAATTCGCCCGGTAGCTTTACAGGGTTTATTACGGAATAATCTTCGGGGCGTAAAACTGCAGCGTTTCCGTTAGCGCGAGCCTTTTTCAACTTCTCAGGCGATTATGATGCTTTCGCACAAGTTTTAAGGCGCGAGATAATTTGTTTCGCGCTCTTGTCTTTTACGCCCTGCATCTCGCCCTATTTACATCTGGCACAAGAATACTTAATGGGCGAATAAAGAAAATGCGAACGAGGTTGGCAAGTAGCTCGCTTTTACACCGCGCCAATATAAATATTCATTGTACAATTTCGCCCCGAAGATGGGCTTGAACAACGTTCAAGCTCCCTCGCTGCAGCCATTTCGAATATTCTACTAACGCGATAGCATTCCTATGGAGCGCGTGCACGAGCCAGGCTCCCAGCCGATCCGGACAAATCACGCTTAACGAAGGTACTAGCCGGCGAAAACTCCCTGCCCGGGCCTCGATCAATCCACCCTCGTAAATCGGCGGAGGCGAATACGTAAACACGCGGGCGCGCAAAGTGGGTCAAGCGGCGTAACGGGCCCTACTTCACTTTTAGCGCCGACTAATCAGCGCGGGCCGCGCATAACTCCCCCACATATTTTCAGCAAGATTTACGAGGCGCCGACTCCCCATCCCAAGTGGATGCAGCCAGGGGCTGAGGGACGCGCCGGCCGAGGACGGGCCGCTCGAGGGCGCGGAGGGGAAAAATTAAAATAGATAAAAAGCTAGTGGGGCGCGGGGGGAGAGGAGAGAAACTGCAAGCTCGGTCCAAGGAAGAGAGGAGCTTTCACTTAGTAGATTGAACCCGGGGAAAGTTCCCCTCGCTCCGACCTGTATAAGCTTTAGCCCGGCGCGCGCCCGCGTCCCACCCAATCTCCGTACTCTCGGGCGCCCGGTGAAAGGCCAAAAGCTCATAGGCGTCGTCGCCGCCGCCGATAAAATCGCCCGAGATTCGCAAGAGCCTCGGGGACTGTGGGGATGACCCGAATACCGGAGACAGTCAACTTTGACGTAACCTTCTTAGCCTTTGTCGCGATCGGCCCCCACCCCGCGGCGCCATCTTTTTATTTCTACAGCGCGACTCGGACCCTATCTGCATTCTTCCGACGAGCCGATCAATTCGATTCCCAGGCAGATCGAGCGGGTTACCGGCTCCTCTCCCCCTTGCTCCCTCGCACCCCGCCGTCCCTGCACCTCCAGCCTTCTTTAATCGCGTTTCTTTGACTGCTATGCGCTGCGCCCTGCGCCGAGAGGATAAAATTACGCCCGCCGGCGAACTGACCCCGAATGTAAATGTAATGAGATACACGCGCCACTGGTCGGTTTTTATCTCTCCCAGACGCTTTTCTCACTCTCCTCTCGAACGTATCTTTGGAAATATCACTGTCGACGCTAAGGGAGCGCCGAGGGAGAGGAGGCAGAGGGAGGGTACAAAGAGAGGTCGAAGCTATTTAATTACATTAAGAGGAAATGCGAGGTCTCGAGATAAGAGCAGGGCACTGAAATTCGCGAGAGCGCCGCGGAAAATTTTAATGCAACATTATTGCAGTCCGTACTGGGCTTCTTGTCTATAAGAGATTCGATTTTTTTGAGAGCCGCATGCTTCACTAGTGGACCACAACTTGCTTTCTACAAGGCCCACGAAGAGATTCCAGTTTTATACTGTGGTTTATCAATGAGTGACATCGGGATATTAATTTAATGTGGATATTAGTATTACTGTATGCGCCGGTGATAGCTCGGCTCTTGTTATGTGACAGTCGAGCCCATATTTATTCGAAAAGGATACTAAGCGCAACAGTGTACGCTAGCTCGTATGCTGTATATTTCGACAAATATTAATTTGAATATTGTCTACTATAATTATATTTAGTTCTTGCGAATTCTCGCTTTCAATATGTGCTTCAATGATACATGAGTGACAAAATACTCTGAATAGCTATAGTTAAATTTTCATTAACCTAGAAGTATCGAGTTTTTAGAATGGAATTCATATTTTATCAGAATATAAGTAAAAGATTTAATTTTATTAATTTAACACTCAGCTTCTTGCACACGCGCGTTATAAAGAATGGATTCATTTGACCCTGATGCAGTAATTACATTTACTAAAACGTACAAACTATAGAGTATTGATATAATGTTATTTTTAATTAAGCATATAATATAAAGATTGACACTGATTATTCAAAAATATTTAAAAAAATATTGTGATGACACGCGGTCAACATGTTATCGCTACAATTAAAAAAGTAAGATAATTCGAGAGTAAGATAATTTGTAGATCATTATTAAAATAAAACTTTAATAGTACAAAGAAAGAACGGATTGTACACTTTAAGTAAAAAAAGTACTTCAATCGCGATCATTAAAACTTTGTATAATTTATTCATCTCGAAATTGCGAGGCTTATTATACTATGTAGCTCAGGTAAATACTATTTGTCAACGAGAAAAGGTTATTTCATTGAGCATACAACGCCGGAATTCCTAATGTCCTAAAACGCACGTTGGCGACTGCTCGACCTATTTTCAAGTCCTACAAACACGTACAAGGTCGAATGGGCGAATCCTTGACGAATTCTTCAATTAATTTTAATCTAGACGCTCACCTTTTGTCATCCATGTTCCGGGCTCCCGAATCTTCTGCGTTAATATCGCGGCTTCCATCTTGATTATTGCTCAAGGTGCGTATCAAAACGCGGCGGCCCTTTTTGTTCGAACTTCAATCTCGGCGCGGTGGCACTTAAGCTTCCGCCAACGGAGCTTTCGCGTAAAGCGGGCGCTTGTATTATGCCCCCGAAATCGCGGTCCATTAAGAGGGCGAACAGAAGCCGCCTCGTTATCGCGCACAATCAAGGTCTCTTCGCCCCCGGCCAGGCGCCATAGTCCATTGTGGGAAAATCCGAGGCTCCGAGGCCCGCGCAAAAGTGTTTAATTAAGTCGCGGGCGTAATCGAAAGCCCATTCCGAGCGGTTCGCGGGCGAAACAAGGATCGTCTCAGGCGTCCCATGCCAGGAAACTCATTTTTTCACCGGGCGGATGGAGGCGGAGCGCGCCGACAATCTTAGCCACTCGCTGCGTCGTTCGGCTCAAATGAAATTCCTACCGGGCGGGACCCGCGCCTCCCGCGGTAGGCGCATTCTCCCGCCAACTGTTCTCATTTGCCTGGCTGCGCGCCCGGAAAAAGAAAGTTGGCGCTGTACCCGGCACAACTTCTTCTGATATCGGGCGCGCGTAAGATCCGAATGTACGAGACGGATGAGGGCGTCGCCCTCGTCCCCTTCCGGATCACTGCCCCCTGGGCGATCCTCGTTTCCGGTTATTAGAGACCGCTCACACCGTGGGTTGAGTCCCGAGGCCAAGGAAAAACTCCCGAGCAGCGTCGTCTGTCATTGTGCCGGGCAATTATCGCGGGGCCGCGCCGCGCTTCTATTAGCACCCGCTTCTTTCCACCCGCGGACCAAATCCTCGCCGGCAGAGAATAATGGATCGGTGCGGGGCCGGCCGGATTGCAGGAGGTCCGAAGTATAATTGAAGTCGGCATTGTGCGAATTATAGACGCGGCCCGGGCCGCGTAATTAAATGATGGGGAGGGCTGATGGACCAGTGGTCCGATTGATTGATGGCTCGCCCGCGCCGCCGGGGATGATTTCCGGGAAAAGATAGCGCGCACCGCTGCCGGCTCGCTCGTACAAGCTGCGCTCCCTGAATTTCGATGAGAAGCTAAATTATTCATGATGAATTTGCCGCTCATTAAACATAGACGATAATATTACTTGAAATTGTCCCATAGATTCCTATTAATATTTATGCGGGCCTAATTGTTTGATGTCAGACTGCACTCGGTGCGCGAAACACAAGATTTTTATCAAAGCTGCGGTTCAACGTTCCAATCGTGAAAAGTGTTTCGACGCGTCCGTAACGCACGCGCGAGAGGCTAAAATCCAACAAAGTCAGAGAAAAGGAGGAAAACAAATGGGTGCTGTAGTTATGAAGAACCGCTTCAAGAATTGGCCAATCCTTAATCGGCGAGGCGAGGCGAGGTGAGCGAATGTGCCAGTGGGGGAATGAAAGTATTACGGGGGCAGATCCGTGGATCGAGAAAATGGAATGGAGAAAAAGAAAGCAGAGAGCCGAACGGGGAGCATCCGGCAATCAAGCCCTGGCGAGTCGCGCACTCCGAGGCGCGAAATTTCCAATAAGTTATTGTTATGCATTTCTCGGGCGCTCGGCTGCAGGATCCGCCGGGCCGAAAAAAGCTCGGCCCTTGCCCCTCTATCCGATTGTGATTTAGCGCGTATCTCGGGGCGTTTATTGCCGCGGCAATTCATAATTCTTACGGACGGCGCGCTCGCGCTCAAGACTCGGGGGTAAAATTAAATTTTGCGAAATATGATACAGGCAATTTATGGCCGGTCGCGCATAATTCTTCCAGTCGGTCCATTTGCCCTTTTGAAAAAAATTCACCGCCCATTGCGGCGCCCCTGTATTTACGGCTGCGCGCGGATTTTTAGGCACACCTCGGGGACCGCGCCGACTTTCATAATTAAAGACCGGAGGTGCATTAAATGAGAATGGCCGCGGAAACTTGCCCGCGCGCCGGCAAGAATGCGATTAACGGCACTTTCTGGTCCTTCCTTTACCGTTGGCTTTACTGCGAGTAGCTTCGTAAGCCGTTGTAAATCCTTTCCGGGAGGCTGCATCATCGTCTACGTGAACGTCATGAGCGTTCGACGAGCGAATATTAATCGGCTTGCGTATCTTCTCGATGAGTGTTTTAATTAAAATTGATTTACGCGACATTTCAATTATAGGAAATACTCGAACTCCTCGTATTTGCACGGATATTAATGATTCATGAGAGGGCTCGCCACGTTTTAAAATAAAAGCGAATTAAAATTTCAGATGAAAAAATGTTTTGATTAAATTCAAATTTGATAAAGGCTAAAAGTGTGAAGATTTAATCTGTTCTGGTGCTCGTTACATTTTCAAATTTATGACTGAATTTTTCATCATTCCTCACTTTATGAAATGCCACCACATACACCGATCCTTCCTTGTTATTCTTGATTTTTTATACGGTTTAAAATATTAACCTTTCACATTTTATAATACTTCCAGTGCGTGAATATACAATAAGAATTTGTCATGAATATTTTACTCAGATATAGACTACATTTCATATTGTAAAGAGTGAACTGCTACATTCAAACGAAACCCAATACTACATAGATTTCAAATTCCAATACAAACTTTATTAAAATTGATTTCATAAAAAGTACATTATGGTTCAATACAGATCAATACAGCAAATAAAAATTCGGGTCTAGTTGAATGCAGTGTAGGGTCAATTGATCGCATTTTATTTCCAAATATTTCCATTTATATGTAAATGTTTCGTAGCAATTGGCGATTTCTTACAATAGTCGAATATTCCAAGAATTGTCACATGTAGCAATCGTAAATTTTTTGTTACAAAATAAGTTTTTTCATTATGAAAAGATCCTTCGCTAAAGTTTCACCTAGACCTAATGTTATGCTCGGTGTATTCAATTCAAACATGGTTCAAAATAAACAGTGCGAAACAAAAGGAAGAAATTTTGGAAGTGTCGAGAACTCTTATGTAATTCATATTTTGACTACAAATATTTGTATTGACTAAGCAAAAAGTTAATTAATGCAGCCTAAGGTCTCACGAGAGCAATGCCAATTCTGAAGTATCATTTTTTAATCAGATTCACACTGCTGGAGGTCGAAATGAGCGCATTAGCATCCGAGGCATGAGGCTATCGCTTTAATCACGCACGTTGGTAGGCTAAGAGCGCGAACGAGCTTCGAGCGTTCAGTATATGTTCAAGCGCCACAACGGGTGGGAAAATTACCCTTGCAGTAATGTCTTATAGCAAACGTGAATTAGCGCGAAAGAACGAATCTGTTCTACATGTTAAAATTTTGAATCAAAGTGAATACATTTAATAATTTTGTGGGTAAGCTAGAATAAATGTATAATATAAGGAAAAACTCAAAATTATTCTTGTTTATATACGATCAGCTTAATATACTTTATCTCTTGATAAAAGTTAAAAAATAGATTTTAATCTGTTTCTACATTTAAATATGTATACGTATATGTAATTTGTTTTTGGTTTTTCATATTATGAGCTCGGAAAGAAAAAAGCGTAGTTAAAATTGCTATTACTTGCGCTGCTTTGATGATCAAGTAATCTCATCGAAAAGACTATTTTTGGTGTAACGTGATATTAGACTAGATGTCTATGTATTTCAAACCTAGAAAACACGGTTAAAAAAACATGTATTATTACCTCGCTCAAAAATCAAAGGACCCTTTTTCGACTACCAACTAATGTCTGAAGCGTGCAATCGAAACCACGGGCAACAATTACAGGCATCGATAAAGGGAACACACTGTACTTCTCTCCCACTTTACGTTAATCCATTCGTACAATCCCTCCCATCGAGTTCATTACACATAGTTTATGTAAATTCGAGATCGCAGGCAATCTAGAAAAAACCAATGTCCAACACTGTTCGGTACTTGGTCTCACTTCTCCATAATTCCGATCCCGTGTGATTCCATCGGATAATGATAGAGTTCCGGTCTCTCTTTCGCTTCTGGATTATGATACGGTATGCTATATTGAAGTGTGTGGAATTGCTCGAGATTCCATGTGTACTTCATATACACTTGATCCATATGTACTTGACTTTTTTCAAAGAATGTAGAATTTTGTTTCGATACAACTGATGAATGATGCAACTAATGGATTACTTCTGCTTTTCTATGATTTTTCTGATGCACAACTATATTTCTCTCAAAATTGTAGGCATTGCAGGATTTTTTTACATAAAAGTTGCTGGTCGAGATTCTGATAAAAGATCCATTATAGAAATGTTTGCAATTAAACTTCAAAGTTTAGTAGAAGTCTTTTGTAACATATTTATTATCTTAATATTTTTTATAGACATCATCCTTTTCTGTAACATATTTTTTTATCTATAAAAATCATAGAATCTGTTCAGTTACTTTTAAAATTTATTAAATATAAATATTTTAAAATATTTAAATACAGTTTTTTACAACCATAGTCTATTGTTTGTTCATGCTTAATTAATTCTTTTCTCTATTATTTGATAAAAAATTAGATTTAGTTTTTATTATACCAATAATTTTATTAAAATAAGTAAATAAATTTAGATTAAGAGTATTTTTATATCTATTTTGTGGGTATCATTAAAAGCAACTTCATTAAACGTAATGTGTATTTGAATGAAAGTATTAGTTGCTATTAGTACTAGTTGGAAAGTACTAGTTGCATCAGGTTACATCTAAATAAGCGAGTTAGAAAATAAACGAATTAAAACTTAGTTCGCTTAGAGTAAGCGGATATAGATTGGGAGAATCCTTATTATTACGCTTGCGGAGTCATCAGAAGAAAAAACAGTTTTTTATTAAGGTCATTTCAACTGTAATGACTTTCTATGGTTACTTTACAGAGCTTTATTTTATTTGATACTGTCATTTCAATATATCTTCTTATTTGAAAGAACTACAGTGAAATATTAAATGCATAATGCTCTATATAAATATAATAACACGTTTCATCTCGTATGACTTTAAGCATGTACATTTTTAATATAAAAAGCTTTATCTCATAAATTAAACTAGATTTTTAAACTAGATTCAATAGTTAGATATTCGTTATTTGATATTTCAATATTATTGTTCGTGGAATAAAAGTTTCGAATAGTTAACTGACTAATAATATAATAATTTATTTTAATGCCTAAATAAAAAGGGAACTCTTAAAGAGTACAAGCAATTGCAAGTTAAAACTATGCCAAATGCATTTATTTCAAAGATAAATTCGTACTTGTGACATTATTAAAGAAGAGACTCGAAATCCAATCCCAAAGTTGATGAAAATCATTAACGCTCTAATTTGAAACCGTCGCTCAGAAGCGGAACCTATTTCAGCCCTTCCCCCCCTTGGTGCGCATCAAACTTTGGTGAAACAAGAGCAGAGCCATATTTCAAAAAGGCACCACATACACGTCAGCGAGCACAATTTCTGTCATCAGGGGCGAATAGGGCCAGAAGGAATAACAATTTGGCCGTCCTCCACGAAGCCGATAAATTTACAAGAGGTGTCCACCTTGCACGTAGAGTTTGAACCTCAGCTCGGCCAAGGCAAAGTGGCTCACTCATAGCCGCGGTGCAAAGTGAAAAAGGGTAGGGGAGAGCCGCGCCGGCGGCCGCGAGCAAGGACTTTACGATCGAAAGCTCGGCCATTTTCGCCCGGGTAATGCACTCTTGCCCCGCGATACCTCGCACGTACTGCACACGTCTTGGCCGAGCGCAATTATAAGCCGGGCCCGCAAGAAATGGCCGCGGGCGGCGCGAGGGGCCGCCGCTTTCTCGGTATACGCGTGGCGTGACGCCGGGCAATTGCCGGGCCTCGCGAGGCTTGCGCCCAAACGCGCCCAACTCGGCCAATCATATTTGCTAAATAGGCCGCAGAGCCGGCCGCGGCGGTGTGCGTGCGCCCCCCCGGCCATTATGCACTCCCTCGACTTAAGGGCTCTCTCGCCCACCGAGTTTTTTCCGCCGCCTTCGCGTCGCGCGCGGGGGAAGCGGCTCCCTTTTATTTCCCGCGAGCCAATGCTACGCGAGGGCGACTTCTTGACGGAGATAAAGGAGCCGCCCGCGTCACCCGCGCCCCTGTCTCGCCCAGCAATTGGAGGCGGTTTCTGTTTGTTTTGCGCCTTCCCCCTCGTTCTTCCGGCTCAAGCGGCTTTTGTTATCGGAATCCCCCCGGGGGCCAAGAGGAAGGGGTTTATTACAATTTTGCATACTTTCACCCGCTGGATAAGGCTTTTTTCTTGGTTAGTCTCCCAGTATTTTTCCATCCTCGGTACATATGTGATTACGCGGACTTGATACGAGAGTAATTATAGAGAACCTGTCGTAAGTTTTATTTTAAGATTGCAATGCTTTACGGAAAAATAGCATTTTATATTCAGACTCGATATTTTGGAATTGATGTGCATTTGTATCTAGTAGAAATTTCGAAATATCTATTGATCTGGTAAACTACATTTGATGGTGAAACTTACGTTTGTTAATTAAAAATGATTCAATGTTTAATTCAGTAATTTTGTCTGTATATGTACGATATTTCAATGGGCAGGCTCTGTCGACGAATAATGACGATTTTCAAATTAACATTCTCGATGGTGATGACATGAATAGGCTACGCGCATAATTACTTTTTGTATTTAATAGAGGTGGTATTATTTGGCGCACCATTTCTCTGTAACAATAAAATTTGTCAAATGTGTAGAGGTGTAATCTGAATTCAAAACACATCATGCGAATGATTACATGCTATCTGTAATTCTGTAGTATGCATAATGAATGCGCATACCATTTTTAAAGAATTATTATGCAATTTACACCACTATTGACTTTTGTAACAAAGAAAGTCGTTGTCGCGCGTTACGCATAATAATTCCAGATAAACTGAAATATACTGTAATCGATTGATAACTGAGGTTTTATTAATCAATAGCTATGCGACTGTTGCATTTATAATTATCTGTCAATATTCGATAAGCAGTAAAGCCGAACGAGAGAATTTTTAATTATTTCAAAATTATCGTAGCGACAAGAGCTCGTTAGCATACACGTTAGATTACTCGTGAAATCACAGAGCGCGACCGCGCGCGAGCTAACAAGGCTTCACCATTGAGAGACGAGATGAGTCATTCTTGGTCCAGTGATATTCCGCACACAAAACCGAACCATGCAACTGGGACGTATAGTTAACAAAGTAAATTCCGATAAAGACATTTTTAATATTCAAGAAATACAAAAAAATATTGACAGACAATTTTCTAGAAGCAAACGATTTGACAGAGTGTACTGAAATGACAGACACTTTGTTTGCTACGTGGAATCCTGTGTGTTTTTCGAGGTGTTCACCTATAACTTGATAATTTTTTATATTAGTTGATACACAGCAATGAATTATTGTGGTTAATTAAATCAATATATGCTCATCACAACTAACTATTTTGTTATTAAATAACTGCAACGCAGCTCGTATATTAGACAATGTTTTGTTTTTCAGACCAAAATGTATATTAATATAATAATTGTATTATTTTGTAAATGTTTAAGTACTTCCTTTACTCCGCTGTCACAACAAAAGATATTATAATTACAATTAAAATATATGGTATTAATTACAAACTAATTAGTCGATAGATTCTATTTTTGACATATAGTAAGTCATATACTAATCGCTATTTTTCCCATATTGTTCAGAATTTTATATCTACATTATTAAGAGTTTTTTATTAGTTGAATACGATAAGTATGTAAATAAATAAAAATATAATCGATTTTTAGATCTACTGTGTGACCTAATTTGAAAACTATTGCTACTTTATTGTCATTATAGCTATTAAATAGCTATTAATTATTAAAATTCATATACTTTATTATTTTTTTTTATTATTTTGATCAGATGAAGAAACTTTCAGTGTATCTACAACATTCTGCTTACAATAAAAATTAATGTTGTTGGAGTTGAGTCGAAGGATGATGATGCGATCGCTTACTCGAGTGGCCTCATTCTTCTTTACGCATCCGTCTCACTTTCCTTTTTCATAAGCTCCTATTTTTTGTTACGTGACGTTGACCTCGGCCAGAGCCACAATCCACGGCAGACAAGATAGACCAAAGGAAATTTCATAAGTTATGGTTAATGGAGTTCAGGAAATAGAGCATCGAAGACCGAGTGTTGACCTTTTCCTCTTTCTCCAAATTACACGTGACTTGAGTTTTACGTGTAACGATCTATGAAGCATAAGTTTTTTTTATATATTTTGATGTATAGAGAAAAAGAAACTGAGTTTACTCTATTCGATCGAGTAAGTTGTAGAAGTTGTTTTTACAGTACTCGGTATACTTCAGTAGAGTCTACGTAGGTTAGGCCCTCGACTAGGCCGTAAAGATCGCGATCTGCATTATGCTGAACTGTCAACTCAACGGTAAGCTACAGTCAGGCTTATTCAATAATCATAACAATAATCAATCAATAAAAATTTTAATTAAACTCAACGTGGTAGTAGGTATTTTTTATCTGAAAGTGAGTAGACATTACAAGAGTTTTATTTTTATAAGTTCTCGTATTTGATATTCTTAATTAGTATGAGTTCTATTGCCACTCACTTTTTTTAAGATTTCAAATTTAAATAAAATGTTCAAACTGCAAAACTTGAATTTGCTGAAAAAAAGCTTTGCGAACATAATTGAATTCCTTGTAAAAACTTATTCTAAAAATAACCTTGAGTTCTGTGAAAATTATGTTAACTGAAGAAATACTTAATTATCCAGGTATGTATAAGTAGCTCGAATACAATACGCGCTAAGACTGATAGAGACTAGTAGTTAGCAGTGAAGCTAGGAATGAAATTGAACATTAGAGCATGTTAACGAAGGGTCTCCTATTGCAAGGTATTCCTTTGACGCTGGTCAAACAGATCAAATATCTGGGAGTCACACTTGACTCTAGACTGATTTGGAATAATTACATTGAAGGAAATCTAATAAGCCAATAGGTCCACTCCGGATCTGTAGAAGAGCATGTAATGCTAACTTGGACTTAGAAGCTGATTAGGTAATATATGATCAAGCTCATAAAAATAAGATTGACGTATGTATCCTTACTTGGAGTAGTATTGACTGACCATTTCATTTAAATTTATTGCTTTTAAAAATATCAAGATATTATGTCCTTATAGATTAAAATCCTATTAAATAAATGATTAATAAAGCATTTTATTTTAAATTTAAATAAAATGTTTAATTGCGAATACGATTATCAATATAATACATATAAATTAATGATTGAACTATTAGATTCGCATAAAATTGAAGTTAATACAGAATATTAATAGCTATTTCTTCAACGATACTGTTTGAACGATCATTCATTTAATGGATTATATCTGCCGAATTTAAATTTTAGGAAAGTTTAACGAAAATACCATGAACTCGCAGAATAGGATAGTAAACGAGAATTGAATTCTTGAATTCATTTTCTTTCTTTTTATTTTAAGACCTAATGCAGAATAACCTGCCAACAATGAAATGCTTATCAATTTTTCTGACAGTAAAAATGCTTTTCAATTTCTTGTTTGCCATATTATTGAATTATTGGATGAATGTGTAGTTGGAATACTACCTGATAAGCATAATTAACACAAATGAAAATAGTTTTAGCCCTCTTAGAAATAAAAACTAGCACTGAACCGAGGATTTGCCTGTACTCTGTGACATACAGCTTAGATTTAAATGCTTGTTACACAAGTAGCGAGGCCATTGGTTCCAGCACTTATAGAGCTATGCGAACTTTTACGATTGTCTGGTCGAGCTGTCGAGCGCCGTAAAATCGACATACACCTATACGTATATCATATAGGCTTTATCGATATGGTTGAGACGGTGCACTCTTTATAAGAGAGAGAGAGAGAGAGAGAGAGAGAGAGAGGAGACAGAGCGCTCCTGTTATGACGCTACTATTGTTGACGCGCGACATCTAGAAATGAAAGAAGAAGGTTGCGTTCTCGTAAAAATGACTTTAGTCTTGCAGTTCACTTTCAAGAAACTTATTACATATGAGGTAACGAGTCATTCTTGTGTGTTGCCTAGAAATGAAAGCTGTCCACGACGATTGTGAAAGAATATGAAGAAGAATGCACTGTATACAACAGATGCACAAAAAAACTGACAAAGGATTATAGAGAAGGGTACATAGTATTTTATTTTATCTCTCTAAAGTTAAATGGAAATAAATTCTTTTTCAAATTTTGTTCTTATTTAGTAAAATATCAGCTGACCCCTAACATTAAATTTATAGCACTAAAATGCCTTAAGTTTTAACTCAAATTACAGTTAATCCGAAGAAAAAGTTAATCAAAATTTTAATCAAAAACATGTTTTTATGCAATTATATCAATGCATTATGAAGGAATATCATAATATTCCTTCAATAATGTAATAAGAAATAATATGTAATAATAATGAATAATGTAAATAAGAAATATACATATTACAATTGTTGCATTATAAGTATAAAGGGAATATACTTGTAAAATCTTTATTCAAAGATATGATCTAGAAATTCTTTTTTCCGTAGCAAATTTTCTTTCCTCGCACATAAAATATTCAACGCATATACAATACATAACACTAGAAAACCAGATGAGAAGAACCTCGAAAATCCTCGCGTCGAATACTTGAGCACAATCGTTCTACGTAAGATGTTGCATTTATCCGTTTCCTTTCTGCTCACGAAGCAACGAAAGTTCTGAGTTCCGAAGCGAGCCTCTGTCGAATCAAGCATCCGTGTGTATGCGCTTTGCCGCACGAAAACGAAGGCGACCCTAGTTTTCAAAGGTAATCTTGGTGTGTCCAACTTGGCTGTTGGGAAACTTCCAGCTAAAGATCCACGAGCTCGCGCGCGCGTGTATGTTCCGGTGCGTGCGCCGAAACTTCAACCCCGTCAAATTGACTCACAACTTTTGGTCTTTGTCCGTGCATTTGTGAAAACAACGTTGCTGGGGAGATTACTAAACATTTTGCTTGGCGCTCGAACTAGAAGCTGGCGATCGTTATTTTCTTTAGGATTTGATGTGTTTTCAGGTAAAGTACCGAGCTATTTATCTGAAATTAGATAGAGCGATTCGTCCCAAGGGATATAAACCAGCGCGAGGTCAGTTGCTTATGTTTACCCAATAATTATAAACTTCCGGTGGTTTTCCTTTTGAGTTAACGTAGGAAGTGGATCAAACGATAAGAAAGTTTTCTTATCTTAAAGAGCATTTTTCTACTTTTATCAAGTTTTTCCTTTATTTCGATTTTTAAGAAAAAAACCGCAAACAATGTGGGATGTAATTTTGAAAAATGATATATTAGTTAAATGCTTTATGAAACACGTATTAAGGTTTAATTAGAACGATATAGCACAGAACGAGTTTAATCAATAATCTAGTTCTATTGGAAAAAATTAAATTGTTTGATAGCCCGATGCATACCAAATGTCAAATTACGCACAGAGGGGTTGCATACAGAGCAGAGGTGAATAAACAGATAAACATTATTAGGAATACTGCATTAAATGATTGAGCTAAAAAAATTTCCGGAATGTCTCGCACACTCACAAATTCATGTCTGACTTTCAGCGTTCAGAAATGGCGCTTGTTAATGAAATATTCAACATTCCTGTAATACAGAGACAGTCAAGCTCGCATATGCTTTCACGATAGCTATTCACATCAGGACCGCAGCAGTACGAGGACGTAGCTAATAAATTATAATTGTGCATAACTATGCACTAGGCTATGCGTTTATGAAATGGGAAGGAGTTCCTTAACCGAATAAAAGGCCGCCGTCGACAATATTAATATAAGGTGGCGAGTCGGCAGTTGGCTTTTTGCCACGTTTCCTATTCCTATCTCGTAGTACCGAGTGCGCTACCGAGGAAGAAAGAAGGGATGGGCAGATGAATATCTCCCATACATACTTCCGAGATAGTCACTTAATCGAGACAAGCCACTTTTCTGGACTGTGATTAAAGTTCCGGGCACTTTAGTAGATGGTTGCTGCACACGTACTGGATTAAGTCGCATACATCATCCCTCGCCTTTTCTGTCCTTTTATCTTGTTTTACGAGATTGAATTGTATTGATTTTCAATTAAAAAGTTTGCTTGAGAGAACTGCATTCTTTTTTGCATTTTTATAAGCCTTTACAACCTGTATTTTAAGTAACATGGAGGCTTGTAATTTACGTTCAAGTACATAAGAATATTATAGCATTCATTGACGAGGCTTTAAGCTCTACACTTAAATAAAAATACAGCTTTTACTTTTTACTCGCTTACTATCTGCCTCGTTACCAAGCAATTTTGACAAACCTGTATGTTTAAATAAAAACAAAGGAGAAAATAATGATTTGTAGAAAGTCGTATGGAAAATCAGAGAGAGAGACAGACATGGGAGTGAGGTCGGCAAGGTACTTTTTAAACGTGCCACCTGCATAACGCAATAATTCTCGAGTAAGATATGCTCTCAGACATATAGGTGCTGCCGAGTGCACAAATTAAAAGAGACAGAGCGTATCGTGCACCAGCTGCGTCCCCAAGGTGCAAAGTGCACTCGGCCGACCCACTGGGGACTAGGAAAAACACGTATAGAGAGATTGAGAGAGAAAGAGAGCAAGACTCACCGACAACGTTGAGATGCACAAAGTGGCTCATGTGGGGGATCGTAGAGACTTGGCACTCGTAGATGCCTGCGTCCCGGTGCTGGGGAAACTTGATCTGCAGTATCCAGTCGTCCGAGTGGGCGGTGTGTATCGCCCGGAAGCGCTGGTCGTTCGTGTACGTGTACCGGCCGATGGTCAGTAGGTGGATGTCCCTGTGTCGCACCCACGACACCTGCAGAGTAGACATGATCTGTAAATGCACGTCAGGCCAATTGCGCAGTTGTCCTCGGTGCAATCCCCCTCGTCCATCTTTACTGCGCGCCCCTTTAAGTCGTATATACGCGAGGCGCTCGCACGGATGCTCAACTGGCGCTATATCGCCAGGGCGTTAGCGACACATCGTTATTCATTATTAGAAAGCGTGCATTAACTTATAGCGCACAGAGCTTTAAAAAAACGATCGCCTCCGGTAAGTTTGATGCGATATTCTCGGTAAATGAGTGCGAGCGCGTCGTTTTACTTTTATTAATACTTGAGCGCGCAGCAATATTTTCAACATCAAACAGCCGTGCATTATTTATAACGAATGAAAACTATTTGATGGTATAAATACGATGGGCTGGTGCTCTGCGGTGGGACGTAACTCCGTGTAATATACCATAAACTGCCGCCAAACTTTTCGCGTAAATGCGCTTATTAATCTAGTTTGGCTCGTAAAAATTGCCACCGGTGTAAACGGGACGAGGCGAGGCCGGGCGATAAAACGGCGAACGAATCGAACGAAGCGCGGGGCTGCTCCAGCTGGAGGCGCCCGAGACCGCGCCCGATCTGCTTACGGCGTAATCGAACGCGCGGCTTTTATACGGTTTCGTTTGCACACCGCGCAATAGTCGCGCTGCAGCGTCACGCGCGCGCCACAAAAAAAAAAAAAAAGGAAGAATCGATCGAGGGTCCCGAAAGCCGGAGCGGAAGTAGGCCGCCGAGCCCCGCCCGGCGCGGCAAAGTATTTACCGAACGATCGTCCGGCGAGGGAATTAGCCGGGGCGTTGGGCGCGCGGCCCCGGACACGATAATCCACTCGTGCCCTTTAAAATTGCAGCGAATGAAGCCTTTCAGCGAATCATCCCCCGCCGCGGAGACCACGGCCCGATCAATAGTATATAGTGGGAATCGCGCGGGGCCAACCTCGCCACAATTAAATCCCCGTAAATTGGCCGAGTATGTCGGGCGCGTACGCGCGAGTCCGCGCCACATAGCCGCCCGGCTAATCCTCCCGTCCATCTTTTCTCCCCGCGCGCGCCGGCGCTCGGTTTATTATTGACCGGGGAGCCGGGGGCGGGGGGGCAGGGAGAGCCGACGGAGCCGGGCGAGCCGTTGAACCGCGACGCATAGTCGCGCGGGGGCGGGCAAGAGGACGCAGCATCCCTCCCCCGCGTACGCATTTTTCCGGAATTTCTGGCGCAGCCTCCGACTCGGCTGCGGAATCCCCAGCTGGCGCGCATCGGCGATTGCTATCTTTATTAGCTCTCGGGGGCCGGGAAGTCCTTTTTAATCTCTGCCCGGGCGACCGCATTCCTCTCCCCGGGCGGGACTCGCGGGCCGCGCGAATCGCGGCGGTTCCCGAGCTCCGTTAAAACTTAGTTATGCGGGACCGATTGATAAAATTCATCCCGTCGAAATTGACGCCGCGGAGCGCCGGGCCCCACATACTCGCCCGGCGGAACTACGCCGCGCTGGCTCGTAACTGAATAATAGCGTGTCTCCCGGCCTGATGAAGAGCGTTAAACAATGATTAAAGCTCAAATTTTAACGCAATATCCCGGGGACGCGCACGCACGCGTACCATTGTAAGGGGACAAAAGAAAGTTTAGATTAGGTATTCCGGAGGAGAGGGAGATGCGCCGCTTTGGCTCGGGCGTTAATTAAGAGGGCCGCGGGCCCGCCGGCACGGGGCGATTAAGCCCAACTTTGTCCGAGGCGCCGGCGAGCGCGTCTCCCCAGTTATAAAATGCCGAGCTTTATCTTCAAGTCCGGGCGCTAATTAATCGGGGGCCCGGCTGCACGCGCCCACGCGTCTTCTGCCCGAGACAAAGTCGCGGGGACGCGACACGCCGCGGGGATCGATTTTGCTCGCCAGCGCCCCGCGTTATTCCCGCCCGAGGAAATATGAATTGTAATTTGGCCGGGGTTGCGCCGCCGGTCGGGGGCTTGTTGATCGCCCCGCCACGCACCGACTCCCCCTTTTCATTTTCCCAGGTGGCCGAATTTGAATTTCATCCCGCGGAACGAGTAAAGTTTTCGAGGGGGATTGTTTTTACAAAGGCGCCGGGGCCGGGCGCCCGTAACACGTGGCGGCCTGCCGAGCTGGCGCCCGCGCGCAATTAGAATTTTTCCAAATTGGATGCGCCCCGCCGCGGCCTTGCATTTCCTAAATAATTGTTATTATAATAATTGTTGCTCCCCTCATTTTCCCAGCTTCTCGCATTAGTTAAAAATGCGAGCGCGCCCGCGCAAAGTTGCCTTACAGCAGTCGGTTTAACATTATATATTACGTAGATATAGGCATGCGGGAACAAAGGCAATTCAACTCATTAGCGATAATAATTAACAACATTTTTTCAATCAACGATCGCAAAGTACGCAGCACAGCCAGAAAATGCTAATTATAACGTTCAACGTTATTATTTTTTAAACGCTCGTGAAAATGAAGTTCCCTCAAAAGTCCTGTCTGTGTTATAATAATTTTGACCTCTCGCGAATGCAGCGACGATTTATTCGACTCACAAACGCTAGTAACAACAAGTAACATGCAATATTAATTCGATACATCAAACATAATATTAATTCAATGTATCAAAATAATACTTCATGGAGTATTTGTTTTGTTAATAAATTAACCTAATTTACTTTAACATGTATTCACCTGGCGAGCTTGAAAAAACATAAAATAATCTTTTCGCGAGTAACGTTAAATAAAATGAAAGCCCTTTCGGCTACACAGTCGCCGTAGATCCTACTCAAAGACAACGCTGCAGATGATGTTTTAATTTCCGATTGAAAAGAAAAATTCTAAAGCTCCCAGTTGAACGTTTGAAATTGGCGCAGGCGGCACTAGCCGCGTTACTCGGGCATAAAAAGAAACTTATTAGATCGCACAGTGGAAGCGTGCAGTCCGAGATCCCTATGGATTTTCCCCGCTACAAGTCCAAAGTGGTAAAAGCCCCCTCCCGCGCAATTTCCTCGCGACGCAGCAAACCCTCGGGCGACCGCATTTTCCGCGACTCAGCGAGTCATGCAGCCGGGAACACGGCGAGGGCCGCGGCGGGAAGGGTCCGGGCGACTCGGCCCCGCGCTCTCTTATTGACGAGTCGATGCAGGATAACGAATTGTCAAGGCGAGGATGCGGGGATCGGGGCCGGGGGGCCTCCGCGCGCCGCCGCAGCCTACTTGCTATTCAAGCGGCTCCTCGGGGCGCCCCGCCCTCCCCGGGGCCGCGCGCGAATGGCCCGGGTCCAACCGAAACAGCCCGCGCCAAGGCCGCCCGACCGCCAGGTGCGCCCAGGCATTTTTATGATTTCGCGGGATGGGGGCGATTTATCGGGCGCGTTATCGGCCCCGAGGCGTATATTGGCCGCGTCCTCGACATCGCCAGGCTTAAGCTCGCCGGCGGCTCCTTTCGTAAATCGACCGGGCGACGTCGCTCACCGCGCCTAAAATAAACTTTTTAGGGCTCGGCCACTGAAAGGTTGCACGCGGCGGGTATTCGCGCTGCGGGGGGGGGGATTCAAGGCGGCGGCGCTTTAGGGGCGGGGATGCGTCACGTGGGAGAGGGGTATAGCGCGCGATATCCCGGTGTTACCCGCTGCGTGGCTAGGAGCCCTACTTTACGGCGCAGTAATTTGCGGCTATGTGCGCCCGGTAATTACGGGGCGCTTTTCGTTTACATGCGCGCCCCCGCGAGCATAACTGCCCGGGGCAATGGTAGAAAAAATGATAAAGAGTCGATAGGGCGGAGGTTACCCCTCGGCCAAGTAGGTGCAAGGGATAGCCGCCCGGGCCGCGGTGCTTGGCCGCTTTACGAGTGCGCGGTTGTTGGTCGCTTCTGCTTTTACCGCCCTGCCACGGATTTAAACCGTCACTGCGCCCTGATTGAATGTTCTCACCGGAACTAATAACACCCCGGGCGAGTAATCATGGCAGGCCAACCCGAACGGTTTTACTTACTGCTTTATAAATTGAATACCTTAGTCCTTTTTGCAGGACATTCCTATGCACATGTACACGCGGTATACGTATCACGCTTGTCTATACCCGTGATATTATTTTTCCATGCATTATTTATAATGTCGATAGGTTCTAAACTACAATATTATTTTGCATCCGATTATTCTCTTGAGATATTTTGATGACTCGGCATTTTCCCCGGTACATAAATCCTCCCACAAAGAATAGTTTGTATAAAGCATCGGGGTTATTGTTAAGCTTACAATATATTTTCGTCAAACAAGTGCGTTGTCAAGAAAAGTGTTTGTATACCAAAATATTTCTTTGCATAATTATTACATAGTGTAGTGATATGTTCTACAGCTCACATTACATCGACATGTTAGCAAACAGCTGATTAGACATCGACAACATATCAAAGTGTATAAATGTCAATTAACTAGCATTATAACAGTCTCTACAATCATTGTTGTTAAACACGTCTTTAACTGTCACACAAATTTTCAATATGAAAGCATATGTAGGATGCAGTATCATTGTAATCCTCTATTTTCATTCCTATTATCGTATTATTGCATGTAGTAATGCAACTGTACACATACGATATGTATAGTAATTTAATATGGAAGTACGGAATATGTACCTTGTTCCTTTAATTGAAAATTACCTAGTGTTTTATAAAGGGATTCAACGTTATAATTTGGTTTTACTAATCAAATAGGAGCTTTTATGTACTGTAAATGTTTTAATATTCAGTTGCTGCTTATGCTCAAATTTAAGAAATAAAATCTTAATTAAACTGAGAATCTAATTATCTAACTAAAGTTGTTACTTTGAGTACATTCTACGAGTAATGGAGAAAAATGAAAAACCTAGAGAAGGATTTCTTACTAAATATGATTTTATTTTCAGCACAAAAGACGTAACCTCGAGGTAAGAGTTTTTCCGAGCTTCGAACATTTAAAATCGTCAACGAGCAGGGGTACGAGGGAAAAATAATTCGCTCGGCCGGGCAAGCAAGCGGAGAAATTAGAGAGATGGAGAGGAAAGGCGGGGGGAGTAGGGCAGGCGGATAAGAACGGGACGGGATTTAGAAGTAGAAAGTGGCGCGCTTAGCCCGCAGATAAGAGAGAACGAGAGCGGGCAAAGCGAAAGAGCTCGCGAGCCCGAGGGACCCGGGCACGTCATAAGGACGAATGAGAAAGAGGCGCGCGCGCGCGCCCGGGGCCGCGTCGCAGCCGTGCGCTTAAGCCCGCGACGCGTACGTGTGCGCGGATCCCCGGGCACGAGGGCCTTTTACACCGGGCGGCGAGTCGGCCGCCGCTTTAAAACTTGGACCGGCACGAGGGCCTTCGGTTTCGCCCGTTCCTCTATTATTCCGCGGAGGGGCGTGTGCGCGCAGCAGCCGGGGAAAAAGGGCCGCGGCTTGGCCGCGGTCGATTCGAAAAGTTTAACGGTTTTTTTCGCCGAGTCTGAGCCCGACGGTTTAGCCCCGGGGCGCTAGCTTAAGCGCCTTGATATCGGGCAGCACGTATGGCCGGGACGTGCCTTTGTGCGCCCCTGTAACGTAATTAACACAGCCAACCACCTTTCCCTTGCATTTTGCATTGTTTAGGAGCCCTAAAAGATTTTAATAATTTAGTAAAGACCGAGAATTATTTATTTTCTCTCCAAACGAATATTATGGATTTTTGAGTTGATGATAATAATAACCTTTAAACCCACTAAGCTTTTGTGCAGCTTACTGCTATCTTGATTCTACTATTTAATATTTTAGAATAGCAGTTATGATAATTTCCCAAAAATTTCCATAATTTTATTAATATTATATTATGATAATTTCATTATGCTTTATAAATTAATTGTAAGAATATATGAGTCAATGGTTAATTAAATCATTTATGATATGAGCTCCGCAGAAACTCTCGTTTTTCAATTTTATGAAAAACATAATGAAAAAGTCTTTTAATGTTAAATTTTTTACTATCATATTCGAATAGTGCAATTTAGAGAATTACAAGCTGAACTGGCCTATCCAGGTAATTAATGCTTCTAATTTACGGCGATAGTTCGTTGTGTACACAAGTGGCAGTTTGTTCACCTAATTTATTTACGCTTGTACTACGCAAGTAGCGAAAAGCTAGGTCGCGAGGCCACAACTAAAGTTGCTAGGCGCGTGTCCAGCTCTTTGACACGTACGCGCGCTTATTTTTTTCCCGATTAACTTCATAATGCAACGCATAAGTGTTCTCGTGTATGTGGTATCGCGACTTCAGTAATCAATGGGTGATAAACAAGAGGCGCATACGTCTAGGGTCAAGGAGAGTCGAGCAAAGGGAATCTAATCGGAAATGTGGGTCAACAGCTCCGCGCGCGGCAGCTTAAAATCGCCTTTCTTCGCTCACCCGTTCGCATTTCACCACGTTAGCGCCGCGATCGATTTTTCGGGATGTCGGGGCGGGCGGTTGGAAACATTACGCGCTTTACGAGCAATGCATAAACTTGACGACGGCGCAAAGTCCGTTTGGCAATACTTGGCGCGGAACTTTTAAGAGAGCGCGCGAGCGAAGTTGCTTTACTGCCAGTATCCATTACAGAGAACTTTGTATTCTTTCCTGCCTGTATAGCTAGGCGCTTTGAGGTGAGACCATGCCTGAGCCTGACGAATTGATGCTACAAACTGCACTGCGAAGGAGAAGCGACCTTCTTCGGGTGACGTTCTGATTATTCAATTTGAAATTCACTTTCGAATAAACCGTCGGCGGATTGACTGTCTGTCTGACTAATCGCGGACACTACTACTTGCCCGAGGAGTTTAGAGCTCTAACTGTCTCACAAAAGGTGGAAGTTATTTCGTGTAATTAAATTTAAGTTTGCCAAAAGCTGTTTACATTCTTGGCAAAATTCTCGCAATGAATAAGAATGCAACGCGAACGAAAATTTCATTAAAATTTAGATTTACTAATAGAAATAGACGGATACACAATGACAGATAGAATTCAGAGATTAATAGAGAATAACCATTATTAAAATTAAACATTTTTAGTCTTTGCCGAGTTACATTAAATTATTACGATTTAATTTTTGGTTAAGGCGATACTGATTATTATAGTCAAATCATGTACAATGTAGCAGACAACTATTATCTTGTAATCCTTGGAAAATAATTAACGTATAACAAGTAATTCATTAGCTAGAAATTTCATCGAAACACGAGCAATCTATAGTATTACGTAAGTCTTTAGTTATACGCACATTAAACATCAGTATTACAAATATATATTTTTGGTAATCTCAGAAAACAGCAAAATATTTCATATATTTAATCTATTTATATCTATTCAAATATCGTCACTCTTATTATTATTATTCTATTTAACAGTAAAAAAATTACATATCACGGTTAAAGGAAATATACATATGTTGTATGAGTATTGTAACATTACTATGAGTCCAGTAGAAATATGCAGTGGTATATTTTATTGCAGCATATTTATATATTATTAAGAACTATTATTAGGTACATCATTTTTCTATAATTTGAATCTAATGATTTTTTAAAACATTTATGAAAAATTTATCATATTGCGATCTGGTTAAAATTTCAAATTCGTATAATTTGACATCCTCGGATCGATACGTGGATTTTTACTGGGTGACTACGAAATTCGAAACCTCGCCAATCGCTTGCCGTCACCCTTCAGAGACCGACCGAGCAAACCACTTTTCCTCCTACCTTTTTCTCAACCGATAGCCATACTCTCTCCGCCAGCGCTGGCCACTTTCCGGCATACAGGCGCCATCTCCTCACGACCGACAGATCACCGCCCCTAAGCAAAAAGGGATGTTCCCGCGCGCGGCATCCCAAGACAGCAACCCCTGCTACCCCACTAACTGCGCATCTCACCTTCAAGCAAAAGGGAACGGAAGCATAAAGAGGCATCACTGTGGCAACTAATCTGAGGCGCTCCTTGAATCCCTTTAACTTCGCAGACTGTTTTAAAACTATAATAAAACTACCATCAAGATACGCTCAAGCTTGCGAAAGTGCTCTAATTATACCATTTTACTATTAAGTAGTCGTTCTATTTTAATCTTATCCTTTCTACGAGTTACAATACATCATGTTTCTATGCTATCAAATCATTTTTACAAGAGAAGATAAGCGAGTTCTAGAAAAATCCGATATGTTAAATAATAAAAACTATTCTATTTAATTATTTCAAATTTTCCTATGCAAGAATTATAATTTCTGTTTTAATTCGAATAATTATTTTAATATATTGTCCATTTATTATGCTCGTAAAAATCTTTTAAAAAATGAAGCTACATCTAACAACTATAGTAATTGTCTACATTTTGAAAAATAAAATTTGAAAATCCATTGAGCGATTTAATAAATTTCACGTAAATAAAAAAGTTTGAAAAACTAATAAACCACAGAGTTGAATAAGCCAAAATGTCTCTATATTAAAATACATTTTTAATTAGGTCACATAGTAAATTTTTTTCATAGCAATATATTTTATGTGACAGGTATTGTATATACTGCTGAAAAATGTCAAAAATTTGAATTAACTTGAATTAAGTACAAACAAATTAAACAATTGAAATCTCATTGACAATTAACTGTGCTATCTGTTAAAATTACTGTATAGTCATTTGAGAAATAATAATGATTAGCGCATGTATTACTCATTTATAATATTAAGCCAGATTTCTCCTATTACCCAATGAAATTTCTAAATAATGGCATGCTTGTTACACGCTAATTATTTTCTAAAGGATAGGTTCCGTTCTGTATTGGATATCATTTGGATATTATCATTATCGTCTTTCTCAATCATTAGTACGTAATTTTTTATGTAAAGCTCAAATATCTCTTTAGTGTTTGCAAAATATTAATCATAATTAACATCTAGAAATACAGATCTTGACAAAATTATTGTAATCCCTAAAGACTGGTACCAATTTTATATTAATGTAATTTTCCCGAGTCATTTTTTATGAAATCAATTAATCAACATTTCTTACTTAAAAATTAGTGCTCGCAAAACTTTATACCTAAAGTTTTTAAATTTCAAAGTAGCATGTAATTATTTCAATAAGCATCTAAGTCTCCTTAAATCCATCAGTGTGTTCTCGCGAATCGCGACGAGATAAATGGTTTTCTGTGTTAACTGATTCTTATATTTGCAATAATTCATTTTCTCGAAGTAAAACAAGGCTCCCGCGCGAGATATTCAAGTCGTTGACGGTAATTACTATAGACCGTCGACCCGCCTCTACCAATAAATAAGGTAACCCAATATAGCAAGAATAAAATTTTCACTAATAACGCAAGGAAACACATAAGCGCGATCGTTACGGCCTAATGACCCGTGATTTTTCTTGCGTACTTTCTCGCAGCGGGTGCACGCGACGTATATATAACGGCTACCTAGCGCTCGTCAGCGCTCCCTAAAAGTTGAGCTGGGCTTATCAGTCACCGATCCCCCGGTCGAACTCGTCGCGGAGCTGTGCGCAAAACCGACGTCGGCGGAGGCGGGGCGCGCGCATCCCCTCCGAGCGCCGGTAAATAAGCTCTATTGATCGGCGGGGCGCCGGCGCGCGCGGCCGCCGATGACGTTACCTGCGCCCCGCGCCGTTGGCTCGCGGCCGCTTGAGTTCGGCAGCGCGACGCCAGGATCGCGCGGCCCAAGTGAAAGGGAGATGATGGTAGTGGGGAGCCGGCTCAAGTTTCGGACGTGACCGGGCCGCTGAAAGGGAGAGTCGTCCCACGCTAATCTAACGTCGCTTTTCCAAATTTTCCAAATTATTTGCTAAGCTCTTTTCACTCTTGAGATTACACTTATCTATTTGATTAATTTTCCAGAAATTTCCTAATCATAAGTACAATCTCTTTCTGATTTTTCTGACGGATGTAGCTTGATTTCGTTAGAACCGCATTGTTTTGTCTTCCTTGAAAATTAAACAACGCTAAGTCTACACTACAGAAACTCACATTATTTAATTCATTATTTCAAATATGAGTCATAATATAAAAACCTTCAAAAGAAGATTAAATTCCGTAGCATTGTAAAATACAATAAATTTATTTCTAAAATATTTACCTTGTTTAAAATGAATTGAAAATTATTTTTTTAAGTTTCTGAAATTATAAATGTTTTGTGTTTTGAAGATAATATACAAAATTTTATTCAAATTATGAAAATTTTCATGTTTTATACAAGTTTACAAAGCTATTACACTTAAAAGAAAAGCTTATTTAAAACAGACTCATTTTACCAAAAGAAAGCAAGCGGAACTCGTTTTAAAAATTTCAGTCCATAATGTTCTGCTAAAGCAAAATAATCTCACATAAACATACTGCTTGATTATTACGAGAAAGAGATGCTATTGAAATAATCAATCCAGAAAAAAAACATTTATAAAAACTTACGCTAAATAATGCAGAAAGAATTAAGGGCGACGAAGAAACTAAAAATAAAGAAATAGCATAAGTAAGAACGAAAAATAGGATAAAATAAAATCAGTATTTGTGCTTTCTGTGAGAGTCGCCGGAAGCTCTTTTGAGCTCGAATTTCTTCTCTCCTCTCCTCTTCCTCCGAAAACAAACTTTGTCCTTCTGTTATTCGAAGGATCAAAATTTTTATTAATTTTTCATACATAGAACGGCGAACGAGTTTTTCTCTGGCAAAATATTTATTAAAAACTCACAGTTCTTGCCAAATGGCAGATCCAAGAGATCATTAAAACTGATTTGATTTTCAAAAAAACAAGACGGCCTCGATAGAGACCAGTCAAACAGCCATAAATCGGGCGAGTAAACGCTGGCGATGAAAGAAAAAACAGTGCACTTCCGGTCGATCTATTACAATTCAGGCAGCCTCGGAGAACAAAAGGGCGGCTTCGAGGGCCGCCAAGGGGTTAACGATGGGCCGCCCCGCCGGCGTGGCGCGGCACTGCAACATCGAGCGGCTTTTCCATTGGGGAAAAATTTGCATTGTTGCCAAATAAAGGGATAGCGCGCCGCGGGAATTTACATTTCGCCTCGAGGCCGACAATTTGGCCGCGGGCTCAGCGAGCCGACTCGTCGACCGCTCGATCGCGCGGCCCTCGTCTCTTGAATTCATCCGGCCGTCGACGGCGCCGCGACACCCGGCGATTGTTTTTGCGCGTGACGTTTTTAATTACGGTAATGGCGCGGGAACGTCAAGGCGCTGCCTCGAAACAGCGCTGCACTTGGCTAACTTTTTTAACGAATTATGGGCCTTTTATTGAAATGGCACGGAATTCGGAAGGAGGTGCGAGCGTCAGAGGCCAAGTTGGCGTCGATGCACTCGCCGGTCAAAACTTTCATCCCCGGAACTAATTGCAGTTGCGCAAACACGGCACTTTGGCAGAAATAAAATAATGAGGTGTACACTTAGACGCACTCAGAGTTGAAACTACGGCTCAGTAGCCCATCGCCGGCATATTACTATAAGCTAGTCGGGGCTCTTGAAAATAATTACAAGTGCCTTGACGCACGACATCAATTCGAGCCGTGGTCCAAACGACTCTTCCTCTTCGCTCCCGCTTCCTCTCGCTCCTCTTTTTACGATACATCCCAACACGGAAGAGAGATGTGGGCCGCGTCCCGAGATAGCGCCTCCTCCCTGTCCCCCGGTAGCCACCTCTTCACGACGTCGGAAAACTTTACTCCCAAAGAAAGGCCCGGCCTTACTTAGCGGAGGCACTTACCCGCTCACATCTTCCCTCGTCCATTTACCGGCACTTCCGGCTCTTTATCCGCCCGCTCGCCTCTCCTCCCCGCGTGCAGCACCACCACCACCACTGACGCACGCGCCGAGCGCGGACACCGTCTTCCGCCCGTCTGCGAAAAGGCGACTAATTCCCGCAAGGGGCATCCGGGATGGGGAGGGGCCAAAGCGGAGGCGTGCGCGGATACACCGAGGCGAGCGGCCGGGCGCCGCTTGGTAATCCGAGATAAGCCAGGTTTTACTACAGTCCATTAAATTAGCTGCTACGGGTCTCGATTTATTAATGAGGAGCCGCCCGCACGTCGCGCCTTCCCTCCCGCCTACCCCGCGATATCGCGCTCAAGTTGGCCGGGGGAACTTTTGGCGCCGCCAAGACCGATTCGTTTCCGCGAATTTCGTATTGTCAATTAGGTACGCCGGGGCCACCACCAGGCAAAGTTCGCCGGGGACACGAGATCCCGGGCGGAGGAGGGACCAGGGGGCGGGGCGAGATGCGCCAAGATTAGCGATCGCCTCCTCCTTGGGAAAGGGTTCCCTTGATAGACGCGCCGGGTTAATCGCCCGATATCGAGTTTATTTATAAAGCTTTGGGACTCGCTCCCAGTAATGGCGAGCCTCGGGCTTGGATTATTCAGCAAGTTTCGGCACCCAGGGGCAGACGCGACTATATGGAAATAACCAAGCGATGATTTTTCGACTCCTTGCGGATGTAAAAGCTGCAGCAAAATATCTCTTCCGAGGAGTGCTCCGAGTAAAAAATAGGAAAACTCTTTATCAGCTGTGACGAACAAAGTAAAACTAGAGAAAGGGGGAAGAGAGGAAAGTAGTTCGAATAATACGTCTTGCCCGGCTCGACGTCTATCTACTTTTCTACGCGTATTTTGCACAGTGCCAACCTTAAATATATACTCTTTACAAACTTTCCCAAAGTTCCATCCATCTGCCGGGGCTGATCATAATTCAGGCCGCGTCAAAGTTTCTGGAAACAAAATAGCTCGCCGAAGAAATGCAAATGAACGCACTCTCGCGACTAGGCGCTGTTTTCCACTCGGATCGTTTCACAAGCCCACCGGGGATTAGCATAAAGCCGCGCATTCGAGCTCCCCCATCCGCGCGGCCGATCCAAAATTAACAGGCGCCAATTGGAGAATCTGCCAAAGGCCCCGGGCTAACCAGCGCCCCGGGCGCCCGGGAGCTCTAACCCGACGGCTCTCCAGCCGGCGCGATCCTCCCTGGCGCCGCCGCGGATACTTTCCGAGGTCGGGGCCGCGCCGACCGGGGAACGCCCGGCCCGAGATTCTTCCTCGCGTTACTCTCTCATCGACGCGCGCCCCGCTCGAGCGAGCCTCCAAGATAAATAGCCGGAGCCTTGGGGCCGCGAGAGGGGGCAAAGGTGACTGGCCCGCGCGCCCCACACGCCCCCGCCCCGCCTCCAACTAGCTCTGCGCGCCCGTCCTTGTCGCAATTCGCATTCCGCGGCTCCTGCACCTATTTGTCTTTAATCCGCTTTGAAAAAACTACTACTCGTGTAACAAACAAGAATTTTCCATCTAAACAACTATTTCGTCTTAAATGTAATAAATAATAACTTGTAAACAATTATCCTAAGTAATGCAAAATCACAAACAGCTAATATTTCTTGGACTGAACAAATAGTCAATAGTACGATATATTTATTTCCCTATCTCTCTATCTAGAGTGTAATAACCAGAGTACGATTTGTATCTGGCCTGTCCATTGAACTCTTCGGATACTGTCGAATAAAACAACTTTGAAATTAACACGTGCACGTCAATGATCATATTAAATAACACTTACATAAATCTGTATTATAAATTCTGCCTGTCTACCATTGCACTGATGACTAAAAATATCGCGCACAAATAATCAATAGTAGAATCCGCACCAAAGTTTCGCGTCATGCGTAATTAATGATAACTAATAAGAAAAAACTACTCGCCCCGCCTATTCACCATTGCAGCTTAGATCTCTGTTAGATTCTTTGTATACTATCCCTGCTTGCTTCCTGAGAGCGCAGTCCACGTAATACATTTACTTTTGATAAGTCTCACCATCTATTCCATTTCACTAGTCATCAAATTCCTAGAATTCTCCAGCGTATTTGTTTACATTTTGGAGACTACTTCTGCTACTACTAAACCTCGTAAGTAAAATCTACCGCTGCATACTTTAAACGTAAATACCGGAGTTTACCACGTTTCCCGCCATCTAGCTGATAATATCACTTGATCCCAAACAAAAGTAGAATAAAGAACAATGATTTATATATTAAATAATTATTAATTATAAATTATGACAAGATAAGATTGTAGTCATCGAAGAGCTGAATAAGAAGTTTTATATATTTCGGAAAAGAAGAATTTTCAGTTTATTCGAATACTTTTAACATTTCAAACGTATAAAATATTACTTTTGCGGAATTGTATTAATGGATTTAAGATTTATTTAAGATCATTTTTCATCTTCCAAATAACGCAATAATATAAAATTTAGATCTATTCACTCACTCATGAAAATATATTCTTGTGCAGAACTTGTTATAACTTTAGCTATCAGCGCAAATCCACTGGATTCGACTGACCTATACGAAACCAAACTATGTACAGTTTTAGTATAGTTATTGACCGTATACTGAATGGAACTGAAGCAAATCGAACTGAACCGAATTAAACTGAAACCAACCGAACTGAACTGAATCGAAATGAATAGAAGTCCACTTAATCGAGTTAATATATTTTCATGTGACTACCATTATACCTATTTTATAAAAAAAATCAAAAAATGATTTTTTGATGAATCGAATTAATTTTGACTTTACGTTCCTTGTGCGTTTGTTAGATTTGAAGCAATTGAATGATTCTTTACAAGATATTCCTACCGATTCTTATAGAAAATGGTGGATTATAAAAACGTTAGGCGTTCGATTTTATCGACGTGAATAAATTATAGTGGAGATACAAGTAAAGAAATGAAGGGAATAAAAAATTGCCAAGAATAAAATTGGAAATAAAGAAAAAGGTAAATATCGAAAGGCTCGATCGAACAACGGATATTGCATACGGAGGTCACATTTTTTCCTTACATCCGGGAGCCGCGAGCAGCTCCGTGCTTTTATTCAGATCCACACGCATATCCTCGGGAATTGGCGTATAAATTTGCCAACGATGTTGAGAAACGTCCCGCGATTGAAAAACTTTATCTAAGATTTGGGAATAAAACATGAGGCTTTGTTCGCGGGTCCGTGGAAGTCCCTTAATTGATTAGGATCGTCGAGGCAGGGAAAAATATAGGCTAACGAAGAGTCGAAAAAATGAGAAAATTGCTCGAGATAATTGCACACTCGCGCTCAAGCTTCCACGATGTAATTAGATCGGGGAATTTTCTCAAGAGCCTCTTTCGAATGGGATTGTCCGAAAGCCCGGAGAATTATTAGTTTTTACACTTGGGCTGGCGCTAACGACTTCCCCCGAGCGCCGTGCTCTCGAATTAATCAACCCGAGAACGCGTTCTTTGACAAAACGTGACTCTTCCCAGCTCGAGTTCCGAACTAAGTTACAAACTCCGCCCGAACTGCAAAAATTAACCTGCAATCAGCAGGAAAAGCTATCTTTCCGGAATCGAAGGGGTGGGCGCGCGGGTGGGTTTTCCGAGACATTCCTCACCGCGTATGCCTCGATAATTTTTCAATAAGTAATCTCACAAATGAAGGATAAAGAGAAGCGAATCTGTTGAAGCATAGGAAAAACGTGGGGCGTCTGGCCAAAGGATAATGAGGGAAAAAGTCGGGGCGCAGTTACTTAGGGAGCGTGTGCGGCTTGGGCGGTATTACTTTTCTCCGGTGGATTATTCACACCTCGATCATCCTAAATCCGCAGATTGCATCTTGAGCCCCGGGGAATCTCGCGGAGTAACCGGGCGGCGCGCGGACGGCGATTCGTGGGAATTTATCAGGCCGCGGGCCGGCGAGACGTGGCCGTGCAGCGCACGCGAAATGATCTATCCGCTCGGCCGGTATCTCGACGTTATCCGGCCCGGCGTCCGGGCTTCCTATCTCTCCTCACCTAATTAGGCCCCCGGCCCACCCAGCGGGCGCCCGGCGTCTTAATTTTTCAAGCTCGGCCGGCGACTTTTCCGGTTTAATTATGCCCTCGCGCGCGTATTTGTCAGGCGGCTCGCTGCTCGCTTAGCGGCCACCGCGGCGCTTTTATCTCGCGGGCCAATTTATTCAGCGCCCGCGACTCCTTATGTAATTTTCATCTTCCTAATCTGGCCGGCGTCGGCGAGCGCGCGCGCGCGCGCCCTCCCTTTTCATCACCTCCGGCTCATCCTGGCCCCAGGCACCGGGCGTTATCTCCGGCCCGACTCCTAATCTGCCCCGGGGCCGTATCTCCCGGTTTCTTTCAGTCGCCGCGGTCGGCGAGGCGGCCGTAAACAGGAGGCGCCGCCCGCCCGCGCGCTCCCGGGGGAGTATACGCCGCGCATTCATAACGCCGCGGGATAAGCGCGATCGTCCAAATGGCTCGGGGCGCCCGCGAGCTGCTCGGCACTTACCTCTCCCCGCCCGGTACATTTATTCCCCCGTCAAGTGTACAGTGCGACTTGCATGTTTTATGCCGGGCCGCTCGCGTGCGGGCCCGCTCCTCTTCGTCGCGGTTTCAATTCGCCCATGTGTCGCCCGCGAGGACTCGGCCGGCCCGGGTCCCCGCACACCTGGCCCGTGCACGCGCGCTCCTTCGCCGAGTGCGTGCAGGTCCGACCGCGGGGCTGCTTTCTTCGCGTGGCCGATGGGCGTTCCCTCGGCGCTTTTGATTAGTTCTCTCGAGGCGATCAAGTGATTTTGATTGTTTTATAGATTTAACCATGGAAAACGAAACACGGCTACGGGCATTCGGGTGAAATAGTGTAATTTTCTGTCGAGACTCTTACTCACGGACTGAGTAGGTCGATATAGCCGAGTACCAAGCCGCTCGTGTAATCAATCATTTTGATTTATTTTTAAAATATATTAGTCATCGCTCCTGTTACTATTAATCATTTTGCACTATCCCTCGCATAAGATCGTAATTTAACCATTTTTAGTCATTGAAATGTTAGTTTAACATTGATTTTTCGAGACGATACCGGTACAATATCGGATAAGAGGCTGATTCGATAATATGACGATTAGAGCTTTAAAGCGGCCGGCCCCTCTTTAAAAAGTAATCAATCGAGAAACACTCGAAGAGGACGATTTCCATCGAGCCGTAAAAAAGCTGAAAATTGGAAAGGCCAGTTGCTATCGGAGTTCGCGCTCGCGTCCTGTACTTTTCATTTCGCCGTTCGATCGGACGGAAAAATGATCAGTCATCGTGCGGAAATTACCCGCGCACCAGATATGCGATAAATATATAAAAGTGCACGCGGCCACGTCGAAAGAGCGCTAAATTATCCAATTGAAACTACACACGGCAGCCGTGTGCGAATAAACAATACTGAATGCACGGACGGGTGGATATCGCATCGGAAAAGAACAAACGAGTCCCGGTCACAGATAGAAACAGGTGAACCGGCCACCAGAGGACCGACAGAGAAAGGCAGCGAGGAATGCTCGTTCCTCTGCTTTAATAAACCCTCAAATGCACCCGGTCGTAATCCCTTTCTCGGTGCGCCCCAAGTCCTATTTGCGATCTGCCTGGTGCTCTTAGCACATGCTACCTGATCCGCGATTCCTCTTTCCGAAAATCTAATTTGTCTCAGACCACAGTAGAGTCGATCGCGCTCGCACAAGGAAAGTCCACTTTGCGCGCAGGAATGCGGGAAAAGGAGAAGCGCGCACCGCGAACAAACCCAGGCTGAACCAAGACTGCGGTCGCACCGGGGCCGGGGCGGCGTCGTTCTTGTTATCTGTACCATTAACTCGTCCCGAGACCGCTGCGAGCACTCGGTTCATATAATCAAGTTGCTAACAGGAATTCTTTTGCGCTTGGCTGTTGGCGAGATAATTAATTGCCCCCGGAGCAGGTGCGCTTCAAAGGTCCAAGGAAGAAAAAGAGCAGAGGGGCGAGGCCGCGCGCATGAAAAGCAGGTGTTGCCGAGTTGCCCTGTCCCGATGGGCTCGAGGAGAATCGCCGCATTCAAAGGGAGCCGGCCACCCGTCGCCCCTCGTTGTACAACCCGCCGCACGACATTCAATTAAAACAATAATTTTATTAATTACCGACTCTTCACCGGCCGAGGGGCGACGCGCCCGAGGTCGCGACCTGGACCTCGCCGGTCAAAGGCTCCCCTAGCACAAGCTCTGCCTCTATCGGGCAGCTTTTCGCAACGGCCGTCGGCGGGCGCATCGGCGATCGCCAAATGGGAAACGCCCCCCTGCTCCGGGGCGAAAAGATAACCCGCGATGAAAATCTCGCTCGAATAGCGACTGCGGCCCGATAAGGGGACACTGGCATCCGCGTGGGATCCTCCCCCGCGAGCGGCTTATCTCGACCGTTGGCCGTCTCGGGCGCGCGCTGCGCCAGACGAAATATTTACGGGGCCGCGTTGATGCGCCGTGCCGCGAGGGTATATACGTATGCGCCTCCCCTGGAATATCGATCATTCTCTCGCGCGACGCCCTTCCGCCGAATCGCCTCGTATCCGAGGCGCTCAACCGCTGGGCGCCCGACCGATCGAAAGGAAAAGTCATCACCTCCCGAGATGCGCGGTCCTCGCTCTCCGACCGGATATCGCTACGACAACGCTTGCACGTATGTATATATATATATATATGTACACGAACCGGATGGCTCGTATATACGAAGATCGAATCACCCTTATGAATTTGCGCATTACCGGGCCGCGTGCCATTTGTCAAGAAGGGAAAACGAAAACTAAAGTGTTACTATGGAGAGACGCTGTCGCGAGGATGTTATCGCGACGATCTCCGCGAGGGGGCGCGAACGGCGTCGCGCTCGCGCGACGCGGCATTAATTTATACGTCACTCGTAACTCCTGCCTGCTTTTCGGTATTCTGCGTCTTGGCGAATCGGGGCGCCTCTGCGGAGGCTGCAGGACGCCCACGTGGTACAGAGCCCCGGGGAGAAGGGACGGGGTCCGGGCGCGCGTACGGGAGATTAACGAGGCGCCCGGCCAAGGACGCCGCGCCGGCCGCAAGGCTATCGCGCCCCGGCCCCCCCCCGGCCCCGCCCCTCCTTTGTCCACACCCTCGGCCGCGCACAAATTCCCACCGTCCACGTGGAATCTGTGCTTGTAGGCACGCGTGCCCCCCGGTAATGCGCTGACGAATGAACCCCCGAGTGCCGCTCGCCCATTGCCACCAGTTTGTCGCTAATCCGTCTCCTGGCGGCCCGCGCTTTATCTCGAGAGTATAGGCCGTGTACGCGCGGCGGGGGAAGGGGGGGGGAGGGCGCATCCGCAAGATTCGCCGAGGCTCTCGCTTCGGCTTTCGCCCGGGGCGGTAATTTCGTTAGGCGATATTTCAGCGCGGGGGAATTCGGTGGGAGCGGCGCGGGCCCCGGTAATGCAGAATCGAAGTTCGCCCCGGGAAAACAGCGTTAATTATGCAAGGAGAAGACGGGCCACGGCGCCGCCGACGGCGCCCCGCGAGAAAATTACACTTTTAAATCTCGCGTAATGCCGGGGACGCGCCCGTGGCGGCTTTACCAGCGCCCGCGACCTAAATTCCTCCGGGCAATTAATTTGTATCTCGGGCCGGGACGGAAAAATTCTTACGCGATATCCGCACTCGGCTCCCGGATTAGAAACCACTCGATTGTTTTCCTCGGTGGTCGGATTGTGCGACCCATTGTTGAAAATAGACCTTCCCCCGGGAATAAAATTTTCCTCCATTGAGTATCTCGGGGTCCGCGCTAGAGTGTGCGTCTATATGTTTCTAAGGAACACCTGCACGCGACTGCGTGCGTGTGTGTCTTTACGAACTTGAAATTTGACTTTCTCGTCACGTCGAAGGTTCCTCGCTGTTCTTCGTCCCGAACAGTCTCTATCCATAGGAATAAGACACCCGGAGGCAATATTATACGAGCAAGAAGGTAGACAATGAGAGAATGTATACAGGTGTATGTGTGCCCGTCAGAGTCGAAGTATTGGTGAACCTGTAGAATTCTATCCGATGAACAGAGTCTGACACTTCATAAGAGTTTAATGAAGACATTGTGCAAAAAAGGCTAGTATAAAGCTCTATTCTTTAATTATCTTTTAATAACTTAATGCATAGTATTCAAAAATATTTTTTCCTTTTTTAACATGGTACGCTTATAAATAAAATCATCAACGATTAAAAAATACTTTTCAGCCTTGTCCGACGAACAATGTAGACCTTTATCTACTTCATAGTTAGATTTCTTTAGAAATATTTACCTCCTTCATCGAAAATTACGCATAAAAGTTAATCTCGCGAATTACACGTAGAATCGCTGTGGGTCCCGAATTTCAAGTAAGATACGATGCCCGAAGGCGGCAAACTGTAATTAACGGTCTGTGTGGGCGCCTCAAGGTCTTGATCCCGGTTGTCGTCAGCCGATTAGTCGAACGTGCGCACACGCGCAAGCAGCAGATGCATCGGGAGGTTCTCGCCAAGTCGGTCTCAGCTGTTGCCGCCTTCGGGTGCAATTGGATCTTCGTGCTCGCCTCGTCAGCAATCGCGTCGAGGCTTACATGTGTGTACTCTTGAGATGGGATTCGGCTGATTTTACTATCCTTGGGGCGCCACTGCCGCCGCCGCCGCCGCCAACTCGAGACGAGATTAAAGTGGGACTTGATTGATTGCCCCCGGTTCGCTTGACTTTTACACCAATGCAAACCCCTCTAAGAGCTCGCACATGAGAGAAACGATTCTTGGCAGAGATTCTACAGATAACGCTTATCAATTTGCAACTGCATTTGCTTTTCGCTTGTTAACATTAATCATGACTAATATTCACATATGCATATAGAAGTACAAATTACGCGGGTTTTTGTCTGCAAATATTTCAAATGTATGCACATCATATACCATTTCCCTGATTAAGATACCCTTTAACGGAATAATTTGAAAGCAATGGCAGTGCTCTATTCTGTAATTGACCGCCATTTTAAGCTGCTTACTAAATGTACCTTTAATCTCGAATACTATGAATCTAAGTATTAATTATCATTATTCGGAATAAATATTGTTAAAGGTCTGCTGGTATAATATTATAAAAAAAATTTTAAGTTAAACTTTGTAAAACAGGAATTATTTTAAACTGGAATAACCAACACTACGTAATGTTTCATGAAACATGTAATAGAAGTGAGTATTTATTATGTTTAACATTACTAATTTTCATTAAATATGCCTACGTGTTCGGCGAATTCTGATACAAATGCAATGCATTTGAAATGGGAAAAAAATTTTACTACCTGACTACGTGAAACAGGTATGGAATTGCTTTGAATATAGACAGCGATATCAATACGATCAGTGTAGAGCACAAAGATGAATAGTATTTTACTTGGAATTTTATTTAATTTCTATATAAATTTTCGATTGCATTTTTCATTTATAATGCAATTTTCAAGTGAGCAATAGAATGGTCATTCAAAGTAAAGTAAGTTTAAAACATTATCAATTATTATCGAACATTATCAAATTATTTTTCAGATAAATTATTCCAAAATAACTTCGAATTAATATCTATTAAAAGAATCATTTTTTAAATATCAGTTTTTATCGATCAGGACATAAAATAATGGAAGTTCAAGTTAGCCGTAGAAGAAAAAAGGTAAAGAAGGTGAGATAAAGTTGGAGAAAAGAAAACTTTCACGCTTCTCACTGTAATGCGATCTATTGGCAATGTACGCACGAGTTGCAATTTCCCGTGTAGGTGGACTATAGATGGAATTGAATCTTATTTTTAAAGGCGCTTCCCATCGAAAAATCGACAACTGTCGGACGTTGTCAGCTGTGAGGGTCGACGTAAAACAGGGTGATATTGACTTTGAGATTGAAAAACCTTTATTAAAGATATTTTTTATCCTATGACTTCGGTTCCGATTCTTTGTGACTTGCAAGATGACTTTTTGAGATCTTATTATTAGTCATTAATAGTAAAATGTTTTTTTAACTTTTTCAGCTTATGGAAGTAGTTTATAAATATAAAATGCTTATGTCATATGTAACAACATAATTAAAGCTTAAATTGTTATTTTTTCAAAGGATTTGTTGCACGACTTTTTTTTAAATATCTTTTTTATGTGAATCTTTATTATTGTAATAAAAATAAATAATTACATTGCAATTAAAAAACATTAAAAGATTAACTTTTTAAATAAACTTAGCTATACTGCAAAATACGACTATTTATCGACTTTTAACTTCATGTATATATACTATATATATATAGATTTCACATATTGCGCTGACGGTAATATTCCTAAAGTATATACTTATGTATCAACAATATGTTAAATATTGTTAAATTTTTACAATATGTTTGACTACGAATATTTTTCCAACGACACAGAGCACCAAAGGTTGAGTGATAACGCAGTACGATTAAAAATGATGTTAAATTGATACTCACCGTTTTGTTGCCCAGGTTTTTCACCCGGCAGGTAAGATAGGTCGTCTTGCCGACAAGAGCCGTTACGTTTTTCGACGCGGCCTTGTCGATGTACGGGCTCGTCCTCGATCCCTCGTCCAACGTATTTTGGTACGAGTCGGCACTCTTCCCATTGCTACCATGCAGTAGACTGTAGCCATGGCCCACTGCAACTGAAACAATTTAATTAAAAATAAGTAATATAATTGAAAACAATGTAACTACTTTCACAACTTCTTTCGCATAAATTTTATTTTTACAATAAAATTTTTCATGGAATATTAAATTGCAGATACAAATATTATAATATATGCATTAAAATGAATAAAAATTGTTTTCTACAGGTGATATATTTTCCAATTTAAACGCATTTATTACAGTATTGGATCACATTGCAGACAAATAATTATTAAAGAAAAAGTTATTTTAATGAAAGTATTAGTTTTTGAAAAGTACTTTTATAATTACTGTACATGGGAAGCTATTGATTGCTACTACGAAAATTATGAAGTTAAACAGTTATATGTGAAAATTAAGATAAAAAAGGTATAAAATAGCTATTACAACAAAGGCAACATTTTAATCGAATAATTATTATTAATGATAAAAGTTTCCTGAACCTCAGAGTACAATAGTTACAAAGATACTTCCATAGTCGGCTGCCTGATAAAGAATCGCAACCATCGATGTAGCCATGCCAATCTAATATGCCAATGATACAAGAGATGTATATATATATACACACACGAACTTTTCAAATATTTTAACTGCCATTTTCTTAATTAGAAGGAGCGATAAAAAAGGAAAATAAAAAGTAAATTTTTGCCTAATTTCAACGCTAATGGGTTAATTACCTCCAGCGCATACGAAGCGCTCATAACGAAACGAGAGTATATGTTGATCGAAAGGGCGAGAGCTCATTCTCCAGGCTGAAAACGTTCTAATTTAAATTTTCCTCAAACGAGCGTCGTCACGGAATGATCATCATAACCCATATCGTAACTTCATTAACAGCAACGCTGGGGAAAAAGCCGCCTCGAATACTGCAATCTGCAACGCGCCTCTGAGCAGGGGCGAGTGTGCGCGGCGTTAGCGTTCAGCGCGATTTCACCTAATTGAAAACGAGGGTCCCGCACACAAACAAGCGAGCCCGTTGCACCAACTAATTATTCAGATTCGTAGCGCTTCCAGGTAAATATTGACCTTCGGCCTGCTCCGAGTCATAGTGCCTTTGACTACACGGATGCGCTAAGTAGGAGACTTGGCCCACAAGCCCCAGCTCCCCTCTGGAGACGCCTCGGCGCTCTATTATTTTAAACGGTCAAAGTTCCCGACCCGGCCCGCCCCTAACGGCGATTTCGTTAAGAGATTAGAGGGAGTCTACGCGCGCGGCCGCTTACCTCCTCGAGCGAAAAAAGCGCCGGGTCGCGCCCGAGTGGCCTTGCAGCCGCTAAATTATCACCATCTGATAGTACGAGTTGGGCGCGAATTATGCACTTGCGGCCTGATCAAGACATCTACGCCGAGGCGCTATCGATGTCGCGGCGGCGCTCGACGTTTTTTCTCTATCGATCTGCTGAATAGCCCGAAGATAAGCTCTGGTTTATGTGTGGGATTCGCGGTCAAGCGGCGATTTTGGCGTAGCGCTCGTGCTGGCCCCTTACTGCCTCGCGCATATATCCACTAAACCGTTTTGAAAAGCCCGCGAGCGGTTCCTTCGTTACCTTTGCCACGGAAACTTCACGATGACTTACTGCGAAACTTCCGAAGAAACTTAGTAATGGGTCAATTTAAACTTTTGGAACGCGTAATACCGTACGGGTGTTATTCCTGAGAAGCGTGAAAATAAAACATTGTTTTTTATTAGCTCGCTTGATGTAAATAATGTTCAAATTAAGAATATAAAGAACGGAAAAGAATGTGCTAACGCTCAACTGCTTCATTGCAATGAAATGGTAAAAAATTCACTCCACTTTTTAAGTTAAAACGAAATTATTAGAAATTTCTCGAAACTTATGCAGTATATAAGTTTCTGAGGTACCCAGCTTTCACATTTTCAATCAAGATTGTTGTAGGACACCACAATAAATTAAATTTATGAAAATATCGTTTGTTCGAGTTTTTTAAAGATACAGTTCCTTAATGAGCTTCTGTAAAATACTACTTTTATAGTACCAAATACTAATTCAATTCTGTATAACTGTACAATTGAAGCAATGCGTTCTGGGTGCACGCGAGATAACTGTTAAACCAGCGACAGGAAATTAGCTCCAGTTTTGCGAGGGACGAGTGACGTTAGCATGCAAGATGCAGAGTGTAAGAAGTTTAATATCTATGATATAAAAAAATTTAATTGGATTCAACTCATCCTACGTTGTTACACCACAATAGAAATGCGGCTATAAATTCCTAGGCATATTATTTGAAATTCAGCCGAATAATTATAAATTTTATACCTTTGGAGTTATTACAGAAATTTTGCAATGGACTGCAATTTTGAACATCTTAAATTATAGACTTTACCAACTGAATCTGTTTCTAATAATTATTATTATCTTAGAGTTGCAACCATAAAATCAAAATAACGCTTCTTTTTATAGTTTTTAAAGTTTTTAATCGAAAGTAACCTTGTTAAAAAATAATGGTGCAAAGGCTGATAAAATAACTGAATAATCATTAAGGGAAAATATTTAGTATATATAGTAAATCTGCAATTCGGTATTAACCCCTAATAGAGACCAGGTGGATCTGAATTTATTCAGGCCATTCTCAAATTATTAATTATTGATAATTAATAATTGTTAATAATATTCTAATTTAGATCAAAATTAGGATTTAAAATAAGAAATGCTCTAAACAGATGCTGCTGCTCTGTTCACTTAAATCTTAGTTCATGTTATCAACTGAATGAATGGCATAAATTTTTATCCATTAACTTATAACTTACAAGAAATAATGCAGCATTAATTAGCCATATAATTTTTATGATAGACTTGTGCAAAAGCAGGAATTCACATTATTCGGGATCAACTTTTATGAATAAATCAAAATGAACAGAAAGTTTAAGTGGAAAAATCTCATTTTAATGTTCTCGAGCGCTCGTCATAAGACTTAAAAGAGATAGCGAGAGAGTGGGAGAGGAAGGGAAAAAAGGGAGTAAGAAGGAGAGAGCTGAATATGAGGGCTTTTATATGAGGTGATCAAAATCCGAGCTACTTAATAAATTATAACCAACACCTGATCCAGCAACCGATCAATTCAACTTATAAAATTGCACGCGCGCTATAAACCGCGATGGATCGAGACAGCGATCAAAGACCCATTAGAAGGCGAGTGCCGATCTCGGGTGGGATATGCCATTAGGTGGTTCCCAAAGGAGTCTTCGCGTCTTTTCCCCTGCCGATCTTTTTTGTCCCGTGAGTTCGCCTGGAATGGCGTCTCGTAAAGTACAGTCGAGACGAGTCGGACGTGAAAATCCCCTCTTAAATTTCGAGATTTTACGGGGCAGCGAGGCTCGAGCTCCGACCCGCGCCTCGTAAAATATTTGTATGCGCTGCGAACAGGCGCGTAGAAGCGCGAATTCAGGATACAAGAGCAGAAGGGGAGATTCTTTTGTTAAGGCGTAGGTCGAAATCTCAGCGACGGGTGACCCTCGAGAGCATCAAGAACGCAGCTCTGATTTTGAAGTATTATAATTCAACTTAATGTTTTTTCTACAACGACGAAGATCGATATTTACTTATTTTATTAATAAAAAAATTAAAATCCGAAATAATTTGATTAAGGTAAAACATTTAATTTCAAAATTAAGATGATGTATTCGTTTAAAAATTTAAGACGCTCTAAACTAAAAAAATATACAAGATCTGTCATATACAAAGTCATTCATATAAATATGCATTATATGTCGTAATAAATTTGTTACTATATCTACTAACAACATTTTTTATCTGCATTATCTTTTTCGTTGAATTTGTATTTGGAAAATTTCTTTAGAATAACGATTAACTACGTTATATTTTTATTTCATATTGTAAAAGGTTTATAAACAAGAAAGGTGACGCATATTACCTTCCTTAGTTGTATGATAGGGTATACATAAATATAATAATATAACTGCAATAAAAATGTAATTTATTTTCCCACATAAAACCAATTGTAAAGCGTGATCGAGTACTTTTGTCGATAGTGTCTGACATAATGGCTGTATCTGAATGATCTATCGGAGGCTATTAGATACACCAAGCCCTAAAGAATCATGAAGTATCGAGCTCATCGGCATCAACAAAATGGATTTTGGGAGAGTGAAAGGTAGGTCATCCAATGTAGAAATAGCAGGATCATAAAGTAGCACAATGCGGGAGATATAATAAAGACGTAGAAAAAATCTTTCTGTATTTGAGGCTGACATAGAAAGCTGGATTAGAAAAAAAATCTACCACTCTCAATTCCATTTTTTATTTTTTATGAGGGGTTCAGAAACTTTTTCTATGAAAAGACATGTCTTTTTCACAATAAAAAAAAATTAGTTGTATTAACATTTGGGTTGATTTAGTTAGTTTGACTTAATTTAGAGAACCATTTTTGAGCAACAAAATTTGTGTATCGTTGTAAGAAAATTAATTGATAATTATTTTATAAGTGAAAAACTCGGCCGCGTATGTCTAGTATTATTAAAATTGGGTTAATGGCGAAATTCCTAACAGAACAAGTTATTTTAAAAAAACAAAATCATGCCAGTTTTCAGCTTTCGATCTATAATAAAATAAAAAATTTTACACATGAACCTACATATTGCATTTATAGATTAATTTTATTAATTTTAAACTATATTCGATTAATACGTTGAACTAAATAAATTATTAATTTTCTACCAGAGATAATTTATTCTCTATGTCACTTTCTAGTAGTAGTTGCCGCTCGTGCGCGAATTGTGCTTCATTCAATAGTGGTGGACGATCGCAGGCGCGACGCATACATAAATCTGTAGGAGGTACGAACTGTTCTAGTGGGAGAAGCTCTTCCAAATAGGCAGGAAAAAAGTTGGCCCAATGTTCCGTAAGCTTAACGGTGCAAGTTTTTATCGATCATTGATTAAGAATTTAACCCTCGCTCGGCTCCTTGTTTTTCTTCCAGCTTTAACGGTGCAACTCTGTGAGGCATGCGAAATGTTGTGCAAGCAAGGTGATAAATGATCGATCAAGACGTAGACAATTAGCTCTAAATAACTGAGTAACATTGTACTTTTTTACTATTTCCCAATAGATGGGTAATCGGATACTTCTGTTAAAAATGAGCATACTTACCATGTAACGGTATTTTCTAATAGTCGAATCAAAAATAATTCACTACTTGCAATCTAAATATTGTTAGTTAGTCAATAATAAATTTAATATAAAATTTTCATAAATGGTATTGATGTTTAACTTGCACTCTTGTGCAAGTTTACTATAATAATTCCTGCGAGTGCATTAAGTTCAGAGCGTATAAAATCTAGTTGGTGTTCTAAGCACTGAATTCCTTACACGTGAAAAAGCGATGGAGTACATAATCTGGCAGCTTAATCGAGAGTGCAAGGCGTGGCTATGCAGCGTGCGGCTTTAACTATTGGAGCTGTTATAATCGAAGAGACTTCCTCCGAAGAACTCACCTATAATGTGCAGAGAAAACGTTATTTACCCATACACACATGTGGCACTCGCCGCCTCTGCATCTTGAGCATTAGCGCTCTACCACAAAGCCACGTTCGCGGACAATTCGTAATAATAACATAACATTTCGGTTTAATGCATGCAACGCCTAACCCTCTTGGACACGTGCTTTTATCAGTTTCAACACGCGGTCAGGTTTTGCGGCTGCTTTCACGTGAATGGATGTAATACACAGTTAGTGTGCGAAATCTACAAAACTTCAATTTTACCGATAGAACGTGTCCGCTACCTGTATTTTTTTATAGTTCTACAAAATAAACCGTAAATAACGTTCGGATTTTTTTATTATTTTTTAACTGTCTGTTAGTAATTTTATCGATATTTATCAGCATATACATAAATATCAAACTATAATTAATGCTTTATTAGGAAGCGTTTAGTATATATTAAACCACTTATAATACAGCTTTTCTGTCTCTACTACTGCCTTTGATAAATATAATTTCAATGCATATAACATAATTACACAATTACACCAAGGTACTTTTCCCAAGTCGATGAACTATAAAGAATAGTATTTTTGTATTAAATATAGTAACGAGCCACATTCTCGAGCTCGTTTTCGAGGAACGAAAATAGAGGCAATGGTTTTGCTAAGTCCAATAAAGCTGAATCTTCTTTTTTCAAATCCACCGATTTACGGATTAATTAAATCCTTACAGTTAACATCTGTGTTTCATGTTTCTTATTTATACTTTTCTGTGCCCTTTTTTATATATTATGAAATTCAGACATCAGAAAGAAGCTTAATTTTAAGCATTATATTGAATTTTCTAAATTAACGTCGAAAAATTAGCAATTTATTTCATATTAATTTGCATTACTCCGCACTAATCACAGTCGTTTCAAAATGAGTTCAGAAACGGACTAACATTATTATTTATAACCTACATGTGTATAATGATAAAATAAATGAAATAATAAATAGTACAGTGTAATAAGTGAGTTTTTTACATTTTACAAGTAATTGTTTATCTGTGAAGTTAACGTATTCTTATACGTGTATATTAATTTATTAGCGTAGAATTAATTCTAACTAGATCCGCTTAAATTAATTAACTTATTTGGAATTTTATTTTTGATTTGTAGAATATACGTAGCTTGATTTTAATATTAAACTAGTATTTGTAAAGGATTTAGGATACATAAAGTATCTATTTTTTCTACAGTAATCAATTCTACTGCCGATTAGATGATGCTCTTTTAGAACATTTCCAATTTTTATATTACTCTGGATCGTGTTTATTAGGATCTTGTAGTCATGATTCTGTAGAATGCATTTAACTTAATTTTAATATAATTATATTTAATTGAAGAAAAGGTAATCACACAAGGTAAGTGAACTTTTTATGACAATCACGTAAACAAGCAGGATAAAGTGTCAGATCAAAAATTAAGATCAACGGATTTATTCTTATTTTATATGATTGATAATATTTCTTTTCTTCAATACAATGTTTCAAAAGACATTCTTGCAGATATCACAAGTAGATATACTGACACGTAAAAGTTTAAATGTACACATAGTAAGACATATTACGTTCATATAAATCTTTCCAGTAGGCTTGTAATAATAAATATATTCACTATCTCATGTTATAATCTGTAATAAACACGTTTAAAGTACTGAGATCAGAAAAGAATAATAGTAAATAATTGTAGCCAGAATCGAACATTTTTATAAAACTACATACAATTAATGATTGTAGAAGATATAAATAACTTTAAACTGAATCTGTTATAAATATATTCTAATAAAAATATCGTTAACATCATTTAAGTGCGAAAGACAGAGAGATAAAAACAATAAATAAAAAATAGGATTCTTATAAGTAATACGTGTGTCTGTGTGTGTCACTTAGAAATTTTTTAAGAATTAATGATTAATAGCTTATTTAGAAAGAAATGGTAAACTAGCAGTATGTAAGTATTTTACAATATGTCTTTGAATAAGAGGATACAATTAACAATAAATAAAACCACAAAACAATTTTGAATGAACAACAACAGCGTATGTAAAAACGTTAATTATTTATTAATAAGTTAATTAAGTTAATTATCATTTTGTATATATACAATCGTTAATTTAACTATAATTTTATTTAGATATTCATTTTAGCACTTCATATTCCTACGCAAGAAGGTAAATATTTTTTCAATATTATTTACTCTTGAAGTCATAGAAATAATTAAATTAAATTCACTTTTTAATGATGTTTTTGATTAAGATCTTCATTTACTTACAGATAATTCTATGAAGAAGAAAAATTTGAAATGCAACCGTCTGTGTAAACGAGAGATTATCTAATTTTAAATTTGGTTCATATTTTTAATACAAAAAATTACGAGATCAAATACATTGTTCCCGACTGTATCATTAATTATTACTTTATTTATTAGGTGTTGTGTTTAATATAGCAGTTTTATGCTATTGCAAATTGCAGTATATGCTATGCTTATCAGCGAAAAGAGTAGGAAAACATCAACTGATTTTGTTATCAATAAAGAAGTAACATTATTAGTCATTTTCAAGAGGAGGAATCTATTTTTTATACGGTATTTAACAGTTTATATAGTACCTATGCGGTTTCTTAGACCACTTCTATAAATGCTTTAGTTAAAGTCACTTTTGAATTTATAGTTTAGAATTAGTACATATAGTTTTATTATTGTTGTAAATGTTCAAAATTAATCGAAATTAAAATTACTATTTTGTGTTTTTTCACGAAATTCAAATTTTATTTGATAAAATATTTTGAATCCTTATTATCGAGCTGTATAAGCACTATTGTATCCGTAATCATTATGTATATTCAAAGCAAATGTGTGTAAGAAAATACCTAATCTACATTTTGAATCCTACAAAATAAACTAGGGTCAGTTTTTTATCATGAATATTATAATAACAATTCATCTAATATTTATCTAAGTAATATACATATTACTATACTTAAAGCAATACGGAATTAACGCTTTAAAGCAAGCCATGAGTTTACAACAGGAAGAATATCAGACACGAGTGCATACAAGAATGAGGGATCATGTGATTCCCCGATTGGTATCTATATTCGGACAAGAAAACAATACAGTTGATTATTATTTCGAGCGTATAGAAAATTCATTTTACTTATCTAATACTTTTTTTTTTAATCTTATATTTCCCGAAACTACGCTACGACTCTTGATCAAGATGCCTTTGCATGAAGAAAGAGACCAGCGCAGAGACAATTTCAAGCTTCTTTTTTCTAATGAAACACTATTTTATAAGAAATTGGCAGCAAAATCTACGGACTTTCCATTATATTATATGGGTTAGTTAATAATTATTTTTAATTTACAAAGAAATTCGTTTACATCATCAATTAGGATGCATTTATGAATATAAATTTGTATTTTAAATAATGTGATATAATAATATATAATCTGAATTTTATTTTTATTATTATTAATTTATCAAATATAATCTCAATCACATATTTTTATATGAATTTCATTTTTATTTTTATCTACATTTATATTATTGAAAAATAAGTTTTCTAAACTTTGTGTTTTTAATAGCGGATTTAGATCCAGTATTAGGTCATTTTATTGTGTTAGAAAATGTGTGTGAACGTGGTTTCTTTATAAGTGCCAAGAAGATAAACGTAGAAATGGATTACATCTTGGCAGGTCTGAAGTCGATTGCACGATTTCATGGACATACCTATGCATTAAAAGAGAAAGATCCAAAGATATTTTATGATGTCGTGAAGAATATTTCTGATATACGATATAATGAAGCTACAATATCCAAACTATTTTTAGAATTATTGAATCAACGAATGGATCGTGTGATTAAAATGGTTCGATCTTCAAATCTCGATTCTAATTTCATAAAAAAGATGTCCAATGTGTTAGAGGATAGTTACAGAAACGTGATATTACCTTGTACAAAGTCAACGGAGCCATTAGCGACAATTATTCACGGCGACTGTACCATTAACAACATGATTTTTCGAAAATCAAAGGATATGAAAGAGAAACATGGAAGGAGCTTGGATGCCATGCTTCTAGACTTTGCTTTGCTAATGTATTCATCACCTTCCATAGATATATCAACATTTATATACATAACCTGTTCTTTTGAAGATATAAAAGAACACTACCTGTAAGTGACCAATTTACGAATTATATCCTCCATACATGTTTTGATTAAAAAACTAAAATTAGTTTAAAGAGAATTGTAATCAATGTACTTCTAACATAGTAATCTAATCGTTAAACTACAGTAATATCTCATAGGTGCACCTAATTATCTTAATGTAGTATATTACTCTGTCGTTTATATTTCAAATATTTGTAATAAAAGTTTTTTTAACTATTATTGAAGTAAATATTTAAATAAGATGAATTAAAAATCAGAAATTTCACTTAAACTTGATAAATTAAATTACAAAAAATTTTTTTTGTAAAATTTTACAGAGTTTTTGACTAAACTAAGTACTAAAAGAACTTAAATTTTAAATATTGAATATAATTTTTGGTGTGGTTTTGTTTTTCGTAATTGCATAGAACAAAATTAATTGAACAAGCTAGTTAAAGTCTATGGCAAAGACAAAATTTAAAAAAAATGAATATATTAGATTTAAATAAGTCTACAAATTTACAATAGGTTTCATTCAACCATGCTTTTTTTATTTTTTCTAATAAAAAAATTCAAATTTCTGTATGAATACGTATGAATTATGTAATAAACACATTTATAACTGTTTCTTTATTTCAGAGATATGTTTAACATTTACTACGACTATCTTATCCACTTTTTAAAAGAAAAAGGCGTCGGGGACACCACAATGTACAGTTACGCAGCTCTCTTGAAGGACTACAAATGTCGCACATTATTCGGATACACGATGGCTGTCTTCTTCTTACCAGTAATGACTGAATACGATAGTAGTGATAAAGTATTAAATAACTCTGATCACCTAGAGAGTATTGGCCCGAATGCAGGGGGCAAAGCTCTATCTAACAAATTGTTCAATATGTTACTGCATATGCGAGAGCTTGGCTTACTCGACTCTTGGTTAAAATAATTATTTTGTATCACATCATACATTATACAATAAAAAATAATTATTTTATTAAATATCGTGGTAGAAATTTGACTATTTGTAATGGACAAGAAATTAGTTTGTATATATATAAAAAATTCTATCTTTTAGTTCAACAAACTATAAAACACTTATAAAATACTCATTAATACTTATTTTTAATATTAGTAGATTGAGAAATAGAGAAATTAAACATGCTCTATCTAGCAATGATTTTGAAAAAAATTATAATAAATACTTTTTATCACGAAGCTTTAGAAATGTAAAATTAGAATTTATTATTCAACAAGATTAATATTTTTTAGGTTAATATCATTTTTTAAAAATATTACTAAAAAATTCTTTACTAAATTTCACCTTTTTGAATTATTTAAGATTTGAATCACCATTTCCAAAATCTTAAGGGCATTATATTAACAGATATTCTTACAATATTATTTTAATACTATAAATAAAGCCATTCATACGTTTAATTTACTTTATACCCACGAAAAGAAACCAGATGCATTGCGACAAACATTAATACCCGCCTGGAAAATTCAAAGAACAGCCTTAGAGCAAAATGAATTGGCGATATTTTTCAAGAACTCGAGTTGCAGTGCTGTTTTTCGCCCGGGGTAGCACTTGGGGGCGAAAAAAAGAAGTGTACGTGCCTTGGCTTAGCGAAAGTTTAGGACGATGCGATTTTTATTTCGCTAGCATACCACTTAACGCGGAATCCCTGACGCGCGCGCAGACACCCACACATACGCACCCCCTCCCCCCATACATATAATAGCTTGGTGGTGTGGTAGGGTGGTATCGGGCGCGCCACTGCCTTGGTAAACTTGCGGGCGGCAAGAAGATTACGAGCGACGCCTAGCGTGATTATTGCACCGTTATCGAACTTCCTCGTGAGCCCCGAGAATGAGTTAAGAACTCTTGGGGCTAGCGAAAACTTTCCAAGGTATCGGCGCTGGTGGGTACAAGCGCCCACGAGAAAGGGAAATACAGCTTTGTTTCGTATACCTTCTATTGCACTCCCCGCAACTCCAATTCATTTCTGTCCCTCCCACCCCTTACCCTACAGTAGCCCCGTATAAGGTTAATGCTATACTGACGACCCGCTTTGAAGTTAGCACGTTCGTGGCGTTTGTTCCGCCGTTGCGTGCTCTTGAAAGGTAAAAAAATGGGTTTTCGTATTTGATGTGTCCTCTTTCTCGCACTTGGCAGTTTAGAAATCGTCCTTGTGATCGCCTAGATCAATCCAGACAGAAATGATATATTTGATAATATTATTTTTTATTATAGGAATAGATAAGTCTGCGTCAAGAGACATAATTAACATTTTGAAAAAAATAATTTTAATTGACGTTATGCATATGATATAAGGAATTTTTCTATAAATATTTGGATTAGCAATGAGGGCTTGATTACGAATTAATACTGCGATCATCGGGTAAACAAAGTTTATTCAGAATATTAGTCGAAATCGATTTTTTGATATTCGACTGCATTGATAATTTTAAATTCACCGATTTTCTCAAGAATCTAAAAATTATTAAAAAAAATGAATTTTCATAGTGAATGGACACTGATATGCGATAGTAGTGAGACTGTCCCTATCCTGAATACATGGAACTCCCATGTCATTATAGAGAATTAAAAAAATCCTCATCTTTTAATTCTTGTTCTTTTTCTTTCAAACCTATCGCCAGATTTTGGACTAAGCTATAATCATTAAGCCTAGCAAAGAACTCCTTCCAATTGGTAACTGGTTTGTTTATAAAAGTATCCAAAACTTTTCTGGTAGGGATCGATTACTTGTTTCTTGATGCTATATAATTTAAGAATTCAGAGCGGTCCATGGAGTTTACTGTGATACGGAGACCTCTAGCACGTCCGTAATGAGTCGATCCGACCACCGCTACTCCAAAACCGACAGGCCAACAGTAGCCGATCCAGGCTACCGCCACCTCACCCTGTCTTCAGCCCTCCCCCCCTCTCCGCCCCCGCAACAGTTGCTAGTGCCCCGCACCCATCTGAGATACGGCGGTCTCAAAGAGGAGACACCACGTCTCAAGGTATATCAAAGCATTTCTTTAGCGGGAGAAGATGCCATTTATCTCCAAAGTCCTTGATTTGTTTTGGGGTTGACCAAGTGTCCAGATGGATATGTCCAGATCCAGAAGGGGTGATCTTCTGCAAGCTGGTGAAACTCGACAATCTACCGGATTTTTTCTTTAAATTTGACCTCCAAGACCTTATATGCAACATTACTAGCTAAAGCTTAGTCATAAGCATCATCTACTTCAATATGTTTCGTCACCCATTGGTTTACATTATTCGACCCTACCCATGCCTAAAGGTTCCATAAAAAGGACTATATCTTAGGACCATATCTAAGTTGTTTTTTTCCAAATTTTGAGGTGTATATGGATTTAACATTTTAAATGATTTATATGCCTCGGTAACGATTGAAATCTCCTTTAATTCGTATCGTTCATCATTAATAGCATCTTTCTATAATTGACACTTTTAAGCTTGATGAAGTAGGTAAAGTTAAAACTTAAAGTGACTTCTCCAAAATATACTTGGTAGTGTTGAACTTAAACGTTTTTCATCATTTATTTTTGCTTACTTCACAATTTTATTAAAGCAAGTCAACTCTGAGAACTGTTTAATAATGCGCCTCGTTTCTTCATCTACTTTAGCATATCTTTACTTTTAGAGTTCGGTATAATTTTATTCACTAGCCCTTGAAAAACCAATACACAACCACATACGATATATTCGTATGAGTAACACCTTTTTCGATTACTTCCGCTATAAGATCTAGCTGACATTCACATTGAGGTCTCCGAGCTATTTATGTAATTCTAAAAGGGTCTTTCATTTTTTCCAAAGGGGGAGGTTCCATATACCTTCATAGGATTCTTCGTTAGCATTATACGACAATGCAATCACCTTTTTTTAAAGGTATATATTATAAAACAGCGACGAGGGCGACTTCAGCCATTTATTCCTGCTACAAATCAAATAAAAAAGCTTCTTGCATTTACATGTGTGTCAAAATAACGTTATCAAATTATTTACTGCTTAATTTATATTTTTATAATTTAAAAAGAAGCAGAAGTAGCTTGTTTTAATAAAAAATGTTGTATTCGAAGGACGGCTCAAATATTTTAGTCACTAATGCTATTATCGCTTAACAGTTACCTTGGAAAATCAATACACAATATAATTCCAGATTGTACACTATTCCAGATCGCGAATAACCAATTTAGGGTTATCGCTGCACAATACACGCCCTCAACAGATGCGTCAAAATGGCTAAAGGCAGATAAACATCTATCGATGAAAAGCGCATGTCAGTGATGCGCAAAAGAAACCTATAGCTACAGAGTCGACTTTGAACGAGGTGTCCGATGACAAGAGCATTGGAAAGATCGAGGTATACGTTTGGTCCAAGGGCCGAGTACCATTTTTTAGCGAGACGGGATGACAGTCAAATATAGCGATGAGTCGGCTTGGTTGCTAGAATCGAGTACACTATGACCCTCGTAATCCTTCATCTGTAATAAAAATAATGCGAATCACGTTTCGTCAATCAACGGAGAGTGCGAATGTAGTCCAACTGGGGCGTCGGTAGCATTAGCAAGCGCACGATTGGCTTAATTTCCAGGAGAAGTCGATAGTGTTCCGCATCGAGTTTCATCGTATCGGCGACTTGTTTCATACTTGTGCCCTACATACTATTACATTTTTCTCCCCTTTTTGCCCGCACTTGGATTTTGCGTATTCCTTTGCTCGGCCGATGCTACTAACAGTCTACGGCGGGGCCGATAAATGCCGACCGCTCATTTGCAGCAAAAAACATTGTGCAAGAGTTCGATGGCAGCTAGATCTCGCCATAACGATTGTCGAGCGGGTTAGGCTATAAATTGAGAACCCGCGCGGCGCCTTCGCGTCCCGCCGGAATTCCTCCGCCGCCGACTGCGGATTCCCTCTCGCATTTGTCTCCGAGTATATCCGAGTACTTCGTCGGCCTCGCAGCGATCCTTCGCGGCGACCGATTTATGCGTGCGAGGCCGTGGCCGAGGGCCCCAGGATTTGGACGTCGCCCCGAATCTCGCACGGTAATGGTCTCAGCCTGCTTTGAATTACTTGTGATCATGCGCTTGCCGGTACTTGCGTGCGGAAACTGCAGTACTTGCGGACCCGACAATTTTCCGAAGAATCCAGAAAACTTGATCTCTTCTCCTTTTCTTCATTTTATATATAATATTCATATGCAATAGAATTCTTAATTGTAGATTTGCGAAAGGCAATAAAAACATAAGGAATAATATCGTTTAGGTCTAGTTAATTTAATATACGTGACAAGAAATGAGAATTAGATCTATACAATCATATTAGTTAGAATAGTTTATTTTCTTACAGTTGTATTACGAATTTACACTACATTTTTTTTACTACTCTTTTTTTACTTGTTTGCAATTGTTTGAATTACTGATAATTTGAATGAGATACTTTTCTGGATCTGTAACATGCTTTTAATTTCTTGGATTTGAAATATATGGCAGATTAAATTATGGTTCTTTAGTTATTTTTCTACTAATTTATATATAAAGTATTAAATAGAGAATTTATGCTTGCATATAAAAATAAAATAATGCTATTTATAATATATTCTGAATACATTTTGAATTAACAAATATATTTTATAGAAATTGAATATTGAAAAGAGTAGTCGTACTGTGACTTTTTGGTTGTTTGTATCAAATAATACTTACATACTTACATTTCCATGTCGAAAGATGTTAAGTAGCTATAAAAAAGTAATCGAGTTCCTTATTTTGTTAATGCATAACAAAAAAGGTTGGATTATTATGAGTATAAATGTAATTAATCAATTAAAAAAACGATTGTTTACTTTATGTATAAGTCACATTTAATTGCGGATAATTCACGATGCCACGAATTTGCCAAGGTAAAAGCCGCTTTATTGTTAGTTGTTTATGACTCGTCTTATAATTAGGAAGTGCTAGTAAACACGACTGCATCCGGTAAGGTGTTGACGAAAACTAGGTTCTCCTTGTTTACGACCACGACGTCTTCGAGGAATGCATGTGTACAACATAATTGTGTAAGACCACAATGTAGGAACTGTGTAAAATTAATTTTTCGCTCAATGCAGAAAACAATCTCGCTAATTGTGCAGGTGGATTTATTATATTATAAATTCACTGATTATATAAGATAAGTGGTAAATTAAATATTAAAAATGATACAGATTAGATAGAGAAGTTGAAAATAAGCACGTTAAAGATATTTATAGCAATAAAATTAATCGGTTTGCTTGTTGTTGCAATAACAAGATCAGAAGACTAATTTGATCAGTTGCGGTGACATTAATTCTTAGCAAATTCTTAATGTAATCTTATCATGGCATATATAATAAATAATTTATAAAATGTATTAAAAAATGCAATAGAGGAACTAACCATTTTTAGATTTTAAATGAACTATTTATTAATTACAAATATTGATTCATTTGATTATTTATTTTGAGGATCGATAATACAGATAAAATAAATTTACTTTTATCTAACTGGCACAGAATTATTTATTTGTTTGCATTCGGAAAATTCATTCTAGACAGTAAGTAACCATACCCAATCTCCTATATAAAGTTGGTATAAGATACTTTGCAAGCAATAGATGCCGGTTATAAATCCAATTCAATTTTCGAGTATAAGTGTTTCGACGTTTCGCTTTACTCTTGCTTTTCTTGGTCGAAGCGTATATAAGTCGAAAGCATAGAGTAAAGACTAATAGAACTCTTATGTGTTTCCACCCACGATGCTATGGTCGTTGAGTTTATTGTCAGCGGTGCAAATTGCACTCAACACTGGGAAAACTGTACAGGACGCGCGACTGTGAAACGTAATTGGGACAAATAATTTGGTGGTACACTACGAGTCGAAGACTAGCCGGATCCGGCAGAAGGGCGTTTCGGAACGGGCGACGAATCCGATTAGCTAATTGGTTTTATCATAAATAGGAATCGAGCGGTCGTAACCGTCTCGCAAGCGATTCTAATTACTCGGCTCCATCTTATAGTGTTTCCCCAAGCTTAGCTCGTCCCCTTTCTCTGGAGGACTCAGCTGTTAAAGTCCTTAATAAATACCTTTTTCCATTCTTTCTCGGTGGAAGTTTACAAGTGTTATTAATTCGACTGGAAAGACTGCACTTCTTATATTAAAGTGCAAACTTAATCCGGCCGAAGGGCAACGTTGGCATTCGGCATCGGGTGGCGCGCGCGAAATTCCACCTAAACACTATTTACAGGAGGGACCGACTACCGTAAAATCCGACGGCGAAACGTCGGCGCTAAAAGGAGAAAGAGGGGCTCCGAGGGAAGCGAAGTCCGGGGTCAATGGTACGTCAGGCTGGCATTCACCGAGCGGCAAATAAAAGGGCGACCGCAGCTCGCGGCCCGAGGGACAGCGGAAGGAGTGGAGCCGGCCGCGCGGGTGACGCTGCCGCCACGCCCGTGGGGCTATGCAAGGCGCGGGCGGTGGCGCGTGCCGGCGCATTCATCTCGGGGCCACGCCCATGCATTTCCGGGGCGCTTCCGCGGCCCTGCATTGTCGGCCGAATCAAAGCGGCGCGTCCGCGAGCCCCGCGTCCGATACGCCCCCAGGATTTAGGGTCGGAGCAGCCCGCGCGGCACCCGGACCTAATACACCAAGAGTTATGGCCCAATTTAATTTAATCTCCAAAATAAACATGCCCGAGCCCGGGAAGTCGCGCGCGTTCGATACTCCCGATTGCTGATCGAGCCTCGCCGATTGCGCTTCCGGCTCGTTCAAGGTCAACCGAGGCCACCTGCGTTTTTCCACCGCAGCGCGCTATCACGGATTCCGGGTTCTCGTTGCGCGGCCGAGTGCTTGCTTCCCTCAATTAAGCCGGCAGCGCCCGGAAAAAAGGGTCGAGCGGCGACATGTGCACCGATCGCTTCCGACTACGGAGCTCCACGCAAATGGCCTACAAATTGCAGCTAGGGCTCGTGCGGAATTCCCTATTCCACTTATGTCATCGAGTAAATTTTCTCGTAGATTTTCATGTAAATTCGGGCGGATGCGGCCTTGGGTCGAATGTAACTTAAGAATGCGCGCGGGGCCGCGAGGGGGCGCGAGTGCGCGCGGCCTCAGCCAATATTCTACGCTCGCCGCATAGAGGCGCCTACACAGCAAGAATAGTATATGAATTTATGTAGATGGAAGGCAACACTTGTAGCCCGATATTGCCGCGCGGCGCCAATATCGGCACCCTGCGCCGGGCCCCCAATTTCAAAATCCGCCTTATTCCCACTAATCGGGCGCTGCATTAATTATGCACACCTTGGGCCTACCTGCGCCGCATTGTTGGAGCGGGAGCCGTCCTCGTTAGTGCGACACGGGCGATCCCGCAAGCGCATAGAGCAATATCCCGCGGACGAGCCGTAGGAGGCTTTTTTCGCCGCACTGCCTCGCCGTAATTCCCGGCGGGGGGTCGAGGGGATCGGCCGCAGACCGTGGCAACGCGGCCCGCGTATAACGAGAGGAAGAGGTCGAGAGCCCCTTCGGCCCCCGTCACTTTGGCCACGCGCACTTGTGGGCCTTCGCCCGCGCACCTGCGCCTCGGGGACCGCAACCCGCCCGCGCTTTCTTTCCCCCACCTGCCCCTCCCTCGTTAGGGGGCGAAGGGCGGAAAATTAGCGTAAGCCCGACAGCTCCGAGCCCCCGGGATTATGCGCTTCTTGTTTCCGCTGATTGTTGCCCCGGAGCGCTCGTGGACTCCCTCCCATTTGCGCCCCTGCGCTACACTTACGCCTGAGTAATCCCTCGTTACGTCGCGGATCAATTAGCCCCCCGCACTTGTCGCGCCCACCTGGTTTTTTCCTACGCGTTGCTATGCTTTAGCCCGACCTTGATTGATTTTTTTAACGGAACGTTACTGGCGCAGGTGCCGAGAAAGATCCGGAAGTGCGGTCAAGGTAACCGGGGAAGATGTTCGTTCCCTCCCCAAAAGTGCGTCACCTCGCCGACCCTTTATCTATCGGATTATCGATTCGCGCGTTTAGTGGAGATAACTTTTAAAATATAATCAGCCGTCTAGACTACCCCTGAATAAACTGCGACATCTTTAACAGCTACGGCATTGTAAGTATATTGCCAACTCTTCGATTATTCAAGCGATAGGGTTTATTATTCTACTCACTTGGTGTAATTCGTGAGAAATAAAAATATCGACTGGGTTTTAAAATTGCAGAAGGTGGCTGTAAGACTTTTAGAATTCGTTATAATACGCGAATAGAAAGCGAGTATTTTTATCCATTTAAATGCAAACAAAATTCCCGCGTAGTTACACGTATCGCCCTTGGACCATAATAAAGCCACGCATCCAAGTTTCAGTGATTGGAATTTCAGTCGACTGCGCTAGTCGATAATAACCGAGCAGCTGGGGACAAAAGCAAATAATACCGGAAATTCATTGCCGAATGGAATTCTTAACTGTATTATTGCCATTCTGCATGGCTGGTGGTCGCGAGTTCGAATCAAATAAGAGAATCGCTTAATTACACGGTTATTACTGTATCAGTGTGCCAACTCGTCGGCAAAGTAATTCAGCGGATAAAAGTAAAAGAGTCGATTCTGCATTTCTGAAAAATTCTAATCCGGTTTATGGCGCGTATCCGCATCGGTTAGTTAACCGCTGCCCCGCCAGGGTAGGTCGAGGCGAGTCGTCTCGCATCGGGCAATTAGTAATCGAATCCTGGGGTCCGAGGCACAGCCACGACGACGTCGGCTCAGGCTTCAAACTTGGGGGATGGCCGAATGTGCACCGAGGCATGCCTCCCGCCATTTGCATTTCTATTAACCGGCTTGGCCCCCGCGGCGGGGCTGCCGCTTCCGTCCACGCAGCCCCGCCGGCGGTCGAGCGGGGACGAGCGCGGCCGCGTCCAGTTTCAAAGAGGCGTGAAACTGCGCGCCGCCACTTTACTGATTGCCTCCCCAAGTTTCGCGCTCCAATGGATTTTATGCTTAATTTTTGCTAAGTTATCGGCGGGTGACGTCAGGCGGGAGGTTTGTTGTGGCCCGCGCGGCCTCCACTCGGCTGCTCCCGAGTCTCGGTAACCAATCGAGTCCCGGCTCCCGAGCTGAACCCTTTCCCAAATTGGATCTCATTTTCTTCGACCCTAAAGTTCCAGCGCTAACGCAAAGTACTAGAATTTATGGCAGGTTAGCCTCGAGAAACTATGTCAGACCTCGGTGGACGATTTCAAAATAGCGCGATAAATTGAGCTCACCGACCTAATGAAATACTTCAATTTCAACATTAATCACAAATTAAATTTATTTCACGTTTTTTCCTTTTATACACAGAATAAAATTAAAAATAAGAGTAGATCTACTTCAAAGTTCTGGGAGACTAATTGACTGGATGTATAATGATAGCGGCACTATAGGTACCCGAGTGGGTACCTGATAAGGTAGAAATTCATCGGAGAATTTTCTAGAAAAAAGCTCTCTCGCTACGTAACAGGGAAAAGCCACAATGCGGATAAAAGAAAAAAACGCGAAGGCTAACGACGGCAGCTAAAACCAAAGGTGATAAAAGGGATGAAGATGAATAGAAACAGCGTAAAAAGGTGGAGGAATCTCCTTCCCCTCCTCGGCTTCCGCTTCTAGATCTCTTTGACGCTCCGACGGACATTTTTCGAAAAAAGTGCGCTACACCGCCCAGCCTGCGATAAAGATAGGAGAGTGACTTCATTAGGAGCGTCCGCGACGAGACGCGACACTCAAGCGCGAAGAAGAAGACTCGCCGATCGGATGTCATCTCGCGTTTCGCAAGGGTGTGCGGACCACGTACGCATCCAGGGACGGGCACAGGAGGAAGCTCTAGCAGGTCGACGCAGCTGGGCTAGTAAAAGCCGATCGATTCCGCGCGCGCGCCTCCTCGTTTGCGGTAGATGAAAGGGACAAGGAGAGAGGAGGATATAGAGTGCAGGGCCGTTATTCGCGTAAAACGACTGGGAATCGAGAACATCTTGTAACATGAAAGCTCCCGGCCGATTGTCTGATCCTTACCGCGCGCTTGTGCAGGCGAGCCTACTCAAGAATATTTTCCCGGATTCAATGGCAAGCAATTTTTAAGGTGAATCGCTTCTCCTTTACCTTCCAAATGCATAATGCAGTACTTTAGAATTTTTCAAATCTAATTCCTTTATCATACTCTTTGTAGAAGAATTGCGTACCAATATCGACTAACAATAATATCATCGTTTTACTACAAAATAGCGATTATTATCTCGTACTGGAAAATAAAGTTAAAAATAGCAATAGATAGTCACTGGTCACCATTTCATAGAAAGATGTTTGTATATCAATGAGTGCACATTGGTTTCAGCCAAATATTGCTAAACAATTTTAATTCAAATAGTAATCAAAACAATTGCTGACTTTCGTGATTTGTAAGGTCGTCGCTGCTTGGAATAAACTTTCTGTAGAATATTTCCGAAAGAACGATAAGTCTCGGTACTATTATAACACATTTTCAAGAAAAAAAAAAAGGAAACTGAGAACTTTGTATTTGATATAATCCTTATGACTTGACGACGCCTTCCCCTTCAACATTATCTATGGATTCATCGTAAAATCCTTTTAATTTGAACTAAACAACCACGATCCGTGAAAAATGTGGAACGCAATAAACGCATCGCACCTCGTCTTTCCTTTCGATTGCGGGAGAGGAAGCGGGAATGAGGGGCGTATCGGAGGCAGGTTTCGCATATCCTCGCCTCCGGCAAACGCGGGTAATTCAGTTCCATTCGCTTCCACACTGCTCTTTTTCTCACAAATATTGCTCCTCCCTCGAGCCGCTCTTTTTTTATATATAAATTCCACTCTCGGCCGGCGGATCGAACGCCCGCGCTGGTAGTGCTCCCCTCCAAACAATCATCAACAATGGTCCACCCTTCCCTCGCGATTTTTCTTCCGGCATTCGCCGCTTTTATTTTATTACGAGACTGGTCACACGCGCGGCCTTCAAAACGCTCGACGTTCCGGCGGACGCCCGACAAAAAGATCGTGCCTCCTGCCTTTTTCCTCGCGCCCTAGGTATATACTGTGCACGTCACATGGGATGCCAGCGGAACGTATCCCGCATTGGGTTCGAACGACTGACGGAAAAATAACACGCTACCACCCGGCCCGAGAATGAATTGACGAAAAAGCTGCACGGAGGTTTAAAAATGCAGTCGAAAGCGAAGAGGTGAATCGAAAGACCGCGAGAGCGCGTACATCGAGATAAAAAAGAGCAGCAGTTTCTTCAAGTACCGATGTGGGAGGATGTATCTTACGCCATTTGATTACAACAATTTCACTCGCAATTAAATTCACTCCTTACTTAAAAGTAGAATAAGTAGAGGAGAGGTACGCACGTGCAGGAAACCTGGGGCTTTAAAAACCTGAATTTTCGAGAACCAAATTCGACTAAATTGTCCTTTCATTGCACTTATATACGCATTATTCACCATATGCAAATCTATGTATACAAATTACATATCATTTTATTTTACGACTATTAATATTCTACATCTATAATTCGCATCGCATGTACATTATCTACTGCGGGTATTGCAGTAGATATGAGGCTTCGGATAGCAGTTACAATATCTTTTATTTTCGATGTACGTATCTCTTTTTTAATTATTATTTACTAAAACATAATTTTTTGTATGCTAATTAATAATAAGATAATCTTTAAATATTTTTATCACTATACGATGACATATATTGAACCAAAAGGTTTTTACTAAAATTTAACGTCAAGCATCACAAAATTTAATATTTTAGTTTTTATGTAGTATATATAGGATAATTATAACTCTACATTTTTGTACAAATTTTTATGTATGAGTATTTAGAGTATATGTAATTACAAATTTAAAACAAAAAAAATATTTTATAAGTTATGCTTTGTTTATATGTAATATAATTTTAGAATTACATACTCTTTTTATACATGTACAAAATGACCAAAATCTACTTAAATTATTATTTGGTATGTAGATTTAAAAATATTTTTAAATTCCTGTGCATTTTTACACATGTTTCATGGAGTATACTATACATTTTATCAGTTATGATAAAGTACAATCATGATAAAATAAAATGAATTTATGATCAATTTATATACGCGCATTTACGTACGATTATAGATACGTTTGTGCATGAACACTTAAATTCTTTTCTGACGAGAAATATCTGCGCTACACACATCAATACTTATATTCTTAAATGTATAAAAAACTTCAATTTCTTATAATCGATTTATTATAGTTGTTATAAGTCTTAACTAAAATGTTATAATATGTTTATAAATGTCTACAATTAACAAGTTTATTACGGGTAAGTATATGTTACGAATACAAAGCGCGCGAAAAGCATAAAGAAAGCGCGGAAAAATGCGTGCCAAGAAAGGCGTTTTAACAGCGCGAGGAGCTGAGCCGAGGGATGTGTTTCGAGGTGGCCGTCGACGGATTATAGACCAAACAGCTGCTCGCATGGGGAGGAGAAAGGCTTGCAATCATAGTCGGGCCGATGAGTCTGTCCGCGTGCCGTTTTACAGCCGACGGATAAGGCCAATCAGGGGAAAAGCGCGGTGATCGCTTACGCGCCGGCGATCGAATAAAGAGAAAAAAGAAGAGTGAGGAAGAAAACAAGACAGCCACGGCGGGTGAACGCGGTATCGCAGCTCTATACCACCCTCTTTCTAACTCTACTTGAGGACTTATATATATATGTATAGCTACGTACTCCAAAAAGACTTACTGTCTTAAAAAATGTAATATCATTGGTCACAACATACATTGACACTTTCGAAGTTTTTTTCACTTTTCGAATAATTTTTTGCATGTGACAAATTTGACAATTTCCATGATATGCTTGAGGTCATTCTTTAGTATTTGTAAGGAGGTGAATAAATACGTTATATATGGAGTTAATGAAATAAATCTAATAAAATGTTCAGTTTTCTACGGTGCGAATCGCGAAATACGTTTCGAGAAAAAAATACGCAGAAATAGTAACTTACAGATCGTCTCGGCAATTTAACCTCTTATGAAAGATTCTCAATCAGAGCGGAGGCTAAAGAGAGCAACGCACGTGCGCGCAATTTCAATTGTAGCCTGGTGTACTTACGTCGTAGTCGCGGGCACGTGCGCGCACGAGCGCGAGGGAAATTTAATTAACGGCGCTTGCCGCCACTCTACTCCCCCCGAGACCTTGCCGTAGCAATTCAAGGAAAGAAAACAATATTTGTCCCGGGCGACCGAGAAAGACCCCGTGATAGATAGTATCTGGCCACTCGATCTTTCCCTCTTTACTCGTAGAAACGTGGAGTCGGGTGGTCGGAAAAAGGAACGGCCGCAATGCATCTGCTACGAGCCTCACGCGTGTAGCTGATACGCGGTCACGAAGCTTTAAGATCTCCGCTGAGTTTAATATCACGAATAGAACGACTGCGCACTTCTTACGCACAAACGGATTTTTTTTCTTAGAGATACGCAGCTCAGCCTTCTTATTTGTTCTTTTCTATCTGTAGCTTCAGCTATTACGAATTCGATCGCGCAGCTCATCTTTGAAAATCTTCAAAGTCGAAAATCCAAAATTTACCAAGAACTTCTTTAATGTAGGAAAATTAAGTTGGCGTTACGTTGTTAACATAATCGAAACTACAAAATCCAAACTTGTGTCATACAACAACCGACATACTAAGAGATGCTTCATTATTGCACTATTATGAGGTTTGATTTAGAGCCACACGTAATCTGCAGTGCAGTTTTTTTAATTTTCGAAAATATTTGGAGATTGATTTGCAACGTAGTAAAAAAGAAAGACCGCATATCGCTTCAAGGCTGGTCAGGATTGAATATGAAGAACCAACATTGAGGAAATGAATGTGTTTAACGCGCAATATTAAAGTATCTCCTGGTAGTACAAATTTTGTCTGATCAACTCGGCGTAATGAAATAAAAATTTATATATCACTAAAACATATAAATTAATGATAAATTATGAATAAAAAAAAGTAGTTGAATATTAAGTAAAAGATTTGAATTGGATAAAAGCTCGTAAAATTATTATTATGCTAAGGCTGCAAAATTCATATATGAATGTAGAATTTTACGATTCTAAGAAGAATAGGAAAATACAAAAAATAATATTCAGTTCTACTCATAACACTGTTATAAATAATACACCTATGTATATTATTAGGATTAATGCAAATTTAGGGCTCAGCTTCATGTCAACTTGAAAATAACAAAATCAAAGTAGCAGCTTAACTACTACCTTATTGCCTGAAACTCGGTCTAAAGGCTAATTTTCTATATGTTTTTCTATTGCTACTAACAAAAAAGGATATAGTTTATTGCATTGTGTAGACGGTGCTGCTAATAGCTGTAGTATGCGTCACATACATCACAGCAAGTTTTGTATCCCGGCAATCGAACTTTAATCTATTTCGTTCGTATACATATACTTTTGGTTAATGATTTTATTTTATTTGCTGTATTGTTCTAAAAAGTTCTAAAAATTGTATCTGCAAAACAGTGAAAGACTATTACTATGGTATTCAATGCTACATAAACAATTAAATTAACATTATCAATAGCATAGATTGCACAGAAATATAATTTCATACTCAAACTGAGTAAGTTTCGTGCTTTTTTTCAATGGAAACTGAACGAACTCAAGGTTGGAATATATTAAGATGGATAAAGTATCAGGAAAGATTAAAAATTACATGTAGAAAAGAAAAAATGATAATAAAACAAAAATGTAGAGGTAAGGAAAACGAAAGTAAAGGGGTAAGAAGAGGAAATAGAATGTGAAACATGCTAGGACATAACTTTGATGCAGGTCACGACTACTGCGAACAGCGGAACTTAGTTTTGTTTCGGCGATTTATCGACTGCCAAGCGGTTCTTACATTGAGCGTTATAGCCGATTATTATTTTTCTCAATGAATTTCAATCACTTTTAATCCTGCTGCAAGATTTTCATTTAAACAGTTACAAACAAAATTAATATTCACCCAAAAATCTTGTACATTTAATAAATTTAATGATATAATTAGCTCATTATATAAATGTTGTTCACATCTTAACAACTGACCTAGCCTATATATATATATATAAACTTTATTTTTTACGATTACTTGTAGTACAAATACGGAATACTTTTATTATTATTTATTGCAAACTTATCCATTAAAAATTTGTAACGGTCAAGTAATATCTATATATTTAACCAATCCAGATCATTTTATTTAATTGAAAATTAATGCGCTACTCTGGAAGTGTATATACATTAAAAATTACAAACTTCAGTGAATGTAATTATTAAACGTTCATCCATTTAGAAGAAAAACAGCTCCAATGCCAACATCCAGCATAATGAATTTAATTTCAGCCTATTTACGTCTCATCGATTGGGCGCCTTTCGCCATTCGACGAGCAAATCCGGTCGAAATCCAATGGAACGGGCGAAAAGAAAAATAGTACTGAGTCGCAGAGCGGCGATCGATCAATGCATAATTTCCAGGCAAGATGGTGTTAAAAAGAAGTCGAGGTTCTGTCGTCGTCGCCAGGTGTTCGTACAGCAGCCGAACGGAAACGTTTCATTAAAGCGTAATACAATCGACTCTATTTCCTGACTCCTTAGTCGGCAAGGCTAGTGCAAACACAATTAAAAATAATTACGACTTACAAATTGAAGATTAATTCTTTTACTCGCGCGCACTTTTCAGATAGCGCGAAGTCGGCATGAGAGTATGGAATCGGTAACACTTGAGAAATTTTCTTTTTTCCTACTATTGTTTCGTGTCACTACAACTAATTTAAATAGCAAATAAAGCTGAGGATTTTTTTATATATACTCTATTTTCCATGTTTTTTGGCTTTATCGAACGGTTTGATTGTACATCCCCACAATAATCGATAGGAGCTACAGCATGTCCCGTGAATTATCACTGATATGGGAAACAGTTTTCTTAGAAATGAAAGCACTTACTGAAATTGATCTTATAATGTAGGATTCTTTGTGTTCTCGCAGATGCGAATGTGAATATTTTGAGGACAAAAGAGATACTTCGCAATTCTTTTTATTTCTTTCTTCATTTTATGATGATCCAACGGATATTTCTTTGGCACTTAAAATTTTCCGTTTTCTTATGACCCTGGTGCAATTAGCTAATGCAGTAACTAAACTTTCAAGATTAATGAAAATTTTAAATATTTTCATATACATTATATATTTGTGTGTGTATTCAAAATTTTCAGTGTCGTAATTTCTTCTAAAAGAGAAAGAAATGTATAAGAGTTTTGTACTACAATCTTATAAAAAGTATTAATATTAAATAATATACATATTCAATATTAATTAAATTACTGTGTTTGAAATTATTGATTGAAAATAGTAGCCGAAGTATAGTTTATCGAAATGAAAGAGAAAAACATAACGTATTAAGATTGTCTTAAACATTTTTAGCGTGTACGTATCATAATGTACTTTTTTAAAATTTGTCTATAAATATAACGTTTCATTATTAACACTATTTAAGTATTACATTATCAAAAACACTGTTCCGAAATCACTATAAAAATCATATTAATTCGGTGCCCAAAAATCACATGGAAGGATGTAAGAAGAGAAAATATTTTCCAAAATAAATTCAAAAAAATACTTTTTATTCAAAGCTTTTTTCAACTTGCATCTCTTGATATTGACTAGAAGTACCTATTTCTTTTCGCTTTCCAAATGATGCTTTTTCTGTGAACCGTCACGCAGAACACGTATACAAATGTTTAAATTTACATACGATGTATGTATATTTCGTGCCATGCAATGTTCTTAGTCAACTATGCAAAAGCAAACACACTTGCAACGCGCCACATTCTTCAAACTCGGTGACCCAAAAACTCGGAGTCAAAGGACACATTTGTGCTAGCATTATGTCAGTAGATTTTCTTTGCATAAGCTTGTTTCCTACCTGTTAATCTTTAAGTGAATAATTTCATATTCAATTTAATTAGAACGATGCTACTTTGATTGTTTTGTATAAATTTTATCTAAGCTATTTGAATAAAAGAGAAAGAATAATTGATCCTTTGAACCTCTGTATCTATTTTCATCGAAGCAAGTTTGTAATTAAATATGTAGGTTTGTATGTTAATTTGCGATTGTTTTATAACTTCGATACTTCTGTCTAATTTTTTACTTAATATTTACATGTCATTATCTATCTGAATCTTTTCTACTCATAATATGAATTCTCGACTTTAGTCCGAGCAGCATTACCAGAAAAAGGCATGAACGACCATTTTCTCTATTCATGTTTACTTTCCCCCATTTTGCAATATATAAAAGCAGAATATTGAATATTTAAATTGGTTAACAAAGAGCTTCCGCACCTTTACATTGATTTCTTTTAAGATAATCACACTAAAAATTGTTTAAAGATCATGATAAAAAATGGTATAAGGTAAGTACATATTTTACACCTACGATAAGCTCCATCAGAGCTTTCAAATTCGCATTTGTTAGCTGCATTTTTATCGCAATCATTCTGTAATCAATTTTAATAATTAGATAACTAAGAATATGATATTAAAAATATTTTATTGTTTTACTGACATTTGCTAAACTTAAGCAAGATCCAATAAGAATAAAGAAAAATAATAAGTGATGAAACATGTTAAAAATATAACTGCTGCTAAATTTAAATTCGTTTTTTTTTCATATTTATATTGTTCATTACAATAGTTATGCTTTATAGTTTGTATTAAATTTGACTGTTTTAAATTAATTAACGACTTCTGTAACAAAAGTTTCTTTGAGTATAAATCTCGTTTATTTTAATTTTATCTTAGAATACTAAATTATGAATGCCATGGAATCAAAAGTCTCTAAAGTATAGTGCAACAAAAGAAAGTAATAAAAAAAGGCAAGTAATCTGCAAAATATTTATGATAACTACCAATCTCAAATTGATTAATACACAATTACCGTTGATGAAGTATGGATCTTTCACTACATGTCAAAATTAAAACAATCAAGAAAAAAAGAAATCCGATAATAATTTTGAAAAGTAAAAAATTAGAATTATTATTACTATACATTATTGGGTCAATGTAAAAATAAAATCAAAGAAAAAATGGATCTTATTACGATTCTATCTTTTGGCTCACACAACCATCTATTCAAAAACTTGAAGAAAAGGCTACGATAAAAAAGGTATAAAATGGTTAATGAGTAACTCATGAATATATTAAAGTTTGGAGAAATCTTAGTATAGGCATTAATTATAATTATAAAATATAATTGAAAATGGGCTCTTAATATTTTTATTACTTATTAGAATGTTAGGTACAAAACAATTAATTTATTTAAAACAATAATATAAAAATAAGAAAATTGAACAAATTTGGTATTTTAGATTAAAAAAGATTTTATATTTATAGAGCTCTTGGTAAAACACGAACATCGACCCCAATATAACCGCTAGGTATCGGGTGATAAAACTCGGTCGAGATGGGGGGTGGCCTTATTTCCTCCCCTTGGTGCGGATTCTCACTTAAATCGAAATTTATTCATAAAACCACGTGATTCGCTCTGCGAGCGTTTTTTAGATGATACACATCACACAGCGTGCCTCTACTTCCAATCTTATCGCTAGGAGCATCGCTAAGACGCCACCCATCTTTTTGTATTTATCCCTTTTCGAACAAAGACGAAGAGTTCGAATTGAAGATTGAACACGATAGTAGTTCTAAAGCATAACTGCATCGCCCATGGTTTAGTAATGAATATTTAATTTTGTTTTCTATTCTAAAATTAGAGAATTCGTTTTCTTGAGACCCGAGCTAAGCATATTTCTCAATTTTAATTAAAAATAAAGGACAGCTATAAGCTGTCGTAATAGCTCCTCATACTTTTGAAAAAAAAATCATTCTAAAATATTCTCCAAATTCTTATACAAATATACTATTTTACTACCCTGGTAGAAATTTCACCAGTAAAGCTATGCAAAACGCCAGCAGCTTACGAGTTTTACTGGCTAGTTTTAACTAGCATGAAACTGGTTTGAAACTGGTGTTTTATCAAAATAGCGCGCCGCTAGGCAGGCGCGAGGAATGCATTGGGAAGGGAAAACAAGAGAAGATCGGAAAATGCTATCGGCGGAGCCAGGATGAGGCCCTCCGACTCTCTGCACGGGGAGTCGCTCCCGAGGCCCAGCAGCAGTCCAATTAGCTGCTGCTCTGGTAGGGGCGGCTCTATAGTACCGGCCTGGGAGCAGAAACAGCTAATTAACTGGCCCAATCTTTCCGTTCTGCCTTAAAACATATCCTCCAGTTCACGTCACCGGTTCTCCTGCAGGATGAAGGGGCAGTATCGGTCCTCAAACTCCGCCTCAAACGTCGTTCAGTCCACGAACTTCTCCAGGAGCCCATACCATTTCTGGGCTCCTTTAAGAAGAACGGAAAACAAGGCGTAAAGGGGGCACCGCTCTGTATAGTCGCCTCTTTCATGAAAGATGCGAAGGCCTATGAGAAAGGCTTCAGCATCGTCCTTCTCTTCCCCCGAAAAGGTGAGCGAAGCGTCTCGTAGGGCTCTGGCGCAACGTGCGATATCTCGCGACGCCTGCCATCAACTGGGCCCTTGTCGCCTACTACTCCTCGCAGCTGCAGTCACGTGGACGAGGTGGCGGGATGTCCCTCATAGGCCGCAACCGGCGGGCCGCTCGCTCTCGTCCTGTGACTGCCGGCTACGAGACCAAGGCATCAGTCGCGGAGGGATTACCGCGTCCATCACGGGTCCAGGCTCCAACCGGGGAAGCGAATCGGATGACTCAGTCTCGACCCCGGAACCTTCCGATGGCGAGCTCTGTCGTTGTGCGGAGGTGGGGGTGGCAGTCGCGACCGCCAGCCAACCCGGAGGTCGCCACGAAGGGCCCGCACGATGCTTGCGAGAAGCGCTTCCGGGAGCCTCTCTCTGAACTACAGGCTCGCCGTGTTCGGCCGCCAGCCGTACACCACCAACTGCCCGTTCCAACTCTCGCAGTTGGAGCTGCAGTCCCGACAGGGCATGCTGGTTGCGGGACAGACGCGTTCGAGGCCCTGCCGCCGGCCCTTGTGCCTCTACACCGGAGAGATCAAAACCCCTTCGAGGAGGTTACTACCGGGCCATAATGCAGCGGAAACCTGGAGCCATTCTATCTATTCCGAGGACAGTACCTGGCCTGGCTGGAACGAGGGGAGTGCGGGTACTCCTGTGGGTGCCCCGACTCCGCCGAGCCTCCGCCCCTAGCGCAAGGGCGTCCCCGGTCGGCGCGCCCCGCTCCGCGCTCTCCCGGGTGCACGTTTTCTTGGAGAATATTTTCACATTTTTTATTAAGAATTTTTAACACTGAACATTTTTGTTTGAAGGTTTCAAATCTATCCTCGGATTACTCCATACATTTTATTGCTAAAACAAATCACTATGATTGAAACTTCAGAATCCAAGAAATATTCAATATATACTGAATTCAGTTTTGCAAAAAAATATATTTCCAACTTTATTTATACATATATTATATTTAATCTTTGAAACAATTTTGTAGTATATTTGTATTTTTACAATTTTCAAATACTTAATAACTACAGGTGGCTCTTTGTACGGTATACTTGAGTACGTATCTGGTGTTTGTTGATGATTTTTTTAATAAGCCAAAAATTTACAGTTTATGCTCAAAAGTGGCCCGGATAACAATATTAATGCTTTTTAAAAATTTGTATGCAAAGATTACACAAGAAAGTGCAACTAATTTAGTAATCTTAAATATTAATAATACGACACATTTTGAACAAAAATCACTTGTAGTTATTTATTAAAATCTCTACCTGGACAAATATCTTCATAATCTATTTAACTAACAAGGTCCCTTGATAGCACTTTTACATTTGTTCTTTTTCAAACCATTGCACTGAAAAATATACAAACGGTATTGAAAAATATCTCAAAAATTATATTATAGTTATTAATATATATTCAACAAACACGTACAAAGCAATTATCAAAGTTTCTTTTATCTTTTCTAAAATAGCTACATTGTGACTCAACCAATCTTCTACAATCCTAGAAATGTTTATTTAATAACATAATATATTAATATATAAAATTCATAAATAAATAATTAATTGTTAAATAATATAATATCATTTGTAATATTATTGATTTTACCGGAGTCGATTGCACTGAATGCATTGAAACTAAAACAGCCAATCCAATCATTAGGCAAAAAAAAGTTAGCTTACACATTGTGAATTTTTGTAACTGTTTAACTGAAAAATGTTTTTTTCGTTTTTATACTATTTGGATAATGGTCTAAGAAATACATATTCAAATTCTTTGGTATTTTTTGTGTTATATTCAATGTTTTGTATCAGCATAGCTTTATCAATGTATCCTACCTTATAACAATGGTTTATTTTTCTATACAAATATATCTATAGTATTGTATATATGTGAATATATTATTCTTGTTATGTTTTGATTGTGATTTGTAAAAATGAAAATACAAAAGCCATCAAAGTATCATATGTTAAATCTATTTATCATATAAATCAACCACCTGGATATTCGTTCATATCCAATACAGCAGTCTTAACCTACTTAGCTTGAACATGTATGTAGTAGGAATTATTAGAAAAATATCAAACATAAGATGATCATCTAGCATTAAATTCAGCATATCATGATCATTTTATGCTCAAAAGGTCTATTAGAGGCCAATTTTGCTAAAAAAGTAAATTTTAATACGAATACATGTAAAAATGCTTCCAATAATTAGTCGACTATTCTTTTTTGTTTCGGGAATTTTGTCTGCGAATATATCAATTTATTTCTAACATGTATCTATAGGAATGAGAATGCCTTGAACATTTGACATCTCCATAAAATATGAAAAATTCAGTAAAAAGTGAATGCAATTATTATATTAAAACTAGTTCTCAAGATTACAAAACGCAGAATTGTCATCGCAAGTTTACAGTTGAAAAAAGGCACGTGTAACGCCGACCGCAGCTACTTCTTGCTATCATTCTCATAACATTTTTTGTGCATGACATCATCGCAGGTGTTGAGTTAGTCGCTAAATGAAATTATGAGTGATTGCTATTTTAAAGTCAAAGATTAGTAAGCATAAGCAAGAGAGTGAACATGAGGAAGAATAAAACTAGGAAAAATATGGAAAAAGATGCGGGAGCTGGTGAAACTTACATATGTTACTTAGCTTCGAGTGTTGAGGTCAATGCTAGGCTTTCTATAATTGAATCTAATGATAAGTGGCATTGGCATTACTGATCTCTTGATGCACCTGCACGAGTGATGAGACAAACATAACCAAAGAATTATTATAAAACCACTATAGTCAGTACAAGTTAATGCATCGAAGTCGAGTCAATCTGTTTTACAGACTGCCAGGGATTCTAGCTCAACGGTCATTTATGAGTTTTGATAAGTTACAAAAAGCTTTAATGATTAAGTCTAAATTTTGAGCGACTCATAAAGGAATAATCTGTTAATAGTATATAGGTTCGCTAGTCAAAGCTTTGCATTTCTCCTTATGATAAAATCGAATCCATTAAGTATGTGAATACTTAATTTTTGCCGACTAATTTCATCACTTTGCATATCTTTTCTATAATTTAAGTATCCCTTATCCTCGACAGCCTTTTGTGCTTATTGCCTTCCATCCGCAGCCTACGACGTATTAAAAATTCCGTTTTGCAAAGCACGGATCATAGTGAACGGAGCGCCGTTAAATACAGGAGGTACAACTGTTGGCACTCAATGTCACGCGCCGGATACGTACTACGGAGAAGCCGTGGCGGTCGTGCCACGGATAATCCAGGCGCGAGAGAGGCTGAATGTAACCCATGGTGGCGTTTCGTAACGACGACGAGCATTATTAGTATTCAGTTTGTTTCGTGACGGCAGATGCAGTTAGCCCGGGACAGCATCCTGAGCTTCGCTACACCTGCCCACAATGATATCTTACAATTTTGCCGCGTTGTCATCTTCCTTGTCCCAGTCTTATCCGCTAGATAAGGAAATTATTGATAAAATCATTAAGGCCTTCAGACGTTAATATATTTATAGTATTTTTATGAGATTAAAAAGGATATCTGCGCTTTTCTTTTAAAGGGTTCGCTTTACGGTCGCTTTTACGATCGGGTACCACGACTCCGACTTTTGTGGCACATCTACAGATGAGTGATGAATTTTAAGCCTGTACCGATATGCTTGGACCTAGCAGTTCTATTCCACTACTTAGGATGGTAAAATATTTTGTTAGAAAGTAAGTGTCAATATATAGATTGCAAAGAATTGTAAAGAAGAATGAAAAATAAGGAATTGCCCTTGCTTTGTTTTCTACTGCTATTTTTTAGAACCATGTATAAGTAAAAAAACAGAAGTAAATAAAAATGTTTGTATGAAATATTTTAATTATAGTGATACTAAACATCTGATTTTGATATCCAAAATAATACTATATTCAGTAATATGATATAATATTCTCCCTGCCGATTATTGCCGTTAAAAATAATTTGTAAGAAAGTTTCATATAATTAAAAAATATTGACGCTATTGACAGTAAAACTAGTGAAAGAAGCCGTGAAAATTAGTACAAAATATATTTGACTTAATTTGAATGATAATTAAAATCTTTTTATTCGGGATAATTCAGAATATTCAAAATACATCATTTTATTTTGTAATTTTTTTTCAATTTCACTGAAATTACTATTTATAGTATTAATTTTTATTTATTTTTACAGTAATGTGTATGATTTGTGTATAATGTAGTAAAAACTTCATCCAGATCAAACAAATTTTTAAGATGATATTTTTTGCTATTATGCTAGAATGCATTTTTCCAATTAAAAAAAATTATAATGTAATTTTAATTGGTGCATTTAAATTTAAATGGATTTACTATGCGTGTCGATAAAATTACTTTTATTCCTTTTCAACATCCTTTTGTGATTCTAATCAACTAATGATTCTTTACATAAATAATTAATTTTAATTAGAATTATAAAAGTAATTAAAATTATATTTTAAGGGGTCAATCGTATATTAAGACTTTGTATGCGGCATTCGAAAAAAGTTCAGCTTTTTTCCCTCATAACATCTATTCTATTATTTTAAAGTTTAATAAAATAAGACTAACTAAGCGCACATGTAGATAACTATAGCTTTTTATGTCACCAAACGAAATTTATAATACAGAAAAATAATTGAACATAAATTCTTTTTTATAATTATTTCTAATTATATCATTTTAAAATTATTATTTAAAGACTTAAAAAACTTAGTTTAACGCAAAAATATAAATAACACATAAACAATCAATAAATGCGAAAAAGTGCACAAGCTTATCCTCCGAATGGAGATAAAGAATATGGTGTAGTTACGGCGTGAAAGATTTTCTTCATCCACATACAAGTGGTGTAAAAAGTAGATTTGATTCAAAATGAAAATGGAGAGAACTAAAGGTGTGCGGCATAATTCCAATTTTCTAAAAGCAATGGAGAAAGAAAGCGAGAAGCAAGGCGATAGTACGAGAAAACGAGGGGAGTGGTGGCAAAAAATGTGATAAAAAAGGAGATAAAAAGGAGGAAGGTAAATTTAAGAGAAGCGCTTTTAGACCTACGGCAATGTTCAAGAGAAAATTTCCGGAGAGACTGGTCCACTATCTTGTTTTTGCCTTTTTCTCCTTCTGCTTCTCACACAGCTTCCCTTTTCACCCATTCGCTTTTCTTCCCCTTTCTTTTGCAACTTACGTAATACCTTGTCATTATCGTGCTCAACATAGAAGTTAAAGGAAAGTGCAATGTATTTAGGATCTCCTACCTCAATAACAAGAGCAAAAAGAATCTCAGTTCAAATTTGAAAAAAAACGGAAGAAATATTTGTACAAATATTTGTACAACTATAAATAACACAAGACAAATTTTCATAAAGTCAGTAACATTATATTTTATAGAACTAATTTCTTCACATAAATATACTTGAAGCATATACATGATTAAAATGAAAAACATTGGTACATCCAACATATTCCAAAACATTGGTATATCCATATCAAATAGAAGAAAAAACCTGGATAATCACAAATGATTTTTCATATGATTTTATCGATATTTTCTGTATTAAAGAATAGGCATATCACTTAGTTTTTTGTTCACTAATGTTGTGCTGTATACGATTATGCTACTTGAGCTGCTTAGCGTAGTTATATAAGCATGTGCCGACGCATAGCACCGCTGATGGTGCTCTACTCAAAGGGCGGTAGAGGATTACAGTGCGCCTTCGGTATTATAATATTACGTGGCCCTTCAAAGGGATTGAAAGTCTGCACACTGGAGAGATTGGAATCTTTGAACGCCTGCTGAGCGAGTGGGAGATCGACCTTAGCTAACGGGACGTAGCTTTTCAAGAAAACGAAATAGATGACTGAGCCTAAATCTTTATTTTACCGTATAGTGACAGAAATTTGGCAGTTACGGAAGCGTTTGTATAAGTAGGCGTAGCGCCTCAGTATGTTATTAATGCAACTTAGTAAGTAGTTTCATATTCAAAAGTATTTATTGTATAACTTTCTTAGTTTGACTTTATTGATTGATTTCATGAAAACGGTCAAGGTAAATATTAATTACACCAGGAAATATTTAATGAAATCTAAAAAGTATCACTTGTTTTAATTAATTGTTGTTAACGATTCTTGAGGTGCTATATATATATATATATATATATATATATATATATATATATGTTCGTTATTCTTACATTCGCAAAGGAAAAAGGGTAAATGAAAAAGCCTGTTCCTTCGGCACGCCATAAAAATGCGACAGGCTTTTGAAATTTTGAAGCCTCCTGGCCCAAGGTGGGAAAACTAATTTTCGAAGCTGGCGCCACGTGGTGACAGAAGCAGCGACGTGTGGATTGTGCTAGGAAAACGCCCGAGCGTAAAGGGCGACACGGAACGGCGCGAGACGTTTCGTCAGCGCCCGCAAAACAGGCAAGAACGCGGGCGGCGCAGGGCAAATACGGGGCTGCGCGGTCTACTCGGAAGCCGCGCGAAAGTACATAATCCGATTAGAATATTGCTGTCTCCTGCCGCCCTCGTAAAACCCCGCGCCTCGCCCCTTGCTCTTTGTACGCGCGCGCGAGAAAATCTAATTAATTTTCCGCATCTATTTTCCGGGCCGAATAAAACTCAAAGCCGACCGCCCGCACACAGAAAAAGTTACCGTCGCGGCGTAAAGAGCATAGGGGGCGGGAGGAGGGCCATGTCCCGACGCGCGCAACCGGTCGCGGGATGAAAAAGCTGGAATGAGGGATTAGTTCGGGGGTGGGTCTAATTTTTCCTCTCGCAATAATGACCGAGGCAAATAAACTCCACCTCGAATCGAGGGGAGTACAGATAAACCGTTTACTCGTCACGCGCCTTCATGAATTTCAATTTTATGCCTAGAGACTACGCGCTTCTCGTTACACTTCTCCAAGAACTAACTCGGCTCCAATTACATTTTCATTATCTTGTTATTATTCGACTTATGCGTGATACTCCACTATCTCCTCGATCTTATCTTTTTTTCGAAAACTACATCGGCATTCACCGGAGCATCTTAACCGTTCTTCGAGACCTAATGTCAAACTCACTTTCGAAGCAGATTACACATCTGACTGCAGCCTTTATCCTGAAAGTTTCTAGGTATCGAGAGTTCTGTAATCGTTTTGAAAAGAAAATGTTTCACAAGTATTTTGTTAAAATAGATTGTGAAACAAAAGAATATTAAAGGCAGATATAGACAGTCTCTTGACTAGGCAAATGTAGACAATTTAATACATTACAAGTCTGTGCCTGTATAGATTTGATCTTATTCAAACTCTTTTTTATCTATCGTTCCTCATATCTTTTATTAGCGATATTACATACAGAACCAAATGACCGCGAGGAAGACTTTTAAATCAATTCTCAAGTTTTAATTTTGAGTCACAAAACTATTATTACAGGTACAAATTTAAAACGAAAGGTTGATTAAAAATGATTGTACTTAATATCAGGGAGCAAGTGATTGTATCAAATCATTCTACGATTAGACACAGAGTAAATTATAATAAATTATCATTGTACGACTCGAGAGAAGTGATCCTTTTAGAACCACGAGCAAGGGGCTAAGCCGAGGGCTAAGCACTTCTAAAAATCCGAAAAAATCTCAAATAATTATTTCAACAAATCTTGACAACTCTCGAATCTCGCACTGAACTTACGGAGACTTCTGGTGGCATGGGGTCAGTAGGGGAAGTGTCAACATTGAACTCATTTGTTTTTTGGTTCGATCGAGACTCGTCAGATTTGTGAGATTTTTACTTTGAGATTTATCGAGGTTCGTAAAATTTAGAAAGATTTCTATTAAATTATTTATAAAAATATAAATAATGTTAAGATGAATTTTTAAGCTATCTTAATTATCTCTTAATAAATACTTAAATCATTTTATTAATTATGAATCTACAGTTAATCATAAATGCATAGATGTTCTCTCGTATGTAATATTTAAATATATTATTAGATAATATTATTATTAATTTAACATATATTATAAAAAAGAATTTTTATTCAAAATTTCAATTTAAACATAAATAGTATTGTGAACCCGACGCCGACTTTTCACCGGGTGCCCTCAACAATTACGTCAGCGTAATACCCGAGTGAGGAATGTAACCTCGAAGCATCGAGGCGGGTCAACACGCGTTTGTTTTGACGGAGAGGGGCCGTGCGAGCGCTCCAGTAGGCAGGCGCAACGAATAAGTCGGGAAGGGAAAACAAGAGAGGATCGGAAAATGCTATCGGCCGAGCCAGGGAGGTTTTCGAAGAAGATTTGCAAGGCAGTTGAAAATCAACCGCGCGCGAGAACGGGTCGCGAGCTCGGAGCTCGCAACCAGGCCAGGGGACAAGAGTTGCGCGGGGGCCCGGTGTTCCCTCTAGCGGAGCCGAGGAGCGGAGGCGGCCCCGTGTCCGACCGACAGCGAGCGACGCCGTGGCAGAGCGCTCACCGAAGCGGGCCGCTCTTTCCCTCGAGGGAAAACTGTGCGCGGAGAAGGACGAGGTCCTTCATGTGGCCTGGAGCTGAATTTCTGGGGAGAGCAATGAGAACCCGCTTTAACGTACATCGAGGTACGCCGCGTAAGCCGGCGGAAGACGCAGGTACAGGTCTGGGTGCTCGGCGCACGGAATGTGCGGGTCTGAGTGGCGCCTACACCGAACCAGGATGGCAACGTCGAGAGGCGGACACCCTGCTGCCGATCGCGAGCGGCGCGAAGCGAGAAGCGCGAGTGCGCGGTTACTAACCCACCGAAGCTTAGCCCGAAAGGAGTAACCATCACGTGCAACATCTTTGTCGAACCAACCCTTTGTATTCTGCGTCAACCTTTCGTTTGAATTGTGTGAGAGAAAAGTGTTAAATAAAACAATTATAAAATTCAACTGGTATTCCCTTACTCTCCTTGGTTGAACCCACAACAAATACGTTAAATCTAAGGACAGATGCAATTTATTAAGAGACATTTGATTAAGTTAGTTTAAAAACTACCGCGAGACGTTAAACTTTCTTTCTCTCTCATGGCAGAAAGTGAACGAATCAATGTGTCACTTTAATTCCAAACCCACTTCGCCTGAGCACACGGCATACCCCAAGACATCAAGTACTTGTAAAACGAACGATCCGCGAAGAGTTTTACAAGTATCTCATAATTAAACGATATAGTGACAAGGAAACAGTCAGGATGACCAATTGAAAAAGAAATTGGGCCTCAGGCGGAAGGAGATTAATCGTTGGAGCTCGTTTCCGTATGAATTATTGCTCGATGACCGCTTTTTCAAAACACGAAGAGCCGTTATACTTCTAGATCGCGTGACTATAAGGGGCGTATTGTAGTTTTTACTTCTTTTAAGCGTGGGTTGGATAAAGTGATTCAATATTGCGTGAATTAAGAGTTTATAAAACTGCTTCTTCAGTATTCATCTATGTACTTACAACACTTGATACATTTAAGAATATTAAATCCTAAATATAAATGTCTATTAAACTTTAGGGAATGGCGGGAACAATGTGACGATTATGTTTAATACGATTGTTTTTGAGTTTGGTTCGGTGAAAGATAACGAACGAAAAATTGATTTACTCAAACTCAAAATTATCCTTATGTAGTTTGCTTATGTACCTTCCCTCTTTCATCAATCTACAAAAGCTGCTTAATGACCTTTTAATCTGAACTCAATAATCTTTAATGTTGACCAAAGCTTTTTCACACCAATAAATCCCCAATGTCTTCTCGATTAAACACTAGCTCGATCTAAATGCGCACGACGCGATAGCTAATTGAAACTAATCGCAATTCGGCTTCTCGAGAGTTACGCGCGTAGTGACTCTATGCAAGCCTCCAAAAAGCACTATGGCAAACAGTCTTCTTGGATCAGAAAATCCGACGATGCGTGGCGATTTTGAGACGGAAATTCGAAGACGAGGTGAGCACGAAACGCTCGGTTCATCCAAAGAAAAGTGGGTCGTCGCACGCGATCTCTCAAAGTGTCCATGGCTGCACTATTCTCATGAGCTACTTAAGGGGATGTTATATCCAAAATTTTTCAAACAATCAATTTTCTCTTATTTTCATTGTCTAACTCTATAAAAAATACGAAATAGCTAAATACGAAACTTTAAGAAAACATTTACAAATCAAAAATGTATATAAAATCTAAAAAATATTTTTAAGAATAAAAATACTAGAATTAATTACAATTAATTCGTTTCTAGCTTTAAAAAGGTTATGGAAATATTTAATTTACAGAATAAATTATAAAATTTTGATTTTAGATGTTCTACATGGAGTACTATACTATAGTATCATGAACATAAGCAACTATGGTCGATTCTAGATTAATACAGTAAACTAAATAATAGCAACTAGTATATGATAGATAATAGTGAGTATTACTTTGCAAAAGTCTGAAGAATATTGGGTATACATCAAAAACAAATGATACCTATAGTTAGGCATTACGGACACAGGACTATTTTGTTACTATCGCTTTCAAATTAGAAAGGATCATCTTTCTTTTTTCAATTAAAAAAATCTTTTTTAAACAGCAAATATTTAGTTTTTGGTACTTTTTTAAATACAATAAATCATTGTCTTTTCTTTGGTATTAAAACGTTATTTTCATTTAATAAATTTAAAACGAATACTCAAAAGTAGTATAAGTAAGTTTGATTATATAAATTTCTATTTCTTGCTTGAAGAATAAAAGCAAAAGTTAAAAATTTCATGATTTTTGTCATTAGTAGATCAATTAAATAAAATTTTTCAATATAAATAGATGCACGTGCATGCTATAGTTTACATACACGTGCGTTCTTTAGTTTACATTTCAACATAATTTATGTGATATTCTATGATTTTTTGAAAGTTATAGTTTAATTTTATAGCTTTCAAGCTATTAATATCGGGTAAGATTGGAAAGTATTACTTTTAATATAAAAAAATATATTGGCAATTTTTTAAAAATGATAGTCTTTTTAATTTTATATAAGAAAGGCGTTAATGGCATGAAAAGCTGTCAAGATGTCCCCTTATTATTATGCCAGTACGTCGACTCGGATTTGATCACCCCGCTACAGATACATAGGCTCTTGCTCGATCGTAAAATCCCTGAAACGCTGCATGACGAACTCTATGCATAATTAAAACGAGAGGAGGTCCAGGGTATCGCGAGACGTTCTTTACCCAGCCCTATCTACTTTTTTTCTTGCAAATGTACAACAAAACTTGTTTTGGAAATGCAGGAAAGCGACTAGACATTTTTCCGAGAGTCACGGTGGTCGCATTGTACCCACTTGAAACACCAGTTTTATCGCATAAACACATCACTCAGGTGCCATTAATGCGTTTAACAAGCGGGCAATACCTCGTTATGCGAAGAAATTACTTTTAATCCCTTTGCCCAGATTATGAATCCCGACGCGTCACCGGAACCCAATCCTCACCCTCCTCCCCTGGTTAACTGCCGAGTCTTTTAATTCACCCCTCGCAGCGCCTCCCACCCGCTGATGAGTCTACCCAGATAAGCCGCCTGGTTACTGCGCTTAATGAATTTGCGCGACGAGATTAAAGCCGAGGATCCGCCCGTTTTCCGATGTGTACATCGCAGCCTCTTATGAATGCCCCCACAAAGATGACGGACAAATAAGCGCGCAGGCAAGCGTAAGGAGGGATATAATATAGATAGATATTAGTTGTAAATATACAAAAGGGTGAAAGAGCCAGTGTTTTATCGTCCGTGTATAGACCTTGCGCTTTCGCGCAAATCGCTATACCTCTGTCGCGTGAATAATTGCACCCGATGCACGCCGAAAATTTACAGCCCTTTTCCTCTGGCCTACTTTAGTACTCGAGCATCATTTTTTTCCTGTGGCTTTGACTTCCGACATTTTTGGAGCACGGCTGACTGCGCATCGTCCTTCTTTTGGGCCGATGCAATGCGTCCGCTAAGTTTGGCTTGTTTTGGCCGACTATCAAAATTCTTTAGAAACCGTGTATTTTGTATACGATTTTTAAAGTAATTTCATTCTACTTTTGTATCAATATCACTCAACATATCGTAACTTTACAAAAATTGATTACTGATAACTTCAGATAAAATTTTATAATAATTAAGGCATTTAGACTAATTTGATATCTTATTTTTAAATTAATAATTATACAAAAAATATGAGTATTAGTACTTCTAAAGTTTTATATGAATTTTGTTATTATTTTTAATTATTTCAAAGATCCTAGAAGCTCTTATTCTACCACTAGTTCAAATATATTATTTAATATTGATATATTTTTTGTTTTCGATAATTTACAATGAAGATAAAATAAATATATAATATTACAATGAAAGTATTATTATTATAAATATTGATGATGAGGAAAGATTACAAACTTACAGTTTATACAAGGAAAGGACGTCGAAACTTGACATAACATTATCAGTTACTCACCTGAAATAGAAAAAGAAAAAAGATAATTAAACCTAATGAGACAGATACATCATCATTTGAAGAAACAGCCTCTAAAGAAGTTGCGCATAAAAGAGGTATACAGTCGTCTCGGCGATCTCGCATAGCAACAAGGCGCCATAGCATTCGTAGGTAAAAAAGTCGGCATCGTAATGGCCCCGAGTTGTGAGCACATTAGTACGACTACTTACGCCACCCTAACGAGGTTCTTGGATACCGGCACTTTTTTAGTACCCCATCTTTTTCGTAAAATTCTTAGAGAAACCAGGTAAAGAACGATTATTGAGGGCATCAATAAACTTCTTGATGCTTTAGAGCTCCCAGTTTGATGCATAAAATAATTCTACGGACCTTTTTATTGTAATAATGTTTTCTTTCTTTGAACTTGATTATTCACAATATTGTCATTAAAAAGATTGTAGAAATGAGAAGCATACTTATTTTCTTAAAATAAAGATCCTAGAGAAAAAATGTACACGTAATTATTTTTATTTGCTGAAAGAGTTTTGCTTATTGGATCAAGATTTTGAAAAGGCTTTAGGGATTCTTTTGTTGATATTCAAAAATGAAAGTTAAATAGTTTCACTCAATTTTATATAATATGAGATTCAAATACCGTTGTTATCATACTAAGAAAAATAGAATATAAAGATTAATATAAGGTTATGAGTTAACATTTACTATTCTGTGAAGCTAATTGTAATACATTAACTGTCATACTTGTACTCTTTTATTGCTATATAATATAACGACATTTGGCAAACAATTTTTATATTGCATAATATTTAAATGAATATTACTTCTCTTATATAGTGTAGTGAAAGAAATTGGAATCAACTATCGCTTTGAATTCATTAGTAGTCAATTTTCTTACAGAGAATTTTTTTCTTACACGAAATCAGTTACCTAGAAAATCATCTAATGGTTTAACGTGTATTATTTAACGTAATTATATAAGAAAAGATATTTATCTCGGTATTCGAGGAAAAGTTGATTCGTACATAATGTATAACCCTGTCATAGTTTGCGCACCTAAACAGAATTATTGTTTTACTCACGCGAGACTTTATCTAATTATAATTGCTATAAAAAATCTTTCATCGGAATCTTTAATCTATTTCTGCTTTTTAGTAAAAACACAGTAAAATCTATACATTTAAATCATACTTCTCTGTGCATTGAATTTCTATTTTAATTTTTTGGTAGTGCGTAATAGAGACCATTATCTTTTGCATATGTACTTATTGTTATTATTAGTATAATTACGATATTATTAGCTTGAACATATAGTATTAGTCTTTTTTTAAGTAAGCTGATTCAGATCACTATAAAAGCGGTAATTTAAATACGGGATCCGCTTTTCTCATTTTTCTAAGAATTAAATAATGATACAGAATAATATGTAAGAAAAATGTTAAAGAAATCTAATACACATATATGTAGATATTCGAATGAAATAAAGAAAAACTGCAGTCAAGTACAGCTTGTTAAATTTTTTAATAATCTTGATAGAAAATAAATATTATATAAATAGAAATATCAATCTTTGTTGTAAACTTTGTTGTAACTTATAGCGTTTCATTGAATATTTTACGCATTTAAATACAGATATACTAATACAATATGAAAGTGTTAATTATCCTAAAATTTGTTTAAATTTATTAAACTTATTTTTATTTTTTCTATTAAGTATCTGCATCCCAATCATTAAAAATATGACCGAAGCATTTTAATCTTAGATATCGTCATTAAAAATACAGTTCACAGCTTTTAAATTTTGCAGTTTACAGCTTTTTAATTTTTTGCAATAATCACTTCTATTACTTTTCATGGTATTAAATCCTACAAAATTATAATACTATGCAGATTGAATTGATATTCACTTTCAGTCACAAGCAAGATCAAAAGTCAAATTTTCAAGAATTTTGAATGCAAATGTAAAATTAGGATAACTTCTTTAACGCGCTTCATGTTTCTATGGCTCATTCTTTGTCGGAAACTTAAACGAGTTTTTCATCAGTTTCTTGGCAAAATTGATATTTTTAAGTTAAGATCATTTAGTTGAATGAAATCTATAAAAATTTGAAGATAACTTCTATATATCAAGTTTTCAAAATTTATGATTTTCCGTAAGCTTTTGGTTGATTTGTTCAATGGATTTTATTTTAGAAAATTTTATAATTTAGATATTGAATGTTGATATTCAATTTTGATATCTTCTGAATTTAAATTAAATATAAAGAGATTGTGAATTAGTAAAAACGAAGCTGCATTTATCAAACACATTAAATATTTATAATTGACTCTCTTATAGATTGTAATGCATTGAATGACACTTTTCGAAAACTTTATTTAATTACACCAATCATTAATTTTTCACTTCTAGAACGGATCAAAAGGTCCTACTTCTAGTTAAAAGCAAATCAATATTTTTAAATAACTCTTTGGATTTCAGATCAATTTAATTAAGATGTCAAAAGGAAAACCAGTTCAATTATTTACCACAGTTGGATCTACTTGTTTACCTTTTATATAGTCTTTTATAGTGTCGCTGTACGTGCAGTTTTATATTATATGGTTTGTAGGCTTCTCGAACTTATTGAAGGAGTTGGCAGCTTCTCCTGATTACCGCATCGCAAGCGAGCTTCGGGCTTACGAGAGGAGTGTGATTTAGGTGACACCCGCCTGGCTAATTTCAAGCCACGGGATGTTCCCGCGAGGATAATGGCTTCCTACTCGGTGCTCCGCCTTTTTCTTGCCTTTTTCAACGATGAATTTTGAAAGATTAGCAGGGGCGCGCAGTTTCGTCCGGTCTTGATGGCCCGGTCTGATTTACTTCCTCTTATCTCCACGAATTTTTGAGAACGCCGGGCGCAACGTCTTGAATTCCTCGTCCAGTTAATTGCGAAAAAGACGGCGGTGGCCCGGAATCCCGCAAGCGATAAATCAGCGGAAGTTCAAATTTTAATTTACGATTTGGACGCAGCGATGCATTGCTTCTCCAAATCGATTCCGAACTTTCCGCGGGAGCACACGGGGCGAATTCGCGCAAGAAAGACAACTAAAGGAATATCCAAGCGAACGTCGACACAGGGCGCGAGAAATTAGCAAACTCCCCGAACCAGTCGGGAACAGAAACCTGAAACAATTCAGCTCCTTATACCCAGCGAATTAAATTGCACCGCAGCTCTTGAGCTTTCCCAAACCGACGCCCTCATTAAAAACTCATTGAACACTGAACATCGACGCCCATCGTCGATACTCGCTCGAGTGCCGCTGCGTATTTGCTTGCGGGTGCATCCCCGCGTTAGCGCTCCTCGCCCCCGCCCCCCATACATGCTAGTGCACTCCAACGATAATGGGGCTGAGAATTTTTCCGTTCCGAGGGAGTTTCAGTGCATATCAATCCTCGAGTTTCAAGCAGCATATATACAGTTCAAGAAGACATTTGGTTAAAATTTAAATCGAGCAATCGATGCGATATGTTTGAAGCGACTGTGATAAGTCTGAAATAATTAATATTTATGATGGAGGTAAAAAGCATTTAGCACTAACAAGTTTACATGGTCTTTTTAACGTCTATATTTCAACGAGTGCTACTATTTTTAAACGATCTAATATAACGTAAACACTTAACAAATTTTTCGGAGTTTTTATGTTCTCGATGTAGAATATACATCTCGGTACATGTCTTATTTTAATAAAAATAGAGAAATTTAAAAATCATTTAAAAAGCACTAGTCATTGGTGGGTAAATAAATAACAGGTTTCAAGCAACTCATAAATAAACAAAATCATAGAAGCGAATGAAATCAAAAGGTAATATTTTATTTCAAAATAGAAAATGATACGGAGAGGGGGATAAAATTGTCATAAAGTGATATTTATTCATGTATTGCAATCGAAGTCTGGTACAATAAAAATAAATATCGATAAATCTAAGCATTTGTTTTAAATAAATAATCTTTTTCTGACACCTAAAAGCTGAGAAGGTATTAGTAAAATAAGAAAAAAAAACGCACTTATCAAACGCACTTATTTTTTATAAATTTACATTTGAGTCAAACTATTTTTTTGACGACTTAATCCAACGGTTACATCCACGCAATTCGACTACGGAAACCTTGAAAGAATAGTGTCAAGGTAAATCTAACCCTATCACTTTGAAAAACTAGGCCTAAAGGATTAGTCCAGATTAGTGGAGCCGAAAACGAAGAAGGTCATCGATTGCCAGCGGCGCAATACAAGTGCGCCATCTTGTTTGAGATCTTGTTTCGTCTCGCCCTTTCTCAAAAGCCCTGAGACTGAGTGACAGCTGCCCGAGGGAGTCATTTGCGGGCGCTGAGTTGGGCCTCCGCGCCGTCCGCGCCGCCCCACGACGAATCAACGTCAATTTCAATTACGATTGTCGGCCGGCGCTTAGCTCCTCCGCGCAAGCCATTGAATTATGGAGCGAACGCCGCTCGTCCGGTAGCCGTTAAATTGGCCTACTTACTCGCACCCAAACGCAAACGCCTCGCTTTGCACTTCCTTTTTTCGCGGCACCCAATTGGTGGCGCGCGCCCAGGTACTTTTCCGGATAGTAGCCATGTTGCAGAGAGGTGGGAGGCGGATCACTGTTCCAACCCGCAGTACAACCGAGAGTACAACGCTCCTGACCAAGTATTTCGAAATTGCAAATCAGGTTCAAGCTTTCAATTGCGCGAACGTTACAATTAAAATATTTACCTTTTGCGAAGGTCAACCTCGCGAGCAACCATTTCATTATGCGACAGGGAGTCGGACAAAGTCCCTCTTCAAAAGCCACTAGGCGCTTACGCCCCGGGCTCATACTGTACTGTAAAAATTCTACTTTTGATAAATTAATTGTGGGCGACCGCGGTAAAAAAAAGCATGCAAATTGTATACATCGAGGAAACTCGGTTAAGCGCGCGTTTTTTTTATCAAATTCTCTATCAATCGGACATTATTAATTTGAGCATGACAAACACGAGTTCGAGAAGCGGGTCGATTCGATACAAAGGCCGTGCGCGGAAGCGTAGGTAGGTGGTGGTATGGGCCACGATGAGGAGGAGGCGGGTGGGGATAGAAGGAGAGAGGCGGGCCAGAGCGTGGAAAAGAAAAAAGGAGAGAGAGAAACCCCCCGCGCGCGCGGCGAGTGCAGAAATAAAACGCGAGGATACGCTTGACTAATGGACGCATTCGGGAGCGATGATGGCGAACAAAGGAGGCGAAGGAGAGGCAAGGGGTAGGTTAGGAGCAGGGAGAAAAGAACGGAAAGAGCCGAAGGCTTGCTAAGGTCGATGCCATAACAAATAACGCGACGATGAATCAGCGAGCTATAGCCCGTGGAGGTGAGAGCAATCGTGCGGCTTATCCCAGACGAGGCGAATTAGGGCCTCGCGACAGTCAAGTAGCGAAGAAAATACCGCGTAACAGGGCTCTTTCATGACTTTGAATTCGAAATCTGCCCAAGGATGAAAGGTTTAGCTAGAGACTAGCAGAGTTATTCCCAAATATATAGTTAACAGTTTATTATTTTACTATTGTTACATCAGCGACTTCTCGAATTCCAAAGTCATCGGAATAAGTGTAGCAACAAGATTTAAGCTAACCTATTAATATGGTGATTGATAAATGATTGATACTATGATGATTGATAAAAATAAGCGAGTTAATTTCGAAGTTAACCCACTTTTCTAAATGAAACTTGGTTCTTGTCGAACATGTATTTTTCTTCAATTATTGCGCGGGACACAGAATTTATTGTCTCCTTTTATGATGTCTGCGGAAATAATAGGTTAGTCTTTCATTAATAAATCGTTATGAAGTTACAAATGACATACGTTCAAATACGCCCTTTCACTTTTTTTGCTATAAAAGAATAAAATGAGTTATAATTATATTATTGATATATGTAAATCGATTAAACGCATTATAGCGTCAAGGCGTATAGTAGTGTTGAAAAGATGTTTCCTAAATTTTATTTATCAATAAATTCATGAATCTTATCATCACAGTCTTCATTAATATTCGATTTCTATTTCTTTTTATAATTTTCATCAATGCTCCATTAATACTTGACAAAATAAATAAATGATGCTAATTATAATTATATACAAAAGTTTCCAGTCTCAGTTAAGTGTGCCGAGTAGAAGCGTGCGGTAACTATCTAAAGTAGCTGATTTGAGGCCAGGTCAAAACTTTTATTTCTCAACAGTTTGAAGTTTAATAATTACGCATTTCGTACTTGCAGGTATACATATAAAGCCTTTTAATGCTTAATTGTTCCAACAATTCATAATAGGCAGTGCGATACATAATATTTCATTGAAACTTTGATGTTTCGATATAAAAATCTTCTCTCATCAAGTGTGAAAATTACACTTCAATTAAAGCATGATTTTGTATTTAATATGTAACATTTCTTCAGTTTTTAAATAAATTTTCATCAAATTTAACCATACATAAAATATATAATTAATGAATGCATTATTATTTATCAATTGTACACTTTAAAACTGTATAGAATACATGCATTGTAAGCTAACGAATTAGTACCATTTATACAAGTTTAATTTGTTCGCTTAAAAATCACAAGAAGAAAATTAGTGTTAAACAATACATATTTTCCTTGAAAACAAAATAAAGAATACCGTGAATCTAAATTTGCGTGTTTTTACGAATATATTACATGTTAAACTTCCAACTGTCATAACTTTGAATCAATTTAATGTTTGTTTTTGTTCATTCATATTCGGTATGTCCCTCCGATCGGGCTCTCACACTCCTTGTTATTGCGGTATCTCTTTCCATCGCCTCCTGAATTTCGCCTTGTCGCAAGCTCACCGGCTCTTCGCTATGCTATACCACTCGGTACTACTCGACGGACTTTCAACCTGTAACGACCTCAAAGAGAAAGCATTACGATCCATATAAAAACAGAAGACGAATAAAAAGTGCTTTGACTATGCATCGAGTCTTTTTATGATGGGCCGTACTCCCTATCCTCCACGCAACAGTTTTAATATTTCGTTTCGGATAAACTGAATTTCGGAAAAAATACTTCCTTGACTTTCATTCATTTTTACGTAGATTCTTTGATCTGAGTAGCTCTCTTTTTCAATAATATAGCCTTACAATATAAACTAAAAAGTTTAAAGAGTAAGCATATATAAGTGAAACTGAAGTAATAGACAGGAAAGTGTGAAAGGTATACGTAAGACAATAATGCTACATTTTTTTCTAAATGACAACCAAGTAACAATTCCAAGTAACAGAATGTATATTGAGACATAGAAATACTTCGAAATTTGCAACAGACAATCATTCTGAAATGTATGCCGAAAGTCCAAAAGCGTTCATTAGACCTATTATGCCTATAAAGATAAAGTGGACCCTTCAAAAGACGTTCGAATAAGCCAAATTCGTGCGAGTTCACGCTACAGTCTATATACTGAGTGTTGGCCGCAACTAGTCTCGCGATGAATAGAGGATAATGTTACTAGTCTTCCTTTACCTCAAAATCAGCAGTCAGGATTAAACACTCCTAAACGTGAATGTGAAATAAAGTGAAATAAGCTTGACCATACCAAACGTAAGAGTTGCCAACCAAAGTATTATCTATACTGCGTAAAAAGTTAAATTTTATTTCTTTGTTTTCATTATATTTCGTAAATTGCACTCGTTAAAATTACTGTTGGAATTAGTGCAAATAAACATAACTTGAATCCAATCCAGCGGTAGAATGAGAATGAGAAGGTCAATGGATTGCTGCGTAGTCTGGTTAAGACCCTTCTATACGAGACTTAACAGTCAATTCGCAGGGAATGGTAACACTCGATTACCGTTGCGATAGAATTGCAAGCTGAAAAAATAGAAGGAAGATTCTCTTTGATCCGCCTCTCTTATTTACCTCCCGCATCGCGTCAGAACGTGAGGAGCGATGCGACCCTCCAGCTTCTTGTCTCTTCCGCATTATTATTTTTCCGCAAGGGAGAGGGGACGAGCCACTTTAGAGGGGCTAGTGCACAAAGAGGCTGCAGTTCGCTGATCATCTCCGATTTTTCTCCCAAGGGCATTTTGACCTCGATACATCGACGAATGAAGCTTCCGAACTCGGTCAAAAACGGCTCGACTTCTCATTTTCCTTATCGGCGCTCCTTTTTGGCGGGGCTATTGTCATTGTCGCATAGTACAATGCAAGTATATAAAAATGCTGAATTTTTTTACGAACAAAAATAATCAAATAACTCTAAAAACGCCGTAGAACTAGTAAGGATGTTATAAACGTAAAAAAATCGTAAATAGAAAGACATAATTATTTTGTACGTAATTCTCATAAAGATTCCTTCTATAACTTATAATGCACTGATGACTTATATATAGGTAACAAATTACAGGGTAGAATAATACGCATAATGTACAAATCTTGATCAAAATTTTACTACATCTGAAAATTGCATAGTAATTTTTAGACAAAAAATAACTAGGTTCATTGAGATTGTCTTAAAAATGGTCTTTATTGATTGAAATTCTATTTTAAATTTGAAAAAAACAGTTCTCCTTTCATGAAAAATAAATAACATAGTTTATGCCCTGCATATAGAATATTACATAAACAAAAAGGTTTGTGTGATTGGTCCTGACCTAGAAACAATCCAATTTTTTGGAATCGATATTTCTTTCCAGGGTAACTCATATTTTAAAAAAGAGGTGTTCTACTGACTTAGAATGGTAAGCAGATGGATAAATTAATTTTACAATAACATATAAAAATAATGATACATAAAACTGCTTTGAATAAATGTAAAAATGAGTATGCAATATTTTACATGAAGATTTACTGGAACTAATATAAAAGAGAATATATATAGACCTGTGTACCTTTAAAGTTTTACAGGTCTTAACAAGGCCGCGGAAACTGTCTACGTAAGTTCAAAAGTAGATATACTCTGAAATTGGTAATAGCTTCCAAAGTTCGAAGATTAGCATTCTTATTTTTACGAAGAAAGAAAAGATTTAAAAATACTTATCAAAACTTGCGCCATGCACAGGTGCGCTCCTAATATTTCTGTTAATTTTTATGGCAAAAGTCACGCACTATCTCATCGTTATTCGATGGATTAGAAGTTGGAAAACGACGACCCCTGCAAATTTCTCACCTATACAGTAATACGAATGGTCATAGGATCCTGCCGCATGCCTTGCTAAAGAAGGATCGGCCCATTTGTTGGGATACAGCTATCGCGAGGTCTTAGCGGATGGCGATTGCGGCCTGTTTGACGAATTGCCGACTTTTCCACTAATCGCCAATCATCCACAGCGTGGGCTTGGCGCTAACCTATTTCCCGCGCGCATCTGCGAGTCGCGGAGGGAAAAAAGTCGCGTAAAAAGAGGGGCGGCGATCGATCGGTCCGTTCCCCGGGACTCTCGCTTTTGATTGCACCGCCGGTGGGCGGCGGGCGGCCCGACGCACCGCCCACATATGTACGCGCGCGCACCTGCAATAACGCGCCGCTCCGGCTCTAATTCCGTCCTGAAGTTTTAATGCCCGGGTTATCGGGGTGCCCTCCGCGGGCTTAGCGGGTAGCCGCCCCCCAGGGTGAGCATGCGCTCCCGCACCTGAGCCAGGGCGAGCGAGAAGAGGGTGCGACCGCGGGCCTCGAATACGAGCCAGATAAAGCGCGGGGGGCGATTCAAGAACGCACGCGGCTTGAGTCGCGCAAACTACCTACTCGATATAGCCTGCGAGTTGCAGTCGTTCGACGCAGGGAATAGCTTGTTGCCAGCGGCAAGTGTTCTTTCTTTGCCGGATGCCGACGTCCTTCAGCTGATCTGCGGCTCCAAGTGATTACGCCTCATAATTAAACCAAGATTCTTCCAATTCGATATATGCATACATGTGTGTTAAGATGACACCTGTGTGTACACCTGGATGTACGTTGTCAAAAAAACCATTTTTGAATCTACATACTTTCGACGACGTGAATAAAATTTTCATGAAATTATGTGTACATTGAATTGTATTGATTGAAAGATAATAAACCGTTAGATATAATTAATAATCGTTATGTGAATAAAATCATAATTTAAAGAATAATTACCGATGATTCAATTATTTCACACAATTGAACTACGCAATAACAAAAATCGATTAACTTTACAGTTAATAAAATCAATTAATTAATTATTTACCATGTACTAACCCAGATAAAAGAGCTGCCCATAAATTGAAGAATTGTATATACGAGCGAACTAGATTCGCTTACTTGACTGGTTGGATTAAACTGGAAACGAAGCAACGTGTACAGTGTATCGGTTAATGTAAGAGTGTCTGCTTACAGGTGCCGAGGGCACGATCATTATCGGCAGAAACTCAGGTCGGTGTAACGGAGGAGGCGGGCGCCCGCGCGTTTATCGGGCCTCCGCATTGCAGCCTATCCAATTCAACCGCGTGCACGGCTGGCGCAATCGTTAGTCCTTTAGTTTGCCGCCAGGGCAATGCGTTATGGATACCGGGGGCTAAGGGGGAGCTTCTTATCTTCCCCCGGGAGTTTATGTGACCCCGGTGCGTTAGCGCGACTGGGGGATGATTCGCCCAAGACGTCTTTCGTTTATTGGCCAATTCGCTGAACGGCACATTTTATGAAGCAACTACTGCCGCTCCTCCTCTAAGTTTCGGTTATTTAATTAGCTTAGTCGGAGCAGGGCGAGACGTTCGAACGGTGGTTTATTCCTGCAGTTGGAGTTCTTGCCGTCGGGGCGTAATTGCATTTGATTTTAAATAATTCTATTAAACAGGCAGATTGCAAAGTTTTACGGAGTGAGAGAAACTTAAACTGTACAATAATGTTTATGACGTCAAAAGTAAAGCTATTAATATTGTATATATTAATCAGTTTTAAGCTAAGACAAAATTCTTCCTTGTAGATATACTATAAACCTTATTATATTTTAATTAATGTATAATATACTTTTGGGCAACGTATTGAATTAATAGAATTATGCAAGAATTTTCTACAACTTACTTTGTGTGAATGTTATGCTTTTCCTGGGAATAGGAAGGAGAATGAAGAAAAAAAAACAATCAAGAAAGCAATTTTAAGAGAAAAACCTTAAAACTATTAAATCTTGACCGACCTATAATGCTTGATTTAAGATAACTCTGCATTCCATCCCATACAGTTAAAATGGAATCTTGATTTCTTTTCATAATTGCACCCAACTCGGTAATATCATTGGAGATTCTCAAACTAATGAAGATAATAGCTGGAACTCATTATGTAGCTTCCATGTAACTTTGTCGTACAACCCTATATCGGTGCCCCAGTCCACCAATGATAATGAAACTAACAAACCGCAGAAAGAAGGAAAATAATTAACAGAGCAACGCACGAAATTCTGGCTTTTAATTTTTCTAAATAGTTGGTAACTGGCGAGTAGATGCGTATTACGTTGTCCTTGCTCGCGCTTAGACTAGTAACGCCACAGCTTTGCGTCCCTTTTAAGAAACTTCATTAGGGCACTGAAGCGAGCATTAAAACAAGCAACAGGGCTCGACCATCCCTCGCGCGTCTGCCGCCCGGACAGGATCGTCGGCGGCGGGCCACAAAGACGGAAAAAGCATCTGCGCCCGACTCCGGGGGCAAAGGCGCGGGTAAACTTTCGCGGCGATGCGCACCGGGAGATGCGGCTTCTCTATATTTAGCCGTCGTCCGCCGGGTCGATAATCGATTTACTGAAAATAGAGGGGCGCGAGGGAGCGCGCAGTCCGCGCCCTCGTATATACACAAATAAGAGCATCGACGGGTGCGCGCCGACAAGCGCGGCGCCCGGCCCCGCCGCTAATTACGCCAATGAGTCCGAGCGCCAGAGGAGGCCGCCGCATTTAAATCGGCGCCCGTATGCCGGACTATAACCCTTCTTCCGGCCGCTTCGCCAAAGTCTCGCAGAGCCGCGCTCGCCTAATTGCGCGGGCTGCTTTTTATGCCCAATCGATTCTTTGCGTGCTTTGTAATTGGCCGCTGCGGGAGGCGCGCGGCGGGCCCGCCTGATTTATTACTTTTCAAGGGGCCATTCCCGTATGACTGGCTGCCGCGCGGCCGATTTCAAAATTAACGGCGATGCTCGCGCGAAAAGCTCCATCGGTAAATTTAAAGGGCTATCTTTCCCCCATGATAAATACTCGCGTTAAAGAGGGCTTATCCAGACGCGCCCGCGCTTTCCACCCCGATCGCCCACCACCCCCATTTTTTTCATCGGCTCGTAAAAATCTTAAAGGGAGCTCGAAAAATAAACCGGCAAAAAAGGGACGTGTTTATCGGGCATTAAAAACGAATAGATAACGGGGCGAGGTGAAAAATTACGTGAGACCCGCCCAAGGTGCCCGTTTTGAGCGGATAGACACTGGGGCAAATAGCATTATATCAGGCTGCTCGATACGCGCGTCTTCTCTATCAGTGTATTTCCTATTTATTTGTTTAATTTCTCTCTATCGACGGTTTGTATATATTTACTGCAGCGCTTGTATTTTTTCGAGAGGTGGCCGCAAAATTCAGATCGAAATCATCCTCGTTTATGGTCCCCGGAAATTTCGGGATGTATTAATAACCGTGAGATCGACCGGTATATTTCCTGTGTTATTGTTGGTGAAAATTTATATGCGGATTATAAGCTTTCGGTGCATTTTTAGTCGCGACGCTAAACGTACTTTATAGTATAGTTGAATGGAATTTATGCATCCAATTTTTATTTTTTCAGAGTAAATTTTTCAATATGAATACAAAGTTTGTTTTTTAAAAATTTTATTACCTCGCCGCTTTTGAACAAATTATTATAATGTACTTTTACGAAAATTACGTTGAAAATCAAGGTTATTAAACGGCACTTCATTCCTAATGACCAGATGAAATAATAATGTAGTAACTCCGGTAAAAAATTAACTTCGTCTGCTTACATGTTAATTAAATGGACTGGTTTAAATAACTCAAAACTCACTTACACATGCAACTAAAATCACTCAGTAATATAGCGAATTATTATAAAATTTATACAGAAAGTTTTGACCAATATACGCACATGTTTTTGAACTTATTATGAATCACGTATATTGTAATTAAGCTAGAGGTAAATAACAAAGTAATTTAATATTATGTTTGAATCATCATTATTATAAGATCTAACGAAAATTTATACGCTGCTGCTCCTAACGAATGAGGAAATTGCATCTCGACAAATTCTTTCAGTAGTCACTTCGTAGTTCGAACATAGTACTAGAAGAGATAAGAAGAATATAGAAACCAAATAGCCTTCGATTGGAGAAGCTATGAACGCACTTATCTTCGAATACGAAGCCCGCAAACTCCGCAAACTCATTGGAAATACAGCAACAGCATCCCAACGCGCGGAGAAACCGGAACACACCTCCCATTTGATTTAATATACACCGAGCGGAGGGCGGAAAGAGACGCGCTCAAAGACTCGGGATATCGCCTGATAATCTAGCCGTTTGCAGAGCATCGGTGGCCTCCACTCCGCAAAGCGTCCCGGTCGTTTTACCAAATGCGAGCAGGACTTTCCTCTAAAGATCTGGAGCTAACTCGAATCGCCCGGCTTCGATCTCTCGATGCAGGCGGAGGGAGCAATCCAGTAAGGCTGCACTGACACTCGGTTTACATCAATCGAAGGCCCTCGCGCGTGCCCGTCCAGACGGCTCCACCGTCTGCAAGGATTATTTACAGCGAGGCTGGCGGCGATAAATATGGCGGGTCTCTCAGCCGCTCTGGATTCTCTGGCAAGGGGAGCTCGGGACTCGTTCAAAAAAGGTTGAGAAACGGCCGCGGCGGGCGCGCGGCCGCATAAACCATTTCCACTCAATTACGGGAGCCGAGGCGAGAAGAAAAGGCCGCGCGCGCTAAGATTGCGAGGGACGCGCCGGAGCGCAAAAACGCCCGGGACGTAAATCACGGGGTCGCGCGACCTCGACCAATTGCCCCTCGCGGTCTCCTCGCGCAATTAAGCCCCGGTAATAACACCGGCTACGCAAAAACAGGGGCGCCGCGCCGATGCCGGACTCGCCCGCGTCCTGGATCAATCGGTGACGCGGCGGATCCCCTGTGACCGCGGGACGCGTCCCGTCACCCCCCCGAGATCGACGGTCGACGGGTATGTCCGCCGCCCAGGTTAACGAGGGCCGCGCTCGATAAGCACCGCGTATCTCGCGGTTTGGGATGGGGCAAAACTTTTTCTTCGGCTTGCAGAAATCTCTTCTGTTTGTGCGCGAGTACTTATCAGCGAATGAGATTTCGGAGGGAGACTGGAAAATCTACTAATACGCCAGTTATTAGCCCTTCGGTATTTATGGTGCGCGCGGTCTTATATTCGAGTATCTGTCATTTTCTGAGCGTCGTGTTTGTTAGAGCAAGTTCGAAACCGAGTTCTAACCATCTTAAACAGCGATGCGGACGATTTTCCAGGATTTACTCCTCCGGTCTTCCGGTCTAGACCGCGTTTATTCAACTTCCGCCCGGCGATCGAATCCCCTAGATAATAAAAATGCTACGCACAAGTCCAAGTAATTGGATCTCTTACCTCCTGCGGTCTCTAAAGTTCGACCGCTACCTACCCCCGTTCTCGGTTGCCGCGCAATAACGACGAATCGGAACCCGCGCGCGCATACGCACTCGGCCCGGACGATAAGCGGGGGCGTAAAAAGCGCACGCGGCCATTTGCATGCGGGAGGAGGAGCGCAGCGCGCGACGGAAGTTCGCTTTAACGCTTGTCCGCTCGCGTGAGCTTGCGTCCTGGCTTGCATGTTTATGACGCAAGCGCGATTGTTTTGTCCGAGTGCACTTGCACTTCCAGTAAGAAGGCGCATTATGATATCGCCGGGGAACTACGTGCCCGCACAATCGGGCGGGAACGTTCATTTGATGACTAAAGCTTCTATTATTCAGAACGACTTTACTCATTGGCCTTTTCGCACAGCGACATAGGCGTGCTAGCTCTTTAATTACATGAAGAATGAGCGACAGGCTTTGAAAAGATTGTAGAATAAATTAGTTTTTAAATTCCTATATTCTAAATGATTCATACATTGTATAGTATTGTTCTATTTCGAACTATACGTGTGTCTACATTTAACGCATTCAAAGCTCTATTTGATTAACGTGTTGACCGCCAAAACCAGTTAATTTTCCACCAGAGACAGGCCAATATACAAGTTTATAAGCTTTAAAGCTGCAAGAGAAAGTGTACCCTGCTGGTGATTCATGCACGTGCGATCAGCGCCCCTTATAAGCCCATTGTAGGTAACCACTAGCAAAATCGGCAGGCGGGGGCAAAAGAATAAACAGTCGAATCCACCCGGGGAAACTTGACCGAAGTTAATCTGACCGGAAGCCCCCAACCCCTCCCCCACCTTCCTAGGAAAACAATTTTCAAACAACAAAGGCCAAGCGGATCCACGCGTAGTTTTGCCGCACTAGTGTGGTTTTGGTCGGCCTTGAATTATACAGTGCGGCGCCCGGGCCAAAGAAGCGCGGCCAGTCGCTTTCTCAAAATTTCACGATGCGGATTGCGCGGGAGTCGGTAGCAGCCGCGGTAATTATTAGCCCCGCCCACTGCGTTTTCCCCGCTTTTGTAGTGAGCCACGTGTGCCTCTGAAACGTAGCTCGGCTTCCGCATATTCACGGCTTTGAGGAAGCTGCAACTCCGTTCTTTCGCCTCTAACAAATGGTTCAATTTTTTAATTTATACGCAAGCTCGGGTATGCGCTCTTGAAACCGGCGATAAAAAATTATAATTATGACGCCGTAAATAATTGGCACGCGTATAGCAGCCGACAAGAACATTTCGTGTTTTCACGAGCCTATTTATGAATTTTGCGCCGTTGACAGTTTTGAAGCCACTCAAAAAATTTCACGGGCATTACCATTGTACCAGCAGCTTCACGAATACGGGACTAACAGCCGCGTGAGGCTCCCCCGCTGCTATAGATCTCGGTTTCTCAACCAACCCCAAATAAAGGCTAAAATCGATTTCGCATGGACATTCGCACTATCTCACTCATGGGACTGGCAACAGCGGATGGAGCGTCGCGCACCTGGCGGCCGAAAATGAGAGGAGCTACCTGGACGAGCCGTCCCCGAGATAATGGATACCCGGGGTGTCTCCTATCCAATGGGTTGTTCCAGGTCTCATGCGAGTTCTCGCCCGCAACGAGCGAACGCGGTGAGAAAAAACGAGTAGCGATGCCTATCGGGTGGCGCTCAGACGCGCGTGAGACGAATCGCTGCCGAGGGAGCCGCTCGAAAGGGAGAGTTCGCGAGAAGAGAGCCGTAGCTCGAGGATGAATGCTGACGGTTTACCGAATTCCGGCAGCAGTTGGATTAAAAGTGGGGATCTGTGGCCCAGATATTACGAATGAATTGTCACTGATGCACACTTTTTGAGTTTCAGTGAAATATGCAGGTATCCACCTAACACTCGGTGGGAATACCAAATAAGCCTTAAATTAAGAAGGCGAATCGTGACGGATACGGGTTACATCATACTTGAGCATTAATATGTTAGAAAACAATTTTGAAAAGTTTTAGTTTATGGGAGATACGTTTTCCTCTTCTATGCTCCAGGAAAACATAATGAAGTGAAGAATATTATGTTATATGGTATATGCAATGGTTTTGGCTATGCATTATTTATGACCATCACAAACTCGAATTATGAAAATTTTTGCGCTACATGTATAATTATTTACCTTATATTTTCAATGCGATGCACTATAAGCATTCGTGTAATTAATATGGGAAATATACTATTATTCAAAATTTATGTATGAAATTTCCAATGCGAAATAACTTATGATTATTTGGATTCGGTAAATGTATTTATGTACATAACGATAATTATATTTTATATGGCAAGAATCGTTAAAATAAATAAGAATAACAACGATTTATAAACTATGCATTCATAATTCAAAATATACTTATATTTTATTTTCAAAATACATAAATTATAATTCAAACACGTGAATTGTTTTCGTATTGGAAAATAATTATACGTTTGTTTTTTTCGGGTATACGACAATACTGAAAATAAAATTCGGGTCAGTTGAATTATTTATAATAACTTTCTTAGTAAATTAATGCAATGACAATTTAGAACAGACAACTTACAAGATTGTCAAAATTGACACATTGAAATCATAAAATGTAATATAGCAAATTCACGCTCAATGTTACGATTTGGATATGTGATAAATCTACCAAGAAAAGAAAGAGTTACAAACCTTAAGATAAAAAACAGATAATTATAATGGACCGAATGATAAATTATTTATATATTGATATTATTGAATGAGGCGACAGAATTAATTAAATTATGTTTGTATAATACTTGTCAACGTATTTTCACCTAAATTATGCTTATTTGTAACATAATCAATTCAAATTATTACGTTGTTTATCCGCTTTTATGTACAGTATCTGGCATATTTGATATTTTGATTTGTCTAAGATTTAATTTCCAGGGATGATTGCCAGATAATCGAGTGTCGAAAGCGTGTGGAAACAATTGGTAGTCAAGGAAAATTATTTGCGCGCTAAGGGACTCGTGGAAAGTGAAAGAAGAGAGTCGCGCACAAACGAAAAAAGAGCGGTAGCACGGGGTTTTCGAGGCACCGTGAGTGTATGGGCTGGGGGTTCGCAACGTGTCGCAGGTGCGATCTCGGAGTTCGCAAGGCGTTACGCAGAGCCGAAGTGGGCATACGCAAGGCGTTGCGTAACACGAGCTCGAAGTTCGCGGGGCACGCAAGTCCGATATCGCAGCCCACGGGATGGAAGAACAAAGCCGAGTACGTGGCTAAGCGGTGCGTTGCACAGCGAACTTCAGCCCGGTGGCTGAACGACGGAGCGTGAGCTCAGCCTGATTGTGCTGACACCCCTTGCTACCAAGCGTACGTATCGAATTTAAAGTCGTCTACTAAATGAATTGTTGATTATCTGACTAAATATCCAATTCATACAAATAGTTGTGTTCTGTCTTACTCTCCTTTTCAATTTACAACAGAGGGGTTAACGAGTGACAATCAAGCACGACTCGCGGACGGAGGATTGCCAACTATTAAGCTTGTTTAATCAAATCTTTACTTTTTGAAAGGTTATTATCTTTATATCTTGAAGAGGAATTAGGTGTTTTAAAAAATTTAAGTTTTACAGCTCAAAATACGAGATAAAGAGATTTTTTTATCTCATGAATTTAGATGTGCATATATCTACACAGTCAAGCGCCCAATTAGCGCAACAAAAATATATGTCATTTGATAGGTATTCTGAAACTTAATAGATCATGTGAATAATTGAAGAGATGTCGTTGAATTCACTCTCTTAGTAGTATTGGTTTGACAGCTTAACAGTCTAAAAATATTTAGTGTCACTCTTAATAACTCATCTTGGCAGCAGAAAAATACTATTAATGTGCAAAGGTGTCGGAACAAAGTATTATTATCTATTATCGATTTTTTATAGAAAGGGAAATAACCATAAGAGAAATATTGTTAAGAATAGTAAAATTAATACTAGAATTTAATTTATATTTAGATCACTGATTTATCGAAAAAATTCCAAAAATGGAAAAATAATTAACAGCAAACATCCAAAGTTTAATAAACAACGTTATAAATATATTTCAAAGCTAATATATCTCTACATATCTATACGCTTTTCTGTTCAATTCAAATTAAATTTCTTATTTTGCCCTAACTTAGCTAGAAGCTATTTTGTGATATATCCTAATGAATCCAAGAAACTAAGAACCTAAGTAGAACTTTATATTTAAACCTTATATTTAAAAATTTACTGCATTGATTTGATGTAATTTTTGGTGAAATCTTCTCTTCGTAGTTTTCACTCCTAATCAATAATTCAAAGGTAGGTTGCTACGTTTAAAATTAGATATGAATTACAGATACTTAAACAATTTTTCATGTATTTTCGTATATACAACATTTGTAAATGTACATATTCATGATAATATACAATAAAATGTATTATTTTTTATTTATTTAGCTATTTACGCATGTACAGGCGTTTACATTTTTACTCAAATTCTTCCCTTCTTTATTTCGTACAATGAAGCAGCTTGTAGTTGTGCTAAAAATAAAAATAAAAATCATAAAAATACGAAAAAAGAAGTTACGCATTAACGGCTAGCTCATATGAAGGTAAGGTTAAAATAAAAGTGAAACTCATGCTTTTTGAATGATTATAATGCAAAAGGCTTAAAGAGCAGCATGTCCACGAGGATAAGGGGATGAAGATGCCCTTTTGTGCCGTCTTCCCTACCTTTTTGCCTGAAGGCGACTTGCGCCGTTGGCGAGGTAGCAGACGTTAACGCCCGAGGACGGCGCGCGCAGGGAACGTCTCTATTTTATGCGTGCAGTCGGCAAACCGCCGATCATGAGATGGTGGGCAAATTTCAAGAGAAAAGTCGTTTGTGAGAATTTTGGGTGTTTCTTAATACCACGCATACATCATACGAAAATTTATTGTTCGAAACTATGCTAGCGAGTCTATTAGTGATTATTGGATTAGTATGTGTATATGCCTATATTACAAACATTCTACATCTTTCGTAGAATTAGTTAAGAGGTTTTAACATAATAATGAATTACGTACTATACAATTGGCAGGCTCGGTTGCATGGCTACATGCAGCAGCTGCATCTTTTTGACAGTTCTTCTAAAAATATATGTTAAAAAAATTAATTAAAGCAAGAAAATTAATTTTTACTTTAGTTTATTTACTTTTACAGCTTCTGTACCGACGGCAATAGCAAATAGAAAGAATATATAAAAATATATGCAGTTTGGAAACATGTCGGTTAGAACAATTGAATCAACACTACAGTAGCTGAAATTTTTTGTATTTATACATCATTTACTTAACAAAGTTTAAAGCTTTTGTTTTATATTTCCTATTCATGGTAATATTTAAATAATTCTTAGTCTTATTGTAAGTTTTTACCCTAATAGTGAATAATAATTTAGCATTATGAGGTATGCATTATGTTATTTTTCGTATTGCTGAATATTTATTATAAAATCGGTATAGTAATCAATTTAAACACAATTTGCATAACTAAGAATTCCCGTTCTATTCACCAACTCCGCAATTAGAATGACAGGTTGACGTATGTTCTATAAGAGGTTTACCGTGTTAGCTTTAATTGACCAAAAAATACAGGTAATAAACACACACATACATATACCACGATAAACTCTTGCAATAATCTCTATATACAGCATCTAAATGCATGTTATATTCAAAAATTAGAAATGAATTGCTGATTTCATTTTATTCTTTGTAACAATTAAAACTTTTAATGGTTTTTAAATTCAATAATATATTTCTGACAATAAAACATAATTATTTTAATCTTAAGAAGTGTAATCATCTCTACTATTTACACATAGAACTTTATCCTATTTACAGTCCTGCGCTTCGAATATAATAAGACATTAGTATCAACAACAATATTTTCTTAATAAATATATAGAACCCAATATATATATAGTGTTACATATATTATTCTGTATTGTATATCTTGTACACAAAATCAAGAGATGTAGCATACAATACGTTATTTATAAGAATAGTATTTTAAGAAAGATAAAAACATTTTGTTTATTCCAAAGTTATAAGAAAACAATGAGTTTCCAAACTAATTAACAGGAATGAGTAATGAACCATCACATAAAATGAAGCTTTTAAAGTATTAAATTGATCAAGGAACTGCCAGAGGAACGCAAGCGCAGTAAATTCTTCTCCGATTCTTTTGTGATTGCTAAAATAAAAATACGAAAAATCAATCGAAACTTTCTTTTATAAACAACTAATAATAAAGTAGAATATTGATGAAAAATTTAATCCAGTAGATTTTATGGAGTAATTTTTCCTTTTTCAATTCCAAATTTAACTGCAATATGTAAAAGATTATAAAATTAATTTTGTAGTAGTTGTTTCTTCCTCACTTATAGAATGTCATATTAAAATTCAGATATTCAGATATTCAGCAGCAGCGCAAAAGGGTACTGGCCAGGCCAGTCGGCAACGTAGAACTGATGCTTTCAGAAGGAAAGCAGGAGCTAAGCAGCTTCAAGAAATACGCATGGAAGTCGTCATACAACATATCTCATTTATTAAATGTATATTTTTTTTCAATAATTTTTAATTAAATTTTTTGTTTTCTGCTCATTCAGAATTTAGAATTTTTAACTATTAATAACTCATTATCTTAACAGCAGTAAAGTAGTATTAATATGCAAAGGTGTTGGAAAAAGGTTTTGTTACCTTTAATCTTTTATTCATACAAAGGAAAATAATGATAAGAGAAAGATTATTAGGAATAGTGAAACTAATATGCTGGAAATTAATTTATATTTGATCAATTAATTTATCCAAAAAATTACATCAACGGAAAGGAAAAATAATGTCATTAATCCAAAGTCTTATAAACAGCATTACATGTCCATAAGTACATCTATAAGATTCTCTGTGCAATTCAGTTTTCTTATTTTGCTCTAACTTACAAGCTGCTCTTTGATTCATATCAATGAATCCAAGGAGCTAAGAACCTGCTAAGAACCTTATATTTAAAAATTTACCATTTTGATTTAGTGTAATTTACTATATGTTTACTATAATGACCTTAAAGAATGGCTTTCAGGTAGGATTAATTCCTAGATAGTAATTCACGAGTAGCTTATTACAATCTAATACTAGGTATGATTTATGACGCATCATGTAAACAATATTTATACCAATCCAGAACAACAGTAAGTACTTGATTACAGTAAACGGTTAAGTAAGTAACATAAATGGGTGTTCTCCGATGAAACGTATTGATTAAATTTATTTGTGAATGCATATATTCATAACAATAAACAATAAAATGTGTTCCTTTTCATTTATTTAATTGTTGAAACATTTTCCGTCTTTTAAATTTTTATAAAAATTCCTTTTTCTTTATGTTTTACAAACAGGACTTGTCGCCTTGAATTGTTCCTAAAAATAAAATGAAAATTTTAAAGATATGAAGAAATAAAATATGAAAATTTATTATACAATGTTCGAAGCCCTACCAACGAGTCTATATATTACAGACATTGATTAATAAATTTAAAATACAGCTATGAGTTTGACGTCCCCGCGGTACTCAGGAGATACATAGATTTTCCATGGGACAGTCCGCAATAGCTCTTCTAGTTTACCTACAACGACGCGACTGCAACTCCCGGCCGTAAGCAGTGTTCGCGACCGCTGCACTGCATCAGATGCCCTTTGCCGCCTCATCTAGCTAACATCACTCGCCACCTTCTAATCTCTCCCGATCCGACGGTCAAGCCTTACCCTCGCTACTAGCGTTAGACACTTTTCCTAAAAAAGGAGCCACTAGCTGGCGACCGACGATTCACCGCCTCCACGCATAAAGGAGAAATGTTCCTTGCACGCGTGCCTTTCTAGAGCCGCAAAATCCACTACCTCGTGAACGATGCAAGTCGTCTTCAGGAAAAAGGTAGGAAGAAGACACAGAGGAGCATCTTCGTGGCATATGACCTGAGGTAATTTCCCTTAATTGATCTGATCATCGCGAACATGGAATGCGTACGGTTTCGAAATACAATCGAAAGTGCTTATCGAATCGCTTATTTTTGAAAATAAAAAGAACCGTTGTTTAACTTTCTCCTTATCCTGTGCTAAACCTACAGCAAGTTTGCGCGACAATTAATATATTTCGAAAAATTTTGCCCTACGCCATATGATCTTTTATTAACATTCTTCTTCCATTAAGTATTAGATAATACATTTTAATAATGAAATAATGAATTACGTACTCTGCATTTCTCAAAATCAGGTTTATCTTTGCATGCAGTATCTGCAGCTTTGCTACAGAAAGTCTAGAAATATGTTAAAAGAATTAAATAAAATAAGAAAATTAATATATAATTTAATTTACTTACTCTCGCTGCTGCTGTACCCATAAAAACAGCAAATATAACGAAGATATAAAAATATACGCAGTTTCGAAACATGTTGGCAAAAATAATTAACTTAATAATGCATTGACTGAAATTTATTTTACTTATATAGTATTCATTTAATAATAGGTTAAAGCTTAAGTTCTGTTTCCAGTTCATAGTATTATTTAAACAATTTATTGTTTGTTATACGTTAGTGCCTACAGCTTTTTATGATACCAAAATAATATAGGCTCTTATGTCACTAGTGATGAATATTTTAGGATTATGAGTAATGTATTGTGTTATTTTTCTTATTATAAAATTTTTATTGTAAAACATATATAAGTAATCAATTTCAACACATCATTTCTCTATACAAAGTTTTTTTCATACTTTACTTAAAAATTCTCCCCGCTAACTCATAAGTTATTAAGAAACCACCACGACTCATCAGTCATAAGCACCGAGAGTCGCTTTATTCTATAGATCTTCCACCTTGTCGACCATTCGACTCCCTCCCCCTTTCAGGTAATATTATCTATATAGTGGTGCTATAATCACGAACATAAATGCGATAAGTTGGAAAATGAAATATATAATAAATATAATGAAAATACAAATGTCTATTATTTTTCGATACGATTTAATGTGTGTATATACGTACATTCCAAGTGTGTTTGGTTTATAGTTATAATTATAAGATCATCATATTTCTATGACGATGATCGATCTATTTAAATTTCATTCTCCGCTGGTAACTTGCATCGAAACTATCTTTATCTATGCTGCGAGAGCGACGTTGAAGCTCTTATACCTTCGTAGGCTCGCTCATAGGTGTAAACTCTCCAATAGCGATGTTACACAATAATAACCGTAAGTGATCTATAACTCCATCGCATCGCGTTATTATACTAAAGCAACTGCTGATTCAGTATTATAATTATTAATTTAATCGTAAATTTATAATCGGAAATATTTAATTGTAGAACCTTTCATAATTTTTCTTGTGAAATTGTGTATACGAGCATATCGCCCTCGTGGAACGTGTGAATCAAACAACCAAACAGGATAAAATCCGTACTTTTTATTGCCGTTTACAATATTGTGATATCACACGCTCAGCGCACCTGATGAGCATTGGGCTTATTATTCTCTTGCATCACTTGTCGTCTTTTTTATGAGAGCCTGGAAAACTTGCACCTCTCTAGGATCCCCACGCTTCTTTTCTCGGCGAGTTTGTAAACAGATTTTAATTTCGGTTGTGCCTTAATTGAATGCGGCCACGAGCTTTTTAATTAACGGCTCCGTTGAGTTCTTGTTGGCTGAGCAAATTTTCGGCGACCGTTGTTGGCCAACGTCGACTGCGTTCTTTTTTTCCAATTACCGCGTCGCGCGGGCGGACTGTAAGTGAGCAGATTTTCTGTGTTTTCACCGCACTCGACGAATGGTCGTAGTCGTCTGCGGTCTAAAAGGATTTCAGTTGTTTTTTGAAAAACGCTATAGAAACATTTCAAGAGTTTCCTTTGTGGCTCCAGCTATTTGATGAAGTGTCCCAAAATACAATCGAAATATTTTATCAATAATAAATCACTATTTTTAAGAATATAGCATTTGAATGTTTGTGATTATAGAATTTATACATTTTAAATTCAATAAATTCATTTTATATTTTAGAAATTAATTTATCTATCTCACACACACAATGTCTTCATATACAAGGGCAAAATATATGACAGGATAGAGTGTAATATATGGTTCTGTATTGCATACGTTATATAAAAAAAAACAAGAAATGTAGCAAGCAATACGTTATTGACAAGAATAGTGCTTTAAGAAAGATAAGTACATTATGTTGAACCAAAGTTATATGGAATGAATAAGTTTTCAAAGTAATTAACAGAAATGAGTAGAGCCATCATATAAAATGAAACCTTTAAAGTATTAAATTGATCAACGAACTGTCGGAGAAACGCAAGAGCAGTAAACTCTCTTCCGATTCTTTTGTAATCACTAAAATAAAAATATAAAAATCAATCTAAACTTTCTTTTGTAAACAGCTAGAAATGAAATAGAATATTTATGAAAAATTTAATCGAATAGATTCTTTATAGCAATTTTTTTTTCAATAGTAAATTTGACTGAAAATATAAAAGAATTAAAAAATTAATTAAGTAGTCGGTTTTTCTTGGTCATTTTTTCAAAGTAATATTGAAATTGAAATTTATTGTAATATTAACATTGAAATTGTAAAAAACACGTACCACATTTACTAAGTGCAAATTTTTCCAAAAATGTGAATTAAAATTTTCTGCTTTTTTAGAATTTGGAATTTTTCTAATAAAACTCAAACTTCAAATATTGTATAAATGCTAGAATTTCATCAAATGATGATAAATGTAATCAGTTTTGTCCATTGTCAAATTTGCGAAATAGAAGTTAAAGGATCCGATAACTAGAATCAAAATTTAAGAAAAAGAAAAATCGAATACTATAATAGAAATTTTATGTTCATGATTGATAGCTCATTACACAATTTTTTAATATTAAATTTAAAATTTAAACATTAACATTAAAATATTTTGTTTTATATTCGCAATTTATAATGTGTTCCAAAATAGTATTAAAATTGTAAAATATATTCTACTCATAGATATTTCTAACATAATAGTATTGAATCATTTTTGAAACGGCAGTTTGCATTAATTGTACATTGTTCAAAAGAATTCATTGTTTGAAAGAACCAAAGAGTTAGAAAGCGAGTAAAGTCAAATGATTACCTGTAAATTAATATTTAATGAAGTCACTCTGAGTTTACCTCATACGTGCATATAAACTGAGTAAGTATTACTGTAAATATATATGTCCATGTATATGTGTGTATACATGTACACACTGAGGATGTATAGGTATCAAAGCTTTTGATCAGACAGCGTAATATCTTGTGAACTAAGCTCGTAATCAAAACTCACAGGCTTTATACGTAAATCGAACCTCTGCTAAGATCAGTTTGCTCCTACCCCTAGATGAGAACACGTGCGTGCTTTCATATGATGTAGGACTCTTCTATTTAGTGTATATAGAATATTGATGCTACCTTTTGGAGATTCAGAAAGGAGTTGTTCACAGATATGGCTTCATGAGTCTCACGTCAATCGGATCCGACCTAAAACTCGTCGCTCTTTATCTTGCCGTTTAAGCCTCTCTACAAACATATAACTGCGAACCATCTACTCGGTTAATCAGAAACCTCTTGGATTTGACCACGCGAGTCACCCCACCTCTATCACAGTATGCTTCTGATCCTTTAAGAAAAAGGGAGGGGATAGAACTTCAGAACCCTCCAATAATTTTCTGGAATAGCACAAACTATTCGACCCCTTTTCAATGACTTGCGCGCCATGCGCCCATTCGCACTTGGCGATTTTAGTCGGAAGAAGTTTCAAGTATTGGCACTAGCAAATTCCTCCAGAGTAGATCCCGATCGATCCGGTACGAATCCCATTCAATTCGAAAGTTGGCAATGCAAGTTTTGCCCTTAGGAAAGAATGCGCTGAAAGGCTGACACGAAATCCTCTAGCAGCCTTCTCATAAAACGTTGTAACATTTTGAATTAGTTCAATATGAATGGAAGGCTATCTGCTTGCAGTGTAGTAAATAAAGTTTTAACACAAAAATTGAGATTATCGTAAAAATATTGTTTATTTGTTTTATTTAATATGTATACTCTTAGTAAATTAAGAATGTTAAATAGTTTACTAGTTAGAAAAATAAAAAAATATATAAAGGGTATTACACAAAGTTACACAAAGTTACAAGAATATAAATGGCATTTCTTGTAGGTATTTTTGTTTGATGAATAACAGCTAATGTCTATCAGGTTAAAAGATTTTTTATGAATTTATCAATAATGTGATTGAAAGAGTATTGAGTCAATTGATCCATGTTAATTATAAATAAGTATTGTATATTGACTTTCTAGAATTTTATGATCTATATCAATAATCGAATCGTATACCTAGTTTTATTCAAAATAAATCTCGTATTAATCGTAAAATTCAAAGTGACACAGTTAGACTATTCACTGGAATTCCATGATAATATAGCTAAATGATATTGCGTGAATAACAGTTAATTCCTTTATATTATTTAAGATGTAATTAGAATTAGAATCGGTTGATTTTAAATATTTTTTTAATAAAACGATTTTAATAAAAATAAGATTAAGCTGTATAAAGAAACGAAAATGAATCATTACAATGAGAATTGCTTCCCTTTATTCATAACTCTATATTCTTAGTTATAAATGTATGCAATTTTAAAATAAATATTATGTATCTAAAATATGCTGAGTCATACTTATATTAGTCTGAGTCATACATAAATTATTTTAAACAAAAACTAGTTATATTTGAATACATATTTGAAATGAAAAAAATTAGTTAAGAATTTTGTAGAAATATAAAAATACATTCAAATTTAGTTTTTGAACAATTTTTCATCTTAGGACAAGATGTGTATCGGAAGCTTGTTACCATTTTTCATCTATGCATTAAAATTGAGTATATCTTTACATTCTCACTACAGTCATTCTTCACTCTCCTGTTTTTACTCCTTTCCCTACGCGTACATAATCTTGATTCTGCGCGTGAGGTTCGCTACGCCTCTGATTTACAAGTACGAAAATCCTTTCCACTCTAGTTGGCCTCTTGAATTTCATTCGATTAGCCACAGCAAAGCAATTGCACCTTATTCAAAGCGGAGCCGCACCCCTCAATATACTACGGCGAATTAAGAATAATAGAGCAGTATAAAACACATTCACAGCATTTATCTCGAGGGACGGTCAGTTTCGCAGACATATACCAAGCGATCGCCAGCCAGCATATTCACAGTTGGTGGGAGGAAAGGGGAGGCCAGGGCAAACGCCCCAGGAATGCGAAAACATCCGAATATGCGGCTGCGATTCGTGATCGGAGAGCCAAGGGAAAACGCGTTGCCGCGGCCGTGAGTCCCTGCACTGAGGAATACCCATGTGATGAACTCGGACGCGTGCAGCACGTGTGCGCCTCCCTCTGCGGATGAGGACGTGTCGATTTTGAATATGGTTTGCAATTGTAAGCTTGCCGTTCCAGTACTTTTTTTTCAGTTTTTCTACTGTGTGATCCATAATCGCAAAATCTTGTTTTCCGATTACAATTGCAATACTTTTTAGAGTAGATTTCCTGAGATAACCATTTAAATTTTTAAAAATTGGAAATGATCACAATACAGTCTTCTGAAAATTGAATGAGCATTTCGATATGTCTTTATTTCCTTTATACTCACGAAATCCCTTAAAGCCATTATGGAAATAAATGTAACTGTGCATAATGTCCAATACTTTGACTTACCTAAAACAAAAGAAAAATTGTCTAGTTAAAAATACAATATGAAAAATCTTTTGAGTGTACAATTTATCTTTTGACACGTACAATTTCGTGTATGAAGTAAATGAATACTTTATAATGCTTAATATCGAAACATTGCATTTTGTATTTATAAATAAATTTTTACCTATTTCGTATTTCTCAGATGTAAAACTTAAAACTTTGTTTAAATGTTTTTTAAGGAACTAATAAAATTGTACCTGAATTTAAAAAAAAAATAATCTGCACTTCTATATTTTAAAATAATAAATAATAAATAATAAATGCTATTAAGCCGCAACGAAAAAGAAGGAAAGCCTAATAAATAAAAAAAATAAATAAATGCTATCGTAATAATTGCAGCTTTAAACAGCTTATAGAGAATACGTGTACAGTAAAATAATTCATGGTTCTTTTAGAGACACGCGTATTCGGATGTAATGACGAAAGAGAATGCTATCGGCTTATATACATCAAGTGGTCTTCATCAAGGGTAGTACGAGTTTTATCTCGCGTGCAATAAAAAGTACAGACGATTGTATTTGTCATTGTGTTGCGTGAAAGTTCCTCTTATCACGCTTGTCGTAGCCATTATATCATGGAGCGAGCGAGTCCGCAATCACGGATTTCCAAGCCCTCTCCTTCCGCTTTTCCTTTTTCGCGGTCGCCGCATTGTTCTCAAAATTTGACAGGCGCGCGCGCTTGCATACGCTCAGCACTGCAATGAGAGAATAAAGGTATACCCGAAGGAATGAGGGGTTGAAATGAATGGGGGAAGAGGTGGTAGAAAAAAGTAGAGGAGGGAAGCGCGTCATTGTGCGTGGCGGACGCTGCCGTGCGAAAAGAGTGAAAGCCACTTACTTCCGCTCGGTAAAGTCCCGCTGCGTTTTCCTGCACTTTCTTTCTTTCTTTCTTTTTCCCTTCGTCTCATTTTCTTTTCTCGCGCGTTCGCTAGGTCAATCTTCGTCAGTTTCATTGGGAATTAAGGGTAAGTATCCAAGATTGGGTGTTGCACGGAATTCCGGCGAGTTTCTTTAAATTTGTTAAAAATGTGCTTGCAGGCTTTTTATTTATCCGACCGCATTTTCTGGTTGCGATCGAGGTGTTTACTCATTCTGAATCTTGAAGCTCGGTTAATAAAACTACTTGAATAAAAACAAATATTTCAATTTTCGTGAAATTAAAACTCATAATAATACATCATATTTTTGCTAATAATAAAAATGTTGAACGTCGTTTAATAAGATAAATACGAATGTATGTCTCTAAAATTTCTACAAATTAATTACTGAAGCTCGAACTGTTTAAAACCGAATATTTCAGTATAATATCCTTGTTATTTTTTTTGTTTAAAATTCCAGCGGTACGTATTTTCTGTTACTCAATTTTAATTCAAGTATACATGAGGACTTATATACTGTATAGCATTTCTTTTTTTAAACAACACAAAAGTTTCCAGCTGTTTAATTTTAAAAATCAACTTGATATCTTACGATGCGCAATGAGATTCTTGCATTTAGACTTAAAAAGGTTTTAAATTCTGTGAATCATATTATAAAATGAATAAAAAATTATGTAATACATTTATAATAATTACAGCTGTAGTAAGTATTACAATATCTGGCACATATAATAGTGGCATCATCCGAGTGCATTTTGTGTTTCTTTATTACAGGTTATACCTTTTCCGCCCTTTTAGTATCCCTGATGCGACATGAATCTAAAGCATGCTTAAAGAAGATCGTCGATTTCTAGATAATCATTAAGCATTTTTTAAGCTGATTTCAAAATTACTTTATTATTTAAGTATAATACCAAATTCATATTACAATGCATTATATCACTGAAGATTAACTGCGAGTTAATTGTTGATCCGTCTTAAGGAGAGAATGTTTGGTGTTAAATCAACAAAGATGTATACCGAGATCTATACGAAATTGATGTGTTTATTTTATGTATTTATTAATGTACTTTAGTTTAATGCACTGTGACTGGAGTATGAGTCTTACTCACTCGAATACTCAAGGCAAAGTGAAGTCGCAAACTCGCAACGCACCGAGCAACGCACAGTTTGTCGACGCTCGACTCGCCAAAGGGACTCCTGAAAACCATTCACATATCTTTACGCATCTAATTGGTGAAGTTTCGCAGCCCCCCCCCCCCTCATACTCACATTAGCTGCCATACGTGACCTCGCGACCATTGTCACAACCATTCTGTATTCGGATCTACAAGTCTAGAACTATACTCACAAGATAACCCGCCTCGGAGCAGCAGCAACCTCAGCTAGCGAGGCGGCCCTCTACTGAGTGAAACGAAGACGCGAACTTCTTCCCGCAGTAAATAGATTCGGGTCCCTCTTTCGCGGAGTTTAACGACCCGGACGACTACCTTTTGTTTTCATGCATCTACACATATGCACACATTATGCCACGAATGGTAAACGACGCAACCCGATGCCAGCGACGCCAGCGTATGCGACACACTCGCAAGCACACAGGTCCCAGTTCGAGCCGTAACAATATGACTCTAAACAATAAGTGAAAATGAAAAAATATTCTATTTCGAAAGTTAAATATTCTTAAAAATATAAATATTAACAAAAAACATTACTGATGAATTATCAAAATCATTATTTTATAATTAAATATTATACGCACAATTTAAATATTAAAAAGTACGATTTCTTTAGTACTTTTACTATTTTATTTCAAATTTTGTATTGTATTTGTTCGTGTTTCATAAACATTTTATTAAATATTCACTGTAATTACGGTAGTTATATAGAAGAGAATTAACTATTTATGTAGTTCTCTGAAAATTAGAATAAACCGCATAAAGTCAAACATTTTTATATGACTATATAAAATATATGGGCTATAATTATATGATATTTTTTAGATTATATATTCAGAATATTTCCTTTATTCTAATACAATTTTTGCTATATAATATGCTATTTATAGAATGACGCCTCCTACTTTTGTAAATGAGTTTACGGAAAAGGCCTTGAAACTTTACAACTGCAGTTCGAAATCTTTCCGATTTTTCTATATATTCTTTTAAAATTAAAGGTAATTCATACTATTACATGAATTCAAAATAAAGGTAACTGTTTAAATATTATACATAGTCATATCTTTTTAAAATTTTATATAATCTTCGAACTACCTTTATAATTTGTTTAAAATTTTTGCGATATTTTAGAAGTTGCACAATGTTACGAGCTGTAAAATTTTTGCTATCGCAAAGTCTTATAGCAAGCAGTAACCGAGTAACGTTATCAAGTTTCCTTCTAACCAAGGCTAAAACTTTTAAAAAGATCCTTTCAAAATTCGCAACAAGTATGTCTGATACTACTAAAAGTATATATAGCCTTTCAGTGAATTTAAATAAAATGAATTTACTACTAATATAATAGTTTCAAAATATATGGTATCATTTGTTTAGCTACATAAATATTAGTATAGTTTTGAATGAACGACTAGAATAACATTTTTATACACTACCGGTAGAAGTACATTTTATTTTATATGAATAAAAAAGTACGTTTAATGCATTAATAGTAGTAACTAAATGCCTGTTCTATATATCTATAGAAATAATTTAGTGTACCAAAAAAATATAGTTTACACCTCATGTACAAAGTTTGCGCTTTTGTATTAATGAAGAACATTTGTGATCTTCATTTGTCAAAATCCCCTGAACTTAAAAAATGAATTTTTATATCTTATTTGCAAAAACATTATATTTTTGAATTAAATACTATCAACTAAAATCAACGCATCCCAAGCCTGTGAAAAAAAATTTCTTAACATTCATTTTTTTGTGTAATTATGTATATATTTTTTATATTACAATTTAACCCTTGACTTCACCTTAATATTATCAGCTACATATGAAAATAATAATAAAATAATATTTTTAATAAAATACTTTTATAAACTCTATAATCTTCAAATTTTTTGATACAGCTTTATCATCAACTAAATTATCTTTTCTCGTTTTTCCTATATCATACCTTATTTAATCACATATTTTTATATACTTTATTTTTTTTAATTTCTTTAAAAGGAAAAATTTTATGACAAAGGCTTAATCTCTAAAGTACCGGTAAGCGAATATATTGGCTTAAAAATAATTGGGAAAATTGGGGAAATACCTAATTTGCCATTTACCAAATTCCCTATTTGGAGGGGGTTGAATGTACGCTTTACCTTCGCGGGCCGGAAAGCTATTTGCTCAACCCATGATCGACCCTTCCCTCATGATCAATTTACGATAAATTAAAACTATGATATATAGATCTTCAAAAAGCTAATAACTGCAAGAAATGACATAATATTTTAATTTTAAATCGCAACAAATATTACAAGGTAGCGTCAGAGATCTGCTATAAATCAATCCTGTTTTACCATTGTGTACTCATCCGGAAATGCTCACCTATGCTATAAATATTTCGAGTAGATGGATTCTTAAGAGAATATGGTAATAAGAAGAAGGTATAAGGACATATTTAATTTTTTAATTCATTTTGAACTGAATGGTTTAGAATTTAAATTAAAACGAAAAAAACTGAATGTTACTACGAACATTATTTATGATACTTTAAAAATGAATCAAACAAGAAATTACAAGAAATAAGCTTATATTAAAATTGCAAAAATATTTTTTTAGCCATATCATTACTGTAATATATAGAGACATTCGTAAGGTAGGTCATTAAATGGATTATTTAAATACATATAAAAAGTTATCAAAGTAAGTATATAATCGCAATAGAAATTAATAAGTATATTATGATACTTATGTACAAAGTAAATGATTCTGACAAACGAAGCTGGTTGTCCCACAAAAAAGAGAATATAGATTCAAGTATAACAGATGAAAATATTATATACTATTTTACGGAATTATTATAAAAAGTGACAGAGAAGTTGTTAAGTATAAAACGAACCAGAAGAGGGTCTTCGGTCCCTCGTTCGGTAGTAATAGTAATTTAGAGAAACATTGTTAATTTATTAAATTAAAAAATATCTAGCTCATGTAGAACTGCAATCATTTTATAATATTGACTTGTCACTTAATTAATTTAACTGACTTAGTTAATTGGATTTCCTTCCTTATTTACATTTTCAATTTTACATTTCACATATACACTCATAAGCATATAATATAACATTACTACTCTTAGCAATACCTTAAAAATTCTCAATGTTCATAAAAACCTTACAAGGTCATTTAAATTATGTAATAAAAAGAATAGTAGTCACCTAAACAACATCTGCAATGAGGAGATGTTCTATAAATAAACATGGCTTTTGAAAATAAATACACGTGTCTGCAATATCAAACTATTCCTTTTGTACGCTAAAAATTACTATGTAATTTTGAAAAAAGTAAGAAAAAGGTTTTCAAAATTAACAATTTTGGTTGTTTAAATATTATAACCCTCATTGCGACTTCTTAATTTTTACTAGATTGTATGGTAATTTAATATAATTGCAATAATGTAACAATCGATTCTTTGTTACAAAAAAAACGAGCTTTAAACGAGAGCTTGATAGTCGCGCATGGAAGCAATTGAAATTCGAAAGAGCAACTAGTTCAGAGCTGATTTTAAGGTTGGCGAGATTTAAGTACTGTTACCTGATTGTATAGCAGCTTGTTATTTCTTAGTTTTTACTTTTGAGAGTATAATTTAATTATAGAGTATTAAATTAACATAAAAACATAAAGCACAAATTATAGATACATAAAAGCAACAGTATATAATATTAAAATTTTTTCAACTGCCTGGTATATTTTAACCTTACTGTTGCCTAGATTATTAGTTAATCGAATGGTTTTGAATGAAAAATTACGAGATAGGGTGATAATATAATATATTCGGTAGGGCCAAGCTCATTTTATGAATGTCTTGGATTCGATAGCAAGTCTCAACTGATTCATATTCTTAATTAGTGAAATGCTGAATTGCGTGAATAGAACAATGGTAAAACAAGCGAAAATTAAATTGATATTATAATTTAATAGTAACTGTTTCATATTGTAAAAGAAATTTTTTCTCCTAATATGAGTAATTGTTTGTAACTGACAGAAACTCTATATCTGAGTATATTATTCAAACTTTTTTTGTACCTCTTTATAACAAATTATTCTTATAAAAATATAATTATTTACAAAAATTTAACGTAATGACTCATTATATGATGACGTCGCAATAAAGTGTAGGTTGTAACTAACTATTAATTTGAATTGTGTGGGTGCTTGTGAAATGTGAATGGAGATATATTTACATTGGATTCGCATATGATGCTCCATTGCAAAGATATATGTGCAAACTAAGTTCTTCTGTGATAAATTCTTACAAGTGATTAGTTTGTGCTTTGTAATAGTAATTACTTTACTAATAACTACTCAAAAGCATATTACAGTTGAATGAACGAACTGCTACTTTAGAACATAAGAAACATTGTACCTCGAGTTAGAAGTTTGTTACCATATTATGAGTAATTCTACAATAATCAACGAAGTAATTGCATGGTAATGAAACTTCGCTAATTAGCGTGAAATAAAAAAAATAATTAATGCTCCTATAATGTGTATGTATGTATGTATACATATATAGTTGCTGATTTCAATATTCGATTTACTTTGAAACTTTATTAATATCAGTTAGTCCTTGGTTCTTAAACATAATCCATAATCTTGTCGAGAATTTAGTTTAAACAGATCTGCAACTTTGTTTTATTAAAAATTCTCGTTTTTATATTTTGACTAATAATTACACTATTATTAAGATTAATATCTTTATTTCAATATTTTTAAGAAGCTCCTTTCTTTTCAAATAACACATGATGTTTTTATGCAAGCGTTCTTGCATTCAGTTTTAATTGATACAAACTTAGTGATCACATTTTTCCTTTTAAGTTCCTTTCTACTTCAGCTTTAATCAACAGATATATTTATTTTATGTTATTCTTTTATTGATAAAATACTAAAAATATTTATTGAGTCCTAATAAATATCAAACGAGTCTGCAAATACATAGAGATATTAAAAAACTTATTAGCTACTAATTATATATTAATTTTATTCATTTAAAAAGAAATTATTGCAACGATTCATCATTATAATTCATTATGTGATTTATAATTTAATTTGTTTTCGATATACTTAGATTTAATTTTCTCGTTTTTCTTTTATTAATGAGATAAATGAAATAAGTAATGATATTCAATAATAAATGACTGAACAATTGCTAAAAAAAAGTATAAAAATGTCGAACTAGATTTATATTTATCGTGTCAATCCTTATATTAATTGCCTTATTCCTTGCTGTATTTACTTGTACACTACGAAACAATTACTCGGTTTTACAAAGCAGTTTGTCACGCACTCGCCTGCTACCTCTCTCTGCTCAGTTATTTCGCCGTCATTCGAATTCACGAAGATCGAAGGGAAGCTCGCGCATTTCTCTTTCCGAAATAAATCAAAGAAGTAGGATACGCGCTTCGACGGTGAACGAGAGGCGAGCGTCTCTTGTAGATCGAGATCCCAAGGGAACAAGAACGGAGTATCCCCTGTCGCGAATCCCGCGGCCTCGTTTTATATCAATTGGTACGCGACGTGTTAGAACCATTGATTTTTACGATGATAAAAAATGAAGGCATGAAATAAATGTTCAAATGCAATTCATCTTCAAGACTCGAAGACGTTCTAAGCTAGTAAAGAATACAGAAACTTTCTTCATTTTCTCTTTACCTCAGTAGCATTTATTTCAACATTATTGCGGGAGTAAGTATATTTAGTTTTTCTTGACTCATTTTAACAAAAGCATTATATCTGAAAAATATGTACATGAGTATATAACTCTTCAATTTTTGAAAGATAAAGATTTACGAATTAAATTGTTATCCACAAGTCCAATAACGCATTTTATCTCTTTGTAAAGAAAGTGTTTATTATTTTATTAATAATTCCTATATTATCAGATAATGTTTAATAAACAGTTTGGTAATTTTTTTATTTTAACCAGCTAGTGATCATTTTATCTGTCAGCATGAAAAAAATTATTTCAAAATTTCTCTCAGTGCCTTACATTACATATTTACATTATAGTGACTGTATATTGTAATCCTTTTTTAAAGTATTATTTATTAAAATAAAAACAAAGATATTTTTTGACTTTTTATTTTTTCTTTACATTATTATTAAAAATCTAATATAACAAAACTTAACCTTATATAAATTTATTGTATTATTTTTATACTCTTTCATTAAAATCAACACAACAAATATAACTCGATTTGAAAAAACGTTCACGAATGAGGTAACAATTCCAGCTATCATAAAATATAAATTAATTTACAATTTTACTAACCGTGTGTGCCAGTATTTTTATAAATTATCTAATTAGAGGCTAATGCGATACAATGAATTAATTTTTGTCTGACCATACATAATTATTTATGGTTTACCTAAAATTAGACCTAGAAAAATTATTCAATTATTGAATTTGCTTATAAGAACATAATGTACAAGTAAAAGCTCAGTACATATATAAAATTTCTGACAATAAAACAATGTGGACATGGCAACAAGCGTTCCTTTAAATTTGAGATTTTTTACTGCGCTTTTAATAATCAACGGCATTTATTTTCAATCAATAATCCTATTTGCACGATAAACCAGACTCTTGATACTAAACGTCTTCCATGGAGGACCGCGTGTTATTCTCTGTAGAACGCGCCTGCTTTACGCATGGACATGATCGCACTGAAGCCAACGGTATTCTCTAGTTCCAGCTATTTTTCGCGGAACTCTGGAAAGTTGTCGCGACCCCACTACAAGATCCGCCCAATGGAGAGAGCAACGGAGATGTCGGGAAACTTTTCAATTCGATTCGGCGAGCGCGCACGTCTGGTGCTCGAGGGCGAAATTGGTGTTCAGCGAAAACGAGCCGTTACCTATATACTGTCGCTGAAGGCTTCCCGATAGAAAAACTCTAGGATCGCAGTGTGTTTATAGAAATGCACAAAACTATGTTTATGCAGAAATCTGCATTCGGTTTGAGCTCGTTGCCTCAACTTTCGCTTCACATTCTATTAGAATTAAAAATGCTGCAAACCGTGCTACATTCAAAACAGCATTGATTTAATTTTGTCAGTTAACCACAAAATTGAAAAGGGGTGAAAGCTAGCGATAACCAATTATCGTATTTCTATTAGAAAAATGCGAGATGTGGTTTAAAAATCGTTAATCTCTGATATTTTGATGGAGAAGAGCACTACAAGGTGCGCCTAACGCATACGACATGTCAATAATCAAATTATTTAATAATTGTTGAAAAACTATACTCGTAATAACAATGATAATTACAAATGTGTACAATAATGTGAAAATAGATTCAAAATATTAGGAATTTATTTACAGTTGAACAAATATTTAATAAAAAAAGTTATGCAACACTGAAAAATATATTTTACTCAAATATAGGGTCATTTTTTTAGACTACAGAAAAATTACCCCTATGATTTTCTTATGGTTTTCTCCTATGTACAAAAATATATAGCAGATATAAAGCAAGAATTTAATTATAAAAATAGAATTACTATAAACATGACTATACAGTGTAGTACAAATACAGTATCATACAAGTAAAAAACATATTTAATTTGATGACTGTCATGTATTCCATCATTGCATTATTTAGAAATTGGCTAATCTGAGTTAATGATATAGAATAGTATGAGCGATAGAAATTAAGCAATTTCGGTCTTGCACATGCTCATAAAGCCCGACCACTGCTATAGTGCGTTGTGGCTATAATGTGTATAATTACTAGAGACATAACAGAGAGCAAATAATTGCTTGTCCACCCCCTACAAAGTGGCTGCTGCTATTCCTGAGGAGAATCGAATATTATGTCTCGATAATTGCTTTATCTGCTTGATATTGTTGTCATTAAATAATGACGATTCCTGATCAACAAAAATAAATATTTGATGGTTCATTCAAATATGTAAAACTATGTAAGAACAAAATACTTATTATTACTAATTAATTATTAATTATTAAATGTAAATAATAATGTATATGTAATGCAAATCATAAAACAAAATAAATCGGAAAGTAAAATGGAAAAAGAGAAAGACTACGTCTTGAGGTGGGAAGGACAGACTGAGAGAAGCGATTGTTTGTAAAGAGAGGAAATACAGAGGGGAAATTGGACTGTACGTATAAACTAGCCCACCGCGCTAGTCATCGTCGGTCACGGAACGTAACCACATGTGGAGGCCCATCAGCCAGGCAATCTTTTGATAGCATCGGCAGTCATTCTTTCTTCTTCTCTTTCTCTTTTTCTACGAATACTCAAACGTGCGCTGATCCACCTTCTGCTTTATTTTACACCACCTGAGTGTTGTCAAGAATAATGCGCTGACTCTGAATGAGCTTAAAACAGAATATCTCACACTTTTTTCTTTCTTTTGCAAAGTGAATGAAACGAGCATTTTGAAAAGTTACAGTATAATTGGATCTACTTAAAGTAATCATTGAGTGAGATTAATGTAAATTTAATAATGAATGTTATAAAAATACAGGTTAATAAATGGTCAAAATAGCATAAGTCAATACAACCTGTTAAAAATTAGACTCACTTTTCTAGTTAGATATTTAAGCAGAATTCACCTTAAATGCTGGATTAATTATAAGCAGATTAGGTTAAGCTTAGTAACCTTAAATCGTAATTCATTTATTTATTTAGTATCTTCAAATACCGCATACACTTTACAGGATAAACATATATCTCTCTACAGTAATTTTTAAACTTAAAGTTAATTAAGATACTTCTCTGTTTTTCTTCTCTACTTAGTCACATGGCAAGCACGCCATACGATACATACGAAAGTTTAATTTTGACTAAGTATTCTTCCACAATATGACGTCAAATACAGAGGGATTTCCAATAAAATTGAAAACGTAATCGAGCTACAAATTCAATTTGAATTTCTACCAGAGTTTCTGCAACTGTGATATATCTGTTATCTTTTTCAAATGTCTGGTATTATTATTAATGAGTGCTCATGCCATGATATTATCTTTAATACAGTCGTTACCTTCTCTATACCGTGATTTTATAATGCACTATATTTTTTATTATTATTATCTTTAATTTATATGATTCATTAAAACTTCAAAGTTCATAATTATTTTTTATACCTAAAGCTTCTGTTTTTATGTACAAAACCAATAGTATTCAAGTGGTTTTGTCATTATAGCTTTAATGAAATTCATAAATTTCTAAGCAATATCAAAGGGATTAGTCTAAAAGTTTAGAAAATTAAAAGAGTTACACAAGTGTATTCGAAATTCAAATATTAATGACTGAACGTATACCTCTAGATCTTATGAAGATATTAATTATAAGGAAATACTAGTGCGATCCAAACAATATTCAATGCCTCTAAAGTATTATTGTACTTTTACGTGCATGGAATCAGTTTCTAACTTACCTAATAATAAAGTTACTCTTTCGTTTAGCTTTCAACTTTTATTTCACTCACAAAGATAAAGTAGACAATACTATTAAAAATGCTATAAGCACCAAGTTCAAATCAAATTTTAATAACTTTGTACAGGACTACAGGATTGTTCTATGTTACTTTCTTGTTGAAGTATAAAATTTTCTTCTAGATATTTATAATATCATTCAAAAATACTATAGAGAGCGTCGCACGAAAAAAAATTCAAAAATCAAATCTTATTTCAACAATTTTTCCTTCATAACAATTTTTCTTTAAAGGAGAAGGTGAAAAACTTTTTCAGGGCACGTACACACAAGATTCCTGGAATTTGGGGTGAAAAGTCCGAACAAGTGCATGCGTCTGATAAAGTCCGCTGTATCCAGGAGGGCAGCGAGTCTGGAGACTCTCAAACGCGTTCCAGAGAAAAATTTTCTTTGACAATATAACATAGGTAGATACTTGGCCGCCTCCATTCTTCTCCTTCCTTATCGATAATCAAGCGCGCGCGGTATCACGGATATATCTCGGAATCATAAAGAATGCACGCGACGAATAGTCTGTCTGAGAGATGCAGAAATGTGTTCGTGGCGGCATGTGCTCTAGGCAAGTTTTATCCTTACTATTATTTCCCAGACATTCTTTTTTTACGTAAGAAGCGCCCCTACTCTTCCATCTGCGTCACATCCGAGCCACCGTTTCGACTGTGTTCCACGTTCGTTGTTTTATCTTTGTTTTTGTACTCCTGGCGTTACTACTACGGTTCTCTAAATTGTCTTCGTTTGGTTTGCTCAGATTCGTTTATTTGTATACGACCACTGTAGTCGTCACTATACCTCGTTCGAGGCCTCATATTATGCTTGGACATTGCTTCGTGATGTAGTTATACAAGCTTCCTTTTTTATATAGAGTAAATTCAAAATATGATAATTCTGTATTTTCTTGTGAACAAATTATTTATTTATAATATTGCAGAGAGAATGTAATAATTCTTATATTATGTTTCTGGAAATCTTGAAATTGTAAATTATCAAGAAGAATAACTCTCGCTATTTTCCTTCATTACTTTACAAATTATATTTTTAATTCTTTAAAAATCCGGAAATTAAGACTTTTATGAACAAAATTTATCATATCCCTTCGCAGGGAATATGTTCAAAAATTTATCTCTTTTAATAAAACCAATTTTCTAATCTATTCACATTTTCCTTTATGAACTTCCATCAATCTACAAGCGTTTTAAGAATTATAAGGCTTTCTGATAGACGCTAATCACTAAATTCTCTAACTAAACCATTACTAGGTGCACATTACCTTTCCTAGCATTCCTAGCTTACCTTTACCTCATATTCACCCGTATCCTTTAGAATACTTGCCTAAAACGCGGCTCACATATTTCCTACATATCAAAGGAGATGGCGTCCTTATTTTATATTCACCGCCACAGCAACCGCGTGAAACGATCTTTCTCTTTCCCATACGACGCCGCATCGCGTCGACGATGCTTGTCCTATACATCGCGAGTCGCGTAGTGATACATGCTTAGTCCCGCTATGTCGCTCCTAGAGGAACGGGATATCTTTTATGAGGCGTTAAGTAACATCTCGTTACGTGGTTATTCTATAGCCTCTCCTCCCTCACCAAATTTGAGACATGGTACTCTTTCTACCCCCAAGTATAGGTCGTTCTTTTTCTAGATGGTGCGCCACATAAGTTATGGGCAAGTTTTAAACTGTATATATAAAATTATGTGAAATACATCTTCTAATAACAATATGCAAGATTTTCCATTTATATTTATGGGGTACATTATTTGGTTTTCTGATGTTTTATGTTAGTTTATATTAACCAAATGCAATATCTCTTTTTAATATCAGCATGGCTCTTTTCTTCATTGTATGATTAATTTGATTATATACAACACCTAATCAATTCAAAGATACTGAAAAATGTTTTTTTTTTAAAAATTCCGGAATAAGATTTCATCGTGTGTGGTATCGAAATCTACAATACCTGATAAGCTTCAGCAAATCTTCTCCTTTCTTCGCGTATGAAATAGTAAGTAAAAGAGAACATACAAAGCTCATGAATAAACGCAATCTGCGAACTGTTTTATACCGCAGCAAAGTGTGCCGCGCAATCGCTGGGGAACGTCGAAAAAAGACTGAAGGTAAGCGAGCGAAAGCGGGCGTACTTGGCCGGGTAACTTCCCCCGTACGAGTCCCCGTAATTCCGCGTCTATACAATAACCGTAACCCACCCCTGCGGCTCCCACCCCTTCTTCCGCGCACTCTCGCGTTTGCACGAGTCGATCCTCGGGGGCGGAAAGGAGAGGCGAGGCCGCGTTGGCCCCCGCGCGGCAGAGGAAATTAGGAGCAAGACGCAAACGGCCGAATAATGCGGAAAGGCTAATAAGGTTCCCTCTCTCCGAGTCGAGCCTCTCTCGAACAGACTCGGCCCGAGGGAGAAATCGTCCGCGGGCGCTTCGCCCCACAGCGAATCTCTCTTTCCCTCTTTTTCTTTCTAACTCATTGCGTGGCGTGCTCCCGCACTGCGCGTTCAAACGCTGGTAAATGTTTTTTTAACATGTTTAAATTTAGTAGTCAAAGGTGCGTTATAGTTTTCTCATTTTTTGTTGACTTCCTCGTTTACTCGGTCTATTGTAAATAGTTAAAAAAATTCATATCTATCGCAATCACCATAACACTTAGAGGTTTTTGTTATAGTTTCGGCTTTCAACTGTGGTTAAAAGCCTAACTACCTGGCGACTCATTTCGGATAAGTTCTGAACACAAATTCGAAATTGAATACTAATATTTGCTACATAAAAATAAATACAAAAGATATAGACAGATGATCAAAATGGTAATAGATTACAAGCCTTATAGATAAGCACGGGACTAAGAAAGAAATTAAATTAATGTGAACAGCTTTATTTCAATTGAAGTTATAGTTTTGTAACATTAACAAGCTACAAGTTTAACAATCGTATTTTTCTTTTTTTTATTGGCAAAAAGAAAATAATATTATAAATATTTCATTTATTATTTTGGGTACATTAAACTTTATTATCCAAATAATTATAAGAGCAGTAATTAGAGCTAAAACTGTAAAATAATAAGTCTTTAATTAGTGTTTTGCAATTTATGATGCATACAGTATGTGACTAGATAAAAACTACTTATAAAAAATGTTCATATTTTTTCTAGGATATATTATATCAATAAAGAAACAATAGATTATTCCTTTTTGAGATATGGCATAAATATAAGATTGTATTTATTTCTTTTTGTATCACTTTAGAAAGTAATAAGACGTTGATACTCTTAGCTTCCTCATTTTTGAGAATTTATGAACAATCCATACTTATATTCATGCAACCAAAAGCGATTTAAAAGTAGAACCTAATAATTGCATGCAATAGAACGAAAAGTACTATTTTTAGTATAAAGTATATTTTTCAATGCTCACTAGAGTGAAAGATTATTTAGATCATGAATTATTAACGGTCTGGCAACGAGTATGCATATACTTTCCTGACCGCAATAAATCAAGCCGCCAAGATCGATATGTAATACGTAAACTGCATTGGTGGTGAGTATTAAGAGCATGCAAACTACTTTTAAGACATTGAGCGTAATTTTAAATTGCGCATTAATACCATTAAAATAAAAGTTTTTTGCAACGCTTTAAAGTTTGTATTAAAACATTTTATCAAAATGTAAACTCGTAATTTGTGAATCTGACAGTGTGTGAAAAATCGAAGTACTTCAAATGAAGAAAATTATCTCATAGAATTTCTCATCTCTATAGAACGTTTTTTAAGACTTTTTATTTATAATAATGCGGTTGAATACTCATTAAGAGGGATAGATAAACAGTTTTTTTTACTATCACGACTTTTACGTTCTTTTAATTGCAAATTATAATAATTAAAATTCCGTAACATTGCATAATTAAAGTTACAAGAGTAATTGTGGTCAAGTATGCCTTAGTCGTAACGTATGCAGTGAGTAACAATAATACAAAACTGCGAAAATTGTAAAAAATACATTAAAGATTTCAATTATTATAAGAAGTCTTAAAAATCTAAAGCGAGCTTATTTATTTATTTCCGCTGCGAATAAATAATACATAAAAAGAGTAATTTAATAATATACTTTTTGTCGTTATCAAACATAAACGGATCTTATGAAAATTATAAATAAACGTTTTCTCATGTTTTGATGAAATTTAGTATGCACAAGACTCTTTTTCACAATTTTAATGTAATTATTTCAAATAGTCTTTTAATTGTGACAATTTCTCTTGTAGAAAATTGATCAGTTTTTATGTCAAGTCTGCCAATCAAATGGAGCTTTAAATAACAAAAACAGTGGTGTAAACATAAGAAATCTAAACATAATACATGTCATATAAGATTATTATCAAACATTGAAACACAAGGTCACTGTACATAGATGTACATCTTTCCATGCCTAAAATTTTTAATTAATTTTAAATGTAAAAATTAAAATTTATTTAAATAATAATTTTCGCAATAATTATGACTAGAAAATGCTAAAGATTCTTCCCAGGATAAAGAAGTAAAGTAAATAATTGAATATTAAATATTTTTCAATTATTCTTTGACAATTCATTTATAATCAAAGTGAAGTTTAATTCTTTAATATTATTCAAGATTTTTTTATATTTTGTACATAAAACGTGGCTAAAACAGCTAACAATATTTAACTTTTAGTAAAAATTCAGAAACTTTTTTATTAAAAAGACATTTTAGTTTTAAGATATATATTATAGTACTATTTGTTATTAAATTAGAGATTACATTATGCTTCCGGTAATTCATAAATTAAAAAAATATTAACTAACTTAAGTATTAGACAAATTATATAAAAAGATTTTTTTGTACACTTACACTATTGAAATTAATCTTACAAATGTACGAAAAATGGTTGAAGAACTCACCTGAAACATAAAAAATGACAAGATTAATTTACTGAACATATAGTGATTACAATTTACAGATACTATGAGGTTATAGATTTGTTAAATATATAATTAAGATTATTAAATAGTAACTTTTTCATAAAAGAAGTATAAATGAGGGATTCTTAGGCTCAAGTATTGCTTATACTACACGATTAATACATTAAATGCTATTTAGATTCGTTACATATTTGCATCACTCAGGTATAGCACTTCGAAAAGGATCAGAAGCAAGAGAGTCGATGTATCACAACAATAAACAAACACGGCGTTAGTGGTAGTATCGAGGCAAGTTCATTGTGTGCGAAAGCATATTAAACAGACTGAACTTAAGATCGTAAAAAACTGTTCAGTCCATAACAATGATAGTCTGAAAAGTTGTAGGTGCCGCCAGAAAATAAAAATAAATTACATCACTACGTTCACATATTCAGTAGTGAGAAGGGAATCGCTGGTGTAGCAGCGTGCGTAGTGAAATATACAGTATACAATGGGCGGTAACTTTATCGAGACAAATGCTTTTTCAAAAATTTACGACTCAGTCTCGAGAAATTTTTACTTTCTTTGACGATTGGCGGAAGTAGCCGTTATTTTTTAAGTAATAAACTATTGATTATCTCCACTGAATCGCAGGAAATAATCGCGTTGTTTCAACTTGGTAAATTAGATGCACAAGCAATATACCAAAGCAATAAAATTAATGGATCCTTCTTATGTACTATCAATTATCATTCAAACCTATTGATTTTCTGTGTAAGGTAGTACCTAATTTTTTCTCCTCGCAAGAAGACTCTGTGAAATTACTCACGAGGTCCGCTGATACACTTTTAACAATAGGGTGAAATATTCAACTCCGAGGACGATAACGATCAAAACGAAAGATAAAAAAACGCCTCGGTTGCTTGCAACATCAATAAATAGGAAAGCAGGCGAATCGAGGGGAATATAGGGAGGCAAGTTATTGCACTTCCACCGGAGGAGATGAAATTTTAATGGGTGCAGTTGTAGGTGCACGTGCGCGCCTACCTTGGTTTTCTCAGTAGTCGGTTCTCCCACACGGATCACGTGTAACTTGGAAAACGCGCCGTTCCGATACACGTCCAATGCCTTTTCCAGGGCTCAGCGCTCGTTTTGCGAAAATATTGACCCTTGCTCCGTACGGGACATTTCTCAGAGGCGCTTTCCTCATTTATTCCAGTTATTTTTTCATTTTCGTTACTGCAGAGGTCATCTGATGAAAGGAAGGTCTGCCGAGCTATTTGTCGTCATTATCCCTATTTTTTTATTCGCTAATTACCCCTAATGTTCCTGCTCTATCTCTGGCATGATTGCCTATTTTCTCTTGCGCTATGAAATATCATTATCTTCTTCGTTATCACTATTAACTCAGATCTCTAGAATTGTAGACTAAAGAACACATTTGAATTAATAACGAAAAAGACTATTTTATCATTGATAAAATAAAATATTTGTATGTTTAAATACACAAATTGTACTAAAAATGACTCACGAAAACAATATGGATAAAGGTATTTATTGATTTAAGTTTCAACAGGAATTTTTTGTTCTAAGGTAGTAACTTTCTCGTATACAATTCCTTGCTAATTAATCTCGGTACAAAGAAACCCGTTGAAAAAATAATAATGCACACAAGAGTTTAATAATACGATTAGATGCTCCCATTAGTCGGTCTTCATCTAAATTTGCGCGTATATTCAACTATGTACAAACAGCGTCCAAATTTCTCCCGCTAGAAGGTTGACTTTGCTTTACGAGAGAGGATCACCGCGACCGTTGCACCATATTTCAGTTCAAATGCGATAATTTACAATGCCCCGTAAAACTCTGGTAGCTTTACATAGCAAAGTCCCCATCGCGGCCGCTGCAAAATTACACGAAAGCCGCTATTGCTAGCGCTGAAGAATAAGCGCCCTTCGAATATCTTTTAAACGCGTTGTAAAGAAAGGAGAAAAAAAATATACGATGCGGGATGCATCATCTATGTTAACGGAAGAAATATGTAAGGGTCCGGGGCGCTTATGGCGTTATCATAATCTAACTGCCACGGGGTTTTTATGCGTCCAAGTTTTGCAGGCGTCTGCTTCTCGTTCTTTTTCGAGCCGTTAATAAAGCTGGGGTAGGAATCGCGTGCCCTGGGACATTCGGGCAGTACAGGCGGTGCACGAAACTGTGACTCCTCGCGAATCGAATAGCAGGCGGCGCCTGTATGACTCTTTCTAAGTTCCTCTACTGCTTGCGTCTTTTCCACTCTTATTAACTGATCTTCATGTGCTTGACCCCAACATCTTCTCCAAATCTCGCAAAGTGAGAATTCACTCGCGCAAAGTGGAAATTTTGACGCCAAATGAGTTGAAAAGAATATATATTCTCAAAGATACTAGGAAATTGATAGGATCCTTGGTGTATAAAGAACGATGTAGGTTTTTAGAAATCAAAAATAGCAAAATCAGAATTAAAAGATAAATTAAGAATATTTTCGGTTTACGAAACTACAAGAAAGAGTCGCTTTACTTTTCTTTAATAATACTGACTGAATGATACGCGCCGTTTTATTCATGATTTACATCCTTTCAAAGCGAATGCGCGTAAATTTCTGAGCACTTTAGAAGGAACGTATAATTGCAGTGTCGCGCTGTAGAGAAAATGAGGAATCAATGCCGTAATTCTCGGGGAATGACACAAAACGTCGTTTGTATAATACCGACGAGAAAATGTATAACATGTCTTCCTTGAATACAGGGACCTCAGTCTAATAACCTCAAATATCGCGGCGAGTCACCGAGAAACGGTGAAAAAAGCCCGAAACAAAAAAACGCACCGGTGTAGGATATGGGGAAAACGGGCGCGATATTATGCATAAAGTACATTCGGTCGACGGCTCGCTTTACATAAATCTTACAGTGCGATTCGCACACGTACGCGCGGCTACAAAGGCCGGAGTATATAGCAGCGTGCACGGAGCAAAGGGCGTGGATTAATTAAAAGGCAAGCCCCGCGGTAGTTACTCCCATTTATATTCCCGATACGTAACCCGGAGCACACGCGAGCCTCTCTGCCTCGCAACCAACGAGATAGTTTGTGCTCGAGAGTGCCGTTGCTGCGCTTGAATAAATTTATCCAAATGCCGCTGCTCAACCAATTACCCTCTCCCTCTCTTTATTCCGAAGCCCTACCCTTCCGCCCTCCGTGTGAAGGGAATATCACGCGCTCACGGCCCTTTGTGGCTAGACCCGCCTCCGTTAAGTATTCGTCGCTCGCGCCCTCCGTTCCTATATATTTAGCGGGATGCCCCCTGTGGCGGCCCCTTCTCAACTTTATCCTCCTCCTTTTTCCCCGTGTATTTATCCGCCCCGATAAAAGCACCTATTGCTCCGAAGGAATTTACGCACAGCCTTTATACCAATTTGTCGTTTATTGTTAAGTGCTGTAGCCCGGGTTATTCGTGGCTGAATAAACAGATCACTGAGCAAGAACTTACTTGAACCAGTAGTACGTTCTGGATAATGAATATCTCCTTTCGAGAGAGGGTTTGTCGAGTTCAGCCTTGTCCCATTTCACCATGGACATTAGCTGTGCCATTAATGGAATAGACCGGTTGTATTCGTATCTACTTTGAGTTAGCTTTCCAAGTGAAAAAAATTCACTCTTCCATGCCAAATAAGTATATTTATTCTTTCTCCATGCGTAAAAGCTGCTACGATTGTAAATATGGTCGGCGGGACTCACAACTGCAGGGAATACTTGGAATAACAATAATACGGCAGCAGATCATCCGAGAAGAACGGATTCCCAATCGGCGGAACGCTTCCGTATAATGCAAGCTGGAAGAATCTCGGTTGGAGGCAACTTTTCAGTGTAAGGAGATAAAAATCCAAAAGCAGTTAGTTTCGCCTCGAGTGAGAAGCCAATTTCATGGTCCTATACATATATCGAAGCCCGGGCTGGTGCTCGCGAGGGCGCGGCGCCGCGCGCCTGATAAAGAATAGCGAGCGAGTGGCAAATTTTTATCAGGCAGGAAGTTACGCGGTTTTACGCTCGGGCGGCAGCCCCGGTACCGGCAGCGCCGCCAGACGCCGCGCGATCCCGCAAAAGTTTAGTGCGCGTACATTGTCGTTGCCTCGGTGGAGGCGCGCGTGCGTATGCGGGTGCCAGCGCGCCTCCCTAACGTTTATGCTCGCAACTTCCCATCGGATAGCCTGACCTCCGCCGTTACACAATTTTCCAGTATTTATTTATTTCATAGCCGTGGCGGCTAGCAGACGCCCGTGTTTACGCGCACCTACAATCCGGATAATAGAAAGATATTTCACGAAAAGCGCGAGGGGCCGGCTCTCTTTCTTTTTTTTCGCGCGGGGGCTCGGATTTATCGGGGCATTGTGTCCCCGATTGGCTCGCGCACCCGTGACCGACGCTTCCGGATTCACCTCGATTCCTTTTCAACCGGCACTCGCTCAATGATCCATCAAGCCTGCCCTCGCAAATAGCGCCCGGCGCGATTGATCACGACTACTCATTCGGCAACTCGTGCGGGCGGGATGTACGGCGAGCGGCCGATTGAGATCGATGAAGAAGTCGTCGGTCGGAAACAGCAGCCCCGGCTGGCGCTACAAAGGCCGCTCCTTAAGAAAACAATGTCCCTTCAGCCGCGCACCCTTGAGCTTTAGCGCGGCACTCGAGCGGTCTCGTCTCTCTGTCGGGCGCACGCCTCCCCGGGCTCCCTCGAGTGGACAAAGCGGGAAAACAGCCGCGCTGCCGTAATCAGAATGGCGGAGATTCATCAATGACCCGGACACTGCGCCCCGAGAAACTGCCGCTCCCTCTGCGCCGGCCGTAAACATGGCCCTCCCCCCGCCGAGGGAACAAGGCAGCCAGCCGAGACAGAGGGCCTTTATGCACAACGACGCCCTTGGAGATCGCGGTGGGAGGGGGGGGGGCATAAACCGCGACGACGCCTCGGCTAGTAGGATCGCCCGATTCGCCGTACGGCTGCCCCGGCAAATGGATTGCCGGCGTTTGGCCCGCGGGAGCGAAAAGCATCCCGCAGCTGGCGTATCGCGTGCTCCCGGCCATTGGCCGCGCGAGGGAACGGCCTTCTTTTCTCCGCGAGCGGTACGTTTCGTGCCCTCGCGCGCCAACCTCGCGCCCTCCGATAATGACTTTGTTTTCGATAATTGACCCCCTCTCGTGCGCGCCCGCGGATTACCTTGGTGGCTAGCCTGTGCGCTCGATGCGGCCAACGCGATTAATTTTGTAGCCGAACCCTCTGCTTGTACCTCTGATTACTATTTCGTTTTAAATAATTGGTGCGTAATCTCAATATTGCATAGGCACGTCGGCCGAGTTAGCCAACCTGACTCATTTTCACAACGGAAATGTATCAAAGGATTACTATGATTATGGCTTACTCTGTACACTGCAGCCACTATCGATAGAGGACAATTAACTTGGTCCAATAACGCACATTGTCTATTATATGAAGGCGAATAGCAGCTGCTCGCGCCTAATTATGCCCTTGCATTTGCCGACATAATAGATTTTCTTTATTGTTAAATAGCGCATAAGCTTTCGAGGCATCGCCACGCTGCGTTTCATTATAAGACTAAAACATTGGCTAATAAGATAGAATATACTGTTCCTCATTACCTCGACACATTAACCTACTTCTTTCCAATGGTTTATACAAGAATTATTTTATGTTTGTTTGGATTCACGTAACAGCGCGTATACCGAATACTACACGCATTTCTCTCTCCGTTATTATTATCTAATCTGAACAAGATTGGCAGTCGAAACGCTATCACATACTAACTTATTACGATTAAATCAAGCTCCCCACCCCGGGGCATGAATTATGCATGGTCTATATATGCACAAATAGTTAACATAGCTTATGAATATAGGCACATAAACCAAGAGGAGAATCGCGCTCTGAGAAAAACGTCCGAAAGCGTTTGATCACGCAGAACCCGAGGCTATTCTCTTGACCTCCGTCCTCTCCGACAGCTTACGTATACATTGCCAAAATAATGTCAACGGGTAACTTTCCCGATATTTCTTACACCTCGCGCCTCTATCTTCGCGGCGCACCATTTCCCAGGCACCCGATACGTAATATGCCAGCGTCAACTGTTCGAAATCCCTCGGAAAAAGTTTGAAATATCACGTCTGTTTTTCATTTGGCTGCCCTCTAGCCCCGAGACGCGAGTGCAGCCGAAAAGAGGTGCCCGTGAACGCGTCCCTAGAAAATCATTCATACTTGTCGGCCCTCTCTTCTCATTGACCTCGATGCAGCGCGCACCATTTGTCGGCGAGAGTGCGATTTTTCCATGCCGTCGACTGTCAAAGGGCGCGGGGAGGGAGCGAAACCGCGGTCAAAGGAAGGAGAGAGAACGAGCTAAAATCGTGCAGCGGAGAAGCCCTCGCGGGCGGTACACGATGTCGCCAATTGCCCATGCCCCTCACCGCCGCCGCTTACTTTCCTAGGCTCTTGGCTCGGGGGAAGCTACTTTGAATATAAAGACCATCGGCCGAGGCTCGCGCCCTTCCCCACCGATTTATCGAATGTTAGATTGAGTGGAAAATACCCTCCCACTCGCCCTTTACATTTCCCGCCACTGCGCGCTCGTGAATTCTATGGTAGCTTTTCTCTTACATTCACCACTCTCATTGTTTCTGCTACTGCAAGGAAACAATTACTAATGGACATTTTTCAAAATGGCACAGAATGGAGGATTTACGATGGCCGCTGCCTGGAGTCACTAATCAGTGGAGATGCGCGTTGAATATCACACCGCCCCTTTTTACTCATTTATCTCATTACCACTCCATGGAAAATTACTATTGATCAAGCTGGCTACGACTCGTTACACCGCTTAAATAATTCACAACTTCACCAATTGATTTTCGTGCAGCAAAGAGTAGCGCGACTCGTTCCAGTTTAAATTACTCGGAAAAATGCATTAAAAACTTTTCACTTAATAATTTGTCTATCCACATAGTGTCAAATACATTTTCCCTCGAAAACTCGCTCTAAAACTAATCTTTCAGTTCATGTCACGTCGGGGTGTTAATAAAGTTTACCTTCGTCTACCTATCGTTCTCGGATGTGCCTGCCAGATTGAGTGGAAAATATCCAACTGCCCAACCTTATCGATCGTTGCTACCGAACGGCTAATATTTAAGCTAGGGTAGGCAATATAACATATTGGCAATACATAAGTAATATAACATATTATGTAACATAATACGAAATAATATATAACCAATACAAAAACTAGATTTAAACCAAATGAGAAAGCTATATATAATTATACCCATATTTTTTAATATTCGGTATTATATTTTATACATTTTTTTCGATTCATTTGATCAGAGCCTGTAATATAATTACAGCTAATTAACGACAAAAATAACATGATAGATAGATAGCATTATCTCTTCTTCTTTTTTCGTGTTAACGAATATTGAACGAAAAATCAGACAATTATGGCCATAATTAGTGAGGCAACAAAGTGCACGGATCAATTTTGTCGAGCTGCACGATCTTTTTATTCATCCTTATTGGCATACCTATCACCTTGTTTCCTTCTTTCAGTATATTATGACTACGAAGCGGCTAGCTGACCGATCAATGGAAAGCTTTGCCGTGGCTTGTCAATCGGACGCGCGCAGACCGCTTTTTCGCTGGCGCCCACGGAAGTGCAGAGGAAAACCGATTTATCAAGAACTCCCGCGATACCCGCTTTTTTGACAAATAAATCTAATAAACTTTTTGATTTATGCTTACCGAGATGAGAGAACTCGCGGGCAAACTTTTTATACGGTTAATCGAGCGCGAGAGAACTAATACGGTGGCGCGCGTGCACCTCATATCCCCTAGTTCTTTGTATTTTGGAATATTTGGAGCCATAATGACAAGTCATGCAGCATCTGAACTTCTTACGTGTTAATTGTAGCCATGACCGGATTTAATCGAACAAGAGATGAAAATCCCTGCCTGAAATTTAATTAACCGGAACCAAAAACAGTTCGAAATAAAAGCTCGTCCATATAACCTAAACTTAACTGTCTATCACAATAAACACGTGTATGAAGAAGACTAGAATGAAAGAGATAGAAATATGCGAGTCTGATACATTAAAAAATAATGCGCATGAGCATGTATTTATCACAAGTTTTACACCAAAAGTCATTTATATTTTTAAATATATTTTAGAAACAGGATCTTCCAACTTGTTAAAGTCAACCCTAGAATATACCAGAACCAGCTAATTGCACAATTCATCTAGATCGCTGCAAATCTTAAACCACGCCATGTGAATTAATAACTTGGGAAAGCTTGACTCTTTTTTAATGGGATAGCTTCCGCAGAAATAAATATGGTGCAGAATTCGGAGATCTCAAGAATGGTGCCTTAACCGACATAGTTGTCATTACGGATGTATATAAACTCTAAGCGGCAGAAGCTGACAACTTTTCCCATATATATCCCGTGTGATTCCCAGGCACCGTCACGACTGTCCGCTAAGTTAGCCTTATTATCAACTTTGTTAACCAGTTGAGGAATTAGCGCGCCACCATCGCTAAGAACTCACATATATGCTGTCCGCGCATTGGAACTCTGCTTCGGCGTGGAATACTTAATTCTTTAATTCTACGTTCAATTAACTACTTGGCATTGGTGCACTAGCGCATCCCCTGAAATTGAATGAATATTTAATTTTTAACGTGCCACACCGAGTCTCGCCGTGAGCTTGACGTTGACGATTTAAATGCTTAATGGCTTTGGTGGCGACTGTTAATGGGCTCGCCGGAAGTCAGAGAGGGAGAGTTGAAGCTTGGGTTGTTTCGACTGAAAGCCCTAGCTTTAATTTTCTTTAGACTCTAATGAAATTTTATTACCACAATGGACAGCGGAATCTATTTAATTCGCCAGTAACTTCAAATTGCAACAAAGCGATAATTGTTTAATGTGACGATGGCATGTATCCCAGTCTGTGCAAACTAGAATGGATGTATAGGTTGAGATTAGTCTGGTGATCGTAAATGGATCTTTGAGTCGCCAAATGACTGGGCCAAAGCAAGACAAAGTGCTTGCCTTCTCTACTTATGCTCTAGCATGTTCAACGGTCATTGACCTAGACTAAACTAAAGTGTACTTTATGTAAGCATCTTACGAAGAAAGGAAATCGCGTTGATCTTATTAAGAAAGTTTTCAGAATCTTCCCCTCATGTACCTCGGCGATATTAGCTCGTTGAGTTTCAATAAACTTTTCTATCCCTCCACTCTCCGCGCAGTAATAATCTCTGGCGACGGAGAAGCTTGGTAAATAAAGTTCAATTTCAAGGGGTCAATCGACTCTTGGTACAACCCTTGAGAATTGGCAACAACATATTCCGAGTAGAATGCATTTTCATCAAATGTTTTATTTGATTGCCTTACTTACGAAAATGCATAGCACAAATATTCATGTGATGGGCTTTGAAAATTCGACAATCTTCTGGATATTGGTGGCAAAGTCACTCCAAATATAAACGAGGATATAAATCAAAATGTATAAAACCATTCAGCTGATGAATCAAACCGAGACTAAATTTGTTTATTATTCTCATGGATGATATTATTGCCTTTTTATTACAACGTTTGAATAACGATTTTAATAAAAAAATTTAATAGCAGTGATTCTATTAAAACAGTAGGAGATTAATTTATCATAAAACATTGAAATCTTATGATGCATTCTCACAAAAGTCAATTGACATACATTCACATATGTTCAATATAGAAAAGAACCTTTATCAACTTATTATTCTACCCTTTGATTCTCGAGTTGAAAAAAAAACCTTTTAATCCAAGTTTATTTTGTCTTGAACAATAGCTGTAACCATATTTTTTCTATGTGATAAATATCTTTTTTAAATAAAGTAACAAATCTTAAAGTGTAGAAAGTAACAATAGAGGGTTGATAAATGATCAGCTATGTGATATTAAATTTTGCAACACAAAGTCAGTCCTTTTCTGCACAATTTAGAGAATTTATTTGATGCTATAATTAACTTTACACCATAGTTTTCTCCTAAGTAGAAAATACTAAACAAACTATGCATTTCCTTATATATAAGATTCACAGTCTCGTTTTCTCAATCGGCAGTGACAGAAGGAATCCCGATGAAAGAGAAAATTTCTCTTTACTCCGTGTTGAATGTAAAAGCTTTAACATCTCTTACCGTTTGGAAAGCAAGCAAAGTGTGACGGACTAATAAGTTTCTTCATCAATCAATTAAAATAAAAGATTTTATTGTGTGGATAATCGTTATTTTAAGTTAATTATTTAAACTTAGTTTTATTATGAATAGTGATAAATATACTTTAGGAGTGGGTCCTCCTATAATTATGATTTTTCCTAAAGGATTATATACATAGCCTTGGATAGTTTTTCCCCAGTTCACAAGAGAAATTCTGGACGAATGCTGAAAGTTTGTTAATTTTAAGTTATTAAATAAGATTAATGGTTTTTCGATAAGTTGGAATAAGTTTATATATTTCCGTGTATAACGATATTGTAAATATAGCTTTCCGCTTAGTGCCGATAAAATATTGTATAATTACTTAATATTAAATATTTATTTTAAACTTCAATGTTGTAAGTAGCGGTAAAACTAAAGGATAAATTATAATATTAGGAGAATGAGATTACATTTTTATTTCTTCTTCTTCCTAGATGTCGTTTTCGGAATTGTGCCCGACAACCGCGGATATTTACTCGTTAAGCATGTGTCGATATGTATTGTTTTGCTAGGGAAAAATATCGACGGATTACAAAATCGGTTGAATTATTATGTGCGCATCAAAGAGGGACGAGCATATCTCGATTGTGAACATCGCAGTGAACATATACGTGGGCATGACAGAGATGCTGTCGTTGTGCTGCCGATTAACGCTGATTTGGTCGAAAATTAATCCGGCAGTGGGACCGCGGGTTCTTGGCATGAGCAGATAAATAGTAATGTAATGCACTATGAGGACACGACTTATTTTCTGATTCTTCTGACATGGAGCACCTAAACTTATTACATTTATAGATATATAATTCAATTTTACGTTTAATGATAGCATATTGTAATTTGAATTCAGTTATTTTTTTAAATAAATTATTATAAGTTTATATAGTATATTTACTATTGTCTTTTTAATTTATAATCCCAGTTGAACAATTATATAAAGTTATATTAAATTTAAGTTTTACAAATTACAGTTTCTCCAGCTAGAACAGTGGCAAAAAAATATAAACAAAGATTATATCCTATTAAAAATTATTCGTTTTAGAATTTATTTTTATTATATTATATAAAACTAAGAAATAACATATATTTAAAAATATTGTAAATTAAATACTTGAATTGAGTCGATTTAAAGAGCAGAACTTCACGAAGAATACTTGGAGAAATAACGACACACAATCTGTATAATCTTATCATAGTTGTTTGAGAAAGTTTGTGTATCAACGAGATGGGAACTGGTGGTAGAGGAGAGAAAAATGGTATAACTAGTTCTTTGAGAAAGACTCATTTTTTATACTCCATTAGCCTTACGGGAACTACAGTAACTATCAGTGATGACAGCGATAAGCAAGGACTTTGCGGTAAATTACACAACTTTTACTCAATACATGGAAAAAGGCAGATTATTATTAAGAAACTCAGCGGAAAAAGACTATCTATCGGCTTCCGCCTATCTGCGCGAGTCTCTAACTTTATTACGCCCGAGCCGCATACTGGGAGCTGTTTAATCGCGCGCCCTCTGCTCGTTAAAATTCTATTACGTGAAACGTATTACTGTAATTATCACTTTCTTTCCCTTATCTGGTGCTAAATACGCAGGTCGTGCAATGCGAGGCCTAAAATATCACCACGGTGGACGTAGTAGCGCCGCCTCTTTCCATTTTGCTTGGGCGGTCGATCGATAAGGGCAAGCGGCCGCTTGGTCCGTTACCGCAGGGCATTGACGCACTTAGTTTAATCGTGCACCGGGCCATTGTGTGCCCCGGTCAGCGAAATAATCGAGCCCCCCGGTGCCATTGTCCTTCGTACTAGCGTGCACTTGACACGGCGCTGTGGTTTCAAGGAGTCGCCTGGAATGTGCGCTCAAAGCCAAGAAAATTATAGGTGGTCAAGTGGGAAAAGGCGGGGTGCAGTCAAAGTTTTTTGTCTAAAAATGCCTCCCACAAAATATGATCTATAAATAACTAAAGTACAAGTAATTTTAAAAAATTAATCAAACAACTAAATATTTCTAAGTGTTTAATGATCCTAAGTATTGAACCTGGTATAAATGAAGATATTTTTAGTAATATTAGGTAAAGCAAATTTTCTTAAAACTTATGAGTTAAAAAATTATTTCAGAAAGGCGTATTTAATATTTCTATAAAAAGAATATTTTTCTCTAGCCAATATAATATACTTAATACTTTTTGTTAGCTTTATTAAATAAATATACATAAGAAACAATTTATAAACAAAACACTGACAAGCCAAAATTCTTGCTTAGCAAGTATATCAAGTAAAGGTTCGGCAATTTCTGGTGTATCGACTAATTTTATTAATTAAATATCTACTAAAGTAAGACACAAATTATTTAAAAAAAAATAAAGAAAAAGAGAAAATAGAAAACAGATAGAAAACACTCCATCATTTTCCATTTATTTTACGGCAAGCTATGTAGGGTAAATTTAATCCATCCATGCGCTTGCGTGTTTATAGTATAGGAAAAAATCATCGTAAAACTTAAAATATCAAGAAATCGCGTGATTCACCGGTTCGTTGAAAGAATGCTACTGCTTTAAATTATTTCTAAATAATGCAATGTCCAGCACAAAAGTAATTTTCAACTTTAATTTCATAAGATTAAAGTTGGATCGATGAGACTAATTATTTAATTATAAAAATTATGTATAAAGAAATTTTAAAGATTATTTTCAATTCAATATCAAAATATTTTTATCAAAATTTTGTTTCAGGTTACTGAATAGAAGTATAGTAGTGTATCGATTCGCCCCTGGGCTAGTACGCACCTACAAAGATTATATGGGAATATTCAACGGAGAAGGGATTATAGGTAAGATGGGGCATATCAGTGATTCACGAGAAGACCGTCTGATTAGAATACGTTCACACGAAAAGTGACAAGCATAACATTAGAATCAGGAACTGAAGCTGAATCAGCACAAACTTCTATGTAAGTCCTCAGGCGCCCTTGCTTCAACTATGGTGGAATATCACGTACTTTACACCGGACAATTCTCGTCAGTATCTACTTGGCGTATGCTGCAGCGGAAGTCCACTGCCATGCTCCCCGCTCTCACTTCACGCCTACTACGCATTGGTCCATCAAGGCGGCTAACGTACATGAACAGGCTATGTTATCAACAATTTGAATGAGGTTAGCGTGCGAAGTTGATACAAATAATCGATGCAACACGTTATTTGTATAAATCTATTGTTTGGTTCGATCGATCATTTTTTTTATTTATTCTCATTCATCCAAAAATAAACCATAAAAGCCAGGAACGTTATAAAAGTCTACTAATTACTACTTTAGAAATAATTTTTTTAACCGTTTTTAATTTCTCGTTTAAATTTGAGTATTTTTTACTTTGTAATTTATATGAATTAGCATTCTTCTTTCTCTGCCACTCAGCATACGTAATAACGTTTAATTAAATATGCAATATATTTTAAAATCAGGTTCTTTGAATGCGATTTTTAAATTTTTCATGAATCATATAAATTGTTTTCTTAAAAATCTAGCTTTTTTAAATATTATGCTTCAGTTTTTCGCATGTAGAAATTATGAAAAATAATTCTGACAAAATTTGTTAATTTAATTAAATAAAGTTGATTATGTAGAATTTGATTTGGAATTTTAAAAAATTGCAATGGAATTCAGATTCTTGTAACTTAAAACATTCTGAAGTATTAATAAGATTTTTAATTAGAAAAAACAAACCTCAAATAACGGTGAAAAACATATTCGGTTTTTCGTAAAATTTAGGTTAATAAAGTCATTAACAAAGTAAAAAATTATATTTGTTGATTTTCAACAGAATATGGTGACAATTTCCTTTATACAAGTGCAATATTCGTTATTACAGTGATATAGTCAGCTTTAATCTATGCTGAAAAATTACACAATCAAATTACAAATCAACACAAACAAATTACACTTGACTATATTTATGCTTTGCTACAAAAGAAATTAGTATATTTTACAATTAGTTTATTTTTCGATACAAAGTAAACATGATATTGATACATTTGTAGTTATCATAAAAAAATTAATTTATTTAATTGAAAATAGACCCATATTACAATGTTCATATAATATTCATCTCAGATTTATGTTTAAATGTAGCAAAATTATTTTTTTTTTCATTGTATAAATGATACTAAATATATGGAAAAGTAGTGAATTTTAAATAAACCTAACTTAAAAATTGACAGATATATGAATCAATATTTCAAGCTTTAAATCCATAACATTATCCAATAAGTTTTAAATAGATTTCAAAGCTGGGTATAATGCGTCAGACTTCATCTTGTTACCGAGGATCAAGAAGGAACTCAAGGGCCTACAGTATATCGAGTTCGTAAATTAGAAAGCCTTCAAAAAAGAAAAAAAGAAAAAATATTATTTTCTGTATGTATTTACTTTAATATTAACTTAAATATAATTTTTTAATTTAATAATCAGACTTACAAATAATTGAAATTACGGATACGTAACGGAGATCAAATTGTTACATCTGCTTGTCTTAAATTCTTTATCAAAGGCAGTGATATAATTGCTGGCTTAATACTTTCTCATGGAAGACAGGCATACGCTCATCTTGTACGCACACCACTCGGATAAATCAGCGAGCGCACGTGCGTGAAGGTCTGCAACGCGAGCTTTCTGCCTTGACGAAGTTTCAAACGATATTACAAATTAAATGTCGGCGAGGCTGATCCTCGCGGGCGAATTTTCCGAGCGCTAATTAATTAATGCACAATCTCGAAGCTCGCTTGCGAGTCTGGTGCACGCTCCGTGCAAAATCGGTTAATTAGCATCGTTTCGCAGAAGAGCGCGAAACATCCGGAAAGCTCCGTCGTGCATTATATCTAGCTGTTATGTCGCGAATGTTAAGGAAAATCTCATCTGCGTGACCATGTATTGATTAGCTTTTTTACAGCGCGTTCAATTGCTTTTAGAGCAATTGTCAGTTTAAAGGACTTTAATATACGGTTTACTGGAGTGTATACAAGACTGTAGACACTCGCTCTTTAAAACATATATTTGTCTTAAAGGTAAAGTCTCAAACTGCCCGCCATTCCGTGATCGTAACAGCTTCGCATCATCTCATCGGCAAGAGTTGCGAACTCGCGTGATCGTGACAGATGTAGGATAGAATCAAACAGTTCTATTTGGTTGGTGAGTCATGAAACATTCATTTATCTACGTCAGAATTGCTCGGAATATCTAAGAAACCAGCATATAAACTAATTCCGCGGCTTTGATGAGTCGAAAAATTTAAGCGTTACGATAAATTCAAAGGGTGAGCCAAACATAAGGTCGCCGTTGATGCGATTCCCGACAGTAAGCGTGTAATCTCGCCAACTACGTAAAAAATCGACCATTACAATAAATATGTGAAGCTCAGCAGAAAAAGGATAATAAGATTCATTTGAAGGAAGTTTTAACGAGGTTAATATAATCCGCAGGCAAATTAGTTTCGCGCATCTCAGACTTTTATACAATTAGTGCATTCATTATACGCCTCTTGACGCAACCAATAAAAACTAAGAAATGAGTAATAAACATTTCCATTTTCTACATTTGGCTCGCATATTGTTTAATAAGAAGCAAAACGCACGAGTAGGATCTTTAATATAATCGCATCGTGTCGTAATTAAAACTTGGCGTTTTTCCCATCTCGAGATTCAAATCTTTGCGAGGTCAATGCGCAGTGTAGGCTGTTGTTTTATTAAAAGCATGAACAATGGCCTACGACGAAAATCGAAAGCGTGATTATAAAGCAAAGCTCTCTCTTTCAAAACACAAAAATGAAATTCTTTTGTGCCAGACATCCTTTTATCGTCAGTTCCTCCCGTAATTAAATATAGGTAACGCGCTTTATTAAAAGCGCGACATCACCGCAAGCAACGAGAGCGCGCCCAAGTTTTTCATTAAAAAACATCCTCCGCCGCGCACTCGAAACAATATATGCGAGCGCGCTGTGTGAGTCTGCGCACGCACGCACCGATTTATATTAAAATGAAAATTCGGCGTCGTCCTCGGCCCGTCGCAGCCTCAATTATAAGCGACGACTATCCCTGGAGGAGTAGGCGGCAGCCGATAGGATTCAGACGGCCAGGGGGAGCCGGGACGTCGTTAACGCGTCCAATGACAAAGCGCCCTGATAATTCCGCTGGCGACGATGCCTGCGGGGCATCGTTCAATTTGCAATCCCGACTGCAGCGCCTGCCCGGCTTTGTTTCTTTACTCCCCGGCAGCCCGGCAGCACCGCGGCCCCTTTATATTCGCCGGCCCCCGCCCCGCCCGCGCTTACATCCTCACCGGGCTTCCCGCCCTTAACGACGTCGGAATTACTTTTCCTTACCTCGATCCATTTTCGGGGCGCTGCAGACTGCCCGGAATCCTCGTCATTTTTCAACTGCCCGCGAGCAGAAATTCGCGTAATTTGAGTTTGATAACGGGCGCCCGGAGGTAGCGGCTCGAGAGGGAATAGCCGCGAGGCAACGCTTCATTTCCCAGTAGCGAAGGGGCCCGAAGAGGCCGGTTAATTAGTGCTGCAGCCCTTTATCGTGCCACCGTCGCAACATTAGCTCGCGAGAAAACTCTTATATTTTGTAATAACTTTTAAAGTCTGTTACAGTGCTTTGATCGAGGGCTTGGGTGATGCGCTTTACCATCCCTTTACCATGTTTATTGTATAATAGTATTATCACCGTATCATCTGCTAGTTCTCTATAACCAGACTTTATATTATTTTCCTTTAAATTCAATCGTCGTTCTTCAGCGTGTTTCTTGATATTGGAAAGGATAAAATAATTATTATCTGTATAAAAGCGAACATAAAATTGGTCGCCTTACCAAGATCTCGCTGCTTTTAAACGAGTGTTATATGCCAGCATACCTTTTGTAAAACGACAGAGAGGACATCTCGTTTTCTATTCAGTAGATATACGAGTTTTGCGCCGCTCGTCCAGTGGCTCTTTGTTTCCCTTTGGCGTCATTGTCGCGTGCTGCGGCTTCTCGCGGACGCTCCGTGCTCTGAGCTTGACGGCCGGACACTGGGTATTCTTTTTCCGCATCCTGCAAGCCCACCCCTGCTGTCCAAAAGCTCCCTTTTAATCAGATCGCAAGCTGCGGGGATTCATCGCTCTTCCCATATATGCTCTATGAGTTTCTGCGCCGAATTTGCTTCGAGGCGGACCTCCCCCATAGGGGAATGGAGGTCCGCTCGGACTTGGTGTCTCCACGGACGACTCGCCACCACTCACCTGACCTCACCTTCCCCCCTCCCCTTAATTCCATCGCAAAGGGTTTCATTATGCACGGCGCTTCTTGGCCTCCCGCGAGGCTTTTCCATACGTGGCTACATATTTTTCCACTCTACTTTACAATTTTAATGAATGACAGCCTTTTACATGATCCCCGGCGCTTTAAAACAATGAGCTTCAATTGCGTGACCTCCGCTACCGCAAACAAAAATAAATTTGCCCAGGTCAACGCCCTGCTCTAAGTCGCGCGGTGTATAAGTTAATGCGGTCTCGGACTCGGAAATACCAATATTATATTAATTTGATGAAATTTTCAGTGTTGTAAGCACACATATTGAGGGGATTTCACTTTGTAATTAAGTTTCGCTTTATCATACATTACTTACACGCATTTTTTAAATTAAAATAATCATAATTGTAGAGTCACAGATTACTGTTATTCTCAATAAAATTAATTTAGCTCATGGCGCTGGTTGTATTATCAGTAATATTATTAATTAATTATGTTAAATTCCCTGCATGAATTCTCAATATTAATTAAATGCGCAATGTCGAGCATATTATTCTATCCGATTTTCCTATTTTTCCAATTTATTTATTTTATGTTGAAATTACAGAATTATAAGAGATCATAAGGAAATAGAGCTCTTTCGTGATATCTGTGCTCGATCTAATCCGCAGAGGCGTCAATGGGAGCTTGAACTGGATCCATGTCAATCATCGCGTACCCCATGGACTCTTGGCCATTAGCAGACGGCAATAATTAATCAAATATCGCACTATGATGTGCACTGCATACATAGATGACGGTTAGGGCATCATTGAAAGCCCCTACGCAATCGCGTAATTGCAAGTCTCGGTGAGTCGCGGCGTATTAGGGCACCCGACGGCGCGCGTCTCCGCGTAAAACGGTGACAGGTCACTCCGGTTGATTGATTAAACTCACGGGCCCGGCGAACCGGCGCGCCACCGGCAAGGAGCCGTTATTTCACTTCGGCCCGATCGACAATATAGCCGGCGCGCGGTGATAGGAGGCGCGAGCGGCTTGTCGAATCCTGTCGGGGCTTATGCGGCGCCATATAATTTGCTTGTAAACGCGGCGTAAGTCACGTCAGCCGGGCTGCCGGAAGTTCGCCGCCCCGATCCGAGGAAAATCGATTAGCAGACGATTAGGGGGGACAAGGCGCTCGAGCGGGGGGTAGGGAATTAGCCCGCGCCGCTGATGCATACCGATTAAATGCCGGGGACGCGCAGCGAGGTAGCGGTCGGCCCGGCGCGGCGACGCCCGCGACTCCCCCGCTGTCACGGACCCGTCGCTCCTCAAATTGTTACTTCGCGTTTTTCGACCTTCGCTTTACGTTCACAGCCTGCCTCTGTGCACTTAATCGCTTTGCTTGTAATGTTATATACGGGCTACATCCTATCATGGGCGATCACCAGATTAGATAGTCGGCGAGGAATCAGATATTATTCCGAGAAATCCCGATTTAGCTAGAAATTTTAATTAAGATAAAAGAATATTTATCCTAAAAATATACCGTGAAAATATACATAAAATTAACTCGAACAAAATAGAAAATATGGCTATAAGCGAGTGTTTGTAAATTATTTCTGATCTCCGCTCTAGCTCATTCGGTAGAGTGTCGGGCTCGGATTCCGGTGATGCAGAATATAACCCCCAGTCTCTCCAATTGACACAAGCACCCCTGAGTTTTCTCATGTGCTTTATTTACCGCATGCCTCATGGCTCTGTCGTTGATTAGCACCAACAGCCAGGATAAATAGAACGAGGTTAAATAAATCAAAGAAGTAAATAAATAATTTCTAAACTTAAATGAAATAGCAGGCTATATAGATATTCAATTGATTTCAAGAAGCACTAACGATGCTGTAACTGCGGAACATACATTAATTAAGAATCATGACCATTAGAGATGCACTCGCAAAGAGTTAGTTTAATGTAGACATTGCAGCCTAGAATTTTATATAATGTACGTATAGCTGGAGTTTTGTAAATGTAAACTGAACTTGCATAACAAGTCGAGAAGGTAGATGAGTACAAGCAGCCCGAGTGCTTTATGCTTTTCGAAAGTTGGTCCAGTGACTAGTTCTTGAATTGAAATTTACATCGAGGACCACTAGAGGGCCTCCAGGGGTCTTAAAACTCCGAATTCCGACATTAAAAACTTTGGCCGCGGCGAGCAGCTGCTTTTTGAAAGATCAAAGTTGATCTCGTAAATGAAAAGTGCTTTCTCCGGATTGATAGAAAGCACACACGTCGTAAAAAATGGCGTTGCTCGGCCAGCGGAAATTGCATGCGCGCGGTCAAAGTTCGCCCGGGGCGCGACCCCCATTTTTCCCTTCAATTATCCCGAGCATCGGCCGAGGCACAGTGGGCAAAATAAAAGGTGCCCCGGGGAGTAAACGAGCTTTATAGCGGCGCCCGCGAGGCCCCGATCGCACGGAGGAACGCGTCGCCCGCATCGCAATCGGGCATCTCGATCGGGCTGAAATTAGCCCGACCTCGTTAGCCGGCGGATACTGCGAAAGACCCGGCCGAAGTCGGACAATTAGCGGCCGACATGAAAGCCGGGATCTCGGGAAAAAAGCTCGCGGCCGCGTGCCCCGGCATATAAATAGGCGAGTTATCGCGCACGGCGAGGCGCGTGACGGGCTGCGGGGGAGGCCGGCGAGGTGCCGGGGCCGGGAGGGCGGAAGCCTCGTTAGCATAATACCGCCGGGCTCTTCCCGCCCTCGCGACGAGCCAGATTCCCGGGAAATGAGCTTTCTCCGGTACGCCCGCCGCGCTCGCGCCCGCGACGCTCCGCCGCGCGTTTCTGTAGCGCGCGCCGTCCGATATTCCGGATAGGCGCTCGAGGCGGCTAAGCGGTCCTTCGCCCTTTTATTCCCTTCTCTCGCGCTTCCTTTGAAGCTGCGTTTCAGTCACCTGTTTCGGATAGATAGCTATCTCCAGGAAGGAATTGTAAGTAAGAAGCTACGCAGTGCATTGAAATGGAAAAGCACTTTTACGTTAATTGTCCGAATTCTAGAGTAGGTGACTGACAACACAAATTATAAAATCAATGCTTTATCTAAGCAACAGTTCTTGCAGAGTTGGAAAAACGAGTCATATTTTGATGATATCTGAGTTCGTCACGAGACTAGCGTCTCATCGTGAAATCTGGATCTGTACATAAATCTAATGACAAGTTCCCTTCGATCCGATGCAGGATTGAAAACGAGCCAAGGCTCTATTGACAAACAAACGCAAAAGCCACCTCGAAGCCATGGCATCCAAACAACAAGATGTATTTTTAAAGTGTTAACCAACTCGCTTGATGACATTTCGACAACTCGAAGAGATGTCGTTTGGAGAAAACCGCGTTAAAAGTTTCGAGTTCATCCGCGCGCAGGCGGAAACGACCGCACGGTCGATCGCTTCTCCGACGATAAAACCAAATTTCTCGGCAAATATTATGCCCACAAAATTCGAAATCACCCGATAAAAGTACGCAATTTTTGACGAATAATTTCGAGAGTGGAGCACACGTATGACTAGTAGGAAATTGTGACCCCGCGGCATCAATATTTCATTGGGTGCACGGGAAAAATATAAAGGCTCGCTCCTGGGTCGGAATGATGCGCGCGCGCACACCAATTATCGGGGACAACTGTATATCACAAAGGCTGGCATTGGGTCACTTGTAGTCGCACTGGGAATAAGCGCACGCAATAATCTGCCCCGGCCCCGCTGACAATGGCGCCTCGGCCAAAACCTCGGCTCCCGCCCGCACATTTGAGTTTGGAGATAAACCTCCGCACGTATCGCCCCGCTCGAGAAAAAAAAGCAAAGCGCCTGGGCTGCGCTGCGCCAGCTCGCTAAAATCTTTTTGCGCCAGCCATTTTAATAAACAATCGCCCGTGGCTCGCGAGGACCGATAGTCCGATGACAAACGGCACGTGGGGGACCAATAGGCACCAAAGCGCTCCTCGTCATTCGTATTTCCATGAATTCACACAAGCCCAGTGTGCCCGGCTTATTTCACGTCAGAATTTCGTTAATTTGTGTGCCTAGCGTCGCGTAAATAAATAAAGATACATCTCCATCTAATATTATTTCCACTTTCTATGTTATATCGGCAGCGCAATGATGTAAAGTCATGCGTACTTGTGTTATTATTTCCACAATAATTTAAAAATATCAAAAGCCTTAAAATAAAGGTTTTTTTACAAAAATAGTTGCATTATATAACTTATATAATACTGGTGCGTAATTTATTGTTAATTGTTTATTTATAATTTTATTTTTGCCTTTAAATTTTTAATTTTTATAAGAAAGTTAATTTAACTTACAAGATAGATTTAAATAATTTCGTGCAATCAACATAAAACTTCTTTATCTACGTTATAAAAGTTTTCGAATATTGCATGAATTTTGATTTGAAATTAATATTGCGTCCTTGATAATGAGAATTTCCACTTGAAATGTAATTTCTGCTTTCTTTCTGGATTATAGTTTAAGCTTTGAAAGAAAATAAAAATTTATCGTAATATTGCAGTCCGTAGAGAAATATTATTTGAAGCTATTCGATTGAATGGTTATTCAAGACTACTTTGATACATTTATGTAAGTATTAAAATTTAGTTAAATGTAAATTTATATTCAATTAATTGTTGGAATTTTGTAAGCAAATAATATACAATCTAAATATAAACATGAAAAGTACGGTATAACAAAGTATTAGTTTGAATTAATCGTTTATCATTCGATTTGAGTAGGATGTTTGAGACGCAATGAGTCAGAAACAATTATTCAAAAATCCATCAAACGTTGAAAAAAAGGATGATTCTAGTATGTTTCCCAGGCCGAGTGCCTTTATTAGGAAGACACCATAAATGTACATCCAACACAGATTCCCTAAGAAATTAATGGTTGGTGACTTTGGACCACTGAAGACTCGACCTTCCCGTGTGATCAAACAAGTCTTGCACGTTCATCTCAAGCCAAACGGCCGCAGTATATTAACCCTTTCAGTGGGCTGCGAAAGGCGAGGTGCAGGAGGCAGGGGATCGCGGCGCGGCGTGGCAGCCGTGCGGCCCGAGGACCAAACGCTCCTCGCATTATTAATCCCCTGTCCGGGAGCGGGCGGCGCTCGCCGCTATCGCGCCCCCGCGTCCGATTCAAAGCACGCATATTGATATTCGTAAGCATAATGCATCTTATCTGAGCAAGTGCATGCGATATGCATAATACATGGGATCGCGGTGCTCGCGGTCGGGCGGCGGGGGGGAGGAAGGGACCCGCCGCGTCTAAATTGAAAGCCCGGAAGTTTGAACGGCCGCGGAAGCTCGGCGTATTCTTCCCCACTCCCGGCCCCGCCGCAAGGAGCGCTATTTTACGATTTTATATTACGCCTTATCGACGCGCGACCGCGGCACTTTCTCGCGCCCGATATACAAGCATTTGCATCGAGTAAAATCACACACTTATGAATTATTCAGGACCCAGGGGGCCAAGTTCCAGCTCGTGGTCTTTCCGCCGTTTGGCTCTTCTAACGAGGGAGCATTGTAATATCAGAGCGGTGTCGTTTTCTTCCAAACTATGTGGGCAAAATCAAATTTTCCGGCGTTCGAGCAGAAATTAGCAGAAGTAGTTCGAGCGTGACAACGCTGCCGAGATAATCATGTACTTTACGTACTTACTGCAAGTATTAATAAACCTTTGCCATACAGCTATTGGGTAATATAATGACTATAGCCAGGCAAATAATAATCGTTAATCTTTAAAGAACATTTAATAATATGTTTATAATACATGCTTTATATCCATGTATCAGTTTTTCCAATAGGCTTTAAAATATAAATCGACCGTTACTTAAGCATTACTCAAGTATTTTTTGTTAAAATTAGTCATTAATTTTTAGTTATACTATGTCATCCGTCATTTAAGAGTGAGTTAAGGTAAGTCAACTGTTAAGTAGCAGTACAGTGTGAGCGATCAGCTATTATAAACAGTTAGGATTATAAAGTATGTCAGCACAGTCATCTTTGTATTTTTGTAGCATAATATAATAGTGATGAATTAATGTACGATATCGATTTCTTCTAACTGCGTGTGCAAAATCGAATTTTTCCGCTGTTTGAACAGAAATGAGCAAAAGTATCTCGAGCGTGACAAACGATATTGTTGCGAAAATCACTTACTTTGTACACTTGTTGCTTAAAGTACTGTTCGCCCTTAGTCATGTCACTGCTGCATACTGACTAGTGCAATGATTAGCGATCTTATCATCCCATCACCGATATATCTTTCGGTAAAGCTAGATATATGTATTATCAATCACTTTACTACTCGTGAAAAATTCGGATATGGATTACTCTAAAAACAATAATTTTCATCTTGAGTTACATTTTTAATGTAATTTATCATCTCTTATATTTTATATCAAGATGAAAAATTTTATTTTCAAAGTAAAATCCTTGTACAGTTTCTTGAATCAATTGTATATTTATGAGAAAAATAATTGTAAATTAAAATAATAGTATTATATAATGGGAATACACTTTAATTAAAATTTGAAATAAAAACTACTTCTATCAATGTACATAGCAGTTCAGAATAAATATTCAAAGCCTAATTAAATGGTTCACTCGTACCTGACATGATTGCTACTAATCGATAATGCGGACTGCGCAGTCCAGAAACTCGGGCTACGTTCCTCCTTCGCCTGTTATACATGTGCAAAATATGGACCGGTTTATATTGGATGTGTCAGTATAAGACTTTAAGACTTTTTGAGCATAATTCGATGATTTGATTGGTGGTAAGCACCCGGGGGCTTTGGAGGACGGCTGCGCTCTAGGTTAAAAAGCCGTCCAGGGTATGCAAAGGGAGCGCCGACGCAGCGGGGGAGCAGCGTCGGCTGGTTAAGACTTTATTTACAGGGCGGCAGGTTGATTTATCCGAGGTAACCGAGGGAGAAAAGTCGCTATCGGAAAGTAGATCAGCTGCCAAGCTCAATAGAGCCGGCTGTCGAAAAAGTGTCCTCGGCCGCGGGTAAAACGGCCCGGCTTTACGACCAATCTCGGGTACATCGAACATTTAAAAGGAGGCGGGCCGTAAAAGCCGCGCAGGGTGCGCGCTTCGAAAAAGCCATCCGACGGCCGCGAGCTTAGCCGGGCGCATTTGCATGTTGGTCCAGCATCAATTTGATCCGCTGCGAGGTCCTCCGGAGCGCATTTAGCCGAGGCGCCCCCTTTCTTCCGCCAGAGCGCCAAAGGGAATGCGAAAGCTCCGCGGCCCTCGGGGGGCCGAGGGAGGGATCCGTTTTTTCTCCCGCACCCAGGTTGTGAAAGAATGGCCCTTATTTCGGGGCGGGCGCCGACGCCCGAGCCTTTGTACAGATGCGTTTGCCGAATTGGCGCCGTTAGCGCGGTTGCGCGGCTAATGAGGCTCGCGTGGGCGCAGGGGCGGAAGGGAAGGCCGGCGATTGTATCGATTGGCCTTCGGGCGGGCGCGTCGGCCGTTTCGCACAGCTCGGGCAGCGGGAATTTCCAGCGCGCGACTTTATCTGCCGAAAGGCCGCCCTCGAAAGAGACGAGTGAGCCGCGTGCGCGCGAGCCCTGGAAATCATTGACCGACTTAAGTGCCGGCAGTCGCGTTAGCCCGAGTCCTCGCGCGCGGCCCGAGCGCGGCTTTGCGTAAGCAGGCAAAAAGGAATTATTATGCGATCAAAGACTCGGGCTCGGCTGGTTGAGCCTCGAGGTGCTTTCAAAGACTGCGGGCCCTGGCGCCGCTGCTCCAGCTCGCCGCTCTTCCTTCCCACCCGAGCCAAATCTCCTCCCAATTAAAAAGGAACGTTTTACCGAATTTCCGACGCGCAGTCGTATATAAGTTGACAGATTGCACCCAAAGAGCAAATGGCTTTCCTGATCCCGTTGCTCTTCGGCTCGAGAGTTTACGTCTGAATTGGAAATAGCTTTAATCGGATTGGCTCCAATGCGGTTTTCTTCCCCGTCGCGCTTCTCTTTTTTCCTCAAAATCTCACTTTTGTCGATACACCAAGGCAGGTTATATCTTTTTAAAGAACGCGTTGTGAAAATTTTATTCGCGGATAATTCATGTCAATTACATTTTAGCGCGTGATGAACGGATATTTCTATAGCAGATAAATCTCCTGTAGGGAATAAATAATTTACACGTTTTGCCAGATGCGCCGGTATACTGCCTATGTAGATTATGAAATATTTTTCATTATTTACAAGTTCTTTTCAAATGACAACCAAATAATACATTGCTCCTGAATGAAATTTCGTTATGAATATAGATATATAGATATACGAGTACAACGTGGTAAGCTAAGTTTTAAACTTTATAGGTTAAGTACAGTAATTTTGTGATTATTCAGTTTCGACTCTGAAAACTTTCATTAAAAGTATGGCAAAGCCCCAAACCACAGCATTGGGGAGTAAAGCAAAAGCTGTCAAAGCGAGAACTTTGTTGTTTCCACTACCTAAAAACGAGCGCAACTCCTTTTATCCAAAGCGTTTAATTTACTCTCGATGCACCAATACGCATCTTGCGCCAGTTTTACATACCTCTCAAACTAGACACGAGTGGATGACCAGACAACGCTAGCAATGCCTATGACCCTCGCTGACAAAACGCAGCCGAGCGAAAGCCGCGAAAATATTAATATCGCCATTTATTTGGCTGCGGTCGGCCACTTATTGGAATATACCTCGCAGCGGAGGAGAATTTGGCTCGGCTACCAGGCGCGCGTCGACGCCAAGCGCCGGTCGGCGATAAAAGTCGAATTCTTCGCGGCGACAAATCTGTCGGGCGAAGGGCCGTTGGCCGCTTAAGATGTCCTGCCGGCGCGGCGTAAAGCCGATTTATGAGCGCGCTTTGCTTAGAGCCTGGCTCTCCGCGCGCTTTTTCCAGTGGCGCTCTGACAAATCGGCGGCCGGGACGAGCGCGCGCGGCTCATTTCCTTCCCGGCCGCCAGCCGACAATGGACGAGCCTCCACCGCGTCCGCCCTTTTTCGGCTCTGGCCGAGCCGCTTTTAATTCGGCTGCACGTTCGAAAAAATATCTGTGCTCGATGCTTTCCGCAACGGTGCGGCCCTTCCGTTGGTTCTTGCGAGCCTCCTTTCAGAGGTTCTGCAAAGCTCGTCACTGCGTAGCTAGCGAGTTCCGTTTGTACCGGGGCCAGTAGATATGTCCGAGTTTGGTCTGACTAATGCGAGAAAAACGAAGAAACCCATCAGTTTGCCTGTCAGGGTGGCAGTATTCACGGCTTAGATAACAAGTTACAACATGTAATCAATATGTGATCGTATCTTTCTGTCTATACGAAGGTGATGTAAACGTTGGATTTTCGTGTGAAACGAACATCGAATTCTAGCTGAATTTCTGACGGTCGCTCTTGGTGGATTCCTTTAGCCTCGCTAAAAAACCCTAGTTTCTTAATTTCCATTAGAGATTTTGCGAAGTTATCTTAGGGTTCTCTTCATCTGTAAAATAATTTTTTCATTCCACTCCGCTCAAACGGTTGGGCCTCTAAAACAGTCTGCTACGCAAATCCATTATTCGAATGAAAAGAAATCTAGTTTAATATCTCGATTCATGAGTGCACAGCCATGTTAAAGCAGGGGGCTTTTAATAATAGGCATTAAGTTTTTATCACCGCTAAGCGCTTCCAGTGCGGCGTGTGATATGCCCCTGTGCACGTGTCGTACCCCAACTCTCCCCTCGGAGCTGCCTAGCAGCGCGGGCGCATTTCTCAAATCTCCTCGTGCAAATTGCTCCGGACGATGTCTGTCCCTCGCTCATATCTCCTTTTCTTTCTCTTTCCGCCGCGCGCGGGGCTTGACTCTCCTAAGTCTAAGCTCGCGGCCTATCGTCGCAGATTATAAATGACAGATAACTTCGGGCCATTCCCAGACGTAAGTAACGTTGACCGATCACTTTATTAACCTTATCTGCCGGCTGACATGCATACCCCCCGTACACGGCGTAGAAAGAGAAATGGGAGGAGTCCAGGGCGCCCACTTATAACTAATTGTACGTGCGGGTTTAATTAGCATTCATTTTAGATTTTTTTATTTCATTGGCAAGGGAGACCCTATTATTCTCATTCGATCGGTGGATAAAAGTTAAATTGGTATAATGATAAAAAGAGGGCGAACACATTTAGTGTAGGTAAACCTATAAATGTCAATATTAACGCTCAATTTTATAAGCATCCATTTTTGAATCTTTAACGATTCGATTGCGAAAAATTAATCTACGTAACTTTGTTTTGCAATCGATTAGTAAACTTTCAGTAAGCCTATCACCGAAAGGAATAGTAAGTATTTGTTCATGCAAATTATCGAATTTCAAGTTATCGTTTCCCCGAGCATTTTTGTCGTCTCGCCGCTTTTCTCTTCGTTGGTTAAAGCATCAGAAAATGAAACTACTGTAGTCTGCAGAGATCCCGTAGTCGATAAGAAGCCAAATGACAGTCTCGAATCTCCTCGGTGGGTAATAAATCCCGTCTGTCAAAATGCACCGTAAGCAGCATAAGGATTCCTCCCATTTAAAAGTCGGTCCAATTAAGCGGCTTTAGCCGCACCACATTTGACGCGTCATTAAAAATTCATACCTACTCACAGCTCGGCTCCCCCGAGGAAGCGCCGTGTTTACGCGGTCTCGAAACTTGATCCCCAGCCTCGTCTCCCCGGGGAATGGAATCCTGGCGTAGGGAGGGAATAAGAAAAAGGTGGAAGCGGCCGTTGCGACTCTTCCTCCGGGGCGCGCGGCTCTCGACTCGCGAGCAACCGCTTTCCCGAAGCCTCGGCTCCATCCATTATACCGCCAGTTGACAGGACAAACAGTGGCGCTCGAAAGCAGCGCCGGCGCTTCCGCCCCCGACGACGGCCAATGCATTTCAAATGGAGACGGCTGCGGCGGTGGCGGCGGCTCCTCCTACCCCCCGTCCACCCCCGCCCCGGGACAAATGCCGCGCGAGTGCGCCTTATAGGCTTTCGTTAAATCGCTCGCTGCGTTTATTTATTGGCCCGAGCGGCCTATCGATGCGCGGCCCACTCGAGGGCTTCCCCTTCTGGAATGATCGAATAAAGCTCTCGTACATTTTTAGGGGTTCATCTTCGAATTTTAATTGCCACGACATTGGAAAATTTTAAGTTGGATGGAAAATACTGCATAGACGATCGATGGAAAAAGCGGTTCTACATATTGATATCAAATGCCACGCGCATTGATATCCGAAACAGGCATTCCATTTCAAAGATTCCCACGTGTAAGATTTATCACCCGTATCATCTCATCGCCGGCATTACGTCGAAGTAATGCATGAATAATGGATGTAATCATCATTTATGGGCACGTAATATTGCGAACTAATACTCGTGCCCCGAATTTCATCTTGTAAGACAGATGGTGGTATAGGCAAATACAAGTGGCGTGGGAGGCCTGTCAATCTAATCTAGATTCGCGGATTCGAGCTTTACGAGCACAAACTTGCAATTAAATCAAAAGTTTCTCGCGAAATTCATAGGGTGCATTGGCGCGGGAGTCAACCGAGCGCCCCGGAAAATAGGAATATAGCCTGAAATTAAACGGCTTACAAGATGCAGGCGAGGTGAATATTTGTTTCTTGCAGAATTCCTCATAAAATCTTAATCCGGCGCTCGCTCGCTCGTCTTCCTCATCGGCTTTGTCTGCCTCCGCTGAAGGTGCAAGCCCTGCTTTCGGGTCGCGCGGGGCTGTTTGCGCGCCCCTCGACAGGTCTGTAAGCGGTGACACGGCAGTCGTCGGCCCCGTAAACACCGAGCCGCCCGGCCTCTACAGCCGTGCGTAACTTACTGCGCCGAGGACTGGCACCTCCCGAGGATCCAATGCTAATGGTCCCGCGGAGGCTGGTAGCTATGCCGAGCCGCCTGCAGCGACGCCGGGAGCCGAACCGCCCGGGGGAGGGACAGAGAAGAATTCATTAGCGAAGTTACCGGGTGAATGCCGAGCACGAGCGTTTAAAGAAATTACTCCGACACGCTCTGTCGGCCCGCCTCCTCCTGTGCCCAGCTCCTCCTCCCCCTCCCTGCCGATTCTCTTTGCCCTCGGTATTAAGAGCCGGCGATCGGGGGGTTACACCTCGCGGGATCGACATGGCTCTTCGACGGCGGCGGCGCTCCAACACGCGCTCTTTTAATTTTCGCCTTATTGAGGGGGACGCACCGTTCAATCTCGACTCTTTTATCGATCGCCGATTGAATTGTTACCCCAAATGATTATTCTACGTGGGTCGGCGAGTGGCGGGAAGATCCAATTCCTTCAAGTTTAAAATAAATTTAAGACCGATAAAGTTTTAATTTTTCATTTAATCCCCCGGTGTCGAGCGGCGCCGGTATAAAAAAAAAAGAAGGATCCTATCCAGGAAATTAGGGAAATGGCAAAGACGCGGCTTGCTCTACATGCGCGCTTTTGCCTTCAAATAAACATTCATCGAAATAAACGAAATAAAGAGTAAATAAAGCTGCGAGGTAAACCCGGCAGATAGTTTTAACATTCCGGAGGCAGCCGAGTCGAAAGCGCGCCGCACAAAGGGGAACCGCAGGGCGAAACATAGGCAATAGGCGAACAGCCGAGGAGTAAAAGAAAAACGCGCGATCCAATGCCTTCAAATTATTTGGATTGTAAGGCGCCTTGGCGAGGCACCGGCGGTTCAGAGGGAACAAATTCAAACTACGGCCCGCATAAACTTGGACCAGCTGTCAGCCCGAGCCGGAGCCGCCGCTGCGGGACAAAGATGCTTATGCCGCGGAGGGAAAAAGAGTAGCAGAAAGGGCCGGCGGAAAAGGAGGAACAAATAGGGCTGACAGAGGATCGACGGAGATTAGCCGGGGTCGCGGGCCTCCCGAGGCGCAGCCCCGGCCCCGGGCTGCCAACTTCACAGGTTGTTTCGGCGAACGTTAAACCGCCGGTGATCCAGCGAGGCTGCCGGTCCGGTTCGTGATCCGCATTCCTCTGCGGGCCGTCCGTCCCAGACGCACTTTGTGCCCCCGAAACTCCATTACGGGGCAGGTGCGCGCGCGCTCGAGGAGCTCCTCCGCCGGGGTAGTTATTTTATTTTTTGCTCGCCCCCGGCGCCCCGGCTAGGAGTCGATGGGAGTCTTTCTCCGTCTAAGCAAAATGAGCCGACTATTTTGCGGGAAAGTTTGCCGGGAGGTCTTGGCGAAACGCGCGGGTGGGGCGGGCCGCCGGGGGAATGAATAGTGGACCTGCGGCGGCCGGCCGCGCCACCGTGACTTTGATTCATGTCCGATTATTGATTGGCCGTTTATTGAGTGTACGAGCCCCGAGATCGCCCTACTTATTGGGGCTGATTTTGAGATCCGTCCTTTTCTCTTTTTTTCCTCCTCGGCGAGCTTAGTCGCGGGCTAACGGGGTGATTGATTGTCGCGCTAATGATTCGTGGCCAGAGTCGCACTTTCGGCCCGGGGCGAACTCGTGTTTCCACTCGGTTGCCTCGGCCCGGCACACGCGCTTGGGCTACGTGTAACTTGATAAATCTCTGGGCATCGGCCGCTTTCGGAGAAACACATTCCGCCCGCCACGGGCTGAATCACGCAACGGAGCGAGTGAAAAATTAATACCACTGCGGGCGGCCGAGATAAAGATAAGGAGAGATCTCTCTGGCTGCATATCAAAACGGGCCGCTCCGAAAATGCGCATAATCCATCGGGCCGTAAATCCCGGGCGATAAATCACGCGAGGCCCGCGGGGCCTCGATCAAAGTCGCATTATACCCGAATAGACCCCCGGCTGTCGCGCCCGGCCACTAATTCCGGGGGCGACGCGCGCGCGTCGAAGACACCCGCGTCGATTGCCCTCGACGTAAGTAAAACATATTAACGCCGCTGGAAATTGTCATTAACGAGCTATCCGCCCGTGGCAGTCAATTAGCCGAGGAAACCGGCGATATACCCGTCGCCCGCTAATCGCGCCCGGCCTCCCCGCACAAAGCGGCTCATGCGCGAGAGCGCGCATGCACCAAGTAATTAGCGGGGTGATTAGTCGCGGCAGTTAACGGGCGCCCAGTCAAAATCAAGCAGACGACACTCGACCTACCCCCGCGGCCCAAAGCGCCGCCCGCCGACGAATTCCGTCGTTAAAGCCGATATGCCTCTTGATCGACCGGAACTTTCTATCTCGGCCCTCTGTCTGCCGGGTGATACACCCGCTATGGCCCGAGGTCCAGTTACCCGCCTAGATAGGCCCCCGAAACTTTAGCTAGGCTATTGTTGCCCCCGACCCTTACCTCCGCGAGGTCGACATTCCCCGACCCCGGGTCACTCGATCGCAGACGGCTCCGCCTCAATGCAATTAGATTAGGGCCGTCTAAGCGAAATATCCCCGCCCGGTTATTATGTAGATAGTTGGGGTCGCGCGCGGACCGCTGGCCAACCGAGCGGAAGACGAGTGCCGTCCTCCGGCTAGTTGACGAAGCGCCCGCCGCCTTTCCCCTCGCCCCTCGCCGCGGGCCCGCGACCGAGGAGGAAACAAGCTAACAAGTCGCGCAACACGTTGTGTAATCTCGCCGGCTGACAAGGCCGTGGGAGTTCATATGCTCGGGGAGCCGAGCTAAGTGCATTACGAGGAGAATCGCGCGGGGCATGGCAAGGCGCCGCCGTTGCCGCGCTCGCCACTTTCCACGTGCCGCGCCCGCCCACACCTATATATTTCCCCCTGCCGTTGTGCGGGAGCCAGCCTCGGAAGTTGCACCCCCGGATTACGGGAGGAAGTCCACGGCGACATTGATAACTGATATAGGAGTTTTGTTGTTTACGGGTGCGATTGCGCGCCACGTCGTTACCGGTCCGCTTGTGTTGATGGCCGGAACATTCGCCGGGTGACTTCGGGCGGAGAGAAGGGGTCAAGCCACGGAATTGAAACTGAAATCTGGGATTTCTTCCCGCCCGTTGGGAATGGTTTTCACTCTCACCGGAAAAAAATTTCCGCTTTCGAGCCTCCTGTGGCTTTATATAGGCCAAATTGAGAGAGACACCGGATAGGCGGTTAAAAAAAATCGCCTCTTTTATTACACTGGATCCACCCGCGGTAGAGACTGTCAAATTGTGCACAGCCGGAGAACATATTGCTGTAATTTAGACCGAATATCCAGGCTGCCTGGTTGATTATTTAGCTTTCAGTTCTCGCGGATTAGAATTAGCCATATTGGAAAATATTCCAATTATTATATACCGGTACACTTAATTAAATTATCAATACATGGTATTTACTTATACAATCAATATTATAGTTTAGTTGGTAATTATGTTTCAATCGTTTATCCTCTTCGAATACTAAAGATGGTGCTTATATTGTAATCCTAATACTAGATAAAGTTGTAGTATAAGTCGTATTAATTCAATTAGAGAATCAAAAAATTAAATTAGCTTGTATGCATTAAAAAGTTACGCGCAAGAAGATCAAAATTCAGAATGATACGACTAAGATAATACATTTTAAGATATTTTCCAACTATAATTAGGAGTGGGAACAAGAAAAGGTTGAATATATACATTATTCCCAATCATTAACTAAAAACTTCTTCAAATTATGCTTCTAATTCCGTAAAATTCGTTATCAACGATTTCGAGATATTAAAGAGAACTTATACAAATGATTGCAATTTTAGATATGATCATAGAACGATGCACATTTCTAATCAAAAGGATCTATCATTGATTTTATCAAACTGTATTAAAGGCCTTAATTGTTTCATTTTTAATATAATCACCATTCCATGTACTTCCTTAAATTATTTGCTAGAACTGCAGTAGGTAAAAATTTCCTCGGGTGAAGAGGAGAAAAGTGGCAGAAATGCAGGAGTCTCATTCCAGCATGCCTCGATTCACCGGAGAGCGCCCAGTTCTAACCGTATGAGCTATTCGACCGACCGCAACTTCCGACCACGTTCCACGCATCGTCCCTTACTTCCTCTCTCTTTCTCTGCTCTTCTGGTGCCTGTATCTCGGAGCGCCTATATATGTAGACATCAGTTAGCCAATTGTCAATTTCAAGGTGGTACGTTTAGGATGGAGGTTTACAGTTCTATTATACTACTCCAGGGAATAAGAGTGCATTCATGACAAAATTTTTCAACTACGATTTTTTGATCTAATTTTAATTTTCATTACCTAAAAATGAAAAAATTCAGGCTTAAGCAAACTTTTTAAAATCTAATTATTAAAAGTAATTTTTCTAGAGATTATTTTAAAAACAAAAAAGGTTTGTTGTAATTTCCAAAGACGATAGTTTTCAAAAAAAAAATTCTTAAATTTAAAAAACGTGTTTTTCACATATATAAATGATAAAAAAAGAATTTAAAAACTTTAGTAGCATCTTTCAGTTTTTACTAATAAATTTCAAAACAATTTATTAACACAAATTTCACTATTATATAATAGATAACTTACATAAAATCAGATTGTGAACTTCACGAATTCGCTCACATTTGTGGATTACACTGTCAATTATAAAGTACAAATACATACTATTCTTATCAAAATTAGTTAAGCGGATGTAATTTAATGTGAAAAAAAAAATAAATAAATAAAGTGATCAATGCATTACAACTTATTGTGTGCAACAAATATAACTACAATATAAAATATTTTTAGCGAAAGATTCTTTTGGTGCGCGTAAGTTCAATGACGACGTCGAGGATCGGAGACACGAAACCGGGTGTGTTCGTGGAGGCGATACATCGAAGCAAAACCGCGACGACTCCTAAGGGGTTCAGGCTCCTTGTTTATGGAGTCGGTGTATACAAAGCCGGTAGACCACCTTGGGACCACTTTCTATACCTCGATTGAATTAGTGAATCGCGCCCGTGTTTTGTCTCAATTTCTAGAGGGCTCTCCGTTTGTGAGCAGCTTAGCAGCTCATTTAGTTAAAAAGGTCGTAATAAGATGGTAGGGAAACGCGAATGATTGTGTAGGCTCTCTTTTAGCTGCAAATGTAGCCACAGCTAGAAGTTCGAGAATAGAAGCACTGTACAGCTTTGGAGAGTTACTTTTCGACTGGCTCCTGAACTGAAAATACGGTTGCTCGTCCTCATCTTTATAGAATGCAACATAATTAACTAAAATAATATATTTAAGTTAGATGTGTCAATTGCTCCTTTTTTCATTTATATTAAGAAAGCACAGTTTCATTGGTAGTCATAAGTTGAAAACCTAATAAACGCTGGGAAGCGTCCAATGAAAACGTGGACTAGGTACTGAAAGTTCCATTGCGCTTGTAAAATATGGAGCTGAACCTCGTGTCGTTAAGGGGAAAAATCGCGCTCCCTACGAGTTTCATTATCCAAAATAAAATGGAAGAAGGCGAGACAGATAAAAGGGTGGAGTACGAAAGAAGGAAAGAGAAGAGGTGCTCGACTGGGCCAATATCTGCAAACGGATCAAGAAACTCGGACAAACTGGAATTGCCCGCCGGTCGTTGAAGCATTTAACGGATCACCAGCAGCAATAGCAAACGAGACGACGCCCAGCTTATCCAACGCATTAAAACTTCAAGTTTGCTGTATATCGAAGCGAGCGTTCCGCGTCCGAATATCCTCGAATGAACGTCCTTCTGCTTTCATATCATCCCACTTCAGACTTATCTCGATTTTTTCAAAAATAATTTTTCGATCACTGTCACTATCATTTTTTCCAAATACTGTGAATTAAAAATGTTTTATTTATTTAAATTCTTTAAGTATGTTTAAAGTATCTACCAGGCTAATAATAGTTGGAAATGAAAATGGTAAGCAAATTAATTCTCGTACCAGTGATTGGCTCCGAATGATGAAAATGGCGATAAGTGGTTTTCATGAGGCCGTTATTTTAAGAGAGCAATTAATTAGTGCTCGAAAGTAGATATCACCATTAAATGCTGAAAAAGCTAGAATACTATAAATAACGCTTTATATATCAACTTAATTGAAAAGTATAAGCTTTCATATATTCAATGAATTTCGACAGATTACTAATTGATCTAAATTACAATTAGACTCTAAATCATAAATACGGTTGATATACGTGTTTTGTGCACAAACTGATTTGATTGTCAAATTGTTAAATTTTATGTGTAAAGTATAATTTTTTATTGTATTATTTTTTATTCGAACACGCGACGAACGTAAACGGTTTAAGAAGTATCGAATTCGATCAAGTGTCCCGCTTGTCAAATGCGAAAAAAGTGAGTGGTAAAAATAATAAAAATCGTGTTGAAATAAAACAAGAAAGAAGCTTTCTCGAAAAAGAAATCAGCAACTCCACATTTAATAGTAGGAAGGGGAAGACTTGGAGACAAGTGTCGTCGTCGATGCCACCTCCGCGACCGACGCGTAAAACTTGGGAGTTTACAAAAACAGCCCTCACTGCAGTTCCGGTCCGTCACGCGACGGATGTCTTTCGCGCGCGTCCCTTCTTCCGGATCTCGCGTGATCGATCATTATTGAACTCTTGCCGGCCTTGACGTACCTGTCGCCCAGCCCACCCATCCAGCGCTTCCGTCCCTCCTCTTCAACTCTTCTATTTCCTACCCACGTACATCCTCATCCGCGTTCAATGGACTCGAACCCTGCAATCATGGCACTCGTCCTCGTCCCTCCGCCCACTTTGCCACTGTTCTATCTCTCTCTATTACATGGCTTGCAAAATCCCGCTTTTCTTCTTGAGTTTGCGCATTGAGTATCTCCTTGTAGAATATTAAGGAATTCTACCTGAATATGCGCTATTTCATAGTAACTATAAATAAATAGATAAAGCTTAAACAAAAATTGAGTTTATAATTATGCTGTTATGACTATACAAGTTAATTGAATGGACTATGCCGAAAATTGTATAACAGACAGAGAAAACATCTCGAAAAACATTAAATTGAAGATACGATAAGCAACTAAATAAATAAAAAAAAGATTCACATTAATAAAAAAACCTTTAAATGATTCTGTACATATTTATAAACATATTTTTATTATGTTTCTTTGGATATCAGTTACGAATCACTGAATTTTCATCTAGATTTACCGGATGAACTTTAGATCATGAACATGCTTACTTATTCCTGTTCTTTCATGTTTATTCAAGGTCAAGATTCATGCATAATTATACAAAAAAAACACAATCATTCAAAATTAATATTCACGTTTCATTTTCTTCGAATTATTTGAGAACTTCTACTATTTTTATTATTATTATTATTATTGTTGTTGTTGTTGTTATTATTTATAATTTATGAATAATATTATAATTATAAATCTTAAAAATAAATTATTTAATGCCATAAGAATGTCATCTTAACTTAATTGAAAATTAGCTGTCAGACGGTAACCATAGTTAAGATTTAGTGATTAACATTAGCTATAGTTGAATGAAGTTTAAAGAACAATCGAGAAAAGTATTCAACATAAACAATGTAATGTTGTATTATTTGCACTATTGACAGTTTTTATTAGCAGAAAGAATTTTTACGCTACTAAATCTAGAGAAAAAATAACTAATAAGTAGTTTCGAATTTTACCAGAGCAGAATTATGAGAAAAAAACTCATATAGATACATTTCCTGTCGTATATCAATGTTTTGACTGCTCGCTGTTCTCTGCATTCAAGTATAGCGAGCGATCCTATTTCATTTTTCTGATTTTGACCTCTGACATAATCGTTTCATTTATACTATATATCGTTTTCTCAAATACTAAGGAATTTGGGACTTTTGTGGTGGGTAGCATGCAAATAAATTTGTGCAATAATTGTTGATATTAATGGTATCGTACAATTTTAATATTACCTAATGGCTGATTACAGATCTGTGAAATGAAATTTTATTCTTGAAAGTGGGAGTAGAGGACATAAATTTCTCGACAATGGGAACATTGATTTTTAGCGCGGAAAAAAATGATAACACGCCGCCTCCGATAAACATATGCGGCCTATTTGCATCTAACACGAGTTTGCATGCAGCTTTGTGCATGCACGATTACTTACATTTTGTTTTGGAAAAAGGCGACGGAGCTTACGAGGAGACTCACACGAAATATACCGAGTCGCGCCACAGTTTTGTTTTATCAGAATGCAAAATGCACCGGTGTAACTTACCATGACATGTAACGTTACGCGAGCTTTGTAACTACATATGTGCACTCTGCATTAACCCAGACCATGCAATTTATTCTATCAAGGCCTTATGTCATTAACGCTCGGTATTTGAAGCAGCCTCGTTAAAAAATGCGCTCGCCATAAGTTCTCGTATAAGAAGGAAAGGCTAACCAATTCATCAAAGAGCATCGTATATAGCAGCGTCATTGGCATGAGCAACTCATCGACCCCGGCGATCGGCCATCATTCCACCGCAGCGCGGATGCCGAAAAAAACCGCAGGCACCGCCACGAGCTTGCACAGCGTATCGATCATCCGAAGCGAGGCTCAGTTCCGGCCAGGGCGCGCTTCCGCTAGCATTTCTGGGCGGGTGGGCGACGCGGTCACTGGGCCACCGCGCTGTCGGTAACAGCTTGTTCCTCCGCGAGTTTTTACCGAGCGGAGGCCGCCGACGCGGCCCAAGTGCGCGCCCCGCGGCAGCGTCCCTCTGCACTAACGCGATTGGCTCGAATGAATTTAAACTTCGCCACTCCTGTTTCGGTGATTACGCGAGCTCGTCTCGAGGATAACGAGCCGGCCCCGGTGCTTTAATCGCAATCGCCCGGGAAAATTAAATTCTTTATGGACTTTTCTCGGTTGGGAGGAATTAAACCATTAAGCGGGGTTCCGCGCGGCCCGATGTACAAAACAATGTCTGGCGCTTTGCGGAAGGGTGAGTTCGGGCCGCGTCTGGGGAATCCGCTTACGTCCGGGGCGATCAATCGGCCCGGCAGCCCAGTGCTATTGCGCGCGGACGCTTCCGCCAAAGTTTTCGTAGTTAGATTAGATCTGCGGCTTGTAATATCACTACGATGACGTTGCAGTCTTGCTAGGAAACGGAACGATATTGCGCGGATGTAATATCCAAAGTGAAGTCCTATGAATGTCTGCAATCTAGTATGGATAAATATAGAAATGCTTGTTCTGTGAGATAACTTGCTTTTCGAATATTTATGTATTATAAATGCGAGCAACGTTTAAGTGAATTGAAACAAACGAAAGTGGAGCAAATACAAGACAATATAAATGCTAAATACATACTTTACGTGGCAATAAGAGAAAACAATAAGATTTCCAGTTAAGTATGATGTTTTAGAATAATCCCTACGAATTTCGTCTATTATGTATATTTTATAAAATATCGAAAAAATACTTTATCTGATAATATCAAATAATATTGAAAATCGAACGAAATCTATATACATACCGGTAAACACTCGAAATCAGTTTGAAGATAATTCTACGTTAAATAAGTTTTATGAATATTACAACATCGTTTAAGAATAACGATTATAACTCTTGCTATGAATAAAAACATGAACAGATGACTTGTTGACCTACTTTCGATGCATGCAAAACCTCAATAGTCAAAATATCCGAACGTCAATGCAATTATTCTACCGCTGCGCTTGAGCAAGGAGGAACAACGATATGCCACCCAAACAGTGAGGTCACTTCAAAAGCAGCCAAACAATTTCTCAGTGGGGAGAAGATGTGAGAATCCGATCCGATCGCCTGGTGCGAGCCGATTCGGCTTATCGCACCAGATTATTCCGCGCCTCAAGAGCGGCGAACTAGTGGCCCAATTACCTCAGCAGCACGCACACGTGGGCTGTGGTCATTTTTTGAGTTGATTTGGCATCTGTGCTGAACTATGATAGCATAGATAGCCGATGCGTTACTGTATATTGGATGCAATCTTTGCAAAAACGTAAGGAGCAATAATTTTGATAATGATGGTAGTCTACATTTGTAGAGATACAGTGATTTTATTACTACATATAGCAATTTATCTTTTTCAATCTAAAAAAGCAATCAAATATGAAAGGATTCTCGTTTTTTTCTTAAATAAAAAATCGATTCGTCAAGTCAGATATGAGCATTACTGAATTTAAAATAAATTTAAGATTTTTTTTAAAAAGTAATGACGGCTGCAGCGAATGCATTTATTTGAATTGTAGAACACGAACATCTAGATGTATATTTTTTTATAAGCTCTTTACTTTTCTTGTTAAAGTGTGGAAGCTGAGAACTCCCAAACTTATTTTGTATTTTTTTTCTTCTTTTTCGGAAGAGGAGTGGCAGCAACACGACTACAGAGATAAAGGGATTAAAAGACACGTGGCGCCGGTGTAAAGGGCGAGGGCGACGTATAAAAATGAAAAAGAGAGGTCACGAAATATATAGAGAGAATGATAAAGTGGAGAAGAAATCCTACGGCGAGAAAGGGATTCTGTACTGCGGAATACACTACGGCGAAAGTGTTGGACATTCGAGTGTCTCCCCAGGAATTTATCGGATTACCCAGGCGGATGCTTTCAGTCCAGGCGTTCGTGGATCCTAATCCCTCCCAGCCAAACATGCCCAAATGACCGTTGTTTTTGGAGAGGCTTCGTAAAAATTCTCTCGGCAACGAGTACTAACGCTGAGGTGAGTCTTTGAACTTTTAACCTGCAGTCCTGATACGACGTAGATACAAGTCTAGAACGATGAACGAAACTGCAAACGCGCGCGAGCTCTGCCAAGATTTTACTCTCCCACCTTTTGGCCGCTAGCTCTTCTACCCCTGCGACTCCTTTTTTCACGCGACTGCCTGGCGCTAGCAACTTTTTTATCAACTCTATCACACCGTGAGCGATGCATGTTTTATTTATGCACGCGGAACATGGCATTAAATAAACTGTGGCGAGCGAGAGGTTCTTTCGTCTTTGAGAGTCATATGTAATTCAGCGCGAATTGTTGGGTGCTAGAGCTCTGAGGCATATAAGCAAAAATGACCGAAATCAAAAGCCTCGGAGCTCTATGTTTATCTGAACGGAATGCATAAGCGCTTCTCTTTATATGTACAGAATTTTAATTGGCACAATGATCAATACATAATAACAGATGATTAATTGGCATAATTTGACTAATGGGGTGAATTTCAATATTAACATTTGACTTTAATAAGCCATTATTAGAGTGGATATAGCTTGAGCTTTCCAAAAGAGACAGGATTAAAAGAATAAGCAAGAAGCATTATTAGTTACAGTGTCATCAAATTAAAAATAAGCATTAGGAATAAAACCGCCTTACATAAAGCTCGGACTCTCCTTTAATCCAGCGATTCCATTTGGATTCCCGCAGAGGAGATCCCTCCTTTATTCTCCTCTGCTTCCGTCGCCTCTCGAGGTTATAGCCGTATACGTAGCCAGGCGGCTCCGAAAAAGTCCAACCAAAGTACCCTCGATCTCTTAAATTCTCTCTTGCTCCCTCTCTTTCCCTCTCTTCTGTGCACTCTCTCCCCCTTCCTCATCCTGTTTCTCTCTACTCACGGAGCTAAGCGGAAAAATTTTCATTCGCGCTTTCGCCGAGATTAAGAAACTCTAAATGGGCCCTCAAAACATTCCGCAATCAAACTTTCACCGTGGTGGCGCGCGGTTGGACTTGGCGGCCAAGTGGGCGGGAAGGAAGAGGATCGCTGCGCCACAACAACAAAGCCCATTAAACGCTTAAAGGCACGCATCCCTCCCTCTCACTATCTCTTTCTTTTCCCTTACTACAAAATACGTCGAATCAGCTAATTCCCAGTGAAGGAGTATACCAAGATCCTGAGTCTAAAGGGTTACATCATAAACAAAAAAGTTACAGTAAATTAAAAAAATATGGTCAATTGCAACAGGTAGGATTTTTACTTATTTATAACAGATATAATATACGACATCAAATATTAACGTTTATAACAATTAAGAATAAAATATTAAATAAAACCAATTCAATAAAAATTTTAAATGTACAAAGACGTGTTAGTATTAATTATATTGTGTTTTCATAAAGAGTTATGTATATCAATAATTTTTACTGTAAATTTAGAGAATTATTTGTCTTAATTTGTGGTTTCACTGCATTAGCATATTAATTATAAAAAGAGATTAACAATCGTAAATTAAATTTGGTAAGATATATGGTAAGGTTATGAAATATAAATTAAAATAATATAAATTGAAACTTATTCAGAAGCTACGAATTTAAAAATGAAAAGTAAATTCGAGGACAAAATATGTAGATAAAAGAATTTGAGAGAAGAATAAAAGGATAAATAAAGGAAATGTGTACATCTGCTGATTTGAAAATCTGGATTGGAAATTTCTATACATCAAGAGTAGTAGAACAAATGTATAATTATATTGGATGAAGGAAACGACCGACTATGAGAATTCAAGGCACGAGAACTAGAGAGAAAAAGAAAATAGACTCTACATCTGAATAGTGCGGTAGATAAGACCTGGCCCAGCGATTTTATAGTGTAGGTGATGCGCAGCGATTTAACCTGCTAAAAGGGAAGATGGTGGAGAACCTCAAGGCTTTTTCTTCTTTTTTGGCGCTGCTCCAGTCAGAGATGGGTACTGAGAAAATGTGTAACTTTAGATTTGAAATTTAAATTAAATTTCCATTTTGACTAAACTTGATTATTTTTTCAAATATAGAAACCAAGTGTGTTGATTTTGGAGAAAACTAGTGTAAAATTAATCAGAATATTTATTTTTAATATTAATTTTAAATACTTATTTAAATAGATCCGAAAATTAAAATAAGAATTGAAACAAATATTCATACGCCATTGCTTACAGAATTTGTTATGTACCTGATAGAAAATTAACGAATTCAACTGGCCAGTATTCAGGTTTTTTGCGAAGTTTGATACTTAATGTATAAAAATTAATTCTATAAGAACACGGTGAAAACCAGATGAAAAATACACGCATATGCATACATATCTCCATTATATATTCTACAGTTTGTTTTCATTTTATTTTTTCGTTTGAGAAATATGAATTTCCATAATACATGATCGGTTAGATTATACATTATATGAAAATCTATGTACTTATATGTGAATATAGTTGTATGTTTAATTACCAGCAAACAAAAGTATATGAAAGCATACAGTATTAGTTCAGCTACTCGAGCTACACTCTAATCAGTATTTCGATGCTAATTATTGAACGATGAATATATTCGATATTGGATAAACTTTTTTATAACTAACATTAACATTATAATAATATTTTATTGCTTGCGTATCATTTTCTACACTATTGCAAAGAAACGAATGGCAAGCTCTTAGTACTTCTTGTATTACAAATTATGAGTAATATACAAACAAATAAAATTTACAGATTTATTAAAACTTATAGCGAGTAGCTTATTTAAATGGAATTTAATATACGTATGCTTTAAATTATAAATTCATTTAACAACATTTTTACTGTACATTGTTAAAAAAATTGTATAATAAACAAATTTAAATAGAACATTAAATTAAGTAAAGTTTAAATAATCGTTTTATTTAACTATTTTATTAATTTCAAAAGTCAAATTTAATACATAGTTAATTTAAGAATAATCCAGTAACCACTATGACACAAAGTACTCCTTCCAACTTCCACGCATTTCATAAGGTTCGTGGCAAACTCGCTTAAAGAGCTGCGATGCTTGTTTTAATATATTATCTCATCAAATTTTATTTCGATGGACTTTGAAGTCATTAAAAGCGACTTCTGTGAAAAAATCGCCCAAGTTCCTAGAGTCACGTCGGAAGACGCTCGGATTGTTCCGATAGAACGCAGGCCATGAATTTTTACATAGGAGGAAAGCGGCGCAACCAATGGCAGAGCAATATGGGCGCGGATGCCGAGCCACACTTGTACACCAAATTCCAGGCCAGACCCTATTCCTGTTATTGGCAAATACCGCGGAGCTTGAGCCTCCCGATCGATGTCTCCTCGTTCGCTCGGAAATTTTCCCCTGCCCCTTAGCTGATGACTCCGTCGACCTCGCTTCTTTTCCGCCGTGAGCTTGATCGGATCGTTAGACGCAATTTTCGGTTAGCCGCAGTGTTAGAGACGTTTTCAGTTCTTAATGATTCTTTTTACTTTTTTACGTATGCAAAACTACAATTTATCTTCCCATTTATAATATCGGAAAAGAAGAATGTAATCGCGTTTTGTTGCGTATCAAACAGTCATTTTTGTACGAATGCCTATAAATTTCTAACGATATTCTTTAAATGTTTCTAGATAATTGATTTATCGCTCTAGTTGATTCTTCGAGTGTCGTTCATTATTGTTTGTTTTAATAAGATACTTTGTATCTACATTAATCCAATAACAACTAAAGTCATCCGATTTCTTACTTATTTTTAAACTTAATTAATACAGCAAAAAATGAAAATTAATGTAACTAAACTTGCTTTATTTTATTTTAGGGTTCTTCATACAAATACTTCGAGGACACCAATACTCGATAAAATGTATCGAATGCTTTAACAATATTTACTCGTTCAGTAATATACATGTATATTTCACTTCGTATACGAGAAGTTACATAACTTAATAATAACATCAATTCAAATAAAATTCTAAGTAGTAACGAAGAAAGGTGTTTTGAAAAGTTTTGGCCAGTTTTAGCGACACCATTTAAGAGACTTCGTGTCACGAAAACAATGGAATTAGCCTAGTACTTCAGGCCTCTCTATCTTCGCGTTGCTCTTCTTGCCATCGGGTATGCCCGACGCAACCGAGGATGTGACGTGGCCTATGCACCTGAATCTTAATCGACTAGGTAAAAAGAGAGAGAGAGAGAGGAGACGGCTAGCTAGACATGTCTGTCACGATTCCACAGAACTGTAATTAGAGCTAACTTTATGACTTAAAAACTTAAATTTTCGTACAAAGCTCTAACTAGTCCGAGCCGCCAAGTTACATTTAAGTAAGTTTGCCGACTCCAGTGCAGCTCCTTCTCTTCACGGCTCACTGCAACGTAGACGCTTATTTCCTCTATCTTTTACTCGCTCCGCATGTCGAAGCTTCGAGCTTTAAATAGTTGACGGAACAGAAATATCACTTTTGTGCAAATTCGAAAGATAGATTTTGACTTTGGAAATTTGTACAAGTTCAATGATGAGTACAGTGGATATATTGTATAGAAAATTTTTTGATATATTAGTGATATTTCGTTTATACTATCATGCATTTTTTATTGAATAATACTGAGCAGTTAAGTTGTACATATGTATTTAAAATATGAGAATTCCAATCAAATTTCATCTATTTCGTATATAAATATGACCTATTTGTAAAGCTTAATATATAAATATTGCATATATGTAAAACTTGTGCGTGATGCTTGAGTAAAACCTAAACAACGCAATTTTGACAAACCTCTTTAAAACCAACTATTAAGCGAGTTCTGCGAAAATCCAAACAGATGGTAATTGTGTGAGGCACGGCTGGTCTACATCGTGAATGCATCAAAACTAACTAGTCAAACTCATTTAATTTTTGTTGAGTCACAAATGTTCATGATCAAGTGTGTTGTTGTCATAAAAAAAATGCTTTTTCTATTGATCAATTTTGGCCATTTTGTAATCACTTGCTTAAATTAGCTTTAATTGTTGACAGTACAAGATTGAACTAATTGTCGGGTCAATTTAAAGTATCTGATAAAGCACTATTTCTTTCTAATACTATCATATTTCACGGTCTATCCGAATTTAGCCATCATTAATATATTTCTTCAAGGGATAATTTTCTTATCGTTAATGCATGTTAAATCCAAGTATGGCTTTTGTGGTACTTATAAGCTTAGGTCAAAACTATTTATGGTCGATATTCAGTTCGAGAAGAAACATGTTTATTTACCTCGATTTTGTTGTTTCAAGTTCAATTATTTTGCTAAATTTTGTATTTTAATATGAAGAATTAACTTATGCTTTGGAACATATATTTCTCGCTAGCCAGATAAAAGCATGAAGTGGTCTTCGCCTCCAGAAGTCCAGTCCAATTTCATTCATTGTAACGAATAAAGCAGCTAATACTAAATTTCAATGACCAATTTTTAGTTACATCTCAAACTCTGTATAATTAATGTCAACCGTTGTAATTACACTGACGTTTGCATAAAATACTCGTATTTCTTTCACTCATAACCAAACGTAAAGGGCAGATTATGTCACACAGCAATACACTGCTTTTTCCGAAATATCAATACATTGTTCAACTTCTCTTTTACTATCATTGTAATACTTTCGAGTCACTCAAATCGTTCAGGTTACAAAGTAGGCAAAATATTTGCTTGTCTTGAGTTTTGATTACACATCTAAAGTATCCTGAAATCAAACGACAATAGTATCATCAAGTTAGTGATCTTCGTCTTCATCAAGATTTCGATAATAAAGATGTTGTGGAACATGAGGCCAATCATTACTAACGATAAAATGCAACAGTTAATGTCGACTAAGAAACTAATTTATTGTACTTATTAATTATGGAGTAGATTTATGGGTAAATATATCAAAATCTCCTAGAGCGAATGTAAAAAGTGCAGTAGCAATCACAACTTAATTTGTCGTTCCATTAAGTGCGCGTCAAAAGGAAAGATTTCCTAACTCTTTGTCTTTTTCTTTCCGTACCACCGACTTAATAAGCTTGAGGCACGCTATTAAATACAAGACTATCCTGTGCGTCTAACAGAATATATATCTCAGATAAAACGCAAGGGAACCAGTGTGCGAGCGGAACAGCTCCAGGGTAAATGCCTCGTCGTTTACCGAGGACTGACAAAGCGCAATTATCGATTCACCCATAATTCTCGGGTGGAGTGGGCGGATCTGATGCGTTTCAGGCAAAGCTGCCGCGCGAGCTCCTCCCTATGAAGCACGACCTTGTAAATTATTCACGCGCTGCTAAGAAAAGGCTGCATGGATACGCCTCCTCGACTGTTAGAGCAGTTGATCCCAGTGTAGAAAGACGAGGATCGCAGGCCCCCACGGGCTTTCTAATTAATACAGGAGGATTGCCTGTAATGTTGAAATTAAGCTGATCTTCCAAAGGGAGCGACCCATTGATGGGCTTTTCTTGGGTCGCGAAAATTCGATCTGCTGCTCCCTTCTCTCCGCAGAACCACCAGAAACAGCTGATAGTTAATCATCTTTTCATATTTCTAGCTTGCGTAAGTCTACGTATAGGGAAAGGAATATTAACTTTGATAAATCTAACATACAATGAAAATGAAGATTACCATAGATATATTATAAGAAAACGGAATTATATTTTAATGGCTGTAAACATATTGATATATTAAAGTTTGAATTTAATCATATTATCAAAAAAATTTTATTTTGTTCCTTATTTTAAACTTTTGCGAATTGATTAGTCAAAATATTGGCACAAATTTCCTATTTTCCAAACATACAAAAAGAAACATAATCAATAAATTATATTTACATGTTATTTAGACATTAACTATCCTTGCATACGTAGTTTAATATTGTTGTTCGTCAAAAACTAACCATTACTTCTACGGCAATCTATTTCCCAGATGGAACTTCGCCGGCTTTTGCGAAAGGTATAACTTGATATTTTGTATACTACATACGCCACCTTACACTTACATGGGGCACAGAACTACTTCATCTCTACGCAAACTCTTTTTCCAACTTTGGGTATTTACTCTACAAAGAAGGTATATTTGTGATACAATTGTTTAAGTAAGCATTGTAAACTACTAACTGTTTTTAAGTTCGATCGTATCCGTCTCCGTTCGAATCTCCCTCTACCTAAATATTCATACTTTCTATCCAGAATATTTTGTTGCACCGATGCAGTGAGTTAACTTTTCTTATGATAGTTTTCTTTATACGTTAACACATGTACAAGATTTTATTCATATATTGACAGTATCTTTCCGACCTCGCTTCATACATCACTTTCAATCAATCTATTAATGTCAGAGGTGACAATAAATAAGACAAGATATAATTTTTTTCATATTAACAGTTTTCGTCTTTTTGGATTAGATACATTATTGGCAATATCTCAAAGTTTTTTACGATAAAGACTTTTATGCCATATGTTTTACAAAAAAGTTGATTTTTACTAATTCAGTGATAAATTTATCATTGTAGTGTGTAAATATATTTATTTATATATATGAAAAAGGCTATATTTAGAAAACAATAAAAAATAGTTTCTAAAAAACTAGATAAAAGAATTATAAAAATTATTTATAGATAGTAGAATAAGCTTTAAAAAACAGCTCAGAGACTTAATCAAGGGCGGGAGTAGAAAATTAAAATAAATTAGATAAAATAGATAAGAATTATTTTTCAGTATATGTATTATTGCTTATCATCAAGTTAATTATAATCAAATAATCTGCATATTGAGTTGCTAAACAATCATTTTTTTTTAATAATAAGATCATTGGTTTAAAAGAATAGGATTATGAATATTGAAAATAAATAATAATGATGAAGTATATTAGCAAATAGATATAATTATATTAAAAGCAACAAATAAATTCTTTTAACCATCCTTATATAGTTCTTAATTCAGACATAAAGAATCATTTCATTCTCAGATGTTCACTTGTTCATTCTCAAATTATATTAGCTCGCGCAGTTCTTTTAATAAATCCTTCTAGAATTAGATCAGATTCAAGTGATTCAGTGATTTGAAATCGAGTAATTCTTCGATTGGAAATTCCAATCCAAGAAACTCGGTGGCCAGGGGAGATCTGCACACCGTTGGGCTCGCTTTATTAATAAAGTGCTAATCCGTGCGATAATTCCTCGGTGGCAAAACTAACGTGAGTATGCCCGGGCGCCTGGATGAATTAGCGGGGGGCTCGAACCCTGGGGACTTGTCGATTTTCTCCGAGAATTAAGCCCAAGCACTGTCGCCCGCGTGCTGGGATAGTTAACGGGAGACAGAGGTCGCGAGACGCTGGGGAGACTAACGACCAGCAGAAGAATGGCTAATTGAATCTCCAGCTGGGCCGTAACGGGTCGAGACCCTCTGCCTTCGACGGCCCCATCGGGACCTAACCTTTCTCCGCGCGCTTCTGTTCTCGTTTTTTACACACCTGCCGAAGGATAGACGTTGCGTTCAAAGCGGAACTTTTAATCGATTTCCGATATATCGAATGACCGCAGCTTGTTTGGGCCTCGTGACCCAAGGCGACGACTATTATTAGGAGCAGTTTATCGGCTACTACTCGTGAGGGACACAGCTCAGTTGTTGGTTATAAAGTAAGTGTTTTGTAAAGTGCGCTCCCATAGACGAAAATGTTTGACGTCTGTTTCCAATATCTTCGATTTCTCGCAATATTTTACAGTAGATGTTTATTTGATAAAATGCAAATATATTAGAACGAAGTTTTAAATCAATGAAGACGCCATATATAACCCAAAATATTAGAGTTCGTCCCTTTCGACAGTTTCTCCCTAAGGAAGCACATGTCCATTTGAGTCGAAATGAAACGAAGCCATTGATGACTGATTAAACAGGCACAACCACGTAGAAGGGGATACCCTACACACCTTTCGACAATGAGGCCACCCGCGATTGGAAGTCTGCGCGTTCGCTGTGCCGGTTCCCAATAGCCACGGCAAGTGCAAACAGCGATATCGTGAAATCAAATACACGGGGGGAGCTTGGGGTGCGGGGATGTGCATATTTCACGGAGACCGACATCTTTCACTGCGGCTCGGTACTCGCAGGCGCAGCAGTGTATCACGGTTAACTTCTGGCCCGGCGAGTCCTGGCCGAGTCCACACGTCGCCGGATAGCCCACCGATATATCACCGCCCCCGCCTTGACGTGATTTTGAATCCCCCCTTTTCGCGCTCTGCACGTACGCGCTTTTGTACCCTTCCTCTTTGTCTTTGTCTCGAGCGTCGCGCATTCGATTGGCTGCCGAGCCACCGGAACTCTGGAGAATGGCTAACGAAAGCCACGGCTTCACCGCTCCCGATTTCGTAGATTAGTTCGCCAAAGGCTCGCCGAACGAAACTTTGGGAAGACGGAAGAAATGAAGAATTAGCTCTCCCTCCTTACTGAACGAGTTGTGGGAATTAAAAGGCTGCCATCCAGTTTCCTTCCTTCCTTCCTTCCTTCCTTCCGAGTAAACGTTCACTACGAGAAAAAGTTCCATCGTTTTTGTTCTTACGTTGGATAAGTAAGACAGAGAAAACAATTCAGAGAAAAAGAGAAAAGATGCTATTAATTTATTGCAGACTTATAAGGGCTGCAGTTTATAATTTGCAACAACAACCTGTGGCATCTATATAGTATTTGAAAGGTATATAAAACTATTTATTATTGAAAAAAGCTATATCGTTCCTATTAAATACCGGTAGATACAGTGCCTTAATTAAATAAGAGAGATATAAAATAGAAACGTTTCTGAGCTTTTCTTTTAGAAAAATAAATTTGAAGGAAAAATAATCACCACAAAGATATACATTAGACAAATAATTTGATATGTACGAAAAATAAGAATTTTTCTCTATTAAACGCGATGTTCTGAAGAGAGAAGACCATTTTTCTTACTAATCTTGCAGTTTATATAATAAATATTTATTGATTTGAAATTCTTCGAAATCTATTTATAGTATTTATAGTAGCATAGTAAGATGATAATAACGAAAACCTATAATAACATTGACTGATATCAAAGCAGAGAAAAGATACGAAATTTAAAAATAATGGACACCGATTTTTAGTTGAGAATTGAATTTGAACAGATTGATACAAAAATGCCTAGCCAGAGATTTGCAGGATTAATTTTCTTTCATAAAAGTGTCTGTATAAATTCGAAAATTAGAATGAAGAGTATAAGTGATATACAGAAATATTTGATTAAATACTAACATAAAAATACAGATTTTCATTGGAATAATGTTTGAGACAATTGCCGGTATTATTCAATATAGTTAATTTTCACAAAGTCGTTAAATTACGCATATCGACTTGAAAGCAACATACTACATACGAAGCTGAGATTTATCTCCACATAATTAAAAACATGCGCATAACAATATATACTATATGTCATTTCTATTACTGAGTTAGCTGAATGCGGTATACAAACTAAGCGATACCGAGTTCGTCTATGATAACAATTCGGCACTATAGATGGGCTATAGGGCGACAGTGAGGGGAATGTCCTGATCGATGTCCGCTCGCGGGCACTTAAGTCTATTAATCTCCTCAGATATGTATACATGAGGACAGTTGCGATACTTCGACGTAGAAATAATACGAGAAAAATCTAGTGAAAGAAATCTTTTTTCGCAGGCGCTTAGCGATATTCAATGATTGAACAAGATGTCAAAATCGAACTTAGATGATTGTCGAGCATTCTGATGGAAAAAAGTTATAGTAGTTTACTATAACTTTATTATAGTAGTTAAGTTATAGTAGTTAAGCTAAATTATAGTAAAAAAAATAGTAAATTAGAAGAGAAAAGAGAAGGAGAGTTTCTTGTTTAAAGGGAAAAGGAATTTAGTCTTCCAGAGTCTGTGGAGATTAGCGCTGTCGTTTTAACAACGAATTTTAAGCGCATTTCTTTTACCGGTAGATGTAATTTGTTAGACTTTTTTAAGATAAACTTAACTTTACAAGATTACACGATTTAAACTATCGTATATTTTATTTGAACATCTTTTGTTCAATATCTTAAGGTTTCAAATTTAATAAATAATAGTAGTAATTATAAAAACTATAATTTTAAAGAATCTGTTATATTTTAAAATCATTGAAAAAATTAAAAAAATTAAACAATTTGAAGTATTTACAGTCAAACTATTATTCATAACACAAATTCTATCAGTAAAACGAATTAAAAAAATTTACCCTAGCAAACTCTAGCAAAAAATTGTCCAATTTGCAATCAATGTAAATGATACGGTAACATAGTGAACCTATTAATAAAATAAATCCATAAATGCAATAAAATTTATGAGCGATAATGAATATACATTGAAAAGTTCGGTAATTAATAGATATTCGTTTAAAAGTATTACTTAATTAGGAATACTTCCAAAGGATTTCTGTCTTCTTTTTACTTTGCTTTATTTTACTATTTTTAACTTTTATCTTACGAACTTTCTTAAATGTGCTAAATTATGCAGGTCAAAAATATGAATGCCAAAAAGAACAGAATCACTGTAAAATTAAACGTAAAAAACATAAAGCTTTTGGACGTTTGCTATTTCGCAGACATAAAAAACAATATTTTATATGTTATGAAACATTTTACAGCAAACCAAGTTACCTGTCCAAAGGTTTTGGTAAAAAATGTCCGAATCTAAAAATGAAAAAATATCTTCAATTTCCTTGAAAAATCGAGAATAATCGGGAATAACTAATTTTTTATCCTCGATTTTTTAGCAATCGGTCGAGTGTGCCAAGCACTCAGTTGGAAATTAAATCTTGCAGGTCGAAACAACACTTCGGGAGCTTCGAAATTTAGTTTTCCCGCTCAGACGTCCCGTGCGTTTTCGGGCCTCCCTCCTCGTAGCCTAGACCGCGCACCAAGCTGTGGCATACATGCATATGTATGGCGCCTCCCGCAAAGGGCCCGCCTAGTTGGCCGCTGCTTTACATTCCCTCTGTCGTCTCCCTTTTTATCGCGCGGCCTCCATTTGTCGTTTGTGAGTTTACGCGGGCCTTTTACGCGAGATAAAAGCGACCGCGCACGTGCGCTTTTTACGCGCGCGAGGCCTATTTTCCCCACACGCCTCCGGTCTCTTTCCACACTTTTTTCCATAACTCCTCCATTCCGAATGATCTTCATAAAGCTCGCGCAACTCGAGATTTATGACTCCGAAATTCAGAGCCCGCAGATTTCGTAAGGCCTTTTTTTACGCCCGCGCTTTGGTGTAATTGGCACATGAGCTATTGCTGAGCTGCGCGCTAGCTCGCCGAGGGTCGGCTAAAATTGCTAGAGTTTGAAGAGTCGAGTGTTTTGTTTGTCGATTCGCGCTAGTCAATAGTTTGCTACTCTTGATGAATTTTTAATGGATGGTAAAAGAAGAACCTTTGCCAATTGCATTAGTGATTCAATTGCTATGCGCAGAGTCCACAAAAACGGTCTATATATCAATTGGCTTGTAGGATAATTGCTTTAGTATTGCAATCGTTTTTGTTTTTGAATTACTTCGAATGTTTTTTTTTTCCATTTATTATTTTAAGTCGCATCCCCCAGAGGGTATTAGAGACTATGAGATGGTTACACATAATATTATACAAATATTTATATATTTACATCATTACAAAATGATATCCATGAGTATATATAATTGCAATTTATACATATTTGAATGATTAACTTAAAGTACATTGTATATTGTTAAAAACACTGTCTAAGGCCTAGTTCATCTATATATTTTATAATTTCATTACAGTTTCTAGTATCGATCAGCATTTGGGGTAAATTTGCTTATTATTAATTGCAATTGTTACTGCTATTACTTCCATTTATACATTTAATTTAATTTCTTGACTGTAGATGTTTTTTTTTATTAGTATAGAAACACCTCCACTTGCCGACTTGCGGTCACTGCGATTTTCGTTGTATGATGTATAATTTTAATTTAACTATTTTATCTTTTTTTTAAATTCGTTTCTTGAAGGCAAATTATATCCATTTTTTCATCAGTTGTTAATTTTTGTAGTGTTTCAATTTTTTCCTTTAAGCTATTAATATTCCACTGAAGAATGTTAGCCATAGTGTTAATGATTAATATTCTATGTCAGAGTTATCGAGTGTAAAATCAAGAGTATTATTTTTCTCAAAATTTTCAATAAGTTTTAGTATTGATGAACATCTGCGTTTGATACTGCTGTCCCGTACATTTGGATGTATGTCTTCGACAATGAATTTTTTAAGTGCTACAAATCTTTGGTGTAGTACTAAATAGTGTCAATTGGTTGTTTATTTCCTTTTAAATTCTCTAACAAGCTTTTAAATTGTGTGTAGTGAAGAAGTGTGATACCTTGATTTAAGCTAGTATAGTTTTCTATCTAGATTATCGACTGGCGTATTGATATTTTGACTTGTATATGTAGACTGTGTTAACGATGTAGTAGGATCCACAATTTCGTTGCTTTAATTGTTTGTTTGTATTTGGATATCTAATTTTTCTAGAGTATTTACTTTTTTTAAATTCTGTTATTTGTTAGACTCTGTGGAACTAATTTGCGAATGGGTTCTTTTGTTTTAATTTTCGGTATTGAGATTGTTGAAGTTTATTGAAGTATCTATATTGTTAAATAATTCATCATCGTTAGGTAATGCTCGTTGTGTGTCTGTTAATTGAGTTTCATGATGTTTAGACATTGTACTATTTATTTTGCCTATTTCGGTTAGTCTCTCTGGATTTACTTCAGCGATACGATTCTCGGAATTGGGGTAATTTATTGCTAAGTGCCCTTTTAATTTACAATTGAAACATCTTAAAGTATCTGGACCAAAAAAATAATATAATTTATTTCATCGTAATTTAATTTAAACGTTTCTGGTATTTTGTGTATGTCTTCGGGTTTCATATACACTTGGCACCTAAAGCTGTATGTTTTTCGGGTTGGTAGCATAGTACGTCGGAATATTTTCTTTTAGTATTTGGCTATGGTTCTCCATAGAGAGCTCCATACTGCCTTTCCGCGTTCACTCGCGTCGCGGTCAGGTCGTATATTGGACCGAAGTCCTATGTTGTTATATGACTTAATTCAAGTATACTTGATAGAGATTTAGAGAGTTTATAAATACGTCTGTATACACTGATGTCTAGACGACGACTGACTGACTTTGAATGTATTTTCATTCTGGAAAATAACGAATCATGCTTTATCACTTTGTTCATAACCGAAATGTATGCAATGTGTTATTATTGTAATTTAATTCAGCCCAACAAGAAAATAGATTTACAAAATATTGTGTATCATCAGCTTTCGATCAACAAGGATTATCATATCAACATAAATTTATATGCAAATATGTTCGAAAGCCTATAATATTTTTTTTCCTTAACATAAATGACATAACCTCGGACTTAACTTTACATTTTAGGTTTACTACTATTATGAATCAGATGAATTTGATCACCAATACTAAGAAATACAATTAAAATATTAACAGAAGATGATCTTTGAAATAGTACATTATTTTTAGTAGATTAAGACTTCTCCAAACAAGACTTAATTTTACAGAAAAAATAAAATAATTAAACTTTTTTAAATCTATGTAAATTTTTATTTTAATAGTTTAGAAGATTTTATTTTTATAGGTTTTAAATTGTAAATATTTTATAACTATTCGAGTTCTTTTTATAATTAAATTTTATGTTATGTAAAAATGCATTTAATATTCAAATTTATTTAAACTTAGTTTAACGCCACTGTTTAAACACTGGGAGATCAAATGAAATTACATTAGCCTTTATTTATTTGTTATATCATTACCTCAGACTTCAATCATATCGTTTATTTATGAATATTATTTAATTTCTACCGGTGAAGAATTTTTTTTAGTTTTAAAAAATTACATGTGAAATCGTTCGTGCATAGGCGTGTGATGTAATAAAGCATATGGATTAAAGTCAGCAATGAGACGAAAATGGGTTATACCCGATCTCAGGATATGTAAGGAGCATTAAACGAAGAATTCATAAGAGATTTGTAACTTAGGCCACCTGATAAGGTAGGCCTAGGTCCTAGAGCCTACCTGAGTCGTTAGAGGTCTCGCGGAGCCAGCTCCAAGTAATGAGGATCGACCGCAAGACATTCAGACATCTTGATTCGACAACATTCGCGGCCCCTTCAATAAAACTCAGGAAACGCAGGAGATAAGGGTTCGGAGTGCATTAGAGCGAACGAGAGAGAGAGAGAGAGCTAGGGAATAACGAGCACGAGTTTGGTGCGACCCAAAAACAAATTAATCGAGCGATCGTTGATATTAGAGTTCGACTCATAGGTAAGTCAAACCAGCTACCATTCAACTTATAACATTCGCATTCCTTTCGTTGCTTACGAGCGATAATCGCCGTTATCTCTAATATTCATTTTTTAAAATTATTCTTCAACTTATTAAATAACATTTTCTTCTCTTTTTGTTTAGAAATACTATAAAAGATAATTAAAATGTAAGTCCTTCCAAAATAAAAATGTGTATAAAAGCAATATGGATATTTATATTTCGTCATATCTGAAACAATATGAAATTGTAAAAAACTTTTCAAATTTTATCACCTTATATTAGATAATCTTAGTTTTGAGAGTTGGCCAATAAATAGTAATAAATCTTCTTTATTCTACAAAATAAAGGATGCATTTATGAGTTTAAATATATTAAACTTAACAAAACATAAGTATCGCTATGATTTTGTATACTTCCGAGGTAACTTCGCTTCCTATATTGAATACTAAATCTTATAAATGCACTGTAATATTAACAGTAAATTCGTATGAATACATCTAGTATTTAAAAAAACAACGATAATCACTACAAATTCAAATTATAAATTTAATTTAATATTTAATTCAGATAATAACTCACTATAACAATTCGCCAATTCGGATAATTATTAAACGAGCCTAGCCGAAGCTCTCAAAAGTCCAAGTAAACAGCATTTAGCTGTGAAATATGGGGAAACAATATGATGTCCCTTTTCACGGTAAAGTTTAGCTCCTATATATGGCTGTATACACAGCAGTATCATACATAATTCAGCGAAGCCAGGTGACAAGTATCGCGGTACGGGCAGCGCAGTGAATTGATGCTTCCTTTTTTGATCCCCTATGAAACTCTTTTTGGACTGATTATTTTGGCTTTGTGCTTATCGAATTCGCCGCTAATCCCAGAACACGCCTGTAGCTCCGCGAGCAAATGTTTTAATTGACAGACGTGTCAATCAGTAATCCCATGATACGTTTATTTTCTTTACACATTGCTTGCAACTGATTCGCAAATATTTCTTCTGCGAATTAGTGCCAAAATTTAGATGGTAACAATGCAAATCCCATTTTGTTTGCCAAAAAAGTGCCAATAAAGGGTAAACCGCTTTATTTGTCTGAATTGACACAAAGTTATGTCACCGCGCGTTGTGTGTTTATTTTACCCTTATAAATTTCAAAAAATTTTCATCTAAAAAGAAACTTCTTAACACTAGCGAAACAACAAAGTTTCTCTCCCTTTCACGAAACTTTCCGACCAAATGCTTTTTGATGTAATGTTAGCACGGAAATCCGCGTCCTCGGCAAATTCTCGCTTACATGAACATCAACGTCTCCCACAAGCGTTTAAACAAAAACCACAGGATTGTAAGATGAAACGGAGATGCGGTTAGACCGACAAGCGGTGGGTAAGAAATAAGGGCGCAGGTAGGCCACACTCGAGAAATTTCCCGGATAAGCGCGTGTGCGGAGTCTGAAAAGTGCGTGGGCTGTTTACATCTGAGTGAAGAAAGAAGAGGTGAGGGTAAGTAAGGGCGCGAAAAAGGAGAAAGAGAGCAAAAGAGTTGGGAGAGTCGCGTGAAGACGTTGCCTCATTATAGCCTCGTGCGACGACTCTATTGTACACGCGATTTCTCTGCCACCTTATAACTGCTTAAACGGCTCGGCGCTTTAACTTTTCAGTCTGTCCAACACCCCGTGCTTTTTTCCCTGCCACCAGCGAGCTTAATGTGTCGCGCTGTATCAAAAGATCTTTCATAGTTTTCAGAGACTTGTTCATTTCGGTTATTAAATGACCATTTTAATTCACTTTTGTTTCGAAGAACAATGTTTTATCTTATAATTAGGTCTGCCTTTTTAAAGGAAATTTTCCGATCTACAGTTCATTAATTAATATAAGAAATCATTACTTGATAATTAGTATACTCGTAGTTTATTTCTCCTTATAGAGTATCCTTTTATATTGATCGTTATTTTCACGAGCGAACAAACAACTAAACATAAAACGAAACTCGCATGAATAAATTCAATAGATTTTTTAAGGTATTCATGATCTTTCAAAATACCTCAAGTAGGTATATGCTACATAAAAATACAGCGTCATGTACATAACCATGCTTTCCACTACATATAATATAAAAAAGCACGTTATGCTCTAAAAAGGGCCCTTCGTGTATATCAAAACCACGATAATGAACGATTCAAACAAACTATCAAAAGAGTTAGACTCGGAGCAAAAAATACGGTGAATGAGAAAAACGGAAAAAATAATACCATAAAAAATGGTAGATATAAAAAATAGAAAAAAAGAAAGAAATAAAAATCAAGTGAGAATGCAAACAGTGAATACATTTAGAGATTGTGTTAATATTTTCCTGAAAACATTTTTTTTATAATAAAGCTTCGAAGATAATTACATGAGTTTATAATCTATACTTGTGGATAGTATTTTGTGAAATTAATGTGAAATGATTGATACATTCTACTGACCTTCTCGTCATTATTAAATTGCAAATATATCTATATTTCTTATTTTCTACAGTTGACAAGAATTCTATGATTACTTTACTGAAATGTGACTGTTTATTTTGTGGATTTTGGAAGCGCCCAAATCGACTACATCTTGCATAACGTTACTTTCGCCCAATATTTTTGGTACACTATTTTAAAGAATTTTTCAACGAACGATTTATCCAATAAAAGCGTCGAAACTCCACAAAAATTTGCTATTCGAATAGTTGCAAAAAAAAAATAAAATTAAACCTCCTCCATTTAATACGATTTGGTAAATCTTATTTAAAAAAATAGATATCGTGAGAATTCCTCATAAAATACTCGACATATTTTCTACCTCGAAACTCGTTGAATCTGATTTAAAAATTTACAGAATTTCCTTCCCATCGAAAAGCTTCGCATAAAAAAAAGTAGCGCGTACGCCAGATTAAATCTAGTAGTAGTATAATGTTAGTTATATACAAGAATATAACTCATTTGCAAAAGCAAAGTACAAGAAACTTGTGAAATGTTAATTTTGTCATTCCTCGCAAGTAAAGCAAGCAAATGGCGCGGACCAACCAGACCATATTAAGAGAGGAGGAGAGTTCGAGGGTCTGTGATGGTCGTAGATAGAATAATAACAAATCCACTTAGAGCTCAAAATTCTTCGAGGCCTGTATAGAGTATATTTCGGATTTAAATTTCAAATGTAAATCCTGAAAAGAAGAGCTCAAGCTGTCCCCCGGAGCAGCCAGTGCGTCCCGGTAAGAAGGAAAACGGCGCCCGCAACGGAGCGAAAAAAAATCAAAGTGCCTGAAGAAATGTCTTTTCTTTTTTTTCTTACTTTGCCGGTGCTGGCGTAAAGGTGATTACGTCATCGCGAGGAAAGGGGGGCGTGAGAAGGTGGGTGGGCGGAGTCGGGCGGTCGGGTGGGGGGCTCATAAAGTAAAAATCGTTGAGTCTACGCGGCGCGGCTGCAAAGGAATCTCGCGAGCGCTTCCCCGGGCCCATGGGTGTACCCGCGCGCACCCATATATAGAGGCGGCTACGTGTGCACGAAGGCGCGAGAGGTTTTTACGGCTACCACTAAATCCTTTCTTTACGCCGTCACGCCGTCGACGACACGGGGGAGGGGTGGTGGGTGGGTGGTTGGGGGAGGGGCGGGATGGGGTAGGAGGGCGCGGGGAGGCCGAACCGCGGCGCATTCTGCTTCTTCATCTTTTAACGCCTCGCACGCCTGCGCCTCTCCCCCACACCCCGGCAGCGCACGCGCAACGTTTGTTCTGCCGGCGGCGCCGTGGCTTCTCACGCCCCGCTGCACTTTGCGGGGGAAGCAGATCCCGCGCGAACGGGCCGCTGACGCCTGCCGTGAAGTTTCGCGGGGGTAACGGCTTTCTTGCTTTTTACACGACTCGAGTTCATTCTATGAATTCGCTATGAGAGCCCGCAACTCTTTCTATGATCTTCGGAGAACAGGTCTGATTTTTTTGTCGTAATAGTTCGGAGTGAAACGTTGTAGTACTTAAGGGTCAATTCCCGTTTCCGGTCAACACCCAAAACTACACAGTTAGCCCACTGGCGTTGGAAATCAATGAATCCAACGCAGCCGCCAATTTCAGTAATTTAATGTATTATGTACGCAAAGCGAATTTAATTTCGGTCCATGAGTACCGCAGTCGTTATTAATTTACGTACTGGATCTCATTGAAATGTATGATTCTGTAAATAATACCATTATAAAATCTCTTCGGTATTATCTTGAAATCTGAGCGGCTCAGGCACTTCAATGGCATAATTAGGCCGACTTTTTAATTCAGTTAGGCGGCCCACCGCGGAAGTTACAGAAACTTATAATCTTAGAATTCGAAATTGCTTAAAGTCACAAGTTGGAGGCAATTGGAAGATCGCATTTGGTACAATCTCAAAAGCGAAGAACACATGGCAAAAGTTAATAGAATGGCATTCCGCGTTTAATTAAGGAGCCGCGAGGAGGCTTGGGGGCTTGGAAGCAAGGGGGCGCGGCTCCTCACCTGCCCCGGCACTTTCATGGGGAAATACCCGATGTGAATTATACACGATTCGATCTCGCGCGGCATTAGAGCGCTCCTCGGCCAGAATAAATTTACACTTTGTTCCAGGGCAGGGTAAGAAATCTCCCCGCTTATACGGGACCGCATTCCTGGCCGAGGGTATCGCTCGGCAGGCAAGGGGCCCGAAAAAGAAGACGGGGGGCGTGGGCGGGCGCAACAAAGGAGGTCGCGGCTGTAATTGAAAAGGTTAACGAGCACGCGAGGCGCGGCATTACTCCTCCTCTCGCGCGCTCGCAACTTAGGGAAAACAAGCACCGCGCGCGCGCGCGCCCGGCTTAAAGGGAACTTATGAATAATGCATGGGCGGACAAACGCTCCAAGTTCAAGAAACTCAGGGGCTCCTCCTCCGCAGCGCGGCGTCTCTCCCTTCGGACACGCGTGTTCCGGGCCCCGTTACACCGGCGAACGTGCGTTACTGAAAACAAGGCTATACGCGATCCTCGCCTCCCGAATAATTGGAGGGGGGGCGCCGGAGGTGCAGTGCAAGGGGCTCGCAAGCGTGGCTCTGTAACGCGACGGGGAAGCCGGGTGGCCAGGAATACACAGCTCTGGAGCCCGCCGGAGTCTGCAGGCGAGAGCTGCCTCGTTAAGAAAAAGCCTGTACGGCGCTTTATACTTATTTTAAATGCCGACTTCATTCTATGCCATTAACCGTTGCCTGTATAAAAATCCCCGTTCGCTTGCAACAACTTTATTATGACTTTCCAGTTTCAAGCTATCATTAAATGTATTTGCTTTTAGCATTCCCCTTGAAGCATTAAGCGTCAATACTTTGAAGAATTTAATGCAATTGATGCGCATAATAAGCATACTTAATCAATGTACGAGTAAGGTACGATAAAATGAGAGAAATAGTACCATTAAAAGAGAATTAAACAATTATATCCAAGAGAAAAAATACTACTTTACCCAATTAAAATTCTTTTAGTTATAATTGTGCAGCTATAGAACGCAAATAAGATAGGTGTTTAGATTTCTCACTGCGTTGGCATAGAAGCTTGTGTGTACGCTATATACAGGCATACGGCAATCACAGAGAACTCGCTGGGGTCACATTTTCCTCTCGGATGAATTTAAGAGAGACGCGGTACAGAAAGTAAAGAAATATTTTGTGGGCCGTGGCTACAGGCATTTTTCAACAAGAAATTGATGATTTACTGTTTACCTATTACGAAATTACGTAGAAATCATTAACTTGTAAAATAATATTAAAAATTACCTTAAAAAAAGAAATTTATGGTTATTAAAGCTTTTATAATTATTTTTAAATAAAATTAATTTATATTATCTATTTATAATTGGTTTGTAATGATTTTAAATTAAATGTAAGACTCGTCCTACATTTGCACGCACGAGAATTAACACTGTTTTAATTAATCCATTCTTTTTTGCAGCACATAAAGTATGTAATAAGTCACAATTTTTTTAAAATTATTTTCGGCTAGAAAAGATAAATTGAATTTTCACTGCAAGCGCTTTGCATTATACCTATTTATATGAGTTATCGAGTGTACATTACTAGAGGAAACGTTACTCTTTTTTTCTAGCAAAAATTTTAACTGAATTGATATTGTTTTTATAATTAAAATTGCACCACAAAGTTAAGTTGTGTTTAAAGTTTAATTTACATCTTATTATTTTGTTTATGCAGTTTTTGTAGAGTTTATTTTACCCAGAATTATCAAATTATTTAGTGGCGGGGAACAAAAATACCTTATATAATTGTAAAAGTTTCAGATAGCATAGAAATTTAATTATCAAGTGAGGCACTTTTTGCTCATTCATGCAATATTCAGGAGAAGGTAATACCTAAAACTTCTTACAAATAATCTAGTTTGACCAAAGTTTACTTATACTACTTAAGGTCCATTTGGGTTAGTTACGCATTAAAAATCAACAATTTAATGCTCGCTTATCACGGGATTAGCATCCCATTAGAATGAATCCTGATTATAGAGGAAAAGGCAAAGAAAATCGGTGTTATTAACACCGAAGCGGAGGTAAAAGACAGATTGCACAATCACTCGACGATCGGGGAAAACTGCAAGCTCGAAGAACCGCAACGTCACTTTGGCCGCGGGCCTCGAAATTACGGTCAGAGCAATAGGTTAGCCGGGGCGACCGCGGCGACCGAGGTAACCGCTTCTCGGAAGGCGACTAATAAGTTAGGAAAGCGGGCGCCGGCGCTCGAGCGGCACACTCGCGGGCCGGAAGGGCGCGAGCAATAGAGCGGCGAGACCGCAACGAGTCGCCCGCGCGGCCCGTCATTACCCCCCGCGGCAGCCGCGCCAACAGAAGGGCCGGCGATCGATCATCGCCGCGGACGGCGCTACCCGGCGCAAAAGCCACCCGCGGCGGCCCCCCTCGAATATCGAGTGGCCTCTCGGCCCTCCCTGAATCGCCTTAGCCGCACGGGGGGCCAAGGGCCCAGTCGGCTCGTTTCTACGCTACCGAGCCGTGCGCGAGCCCAAGAGATTTGATTCGGCGGGCCGGTCGGTATATCCGAGCCGCGGCCGGGGGCCGCCGTTAACGACCCATTTATCGAGATTAGAGCGGGCCGCGCGGGCGTTCATTCGCCGGCAGTAAAATAAGGGGCCGTGAAATGCGCGACTGCCGAGCCATCTCTTACGCGGCCGGCTCCACTTTATGAATGTATAGCTGGGCGTTAAATCTGCCCTCGTAAAACGGTCCGCGCGCTTAGCTGTGATGTTTTATGTATTGACGCGGTTTTACCGCTTCCACTTTATTGGACCTCCGCGGCCACGGAGTCGATCGCGGGATAATTACGACGGCCCCGGGGCGGCCGCGTGTACGTGTGGAAGACAAGCGCGCCACGGTCCGACACTCGGGTAATCGCGGCGCTTTTCCGGGCGGCCGGCCCGCCATTTAAATAAATATCCGACCGGCCGCGAGGCTCGCGCAGTCGGCAAAGCCGCGCACTGCTCGCCGGGCGGAGCTATATAACGGCCGGGGGCGCACGTAACCGGATCCAATCTAGCCGGCGGATCAGGCCGGCCCATCGCTCGAATTAATAAACGCGCGGCGAATCTCCTGTTTTCAATCGGGCCCGGGGGCTCCTAAGCATCTGCTCGGCGGGCCGCCGAGGCCAACGATAAGTCGCGGCCCCGCCCGTAATGCATTCCCCACCCCCCCTCCTCCCCCAGGCCGGCGCTAAATCGGGTCCCCGAATAGAAATCTTAAAGGATCGGCTTACCGATATCAGGGTGGGGAGGGGCCGCGCCCGGCACTAGGCTAATCCCGCCCAACACTAGCGAGCGGCCCGTGGATCCGCCCGCGTCTTATACACACGTACGGGCGCGTAACCGCAGTCGAAATGCGCGCTTCCCTCCGATCCGCCATCCCCCTCGGCCCCGGGTTCCCCGGCTGGGCGGAGATACGTTTTGCGCCAGCGCTTTCTTGGATTTGTATCTCCGCGTGCTCACGGTTATCGACGACCTCCTTCCCCGCGCCTCCGTCGCCCCCACAGCTTTCGATTCTCCTCGAGACGATACGAGAGGCGATGTATACTCAATGCGCTTCTTTTTATCCGCCGCAAGTCGCATCGTTGACTATCGATTCCCACCAGATGGCTTTTAACCAAACAAATTGGGGCGGCCCTTCGACGCGGGCTAAATATTCACCTCGCGGCTTCGATCGCAATTACCGGTCTACGCCCTAACGACTGCGTTAAGCAGTTTTTTCTTTATTTCAATTTTAAGCTTATAATATTCATTGGCTTTTGCTCTTTCGTCTCATTTCTTTTTTAGCGATAATCTATGCGATCATTATGCATAATTAAACCGTAAACTTATAATAGATACATTATTTTCGACTAATCACTGATAATGAATATTTAAATGGCATCCGATTACGAAACAGATGCATGCGTATATTTGATGAATTTTTTCCAAGCTAAGTATAATCATACGTTAAAGCAAGATAGAACTACTATTGTAAACATACTGACTTTACAGTATCGTCTTTTCACGGACAGTAGGAAAGGCATGGGGGAATCAAGTCCGTTACAACTTCAATCTTGCTTATGAGCAAAGATTTAGATTTGAAAATATGCTTAACTTTTTATTTGTTTTTATTTATTATTTATGAAAATAAATAACAATCCTTTTCAGGAATATTTATATATCAACTAAATCATTATATCATAAGGTGCATTTTATTAATTAACAGCCTCAGTAATGTAAAGTGTGCTAATTAAAAGTTATAAAGTAGGCTGAAATATAAATTAAATAACTCATTATTGGTCAAATAAAATATTTGTTTTTTATTAAAATTATTCACGTACGAGTAAATAATAAGAGCCATACTGTAATTAAATATTATAGATATATTAAAATTTAATGAATATGCTAATTGTGCACATTATACAAATAATTCAGCCTCGAACATAAAAAGCAAGTTCGAAGATTTCCAAACAGTAATTTTAACTTTCAGAGTTTCATTCCTTGGCTTGGATTCCTAATCTATCACGCGGAATTTCCTAGTTATTTTGTCGAAATGAGTACAAAATGGGTCAATAATGAGTAATCCCCACTCACTGGGATGCTCCAGAACACGACCGATAATACTTATTATTATAGACGATATCCCGGGGCCATTAGATAGAGCACTCGAAATGCGCGAGTAAACCGTATCACGGGCAATTTATTTCGCTCCCCCGGTAGCTCGGCCGTTCCATTTGTCCCGCGCTCTCCGGCCCCGTATCCAATTACAGCGGCAGGTGTAGAAACGCGCGCGGCGCGGCTCGCCCCCAATCCTTCGTCTCGTGCGCCTCGCCGCGCCCGATATCGAAATTGGTTATAAGCCGTGTATCGGCGGCCGACGCTCGGGCCCGATTGCCTCTAATCGCGCCTTACATTCAATTACGCGACCCCGGCTTTAAAGTTACACAGTGGCTCGGCCCGCGAGGCCGCCGGCAGGACTTTGTGCGCCGGTGTGTGTCGAGGGTCGGGGGGCCGGCAAGCTAAACGTCTCCCCTGACGCGATCGCCTCCAGTGCCAGCTTGGCCCGGCCAACTTGAGCTATGCAGAACGGGCTTAATACCATATATTTGAGTCTTATTCAAATTAGTGGGTGCTCCGGCGATATTTTTTCCCGCTGCGAGGGCGCGCTTCGAAAAAAGGCGCTGACAGCTGGCGTCTTCTACATGCTCTGCGTTTCCAACCGTTTCGCTGTTTGTTATTATATAAAGAGGTCTTGACCTAAATTTCACTAGCCCTTACTCTTCTCAGCAAGAAATGCAAATTGTTTTTAAGGTAGAAACTGGTTATTATGTTTTTAATAGTGAGAAAACTTGTAATAGCAGCGAGTATGCAGTTATTAGTTGGCCATTTTTGGATCCCTTATCCAACGCTGGCGTGGGAATTATTTCTTTATTGTATATTTTTAAGACATTTTTCAACTGGTTATCAAAAAGAAAAAATCTATATAAATTAAAGTAAGGGTACTTAACTTTAACGAATAAGATCATGTTTCATGATCAAAATTTCAATATTTTTTACATTATTCTAAACAATTCATCGATACGATACATTAATGATACATTACTATTACAAATAGGATTAACATTTTTCCGCATAAATGAATTCTTTTAAACTTTTGTGTTCTTCTGGTTTAATATACTATTGCAAAAGTAATTCTAATATTGTATTTTCAGATTTTTAGAGATCAATTTTTTGTACAGTCTTTTCACGAATATTTACATCAACGATACAAAATAAAGTTTATACACGAATAATTAGTTTGTTAAAATAGCAATGAATTTGTTGAGTTTATAATTTAGGTTTAATGGACATCTAACTATATTAATGTTATTGCCTTAATAAATGGCACCCAATTGCAATAAAGATGTATATGTATATTTAAAGAGCATGCAGGATCAGAATAAACTGAAATGTTAGAGTGATATTATGAATGTAGATGCAGTTAATTATAGACCGTTAAGAAAATAATTTGTTTTATAATTTATTAAAAAAAATCATCAAAGCTATTAGAATAAGGAACTAACGTCTAAAGTGCAGTTCTTACAAAAATTATACATACTGTGCAAGCAACTTTGACAGGTACAACTCACATTACTTGATGTACGTTTCTAAACTCTGACAAAAGTACTCATCAATGTAGGCATTAACTATAAGATGGAATTTAAATTGATCAATTTATAAAAGTCATATTACCGAGCTTAAATAAATTAAAAGTTTCTTTAGACCACGGCGGCTAAGTAACTTGCTCCACTTTTCCTTAATCATAGCGTTGATCATCGGTTTTCGTAACTACTGCTACTTTATTTATGTTTTGTAACTTTGCTCTGCATTAATAAGAGATCGCATAGAAAAATTATAATAATATAAATATAAGTGCGTTATACGTATAATAATATGTAGAGATTTACGTGGAAATAGATCGTAAATAAGAAACACATCAGTCAGCGTGCAATTAGCTCGAACGAAAAGAGGAGAAGCATAGACAGGGTTGCCAGGTATTCATTAGGCGTCCGAAAAAAGTCGCAATAGAAAGGAGCTCTCGCGCAGCGGAATAAATAAAATCTGGCGGAGCCAGCGAGGCGAGAGGTCTATCCCCTAACCCTCAGCCAATCTCACTCGGCCGCAAAGCCGCGTATAAGGCCGCCATTGGGGATCTAAAAAAGGCCAAGTTGACAGCCAAGCCCTCGAAGAAAAAGCAAATCAAGGAGCGCGCGATACGCGGCGGGGATTAATCCATTGTTCGGAGTGCGGGGACGAGTCGTTGCTCATCCCGAGGACCGACGTCCGCACTCCACCCCTAGGGCAGCCGCGCATCGGGCAACAAGTCCATAGGGCGCCGTGCGCCGAGGATATTCGTTTAGCCGCGCCGTCCTTCGGCCGCGAAGCACGTAAAAATGAGGCCGGCTGGGCTGCGGCGCGCCGGGCGAGACGAGTTAATTTTTCAAGCGGCGACGGCCCTTGGCCGCTTTTGCGGGCGGGGCGAGCGCCCGGGCCTTTCCCGCAGAAAACGCTCCTCGCCCGCGTGAAAAGGCGAGTTTAGAGGGCGGAATAAAGGGCTCGGGGCCGATCCGGCCAGCCCGCGGGGGGAAACAACCTGGCGGCCTCCCGCGACCAGCCCGCGGGAAAAGCGGGGGAGGAGCCCCGAGGTACGCGCGCGCGCCCGTCTCTCCGAGCCGTGCAAGTCGGGCGGATGGAAAGGCCGCATTGAAAACCTCGGCGGACAGGAGTGCAGGGGAGGTGGGGGAATTGCGCGCGAGGGACAACAATGGCCCCCTCCCGCCGAGGACGCCCCGGTCAAAAACATTTACGCGCGTAATGCGAGCCCCGGGGCGAGGAGGGCGCCCGGGGCGCGCCGAGTAAGCAGACCCGCGCCCCGCCCCCGCCGGATCGCTCGCCCCGCCGGCGCCCCATTCGTACCTCGCCGGCCCTTTCTCCCCCGGGCGCCTCTTCATTTTTGCTTAGCCGGCCGATCGCCGGCCGTGTTTACGCCGGCCAAGGGGTCGCAGATAAGGAAGTAATGACGCCCCGCCCGGGGCCGCCCGCGCGGCGTGTACACGCCCATCCGCCGCCGGTGATGGATCGTCGCCCGCTCGCCCGCCAACTTTTCCCGGGCATCTCCTGCGACCCCGGCGAAAAAGCCGCTGTGCCGGGCCCTCCGGTCGATAATCCAGGATCGAAGATCACCCGGATCCCCGAGTTTCAATTAGGCTTCCTCCCCCGCGCACTAATCAAATCGGAACATTTCGAATTGGCGTGTTTTATCGGCCCCGCGGACAGTCCGCTTGGGAACTCCCCTCGGCGGCCGACGGGGTAGATGTGCGCGACCGCCGACTGGGTTTCATCCCGCGCCGATAGCCCCGTCCTGTGTTGGCCCCCTGTAAATATAGGAGAGGCGACCGCGCGGGGGGCCGCCACGGGCCAAAGTGGACGATCATAGCGCGTCCGGCTTATTGAGAGGCTCGCGGTCGGCTTGAGGAGAGCCTCGCGGTCGCCCCGAGCGCGGCCCCAGGCCCCATTTTTAACCCGGCCGACCGTACCGAGTGGCCATCGTTCCCCCGGTCAAATTACCGCCTCCGGCTTACGTGCGCTCAGTGGGACACTGCGTTTCATAAACCGCTGCCTTTTTTCTATGCCGGGCGGATTGATTGTCTCGTCTGACGCTGATCAAAGGGGACGCTTCACTTTAAAACGCGTCGCCGCGTCGCGCCTGCACACGAGTTCCCGCGGTGGCAACATGCACACGGCTTATTGTATATTCATAACACTTCTCCTATACCAGTGTTTACTACATAAACTTCATTTTGCCCTGATCAGCTATTCAAAAAGTAATGCAGCAGTTTCAATTTTAGATGGAAATTGAAAAATTTATACATGAATAGGCTGCCGCCTCGTATACATCCCAAACCTTTGATATAAATACCGAATAAATAATTGACTATTCAACGCTCGGTACAGCAAAACTGGTGCGTTATAAAAACTCTTTAAGTAAGTTTGGCACGATCCAACAGAAAATCAGCAAATGAAATTAAGAACGAAACTTGTTACAAAGCCGGCTTCCAATATAGAAAAGCGTTTTTCAGTTTAATTAAAATTGCCGTGGACCAAGTAACGTTCATTACGGCTCTAATAAGTCATAGAAGTTTAAAAAAACAGGAAGGAGCACTGCTTCATCGATCGAGCTATAGAGTTTCATTATGAAGAGGGCGTTAATTTATAACCTTAATAGAGAAAGGGCCAATGGCACGGCAGGTTTTCGTGACGCCGCGCCGGCAGGAGCGCTCGGCAATCGAGCTTTTTCAATTCGCCGCCGCCCACTATTTATTACTGCATATACACTCCGCGGCGTAACGAGGCGGGTATGCAGCCAGGGCGAAAGAAGCCGTGGCAAACGAGGCACACGCCGAGACCTGTGCCCGTCCGCGGCCCCGGGCCCGGGCTCCCCGGATATAATAACTGCACGGCCAGAAGGAGAACGTGCTTTAGGGGCGGCGCCTTAAATAATTGTGCGCTTCATTAAAAGGTGTACACAGAATTACCAGGCCTCCTTATCAGGCCGCGGGGGCGTTTAAGGGCCGTCGCCGCGGCCGGAAATCAATTTGCCGGCCGCGCCCCGGGCACGTTCGGCAAAGAGTTTAGATCGCCCGGTGCATAATGAATGGACACGGGACGGGGGATAAGAGGCTGCGGCCCGCGGGGCTTCGATTCGCCGGCAGAGGTCGCGCCAGGGGGGGCCGGCTAATTAATAGCTCGGTTATTAAAACTCGTTACTTTCCTCGTTATGAGGCCGCCGCCGGCCGGCTCTCCACCGGCCCCCAAGCATTTCCGCCGCTTTCCTCGGCCTTCTTTCGCGCCCAAGAGCACCGGAAGAATTAAGACGCCCTCGCCGCGCGCCTCTTCCCTTCTTACGTGAGTTATCATTATTTGATCCGGGCCCCCCGCGTACGCGTGTTATAACTTTCGCCCCGGGCATGAATTATTGAAATTCATTAGCCCGCCGTTTAAAGCTCCATCGGCCGGCAAATCCCCCGAGCGCCCTTGAGAGGGACCCGCGCTTATCGAAACACCCAGAGAAAGACAAATTTTATCCGTCTAATTATTCCGGCAAATTTTGACTTAATAAGCCGGAACTAATTCTGTTTGCTGGAATGGACGTTCGATCGCTTATATAGGGGACTTTGCTGTGCGTTTAATGATAATTACGTTTCCATTGATTACTGCGCTCTCGAGAAAGACTCGTACTCGTTAGGTGTCGCCCCGTGTCTTTAAAGACGCGTACCAGACGCAAATAAGGAGTCGCCTATTGCAACTGTGAGAGAACAGCTTTATATTTCAAAATGAATTGAAGCTCCGGCTACCAACCATTTGCAAAGGCTAATTGCCTTGACTAAACTCTACGGTACAACGTGCATTTCTTGTCCAAAGAAATGCTTTTTCTTTTGGTGCAGATTACTTTAAACTTTTAATCTTTTAGTAACTTACAGTTCTCAACGGACTCGGTGCCTGTAGCAAAACTTGACTTACCTAAAACAAAACAAGAAGACAAATGAACAACACATACAAAAAATGCACACATAATAAATATACTTAATCTAATATAAGAGCATGATAACATCAAATACAGTCATTATGTTGATAATTTTATCGAAAATATCGTAGTCTAGCAAATTTTTAATTGCCCTAGCTTTAAAGACTGTTACTCAAAGTCTTGAGCCAAATGAAACTCCACCAACTTAATCACATAGTAAACTGCAGAAGAAAGATTGGTGTTTCTCCAACTTACGTGTAAATAATGTTACTGAAACGCCACCAAACAGACTCTAATAGTTCATTGTTTGACAGAAGGGACAAGTTCTTATCTTAGCTATCCCTTATTTTCATGGCCTCAATAAACAAGTTGAATGTCTTTCCGTTAAAGCTTCGAAGGCTGTATATTCTCTCGGTTTGATTAAACACTAACGTACGAGGGCCTCGGTTCGATAGCTTCTCTAGACCAATGTATGCACGTGAGACTACTAATAAGCATTAGGATGTCCAGAGTTGAACATATGGTTGAACAGGTGGAGTTCCATTTGGCATTCTAGGCAGCTAACGAGCTGACCAAGTTGCCGCAATTAAAGCGGAACAATACTCTTTCAGTGGCGTGCAGCGGCCGAGTCTTCCTAGGCGGCCGACGAGATTGCGAATTAAACGGGGGCATCCCGCGTCGTTAGCGGGCCGCGATTAAAACGCCCGCGCGCGATAATCCGCCCTTAAAGAGGGACGGGGGCGTGGCCGGAAAAGCGCAACTCATCGCTAGGGGGCAATGAATTTCCCACGGGCGCCCCGGGATGACGATTAAAAATTACACGCGTGAATTTATTTGCGTCCTGCTCGATTAGGGCCGTTCATTTGTCCGCGGGGAAATATGGCCGGGGCCCGCGCGCCCGGCGAAAAAGCCCGGCGCGATTAAATTGACCGAGGAAAGCCGCGCCTCGTGTGTCCTTTTAATGACGCAATTGCGACAATGCGTTTTTTTTTCAGTTACTAACGGCAGTTTTATTGCCGGCAATCAACAGGTCCACGGTGCCCGGGCATCAGCTGTCACGAATTAAATTCCATGATAGGTCGTCCTTCGGATAGCTCGCGGTTGAAACCACGAGGAGGAGGAGGAGGAAGTCGGGGCTCGGGATTCGCTCCAACTACGTTGCCGGGGGGAGTCGCCAGGAGCTCCAACGGCTCTCTTTGAGTACGGGGCCACCAGAGAGTATCCTGTGGGCCAGGAGGGCGGGGGAGCGCAGAGCGACAGATTCCGCCGCGGCGGTCGATCGTTATTTTCGAGGGTGTAATTGACGAGGTCTCGTGGTTGGGGCGAGGCGGCCAAGCGGTCAAGCGCCGTCTAATCACATTACTACGTTTCGGGAGAGTATATAATAGGATCGAGGGCGCGCACCTCGGCATCCCACGCATCGGCGAGGGCGCCGGCCCCTTGCCTTGGAATCCCGGCGCAGCCTCCCCCCCGCTCCACCCTCCCTTCCTCGCCTTTAAACGACCGGGCGATGGAGATTCCGAGGCGTCCGAGTGCCGTGATCTAATAAAGAGACTATAGGGCGCGGGGCTATCGGTCGAGCAGAGCCGATCGACGGCCAAGATCTATAGATTTAGCAGAGCGACCGACCATAACCTCCAGGAGCTTAGCCGGCGCACGGGGCCATCGGTGGACCGACTACTATTCGACGTCCGCGGCCGGGGATCCAGCACAGGCGCATGTCTACAATGCCGGCGCTATAAAGCCGGGGGGTGTGTGCCCCGACCCCCCGGTTTCCCCCCCGATCGGTCAGCCTGTGTGCCGTCTTCTGGCCGTGCATTCGGGAGCGGCGGATGCGCACCTTGCGCCGGCCCGCCCCCTTCCCCCGGCCCTCATCCATATTCCGTCGTGTGTGCGCGCGCTCGCGGCTCCGGGCGTCCGCACTGTTTGACCGCCCGGGGAAAAGCCAACAGCTCCATTACAGGGGCCGCCTAATGTCCCGGCCTCCCCCCGCACGGAGCCCGGACGCTTCTATTTGCCGCGTCTTCCGCGCCCGCCTTGTTGCGCCCGCTCGTCGGCCGCGTACTTGGGGGGAGGGGCGAAGTGGCGCGCGGATCATCCGCCGCCCCGAGGGGCCTGTCGCGCGCGCTCCCGATTAACATGCAGAGCGTTCAAGGGGACGGCGCCCGCAAGCGATCGGCGCCGCGGCAACTGCATTATTCACCAATTAGAGCCGCCGGGGGAGGTCGTCGAGGGCGAGAGCCCTGTCCCAAGGCCGGCCGAGGGGCCGCGCACGGTGAACGAGCCCGGCGAATGCCCCGGCTTCCGTCTTCCCGCCTCGAGGGCCGGGGCTCTCCGGATATTTCTCAAGCTTACCAGCTTTCTATTTTTGGATTTTTTGCTGCAGGCCGCTCGCTCCTGCAGCGCCCGGAGACGTGCCCCAAACTTCTGCCTCGCAATCAAGATGTATGCGCTCGATTTTTGTCCCGGGACAAATACCTATTTTTTACCCTGCTTACCTCGACTTTGTTTCAACGGGGACTTTTTTCTTTATTTCAACTGAGAAGTCTTACAAAGATTTATTTGTTAACATATGGTTCGCACGTCTTGCATACTTTTTTACAATAATATGCTTAAACTATACTTCTTGGAAAAACTATTAGTTCGCATATTACGATATTCGGCACGTTAATTGAAAGCATTCAATATTCATAGATAGCGGAATATTTTGCTTAAATTTTTCTGTAGAAGAGAGTTTTAAGAAAGAAAAGAGAAATTCTTTAATCATCGAACGTCTCGCATTGCCAGATGACGTGATTTAAGTCTCGTTCTCCTTTATTGCATTTGCAAGTGGGACTTGGTTTAATTCCAACTTTACTACTTTTGCATTTTTCATCCACGGTATGGAATTTGGATTCCTAATATAATGTAAAATACTTATACTCTTTAGATAAACCATGTTTTTCTATAATTTTATCGTTTTCTGTTTTTCCTGATACTTTACAGTTAAAATAAATATCTGTAAAAGAAAGAGAATAATTATCTATTTCCTTCTTAATTACTCTCAACGGAGACATTAAACGATGCTAAAATACTGCAATATTTCGAATGGCAGTTAATGAGTTGCTTTTTACAAACATCGCAAATAGGAGATAATGAAAGGGACTGCACAGGATCAAATTTAATTGGATTGCGACAAAGGATTCGGGGAAATTAATTGACGTTGCTTACGGAATGATGTTGCACCTGGAAGAGCGCGCGCGAGCTCAGAAATCACGACAATGACCAAGAAAGGTCTTGACCCAGATCGTACCGCACCCTCTGTCCCTTAATGATTACGCAAAATCACGAGCGGAGAGGAAATTTAGTTAGTTCACCGGGGTACACCGAGCACCAGCCAACGAAAGTTACCCTCCGTCGCGTTACCCCCGAGATTTCCATTGCAAAGTAAGTTATTTTCCATGCACTTCACTTCAACTTCGATGACTAATCAATTTCTAATCACAAAGTTTTAATCGAAAACCTCTGGCGCAATAGATGAATCTTGAGATTGTATCGCCTGTACTAAGTATTGTAAACACTCCATCGCTTACACTAAGAAATAGTCAATATTGAACATTGTAATGCATTTAATCATGAGACTTAAGCGAACATCTATATATATAGTAAAAACAAGCGTAAAGTTTGGGAAGAGAATTATCAAGTTATGAAAAAAATATTGAATCTTGATAAGAGTTTTGCCAAATAACTTCTTGATTTAATTTATTTATTCAATTGACCAAAGATTTAACTTATACATAGAATCATTGATTCTTTAATACAGCTACGTGAACATATTTTCCAAATTATACATTTTTAATGGCAATTTGATTCAATCGGAAGTTATCCTTTCTTGAATTCTAAATAAGATTATTCTACAGCCTCATAAAAAGATGAATAGGCTAGGGAATAATAGACTATCCACCGACAAAATCTACCTTCGAGCTCCTTTAAACTTTTACGTTAATTCGCTACAAAGCCGAAAGATCGTCTGTATCCTAGCCTAAAATTCTAGCTACCTCACTATTTCTCTATTTTTCGTGCTCTTTTTCTTTCTCTTTTTCATTTATTCTTTTTCTTTCCTTCCTTCGTGCGATCTTTCTTTCGCGTGGAAGCAAGCAAACGGCGTCATTAATAAAATAACGCGAGAAAACGCGGGCTGATGTCTCGGTAGCCCGCAGCCAACCGAGAGGCGAAGGACTTGCCGCTCGCCAACCGCAAGAAATAAAAGTTGCCCGAGGAAGGCAGAAAGACGCGATGAAAAGCGCGCACATCGTCAAGGCGCAGCCAAAGTAAATGCGACTCCGGCTTTAGTAATCCCGACTCGCCCCTTTTTTTAAGTAGAATCGGCTGTTTAAAGGGCCAACGATAATTTAATGGGCGCGCGTTGCGGAAAATTGGTCGCCCCGGGGCGACCCAGATTGGGGTGGAGGCTTCATAAGAAGCTGATCTCCGCGATGGTCTCGGTCGATACGGCAGGCGAGTGGAATAACTCGCATTAGCGACCACTCGGCCGGCACCGAGAATCACGCGGCCCCACGCGTATCTCGGCCCTGAGATCACCGGCGCGGCGGCGCGGCGCCCGATTGCGGAGGGACGACCGCGCAACGACTCTCGGCCGCCTCTGCCCGGGCAGGGCGGCGCCCCGTCATTGCGCCCCGCCTAACCCCCTCGGAGCGATTGCGCGCTGACTCGCGAGTCGCCCAATGCTCGGATTAGCTAGGCGTCATAAATCGCCGAACGCAGCACGTTCCCGAGGAATGGAACGGGAGATGCTAAAAAATGCAAGCGAGCTACAATCTTTCAGGCACTGCATCGATTTGGTTATTTTCGGTCACGAACCGTAGGGGCAAAATGAAACTGTTATCGCAAGTCATCCGTATACAGTTACTTCGGTTATTCCTATCAATGAGAAACCGAATAAAAACAGGATAAAACAGAACAAAACAATTTAACATGAAATCTTTAGAATTCAGAGCAATGCATACTAGCAACGAGTTATTGAAAAAGTTTGGGTGACCAAATATTGCTTCGAACTACTAATCAATCCTTCCAGCAGTAACAACAGTTTAATTTAATTTTTAAAATATCTCTGATAAAAATTTCGTTATAATCAATATCTGCAGAAAAGTCATTTATAATTATAAACTCGTTTGTAGTTATTGTTAAAAAAGTAGACATTAGCTATGATTCATATACTCAATATTTTTAGACTATTGAATAAACAACTGAATATCTATATACCAACGGATGTGGTTGAATACTGTTAAATACGGTATTTTATGTTTTATTCAGGATATTTTGTAGAGTGCAAAGAATATTTAGCAATTATCAACTTTAATATGTATTATTTTTGAAAAAATTTAAAGCAAACTAATATTCTGTAATATTTGATACAAGTTTTTACCTGTAACTTTCTTTTCTTATCTATTACTCAAACAAAATGATATAACTTTTTTATGCTTGCCTTTACTGGATTATTTTCAAAGTTCTAAAAAAATTGAGATAAACATTACACTATCTTAAAAATAATTCGGGTTTCTAGACGAGATGTATTTCTTCTTTTATTAATTGTGACTGTACCATATGAATCTACTCTGCGCAAGTTATCCTAACCTTTGCGAGGGCAAAAATTCAAACAATAAATCGAGCTCTTGTGCGGTTTCAGTCTCCACCTCTCTCCCTGTCCCTCGCGGTTGCCCTCAAAAAACGCAATTTTCGACGTTGGGAAAGGAAATAAAAGGGGGCGCACGGGAAAGGGCAAATAAAGAAAGGGGACCGCCGGTGGAAAAAGCGCGACTGTAAAACGCGGCCGAGAGGGGAAAACAAGATTCATAATAAATGTCGATATACGGCGGGGAGAGGCGAAGTGCCGGCGCCGCGACAATAGCGCGCGAGGCCCGGGAAAAAGGAACTGCCGCATAAAGGGAAAATACGAGGCGGACCTAGCGCGCCTGGAAAAATTTTCAGCCGCCTCCTTATTTAATTAGCCCGGAGCGCGCCTCGACTTTCGTTTATTACGAGGCGGTGCTAAAACGTTCCGCTGGCCAGTCGGAACAGCTGCAGGACGCAAGCTTTTCGTCCGACACTCGATGGAAAAGGCCACCTTTACCGATCGCTCGCCCCGGTTACTTTCTCACTTTGTGTCGCAGCACCGCATGCCGGAAGAAAGCGACTCGTTGGTCGCAACTTGTCCAACAACTCGCTCGACCTCGAGCTCGTTTGTCCGGCGTTTCTGCGAATACACCAAGCAACGTTTTTCAGATACATTTCAGAGTTATCTTACACCACATTATTTACCACACAAGTTTTTTGTATGCTTTCCTGTTCATTATTTACTCTCTTTTATTTACAGATTATCGAATGAACGTCTTGCACAATTCGTGAGCTCCGGTAGAAAATAAAGCCTTTTTAAAAGTATAACTAAACTTCAGCTTTATTCAATAAGTTAATTTTTAATAAGAGAATGCCAAGAAGAGAAATGCACTGTAATATGTAAAATAAAACTAATCCTGCATTATATCTACCTCGATCTACGTAAGTTTAAAATAATTATGAAATTAAATATCTTAAACTCGATACAGTATACTATTATATTTCTTATTATATTTATTAAAAATAATGTATTAACGTTATCGACATAATATACATAAATAAATCTAATATAAATATGACTCAATTTTTTAATTTAATTTGGCATTGTTATGTAGCGCTGTGAATACTCTACAACGGTACTACAACCACATAATTTACACTGTTTTTTAATACACGACTTATAAGCACATCCTTAATAAATTTAGCTTTAAATATAATTAAATTTAAAACTACATCATATTTAGGGTAATGATCGAGTAAAAGTCTTTCAAAATAGATAATTATGACTAAGTATTATAAAATTAGTTAAGAGAAGCTTACTGTTTCTCCTAGGGCTTTAAAATAAGTAATGCTAATAAAAAGGAAAATCTGTAAATTCATGTATTCACGTGCTCATCTCACGTACGAACGAACATTTTGATAAAGTAAGATAGCTCACTGCAAAGTTGGAAAATTAACATTAGCTCTATGTGTGCGTATGTCGAGTGGCTGACCTGATACGGCTGTCATCTACTTGAGCCTTCCAAGTGTAAATGCATTTCTTGAAATACTGTCCACGTTAAATTAAAATTTAAAGCGACTCTGTTTACCGTCGAGATCAAAAAATATTTTCTTTTAGTTGATATTTTTTATAACTGTACGATAACTATAGTTTCAAGTGTATAAATGTTTGACGTGTACCTTTTAATATAAAAAAATTAAGTAAAATTTTATGATGTACAATACTGTGCTATACAATGTATAGTACTGCTTATGATAACATTTTGTCATTCAAGAAAAATAGCATTATTAGATCTTTACTGAATCTGATTTTTGTTCGAATGTAAAAAGTGTTTAAAGTAGAATTTGTACGTGGATTTTTTGCTGAATATGGAAATCACCTTGTGAAATAATCATAAGTTCCATAAGATATGTTACAAAATTATTCTTAAAATTATGTATTCCGATTATACAAAAAAAAATAAAAACATGCAGGATTTTTCTCAACGTTTACATTTCAGTTTTTTCCACTCACACGAACCTTCTCGCATATTAACCAGCGATGAGCTAAATAAAACCTCATGAGTACATTTTTTACGGAATAAGGAAGTTAAACATACAACTGCAAGTAAATTCACGGTTCAAAAAAAGTTTTGAAGAAAGCAAAACTTTTAATCGTGCTTTTACGTAAAAGAAAGCCAGAATGATAAGAAGGTAAAGTCGTACGACACTATGAAAAGTTTACTTTAGAAGAAAAGTGTCAATTTGATACGATTTTTTTATCCCTTTCATTTGATGTATTTAAAACTATAGATTAATGAATAAAATCCAAAGACCTGTACAATAGTTACATAAAGGTACAAATTAAATATTTATCTTACAATTCAGTATTTCAAGAAATTTAATTAAATGAATGCTACTAATTTCTTTACAACCAATTGATGGATTTTATTCTAGAAGGCCTTAAAATTGTAGGCATTTAATCCGAGATTTGGATTTAGCAGTATGTTTAAATAAGTTAAAATTTTTATATTTTTTTCTTTAATTAAAATCGCTAAAAGTATAGAAATCCCTCATTTTTATACTAATTTTTAAATATAAATTAACTTTTTTATCATTAAACTAAATTTTTTATTATATGTTTCAGTAAATAAATTCATATTTGTAATATTAATAAATTTTTTGTTGCAAATATTTACATATATGCAAGGAATCAGTGCACTATCGTTTAACATGAATATTAAAAACTTCTAAAATCGTACACTCGTCATAATTGGAAGGAATAATGTTGACATCAATACAACAGATTCACATTTATGTAGTTCGGAAATTATACTATTCAGTTTACTTTAAGTTGTTTAGGCAAGTTAGAAGTCCAAAGATAAACACAATTTTCCGAAGACGATTGGATTAAGCAGACAATTACTCAGTTAACCCGTTAACTCCTCAAATGTTGCGTTGGACCTCAACGATCGTTATCAGTAATCGGCTTTATATGATACGAGTTTAGTTATTGAACGCATAGACAATCATTTACAGAGTATCATTCTATCAACTAGAATATAAATACCATTAATTCAAGGGTAGTGTACACTAATTCTCTCGTACTTTGGTAAATATTTATAAAAAGAAATATTAAAATATCATAAAATTGAAATATTACTCTGTGGAACATAACAAAAATATGCTTAAATAAGTTTAATATTTCAAAATTTTTGCTTATTGTAAACTTTAGCTTGAACCGTTCAATAGATATTCAATTTTTAAAAAGTAAAGCATAGGTTATATTTTATGAACTTTTCGAGTCTAAATTTACTTATTTCAAACAGAAATATAAAAAAATACACGAATATAGAAAAAATTTAAAAAATACTGACTTAAAATAATAAAAAATAATACTACATCCGAAAAGCATATTAAATTTGTACATTTTAAATATTGCATATTTAAAATCCATTAAATGATTAACAAATATACCTATTCTAAAATTTATGAAAAATTAATGCACCGAAAGTGAATAAACCTACAGAATTTTAATAGCCATCTACAGCTACATTTTTTATTATAAGATAAAACAATGACTAGTCGTACAATGCACACAAAAATGAATTTAAAAAATGAATTACAAATTTGATCTTATTCAAAGGCATATTTATTAATTGTTTAATTTGTTATTATCATTTAATCAAAAGTATTAATTAAAATAGACGTTTAAAATGTACCATCATATCAATCAAACTTCATTATTCCTAAGCGTCCGTTACTTAAAATATCATTTTTTAATTTGTTGAAAAGTAATCTGCATAATTACAGAAGATTAAGTGTATCAGTAGAATTAGAGAACAAACAACGTTAAATCCGCTTGAAGAGCTCGAAAACCTCAGCACTTGTACCTCGGCGGCTAAAGTTTTTAGAGCGGGACACCGCAACAGCATTGCCAAGCCTCTTCACAGTAACTCCGTCATGAACATCCCGTTCTTTCTCTCCCTTTTTCACGCCCTTTGTCTTATCGGTCGCGGAAATACGAGTTCATTTCCCTAATGAGGCCCGCGCGACAACGAGACGCATCCTCGCGCTCTCGTATCTCATTGTCTCGCCTACATCGAGTTTGTGCGAGGGTTCGTTATTATTATACGTGTATACGCACGGATCTCCCCTGGGCGGAACGGAGGAAAAAAGTTGGTCCACTAGGAAACTTCTTGCGGCATTGTGCACCCCTTTGTCCCGTTAATGTGAGTTGAGTCCCCGCAGCGAAAAACGTCGCGCGCCGGATCTCACGCGAGCCCTGTACAATGGCCGCCGACGCTCAAGTTGCGAATCGTCGTTGCATTTTGCATTTGTTATTGCGCCACACCGAGCTTTTCTGGAGCTTTTGGGCATTTAGCCTGGCAGCCGTTATTACTCGGCGATTTTCAACAGGGCGATAAAGCGCGAAATGTACATCCCCAAGAAATTGTTGGTGAGAAGATCCGAGTCCCGAGATTTGCAATCTAGGAAATTGATGTTTCTTTTGACTTTGTAAACTGTAGAAACTTTTGCAAAATTAAGGTGTTCATTTAAATTTATGAAAGAAAAGTATAATTAATCATCGCATAATAGTATAAACCTTTAGTATAAACCGTATATATAAGTTTAGTATATATAAGCAGTAATAGTATAAACCTTTTGCTTTAAAACATTTTTTGTACCTCAACATCAGCTTGTATAAATATAAAATTAAAAAAAAAGAAAAGTCCCTGTTCAAATACTAACAGTTGGTCCTTTTCTCGGATTTCGCACGTACGAGTATATCTTATGAGATTACTTTTCGAAAGAAAGAGTAGGATAATATGTAATGTCTATGACTGTACACACCATCTTTTTTGTACACCGTTTAAAACAAATATCTTGTTGGAATTGTATACACGCAAATCTCTTGTTGTTGATTTAGTAAGCGTACATCTTGACTACATTGTATGTAGCTGCTCTTAAAAAATTAGTAAGAGCGTCTTTTATTAGCATACATCTTATGGTCTTATGTATTTAATTTCTAAAAGGCTTTTAATTAATTACGGTCTTTTTCGAATAAGTGACAAATACGACTATACATATTACCATTAAGAGAATGAAGTAAAGTGCATAACAGATTATAAAATAACGTTGAGTAATAGTAAAACTTATAATCTTAATTCATGCGTTGATAAGAAACAATACTACACACTTACTATTTTAGTGCGTACAATTACACACTCTTACTATTTCTAAGAAAATACAATCAATTCAATTTTATCACCAGAGTTCAGTATTCTAATTCAGCAAGATTCTTTTTCGGCGTATTAAATGTTAACCCTGCACAGTAGTCCTATATTTTTTAGATACGCGTCGATGTTGTGACCCACGTGTGAGGCTTGCCATGGATGCAATTTTAGAAACAGAGCAGAGAAGATGGTCAGAGTAGAGGTCAGAGTGCTGGGTCGGGTTCGCAATGGAGCGGCCATTTTGCCAAAAGCGTCATCGGGTCAGCATCGATCGGTGCTGGCCCGTCCGGATAATGCTATATGTTTACGGCTTAATATTACGGACTGCGATGAGAGGGCCAACGAGGAGCGCGAGGAGGGGGAGGGATGTCACGGCCCAAGAATTGCAGGGGCGGTCGATCATCCCCGACCGCCAACTGCGAGTTGCACGGTCGCGCGAGGCTTTTATGCAAAGCGCATACCTTCCGAAATGCGATGACGAGAGCGTGACCTCCTTATCTCCTCCCACTTTTTGGCGAGGGCAATATTTAGACTTTGCAAAGTGAGTGGGGAATTTTTTGAAGGGTCAGGCATAAGTGTGACTTTTTAGGGAATTTTTTTTCCTTTGAGAGAAAATATCACGAGTGCCGCATGCAATATGCAACGTATTTAATGAAGAATATTTCAAATGAAATTTTAAACTTAGTTTCGATTTAAAACTATTTATTTATTCATGCTTAGATTTACTTTATACTTAAAATGTTGCATTAATTTAAATATGACATTTTGTACTTTTAATTTTTTGAATTTATAAAACCAAAGTAAACCAAATCATATATGAGAGTAAAATTCGTTTTCATCCATTAAAATTTCTGAATAATTTAAAAGATAATTCTAAGTTTGAAAAATAGTAACGAAGAAAAAAGGGAAGAGCGGAATAGAGAAGTAATCCAAACTAAAGAAAAAAAGAGATCGATCATCTTGACCGCAGTTTGCCTTTTATGCAAATTATATTTTATGACCAGTTACTATAGTTCGTGTATAGAATGCGTGCATGCAACTGATATACGAGTATATTCTCTAGAAAAACGCTCTACTAAATAGAAAATCGATGAATGCTTAACTTTACTTTACTCCTTGAATAATTAAATCAAGTCTTAGATGACTCTCTCTTCTTTGCTCTCTCTTCTTTTCACTTTACATGCGCATACCAAAATATTAAAATAATGCTATTTAAAAAATACACTATAACTTTAATATTTTATCTGTAAAATACTTTACGTAATTTGAACATAACAGTACGGACAATGGAATTTCTTATGTTCATATTAATTTTTTACCATAATTTATTTACTATTTGATTATTTCAACAAACGAAACCTTTTATATAAAAAGATTATATAGACATTAGTGATTACTATATATATTTATAAAAAATTCATGATTACTTAACATAATTTTAGAAGCTATTAAAACCTTTTCTTTTAAATAATAATTTGATAATTTTGTTGTATTTTTTATATTGTCTAATGCTTGAATATGTTATCATTTTCAGAGAGTATAGTATCAAATAGAAACTGATTTAGTTTGAAATAATTTAATAATAAGAATTAGTTATAATTTATAATGTTAAATTAATATGTTTTAATTATTTAAGCAATAAACTATTGCTTAATAATAGAATCATTAATAATACAATTATATTATTATTAATCGCAACTGTTTTCAATAATTTTCTAAAAACTTTATACTTATGTAATATTTATAATATTATAATTTTTATGATTTTTAACGTTTAACTCTTATAATGTTTAAACTCTACCGCGTTACAGATTAAAGATTTGATGAAGAATAAACAATGCTACAGTAACATTGATATAAAAACAGACGACTCAGCTACAATATCTTTTTTATATCTTCATCGACTGTAATTAAAAAAGCTAAAGTATCGGAAAAAGGATCAACTATCTGTTTTCGCACGTGAACATATTTCTGCTATTTTATGATGGCTTTTGGTTAACTTGTGAGTAGCTATCTAATTTCATATCTTTTATCCTTTACTTATTCCTCTTGCAATCGCATAATAAGATCAAAACTGCTTCGTATGATTCTGCAACTATATCACGCAGACAAGCCTACCGTAGTATTTTTAATTAATATAACTCCGAGACACTTATGTACAATGATTAATTTCAATAATTCAACATTAATATGATATTAATTACATGGGATTATTAACAAACTGGAATTGCAGTAAATATACAAGCCATGAGAACAAAAACAGAAACCGCAGTCGAAACCGTTTATAATCAAAGGAGAGAAGGATAAAACGCATCTATACCGATCCACGTAACAGAAATTTAAATAATGAACTTTATCGAGTAGCGCCCAGTGAATCTCTGGCGAGAAATATTATAATTTTCATACTTTATGCGCGCCGGGGGCCATTTAATGCTGAATTAATGACAACAATATTTTCGTTCGATTTCGCGGGGTGGACAAGGACACAGGAGCACAGTGGGCTCACTCGCAGGGGAGCTCGAGGGATACAGGGAAGGGGCAGCTTTACTCGCATTTCAATTTCTGGCGGCGTCGCGCTGCTCCTAATGAATAATCATTCGGCATTATCAACCATTTAAATGCGCCAGTGAGCCAGGTTGGCCGGCGCGACTTCATCCGCATCGGCCGATCCTGGCCTGCTTTACGATACGGCTCTAGTAAAGTCGCATGAGAGGTCCGTTTCCCTTCGTTGCGCAACGCACTCCCTAGAATTTTCGCGCCGAGTTATGTGCGCGCGCGTGCGCGCGGCTCTCTCTTTTCCCGCCGGACGGATGTTATCTGTAATGGTTTTTGCGCCCTCTTTAATGAATATATTAGATTAAATGTTTTTAAATGGCGCTGCCCCACCCTCCGCCTGCTTATTAATGCGGTTATCGGCTCTGGAGCGCGCGCGCCGCGCGCGGTCTTGAGCACGTAGCCCAAGGTAGCTTTTCCGGTGCAAGTGAGTTATCGCGCACTTATTTGGAGGGATAAATATTCAAGCGCGGGACTGAAATTCTATTACGCTCGATGTGAGTTGTTTAAGGGGCAGCCAATCGTACGCGATAAAACGTGACGGTAGATGAAAGCTTCTCGGAAGTAAAAGAACTCATTTGAGAGCTCTGTATCGTATGCCGAAATTATTGGTTCTGGATGGATTCCATTTTTTAGGATGACGGGCTCCGTGCTACAATATCGACGTTTTATTCAATATTCGATAGGTAAATAATGGTCCAGATGCAATTTTAGCTATGGTCTCCCTTTTGACTACAATTTATTCTTTTTGCCTCTCTGGTCTTTTGCTAAGAGAATACGCAGCGGTGGCCATTGTTTATTCTTCCATGTCGACTGAAATGCCAACTCGGAAGTAATGAATAAACGATGACCTTTCAACAATATCGATATAACTCTTCTAGAGAAGCTAATTCTTGTTCAAGATAAAAACTGTATATATTTATACACAGTTGATAACAAACTTGGAAGTAAATTGACTGGTATTGATGGAAAAAACATCTAACGAACAATACGCTAAACCTAGATGCGTTCGAAAAAGTTTGATAAGCAGACACTTGTACATGCATTTCGTCTGCCGAGTGATCTCGTGCAAGTTTGAAAAGGCCATTTCCTTATGAATAAAAATTGCATCCACAATGCCTTAATGGATTGCACATACACAATTTATTCATTTAGTCAGGATCTAACAAAAAATAAACTTTCAAGTATTTACGCAAATTAAACGCCAATGGCACACACGCATACATACATATGTATATATGCAGTCCTGTCTTATTATTTATCCAATTAAACCCGGTCACCTTGCAGCTGTATGCAAATTCCCCAATTTTATTTACTTTAATTCAATATTCGTTGGCATTATTTCATTTCGTCCGTTTAATTTCCCGGAGTCCAATTTGCGCTCAAAACAAATTGGTTTTTTAATTCGGCAAACGAAAAAGTCCGACGCACGCAAAACACGAATATAGCAACAATGGGGAAATCTGCAAAGCTCCGGTCCCTGGGAAAAAAAGAGAGGAGTTGCGCGCGGCATGTCAACTGCGTGGCGCATAATCAAACTCCCATAAATCCGCGATGCGCCTCTATGCGCTGGCGGTAGCGGCGTCGCTCAGCGGCCGGAAACGGGCTTGGGGAAAAAAGCCCGCTGCGAGACGCCCGCGTAATGAAAGCGCTCATCCATCAAACCGCCGGGAGAGGCGTAATCGAGCGTTTGCGCCAAAATGAAGTCGGCGGCCCGCTTATCTATCAAGCGGCGGTGGCTCCGCGGCCCCGCGGCGATTTGTCGGTATCCCGGTGCGGTGGCTATTATGACACGAGCGCGTCCGCTTTCCCCACCCCCGCTCGGACCTTTGGGCGGGTCGTGGATAGGCCGCCCCTCGAGGAATGTGGAAATGAACGAGCCCAGCTGTGCACGGAAGCGCCCACGTCGATAATTTATAGGGCCCGATAAATGATTCCGCCTATGGAATCGGGGGAACGCTCGGCTTTTTATGAGGCGCGGATGCCACGGCGGGAATGGCATGGCAGAGCGAGTCGATAAGGTGCCCTGAGATATACCCCGTCGCGCGTTATTCACCCGCTGCTCCCAAGAATGCGGTGACGCCGCACCGCTTCTTTGTTTCTATGCTAAAATGTTTGCCCGGGCGCGCGGTTAATTAGATGACGCTTATGCTGGATTTCTAGGCCTCGGCTCCCGCCGTAAATTGCATACCCCAAAACCACGCAGTTATTGAGACACGATTAATCTTAAATCGCTAATGTCGATTCGAGTAGTAAGGACAAAAACCAGAATTATTTCATTATTACTCCCTATATGTGCAGGCATTTAAATTACGCGTGGTGAGTGAGTAATTATTTTACAATTAAATTAAAAAGCACGTCGGTGTCCACAAATACAGCCTGCGCTCAAGGTGCAAGCACAAAAAATTCCAAGGGATTTTCGTATAAATACTGCGCAGAATCATTGACCCGCACCATAATTAATGTAATTATACGACGGAGCCCCGTTAATCGTTACGAAATTACACTGAATAATTTCGGGCGGGGTGCATTCATTCTCGTATCTCATTATTGCGCGACGCTCAGCGCCCACTAAACCACTTCCTCCGCCCCAAAATTTATTCACCATCGTCCGAATAATCTCTCCCTTGCGTTCATAAAAAACAGACAGGCACCGATGCGGAATGTCAGGGGAATGAGAGGCTCAAGTTTGCAAAGCATACCGATAAGCCTCCAAGAGATATAAATGAGAAGCCACTGCTGGCCGAATAAATCTCTATAATTGTGAGGCGAGGCCTAGAGTTCATGGACGCAGTCCCGTGTATGCTTACGAGCGATTTGGCCGCGCGCAAAAGGCAAAGATGGCGTAATCTCGAGCTGGGGCGGATAGGAGGGGAAGGGGAGCGCACCCGATTGATATTGGATCCCGGTCACCGGAGCCGCTTTCCCAGCTTCGAGGAAAAACGTCGCCGATAGCACCGATCACGTGGCCCGAGAGACGGCGAATAGAAAGAAATTTAAGCCTCGGTTTAAGCCTACGGTCTATGAGCCGACTTTTTTTTCAATGTATCCGGTGAACCTGCCGCAGTAATTAATTGCGCAGGAAATTTTTTTCTGATGTGCCCGTCAGAATATTCGTTCAATTATTTTACTACGGCGTTGGATACGTTTCAGACTCGGTCAGGCAGCTTGTTTCCGTAAAACCCGAAAAATAATGGGAATTCCTAGTCAATCGCTGAATGAATATTTATAGCTTTGCATTAAAGTCAAAATAAAAATTTTAACAAACCAATCACGATTTTCCCCACGCTTTTGTATTATATTACGAAGCAGTCTCTCGTTTTATTTGTTTAATTTGTCTCGAAAATTAATAAAGATTGGAAGGAAATTCCATATTTCCGGGACATCGATATTGGCTCATGGAAAATGAAAACATGCTGCTCCTTCCATATATCTTATAAAATTAACGAGATATGGCTCTTTACTTTTACTTTCCGAATATTCGGAAAGTAATGGAGCACTTAATGCCAACTTTAGGGGAAACCGGAGTATATAGACGTTCCTGTATAGCCACGTCATAATCTTAATCCGATTCTCAACATATGCCTGAAAAATGACTACGAAAAATTGTTTGGGAATAAAATTTTGTTTTTAACTAGTATTCAACTGCAGATTTAGTTGATAGTAATATTATCTTGATGATACATATACTCACTATATATAATTCAACTAACCATCATTGTCAATTACTAATTTATAGTATATGATTTCATAAACAGACAACCTAAAATATTAAAATGATAAACATATTTGTCCTAATAGAAACTATTCTTAAACGAGTTTGTCAATAGAATTTTTAGTCTAAATTAGTTTTTATATCCGATCCATGATATATATACATATGTATTAAACTATAAATTATTCTTATCGTTTTATTCCTAACAATAAAGAATAAATAATAATAAGCCAGAATTACCTACTTCTTTACGCTTACAGCTGTTTCGACAATATTGAAGATCACTTCATGTCATTATATAATACATACCTTTATAGAACATTAATATTAATTTTAAGACAAAGATTTATAGATATCATGAAAGCGTGAATTAAGTGCAGTTATATCAACGTATACAGGTTTAAAAAATTAAAAATTCAAGTATAATAAATTTGGTAATTGGTGTAATAACCAAATAAATAAATTTTTATATCATTCATTAATAAAAAAATTAAAAGAATATCATTCGTTATAACATAAAACATTTACTTTTAAGGCAAATATCATTTTACGTTTAAAATTTTTTGGATTCGATTTCGTCGTTTAATGATGTTTAAATAATGATTTCCTTCTATTTCAAAGTCGTGTATTCGTTAGTGTTTATAAGTTTCCAAAAATTTTAAAATTGTTCAAAATAGCTTATCACTTGTGCATTATAGTACAGCAAAATACTTAATTAATCCCAAATAACTGTTAGCTGCCGAATAGGTGATTGTTAAAGCTTCACCAAAAATTTCAGTTAAAAATTGCCCAATATTAAACGAATGATAGTCTTACATTACACTCTACCAGAGGAAATTAAAAAAAGCAAGAAAGAAACCGAGTAGAATTTCGCTTCAGTGGTAAAAAGGGAGTCTGTGGTCTGGCGCCTTCTCCCCCATCTTCTCCCTGTCGCTCATTTCCGACGCTAGAGAATGGAGGCGCCGTCGTGCGATACCTAGGTTAGTTGGGGATCGATCGCACCTCGGACGGGCGAGATTTGTCGTGGTCTCCTGCACTCCCTAGCCCAAAGTCCTCCTTTATCCGGGAAATTACCTTTTCTTTCGCGGCCCTCCTTTGCCAAGGAATCGGGACTCGTGAGCTGTTCCGCGAACTTGCACCGTCCAAAAAAGATTGTTCAATCCATCGTGACATTAATCGCTTGGGATACCAAACTGCTTTCAATCGAGGCACAATATTTATGAGGTGATACGTCAGATGATGAAAAAGGAGAGAGAGCCCGAATGAAGTTTATTTTACGAATGAAAACATCACTTTTATATTGGAAGCCGAGAAAGACAAACAATTTTTTTTTTCTTCGGGAAAGATAGGATGTTTTTAAAATAATTGACTCGTAAAACTAATAAAATAACGCAACAAAACTTTATCTTTTTCAATCAAAATAGAGTATGTATGGAAAGGGTAATGGAAACAACAACCCAATTTACAGAACCGAGCACGTTACAACACTTTGTTCCAACCAGCAAAACGAAACGAGGCTAAGGCAAACCGTAACTGAAACTTTTCGCAAATTAAAACAAAAACGTTCAACTACTAAAGCATAATTTTCTCTTTATGACCGATTTTAATTAAAGTAATCAACAATGAAACTTTTATTTGTAATCAAAACAATTTTATCTTATTTTGTAGAGTTTACCCGTTTTGTTGTTTGTTATCTGATAGAATGTTGTAGTATCAATAATAATCGGCTAATAGCTTTATCGGCAAATTTTTACTATGTTTCTTAATGATAACAATAATACAAAGCTTGATTTTTTCTATAGAATGGACAAACTAGGTAGAAAATATATACCCAACAGATTGTTATATTTCGTACAATTATAACTTTTCTCACGTCAGACAGTGAAAGAATACGTCTTGAAAAATACATCCAAGTATATTTATAGCCGTGGCCCTTTTTATCACTCACGTACGCGAACCTAGAAACTCACCGAGCAAGGGATGAATTTCGTGAAAAATTTTCTTGGTTCCAGTATGAACTATTTTCGTAGAGGCTGACACTGTCTTAGTGACTCCAGCCCATTTCTGCAAGAAAACGCAGCTTCTCTCCTCGACCTTATCAATGTTTCCGCGTGCTTGCGCCATCTCGTACTCGTTTAGTTTTTAGATCGCGTGCGCATTCGTGAACGCCTTTCGGTGCAGTCATTGTTTTCCAATTGGGTAAATAGACAATCGGAGGCGGGTAAGCGTTCGCATATAGATTCAGAAAGGAATCTCGTAGCCCCTTACCTGCGCTGTGCTTTTAATTCAAAACAGCGGGGCGAAAGAGGTTAATAACCGTGAAAGGGTAATGTCAACAACAACGGCACAGCAGGAGAAAAAGTTCGGGAGACTCCGACAAAACAGAAAGCGAGAAGGAACGGAAGTCAGAGGCTCAAGGAAAAAGGAGCAAGTCTGACAAGTGCCTCCCGGGAAATTTTTAGCAGCGCGCGGATCAGCCGTCAGACCGTAATGAGCGCCAATCTAGCGGCTGCTCGGGGAGGCCTGTTAACGCTTCTGCGTCCCCAGAGTGAAGGATCCGCGCTCCGAGGGGCCGAATCGTGCTGTTTCTCTCGCTCAACGTCGAAATCCGAACGATGAAAGCCATCGCCCTCGTCTCCATCCGTTCGATTCTATACGTTTTGTAAGTGGGAGACAAACTTGGGATCCGCTGTGTTTGCACTACGGTTCGCAAGGGCCACCCAATATGTATCGACAAGAGATGCGGTCGAAGGGTCGGCGTAACTCGATGCCTGCGAATGGGGGCCATCAAGACGTTTGGGGGTGAGAACGGTGTGTGATAGAGATAACGTGCGTCGTTAATTGAGTTGTGCACTTTAATGGCATTATACCGATAATATCATATCCTCTCTTTTCCTAATACTCCATTTCCCTCTACCGATTGAACCTTTCAGTTGCCCGATATTTTTTAAGGCCTCTCATAATTCTTCCGATTTGCGGAACTATTTTTAGACTTCGGAAGTGCAGAGTTTCGAAGTACTTTTTTATGCGCAGGTAAAATATTCTTGAAAAATTTGCAAATAAAAGATTTTCTTTGAACACTTAAAACTGGCACGCCCAAGAATATGAAAAATTAAAAGAGTTCAACTTAAGATCTTTCTATTTGAATCTTCCAAAAGCAGCTACGTAAGTTTTTGATCAAATCCGCCGACTCCTGTGTTCGTGAATTTAGAACATTTCCCGGTTTAATCGTGGTGCTCACGAAAGATACGTATTAAGAAAGCGATGCTTTTATTTTCTGATTATAGCGAATGGAAGGAAGAGAAATGAAACGTGAAATGAGAATATCTATATATAGGAAGAGCTCTCCAACCTGCTTGGCCTCTCATTATTTTTCAATGTTTAATCTAGCTTTTCTTTATGTCCACATAACTGTTTTATCGTCCATTTTCATATCTCGGTACGGGAACATTCTGCAATGCAGGTCAACATGACATCAAAAGAGATTCCCTTGTTACGAGTCTGCCTGTGCCCATTTGAAGACCATAGAGAATGTTACCGATGAATGAGTTTCCATGTGTTCACGCAACAGATTTAGTTTGGAATTTCTTAGTTAGGCTCATAAGCTATTAAATTTCTCGCCTATTTGCATTAATTTAGTTGAAATTATATAAACGTACATGGGAGATAACGTATGTAAATTTACACGCGTCTTTTCAACTAATTTAGCGCATATACATCTGAGAGCCAGAATAAAGGGGATTTGCAGCAACTCGCGAAGCAATAACTTTAATTGAACGGCAGCGCAACGCTTACTTCCACTTATTGAATAATCCCTTGCATCTGACGTAATCCATTTAAAATTTCCATGCGGTTCTATGCTGTGGCCACCGTAAAATAAAACTTTTAATGGCAATGAATCTTCGCCTAACGAGCACACTGTACGAGGCGCATAAGTGTAAGGCACGAAATTAGTATGCCCTACGTAATTGTAATGATCCTGCTTGCGGTGATCCAATTCCGATCTACGAAAGCAGTGTGATAATATTATTGCAGGCACTTTAGTACACACAAGATTTCTCAAGTGTGCAGCCACTGAAGATTGCGTCAGCTTCGCGGCGGTGCCTACATCTAACGTCCTCGGAAGTAGCTCGTATTAGTGAGTGAGTAGAAAGACTTCAAGTGCAGAGGGCCCGTAAACACTTTAACGGCTCGCCTAGCGATTCTTAGCTTGGCAAACCCAATAAGGGAGTAAGGATCGTGAGGAAGTGAAGGACTGAGGGATCGGAGACAGGATCCAGCGGGAGAGAAGTGTGAAGAGGAAATTAAGTGTCGATGCGGAGGTTGGCCGGGGAAGGAGACTAATTACTAGATCGGAGATAGAGAAATAATTACGGTCGCTTGGTAGTTACGCGGATAAAAATAAATCGGGCGAGGATGGGATTGAAAAAATTCGCAATGTGGATGGAACTAGCCCGAGAGGAGAGGCGGAAGGGGTTGAGAGGTGTTAGTGCCGCTCGCTGCTTATGGATGGACAAAGTGGGGATTTGCGTAAACCGGTGGAATCGCGGGTGTACGAGGTTAATGGTAGAAGTGAAAATTAAGGGGTGCCCAGAGAGAAAAGTAAATTAGGAAAGATAAGTAGATGATGCCAAAGAACTTGCAATGGGAGTTAGGGAGCGAAAGCTCGGCACAGCTTTTGACTAAGAGACAAGGCAAGAAGTGAATTTTTTCAACAAACTGCATTATCCCTTTGTACGGCAGCATTATTTTTTCGTAAACGCTCGACTTTTCGTGAGCCTCCTCGGAAGAACTTGTTCACTTTATGAAGTTTTGCGATCATGCCTTGTTTCTTTTTGCCTTTAATAAGTATTCACTACCGAACTTTTTCCACCGAGACGTCGCATGCTATAACAACTTCCGAGCTATGTGCAGAGAACCTTATTACTCGTACTTTTTCGTCGTCGATTCTGAAAACTGATTTCGAATACCAAGAATTTGCACGAGTTTGTTCTTTTTAGCATGTCATAATAGTGGTCCTTGTTATATCGAGAAACATTGATTTCTATTTTTACAGAATGGCATGGTTATTATTAAACGAGTATTATTATAAGATTTAATATTCTTCTTATTTGTATTACTTTTATTGTTGTTTTTATTCTTGGTTATTATTACGCTGTACTCAAATAACTGTTAACAATTTACACTGAGCAAAAATAAAATATATTTGTTCACGTTTCAATGTAAAAATTTAAAAATATCTATAGACTAATTAAAACAAGATGATACTCTTCATTAGCATTACATACGTACGCAACGTAGAGTAAAATCTGTTAATAGCTAACTGAAAATATTAATGATCATTATATAGAGAGTTAACTTAACAAAATACAATAAATAGTAACATAAAATTGTCGGTAGATTAAAAAAAATTGAAATTGAAATTATATGAAGAATATTTTAATAAATTTGAGAAAGTTTCTTCAACCAATCACTATTCTATGTAAAGCATATTGTGGCAAAAACGATGATTAGAAAAGAAATGATACTTTTAAAATGTGTAATGATTATTGAGAACCAGTTATAGAAATCAAACTTTGTGTTATAATATACAAAGTATAGTAAATCCATTATTAATAAGTTGAATAAAGAATTCGAAATAGTTATTTTTCTATTTCTAAATAAAAACTTCCTATCTTTTCAATTTTACTTAAAATCAAACGTTAATCAAATCAAGTCTTGAAGTCTTGTAAAGAACTTGTAACATGTAGTTAAAAATATTATCGAAATACGTGTCCAACACGTATATATAAATTTTTATTTAATTATAGAAGTGGGACCCTAAAACTCTTAAATTATAGATTCTTTCCATAATTTCCCAAAAAACTCTTTGACCTGAGATAATTGTTATAAAATAATATAAAATTTGTTATAAATTAAGCTTTTAATACTTATAAACAATAAACTGTTTCACTATAATTATAATTTATATTGTTGAGTGGAAACAAATAAATGTTAAATATGAGGACGGAATTAACAAGACTTTTTAATAGTATACATTTCAAATTAATATATTTTCTTTCAAATTACATACGTTCAAAGTCGAGCTGACTGTGTCGAACGCTTGAGGCAAGTGATTCATTACTACAAATAGACGCGGTTTAAGTGTTATCTCTTTCTTTCCCTCTCTGCGCTCAAGGTGGTATTGGAAGGAATTTCTCACCAGTTACGACGCAGTGGTGACAATACCTCAAGCCCTCTTCCCTCGGATTCCCCGTCTCGCTGCCGAGGAGCGACGGGTGCGCCTGATATTTGCTCGTGCGACGAGCGACCCTCCATACATGGCAGCCTTGTACTTCCTATTGGGACTTAAAAACGTCGCAAAGAGAGCTTCTATACTTTCGCCGCAAGGAATGACTAACCGGAATTCTGATCCTTCCTCGCATCTGCCAAGACTGAGGATCACGTAGCCCTTCTGCACCTGGGTTGCTCTTCTTCTCACGTGCACCTATACCTTACGCTTTCACGGAGACTCAAACGTCTCTAATAACACTCAAGTTGAAAATTAAGATTGTTACTACTGAATATATTCCGAGAGGCGCTTTATATAGACTTTACCCCACCTGCTAAAAACAATTGCTAGTTCAGAGATTACAGTGACAGTACACTGAGCGTCCTCATTCACGCGGCGCGGGGTAAACAAAAGAATTCGCAATGCCAGAAATGTGTACAGCGCGCGAGGATCAAAACTACAGTTACTTGTCATGCACACTTTGTTTACATACTTTAAATCGCCCGTCGTAACTTTTATATCAACAACGTTCAAATTAAATATAACTTGACTCAATAGAATGCTTAACAGCGTATTAATCTATTGCAGTTAGGTTATATTTTCATTTATATTGTATTGTATTTGTGTACTGATTATCCTTTCATTTTTACTATTTTTTGTGATTTAATTTATACTTTTATGAACAATTCTTTCTGATGCAATAGATTTTCCACAAATAAAACAGTTCAAATCTAAATACTATCGTTAGAAATCGCAATAACATTATTAAAGCATTACTTTAATCAGACTAGAATATAGAATGTACTTCAAATTAAATATAAAGTAAAATATATTTGTTCATGTAGAATTTTTCGTTTAAAGTACTGTGTAAAAACATAAAAACTCGTGTCTTTTCATGTAAAAACAGGAATCTCCTAAAGTAACTTAATTACTTCGTAGAGAAAAGAGCATAAACGTTTCGTCGAAAAAAATCAGAGCTAGCTTTTGCATTTACTGGAGTTTTAAACGGTAAGAGAAATATTTGAAGTACAATACTTTTTTTTCAGAGCTGTTACGAGGAAAGGATTCGTCATTTTTTGCAAATTATTATGTCATTTTCCTCAATATAGGAGTAATAAAATGTAGGATGAGTCTTGTAATAATTTTAACAGTAAGAAAAAGCACATTGACCATCCTAGTTTCGCGTAAACTTTTGATTACTTTCGCTGAATGAGCCGCAGTTTTATTTAAAAGAACACGAGATTAAAAAATAAAAAAATAAAGACTCTTAGGTGTAGCTCTAACCTATATTTAATTTTCTGCAGCACAATTACAGTTTTAAACTATGTTTCAGCATGCGAGCGTTGACGTTTCTTGTAATAACACTCAATTTTACGTGATCGTCAAGATTTATGTAAAACCAAGAAATCCGATCTTTTCTTCATTCTTCACCAACGATTAATGGCTTTAATTTAAATTCTCGGTGAAGTTTGCAACCAGCTAACTTTGTTTTTCAGGCTTCCTTCTCAAGAAATCAATTAAACTGCTTAAAATTTCCAAAAAACTTTAGTACTTTTTCCATGACAAAATGCAGCACAGGTACGTAGCTAACCGACGTATATTAGTCACCGATTGACGTTCAATAATTCGCACACGCATCGCAAATTCTTCGTTGACCGATCGTTATTGCGGATTCACAGAGCAGTTACAAAGCAGTAACGCGAAAGCATATATCTGTCAACGATCCTCCAGCCTCATTAACGTTAAAACGCCCGAATCCCGTTTTGCCATGAGTTGGGGAGGGAGATGCCGGCCTAAATCCCAGGACAGCAGCCAAGCGTTTCCCGCATTCAGGAGGAGGCTAGCACCGACGCGAGGGACGGTAAGTGCATGGAGAGAAATATTTCAGTAAAACCTGCAAGAAATTTCATGAAAAATTACTGTACGGCGTCGTAACCGGAAGATAAACTTGAATTCTATTAAAATTTAGTGAAAAGCATAGTAAAGTAAAGGACGAGTAATCTTTAGTAAGCAGTATGTAGTAATTTTTAATGAAACTTTGTGGTGTCGGTCAATCATTCAACCTACGCAGCCGTTGAGTTAGTTTCGCACGTGTGCTTGCGAAAAATTATCCATGTGTTCAATCATACATAAATAATCTGTTTTCGAGTTTTAATATTACTAAAAACATAAAGAAGAATGGAATTTCCAAGATGACTACTAATAAACAGAAAAGAGAAGGGATGAAGGTTGTTTTATCGCGGTATAATGTTATTTTTGTAGAGTCCGGATCTTTGTCGGAACGAATAAATAGAATTTGAACAAGAAAGTTTAAAGAGAAAATGTTCTTTTATTCAAAAGTCGTTTGACCATACCAGGAAGCTTCTTGTGCAGGCTATATCTCTGGTGGTGCAATATAGTTGTTGAATTCAGCTCGGCGTATAAACACCAAAAACGATTTAATGCGATATTCAAACCAATCTACGGGAACAGTCGCTTTACGTCATTTCCTGAGGATTTACTGCAGAGTACTATTCAAAACCGCACATTTCATTGTTACAAATGTAACCGTTTTAGCCGTTACTCACTTTGACGCAAATTGTATCGCAATTTTATTGAAGGAAACGGGGAACGTTTCAAATTCCATTATGAAACATTCCGTGCGTTAATAAAATGATTGCCGAGCGAATCAATTTGTCAATGACGTGGAATAATTAAATAAAAATGTCCAGGGCCACTCCCTCCATTCCGAGCGTATTTTTACTTTGGCCTTCGACTTCCCACTTGTCATCGCGACCTTTATCGGCGACCGCAGGTGCAGGGGCTCCTGGAGTCCGAGACCCCTGAGAACTGAAGCCCCGAAGCCGCCAAGAGAAAACTAACCGGCGAAAGGAAAATTGACTCAGCGAGTATCTGACCCCCGGCAAATTAAAGTACCATCCCGGGCTGGAGTCCGCTCCCGGCCCGACCGGGGGCGCTCGTAAAAATTTTAAGGATAACACGTGAAATTCGAAGGAAATGAAAATTCCCTCCAAATCGAGATTGTCTTGGGCCGTAGATCAAAACTTTCCTCATCGCGAATTCCCGGCGCCGGCCCGCGCGCACTTGTTTCAATCTCCCCCGGCCTGTTCATCTTTATTTATCTTACTTGCACCATTTAGTCTCTTCCCGCGGCCCGTATAAACTCGGCCGCGGCGGCGGCGGCGGCCTCCACCGGCGCCTGGGCCCCCGAGGCCGTTTCGGTGCCCGGACTTTTTTACGAGTGTGCACCTCGGACGATCTCGTAAAACGCCCGCCTCGGAGAAGCAGATCGCGCCACTGGCATACACGCAAAGCGAACTTTACGACTCAGAGGTCCGAGAATCACTCTCGGCCTCCCCCGACAGAGATGCGCGTGGCCGCCTACCCCCCAGCATCCGCGCGTAGGCCGCCTCGGTCCAAGTTATGAGAGGCGTCGCGACTTGCCGGGGCGCGAATTTCGGCCGCTCGTTATCGACCGACTGGACCTCCGCAGCGCGCTCGCGAAACGCTTTCCAAACTCCCCTTTACACGCACGTGTAAACGCCGTTCCGGCGGCAGTAACTTTTTTCCTCCGCTCTATTTTGAGGGGAAAATAAAAGAGATTCGCTCAGAGATGTGCGCTACTACCGCCGAGGTAATGGACAATTACAAAAAGCGGTTTAACAGTGGGATATAATGCCCTGGGTCGTAAATTCTTTCGGCTACTTATCACCGATTTCTTTTACGACTCGAGGCCTGTATTTGCTGCGGCGCTACAAAGATTTACCCGGGGGGACTGGGGGGAGCAATCCGATACGGCTTTTTCCCGCCACTCCGCCACTTTCCCGGGCCAACTTTATTAATTTTCAAAATATTGTAGTTATCGAGAGTCTTTTTATGTTTGACGATCGCCTAACTCGAGAACGGCCAATTAAAACTTTTTCCTAAATTTTATTAATAAAGAAAGTTCCAAATGGTGGATATTATGGCTTCTTATCGAACTCGCAAATCCTTTAATTACGATAGAGAACACTATCCATCATAAATGGCCAGCTCCATTGACTGGCTTCCTTTGTTTTACCAAATCTGTTAGTTAACCAACAGTTTTTCCGAATTGCGCGCACAGTCGACCCACATTTCCAGGTACACCGAGTTGCAATAAGTGTAGTTGTATCTAAAATTAATACTTTCCGTATGAAACACGCTGAAAGTTCACCTACTTTCTCAACTACTGCGCTAAATATTATGCAGCCGCTGCCAGAAGATGCATTTCTCTCTTGTTGTGAAAATTCATCTCCGCCATGTGACCTACCAACTTTGCAATTAAAGTGCGCGTACGAGCATCTTCAAAAGTAGTAATCTAGCGAGTAAAATAGTGTTCTCTAAGAAGAAATCTCTAAAGGGAAGGGGAGAACCGTTGCCAGAACACGCAAGGCACACCCGTGCAAACTACTGCATTTGCCCGCGCTCGTCATTTGACTGGCTGTCCCCCTGTAATTGAAATACAGGGCCGTGTTCCATCGCACCGGAGCGCGACAGTCCAACGCGTCGGAAAACGCGCCTAAAGTTTAATATTGCAACAGAGGGTGAATAAATCATCGAGAGCTGTCGCGGTAACGCGATATGAGGTGAAAACGGCCCTTTCGCCAGATAAGAATCGGACGGCGGGGGATTGCCTTTCGTGCGCTGTACAGCGCGATCTTCCGATGCATTATTTTACCTCAGGGAGGGGTGATACATTGCATCCCCGTTGCTTTGTGCCTTTTTCCGCCGCCAGTTTTAATTTAGTCGGGCCGCTTTGGAACATCGATTTTCCAGAATTTCGTACCGAGCAAAAAGTGATACTTCGTCTGCTACGGGCGGCTTAAGCGGCTGCATAAAAAAAGGGCAGCGACCTATCGTGTTGCATAAAAATATTTTTTTGGCTAAACTTTCTATCGTTCCAATAAGTATATTAACTTTAATTTTTTTTTCTATATTACACGAAAAATCCGTTGAAAGACTTTCCTCAATTTTGTCTGCGTAGATTGCATATTAAGCTGAGCAGTATGGGTGGATGTACTTATTTGTGTGCATCGAGCGAGATGGTACAGATGAGAGCAAAAGGACGGAAACCCAGAGTTGCGCCCTCTCGTCAAAGTTAGTTCAGCGAAAAAATTTTAACCGCCATAATAGACCCGGCCGGCAATGAAACTCTGATTAATATTTTCCTCGCGCGGGCGCACTTTTAATTACGAAAGCCCGGGTTGCGCTCACTATCTGCGATGTAAAAAAGGCGACATCGATGAAAAACACCGCTTAATTGGTGCATTGAATAAAAAAACTTTTCGAAACCGTCCCAGCGCTTCTATTAACCTTTAAAGTTGGCGAGCGACCACTAAATTATAGTTGAAGCGAACTGCGATCCGAAAATTATAATCAGCTGAGGTCTGTTCGCGCGAGCGGTCATCGCGCTTATAAATAATGTAGAGGATGGCCTAGGACTTGGAGGAAAAAAGCGAGTCCTGCCCGCGTCACCCGAGCTTTATTCCGCGCGCGTGTCAGCGGTCCGGCGCTCTTTAAAAAGTCATTAGTAACTTTCGACTCGGCTGGCGACGCTGCAGCGCTGGCGAGGACTCGCGTAATCCACCTACCGAGGGCTTATCCCTCGCAGCACTCGCCCCAAGACACCCACGAATAAGACGAATTTGGAGAGCTGGAAAAAGGGCGGGACAAAGGGAATCTTGGAAGGATATTAAAGCTGAATACCAGCTGATTTTGAGAGGGAAGCCTAATTGCTTCCTCGGCTCAGCCTTATTCAATTCGGAAAGAGTAAATAAGCAGACGTGACACGAATATGAAAGCCTAATGAAAAAGAGTTGGTCAGATCAATCAGAGAAATAAAAAAGGGGCCGAATCAAAATAATTTTGTTTTTTTAACGCTCGCTAAAGATAACTGAGTTTAAGCCCTTGACCATAATTGCTACTATGTGACTTAGCTTGGGTAAATTGTAAGGGAGTAAATACGTAAATAACAGCATTAGTCAACACCGCAGTTAGATTAAACTACGGGTTATACAAGGGAGGCAGCAATGTCAAGCGAAGCCTCCTCGTCTTCAATTTATAAAGCTGTATCGCTAGTGGGCCGTGACGAGAAAGAGCTGCATAAAAAAAGAGAGATCCTGCGAATCCATCTTAAAACCGGTAAAATGGTGCGAAGCCATACTCAGCCCTGGGAGCCTTTTATTCGTCAGTTACCGGTAAAGCCGCGGTAAAATAATAGCACCGCCAGTTCCGAGGGTGCGTTGTCCGCGTGGCTAGCGGAAGAAGAAGAAAAGGGGAATGGGTACCGAGCATAGGGAGAGGGGGCCGAGGGGTAAGGAGCCGGCAAAGGCGCGGCAGCGGGAAACGGCGCGGAATTTGTCCCCAGAGGAATATGTGTCAAGTGAGAAAGTTTCCCGCGGGCTGGGCGGAAACTTTATTTGACTTAGCTCCCCCTACCCCTACCCCCCCCCTCCCCTGGCCCTATCAAGCTCTCCTACCTGGGCCGTCCAACCAAAGAGCGGCGAAGAATCGACGTATCGAATCAGACTGCTTAACTTAAATAAGTTTGCCCCCATATCCCCGGCTCCGCGGATGAGCGCAAAGACACACAACCTTTTCGGGCGGCGCGCGGCAAGGGGAGACGTGATCGTATTGGTCCCGGCGCGCTCGCTTTGTAAAGCTGCCGCACCGAGATCCTCCCAAGCGATTGCGCGCGCGCGTACCTACAGAATATACGTATATAAGTTACGTGGCATACCGACGGGACGCGAAAGAAAGTGGCTTTCCAGCTGATACGCAGCCGAGAAATTCCGCTCCTCCCTCTTCCGCCCCCCGCGAACGAGCCATTCTCTCCCCCGCCCCTCGTCTCGGGGTAGATTCCCCGATTTGATTAAGTGCCTGAGCACGAGTCATGGTCCGAATGCACCTCGGCCTTTTTTTCACAGCGACGTTTACCTTTGGGCTCTGCAAGCATCGCGTGCAGTTTGTCAGGGCCGCCAGGCGATTCTTTCGAGGCGGCCCAGTCGACTACGGCTTTGAATTCTGGGTTACACGCCTTGACGAATGCTCGGGGATATCGTAATCGAGCGGTGACGCGCGTTTGCATTCAGTGTCTTATCGCTACGGGGGATCTCTTCCTTTAGATACCATCGCAAAGGACTTACAATGTCTCTGTCGCGGAATCTAGAGGCTAAATCGACCTGGGTTTAATCAAGGGACGCTAGTTTCCAAAAGTTTATACCTATTACAATAAGCTGCATATTCATTTGCCGCCCGTGTCCGACCATGCTCGGCGATTACTACTTACTCCGCGCACACGCGTACACGTTTATGAATATGCACTGCCCTGTATAATAATTCATCCCACGTCCCCTGCAACGCTAGCGTCAATTCGTACTCCAAAAATGATACGACATTTCCTGCCGAACTATATATGAGCTTTTCCGCGTGCACGCCCTAACTTTCGCCAACTCCATCGGACAATGTAACGCCTAGTTCCCTGGCGCTTGGATTACAATCGTCGAAAAAGGAGTAAAAGGGAGAAAAGGTAGGAAAGGAAACGGGGAAATGTAGAAAATTACAGACTAGCTTTTCTGGTTTATCGGGCTTTAAAGTCCGCATTACATGTATGCTCAAATCGATACATAATCGAGAGGCGGACGCAAATGTTGCCGAAAGAAATTGTATCGCAGCAAATTTGCATTACTGACGGTTGGCTCGGACCCCCAACAGCTTTTACTTCTGTTATGTCTCTGCCCTGTGACCTTCTTTTCGATCTTTTTTCTTCATATTCTTGATTATTTTTCCAATAGCCAGTGATTTAACTACCAGAATTCTAATAACACAATTGCCATCATATGTCTTAGTAAAAACATTTTATTGAATTGATAATAATCTTCTTTCTTTCATTCATAATACTAAAATGTTTTAGACTTCTTCGAAATTCACGAATCATGAAGAGTAGAATTCAATACAGCGATATATAAAGTTTGATTACAATAACGTATTTGAAAGCTTTGCGTAGAAGCTAATAACTTGTGATCGATATTTAACAATGAATCACAATTACGTATTGCGGCTTTTTCAGGATCCGCTCTAAGAGCGGGGAATCCCACACTGTCGAATCGCCCGAGCCAAAGAAATTGGATATTTCTCAATATAAAGCCATATAACCGATCGGCTTGTCGTTACGGACCGCACAATCGGCACAAGAAAAGGACTTGGGGGGAGGAACGACGTTCGCCAAGGAGCCGCGGAGAAAGAGAAGACGGTCGGCAGCAACGTAGCCAAAGAACTTCAAAGTCTCATAAAAATGCATTAAAGTGCTTCTGTTCGGATGTATCTTCCTAGACCGGGAATCACTCCGTCCGCACGTTGTTCCCCTTATCCCCGAGCCCATTCGCTTTCCCTCATTCAAAAGTGATACTTTCCGTTTTTTTGCTGGCCGCGCGAGATCCCCTCTTTCTCGTACACACATTCACCTATATCGCGCTTTATTAAATTTTTTAGAGAACAAACACCGGCGCAGAGCTTTCTATGCGATTCTCTAGCGAGGCGAGGGGACAATGGATACCATACTGATAAATCTCGAGCGGAATACGCACGCGCTTATTTTTTCCGAATTTCCCTGATCTGTTGAAAAATTGAACCGTATGAAGTTTCGAATTGAGATTCGCATGACTGCAAATCGCCTCGAGACAATTTCAAATAGTCGAGCTCATACAAATAACTTCATATTTGATTCGCGATGCAGAGGATCCTTTCTCGACAATGAGAAAGCAGAGACATATTAAAAGTCCGACAAAAGCATTATAAGTGTGCTTATTGTGTAAAATAATATACGCTTCATTGTTGAAACCTTCCCTTATAACATATATTTTCAGTGGACTTTGCAATTTCAGAAGCCCGAGCATGGCAAGATCCGAGAACCGCAACAGTAAAGTTTTTAAAGTTGCGAGAGTCTCCACTATGTTTTTATTCGTTCCTTACAAAGAAGAATAATCATGCGTTTTGCATTATTTACACTGGCGCGTTATGAACTTCCAACGAGGAAAAGCGGAGTGATTTCAAACTCTACCTCATCATGAGAACGCCGGCGCACCTGCAACATTCAGCATAAACTTGAGTGACATTCCTTGTGGAAATTCCAGGAAGCTTTTTTTCCAATTTTTAACGCTGTACAAGAATAACGTTTCATGAAATTGAGAAACTCAAAGGAGTGACGAAGATGAATGAGGTGTCCATGTGAAGCTTATCAAATAAGTGAAATTTATAATAATTATCTATTAATGATGACTTTGAGACCGATATCTTAAAAGTAAAAGAAGTAAATGCTGCTTGGTATGCTTCTCGAGATTCGAAATCTGAAGTATTCATATTGCGTTTCCTCGAGTTTGCCTGCATTTGGTTGTATCAGTTTATATATTGTAGATCTTTATTTTCAACTTTCATAGCTGCATGAATTTTTCTATTACTATTATTTGAAATTCAAGATTTCGGTTTTTATATCAATTGAATTTTATCTAATACCCATTCAATTTAAAGGAAAGGATTTTTCTTCGAATTTTTTTCTTAAAAAAATATGCTTTTTCCAATTTTTAAATTTATTGTATAATTAAGATCAGTAAAAAATTTAGTTTAAGATGTTTTATTTCAGCATTTTTTAAGTTATAAAGTATCAATTAAATATTCATTAGCCAAAGCAAATTTTAATTTTATGCAAAATTTGAATTTTGGCTGTATAACTTATAGCAAAAAGACAGATTTATGAGCCACTCTGAACCAGTTACAATTTTAATGCAACAATGATGGTAAATGATCTTATATTAATATGTGGCATTTTAGAACTATTTAGTTATATTCGAATTTATGTTTATTAAGTAATTATAACATATTTTATGATAAGGCTATAAAGTTCTTTACAAACTTCGCAGGCTCTCGCTTACTCTACACATAACCTAAATTATTATTAATATTTATTTATATTTATTTTACTTTATTATTTATTAGTAAAGTAACCAAAAATTAAGACTTTGTTGTCGTAAAATACGAATCTTATACACTAAAGTAATGTAGTACGTCAAAAGTTGAACTGTGTCCCTAAAGTAGTGCTTTGCAAATCTATCAGAAAATACAGTGATATAGTATTTTTGATAAAAGATAATTGGATTTATATTAACTTATATTTTTATTGAGCATGCATGTCAAGGCTGACTGCAGTATTGGAATAAACTGGCCAACAAATCCAAGCGTCTACTGTTTCACTTTTTCTTCATTTCACAGTTGAAACTACAATATAATATGCACAAGGGTCACGCAAATGAAAGTACATGTGGCGTGCGTGAAATAATGTGGGCGAAGCCGAGGAAGCCGATAATAGAAAGAAAGGGAAAAAAAGTATACACGTGGCTTCGCAAAAAGGCGATGCAGTCGAGAGGTAGAAATAGAGGGAGTAGGGAAAGTAAGGGGAAGAAAAGGATACTGAAAAAGAGAAAAAGCGAGGGGGGCGATTCGGGTGAAATTCGAACTCTCGGGAAAGGAGCGGGGAATCTCATTTAATGCATCGTTTGCCGTTCGTCTGCGGCACTGGGAATCTACGCTAAAAAGTTGTCGGGAGCACGCGGGGGCGAAAAAAAATTCTGACAGAAAGGCAAGCCGCGGGTCATTCTTTCTTTGTCGCCGGGAGTTTAGCCGCCGAGATACTTGACCCCTTCATCTTTACATTTTGTACCACTGCGAGAGCTAAATGTCGGTAGGAGTTTCGCGGGTCAAAAAAGACCGTTGCTCTCAAGAGTTAGCATTTGTAAAACGACAGATAAATTGAATGAGATTTTTGTTTGCAAGGCCGATAATTGAGGCGTTAAGAGGTTGTACTTAATCTCTCTTTCTCTCTCTTTCTCTGATTCTCAGATGTGGAAAAGGTGAAAAACGGAATTAAATCTTAACGGTCCAAGAATTAATTACAAGAGCGAATATTCGATAGCTAAATTAATTTATCGGCGAACTCAAGCAATGGTTATACAAGTAGATTCAATGAAATATTATTTTTATCATTCTATTATATTGTAAATGATTAATACACTCGTATAGGTTTTTATCTTTCAGATTCTAGTCACTGTCTTGTAATGCATGAAGATTCGTTCGTTAATTCATCCATCAACTTCACCCACTATATTATATTTCGTTCACTGATATTCTTGTCAATCAAAAATGTCGATTATACCACTTACTACATATCGCTTTATTAAAATTTTTAGTGTTCTTCATAATTATAGTTATTATCATTTACAAAATTCTGGCACTTGGATTTTTCTGTGTCGGCTAGCGCTTAGCAACGAAAACGAGTAGAAACATTAACTTGGTTTAATCATTATTTGATCGGCTTGCTCCACATTGAAACACTGTCTCAACCATCAATTTTAGTACCCAGGAAGTAATAGCTTCCTCGTGAAAAACGAGCAGACGAAAGGGGCCCGTAAATAATCCGCGCATCCAAATCCGAAAGAGCGTCGCTTTGTCCCCGTCGATAAGGTCCTTAAACGAACGGAAGGCAACACAGCATCCACCCTCGCGCCCTCGAATCGACGCGATCCATCTCCATCCAAACAGCAAAATAATGAAAAAACCGAATCGAGGGCAAGACGAAAAAAGCATATATCGGGACACGGGAACGGGGAAATAATCTAATAAACGAATGCCCGGGGAGCGCAGATGACAATAGGCCAAGGGTGGCACAAAGGCGTGTTAAGGAAACCCGAAACATCCACGTGCCTGAGGTGTACCGCGCCGGATTTCGAATTCCACGGGCTACGGCCGAGTTTGTCCGCGGGTTCGCTCGCGCAAATGCAAATGTCTTGTCGGAGCGGAAAGAAGGGTGAGGGGACAGGGAAGGGAGAGGGTGGGGAAAGAAGTGGCCAGTTTCCCGGACGGAGTTTGCCTCGCTCCTCTCCCGATTATTTATCCCACGATTCAAGCGGTCAATTGAATTGGGCGGGTAACTTTCGCGGGCGCGCCGGACCTCGAACGAATTCGTCATCCACCAACTATAGCTAAAACGATTTCGTAAGTTACCGGCTGGACTAGGGGGCGAAAGTTCGACTCGGTCGCGAAAAGTTGCCACGATTAGCGAAGAATGCGGGAGAAGAAAAAGCACGGAAAAGACGAATATCGACACTAAGAATGGCTACTTGTTTGTTCGCTTTCACGCTACGTGGAGGAAATGTACATTTTACCCTTTAATGTCTACTCTGGATTTATTGCTCGAAATGAAGTTTTTTTTATTGACGTAGACATGTGATGCTTTACATTGATGATCATCAAAGTCTTAATTAAAATGTCTTTCATTGGGCAAATATATTGAACGGGGTTACTAATCTAGAATTGAAATCAGGAGAAGATATACAGGTTATGACTCATCTTTAATTAAATTAAATGCCAAAGCTCTCAATCAACGAATTACAAACGCGAAAGGAAAAGTTTCCTATGGAACAAAATGTAGCAATATTTAAGCGTGAATCATTTGAAAATTATCAGAGGTCTATTATGGGGAGTCTGCTCAAGAATAATCGTATCGAATCTCCGTAAAAGATTCGTGTAAGACATCGCGGGCGGCGGTTATTAAGGATTCAGCTCTCATCCAATTTTTCTCGGACGGGGAACGATAAGAAGGTCCCACCTTCTAAAGGGGAGTCGTGGAGGGATAGGCAGAGGAAAGGGCGAGATAGCCCCGCAGCCGTCCGGGGCGATCAATAGCGACGATGATTTGAAGTGCGGTAATCGATAGGCCCGCGGCGTGGCAGTATGCCACCGCGTGTTGAGAGCGCCGCTGCTGTCGATGAACCGCCCCCCGGAAAGAAAGCAGTGGCAATTTTCTCTTCTTGTCCGCCGGAGCGGCCGCCCTATATATAGCCTGACCTTCGCCATTGATCACCGGCGGAGGGAACGGGAGAGATAGAGGCTGGCTTATTGTTAGAGTAGAAGTTGCCGGGGACAACTCGGGCCAGACTGCCGGAATGATGAACAAGTTTAAAAATCCCTTTGTTTTTATGGTGAAATTGACGCGACCCATTTATCGCGCGATCGGAGAAATCTTCGTGGAATGAAACACTGAACGGCGAAGTTCGTCTTATTACGGGCTCCCAGCTGTATCTGGAATTCATTATATGCCAGGTCTTTCGTTAAAGCAAGATTGAAAGTTCAATTAGAGCATTCGGCAGGATTTATCCGCTTAATACTATTCTGCAAAAATACAGAGGGTCCGCTGAAAAAATCAGCGCTGTTTGCCGTGGCGTGTAACAACAGGATCAAAAGTCCTCGTCAAAAGGTATTGGATGTTTCGACGTTTCAGCCTATTTATACTGGGGCCAGGAAAGAGCAAATAGAGCGAGCCGCCCACTCTGACAGCTGTCAGTGTGTAAACAAGTTAGAAAGGAGGCGCAGGGCTAAGAACTAATCAGGCATCATTAGCCACAATAGCGAGCGAGGCCCCCACGAGGCATAATAGCAATTTATTTAGAGGGAGCGCGGCGCCTCGCACCTCCAACGGCCCGTAACATATCACGGGGCGCATTATGCTGATTTAGTGCCGCGCGCAACCGGAGACGCCGAATAAATCGCGGCCGTAGGAGTCGGGTGGAATCCGGGAGGCTAATAATAACCGGGGGCGCCGGCTAATTAACCGGGCTTAACCGGGGAGAATCGACTCGGCATAAGTGGACTAATAGTCGGCCCGGAGACTCGGCCCCGGCTTCCCGGGCGCGGCATCGAGCGGGGTCAAGAATATCCCCTCCCGGGTATTCTCGGCGGGGCTGAAAAATCCGAGGCGCCGCGGCGGGCGCCTCCCGCGGCCTCGCTGCTGCTTTGGCGGGGTCGCAGTTGCCGGGCTGTTGGTTTCCGCGGCGGCCTCGCAATCAAAGGTCTGTGCTGCTTGCGGCTCCGATAAACTCCCGGATTTACATTCCGCCGGGGCGCGGTATTAATGGGAGCCTATTGCCGCGGTTATCGAGTTAAATGACGAGGCCCGGGGAGTCCAGGGCCGGGACTTTTCTGCCCGGCGCCGTTGCGCGGCTGATGGGATTGCGCATCGCTCCTGGCCCCTTAAAGCCGAACGTGCCATTTCCGGATTGATTTACAATCGGGAGAGCGTTGTAAATCAAAGCCCTGCGTAGTGAGCGTAAAAGTGCCGGGGCTTTTTGCACCTCTGCCTCGCCACATCTCCTGTAAGTAGCCAATCTAATTTTCTGGCGCGGCAGAAAGCTTTCCGGGCTACGAGGAAATATTCTTATTTTAATTAAAAAAGTTAAGGCAGCAGAAACAGTTGCTGCGGCTTTTCGAGCTGTGTACTCGATAATAAATCTACTTCGAGTTGCGATAAATCGAGTAGTACCGTTCGACTTTCCTTGGTCCTGGCCTCGCCTCAACCAACTACTCGATTTCTTTAATCGATGAAAATTAGAAATACTTTTTAAAGTAGAGACTCCGTTGTCGCGTTCTAATGATATATATGGTCTAGTCTTTATTTGCTCAATTCTTAGACCTCTACCAATGTCATAAAAAGCCTCATAACTCATCCTGGTTCAGCAAATAGACGTGGTACCGTGTCAACTTCACGCGCTCGTCGTCACCTGTGTGACTCTTTACATAACAGGTGGACAGACTGAGATACACATGCGCACGCGCAATCTGTTCCTTTTTTGGTCAACTGCGATTTACAAAGATGGAAGAGGAAGCGAGGAAGAGAAATAGAAAGAAAAGAAGAGAGATGAGAGAGAAGGGAAACGCGAGAGGGTTTTATTTGGAATTGTGAGGGCAACTTGTATACGTGAATGAATGCTTTGCCGATCGTTTGTCTGCTGCTCCTTTTTTACCCAGCGCGCCTTTTTCATTTTACCACTACAAACTTTCCCTATATGGAGCACACATCCGAGCGGCCAGCGATTAATTAGAAGAGAATGAGTCAACTAATTATGCCTTTGTTTATGACGGAGTATGATTTATTATTTTGGTATTTATTGCGCGCGGAAAAATAAAAAACAAGTAATTAATTAATGGGGTACGCATAGACGTCGAATAATTACATGTTGCATTACGTATCCACTTAATCACCCTTTCAACAAATTCTATATAAGTTTAGATGATAAATAAACAAATTTATTTTTCGGTCCACAAAATACATTGAATTCATGAAAGCTGTAGATTAAATGTCTGACTAATCAATGTACTAACTACTTTTTTTAATACTTTATAATTAGCAGTGAGCATGCGTAACTTGTATCACCTAAAAATGAACTTATGCAATATAATGAATAATCGCTGTCTTAAATATCAAAAAAAATAATCAACATATCTGATTGTGAATATACACTAACGCTTTGAACAAGTCTTTTAATGAAAAAAATGTATCCTCCCGTTAATTTTGAAATTTATTTCAGATAGTATATAATAGTATTATTTTTTACTTTAAAAGTATATTAGAAACTGTATACAAGACAAAAATGAATATAAGATTTATTTTTTTATACCGTCAAGACAGTAATTCGAACCGGTGCCTCCAGACATGAAGCCATGAGTCTACCGCTATACGTCACGGATAACATTACGCAGGTTGATTCAGACTCGTCTAGATATGCGGTTACTACTACCAGTAAACGAAAGAATATCAGGTTTTTATTATCGTCTTTTCTTTATAAAGAGATAGGAAAATATTGATTGTTATTAACAATAATTGGCATTAACAAATTGTGAAAAATACAAAAGATCATGACCAACTATTGATTCATTTTATTCTTTAAAAATGCTTGAATATTATAGTTATGTAATATAATGTCAAGCAACAACGCATGAGGTGTATAATAAATACGGCACTGTACCCTTCGTTAAAAGAGTTTTCACTAGTTTTGGTATTGCATAAGCTAATATCTATTGTTAAAACAGTTATGTACTTAGAAAAGTTTACAAAAAAACAATTTAATTTATTTTATTATTTTTGCCTTAGAATTATTTTTTCCATTTAATATCTATGGAGCACAATCGTCTTTTACGGATAATTGTAATTGAATACAGAAATTCCCGTCCTTAATCATGAAGGTGATTGCTCAAAGCGAGCCTCAAGTACGTCTTAATCGACTATCCTATGACCTTTGATGCTGCAGTAGTAAGCACTATCACAAGCATTCATGAATTTTCTGAAATAATCCCTTCATTAAAGAAATACACTAATCTTCATACTGAATGTTAAAATTCTATGTTTCTCGATTGTAATATTAATTACTCAGAAACGAGAACAAAAGAGCATGCTTGGGGCGAAAAATGCTTTGGACACCCGTCACAAAGAAGCGCTAGCGGTAGACCCTCTTACCATGTGAACGCCCACGAGACCAGGCAAAGTAGACAAACTGAAAAGAGACTTTTAGTTCTCGTCCGGTCCCCCGCGCTCATGTCATCCTACGACACAACAATGCTAGTTGGGGAAAAACGAGAGAGAATTAAAGAGGGGGAATTTTCTCCGGTTCCAACCGACGCGCGGAATTCACGATACTCCCTGACATTCCAGCTTATCTTCCTGTACTTGAAGCCTAAAATCGTGCGCTCTTAATAAATGGCTTATTACGTAATAATCCGTTATGTTCATACAGCATCCGTTATTTAAAATCTTACTTTTATTATGCCTAGCTTTGGTTACATTGTTATTCGTGTAAATAATACCCTATTCACTGATACCCTGTATGTATACATGAAATTGTATCTTTATTTTCATCTCAAATTCAAAGTCCAGTTTTATTACTAAACCAGGAAACGAAACAATTTTCAGCAATGAAATCTGATAGAGACTGAAACTCGATAAATACTTTATGATTGAAGTATTTCACTGTGATGTAATTCGAATAAAAAATAATAAGAAATGAAAAAATAAGAAATTGCTCCGAAAACCTGAGTCAATCAATCCAGTATTTTTCAAAGTCTTGAAATTCCTCGGTAAACCTACGATGGAAAAGCAAAAAAACACGATTACACCGCTCCGTGAAAGGAGATTCCGGATAAGTAAGCCAAGAGCGATTGAACTATCTGCAGTACATCCGGGGAATCTCTCAGCGGAGGCTCCGTAAAAATCAACAGCTTCTAAACAAGCAAGGGCAAAAGTAGATCCGCAACGTGGGAGGGAAATCCGCAGAGGCCGGGGGGGGAAGGGGGCGCGAGTCGGGCTTCTTGCGGGGCTCCTCGGCGCACCTTTCCGCGCGCGCAAGCACACGACACCGCATATAATATTCATGAAAAGCTGCATCCGTCATCCCGGGGCCGAGCGGCGCACCCGGGATTTGCCCTATTCGCACGCGCGCGCGGGCCTGGCATTTTTTCTCCCCGCTTTCTCTTCGGCGCGCGCCCGGCCCTTCGCCCTCCTTTCCGCGTCCGCGCGCGTGCGCCTCTGTGTTACGGCCCGAGGGAGAAAGCGGGCCGCGGACGGGGCCGAGGAGCGTTAAATCAAAAAACCGCTGCCAAGTTTTTAGCCCGCCTGTATATTGCATTGTACAAAGCGCGGAGATGGGCCGCCACTGGCCCGCTCGCCGCGACTGGCGATCGATGTCTGTTTCAGAGGCTCGCGTTTGATGACTCTGCGAGATCCTATTTTTGTTTTTTGCTCTTCGGGCGCGAGGGCGCCAAAGGGAAAGAGACGCTGCGAAACGAAACGAGAGGGACAACTGCGCTCATACGCGGTTTAGCTTTGAGTAAGAGGCCCTTGATTTATCATTCTTTTTCGCACTCGGACGTTGCAGTCGGAAATAGGGCCTGATACAGGGCGCTTTTTCATCTGACTTTTTTGCTTCCTCTTTGCATGCTGAGGTAAAGGACAATGATCCCAGTATACTATTTTATGGCTACAGTCTGCAATATAAATACAGTATACTAATACTTTGAATGCCGACAACGTTTTCAATAGATACGTACAACTGTATGACATAAAAAGCTGGAAGTAATTAACACGTTTAAGTGCATGTTTTAGTCAGAACCGTTCAATTCATTAAATATATATTATGAAACAGCTAACACCTTTCAATGTTCAGTTCAGAAAACAGAGTACAAGAAAAATAGTTCATCGACGAATTCATTCTGCAAAGCAATCAAAGTCGGAAATGCCCACTGGACTTCTTCTTTTTGCCTCCATCTCGATTAAAAAGTAGATACAAATAAAATAACCTGGTTATGACATGCTTTTAAAATGATTTAAAATTAATACTACGAAAAATAATTCTTACCATTTCACTAATCTTATATAAATGAAAATAAGTTGATTAATCTCGATCAAGTAAAATAAGTAATATCGTTATTTATTTATTTTTAGATTTGGTTAAAACTTTTAGCATTACCTTGTTTATATCCTTTACGCTAATTTGGTTGTCCGTTAATTATAGAAATGCGCTCTCCGTATTTCATATTGTAATTCAATTATAATACATTTCTTTAAATGACAAGCTTAGATCACTGCATAATTTATCACGGAAAATCTTTTCGCATCGTTTCGTAAATGGAATATAATTATGGATTGAAATACCGCTTGTCATGGCTTCTACAATTAAGAATCATTAGTAATTTATACAGCAAATTTAGTCGCTGTTATAGAACTCGAAATAACTAGATCGATGCTATATACAATAATATTCGCTAAAGTTTAGTAATTAAAAGCTATTCGTTTATGTAAATTTAAGTAATTAAAGATGCGTAAAATTATTCCACGATCTCTGCACAATTTGAATCTTGTCGAGTATAGGATTCGTACAATTACAAATTTCGAAATCTTATTTCAATTTCTATTTCAAATATTTCATATTTTTGCAATAGGTTATTGAATAGGACGCGGTTTTTATCATTGATTTATCAATAACTATAGATAATAACATTTTTTGCAATTATTTTGTATATCAGAAATTAAATTATAATAATATTATTTCTTATCTTTTACTGTAGTAATTATATTTATAAATTTGAGGATATATCAATTCTATAGTTAAAATTTATTTAAATTATTAATATTATTATAACTTAGTACTAGAGTACCTCACCAAGAATGTGAAGCTCGTGTTGAAGTGTTTATAGTAATAACTAATTTTTGTTATGTTTTTACCTAAATTACTTTAATAATATAAATATGTATAGTATTAATTATTGGGATTCCGATTCTTTTTCTAAGAATTTCAATCTAAAAACTCACTGCAATTCTAATAACTACTTTAATAACGAAAGCTGTCACCAAAGTTTAGTTGATTCTGATAGAATAAAATAATATGACAAGTTGAACGGACGTTATGTTTCATCAAAACAAATGAACTCTGTATTCACACTCTTTAAAATTAAAATGAATCCGAAGGCGAATTTAAATATTCTCTGGTACATAATTTCTAAATAAAAAGCATTCATCCAATAAATTGTATATAAGCAAATTTTTAGACTACTTTCATAAGATTAATTGTATTCATTCGTTTAAAATCTATTATTGTGGAAATCTATCGTTTGCGCAAACCAGAGCAATTCGATAATCGTCGTACGCAGTTGAACTGACCGCATGCGGAGTTTGCCATACTTGCCAGTCAGCGCGCGATACGCTGAGCCCGCGATTGGTAGGGTTCACATCATTCTAAGCGTCACGCAATGCAACGTGTCGTAGTTTGGCTCTTACCTGCATTCACCAGCAATCATTGAGTGAAACTGCTGCAGTGTAACTGTGTTATCTTATCGTTGGTCACTTTATACGTCACGAGGTTATCTGCATGTATCTGTATGCGTAGCTAGTGTGAATTTGCCAGTGCACTGACCAATTTTTGACGACACAACATTGTTAATTGTGCAAAGATTAACAGGTAATCGTCAAGTTAATAGAAACCCGACGTAAGTCACCGGTATAGAAATATTCACCGAGTAACTGTAACAGTATAAGTACAGACTATTCACCTTCGCAATACATCTGCATCATATAGTTACAAAGGGTCCGAGTTCGCTTCACTGCTTAAGAGAGAATTGTTGTAGAGGGAATTTACGAGACTTATCCTGCGACAGTTATATAACGTTGACAGCGCAGCGTGATAAGCAAAAAAAGGGCCGTATAGTGGGGATGCGCAGGCCCACATCTGTTCGGGACTCAGTTCGGGTTTTGTATGTAGCACAGGCTGGAGTTGCAGTTTTTCCACGACTTTCGAATACAGCACAAACGCTGCTCTATACGTCACGCTGACGCTACATTAGTTTTATCGTCATAGTTCGTCGACTTTTATTCTTTCAATCCTTTCCAAAGCGCTACCTGAACGAATGATGAAATACTGTGTTCATGGCATTCAGTGTCCGCAATATAAAAATCAGTACGCATGAGTAAGAATAATATTAACTATATAACTGTCGATAGCCTTCATGTAGGATAATTTTTTTCAAATAATATTTATATTTTTGGCCCAATCGAAAAGATTATATTCTTTTTGTTACAAATTATCCATAATTTTATGAGATATGCAATTACTTAATCAAACATGCTCTCTTAACTATTTTGCTTGTCAATATTCAGTCCAAAAACTAGCCTGAATATTTGATGCCAAAAAAATAAAATAATTAAGAGTTTCAAACCGAATGATAAATGCATTTTTCGTAAAAATATAGTGTCACCGATAATGACATGAAGGTGCAGCAGTGGATCAGCTAGATGCGACAATAAGATTACGGTGCAAGTATATCCAGAGGAATGATGGGGTGACGAAGCTTAAAAAGTGATGTAATATTCATTGTGTTCGTCAATCTTGCTCAAGATGTAACGGCTCAAATTCTACAGATCATTCTTCAAGAATTAAATTTTCAATTTTTACATAATTTTTATTTACATTTTCAATTTAACCATGTTAAAAATGTGCAACTTATTGATTCATTAATTAAAAAGAATTTTCTTAATTTTGTATTTCACCAAAACTACAATTACATTCAATCAAATTGAAACATTCACATAATCCTTAAGTGTTTGGTAGATATGTAAAAAAGTAAAAGGTATTTTGTGCACGGCAATAAATAGTTCATGAAAATGTCACAATATTCATACCAGTCATTAATTAGATTTCGCGCAGAGTTAGAGGACACTCGAACCCAGTATCAAATCGTTAGTAGACCAGCATTAGAGATTAGGTGCTATTGTGAATCGCGTGCAGTATCTGATCCTAGAAGGTATCTACTGGCTAGGGTCCGGGACCAAAGGCTTCCGGAACTGCGACTCCGCATTCCCTTTCCTCTGTCCCTTTCTGTGTTCTATGGTAGTCGTTGAGGGCCGATAGGATATATAGCATGGGGAGATCATGGGAACCGGTGCATCCATGAAGCGGCTTTTCACGCTACCGAGTCGTCCATTAATTCCATGCGCCTCCTGTAATTCTGTCTATTGTATTTCTGATTATAAGCGTGAAATAAACGTTCCAGTGCTCTTGTCACCGTGCGCTACTGAATGTGCACACAGTGCGGGACAACCCTTGCCTCATCCCTTTTCACGCCGACGATCTGTTTGAGCGCCGCAGGGCCGGTATACGTAGCATAAAGTACTGCAACTCATCACCTGGACTAGCAGTCTGGCATCGTTACCTTGTTGACAGCGTGTTGAGAAGAAGGATTTCGTCATGTTGGAAATACAGCTTAGCAGTAACGAATCCAGTATTATGACAAGACACGTCGAGTGATAGAAAGCCGAACTGCTTGCAAGTTATAAAAAGCAGTAAAACAAAAAAGTTAGAGAGCATAGTTATATGAACAGTGCATGAATTTCCTACTCATTTTATTTTGTCATTGTTCTTATCTACTGATACAAACAATTTGAAATTTTTCTCTAAATAACATATTAAAACATGTAAAGGATCATTAAATGGTAATATATTTGCTTTTCAAGTTTGAAAGCAATGTACAAGGACAAAATTACTGTAATACTAAAAATCATTTACATTTTTAACAATTGTTTATAGAACGAGTAGAGAATGAATTTTAACCTGCCTTAACAACGGTAAATACGCTTCACTGGTTTATTACAAAAAAATACACCGAAATTGTTATCGGACCAACCAACAGGCGTACGGATCGAGCAAATGAATAAAATCCCTCTACAATATACGATGTAGATTAGTGAGGGCCCAGCGCCGAGGTAAAACAACTATACCAACGAAAATAGGCTGCAACCGTTTCAAGATAAGTGTCGGCGTGGCGCCCTATCGTCGGCCATTGTTCCTGGCACCACCGTCAAACAATCAAGCGGCGAATGCGCAACTACCAGCATATCACTCGGCCCCGCAGACGCTGTCGAATAATTAGCGCACCTCCACGCGCCCTTCCATCCTGGGGTCGCGTCTTGTCCATATCGCCGCCCGTCGCTCGGCGTCTTTGTGCAGCCAGCCAACGTAGGCCGCGCGCGTGGACCCGGAGACTGCGCCGCATAGAAATCCTCGATAAGAAGCCTGCGGTGGCGCGAGAGGCTGATTGGTCGCCCCGAGGGAGGCCTCACCCGCTCAGACAATGCGCCCCCACCCCGGCCAACAATGCGATCGCGCGCCGAGCTTTCTAATAAAGATATATATAGATCAGCGGGGAAGGGGCTTCGTAGGGGTGCGCGCGCACACACGCGAGCGCGTGCGTGGCTTTCGGGGCTCGCTCGATGGCTCTCTTCCCGCGTGATTACGGGGAGCGCGAGCGCGCGCCTTTTATTCGACGGTCTAATTTATCACCCGGCGCAGCCACCGCCGAGGATTGGAATTTCCGGGGAGCGGCCAGATTCTTTTCTCTCTTTCGCGACTTAGCGCGCGGGAGGGTCGCTCGCTGGGGCGCTGAATGGTTTTTAGGTTGATTTTTCGGGGTCGCGAACAAAGGCTCCGGTTTGTGTTGCCTGTAAATTATCTCCCGCCCGAAGGTCCCGAAGAAAAAGAACCAGATTAACTCTTGCGCGGCTTTCCCGCTTCCCGCCCCACCACCCTTTTTTGCGTTATTGGTGCGTTGAAAAAACAACGATCGGCTGCTCGATAATTACCTAAGGTTATGCGGAAGACCGCGAAATGTTACGGAATGTTACGGAAACTCATCGCGTGCCGCCATTCAAAAACTCTCTCAGATAATTATTGGTTTTTCTTATCTTAAATTAAAAATGATTTGCGAACTTTGGACTCGATGCGGCAGTTTCAAAAGATTCAATCAGTTCCGCATGCAGGACGCGGATACACTGCTTTTTAATTCCAGTTCGACTTTTGATTAAAAGTCATTATGATCCATCGCAGAGCCGGGCTTTTGCTCAAAGTTCGATTCATACGGCATACTCTGACGGGCGAGCCAAGTTAAGGCAATTTAGTTCGCCTCGGTAGGTTGTGCAGGGGCGACGAAAGCCAACGTTAAATCCCATAAGATTGCGCAAGTAAGAAACATCGATTCCGGGCAGAATACACTGCGGAGCTTTGGAAGACAACCCAGGATTTACCAGGGCTTTCCCCCGCCCGGAACCCCGTACAATTCTAATAATTTATTTTGCAATACGCGAACAACGAGGGGGCGGGAGAACAGTGCGGAACTTGCATCGCCCTCTCTCGCTCTCTACGGCAGAATCTTCGAAACAAAGTGCGGGAGCGACATTAATAGCCCTCGCGCGTGGGGATCTCGCGTCTGGCTTCTGATTCGCGGCCCGCCTGCGCTGGGGTTCGGTGGCGCTCGGGCTGCATGCGCATGCATCGCCGAGGCGCGCTACTTTACCCCTCCCACGGCAATTGCAAGTTAGACGTCGAAGGCGAAACGTTGGCGAATCCTTAATTACGCGTTAATCCGCTCCGCGAATTTCACGCGCGCCGTCAGGCGATGCGCGTGAGGCTTACGCCGTTTGAACAATGTACACCCAAGAACAATTACGCCGCGCGTCGGCAGGGGGCCATGGAAGACGCCTTCACGACCAGCTGCCCATCGACTGCTCCTGCACTCGATTAGAATCGCTTCGAGGAATGGGAATTGTAATTGATTTTCTACAATATTTCTCAACTGTATGGCTAGAGTTAAATTAAAATTGAGGATCGTTTATTTTTACAGGTAAAAACAAAGTACAGCTTTTTCTGTTAATTGAAAGTTTAAGTGAAAATTGAAAATTGTCTATCACGTAACATGAAAGGTACGGATCAAAGATGTAATCGAGCCTTTTAACCGTAGCTAAATTGCTCATCAGCTATTTTAAATAATAAAACTCAAAGATATTTGAGCGTGATAAATCTTCTATTTGTACTTACAAAGTTGATCAAGGCTCGCGAAGTTCTACCTTCGACTTCGAACAATTTTGTCGTTTGAACATTGAATAATTGGAACTAATTAAAGATGGATCGATTTATGCAGAACTTAAATTCACTTTCACTCGATATCAATTACATAATCCCTCGCGTACCTTGTGTAAGTTACGTAACACTATATACGCCACATAATAAGATGTCTATCGCAAAAATATGTTTTCCAATTGAAAAGCATGAAAGGTGCATTGGATTATCAGAACTGATGAAAAAATATCGACGTAAGTATACGACATTATAGTTGGTATTGTTCCGTTGCAGGATTTAGATTGAAATGAGTGAAATGGCGTAAAATAGAGATAATTCTAGGACGAGGGCGGAAATGGCGGCAAATTCCCAGCGGCACCTCATAAATATAATGAATGGGCCACAAAATATCTGTATTGTAGGTAATCCGATGCGGAAACTATAATATCTCCGCCAAGTTTAAACTCATAAATAAGAGGAAGCTTAATGTATTCGTCCGGGCGGCGCTTAGATTCCTGTCGCGTCGCAAAGATTTAATAAAGATCGCTGTAACGGGAGTCGGAAAGGAAGCCGGCGGCGGGCACGCGAGCCCCGGGCGACAGGCCCGGCCGAACGGCGCGGATCAATTAACGATCGGGCGCGAGACGCGCCGCGGGCCTGGGGCCGGCCGTGCGCATGAATATGCACGAGGCTGAGCGCGCACGTAAGTATTATACACCACAGCGGGGCGTTTCGTGCGTCGACACGCGGTAGTGTAACCGGCGGGGCGCACAGAGGGCCGTGTCTTCGATCGAAGCCATCGGGAGGAGGCGCATCGTGTCGGGGGCGGGTCGCGGGCGCCGACATGCAGGGACGCCGCGCGGGATTAGCCGGCTCGCCGGTGACCCAGAATCGCCGCGGGGACAAGTAGTCCGCCCGGCGCTCGAGCGCTCTGTGTTTCGCTTTTGTGGCGCTTTTTAGTGCGTCGTACGCGCGCGGCCTCGCCCAGCTGCAGTGCGTCCGCCGAGTGTAGCCTCGACTAATGGCTTAAGGACCGATGGATCGCCGGGGATTTGGCCCCCGGCGCCCGAATTCGCCCGCGCTTCTGTCACAGAGGGATTTTTAACTTTTATGCCTTTCCTCTCCGTCATTACACGGAAGCTTTGCGCCAATCACCGACACTCTCTATTATATCCATTTTAATGAAGGCTCCAAACTCTTGGGATTATATTTAAAGAGATCCTTTTTAATTGGCGCTCATGCCTGCATCGCGTATATCGCATTGTTATAATTAGCTATTTTGTAACGCAAAGCTCGTTCATGATGCTTCAAAATTCGAAATTTCTACGGGAGACGGGCTTAAATTCATTTTCAAACTGTAAAGCCTTATGTTGATGTTGTAAATTCAGAAAAAAAATACCTTCGCCAAATTTCATATAACCACTGCATTAATTCTCAAAGATGAAACTTATTTTTGAATGAAATTTCATATTTAAATATATAATGATCGAAAGTAATGCCTAATAATAATTTTCATACTAAGTACGTAACGCGTGTATTATAAATATCATTTTTTGGTACAAATGTATGTAAAAGATCTACCTTACTCTTGGTAGAAATTATACTATTTATTTTGACGATGAAACAAAATTCCGACAAGAATACTACCGGTGTTTGGTCAGAATCCGGTATGGTATTCTTCATTGGCTTTTTCGTCATACGTGAATGATAATGGTAAACTGGTAAGAATCTGGTCAAATTGACAACTTATTACAGTATCAATTGTAACCTACATAAACAAGGACAGTTTATTTCATTTGGGTTAGAGCATTAACTTAAATAATTTATGAATACAGGATTATATTAATCAAATATTTTAAATATTATTTTTTTTTTTAATATAGATGGATTTTCTCTCTTCAAACCTAGACCTATATAAATACGTATGGCAGTCATTCACTTGTATTCGATCTTCTATCTGTGTTTAACTCCTTGCGTTCATATTACTTAAAATTCTTAGTTGGATTTCTAAACAAATTCCAACCAAATTACGTGGAAAGGTAACTACATTTACCAGTAGATTTCCAACCAGAAACCAACTAGAAACAGAATTCTGGTCGTTTTCTGGACGTAATCTGATAAAGATGTCTACCAGAAACTGTATATTGTATTAAAAATATTATTTGATAATCTAAAAAATAAATAGAAAATAAAGTAATAAAATAACTCAATGTGTACGATTCCCAAAGTTACAGTTATACGATAATTTTGAAGAGCTAGATAAGCGGTAAAATATTAAGTGTAATTTAGAAATTCGGACAAATTGGTGACAAATTTATGGAAGCCTTTAATGGTATTCTATTTAATATCTTTAGTTGTTTTTAAATACTAAAAGTTAATTGAAAAATCAGGTTTAAGAACTTAAAAATATTGTCAATAAAATTATAGGTTTGGTGGCCAATCGCACACTCGAAAGGATCACTATTATATATAGAAGTGAGTAGTTTATTCTTTTGCGAATGAATAGGAAGAAACTTACTTTCGAAAAAGCACGAAAGTTGTCTAAAGTCAGATCAAGTATGAACTTCATATGAAATCACTATTTTTGGACTTCTGAGCAGCCCCATTTTCACATAAGTAACATTACCCCATGCTGTTGATCAGCTTTATACTTCCTAGACTAATTTATAAAACTTTTAGTCATTCTTAGACGGATATAGAGTCCAGTTTACTACTTATTACACTACTACTAAATTCTAGTAAATGATTTGAAATTATGATTATAGCTAAGAAATAAAATAAAATTTAATTCATAATTTTGAAAATAATGGAAAACGTAAAAACTACTCACAAATTTAATATTCGATTCTATATTAAGTTTTGAAAAATGAAGCCCATTGTATTGAATGTGAATCAGTACTTGTAGTGAAATCTTAAGCAATTAATGTAAGTACAATTTAAATAATGGTATAATGCATCATGATTGCGGAAAAGATTTCAATACAAGGTTTAATATGAGATCTTGTGACAAGGAGGCATAAAACAATGACCCATTAAATACGCGTTATCTTCATAACATGCGCGACTAAGTTAATTATCGTGTCGCTGTATTGCCTATGGCATTCTTTTTCTTTCAAAATACGGATTTCTTCTCTCTACCTCTCGCGAATCTCATAATAAAGTACAATAAAAACTTTGCGAAATATAATTACTGTAGGTAATGTAGAGCAGTAACGTAATAAAGATTAAAACACAGAGTAAAGTTAATAAATGTTATCTGACATATCTTCACTCGCCTTTTTACAGCTTCAATAATAAAAAAATTATTATCTAGATCACGCTCAAGCGTTCGTTACAAAATCATCGTTAAATGTCCTAATCAGCTTAAAAGGATCGTAGTATCTCGTAATAAAACCAATAATGAGATGATCGAACTAACCGTAGATCCTATATTCTGTAAAAAAATAAAAATGTTCGATTGTATATAATTTACGGCCGCTCGACAATGTTGGGGTGGAGGCAATTTAAATCGAGCGATCGTTTATACTCCCCTCCTCGATACCCTTAATATGCATAGAAATAAATTCGACCCTTGGCAGCAACTCCAATGCATGATGAGACGGGCCAGGGTAACGAATTTGCATCGCGACTAATTTTTATCAACTTTGCGTTGTTTCCTAGATCATCTCCTAGGAGGATATCTTTCATCTGATTTCTACCCTCACCCCTTCAGTTTAAAGCACGATAAGAAGGCGAAGGAAGGGTATCGAAGCCGCGATGATGATTCAACGATAATAAAGCTCTCCAGTCTGGTGCTGAACCACCTCCTCCCGTTTTTTCTCGTTCTTAAATGGCAATCGAAGGAATTGGGAATGAGGGTCATTAAAGCACGCCCAGAGGAGGATAGCAGGGGAGAATTTATAAGTGGAGAGGCTCGATAGTGGGAAAATGTTTGAAAGGGAACTAATTATCATTGTCTGATTGGAGAATCTTATCGGCTGTCCTCACTTAATCCCTTTCCAGGCACTTAACAAGAAAATTGAACTTTTACTTTTTTATATCAGAGGGAAGATTAAGCTCAAGTATAAGTTTTCATTCTTAATTTGTCCCTCTTGTATTCGTTATCTATGTAACATTATAGACACTGAATTATAACCATGTCGATATATTAAAGTTATAACCATAAAAATTACTCTTAACGACTTTGATTTCCACCTACTTGTTATTCTACAATTTTTTTGAAAAGACCGCAGCGCAAGGATGTAATCTGACGCTGTGAAACTCAGAATAGAGCGATTGGGGTGCAAACAAATGAGTAAGTTCAAGGAAACTGTCCCATCCGCAGATAAAACCCCGGTCTCTCCTCTAGAAGAAGCAATGATCGTTTAGAATTATAACACCGCGGCCCGTTACCATCTCACTAAACGATATTAGAAACAATAACCATTGCCTCTACGACAATCATACATTCTACCTCAGAGAACTTATAGCAGCATTAACCAGCCCTGGCGAGTATCTTACACAATTTCATCTGCTTATTTATAGCTACTCGCGTGTGCGCGACATATATCCAACTGTTTTTTTTCAGCCACGCTCACGCTTGACATTAAACACAAAAGATCTTGCTAGATCATAACTTGATAAACACGTAAAGGTAAAGGCGATTTGCCAAAGTCAACCCTGATTTAAGGTCGCCGCATGTGCTTGTTACATGAAAATAAATGTTGGAATTCGTACATAAAGGAGCGAATTAGATGAAGCCGATAATCTAACGATTACTACTACTTTATGAGTAATTTTTGGGTACGATCTCAATTCCACAAATTAATATCACTCAGCACCTTGCTCAGCACTTGTATACGATATTTTGAAATTTGAAAATAATTAAAATTGCTCTGAGCTTTCTTCCTGGAAGAATATAAACCAACCATTTATTAAGTATATTAATCAAACTTTAGCTTAAATTATAACTAAACTTTAGCATTCATTGCACAGTTCATTCAAGAACTAAGAATCAGGAAAACTTCATAAGATTTTAAATAACACAAGATAAAATAGCTAAGTATCGATTCACAATTGTTGAAATCTACCAATATTGTAAACCATCCATATATACATAAAAAAGTTTTGTGTTATTTTATTTTTGATACGATCGTAAGTTACGTATCTAATGAAATTATTTTAAATCGTTACAGATGAAAATCAATTTTAATGGCAGAATGTGTGCATAATAAGAATATTATGCGGAGTAAAACATACAAATTTGCATGAGCATAAATCTGGAAACAACAAATTTTTGAGAGGGACGTGAATTGCAAAAAGTACTCTCAGATACAAATGTTTTATTTTTTATACACTTTTTGATTTACTCACCATTGATGAAAACGACGAAAACGAGTATGCCGGTGAGACACGTTGCTGAACTGTACGTAGTCATTTTTCTCCTATCTGGTGATTATTTCGTATCGCATAATAGTTCCTTTGACGACGTAATAAAGCGCCCACCTGGAGCAGAAAGGCAATATCGCATGTTATTTTCATTACAACCTTCAGTTAAGGTAAATCGATTATGCTAGTGTTTAAAAATTATTTAATAAGTGAGACTTTTAATACTTGGATAATAGATATATCCATGTATATAGTCCAATATATAATTTTCATTTCTTTTTTTGCTAATTTAACTTGTACTAAAATCTAACGAGATAATTAACAATTCTATTGAAAATTTCTTCATAAATATTATGTCATAAATATTACAAAATCAAAGTGATTTAATTAGCTGGCTATTAATGATAAATATTGTGCAAAAAATATAAAATGCTAAGACAGGTTGCTGCTCCATCAACAATTTAATATTTTTTAAAAGCAAGTATTTTTGAAAATAAATGTTTACGTCGATCTGTATTATAAACATTAAAACGTATAATTGCAGTATTTACTTCATAATATTAATATAGTTCGTATTAAAACAGTAATAGCGAGAAGCTTTTTTGATACAATAAAATTTATATCGTTTGAAACGTTCTGTGATAAAATGTTTTATATTTATATAAATAATAAGTTTGGAGAAAAGCTTTAAAATAAATCTTTTTCTTTATGCCCACTGATGCCATCATTGCGGAGTTCAAAGAAGATTTCCAAATCCATTTATCAAATATCCAGAGACTTGCAAGTAAAGATGGCGCAAAAGAGTAATAACGTAAAAGCATATAAATAAGCTAATGACGTCAAGTTCAGATTAATTAAAAGCATCGTCCCAGAAAAAATTGTTTAGCCGTATAATAATAAGTATAAAAGTATTTGAAAGCGTTGAATGAAACATGTTGTCTATTTATTTGTGGCAGAATCCCCTAAAAAATAAATCAGCTTTCCGTTCGCGCGAGTGGCCGTGGAGCGGCATAATATTACAGGATGGGTCCCCCGTGTATTTATCCTAAACTATTCCTACGCGATAGCGAGTGAGATAGGCGTAGGGCGTGGATGGCGCGAGGGCGTGAAAAACATATCTCCGTATCCTGAGCGCTCGAGGCTATTATTATGTGCATACAGTGGCTCTCGGCTTTACGTTTATCTTTAAAGGTAACGACAGGGGACGGTTTAACGGGGAAATCCTCCCGCGGCCGGGCGGCCGGGATTCCCCGGCTCGTGGGATTGGCGAGGCGCGCGGCCGTCAAGTAGACCGAGGAGCCCGAGAACCGCAAAGGAAGGAAGCCGCGCGCGGTCGTCCATCTCTCGTGCGGGGGCCGGTGTGTTTTTTCCGGCGCCGCAAATACCCGGGCGTGACGGCGGCAAACGGCGCGTCTTGCTCTCTCGGAGCGCGGCACTCGCAAAAGCGATTCCGTCTATATTAGCGCGGCACTCAGGGCCGGGCGCGTAACGAGCGCCGGCGTCAACGGCCGCGGGCCATCGGCCTCCCCTCCGGCCCCCGGCCCCCATTAATATTCGCCTCGGGGAAAAAGCCGCGCTCGACAATATGCATCCGCGGGCGAGATAAGGCGCTCCCTTTTGAAGGCAGATCCCCGCGGAGCCGAGGCCATTTATTTAAATCAGGCGCGACGTCGTGCCGGGCGCGTCACTGCTCGCCGGCGATCCAATACCGCGCGAGGCTCGGCCCCGAGAATGCACTTCATTAAGTGCGCCGTCGAGATTGAGCCCCAAGATTGATATCGCGCTAAGTGTGGGTGGCGCGCGCGGATGACGGCGCCGCGGCATCAATGGGCTTCTCGCGTGACGCATCCGCGGCGGACCCGCCGAGCCATCGAGCTCCATATATATTGATTCGCGACTTGGCACCGCGCGCCTTTATTCCATTTGAATTTCTCCGGGCGGCCCTGCGCGCGCCTAGGCGTGGCCGGCGGAAAGTTGTAAAAACGTGCCCCGGATGTTAAGGGGACAGATTCGCCCCAAAAGGCTTCATAAAACGATAACCGATGGAATTTGACACACTGCCAAACTGAGGTGCCGCAGTTCATTTTTATTCATTTGCCAATTCGGGCTTCGAGTGCATTACGCCCGGGCTCGCGCCTCGATTTCCCTTTCGTTGGTAACGCGCGCGCGCAGTCTAAGTAGCATAAGGCCTGCTGTAATACTACTTTCTTACGGATGATTGTTTTACCGTCATTTGCAAACGCGGATTGTTTAGATAAAGTTTTCACCTTGTTGCCGGAGTTTTAGCCTATTCCGTTCCAGTTTAGACAGCAGAAAGGAGGAGAAGGAGTTTCGTTACAACTTGCTCGTAAAACGCTGCCCTCGAAGATATACACGCATATACACAGAATTAACAGACTAAAGTTTTACAAGTTCAATAACGTAGTGTACAAATTAACTATATACATGTTAATATCTTTTTACAAAAAGTAAAATTATAAACTAATGTATGCTAATGTTATACATGTTAAGTAATTACCACTATTATTTCATAATCTTTATTTATATAATATGCATGCATAATATCGTAAGCATAGTTTTATCTGCATGATAATACGTATGACTGCATTTAATCATGAATACTTAAGTAAAGATAATTTCGGTAACTAATTCATATTATGTGGTATAATTTTCAAAAATCAGGAGGAAAAGTTCGCGCTCGTACTGAATATATCTAGTACTTTTAATTTATACTTTTTCCTTTGGTGCGCCGTTATACGGGTGTATCCATTTCTACACCGATTAATCGCATGAATTCTATTCAAATACGTGGCAATAACAGTCGGTAGTAGATAACGCATTCTAAAATGGATTGTTTCTCAGCGGAATCGCAATTCGGATGTACTAAAACAGCTATGTAGCCATTAAACTCAAAATAGCACTAAAATCCTTGAAACTATTTGAAGCTGTGCATTTTTGGGTCCATCGGCCAATTTAAGCAAAAACAACAAACTGCGCGCATCGGGTGCACAGATCAGATACATATAAAAGAGACTTGTAAACCTAAATATTGAAAAACGCTTAGGCTTTACGCACGGCTCCCGAGTTACAGCGCGATATGCAGACAATAACGCGAGGCAGCCTGTCAAAACGAACCCTTGAACGAGAAACTAGTAAGAGTGAAGGAAAGGCATCGATGTGAGTAATGCAGTGCACGCACCGGCCCCGGGTGCCTCGAGGTCTCGTTCCACGCGCCCTTTATTACGCTTGGCCGACAAAAAGAAGGGTGGAGCGAAAGCGAGAGGGAGATACTTCCCTTTACGCGCGCGCCCGTACTTCATCTTACTCGGCAAATGCCTCTTTACTATTGCGCTCGCTTTCATGTCCCCGCCCCGGCCGGCACACCTCGGCCCTCCTTTACGAGCACTTCGCAATCCTCGCTGTTTTGTCCCGACGCACGCACAATGCGCGAGTCTCTCTCCAAGTGCCGCCCGGCCGACGGGAATCAGCTTGTATTCGGCCCTTTCCCCGTCGCCGCCCGTCTGGGGCATGCTGACCCGCGCGGCTTTTTGCGCGACCCCCGGCCGCCGCCAAGGTCCATTAGGATCATTCGCCCACCGCCGACTCCCCCCCTCCCCCCCTCCCCCGCCGGCTCTTTTTTTTTCTCCCCCGCCGTCTCCGTTCGCTTCAATTTGACGGAGCGCCTCGCGAGCGCGCGCGGATCTCCCTTTTATCAGAGCAGGCAATCGGCGTGCGCAGATTATCGCGGCGAGCTGGAAAATCTTTCGCTCCAATTTCCCGGGCGCTCGTCTGCCGAGGGGGAAGGAGGCGCGGGGCTCGCCCGCGTCGAAGCGGTTTTCCGATCGGCCGACGAGTGCGCCGGGAAGGGACAATGCGCGGGCCGGGGGGGGGGGAGGGCCGTGGCTGTCAGGGTAGGGCTGGCCCGATAAATCAGCGCCGCGGCCGGAAAAACCCGAGGGCGCGACGTTTCCCAGCCGAAAGTTCAACGGGCCGCGCGGCCGCGCGACTTTACAGCGCCCGTAAGAATACAGAAATACCGCGGGGCCGCGCACGAGGACCGGGGCGTAACAGGGAGCCACTCGGAAACGTGCCTCCCCCGCCGTTACGCCGAGGCCTTTAAAGAATATCAGAGCCGGGCGGGAAAAAAAAGTGGCTTCTCGGCTCGGCGCCGCAGCCGCCGCCGCCGCCGCTCTCCTCGCGACTTTAATAAAGGGCTACGGCGCCTGCACTCTCCAGTTTAGCCGGGCGGAGGGGGGGGGAGGGGCCGCGACCTGCCGCCGGCTAAAAAATGCACGGAAAAACACGGAGGGAGACAAAGGGAAGGAGGGTGGCAGGGCAATCCCCCGTTCCGAGCCATCGGCTGCATTATTCGAGCCCGAGTACCGCGTTAAAGGCCGCGGGAAAAGTGAGAATGGGGGGGGGGGGTGAGGGCGGCTAATGGTGTGTGCCTTGCCGCCCGCGCCCCGTTATGCTTTAAGTGTAAGATGAGGCCTTATGAATTGCCGCGGCCTTACGGGAAATCGTCTCTCCCGGATAATGTTTACGCGTTAACCCCATTGTAAAAACAAAGGTAATTTTTTTACGGGCCTCTTGTAATATGGTGATTTGAAATTTTTTTAATCCGTTGGACGGCCGACTCTTTCGTTAATTCCGCGAAATTTTGTAATTTCGTAATTTTACGAAACCAGTTTGAGATACAGGCGCACGTATGTTTAAAAGGATGGTTCAACCAATTTTCTTTCTCTTTCCACTTTTTCACTCTTTAATGTCTTCTCATTGCATGACAAAGATAAGCCATAATTCTGCAATACAGCAAAAAGGTAAGCTAACTACGCTATTACACCGAGACTGTACCAACTTGAATAAGCTATGCATATATTACAATATTTTTAACAAAGTTCATCTCAAAATATAGAAAACAGCTGAGCCAAGCTCATTGAATAGGTAAATATTATTCTATTACAGTCCTTATTTGAAACGTAAAAAGTGTAAAAGACATTTACACTTATGTATCAACAGCCAAAAGGATCTTGGCTTATATTGTCTGTGCACTTTTTATTCTGCGGATTAAATTTTTTAATAAGTATTAATTAAGAAAATATATCATTTCATTCGATGCATAATAATTTATATAAAAATGTATCAAGATTTAAGACGAGCAATTGTAATCAATAGATTGCTCGAGAAACATTCTAGAAAATACTTTTAAACGTGTATATATAGAAAAGCGTATATAGGTATAGAAATATTTAATTTCTCCGATACATTTCATTCCGCGAAATGTATAATGTATATGAAAAAGTCATATTTTAAACCTGTCTCCTTTTTTATTTATTTCACACGTATTGCAGAAGCTATTAAAAGTGCTCTTCAAGTTTTCCTTATTATTTGAACATTTTAATCTATCAACTATTAAAACCGACTATATAAAATTTAAATTTATAAAAATGAAGTCATTCGGTAAAATACTTTTTTGTAGGAAATTTCATTTGTTTTGGAGAGAGTCAGTGGAGGAAAAAAATATGAACTTCATTTTAATATGCTACGCCGTCGATTCTCATTTTAAAAACCTTTTCGTTGAAGAAACTAAAAAAAAATTTCGTCTTTTAAAATACTTTTTCAGATCAAATTTCTATAAAATATTTTTTACGAACAAAATATTAATGTAACACAGTGAGCTTTTATAACTTGATATTTGTATTCAATTAGTATCTCTCGATTTTGGTTGGCGAAAGAAAACACTCTCCTCGCGCTGATTACTTAGCATACGAAGCGAAACTGGGAGGATATATCGAGAGTATTTAATTCAGCACACCATGGATTTCCACGATTCATTCGCAAAGTAACAATTCGCCCGATCTCGAGCGATTCCTTCCAATCCGTCAAAATAGCAATAATAACGGCGAGCTTGGAGAGCGTATCAACGAAATGACTGGGCCGTGGCGCAACACGGCAACCACACACTCGGCGGGAAAAAATGCGGGCATTCACGGGAGTCGGGTTTAACGCGCGATATCGCTTGGGCGCGGCGCCCCGTCACCTCTCGTTTTTCAGTCGGGCTCGCCCGCGAGAGACAGGAGGCGCGCTCTTGCGGGCTTTGTCGGAGGCCCTCGGCAGGTGCTTTCAATCGCGAAAATTGGGGATCATGAAAATGCAAAAAAGGCCCTGTCCCGGCCGACGCGGACCTCCATTCCAACCAGACGAGCCACGTCCCGCTTTTCCGCTCCGCCCTCCGGGCATTTCCTTTTTTTTTTTTTTTTAATTCGCCCTTTCTCCGCCGGTTTTTCTTGCGACTGATTCGATTCTTCGGGTCAGCGCGCACAAGGCAGACGCCCCCGACCGACATTGTTCCCCGGGCAGGTGTATAGACGCGCGCGCGAGCGATAGGTTCGAAATGTGATTTGTAAAGGGGCGAGGTTCGCGTTGCTTAAACTTTGACAGACTGCATTCAAATAGCTTCTGTGGCGAAATTGACGTTCGTGCGCATGCCGCTATTCTGATACGCTTTACACGATCGCTCGCTCCCCGATAAATGCCCCGGCGTCCTTTATCTCTTGTTTTTCGCTTCAATGTGCTTTCAAGGGAGCCAAATGGAATATTTTAGAAAAGAGCTGCGTTTCTCACGGGGATAATTTACAAAGCGGCACTCTGAAGAGCACGCGGAGGGCGTTCGGACAAAAACAGCAATTACTCTAATGAAAATATCTTAAAGTTCGATCATTGAAAGGCATTGTTGCGGTGTCTCATTATTCCCGGTATTGGCTGGCCGTCGCGCGCATCTTTTCAATTCATTGTTTTCGAGCAACTTGAAAAAAATATCGACCTACTTCGAGAGAAACAAAGAAGGAGCACCGCTGCAAGCGCCGGAGCCCGGCAATTTACAATTGGCCTCACGGCTTCATTTTCATTAATAGACCCTCCCAACTTCTCCTGACACTGTTCACTCTCGAACACATGTCCGCGACGCGCGCGGACGTTAGACCGAGCGGTTGTAATGGGCTGCAGTGCTCGGTAAAGTGCGCGGAAGCAACGCGAACGAGAACAAACACACATGACCTACAGAGCAAACGATGACTTGGCGTTGAAGTTTTCCCCGAGATTTGAGCATCCCAAGCCGGTCAGAAGATCTGGCTCGCCCGCCACGCGCTCGCCCGGATTCGGCGCGCGCCCAATCGCCTCGCACACGGACACGAGCGACTTGCCAAAAGCGACCAAGGGGTGAAAAGTCCTCGTGACCGGGAGATTCCTTGGCCCCGCGCCCGCCTGCACCTTTGTCTATATCGGCCGGAGACTCTCCGAGTGACAGGGGAATCGGCGCCCGCGTCGCCGAGCAGATAGGCGAGAGGCGCCCCCGGCGCAAACACGCCCGGCCGATGACTCGCGCTTTGTGCGCGGCCCCTCCGCCGGCTTTTTTAAACAGGCCTCGCGGCCCGCGCGCTCCTTTGTCCCCCGGCCCTCGAAGCCGGCTCTTCCCGCGAACTACCCCGAGACCGCCCGACGATTCCTCGAGGATGAGATTCGACGAGGCGCTTCCCGGAGGACGGCACTGCCGCGGCTTCCCTCGGCCCTTCCTCCGGCGACACAACCATCCGCGGCGCGCCAATGACGCCTCGAGCTGCTGACGGCCCAAGGCCGGGAGACGGCAAGGTTATCCCGATAACCTTTCGGAGGCTCCGGCGGCCCGGCCGAAGAAGCTCCGCCCACAATAATTCGCGTTATCAAAATTCGATGCCTGACATCCGATAGGCCCCCCGGGTCGGGGAAAAAACGGCGGGAGCGATCGCGGCCCTCCGAAGACCTACATCCCGCGGTCCCGGGACGATAGGCGCCACCCGCTAACCCCCTTTAAATCTAGCAAAAAAAAAGGCAAGCGGGGGCGGGCGCACGCACGGGGGGCAAAAACACGAGGTCGAGGAGCCCGGCCGACCTAATCGAGCCCGTCGATTGCCGAGGGGAGGGGGCCGGAAGGGCGGCACGCGCCTCTTCCTAGCAGGCCCACGAGGGCGCGTCGGGCGCCGAGCGCAGGGAGACTCCCTGCGGGAGGATCTACGGAGCCGCCGGCCGAGGGGAGCGATCCCCGTGCATTGGATTATTATGAGATGCGCGTTGGCCGCGGGATTTATGTTCAACCATTTGCCTAAATCTGAGCGCGCGCCCACACTTTTCTAGGGATAAGTGATTCACTTTTAAGCTCCCTGGATTATGCTTACCGCAAACTCGACTCCTACCTTCTTTCACGAGTATTTTACTAATGGTAAGTTGATTTCTAGTCAATCCACTATTAATCTCCGCAAATACAATTTAGTCCGCGCGCGATCTTCTTATAATGCTTAAATTACATCCGTTTAAGCCGCAGACTACAAAGTTATTATAGCCAAACGAATGACACGTAAATTTCAATGTTTTTAAACTTTTTTTTTGATTACTACCGAGAGTCGCGGTAATAATTTTCTATTAATCCCAAATTAGAGAATAGCATCAATTTTAACCAAACTACGTAAATTAAGATTAAATCTAATGGAGTATGGTACGGAAAATAAATGGCAAAATGAAGTCAGTCTATATACTAGCTGATTTATTATAGTGATAAACAACAATCCTGCAAAGTTGTTGCAAGTTCCCAGCAAGTTTTATCTCATATAAAAATATTTAAAAAATTGCTTTCTTTTGCGTTACCCATTTTCCTTATTTTTTTATCGACGATCTTTATAAAATTTACACCTGCGCGGTATTCTCGTAAGCGAACTATTTTTATGTACATTCGCGATTAATTATGATTATACGGGCCGTTCCATAAAAAGCATCAAAAGATACGCATAAAAAAGGGTACCGGAACACACGTGTGCTAATGGACAAAAAGCTTCGGAAAAAGCCAAGGGAGTACATTAGCACTCCCCGGCCTATTTGCAAACACGATTAAAATTAGTACAAGCTTCATTATATGAACGAAGCAGAAAACTGTATGCAGACGATCCTAACATTAACAAAGATACGTGTGATTATCAAGTCGGTATGTTCAAGCTTCGCTAACCTATATCGATACTTTGCACAGCAAATAAGGATAGTTATTATAGCAGTCATTTTCTGATTTCAAGCAGATGTCGAAAAGCAAAATCTGACAATCTTACTGTCTTACATTTGTTGAGCTAGACAAAAATAAGTTTTAAAGAATTTGAATATGTCGTCACATTGAAGAGGTATTAAAACACATGAAAGTAGTTGCCATTAAACTTTTTTCTTACTTAAGTGTAAACTTCAATAAAAACTATAAAATCTGTTGAATTACACTGAACTTCAAATGAAGTCAATAACAATAATCATCTTTAGAATAAAATATACAATTTTCTATTAGTATTCAATGCACAATTGTTAAATAAAGTTAAAATGTAATGAACGTTACAGGTAATGTAATTATTTGAAATTTTAGAAAAAGCTGTTTAACAATGGAACTTTCGCCTTAGTTTTTCTTTCCTGAACTTTACACTATCTAAAATGTATAAAGTGTAAGAAAAAGACTCAATTTCAAAAAGTGTTATTTTTTTTGCAACATTAAGTATCTTAGAGCGTTTATAAAGAGCCTTGTTTATACTACGGTGACATTGCAAGTTTAGTTGAAAGTAAATATCCCTATATTTTTTAATTTAATCTAAGAACTGAGCTGTTTTAGGCAACACATGTAACTTGTTTTATTCAAGAAACTTCATTCCATTTTTGAAAATGCAGTTAAATTTTTAATTATAAATTTTACGTTTTAAGACAAAATTTAAAGAGAATTTTTAATCGTCGCGAGTTAATTCTGAGCGAGTCATGCATAATTCTGTAGAACGAGTCAAAGTTCATTAAAAAAACGTAGTACAATGAAAAGCATTACTACGTTTTCATGTCTGTCGGTGCAACTAATGATTAGAAATTCGCACCAGCGTTCATTACGCTACTTGCACCCATATTTCATACGCGGTTGCGCGACGCATAGTTTGTCATTTAGGAATATTCGGACTTGGCATTACCTGCGAGAGGATATCAAGCGTTCGATTCTAGATTAGCACGAAACGGCAACTAAAGTAAGCGTATCGTTCAAAAGGAGAACGCAGCCCCACATATATCACGAAAGCACATCACTCAAGGATCATCAGCTGTCACAAGGAAAACGGCAATAGAGGGCAACGACGGGTAGCGGCTCCCACTGCAATTAGGACACAATCACTGAAGGTGAGGCGGGGCCAGGGCGGGCAGGGCAGGCAGGGCAAAGGCGGCAGGGCGGGCAAAGGGGCAAGGGCTTAAGCACCCACCTCTAGGGCTGTCCTCGGGCGCTCCTCGCGGAGCTGGAGAACGCGCTATGGCCCGCACTCGCGGTCACTAGAGCCTCGGGGGCCAGGTCACTGTCGCGGTCCCGGTCGCGGTCCCGGTCGTCACTCAGCGGCGGCCTCGCGGCTGCTCCGGCGGGGGCCCGGCGGACCCCATAGCCTGGGCGCAGGGCGCGGCCCTCACTTGACCATGGCGCCCGGGCGCCGCGGGTGCAGGGGCAGGGCGCGGGGCTGTCCTCGGCGCGGCTCCTCAGGCCCGCGGGGCGCTGCGTCCGGGCCGGCCGACCTGGGGCATCCTCGCTCGCTGCGGCGTCGTCCTCGGGGTGCGGGCCGCGCGCCGGGTCACCGCATGCCGCCTGCACGCGCCCCACGTGTGCGCGCCTGCAGCAGGGCGCGGGTCGCCGGCGGAGTGGGCAGCCGAGCAGCAGCGGCGCGCGCGCGCGTCCCTTGGAGAACCGAGTCGGCCGCGGTGCACTGGCGGACTGACGGGGCGCCCGGCCGCCCCAGCGCCCCGGCCGAGTCGCGGCCGCCCCGGGAACCTCCGCCGCCCCCCGCCACCACCGCTATATGGGCCACGAGCCGAGCCCCCGACTCGCGCCCTCCGCCCCGCACTTGTTACCCCTTTGCCAGCGAGGCCTAGCCGGGCCGGCTGCTCTTTCTCGAGCCGCCCAACCCGAGCCGAGCCCTCGGCCACGGGACGCGCCGCGCGGGGCTTCGCCACTTCTCTCCCACGCATCTTTGGCCGTTTCACCTTCTCCACCGTTAACGTCACATCGGGGCGCGTTGAAATTTCAATTGATTGGGGAACTTTGAAGCCGTTAGCGCCTGATCAAATGCGTACGCGAAAGGGCAGTTATACGATTTCGGCCTCTGCTCACGCATACATAATGCATATGCTTTGCGATTGACTTCATATGTTCGCATGGTATCGAATATGAGTAATGCGTGTATTTCTTATTCCATTACGAACGAGTGTATGGGATTCTGCAAATAAATTCAACCGTGCGTCATTTAACAAACATTTAAACAGTCTCACGCTCGCATTATATTTCGAAAAAATCGATTTATTGCAAGCAAACAATTTTTCGCTGAGCAATTTTTGCTCGGAAATTCGAGGTAGTACTGAAAATGTGCAAATATCGTTACACCATTTTCCAGCATTGAAAATGTAATAGTACGACATAAATTCAATAGGGCGTAATCGTTCAACAACTAGAGCGCTAAACGATTAAAATTATTAGATTGCCTCCTTTATTTTCTACATTCGATATATAAATTGTGGTGCAATTTCGGCTGTTGAATATATTGTGCGTGCCAAACACGATTTAAGCCTTTGAACTTTAAAGCAAATTCAGAAACTAACGAAATAGTCTATTTGCGAGAGCAGATAGAAAGGGCAAACTACTTAAGCTAAACTTTCTCCGCGATACCCAAGTACTCCATAAGATAAGCAGGTGCATTAGCTAAATCTAAAAGTTTTTCACTTTTTCACCCGAAATAGCGGGGGCCGCTACCGTGTTGAAGCCCTTTTTTAATTACACCAAAATACGATAGCGCGCTCGCGTCGAACAACTTGTAAAAGCGGATTAGATCTCCACTTATAGGCATAACAACGAAACTTTCCCATGCACGTGTTGAATAATTTATCATTTAGTTAATCTTTGCATAAGACCATTGAAGTGGAATAATAGAACTACGGGTACATGCAATCACATGATTCTACCACTGCCATGATATATTGGAATACTGTCATATATAAACAAAGATAAAATGTTTTATAATAAAACACGCATAAAGATATCCTTCAAATTGCTACAGCAGCTTGATAAACGACATCGTTACGCCATTTTCCTCGATGGGACTGCAATGTAAATTGGCAATTGCCTTAAGTTCTCAATTAAACATCTCATTTGCAGAACAATTGAGGGATTCAATTATGCTCTCTATTTGAGTACAACATTTCCATTTTCTCATCAATATTACAACGACATAAACAACCTGAAAAAGCAAAGCATACAATTCACATCGAATGATACATCACTGTAAAACTAGAAAGCGGCCTATTCCTCCGATCTATTTGTAATACGGATACATTATTCACGCGATACCTTTACACAGTTGAATATACCTTCGATTCGTTCCAATATTAAGTAGTTTGTGCTATTACTTGACTCTTCTAAAGAGATGGTAGAGCAAAGCTTTGCCTGGACTGGCATTTAGTGCCGAGAAAAGGCGAATCTTTGCGCGACCCGAAGCGCGACCGCAAAATAGACGCTTCGGAATCACTGTTCGTTTGGCAGAGCTTCGGCAGGGAGCTTCGGCCGGGTCGGGCACTACGGCCTGCGTGCGCGCATACGCGAGGCGAGTCACGAATTGGCGCGGGCAACTCGATAAATACGGATCGCGCGTTCCGGCTTATGTGCGCTTTGCGCCCCTTCTGAAAAACGCTCCCTGATGGCATGGCGCGCGCACCGCATAACGGCAGTCCCCAAGCGTTTCCTGCCTCGTTACTTCTTATTGAGAGGCGCCACCCGGTATTCCGCGTAATTTGTAAACTTACCGGGTGCCGGAGCGCCGAGCTTTCGACCGCGAGATACTCCCGCCACCACGGAGCTTCTTTTCGATCCGAGGCACTTCTGGAGGGCGCGCCAACTCATGTATGTACGCTTTTTTGTAACGAGAACGACTTTCAAAGGGGCGTTACTCGATAAAAATAGAACGAGCTTTCAAAGTGACCACCGATATAGAGTCAACGGCCGAGAGATAACACGGAGGATGCGTCTCGCTCTTCTGCCGCAGAGCTTTGGATTTATTACTGCGAGCTCATTCTACTTACAGTGCATGGATCTGAATTTTTAATACCTTTTTTGCAAAATAAAACCGGCTTCCGTCTTTAGTAGTTTTATTTAAGATTATCATCAATAAACTTAATTCAATTTATTAATTTCAATAATAGAATTATAAAGACATTATGTAAAAATAATGACTCGTGCATTTTTCATGCTATGATATAAAAAATTTAGAACAAAACCAACTTTGTGATCCGAGTTATATCGCCTGTTTTTTATGACTCGTATGCTCTCTTATTTTTAGATGTTTATTTTTAGATCTGAAAATTTACCACCTGAGAATTGCTTCTGTTTACATTTTGTGAAAAATTATAATTCATTTTTTCGTTACTCGATGCAGTAGCAAACTCATTCAATTTTAATATGAATTTGTAATTTATTGCGCTAAACTAGAGAAACAACACGGATATGACTGATTTGCCGTTAAAATTTTGTAAATTAGTTTATGGAGCAAATTTAGTAGCAATCATTTTTCTTTGATAATTTGTGTACATCATAAAATTAATAAAATCACATTTATATAAAAACTTAAATAAAAAATTATTTTTTAATGCATATGACATAATCCACAAACCACATATCCAACTCAAATGCGAAAGAAGAGTATGCTTAATGAAATGGAAGCTATCCTTATAATATTTAGTAGAAATTTAACATAAATGCAACATAACCAATATAATATGACAACTTAGGTGATTATTTATTTTGGTAGTGTTGATTCTGAGGCCACTTAATGCGACTTTTTGTAGTAACAGATACAGCATGATTTTGAATATCACTAATTTTGTTTGATGTTTGACGAGTAGTCAAATCATTAATAATATTAAAAATAAGGGGTCAAATTTTTAATCCGAATTTTGTCCAGATGAAAGAGAGAATTCGATCTCAGGTGAGCTCTGTAGCCTGCTTGTAAGCTATGTACAGAGCTCACATGTGGATCCATATATCGGTTACACAGATGGTTTGTGTGCCAAAGAGAAAGAGGGTAGTATGGGTAGAAGCCACTTTATCAAGTCCTTTGAGCATGTTGGATAAATTCAGAGTCTATGGTATTTGAACACCTATCGGTAAAACAGGTAATATGGGTAACAAGAATAATATTTGCACACTAGTGAATATTACAGTAACTAGGAAGCAAACAAGAGAAAAAATAGCTATCACTAAAAATATGCAAGTATGAAATAAATTTTGATAATCACATTAGATTGATTTCGGGATTTTTTGATGAGTAAACTCAATTTATTAATATTGCAGCCTACTTTTTATGTGATTTTTATATAATTAAGGTAACAAAATGTATAACCATTCAAGTTAACTGACTGTCAGGCGCAACAGAGTTGATTAGCACATAAATCCTTTTTCTATATGTGAACTATTGTCGATTTAACTTACTACTATTATCATAAATGCTATCATTAAAAAATATAAAATATATGATATTATCCACAAATAATCAGATCAAGTAGATATCTTGGTATGCATTTTACACATACAACTGTAAATTGAAGATCCTACTAGTAAACATAACCTTTACTTTTGGCAATCTGATGAGCTTTTTGCTCAAGTAAGTAAACCTCATGAGGGTAAAAGTGGCGATACAAAATTATATTTAAATTTATTTTAATAACCATTGCCCAAAGAAATGCTATGTACACTAAAAGAAGTTTGAAGAGGTCTTGAAGAATTTTTCTCAATCCAAGTACGTGCGCACCTATGACATGCTATATTAGGCTATCAAACGAGCGGGAAGTAAAAATTAAATATACCACTTACTCAAGAGGAAGTACTAGAGGTAACCTATGCATTTTCAACGTATAGATATTAACGATGATTTGACTTTTCGAAATTCTTCTGATATGTGGACTAATATTATTCACTTCTAGGCGACTAACAGACCAGTAAACAAATATCTCATTAGGAGCAGCGACAGGAGCAAGAACAGGAGTGAACTCAGCATTATTAGTGTAGAGACGAAGCGCTTCATTTTTACTATAATGTCAGTCTCAACGGAAGTAATGGAGTACTGCGTATTATGTGTGGAAGACAGAGCTGAGATACTGCAATACTTACAGCAAAATGAAAAATTTAAATTTGCACGCAAAGGCCCAGTGTCTTACTGCAAAACATACACTCAATTACTTCACTCGAATTCATGTCTACAGCTTCTTTACAAAAACTATTCAGCTCAATACTCATGCTCAGGCTTATAAGACTAAAATTAAAACAGTATTTATTAAAGACAATTATACAAGATAATAATATATAGCACCAGTGGTAAAAAGCAGTTAAGAAATAATTTTACAGGCACAGGTAAATCATATGATTAAAGAAAGTAATATAGAAGATAGTAATAACTGAAATATATTTTAAGAAGATTATAAATTTAATTACAGAATTATTTATACTAACTAAGGCTACTGCTGCTAAACATGTTTTAGCACACAAGTAAAAAGCAGCTATATAAGGTGAGAATAGCAGGTTGCAAGTACATGGTATAGATATATACAGATGTGTGTACTACATAGATAAAAACCATATATGATCCTGTATAGTTTGATGGTATGAATTAGATATATTATAATAACACATGAAAATTGAAATTAGAAAATTATATTGACCAATGTAAGATCTACGTCTAATTTTACTAAATTAGCGTTACATAATCTTAAGCTCAATTAAGAACCAAATAAAAAATATTAATTAACAAATTAATAATTACTATTATATATAATTAATTATTATACAAATTATTACATATAAGCTTACAATGATTTATAAAAGCGCAAATTGAAAACACAGTCAATTAAAATTAATCGAAGCATGTGAGAAGCAACACTATTACTATGATGGAAATCCATAAGACTGGAAGTCCATTTACGGAGCTAGAAGATAAACAAAACCCAGTATCGGTGATCAGGTATTAGCGGACTATAGTAAAATCCCAAGAAAAACATGCCAAAGTAAACAGTCAGAAAAGCAGTTGTAGATAGTGTATTAAAGAGTGATTATGCAAATAGCGAAACAAATTTCAAAAACAAATTTTTAGAGCATGAGAAGGTAGAGAAAGAGTCTCTTTAATTTAAAAAAGAAATAGCATTGTGTTTTGTTAATTTTTTTAAGAACAACTCAAAACAGTATGAATAGGGTTATGTAAAAGTAAGTTGGTGCATGTACTGAAAAGTTTTGTAAGAACTACACATAGAGCTTGTGAATTATTGAATTTACAGTACCAAAAAAGACTAAAACTAACCTGGATGAAATTGATCTTAAAATGATCTACCAGTCATTTCATCAAACTGTAAAATTTATTCAATTATTGTACATGCGATAGCAATGTATATCGAGATGCATGATAAATGTGTTTAATACAGTCAAACTGAAAATAATATGTTATACCTCCACCCCTACTCCGGATGATAGCGCACGCATGAAAAAGCATATTATTCAATTCCCGATTAAAACAATGTACTCGGAAGGCATTATAACGGGTTGGGAGCTTTCCCACGGGCACCTGCGCTCTCCTAGATTCTCAAAATAAAAGAAAAGCGGCCGCAGCGGCACGGCGACGGAAAAAAAAGAGAGGCCCCGTCATCCAGCGGTAACGACTCGTGCAGAAATAGCCCGAAACGAGTTCACCCTCTTCTAGAGAAAACTTATGAAAAGCTAAGTGTGCGCCTTGGCAGCACATTACACAAACAAACAAAAACGAGACGGAGGTGAAAAAAAAGCTCGTCGACCGGCCGGCTCGACGTCAGTCACTCCCCCGCCCCCGTCCCGATGGGCGCATGATACGGCGGAAAAAGTGTTTCCGTGCCGCGGACCCCGCGCGCGTTAATTGACCCGAAAAAAAGCGAGGGCGCCCGGCGAAATGCTGGACACGAGGGGAAAAATCAATTGGCTCGCATGTCAAGTGCACCGTTTGCATGTAAATGATCGAGGGCTTGGAATTTTTCGCCGTCGTCGCACGATAAGCCCGAGTCGCCTCCCGCGTCGCCTCGAAAAAGTTGAAACCCCCGTCGTAACGAACGTTACTTTTCGATATTTACTTCCGGTGTACATGTACGCGCATACGCCCCTGTCCCGCCATGAGCCAGGAAAGCCTCGTAACCTTGATAAGTGGCCTATCGAGGTATTGGATAAGACCGAGGATCTAGGATCGCTTAATCGGCTAATGTAAACGAATCGAGTTGCGCGGCTGAGAAAACATCTCGAACGCGATTAGAAGACTCGCAATTAATTTACCTACATTCTTCAGGACTAATTAAACCACATTACCGCCTTTACTCGAGTTTCTTAAAAGACGGCTCTTAGTTTTTACACGACAACCACAAATTTTCCACTGTATACGAATAGCTTGTTAAGTAATCAATGGTATAATAATTACCCGAGTAATTACCATGGCGGAGAGAGCAATTATTAGCGGAAGTTTGTTGCTGTGTTCGAAAGGTTAATTGCTTGTCAAGATTTTACCGCGATGAAACTGTGAAATAGAGATGAAATTTCAAGAGTTTTTGAATTAAGCCTGCAGTTTAGCTACTGAAACAAAAGATACATTCATCGCGCACAAAGAATATGATGGGCCGCTACTTAAGAAAATAGGTGAACGTACTACAACTACGTATTCAACTTGGACACACGTACGTTTTAAAAAAATTAGCTCTTTTAAACGGAAGCAGAGAGGAAAGTTGGTTTAGGTTAACTTGGCAACTAAGTAAAAAATTGCGTTTGAGTAGATACGCGTCGGGTTGAGTAAGCCGAGCTCTTTTTCCGCATTGACTCCTGTCGAATCTATTCATCTGTTTTTATATGTACATCCCTATCAAAAGAGGTCAACATTCTCGTGAATCCAAAGCCGTTTGCCTGCCTCCTAAATTCATTGTATCGGCCATAAATCAAAACACACGGTCGCTAGCAGCGCTATAACCTTGAACTCGATGGCGCCCTGTACATATCTAATCTTTCTCCGCGCATTAAGGTCAGCGTTTAAGCTCCGTTTATCGGAGCATTCGATAACCCCTCACTCGGTCCAATATTATTAATGCAGATAGCGCTAGCTAGCTAAGGAAGTTAACGAGCGCGTCCAAAGAGCGACGTATTAATGGGGGCAGCGCGAGTATAGTGTGCGCGTTGAAAGTCGAGCCTCGCATTCCGCCGGGGCGGCGTGCGCCGGTGGCGGCGGCAGCGTAACGTTCGGTGACAGAGGATTAGAAGGGGTGGGGTAGAGAGATGGGATGGGAGGAGCCGCGGGTGAGGCGGGGTGAGTCGGCGAAGCACCAGAGACGCAGTGCCGTTTTACATTACGGCGCCTCGCTTAATTACTAGTTACCGGTAACGGGAGCTACGAGCCGTTTAGCCCCGTATAGTTCGCGTCAGCGCGGAGGGAGCTTATGACGGGGCCGCAGGGAGCGAGACGTGGCAATGTTTTCGCCGGCGGCTGCCGCGAGTTTATAAGCGCTCGCTTAATATCGCATTTGGGGAGCCGATCTGTCGAAGACGATTACAATTAGAGCTGCATAAAACAGCGGTATATGTGATTTCTTCCATTCGCCCGATGGTTAAGTAACGAGCGCTCCAATTGCGTTTGCTTAAGGAGGAAGAGGAAAAGGCCGAGAATACATTTTATAATCTTCTAGAGCGCACCTTTTAACACGCGCCAGGTTTCGTGCAACGTGAGAAAAACATTCAATTACGAGAGCAATTTTATCTATCGCGTTAAAAAGAAAGCTCCAAAAGGTATCCGCTTTCTTAAATTGTTCGTTCCTACTTAAAAGCTTGTCGTTCCCGTTAAAAGTTAATCCCAAGTCCAATATAGCACGTTTAACGCAAAACCTAATGCAGTTTTCTACTGTTTTGTAAACAGATTACCTATGTAAGTCTAAATCTGTAAGTTTTTCGTAGACTACTTGAACTTAAGATTCGAAGCTAAGATTTCAAATTTCGTGATAAACGAAAAATGAAACAACTTTTGAAAAACTGCGACGCCAGAAATGCACATTGCTTGCAAGCTAAAAAAGGAACCGATTCCAAGATAATACACGTTTTTATCCAAGCACAATACTCCCCATTTATTTCCTCGTTAACGTTACCTTTGATCGTTGGACCTTAAAGTCTTCAAGAGATTCTTCTTCTCCTTCGAGATGTTGATCCCTAGTGCGACAGATTCAAACTAAACATATAGTAAACTGTCGGGCATTAGACTATTGATGGGGAATCTCTCTGATTGGAGAACGTTTGGTGAGGCGTTTGGTCAAGCAGTCAAAGTGATAACCGAGCCTTATAATCAGCAAAGAGCCTTGTAAACTTTACATACACTTTTTAGCTTACTATCTACATGTAGCGATAGTACAATCAAATATTAGCGGTTATACCATAGAATGAAACATCTATTTAGAAACTTAGAAATGAATCGTCAAAATTGATTGACGACACATTGGGTGTAAAGCTGCATCGCCTCAGCAACCCTTCGGGACATTGCAACTTGCTATTCGATATTTGGTCTAATGAGCCATGGGGCGCGTCAAAGCGGGGGCCAAACCACTGCGGTCCAGCCATACCGACAGTCATAAAACATCGGCTCGTTAGCGCTGGAGCAGACCGCAATCAGCATCTTCCACTGTGTACAGCGTACAAGCGTCTGCCCCTCGCGCAACTCCCCTATCGAATTATCCGACTAATTAAGGCCACTACACTCGGCGAGAGCTTTGTTAATGATCGCTGCGGCTGTGCCAGAAAGGCGACATCTATCTTTCTATATTCTTATACTGGTGGCAACTTTTTGCCCATTAGCACGACTCTTTGATTATAAAAAATTGAATACAAAAACCAAATGTAATGTAATTTGATAATTTAAAAGTGAGTATCAATTTTAAGCTGTCATTAATATACACTAAAAATTTAACCATATTGTGTAACTGAAAAGCAGAGTGGAAGTAAATAAACTGTATCAACACTGGGCTTGAATATCTTTATTCGCGTGACGTTGCTCCTCGCGATGTGCTCCGGTATTCACAATACGATGCGTCGTCGCAGATTGCCAATTCGCAGATGACGCAGGCGACATCGCGGCACGGACGAGAGCTGAGTTTTCCCTTGCCAGCTAAGTTTTTCAACGATGCCTCACACGCTTCGCTTCCGCACGCGCCTAGCGACCCAGACCTCTCCCCGTCCCCGCGTCACCAATACTTGTACAGTTACAATACAAACATGTAAGTCGTACTGCTGGTGGGAGTCTTGTTGACCCTTCCAACGACCAACCAGGTCCGGGCCCGGGAAAAAAACTCCGTTCCCGCGCGCACCTCTGTAGGCGTGAGCGACCCGACCCGGCATAGTTTCTCCACGGGCCGCTCAGCCACGAGGTCACAGGCTCGCTTCCGCTCACCTGTGTGCTCTGATTGTGACATATATTCTTAACAGTTTTATGTCCCATGCCTATGAGTTTGGTCTATCTTGAAGGAACGCAAAGGCACCGGCTCACGTCTCTCGATGAGACCGTAGATGACTTCTGCATCAACTTGCAATATCAAAATCCCGGTAAAATTTTTTATTTAATATAATTTTAAGTGTTATTATTAACATATTTTTTTTATTTTATTTATTTTAAATCGCATCCTCTTGTAGGTATCAGCAACTGATAGAATGTTTACACTGTATGCAACTTAAATAATAGTAAGGATGAAATATATAATCTTATACAAATGTGATTAAGAAGATATATAGATTATTACCAGTAGGTTATTAGTGGAACTTATTATAAGGATAATCTTTATGTATACACTGTATAACTGCTTTGAACTGAATTAATAATGTAACTAAGCTTACATTTGATATACAGCTTGCTACAATAATTTTGTATATTTAATTTCTTCTAGGAATTTTAAGATGCTCCTGAATTTTTACAAATTATTTGATACATCTTGGAGATTATTTTCTAACTTAAATTTTTTCCTTTCAGCGCTGAAGATTGGACATTTTAATAATATATGTTCTACGTTGCTCGCCTGGATCTATTGTGTAAGGGGGTAACTTATTAAATAAATTTCGTGAGTAAGTTTTGTATGTCCGATATGTAGTGTAGTCATAATAACCTGTTCTCTTCTATTAAAAGTAGGTATTAATGGTATGGTTTTTGTGCTATGATCTTGTTGCGATATTTATTTGATTTTAATTTTTTTTATTATTATGTTTAAGACTTCCGTCTGCGATATATTTTACTATATGTTTGCATTGAGCTGTTTTGTCAAGTATGAGATGAAATAGATTGTTTTCTATTTTATTGTTTTCTATTTCTCGTTTATTAGACAGTCTAGAAATATAGTAATATCTTCATTTAAGCTATCTAACTATTTGTTTATTGATGTGATATTGATGCATGATTGAGAATTTAGTTTTTGTATTATATGCTTAATTTAGTAGTTTATTTGTTTTCGTTGATCTACATAGTATTCCTCATTGATATATAGGACATTTTTATTTAGTGAATTTATTTTATTTGTATATCTTGCAATTTATCGACAAATATAGTAGTCCATTCCCTGGTATAATTATCTGCAGTTGCTTAATAATTTTATCTTGACAGAATACAGCATGTAGTAAATAATAATAGTTCTATTCAATTGTAATGGAGATATATTATCTTAAAACAAATAATTCCATTTTTGATTCGAGATTAATTAAGGGAGGTAACACTAATAGTATAATATATTCCTCTTCATATAATAATACTGCTACTTATATTCAATACTTTGCTTTTGAAAAGATTGGCTCATATGTTGTTAGTTAAGTGCAGATTTTGAATACTATGGAATAATGCTCTTATCTCGAATTGAATTATATGTGTAATGTATTATGTATGTATGTATTGATTGATGTTGTTCATTGTTCTATATATCTTCAATGTGCGTTGAGATTTAGAAATTATTTGTTAAGTGAATTAATTTCTCTTATGTAGGATGTACGAGATGTAACTTTATTCTACAGAAAACTAACGTGGTACAGGCAGAATATAAATGCTTAATAGCTAAAATTTTAGTTTTTGGATAGTATAATACATTATCTTATAATCATTGCTTAAACAGTATTATAGATTCAACATGCCAATGAGATTGGGCAATATCTTTCTTGATTATTTTTATTTATTTCGAGGTTCATTTCCAAATTGAGTTTTGGAATCATGAGATTGGAATAATTTGTTAGGTATAAAATCTAGACAGCACTTTCATTTTTATCTAATAGAAGTATAAATTATTCTACGAAAAAATTGCTCTTGTATTTTTTTTGTTTTGTGCCAATAATCTAAAAGTTTTTGATTATGATTAATAATTGCTTTGATTGGACCTTTTTTGACAGATTGACAAGGTATTTAAGTAATTTGGGTATGTAGACATGGTTGATTGATCAAACGTTTCTATCAGTAAAGATTGGAATTTAAATAATCCATAATGTATTCAATATATCTGATATCGAGCTTTGTGCAGCTTTCTGCAAAGTCCAAAAATTATCCATGTGAATTGGAGCAAAGTATAGCATCGGTATTTTTGCAATACTAGGCAAGACATTGTCTGGAACGACGCGCAGTCTCGTTAAGCGACTCATCAAGGTGCGCATACAGTGGCGCTCTCAGTTATTATCTCGTCTTTATTCGGTCACTCGAATTCTGCACAATTATCCAGTGTCCTCGCCCCTTGATCCTGAAAAGGGTGCTTTATTCACGGCTCCCAAAAGACAGAATCCCCAGTTGTCGCCGGTTGTGCTGCGGAGTCGATTAAAACTGAAATTTATCTAGGTCGCGCGTAATGACAATCTGCTGCCGCAGCACCGAGCCTGTCAACAAAAGCTAGGGACTGAATGGGAATTCGATGGGCGGCCCGGGCGCCACGTGCGGAATAACCAGACGCATCGGCCGTCTAGCGCCCTTGTTCGACGGAGGAAGGGAGCCCCGTCCCGGGCGTCATTATCGGCAGCCCCAAAAAGCAGTTGAACCGCCAGCGAGCGTACGAGACGCGTCGGATGATTTGTACAGGGGCGTACCAGTCCCCGACTCGGCCCTATAGTGCGGATTTATGATCAGCGGGATTCTTTTCGCCTTGGGAAACAACATTCGTTGGAAGCGCGCGCGAGGGGCCAATGGAGTCGGATAATCTCGAGATCGGAGCTAGTCCAGGACGGAGACTCGGCGGATGCCGGTGCCCTGGAGGCCGTGAGCCACAAGACACTCGGCCGTTTCCTCCCGATAGACTGCAGGCCTCGCGTGTATACATGCCTTCCGCGCCATACTATACCCTCGTGGCGATACTGCCAAATGCAACAGCTGCGAGCCCCGCGCCGTTCCCCTATCGAGTCCCCCGCTTCTTTATGCTCTCGAGATCTTGTCGCTGGGAGTCGAGCTTTTTCAAATCACTGATCGTTTGAGCAAACGCCGGCTGGGACGTTTACGCGCCTCGGTTATAAACAATGCAAATATCGCGAAAGTGGGATCCCTCGAAAGTTTGTAAAAGGCTGGCGCTCGGCTATGCTCGCCAACATTCGATCCATCTGACGCCCTGTGTATTCCATAAAATTAATGGTCGGACCATATTTAACTCTTGATGTTTCGAGAAGCAGCGTCTCCGTAATTTTACAATTTAATAGACCAAGACTTTAGTTTTACGGGGAATTTGGAGTTCCGCGCGAGTACAAAACTTTACAGCGCGGAACTTGTTTTTATAAAGCGTCATTAAAACTCGATGCCCCCCACGGCAAAACTTTTTTCCCCGCGTAAAAATAAAGGAACTCGAAGGGCGGTCTGAATACCGCTTGATATATATGTATTTACTTTGTAAAGGATATCCACGAAATGTCCGACTGGCCGTAGGGCCGGAACGAATCTAATTAGACACCGAGGAGATGTTTGCACTCTTGATCAATTCATTCAATGGGGTAGTACAAAACCCCGACTCGGGACAAAAAGTTAATTACCTTTTAATCAGAGCGATTACACCGCAGAGCGGGTCGAAAAAGCTTTTTGAGCCAATTAGCCGGGCAAACAATCGGAGCGGCGGAGAGTGACTGGGCCGGCGGGAGCCCCGCGCCTCGGAGCGTCCCGGGGCCGCCGGGGAGGATTCGATTAATAACCCCGAGCGCCTAGGCGATTAATTGGGGGCGGGGTCGAAGGGTCGCGCCCCGGCGGCGGGAGAGCCGCAGCCGGCGCGTGAAAAATGACCGAGGACGCACCTGAGACGAGGCTTTGTTTGTCCCGCGGGCGCGCGCACGTGCCAACGGCCGCCCCGTGAGTTGCACTTATTCGGCAGCTGGGGGCCAATGCAAACCGGGGCCCGCGAGCCCGGCGGACACCTCGGCCCTCCCGGCCGAGGGCCGCTCCGCTGTTGTCCCGTTCGCCGCCGCTCGCCGAATAAGAGGGATTGGGTCGTGTGCGCGGGCCGCGCGGCTGCCTCCCGATTGCGGAAGCCGCCGGCATTGAGCGTCGTAATTGCGTACGAGTTTGAATGCCGGCGGGACGGGCGCTTCGATTAATTGGCGCCCGAGGGGCTGCAGCCGCCGCCCGGGCATTCTAGCACTTTGCGCCCCAGCCCACGCCGGGACAGTTATCGACCTTTCGGCTTCGCGGTCCATCGCTTAGCGCCACCGCGGAAAACTCACCGCAATTGAAGGGCCGGGAATAATGGCCGGGAGACGGGGTAGGAGGTTCGACAGCGGGGCTAAATAACCTCGACGAACCACTGCGTTTCAATACCAAAATCCTTCATTCGTAGGTTAGGTTGCTCCAGAAGTCAGAATGTTGGTGCTCGAGATGCGTCGTCGCCGAAGGTCGATTTCTCCAAGTGACGCCCACAATGCCCTGCGATTCGAGCTTGTGTCTCGGTTCGCGGCGTTGAAGCGCGCTGATGTCTTCCTGTCCCAGCGCTGCCAAAACGCGCAAGTTCCGCTGTTGGCAAAAGTATCTTTGCCCCTCCCGACAGCCAACGAGATCTTGCCGTGCCCTCTTCCCGTAGGAGTCAGCAGTCCTCCTAGTGGCGTAGCCTCCGCGGGCATAAACGCGGTGAAATCACCGCCTCCTGCATCCACTTGACGCTACGAGAATCCCCTGTGCTCACATGACTCGCGGCAAAATGAGCTATTGCCCGCGGCAGGGGTCCGCTGGAGCTCACCGCCCGCTCGCCCCTCGAGGACAAAACAATTTCCATTAAATAAAAATGAAGTCGATGGCTTGGTGCAATGATGATACAGCAATGATCGATCACGTAGGGTCTGCCGCCGCTTACCCGGCGCTTATGCAGTGAGACGTCGGCTGATCCGGGGCCGGATAATGGATATCAGCGGGCTTCGCGCAAAACCTCGGCCGACGCGGCCGACGGACCCGGCAAAAACCCGCCCCGAGGAAAAGCCCCGACGACGGCGCCGCCAGGCGGCCGCTCCATAAATTATATACCCCGGTCCGAGTCCTCGCGCGGGACCGCGGCCCGGGGCTCCGGGAGATGCCGCGGCGCGTGCCTCCGCATACAGAGGCCGCCGCGGCGCATCCATTAGCCGGCCGAGGGCGCGTCAACGCCCGGCCCATTGCGGCCCGCGCACCGATGGATATATTAGGCGGCCGGAATGCGCCCGCGCCTTTTACGCCCGCGCAAGATGGATACGGCCCTCCAAGGGCGGCTGGCATCTTGCGGGGGGGGGGGGCCGGCTTATTGCGCCGCGGGAGGACCGGTGAGGGATGGAGGCGGCCCCGTGCCGCAGCCGCCGTCGTAACGCTCCTCGCAGTAAAGCAGAGCGGCATATAAGAGATCGGACAAGCGTCGGACTCCCGAGTCGAGGCTCTTGTACTCGCGCGCAGTGCTCCAATGGGGCTTACCCGCGGAAAATCAAATCTCCCCACTTGTTTGCACTCGAGCGGGCGGGGTAAACATCGCGCTTTCGTAACTGGCAGTCGGGGGCAATTGGCGCGCTTTCCGGGGCTCTCCGCGGGAGGATCCGGGATCCCCGGCCTCGGGGCGCAAAGGTGCATAAAGCGGAAAGATTGAAGCTTGTAATGAGAAACAGGATATGAAGCCGGCCGCCTCTCTTAACTATAAAAGGGGAAAGACCGGGATCCGCCCCGGGTCTCGCGGCCCATTGTAAAAAAGCGAGATTACAGTCGAGCGACATTGAAAGCTGTGATTTACTAGCTATAAAGAAATATTCATTTTGTCGTGGGCGCGCAATTCTCGCGAGTTGATGGCCGTGGGAAAAAAAAAAAAGGAGGACAGGGGGCCCGGCGCGCCGTATGATTAAATCGTAAAATTCGAGGGACGCAGTCGGCTGTCGAGGCCCGGGCCGCGCCGACCCCCGGCAAACAAGCTCCGTTTCAATTTCGCCCTTGCGCCCCGCGCCGAATCAATTTGCGCCGTCTTGGCGACCGGGGCCGACCTCGCGGGGCTAACATCCCGCCCCGCGTTTAATTGCCGAATGCTTCGGAGCGCGCGCGCCTCGCGGGGCTATCTGCCCTCCGATCCGCGGCGATATGAGCGCGCGGGCCCGCGGCTCCCCGGATTCGCGGGAGGGGGCAGGGGCTCCCATTAATTTCGCTTATGCATGCGCCGGCTCGTGCCTCGGCTGGCTGCGGCGCGGGGGGACCGCCGCCCTGGTCCGCCCCCGCCTCTCCCACCTTCCCGCGCCGCGGCAAAAATTTGATTTTCCGCCCGTCGGAATAAATTTGTAAGACCTTTCGCCGCATTACTTTTACGGCCTCGGGGATATTTATTATTTATATATACGCGTACGTGTAACCCAAATCGACGGTAGAAATTCAATACGGCGGGACGATGCTCTTAAAATCGCGTGTAAACTTTTTAGGGGCCTACTCTACCGAATCCCGCCCTTTCGTATATTCTGTACTTTCTGTCCTTCGGATTCACAACACCATAAAAAGGTTAAGCGCTCGAGTAACAACTTTCGCGATACACAGGCCCATCGACGATGAAATTCGATCGTTAAAGACCAATAATATAACCCATCAACTCCGAATTTTCCCATTTACCCTTTCAATCATTCAACTATTCCTCAAACATTGAATATTAATTGTTCACTGTCATAAATTGAAAGAAATCTACCGATACTTCAATATAAGACATATACCCAAAGTAGTTTGAAGGGTGCTTTACACCGTAATTTCCCCTTGTAAGTAATTACCTGCAACGAGCAGTTAAAAAGCATTTTTTCAACAACGATAAAAGTGTGAGGCTAAGAATACCAGCAATATGAAGGATCGGCAGGTTTACCAGATTCAAATATATTAATTTTTCAAAGTTTAATATAATAATCATTTTATTTTGGTGTGAATTTTGAGGGGAGATTAAAGATTAATATCAAAGGTTTAAAAATATTATGTATAATTTAAAAAAACAATTGTTCCATAGTTTAGTGTAAGCTCTCATAAAAATTTATCTTGCTATCTTTAGGTAATTGGCTGGAAACTTCCCAGATCATTAAGTTCTTAGCTGGTTACGGAATAAATTTCCACCCGAATGAATTCATGAACCCTCTGCTTGTTTTTCACCTATTTAAACAAATACGCTTTCTCTATCCGGCGCTTTTAAAAACTAAATAAAGTGAATTAATTCAATTGCCTCTATTTTGAATACTGAATTATACGGCTACTTCTGTATCCGACATATCTATGCCCATGCATGCAGCAAACGATCGACCTTTATTGAAAAGAGGTTAGCGTCGTACATCAAAAGGAAAAGAGCGGACAAATTCCTTTCTACGACTAATTTCCATTTTCGACGGTCATCAATAACCCATCATTCTCGGCGATAAGAAAAACGATACAGGATTCCACGGCAAAGGGCATTTAGCAGCCGGAGGTAAAAAAGTGAAAAGTCCCCAGGGGGTAAAATTGCGAGTTTACTAACAAAAGTGCTGTCATAAATTGCCGAGGCTTACCGCACAGTTTGCTTTTCAAGCATGGTTGATCACCAGAAACAATCAATCCAAAAAACCGCGGAACATTGTTAGGAGAGCGCGATAAATCAAGAGGAATCTCCATCCGCCGGTTCTTATATCGGCGGCGGCGGCGCGGGCGTCGTCGGCGGGCGGCCGCCTTCATCTCGGGCTTAGGGAATAATGACATTATTGCCGCTCGCGTAGGGTACAAAAGGACCTTTTGTGGCCAGGGCACAAAGTCGGCCGGGCCAACAATGTAAAATGAACGACCCCCTGCACGCAGCAGCGGGTCGGGCGCGCGAAAGACCGGCTCCGAGTCCGCCAGGCCCGCACGGCCCGGAAGTGGAAAGAGATAGAGAGACCGGGGAATTTAAAGAGGGAGCCCGCAGGGTGGGAGGCGAAGGAAGACTAGTTGCTCCCCAGCGCCGAATTCCCTCCATTACCCGAGCACCTTGGCGCTGCGCGGCCATTGTACGAGGCTGTTTCCATGCAGCCTCGGTTATCGTCGAACTTGCAGCACTGCTAAACTGGATTTACCCCCGTAACGGCCTCCCGCGGTCCTGCGCGCTCTGATCCAGACGCTGTGCGCTTTTATCCGGGCATCCCATCTTCCGGCTGAGCTTCGCCGTCTCGATGCGCCACCTCCGCCTGCGCCTCGCCCTCGCCTCGACCCCCCCCCCCCCGCCGCCGCTCCGGCCCCGCGCCCCCTCCCCAATCGTTTTGTCGCGAAGGAACTCAAATTGTTGTTTGTATTACTGCGCTTGTTGTGTATTCCCCTTAATTTAGATACGGACCCGCCAGCAACTCCGATCTGACTTTGATTGCCCAAAAATCAAGCGCTCGCAGCTCGCGTTTCGCAGCCCGACTTTTCATTCGCCCTATCGCGGAGCCGCGCCACCTCGCCTGCTTTCAATTACCATCAATTCCAATACGTCAAGCAATTGCTAAATCGGTCCGTTTGAATGATGCGATGTGTCGGCCGATTATGCTCGCTCGATCGGTGTCGAGTGTACTTCAATGGGGTCTTTCTCCCACTTGCTGCATCTTTTTGCTGGGTGCACTTATACGATTGCCAAGGCGTACGACCCACTGACAGTGCGAAATGGTATAAGGCGCGCTTCCATTCAAAAGCCTGTATCTCTTTCATTCCTCGGGTTCTCTCGTCGTAACTGGTAATTTTTCTAGCTTCGGAGCTCAATCGAAGAAAGAAGTCCCGCGGAAAATCGTTTCAAAACGATTCTCAAAACTTTAAACGCTTTTAGGAAGTTTTATCGAACTACTTTTTACAAAGTTTTCAGAATTCACACCATACTCTGGCCCTCGCCCTCGATACAATAAGACTTATTTCGTCAATATCTAATACCTCGTGAGAGATGGATTAATTTCAAAAATAATAAGTACAATAGGCTTTTTTATAAAATTAATATTAAAAATGTTTACAATTGTCGTATATCGATATGAAAATCAAGATTCATAAATGATACTTATTGATATGATCAATTATTTTAACACACTTTTTTGTCCTTATATAGTAATACAGTATGTTTGGAGATATTATCATAATATGGAATTATTATTAAATTCACGAAAAGCTCAATATATTGTATATAGAATCTTTTTATTTAATTTTTAAATAATAAACCGGAATATGTAAGAATAAAGGTACACGGAAAATACATGCTGACCAAGTCCAGAAACACAGTTTCGATACGTTTTCACTGAGCTTCTATCGATTTTTGAACTTTTCTGGAGTTGCAGTGTGGTCAGCATTTTTTAAATCAAGAGATCCCATGTCCTCTAAAGAACCGAGCAAGTTTTACACCATATTCTTGAAAATTACATTTTTTTCGATATCGAAAACGGACAGTTTAATTCAGTCACATAAATTTATTAACTCTAATTGTAAAATACTGATTTAAAGAAGCTGAATTTCGTCTTTGTAATTTCAATAATAAACTTTCTAGAATAGATATATTTGTACTACAATATATTATTATAGCAAATTTATCCCGTGTACAAACGCTATAAAATAATAAATACTTTAGTATTAAAAATTAAAAAGTATAGCTAAATAATTTAAAAATTTAGTATATTTTCAAACATATATCCCCTGTAGAGCACCGCTCAAAAATATAGTGGAGCATAAACGAGAATAAACTTAAACTGTTTTAAACGGGGACTCAACCATTAAATTAATCTTTCCATGTTTTCCTTGTGAAGACAGTCATATCCTTCTACAGATTCTCAAGGTTCCATTCCATACAACTATTTTATTTATAAGCAGCTATACAGAGAAGAAGGTCTAGTGTAGTGTGCTAAAAGTTTGGCACATTTGACCCAAGTGTCGATGAAGCGTCGTCAGCTAGTCGACGCAAGACGCCAAACTATTAAAGTGCACCGGGCTATTAATTTTTAAGCACGTACAACTAGGCTTTTTTTCTCAAAGTATTGCATCTAAAGATACAGACTGAAAAAGGAAGTTTTAAAAATAGTACTTCACGCAATCAATTAATAGCATGAAATAGAAAAAATAAAAAAAATAGAAATAAAAAAATAGCATTATTTTAAAGTGTCATGTATAAGCCGATAGAGAATATATAAACAATAGCTAAATAGTTTCTTGTAATAGTTTCTTGACATAGGAAGAAGATAAAAAGACTAGTTCTCTTTAATTATTAACAAATTCATTATACTTTATAAAGTATAGAGTCTAAATTTTGTAGGATACTCTGATAATATTTCAGAAAAAAATCTTCATAAAGAAATATTGTATGATGTTCCATAAAAATCATAAATTTTCGTCTTGATGTTTTTACAAGGTAAATCATAATTTATCTTTGAAAAAAGCGTGAAAATACATTTTCGAAAATACAATATGTACTTGACACTACATTAACTTTTAAAGTATATAAACATACACAAGCACGTTAGATATTATTCTTATACGTAGAGAACATTACATCTACTATATGAAAAAATGGATTTCATATTGAAAATATTCGTGTTGCTAATTGACTATTTGCAATAACAAAAAAATCTTGCAAGTTAGCGTTAACGATAAACCATGCGAAAGCTTGAAGAATTTAATTAGAAGGCAAGTTGGCGGTACGCGGAGGAGCCTATCGGTCGAGCCGTCGTCCGTTTCTCACGAAGCAGCGAAACGAGCCGATAGAAGCCTTAATCGAGACCGCGCGCCCACTCGAGCCATTTCATCGCGATCGTAACATCTGCTCGCAAACGTAGCGCGACTGGAATACAGGGCGAGCGCGGGAGCGAGGGAGAGCAATAGATAAAGAGGGAGGCCGAGAGGGAGTTCACGCAGGCACTTCCCTAATCCGTGCAAATCAAATTCGGAATTACCTTCCATCTCGCGAGTACAGCGACGGGCCACAGGCTGCTCGTGACGGATGACGCCATAAATTTTGCTATTCGCGAGCCTTCCGCGGGGGGCTAGAGGACCGCCACGACGTGGCAGGCTTCGACGGCGCACGCCGATCCATCGGGGAGGAAGGAGGGGCGGAGCGCGTGCGCCAGACCGACTCGCGGGAGGAATCCCACGCCCCTGCGTGACGCATCGAGTGCCGCGTGCGCACACGCGTGCACACTTTGCCGCGGCGTCGAGCTATTTTGATATTTGAGGCCGGGAGGGGGCCACGGGATGCTCCGCGACTGCGCGCTCCTGTGATTTGCGAGAGTTCCGCGGGCGGGCACAATTTGTTTTGCCCTCGTTAGGGATGAATGCGCCCGCTGAATCCGTTTAAGGTGTACCTCCTTTACCGGTAAGAGGAACTTGTCAAAGAGACATAAAGCCTCGCGGCAGTACGAACGCTTCTTATACTCAACTGTGTCTTTACCGTTTTTAAACTATGTAATTACAGATCTCCTTCATCTCAGGCTTCTGTACATTATTACTGGATATTAACTATTATGAATATCAATATTCATACACTGGAAGAAGTCTTAGTTAGAATTCCGCCTAAATTCTAATCGAAATATTTCTGTTTGGCTTTATACCTGGCCACAAACATTTGCTATTAAAAATGCTGTTAATTATACGAGATTAAAAATGCGAGATAAAATAACATAAAATATGCGCCTTTGTTCTAGCTCACTAAAAGAAAGGTACATAAATCATTGCAATAATAATGTAGTCTTTGAATTTTGAGTTTCCAGTCCTCTATACAAACAGTATAAAGTAAACTATCGCAGCTAACATGTATCTGTAAGTTGTAATTCATTATTATTAGTATTCTAGAAGCCTTTTTTAGTTTTATGAAAATGCATGTGATTCCATAATTGATTGGTTTTATTTTTATTTAATAAAAATTTACTAATGTTATTCATTAAAAATTCTTAGCAAAGTCAATGAAATGCGTAGATTATCTACATTGATACACGGAGAGAAAAGTGTAGCTGACGTACAATTAACTAGTGGGGTTAGAATACTGAAAACGATCAAATTTGATAGGCTTCATTTCTCGACTTTTAACGGATGGTTTACCTACTTTTTGTCAATATTACTGTATTACAAGTAATTAGTTCTTAATGGGTTATGGAATGGATGTTATTGAATTAAGTATTGGTATAGTAATCATTACTGTATACTTTTCTCTTCGGTGTCTCTAAAATACATACATAGTAACTAAAAGTTTTAACATGAATTTAAACAGTGATTGTTTTAGATTTAGAAAATTGAATATAATATTCTTCCCATGTATTTTTATAAATAAACAAACATATTTTTGCATGCCGCATACGTAAAAAATAAAAAATGTAGATTTAAATTCAGCTTTTTTAACGTATTACCAGCAGACAATGGAAAATGACAAGTTTCTCCTTTTGTTCGTATTTCAAATGTTTTTAAATTTAGTTGAAATTGAAAATATTCAATTTAGCTGAGCTGTCGATTTTTAATTTTGCATCAAATCGGTAAAATAATTAGTTACAAAATCCATTTATATCATTTAAACTTGATAATATAGATATTTCTGTTGATGGCTGGGGTTCCTATTTGATTGATTCTAAAATAACTGGGTTTATTAAAGGAATAACTATCTATCTAGTGTAACATATTAAATTATTACAGATTATAATACTCTAATAGAAATATGAAACTATTAACGGAGAATTGATCATTAAAGTCACAAAAACCTTAGCAATAACTATATGAACAGCAAATCTGCCAATTCGAGCATTATTTATTGAAATATTTTTCGTCGATTTTATTCAATTGGGTTTTCTTAAAAACATAAGGGTTTGCCAGCTTGTACAATAATTAAAGCGCAGGAGACAAGGTACGTCACCAAAGCGGTCTCGATCGAGCTAATCAACTGGTCCATAAAAAAGCCAAATAGCCTGGTAGGGGTAACGCGGAAAGGAGGCCGCGAAAGAAAGCGAGACTACAACAAAGCGAGTCGCCTACCTCCATAAAGGCGCGTACGCTCCATAAAAATACTCCCTTTCACGCGGGAGGTCGCGATAAAAAGCAAGGTGCGGAGGCAAAAAGCCTCCGAGGAAAAATGGAGGTGCATCGCTGGCGCGACGTCAAAACACGCGGGCAATCGCGCAAGCGGATCGTCGGGGCTATTAACGGAGCGAACGACGTGCGCCTCTAGAGCGTCGCGCAATCGCCGATGCGCGCGCGCTCGTTTTATCGAGCGGAAAGTGCGCGCCGGCGGTGGCGACGGCGGCGGGCTTTCGAGGGCGAAGGGTCGGCGGAAAATGAGCGACGTCGCCCGGCGTCGATTTCACGGATGCGCGGCGACGATCAAACGGAGCGCGACTTAATTAGTCAGTCGCTGCAGACGGAAAGCCGTTGACCACCTCTGGTCTCCGCTGCCTGATCTCCTTCCTCGTGATGCATTTTTGGCATTCCCCCGGCATCCAGGAATATATTATGCAACTGGAAGTGGAAGAGTTGGATGGACATTGCAAATAGTTCAACCCCTGCTTTGAACGTGGCGACGCGCTCTAAGTTAATTTGACTGATAAATTTGGTATTGGTGACCTATTTCTTAGTATAAAAGTATATGCTCTGATGCGCTCGTTAGAATAATAAGTTCGAATTGACAATAACCAATCGTACCAAATCACGGGACTATACTATCCTATCAGACAGTAATAAAATCAAAATTATAATTTTTCATCCGAAATTTGATGGGATAATACTATCTTTGAGTAATAAATTGTATGAATGGCATTTGCATGCGTTCGTATATTCACTATTGGAAATAATCCAATAACTGACGCACGTGCCCATTGTATGAATTATAACATAATTCTAATGTTAACATGTTATTATCCCACACAAATTAATACACATTCAATAACGGCTTTTATTGTTGTACAAAAACATCCGATAATGCCAAGTTGAAGATTATATCTTATGTCTATTATTATAGTGAATAATTTGAATAATGTATTACCTACGACATTATTTATATTGCATTCGTGAATAGCAGATAGAAAATAAAAACGTGGCCGTCAAGAGCCTTATTTGAATCAGTATATAATAAACCTCGTATTAATCTTAAACAATTTTTACAAGTTTATTGACAATAAATACAATCATTTCGTATTTAAAACATCCGTTTATCAACAAGTTCAAGAAAATATCATTAAGAAATTTATATTTACTATACACAATTATACGAAATCGTCAAATAAATTCATTACGTTTGTAGTAAAGATTTAATATTCCATAAGTTGTATGGATTTCGTTATTTTTGTTTTTGTTTTTCTTTTATTGAAATTCTTTTATAATGATTAATCTCGAGAGGTAGTCAGAGGAAAAGATTATACAACCTTTGAGTCAAATTAATTGTTAATTAAATATACGAACAATAATTATTATATATCGAACATGATTATTTATCAACCTCATCGCGCATGTCGGACTTCGTTGCGTTCTCGGCTATTTGACTGCGCTCGATCACGCTCGCAATGCGGTACTTGTCTTCGGACTGCTGTGCCTTTGTGATCTGGACGAGCTCCCCGATGATTCTGGCTTGACGCGGATGAGGATGGCAGGTCCAACAAATACTTCGGCAAGCGTAGCACCCACGCCTCCCTGACGAGTTACTTTTTTCCGTCCGCTATGCACAACAATATGTTTTAGCCTCGCGCACCGACAAAACATATATATAAAAAAAATATCTACATTTATGTTAACTCATCCCAATCGGGCTTGAATGGCGATCGCAAGGACGCGTCACTTCTAACTGCGGCCAAATTGCACAATTAACAATACTAATATCTTTCGGTCCCTTTGGTCCGTCAATACGCGACCAAGGACGACAAACGAGTGAGTCGCTCTTACCGAGCGACGAACTATGATACGCGATGGGCGCGGTCGAACGGATTATCCAAAAGCGAATACAAATTAGCGCAAACCGTCTACTATCGTGCTCACATATAAGATCATACGAAAACAATCCGTTACAAAGTTTTCTCTATTTATTATCACCTAATACAAAATTAATACTCCAGAGCCTGCATCACGCGATGTTTCATGTGCAATAACATATCTTATGTATACAATATGATATCAATCGTAATAACCGTCCATATGAGATAAAATTTGAAGTAAAATATTTACTTATATAATTATTTATATATTGACAATTTTTTATCGTTCTGAATCTGATACAGTAATAACATAGATAGATCGTGATAAACAATAATAAATTCAAACCTGTCACAGGCAAAATATTCACGTGCTAGAGTATTATTTTAATATTGAAAAGTAACTTAGCATTATTCTCGTTATACATTTTGAGAAGTTATTATTTTAGTATTAAACTTTGAAGTGCTTAAATTAACCAAGTATAATGGGTTTATTTATTACTGCTTGCACATTAATGAAGAGGTTATATGAACGCTGGCGAGAGTTGCCGGTCGAAAAACAAACATGAATCTACGGAGACACAGGGGGCGGCCCCATTTGAAACGCTTTAATCTTCGAATTGAAGCGGAGAGAAGGGTGAGCCGATTGCAGCGCGAATAACCGTAAAGCGCCGTGGAATCGTTAAAATACAGGGAATCGAAAGTACGTTCGAGGCCGCCAGTCGACATTTTATAATGACCGAGCGTAAAGCGGCACGCGCCCCGGTATCTCAAGGGCCGGGACGGCCGGTAGATCCGCGCGGCACGGAGCTGATACTTGGCGGAGGCAAAAACGCCCAGTCGTTGGCATAAATCGCCGGGCGGCTCGCCGGGGGCTCGGGCGCAATCGTAATTTGAAATCGCGACGTAATTTCTAAATGGCCATAGCCGGCCCCCGGCGCCCCGTAAATCCCGCGAGTCGCGGCCCGCGCCCGATAAAAACTCGCACAACTTGTCGCGCGCCTGCGCCCAAGTGGCCGCGCGGCGAAAAAAAGAAGGAACCCTCATTGGCAAATTAACGGGCGGGCGCGCGACCCACTTTGGGGGGCGGCCGAGTCTTAATAAAAATCACGCGCCCAAGCTGCGCTTAACGACCCCGGGCCAACTCCCCTGCGACTGGCGTATTAACCCGCTCCCGGGGGGGAAAAAAGAGGACTTCGCCGAGCCAGTGGATTCTACGAGGGGCTGACGACGCGGGCCCTGCAGTCCTCGCGAGTGCGCGCGCGCGCGCAACGCCGGGGATTCCCCTTGGCTCGGTTAAATGGCGCGAGTCGGCCCTGCGTGACCGACGCGCCGCGTGCCGGCGCTTTTTCGCTCGGCTGCGAATCGGCTAGGCCCGTGGGAGGGGCGGCCCGCGCTGCAGCTGCCTACCCTCGCCAAATTAGGGAAACTGAGCGAAATGACTTCGGATCGGCGCGAGATAAATCAGCTGTGCGGGATAGTCGGTGCGCTCGCGGTTAGCCTCGTGAAAGAAGAGCCGCTGGAAAATTGTGCGGGCCAAAGTTGGGCGTTCGTGGAAAGTTGGCCTACTCATTGCGCCAATTGACGCTTAGCGCGAGTGCGCGCGTGTGCGTGGCTCCTTCGTTTAATTAAGGGAAGATGTGCAGCCGCGAGGCCGCGTCGGGGCGGTTACGTGCTTATGAAATATGCACCGCGGGTGCGCGCGAGCCTGCCTTGATTTATGCGGTTGCCGAATTGAGGGAGTGGGGGCCGCGCGTTAGATTGCGCGCGCCGCTTGTTTTTTCCCGGGATATTAGGGGGTGCATATAGCGGCGCGCGCCACGGGGATCGACTAAGGGGCTATAAGGACTATGCTCTGGGCTAGTGGCGCGACCTCTTTAATTCGCCCCGAGGAATTATGGCCGTAGCGAATGACCCCTTCGTTTTATTTACCGCTCAGTGACTTATTCCAGTTCGCTTCACAAGATTCGAACAGCAGCACGTGAAGTCATCAATAGTTCCATGGGCTTCAACGATTTTCTCGCCTCGTAATTCTCGTGATTCGACTTTTTAATTTCTTAAGATGCGTATCTGTCATTCTTTTGAAGTACGAAATAAAATTAGAATTTACTGTATCCTCGGTACAAAGCGTAATGCATACTATGAATGTTTTATAAAAATACTGTACGATTTCACATATTCAAACTAGAATTATAAATGGGTTTTAATTTTTCTCGCGGTCTAAATAACGTATAACATTAAACAAAGCAGATTATACAATTACGTTTTTATAACTATTGTATCGATATAATGGATTATATATGTTGAATATTTTACTTAAAATTAAATAAATTAAATTGCCTACTTCCTGGTAGAAATTTCACAATAAAAACTGCTCTATATTTTATAAACTCGATGCAAATGCTGACCACATTTTAATCCAGTATCTACCATCAAACGCATTAAAGTAACAAACTCGATAGAATGTGCTGAAGCTTCAACACATGATGCATAATGTGTATTCTATAGTTTCTAATCGTCGACTTGTCTGCTCTTTAGATCTCTTTCATACTGTCAGACTAGCTAAAAATGAGAAGACGATTTTGTTTAATTGCTTTACTATTTTAATAGATGAATAAGCTGTACAGGAAATAGAAAATAACACATTAACAATTGTAGGTACATATATTTGAATCATTACTATACAAGAATATTTATATAGGTTTTTAAAATTATGTATATATACATACGATGTATTAAACCATGAGCACATTCTGTCGAGTTTGTGACGAGATTATGTCGTAACGGGATACCTGGGCAATATTTTGACGATATTCTCGCCACATCGTGAAATTCTACTCTTTCTAACGCGAAATTCTCTTCTTTAATTTTATTCTATGATTTTAAGCTCATGAATATATAGCTGTACGATATTAATAAATTCATGGATATATGATTCAATTTATAATGGCTATATAATCTTAACAAGTTTTGATTACCCGTATGTGTATAAATTTTAATTACTTATTTAATAAACGGGTAAACTAAGTTTAAGATTACGTGATAATAGTTTGTAACTATCACCTCTTGTTGATACCATATAGTTGTTAGTAGTACAAAAATGAAAAGAGTATAAGTATCGTTAAATGGCAAAGCAAACAATATATAGTATTTAACACAAGGTACTGCCGCTTCGAGCAGCTTTAACCATCAGAAACTCTACTCTGTTACTCGGCGAATACACACATCCTCTCACACGTGCGCCCTCGTGCCGTCTTTGATTTAGGACCAAAGTGGAACAAACTGCGTTATGTCGCGGGACGTAAATTCTCATGAGCGTGGGTAAGTGAGCGAGTTCATGCTGCTGCTGTGCCCTCAGCCACGACCCACACACCCTTGCTTTTACGCCCTTATCTCACTACCTTACAACCTATATAATAATGAACACCTTTTAAAATTAAGTCAAAAGTATTAGTTTGTGATCTGTAACGTTTCTAATTTTACGCTATAACTTTAAATTATTATATTAATTAAGCACAATGTGGCTCCGTAAAACTTGATACAATGCACGATAATGTGACTAATTAAGGCAACAATTAAGATCTGAAAAAATAAGAGAAAAAGAGAATAGAGTAGGGATAAATAAGGACAAAACCTTCAAGAATATTAGACATAGGTAGCGCATAAAAGCAATACCAAATCTTATCAATATGTGAGAAGTTCTGAAAGAGTATAGCATATAAAATCAAGAAAAATTAATATGAAAGGGAGACCTAGGTAGAAAAACATAGAGACTAGGATCATGGGGAGAAGCTAACAGAGACGAGTGAGAGAAGACAGGAATGCGTACCCTGAAATATAGCAGGAGGCTACAGCAAGTTGAAACTGTAGGCGAAGCCAAGGCATTAGTATCTAAGTAGAGAAGAGTGAAGACAGGAATGCAGAGATGGCGACAGAGAGGAGAAGAGACAAAGGAACAAGCAGAAAGGGATCAGAAGAAAACAAGGATAGGATAGGTGGGAAGATCCGGTTTCTAAACGAAAGATGATTTGCGTCTCGAAACTAATGAATATATTTACTGACCCAGGTTTCTTACCGTAGGTTACCTGCAGATAGGATAGAGAAGGCTCATACTACCGGCATGCTCCATAATGGCAAACCAACGGTCACACACGGCTACCTCAACCTGAAAAAGGTAGCAGCCTTCCATTCAACAATCATTTAGGAGAGACCTTGCCTTGAAGATGATGATCGCAACGAGGAAAAGTAGGGACGTGTTTGTCTGGTGGAAATACAGAACTCCGACAATATCAGGTGAGTCACCAATCAAAGATGCTGATCTCGAACAATTTTATAAAATAATTAAAGAATAATTTTAATAGTTTTAAATAATATATTCTAGCAAGATTATAATAATTATACGAAATAAAGCTTTGCAAGGAGTCTACAGTTGTACAAAGCTCTACTCTAGGTTTAGAACCAGAATGTTCGTATAGAAGTGAGGGTACATTCGACCGAAAATATTCTAGTATGTTCATGTATATCACTACTATAAATGATTATTTGGAGTCCTTCAAGCATCAGTGCATCTGCATCCCAGCAAGCTCAAACTGAGAGTCGCAAACGTTTTTATTATTATGATGTGAGAAGAGATTCGCCATTCGACAACATATTAGTTTTAAGAAAATTACTAATAAATTTTTAGTTAATTGTCTAAAAGTTTCACTCTATTAATCTTGCAGAATCCTCCACTGATTATTACGTATTATATTGTGTAAAGTAATTTTTTAATGGACCATGAAATAAAAGTAAAATTGAAAACTATAAAATTGGAATCATTATAACAATTTATGCACTGAATTTTCGCAATTTTTCTTCAAAAACAAATCCTAACTAAAATTTTTCACAGCTATGAAATATGTTTCTTTTTCAGTTTTAGACTTACCCCGCAGCAGTACTAGCTTGAAGGATAAGAAGCAAGTAGGTCAAAAAGCTTCTGGGTCAGGGTGCAAAGCGGTTGCATACGAGATCGCCTAGACATGGATAGTTGAAGGAAAGCCTGTACGGAGATTCACGAGACGACGAAGCGACAGGTGAGAGAATTAACGAATGGCACGGTGGTTGTTTGCAGGGAGGCTCATCTCTGCGTTTGCCCGTGTTCGCCCGGCTGTTTACCAGTTCCTTACCCGAGGCTCCTTCGATTACGAACTGATATAATTGAAATTAATGGAAATTCTTGCATCCAATGGCGTACAGCTGAGCACACTCATTTATCACTTTGTTATTTCTGCCCACGGGGACCTGCTCTCCTTCCCTTTGTTCGCCGCGTCAGCGCTCGAGACCCATCCATAATTAAGAGAATTCTATTCCTCTGGGGCAGGACTTCGAGTAAATCTGGGACTCGATACATTCTTTTCTTATGTCGCGGTAAGATTTTAGAGCTATCTTATAAAATGTTTCTATGCATGTTCTAAGAACTACGGGATTTTTAATGTTTTGTTCTATTACTGTTATACTAGTTTTCAATCAATATATTAACGATAATTCAATTTGTTTAAACATTTACTAATAAAAGAATACTGGAAATTAGTAACAATTTTGTCATAGATTTAATATAGATTAATATAGATAGGCCATTATAGTGGGTTTATATGGAAATGCATATATATATATGCATATGATCTACATAACTAATTAAGTCGTTTGCCTTTCTGTTTCGAATTATCTTTCTGTATTTACTTTAGACCTTGTCGCACCAAGTACATAAGAGCAGCATAGTGTCGTTGAGCCATACTTTCACTCGATTAAGGTAACAGCTTTTATCAACTCCGCTTATTCGAGAAGACCGTTTTGATGATATGACATACACACATAAAAGACTCGAGTAACTTTGTAAACAATAAAAAGATTTGTTTATAAATATGCTTGCATAAAAAAACTTTCTAGTAAGAAAGGTCATGTTTTTATGAGCCAGTTTGTAGGCCCAAAAGTGGCAGGAAACTCATTTTTAATTATTATGTTAAATTATGTTAACAATTTTTCAAAAACTTTTTTTCTAAGTCACTGTTGATATATGTAGACATGAAGATTTTTTATTTACACCAGTTTCTGACGAATACTTCACGAATATATCAATTTCAATGAACATCGTTCAAAGATGATGAACTGCCTAACAAAATTTTAAACGATATTCTAGGTTGTTAGTTGAAAACTTGCCAATAGGTCTTAAAATACAGTTGCGAATTTTCAGTGTAATTATTAAGAAATTAACCGTAATAAGTTGATATTTCAATACTTGTATAAATTTAAATATATTTAATGAGTTTCAGTGACTTGCAACAAACGCATTAATTTTTCTTAAATTTAGTTAAATTGTAGTCAAAGTGTTTAAAATTCCAGAAAAAGCAAGTTCATCGATTAAATAGTATTGAAAATGTATTAAATGTGTTAGAAAATGTTTTAGTTTTTACATTTATTTTTGTGGACCTCAACCAAAAATTAAAGCTAATATCCTCAAAAAATGTTCTTCACTGCAAAAAAAATATTTTTAGTATTTTATTCGATTAGCACCCATAGGTTTCCCTGCTTGATACAACACCTATTGCTGAATCTTAGTAGAATAGAAAAGTAGTTTATAGGTATAAATAAAATATAATAATAGCACTATTATATATATAATATATTTAATATAATACAAGACGATAATTTAAAATTAAGAAACATTAGAAGTACAGATTCTAATGCATAGCAGATAAGAGATAAAGTTTCATACAGAGAAAACAAGTTCAAGTCCACATATCAAAATTTACTTAAATTTTTTTTTTAAATTTAAGTTAATTTGTAAGAATTATTAAATATGATAATTTTTAAAAATTTGTAGTGTAAAATTATCACAATATTAAATTCTAATAATAATAATAATATACTAATAAAAATAGTTTACTTATTGTAAAAGTTAAGTGAAAAATTTTAAATGTACTATTGCCTGTAAAAATATATAAAATAGAAATGTCATTATAGGTGTTTTATATTTTATTATATGTTTAAGTTTAATATTTTAAAAAATATTTTAATTAATTATATTTTAATAATTTAAGAAAAATTTTCTTTACCTGTAAACCACTTTGCTGCATCTATTAAAAATAGTTAAATTTCTATCCGAATTATAATAAATATTATAGAACTGACAAATTTATATCCCTTGAATCACTTTCAAAGAGAGAAACGAGTTATTTATAAAATTTAAAACTTCTATTCTCCATCTGCATTGCAGTATAAAGTGAAGGAAAAAAATTGCGAATCGCGCCGTCGTCGAAGCACTATATATTAACCATAAATTCATATACACAAGCATGCACCCGCAGATGCAGATGACAGTTTTGCCCTTCATCGATCGTGTGGCATAGTAGCCTCGATAAAATAAGAAAATCCGAAAAGAGGAGCATCTCAAGAAAAAGAAGCAGGTATGTTCTTACGTATACGTACACAACGAGGTAGAAAATAGGAATATAATTTATTATTTCTTACAAATCGACTGCATAAGGAGAGTATTATAGCTGATTCAAAAAGTTTAACTGAATAAAATAAAAGTTCACGTTGCAGAACGTTTAAAAATATATCTTTATTTACTCTTTAATCGTTGTGTCATTTTTCTCCAGTCGAAAATCTCCTAAGCTATTCGCCGCAAGAGACTCACTGTTTGCAGATAGTGCATGAGAAAATATTTCAGAAGGGACTCCATACAAATTATAACAAGTGATTATCGGGACTCGAGCAAAATTGTGATCCACAAACTTTTTTCAGGACTTTAGAAACCTTTCTTTCCGCGTCGATTTACGTTACAGGGGAGATAGGGAAACAAACAGTAAGATTTATTTCTAAAAGTAATATACCTTAAGGTATGAAGATGGTACGTGCTGTGAGCCGTTTTTCTCCCTTGTTTTAAAAGAAATTCTTTGAGCACCACTTGCCGCAATTTTGAATGTCGCCCGAGGGAGAGCAACTGATCGTATCATTTAACTGAATTATGGTTTTCTATCTTTATGTAAACGTGAAGGTCTTAATTACTTTTATGAAGAATATCTTATCCAATGCCCGGTTGTTACATAATTTCAAGGTTGTAATAATTTTTACAATAACAACAGAGTATCGTAGGAATGGAATACTCTAATTTAAAAAAATATTTATTCCGCGTTGAAAGAAAATTTATATTTTTTGGAAATATGAATATTAAATATGAATATTAAATTAAAGTAATTCCATTTATAGAATTTAAAGTATACAAAATCAAAAATAGAATTATATCTCCGTTCTGATACGTTGTCCTTGGTAAAAACATCACGATAAAAACTGTTCATTACGTTGATAACTATTTATATGATCGGCCCGCATACTTAAAGCAAATCTAGCAGACAAAATGACAAAACTATTTTAGACTTCTCCAGCCTAACTGATGAAAAATGATAACGGTACATAGGTTATCAAAAATGTATTGAAATGGTTAAACAAGCAACAATGTCACGAAGGGAGTAAGAGTTTATGGACATATTAATAACTTGCTACATTGAGGCCACATTGTACGAATTTATATCAGTAATGGCGATCTTGGCAATTAACTCGAAGTTATAGTAAAATTAAAAAAGTGAGGTAAATAATAAATAGACGGCGTATGGGTATATTAATAAAATTAAGTGTACTAATTTCGAAACAAAAATAATAATTTTATCATTCTGAAACTTGGTACTCGTTCTGATAAGCTCGTAAGTTCACTAGATTGTCAGATGATTATTTTCTCACTACAAGAAGGGAACATAGTCTAGGATACCATAACTGTAGAAAAGTAGTACAAATTAATTAAAGCCATTTTGCATCAAATAATTCTACGTATCTGATTAAATAGTATTAAAGGAATCTATATCAAACAATTAATGCGAAGTTTCATTCAATGCATGATGACTACTAGAAATGTAATTTATAAAGAGATGATAAATTTATATAATTTATTAATAATAAAAAAGTGTCAATTTAACATTTTTATTAAAATGTAAAAAAAGTTCTATGTATATATGTAGATATGTATGCTATATAGAGGATGTAAACGATTAAACTTATTTTATCGCTTTATACAGATATCGATTTCTCTTATTTCATAAATAAAGAAATCTTTTATTCCATAAATAAATTAAAATAGTAACATTTTAAGAGGATAAATATATTTTTTAAACATAATAATGTATATATAGTATTGTATATTAAATATACAACATAAAAATATGAAAAATAAGTATTTGATTCCATTTTTAATCAAGTATATATTATTCACTTCCTTTACAGCAGTGTGAAAACACAAACTAGAGTTTGAACGCACTATAAAATATGGTAGATTGCTACGCAGCTAATTAAATGTCTCCATAATCAGTTATGCATACCCCTGACTTTCCTCTATAATCCTTGAACCTATTCCACCTATGATCAGCGCCAAATGAAATTCAAATATCAATCGTGCAGTTAAATATGTATTTTGTTCGGTAACCGGACTGTTTAATTGAAACATTTGCCCGTGCAATGCGCACATACTTACACGAACGCATTCGTTATTAAGGTTATACTCTGAGAAAAAAAGCATATGCAATTGATGTGCTACTTAATATTATAATGAGCAGGATAATCCCATTTTGTAATGCCTACGTCGCTGTAGGGCCGTAAGCATAGGCATATAACGCTTTAAACAAGTCCCAACGCAGTAAAGTTACTGTGCTACGAAAAGGGCAAGGCATTGCCTGACGGAGTGATCATCTCTAGCCCTCCCCGGACTGCTCCGACACGCTGGATCTCTCAGACTCACGCTCACCTCTCAAGGACTCACAGCAGCGACGGACGGATCATCTCCAACCGAAGGCATTGGTCTAATAACCTGGGGCGCACAAACCTCCAACTTTGTTGCACTCGAAACGAGATGGCGTCCGCCGAGCAACCCACACAGAACATACAACGAAGCTCCTCGCATCGTCGCAGTGCACGACGGTCCAAGCCGTGAGCTTGTTTTCCAAGGGATGTATAGACACCAGCCGCCGTTGGAATAATGTAAGAGAGAGAGAGAGAGAGAGAGAGAGAGAGAGAGGGAAAGCATGAGCGAGTGCGCGCGCGTTATAGGCTTAAATAGAATTAAGTGTAATAGATTGTAATGTATTGTAGCGACAACTTTTATTTAAATAAAATCTAGTTTTAAGTAAATCATAACTTCACTTTGATACGGTATCCTTCTTCGGGGCTCAAATAATATAAAAAATCACGTTACAATATTTTTTATACAGTACAAAGTCTGATTGTTCTATTTTTGCTTATTATTACTGCGTATTACTTATCGAAATGCTATTTTTATGCATTTAGTATTCAAAAATTAAATCTTTTTAATATAGATAGTCAGTAATTAATAAAATTACTTTTATGTAATATATATATATATATATATATATATATATATATACACACGCACATACAATAAAACAGAATTATTAAGATACAAATGAATAAAATTAGTACTCCTGTTATATTTTATATTGTGCTAATGCGGTCATCTCGATAAATAACTTTGGTTTAACTTTAATTTTACTGAATACCTCGTAAAATAAATCTTTTATACCTACACCTAATAGTACTAAAATTTCTTTGAATTGAATGAAATTCATTCTTTAGTGACGATTGTAGTCGTTCTTGTGTATACAGTAAATATTATTAAACAAATACACATCATAATACACATATCTTCAATTATCCAAATAATATTATTCTTGAAAAATAAGTTTAAAAAATTAATAATTAAATAATAATTAATAATTTAATCAGTTATTTGATAGGAAATAGTATTAGATAGATGTACCTCGATAATCTATACAAAATTTAATAGCAAGAACAAATCAATCATAGAAATGTGGATCTATACGAACAACTATTTAATTCAATGAATAATGCATGGATTGACAAATGTTGTATCTGAATTTCGATACGTTTTGTATTTGTCAAACGCAAGCGTAACTGATCAAGTAGTCGGAAGCAATATTTTCAAACTCTCGCGCCTAAACAAAAACTGCCAAGTGGCTCTAGCCAAGCTCCAAACTCGAACTGCAATTTCGTTCCTCGCGAATCAACCTCATGAATTTACTTTCCATTATGTGCACAATTTATTACTGTATTTTAAATCATATATTATCTTCACGATACATTTATCACATTATTCAAAAAACATAATTTATCATTTACCCTTACAATAAACAAGAAAAAATTTTCCATGACAGATCGTAAACATGAAAACGAGAATCTAGCAAAAAAGACAAACCCTTTCGACCGTTCAATTTACATATCAATTAAGCCTACAACAAGAGTAAACCAAAATCCAATATCCAATGAAAATCACGAGTAACGATTTATGCAGGAAAAACACACGTACGATACCTAGTGAAATGGAAAAATCCAACTGGCCCCCATTTATACGACCCTTTTACCCGTCCAACCCCCTTACTACCTTTTCTTTGAAATTACATCGTCAAGCTAATGCCCTCAAAGCAGACTATTCAGCAACAATCGCTAGTGTACGTGGTTCATGTACAAAAAAGGGCGAGGCTAACAATAGCATGAAGCAATGTTTGCGTCTTCAATAGAGTGAGACAGATATATGTATTTACGCCCATATATGTCTACCAGTGTTTGTGAATAACGGATGCTTATCAGTAGAATCTAATAGGCCAATCGACAAAAGCAGAAACATTTTCAATTTCGGCTGATAGACAATTATCTCTCACTGGAATCTCTATACGTATAATGAGCATAGCCACGGTCGAATTGAGTATTCGAAATGATGCGCGAGAACTTTCTACGTATAATGACTGAAATTGCTGCACCATCGAACAATGTCGCAGACTCTCAGATTATGGGCGTACCACGATGCGTAAATACGTTTCTCTGCTACCTCCGAGAGAAAATATGTTCTAGTGTGCAGTAAGTTATAACTAACCATTGTAATAATTTAAATAAAACGGTTGTGTTTAGGTCAGCTGTTGTCAGTCTGCATAAGTCATACAATTACTCATTATTTTTTAAATTTTATAGGATTAATAATTTTAATTTTTATGAATTTCAACTGCATTATAATCGACGTATAATTTGTATATCAAAAAATGAACAAAACAGTAGATTAATGCTTTATAATGTAATTGTTCTATAAGAACAATTTCAGTACAACCATTTTATTGCAGCCGTGAATATTATATAGTCTTGAATTTTCCCTGCATATGTTTGTTGTACAGTTCATATAATATTAATTCATAAATATTGTAACATTAATTTAAAGTTCAGTAAAACGAAAATGTTCACTAATATCTAAAGTACGAGACTCAGAATTTCAAGAGTTTTCAACTAATACAACTTTGTAATGCATTCAAATTTGAAACACTTTTAAAGACAATAACTTATTGCCATTACTTTATTTTGCTGTATAAAATATTTAACAATCATCTGATAATATAAAAATATCGGTATAAAGCACTGTTTTAATTTGTTAAAGTAAGTTGTAGATTGAAATTTTTCTTATTCTTCTTAAGATGAAAATTAACAAAAGTGTCATGTTTCCAAGTAGAAAGGAGTCATAACAAAGAGACGGTAAGATAAATTTCGCTTGTCCGCCGCGGAAGCTTTTAACGATACACTCACGCTTGCTCTCCCTCCTCAATAGCCCTTTACATACTTATATCTACGCGACCATTTGCGCTACAGTAGTTTTCTTTAAATATTTCTTTACTAAAAATTACTGTACTATGCAGCATTTTTTATTCGATTGACCAGCTTCTGTGATTTTAGTTTACTAGATAGTATCGTTTACAATTAGTGCGATATTTTTTTCAGTGTAAGGTTAAGTTAGTATATATTTGTTTTTTTATATTATTATTTTTGTCGCTATTATCAATTTATTATTATTAATAATAATATTGTTATTATATAAATTTTAATCCAAACAATAGTTTTTTTAATCATCAACTATTTTATTGAAAGATATTTGAATATAATTATTATATCAACCATCAATAACGCAGTCATAAAAAATTCTAAATTTGATCACTCGACACATTCAAAATAATTAAACGAACAATTTCTAAGAATTGGTTTAAATTTTGTCATTTATATATCTTTTAGTGAATAGAATTTTATCCATTACAATTAGATGGAGAAAACTCAGGGAGATGAAAAAAATAATGAGAAAGTAGGACAATCGAATTATCTTAATGTCCAAATATCCGTTATCACCAACTGATAGCACATCAGTCTTGGCCTTCCTAGAAATTAGGAAAAATCCGAGAAAGAATAATAAGCGGTAAGATGTCATTTTCGGTCGTAGATTGGGGAGTAGCAAATTGGGTCATATCGAGTAATTAAGGCGGTACGCAAGTAAACGCTCGTCGAGCAAAGCCTAAGACACGCATTTTTATCTCTGCGCTTTCCGAAGACAAAGCTTTGTTCGAATGCTACGGTACAGACGAGTTGAGGCCATCACCACACGTTGAAGGACCAGTCGATCGTCACCTGGACAAAGTGACGCTGCAGCACCCAACATTCCGTCGCAATCAAATCGCCTGACAGCATCGAATCTACACTCGTCCATCTGTCTCTCTCGCTGCCAGCGACAAACGCCATCACCTACCGACTACGAGTTACCCGAAAAATTTCGGTACGAGATTGGATAGGTAATATTTCTGGAGAATTCACATGTTATTAGCACATCATATAGCGAAAGTGGCATGACTCGTTCGAAACATTAATAGAATTCGCAAAATTTTAATAATTTCTAATCTTTGTAAAAATATTTTTTTTAATTTAACAATTTACAAAATAACTAGACATAATATTATATAAAAAAACTTACGTTTCCTAATGCATCGAGCTATTTATTTTTATTTTTTATTATAACTATATTTTATATCAGATGCATTTAAAGACAACATTTTATATGCATTCTGCAAAATAAAACTTGATTCTATCAATTTAAGTTTATAATCATTTTATTTATAATCATTTTTTAACGTGTCTTTCTATGGCTAAACTCCAAGATCAAAAGTCAATTTCCACAATCTCAGCATTAAGCTAATCACCAAGCGGCGTAGTTATCCACTTGCCGATTACGAGCTGAATTAATTGAATCCTAAGCCAAAATCCTTGGCACGTACACGCTTTCCGAGGGATGTAAGGGACGAGAGGTTGAGAGCGCATTCGCATCTGCAAGTCAACCAAAAGTTCGTAAACAGTTGAACGTTTTGGCCTGGGACAGGTGGTTTAGAATAAATGGCCACAATAAGTCGCGAAGATCAAGGCCTTAGTCAAGCCGAATTTAATTTTCAAGGATGTACACACGCGCCAAGAGGATAGCGATTTTCAAATACTTATACTATCGGAATGCGTTCAGAATTCACTCTCGTAACTTACTCGCTGTTGGGAGGGAGGGGTAGTCTAAGAACGCCCACAAGACGCACAACTAATGATAAGGACTGAATGAGTTCGCGCACGGAACGACACTCGTGGGCTCTATCGGAGCCCGGAGCTTGATACCGGGCAGCTCGTATCTCGTAAATTAGTTGAACTAGGTGTTTACTCGGTCAGAGAGGGGGTGGGCATAAGCGGGAGCCCAAGCTCCTTGAACACTGTATAAGCGGTGCACTAAGTTAATCAAGATTTTATCAGGTCGACCGGGATATATCCTTTACGGTCACTTGTTTATCTTATTTCACCCGATGCCTCGGGGATGTGTTTGACGCGCGCTTCAATTCCTAAAGATAACTGCGCGCAACGCCGGGCAGCTATTTCGCCGCTAAAGTTGCAAATTTCATAGTATCCTCAATTCTTTGCAAATCTCTTAAATTTATGCCCATCCTAGAAACTATTTGAAGAATGAATGTTTTGGCTACTTATGACATATTAAATTTTATTCTTATTAAACATAGTATATTATATAAAATAACAAGTGTATGGAATTATTATCTAATTTGATTCGAGCAATGAATGTGGAATTAGTTTTATAATTAAATTAATTTGAAAGTATATTAAACCCAATATAAATGTATAACAATTAATTATAAACTTTAAAGCTTATAACTTAGAGTTAAATATTCAAAACTATTTACAGTCCGTTGCTTTTTCAAATATTCTACTAACTAGCATCATTGAGTGACATCCTCAACCTTCCCCATCAAGTCTGCTTGCACTTCATCAGTGTAGCTCTGTTTGCATTCTATGGCAAAACAATAATAAGCTAATATTAGATCTAGAACGGGAGAGATTGGAATAATTTGTGAGTGGCAGAATATTAATTCTACTTATCCCACGCTTAACTTTTGGACCACAATCAGTCGCTACTCGCGTGCTCTTAGTAACACTCGAGTTCCCCTTATGTGTGTCTAAAAGCAATTAATACCTGCCGCGAAAGCCGTGTAATTGGGTGAGTAAAATGTTATTTACAGTAGAGGAGTCCACATAGACTAATGAAACATTAATTGCCCTTGCTGTTAATTTATATTACCATTATAAGCTACATTTATTTTTGTATTACTTAGACTATATATGCATGCAGTACTCAGCAGCTTTTGGAGCTTCTATTGGGGCTACTACCTACTTATTTGAAACAGGATATATTTGTATAGGTTTACACAAAATGATAAGAAATAGATTAAAACAAATAACTACAAGAAAGCAATATTAATACTCGCCTAATGCAGTTTAATTCGAGAAGCATATATAGTCTCTAATATCTATCATCACTCACGTATAAAAGTTCTTGAACTTTGTTATGAAGTCGAAGCAGCAGTTATGTCAGTCAGTTATCTCAGGGTCTCACGTTCGACCATTTAAATTCACGAAAACACTGTCCATTTAGTTGGCTGCGCTGAGAAAAGTTGTCTGATCAAACTGAGCGGCTCGCAAAGCGTCACCTCTTTTCCTCATAATACTAAACATAATACTTAGTCGGCAGCTCGGTGCATCTGTGTTGTTATTCACATTCACCGGCCAGCCAAGGACCAGTCGGCTCGTTAAATGCATTCACTTCCGTTCCAAGAATACACGCAAGCTCAAGCGCCAGCATTTCGTAGATGGAGCAAGGTCACCGATTTTGATTTAAGTCCACTACCCTTGTTCTTTTATAACTTCCTGAAAAATGAAGATAATTTTGATTAAAATTATCGTAAAATTTAACTATTAACTGTGAAAATTTGAAAAATCGGGGTAGTTTTGGACTTAGATCTAGAATTTTAGGATAAAAAGTATTATTTATTAAGCTCACATATTATTAGGATTTAAAAATAATTATTTTAATATTATTAAATAGGATATGCGAACTTAAAATTTCGCATAGAATTCGAATCTGATATAAAATTGGAGGCTTCTTTCTACATATAATACAATACATTTCAATTTTCAATTATAAATTGCAAGATAAGTCATCTTTATAGAATAAAATTTATGTATGTATATACGATCTATTGAAAAGAGGATCATAACGTCACTTGATACCCTATTGAGCTATATTCGGAGTCCAAGCTCGCGCCTATATATCAAAGGATACCGCAATCACGGTAGCTTTTGCTGATTCGCACTGTCCCTCCGATAATTCTTTTATCGGCTGTAGCCCGCAGCTAATCCGCAATGAAAGCGTGCCGCACATTTTTCGATGGCATGACAGAGCGATTCTACGTGAACCTTTTAATAGTAGCACCTAATTAGCACTGCGGCTCCGTAATATTAGCGGAATTAGCGATGAGATGAGTTCATTGGCAGTCGGTGCTAAGGTCGATGTGGATTAAGCAAGCCTAGACTGCGGTTCATTTCGAATTGGACGCTTTCGGAATTTGAAAGACTTTCAATCTTGAATTCAACTATACTCTATTACTACAATCCGAGGTAAAGTTTTTGGCCACTATTCGAAAGTATAATTTTTTTATTCGGTAAAAAAGTGCCTGATTCAATTGCAATTATATTAACAATTCATATATAAACGATACAGCTAAACAGAATTATAATAACGAATTTACGGATTATTTTAATACTTGGGCAGTAGTTGTATTTTTATAGTTTTTATATTATAAACGCATCCAACAGGAGTAGGCGGCCTTATAAAATATATATTTTATATTTTGTCAACGTATATTTCATCCAGAATACGCCTGTTACACTCGTTAGTAAAGCTTCAATCGTTGAATTTAACCTCTAATTCAACATCGAACAAATCCTGCTATTTCTGATATGCTCCTAACCTCAAAAAATCTTATAAATTGCAAGATAAATATTATTATACTCATTTACTTATTTCTATAATCGCATAATGAAATTCAAGTTCTCGCTAGCATTAACGATAAAAGTTACCTCTTAATAAGTTTTTCACCTCTGTTTTTTATTCCCTACATACCACCATTTTTTACTTTTACTTGTCTATTAAATTAAAAAAATTTTACGCATTTTAAGTATAGACGAGAATTCAAATAAATGATACAGAGTCAATTTGGAAGCCAATTCAAAATTATTGAATTTAATTATGATTTCTGTAGAAAATAAAATTAATTTATAAACCAATTAACACTTTAAGAATTGGTCTCATTAATTTCTCTAAGAAAAATAAATAAATAGAATAATAAAACAAAAAGGTTTCGTAAATCAATAAACGAGTTTAGATACGCTATTTTGAGAAGCACATCCATACGTCTATTTAATGTCGAAGCCCTATTTAATAATACTGATAACCTGAGTCTTTGACTCTGTTCCGGTCTATTATTAACTAATGAGGAACTCTGATTGTATCTTCGACCTCATTCAATTTAGCTAATCTTGGAGATCCTTTCTCATGCACTCGGGGAGGGAGGTTCGACGCGCATCATAATACGAACTCTCGCTGCAATGTAGCTGCAACAGGATGATACCTGCGAATGAAGGATTCCCGGGGATAAAGGAGCGACAGCAATGTTCCACTTGTACATGTAGGAGTGACATGCTTGAAAATGTTAACAAACGTCATTTTTATTTATGTGAAGAATACGCATGAATTACATGATATTTATTGGACAGTTTATCTTCAAGCAATCGACATTGTTTTCGATATTGTTTATTAATATTAGAGATATATTTTTATAGTAACAAAAAAGAGTAGAATCTTATTCGAGCTATTTATTTTATCTTAGTTTTTACTGAAACTTGTTGTACTCTGCTGCAGGCTTACACCGATATCTAAATTTAGAGTAAATTCGTGTTCGGAAGTGTAAATAAATTTAAATACGCAAGGGAGAGTATGTGACAATGTTTTTGAATTACTGGCACGAAAGGTTTATCTATAGCAATATGTATGTACACGAGAAGTACATCTCCCGGTATGTTCGACTGGTTTAAAATACTTGCTAACCTAGTTCTTTGTAAAATACGTAAAAAAATAAATATATCTAAGTTAATTTCTTTAAATGCTTTCTTTTGTATAATGAAAAAATTACATGTTCTTTGTTACGGTTAAATTCAGTGTTGTTGTTTTGTTAAGTTTATTATAATGTATAATTCTTCTTACGCGTGTTCCTCCCTAGTATCGAATTTTCTATATAATAAAATCTTGAATAAAATAGAGTATTTGATTTAAACAGCTTGTCACTCCCAATGTAGAATATCATTTATCCCAAATTTAAAAATTACTTACTAATTGTAATATCACCAAGTGTCATAAATATAATTGCATCATAACGCGGTAATTCCATGTTATAGAAGATGAAACCTAAAAAGCATCTGTTATTAAATAACACAGTAGGTAATTATTACAGCGACATTTCTCATGATCAAACAGACTTTCAAAACATTCAACTCAAAGAAATTCAAAGAACATGAAAGAAACCTAATTATGTCCATGGGTGTAAAGCCAAAAACAGTTGAGTGCTAAAACAAACTATCTAATGCATTCCCAACAGATTCAAAATTCCATTGCTGAGTTTTACAAACAATTAGTTTTAAACTTTGTTTAAGCAGCAAGAAAAAACTAAAATTTAGAGTAAAATCATTCTTTTAACATTTAAGCAAAAATTTCGTTTATTAAACTTTTAGATAACATATATGTACGTTGGAGACAAGAGAACATCGTGACTCCATTATAGGTTTTTGAATATGACTAAATTTAAATCTGATGTAACGTATATATCTCTCAAAACGACTGCATACAAAATGCAGTCAACAAAAGATAAACTAAAATGAATTGCATCACACGAATATCAATGAACCGCATACATAATGTAAAAAGTCGAAGTCACTCGTTTTAACTGTATTTATAATATTTCAAATCTTTAAAATTATAATATATATGTGAAATACATATGTACGAAAACGTCAATTTTGTTAATAAACATCTGTAAAAAATATATATAGTATATATACTTAGTTACGCATTTAAAGGAGTACAGCTAGTACTTGCTTCTTCGCCCTGCTATTACTTCTCCTTTTTCATGAATAGAAGTATGAATAACTCTTGAGACAATGGATATATCCGCAAGGGGGCGTATTAGTACGGCGCCTGAAATCGCGCGGTCTTATGCTTGCATTGGTGATCCTTTTATTCATCTCTGATAATAATATCTACGCATACATTATTGACGATCACATGATAATCGGTTCAATCATACCTACGACCGTGTGATATAGCATCCACATGTAAACAATGTTTCAACAATCATACATATAGGTGTATGTATATGATATATAGATAATATGCCGCTATACCTAAGTACAGTTGAATGAATAAACTGTTGATCAAAAATATTCGTAAAATAAGAGTAAAAACTAACTTCAAACAATATTTTGTTTGGGTATTATTAGTTTTTCCGTCGAATGAAAGTATCCACGGAGGCTCTCTTTAATCGACCGGGTAGTGCTCCCGGATAAACGAGTTTTTCACACGCCCCGTTCGCCTCTCCTTCCCGGTAATTAGAAAGCTTGCACCGACTCGTTATTCCTCTGCCTCCCTCTCTTGCTTTCTCTCTCTCTCTCGCCCTTACTTTGTCTGTATCAACCCCTCTATTCGCATGCAACCCTTTTTCCGGGGAGTAGCGTTGACAATCGCATTAAACGCAGGCACGCGCGTTGCGAACGCAAGGGGTTCGCCTGTGATTTCGAGACCCTCCGATACATGTTTACTTTGTCGCTTTTTTTAGCCCCACAGATTTCGTGCAACCCCTGAATGGCGATGCGCTATTTTCTAATTTCTCACGCCTATTCCGCGACCTCTTTTGCAAGAATCACGATTACTGGTTGCTGACTTGCACGACTCATTTTGCGTCATAGTGTGCCTATACATTTTAGAAAGCTCGCTGCCTGCAATGCTTAATTGGTAATTAAGATAAATAGATAAATACAAACAGTACACTCTTGTACTTTATGTTTATTTAACTAAACTAACTACTTTTTATGTAAAGGGTTTAATCGAGCGAAATGAGAAAGTTAACTTTCTGCTATTAGACTGCGCGAGCACTAACACAATAGATTACTGTAGGAGACATCAAAGCAGGGGATCAGAGCCCAAACAAAAATTTTTCTAGTCTCTAATTTAAACTTCAAAGAGATATTTTTCTCTTGACGATATATTATTATTCAAGCGCTACGCTTTTACTACAGCCGGTATTGTACAATAACAGCTGATGTTGTGGTTTAAAAAAAATGGCAAACGATCCTGCGCTTGTTCAGAGAAAACAGCGAGAGCTAGATACGAGGCAAGAGGAGGAAAACCTCGATAGAGAGGCGCGTATACGCGGAGCGTAAAAGGGGGGCGAACGGCCGAGGTGAGCGAGAGAGACTATAAAAAATAGCTCGGGCGAACTACGCAAAAAAGGCATTTCGAATAATATAACTTTTTGTAACGCGCTGAGGCTCCGCTATTCGGGAAATTGTTTGAGGTCTCACTTTTTTGAAGCAACGCCCAAGTTTTATCTTTTGTTCTTTTTAAGATCACAATCTTAATAAGCATTCATTCTTTACCTAATTACAAAATAAACGCGTTAATCTCAAATTAATTAATATTTATTTCAGAGTATAAAATAAGTTTATAATATTTATAACCCAACTTATGAAGAGTCATTTAAGGTTGAATAAATCCTTAGATCGAAATGAGAATTTTACTAACCATGTGTTTAGAATCGGACATAAACAATTGACTAGAATCTGCTTAGAATCCAGGATGAATTTTTCTAAAGTCAATTTTAGATGATAACGCAGCTTGGAAATACGACATTGATATTTGCTACGAGAAAGAGAGAAAATAGATTCGATAGATAGATACTAATTAATAATATGCTTAAGTATATCTATGCAAACAGAACTAACTTAAAAGCGTGAGTTCTTGTTTTATTGACTGAGAAGTAAACTTTTCACTCATATTTTAATCCCCTTTCTCTCTTTCACATATATGAAATATCAATATTGGGTTTGTAAACTAGATTTCAACCTAGAATCTACCCAGATTACGCAGTGAGCAGTGAGGTTTCTAGCCAAAAAAATTCCTACTAAAACCTAAGCAGAATCCCAATTTTAATTACTATCAATAATAAATCTTTCTCAATTCTCGTTTGATCTGGATAGATAAAACGCGGAAAGGACATCGAATAACGAATCTCTTAATATTCACAACCTTTCCGTAAAAGAAGCAGCAATCTACAAATGAAAATATCAACTTTGGTAAACTAAAAAGTACTGGCGCACATCAAATCAAAGACGCGCGCCTTTCAACTTCAAGGAATCACACATGTAACCAGAGTGAAACCCGGAATAGTTGGAGCGCGTCCTCTAATCACGCGCCTCTCCAGTTCTACCCTTAGTAGGGTGCAACGAAGGGAGGGGAGTTCTGCGTCAGGCGTTGTAACAAGGGGACGGTTCGCACTTGTCAAAGGAGCGACGCGACGCGCCGCCCGTACGATGACCCTTGAGATAGTGCGCTCCCAGGGAGCCTGGGCAACTCAAAAGGAGGCGTCCGTGATTAATTAAAAAAGTGCGTCGCGTGCTCGAGTATGCGAACAAAGCCATTTCTCCTTTTACGTGCGCGTTTCGAATTTTTAAGCGAGTGTACCCCGACACTTAACTCTTCTATACTCTGCACGTATTGTTGTCCTCCTGGCTTGATCGACTTTGCTTGACAATTAATTTTTGTAATTTCTGTATTTTTCTCTTTCTTTCTATTCGTATCTATCATTAAGGAGAGGGTAGAAACAGATTTTATTTTTATACATTAATATAATATACTTCAAAACAACTATCTTATCTTTCAAAAATGTAAATCCAGTATAAAAATTATAAATATTTAATTAATTACAATAGATGTTTAAAATTATTGAATGTTTTATATTCATTTCTATTAAAATACATTTACAGCTGCAATTTGAAATAAAATTTTATAATATTAATATAATTGTTACACACACATACACACACACAGTTCAATATAATCGACTGGATCGTTTGAAATGTAATTAGGTGATCATGAGCATTGTACATGTTATACGCATATTCAAGAGGGCATTTGCGTATCCTTGTAGACATTCAAAACACATGTGTACAACATTTATTTATAAAATGATAAATGATATCATATCTCTGGAATAAATAATTTTAAACTTTACAATTCAATATAGTTAAGAAATTTCGATCAGATGCTTCAAAGGCATAACTTTGATTACCATCGAAACTAAACTTCTATTATCCGACGTTCGAAACCACCCACGCTACTATACTAAAACAAGTAATCAAGTGATAAAATCGACGTTTCCTGTATTTCATATAACAAATCTTAAGCGCGCCACCTAAGTTCGATCGCTCAATGGCAGCCTTTGGCTCGGATGAAGAGCCCACGAGGAGCTCGAGGTCGTCCATCAATCAAGCCACCGCAAGTGGGATCAGCTAATTCACCCATTCACTCGATGTGTGTGCAGACCACGCAATAAGCGCCTCACGCAGCTAGAGGGGGTGCCTCACTTGGTGATAAAGGGGGCCAATGGTCGTGGTAGCGATAGCATTTTTGCGTTAGACGGAATATTCGCGTCGCTGGATTGGAATATATCGAATAATGAGTACCGAATGTCGAGTCATTTAAGTGTGATTAATTCGATTATTTTTCGACGTTATACTTGATCCCGAATAACTGTTGATTGATCATTATGTGTAAATTATTGTGTTAAAAATCAATACCTGCATATACACTTTTATTTGATTACAATCAAATTTGCGAGAGCCCATTCTTTAAACTAAAGTTTATTACTTTTTCTGTTGAAAAAACATGCTGTGAATTTTCTAATGAATACATTCATAGTAATAAAAGTTGTTTGTCTTTTATCTAAATAATCACGGGATGAACGTTTCATATCCATTTCTTTTTTCCGGATCTCTGTAAAGCTGCATCTTTATAAATGCGACTGCGTATTTTATTCATCAATTAACGTAGACTAAACAATATTTCAGCTCACCGTTTGAAAAAATATGCAAAGCTAAAACGTTCAAAGTTTTCCCTCGTCATCCCTTTTAATTCGCGAACGCAGAGCATCTACAATTAGCAAAATTTGCTTTATACGTGACATTTCAACCACCGGCGCGCAGCAGACTAACCATTAACTCGAGCTCAAATTAATTTTTCCTCCAAAGCCACGAAAACGGAAGAGGAAGCGTAGTGAAGGTTCATTTAAGCGGCGAAATAATAATAGACGCGTCGTTCTTAAAAGCGCAGGCGTTACGCATTTGCATTCGAATGCCGGACGGTATTAAGCTGTTGCACGCCAGGCGGCTTCAACGGAGCCCCAACTGCCGTTTGTTGCAGCAGCGAAGCTCGCGGACGTATTTCAATTTAGAATCGGGGTCGGGCGTCATCATCTCAGTGGCACGCGATAAGTGTGAGCGACCGATTCGCAAATTTCTCCCAGAATGGAATTCGCTTGTGCGAGCTGCACTGCTTTTTTGCAAAGAGATTTCTTTTCTAGAATCCTGCATCTATTTCAAATGAGCTCCGCTTGCATGCAATTGAATGAAATAAAGGATTCTTTGAGTAAGATATCTCGTCATCAAAGATAATATTTTACCCAGCGGTCTCAATTAATCATACAAAATCATTGTTAATTGAATTATACATTTAATTATTTAATATTTAACTAAATTAATTACTGATGCTGATAGGTTAAAGGGCCGTGAGGCGACGCATTATTATGCTCCGAAACATTAAATCTATTAATTATTCTTGAACTTAACGAATATTTTCAATATATAATTTAAGAAATTGTCCTAATTTTTCGATAAAAAAAATATTAAAAAATAAACACTTTTTTAAATTAAAAGAAAATATACGGGGCTTCGACCAGCTAATGTCGAAAAATATTAATAATTGTAAAAATACCGAGTGTAAAATAATAGGAGTGAAAATGTAGGCCAATGTTTTAAATAATATTCACTTGAATGCACCAAAAAAATGTTTTAAATGCGTGCTTCTTCAACCGAGTTAAAAAGCTGTTCTGAGTCGCACTTTCTCCCATCCCCCTTTTACGCATCGAATACGATTTCCCCTTCGGCCCCCCTCGTACGCCTTCGGAGGGCCCGAAGTCGCGGCTGCGGTTCTCAGAACGTCGTCCTCGACGCGTCCCTCACCACACAGCCTTTGTTTCGCGGAAATCCCTCAACTGATTTAAAATATAAAATTCATTAATATTTTTTTATATATATATTTTAATATCAATATCAATAAATAAATAATATTTTATAAAGAACTCTAAATAAGAAGTAGATAAAACAATAAGTTACAATTACACCAAAAATTATGCAGCGCTAACGACACTTCATTATCCATTTATTTTACAAAAAAATATTAGACATTATCTGCGATACACTTTATTTTGATTTTGTACTTTTGGAGCAGGTGTGAGTCGCTTTATTTACATTCTTGGCCGACGTGGCCTTAAAATCGTTTGGCCTATAAGACCTAACTTCGTGTTATTCGGCCTGCATGGCTTCGAGAAACGCGAATACTCCTGAACTAAACAAATCAAGTTTTTATTTGCTTTCTTTTCATTTAAATCTATTTTCTCTATATATAAAATATATATACATATTTTTTATATATATATATATATATATTTTTTCTATTACATAAAATAGAAAGTGATACGATTTAAATTAATACATAGTTTACTACATTTAAATTGATGTTTTTCACTCGGTTTTTAAGGTACCTATCGGCCTACTAGCAATCGATATGAATTTTATTTTATTATTAACTTTTATTTCTAAATTACAGTAATAACGTCTTTCATATTATTTCTTTTAGTCTAAGAAATTAGAATTACAATCCATCCTAACTAAGTTATCAATCAACATTTAATGAGTATCAACGAAAACAAGCTATACGAGCTATACAAGCTCGTATGCAGAAACTGCAATGAAATAATTACAATTAATATGCTACTACATACTACATTCAAATACCCAATACGCAGTCCAATATACATATATAATAGTGACTACAAAAATATGAAATTAAAAGACAGCTATAACGAAAATTTTATGTGTATCAAATGTATATAGTCCTGTAAATAATTTCTACTATATATGTTATTGCGGTAATATCCAAATCGAAAGATGCGACTATAAATAATATATGAAAAATAATGATAACAGAACTTTGTGATGTAATATGACATCATTTATAGTTAATACTATGTACTGGATTTTGATTCTTTTTTATAATTATTTGCATTAAATATGACGTCAAATATAGATTGCAGCTGGTATAACCATCTGGTTTTTAATATGATGATGTGTTTTCACAACTGTAGATAGACATTTTGATTTTCTATTGCCAATTTCTTCGCTAATTCTTGACATTTTTTGACTCTAATTTATATTTTTACTTTTAGAGACTTTATTATATTATTCATCATGATGCAATATATAATCTTTCAATAATAAATACTAACAAAAAAATAAAATTGAAGTATATTAATTCCATGTAATTATTTTGCAAAACAAGATATCACATTTTTAAAGAGAAAACTTGGATTACCTGAATTATTTAAAAAGTTTTAACGTTAGAACAATTGTTTTATTTCAAATGAAAATAATGACTTAGGGTAAATGATTTCGTATGATACGACAAATAAGTTATACTTAAGCTAAATTTTGTTATAAATAGTATTAAAAAAAGAGGCAAAGAAGCTAGTAGTTTTTACTTAAAATATTCGTAATCCAAAAATAATAAAATCGAAGCAATGTTGTGCTTGAGATAGATACTATGCTATTTCTTATGTCAGCAAAATCTAAAACATTATGAACAATTTAGAAGTAACTAAAACGTATATAAAATAAGCTTTTATAAAACTGGCTTCTAATACTTACAACGTTCTCCCTAAATACACTATATTAGTATCAAATAAAATAATAAAATAGTAAAAAAAATAAAATGAATTAAAACAATAAAAGATATAAAGAAAACCAACAACTCTTCATACCCCTCACAATGTCTCAGTGACCAAAAGTCCAACACCAGTACAGCAGGCACTTGTCCGGCATACTCAATCAGGACAAAGTAATGTTTTATCATAGTTATCCAGAATACGAGTATGTTAAACCCCGATTTTATAGCATCGAGCCGGAGTAGTGGTTTGTAGATTTTTCAGATGGATGGGCTGATGGTGTTATGGTACTTGCATGGTTAGAAGAATACTTTTTACAAAAAAGACCAGAAATAAAAATAGATCACAGAAAACTGTGGAAACTGGTCTAGGGTACAACAGTAGAGAGCATGCAGATTCAAATAAAGTACTTGACTCGTGGGCTAAACCATGTTAACACTGAAGAACCACTCAGCAGATTAAGATTATAACAAAAATCTGAAGTATTGCGAAAGAATTGATTGAATAAAATACATGTGATCAATTTGCACAATGAGATAACCCTTGGCTCGGAGGATTTAAAGGAATCGTTTAGCCTTCCTAGCTTGCTCGGAGTTGAACTCATTGGGGATCTCGTTGTGCTCAGGAAATTCCCTGTTAGCCCTCTGATGATCACTTACCAAATCTTTGTAAGTGTTCTAGATAAAACAGAGTCCAAATTCTCATGGTTCTCATAAAACTGTTTAAAACTCTTGAACCATTTGGAGTAGGGACTGTTTTACAATTGTACGACCCAGAGACCAATTACCATAAATTCCTGGATGAGATCCTGGCATCCATTAAGGATAAAGGTGAGGACTTTATTAAGTATGCAAAAAAGCTTACTTTAATATTCACCTCTTATTTAAAGGTACATGAAACGGAAGGTGCAAAATACGTATTAGAACAGTATGGTCAAGAGTAATTACATCATTTTCCAATAACATTAGAATTCAGGGATAGCAAAGCAGAAGCAGTGAGAGATTTAGCGACCGATTTTAAAAGGGAATACCTAGTAGCATATTATGAAAAACACAAAGTCCTCTCAAAAGCTCGAACTACTACAATGGAATTACACCTTCCGAAGCTTCCAACAAAGCTATCTCTTATAAGTTCTCTATGACTTGTTCGGTATGAAACACTATCAGTTTCTCACCTAATTATTCACCGATAGTTGGTTGATATCTACAAACTCTTTTTCAACACCGGGATTTCCAAGGCACTTCACAAACTGGTCATGCCATGCAGAAGGAAACCAGAGCATTCTTCAAAAGTTCTGGACACTAATTACCGTTTTAGTGATCCAGCTTTTTATACACAAGTTAGATCTGAATCATAAACTGACGGGGTCAGGTAATAATCAGTTGTAGTTTGTTCAGCTAAAGAAAAATCGAAAGATTTCAGAGATGATGCAGATCATCAAAGTAGGACTCAGTGTTACATTTGAAGAGGTTGGGTTAGCCCTTAAGTTAGAAGAAACTTGGACTTCTAGTAATCTCACCTGCTATCAGCGTACAAATTACTTGGATGTAGTAAAAGTACCAAATGGACTGAAACAGTCGGGGAGAGCATTTTCTGGTAGTGCGGATCTGAATGCAGGTATCAATGCGATAGTAACCACTGCTGTCAATGGAGGAGTAGGGCTAACAGAGCAGAAATCTAACCCCATCCTGAGATCTGCCCTTGCACTAGTAAAGGTGTTGATGACCTTGCTAGGGGACTCAAATTACTCCTGGCATACTCCCGGCAACAGTTGTGTGGTCAACTAGAATAGAGTATCAGCCTCTGATGAGTGGTACAATAAAGTTTAAAGCTGAAGATAACTCTCCGAAAAGCCAATTACAGTTGCTCCTAGAACCCACTGCACTCAATATAATCAGGCCCCGGTTACCTGAAGCTCTCGTAAGAGATAGGGTAGAATCATATTTAACCAATCCCGACACGGTAAAAAATAATCAACTGAAAATAATGCTTTCTGGTAGCCAAAAACTAGATGAGCTCAACCCGGGGGAGATAAGATGAGGTTTGCAGATCGTACGGCCCATTTTGACACGAATGGATCGATTTGAGAGATACGATTTAAATGTGCCAATTAGGTAATGGGGAAATTTGAGATTATTAATTTGAAAATGAGACCGTCGTACCAGTGTCTGTCGAATGCTTGTAGGACGTCTAGTAGGAGCATAGCAGAGAACTATCTCTTGTTGAAACTATTACAGAGGAGTTCGGTAACGCGAAGCAGCTGGGTGAGTCGTTGCATGTTAAACACGGAAGCCATGTTGACGTTCAGAAAGAATGTTGTGTGTGGAGACGTGAGCAGAAAGTCGTTTAAGGAGAACCCTTTCAACGACTTTGCTTAGCGCGCTCAAGAGGCTGATTGGCCTGTAGCTGGAGGGGGAGGATAGGGGTTTGTCTGGATTTGGAAGGCAGTTAACAGTGGCCTCCTCCCAGGCAGAAGGGAAATATTGTAGGCGCATGATAGCGTTAGCGATGTTGCATATAGTGGTGATGTGTTTACGCGGGAGAATTTTAAGGACATTGTTCCTGATCCCATGGCTACCGGGAGCTTTGAATGAGTGCAGGATGTTGGCAATCTCAGATGGAGAGATCGGATGAAAAATTTCATCCGGCGGAAGAAAATTTCTTACTGAATTTGAAATATTGCTGTGGAGAATGGAGTCTCCTGGGTCACTCGAAAGAGGAGAGCATTGTTTTGAGAAGGAGGAGGCAAGAAGCTCGGCTTTGTCTTCGTCAAGATAATATTTAGTACTGTTTTGTTCTAACGCGGGAAGTTGGGGCCCAACACCCCATGAGTTCGCCGGGTTTTGTACCGTCGGCCGCGGCAACTCCAATGCCGATGTAGTAGTAGGGGTACTTCGCGGCGGCGCGGCGCGGTAGTGGGGTGCCGTGACGTGGCGTGGTTCGGTAGTGGGGGAACTCGGGACGACATGGCGCGGTAGTGGTGTGCGCGGTTTTTTGATAATTGCCCGTGCGCAAGGCTCGTTTCGGGTTTGCCAGGTAACAACATGTTAACGTTTATTTTCAAATGTTATTCTGTTATTTGCATATCAAAAATATATTAAATCTTTTCATGAATAGTTTATTTTTACAAAAATAATTTAAAATTACATTTTGTAGAATGTTTTCGTGCTGTATCTATTGTAATAATACTGAGTATTTCATTTTAATGCTAATATTTATCGGTACGAGTTTTAGTACAAGGGTTAGATTTATCGTGATATATGAATTTTATATAATACGCATTTTCATTTTCATTCTTGGACTTAAATTAAATGTATATATGGTGACTCTCGTTAATTGAAAACAGATTATAAAGAACACAAGAAAGCACAATTCTTCTGTAATAATAAAAAATTTAAATATTGTCAACCCATGCTTAAAATAGTTGAATATAGTCTATCTATTTAGTTTATCTATTTATACCTTTGTAAACATTATGCATAGAGTTATTTCAGCTTGTATTTCAGTCTTGTTCTAAGAACACACAGTTCGGCGCATAGTAGAGCTACTAAGCTTTTATTGTTGCTTGATAATTTCTTCAAACATTCAAACTACTCATTCATTGAATATTGTCACTGTTCATTTTCTAAGCAACGTTTTTATAATTGATAATCCTACTGCAAAATAATTGTAATAATTAATTGTTGTTGTCCAATTACTATTATCTAGCCGTTTTTTTTTGTATTGAACAAATATAATGGCTGCTCCATCTTATTTGGAAAAAAGATCGTATTAACATGAAGATTCAAATCACATTTAATTTTAATGCTCATTGTGCGACATTTAAAGAACAAAGGTAATGAGAGCCATTACAAAAGAAAAAATGTATGTACCCATGTACATTACATTTTTATTGTATGAACGTAAATTTTAGAGATAATAGTGTTATATAACAATAGGTATATTAGGCATTACGAATGAGCTTGAAAGGGAATTCAAAACAGCAGTTACAACATTTAAATGATTCCAAGTGAAATATATGAAGATATTGCATATTTGAGAGTGCACCTCATTATAATTGAATAACATTGAATTTAAGATTATAAATTCGTCCGAATATGAATTGATAATCTAAGATCTTGCAATTCTAGAATCCAAAATCGTCAATCAAATGAATTTTAAAGATTAGATATTGACTTTTAAATATAAGATGTGATTAGAATTTTTAGTTTAGTTATTTGAGATTTATTTGATTTATATATGATTATTATTAATTAATGTAATGCTCCGACAGTTTGTTTATATTCTATATCAGTCAATTTAAAATAGTATGTTTGCTTAATCAAAAATATGGAAAATGATCTTTATTTTCGTATAATATAAGATAGACAGATGTTTAAAATTCAATTTTGATTTAAAAATTGATATTGTAGTTCAATTTGTATTTTATCTTGATATTTCCTAGACTTTTTAAATACTAAATTAAAAAATGATATACAAATATTAAACAATGTGCTCGTATAGTAGTTGTTGACAGCTTTTAAATAATTATAAAAATATATTTTATAATATGTACATATATGTTTTTGTGAATTATATATATTAGATTACATTTAAGGATTGGAATCGTATGGTGCCAAGCATAAAAAAGCAGAGGAAACTTGTTCCAAACAGTCACTGAAAGCGGAAGTCGTGTATGAGCTAATACAAAAACTTCAAGAAGTGTTACTGTCTAGAAGCCAGGTATGAAATCGTCATCAATGAAAAGTCTAAAATCCAAAATTTTGCGGCATTTCGATAAAGATTTAATTTACTTCAATACCAAAATGATACAAAACTATGTAATGTTCTTTTTGTAATGTAATAAAAATAATATCGATGTAATTACTGGAGAAAATATTAATAGCTCCAAAGTAACATGAATTGGAGAAAAAAATGATTTCGATAGATAGACATTTAAGCAATTATCTGCAATGACGTATTTTCTTTAGTTTTACAAAATTTATTTTATTAAACAAAAAATTTTTTTAGTGTACAAACAGTATAATTGCAAATATAATATTCCTATAAATAACAACAATTTTTTTTCATATTTTTTATTTTTTACTTAATTTGATATTACTGTCTTATTTTTTTTGTTGTTCTCTAAAATATAACAACGTGTAAAAATTATAAACAGAGTAAATACTTTTTTAATTATTAATTTTTCGCTTATAATATAATTATTTATATATTTTTCAGAAATATAATGGTTTCTTTCATTACGATAAGCTGCTTCCTACTATGTATTGTTAGATATTCCGAATCTATTATTTCACCACAAGAAGCAAAAAATATCTCTTTAGATGTTGTTAATAAAAATAAACGTGACTTTGATCCTAGTCTTATGCAAAAAATGGTGATCTTTCATCAAAAATATCTAAGAACTATAGCAAATTCAGCAGATACATTCGAAGAAGAACAGTTTTTAAAAAAAATAACTAAAAACTTAAGCAAAATTTTAAAAGGCGTTAAAATCATCTCGGAAAACTATTTCCGCTTTTGGGTACAGTCTGAAAACGCTACAGTATTAAGTATTAGCATTTTGAGTCCATACTCTACAATTATTAGTAAGGAATTCTATGCTTTCATTGATTTCAATGAATTAAATAAAAATTTCACTGCTAGTAAGGTACATATATTTTTATTAATTTATATTCAAAGTTATTCTTGCTTTATATACATTCTTACACGTGAATATAATGTATCTTTGTTTTATTCCTATACAATAAAATATATAATCGACATTATTTTTTAGTTTCTAAGGCTAGTGGTTTACTGTGAAAATTGATAAGTGAGTTAAGTCATCGTATATATGTTACCTACCTCGTAGCCTCGCTCATCACTCATTTATAATACAGATTCGATTAACTTCTGAATGTCAAAAGCCTGACAAGGATGTGACCCTTCACTCTATACACAATCATATTTATCCAAGTGCGTTTAATTCAAGAAAGTTTTCATTCACTTCAAACGACGTTAGCTTTTAGACTATTGCCATCACGAGTCTGTACCTCGGTCTGTACTTGTATCGAAATACAAGTTATCTCTAACGTCCCAAACATACAGAACTAAATTTGTATTCACTAATAAGCATTTGCAAAACATTTCGGGTATAGTGTACTAAGCTGTTCTGATCTAATAATGCACGTTGACCATTTCCACGACCTTCCTTCTTGAAGTTACTCGAACTTGAATAGTTACCTCTTCCCCATAGCTTCCAAACATATTCGATATCTTCTTTCGCACGTTATCAGAAATAGGGTATAAAAACTATACGAGTAAAAAGGTGCAGATAGTGTGAACTAGGCACCTGTCGAAAAAAATTCATTTCTTTTATCAGCTGTGTCTTATATCTTCACCGAGTTTCTCCTTGACTTCACTGAATCCTTAGTTTCACAGGAAATGGAAGCGTTACTAAAGCAAACTTTACATAAAATAATCTAAAATAAAGATCAAATATATATTATTATCGTTAACAAATATTAAACACTACACGAAACTATGGGCGATTATAATAATTTGTATTACAATATATTGTATTCTAAGTCACCGTTCTCTTTATTTGGATTGTCAACTAAATGAAAGAATCGTATTACTTTTAGAAGTATATAAAATTATTTGTAGTATAAATTTTATTTCCAATTAATTATAAATTCTGTTTCTTTACATTGGATCGGTGATTGACATGCTAGGCGCAGACGTATTTCAGAGATCGAAGCTTGCATTCTCATTGAAAACAATTAAATTTTCTTCCCAATGTTATTGAAACAAACACTCATCGCTCATGGTGATTTTTATTATTTTTAATCAGGACCATTAATCAGCTCGTTAATGATAAATAATGGAAAAATTCAATTATTACAAATTTTCACAAATACTCCGCAATATATTATTTTGTTATAGTGATTAAAACTACTAAAGTGTACAGTTTTTCCAAGTATTCATTGAAAGCATTTTTCCAGACTCAGCAATAAAGCCTTGAATAAGGCTCTATACGAAGTCTGACTATTAAATAATGTCACTACACGAACAAAACATCCTAAAGAAGTGTACAAGGTGGGGAAGGGAGGGGCGGGAGGGAGCTAATGCAATGTTGGATATAGCTAGATAGTTGGTTAATCAATACTATTTGAGTACGAAAACTTCTTTTGTCACTGCTATAAGTTTTTAAAAGACGGCTATGATGCGAATTCTATATCGCGTGAGAACATTTCTCTCGAATGGTTTAAACAATTTACTTAAAGTCCATAAAGAAATTGTTATAAAATTTTTACGTGTCGAATGGAACATGAAGAAAGTCTGTTTTAAGTTGTTTAAAAAAATTTAACCCCTGACCAAAAGGTATTATTTTTGAGAAATAAGATGAAGAAAACAATATAATTGATACAAAACATTATGACTTACAATGCTACCTGGATATTCCAATACAATGTTGAAATTAAGTGGCGATCCATACACTGGAATACTCCTGAATTACTAAGAATAAAAAAGCAAGGAATCTGAAATTAAAATTTAATGCCATGATATGGGTTGTTTCGACATTAACAGCATCATGATTACTGAATAAGATCTAGCGGATCAAACTTTATACCAAATTTAATATTTTAAAGTTTTAACAACGATTCTAAAGTGACACATAACGCGAACTTTTAGAGTATATAACGCGCTATCTTGAATCGTTATTTAGCGGCTTCTTGTTTCCGAAGATTTAGTCTGGCAATAATTAATCAAAGGTCAAATCTTACGAAGAAGGATTCCAATATTGCTTTGACGAATGGAAAAAATGAATGAAATGGTGTATGGCGAGGGTAGGGAAATACATAAAAGGGAGGTATTTAGTTGTAGAATAATTATTTAAATAAAATTATTGTTCATAAACAGTCTCATTATTTAATAATCAGATCTCGTATAAGTAAGTTAAAAATATGTATACTTTATAATTTAATCTTAATAACGATGAATTACTATTATTTAATGGCAAATCTTATTTTTTGAACAAAATTAAGCTTGTTTTGAATTTATTAATATTACATTTCTATTTGTCTATAACTATACTCTTAAAATTATAGGATGAGAAGTCCAAGTGTTCAATATTTCGATCATTCAAAGAATTGATTACAGATCTTTATGAGGTCGTCGTAAATACTGAAATGGAATTGTTTATACTAAAAATGCATGCTTTGACATTAATGAAGTTAAATGGCCGTGAGTATTATTTACATATTAATAATTTTAGCATTTTTAGCTTTTATTTACTCAGTAATATAATGATAATTATTAATATTATTTAGATTCTTTATATGAACATAAGAAGGAGAACGTAGATATTTTCATTAATAACATTATGAGTTTGCAAACAGATATAAAAAGAAACATTAATATGGTTTCAAATACAATGTTGAAAACATGTTATAAACTTAGTTTATGATAATAGCAGAATATAATTAAAATATTTTATCGACAATTATAACTACTCACGTTTATAGATGTAACTACAGTTTATTAATCTTGATATATTAACAGAATAATTTTAAACGAATTACTGATTTGTTACAATCAGAGCTTGTAATGCATTTTTATTTGCATACCCTTGGAAAAATTTCTTTTTATCACATTACGGTTTTCGTTTACACGTGCACATATATACATATCTGTATCAAATTCATTACACTCATACAATCAAATGAAGTCGTGTACGACTTAATACTATTCACAATTTTTTAAAGAAATTTAATATTTTCTAACAATAATGCTAATAAAGTACTTGTCGTGGCTTCCACGCGTAGGAAGAGAGATTATTGAAATATAATTAAATTAAAAAAAATGTTTAATAATTTGTTCATTTGAAAATTGAAACTATTGAAAGCTATTATCAGTATTATTATTATTACACTTATTATCATTGTAGTAAAGCATTTTCAAAAAACATAACAATTTAAGAAATTAATTTTGTCAATACTGTTTACTAAATTATTATAATAATGTAATTATATGTAAACAATTTTAACACTCATAATTTTAATAAGAAACTCATATTTGTCAACGTTATACTTTATAAAAGATTTCTCAAGTTTTTGAAAAATAAAACCATTGTAAATACATATCTAATAAATATCTGTACTTTTTAAAATAAACATAATTTTTTAATCTGTAACTAAAGTTATCTACTAATTTTATGTTCTGTATCTATTTATAATGTATATATCATTCAAATTAAAATAAAAAATGTAACAATTATTTACTCAGTATTTAACTTTTTGCATTCACTTTTTAAAACGAATAAATAAATTACATAATTACAATTTATTGTAAATTTATAGATTCTATTTCAATAATTGATTTTTATACATAGATGAAAGTCTTCAATATTATACTTTAAACACTAATAGTGATCATTATCGTATTCTTATAAAAATTATTTTAAATTCATGAGGATTTGTATAACTTAGAGTGTACCTTCTTTGAGTATAATAAATATGATACGTGATTATAGATATGTTGTAATTCAAATATCTACCATTCATAATACAGTTATTCATATAATCACCCTAAAAATAAAACTAAACAATACATAGATGCTCTCGTATACTTATTATATATTTGGTGCATGTTAAAAAGTCAAACGTAGTAGTTAAAGACTAGAGTTATTTAATATTAGATGATGTTTTGTTCAATGCTCCATCGCCCGCCGGTTGAAGACGCAGATGGAAGATACATTGCTTATAGCTAAAGACAAATTGTTCCACATAATATCTTTTACATAGAGAATGATCTTATTATAATAAAATTTGAGTTCATTTGCATCAGTAAGACGTTTTTAGATTTATTCATTGGCCACCACGTATTATAGACATTTAAGAAATTTCAAAACTATTTTTTGATAGTCTTAACGTTAATCTAATATTTGAAATTTACATCATGATATTATTTTCACAATTTTATGACTGGTATGATAATACTTTTCGTCGTATTTTTTATAACTAATATCATGCATGTATCTTTTGTATCTAAAATTACAATATTAAAATTTATCGAACAAATAGCATTTCATGCTAATTCAATTTTTTCGCCTTAAGAACAGTATACTCGTATTCATCTAAAAACATTAAATTCAATATTCGACTATTTTGAAAGATTTAAAATTTTAACAAAGGGGTTTTTATTATTCATTCATAGCATTAAGTTTATTTAATTTGATACAAATCATTTTTTCTTGTTGTCGATAGCTTTAGTATGATCTAAGAATTACGATATATAATAAATATGTTAAATAACTACCAGCCTTAACATAATTATTCATATAATCACACAGTGAGAAGAATAAACAGGAAAAAATAATACATCTTAAATTGATATCATTATGAATTTACAATACATGTATACACATATACGCAGATTGAATACTTTTAACATACTTGTAAAATAATATAATATTTAAAATATTGTAAAATATTATAAAATTTTTGCTTTCAATATCCATTAACTTAAATAAAATGTTTAAAAAATTAGTGAATACTCTATTTTTTAGATTAAAACAATTTTAAATGTATATAAAATATATATGACTAGAATAAGTGACTTCAGTTAACATCGCTTATAAGAAATCCAAATATTAAATGAATGATGCGAAATAAAGCAATAAAATTAATAATTTTAAATATAATACATTTAAATACAGTAAGTGATTATATATATAAAAATTGTTCATTCACATCGTTTTGATATTGGTTGTATTTTTTTAACATTAATCGTTTTGTAAATATTTTGGATGATGTACGAATACAAAATAATCCCAACGATATTGGGGAAAGTCAACGTCAAGAGTAAATGGGTTGTAAATTTAGTGTATAAATTACGTATGTTGTATACTTAAGCTTAAGTAATTGCTGTTGTGTTCATTAGTTATAAAAGCCTTCAATCTTAAGATATTTTAACGCATATTATAAGTATCTTTCATAAGGATAATCATAAATACAAACGATTTTATTCTTACTTCGTATATAGTGGAGTGATGCTGATATTTAAGGAAAAGTTATGTTATTTATTGTAAAGTAAAATAAAAACTAATTCAGTCAATTTACTCGACAAGTCAAAAGCTTTTTATTACGTCGATCTTATACGTAAGTATTTTTCTATTCTTCATCTTAAATAAATTTTTTTATTATTGTAGTTATCGAATACCAATATTGAAATTTTTTATTTTTTTCTAAGTGTTTTAAATTAAATCAAAATTTTAGAAAGATAGATTATTTCTTATAAATTGACTAAGCGGAAGAAGGTTAAAATTGTTACTACATATTTCATACATTCTAAAGTACAGTATAAATTTGTGTGCAGATATATAAAGATGTTCTCAATTGAGAATAAATACAGTGAGGCAGTTTAAAATTTTGTAAAATAAATACTCTAAATTATAAAATGGATCACTTATTTTTGTATAATAATAAATAATATTAGTGAAAAATCTAGGAAAAACAAACATTGGTTAATCTTTTTAAAAGCTGTAAATATTTTGAGTTTTTTAATAACATATAATAAAGTAGAGAATTTTTTAATTGCAAGTAGCCTTAGTTTTTTCTATAAAGGATATTATTTTAATTAACATTTATTATTTATATTATAATTTTATATGAAGACGTTCTTAAGAATTATAATATAGCCAATAATAACTAAAAGATTTTAGAAAATCCAAACAAGAATTATAATAAGCTCTACAATGGGATCGACTACAATTATCAGCTTTTGTCTCCTTTTGATCATTGGATTGGCTGAATCTATCATGTGGCCCGAAATGGCCAAAAATTTAGCAGTTAATACTATAAACAATGCGCAACATGACTTTGATCCTAAGTTATTTACAAAAGCATTCAGTTTGCATAAGGATTTCAGAGATGCAATGAAAAGTAATTTATATATTAATCAAGAAATGATTGTAAATGGATTAAAAACTAACTTATTGAAAATGTTTGAAAATATTACGGTTACTGATGGATTATATAAGCGCATCTGGATAAAATTAGAAAATCCCAAAGAATTTGAAAACATAGTGAAAAAAGTTGAATTACTTACAGCTATGAACAATGCTAAAACTCAACTTGGAAATATTTATAAAAATGCTGAAGAGTTCAATGATATTGAAAAATTTAAAAGTATACTTTTATCAAAGGTATGGAACATTTCTTAATTAAATAAAATTTTTTTAATACAAATCATAATATATAAAATATTACAATAAAATGGATAAAATATCATTTTTAATTATTTACTTACACTTATATAAATTCATAATAAATTATAACTAGGAATATTGAATACAAGCAAAAATCAGCTTTTTGTAAATATTGGCAATAAATCAAAATCTGTGTTTTCAGAAATTTGAAGAAAAATGTAACATAAGTAAAGCATTTAAATTCTTCTACACCAGACTTTATGAGGTTGTTATGTTCGCGGAAATCCAGCTACTTATACTAGATTTATATATTCCTGACTTAATAAAAAGTTCACCAGGTAATTATACAACAAAGTATTATTATGTTTTTAAATAGTAAGTAGTATTGTTGTTGTTGATGTCTAATTTGATAATTATGTTTACTTTATTTAGCCATAATTGTGAAAACTAAGAATGAAACAATAAAAAAGTTTATTGATAGATTATCAATAATTTATGATCGAACCGAAGCCAATATTGATGTCTGTACGAAAGCATGCTTAAAATGATATATAAAAATAACTAAAATATTTAAGAATATATTGTTGACTATTGTTATATAAATATTATACAAATTTAATGTTTATTTTTAATAAAATTAGAAATATTGTAATAATTTTATAAACTTTTTATTTTTTTAAAATTGAATTATATATTAATTATGATATCGGTTATAGTACTTAGTATAGATATTGAATATAATTTTAAAATAATTTTTTTCATTAATGTATTAGAATTTGAGGTGAAAGACTTTCCGAGTAATATTTGTGAAAAACGTTATGTAATGTTGTGGATTGCGTAACAGTAATATGTTGAAATCAGATCATGCCAGTATACTATTCTCCGTCCTAATAAGAATAGCACCCTAATTTTTCTTGAAATTAAATTCTATAGATGATAGACATGAAATAATTAATGATTAGATAAAATAAACACATAATCAATTTGTATCATGTATATTTGGTTCATTCATATTTCATATTAAAATATTAAAGTAGTATAAACAGAAACAGTATGTAAGAAATAGAATGCCTACTCATCAGCCTTAGCGCTGAACACTATATAAGCCTAAACCCTATTTCTGTTGGTTTTAAAAGTAAAATTTCATTAATATATTCTGTTTTTATATCTGCTTCTTATCTGTAAAAAGTTAAAAAATCACTTAGTGTTTCACGCTTGATGGTGCAATGTCAAAGTGGTCATGAAAAGCTTCACTCTCTCTCCCTCCCGGCTCCCCTTTCCGACATACATGGCATGCAGGCCTATAATATATGAATGTAGTGCTACGATCGAACAAATAATGATGTACATTCGCACGCTTTGCAGTATTAAAAGACATGTTAGTAATCCCTTTCGATATAAATCAACAAATTAATCATTATCATGTGTATACGATCTCTGATTGAATACTGTATGCAATGAATGATGTACTTTGACACGGATTTCAATGAGTATACTCTATGTCAATTTTGAGAAATTGTTGACTCGTTATCATCGCACATATTTTTTACAGAATAAATATTTAAAAACAGGGCAATTAAAATGAAATAGTGTGTTAAAATAATGTATTATTTGATGTATGATTAATTCAAAATACAATCAATCAATTTTATTTAATTGGCGCATTAGATGAGTATGCTCATACCGTTATTGCTCATCTATTTGCAATTATAAATTGCGACGTGTAAAACGATTCATGAAATCTAGATATAACAGCATTGTAATAACTTCTAAGAAATAATTTTATTCATAATTGTATATTATCTTGAGTTATGATAATAAGTACAATACCCATGCTTGTTTAAACAACTACAGTGACCGAGCATTTGAGGGAATAAGATATTGTACCTTTAGCATCAACTTCATAATCTCTACCGTCAAACTGTGCACGTAGATAAGTTAATATATTCGTAATATACTTATAATTAACAGTTTTTCTAAATGTGTTTTATTTTGATCTGTAATAATTAAGACATTCACGTTTACTTTATAGTGAAAAAGGAATTCACTAAGAAAAGTAAGTGTATTGGATAAAGAATCATACATCATATGAAATAAAATCAAAAAACAGATTACAAGAAGAAAATTCAAACAAATATATACAATAAAAAAATATTATAGATAGTCCAATAAGTATAATAGAATTATAAGTAAAATTTCAACAGAATAAACGAAGATATAGGAACACTATCAACATTGTAAAAAAATCAAAATATTGTTTTAATAATGTCTTACTAGCGTAACACAACAATAAAAAAAATTAATACTGTAGCTGATGAGGCCACTCGATTTATAAATTTTAACGACAAATTTCTTTTATTAGTCGAAACTGCACAAAAATCACTAATAAAAGCCCTGTTAATTAAAAGGCATTATATTTAATTAAAGAGAAAACAATAAAATAACAGAACAATGGTAAAATGTATATTGGTCAAATGTCAATGACTCAGTCCTTTTAATAAATTAAAGCTTGATATCATGAATAAACCAAAAGATTAAATAACACAACTTCGTTTGAGAATTAAAAAAGAAATGTTTCTTAAATAATATTTAATTTTCGTGATTGTATAAATGTTGTAATTAATCACACAACGCTTGATAAGGAGTTATCTTCAAATTATGCGAGATTTATTAAATCATAATTCTCGTAAATTCATACGAACTCAACTATGTATGCGTTTTTACATTATAAATAAAAATATCAAAACAATTATAAACTATTGTGGAACTTATAGAATACTCAACGAATATGCAAAAGATTTGATCACAAATCACATGGCTATGAGGTTTCTAAACATATGATTTTGAATTGTTAAATACATCATTTCAAAATATAATATACACTTGAGTGTACTTAAAATTAAAATTATTCTTCGAAATTATTTCCATACGAAGAAGGCTATTACTTATTACTTTTTCTAAAAGTGCCTCAATTCTTCTACTTAAGAACTATAAGTTTTTCCGGTTATAATATCGGCAAAATAATATTGCACTGTATTTTTTATAAATAAAAAGTTTTAAAACATTAACGGTTTTACACGTATTTTATTTTATTGCCATTCTATCCTTATTTATTTAGCAAATTTGCTTTCAAAACGTATCACATTATAAACATTTCTTTCATGGAAGGAGAATATAAATATAAACATTACTGGCGTAATAAAAGAGAATTGTATTTCTAAGACTTAATGTAAACTATTTTCTTTTGTTACGTAATCAAATCTATTAAAATCAACTATCTTATCTTATTTGTATATTGCAAAATGAGCAGATCGCTGATTTGCGAAGGATTGAGAACAAGCTAAATTAATATACGTGACTACTAATTTGCGAGCACTATATTTTGTTAAAGTAAACAGTAACTTTTATTTGTTGTTTAACTCAGACTAATGATTCATTCCGAATCAACGAACGATCGACTCGACGATGCTGGCTAAAGACGTATTCGCGGATACTTTTATTACTTATGATATATATATTATAAGTAAAATCTACAGATGAATCGAGCGCCGATACCGCCCGCTGCGTTTACGATCGGGCCGGTGCACTTGCACTACCGACTCCCTTTTCACATTTTCCAAGCAGGCCCAAATAAAGGCCTTTCATGTGTAAATTAATATCTAAAGACCCTTTACAATATTTCCTTTGCAATAAATGTAATATTGTATAAAAACCATACATACAGCCTAATAGAGAATAATTTTCTCTGTACCATACCATAAAAAATGGGTACCCGCTTTCGGTAACTGTTCTCAGGCTATTGGACGCCAGCCTAGGCCTAGACATCGGCAATAAAACCGCTTAGTCTTCCACTGTAGTGCTAAGCAACCGTGTCGCGTTTTCAATAGAAGGATTTTGACTTTACGTAGGATCCAAGTTTTATAAAGATAAATATTTCGTTGTCGGACGTGATACTAACATAGTTCATAACATTGCAAATAAATTTACATAATGTGTATTTTATGTTAGCAATGTGTACAACATTTAGTATGATTACTGATCAATGATAGATGTTAAAATTATATGTATTGTGATGTATCCTCTCTTACGTTAAGACTACTTAACCCTTGTCTAAAAAAAAACTAATTGGAATACGGGATTGTTCGGTACCCAAATGCGCGATGTAATTTAAATCTTTAACAATAGCTCGTTCATTGATAGTCGACTTCAAATCTTTTCGAACGGCGCAACTGCTACGCAGGTCGTCAGAAGGCTATATAGAGTCCTTTCAGTACACGAAAACTCCCGCGCGTAGTATGTACATCCGAACGCGCTATGTCGAGCTACATAGTGGACACGCCACGGCCAAGCGTGCAGTTCGTCCCGCAGACCGTCTACGAAATTTTCTGCGTTTTTCTTTTTGGAGATCATCTTGCAGCCTTACAATGAAACCATTTTTACGCGTCGGAACGATACTTACTCCCCCTACCATATAGCCGCCCTCGCAAGGGCTAGCTCGACAAACTGACGACAGTCAGACAATTATCGCTGAGAGAGTCGGCAGTCGTGATTACACCTTACAGCAAGCATTTTCGTTATACATACGAGACTGCGTCGATTGCGAAGGTATTCTCTCAAGGCGTCAATCCAGAGAATCGACCTTAAGTCTCTATCGCAAGTGCACGTGCGATAAATCCAAGCGTACGCAACGCATAAATATTTAATCACAAAATTTGAGTTTTTTATGCCTTCGGGCTTTTTCCCCAACGAGCCAATAATTGCAGATTTATTTCTGACTCAAAAATCGTGTTGTTTATTTTCTTTCCACACACCTCACCATAATTCAATAATGATAAAAATTAAACGGAGGAACTCCATGTTGGTAGAGTTTCGTCGCAACAGGATTGGTATTCAATTAGTTGTTCGCGAGCAAAATTAGTAATCAACTGGAAAACCAATCTAACTAAAAATAGATTTTATTTAATTGGAATTTGTATTTATCACGTACATCATACATATTATTTTAAATGCCGACATAACTAATTTTGTCCCCAATTAGTTTTTAGCTAATATCTGTTTTCGTTCGAAACACCAGCTAAAGTTTTTTGTAAAGTTTTTTAGGAGATCAGGAAAATTTCAAAGTTATTCTGGTAGTGTGATAAACTATTGATTGTATGTTCATGTATATCGAAAAAATCGTGTATGTTAACTGTTATTTATTCTTTTAGTAATCCATAATAACACAAAGAATAGTAAAATATCAAATAAAATTATTTTGGTACTCACAATGGTATGCTCAGTGTAAAATCATTTTTTTGTAAAATTTTTTATTTACTATTAGAATGATCCCAGAACAATGACATAGGCAAGGACATAGGCATAGTAAAACCTATTCTCTTTTAAAAGTATTAAGATCGTTCGATCAATAACATCAAACCTGTTGCGAAACAGGTCGATTGTGAACACCGAAAAGTCCGATAGTTCCGTTAACGCATCGGCTATAACCTGGAATGATGAGTCCAGTAGCGAAAGTGTTGATGTAGGCATCAGGCTCATCTCACAGGTCGTAGTGGAGCTTGTGGCGGCTGTTTGATTAAGCGGCGCTTGCCGCATGGTGACCCGCTCGGCATCCGTGAAGGCTCCTCTCAACGTCTGCGGTACTACAGGCGATGATGAGTGCGTAGACAGGAGAGCACTTGCTGGACTTAGCCCTGCTCTCTCTCTCGCTCCACGTGTGTTGTCTCTCTCTCTCTCTCTCTCTCTGTCTCTCTCTCTCGTGATTTCATTTCATTTATCATATGTATATACAACCATACTTGTATTCATTGTGTGGATGTGCGTACGTGTGTAACTCGACTGATAGATAATAAGGAAAATTCAAGTAATATATATGCCAAAACTACACTTCATCTGTGATTTGACTAAAGCTGTGATATTTATAAGTAAACTTAAGATATTGCGTTTATAAATGTGTCTTTTGTGCAATATTTTGTAAGTCGTTTACAAATTAAAATCTATCTATCTATCTATCTCTCAGATAAGGAGAGGACACTTGGCGATGCGCGCTTCGGCGGCACACAGGCGTGATACCTGTACAAATACGTGTGTAAGGACGTAGATCCATTACAACTTTATCAGAATCAAAGCGTACATCTTAAACAGCAGTGCATGCACGTTTTTTGCTCTTTTCGTGTCCTTCGTAGGAGAGGAATAAAAGAAACGCTTGTTTTCTCTTCTCAAAGTCCATAAGACAACCGTTCTATGGCAATAATCCATGCATGAAAATTGGCCCTCCATTATATAAGCAAGGATTTAATTAATACCGTGTAGGGATCGAGTGAAATGGACAAGATACATAAAGTGTTGTCCAATACTTTTTAACGATACTAGTAAATTACTCTTTATCAACATCGGATTAATGTTTTCTAAAAGTGATTACTCGTGCATACATGCAAGGTCGTTATCTGCTTTGCTTTACAGACAAGGATTCAAATATTTTTTATTGTTACCTTTTTGTGGTATTTGATTGCATACTTATTTTAATGTATAATATATTAAGGAATACTATAGAAAATATAATTATCAAAAACTTATAAAATTTGAAACAAAAAATACGTTTTTATTAAATATGTGAAATATTGATATAAAATTACATTTCAATTCATAAGTATAAAATTAAATGGAAGTTTGAAAGATCATTCAAATCTAAAATATTAATTTTTCAGAATTTTCATTTCGACTTTTGACTTCGCGAGATCCTGGCAGATACCGAAGGGGTTCTAAAGGTTTCGCGGGGTAGTTAGAGAGGAAAGAGTTAGCGTTCCCGACGCCTCCCTCGCGAGATATCCTTGATCCTGGCGAGACTACCCACTTGTGATCCTTGACTCCTGGAGAGGGTCGCTTTCACAGCAGTAGTCCTCGCGTGAACCTTTGATAGATCCAGGCTAGGCCGCTCGTAATCGCAAAGTGACGTGAAATCCTAGATCACGGCCATCTGCGACACTAAGGAATCGTCCTCGTCTCTCCGACACTCGCCGCCTTCTGTGCCCTATTGCTCAGTTGTGGCGAGAGCTCCGAGCGCTCAGACGCTCCCCTGTCATGCACGCATAGACCTTCCGAATTTTTCCAATTTCCCTTTCCTCACAAGTTCGATCCTAATATTCGGGCACGAATATTTACGACCAAGGGGACTTCGATCTCCCGTCACTACTGTCAGTAAATTTTAAAAATCAAGTATCACTGCGCTGTTTTTCTAGTAGCTATTTTCTCTAAATTAGTGAACACTGAAAAATGCAGTTCATAAATTTGAACTAAATTTTGAATGCAATTTAAAAGAGTTTTCTAACAACATATATTGATTAATTTTTCATTAATTTGTATTTTGATTAATTTATTCAGAGCGTGAAAGGTGCAATCTTCATAAAATTCAGGTGTGCATAGCACACTGAATTATGTGGTCTATTTATTATGGATTGTATTATATTATTCGTAAAATCGCAATATGCATACCTAAAATTATTGTTATATTAAATTAAATATTTAACATTATTTCAGTATCAAAAATTAGAAATTAGGAAGCATATTATTAATTTACTTTCTCCAAATTCTAAAAAATTGATAATTTTTTATATTTTATTTTGACTAAAAAGTAAAAAGACTTTGAAATCATTAAAAACAAAACAGCACCAAATTGAACATTAGAAATCTTTTGATCGGATCAATAAAAGTGTAAACCAACCAAAGTCTTTTAGTATCATCTTTTATAAATATTTGTTTTTTTTTAAACAATATTTTTGTTTCGTGTATCTACAGCCCAAAATGATATAGGTCTAAACCCTCATTCAATAATACTCTAATTTTTAAAAGTATATGTTAATAATCTGCAATAGTTATATTATAGAATAATTATGTAATATTTTCATTTCATTTATGCAAATTAGTTTATTTTAATATTAATCGTCAATTTTAAATATTAAAAATCTTCTATTGTAACGTTAATATAAGAAATAATTTAAACTTTCATTTCAATCCTACAATTTTATCTGGTTCCTTACGAACACTAATAAACTTAATTTTCTACATTTTTTACACGCTTTGTCTTGTTCACGGCTGACAATTTTACCTTGTCATAAGATGAAAAATTAATCGGTTCATTTAACCGCACAGCCAATTAACCAAAATTATATCGACATTCAACATTCGTGAAATCATGCCCTCTTTTAATTCAAGTGAGGAAAAACTTTAATAATAAGGAAAAAGTGCTTGAAAAAACTATCATTACTACCTAAATATAATCTGCGCTTCTTATCTCACGACAAATGAATCTAGTGCGAGATCTAATGTTATAATTGATAATTTTTTTAACAAGGTGCATACACCTTAAATGTTGGACTACGATTTGCTGATTCTCAGCTCACGTCGCATCTTTTGAATTGTACCATTTGTTAAAATATACATAACAGGTGGTGCGTTAATTTGACCTCCAATGAATAATGCAATATGCGAGTGTGGAACGTTTTGAATAATGAACGCACTTTCAGCTTCATACTATCAGTGGATCAGGTAATTTTCCAATAAACCGATGCTTTTGTTACATTATGAAATTAAGGTAGGTCGATTGAATATCCTATTTTTGCTTATTATTAGATTGACAGTTCTATCCAATGACTAAAACTTTGATGGGCGTTTACGAGATATAACTGGTGTTATTTGAGTACTGGTAGCAGAAAGTTACGATTTTTCCAGAATTAAAAAATTCATACAATGCAGCTCGTTTTATATAGCATCTATTATTTCGCGCGCTTAAACTTTGTTTCTCTGTATTTAAATAAACTCTTTAAATTAACATGCTCTCGCAGATCATTTTTCTTTTGACCACAAAAAATTGCAATCACAAGAGTAAATGAAAATTTAAGGGAAAAATCAAAAAACTTCACTTATCCCCATAAAGTATTATATGCTATCATTTAATATCTCACAAATATGACACTGTTTGGTTCAGAAGTCATTCACCGTATACTCTTTTGTTTTAGATGCAATTTTATGTCTTCCTACTACCCGTGTTGGCGTATCTAGATTCTGTTAAAATAAATATTATTTAGTTAAACTTATTCTAATTCAATATTATATATTTATACTTGCACATGTTATAGCTTTTAAAATATTATACCGATTTATACTAATAAATTAGTTTATTGTAATCGAGATTTTAGATTAATTTCAAATGATTGATGCCATGCAATTTATGCAAAGTTTCAGAATCAGAATATCGGACAAATCTCTAAAAATTTAATTACATAACATATCATTCATCTTTATAAAACTAAACTGTCAGATCGTAAAATATTTAAAGGCGCAAAATATTATTTAAACACCAATTTATAACATTCAATATTAAGCCAAATAATACGTGCATTTTTGAGCGTATGATACTAATCAGGAATATTATGTGTAACATGTAGTAGAATGTCACAATATAATTTTTAAACTTCAGTTTTAACAGTTTTTTGGACAATTTTTCAAGTACCCCGTAAAAGCACTAGCTAGATTTTTTTTTATAAATTTTAATAAATTTATCCAATTCATATGCTCGGGAAATCTCGCTGACGTAATCAAAATCCAAAAAGCGAATTCAAGGCCCGAGGGTTTTTCGCTGAACAGGGTACACATAAATTATAAGGGCTTAAACAGTGGAGCTTTCCATAAAGTTCCAACGCAAATTACGGAATCGCCGAGTAAAAATGTCCCGGTGACCACCGCGAGAGAGGCTCGCGCCCCTCGAAAGCAGCGAGCCGCGGCGTCGAGTCGCTCGGTCCAACGCGGGCGGACTCCTCTTCGCCCTGCCCCCTCCCTGCAGTCTAAAAATCCGGAATTCCCATGAAATAATTTCGCACCCCGCGCATCAACGATAAATCTCGTGCGGGCTGTACGTATGCGCGTTCACTCGCGCGAGTGCACAATGAGAGAGGGCAAGGCTGCACCCGGGCAGACTCCGCGCTTGATTTATCATCGCGGAAACTCGGGGCGCGGTCGAGCAACCGAAAAGCTGCTCAGACTCCTCTCGAGTTCTTTGACGTTGCGCCTACTTTCTTCCCTCCCTCAGCAAGGCCTTTGGCCATGCGCTCGTGTTCGAGGACCGACTTAATTAGTTGCCGGGCCTTTATGTCTCAGTGGCTTTTTGATGGTGATACCAATGAGCTGCCTCCAGTTGACGACGCTCTCGTCGCCGCCTGCGGATGGATTTATTTAACAGGATTCTGTGGACAGATTGTCAGATTATTGAGTTGGCGAAACATTTAGTCGAGTCTTTCAAAAGCAAGCAGTAATTCCGGAAAGAGTCACTTGTATAATATTTTGGAATTCATTGTTCGTAGCAAACCAACCATTTATGTAAAAGTTATGGAATACAACATTTTAGAATAGTCTGTCGTGTAAAAATTTAAACAGAACTTTTGGCGAAAGATAGAGAAATATTTATATTTATATTACTCTAATTTGAAAAATTATATTAAATTGTAATGTAATTGTATTTGTAATTTTTAAGATGCTTTTGTGGCATCCAGAACCTTGATGTCGATAAAAAAGTAAACACTAACAGTTGATTTTGACCCAACTACCGATAAAAAAGGAAACAGACCCAAAACCTTCTTATCCAAACCCTATGACCGTTACAGAAAAAAATACCGCCCGAAAAACGATGTGAGGACTGCCGAAGTAAAGCACTCGTTCCTAGAGCTGTCGTTCACACGCAACCTGCAACCGGTCTTAAACTTACGCACCAAGATCATGTTCGTTGTCGTAAAAGTCACCGGCCTGATGATTTCCTTTTATACACCCTATTATAGATAAGCCCACAGCTGGCTTTAATGAAAAATAACTTAAAATAAAACTATATCTCTAAACAAGTGCAACAGCACCTGTGTGAGAATAGTTTTACAAATTGTCTAATTCAAAAAAATTTTCTCGTGTTTACTGTTAAATATAGAAGGATTATAAGGTCCTTGGCTGCCAGCTGGCTCTGCTCTCGCGACTCCGGGATGTCGAGGGGGCCACCGTCGCACCGCGGCCGCCGCGCTCCGCGTTGCGCGCGTCGCCCCAACACCCACCTGGCGGTGAGGCCTGCTGGCCTTTGCTTCGGAGACCCGGCCCCGTCTGGGCCGAATACGCAGCGGTGTCCTTGGAGAAGTTGAGCGCTCGAAGCGTCTTCGTAGGTGGGGCTCTGGGCAGCTGCTCGCGTTGCTCCGGCCTTCCGGTGGTGTAGGAGGGCGACCGTGACCTGATGGTCCGCGGTGCGTGAGCGTACGGGGCCCCGTGAACTGCGCGGTATTTCGCGGGTTCCGGCTTCAGGCAGTGGTCAGTTCGCGGCCGGTTAATGTAAAAGGTAGGTGTTTGCATTTTGATGCAATATTAATATTTTAAGAATTTTCCCACAATTTTTATTAATAATCATTTTATACATATTATAAATAATGTATTATTATTAACTATATTATTTATTAGCGGTAAGACTAGAAACGTCTCGTGACGTTAACGTAACAGAGACTGATTTTTGATAGAAAATTAACGATGTCTTTTCCAAATTTTTTACATTTTCCTAATTAACAGCAAGTAATTATTATTTATATTTTGTATGAACTTAATATCATAATGGGAATGCTTCGAGTGCATTCCCTTATATTTCGTATACTTTCGCGTACTCAAGTGGCGCTATGCTTTGGTATTGTGTTGTCCACGGATCGCATGACAGCGTGCAACAACTTGTCCTTTTCGCAGCCGATGTAATTCTGTTTTACGCCTGAGCGCGAGCCAGGCAAATAATTATTTGTTATCTCGCGAGTTGTAACGCGCTTCCTCGCGAAGTAAGGGGTCGTCCGCGCGGGCATCTCTTTCCATTGTTGCGGGGAGTCGTGTCCAACGGACAGTCTGTTTCGCTCCGCATTGTGGGGCCAGTTTATGTACTTTTATCTCGCCCTGTCCACGTTATTTCGAATTTTGCTCGGCCATTCAAGCAGACGAACCTCGTAATATCCGCAGTGTACTTCTGAACAGAATTTGATAAATGTCATACAACCATTCTATTGGTGGAAAATAAGATTACTTGTATAGGTTATTGAAAAGTATAAGTAATTTTCACCTACTTGCAATTCTTTTGCAGAGTACTTTTTTACTTTTAAAACTAAATTGAAATAAAATCTGTACAAATAGGTACAATTAAAGTTTTTTTGGTTAGTATTAAGTTGGTATATCTTGGTAAGTAATAGAAATAGTGCTAATGCAATTTCAACTGATATTTATTCTTGGGAAATGGTTATTCAGTAGTTTGTGGAAACAATGTCTGGATTCGATTATATACTAAATCCGATGCACTTCTAGTAGTTTCAATATAAAATGATCTCGAAAACTTTAATCCTTCCAGTGCATAGCTAATCCGTGCATTAACCAACGAAAAAGGTGGCCACCTTCTGACCAATACGCATATCTACTTAACACGAAAACACTTTATAGTCGTATATACCACTACTTCAAAATTCTTTCTAATTTACACGTTTGTGCATCTTCAGTGAATAACTACATAGTTATCTAGCACTTTGCTAAGCTGTATAAACAATCCCTTGATTCATCTGCGAATACTTGCGGGAATTTTGAGCCAACATTTCGATCACGATACGCCACGCACTAAATCTCACGTTGAGTTTAAGCGTTCAGAAGCTATGCACATAGTCCCCAGTTGACTTACTGAAGCGCTTAAATTTGACCTACCACCTCTTGATGTCCTCCTGGTCGAAAAAGTCATGTTGCGCCGAATCAAGCATTGAACCGACTCGCGGCGCATGATCCACTACAAGCACTCGTACACTCCACGCATCAAGTCGCGTCGTCCATTCACGATTTGCAGAAAATTATTCTACTATTATTCCTATTCGTTGCAGATATGAATCATCTCATAGTATATCGGATAATTCTGTGGTTAGGCTCAATATATTAACGATAACGTGACCCTTTTACTTTATGCAAAAAAGAAAAAAATGTGTAAAACTTTCAAAATCTGCTGGCAGTTTTTTAGATATTCATTATGTTTTAAGAATTTTTTCTATGTGCGCATATCTTATATCGAAAATAGAAACAATGGTCCGCTGCTTACGTACTCATTCGCCATTTTTAATATACCATAATATCTAGTGTGAGATTAGTTCCCAACAAAAGAAGCAATTGAAAATGAAAATATTTTGTCTATTCTTTCTAATAAACATGCAGCTAAGATTACGTAATCAAGAAGCAACAAAAATAGTACAAGAGTTTTAAACGGTAATGAAGGACATTCTCAAAGAAAGCTATACGAAAGTATGCGAGTTTTTCCGCGAACAGAGAAAGCATTTTTTTTTAAATTTGGAAGAAAAGAAGCTTCGGCTATAGTAGGTGGGATTACGTGCGAAGCCATCGTAACATATTTACGTTCTGTTAATTAAAACAAGCGAGCGGAAAGAGAGCGAAGCCAGATGTGAGAGACGGGTGAGGGGAGGGGATCCGCCGACTAATCTCGCGAGCGCGCCGATTGAAATCGAAAAGAGGGAATAGGAGGGTGTGAAAGGTGTGCATGCGGCGCCGCGTGCAGCCTCCATCGACTGATCTCGCGAGCGTCGATACCTAGTCAACAGGACTCTTGAAAAATGATGTCCCCTATTAATGGCGACTTCTGGAACGAGCCGTGAGGCCTCGTTTCGGACCAATCGAGGCGCCTGTCACCACCTTCTCCTCCCTTCTGCTACTGGTGATTATTTTTCTTCTGGGAAAATTCCGTTTTTATCGGGATCCATTTGCGCCTCGAGGGCAACTTGAGCGCGAGACTCGACCCCGGGAATTACCTTCGATTAAAAGTCTATTTTTAAATTACCTGCGCGGAGGTGCTCCGAGGCGGAGGGATGTAGCTGCCTCGAAAAGAGGTTTCGGTTAAGTTTTCCAGGATTACGTACCCTCACGTACTTTCGATTTTCATACTTTCTTGGCGGGAGCACCCACCTAGCCGTAGTGCGTTTGAAAATTGAAGAGCTTTTTAAGCTAGAGACTTTTATCCTACGATCTTAATCTAAAGATTCGAAGTTGTTTTTGTTTAAAATGATTCTACGAAGTTTCCGAGAAATTCTGTAATGGACCTTTTAAAGAATTTACTTTTATTTGATAAAAATTTAATAATTCTCTTATATTTTTAAGAAAAATTTAAAAAATTAACACGTGGTTAGGTCTACATTGAAAAAATAATTTTCAATGAAACATGAATTAGTAATTAAAAAAATTCAGTGATTCGTGTGACAGTATATTCGATTTATATTTTTAAATAAATACGTATATGAGCAATAACTGCAATTTTATAATTGCAGATCACCTCATTTCTGTATGAATGCATTATTTGTCAATTATAAAATGTTTGAAATTTCACTTATGTATAAACAAAGAATATATAATATGTATAATACAACTGAATGCAACGTTAATATTCTATGCGAACTATTGAATATCTACTATGAAATATTATTTGCAATAAAATAAATACGCATTCGAGTATTCAATGCATATATATATAACTTGATTAGTAATAAGTATTGGATATTCATAGAGAAACCCTAGCATACTTGGTACTTCGAGGCTTGGGGTAGGTTAATCCAGTAGCCTGTAATGAATGGGCGTCGCCGTCGAGTACTTGAGACTCTAGCTGGTAACTACTCAGATCCAGTTACCAAGTAAGAACTTCTTAGAGTGAGATATATGAAAACAGATAAGAAATGTAAGAAATTATGGATACTATTTATTTAAAAATACAGTCACACGAAGATTAAATTTTTCATTTTTTGAGCCTTTCTATAATTCTGGTACAAATCGCTTTTTAAATGTTATACTATTTTCTAAATAGGTTAAATGTTTTATTTTGCCTAAACACTATAGATTTCATATAAACCAAAGCTACAACTGAATTTCTAATATATATAATAGAATATTCTTAGGATATTATGAGGTCTCTCCCATGTCTCGTTTTTACTTGCAATGAATGTAAAAAACTGGTTTGAGCTGCACAATAATAATCCGACCAATACTCAAGTATAGTAATCGTCAACCCGCTACACTGTTATATATAGGTGTTGATTACTCAACAGATAGGTCAGTCGGTGAATTCGATGCTGTATTGCAGGGGACAGGACTCTTGCCCGCAATTGAATGACTAACTGAGCGGCGGTATTGCAGATAAGTAGGATCAGCCTTGATTAAACAAATTAGCGCATGTTCAAACTTTTTATTTCTGAATTCAGAGGGTGAATTTCAATCATATTCAAATGAGCAGAATGTCTTTCCAATTGAATTATCGACTTGAATAAAAAGAAATGAAAATTCGTGAATTGTATGAATCGAAATAAAATCTTTGGAAAATTAATTTCGGAATTCTTTTTAAACTATAGTTTAATCTGTTAATTTTTCTTTCAATTTGCATTTAAATTTTACAAATTTCCGGAAAAGCTTTTTACAATACACTAAATTAAAATGAACAAAAATTATAGATAAAAAATCATATGTATTATGGAAATTTTTATTGAATTGATACAAAACTTAACTTATCAATCTACAATTTAATGTTATTAATCGTAAAACTTTAACCAAACATCGTTACAATCTCGTCAATTTCTTTAAAATGATTTGTAGTACATAAAACGATAAAACGAGTTAATTTTTGTAACCTATTGACACGTTATTCTTGTTTCACATTTACAGTGTCGTGTACCCTGGTAGGAAATTGAAGCGCTTATGCCCATAATATGTTAAATTTTATGTTCTGTGAACAGATTATGTACTATATTATGTCCATATTATACCTCTAGGATACGACGGTAGTTTGGCATGTTAAAAATTATGTTCAAATTATGATAAGAATGATTAGGACTTATAACCTCAAATCCTTCTCATACAGATATTGATAAGCTTAATCAATACCCACTGTACGAGAATGCCAACTCGAACGGTGTGTAGATGAAATTAAAAGTTTCATCTGCCTTGTTTAAGAAAATTAAAAATTAAAATTTTTATTTGCCTCGTTTGCTCTATTAAGCTTGAACGATACAAACTCAAGGGCTCGTCGGCGAGAGAGAGAAAGAGAGAGAGAGAGTGAGAGGAGACAATACTCTGGATACATTAGGTAGTTCAAGTTCAAATCAGTCTCTTTGCTTACTCGGTCTTCAAGAGTGACATGCGCACACGTACGTCTAACTCCTCATGGTGGTATTATTATGGCAGGATAAGTTAATATTTACAAGAAAATAATGTAAACTTCGGTTACAGAGTAACTTTATTAATATAATTTAAATTATAAAATACACTTTTTTTCACCTTATAAAATTTGTAAAGACATCCGTCAACGAAGAATTAAATTCTTCTTGACTAAATGGCATAGACTCTTCTACTCTAATATTTATTATGACAGCTGCAATTCAAATAAAATAAATTTATAATTTATTAATAATGGACAATAATTATAAATTCTGCAGATTTGAATTTATACTTTTTTTATTTGCAGCCGAAGTCCGAATAGCTGTTAATTGTTTGGCTAAGTCTTTAGTAAAACATTGTTTAAAATCCTCACTATGGATTTACTCACTCTGCAGTCCTTATGTTACAATTTAATTACATTACGGTTTATTATAATTCGTCTTAATGTAATTCGTTACTTTGCAAATCGCTGTAAAAGGTGGAATAAACAGAGTGCTCATATAAAAGAATCTATCCCTTACTTTTGATTTCTTGTCCGTATAGATAATGACTCGTCCGTTAGGCAAATCCTAATTAAGCCTTTACTCGGCTATATGATAATTTAATAAGGGTTGAAAAATAGGAGTTTGTTATCCCTTATTAAATTAAGTTAATAGGAAGCGTGTCTTTGGTTAGCCCTTGTATCAGAAGTACTACCGTCCAGGGACAGTAGACCTCCGACATTAGGAGTAGACCAATACAATACTTTGGATATGCTTGGATACTCGGATCTGTTAGAACTACTCATTCTACCAGAGAAATCCATACCTTGATGACGAAATCTCCATACGAGAGTTTCTTCTTGTCCCATGCTTCCAAACAGTCTTGCTCGGAGATCTCATATGGGATCAGTTTTGCATCATCCCCTTTCAGCTCAATCTGAGTTGGATTTCTAGAGCAGGTGCAGTACATGTGGTAGCTTTTTAATGCTAGTTTGCATGTTCTATGAGGAGTAGTAGTCTCCTTAGGTACTTGCAATATGGTCCCACTCCAAGAATGAAGGGTAAGCTGGGCCTGGCCAAAGTGTCACAGTCCTTAACTGACCCAATTTCAAATTAATATAGGGAACCAGGCTTGTTGCAGTTGTAGGCCACTAATGAATGGGCAGAATTGACACAAGCTAAGATTACCGATGAGTATCATGCTTTTCTTTTTATCGTTTATATAAATTATTTGCAGCCCCTACCTCGTATGCTAACACAAACAACTGGCTCCTGCTCGATTCACAGGGAGAGGGGGACCTCTGCTAGTGGATTCCTGCCTCGGATTGCTAGGCGATGAGCAGGCGAGCTAGGCGATGAGCTAGGTTTTAGTCCGAGTTTCATTGAACAGCTTATCCATTTTCCCAATTTGAGACGTTATTGAAGCTTTCAAGGACTGTATTGCATCTTTTATCACTGCCTTTTGAATATGAGACTGTTCCTATAATATCAATATCTCTGTTGATAGCAGTGAGGGTCTTTCGCACGTTGTGATTCATTGTTGTAAAGGAGTCCAGGATGCCTCTGAATGGATGCACCATCCCGCTCAGTGCAGACCATGAGTTGCTTTCGGGTTTATTGAGAAGAGGGGGCCTCAGAAGTTGGATTGTCCTCTCTGCTATTCCCATTATCTCTTTCCTGTATTTGACTGTGAGTAGATTATCTGCAGCTTGTTGCAGTTTCACCCTAAACATACTAATTGAAGCCTCTAGGGGAATACATAGAGCAAAGTGCTCAGCCAGGAGTCGTGTGGGTGGGTTATATAGGTTCTCCCACGAGTCTCTAAACCACATCATGGACGTGGTATCCGAGTCTGGTGTGTACACTGGGATATGACGGTGACATAAGCCAGGGTGAAAATTGTGACTGTATACCCTACCCGGTCCGCTAGCTGTGACAGTTCATCATCGCTCAGGTCGTCCTCGCTGGCTATCCCAGCCAAACTAACCATCTCCTCAAGTCCCTGGGCCTCCTCGTCTCCCACAGTTGGTAGAAATATTCTCAAGGGAGATTTGGGAGTCTCATGTACTGGTGGTAGCAACTTGGAGGCTGGAGTACCTACCCTACACCTGGCTGCACTCCGTCTGGGGGTTGATGGCATAGTCTTAGTTCTTTTAGGGCCTTAGTCTCTCCGTGCCAGTAGTGGTTGACTGATCGGAGTCACTTAGTTCTACCATTGCAGGGTCAGGGCGGGCTTTCTTGGCGGAACCTAGAAAAGGACAACGGTTAATGCCCAGCTTGTCAACATGCCTGTGAGGTATTCTGTTTGTAACAACCCATTCTCTTATTTCATCTATTTCTTTAGCACCTCGTACATCAATCATCACTGCTTAAATTTTCCGTACTTAAGGATTGCTTTTCAGCATCGCTTTCAGTATTAGCAAGACTATTTGTGTTACTTTTTAAATCTAGTACAGGAAAATTTATTTCATCCGCTGAATTTGTATTGCAGTGAAGTGTAGAATTACTTGAATTTGTATCACTATTACTATTTTTTATTAGATCAGTGCACTGTTTAAAATGTTTTGTGTTTTTTTGTTCCTTTTTTTCCGAATATCGTTTTTCGCGGTTACTTTCCATTTTTATAAATATTGCTTTAGATTTTTAACGCTCCAAAATTTTGGAGTATGTATATGTAATCTATAATGTTTTCATTAAAAGCTGCCTGTATAAGGAATAAAGCTGGTAGAGCAAGGTAGAGAGGTGGCAAGAGTTCGATGCGCACAGTTATGCGCTGTTCCTCATATCTGTACCTATAGTCTCGTATATGCATATATACTAGTAGTATTTGAAAACGTAACGGGCAGTGCTCTTAATACTAAAGCTGTTTTTGATATAAGAATATAATTTTTACATTCGTTAACTATTAAAATAATATACGATCCTCCAATAACTTATATTATTGATATCGTGAATTTGAGATTATGAATTATCTATGGTAGTAAGTATTTAACATAATATGGGCATATTGTGCTAATATGTTATGCTAAAGAAATCTGGGCAGAAGTTAGTCGTAAGGCTGTAATTTATGGTCAATTTTGTACCAGGCTGGCTCACCAATAATATTCCAGAAACAGGTGTAAATACACTTTCGACGTCTCACTGGGTTGAAACTTCAGCCGCGAGCTAGATTCCAATAGCAGTGGGCCGACTAAAATTCCCCCATCAGTGCGAAATCGGGGACGAATCGTTTATCGACGCGAAGAGGGAGGACAGGGGTAAAGGGGCGCGGGCTAATTGAATTTCAATTAACCGTCCCATTGAGGCATCCGTCGCCTCGTCAGCCCGAGCACGAGCCCGCATCGCCTGCAGGGATCTTGCCCGACTACTTGCACGTGCCTATATACACCTACGCTGCGCGCGCGATGCATTTAGCTCCGAGTGCGTGTCGCCGCTTCGAGCGAGTCATCGCTGTACTCTCCGTGCCTCTGAGTTTCTCGATTCCCCGCGAATCGAATGGATTATTTGGAGGCACTCAGCTAACGTAATAAGCAATCATTGCGAGTGCTGGTATTGGTTTCGCATCCTAGGCTTTTATAAGAAGAGCCCGGAGAGCGTACCGAATTCCCGCGATCGATTACAGCGAATTAATATAATGGGACCGAAGTAATAATATAGCAATCTCTTTGTGGTAATTTCATTAAAAAGCCATTACGAATGAAACTTTTTGGGCGACCATTTATTTTAACGACTTGGCGAAGCACTCATCGTTTCCACAGTAATCGCAATTCTGAAACCGCGAGTACTATATATAAATGAAGAAAGGTCCACTAATAATCAAGCTGCCAAAAAGTTTAACATTAACTCAATAATTCAACTATGACTTTCTTGTTTGGCTACTCGAATTTTCAAAATAGTCACGCGATCAAAAACATAAAACGACACAATTTGACATGAGCTAAAACTCTACATAACTCCTATTGTACACAAATCCACTTCTTCAATCCACACTGACACATGCGTATTACGATGCAATTATTGAATCGAATAATGAATCATGCGTGAGGGATGCAAACGACCATTAAGAATGGCCTTTCATGCCATTCGTCATAAACCTTTAGCAGCACTTGAGCACTGATGACTAACTTTCTGAACTTCTCGTGCCTTTGAATAGTTCATTCCTATTTTTCTTTGCTTTACTTCATACTAAAAATAATACTGGAGAATAAAGCAAACTTCTCGATTCGTTTTAGATTTCATCTGCGTAATTAATTGTAGAGCACCGATTCACATATGCTTATTTAACATTTGTCTTATTTTCCTAGATTTTTTTCCTCGCCGAGGAATCAAGCTAAGCTTGATAACGGATTCATTAAATGTATGTATAAGTTTTTGTTATTGTTCTGTCAGCAAATTTAACACCAAAGTGATGTTGCAAAATGATTATCAATTCATGACAATTTATAGGACTAATTATATAAATACAGACTAAATACTGCTTAAAAATTTTAAAAAAATTGAATTAGATTTCATGTACATAATTATAGTCCAAAGTTGTTCGTTTCATCGATACAATATGAAATATATACGTAAATTGGAAATTCTTAATGTAAAAGAGCTTAATTGTGAAAGTTACACAATAATTAGAGTTTTGTCATGCACCGTATAATGCAATTAATTATGAGTTGCTAACGCGATTTTAACATCACAGTCTAAATCTGCTCCTAGAATTCTCTACATCATCAGACAGTGAGTATTTTAATGCATTTAAGACATTTTTAATGAATTACAATCTCAATCCCTCAATTTCATAAAATTTAAAAAATCATACAGTTTGTAAATGATTTCCATAAATTTACTATCTTTTTATTAATTTATTAGTTGTAGCATAAGAATAATGTCGGTATATTCGAATAAGTGTAGTTACATAGTCCACTTGACTTCTGTTAATAAATCATATTGTTTTTGATTGCTGCTTAGTAAAAACTTTACCAGTTTCTGACAAATCTCTGATCAATTTCTAAACATAATTTATATCGACTTAATAAGCCTTGGAATTTTCATTTATAATTAAAGATTTATAAACTTAATTTACAAATAAAAAAATAGATGCGTATGCATTAGATTATAGTTCAATACGTTGTTATGGTCTTTGAAGACTGTTAATGCATTTATAAAATAATTTTATGGATTGAAGACTATATTTAATTCACACGTGTCTACCAGGGATGCATTACAATTTGCTATCTTCATGAAATTCAATTAATCTCAAATTCTTTACAAATATCAAATATTTAAAAAATTGATGTAGACAACTTTGTGATAAATCACAATGTTATTAATTAGGGAAGGATGCGCAAAATGAAAGGGGAAATGTTTTAATTGCATCCGCGAGTATTTTTATGACTTTCTTGAGCTATAAAGCGAGCGAACGTAAGCTGGAAATAAATTTCAGTAATCTCATTAGGGGCATAAAAATCTCCGAGTAATCGCTGCGTGAAGGTAAGGTGGACGGCGTCGTCGAAAAAACGACGAAATAAAATAAAACTATCGGGCCACTGAATTCATTTAAACGCGAAAAAGCAATTAAAGAACACAATCACCAGCGATAGTTAGAGATCCGGACGGAGGAATAAATTCTCGACAGCACGGGCGCTCCCTTTTATATACTGTAGCGCGAGTCGAGACGATTGTTTTTAAGCGCCTGCACCAGGACTTTTCAACGCACATGTCCAGAAAACAATAAAGCCATTATTTCGTGTATTTCTCAGATATCGAGATTCTATAGAATAATTTAGAGACTGCAGTGATGGCAATGTCTTTTTGTCCGATACCCTTTACGATCAATGGTGACAAGACGATCTTTTCGAAATGAAATTCCTTGTTTTATTAAATTAAAGAAACCGTCTAATGGCTGTAATTATAAAATGAACTTTATTAAATTATTAATCGAGTAGAATTAATTCGCTATTCTTAGTCGAGATTCTCAATAGAGTCCATTCAGGGTAATGTCTATGTAGATACTACTTTATCTGAATTCCGTCACTTAACTTTTAAAATTTCTGCACAAAGATTTATTATAAACATTCATTTTTCGATTTTTGTAAAGTATTTGTATCATGAATAAGTCTTACACATATGATAATATATTTAGTTATAAATTAAATATTAACTAAATTGTAACTATTTAATTTCATAAACATTTTTAAACAATTTCCAGACATTAAAAGTATAGTTTAGAGTAGATGAATACAGTATGAATAAAGTATTATTCTTGTGTTAATATAACTTACTGAAACCTATTAATTAAATACATGTGTTACTTTGATAATTAATATCATTACTTTCAGTAATCAACATTAAATTCAATTGATAAATAAATTAAAATATTTGTTGATTGGTTGAATTTAATAGTTATATCAGTTAAAACATTAATCAAAATAGTGGAATAAAAGAAATCGCGCCTGCTTTGGTATAGAACTGCAAAAATGAGAGAAAAAGGAGGCTAAATGTTGGGATTAACTGAGTAAATCTCTAAAAGCAAGTTTCGAATGTAGCGGTTAACGCGCTAACGGAATAAAAGTAAAAATCGTTGGATTCTTTTTCTCCGCTAGCAAAGGGTATCAACCAGTATAGGGTTATATAAATAAGTGAAAGAAAACTAAAAGTATAGAAAATGCTTGGTATTCTGAGAAACGACAGCGCGCAACAGTAGTCCAAAAATGGACGAATGATATGACGAATTCATCTCAATCGAAACAACTTTAAAATGTAAAATTTTTAATTATATCTCAATAACCTTAATAGAATATAAGCTGGTAATTTACTAAGGATTAGTCACAGGTTTTAAATAACTTTATTAACTAAGCTTTATTTATACAGTTCACGCCTAGCAAATCAAGCTCTCTGTGCTACTACTCACACCTCTACAACCTATAGTTAGATTTCCTATCGGTCCATCAAATCAAACTACGAATAGAAAATGAACGATACTATACTGGCCTGGTCAGTAGAACGTAATTGAATATTTAAAATATTTAAACAGAGGCAAAGTGAAAACTTTTTAGTGTAATGAAAGCACAATTGGAGTACAATTGTCTTACAGATACGAAATTTCTTAGAACTTGTAGTGCGTATTAATGACATAATAAATATAATGATATAACTACTGAAAAATTTTAGTTAAAAATTTTTTTTAATACATCTTTATTGCAGAAACCTATTTAATATCGCAGGTTTATTCACAGTAACTACGACTACTGTAATGGACCAGCCGAATTCACAGTAGCCAAATATTTTTGGACTTGAATGCACCCTTCTATTCCACGGGCTTGAAACTTAGATCTTTGAGTAAACTGACGTTTCTCGCGTAACTCATAATTGTTATAGTTTTGTCGAACATTTCTTTTTAAATCTTTTGAGAAAAAATCAGAGTTTCTAATGTTGAGTTTCCGCCAATAGTTATTTACTTCTGTTTATCCCGTTATAATTTTTCATCTCGCATGAAAACAGTTATATATATAAGCATTAATAATCATGCTGCTATTAATCTTTTGATTATGCGCACTTCCATTGCACTGAGTCTTTTGAAACATCAAACTTGAAGCTCATATGATGAGTAGCTTTGTTTACTTAATATAAACTAATCTAATCAAATTATTTCTTTCGAAGATTTATGTGTTGATAATAAATCAACTAATTGAAAAGTTGAAAAATCTCTTGTAATCAGAATTTCACTAACTTAATACGCTCCAAAATGAAATCCAAACAGAATATCGTTGCATATAAACATAAAAGTACGCAGTATACCTTATACTGTATGTTTGAAAACTACCTTTACTATAATTTCTTGTATTATATAAATAAACTTTAAATTTAATATCTTAGATTCATTCTTTCAATTACTTCAATTTTTTAAAACAAATAATAATGAGCAAAAATAAAGATTTACAAAGAACCATACCTTCAAGTTGATTCACACACTCCTGTACTACAAACTTACATCCGAAAGCCATTTCATTTTACAACACAGCATGTTCGTCCTTGAGCTTCTAGCGCATCCACATGAGGGCGGTTTTCAAAAGTCTACTATACCTTTGAGTTCCTGGACTATATAGCCTCCGTCAACTTTATTAAACTGTCTGTGGCAGTGGTAACGCAGCGGGACAACCCAATTAACCCAACTAAAATCGAAAAAAGCGCAAGAAAAAAAAATAGAGTAGAGGCTCGTGAGTACAAAGGCCATGGACGCGAGAACGGTTGCAAAACAAAGCTTATTCGAGAGAGATGCGGAAATGCCAGTGACCGCAGTCACGCGCCTCGCGGCAAGGAATGCGATTATTACATAACTCGCAGTGGATATATTGCTCGAGGCGATATGCTACCCCTGCCGATAGGAATACCTTCGATTTCGAGGAGCGAGGTTATTAGATAGGGCGCGTTCACACTCTGTCGACCGGCGCTTGGCCTCCAACTCTCTAATTATAGTCGTGAAGTAATGTGACCACAGCGCTTCTCACCATTTACTTGCCTAACAACCCCAATGTCTCCAATTTTAAGGATGATCCTACATTTCACATAATCAGATGTTGTTTATAAACTATTTCTTCAAATTTCTAAACAAGCGTTTTTAAATACGGATAATCTTTATGAAATTATATTTAAAATCACAAAACAAATCTTAATATTTTGTTGGATTATAGCTTAGACCACGTACAGAGACACAAAGAAAAATGTAATTAATTTTAAATTTTGTAGACTAACTCTATATTTACATAATTTTTTAGTATGTATATTCAATTTAGTATAGTAAAATTTACTACTCGGATTTTCATTTTTGCTACAGATTATTTGAAACTCTTAATACAGATAGTTCGAATACAATGAAATACTTCCACTGTTATAATATGATATACAGATTTTGCTTCTACATTTCTCTATACAAATTTGTCGATTTTCGAATCTATTGAAATTTTATCTCTTACGTAAAAATGATGTCCATACATATAAAATAAGTTGCATTGATTAAGTAAATATATAAATACTTGACATTTCGATTGACTCAAGTTTGTACTGATATATACAATTGTATTGAACTTCATTTAACATCCCAGATATTGACCGAAGCGATTGGTTCACGCTATAATTTACTCCTCGGACTGATCCTGGCATTTTGAGGATCTAGCTTCTAGTTCACAGATAGCACTGCTACCGACACCAGCGATTCCGGTCCAATGCAATGTTTCCTATTACATAAACGTAAAATGAGTGACATTAAGTAGCAAATAAATTGAGAAGCGAATTAAAGCAATTGAACTGCCGATTAAGTTTGTGCGTTTTTTAAGAACAAAAGTATAAAAGTTAAACAAATCATACCAAACCATATTCTAAAATTGAATAGTAAGAACAAATAATATTTTTCAAAGCTTTTTTGAAATCAACTACATTATTTAGCTAAAATATTTTAATAAATTTATATAAATACTTATAATATATACAAAAAATATTTTGACTTCTATAGCATTTTAGTATAAAATTGGATGATACATTAATTTGCAATTTTACAGAAAGTTTATAATAGTAATTATACAATAAAATGTCTGGTCCTGTTACTAACCACTTTTCTGTTATGGGATGAATGTATGGTAATTTTAGGGGAACTGTTGTATAACTTTATTCTGGCTTTAACCTATTTGTTACAACTCTACAAGATAGGATTACCGCCTTCTTTCTGTGCACCACAACTATATTTTTATGCAGACTAATATTTATACCCTTAAATACGGATAAGTCGTCGTTAAATAAAGAAAAGTAATAGCTTCTTCCCTGCAAAATATGGAGATCTACAATTTTTGTAATAGTTGTCAAATGTGATTTTCCTACCTCTTAACTAACTAAAATGTTGCAGTTTCTTAATTAACTTTTCTAACCGAAACAAAAACCTTAACAAAAACTCGAACTAGGGATAATAAAAGAAATACAAATACAAATTTCATAAAAAAAATATAAATAATATTTATTTGATTTCCCATAGCTGAATTTTCTAATAAAATTTATATTTATCGAACGATTTAATCCCATTGGTTTTCTAGTTAATTTTTGAGTTGGTTTTTCCCAATATTTTTCCTCGATTAATGGCCGGCATGGTTTTATATTCACACGTGCTATATTTTTTCAAAAATATTTATTAAGTAGATTTATACCAATTCTCTACTTGCAGTATAAATATCTGTAACAAGAAATACATTTTTATTAGAACTTTTTATTTTCTCTATAATCTTGAAATATATATTAAAATCTATAGTAAGTACATAAGATCAATTAATGATTTCTCGGTCTATTGTTTTTTATATATTAATACTAATTTGTAATACTTTATATTTTGTATTCAATGTCTAACAATATAAACATAAAAAATATTAACAATTTCACGTTTCATTCATTATAAATTAAATAAATTAAAAAATTAGTACCAAACAATTTATAAGTCCAAAAATTTTGAAAAACGAATACGGAAAAAAAATAAGCCAAGGAATGAATATTACCATTTATATTATATTCTGCTATATTATTTCATACTTCTGTTTTCTATAATTTTTTAATTTTTGTTATTTTTTTACATACTTCTTTTATAATTACTAATAGTGACACAATTTCTCCAAATAGCAAACACGGAATAAGTCGCGTATGTATTTGAAGCTCAATTCGAAGTAACTCTCAACAGCAACCACTCCCTTTTTCGATTCATTTTACCTTTTTTTCTCCCTGTTCTTCTCTTCCACTTCTACCAGAAAATCCCATCAAGTTTTTTTGACAGTATTTGCGTGAAGTGATGACACGTTAAGTTCTGCATCGTGTAACTCCAAGCGATTTGTGCTTTTTCATTTGCCGCTTCGAAAATTCGATGCAAGCCATGATTAAGGTACTAAAAATTAAGTCAGTAATTCCTCGATAATAGCGAATCAAAGAACGACATTTGGTCAAAAATGGAACAGATCATACAGAAAATGTTCCGTTCTTTCTACGTTTTTAAGTGTATGTGCGTGAATACATTTTACTGTTCCCATGCGCACGTCATTTAAAATCCCATCCTTATCACCCGATTATTTCACTTAAATGCAAGTTCTCTATATATATATATATGTTTCGCATAATATACAAGTGCCTGTTAACCATTATTGCTGATAATAGTTCAAATACTGATTTTATAACAGTCGAAACAATGAAACAAGAGGATGAGAAACATACAAAGAATTTCATTTCATTAAATTACTCGAAAACTTGACATGGAATAAATTATGAGCTTTATCACTATAAAATCCAAAAAAATGCTTGTCTTTCCAATTATGTTTAAATACACGTAAAATATGTTACCCGTATTCATCGCGCTATGCATGCTGATCTTTGTTGTATAGCTACCCTCATGTATTCAGAGCATGCAGGTACCTTTTTCAAGAGCCAACCGGCATTTTGTTTCCGAGTTTAGGAAGCATGTGCGCACTACATGACCCGATACTCGAAAATGCAAATTCTGAAATAGGTTGGTTCTTGTAAAATGGTTTATTTAACTCTATAGATTTTATTTCTAAATTAATTATCCGTTTCGCCGTTGACCGCGCATCTCATATGGCGTACACCCGCGACTATGTACGTGACAATAATTATAAATAATTTAATAAAATTAAATGAATATGAAATCAAATTTGAGTTTCATGAATAGACAAACTGAAAAGCCAATGTATAATATTTTACAGCAAGTATACAATAACTCTATACTGCATATTAATTGCTACTACAGATCGTATCAATAAAAGATTGTACTATAAGTATATACAACCGCATCATTCAATATGATTTGATACTTATGCATCAACTACGAGTGCAAGACTTAACCGTATTCAATGGAAACAATGTATTAAATAAAGTTATATAATCATGCACTGAATGATTTTGCATGCAATTAGAAATGTTAGTATATACTTTAAATGATACAAAAATTCTAATCCTAAGTTAATTAAAAAATGGTGACTACAAAAAATATTTTTTCCGCCTTTTAAGTGTTATTATTCTGTTATTTTGTTTGTGGTAGCTTGTTAAGTAAGCATAGCCCGTCTGTGTACATAATGTGCGTACATTCATTCTAATTCAATTCAAGCTCTAAAAGCAGGTCCGCCACAGTTTTAATATGCCAAGATGAAGCAGGCACGTACATAGATGAACAAAAAAGTGATAATGAAGCAACGACTCGTGAAAAAAGCTCCAGCCGCCACACCATCCGATTTTCCACTACCTAACGAATCAGACTCGGTCCTTTTCCCCAAGTTTCGGACGTTACGCAATAAAAGCTGTCTGCCGAGCTCGCCTGTCTTACTTCATTTGGGGAGCAGTACATAAGTTTGTTTGAACCGTTTTTGCATTTTCAACGCTCCGCCAAAACGCTCGACAGACGTCCGCCTGTCACCGTCGGAAGTGAGATTCAAGACGACCAAAAAGGGTTTACTAATATAACTCTATTACAAATAACCGCATGAATTTTACGCTTCAAAATTATTCAAAATGCTTTTCCATTACTGTTGTTCCTATTATCCGTTCCGAGAAATCCTATAATCATTTTTTAGTCAATTTCTAAGACCCTAATAATTTTTCTACGTTTCAAGTACAACGTGTTAATTAATATCTAACATGTTGATTATTATTACTGGATAAACTAATGGATAATGAAGAAAATGTAAACTCAAATAGTCAACTATCTCTTTGTTTTTACTAGAAATACTGCAATTCACAGACTTAAATTGCTCGATCAATTTTATTCTGGAAGTGCTTTCAAATTGTGATTCAAAATAAAATTAAAAAATAAAATACAATTTATCAATATATTATTAATAAACACATTATACAATAAACATAAAAAATTACTAACAGTACGTTTGACGACAGCTTTCTAAAAGTTAAGTTACTTATATTAGTAACAAACCTTGATATCTGTATAGCAATAAAATTTACTTCAACATAAATATAATTTATAGAATGTGAAGATAGTTAATGGCAAATATTTTTATTGCGAGGATGAAGAAAAGAGATAGGTATGTATGCACAACTTAACCTGTCATAATATTTTCGCACATTATATACGCTAGAATCGCTTTGATGGGTAAATAATTTCATTTCTCGCTAACACATTCGTGGATTCCTGGAAAGAAAAAATTCAATAAACTCAAGTTATGCATGCATATAATGCACAATATAACTCCGGAATTTTTAATGGGACAAAAAGAGATTAAATTCTATTTTGTGATGCAATCGCTTGGTTAATCATAAAAACAAATGAAAATTATTGAAAAAATTGTAAGTTTTGCAGCGTTATATGTAGGTAAGTTTTCCACTAAGAAATAGTCCATAATAAGCTTTGATTAAGAAGTCAAGTTCAATCATATAGTAACCGATAAAACGAAAATGTTACAGAAGATGCGCATAAATTCATCGAGCCCTCGCCAGGAGCCATTTCATTAGGTGCTTGGACAAAAAAAGAACTAATTGGCCGCTTTTTATAAATATTTTCCAAGAGATAGTTCCTCGAGTATCATAAATAAAAGTGCCTCTTCTCAACTCTCTGCATCGCAACTCTCGAGCAACACTCGAGACGCGGGCATTTTTTTCACCGGTGGGTGCGTGTCGCACTTGTACAAAATGTGCAAATCCTACAGTCTGTTAGATTCATCAACGTCGAGAGATTCACGCGACTTTTCACTACGGAATAAAACATATACAGGAGTGCTCCAAGTGCAATAGGCCGTGAAAATGAAGGATTAGACTGAACGAATGAATAAATAGTCTGAAGTGGCTACGGACAAGAGTTGATTGTCAACATCGCTTTTTCACGCGTTGAGTGTTATCTTGGAGAATCTCAGACATTCCCAAATAATTTTTAGCTTTTCGTAATATAAAGTTTTATTTTTATGGATTCAACTTGTAATGTAGGAAATATTAAATATTCACAATTTATTTGCAATACTTGATTATGTTTTAAAATTAATATTTATTTAAAAAATTTTGAAAGTTTTTTTGATTCTTTAAAAAACTCTTAATTGAATTGCAAAATTCAATATAAAATAGTATTTGATTAACTGTCAATCGTTATTACAGGTGTCGTTTAAACACGAAACCAAGCAAAATTTTGCAGTGTGCTTCGATAATTTGTTTAATGGGGCAGATTGATAACTGTCCTACAAAATTGTTAATACGATTTGTAAATGATACATAGAAAACTACGCTTTAAATATAAATTTAATAATAATCAATTACTTTAGGACAATTATATTATGACTCGCAGAATATTGTACGATATAACCAACAAAAATAGTTTACCAAATAAGTATGTAATACAAAGAGTTAAGCATTACAAAGTTTTATCAGAAGTGCAAGAAAATGTGAAAATGAAGAAAACGGGGCAGAATAAATCAAGATATTAAAATCCATTCAAAGCAAGTAAATAAGTTTTCAATGTTACTCAATATTTTATCGTAGAAGTATACTTACGGAGTATTAATTGTAACCATTGTTCGAATAAGTTATAGGCATAGTAGCTTACTCGTCCTGTGCGACATCAAATAACTGTCGTTTAGTACATGTTGCATCAAACTTTGCATAGATGCATATACTGAAATGCGTAACGTACATTGGATAACACATACACAGCTAAAATATTTTGGATCTTTAATCTACCTCGAATGTTTTATATACGAATTTCGGGCTTTAACGTTTTTAACGTAATCATAAACGTTTTTCTTGAGCTCGATTTGAGGAGTCTCGCTGGAGCTTTATATTATTGTCGATGGTTGCTCACGTTCGCCAAATGAGTAACTCTGGGCGAGACTTGAGACAAGCGATGTTATAGCGACGGCGCTTGTCCATGTAAATGCGATCGAATCGTCGAAGCCGCAAAATGTACACGCGCAGGGTGTCCCTCGGCATTGTCTCCAGCGCAGGACAACTGGGGACAAGCCACAAAAGGAGGTCTTCAAACTGACCGGGGCGAGTGTTCGCTAGAGCCGCTATCCCCTGCTCGAATCCGTGTCGAAACAAGTCACAGGCGCCGTGGTCAGGGCGACTCGGCAATAGGAAACCTCCCGCGCAGGCCCTCAGAGAACAAAAAGACTCGGACGACAGTGCACGGCAGGATTATTAGAAGCGAGCCACGCCGCCGCCCCGTGAGACATCTTCCCGGCGTCGACGCTCAACGTCTCTCGGATCGTCCGCAGTCCTTTATCGTCTGCACCGAGAACTAGTGTATCCCGCACAGGCACGTGCGACGTTGTCGAGCTCAGGTTTCCTCTCTTCCGGCATTGCGAATGGCCGCCCGCTGCTTCTCCTGCGCCCTTGCGCGACCTGGCCTCGCCTCCCCAGCCGCGACTCGAGGATACTTTCGGTGAGAGATGATGCGCGCACCTAACCTTCGATGGCCTCAACCGAGGCGGCGCTTTCTTGTACTCGACGGTCAAATGTCAACACCTACGTGTTGATTTACAAGTCGAGCGATGCGATGCTTTTCCAATATCGGACACTTCATTTTTATAGGTTCGACTTTGAAAAATCTTATACCTCCAAGTTGTAAAAACTCTAGGTTTGTTATTCTGTTTACAATCTTCTTAGATAAGTTATGTTACATTTTTTGTACATATAATACTTGCAGGAAGTTAACAAGGAGAGTAAAGTGAGCTTTTACCTCGGCTTTTACGCTTCGTTATGCACATATTTTTTACTAATTTCAAATCGATGTTTTAGCATTTAAACAAATCTGAGATAAACCTTTTGTAATACAAAACATTGATTCAACTTTTCCAATTGAACATTTAAATTATTTTTCGATTTTAGAGTATCAGAACGATAAAAATAAATTTAACAAATAATTGAAAATTTTATGGCTTAAATCATTAGTATCAAGATTGTTATAGCATATTAAAAACAATTCAGATTAGCTTATAATGAAATCCATTAAAATTAAGGTGGTAAAAAAGTATTTTTTGTTACTTTTTTGACAACTATCATTTTAATCATCGCATGCCATACTTAGATTTGACTCTTATCATTTTTTATTTTTTAATCTCTGTTTTTTTGAAAGTATTGTAAGCAATTATCGTAGACGTTCGTATGTGCATATATATATGGAAGTAGGATGTTGCGAAAACAAAGGAATCATACGCTGATTTTTAATCCAGTGGTATTAGTAAAGCTATAAGGCTACCAAACAGTGCGTAGGAAAACTGGAGGTCGATCATCAAACTTGGATCACCGAAATACGCGGAAAATGATCCCTACAATAAGCTTATAGCAGGGCTCTTTCTTGAATGTTATTAAAAACATTATTTTAATTTTGAACTTTAACCGTCTTTGTTTGTTTACTTGCTATGCAGCGTAAAAATTGCATATATAAAATACTGACTAAGACAGAGGGAAAATTTCCGTTCGTGGGAGGACGACTTGAGACCACTCTAAGAAATTGGTCGATCGCGAATTCCTCGTCTTATAGGCGTGGAAACCCTATGTTCGTAAAGTCGAAAGGAAGGTTAGAAAAGAACAAGACTTGATTATGTATACTCCACACTCGCTTGTAAGCAACGGCATTTTCTATCCTTCAACAGATTTACGCTTGACCTCAAGGAAAATTTTTCGAAAAAGTAAGGGATCGTTTAATAGTTTGAAATCGTGTTCTGAAGTTTCATATCCGTTAGCACATTTGATTCAAATGAATATGGTATTATTATTTCTAAACATTATAAGCCAACTATAAAAAATCTAGAAAAAGCGAGTATCTCGGAAAGTATTTAACACCTTAATGTTTTAATTAAAAAAATAATATCCATTCGTGTTAAATATTGATTATGTATGTGAACCATATATGTTATTAAGTAAAATTTGCATTCGTTCTCCAATGTACACACAATACAAAAAATATATTATTATTTCCATATACGTTTAGGTTCCAAGCCATGTTTAGATTAATAAATTATGTTAAAATTATTTTTAAATTATTAATTTATATCGACAGCCGATTGAAAACAATGTAACTCTGCGATCGGTTAGAAAACTACCAATTCCATATGTTTTTCGTTTCAAATTTTGTATTAGTAATATTGCAGGACAATGTCAGTTCTAAAAACTGTATTATGCCAGACAATTTGAAATATAGCTAGTTGTAAAATGAGCTTGTTTCACTTTTTAACGGCACACGATCGCTTTGTCTATTGTCATCTGGCACCCCACATCTGCTCTATAGTACAGTGCAGTGCATTGGTGGCTGGTTTCCTCGATGTACGAACTGACCATCCCTCTGGTCTTCATATAGATTCAGCTCCGACTTGCCATCGGTGCCAGCATCACCCTTTTTACTGGCCCATCTCATTTTTTGGTGCAATATACAAACTTCGACAACTAGCATGCATATGCAAGATGCACACATCTTTTTTTTTATACATGGGAGTTTGTTTATCGCTCTTTCCGGGATGATTTGAATTTCACGGGTGAATAAAGCTTTAAATTTTACTTTCCAATGAAGTAAATGATTTTTTGATAACAAGATATATGCTTACAATTTTGATGATCCTTCTAGTCCGTGTTAAATAATGTTTGTACCTAGTCATTAAATTCAATTTTTTTTATTAAGCGCTTGCATGTATTTTGATTTTATGAAATTCAATTCATTGAAAAAATTAAATATAACCATCACTTCTAAATCGTTGAAACCAAAAACGATGATTGTGATATAATGAAGTAGCAATACCATAAACTTCTAAGTGTTGATAAATATCAAAATAGTTGGAATTCGATATCAAAATACATGCTAGCACCTTGATAATTAAAAATAAATCAAGAAATAATTTCATTTTCTATTTCAACATAAGAATAATCTAGGCAAATGAGCACTTAATTTGCACTTTAACTTTGAAAAATGTTTAATTAGAAGATAATAATTGAGTTCTATTTGTATAGTATACTGTACAATTAATTTCTATATAGCTATATATTTTTGGCAGTTCTTTTATTATATTATTTTTGAAAAACTTTTGAGTAATAATGCTTAGAATGTAAGGCAATTATATTAAAGAAATCGAAAGTAAAATTAAAAAGAAATAAAAAAAAAGAAAAAAAATAATGTAATTATTGTTGTATTTGTTCAGAAAAAGATTTGCATTTATTACAAAGAACAACGTCGTAGCACCGCCAAGTGCTGCATGATTTTATTATGCATCATCTGCGCCCCGTTTATCAGTACTTTCTCGACCACTCGCCAACTTTAAATTTGCTTGGTGAGACGATCAGCCACTTTAACTTATTTTGCGATATTTTATGTTGATAATAGATGTTTTGTTTTATTAAGCATGAATTTTTATATGACATTTGCAGAAATTTTAAATCGAAAATGCAATTGTGAAAAAAATATTTATATGCGTAATATTTGAACAGTCTAAATTCTACATCTTGATAAACAACGGAAATATGAATTTTAGAATAGAACGATAAATTTTTTGTTTTTTTTTTTAATTTTTTTCCGTTTCTCATTATTCAATCGATTCATTCGAACTTCCATTTGCCTGTCTAAAAGATGACCCTGATCTACGTACCGCTCTAAATATATTTATATAAATGTTGCTGTTACCTTTGTTCAAAACAGCATTACTTAACTTATTGGTTATCATGATCTATATTAATAAAAAGACAAGTATGTGATAAGGATATAAAGAATAAAAGGTGAAACAAACAGTAAAGGGACAAGGGGTAAGCAGAAGATCCAAATGTACATATTTGTTATACATAGTATAATATTGCAGTGTCAAGCAATAGCACTCACATTCGTTTTGCATTTATGCATTCAAATAAAACTGGTGTGTTCCAACATTAATGGTCATAATGAATCTATTAAGTAAATTTGATATTACTTAAGCACTAATTTCAAAATATATTCTGAATAATTTTTTATAAAACTATCAAAAAAATAATTTATGCACTAAATATACTTTTGGTAGATAATTATACTTTATAATATATTAAAATTGTCTTTTATTAACTTCCTTTAATTAATTCTCTATCACCCATACTCTATTGTAGGATGAAACTGTCCATTGTTAATTTGTAATTACTTTTTACAATTGATAAATCAATTTAAAATCAACCTTTTAAGCAACCCATGTTTTTACACATATATACAGCTTCTAATATTTTTTAATCATGAAAATTGAAAGAAACTTTATAAATAATATCTACACTTCAGAAAGTAGACAAATTTATAGAATATGAAGTTTTTATTATTTTTTTCTCCAAAGTAAAACTCCAAAGTAAAACAATAAATAAATGTAAAAAATTTTTATCTAATTTTTATTCGTTCAGTAAATATAATCCTTACAAATACAAAATGGCATTTAATGATGTTGTGCAGCTGCCTTTCTCATTTGAACAAGGATGTTTCCTAATTCTTCACGCTTCCTCTTAGCACGAATGTGCGTTCCCAACTATAAAAATACCATTAGTAGTTTAAAATTTATTTAATAAAAGAATTAGTTCTTTTAATTACAATTATAAAGTTGTAAAAAATTGTATTTTCATTTACAAAATATTTGATTAATGTACTGTTGTTATTTTTGTTTTTTTTAGAAAGTAAAGCTATTAAAATAATAAATCAAGCTTGACAAATATGAAAACTATGCGTTTATTTTATTGCTACATTAATCTTTTATATCTCATCACTATAACAATGTTTAAACAATCTAAATTTATATTTTTTAAGACATCCTAAATATTTCAAATCAACTTAAAATACTACAATAAACTAGAATCTAAATATTTAGCTAAATAAACTTGCACTACAGATTAAAATAAGAATAACAACAAAAAATTACATACCCTCCTTTTTAAGAACTTGAGAGCTCGCTTATCTTTCGATACTTTCAACAACTCCATAGCTCTCTTTTCATAAGGAGCATGGCCTGTGACTTCACGAATCAAGTCTCGTACAAACTTGCTGTGCTTTGTTTGACGCTGAAATATGATTAAAAATGTAAAAATAACGCTACATCGAATCCTTACGAGATTTTCATAAAAAATAGGATTTCCATAAGTGTACAGATATTTAAAAAAAGTTGTAATATAAACTTATTAAAGTTCTAAGCTCGACATCTCAATATCTTAAATAAAATTAGATATATTAACATCATAAAATTATAAAACCAACATGCACCTAAACAATAAAAAATGGAACTATTGACTAAAAGATTTTATTATTGCTACACAGCTACTGCTGAACTGTTATGTACACTGCAGAACTTTTATGGAAAAAATACTTACTCCCTTCAACCTCGCGGGTCTGATAGCAACGGTCTTCTCTTTTTCGGATTTGTTTTTCGCCACCCGAATTTTTGTAGTTTTGTGACCCTTATTGAGCCCAATAGCTAATTCGTATCTGGGTGCCATCCTGCATTAAAAAAGTAAATATTATTTGGAGGTTAAACAATATTCAAAACAAGTCATAAAACAAAAAATCCAGCAATTAAAAGGAAATGTTTTATAACAAAACAATATTTAACAAGTAAGCAACAAAATTTAGCGCACGTTAATTTTAATTAATGAAGGATTTCTTTGATTTCTTTGGATTTCTTAAATTTAACAGACCTGTAAAGCTTAAGACACGCGAAAAAAGGATGATGGCGACAGTAGCGGCTCAAATCGAGTTATTATAATCTTATGCGCATGCTTCAATAGACGCCATTTTTGAAAGCGGGACATTCAAACTAAAAATTTCAGAACAAACTTGTTTATGAAATATCTACAGAATTGAATGAATGATGAAAAAATGAAATATTTTATAAAATAATTTTAATTTATTAAAAAAATTCTTATAAAATATTATTTACAGCATTATTTACCGATGCAAAAATTTTTAAAAATTGTATCTAATACTTCTTCAGTGCTAATATGACCAGTAATTTTTCCAAGTTCTCTTGATGCTTTTCGAATTTCTTGAGAAGCTAAAACAATATCATAATCTTTTTTGCATATTATTGCAAAATAATTTAAAATACATAAATAACAATTCTGTAAGTGATTTCTATGCCTTTGTTGACTTATTATTGGATTTTCTGCAGTAGGCTTCCCACATCTAAACATAAATATAATGTAACTTAATTTAACTATGAATGTGCTTTAAATTTTCATATATATATTCTAACTTTAAGTATACATTACATTATTTCAAAATATTTTTCCATTGCTTTTATTAAATCTTGAAAACCTTCTTCTCTGATACATGAAATTCCTATCAAGTCAAGTTTTTTTAAACATAATTTATCATTTTCATTTAGTAAATCTATTTTATTACCAATTATCATACAATTACTTTTTAATTTGTCATTTACTAACAATAAACTCTCTAATTCAAGACTCTTTATGTAATCATAAATATATTTATCAAATGTTTTTTTGCTTCTAATATATTCTACAGAATTTATTACTAACAAAATAAAATCTGCTTTATCTGCTTGAATTCGAGCTCTTTTTATTCCCTCGATTTCTACAATATCTTTTGAGTACTTATTAAGACCTGCAGTATCAGCTAACAATATTGGATAACCAGAAATATTTGCAGATAACTCGACAACATCTCTTGTTGTTCCTGGAATTGATGTGACTATTACAGCATTTCGTTGAACTAATTGATTTAACAAACTGCTTTTTCCAACATTAGGTTCTCCAAGAATTACAGTTCTTATTCCATTCTTTAAAATTTCTCCTCTTCTTCCATCACTCAAATGGTTTTTAATATCTTTTGCAAGTTTTTTTAATTCAATATTGGATTGTTTAAAAATATCATTTTCTATATTCTCTTCTTCTCCAAAATCGATGTAAGCTTCAATGTGTGCTAGGCATTTTAAAAGAACAGATCTCCAACTACTATAAAATGAACTGAGTTTGCCATGGGCTTGAATTAAAGCCTGTTTTCTTTGCTGCTCAGTTTCAGCATGAATCAAATCAGCCAAACCTTCAACTTCTGTTAAATCTAATTTGTTATTAAAAAATGCTCTTCTTGTAAAATCTCCTGGCAAAGCTGGATGAAACCTTAATTCTGATAGAGCAGTTGTTAATGCAGAAAGCACAGCAATACTTCCATGAACTTGAAACTCAACACTATTTTCTCCAGTAAATGAATTAGGTCCTTTAAAAGAATTTTAAATTTAAATCTCTAAGATTTATTAAATGTGAAGAGTATTAAATATACATTTAATAATAAAATCTCAACTCGTAAGTATAGAGCAATATAAGATGTAAATTGTGAAATATATTTTAATTATGTAAAATAATAAAACCTGGGAACCAAAGACATAAGCCTTTATCTATAACTTCTCCTGTTGTTGGATTAAAAATTTCCCGCAGATAAGCCTTTCTAGGTTCAAGCTTAGAAATATGTGTCATCTTTTCTATTGCATATCTGGCATTAATACCAGATATTCTTACAACTGCAACACCACATTTACCTTGTCCTAAATTATATTGATATTAATCAAGTCTAGAAATTACATAAATTAAATAGTAATAATAGTAATGAATATATAATAACCAGAAGATACTGCAAAAACTGTTGAGCCTGTATTTGATACATCGTTTAAAAATTGCTTATGTACTATGCTAAATTCCTTTATGTATTTTCTTTGCAGAAATTGTTTTATACAAAACATCTTTTTATATATATTATCCTTCTTCAGATTACATTTATTAACAATAAACTTTTAATAAGTAAACGTTAAATGTAATGGATAATGAGTTTTCATTAAAAAATATTAAACATATTTTCTAAAATTTATAGAATTATTTCTTATATATATTTAAATAATTCTAATCAATTATTAATAATCAAAAATAATAATTTAAAAAGTAAAAGTATTACAATAATGAATACAGGTTAGTCTAAAGAGAAATAAAAGCCGAATTAAGAGTTAATACAACTTAAATAATATGAACGTATAATGTTTAACATCCATTGAATGCATTTGTAACTGCTACACACCTCGAAGGCTTAAAGGGAAAAAGTTTAAACTCCAGATGCATATCAATACATATTATATAGTCAATATTAGTGCCGGTATTAGGCACTCTGAGATGGACAGTATAATGTACGTACTACACTGTTATAGTATATTATTTTTCATTGCGCTCAGCATAAGAGCTGATTTGCCTGACTTCACGTATTAGTTGGTATAAGTACCGTGTGTTGAGGTTGACTAGTAATCATCATATGAAGAAGTAGATAGGGACGCTCAAATGTATTTAGAAATTTATAAAAGAAATTACTAGTACCAACATCATTCATTTTAAAGAATTCGTAAATTTAGTGGAAGTTTGAATAATTTTAACTTTATTTTCAAATTTATTCAATTTGTCTTTGCCTGCATTCCTAATAATAATATACAACTAACCCGAAAATTAATAATAGAGAAATTTTATATACTATTATTTAAAAGAAGCTAATCAAAATTATTTTATAATATTATTCATTTGTAGATATGTTATTTTTAATTGAACTGAATCACTTTCAGATAACTAGATATACAGTTATGACTAGACTTTTTAAACAGTAGATGGTATTTAAAGTAGATAAACAGTGATTCAAAAATTTGTTAGCAATGTTGATGTATTTTGATCTGTTTGTGGCAGTTACCTCACTGTACCTTTTCATACAAGCCTCTTTATTATTGTTTATTGACATTGCATATTTCACAATACCATGGATTGTGTGGATTGTTGTCTTTGTCGTCCTTTTGATACAATTTGTAATTAGAATACCACCTCCTGACGATCATGCAGTAAAAAAGGTTCTTGGTCTTGATCCTCGATACTTAATTCTAAAAGAGGATGGTACTCTTAATCATGATGCAGAATATGAAGATTATCGGTGCTTGAGAATTTTTGCTCATAGAGGAGCAGGTCATGACTATTTTCCTGAAAATACCATGTCTGCATTTCGTTATGTAAGTGTGTCATGCAACATTAGATACTTTAAATACTAAGGAAGTTATTCTATAATACAAAATTTATATAAAAAATGATTTTTAAGAGTCGAGAAAGAGGCTGTGATGGAATTGAATTTGATTTAGCTTTAACAAAAGATAAAGTTCCCATTTTATTTCATGATGACACCATTGATAGATTAACAGGTTTTAATGGTACAATTCAAGAAATGACGTGGGATGAACTACAAGAACTTGATGTTTCTGCAAACCATCCATTAAGGTAGATCTGTATATCCTTACAATTAATTATTGTATTCAATACAAATTATGTATACTTAAATCAATATATTTCTATAAATAATTGTAGAGTAAAACTTGATCCTAATGGTGAAAAAATTGCTTTATTTGAGGATGTGTTACAGGACACATTAGAAAATGAACAAATTATTATAATTGATATAAAAGCAACTGATAATGAAATAATTGATGTAATAATAAATGCCTATAGAAGACATCCCAAACTGTACGAAAAAGCAGTTATATCCAGTTTTAATCCACTTACTATCTACTTGGTAATTATATCTTTTTCAACTGAATACTAGAAATTTAATTATTCATTATTATTTAATAACTTTTAGATAAGAAAGAGAGATCCAAAGATAGTGGCTGGCATGGCATGGAGACCTCAGTTTTATTCTGCTTTGCAGTTTGATGGAGTAGATGGTCCCAGAAAAAATCGGTCTGATCGGTTCTTTATGCAAACATATTATTATGCACTTGATATGTTACAAGATTGGGCCATGTCACGCATAACATATTACATTCTGGGATTGTCTTTTATATTACTCCATAAAGATGTGATTAGTAGGTAAATAGTAAATAGCATTATAATTTTTATTATTCATTACTTATAAGAGATGATAAATTTTAATGTTTCTTAGTTTAATTTTTTGTTAGAAAATTGAAGTTTATGAATACTTTAAAAAAAATTCTCTTCAACTTTTTTCCGAAAATTAGAGGTCATCGTGTTATTTTTTTGTAAAAGATTTTAACTGGAAAACTTCTTCCAAACTATGCAGACAGGTTTGAATGTAGTGAATTGATTAATAGATAGTAACAAATAAATAAGTAGTATTATTAAAGTTTTAAAGGATTGAAAATTAATTTTAACTTTATTATGACTTGCAATATATTCATAATTTAAAGCTCTACTAACTTGTTTTTTATAATTAAATACATGTTGCATGTAAATAAAATAATAATTGTATACTTATTAAAAGTAGATTTGTTTTGATTTCGCTATTTTCATAACTTTAAAGTTAATCAAACTAATTGAAAAGCTATTTAGCTTACTGCAGAGAATTTATATAATTTAAATTTGATTAATTCATTTAAATAAAAATAAAAATATACATTTCAGTGATGTGGTACGTTTGTGGAACAAGCGTGGTATTCGTGTATTAGCTTGGACAGTAAATTTACCATCCGAAAAAATGCATTTTTCAAGAAATCTTAAGGTCTCATACCTCACTGATACTTTACTTCCATGATTCGATATGACTTCTGAGAAACTGAATTGGCATACAAAATTTTATACTTGTAATGATTATACCTAAAAATGCTTTTAAAACATTTTACTGCATTTAAAAATAATATGTAAATCAAGAAAATAACATAAAAGTGAACATAATATTATGTGAAATGCCTGTATTGTCTTATAAAGAAAATTTTTATTTTTTGCATAAACGCAAACAAATAAAACCTAATGAATGCATAATTCACATTATTTTTTAAGTAAGAAATGTACATATATACAAATTTACAAATGGGTGGCTAAGAAATTTGATTAATTAATAAAAGTAAACAATATAATACTCAATAATTTTATTAGTACTTTTTTTTGCAGTTTTTGCAAATTTTATATTTTTTCATAAAATATAAGGTTTAATATTTTGTAAATATTATCTGGATATCAAAAATTCCGAAGATTGTATTTCCTACTATACAATAGTTGTAAGTTTACCTTTTCGTGACTCCATACCTTCAATGAGACCAGTCAATAAATCTTCCATTTCTGTAGCAGCACGTTTTAATTCACAATTATTATCAGCACTAAAAGTATCTATAAAAATTAAATGAAGTTTAAATTATAAATATATAATAACACTAATCAATTGTTTGGATAATACATTACTCAAATAAATAAAAGTTCCTTAAATTAAATAAAAAATACCTTCAAGTAAACAATCATTGGCAACCATATTTTGCAATCTGTCTAAAATTTCATTAAGATCTCCTTGAATATTTTGCAAACTGCTATGTTCTGAATGCTTGCCAGAACGCTTTAATGAAGGTAATGCATTATCTCTATAAATTCCTGAAAAATACATAGATTCATCTGTTTCCACCATTTCAACATCTTTAGCATCAGTTTTTCTTTTACTTTCTCTTGAATTTAGCCACTGTGAGAAACCACTGTCATTTGAAGTAATAGTAGTTCTTTGACCTACAATTAAATTTCCTAATTAATCAATTCCTATTATAACATGTAGCAAAAATACATCTAATGAATATCAAAAAATATTATTTTTTTGACTTCAAAATATATAAAGTATATCCCAAATGTCATATCTTAAACAATTATAAATATTTAAATAGCATATTTATATGAAAAATATTATCATTCAAACTTATAATACGAAATATACTTTCTTATAAATTTTTAATTATATCTATATATTATTCTAATTCTTTCAATGAGAATGCTTATGCAATATGATACAAGATAGTAGTGTACTTTCTACAGTTTAAATTTATAAAATAGTATTTATGATACAAGAATATTTATCTCACCCAAACTTACATGTATAGTAATAAATGAAAATACCAAATCAATAAAATGATAAAGATGTATGATATAGAATAGCAAAAATAAGTTTCAAATTCAACCACCCTTCCCTGGTTCCAATTACTTCATTGCTCATCGAAAAATGCAAATTGTATTGTATTAAAATAAACTTTTTAGATTTATGAACCATTTTCAACTCAATAAAATCAATTTAAAACAAACTGCCAAAAAATTAAATCTAAGCATGTACATGAATTTTTGCGATTTGTCTTGTATTCTAATACAATATTATGAATAAGACCTTGCACATGCATGCAATTGTATTTAATCATTGATAATATTTGATCTTGAGTAATAATCATGGATCATGAATGATCTGGATCAGTAAATAATTTTATACAAGATTGAAATAACTAAAGTAAAAGCTATATTCAACATATACAAACAATCAAAATTATGACTATGCTTAACTACCATTGTTCATTTTTTGATACCTTATTAATACTTTAACTGCTTAAATTCCAAAAATTTCTTTATAATATTTTTTAATATCTATCATAATATGTATTACATTATTTTTATAACTCTAAAATCTTATAGACTTTTTAAATTAATAACATTTCATCTTATTACCTCCTATCCATGTACTTGGTTCAGCAATTGAATTATCAATTGAATTATAATTATTTATAGAAACAAGACTTTCTCCATTCAGTTTATTAGTTGAATTATTGTCAGACATCATTTGAATATTATCTAATACTTGAGAATTTTCATAATTTGAGGAATTATGATGAATTATTGGACTCAATTGAAATGCCATGGGTAAAGCTGATATCCTTGAAACAGCTGTGTTTACCATTGGTGTACTTTGAACAACATTAAAATCTCGAGTTCCTTGAGTCTCTTGACTAAATAAATAATTCTAAAATCATAAAATTATATTTAAACACAATTTCTACTTATTAATATACAATTTTTGGTACACATGCAAATGAACTTCTAATGTAGACATACTTTTAATATTTTCAAACGTTCTAATTGGGATTCTATAGCTACTCTATGATATTGCAATTTTTCTGTTTTACTATCACTAAGTTCTCTTAACTCTAATTGCAATTGCCTATTTTCTTCTTCAAGATGAGTTATAATGCTTTGTAATTCTTTCTGAGGATCATTTAGAATACGCCTTTTTATTGTACTTCTTACAGACATTGTATCAAAGTTTTTATTCTGTTCTCTATAAAAATAAAAAAAGTTTAGATTACACAAATTCTATATCTAATTCTAGAACAAATTATCAAATTTTTTAATATAATCTCCTATTTGTTATTAAAACAATTAAATTATTGATACTTTCTTATGTATTAGTTAAAGAAAATTTAAAAATATTACATATAATTTTAATGAAAAACTTACAGATTACTTGCAGATAAAGAATCATCTAAGGAACCATTTGTACTTCTTGGTGGACATAACCGAAGCTTATTTCTAACTAGTTCAATAAGAAGCTTTGTTATTTCTTTACTATTAGTCTAAAAGTAATATCTTTAATTAATTTCTTATTTTACAACTAAGCAGAAATAAAATTTGAATGATACCTTAATGCAATATTCACGAACAGGATGTTTTAGTTTGTGTTTTCCTGATGTTTTTCCATATAAAAAACATGTCTGACATTGGTTGTAACCAGTGCATTTTAAACATGAATATCTAGGCCCCTTTATTGATGTTACTTTGCATGAAGTACATTTAATATTGTGAATAACTGTAGTAATCAAATATTATTTAAAAAATTGTTAATACTTTATGTTATTATTTCATTATTAATTTATAGTTGTTTATTAATGTTATTATATTTCAAATTTGGTACAGTTTGATAATAATCCATGTAAATATATTAAACGTTTTTTCTAAAGGTATTATTGTACATACTTGATTCAGCTGATTTTAAACGATTCAATGTTGTGATCCACATTAGCAGAGGAGGCTCTTGCATTAACCAAGCTGCAAATTCTGATTCAGTAACACCAAGGCACCCTTGAGTCTTTAATAATTAAATGTTTGTTTTATATGCATATAAAACTTTATTAAATAATTATTAAAAAAAATTGGAATTACCACACTAAAACAATTATCAATGCTTGTATGAATAAGATGATTTCCATAAGCAACATTTTCACCAAGCATTTGAGTTACTTTACAAATATTTACTAATAAAATATTAAGAGCTGCTTTAGATAAGCAAGCATTATGATCAGACAATTGATGAAATAAATAACCATATTTTTCTTCTAATCTCCCACAACTAATTAATGTTAAGGCTACTTTAACTGAAAATACTGAAATATTGTCATTTTCTTTCCTAAAATGAAGAATTTATTTTTTAATGTACGTTTTTAATAATGAATTATAAATATTTAACTTACTTATTGAATGTTTTAAAAATATAATTAAGTGTTAATTTTATAGCATGTTCTACATCAAAATTTACATTATTTTCTTTTTGGGCTGCAAAATAAATATCAGATAAAACATCTTCAATCTCATGAATATCTAAATTTACTGAGTTTTCAGTAACAGACAACCTGTGTTGTTCAAAAATTCCTGCTACTAATTCTATTTGAACATAGTGCACTACAAAAATATAAATTATTAATATGTTACTATAGTAGAGTTTAATATAGTTAAAATAAAAATTTCTTACTATTTAAAGCTTTGTGAAAAATTTGCATTTTTGATGCAGTTCTATATGATGCATATCGAATTGTGTTACATTCATTAACTAATTTCATTATTTCTTCCATTGTTGACGCAACAGACTTTTGACTTAAAATAATAAAAACACTGTACTAACATAAATATTAAATTAAAATTTGAAAAAAACGAATAAATAAATATCGTACTTACTTATGCGTTATTAACCTAGAATTTATTTTGCCATTATTTGCATCTAAAATAAGATTTTTGTGCTATTAATAATGATATTATTAAAAAATAAAAAGAATGTAAAATTACCTTCTGTCATTGTAAAGATTTTAATATTAAGTAGACGTACACTATAATCAATCTTATTTAAAAAAATCGTATAAAAGTCATCATTAAAATCCTTTAGGTATACCTATATACCTATTTAGAATTGAGAAAAAAATAAACAAGTCATATTACTGCTTATTACGAATTTAACATTCATAATAATCTTTCTCTATTTTTGACTAGTTTATGGCATTCACTTAGAACTACGAAAGTGTCGAGTAAGGCTCAAGTTATCATTTTGCACATAAAAACATTTTGTAAACAACGCCGATGACCGTTTATCCCACGAACGTTGTTTTTTAAAAAAGTGCAATGGACGCCACCTTTCCGCCCGACAGACGCGCTATGTTATAAACATAACCTTCAAGACCTGTCTACCGTTCTCATTTAACGTGCTAATACAGTGGAATACAGTTGGAGACCAACCGGTATAATAGTGAAAGATTGGGAAAAGATAGTTGTGAGCAGTCAGGCAATCGCAGTGAGTCGCAGCTAGTCGGCAACTCGACGTTGCAAGACACCAACATCGACTAAAACTAAATACTATTCCATAATCCTTTTCATGCCCGAGGAATTTGCAGGTGGACCCAGGTAGGGTAGGCCCAGGTGAGTTTTAAGTGTGGCAGTCACTGGCAGTTGGCACTTGGCAGCCTGGCAGGCTGACAAACACCAGCTATACATTAGGCTAGCAAACAGCGAAACGCTCATTCGGGATAAAGTGGGATAAAGATGTGCGGAGTGTGCGACTAATCCTCCGCTTTCAACTATTAACTAATTGTAGCTACATAGTATGCCTTCATTTTTGGATTCAGCTCGCAATTGTTTATAATTGTTTATAATAAGCGAAACATTACAAAAGTTAATACGGAATTGTGTCGGTCGCATAGGAACTTTATCGTACGAAAATTTCTACCTGTATTTTGTATGCAAATAATTCAAAATGCAATCAATAAATTTAACAAATACATAAAGAATGATTTGAAGTAATGATATAAGGAATAATTATAAATTCTAAATTAACTTCATTATATGCGATTTGTTTTTAATTTCCGAAAACGGAAATTTAAATGTAGCTATATTAACATTTCATTCGATATTTGCAGTATCTTTTGAAAAGATAAAAATTGCTTTTGAATATCTTTACACCGAATTTAACCCGTGGAATACCTCGAAGTTAGTAAAACAATTATAAATTCAAATTATTATTCAAAAGAAATTACTATTTCGTGGAAATATTTGTAAGTTAGTTCATACAGCTCCTATATTGTTTCATATCAATTTTCTGACAATCTATAATTATTAACGTTAGACTCTGCAGAATTAAGTTAAACAAAATTAAAATAGAAAGTTTTTAATATTTTTCTGCCATTCATTGTCTGCATTGTTTGAAAATACAATTTGTTTGTAAAGTGGAATTGCAGAATATTGTATTCGAGTTTGAGAATATTTGAAAATTATAGGAAAAATAATGATAAATTTACTTTTGTAAATAGCATTAGGAAAATCTATTTGTTTCTGATAGCATTGATACAGCCTCTTTGTAATTCCTGGAAATCCCCTCCTTTTAGATAAAAACTTAGATTTATTATTAATTGGAACAAACATTTTTATTATTCTTATTTCAATGGAAAGGTTATCTGGAAACTGCAAAGGAAAAAGCAAAAATTTATTAAATATTCGATAATTAATGTTTAATCATTCTTGTATTAGATCTTTTAGATAAAATATTAGAAAATTAAAGAATATCAAGAATTAAAAATTTATCTTTTTACCTATGTTTATTACATAAGAAGCAATACCTATCACATGAAATGATTAATAATAATTATTAATTATTATTAATCATAATAACATATTTGAGCCTAAAATTATTTGCATAAAGTTAGTATATTATTATTCTTATGCTTAACATATATAAACAAATTTATATATCATCTTTATTAAGTTATTTAAGTTATTTTATTTTTAATGAATATTCCTATAAGAATTTCATTTGCCTGAAAGATTAAATGCTCTTCAATCATTAGAACCTTACAAGAATGGTATAAATGATTAAGAAAATAATTCATGAATTGCTTGTTATCTTTTATTAGATATTAATGCATAATTTTTCATATGCATTTAAATAAATTTTATACATAAACTTACTCGCGATATATTTTTTTACAAAAATCTAACTGTTTATTGACAACATTTACAATAATTATATTATAGCTGCATCTTTAACATGTTCATTTTTTCACCATACATTTTGTTTTCCTTTTTTTTACATGTTTCTTAATCTTAGACTTTCTTTTTTCTGCTTGCTCTTCTTTTATTGCTTTCTTTCTTATCTGAAAAAAAGATTAATACATTTTTAATAATACACTCATTTTTAAATTAAATAATTAAATCATAAAATACTTTTCGCTCTTCAGCAGTTTCTTTTTTCGGCCGAGCAGAATTTACAAATTTAGATACTTTTTCACTGTCACTTTCTTCTGCGCTAAGACCTTCACTATCTGTACCACTGTAACTACTTGTATCTGAATCATCATCAGTTTCTTCATCTCCTAATTGATTCTTTTTTCCTATTCTCGTATTAATTGAATTATTTTGAACATTTTTTGATAAAATTTCAGGTATCAGTGCAGGCTTTGACAGATCTGCTTTTAAACCAACTAAGGTTTTGTATACAAGATCTCCTTTTCCAGCTTTAGCAAGACGAATATCTTTTTCAACATTAATTACCTAAATAATAATTAAAATAATTGTCATAAAATATAATTAAAACTTGTTTAATTACTTAAATGAATACCTCTGACAGTCTTTGAGGTATATAAGCATTTTTAAAGACTTCTTCTTCAATTTGTTGATCTGGATCAATTTCACTTGGTTTGTCTTCCATAATTTTTGACATTTTGTCTAAGTACTCATCTACATTTTTTTCATTTACTGTTGGATCAGTAATAAAATCAAACAATGCTTTTACAGGCATTACTGCAACTTTATTTTTCTTAAAAAAATCTATAAAAAAATTAAGTATTGTAAATCATTGAAACTCCAATTGCATAAAGTTACATAAATACAATTACTTTATTATTGTACCTGTAATATTCATACAATCTTTTCTTAAAAATTCAAATGCCATAGGATGGTTATGTTCAACGGATTGTGATACATCAATTATAACAAGTGATTCCTCATGATAAAGTATATTATACTCACTTAAATCTGCATGCACTAATTTACATTTATTATACAGTCTCCACATGATCTCAACACATTCTCTATAGAGTTTTCTTGGTTGAGAAGAAACAAGTAATGCATCTTTCAATTTTGGAGATGCCCAACCTTTTGTACCAATAAAATCCATTAGTAAAACATGACTTTTTAACATTATGGGTTTTGGTGCTTTAATTCCTGCTTGTTGCAACCGATTTAAATTTCGCATTTCTTTTTCTGCCCATGTACGAACCATTTTTCTTGGATTACTTCTGCAATAACCATGTCGAAAACGAAATTCTCCAGTAACATATTTATCTCGATCTTTGAAGACTAAGATGGAAGTTTTATAAATTTTAATAGCAAATTCAATACCAGTTGTAGATCTTGCATGATATACATTTGCTTCTTTTCCAGTAGAAATACAACCATTAATTTCATCAATTATCCCTTTATTTAGCATCTTAAATAATATTATTCTTGTTCTAGGATCCATAACTTGCTCAGCAGTTGCCCGATCACTCTTATCCTTCACTCGCATTCTATTGTTCTCTATACTTCTGGTTTTTTCATTAAGAATGTTTGTTACATTTTGTGCCAATTTTGGACCTTCATAATCATCAATATTTATTTTATTTGCAAATCTTCTAAATAATTTATCTGGTGGTTGAAAATTTGTAAGTTTTGAAGAACTTCCTTGACAGTTGATAGATTTTGCATTTGCTTTGAATCTATGTTTCTGTCCCACACCCTCATCTTCACTATCCCATACGTAACAGTCATACTTATTATCATCTGCATCTTCAATTTCATTATAATATTCAACATTATTTAATTGTTCAGACGAATTAAAATGAATTGCAGGTTTGCCAGTATTTAATCTGTCAAAAATAAATAAGCAAAATATCAGCAAATTAATTAATAAATTTAATATTTCAATTAAATTTATTGAGAAATGTTTGTAGTAAGTTTTACATTATAAGTAATACATTTTAAATCATTATATAAGATTATGCTAATTAAAAAATGTTATCAATTTTTAATAATTTATTTTAATTGCTTAAATGCTTTTATCAATGAATAAATAACTTAAAATAAACATTATTTTTTATTTATGCATTAAATAAAATTAACATTATTATTTTGAATACATACATTGCCTACATAAATCTACTATTAAAGTCTAATAATATAGTTACGTAGTAAAATTAATGTTTTAATTTTTATTGTAATTAACACATTTTGGTATTTGTATGTTAGAAAATTACACTCTAAAGCAAATGCAGTTATGCATTTCGTAAATAAATAGATATGCATGGAGAATTTAGTTTTGGTTTGACAACCTCTGACCTTGATAATCATAGTGCACGAGTCTTACATTAAATAATCTTCTTCTGCATCACTAAATTGACCTTCTTCGTATCCCTCCATTAAAATAATTTTTTAAAAGTGGTGAAAAATAATTAATAACCTTGTTAAAAACTAATTTTTATTTTCGAACAATCTTAAAATACACTATTATCTATTTTGAGGTTAAGGTCTCTAACATGCGCACACATGTGAGTATTCACATGTGAGTATTCACCAGTGTTGTCATTTTGTGAACTTGGCGAACGTACAATGGTATAGACTATAGAATACCGTTCGCCAGCAGTACAACAACGAAGTGTATGCACATGTATGTATACAGATCTCCCTTCTCTTTCTATACCATTCACCATAGTGAATTGCACTGGATCTGGATGTTATCTCCTGCAATTACATAGTAGGTCATAGTAGGTCATAGTTTGATATACAGCTGAATGTAACCCTGTATGACCAATGTGAATAGGATGGACAACACAATATTGATAGCGAAAAGCTGCTCACACGTGCAACGTATTTTATTATTATACATATGTGCACACATGGAATTCATCAATTGCAAGAGAATATACGTACAAAAAAAATAAAAAAATTTAATTTAGATTTTGAGATACGTGGAACAAATTACTTACGAGTTTGAGTAAACTTATGCCAAATAGAGAAAACTATTCTAATTTTATTTTATCTATCTACCAATTTAGTATAATTCATTTTTATGCACAATTTCTGCATTTTATTGCAAACTTTCTAGTTACCCTAATAAAATATATCTCTGTACTGTTCCATGCTTATATTATGTAGCTATCGATTATAACAATTTTGTAACTAATCGATTAAATCTGAAAATCTATCAGTGTTATAAAATACTATTAGTTATCAGTATAAAACTATATAAATATTCTTATTATAATGTAAAAATGGATCTCAAACAGTCAGTCAAACATTTTAGAACATACTTTTGATATTATTGCATAACCTCTAAAATAACGCGTTTGTAACAATTATAAGTGTAAAACAATACACAAATTATGTGATACGAAATTGTACGAGTGTATCAGATTAACAGTATACAATTAGCAATTGTTAAATACATTCATTCAATTCATCCCATCAAATACATCACTACGAAGTGTTATGATTTCTTAATTTTGATTGTGGGCCAATATACATATTTTTCGCAGAAATATTCAGCATATATTCCTCAATACAGTCTGCATACAGAATAATTTTTTCAAGTGCTTTTGTATTTTAATAGAATAGCATTTTATTGCAAACATTCATTTCATAAAAAATACTACGACTTTGACTAATCCAAAGCAGGATAGGAATCCATTAATTGTTCCAAATATTTAAATGCTCATAACTTACTTAAAGAATATTTTATACCGTGTCTGAACTTTTCTATATTACGTACAATTAGTGAATTGTTTTGTTCGAATGATTACACTAATACTGTTCTCAATGGTAAAAGTTATTAAATAATTATTTGTAAGAAATTTTTAGTTCCGTATAAGAAACAAGAAGTAAATATTTTTCATTTCATTAAGTGACTATTAGACAAAAATAATTTTCCGAGCCAAAAATAGATGGACTGGTATGACAATTACCATATACCGTATATCCGTTACAATTCTTACAACTCTGATCCTTTATTTCGCTTTTATATTGTTGCCTTCGTTGTACATTCCGACAGAATTCAAGATTAGGTTTTGTGCTGCGTTTATCTATATACATGTATACGTAATATTGAGTAGCCCATAATGATTATATTACAGTTGGAAAGGCAAGTTGAAGTGTTGTTTCATTGTTTGCGGTTGAACCTTAGCAACATGGTGAGATTTCAGCTTGGTTTTTGTCGAAACACTAACACGGTCGCAACGTCACGATTGCAAGAGGAAAACGACATGGCAACACTGCGCTCTTCATTTATCTTACATTGTGCATGCAGTTATTCCTCTTCGTCCATCAGCAGAAAACAGTGAGTTTTTACTATTTCTTATTGAAATTATCTTTGAACATATTGTTATTTAGATTACAAAAGTAATTTTTATTTAGAAATACATCATTTACTGATTTTAAATAGTCGTAATTGCGCAAATGACTAAAATTGAATGCCCCATAAAACATTTTTCACTAACTTATTTCCGTACCATTATCATTTTATTTTATGTCAAAAAGCAATTAGTTTTTAAATACTAAAAAAAATCGATAATTTTCAATAAAATTCCGATTTTTTAAGAAAATATGTTTTTACAGTTTTTAGGTTATGATACATAAGACCCTTGTAGAGTTCTATCATTGGCGGCCATGTTGTTGAAGCATTGGTTTTCAATTTTTGTTCAAAACTTCAACTTGTAAGATGTTGTAGGTAGCGTAATCGTCATTGTTTGCTACGTTTATGTAAACTAACTAACTAGTATGTAAATTCCACAAATAATTTTACAATGGAATATTATTATGTAATATTTCATATTAAAATAAATATAATATTAGCGTTTGTGTTAAAGGCTACCGAAATCAAATTATTTCTTTCATTCATATTCGTAAATATTTGGTCATGATAACATACGTATTATGAATTCATTTACTTCTAACTAATCCGATATGTCAAACTAAAGATAGTTTGTAACGTCTTATTATTTATTACTTCTTTTCGAAATACTTCAAAATATTTTATAACATAACTATTACTTTTGCATGTATGGTTTTCCGGATTACAGTCTATATATTTGATTATACATAAGGCATTTTTATGGTTGTTCGTATCTAAGTTGTTTTAAAATTAATATTAATTTTGATTTAAAAAAATACTAAACATATCTAAAATGAAAAGCTATTCAAAGTTGTTTAACTTTTATAAAACCATCTGTCCTCAAAATTGTTAATCTTACATAAAAAATGCCTTATTGTTGTATATTTACTATAGCGTAGTGAAATTTATTTAGATTCGATTGTGTACTGTAGAGGTCACTTCCTCAGCTAAGATGAAGTTGATATGACCTATACGATTATTTTTATTTTCATGAGTTATTGTTAGGATCGGCAGCAATATTAGAATATATTGTATCTTTACAAAAGAACTTTTCCGCATGGAATTCAGAATCTGCGTAAATAATTTTTTAATAGCGTTCAAACCTAAATATATCCACAGGTTTAAGTCACAAATTTGGAATACCCTTAGAAAAATATTGATGAATTAACTTAAATAATGTTACATTTTTCTACGCTATTCGTGTATTTACTATTATGAACAGAAAGCAAATGTACGAAAATAATGTCGAACACCTGCCAGATATCTCGGAACATTCTACTCATACTTAGCTGTTTATGCAGCAGTATGTGCGAATAAGACTGATACTACTAACGCAGTAGATGTTACACAAGCAGTACGATCCAACATGGCCGAAATTCCCCCACTCTTTTATTATTAAAACGAATGAAAACTACTTATTAACATTCTATATCATATTACAGATTTATTTCATTGGTTTGAAGTATTACAATTACAACTCTTAATACCTTATCATTTTTTTCGCATATATTTTTTCCTACAATTCTCAGGTTTTATTTACTATTTACATTATTATATTTCAAACCATATCGTAAATTTGATAGGTACTGTATTTAAATTTTAAATTACTATCTTTCTTTAATATACATGTATTCCTACCAAACTACAAGTACCTACTAAAATATCTTGTTGCGTCATTGTTTGATAACTTTATAAATATTACATTATAACTTTTGATAAATATTATCAGTAAAAATAATTCATTTCAATAATTTGTAATAGACTGTGAATATCGATGTGATAATATTTTAATATTTTTTAATATTTTTATTTATCGAAATTCGTTGAAATTGGCGAAACACTACAATCTTATAGCCTACAAATCGTAATAGCGCCATCTAGAACTTATTATTTTTACAGAACAAAAACTATTACAACGTACGTTGTTGTTATGTTTGACGTACTTATTGTCAATCTTAAATATTTCTATGATCGCAGTGTCATAATTATAAAATATTTATACAACTAATTTGGTAAAGTTTATTACAAACATTATTAACAAATGTTTTTGAAAAACTAAAATTGTATCATACCCAGCATTTTTTAAGAACATATCCGCGAACATTTTTTTGATTAGTTTTTTCTTTACAAACTAAAAACATTACTTTATCCACATTAAACATATTCTTCACCTTTTTATAAATAGCTTGATTGCGAAACTGATTCAATAGCTGATTTATCTTCAGAAGTATCAAATACTAAACTATGACAGACTTTAAAATGGTTCTTCTTGTTTAAAGCGTGTTTATAATGTACAACAATGTGTTATTTCTTATATTACTTACGCTTTCGCATGAATATAAATCTCTGTTATCTTTAATGAGGTGTCAGTTTTGGAAGGGAAAGACCAAGAAATGTCATAACAGTAGGTTTGAACTATGGTTCTTCTTCAATGTATCTTAAAAAGTAGACTAAACACTACAAATAGGGATTTGTCATTAAAGCATTTGCATCTAATGTAAAATATAAAAATAATTATAAATGGCGATAAAATGATTTATATTTTTTTATTATAATATTATAAATAATGTACTTGTAAAAATTTATTTAATAATTATTTTTATAACTTTACAGAGAATGAATTTGAAGAAACTAGAATAAATACAAATACAAAATAAATACAAAAATGATTAAAAAATTCATTAAATATAAGAGAAACATTGTACGAAATGTTCGATATGTACGTCTGGATACATCCGACTACGGGCCTCAACCGGCACAAGTTCGAGCAATATATCTATAGGTTTCGCGCAGCCCCTCACCTCGCTAGCACTATAGGTCGTGTCACGCCTGAGTCTGCGTATAACACCGAGTGCATTGAGCACGTCAATACCGAGCCCCCGGCCCGGGCAACGAATATACCCATGAAACTTCTTACGTTAGGCCCAGAATACATTTCAACAAACACGAATGCTAATGTTAGGTTTATCCCGTATTCCATTTTTTTCAATTTTTTTAGCTGAGAGCTGATTTTTGAGTATCTATCCATGCATATTACCAGCATACATTAGAACCTATGTACCTAGATTAGGCATCATCTAGGTTCTTTTCGATTTTAGTTTTAATTGAGCTTTGAATTTATTGTTTGTTCAAACTGTTGCAGTTTTGTCAGAATCCGAAATCAAAATACAATATGTAATCTGCTTAATTTGTAGATACGAACAAATTGAATTCTTGTGAATAGGGTTACCACGATTAAAGTTTGGTTGGCCTCTACTCTGATTTAGTTTCGTTTTTTGTATGCTAGGTGAGGTAAAACGTAAAACGAATTTAAAACGTGGGTGCTTCTACTTTATTTTATGCAATGGAAATTGACTTTTAAAACCTTTTTTGTCAACAAACTTTTGAAGTTGACGATATACCAATTAATAGACCATGACCAACTGAAACTAAGATTTAACTAAGATATATTTCAATAAAGTAAAGACAAAAAAAGTAATTACAACTATTAAAGGAATCATTGAATTGCAAATTTTTAAATTTTGGATTCAATAGAAATAAAAAAAACAGATATCGCATTCCAGAACAAACTTTTGTTGATCAGAATGAATTTGGTGGTGCAAACGAATTCTCTGACGAATACCATCATCTCAACTTATAATATACCAATTGCATGCGATATAAGTATTTACTTCTGTTTTACTGCGTACGGTAACAGATGTATAACCTTGCAATGGGTAATTTAGCCTGACAAATTTTTTTTCGACTGGTTGTATTTATTTTCAAACGATGCTGCGGTCACTTTGGAAGGTAATGTGATATCAATTTTAATAATTAATTAGAATACAGGAATATTTCTAAACACATTGATTCATATTCTCAAAAAAATTATCTGGAATATCTAAACTTTGGAAAATGTGAAGTATGATCATTGTTAAATAGGAAAGATTGTGTGTGCTATAGCTAGAAACTTCTACTAAGAATGTTACTCGTTAAAGATAGTGAAAGGCATATGACGGCATTAGTTGTATGTGAGTTGTTGCAATCATGCTAGTCAACCAACAAGAAAGTATCGATCAAAGGAGCTGAAAGTTGGTACTCCATCTCGTACTCCATGTAGTCCCAATCGCAGTACCTAATGTGGGAATCATAAAAATTAACTATAATGATTGCATTAATTCTTTCCTTCTCTTTGCCTATTTCACTAGTCTGGATCGTTAACAGATCGAAATGGATCTCGGCCATTTTGACTCGTTCCGAGCTTCGTGAGTACTCGGGCATCCTCGGCATGAGACTTGTGTGGACTTGTCGTATCCCCAACGTTGGCGGGGCCTGGGGGGCTTGAGAGCGCAGGCCTCGCCGTTTCATGCGCTTGTGTGTATATGTGTGACTCTCCCGGGACCCTTTCTCTCTCTCTCTCCCTCGCTCGCTCGCGTACTCCACATTTTCGCCCGCTCTCCTCCTCGCACTCAAAACCAGGGTGGGAGCGCGGGAGAGAGGGACAGAGCCATACGAGGCTGCGCGCTCCGATCGTCAGTGTGAGAGAGCGAAGGTGCGAGGGACAGAGCAGGACAGAGAGGGCATGAATCGTCTGCCGTCGCTTGAGCGCCGCTGACTTGGCTGGCTGTGCACATTGGCAACACTCGTCCCTAGTCCACGCGCGCTATTGCATCCGCGCGTGTGCGTCTCTCCTGTGCGGCGCGCTCTCGGGTCTGGGACACGAACGAGTGAAAGAGGGACGAGGACGGAAAGACAACGGAGGAAAAAGAGCTAGGTGAACGTATCACACGCGTTCGTTGTGATATTAAAGCCCGCCGATTCATGTCGCCTGCATCGACCAGGAAAAGAGAAGGGTAAATAAATACAAATTGTATATACGATTGTATGTTGTTTAACATCGAGGGTAATTTAATACGCGGCATACGATAGGCACGCTGTACGTGTGCGAGCTTGGATTTTGCTTTCATCCGCTAGTGGGGGCCAGGGATGGAGACAGCCCCGCGGGCCCCTAAGTGATATTACCAGCTGATTTAACCCCAGTCCCGAGACGATTGGTTGATAACTGGTTGGCGAGGACCTGGTGGTACAATTGTTGCTTGTATTATAACTTTATAATCACAGAATTACTTTATATTTGTAATGAGGTTTTTCAGGATGACTTATTTGACGTTAGCTAACACAAACTTTTCGAGAATTATGACGGTGTAACCCATGGGTATCCAAAAGATTCCAATTGAATTTCCGACCAACTTTGATTATGATTATGATTTTGATTTTTTGTTAATGAATTAATAACAAGTCAGAAACTCAATAATAAAATAGAAATCAATATATTTAAAAAATTTCATCAAGAAAAAAATATGTTTTTTGGTGCGTAAGTTTTTTACCAGCTGAATTTCGTCGAAATGTTTTTCGGTTAAAAATACATCACTTACAAAGAAAAACTACAACTCAAATTTTCTGGAAATTCATTTTCTTACGTGCTAAATTTCTGAGATTGATGAGAAGTTGTGCACCACTGCACTGCCAAGCGTTATTTCGAGACCTCCAAGCTGTTTGTCGATGAAGCGCCCTCTACCTTCCACGTCAAGTCTCGTTCTGGGACGCTTCATACTATCGGTATTGTTAAATGGAAAAAATTAACAAGACCCATGCTCATGGATAATTGCCCAAATTTACCGAATTTTATCTTTTTAACGTTATTGGAACATCACCTTACGGTTACTGAATCGACAGATTAATAGTTAATGATAAAATTTGTGCTAACTGATAGAAAATCACTACCATGAACAATGGTATAAACTTTCCACCATTACACGTATGGTTTATTAACGAAAATCACGTTTGTAGGAAAGTAAATTTAATAAAAGTCGGAATCGATCGACTATATTCCATTATCCTACGTAACAAATATATTCAGGCCAAGATACGCTTAAACTTCGTTCCATGCTGTATTCTGCATAATGTCTTACAATAACGCTCATTGTAGAGCATTATTTTGAACATCATTAGATATCATAAAATAATTCTTATTTAAAATTAGTGACACGGTTGGCCTAACAAAAAACATTGTATGGGATCGGTGTTTTAATATTTTTTCCCGAAAACTTTTCGTCAACTGTAAAGATTCCTGTAACCAAATTACACATCTTCTAATAATCCTCATCTCACGCAACATTCCATATGAACTTTTATTTTAATATAGAAAATTACACATAATTAATAAATTGTAAATTAATTAACAAAATTATTTTTTTGATATCTTAATATTATTGAAATATTATTGGAGTTTGTCTTCTTAAAGTAAAGTATTTTTCTCAGTAGTTTTTCAATCGGAAATTTCTTATTTTAAGCTCCGATTCTTCGCTCCTCATCTCTTCTCTCACCCTGTTTGTACCTACTTGGTCTGTCGTACAGTGATCTCTTACAGTTGACCAACAAAATTAATTTCCCTAATAATTATATTCCTTGTATTTAATGTTGTTTCTTGGATTTTTGTTGTTTTTAATGAATTCTGTCCTATTTTCACTACTTCCAATTTATCAGTCTAAACGGTCGGGACTCGGTAGTTGAAATATTCCTTGAAAAATATCCACATCAGTGTTTAATGTCATATACTAATTATATGTGAAGTTCATATCATATAACTACCCGATCTATCGGTTTTTTGATCCTTAAGGTTAATAGTGGTTTACTTAGCTGTTTATAATCTTAATTTCAAAAACACAGTCTTCTACAAATATTTAACATTTTGTTTATGAAAATTAAAACAATATTATGTTTTCTAAAAATTTAATATTATTTTAAAAATTAATATTGTGATAGAAATATTAACAATATAAATAAAAGTAAGGTTTACTTGGAATTTTATTTTTTCCAAAAACTATTTTTCAAATATATCAATCTAAAAAAGGATATTCTTAATGAACTTTCGTAGGTCACTTTTATTTTCATTATACTCTATCTTAATAGTAATTTAAATTGAAATATAAGTTTTGCATAAAAAATTGAATCACGATGATAGCGATGAATGTCAGGCGGCAAGTTTCCGAAATAGTTTTCGGAATTTGCATGCTAATTTTCAGGAATTTTATTCGAATTATTATGAACCGATTAAAAGAAAATACAATTAACATCGTGCTACCGTATGCAACATTAAGAATTAACTGTTCTTTATGCAATAATTGTATCAAAAATATAAAAAGTGATTTTCAAGGTTAAGTTAATTACGATTGTGATAGCGTTTGCAAGCGTAATTGAAAATTTTAAGTGCAAATATTATTACTAAAATTTGTCTCCTTTGATTAGTCACTTAATAAATGAAACAAACAGGTATTAGTAAAAATATTTAAGGAAAATAAGCAAGTTTTAGATTTATCATGATTTTATGAGACATTCAGCTCAATGTAATTCAAATTTAGGAATTTATCGTTAACGCTTTAACTCTTGCTATAGCATCAGTAAATGAATGTATCTTATCTTCATCAGTTTCCGATATAAAATTTTCAAATAGTAAGGTATACATTAACAAAAATATTGATTACAGATTTACTAATTACTGTAGGATCTTTACGAATAAATTCAAACTACGTAATAAAATTACAAGTTGATGATTTTTAGTCAGTTTTATACGATGAAACTCTATTTAGTGGGTGTTAATAAGCAATGTTTGCTTTATATGATGATAAAATTATGAAAAACTATCATAAGCGTATATCTGAAAATTCACATTCTAATATTTGTAGGTATTATTAAAATTCCATGACATCATACGATAATTCAGTACGTTCCTATGCTAAAACCTAATCATGAGAACAATATGGCTGCCATGTCTATTCCAGTATTTTCACATTTCCAAACGCGCTGTTGTTGCCTCTTCAAACTCATAGGTTGTACCCTAAGTTAAAAAGCTGAATCTTTACAAATTTTCCGACTAAATCGCGTTAAAACAATTAATGGACTTCAAGACTTGATCGATAGCGCTCAAGATCCAAAAGATCGTTTCATTTAAAATAAAAATCAATATGTACAGAAAGCGTTCCTTGCAAAAAGCGTCAAAACGTGAATAGTAGATGATCGTCTACGGCACAAGTTGAGTACCGCTGAGTTGGTACGCATGCTCGGGCTTCACTGTACTTGACTTGCAGGCAGTCACAGGCAGTAGCGTGTTCACGTGTCTTCCACTACGCGGCTGCAACTTGGGTTTTCGCGCTCGAAAAGTTTGCCGTAAAAAACTTGTTGAAGTTTTTAGTGTTTAGTTCGTGCAGCTGAACATGTTGTGTTTATTCAATAATGCTTCTTTCTATTTTAAATTTTTGTTCTCGAACAGTTTCGTAGTTTGTTGAAAAAATGAGGCTAAGAAATATAACGTTTTATAACAAACATGTCCACAATTACTCTAGGAAATTATCCTGATTTAAAAAGTTTTAGTCACAAACTAAATTTTTAATTAAACGTTGAAATGTTTTAAAACTAGCTAATATCGTTAATGTTCCTCCTAGGTATTTATTCAAAAGCTTATGTTTGTATATTTCAATTTACAAGCTGTAAAGCACTCAAAATTTTTGAGATTAGTGAAAATAATTTTTCATAAATTTTGTAAGAATAATTCCTCTTTAGTTGCAATTAATGTACAATTCCTTAGTTATGTATATAGTTAATTAATTACATTAATACATAGTTAATATGCAATCTACAAGTTATTTATAAAAAATTCTTAATTGAAGCTTAGAATGAATTATCATCTGCATTCTATAGTGTTTAATATTAATTATTCAATTTATCTCATCACTTAAACATAAACATTTCTAATGGCATAGTGTTTTAACCAAAATCATTTTGGTTATTCACAGAATGCAAACTATTAGAATTGAGCGAGACTAATGGAATCGCTGCAACATTCTTGATTCATCCCTTATGACAATGGATGCAGTCAGAATTGAAATACTGCCCACAACTAAGTCATTATTAAATAATAAAGTACCAGAAACATCTGATATTTCAAAGGAAAAAGATGATATATTTGTTGATGAAATTGATGAAGATGATGAGATTCGTTTAAGACTTTCTGATGATGAAGAAGTTGAACAAGATTGTAGTTCTGGACAAACTGAAAGTCAGCAAACAAACTTACAAATCAATGGGAATGGTAAGAGATAAAAATAAGTAGCACTAAAACATGAGGCATTTAGCTGCTTGAATTACTTAGCAGAGAATAAATAAACAGGATACAGCTGGTTTATAATTTATGATTATAAAACCATAAATTCAAATGGGGTTACAAAAATTTGAGGAGATGAATTTACTGTACTCATACTCCTTGCTAATGACTTAAGGAACATATTTAATTTATTTGAAATAATTCTAGTTCAGATTCAAATGAATAACTATCGTCAAGAGTTGATATTGGTTATTAGTTAATATTTTATGTCAGAGGTCTTCTCAATGTAAAATAATATAAAACATGAATTTTCCACACATTACTTTATAATTACCTTATAATTACTTTAGAAGGTTTATATTATTATTAATTTCCAAGAAGTTATTAAGAATAGCTTAATAAAAAATGGTTAGAATAATTTTAAAATTAATTAGAAAACTATTTTATACTTAAATATTTAAAAATTGCAATAATATTTAAAAAATGACTAGTGATCTCTAGATTTTTAATGAATTATGAAAGATGTTATGTTATAATTTTGTTTACAGTTTGGATAATTAAAATAATATTATTATTAATAATATTATTAGCTAATAAAAATCTAGTTAAAATATGAAAATATACTAGTCGATTAAAACAAATACATGTTCTAAAGTATTACAATGAATTATTATGTTAGCTGAAAAGAATGTTTTTATTTTTATTATAATTTTTCAATTCTTTTTTATTTCTATTCTAAATTCCTGTTGCAAAAATAAATTTTGTATAATTTGATTATTAAAAACTAATTGCTTTTGAAATTTTTTATCTTGTTTGTATGGTGTTTTGTTAATTTTGTATCTGTATTTTTGTCTTATGTCCTTTCATACATTTTTGTCCATCTTTCATTAGCTTGCCCTTTTAAACAATTATAAAATTCAATAAAGTTTATCATCTATTAGTGAATTATAGTGAATAAAACAAATTTTTGATATTTAAATGTTGTTCGTTAGAATATTAAAAATACATAAGCAAAATATTAAATTTGTTAATAAAATAAAACATTTGATTTTGATTATCATTTAATTAAATATTTTATGCCAACATATGTTGAGTGTAAATTAAGATTTGACTTAAAAATTTTTAGATCATGTCCTATCACAGAATTTTTTGTATGATTCCAGATTTTGAGTCTGCTGAGTCTGCTGAAGAAAATTCGGAATTGCATGATAAACAGTTAATTCTTAAAAAAAATTTACCAGACACATATACTAACAATTTGATAGAAAACAAAAATTTGGATAACAATTTAGACACAAAAACAATAAATGAAAATTCTTGTATAAATGAAGAAGTGTCAAATATGAGTGGAAGTGAAAGAATACCACCACTAATGCACAATTCTCCTAAATACTGGTCTAATAATATTGATAGGCGATGGAAAGGAACTAATTCATCTAGAGGTAGACAGCACCATCCTCATAGAAATCATCAGGATTGGTATAAACAACAGTATCCAGAAAAATTTAATAATAAAAATGATTTCAATGATCGCAATAATCATTTCAACAAACTGAGGAATAATACGAGAGGTAGTTATAATAACCAATCTAAAGAAACATGTAAGAAAGAAGAAAATGAATCACCAAAATTCAAAAGTAGTATTTCTGAATTAGAAAAAACTAATTTAAATCATTCAGTACAAGAAAATGGTGTTTTGGGTAATTTGCAATCTAAAGAAAATATTTGTTTGGCTGATAAAGACCAAAGTATTAGTGAAAATGAAAAGATTATTGAAAAAGAAGATGTAGATAATGAAAATGAAATTACTAAAGAAAAAAGTGAACATTCATCTAATGAATTAACATTATCTTCTAAACAAATATGCTTAGAAAGTGGGAATGATAGTTTTAATAATATTTTAAAACATGAAAAAATTAATAAAAATAGTGCTGTAAGTGATGATTCTTTGGCTGTATCTAAAATCTTTAATGTGTCAAAGACACAATCTAAAGAAAAATGTGATTCTAAATTAGATAATATAAATAAAGAAGACACAGAGTGTTCTTTTCATGAAACATCAATAACTGATACTCTAAAAACTGTACCTAATAATGCAGATCTAGAGAAAAATGAAAATTTTAAAGAATGCAAACATTCAAGTGAATCTAATGAAATTCATACAAATATTTCAGATGCAATATTAGAAAATATGGACAAGTCTGCAAATTTGATGGAAATGGATGTGGATGATAATAACATTGCTAATAAAACTACTAATTGTGATGAAACTGAAACATCTAGAAATTTAAAAGAATTAGCTACGGAAATTAATGAAAAAAATGGTAAGAAAACAAATGAAAATCCAGGGCTTAAGAAAAACATCAATAGCATACAAATCAATGAAATTCAGGAGTTATGTAGTAGAAATGAATCTAAAATTGAAACTTTAAGTGAAAGTGTGAATAATAATCTTGAAGATGATCTGAGTAATGATGAAAAAATTGGTTTGACTAGTGAAAAAATTAATGAAGCTATAAATTCAGTATCTAGTTCTGAAGCATCTACTGCTTTTTCAACAGATGAAAAAAATTCTTTATCATTGGTTACAGGTCACAATAATTGTGATCAGAAAGAAGAAATACAAAAGACTGAAAAAAATCAAGAAGCAGAAGAAGAAAAGAAAGTAAAACCGTTACTAGGTGCAACAAAAGAACATGAAAAAATTAGTAATATCATTGAAGAAGTTGATTTAGTTGAGGATGAACCAGAAGTTAAACAAAATTTAAACAATGTTGAAGAAGATGCTACAAAAACAAAAGTTCATTCTACAAACAATGTATTAATACATAACAATGATTTATCTCAAACAACAGCTGCTGTAGTTAATGAAGGAAATAAAGTAGATGAAAGTAATGAAGAAGGGCGTGCTGTAGTTCACAAAAGAAGACGTAGGAAAAGATTTAGTGGTATTCTGCATCAAGAAATATCTACCAATGAACTTAATTCAGGTGAGTAAACAAAATGTATATTAGTTTTACAAAAATTGAGTTTATTCAATACTGAAGAGATAATTTAAAAAATAATTCTTTCATTCATCAGAGTAAAAATTTTGTCTTACATTAAGTTATATTAAGTAGTTCATCAAATATTCTATTTGCTAAAATTACAGCTAAAACTTTTAGTACATGCTCACAAAACCATTAAGTTACAAATTATATTAGGGAAAATTAAGTATTAAAATTTTGTATTGCATGGTCGATTTTCGTATAGATATAGTTTACTGTGTGTTTAAACATACAGCTCTGGTGCATAGGTAACACCACCGACGCATTTTTTTAAATGTGTAGGCTTAAAAAAGTACACATGAAAGCATATTTTTTTAAATTATTGAGCTATCTTTTTTCTTTAATAGCTTAATGTTCTTATACTATTCAAAATATTTTTTGGTACTGTGATTTTATTTACATGGCCTCTTATTTCAAACATTTTGCAGTTTATACAAAAAGAAAAATTAAAACATAAAGAAATAAATGCGGAAAAACTTAATCATATATAATAAGTTAATCATTTTATTAATTAATTACCATTTGTAATCCAAAGTTTCAAATATAATTTTAAAAATATGTATAAAAGTAAAAATTTTTAAAACAATTTGCAATCTATGTATTTCGGAAAGAATTACTCTAAGATAGGATTCTAAATCTGTGTATAAAGAATTCAAACGCGAAATTTAATAATTAACGAATTAATTAAATTACTTTTAAAAATTTAAGATATAAGTTGGCTTCGGCGTTTACACAAAAAATGATAAATATCTCTAAAACTTTGATATTATGTAAAATAAACTTCTTAGAACTGGTTTTCAAAATAACTGCGTTTGTAGACATAATTTTCGAAGTAATTACTAATAAAGAATTGTTAGTTTAAAACATTAAGCCTTATAGTTTTTCTTATAAAAATCCACAAATGCTTAAGAATAAAATGATAGATTTTTGTAGATAAAATCTATATATTAGTACTTTTGAGACTGATCATATTCAGTCAGACTTCGATTTAAAGAAAATTGCGATAGAAATACAAAATATGAAAACATTTCTTGCCGCTCTTTAGGTATCACATTGTTCCAGTGTATGTTTTGTATTATCTTGATTTTCTAATCAGATGTCACGATATTGCACCTTATTTTCAAAAAAAAAAATAATAACGAATAATATTTATTTTATACATTAATACAAAATCATATGATTATTGGTTTGTTTACATGTTGAGCATTGTTAATTTATACAAAAACCATTAAAATACTTTCAAAACAGATTTTTTATATGAGAGTGAATTTACACAAGATAGCATATTCTCTAACAAATGTCTATCTCTTAATTATTAATACCAGTATAGAGTTAAAACAAATCAGCCAACTTATTTTCTGTAGAATTTTTAAAATTACAAATCATTGCCGACTGAATAGTTCTAAATTATAAACTTTTATCATAGTGGTTCTTAAACAAACTTTCAAATTAATGACAATCAATATGCTCTTGATTCTAGTTTAGCTTTTGTTTTTTATCAGATTATATATTTTTTGTCGTTTTTAGTTAATTTTTCATCATATTTCTTTTTTTTGAAATTGTGATTCTTAAGGTTTTTATATAATTCTTTTAAAAATATTTATGTATTTTATGTTAATTAACATTTCATAGGTTAATATAATTTTAAATTAACATCAATTTTAACTTAAATAATGACAAATGAATTTTCAAAATCAATAAAAATTTTAATAGAGAATGGTGTGAGACAAAAGCGTCTGTCAGCTAAAAATGCTGAGGAGATGATTCGCAAGGAAATTTTGAAAAACGACGAAGATGACGATTCTAGCGATGGAGCGGGAAAAGTTGTTGCGGTGAACTACAAAAAAGCTAATCTTCATGCAACACCGGTGCTGTCACCACCATCGCTCAAACGAACTCTTGATGATCTTGATTGCATACCTGAAACAGCTACAGCGAAAAAGATAAAATCCAGTACAGATATTTTGGTGACAGAATCACAAGAAAAGAAAGACACGTCGATTACCAAGGAGAGTATTGCCGAAACAAAAGAACTTGTACGAAAAATTTCTCAGGAAGACATTAGAGGAAAGCTGAAAAAATTGAAGCAAGAGGTTTGTGAACAAATGAATGCATGATTTTTTATTTGTTAATAACGCTTTTTAAAAACAATAATTTGTAATTAGTTAACTTTCAATGTATGAAGTAGCCTTTTTTTCAATTATAGTTGATTTTGAAACTTAAAAATTATGTTGAGAAAATATGGTACATTGTTTTTTACAAAACAAATTTTATAGCTGGCGATGTCATTTTTAAAAAAAATTATTTCAAAAATCAAAAAAATTATCGGCGATAAAATCATGATCCTTATGTATTAATTATCCAATAACTGTATTGTAGAATCAATTGTTTATATTAGTTTTTTTAATTAGTATATCAGCTAATTAGACTTTTTCATTAATAATATCTTCACCATTCAAACTATTTAGTGTATAGGGATATATTTCAATTTCGGTGCTGTTATGAACTCAAATGTTTGAATCACCTACATAAGTATTTCTAAATAAGTAACAATAAGGATTTATATAAAACACATTAACGCATTTTTCCTCATTTGATGAGACATTAAACGCCGACGCTTTTTTAAATCAATACTTGTGTAGTATAAAAATTGATAAAATAAATTGATAGTACATAAAAAATAATTGATAGTATAACATATATATTTTGAGCTATATAAACTATGTTGATGTAAACAATTATACATTAATAATGCATTTATTAATTAGGAATTGGAAGCATTGTTATTGCAAAAAATTGTAGAATGCATAACAATTAAGGGAGAGATGGGTAAACTTCGCGAACAAGCACGCACTTCCAAAAGAAATCAAGAAGCAACTCGAGTTAAATGTCAACAGCTTCAAAAACAAGTTGAAGGATTTGATATGGTTTTAAAACGTATTAGTTATGATAAGAATACTAATAATGATAAATTCGTACCACCAATAAAAATTAATCGATCTGTGGGACTTCAAGTTAACTTCTTATCTGTAAGTATTTTTTATGTTTATATTATTTTATAATTATTAAATGGATTGATTAAATTCACTAAAATATCTGTTACAATGATTACCAACGTTATACTACTCTATTCCCGACAGTTCGGGTAGTATATTTGATTTTACCGATCAATAATTAGAATGTGTCTGGTATTGACTAAACCAGATTTATTAAACGATTTATTGCAAACCAATGTGATCCGACCAAACAAGAAGTCTCGTTCGTTATTATTTTATAAATCCTTTGCTTTTCAAATTAAGTACGTTAAAAAAACAATTAAATTTATGAGCAGTTGCTCATTATATTTCCCGTTACATTTTCTTCACTGAATTACTTTGGTTTTGGAGGGCCTTTTCTTATAAAGTTCGAGGTCTCCTCGATAGCCTAGTAAACTTTTATATTTTTCCATGCGCTGAATCGATGTTTCTTGTATACCGAACCGAAAAATGGTAATATTTTTTTGTTATTAACAAATTCATTGTTTGAATGGCTGTCACGGGTAAACTGTTAAAGATGGGTCAATTTATGTACAGTCAGTATGTACAGGTTCGTCATGTTTATTGGATGTCTAATTATGGTAAAATTAATAATCAAATTTACAACTGAAACAAAATCGCGCTTTATTATCTCGCATAGGTTTTGTTAGTTTTTAAATTTCGCTATATTTGTGATCTCATCTTAAACAAGAACCTCTTTTCTACCGAAATTAATGATTTTAGACTCTTTAATTCTATTATCATAAAGATTGTAACGGTTCGGGTGTCTTAAAATGTACGAAAAAATAGAATACTATTTGTTTATTACGTTTTAAATGCAATTAGCATCATAAAAAACAAATATTAATTATCAAAATTTATTCCTGATATCAAAACGATTTTCTTTTTTTTCGTGATATCTCAATTATATTTGAGATATTGGCGATTTACCTTTTTATTGCTAAAGTCGCGCGCGTTAAACGGCTTATTATACTTGTTGTCATAATACTTACTCTTTCTACCCTTTACATTTGTATGCATTTGTTTACATAATTTTTTCTGTTTTTTCCAACTCATAGTCTCTTTTATTTTCTTCAAATTTATTAATTCCATGTCAATATTGTCTTTCTTACTTATGTTGACTTTCAGTTTTATATAGTGATTTACCACTTACTTTTTCCTCTTCCAGTTTTTGTATTAATGTTGCTGCAAATTAACACCTAGGAGAAAAATCAATTCAAGCACGTACAAGAATTTTTACGCATTGTTTTGCTGACTAATGCGAAATGTCATGAATAAATTTTTGCCTGTGTACGCATGAAATCAATATCGAAGTAGTCAAAGTAAAATTGGTATTTGAATACAGAAATTGTGCCTTAAAGAAAATGATAATAAAAATCGTAGCTATGCATGGCTTTGCATAGCTACATTATGAAATTCCTTTCTGATTATGCATTGTAGTAAAACCCCATGATACATTGTGTGCATACATAATTCTTTTTGATCTTTATGCTTATTATTATTATGATCATGAAGTTAAGACTATAGACCTAATTTCGAACAGCTTTCCTTTACTTACATTCGTCGTAATAGCTTCTTTGTTTATATTTTTGTTCAGTTATTTTCCTGCATATTTTGTAATTCCTAATACATCCTCCCTCATTTATTCATTTAATTTCGGTATTATTTTGTCTCTAATATCTTCTTTGTAATATTATTTTTTAACTAGTTTTTTTGTGTCAAGAATATTTAAGTAATTTCAAATATTGATTTTGATGTTTTCAGAATAGTGTCCTAATTACTTTCATTTATTTAAGTCTCTCTTTTGCGTACTTCTTAATAAATCATTCTTGATCATCTTTGTATGCATGTATGTTCTTCAGTTTCTATCCCAATCTAATTGTAGCTTTCATTCATTTTTTTATCTTTTCCTCATTTGTACTACATCTTATTTTTGTTTTTATACGCTCTTTATTTGTATTTATTTTCCTATCAATTCTACATACCGACATCTAGATGTCATAAAATATTTATAGCCCTGAAGTTTCTCCGTCATTTTCAGACATATTTAGTATTATACTAATGAGAAAATTTTAAACTATATAACATCAAGTAAACTTCATCTGAGCACGAAACTAGATCACGTATCTTTGTGTACATAAACTTGTTCAAATAATCCATTAAAGTAGGCATTTGAAATTAAAATTTTTAATGTCTAAATTAGAAATTTGCTTATAATACTCAATTAGAGATATTTTTGTATTTACACAAAAAATGCTTTAGTTCATCAATTTTTGTGAGATACTTATAAGAACTGATCGTATATTAATTTCGTTAACAAATCGTTAACAAATTTTAGTTTTATTTGATTTTATTTTCATGTAGATATCTTAAAAATTTTAGTTACGATACGATTCAAAGTTTATTTACCTAAACTACAGTTTATTTAGTTTCCTTTGAAAATCTAAAACTGCTAATTGATTGATTAACAGTTATTATATCGATAAAGATACTATAAGTATAATCACTCTACATTCTCATTTAATTGTTTTTTAAACTAAAATATTTTGTAGCAGGATCATGGAATTCAAAATCTCAAACAGATTCAAATGCTTAAGACATCGAGTAGTGAAACTACTGGTACGATCGCACCGAAGACTACCTCGACCGGACCACCTGGAATAGTCACCGAAAATCGTCCGATAAATCAAAGCCCAAGAAAGGTACTCAAGGTCCGATCACCTCGTAGGCCTGACGTACCAACATCTTCCATCATTGTTCAGACTAGTCCTACGGCAACTTCGTCCCAAACGATAGTTAACAATAGTGTGCCACTCTCTACTATAGTTATGAATAAACCAATTGATCCAAGCCCTAAGCGTGCTGTCGCACTGCCAAATACGAATAATGTTGTGCAATTGCTGCCACCTGTTCAACAGCAACAAGCTGTCGTTGTAAATTCAACAGTAGCTGGTTTGCCGAATCGCCCAGCAACTCTCACGATTCAAAGAGCAGTTAATAATTCAGCTAATAAAACAAGCGACCTTATCGATTTGACGGATGAAGAAGATAAAAGTAAACGTAAGTGTTTGTTTATTCATGTCAGAAGCGCTAAATCTCATATAAACGCATTTTAGTACCGTATCAATTTGGAATTTCACGGGTTCCTATTAATATCAATAGACATATATAATAAATAAAGATTTATTATTTTATAGCAACTGTGATGACACCAATAGCAACCTCTATTACTTCGAGATTTCCACGTGTTTTACAAGCTGTCCCAGCTAGCGTTACGTTGAGCAATACTACTAATCTTAGATTAGTGCAAACTGGTACACAAGCACCACAATCTACTATAGTGGTAAGTATTCTCTTTCATAACTTGAAAGTTATAAATTAAAATTTTTAACCTGAAATACTGTTCTTGGAACAGTAATAAATTTTTTGATCTTCAAAAAAACTAAACGTAATAATTTATTTTTCGATGATGATTTATAAATTTTATTTCTTATTAGCATAAATTATATACCCATCCATTCAGTATTTTATCAAAATTTATCAAATATATTAATTATATAATCTTAGTTAAAAAGTACTCATTTTTTATGTCACATTTACAGAATAATTCTCCAAGATTAGCGTATGTCATGCAAAGCGGAGTGAGTGGTGCGCCTACAAGACAATTGGTATTAACGAATTCTAATTCAGTGAGTAAACTTGTGATTAATCAAAATTCAATTTGACTACTGTTAATAATATATTTAAAATTATAATAAAATTTTAGATAAGACCAGTGACGACTGTTTCAACAAGGAACATTTCAACTATTAGTTATAAACAAGGTAAAGATTATAATTTTTTTAAATAGTATGTATACTATGAAATGTTATTATGTGCATGTAAAAGAAATTATGCGAAATATATTTTAGGCCTGCCGACTTTACCAAATGGAACCGTTAGGGTATTAACGACACAAACTCCTAGCACAAATTCACAACTTGGAAAAGTAAGTTTTATTTAATATACTTTGAACCAATTGCCGTTTTTATTTTGCTAAAATAAATCATTTGATTATATAGCATCCAGCACCTTTGCCAGAAAGTCCTTCACCAGAATCAAATCCATCCTGGAAATTATCTCCACCAGCCCCTTCGTTAAAAATATCGAAACTTGAGACTGGTATGTAAACTATTTTAAATTATTAAGGGTTTCAATGAATTCCTCTTATTACTATTACGATTATTTCATTGCATTAGGTATAGTATTGTCGTGGAATCTGACACTATCAGATAAGTTTGCGAAAATAGTCAGCTATCAGTTATATGCTTATCAAGAGGTCGCCGGTACGAGCCCTAATCCAGATCTGTGGAAGAAGATTGGTGATGTTCGAGCATTAGATCTCCCAATGGCCTGCACCTTAACTCAGGTAAAAATACTAATTTTAATATTTTATAAAACAAATATGTGCTTTGTTTTTTACTCTTAAATTTTTTTCAGTTTACAGAAGGAAATAACTATTACTTCGCTGTAAGAGCTGTTGATGTACATTCCAGATTTGGACTATACAGCAATACTGGAAACATTTCTCTTTAAAAAACTTACTAATGGTGGTTATGATAAAGGTGAAATGTTTTTGACCGTTATTCTGCGTTAATCTTTACATACGTCTATTTCAATTTTACAACTTATCTGATTATGGAAATTCTAATTTTAATAAATTTTGTAATATAGTAATTATTGTATTAAATACACGAACTTGGAATTTGTAATGTGTTTTATATGCATACAAAAATGTACAGATGTAACTTTTAAATAGGTTTTGACCGTAGTTAATAAGTTTCGCTTTTTATACAAATTTTTATAAATTTTGCTTTGTCAAAAAGTTTAATTTCAGAACTTGTAAAACTAATCCTTTAATTATTACTTTTTAATTTTAACTTTGTTCAGCGAAAGTGGTTAAATGGTTCAAAATTTATTTCGACGTTAATTCAATTGTACTAAATTGTTAAGGTACAAAAAACAGCAATCTAATTTTGCGAAACTTTTGAAGTTATCAAACGGTTTTTGATTACGGTTCCAAATGAAATTATAATAGTAAGCTGTTGCTTACTGTCTTCATTTAATGTATAATTACAGAAATGCGAAAAATGGAGGATAAATTTTTTGTATTTAGAGTATCGATTATATCTTTTTTATACATGTTATTATTATTTGTAAGTTCTTATTTCTTTGTTATGTGAGTGATGTAAAAAGTCCGATCTATCAACGAGCTTTAAAATCGATAAAAGAACTTTCAATGGATATAATCGTGAAGAAGTTAAAGCTTGTGAAATAAAGCAAAAAAAGGTATTTCTGTACAGAATTGCGGGACGATTTTATATTGACAAGATAAAGTCCATTTGACTAATTCAATTATCTAGTATGACTTTAGCTGCTTCGAAAGTTTTCGTAAAAGGATTAGGTGTATAAATAATATAAAATCGAAGTAAAAAATCGTTAAAAAATTTTGTACATACTACGATTTACTAATATATAAGGTAATAATAATTTCCTAGAGCGACTTTGTATATGCTTTGTCAAGTAGTATCTGTGGAGATGAAATACATGAATGTTTTTTGAATAAAAATATTGTTTTTCATTCTAATTATATAAGAATATTGATATTAAATAGGTGACATAAAATACTTAAAACAATAATTAGTAAACTATAATTTTCTTTCACAATGATTCGTTCACTTAATTTTTATTTGTATCCTTTCCTTTCAACATTTTTTCTTTGTATAATTATTATCATTATTAATATTTGTATAACTATTATAATTTGTTTTACATTACTATACGAGGCTAAGGCAAACAAATTGTTCGATAATTAATATTTACACTTGGAACTTGACTTAATGATATACGACAGAGCACTGTCTTTTCTTTTTTTATGGTACCATTTTTGTTCAATTTACATATTTGAAAGTCTTTCTGTTCTATTATACATAACTGTAGAGCATTAAATGTAAGATAATATATAAGTTGCACATAAAATTAAAACAACTGGCGATATAGTCAGTGATTTTTAAGTAGGAAATTTATCAATCTTGAGGCATATTTGGCACTGTGCAAACTGCTACCTGTCATTTTTCTTACATTAGGTAAATCATTTAACTTATGTATAACGGTATTTTGTATTACAATATAATTATCGATGACTAGTACTCTCTGCCATATTTTTCTAATTAAATAAATTTTGCTTAACATGCTAAAATAAAACAAACATTTCATAATATATTAAATTTTCTATAAATTAAATATTTATTTGTTTTAAATCACAACGCGATAAACTCTTTTTAACTGAATATAAAAATAACCTACAGTATTCTCAAAAAAGTACAAGTGCTTGATTGAATATTCTTGTCTAGGAAATACGTCAAGGACTTTAAGATTTAAGTAAATATTTCATGAATCGGTTAATATTTACAAAATAATGATCATATTTACTTGGACAAAAAAATCAAAAATATCGCAATAAAAATATATTCAGTAAACATTACAAAAGAAAAGTGTCTTAGTAATTTGTTTAACAACAGCTCTTTATAAAATGCATTTAACATAAATAACTGAGATATGAATGCATGAGTAACAAATAAAAAATTAAAACATGTAAAATTTGTAGAATTTCTAACGAACATTTTTTCTTTGATATCATAATAATATATAAAATATCACTAATCACTGATAACCAATGGTTATATATATATTTATATACACATTCGCACGCATTAAAGTAAATCAAGAGTTAATACTATTCTTTCAAACTTTTTTCTTAGACATTATGCACAAAGATTCATCAAAAAATTGTACATATATATTTATGAGTGTGTGTATATATTTAAATATATATATAATCTATACAATCGCTGACAAACAATAAATCTACAAATGTAATATCGTCTAAAATACCTTTACTGACACTGGGCGCACTCAAAACATAGTAAACGTATTCTGGAATTTCGTCAAAAGGTCTTAGTAGAAACTGCGTCTTTGAATATAATAAATTAATTAACTAAAAACTGATTATAAACGCCACCCTTGCTTCTAGAAATCTTATATTATTTTTAAAGTTGGATAAGCCTATTCAATTTATCGGAATGTGTTTTTTTGCAATATTAGGAAAATCTAATTACCAATTTAAATAATTATTTTAATTATGTAGCGCGCAACGGTGTTTAATTTTATCAACAAATAAGGAAGGCAATAAGTAGTACCTAGTACGCTGTAGAGTGACTCTTCGTCTTTTATCTCACTTGGTTCATACGTCTTAAAAACTAGCGAGGATTCACTTAATTCTCTTGACACTTTAAACGATAAAAACACCTCTTGGAGAGATAGAGGTGTTAAATCAACGATTCTCTTTTGACACATTGTGTGTGTATTTTTTTTTCCAGCACAAAGGAAAGTATGTATTTTCATCAACCGAAATTGCAGACTATCAAGAAATTAAAAATTGAAATACAAATTTTTATTTAATAATATGCGATCCAAACATTCTCTTATAATAAGAATAAATATTTCTTATCACAGATAAAATAATCAATTTATCTCTTTTCTTAAATAAGAAGCAATCAAACTATAATGAGTATTTTAATGAATATTTTTTGTTTGACAGTTTTTGGCTTATCCAAACACTGAATAAATTATGCCTTTAAAATCGGTTAATAAAAATTTTACTGCAAAATAAGTAAATAACTAACAGCCGATCATAAGTGAAATACTTCAACATTTTCTATAATTATTAACTCTATGAAACTTATGCTCAGACATTTTCATTTCTCTTTATTACTTCTATAAATATAGAAAGGAAAGTGTATTTTCTGTTTCCATAAAGTTGCAATAATTTTACCAATTACAAAAAATTTATTTTTATAAAATAATAATTAAAAATATTTAAGTAAAATCATTCATTATGAACTAAATTTTAATTCACCCAAAAAGTTACATTGAATTATACATTGAATATTACATTGAATTCAGAATTGTTTATACTGTTAAAGCTCATTCTAAAAATTAAGCCTCATTAAGTCATAAAAATCATAATTTTTATCATCCATAATGTACATTAGTAACCAAAAATTTTTTAATTATTTATTTTTTGCTCAAATTGTACTTGTATCAATCTTTTCAAATACGGCAATGAAGTTTACTTATGATATTAAACATACGTTGTCAGTCTCATAAAGAAATTGTGTACGTAAAAATTAACTGAATGTGACAATTTCATATGATTTCGTTTTGTAATCTTTTGTTAAAAAAATTGGATGTCAGAAAATTTAGTCCACAAGAAATGTCGTTATTTTCAAAACGAATATAAATTATTATTCATAAATAAATTTAGATACCGACAACATTGAAGAACTAAAATAAAAACTATTTATATTTCACTTAAATTATTGTGATCGACTAACAGCTAGTTTTTACCTTGGAAATTTTCGTTTTTACAGTAAGGTCACACGTATCGTCTGGAGATATCCGGTCGAATGGAAAAAATGTCTATTATATACCAGTCCACGCGACTTTCCGCGCTTAAAAATCTTTCTTCACATGTTCTTTATGTCTTACGTTGTCGTATCATCTTGAATAGACGTAGCTGTCGTCGTCATTGTACTCGTCGCATTGGTTATCGTTGTAGCAGTTGCTGCTACAGTGACAGTTTCATCCTGCTCGAGTCGAGAAGAACCGCAGACTCGACACTTGCAGCAAACTATGCAAGGTGCTGCGAGGAGAAGTAGGGGCGAGGCGACGAGAAGCAGAAGACCAAAGCCAGCAAAAATGCCAATTACCTGTGTCCGATGCCAGATTACAGAGGCGCGTGAATGACCTAATTTGTTCTTGCATGGCCCCTTGTCGTAATGCCGCAGAAGGAAGTCATCCTAAGCATAGAATTTATAGATGTTTATTTCTTAATAATTTATTCTCTTATAATTTCAATTGTTTTAGTACAGTGTAGTTTATGACATTGAGTACTAAAATATTTGTAAGAAAATGAAACGAGAATTTTAATCTTACATCTAGTGAAGCCAAACAATACCAGCAGAACACGTGTTTACACCGTTTACACATCATTTGTGCACAGCCTTCATCCTTCTCTATTGGCACAGAACACATTGGGCAACATTTTATGTGATCACTGTCAAAGGGTATGCCTAAAGGAAGTTCAGGACAGGGACCCGTGTGCCATGGCTCTCTGCACAATGAGCAAAAATCTGTGGAGCAATTTGGACAATGCACTGGTGTGCTTCCATTGGATCCATCACCGTTCAATGCACATATTGTTTCACATCCTGCTCGTGGACACCATGCTCTTTCTTTGTCCATTGATACATCTACCAATAGAGGTTAATTGATTAATAAAATCATCTCAATGAAGCATAAAGATAAAGGAGAAAGTTTATATAGAAAAAAAAAACTAAGCTATCAATAGAAGCAAAATTAAAATTTTATATTGAATACAGTCAACTCACAGCCAATTTATGTTCAAGTAAAATATTTTTTAAACTTAAATAAATAAAATCTTTTAGTACTGAAATAATCTTAACCAACCATAAAAGGAAATTCTACATTTTTAAATCTAAATTGACGCAATCATTGAATTTATAAAATTAGTAAATCGTACCTCTGTTAAGTCGAAATTTGTGGTGTTTTTCTACCAATTCTTGATTTACAAGTGTGCCAATCTCTTTCAGAGAAAGCATACCCTCTTGATCACATTTTGCATCAGGACAACTTATATCATAAGCTCCTTCTTCTATTTCAAACTCCACATAAGCTCGCATACACTAAAAATATGATATAGACTTTTTATTATTACAATAATACCTATAAATATAGACTTGCAGTTTTGATCTTCTTATGTTGCTTAAATAAATTATTTTAAAAAAATAAAAATTTTATTTTTTTGACTATGTATATTTAAGTTTAACTACCAATGATTTGTTAATGTAATGTATACAATACAATACAACTTATACAATAATATTATAACCTATTGTGTAAATTGAAACTAATTAATGTTTTTAGTATAATGAAGTTTAATATAAAATTGTTATTAGAAAGTAGACAAATTTAATGTTACATTAGTAAAAAGTAGAATTTGCATTACATACATCCTTGCAGTAAGAACATCTACAGCCTTCAATGGTGAATGCCTGTGACATTGAGACATCGGATAAACATAGTTTACATAGTAAACGTCCAATTTGTTGTTGTGATGTGGCTGCGGGTACAAAACTACCAGCAGCTAAACTATATCGAGAACTTGATGCAAGTGACAGTAAACTTGAACAACGAGAACAAACTCTACTGCGATTTACAGGTCTGCCCTCGAGAGCTAAAGTACTAAGTCCTACTGCAGTTTCACATTTTCTTAAAGCTGTTGGTCCCAAACTTATCCAGCTGCCACCTCGTGCCTCTAGACTTGCACTGCTTTCTGGCCTCAAGAGAGGAGCTTCACCACTTCTTTTGTTCATTGATTTTTCAGTGAGTGACAGATTGATTGCACTAGACTCTTTACGCAATAAGGGTAAGCGCATGCCACTTAATTTGTTGTTCTTTTCCATTTTCTTTTGGTTTGTATTATTGTTGCTCTTGGGTTGGGGATTTACTGTAGTCACAGAACTTGCCGCAGTACCCATGTCCATGGGAGAAGCTCGTCGTATGACGAGCGAGTGTAGGCTAGGCATCCCCTATTCAACTTAGTTTATATCAGTGCCATTTTCTATGGCAGCGTGGCAAATCACCTTTGCGTGTAAGTGTCCATTTAATTTTAGTGATGTTCTGGAAAGCAAAAGAAGTAGATCCCATACATTAAATTAGCAGCACTGTATTAAAAATAATAATTACTACAAATGTTGAAGTAGACAATTATATAGCGATTATCTTTTGAGATAAAAAACATTATCTTGAATGCATAAATGTTATCCACATCAGTTTAAGAGAGTCACATTAAAAAATGTAGAAATAAAATTTTTGTTCGTGTATCACAAAAAGCTTATATCTAATATTTAATAAGAGACTAATATAAGTTTAAAATTTTAAATGAAATAAAAAATATTTACACAAAATTATCTTTGTATTAAAGAATAAGAGAATAAGATGTACAAGGAAACAGCTGTTAATAATAGAGACTAGCAAAATATACTGTTTTTAAGACAAATTAGTAATGTAATACAAGATCTTTTGTTACAATATGTTGTATAGATGAGTCTCGTATAATTATAAAATTTTATAAATCAATATTCTTTCACATTGAACAAATCAATTATATGAATTGTATTAAATAACTGTTTAATAATTTATAATTTCTCTTAACATAGTGGATGTACAAAAGACACTAAAAATACGTTTAACATTCTGTGTTGTACTTGAATGTATAAGTGAACAGACAAAGTAATTTAAAGATTTACAATAGTCAATAGTCATGATAAAAATATGATTTTATTATTTATAATAAATATGTTCTTAATTATGTCTGATGTTTTCTATTAAACGATGTCAGAGTTTTTTAAATTTTTTTAATATTTTATTACTTGGTTATACATAAGTATTGGCATTAATTAATTATTGAAAACAATATCATAGATAGATTTCTACATAATTTTATCGTAATATTTTTTTAATCCTTTGAAAATGTACGGATTGAGTAAGGAGTAACAATAATAAGCTAAATGAAAGTTAGAGTGTAATATAACTGTGTGCAATGAATTATTGATAACATTGAGACAGGTGAAACAATCAAATCCTAAATTCGAACGATATTTTAATAAAGTATTTGGTTCAACTGTTTAAATGGGAATAACGATAACAATACCGAGAAAAGAGAAAGTAGAACTAGATGATAATCCATTAATAGATGCTCGAACTTGAACGTTTAAGCACATAGCTAGCTTGATTTGTTATAAAAAATGCAGATCGTCACGAGGTATTTATTACCGTGAAGGGTCGGGCTTGTTCGCCGATGGTCAGTCGCAATATTTTGTTGGATATTGTCAGTCAAGGAAGCAGAATACTAAGTGACGAACGATTTCCAATGTAAACAGAAAGGAATTGTCGGGCAGAGGTGGAAATGGAAAAGGCAAGAGGGAGCTTTGGGAAGGCTGGTCGGAACTCTGGAGGAAAAGTCGAGAGGAGAGCTCGTGGAAGGAGCGGAGGAGCGCAAAGGCGATGCATGGCAGAAGAAAAGGATCTTACTTGGAGACAGCATGGAAGGACGTTTTGAGCGTTTAGCACAGCAGCGCTATCGGCCGCGAGTCCTTTGGAAGTAACGGGGACAAGTCCCGTGAGCCGCGGAAGACTCGGGAGTGCGGAGCAAGCACAAAGCAGGTCAGCAGCGGCAGTAGGAGCGGCAGCTCGAGTCGGCCAAGGGCCCCTCTTTGCCTCGAGCGAAAGCTGGCGGTCCAGGTGATGCGGTGGCCGAGCGGAGGCAGCAGCTCGCGGCGGGCGAGGCTCCCTCGCGACAAGGGCCGCGCGCGACCTCGGGCCTGGCCGTCGCGAGCTCGGGGCGGGGCTGGGCCGCGAGGAGGAGGCCTCGGGCGGGCCTGGGGCGCGGGTCGGGGCCTCTGGGGGCCAGCAGCAGCCGTCGCCGCCGTCGCGCTGCCCGGAGAACCTCGGCGGACTGCGGCGGCCGCTCGCATAACTATACCTTGCGCGACGGCGGCGGCGGCGGCGGCGGCGGCGGCGGGGCTCGTGGCCTCCTCCTCCTTCTCCGCGGCTGGGCCGGCGGCGCGAGCGAGAGGCAGGCTGTAGGCGGCGGCCGCTGGCCGCGCTGCCTGCGCGGACCCTCCTACGTGCAGCGCCGAGGCGCTGGTGGGGCGCCAGGCGGCCCGCTGCACCCGCGGCTGCGCCACTTTCACCCGCTCCGCGCGGATGCGGCCGCCGCGGCCTGCCCAGGAGCCGCCCGAGGCGGAAGCGCGCGCCCGGCCCGCCTCTCGCCCCCGGGGAAGCGCTTTTCCCGGGGACGGGGACGGCTCTCCTATCGGCGCGCCCGCGAGCCCTGGGAAGTGGATGCGGCCGGGCACCGTCAGCCGGAGCCTCGGCGCGGGCGCTATCGGCTGAATGTCAAGAGGCTCGCCCTGGGCGCGCGTCGGGCCGTGCCTGCAATATTCATGGCCTTATCCGCCCGCCGATCGTCACGTCCCATTATAATTCGTTACGTATGGTATAATCGGCCGATTACAAAAGCCTCCTACACCGCGAGCGAGTTGCCTGGGAGCGCGCGGAAACAATGTCGCGTTGCGCGCGCTGCGTCACTTTGGCCCCTTCCCCGCAGGTGACCAGCGCGGCTTGACTCACGCCGCGCGCATCTTTCCTGCCTGGCTATCGGCTTATCTTAGCCATTCGGGAGATGCGTCCTGCCGCGCGCGTAACACGGCGCTCGCGACAAGCCTTCGAATCGCAGGCGCTCCGGTGACTCAGGGACGTTACAACCGGGCCTTGGGCGCCCGCGAATCCTTGCCTGGGCCAACCGTCGTCGGCCGCCTGGCGCTCAGCCGGATAGCGTTCGAAAAAAAAAAAAAAGAAACAAGTGCTCGGCCGCGGTATCTCTGCACCTGGATTCCTTATCGTGATGTAAACGATTCCTTTCGTACGTACTCCTGTAGCGGATAGATTATCAGAAAAGTACGCGCGAGATAAGCAATGCAAAGCCTATTTTTATCGTTGCCTCGATTTTTCTTGGATACGCGCTCGTTAGGCCCGCCCATTTAGAAGCTATTAAACATTAAAACAATGAAATTGCTTTATAACTGTCTTGTTTGTTATATGTAATTATGCAATGACTCGGGCATTATTCCATTGTAGCCAAAATCTAATAATCAGATTGCCACTCAAATCTATTACTCATCCTGCTCTCGGGCTTTTTTCAATCACGCGTCACTCGGTCTCCGAAACTGATGTTGACTTTAAAAAGAATATGCTAATAGCCAAGATGCTGTTTAAAGAGGGCAGGAAATTTGAGGTGACCCGGCCAGCGCATCATGCCCATGCGAGGTAAATGTATTTAATATTGAATTAAATCGCATTTAACGAAGACTGTGTATTCTACAGTACATTTGTAGCCGGTTGACGCGCGAGCGAGACGAACAATCATTACTCAACGAACCGTATCAAAAGCGATATCCCATCGAATTATTTTTCGAATTGATTTTTTCATATTCAGTTTGCTAAATTTACCAGCTATTTGAATTTACAATATTGCAATTTATCTTCATCAATCAGGGACATGGAAAAGCGCTGCATATGATCTTTATTAGCTTATTGAAATGCAAATATCAAATGTACATACTACAGGAAATTTTATTATATATTAATGCGAAACTTTACTTTATTAATCTTTCAATTGATTCAATCTATATATCTTTATATAACGGACGTGAATATACTTTTAAAAAGTTAAATTCTTATTAAAAGGTAGTGCTATTAACTGACATCGATCATTTTATGTTAATTTATTTGAAACATTTTTTTATTCTCCAATCACTTGTGAGAATTCTTTCCTTGCGTTATTATCCGCGCCTTTAATGCAAGGTCATTTTTACCAATAATATATAAGTGTTTCTTAAATAAAACAATTTATTGAATTTAACATGTTTATAGACACTGTAATTTCGTAATTGACGAGGCGAGCTACGCGCATTTTTGTGTAATTTGCGTTGTTTACTTTTTGCAAAATTTAAATCAAACGTATCCTGTCATAATATTTACATTTTTTGCCCCGACTGGATATTTTCACTGTCATTGGAACCGATTTGAGTTCAGTAATTTGAACGGATTTGTTTTTAACCTACGTTTTATGTTATTTTTAATGCTTATTGCATTTTTAATATCCAGTTAATAATAGTATACCGATGCTTTATGTTTACACTTGTACATTTCTATATTATTATAAAGACTTTTCGTCGTAGTCTCTTTGTAATTAGCAATAAAAGATTGCAAGTAAACATATCGTGCACAAAGGGCTTGCGTCTCAGCTTGCGTTGGCAAGTTTAACAATAATAATACTAATAATAAAGAGAATAAGATAATCGCGTCAGCACAGTTGCAAATAAGTCAATGTTGTCAGCAAATTTAATCAATGTTATATGCGCATCGATATTGTGAATCGGCTTGCGAATAGCGCGATGAAAGTATATACACACGCGCGCGCACATACATATGCACGCATGCATACATGTATATGTCACCGCGAGCGGGAACGATTAAACGTTATTCCTTGTTACAAACAAAGTACGAAATTCACTTTACGTTCTTGCGAGAGATTACGAGCGTTGACTCATAGCATACACGAGTGACGGATTCTGCACGGGAGCGGATTTTTTTTCGCCCGCCACACAGCGTCTCGAGGAGGAGCGCGTGCAATAATTACGCAGGCCGGCACAATCGGGGCGCCGGCTCGAAAATTTGAAGCAGCTCGGGAATGCCATGCAGGGCCGGCAGGTGCGTCACGCCCGCGACGGACGCAAGCCCGGAGGAATGGAGCCCCGATACCCGATGTCCGCACTCGGGAGCGCCCGGCGAAAAACGTACGCGCGCCTCGGCAGAAGCACAATATAGCGGTCCGGGCGAGGAGGGCGGGAGGTGCGCTGGCTCGATTCGCGCGAGCGCTAAGCGCTACATATAAGTCGCGCGCGGAATTCCGCTTTGGCGCATTGATAAAAGTTGCCCACTTTGTCGCGAGTGAATGTCCACCTTGTTAATGCGAGCTCGTTGCCCGCGTCTTTTGACGCGCGCAGCCCGCGAGTCTTTGTACTCGGGCAGAGCTGGACGCGCGCTCGCGCCACGCGCGCCTCTTATTGTAATGCGCTTAAGCGATGCTAATTTATTTTCTGTTTACAATCGCCGCGTGCATATAACGAGCGAGCCTGCGCGCCTATATCTGTATATACGAATCCGTGGCCAAGATCCGATGGAGCGTACGCGCGCGCGCGCGCGCCTATGTACACGTATACATCCGTGTACAATTATAAGTGGCGCGGTTTTGCGCCGGCGCGCCGTCGGTGACCTATACTTCCCCGAGTAAACAAATGATATACACCCGGGGGGCGAGAGGACGCGCATCGCTCCTCGTATATATACACGCGTGTTACCCACGCGAGGCACGTATATATATATATACGCGTACCGCGGGCCGAAATCCGTCGCGGGGGCTTCCTAATCCGCGGGCCGCGCGCCCGCCGAGCCTCTAAAAGTGCAGCGATCAAAAAGCGCGGGATCGCCCGGTTGGCCAACGAAAATAAAGGTTGCAAAGAGAAATAAAGAAAAAGGAGGGCAGGAAAATGTGGAGCGGCGAGCGCAAAGTGCCGAGCTGACGCCGCGGGGAACAAAAGCCGCGCGGCGTCAGCTCGGCGTTGCGCACGAGCCCGCGCACACCTTCCCGAGCACCTTCCAAGACGCGGGGGAAAATCCGAGGGAGGCCACGAGCCTGCTAATTGATCATAACAGCCGCGGGTACGTATCCCGATTAAAGAGGCCGGCGGAGCAATCAACAAGGAAGCGGTTAATGCCGAGCGTACGTATATATATACGTGTGCGATAGTCGCGCGATCTCGGGCGAGCGCGGCTCCTTCCTCTTTGCCCCGGGGCTTATCGGGCCGCTGATAAGCGACCGCGCCGTCGCCCCCCTCGCGCGGAGGGTGGCAGCCCAGGTGGGGCGGACCGTCGGCAGAGGGGCTCGCGCGCTCTTGCCGCCGGGGATCGCCGATCGCCCGTAATGACCCGGCAATTAAATGGAAAATCCAGATAGGAATCGCGCGGGCCCAATAATTGACGCGCTCACGTGTCTCGGTGATGCACGCGCGGGATAAAGACATAACGCGGCCGTGGCGGTAGGTAGAGCCTCCCGGAGCTACCTGTTCCGCACCTCTGCCGGCACGGGCGCCGCGATCTCGGATCGGTTACGATTACACGGCCCGATTTCCAAACCGATCGCCGCCGAGGGAATTTTCTCACAGGTCCGGTCCAAAGCTCGCCTCCCGACTTGGCTTTTCATTCCGATCAATTATTCATATACGGCTTGTATACACCGGCTCTCGGAGCTTTAATGAGACGGGCGCGGGAAGCAAAAGACGAGAGCCGATCGATAACTAATTAATTCACGGCGCCGCGCGGAAAAAGACGGTGTCGATGCTCCTGCCTCGCCTATGTACCTCGCGCTCCGGGCGGACTCTGGCCTCGCGCCGCCCGGACCGAATATACGTATATAACGACCGACGAAACCGCTCGACGACGCGGGGCACTCTTTCACCCAGGCGCCCTATTACAACCCTGTGTACAAACACACACACACACACGTATATACGTATGTAAAATCGATGCGGCGACAATGATTAAGCCTCGCTCGTTCGGCTGTGCGCCCCTCGGCAGGACACCCGAGCCCGCGGCCTCCGCGAAGCGCACAGGCAGGAGCGCCGACTCGGCCGCGTGCCGAGATACGGCTCTTCACCGTATATATACGTACGCGCGCGGGCCTCTTTCCGAGCGAGCGCGACTGTATATACACGACCGCGGGGACATTGCATCACCGCGGCGCACTCGCGCGATAAACGCAAATGATTTAGAAGGTAAAACCTGATTCTAGCAGTATAACGCGTATATATATATATACACACACACCGATAACCAGTGATTACTATTGCGCTTTTTTATTTCCTCCCCTCGGCCCGCGGCGCGCCTGTATTTTATGTATAATACGCGCGTGTGTACGGCCAGGATATATTGTGTGGGAGCGCGCGGCGTCACGGACGAGTGCGCGCGTTTCTTGCCTCGAATCGGAGGCGACTTTTCGAGCCGGAAGCGCGCGACTCGCCTCTCGGCCAGTGCATGTATATATATATACATGTCTGCACCGGAGTCGTTCTTTCCCAGCCTCTTAACGATCCTGAGATTCTGCAACGCAGTAAGCCGCGGCCCTCGAAGATTATGCCCCCGCGGGCACCAAGTTGTATGCTCGCCGTGGCGGTTGCACCGCTCCTCTAATTTAATTAAGAGCTACTCGTTGTAATCGACATCTCTGTACGGCGCGCTGATTGGAAAAACGAAGAAAGCGTTGCGAGGCAAACGTGTTTTCCTTCTAATTAATATAATCCCTCCAGGTTGCATTAAAATAATATTTACTGGTTTTCACCTCCGGTGCAAAAATACACGTCCGCGGCCAGGTTCACTATTTACGATGACACCGAGTAACGAGCTTAAGATCGATCAATTACATCGATAGATGAAAAAGAAGCGATTACCGCAAGGCAATCAATATATAATGCGCATAGATATAGATGAGTCAAGTTCCGCAAAATAATCTAGGTATTATTATCATCTGTCCTTAGCCGCTCGATTAGCTGCAGCTAGAAATGGATATTTGTTTTGTTTTGATGGGCAGCCCAAGCGATCACTTATTTTCTACCGGGTAAAAATGACGATTATTTCTGTACGCGCGTATACAGGTAAACGACGAGCGCATATATTCAACGCAATTTCTCGAAAGTCAAAAGCGCTTTGCCGTATAAATATTGATTGAGTTCCGGCATTTACAGCCTATTAATATTGCGGTTCGTCGGCAGCATAAAATCTAACGAGAAACATTCAAATATATCAAACCGGCACTACTCCGTTTCATAATTTTTCCCCCTCGGCTGTCTATTTTTAAGCTGTCGACCGCTGCACTATTCCTAATCTCGTTACGATCCTCGAGGCGTTCGATCGGGACGTGTCGCAAACGGTTCGCCGCTTCGATATAACACACCGCGCGAGCTCCTAGGCCCCCCCGGCTATCTGAAAAAAAGAAAAGAATCGCGCGCACAAAAGCAGGAAGGAGCGCGAATGTATGCGGCACGAGGCCAGAGCACGTGTCCGCCGCGCGCTCCGCGTCCGCGCATGTACAGACGTAGACGCCCGCCGCGGAAGAGCCCAAATTCGCCGGGGCGGCCGGCGGGCCCGAGGCGCGCGCGAAAGGAAAACCGCGGAAAATTCTGGAAACGCGCGCAATTTCACTGGGCTCGTAAACAGAGGCGCTCGCCGCGCTCTCCGGGCTCTTTCTCGGGCCGTCCCCTCTCCCCTCCGCCGCCGTCATTGTTCCACCCGCGCGGCCGAAACGAGGAAACAAAAAAGGAGCGCGGAAACCCGCAAGAGACTTAACCGCGAGCGCGGAATCGTGCGGCGCGCGCTCCATATCGATTTGATTCGCGCCTTGACCGCCTTTTACAACATTGTCGTGCACAGCTGAACCGCGAGTCCTGATGCGCTTGTAGGAGAGCGAGGCTTGCGCGAGCGCTGCATTACCTTATTCCGTGTGGCGCAAGGCTGCTATAGTTCGCAAGGCTCGGTTGCTGCGGCCGACTGCTTACTCCGTTTTCGACGGCAACGGGACACGCCGAGACAGCGGGACAGTGTTCGTTACGTGGATTAGTCCCCGCGCGCGGACAACAGTCAGCGTTCTGCTTTCCCTTTTGTCGCTTCGGCTCAGGTGCCTAATTCCTCGATACTGCCGTATCGGATTTCGAAAATATGTACTGTCGTGCGGAAAAGTCAATAATCAATCCGCTGATGTAACGAGTTTCATATTTAGCGGTGATTCCGATGCGTCGACAATGAAGGTTGCTCGTTGCACGAATGCCGCTAAATTCGTTATCTGCCGATAAGGCAGGACTCCACAAGTCTCGCTTCACTGATCAGCTTCACTTGACTAAACGTTAGTGTGCTGTTTACAGCCACCAGAGAATGTGTAATAACGATATTTTTTCTTTTTGCTTATTGAAAATCACACTGTAATTTCATGCTTTGATTGTATTGCGTACCTCGTATAACTGTTCTACTCTGTACTCAGTCGGATCAGTGCCATGGCACAGATTGGGAAATATAGTTCTTCCTGCTTGGGGTAGAGGCGCCCTTAGCACAAATGTACATTATAGTAAGAAAAAATATGCATTGAAGCTAAGCATTCGAAATTTTTTTTCGAATTATGTTAAAAATAAAGAGTTTAATAAAATCTATCAGAAATTAGTATTTAATATAAATAATGTAAATATTAATAAGTAAAATATTACCTATAATATAGGAATTTTTCTAGATTTTAGTTTTCTTGTAAACTGCAATTTTCACCGACTGGTAGATTTTTAGATTATTTAGGGCTAATGAATCGTACTATATAAAATTATAAATTTTACTATTTTTTATTTAATTTGTTACTGTAAAAAACGAAAAAACAACAACATGTTTTGATGATAAATTAAAAATGAATGTTTTCTTTTAAATAATGCATGTATCAATTTAAATGATTTTATGTGTAATTACAATTTTTACCTAAGATTTTTAGCATTGATTATACAAGTGTTAGTAAAAAACGTTTTTATACAGATTATTTTAATTTTGTTAAAAATGGACAATCTTTTTTGTATTTGGCGCGTCTCTACCTGACCCGCATGACAGCTGGTCGTGAGTTAGAATTTGAAAAATGAAAATTGGAATATGGACTGTGGAGATCTCAGATATATAATATATCTGGAGTAAACCTATTCATGTAGTGTATTTTTATCCATGTTTATGTATATATATGTATATATTTATTCTCTGGTTTGGCTGAGAAAAAGTTTTGAACGTATTACGTGACTTTATATTAGTTTTTAAATTACTTTAGACCACAATTATTAAAACAAATTGTATAGTTTGTTTTTGAAAACAAAAGTTTCTTATTTTATTCTGTTAGTGTTATACGATCATTGAAATGATCGGAGCTGTAGTTGCTACTTCTAGGTTACATGCCGGCCGATGTTCGAATTATTGGTGTTTTGGATTTTCTAAAACAAACATACAGAGTTATTTCCACAGACCCAAGTTGTTTAAATGCAATCAATCTAGTTTAAGAAATCAGAGTTTTAACAGTTATAGAGGGCTTTATGACAAAATAATAAAGTAGGAAATATTTTTAGTCTAATAAGTAGACAAAGAGAGAGGAGGAAATTTACATGGAATTTTACATCTAAAATATTATAATTGTTTTTGTGTTTTTATTTGATGCAGAAAAGATACTTCGAAATGGATTCATGGCACACGTCAATTTTTACCAAATTGTTGTAATAAATTTCAATATTCAACAGACGCAACAAAAGTATCAGCTGATGTAGCACTGAACAATCCTGTAAACATTAATACAAATATTATAAATAATGTTCTTCTATTCAGATATGAACGACCTTATATGTTTAAAGTTGCATTAGCTTTCTCAATTTGTACGCTCATTGGTTGCTATTCCATGATAGATCTTATTTACTTAACTCTATGTCAAGATCTTTTTAATTACACAATAGATTTAAAAACAAGAATAGTCCAACATCTATTACCAATTGCAATAATACTGATTGGATTTGTAGGAGGTAAGCAATTAACAAGAGATTCTTTTATTTTTCTACCATTCATATTTTTATTGATATTTACGAAAAAAATTTTAAAAAATAAAAAGCATAAGTAAAACAATGAGTTAGATAACGTAAAAACAAAAATCAAAATAATGTGATTATAGTAATTGTAGTGGTTTAATAAATATTTGTCATTTTTAGGTCCAACAATATTTTTTGCAGTGTGCTACTTAACATGTAGAACTGTTAAATATCTTATATTGCACAAAGGAGGGCAAACAGTAACATTAATTACGTATCATCCAATATTTAAACATCGAAAACTTACAGTACCTTTAGCAAATGTATAGTCATAAATAATCACAAAATATAATCACTTTTTTACTGTTAATTAATACCGATTAAACTTTGTTTTCAGATAAGCTGTACAGCTGCACGAAATCAAAAAGCAAATTTTATACCATTAAAAGTAAAAAATTCTAGTTTTCACTACGTGTTAGAAAAATCTGGTCATTTTCTGAATATGGAATTATTTGATGGTACAGTTGGTGTAAAAAGATTTGGAAAATAATAATTAAGTTTTTATATTCATTAAACTATTGTAAATATTATTTTTAACACATTTAAATAAATAAATTTTTTGTATAACAGTTTTCTAAATTAAAACATTACAATTTTATAACATAAAATTGTAACATGTTACTAATAATAAATTATTACTTGTTGATCAATAAGAAAACTAGTAAAATTAGAGAATTTTTAGTTATTTTTTGTTTGAATTATAATCTAATATGTATACAAAGGTAGAAGAAAGAAATATAGTTGTTTACATTGAAAGTTCACTCTTATTCATAAGATTTCTTTATTTTTTGATTTAACATAATTACAGGTATTCGATAATTAAAAGTTAAAAAGATTAATCAATTTATATTTACATATATATATGTATATTTATCACATATTTATGTACAATTAAGTGCTTAGAATATATTCGAAGACTTTAAAAGTTACATTTAAAGAAACATTACAGTACACGCAAAACGCATACACCGTTCTCAGTTAGAAACATTTGAATGTACTATAGCGATACAGAATGAGATCTTTACTATCACAAGTTAGCACATCTCTTTGTTTCTACTTGTGTTTGGCAAAAATGTCTGTTACAACAATTGAGTACGTATAATTTAATAAATTATACTCGTAAATAATAAAACAAATAATTATTACATAATATTTAATCCTTTATGAAACTTTTTGTTTCTTTTTCGTATTTACATACGTATTCTTTACTAAATAATTCAGTAAAAGTTTAAACAATCGACTTTGTGTATTCTTTTGTTCTGATATCAATACATTCTTTTTCATATAATTGAATAAACAATAAGGATATTTTTGATGATTCTGAATAACGTAGCCATTGGTCGTACAATTTTGTTTTATTTATCGCAAAAATGTAATGAACTTTACAGTATACTTTGTTACTATTTACAGTCGAATGTCAAGTATATACTTATGAGATAATTTTGATTCATTAGTTCAATGGTTTTTTTACAAGCAGTCAATTCTTCCATACTGTACATTGAAATTTCTTAAACCAGTCGATTATGCACGTGGCAGACAACTTTAGTAAAGTACTTTGTAGAGAAAGTAATTTTTGAAAGTGATATATTTTAAATTTTAGATTCTACATGTACTTAATGATAAAGTTTTATCGTGATTAATTTGATAGTATGAAAGACTTGACTGTGTATTGCTAACTGCTTTAGTAAAAGTGAAATAAAATTACTCTTCATGAACATGCTTGAATGAACTTCGTTTGCCAGTTTATTCTTTTTATTGCATTTTATTATATATTGTCGCACAATCGGAAAACTTTAACTTCAGTTAAGGGAATGAATGATATATTACCAAAAAAGTGCAAGATATTACATACAGTTTAAAAAAGTCCTCGATCTTTATGAATTCATAAGTTCATAATTTTTTTCCTAAAGAATACACTTAAGTAACTTTTATTTACGTATTTGCATAAATTCACTTTACTTCTGTTTTCACAAGCTTGGTGCTTTTAGGTAATGAATGTCTCAAGATAAATTATTTATAATGATTTTATATTTTCACTCATCAGTAGTAAAATGTTCACGATTAATCAGGAAGGATTCATTATTTAGTCCAAATCGTCAATTTTTTTGTACAATTTAATGTATCTACATTTTTCTCAATCGTTTTCTGATATCGAAATCGTCAAGCCTAGCGATACCGAAAGAATCGATTTTGAAATTTGAATAAGTTCTATTTTTTCACTTATCCACCTTTTTTTATGATATTTTCGTACATTTTCTAAAATGGTAAAACACGTAAACTTCGTAATACGATATCGAATACATTACAGCGAAAAGTCGAATCCCATAGTAGATATTATAATTCATTCAAGCGCTCACACACATTCACATAAGTAAGATCGAATTTCGTTCGTAAACTATACTTTGAGAGAATCATTAATTGTTACACTAATTATGTATACATGCAGCTGCTTTTCATAATTTCATTCTGGTATCATGGTTCGTCCCACTCGAAAGAGGCCGGGTTCATTTTTGAAAAGTATAGTTGTAGAGAAAAATTTCTTACGTCAGAACGCTTCCTTTGTCTTATATACTTTACTCTACAGCTTTTTTCGTTTGCATTAAAACTAAGCGATAATTCTGACGGTTACTTATACGTTACATTTTAGTTTCATCAACTTTGATTACATTTTGATTATATATTTTAAACTCCTTAGTGCTATAGTCTCAAAGTGTAAAATCCATAAGAGTCGTGACACTGTTTTGAAAATGCGAAATATCGGAGAGATCGAAGAATACCCTAGGTAGAGATATAATATAGAAAGTTCTGAGCGAAGATCCCGGATTCTTTCGACGTGGTATCGAACTCTTAAATCGTATAATATGTACAGTCGTTTCATAAGAATGTTTTTTTTTAAATTTTCACTTTTTTAGAATAATTACCCGAACGGAAATAAAAATCGCACAATTGTCAAGGATATAATACGTGATTCTGTAAAATAATTCTGCGATTATCTGCCTCGGTTTGCGTGTAGTGTAACTACATTTTTCTTCGGCATATCCCTATTACAAAGTACAATAAATGCTTCGATTTTATTCGTCGTCGGCTTTCCATATCAATTATGGAAGGTGTACATATGGTAAACGGCTTTGTTTCATTTGTAACTGTAAATTCTGTTTCTTTATTATGGGTTTATTGCAAAAATAAAATGCTGCTTTTTTAATATTTGTTATTTTGAGGTTGCGCTTGGAAGGACATGTTTATTGTTTTATTGTACGTTAATACACCGCATTCAAATCCCGCACTTTCTTATTGCTTTTTTAAGATAGTTTTTGATTCCGCGTATACGTATAATTCAACCAGGATCGGTAATACGTGTGTACAAGGGAAGGGGAAAGATAAAAAAACGTAAGCTATTTATAATAACGTTTGATTATTGGACTGCAAAGTAAACGCGGGAACCAAAGTAGTAAAGGACTGTGATCGTTAGAAGCAACTTGGTGCATTTACCGTAGGATTATTGCTCGACCGGCATTGGCAAAGGAGAAGGCAAAAACTATCTTAAACAATCCTCGACTAGAGTGCTCGCTTTCTTCCCACTTGCTTCGACTGTCGTATCATCCAGTACTTGTTGAACTTTTTTAAGCTCCCTGTCTTGCTCTCTCTCTCTCTCTCTCTCTCATCTCTATTACGTGTAAAAATAGAAAACATTTCGATTACAGATGGGCGATGATCGCGCCCGCGCGCACAGGCGCGACTCGCATTTAAACTGCCCGATGCTTATGAAACATGCTTTAGCTTGCTGCACTCCCTATTTAATCTCGTATTTTAATCTCGCACCTCGTGCGCGAACTCTTGCGAATCGATGATAATTGTCAACTACGATGGAAATTAACAATGACGTACAAACGATAATTCGAGGGTATGTCGCGTGCGCAGGCGGGTACATTATATAATAATATTGAATTGGCGTCGAGAAACTTTGCGTGGGAGGGGTAAAAGTCATCGTATATTATATTTATTCACTTGTACCGCAGTAAGTTCGCTTTATTATTCTCGCTCGGAATCGAATATAATCGGCTAATAAAAAGTCCCCGTATATATCTTGTATACAACATCGTATATAACGTGTGCACATGTGCATGTATTTGCATTCGTACATTCTGTTTTAAATAAATACCGGATAGCACAATCTGTATAAGTTAACGGAAGCTTTCCCAAAGAACGACCAGAGATCCGCCTATTAATATTATGTATTATAATATGTGTACTATGTAATATCTGTAGCTTACAACGGAAAATGGTACTATTATAGAATTGCCCGCGTCGTCCCGTTTCACCTGCTCGGCCGCCGGCGCTATGTGCATTAAATTCTCATAATTGCGTATAAATTCTATTCGGGCTTACTCGCTATTATCATCGTCTTTAAAATTAACAGTACAATATTATCGTCTTTGTCTATCAATCCGTGGAGCCATCAGGAGTGCGAGGAGCGGTGGGTCCTCGGCTGCGGCCCTGCACAGCTGGCCGCCCCCGAAGACCGGGGCGCCCTCCAGATGCCCAAACGGCCAAGTTGAAGGGCTCGGGTGAGGTTATATAAGACAGTCGAGCCGGTGAAACAAAAGAACTCGGGCGTATCGCACTTGTGTATATCGCCTGGGTGACCCAATACCGCCCGGGCGGAGTCCTGCGTCTTCACTATTATAAATGTACTCGTATATGATACAATACGAGAGAGCGTCAACAATGCATTAATTGTACGAAGGCAGAGAGCGTCACTCGTGCGGTCGTTCCATGGGAGAGTCTGGCTGCGGCGACGGTGCGCGCGCGTGAAATTCAAGTTCCGGGGGCTGCAAGTGAGCCGGAAACCCGCGGGCCTGGGGCGCCTCCCGGCTTCCGGGACCCACGCGGGATTGTCCTAGGACGGGGGCCTCCATCGTTTCGTATACTCGGGTGCGGGATATCGGCGCGCCGGGGAGGATCGCCGGGCGAGCTTCCGACGGCGGATGCTGGGTGAGTGGACCGGGCCGCCGGGGAGGAAGAGGCCGCGGCGCCGGCTCGCGGGGATGGCCGCCGCTCTCCGAGCGCCCGCGTCGCCGAGAGTCGCTTTGTCTCGGGAATAATCCGCGACGCGGCCTTGCGTAACCGCTCGCCCACCAGGGAGACACCAGCTGAGCTTTCGCTCTCCGGCAAACTGCAGACTCACAGCTCCAATTCAATGTAAATAGTCTTCCTGCCTTCCTCTCGGCGCCCCGGCCTCATCGGGTTAAATACACATCGTATAGGCAGCTATGGTACGAGATTATCACCTTGTGCGGATATATAGTGAACGAAGAGATGCGCGTCGATTGGTTTACACGATAAATTCATAAATTCTCTTTCAGACGCCCATTGCCCCCCACCCTGCCCTATTATTCTCTTAAACGAACCTATATGCTTCTTCTCACTTATAAAGCCCCATTTTTATGTAAGTCACACTAAAGTACGTATGTTCGGTATGCCTCTTGCGAAAAAACACTACGCCACCTCTTATACCTTGTAATCAGCAGCACTATTGTATTTGTTTGGGACCCTTTTGCTACGGTATCGCGTTATTCCGTAGACCAGCTTCAGCGTATACGTTATATATATGTACAGAACTATATTAATGCATTGAACTCATAGTGCTTTGTATTTGAAATACTGTTACAGTGCAGTCGACTGTTCCTTTGAAACGTGGCGCTGTGTTTTTTCCGCATAGACTGCTTTATATTTATATAATGTATAAGTGGCGAAATCCCATGTGCTTTGTACGATTTTGCGAAGAAAGTAGGAGACAGCTCCTCCTTGTTTTATCGGAATTTACGTATTAAGTTTGAAGTCACACACGCGCGGATTCACATTTTCGGTGCGGTTCTGCGGTATTCAAACGGAGGATGAAGAATGCTCACATGTAAACACACACTGGATATTTTTTTTCTTTTTTACTTTTTGTTTGCCTCTGAAGTGTTAAGAAAACATTCAAGTCCAATTTTTATTTCGATTTTGGTACTATCGCTCATGTGTTATGACTCTTACACGCACATGTATATTGAAAAATTGAGAGTGGTAATCACGATGCCAAAAGTATAATAATAAAAGTATCATAATTAATAACCATTATAATTCTCGCTGCCTTTGTTATCTGAAAATAGAAAAAATGATTATGAAAGGCGTTTTTGCTGGATACTGTTACATCGAGTTCATGTTGCACTGCGTATTCTGATGCTAAATATTACTTGAATAAATTCTTAATGAACAAAAAGAATTATATTGCTTTGATAAATGCAAGAGTGCGAGGGATGGCTACCGTTCCAGTATAATTAAGGCGCACCCTGGAAACCATACGGCGCATACAAAAATGACTACAGCAGGCTCTTCGACCGGCAACCTTGAAATATTCTATGAGAGATTTTTCGGCGTGCGCACACGTATGCGCGCACCCCGCGCCTACGTTTGATCGGCTCAAGAGTCGAGGGCCACTTAATATTCAAACTCCCTGTTGTTTAAAACATGATATTCGAAAATAAATTCGCACGCCGACGGCGCTGCAATAGAATATGTGTCACGTGAGGAGCCGACGCCTCGATCCTAATTCAGCGCACGGCGGAGAAGCGGAAAGGCAGCAACGCAAAAAAATGCAGCGAGGAGTAAAGACTGGGAGAGAAAATAATACCTTCCCTGAATTTGTACGGTTGTGTACACGGTGACGAGTTGTAATTGCTGTATGTGTATTTTTGTTTTTCAGGCGCACGTCGCATAAAAAGTGAGAAAAGAGTTTGTTGGCCGTCGTTGTGTAATTTTTGGAAGATGTTGGTTTTTCAAATTTCACTGCATCATCTCATTATTTTGTAATCGAAAATAACGCATTGAAAATTCTAGGTAATTATTTATGGATCAATTTCTGTTACGTATCGAATGTAAAAAAACTATAGACGATAGTGACAAATGTTGCAAATGTATTGTTTTACTCGAGAAAAAAATAAAGAAAACTTGAATGTGGTTGTGTTGATGTTACAAATGCATAAATCTGCCTTTGTACAAGGAGAAGAATGCTTTTATAGATATTTTACTAGTTTTAATGATCCCTAGGTGCACACGTGTCACGTGTCTGTTCTTTGTTGCAAGGGCCAAGATTTATGTATGCATGTATAAACTGCGAACACTATTTAGATGAAGCTAAAAAATAGTTATAAAAGCGCTGAACTTATAAGCATAAACTGTGTATATACTTTGTAAGAATTTATGTACCCAAAAATTGCTACGAAAGCGAATAAAATTTGCCAAGACTGTATAAAATAAAGAGTACCTAAAAATTTTCAACTAAATTAAAGTTATGATACCTTTAAAAACACTTTTTAAAAGTATATTACCCTGGGAGAAATGAAGTTATTCCGGAGAATTTCAAAAAAGCTTAGAATTGTGTTTTTAAGAATTGCATAAATCGCAAGTGTGCACACATTTGCAGAAATATGCATATACATCGGTGCTCGGCGAACGATGAGAAATTCCGTCGAGTGTGCATATAAGCCTCCAGGGCTCGGACGAGAAAAGAAATCGAGCGGGAGTGCGTATATATTATTACTTTATAATATTCGTAGCCAGACGCTCGGGCAACTGCACAGACGACACTTCTTTTTCTCGCGTTTTTATCCTGCAGAGTCGCGATTTTTGCTTTTCTTCCCATACTCGCCTGGTGAAGTTTACTTTTAAATTAACTAAGGTTTTATTCGCTGAGACTTTTGTTTTATTTGCGTAAATGTATAATTAATTTGCCAACGATTTAGGTCCGTGTATTATACAAATATTATGGGAGAATAGTGGTGCCCATGCGATATTAATCAAAACAATTTTATGTCATTATTAGAGATTATTTATTTTACGATATCCTTGTAATATTTCGTATGTAGGCGTTCAAAGAAAATATAAGATTAATTCTTTGTGCAAACCAAGATTCGCTTAATTCTGATATTGAGAAAAGTTGAAGCGAATAGTAAGAAAATAGGGATACAATGCAAAGGTTACTTTTGATTTAAAAATATCTTAGAATCGAAAACACAATGCTGCTTTTAAATTGAATTCCAGATTAAATTGCAATTAAAATAAAATAAATACCAAGATAAAGTTTTCTCTTGTTTTATATATTCTAGTGAATATTAGTCGTTTATTTTTCATAATTTAACTCGGTATCTTATTTTCTTTAGTTTATTCGCAAATATTTGGAATATTCGTATTCCGTCAGTTTCGATATTAGATCAATATTCCTTTAAAATTATCTTTTTTAAATCCGATAGAGAGAAAAGTAGCTAGGACAGCAAACAATTCCAACAAAGGCTAGAGAAAGTTTGCCTTGTGCATGATATAAATATTAGAAGCAGAATAAAGATAATAATTGTTTTTTGGCAAAATTAGGCAGTATCAATGTCGGTATCATAAGTGGCAAATAGAGGGGAAGAGAGAAGTTTTGTAGTTTGCTGTGATAATTAGTTAGTTTGAAAAAGGCGAGTCGACTGCCATTCTAAAAGTTTGGGCAGCAGGAGTTTGAGGCGCTTTCTCACTCCGGGTCGTCCAAAGAGTCCTGGTGCTCTGGCGCGGAGGAAAAAACTTGTTTACAGGACAAACAGCCCCGGGGAGGACAGAGGCGGTCTCGGAGCCCTCGGACAGGCGACGCGGTCCCGAAAGAACGCCGAATTTCGGAAATTGCGGAAGCTGCGCAGCGGTCCATCGCGGGAGTCGCAGGAGTCGCGGGGGAAATAAAAGGGCCGGGCGGGTCGGCGATTATCCGGGGCGGGCGGCGGCCCCCGGCTCCTCGGGCGTCCTTCTCGCTCCTTTCATCTCGATATGCAAATGGCGCGCCCTCGTTTACGCGGGCGGCGGGCCGCGCTTTTTGCCCTTGTTTTAATTGCTAATTTTACAGGGACGCGGGCTTTCCCGGCCGCGTCGCCCCGGGGAACGCGGAATAAAATATTCCTTTTTCAGGCCGCGCGGCTTCCCTTTTTTTTTTTTCCCCGGGCGAGGTTTTTTACGGGCGCGGCGAGTTTAGCGCTCGGGTGGCTCGCCGCGGGCCGGGCCGACGAGGCGACGGCCTTCCTCGCTTAGGGTCCGCGCTTAGGCGCTCTTTGTCCGGAGGCGCGCGACGCGGGAGAAACAGGAGCGGGCGAAAAAAATATAAAAAAAAAAAGAAAGGAGAGGAAATAAAAGTAAAAGGGCGGCGCAAGCCGGGCGAAGACAGCGGCCGTTGTGCTCCCGGGCGTGCATTACGTAAGCCTCGAGCGGCGCCGGGCGGTTTCCTTTTCTTTTTTTTTTCCGTTTTCGATCGAGGGCCGCCCGGCGAGGAGTCACCCGGTGACCGAGAGACCCGGAGCCGGCCCCGCGGCGGCTGATCCCCGAGGGTCGCAAATCCGAGGGCCGCGGGGGCGCGGGAGCAAATGAAAAGCGGCCTCCCCTTTCTTGCGCCGGCGCCCAGTCCCGCAGTGGAGTACTAGGCCAACCGGAGCCCCCTCGGCTCGCGCGCGGCCTTTGTGCCCGCGCCGCCGGCAACTCCCCCGCCCCCCCCCCCCGCGGGGCCCGCGGTCTCAAGCTGATAATCGGAGATTAAAACTTCCGTCGTTGTTGTCGCTCGGGGGACAATTGAGGCTCCCTGTTTCATCCTCTTACCGCCGCGTCTTCGCATGGGCGTTGTGTCACACTTTTCGGGGGCATGAATCACCTTTACGAGTGCGCTTTGCAAGACCGACGGCCGCGAGAAAAACCGACGTCGCTAGTTAATAAACTCCCGAGATGGGCCTTGCGTAATTGGCCGGGTTACGAGGAGTCCCAAAGCGGGGCGCCGAGGAAAGCGGCTTTCCCAGCGGCGCCCCGCCCCAAGACTCCCGTTCCTCCTCGTTCCCGGGGCGATATTAGGGGCCGCCTCGGGGCGTAACAGGTGCGCGCGGGCCGGGCCTAATGGCCCGGGGCACGCGTCGGCCGGGCGCCTGCCGGCCGCACACGCGAGACGGCCCGCCCCGGTGTACGATCCTCCGGGCAACCGGGAGGCTGTTTCCCGGACCCTCGGCGGAATGCGCCAAGGGATTTCCGCCGCATTCGCTTGGCCCAGTTACTCCCCCCAACCCCCTCCCAGGCGCGTCCCTTGCCAGCGGCGACGCCCGGGTCTCCGCAACCTGCTGATAGTCGGCTCTCCCGCGCACCCCCCCCGATGTACCAGAGGCTGCAATTGACGTCCTCGTGGAAAATGCACGACTCGGGAGGTCTCCCAGTCGGCGGCCGCGGGTTTCAAGCGTGCTTTATCACCGCGGAGGTCAGGGCGTTACGCCGAGGCGCGTCGAAAGAGGGCCGGCGGAAGAGTCGCGGTGCACCCGAGCGATCGCGCCGATCGAAAATCCGCGCGGCCAATCGGTTGGCTTCGCGCGCGGTTCTTTCGGCCGGAACCCGGGGCTCGGCTGGCACGAGGGGGGGAAAAAAAAGTGGCCGCGCCGAGGACGAAATGGAGGATGGATTCGGCCCGGCCGCCCGTTTTTCGATCGACTACGTCATTTGCCCTTGCATCATTCGAGTGCCCTCGCTCCACGCGGCTAGTTGAATACCCCTCGAAGGAACAATTATGTTAACACCTGACGAATGATCGGTAGCAATTACAAATTGACGCGTGAATCGGTCATTTTTCTCAGCTGACTCGTGTGCTTCCTCGGCTGACTCGTGTTTCGTTTTTTCGGCCCGACAGCGAACGTCGTGCTGTTTGCCGATTGCGTAACCGAGCCGGCCCGCACGCATACGTTTTGTTCAAAGGCTACTTGCTATACAATCGCTTGTTTTCCAATTAGAACTCATTGTGCTGTTAGGTAAGGAAGAAAGAAGAGGCCTTGGCTCGGACGGGTGGATTTTTAACGGGCTTTTTTTCATTATGCCGCGCGGGAGTTTTATCGGGGAAAAGTTGTCCGCGGGCGGGCAGTGGGCCATCGCCGGCGGCCCGGGGAATGCGCGCGAAAGCCTCGCCGGCAGATCGGCCGGGCCGATAAAAAAAGCTTGGGATTTTTAATTAGCGCCGCGCGGATCGGCGGGCCGGGCAGAAGTCGCGCGAGGACAAAGCTCGCCGCGGCGGAAGCGGCCCTGCGCCGAACCTCCGCTCTCCCTTTACGTAAGCCTCGGCGTCTTTGCGCGGCGCGCACAAAAAAAAAGGAGAACCGCGCGCGGAGAAAGGTCAAGGTTGCGCGCGAGAAAGCGCCGCGCGAGAGACTTATCCCCGTGTGTGCGTACAGCACATACGTGCGCAGACGTCGGGGCGGCGGGCTTATCGCCGGCTTATCACCCGGGCCGATATTTAGAAAGCGGCGGCGCCGCGGCGGACAGAAGCCCCGGGGCCGAGGGCCGGCGGGCCTAATTAGCCGGGCGCCGCGGGAGTGGTGGGGGCCGGCTATTTATAGCGCGGGCGCTGTCACTCGGCCCCGTCCATCTGGCGGGCCGCCCTCGGACGCTCCCCTTTGTCCGGCGCCGGTGTCCCGCGCTCCGAAGGCTGCGAGCGCCCGCGGCGTGCCAAGTTCGCGAACCTTGAACCCGTTCGCTGCGGCCGCCGCCGAAGAGTCAACGGACTCCCCCGAGAGCCCCGGAAGCCCGGGCGCCGATTTGCCCCCGGAGGGCGGGGGCGGCCGACCACCGGGGCGCTAATTGGCCGGGGCCCGCCCTAACGAGCCGCCCGGGCCCGGGGCCCTCGTTTTTTTTTTTTGTCGCCGCGAGATAGGATCGCCCACCGCTTAATTGCCGGCTTTCCGGGGCGGCCGGCCGCGGGTCTCTGGCCCAAGGACAAATTGCCGCGGCCCGTCAATGGGCGCCGGCACCTCCGGGCCCCGCGATACGCGACACCGCCGCGCCGCTCGGGCCGCATTCTACTTAATTGCTCCGGTTCGAGTCGGCCGGCCGGGGGGGAGACACAAGAGGGCCTGTGTCGAGAGGCCGGGCACCGGCGTAAATCCTTATCTAGGCGCGCTAGGGGTTTCGGAGGCGGCTCCGCGGGCTACCCGTCTTCCGCCTCCCCGGCGGACGGTACATTTTTGCGCGGCTCCCGCCGAGCGCTCGGCCTCTTATTTATCCCCCCTCGCGCGCTCTCGCGGCTTTGATCTTCCCCCTTTTACTGGTAATTTTAAGTGCTCGCGCAGCTTCTCTTTCCGCGGAATTGACCCGCCATTTTCGAGTCGTATAGTTTAATTGCTCGTCCCTTCTGCCTTTTCCCCCTTTTTGTTTGCCAGTTATCGAATACCGGGCGTTGATTACGCCGCTTCCTTTTTCATTGTCGCCAGCGCGCGCGCGCCCGCGGATAATTAAATGGGGGAACCGCCGGGCTTTAATCAGAATATCCTCGATAACTTTGAGGTTTTCGGTGCGCCACTTTTATTCTTCCGATGCCGCTTTAATGAATTCCTTACCTTTTTTTCACCGACTGTACGTGCCGCGCCGACTGAAGTTTATGTACTTTGGTGATTAATCGCGCGAGGTTTAAACTTCAAGCCCACTGTTTCGTTTTTGGTATTTTAATGGCTTAGTAATTTAAAATCTGATTTACGAAGTTAGGAATTCAATTATAAAGTACCTTTTTTACCTCGTAAATTAAATTTTAACCATTTAATTGGCTTATACAAATTCGATTTATTTTTTACTCCTGCCCTGATGTTCTATTTTGATCTTTCGTTTGCTTTAGTCTAATTTATGAAAGTGACTCTAAGTTTTTTTGCTTTGAAAAAAAGTCCCAAAGTGACTACAATACAAGTCACTTACTTTTGAGTGAATTTTCACTTTCTTACAGTCAAAATAAGCCTACTCTATACTGATAAGAGTAACGGCCGTGTCGATCCAAATGATTGTACATGTACTGTTCTTAAACACTCTTTGCGAATGAAAGTATTTTATTAGATCAAGTGTATTTGTAATTAATAGCAGGTAGAAATAAGAAAAATATTATTAATTAGTAAAATTAATAATGAATATTTATGATAGTATGAAGTTTTTGATGTTTATCGAATAATGAACTAGATATAGAATGTGGAATGTAAAATCATTTGTCGAATATGTCTAGTACGGGAAAAACAAATTTTTGAAAAAAGTAAACTTTCACTTTAAACATAATATAAAGTGGTTGTATGTATATTCATGATAGCGTATAGAGTGAGCAGTCACTCTCATTGAGTGAAAATTTTAAAGAGAGGGTTTTAGCTACTACGCTTACACTATGAATAATCAATTTATTCAGATATGTTTATTTGAGTAATTATTATTTATTGAGTAATTATTCATTCGCCAATTTACAATCTAGTAATGATATTATATTTAATAGTGATTTTTTAACGAAGTTTAATTAGTGGCAGACGTAAATAATTATTCAGCATCGAATTCTATTAAAAATTTGTATTTCTAATAAAGATGAAGCTTAAATTTCTTTATATAAATTTAATCTGGGTTTACAGGATCCTTTTTAATTACCCGGCAGTATTTTTTTTTAAATTAATATATATCGTACTGCTGCTATTATGATTTTTTTCCGCTAAATTTATGGTCGCAAAAGATTTTATGGAAATTTTATAGATTACTGTAATTCTTAATGAACGTACTTTCTAATTCAACGAATTTTTTCAGCGATTCGCGAATGAATGAACGCGTACCGACAAGATGGTATTCGCGGGCACATAACTAACGAAGACATAATTAGAATGCGCGGAGTCTTTAGAAAATATTAAATAAACATAAATGTATGCATACAGCAAAGGTTGATATTGAAGTATGGGCATAACTTTTGAAATTACGGGGTACACTGATAAATATAAACGTTGGAATAAAAGTCAGCGGGTGAACTAAAAAACTGCCACATATTTTATAAATCCTCGAAATTATGGGCGGAGTGACGAGAGGGAGGCGGAGTTGGCCGCGGAGCTCGGCGCGGAGTTGGGCCCGGCGAGCTGCTCTAAAAAGTTAATTACCGAGCCAAGGCCAAAAGAGCATTGGCAATAACCGCGGCGATAGTATCGATAAAACGGACTTTAATGTCTCCTTCAAAGCATTGGTAGGTGACTGGCCGCGGGATTTTTTCGCGGAATCACTTTGCCGATCCCCGGAGATAGATCGTTCCTCCCGGGCGATCGGCCGGCAATAAACCCCCTGGAAAAGTACACGCGGCGCCGGGGCCCCGGCTCCCCGGCTCCCCGGCTCCCCGGCTGCGCGCGCGCGCTCTCCACCGTCGAATAAATCAAAATCAATCTAAAAATCGAGCGCGAGTCGCGCGCGGCAGATACGCATCCGGCGGCGCCGCGGGAACGCGCCGGCCCCCGAGCCCCTCCTCTCCCGGCGCCCCTCCCCCCTCCCCCCCCTGCACTCGCCAGCGACATTAATGAAGCTACTAGCACCGGGGCGCCCGCGAGGGCCGCGGCCGCGCCGGGAGGGGGAAATCATTTGGCCACTGACCTTGAATGGCCGGCCGTTAACGATTTTCCGTGCGGCGCCGGCGGTATGCGAGCGCGCAGCTGCCGAGCGCCCGGATCGCCGGGACGCACACTTGCGCGTACGTGTACGCGCGTGCGCGGCCATCGCCGCGATTTGATGCCGCGGCTCCCGAGGCTCGATCGCGCCGATTTCTTTATGCTCGCCTCCTCCCCGCTCCCGTGCGCGAGTCCGCGCGCCACTTGCCCGAGCGCCTCTTGCGCCGCCATATGGATTAATACCCACTCGGCTTTTTCTCGCTAGATCGGCACACGGCGCTGATCGGTTCTCCGCTCGAGACGATCGCCCCGGCGGAATCGGTAGTCGCCGGGGCCATCGACCAAGCGCATCCTCTCGATAACGAATCCTCGGACTCGGCAATCGGCTACGGCGCAGCTAATTAATATTGCACCTACATCTTCCTTGGGAGGCCGATCGGTGGTACGTCGGGAGATTCCAGGCGGAGGAAGCCGGGGGACAAGGCAAGCGGCCCGCTCGGCCGGCTCTCGGACATTGTACCGCGGCGGCGGGCGGCGGGCTATAATTACCTCATTACACGTAAACAATGCAGGAGGGCCTTGCGCGCGGAGAGCGGGGGACGGGCCCTGCGAGTTTCGGGCCGAAAAACTAATGGGAGCCCCACACGACGCGGGACGGGCAGGTCCGGGGCGATTAAGTCCCGCTTGGGAGCGGCCCTCGCGGCTTGCGAAAACGACCCGCGCGATATCGCGATATCTCCCGTAAGTGCTGGTTTTTTATGTAAGGGACGTCGCGGGAGAAAGGTCCGAGGTTGCGTAAGGGACTGGCCGGCCGAGAGCCGCTCTCGCGGTGCATTGTCGGGGGGCGGGGGCCTAATTGAGGGGATCGGCGTTTCGACACGGGCCGTGAGACCGCGGCGGGCCGCGCCTCCATTCCGGATTGACGGATACGCGCCCGGGGCCATTATATTCGCCCGCGGAGATTCCGATCTGGCCTCGGGGCCCCTCCGCGATGATCGAGCGGCGCAAGGGCCGCGGCGCGCCTCCGACGAGTCTTCCGCGGGCGCACCGGGTGCCAGCCGTCGGGGACGGCCCCCGGGCACTCATCGTCATCGGCGCGCGCCTCGGGCCCCGTTAACCAATGTCCTCCCCGCGGCCGCGCAAACTAAGTTACTGGGCTGCGGTGGGGGCGGCCCGCGCAAAAAGGAGCCGGCCGCGGCAGACGCCGGGCCCTTCCCCAAACGGGGCCGCGCGCCAAGGAGCCCCTTGATTGAGAAACGCTGTTAAGCAGCGCCGCCGGGCCGGCGAGCGGCGGCGCGGGGAGCCGGGGGCCGCGCGAGACAAGCCGGCTCTCCCAAGGCCACGGCGCGCGCAGAGGTCCCACTCCCCCGCGCGTCGCCGCCGCCGCCGCCGCCGCCGCCGTAGCCGCAGCCGCCTCCGAGAACAGACGGCTGGGAGAGGAGAGTCCGAGTCAAGGGCGTTCTCTCCGCAGACTCTCCGCGCGCGGGCCGCCGGCCCGGGAGGGGCTGAGGGCGACCGCAAACCGGCAACCGAAAAGAAGGGGCCTTACGACTCTCGGCCTCCTTCTACTCCCGCCGAGCCGCCGCGCCGCCAGCTCACCCCACCCCACCCCACCCCCCCTCACCGGCGCGCCGTCTCCCGCCGCCCGGCTCGCTCGCGAATACACCGCTCCTATACATATACGTGTTTCCCTCGCACTCCTGCGCCTCCTCGGCATACAAATCCTCTTTATCCTCCTTTTGCTCCCTCTGTCTTCCCCTCGTGCTCTTCCATTTTTTGCTCCTTCATTTTTTCCCTTTTCTTCCCTCCTCTGCCCCCCCCCCCCCGACCCGCCCCCGCCCCTCACACCCCTCGTCCCTTCTCTCGCTCTCTTTTAATGCACGCCTTTTTTGTTTTAATGCTGCTCTTTCTTTTGCCTCTCGTCTCTTTTCTCTCTTTATCCCGTTCTCCCGCTGTCTCGCTCTCTCGCGCTCATTCACTAATTCTCTTTCTCGCTTTCTTACCGTCCTTCTTCTTCTTCAATATGCAAGTCAGCCTTCTTTTCCTTTTGCTCTTCTCCGAGTGCTCCTCCATTTTCTCTATTTCGATTCGCCGAGACTTTTTCTTCTCTCCTCCACCTTCCTTTTCTCCCCCTTTCGTTTAATATGCGATTTGGGACTTTTTTCTAATTCCCTCCATCTCCGCCGTTCACTAATTCTCTTTCTCACCTTATTGCCGTCTTTCTCCTTCTTGCGACCGCGCTCCTTTTATCCCTTGCTCTTTTATTGCCTCGACATACAAATACTCTTTATTTTCCCTTTGGTTGTTTGCTTTCTCGCGCACTTCCTTTTTCTCGCTTTTTTCCTATTACTTCGCGGTCCCTTCGTCCTTTTTCTTCATACTTAAACTCCCCCCCTCCTCCTCCTCCTCCTCCTCCTCCTCACCTTTCTCTTTCACTTTTAATATTTGCATTTTTTACTGCACCCGTGCTCACTTCGAGTCTTATTGACTAATTCTCTTTCCCATGCGGCGCCTCTTATCTTTCCTCTTTCCCCGCTGCAACCCCCGCTCTTGTTTTCAATCCTTCTAGTCCTGATTGCTTCTAATTTAGCTTTCTTCTGCCGCTGATCGCTTAAAAACGTTTGGGATCGAATTTTGCATCATCCTTCGATCAAATTTCCTTATTACTTGTGTGTATTTTTAAGCCTGTATTTATATACTTATTGTATAGGATCAGATTCTCACGTTCGAATTGACTTGAAAAAAACACCGACTTCACAAGGAAACATACCAAATTTATTCTTCAATGATTATAATAAGGTTTCAAAAGAGAGATTTCAACCCTCGTCTTCAAAATATCTGCAACAGATTTTTTATGAAATAATCGTGGCGGTTACATAATCGTTAAAATTGTTCAAGATTCAAAGAATTCCTGTGAATCTCCGAAAAATTACACATAATTATATATCGTGCATCAGTCTTGTTCCTTCTCTCATTTTCTCTCCCTTTAATCTCTTCAAAATACAAATTCTTATATATCGTTTTTTACATGCCTATATCTTGCTCTTTCTCTCTCTCTCTCTTTCCTCTTCTTCCATCAATCTTCAGCATCTCTTCGTAATCCTCCTGCTCTTATTTTAACTTCAATCTTCTTCTTGGCTTCTCTCCTTCACTGGGATGTATATTTCTTCCACCCTGTCATTATCTTCTCTTCTTACAGAAGTTTAAATTAAAAAATACTCATTAACTTTTAATTAAATAATGAGTTAGATAATTCGTTTCGAAGCACTTTTTTCAAGTGAATCGATGCGAAGTTGATGCAAAATAACCCCCAGATTCGCGTCCTTTCAAATAAGTATGCACGTGAAGAGGTATTACGAGAGACGGAAGATCTGAGGTTTTAAAAAGCATCCAATAAATTATAAAGGGCCTGTATAAGGGCTCATAAACAGAGTATATAAACAGAGTAGCTGCTCGGCGCTTCACTTTTTAGAAGGAAGCTTCTTAAATCCTCTATCTTTGAAGCTCAAACAAATAAATTGAATATTGGTTCAATTCCGCGAGGAAAGCATCGGAAGCAGGGGAACTCGGTACAAATTGATGCTTTCCCGAAAGTGGCATATGAAGGGCCCTCGTGCAGTAAAAATCGAATGCTACTGAAATTTGAAGAGGGAAATGTTGCATATTTGCTATAAGGTAACTCGATTCCGGCAAAAAATCCCGGGGAATCTATTTACCGTAGGTAAACGAAGGCGAATCCCGAGGAAAAGAGTGAATTTGGTAGGTAAAAAAAATGCAAATTTGGTACTGGAGCTCGAGGGCCGGTGCAATAATTTCCGCGCCCGTGCCGTAAAAGTACTTTAGCCCTCGGTTAATGCCGCGCTTGAGCAGAAGACGCGCGCACCCAGTCGGGGAGGACGCCTCGGAAGCCGCACGTGCGCCCGGGGAGCTTCAAGGCCGGGCCGCAGGGCCCCCGAAAGTTCTTCAATGCCCTCGCGTGCCCGGCCCTCTGTATCAAGCGCGGCGTGTAATCGGGCCGCGCGGCCGCGAGGCCTGCACACACGTGCAGGAGGCTGCGGGCCGAGAAGCCGCCTCCCGGCCGCTCGTTTACATCTCATCTCCTGCGAGCGGCCGCGTAATTCCCGATCGGACAGGGCGCGCATATAATATCCGGCCTCCTTCCATTAGCACTCGCGGGCCGGGGAGTCGCGGGCTGCACGCACCCGAGGAGCCTGCCCTCGGTATTTATGACTTACTTTTGCGCCGGGCGCCCGCGTCAATTATCGGCCGAGCCGGCCCCGAAGATTGGCCCTAAGTACGCGTGTATAATCTCGCGCTCGTTAGCCGCGATCCCGCGGCTCGACTGCAGCGTAGGACGCGTGGACCAGCCGGCGATCCCGCGGACGATCCGCCGGAAAAGAAGGTCCGCGACACCGGGGATATGCCGAGGACGGCCGGGAGAAAGCGCCACGGGGGGATGACTCTCGTCCGGCTGGCGAAGGACTGCGCCCGCGGTATCAGGCCGATAAGCGCGGCCTCGACCGCGCAGCCTCATTCCCGAGTAAGAAGCCATTACTCAAAAAATTGTCCTCCGCGGGCCGACGCAGTCATTTGCAATTTGGCCCCGGCCGGCGTTCCCGCCCATCTCGCCACTGGCCGCGTCTACCTTTTTTTTTTTTCATGCCTCCGCGGCCGACAGACGCGCCGGGCTTCCTCCTCCCCCTGCGCCTCGGCCCTCGCCGGGATCGGACCCGTTAATTCCACCTTTTCGCGGAGAGGCTTCATTTTATAGCGGGGGAAACATTGCGAGCTTCAGACGGAAGATTTTTCGGGCCGGCGCCGCGCCTCGCTCCTTCGGTCGCCTGGTTCCATCCGCGGATATGGCCTCGGCGAGAACAAAATAAAAAATTGAGCTTCGATCCAGGAGCGTACGCATATAACCCATAGGGTTTGTAGCCTATGGTATTTTGTTGCGCTGGCGAACGCAACCGCAAGGGTGTAAAATCCGGGCCGCCGCGTAGCGAGCATTTAAATGAAACGTGTGAGGAGCGCGCTATCGTTACTCTGAAGCATTGGCCGCCGCGTTCCGGGCTGTACTTGTGTATTTTTATGGAAATTGAAAATACGAGAGGAATATGCGCGAGAATATCTGTTTTTCAATGACCTCTTCGAGGAGTAAGGTTAAACGCGTGTTAATTACGGGATACCTTGTTGGAAATACTTGTTTCGCGAGCGCAAAAACTTGTTATTCTCAACCGATTCGGATAATGACCGCCAATAACTAGACAGTTAGGGCCGAACAAAAGCATTCTTTAATATTCAATGCCCAAATCAATGCGCTTTATAGCGATATTAACTATCTTGCTACAAAAAAGCCTGAAAATAAGAGCCGCGCGCGCGCGCGCCGGGGAGGCTTTTCAAATAGGGCGCATCGTCCAGGGTTGACTTTTTTTTTTCCACGAGACGACTCACTGATACGTCCGTTTCGAGCCCGATAAGTTATCGCGTGGGCACGACACGTATAATTGCTCTCCGACAGAAGAAGACGTTTGGCGTTGGTGAAAAAAAAAACGGCGGCCCGCTCGGGTCCTACATATATATATGTACGGCTGCTCGGATACTCCGCTGAGTGGATAAAGGGAGGAATTATAAAAGAATGGAAAAAATTGGCGGGCGAAGGAGCGCACTTGTGAATGATTCATACAAGCAGGTTAAAACGCCCTCGGAATTTGTATGCGAACGACGGGAGAGTATATTATCCGCGCGGGCTTGAAGCGCGCAATTCCCCCTGACACTTCAAACGAGCCACTGAAAGATAATTCACCTCGAAAAATCCTCCGAGGGGGGCGGGCGGGGCGGGCCCGCCGGCGGATATGCAGGCAGGTAGAAGGGAATCGCGAGGCGTCCCCGGCGAAGTCGGGAATCGTTCCCGCGAAGCTCGACTTCGCGCATTAACTCGGCTCACGCGCGCGCCCGCCTGCAATCTCAATCTTTCCCCGAATTATTATCCGCGGGCCGGTCCGGCGTGCACGCGAGACACGCGGCCGACGGCCTGTCGCCCCGGCCGTCGGGCCCGACTCCCGGGGAAATCGCCGGTTATTAGCCCCCGATGCTCGAGTTTAACCTACGCGCCGGGCCCGGGCCCTCGCAATAGGCCCGAAATTAAGTGGAGATTATGCTCGTAATCTTCGGAATTACGCGAATTCGCTTGCGAGCCATTGGCGTCGCGTCCAATTCGCCAAATTGTCCGCTTTCTTCTTGCCTCGCTTCAATTCCACGCTGCAGAAAGTCGTTTCTTCAAGTTTTATACGCTTAATCGCTTTGAAGTTTTCCAATTCAATCTTCGTGCTTATGAAGCATTTTATTGTCATGCTAGATCGCACTCAATCCGACGCGACATTTAAATATCTTTTTCGATCATAGTCAGTGGTTTTTTTCAATATATTGTAGAGCGTTAATTGTTCGTTGATTGTTGTTGGTAGATTTAGCTCAATCTAGTGGTTTTTTTTTGTATTTTTTTTTTGGTTTGAAGTATATTTTTTAACATTTATTAATATCGAGATTTACAAGTGCGTTGAACCGGTATCTATATTTTGTTTAAGGTTATTGAAACTGATAAATTTCTATTCTGTAAAGCAAATATTGCGTTTGCAGAGATTACTCCGTGTCTGCAAGTTGACTGGGGAGGAAAGTCGTTAAAGAATAAAAGGTAAACTCAATTGAAAGTTTGATGAAATTGCCGCGGACGCTAGTCGACTCGGAGGAAGCGGCCGTTGTTTTCTCCCGGCGCGCTCTCTTACATAGAAACTGAAGCCGCGACAGGTTGGCCGATCACGAGGAGTCTATCTGGCGAGGATCGACGCGCGTCAACGCGGCCGACTGCCCGGGGAGTTATTCAAAAAACTCGCGGGCCGTCGGACGACTCATCGAGATAAATAGGCGCGGGGCCCGCGTATCCCCAAATCTGGATGACCGGCCGAGATTAGGGCCGGGCTAGCGGCCAGCTATGCGATCCGGCTCCGGGGCACCGGCGCCGTGATTAAGGGCGGGGGCCAGACGTCCTTCGGCGCGAGCGCGCGCGCATCGAAAGGAGAGCGTAGGTACAAGGTAGATGGGACTTTCGAATCGAGCCCTCGATCGGTACGAACACATGCATACCGGCTCGCGTGCTGCACGGCCTCGGCGCGGGCTCCTGCGGCGCAGGCGGCGCCCCCCACCCCCCCGGGCCCTTTAATTGGAGATTTCTCGTTAGATAGGGCGGGACCCGCGCGCCGGCCGTCCCCCGTCTCACTTTCTCCCGGGCCGTTTAATCCCGCGCTACCGTGTGCAGGCCGCATTCCTGGACCGCGGCGGCCCCTGCGTACATATCGGCCCTGCGGGACAGTCATTTGCATCGCGGAGTGGTTTTATAAGTCGGGAGCAACATTATGCGCCGGTCCTCGCGGCGCCGCCCCGCCCGCGGCCTCCTGGGGCCCCGCGCAATTTTCTCGAGGGCCGAGGGCGAGGCGGCCCCCGGAATCCGAGGCACAATGCCGGAGATGCATCTCGGGCGGCGCGCAGGTGATCCATCCGCGGCCGATCGATCAGCCGGGGCTCCCGGGGCCGGGCCGCGCTTATCGGCGCATCTCCTCCCGGGGAAGGGAGACTCCCGGCGGCTCCCGTCGCTCGGCTTATCGGCGGCCCGCGACCCCGCGGCACGTCTATCTCAATATCTCGGGCGGGAATGCGGGGATAAGCGTCCGCCGAGGCCTACAGAAGCGCCCGCGACGGATTAATAAAAGCGCCGGTGAGTGATCGACGCGGCCCCTCCCCCCGCCCGGCTCTCCTGCCCGCCGGCTAATTGATTCCGAGCGGCCGATTGGCCGGTCGAGCCCACCGCCGCCCGCGACCTCCTATCCACTCCTTTTTCTCTTGCCTTTTTTTTGTTTTATTGTTCACCTGCCGGCGCCGCGCTCGGCCCTTATCTCCTCGTCGGGAGACGCGAGGGCCGTCCGGGGCGGGGATCGCCCTGGAAATCGGGGCGCGCCGGCGGAGATAAAGCGGCCCGCCTACCGGGGACTCGGGGGGAAAAAAAGCCGGGGGCGCCTCCAAGGGCGCGCCGGAGGCTGCCCAGAGGAGTTTACGCCCGGTCTTTTATAAGAAACAGTGTAGCCGCGGTGTAGTTAAATTGGCCGGGGCGAGTGTCGAGTTTTCATGGGCCGGGCGCCGGAGTAAATCCCCGTTAAAAGAAGTAGATTGTATTACGGGCGGCGGGTGGGCGGTTATTACGGCGCGGCCCTTATCTCCTTCTCATGCAAATACGGGGCTAATTTGAATTGGGCCGCGGGGTGCGTAGATCGGCGCGCGCGCGTGTGTATATATATATATATATGCATGTGGCATCGGCGCGGGCGCATCGGTTTGGGCGCGCCGCGCGCGGGACAAAGGCGCCGAGGCTCGCCGGCCTAAAAGGAGAGGCGCGCCGGTGGGGGAGATCCGGCCGATGCTGCGCGCCTCGGCTGCCGGCGCGGCGCTGCGTCGTTACTTGCACTCATGACGCATAAATTCCCCGGCGCGCCGCCCGCCGCCGGCCCCCGGTTCTCAACCGCGCCCGTGATTTAAGCCCCGGTCGGGCCGATCGCCGCGGGGAAATCGCGCGACGCCCGGCTTATTATTTCGCCCCCCCCCCCCCACCTCCCGGGGAGTCCCGGCCCTCGGATTCCGCGCGCGCCGCCCCGGCTTTTCGAGGATTTATCGAGCCGATCGCCCGCGGATAAGGTTTCGCCGGGCCGATTAGCCCCGGGAGCGGGCGCTTTTCGGGGGGACGAGCGCTCGGCCCTGGGCCGGCCTCTCGGCCCTCCTCCTCTCCCCGCCTCCCCGTCCGACGTACACACTCGGAGATCGTCAATGTGGGTCGCCCGACTTTCGCACGCGGTCCATTGCTCCAATAGTCGGCCGGCCTCGCTGGCCGCTCGCTGCCCGGGGGATTAAGATCGGTCCTTTGTCACGGGGCTTTATCGACTGCCGCGGACCCTGTCAAGGTCAGCCGCTACCGCGCCGGCCCTTCCTCCGCCGCCGATTTATCCGGTGCCCCCGGTGGCCCCGGCCGGTACTCGCCCCTCGCCGCGGAGACACCGCCCCCGAAACGCGGCCCCGCTTTATTTATCGCGACTCGCCCACCCACCCCCCGGGGGCCAATTAGTTTATCGAATCGAAGCGTAATTTACTCGCGCGTCCGCCCGGCACTTGCGCGAGCTATGCGCGCCGCGAGAGGGAAAAAAAAAAAAAGGCGCCCGAGGGGAGACAAAGACCGGGCGAGGACCTGCCGGCGAGGCCGCTGCAGCCGCGCGGCCCCGGCCACGGGGGGGGAGATCCTGAAATAATGATGACAGGTCGGCGAAAAAATTCTAGGAAAGACCGGAGAGCGAAACAGGTCATCCGGCGGCGGGAGCGCGCGCCCGGCCCGCCGGCCAAATTTATCGGCCGATGCAGCGGGCCTTCGATACACCGGGCCGAGCGCATATCCGCCCGGTGGGAGCCCCCGCGAGTCCCCGCCCGGCTCATTTTCATTTTAATTGCGCGCGCGGCTCCTTCCTTTTATTTCGCCCGGGGCGCGGGCCGATTAGTTTTTTTGTCGCGCGACAGAAACGAGGGCTCTGCGAGCTACGCGGCAGGCCGATGGCTAATTTGGTGCCCCGGCCAATTATGCGGTGAGAATCCTATTTCGGAAAAAAAAAAAAGAAAAAGCTCGCAAATGACCAATCGGCCGGACAATATGCTCGCCAGTTATAAATACACGAGCGCTAATATGGCCAAGCGCTCGCTTTGTTTTCGGAATAAAGCGATGTATGCGCGATGTTTAATTAAGAGCCGCGTGCGCTCGGAGCCGGCGCGCGTAGGAAGCCACGCACTTATGCATGGCGAGCGACTAGCAAAAATGCACTTGTCGTTAATTGAAAAAGGAGGAGCGGTCAAACGTGCCCGTGTAACAGACGAACTGATCACCCCTCGTAACTTTCCTTTTTATGACTACTTCCTTTTAAAATTTAGTGGCGCAATAAAAACTTTTTACTCGGCAAAAAGTTCTAATGTGGATGACTTTTTACTCGCCCTGCCGATAAATCATTTAAACCGAATTAACATTTCTATAATTGCGGTCTGAATTCCGTTTTTAATTTTCAGTCCCAGGCACAAAGAAAGGTAAAGGATAAAGCAAGTATATATGGATGCATAAAGGTCGGGCGTTATATTGCCGCGTCTACGCCCGAGGTACCGAACCCCGAGCGCGGCTGCCCGCACATATACACGGCCTTGGGCGGGAAAGCGCGCGGGGAGCCGCTTCCTAGAGCCAGGGCGACTGCCACCGAGCGCCTGCGGGCTTTGGTGCAGCGGCCGAAAGTCGCGCGCGCGCTCGCCTATCCGAAACTGGCGCGCGCACGCACACGCGGCCCTCGAGAGCGGCGAGAATTGCGGATCACCTTGAGCAATAAGAGAACAAGAAGCCGGAGCTGCAGCGCGGGCCCGGCGGCCGCCACCGCGGCGGAGCAATAATAATTGTCGCGCGGCCCCAGGCGCCCGCGGCTAATCGATCTTCCACGCGGCCCGCGCACTTGTCCGACGGCCGATCGCATACCGATCGCCGGAGCCGTGAAATCCCCCCGGCTTGATCGATGGCTTCAATTAACCGGCGCGCTTTCCCGAGGGCCTAGCCGGGCCGACGAGGGCCTAGTCCGCGCGCTATCGCCACGAAAAATCGGCAAGGGAAGCGGCCGGCAGACAGAAAGCGAGTAAAAGGAGACCCTGCCATAGCGCCCGAGGGCCGATTCAACAAAGTCCGATCCGTCGCGGTGCAGCCGGGCCCGCCGCTCCCGCTGTCCGAGGCCCCGCACGAAACTTTTATGCTCAAGGACACGTAGAGCGGCGGCGGCGGCGGCGGCGGCGGCGCGCCGGCGCATATTCCGAAACCGAAAGTGCGATCCCGCGAAAATCTAACATCTCGCACAACCGGTCTGACTGGCTTCGGCCCGCCGGCGGGTTTTAAGCTCCCCCCTGCCCGCCCCCCCCCCCCCCACGAGTCCCTCGCCAGCTCCTCGACGACTGGTTTTTTGGCAGCAGCACGAGGAGCACGGCCTGCCGCCTCAACCTGCACGTACATGTATGCGCGCGCTCGCTCGCCCTATCTCCGTTTCGCGCTCCGGGCCTCCGAGTCTTTCTCTTCTCTGCATAGAGACGCGCTTCATTTGCAAAGAGCCTTTATCGCTGGCTCTAGGCCTCTGACGCATGCGCCAGCGAGCAAAAAACCAGGAGCGGCCGCGCCTCCACTGTCCTCGCTTCACCTGGCTGCCCAATTAATTCCTTCTCATTTCCCGCCCAAACTTTCTATACTTTTCCCCCTATTTCGACGGTTCAATTGGGCCTTGGGCAATTTCGTCCGCTTTGGCCCATCAACTGACTCTTCTCTTTTCGTACGCGCTAGTCTCTGCAAATTTTCTTGCTTTCAGGCTTGTCTACTCAATGTAAAACTAATGTAACTCTACTATGATTATCATTCAACTGAAATTAAATAAAGAGTTTGATAAGCCCAACGTTATATGCTGTTAATGCGAAGAAAAGCATGCATGTATTCTTCGATTTGCATATCTATGAATATCAAAACCAGCCTGCATTGTTTATCGCGAATGTTTTGCTACACTTCAGTCATATTATATTTAGCCTTTTGCTGTAGTCATTTTATCGTACGCTCACCATATTGTATAGTCAATGGATAGTTTATGCATCTTGTATTAGTTGCATTTAAAGAAATATTAATTACATAGCGACGCCAATGATCTTCAATAATTACTCGAAAAAACTAAATTTTCAACGATAATTTATCAAAATCGCAATATAATCTATCTACTTATATATAATAATACAATTTTAAACAAGAAAAACTTACCAATTAATTCAATGAAGATTTAACCTAGATATACAAACAAGCAAAAAGTACCAATATCCTGCAAAAATGATTTGAAATCAATTAAAAATGATGACATTTTTATAAAGATGTCACTGTAAATGCAAGATGTAAATTAGACAGTTGTAATACATAATTGAAATTGACATTCATTTTATGGAGATCTTATGTAATTGTATTGTAAAATACGTGTAAACCAATTATTGTTGAAAAAGAAAATCTGTTTGCAGGGGAGATGGACAGGAGAACATGAAATAAAAGAAAGGAGCTAAGAGGACAAAGCAAATGATAAATACAAATGTCGTGTGAAATGCAAGATTGTGTGAGGCGGTTGGAGAACAAAGAGAAATAATAAAACGAAACAAATATAAAAACATTTATAAGGCATCTCGTGTTTATTGTAAGTTTTATTGGTATAAAAAGTGAAAATGGAAAAAACAGAACAGAACATTCGCAGCCGCGGCGGGGCGCCCGTGCGAGTCTTCGTACTCAATTTGAAAGTACGCGCCCTCGCGATCTAATAGAAATGGCGCACATTGGCAGGCGTTGACTCTTTCACGCGCGCCTCGTCGCGGCGCACTCAACTCTCGTCAGTCACAAAAAATAGTATTAACATACTGTATATATAAATGCACGCATGTGCGCACGTTCTCGCTCTCCTGCAAAGTTGCGACCTATTATAGGAACCTCGTTCCGATCTAGAAATAGTCTCGTCGTTTTCGACGCTCGAGCATTCCCTGTTCTTTTAACTGTTTTACAGTCGAGAGGAACAGCTCGATTTCGCTCGATTTTTCCTTGCCTTTCTTTTTTCCCTCCCATCTTCCCTATTCTATATACTTTTCTTTTCTCACCTCGCCTCCTCTCTTGAAAGTACAAAGATCGCAGTCTTTATCTCTCTCATGTTTGTTTTTGCATGTTATTTCAGTTCCTTGCAGGGTTCATCGATATTATCGATACATCGATTGTTTCTCGATTAATCGAACACTTATTCGAATCGAATGGCCGCGCTGCTTCTTACTGCAGAGCCATTAGCGCAGAGACATAGTTAACGCGGTTTGATTAACGATATTGTATTTAATTGTACTTCAATATGGATCGATTAAGCGTTTGATATTGCCGATTTATCGATACATCTTGAATAACCCTGCATTAACAAAATAATAATTAAAAAACTCAACAGCGACTCAATTTTTATTACCTAAAATCGAGAGAATCGATCTTTTCTTTTGAGCTGCGCGAGCGTCGATTGTTTTTTTTATTTTCGTGCGCGGTAATCTTGCTTTACTTTCTATCGGGAACGAACAAAAAAATATGGAGAAACTCAAAGAAAGTTTACAAATGATTCTCAACTTTCAAGCCCTCCACTCTTCTTGTTTAAAAACAAAAAAACTTATAATAATATTAATAATAATAATAAAAATAATATTAATATTAATCATAATAATATATCCCACTCAACATATACAGATAATCGTGATTTCGAAATGAAAAGAACAGCCAATTTGATTTGAAACAAAAATAAAAATTTATTTTCTAAAAATAAGAAAGTATATAAAAAGTCCATCGTCACTTAATCGATATTATATAATGTCTTCGAAATTTCACTCTCAATTTTTCTCATACTCCTTTTCCTTTTTTCTTTATCGCCTATTAAAAATTGTCTTTGCAATTTCACGCGCAACGCCACTTCATTGTATTGCACTCGGTAATTCAGAAAGAAAAAAGGAATCAAGTATACAAATAAGAAAAAGGAGTTTATAATTAAAGCTTACGCGTACAGAGCGTCCCTTCGATTTTCTCGAAATTTTGGGGGCACGCGGGGAGCGAGCGAAGCTCGATCGCCCAGAGCAGTGAGATTCACGGTATATATAGAACCGTCGAAATGAAAATTGAGATGGCCGATCGTGCTCATCGAGACTTTCGAAACGCGTGCACCGATCCGTCAGGATTCTTATGAATTATGTTAATAAAAAACGAGCAATAAAAAACAATATTTATCATCTTTCTATTGTAGAAGATATAAAGTCGGTCTATTTCATCTCTGTGTGTAATATATATATAAATATATGCGCGAGCTTACAAGCTAGTTTTATATAGTTTTATATATGGTTTCATTGAGCGTTTGGCGGTTGACAGGATAACAGTGCTATCGCGTAGAGTCTCGGTGAGCAAGAGAACACAACAAATTGGCATCTTCAACAGCGTGTATGTCTATATACACATATACATTCTATACATATATATCTGTCCGTATGTATACAAATGGGATGCTATGCAACATCACGGCTCGTTCGCCCCTCGCATCCTGAAATTTTTAACAATTAAAAAGAGTCGCCTTTTTGAAAGACGACCTACTCTAGAAGTATAAGTGTAACAAAATATAAAATAATGCTTGTAATAAAAGCGTCATATAACATATTATTGTGTCATCCGGCTTTTTCTAAGTCTCTGGGAAGAGAGAGGAAGACGTTTGTTTCTATGCTTTTATCTGTTTTCTGTAAAGTGAGTTCGTCTCACTAAAGACGGAATAAATTAGTCGGGAGGACCAGAGAAAAATTGTCAAGCCCATCGTCGCACAGTTACGTATACGCAGAAGCACCAGAGAAAAACGATTTTGAAACAGTTCCAATAGTATGCAGATTTTTCTCATACTTTAACTTTACCATTTTTTAACTTTGCGGAGTTCTGGATACGGACATTGCAATGCTTCATTATTCTCTATGAATGATTCAGAGATTATTTCTCTATTTCAATAGTTTCGTTAAATTCAAAATTCAGTGAGAACGATGAAAAACTGTAAATGTCGATATAGTGGTTATTTCAAATTTAGCATTCCGAATGCTTCTTCATAATTTTTAGATAATAGGTTCGATCACTATTATATACGAATAAAATATCAACTCTAAACGTTATTTCAGAAATGTTTTTCTTGGTGTGATTTATAAACCAAAACCGATATAAATGGGAGAGGAGGGCGTGCTGAGGGCTAAACTAAACACTTATGGCACTATGCACTTGAGTTACAAAAAAAGTGACAAAACTTGTGACATAAATAAAGTAACCAAAAAAATCTCGCTTATTTAACGCACGAATAACAACGTATAAAAAAACTTAAATGTAAGCTTCAAAAATGTTTTCTCAATGAAAATCTTATAAGTTCTATAGAATCTAATGAATTTTTTTCCAAAAAAATTGCATTTTATAAAAGTACCCATTCAACATTTCGTAATTGTACGTGAGAAGAAGTAGAACAACATCCCCAGGTATTTTTCACAGTTATCTTATGTGACATCAAGTTACTGTTTCATGGACTATATTAAACGTTTTTATAGACGCTCGTGTAAAAGAGATTTTCACTGGGAATCTCGTCTTTTTTGTGTAAAATAGTGAGTTTCGCGCATCTTTCTCCTCCTTTACCACTACTGCATTAGTATGCAACAGAAGCGGAAAACGAAGGGTTTGACAATCGAGTTTGTTCGATAGGGGTAGTATAAAAAGAAGATATAGAGAAAAAACGATCGTATACAAAATGGCATTCTTATATATCACACCACACGATGGATTTTGTGACTGCGAGATTCTGCATCTATTACAGTAACGTTGACGGTCAATGTTCGGTATGCATTTATGAAAATAGAACAACAAAATGGTAGTAGTGAGTCTTCGGCGGTTTGCACCAACAAAACAAAATGGCGTTTAATTTGCTTATACATGCATGCGTGCGATCATAGTAATGTATTCGTTCCTTTTATTTTTTTATTTATCATGCTCGAGTCGTCGAAAATCATCCGACAGCGCGGTATAAATTGTATAAAACGGAGCATATGACGCAGAGAGTCGAGAAGTTATTACAATAATAATAATGATAATAATAGCAGCAAAATAGTAATAATAGTATTAGCGATAATAATATTAGTAAAATAATTAATATTAATATTGGCGATAAAATAATTACAATGATGGCAATGAAGAATAATAAAGATAAAAACAAGGATCTTTCTGTATCTACACTGTTCGGCCGCGATTAAGGCTTAGATATAATTTATATTAAAGGCAAAAAGACGTTTTGTAATTCTTCTTCTAACGCTACCATTCGTTCTTTTATGCATAGAAAAATCCATTAAAATGAATAAAAACAAAAAAAAAATGTGAAAAAAGCCTTAAGTATTTTCACCCTACTACGCAAAACATAAACATCCCGACGATATACGCAAGGAAAAGAGAGCGTTTTCTTACTTTTTATTCTATTTCATATGGAGTCTTTGAAAACTTTTCATCTCATTTTATGCGTTCAAACGTAATGCACGTGTCACGCCTAGTTATAACATACAGCAGTTAATTAAATTTACGAAACATCTGTTTTTTACTGATGCTTAAAATGTAGTAAATGCAAAAAGTTAAGTACGCATCTTTAAAAAATCTCCTATCGTTAACGTTAATTTAAATGCTTTTTTCTATTGTAAATTTGTTGCGGTACGCGAAGGCTTAACAAAAATAATGTGCTGGATGAATTATGAAAGATTTTTATTTTATGTTTTCTTATATTCAGAGGCTGACTTTCTTGATTGTTTAATTAGAAGTATTCAAAAACAAAAAAATGTTGTAATTGTTCGAATAAGAAACATATAAATTAGTTAGTTTTAAGAATCAGGAGTAATTACGTAAACAAAGTTTAAAATTAACGTAGGATATGCATATTGACTATAAATGATATTTAGTAAATTCAGACATTTTCTGAGTAAAGAATCTTCATTGTTAATATAATTCTCTCATCCCTGTTAACATTTAATAATTATTTCTCTGTTCTATTGGAAGATGTGGAAAAGAAATATGAATACAAGTATTGCACGTCTCTATCACTATTTCTACTTGCAGTCCTGATGAAACCGAAATGTCAACAAAAAATTGTCAAATTGAAAATAGTAATTCTCACCTATAAAAGGCAGATTAAATTATGTGTATATATGTAATCGAGCTTATACGTACATAATATAAACTTAACTTTTGTCTTAAATATTTGATTTGCCCATTACTGGATTGTCGTACAGTATGAAAAACAAGTGATTCGTTTAAAATAAAAAACAAGGGTGTATATTTATTTATGTATATTACGTATGGTTTGGCAGTTTAATGTATCTGTGTCAGTGTTAATCTTATTGTTGCAGCCAGACTTAGTCGCGGCGCCCCAGTGCTGGGAAAAAATTGTATGTAATCTGCTCAGTGAACTCTCATTAGTTGGCTACTATAATTATACAGGTAAAGAGTATCAAAAAACATAAAATCGTAATAATAGCTAATGATATTATCAATATAGCAATAATAATGGATGAAATCTGTATTTTGAGCAATATGAAGTTAACAGACCTTTAAAAAAGCAACGATAAAAACAGGAGGGCAGAAGAGAGAAATCGAAACCTGACGTTTCGAGGGGAAGCGTATACACAGTTTTGTCTCTTTTTTCTTGCTTCGTTTTTTTCGTAAAAAGGGTTCACCTTACAAATTATCTTTAGGGTAGTGTACATGAGCATTCTTTCATCGGTACCGGAAGTGTGCGAGAACCGCCAAACGCTTACTCGAAATGCGCACGCCATTATTACATGGTATATTATACATAAAAAAGAGAGGAGTTTCTGTATACGCGCACGCCTTTTTTGTCCATAATGAGTTAAAACGCATACCCGCGACCTTGATATTATCTAGTACGAATTTACGTCTTTCCCTTTCGTTATCTCTATGAAACGCGTGCGTTTGTTGTCTAATGATTTTGAACTTCTTATTTATGTATGGGCTACCTGCTTTAGTATTTCTTGAAATAGAATCTGATTTTGTTAAATATGAAAAATGTTGACATTAATAATATTAAATGTATTGCAATTAATCGCTTTTTAAAGCTTACGTAAGAAAATAAGCAATTGATGGATCATCTATTATAATAATGCTACAACAATCCAGAATGAAAATTGTTCTCACAATCTTTATATTTAGGAAGCAATCAAAAACATATCTGGATCATATTCTGTTCATTATTAGGTTTGCAAAGATTGATTCTTTATAATATTTAGAAGCCAGTTGGTTTTTATAGAAAATAATGTCTATACTAGCGCTGAACATTATTACGGGAATAAAGGAATGCTCATCATGCTTAAGTATGGGAAACACTTACCCATCGCCCATGACTGCTCATATACAAATAGCTCCTGTCAACGATGAATATCTATATGCAGAAGACAAAGAGTGTATTAAAAACAAACTGAGCTCTTTTTAGAAAATTCAAAATCTAGACTACCAGTGGGCGAAATTAGTTATATTTCTTAGATTTCGATCTAATAAAAGAGAATTGGATATAGAAAAGGAATATGAGCATACTGGACAATTTATAAATTTAAATAGATGTCGCTTTTAATCCGAAGAATGAGACGAATAAATGGAGAAACAGGAGGAGTTCAAATCGATGAAAAAGAAAATATCGACATTCGGATCAGAGAAAGAAGATTCTCAGGAGGAAGAAGGTAGCAAAATAACAGAAATGCCAGACAAACGCCAAACACTCAAATAGAGGAAATTAAAAAACCACTTAGATCAATTAGAAGGCATCCCATCGTCAATATCATCCTCTATTTGTTTGCAGGTAGAAAGGTGGATCTGTGAAATACGCCTTAGTGGAGGAATTTAAATATTGAACGTTCAAGATCGAAATTTGCAATTTTTAGAGATGCTTGATGAAGCCGAACAAGAACTAGGTAGTGCGATTCATTATACTGAACGAGGGTAGTGATAGGATATAACGACTACCGTGCTCTAAACTTGATGTACCAGCTGGTGGAGTTAACGCTGATACAAGATTAGAAAAAATGAAATCGATTTTAAATGTCAGTAACACTTCGCCTACGAGCCTACTCCAGTTATAGATGGAATAAACATCATTAAATCACCTGTGCTTATAACTTCTACAAATTCTCGAATAGCTTCTTGATTAGCATTATACATATTAGATTTCGATTTTGCAAATTCGTAATTCAAATCATCATTTCTAGTTATTGCATCCGTTTCATTAACTGATTTTCTTTTGTTTAATCAATAATCCGATGTAAGATATTTATAAAATTAAAGTACTAGCATATCTTGTATTGCAGAAAATCCTTTACTTAATATCATGAGCAGTAGCGAAGGTAGTTAACGTAAGACTGAGTAATGGGTCAACAACAGCATACCTCCTCTGCATAGATTGTATTCATGGTCATGGCGGCATAGTCACCAATCGGTTAGGTACGCACCGAGGTGCGTAAACATTAATCTGTTGCAAATTGCTACCATTAAGTGAAAGCATCCCGATTGTATATTAATAATCATACAACATGCTATTTAAATTTTAGATACACCAAACACCTTTTTGTAATTCCAGCTCTGACATAAATTCTAAGTAACAAAAAAAGTGTTTCCAAATCATCTTTCGTAAATAAAAATAAGTTTAATGCTCAAACAAAGTTTCCTGCGTTAAATTTGGGCGTTAATTAATTAACTTATTTCAATTTATATGAGGGGTATACTATCATTGAAGTTTGTAAATAGTCGAAATATATGTGTTAGCTTAACAAAGTCTATTTGATATGGCCACATTCAAGATTAATTAAGGGATGATGTTAAAAAGCTGTACGAAATATACCAATTTATAGTAGTTAGTAGAAGAACTAGTCAAAGGCAAAAGTTGCGAGAAGATTGTAAAAACAATCTCTAATATTTATTTCTATGCCGGGGGTTATCCTTTTGAAATAAGCATCGGTGGAAAGTACTGGGAAGCCAATAGTAAAATTATAAACATACAATTTCAATAAATTTTTTGCGACAGATTATCAGATTTAGTGAAAACATAGTTTTAATATATAGATTTTCCACGGCAGCCGTAACGATTACTTTGAACGCCCTGACTATGATGACATTGATTCTAAAACTAAAGTTCAAAAATAGCAGAAAAGGAGGAGAACAATACAATTTCATTGCACAAAGTTACTAGAAACCAGTAAAAACATTTATTTTATAACTAGTTTTTAAAAATGGTAATTTTAATGTGTAAGTATAAAAGCGATTAATTGGCTACATTAATTCATAATTTATTGCAACAAATTAGGTTCAGTATTAAATGACATTTTTATATATACGCGATGATTAGATTCAGATCAATGTACGCGGAAAATTAGAACACGTGTGCATAAAACCAATTTCGGTTATCCTGAATCTGCAAAAGTATTAGATATTTTATTCTATATCGGTATGACAATAATAAAGAAAAAGTTAAAAGATTTTTAAAGGATATGCAACGGATTTATACGATACGTTATAAAAAAATCTAAAAAAAATTTTTTATTTACATTTAATCCAAAGTTGGGTAAAAATGGTTTTAGTTGCATTTCTATATGATTATATTAATTGTTGACAAATTGATAATTGCAATAAATATTGCTCATTTTCTTTGCAGGAATGAACAAAAAACGAATTTTTTATGTAATTAGCCAAAATTTAAGCCAGGCATAGAAGAAATATTAAAAATGATATCTGAAGGAGACATGAGTAATGTACAGGTTTAATTTAAGTTAGATGCAAGTGTACGAAGAACACCTATCATTTGTTATATACTTTTAAGAAAGACTTTGAGAGCCACAATCACATGGTCATAGCGCAATAATATACATTTTGACGTTTTGGCGCCTCGCACAATGAATGTGCGACATATATATTATGCGTTTACACGTTTCATTAATTTTTAAATATGCTTACACGGTATAAGACTTAAAAACTATTGAGTCGTTTTTATTTTTTTAACGTGACATCTCTTACATGACACGATTTATTTATATCCTTAAAATTCCCTTAATAACACTTCAGAGCGCATTTTTCATCCACTTTTTATCCTATATAATCAGAGTATCATTAATTGCAAGTATTCATTTTATATGTATACACGTTTTGTATACTTATGTGTAAATATTTATAATGCACATGCACATACGTACACACGCACGTACAACTAAAAATACAATTAGATTACTGCACCAATTAGCAGCAATTCCGAGGCACTACGAACAGGCCATAATAAATATGGCCACACAATTATCATCTCAAATCTCTGTTTTTCAAATTAAAAGACTATATAGAATATCTAATACATAATAATTAATATATATATATTTATGTATATATATAATATATATATATATATTTATTTATTCTTCATATATATCCGTATCTCGTACTAAGTATAGATCATAGTGTATTGTGTAATATACAATAATAAGAGAGATCACACGTCTTAAACTAGAAATTTAAAAGACTATCATCTAGTACGTAAGTTTTTTAAGTATTGCCACGAAATGTACGAATGAAGTCCATGACGATCACGTTCAAGATAATAATAACGACGTAATAAAAGTATGAGATGATAAAAATGAGAATATGCGGGTGAAAATGATTTTATATGTTAATGATTATGACGATAATGGTAATAATGATTACGATGATGATAACGATAATGGTAATGAAATGACTATGATAATGATCAATGGTAAATGAATGAATGATGAGTGCTAATGTTAACGCGAGAGTAACGGTAATGACGATAATTTTATGATCGGGAGCGGCGAACAGTCACACGATTCCTTAAATTTGAGCTACAATTTATTATCAACTATCCTATTTATGCTACCACTACAGTGTCTCAGCCTTCTTCTACGTTCCCTCCATCATATCGTTTACTTATCTAACTGCCCTTTTCATATTTAATTTATGTCCTTTCACTATTCTTCACACCTATTATATTCAGCACCAATCTGATTATGTTTCAACGTAAAAAAAGCAATGTATTCGTCACTGTCAATTAAACTAACTGGTTGTTTGTGTATAAATATACATTCGAATTACATAACAGGATATCCGTAGAGTTTCGTACCTTATTCTGCTCTTATTTTCGCATATATATATATATATATATGTATATATATATATATATAAAGAACTATTCCATACGGTAGGACCGATATGTAACTCAGAAAGCTTTGCTCTTCGAGTCACAATTCGGAAACTCAGAGAGGAGTAAATGCAATGTGATACCGATTCTCTTATAAATCTTTTGATTCCGCCTTTGCTTCTCACTTATACTTTTGCGCAATCTTCCTAATTCGTTCACTCAGTCCTGATTTTTTTCGTTCATTCTCGTGATTCACCCTATTTTGCGTACCTTCCCTTTTGTTATCGTCAAACCGATTAACTTTATTTTCTCCAACGTAACATACACGCTATACATATGTACAGACGTTTTTTTGATCCGTCTAATCTGATCCGTCCCAGTGTTCCATGTTTTTCGGATGCACTTTACGATTATTTTTCGTCTCAAGTTTCTTCGACGCTTTTGACGCTTATCACCATTGTTATCATCAATCTACATGTCTCACTACCCTACTTCGGTTTTCGGACTCTTTTTCCCTCATTCATTTTTTAACATAGGCAAGTTAAATATTTATCACAATCATTTCAGTCTAGTCGAAAATCGAACATGTTCAACCCGTTTGGCGAGATAAACTCAGTATGAATTAAATTTTAACGAAAAAACAGAAAGACATAACGTGCGGATCACGTAACTCGCGCTCGAGTCGAACTTCGACACCTAATGTGACTCGAACAATCGTGACGGTAAGAAACGAAGTAACCACGAAAGAGGAAATAACCGGCATTATGTATATCGTCGAGCGTGAACGGGGATTGGACGAGTTTCATTCGTTGATATAAGTATTATTTATACGTTACCTTATTACGTGAATTTGCTCTCGTATTCTTTTTCATTCCCATCGGAACACTCACACGTGCTCTGTACGTGGAGAAGAAACTTAACAACGAAAATGTAAGTCGGTCAAGATCAACAAAAATAGTGTATATAAATAAAAATGTAAAACACAAATCGAAAGTACGATTCCTTAGAAAATAGACGAGCAATCTGTTTGGTAAATTAATGATGCCGTATTTCGTTTCGTTTGTTCTTTCCGTCGCCTTTCTTGTTACAACGTTCCATTTAGGGATAGAGCTGTTGGAGCGGCTGCTGCTGGTTGCATCTACTCGACGCGTCCGGCGACGAGGACGTCGAGGCAATCGACGATGGTGATGATGATGCCGATGAAGATGAAATGTGTTGCTGCTGCTGCTGCTGCTGCTGCTGTTGCTGATGCTGCGGATGATGATGGTGATGATGATGCTGCGTCGGACTGCTACTGATACTACCGACTGTGCTGAGACATCGCTGAAACCTCAGCGGGATTCCTGCTTGCTAGTACGCTGCAGGATGGACGGCTAGTCACTGGGGCGGCAAACCGGTTGGCGGTTTGAATTCACCGGTCACCGCCACGACATTGGACTGCCCGGGAAACTGGGCCGACGAAACAGCTGGCTGATGATTGAAAGCCGGTGCATAGCACTGGGGGAAGTAGAGCTCGGGCTTAACGACGGTTGGTGTTAAACCGCGTGCTACGGTTACAGGGCCGAGGCCGGGTGGGACGCCACCAGGTCCAGGGCCACCTGGTGGTTTGGTATCACTATTCGAGTTTCGCCTGACTTTTGCTGCATGGGGGTTCATGTGGTTATCTATGTGTTTCTTGACTTCGGGCTCCGTAGCAAAGCGCCGTCGACAGTTAGGCATGGGACAACAGAATGGTCGGTCACCCTGATGCGTACGAGTGTGCTGATCGAGGATAGCCTTTTGACGGAAGTCTTTGCCACATTGCTGACACTTGTAAGGCTTCTCGCCAGTGTGTATCCGTAGATGTTGATTGAGAATGGTACGCTGCCTGAAGTTCCGCCCACAGTAGACGCATCCGTAGGGCTTCTCGTTCGTGTGGATTCGAAGATGCTGGGTTAGGTGGGACTGCTGCCTGAAGCGCTTGCCACATTCCGGGCACGGGTAGGGCCTCGACTCGATATGTATACAACCGTGTTGTAGAAGGGTAGATTTCTGCTTGAACTCTTTTTGACAAATAGGACAACGCACGTACAAGGGCATGCCTGCCGAGCGACCGTGTTGTATTACGTCTGGTAGACAACCCTTGCCGTTGGTTCCCGCACTGCTTTGTTGCTTGATGTATTGAAGGGCGCCAAAGGTTCCGGTAGTACCCCCAGAGCCAAACACTGCGTGATTTCCGCCTTTTGGATCTTTAAAATAGGCTGGGTACTGAGCAGAATTGCCATCACCGGGTGCTGGACTGAATGCGCCCGACTGCGTATCTGTGTCGCCAAATGTCGATGCGACTTCCTCTTTACCTTCTTCGGGTGGGAAGGGAACATCCTGTGGCCACAAGGTCGGTGTCATTCCATTCTTAAAGATCAAGTGAGGACTCACGTCTGAAATGATAAACGGAGAATAAAACGTTTAAATGAGGACGCGAGTTTCCCGATGACGAGTTACGTTTATGATTAATAGCGTCGATTTTAAGAGGAACGCGACGTTTATCAGCCTTTGTTATTCTTATACATAATGGATTAGTTTTGCGAATAAATCCTATTGAATTTTTTCTTATACGACTGTGATCTACGCATACTTGGGTTTTATTAGCTATTTGCAGTTTGTAATTTGAAGGTGTGAAACTTCAAGTTTGAGTATGATAAAATTAAATTTTATTCTTTTTAACATATTACAATTTTAAGAAGCTGCAGTTTACAATTATTGGGTTTTCATTTTTTAGTGATGCACTTTTTATTAGTTACCATTTCAACAATTGTGAATATTCTACTAAGACAAAAGTGAAATAAAGCAAAATGAAAAAATAAGCCTTGTGATGTATTGGTAAGAAAAATAAATTGAGATTAGTTAAGCATTTGTTGTAAATAAGATTATCAAAATTGTCAGCGTTTGATGCAAGGAAACAAGTTACTCTATGTCGTTCGTATTAAAAATTTGTTACATAGTGGGTTCATTTAACGCGCCTCTTATTCATGACCACTATGTTCTCGCGCGCATGCACCTCGTCAGGTGCTAAATCTGATAAAAAAAGCTAGGATGCTTCAAAAGCAAAACGCGGTTGAGTTCCCGAAAAGCCACAAGAAGAGCTAGTGCCTAATCAGAAGATCAGTAGTAATTGTATTAGTAATAGTGGAAGATTTAGCGGTGCTATGCAGTAATAGTATATTCAGGGATCGGGCGTAGTGTTGGACTCGCGGCTTGCGGAGCGGCCGTCGCCGTCGCTGTCCGTTGGGGAATCTGGGTTAGGCAGAGAGAAATGCTCGCCTTGGTGTGTGCGGACGTGCTGATTCAGGATCGCCTTCTGACGGAAGTGTTTCCCGCACTCCGGACATTGGTATGGCTTCTCACCCGAGTGGATGCGCAGATGCTGATTGAGGATGGCGCGCTGTCTGAAGGTGCGCTCACAATAGGCGCATGCGTAGGGCTTCTCGTTAGCGTGTATGCGCAGGTGCTGGGTCAGGTGGGACTGCTGCCTGAAGCGCTTGCCGCACTCGGGACACCCGTAAGGCCTGCTGTCTGTATGTATACGTTCATGCTGAAGCAAAGTTGACTTCTGCTTGAAATCTTTACCACAGGTGAGACACTTGAATAACCGCAGCTCGCTGTTGGCTGACTTGCCAGGTTTGCCATTCTGTTGGACAATATCGGGGAGACCCGAGCTCATGTTGGGTCCTCCAGCTCCACCATACTGATGAGCATCAAGACCCCCAGGGCCTCCGTCGCCTTGCCCGAGAGAAGTGAGCATCACTCCGGGTTGCTTGAGATAATGAAGAGCCGAGAAACCTCCGGGAGCGAGCATATGCGGTGGTACGGACGGCGAAGGGTGAGGCCGCGCGTCCTTGAAGTAATGCTGAGGGTACTGTTGAAGTTCTCCCCCCGCACCTGGGAAACAGTCGTTCCGGTCGACTTCGTGTCCGCTGATTTGCTGCTGTGGCGAATGATCTTGACCTTGATTATTCTGGACTTGCTGTTGCTGTTGCACTTGTTGCTGTTGCTGCTGCTGCTGTTGCTGCTGCTGTTGTTGTTGAGCGTTTTGTTGCTGGGAAGATTGCTGTTGGCTTGACTGTATGTCATCGTCTGGTGGCGTGAGGGCCTGTGGTTGGTCAGGAGGTGCTGAGGGATAGGGCGATGGTACCGGCGAGGCTAAACTCGTCGGTTGCCCATTGTTTTCCCCCTCAACCGGAGGACCACAGGCCTGCTGCGGACTACCGGACGAGGAGGAGCTTTGTTGCTGCTGTTGTTGTTGCTGTTGCTGTTGCTGTTGAGCATACAGTCCACCATCTTGGAGAGATCCCGGGCCAGGTCCCCACTGGCTTTGGGGTCTCTCCATGTTATCCTTGTATAATACATATGGCGTCCCAGTATCTGCAAACAGAATATCAGTCCATTGAATGATCGTATTATAAAAGAAATTTTTATTTTTATTCTTGGATATGCGTTGCTGAGACAGTTTTTCTAAGTTTTTAACGTTTGAACTTTATGATAATTATACCAAAGGCTGAAAATAATTTTGTAGCGTACCTTACCAAATATAAAATTTTTATTTACAATTTAACTTATTATAAGTACTGTATATTAAAAATAGAAAATTAACGCACCGCATTTAAAATAAATGCACGAGTAAAAGTATTTGTAGAATAATATCTATTTATTTTATTAATGATGTAACCAAAGTACTCGTGTAATTTTCTAAATATTTGTTTTTATGGCAACGATTAATCTACTAAACTAACGTAGAATGTAAAAAAGGAATAACCAGTTTTTGGGATATACAAGTATAATATATGTCAGAATGTACTCGGTGGCCATTTTATTGCACCAATGATAGTTGCTGTCGAATAATGTGTATTTCAAAATGTTTCAAGGATCTTTCAATCGAGTACAATTTTTTATCAAAAATGCAGTCTTTGTTTAATGATTTTACATACAGAGAAAAAGAAATTGTAAATTTGCATAAAAAATGATTAAATACAATTTATTGGCAAAATGTTAATTTCCCCACTCTCCGCTTGGTCTAGATTGATAAAAAATGAATAAGTATACAGCTGACGAGATTCTTCACAAAAAACATATCGAATTTAGTTGTACTATCGTTGCCGATAAGATACGTCGATGAACTTATGCTGGCGTTACGCAGAGGCACGTGACCTAATACTGCGAGTTTCATTTGAAAAACTCGTAAACATTATTTGCATATTAAAACTTGGAGCAGTAATATTCATTGTGCCTTAAAATATTACGTGTGATAACGTTCTCAATGAAATTTCTATTTGGACTTAAGATGTTCAATTGCTTGGGAATGAATAAACTTAGCTGGCATGAAATGATTTGTGATTATTTTCAAAATTTGAAATGCATATGTGAGGTCTTGTCAGTGAGTTATTTCGATTAAAAATTTACAATCAAAATGGATATTGAATAGCCCATAATTAAATTTTATACGGAATACAATATTATACGATGCGAAACAAATTTTTTTTTATAAAAACACGAAGAACAATAACTTGATAAAAATAATTTCTTACTAATGTTAGTGTAGAATCAATGTAGATATCCAAATTTTATTCTGCTTTTTGTAAAATATTTTATCGTAAAGGTTTTTAAGGTTGTTTTTCTTGAACCATTATAACAACCGAATGTGTTTAAATAAAAAATGATTTAATTAATGGAAATGGATCATAAATTTGCAATTTCTAGGAATGAAAATGGAGAAATAAATTTAGGAAATCTCGGTAACTCTTTAAAGGAGAACGATAATTAGTCACAGAAAAAGGCAAAGGTGACTCTAATAAGGCAATTTCAATCTAGAACGAGCAAGAACACCGCCATTTCGATAAGACCGTTATCCGTCAATTATCCGTAAGCAATTTTTACTAGAAACTACGAGATAGTTCGTTCAACTAAGCTTGTAAAGTATATGGGAAAAAAAAGAAATGCCGCGAAAAATTCATCGATCGGACGCAACTTTTACTTTCTCCAGCATCAACTGGCAGGAGAAATATTCTAAAACGCTTTTTATCGTGGCGCGGTCGCTGCCGCACTTGGTCGAAACTTGGCGTAAGAGCTGTTAGTCACACATTCAAGAGAGTTTAAAGGTTTATCAGCGAAGTTTGACCTCGAGCGAGCGCTCACTCCTCTTTAGTTACCACCGTTTTGTTTCATAAAGTTTTCTATACACGCGTCTGCCTCACTCCCTCGTCCTCCCTCTGTCGCGCTCGTGCGCTTAAAGCTCATTTACAATACAATAGGGCGATTTTCCATCTCCTGCCCCCGGCATCGGCGTATACAAATATCCGCGGATGCGCATGAATTAGATGGCCGTCGATATCCGTACCGCGCGCGACGACTATTGCGGCACATGAAATAACGATTTAGCTAACAACCGGCTCTCATTGTCCATTTTTGCTTTCCTGCGACACTGTCTCGCTGGTGCGCGCGTTGCCCGAGCCATTATTTGCCGCGGGTGACTTGCGCTTTATCGATTTTTCGAGTCGCCTCTCGAGCGGCTCGCAAGTAAACGATGTTTTGAGAATTCGAGGCTCTTTTAGGAAGTGGGCGTTATATTGTAACAATATGTCGGCCGGTGCAGCTGTTATCCAAGCGACGGATCGCTCGACATTTACCGCGAGCTGGACGAATACGGGGGCAGCGAGCGCTAGAATTAGGTACGGCATGAGAATGCTTTTCGAAGCTCTGGCCACTCGTGCGCCGCAGCGGCTTTCTTGATAATAATTAATTTTGCGCGTACAGTGGCGTTTCTTGCGCGCATTCTGAACGCAAAATTCCCCCGGGGAAAATAAAAAGGCGGAAAACGCCCGGGGAGAAACTCGGTGGGGCCGGGGAGCGCGACACTCGGGATCGGAGTGGCGTGAAAAAGCCCCGGCCGAGACGCACATACCCGAGAGCGCGGGATCGGGAATAATTGCAGCCGAATGATTCGTAGGAACGAGATAAAGCGAATCGATTAAAATTGGGTAATAGGCCGGGGGGGGGGGGGTCGTTGGGTGTCGCTTGGACTCGGGGCGCCCGGGGCCGCGGCCGCGCCAGGAAAAAAGAGCGGAGGAAGGAGCGGGCGGCATTCGTCGACGGGCCGCGGACGAGGGCCGATTGATCGGCTCGGGCGGAAGCGCCGGGTCCGAGGTCCGGGTTTATCGCCGGGGCGGGCGGCGCATCTTCGATTTTCGCGGCGGCGAGCGCGGGAGCGGCGCGAAGGGCGAGACGTCTTTACGATTTGTTTTGGCGGCGGTGCAGCCGCTCAGACGGGCGGGCGGCGCGTGCGCGCGGCCGCCCCTCCGCGGGCCGGGAGGGCGTCGGCGGCGGCGGCGCCCCCCTCCGCGCCCGCCGCCCCACCGCGCTTGCGCGGCTTTTTCGTCGAACGGTATTTTTAAAGATTTTCCTCGGCGCCGTCGCCGCCGCCGCCGCCGCCGCCGCCGACGCCGCCGACGCCGCCTATATAGCTTTAAACGGGCGGGTCGTTGACGAGCCTCTCGCGTTCATTGCCCGATAACGTCGTCCTCGCCGGGGCAAATTTTTATTTTGCGCCGCGCAGCCCCGCCGCCGGCCGATGTTTATTTTTCCCCGGCCGCCCCCGCCGCCTCCTAACGAGGCCCGGCGACCCCCGGCCCCGCGGCTCTCCCCCGCGCTGCCTCTCCCTTTTTTTTTTTATTTTTCGCGCCCCGCCGCGCGCTCGTTAGATTGGATTGCGCTTCGATTTTTTTTTTTCCCCCCCCCCGTCCAGCCCTTGCCCCGGCCGATGCCGCTGGCGTTGTTGTTTGCCGCGGCCCGAGTCCCCTAATTGACTCGGGGCTTCCGGGGCGCGGGCGCGTCTGCGCTTTGTCAGCCGGCCGCCCGGAGAAAGCGCCCGCGCCTCGATCTTTATCAGCGGGGCTCCCGAAATTTCGCACACGTGTCTCGCATTCCTCGCGGCCGGCCCAGAAATAGCCCCGGGGCGGGCGAGGCAGACGGGGCGCCCGGCATGGGAGGACGGCGCCCGATAAACCAGACGGTATTCTTACGGGGCTAGCCGCTTTTGATTAACGCGAGTGGACGGCCGAGCGATCGGCCGACGCGGGCCCCGGCTTAGCCCGCAGATTACATTCGCACGGCCCGAAAGCGAGACGAGGATACTCCGCCAATTAATGCACGGGCCTTCTTTCCCAAGCTCTCGTCAGGGAGGAGCCGTGCACGCGAGATCGCCTCCCGAGAGCGAGAGAGAGAGAGAGAGAGAGAGAGCCTCTGTCCCTGCGCGCCTCTATATACATGTATAAGGCCAGCCGAACAATCGAGCGGCCCCATCAATCTCATTATCAAATCGTCTCAATCGCCCTCGTGTGTACGAGCTGGCCAAATATTTATCGCTTGACCGCGCGCGCGATAGGATATTTTTTTATAATTGCCTCGCTCGATCTCAAACGCGTCTCCGTATCCGTACCTTCCAGACCTCGCGCCAATGCGGGCATACCTTCTTCGGAGATTCGACTCTCGAGCTCGCCATTTCGGCATTGGTCTCTTCTTTCGAAACCAGACACTGTACTTGGTTCCCTGCGTGCATTTTTAATCGGGGATTCTTTATACTACGTGTATAAATAAACTGTTGCCTTTTCATGACTTTACAGTATAGTTTCAGGACGTACAATTTTTACCTTCCGACTCTGTTTTTTATACCCAAATCCTGCTTGTGAAATAAGATTGTTTCCGTATTTTTAATTGCTCGAAAAGCAGCCACGTGTACCCCCGAACGTTTAGTGAACTCAAATAGAAAACATAATGGGCCGGGCGAGTGAATCTAGGGTTTTGGCGGTTATGCATGCAGTTATCCGGATGAGCGATCGGTGCAATTGAGTCTACTTGAACAATAATCAGCACGTCGGTCGGAGAATTTATTGGAGGCTCCGATCTGAAATTCGCCGCGCGAGGCGGGCTTTTTTTTCTGCCCGTCAGAGGGAATACCGTGGCTTATTTTTATTGCACGAGTCTTGTCTTCGTCATTGCAGCGATAGGGGCGGAGCGTCGATTCAAAAGTAGCCTTATCTATACCGACTGGGCGCATTACGAAAAGCGTAGAGCGGCACCAAAAGCGAAAAGGGAAAAAAGAAGAGAGGCGCGAGGCGAATCGGCAAATGGCGTGGGCTAGGTGCAATCGGGGGAGGGCCGCGACAACAGGGCACCGTGGGAGTGTAGAAGCAGGGCCGAAAGGGGGAGGGGCCTGCGAGGTGAGGCGAAATCTCCGATAATCGGAGGAGAGCCGAGCGCTGTTACTCTTATTTCCCATTTAGGAGATAAATCAAAGTGCAGGCTCGGAGACGGCGGCGGCGGCGGCGGCTGCGGCGGCGGTGGGGGGGTATCCGCGGGACGGGAGCGAGGGTTTATCGAGCGGGCAGACCGAGTTTTGATCCCACGCGAGCGCCGGCGGTGGCGGCAAGGTCGATCGGCTCGGCCAATGCCGGGCTTAATATTAATTAACAATCGGCGAGTGCAATTCCTCGGGCGGCGGCGGCGGCGGCAACCTGCAATCGCGCTCCCCTCGGTTTCACAATAAAAATTTTGAAATACAACGCCTGAATTCCCGGCGCGGAGGGTTAACTGCCCGCGCCAAGGTCGGGCTCTCGCGCATTAATTAACGATCCGGCGGGAGGCCGGCGCGCCGTCCCCTGCACCGGCCCGCGCCCTTACACGCGAATTTTGAAATCGGCCGGCCGGCCGCTCCCATGCCGATCGGCCGCCGCCGCCGCCGCCGGGAGGTAAAGGTCGGTGGAAATAATTTACGAGAGTCGCGAGCGCCCGGCAGACTGAATCCTCCCCCCGGCCGCCGCCGCCGCCGCCGTCCCGTTCCATCGGGTGCGCTGCTCGGCATCTCGGCCGTGTGCGTGCCGCCTGTGTCGGCGCGCCCGCCGAGACCCGGGCCCGAACCTGTTTCGCGCCGAACCGCCGGGACCGGACCCACTGGCTTCGTTAAGCCTCGCTCCACACGGCCGCCCAGACGGCCGATTGCAATTTACGGGGCCGGCGGCGGAGACGGCCCGCGAGACACCCACCGCCGCCTAATTAGCGGGCCCCCGAAGACCGATCCCCGCCCTGCCCGGGAAACCTAATCGGCCCTTTTTTTTTCCCCAGCCGAGGGGCCGCAGTTAGCCCAGCAGCTTCCGAAGCCGGCTGCACGAGTCGGCCGGTGCAGCCGCGCTGCCGGACAGTTTGTCCTCGCGCGTGCACGGCCGACGGGGAAAAAGAAACGGAATCCCCGACGTACGGGAGGAACGAGTGCGTGGATGCTTAAAGCAATTATTTGCCAAGTCCTCGGCGGAGGAGACATTTGTGGAGGTCCCTTAAAATTCACGGCCCAGCCACGGGATCCGCCTCTGCCTCGGGCGACAAGCCCCGCCGGCCCCTGTCTCCGTGTGCGAGGAGGCCCGCCTCCTGCGCCTGTGCCGCAGACAAAGAGAGCCGCGGACCGAGCTACGCGGCGACCGCGATCTGCCAAATTTTACGAAAATACCAGCAATTAAAAGCGAATGGACATAAACAATGATCAGCGCATGATCCGCCCCCTGCCGACATTAACGTTACACGTACATTCCCTCATCGAACATTAACAAAGAACGGTATGCGTGTACGATTATTACACATTTTATTTGTGTTTTCGTTCCAAAGTTTACGCGTTTACCGGTATTTAACAGCTACTTGTAATCTGCCCGCAATAAAATGCAATTCGACCCAAGTAATTATTGAATGGCTGTACATTAAACAATTAATTTCCTATCGACATCAAGTATTTTACGCATTCTAATTATAAGCATTTGAGTCGTTTGAGAAATGCGTAGACTAAGCAATCGACTATTGTCCTGCATGAATACATTTTTGTATTGTTCGAATCAAAATAGAGTTTTTACTCGTTTTACTGGGCGCGTTAACGTGCTACGTAAATCAGCGATTGCGTCAGACACTTTCAGACTCTCGCCGCTCGTACTTGGCTGAATAAATTATTCTGTCACTAATCGCGAGCGAGAATTTCGAGAGTCTGTATTATCATGGTGGAGCATTTTTATGAAACAGTAGATGCCTCTAACAGTAGTCAGCGATAAAATGATCGAGCCCCTAATCCCCTGTTGCAAGACCAATCGGAGAATTTTTATTTCATTTTTTATTCATTTCTATGGCGTACTTTAAGTCAATTTATAATTTACACAGTTATATAGAGGCTGAAAAAGTTTTTGTTAACATTATCAGAGCGATCGAAGAAAATAGGATTTCGTATGAAAAAAAAATTAATTCGCCTTGGTGAGGAAGAAGCGATTGGCTGATTTTTCGCAAACTTTTTATGATCTAACAGAACGAGCATCGTACAAGTTTTACATACTTTTATTGGTTATGTAAAGATTCTTACTTATATATTGAAGATTTTTAAAAAAGAACGCTGAAAGCAGGTACTAACTTGGTGTAATTCTTTGGCTAATGTAGACCATAAAGTTTAAAATGACTGCCACGTTCATGGCACGTCTGATAACATTTTCAACTTATGGTAGCTTTTTTAATCATTTTAAATGGGTGAAAATTCAATTTTATATCATTTGATTGTTATGTATCAACATATGTTTCGTAACGATTCATTTTTGGTAGAATAAATAACTGAAACGGGTAATTAAACCAGAATTAAAAAGCGAAATTGAATTTCAGACTAATCAGAGCATCCTTCGATAATCACGTAAAAATGCAGAAACTTTGCGATTACTTTAAATAGTTTTCTGATGTTTCTATTGAAAATTATCAAAGGCAACTGCGACATTAAAAAAATACATATCACTAGCATGCAGTATGATAAAAATAAATTATTCAGTAGCTAAGGTGACAGTAAATATTCCTTTTTTATTAGAAAATTGCCAATTAATCATTCTTATGAAAGTCTGTCAAGTTCGTCTGATATATTCACACATGCATGAATCGTTGAATCGTTTCTTAAACTCTTTCACTATTTCACATTGATTCAACGAGAAGCAAAGATAAGCCAGTGAATTAAGGGGAGAAATAAAAATACAAGTGAAAATAAAATAATAATATAAAATTATTAATATTGTTGCAGTGCAAAGGATTGAGGGCTTTTTGAAATTATATAAACATTGTGTCTTATCGCAACTCGTTTAAAAATAAGTTGTAAAAACGTTGGGAACTTTGCTTATTCTTAAGAATACTGTTTTAAACGTTGGGTGATTTTTGATTGACGCAAATATATATAGCTCTTCTAAGAATACTTTTAACCAAAACATGATTCTATAATGTTATTAATTAGCATGCGCTAAACTTTTTTTATCGGTTTACAGATTATAAACCGAAAACAATAAGATCAGATTTAATTGCATTGAAAATATTATGTCTGCAACAACATTCCGTCTCTAGTTTTTTCGTGTTATGAAAATATGACTCATTAAAGAAATGAATCACTACGCAGGACAATATTTAAAATCGGTAAAACATTATTTCTCGGCCAACACACCGTGGACGTTTAAAAACACGTCTTTGAATAAGCCATGGCGTTGCACGCGTATCGACAAAAGCGCCAGCCGCTCGACAAAGCCATGGGAATGAAGCGTCACGCGTGCCTCGCGCCAAGTTACGGCCAACACCATCGAGCTCCATATCTCGCCGGAGCGAGAAGATGACATTTTGCGCAAAAGATAAACAGTGAGGCTGATCGGTTAGAAACCGATGAGCCACGAGCCGCGGCTCTTACAGCACCTCCGATTCCGCATAAACAAAGCATCTGGCCGAGGAATAATTGGGCTAATCCGGCCAGCGGACGATCGTCGGAGCCGCGGGCGTACAACCCGGAGATCCGCCTCGAAAACCGTGTGGGCTCGGCGGGAGCGCGCGAGCTGCGCCGGCCGAAAGTTGAACAGCCGCGCCGCTCCCAATGATCGTCACTGTCGCGCGCACACATGTCCCGTGGGCGGGGGCGGGGGGTGGGGGGGGATCGGCGAGGGCCCCGTGGAGGGGGGCGCCCGAGCGCCGAGAGCTATTTCTGTAGGAAAGGTCTACGTACGCGAAAAAAGCCCGGCGACGCTCGCCCGGAGACTAGGCGTCTGCAGCGGCACTTGTCCGCGGAGAGGCGCGCGCGCGGCCCGAGGACCCCGCGAGGATGATTTCCCCGGGCGGGCGGCGGTCATTAGCGCCCGGGCGGCTTCGGGGAAGCCCGGGCTAATATTGTAGCCCGGCCGCTCGTCCCTTAATGCGCCCGCGGCCGGCCAGCTGCATCCTAAAGCCATTGGCGCCGCGCGCGAGACTCGCGAGGGGCTTTCGCGCTAAATGTGGTCGGTCCGCAAATACCCGTCGACGGGAGGCCCTACGCCCGGGGACGCGAGTGTCTAGTCGGCGAGGCCGGCTGATTCACCCCTCGCGCGGCCGAGGCCCGAGTCCGCCGCGGGCGAATCGACGGCCCGCTTCTTGCGAGCGCGAACGATTGGCAGGGCCGGTGCGCGCTCGAGCCCCGGATAAGCGAGTCGGCCGCCTAACTTGCTGCCAATTCCCCCAATGACACTTTGCCAAAGTGCCACTGGCAACCGCGGCCAATTGCCTAAGCCGCCTATTTATCCAATTTTGTTATTCGATTTAAGGCCGCGCGAGCGCCCGATCAATTGGGACTTTTTTCCTCCAAGCGCCGACAGCCGAGCCGTGGCTCCTCCGTCGCCTCCGAGCCCCCGGCTTTTTTCCCTCCGATCCTGGGGGAGCGATTCAGGGCGCCGCGATCGACGAGGCCCCTTTGTTCCTCCTGCACTGGGGCTTTACGCGTTTCCCTGATTCTTAGGCGGACAGCGTAGCCGGGCGAGTCTGGCCACCGGGCGACTTGGCATTCGGAGCGGCGGCCCGACCGGCGGACGGCCCCTCCCCCGGAAACCGCCGGCCGACTGCTCGCGTCCGCCGCGAGCATTGGGTCAACTTTTGCGCGGCTCATTTGAATATGAGCCGAGTTGTTGGGCGCGCGGGCGCGAGTCCACGGGCTCGCCCATCGAGTGGGACGGCGCGGGGCCGACGAGCGCCTCTCCGCGTCATCGGCTGCGCCCGCAATTATTCCGCAATTGCTTTTCCGATTACGTCCCTCTGCGCGCATGTGCAGCGCCGGCTCGGAAACTCGACGGCGACGAGGCCTCCCAATTGGAAAATAAAGCCGCTTGAAAGGGACGGGCGTCGCGCGCGCCGGACTCGAGCCGGACTCGAGGCCCCGCACCGACAATCTGCGCATTATCATATTATCCCGGCATCGGCCGATACGTACACGCGCACAGCAAACACAAGCGTGTGCATTAAAACCGTATTAGAAAAAAAGAAACAGGAACGGCCGCCTCCGTTGCGAAACGCGGATTCCCACCATGTACATACGTGCACATGTACCCGAGAGTTGGAAAATGCAAGGAGCTGCCGTGGGGTTTGAGCCAGGGGCTTACGACGGAGAATATCTCCGTGGCCGAGTCCTGGGGCGGGGCCGCGGACTCGGGCGCCTCGGGCCTATATTCTCGCGCGAGGAAAGTGCGCGAGTCACGTGGCGTCGGCGCTCCCGAGAAGTGTACCTGTCCCAAGTGCGCGGGAGGCCCGAGGGGCGGGTGGGGGGAAGACGCGCGCGCGTCGCGCCGCCGGCCCGGGAATGTCTCGCGCGTCACCGGCCGCGCGCACCGCGAGCACTGACCTAACCTCCGGAGGCTCAGGGGCTCCGGCCCTCGCGGGGACCGCTGTACATTCGGCGGTTGACGGAAGGCTTTATACACGCGGGGGACTTTCGATAGCGAGTCGCTGCTGTCGGCGCGCCCGCGTTATAAATTACTCGTACGCTTCAATTTTATTGCGCGCGGTTGCGAGACATTATTCCGGCAGCAAGTACGTGTAAAAATGGGGCTCCGGGGCTATTAATCATTGGGCTTGTCGCCCGGCTCTTTTATATTGGATTTTTAGCCCCGGCGAATGACGTCGGTTTGGCGAAGGCAAAAACAAAAAAAAAAAAAAAGAATGCCAAACCGAAAAGTCGCCGCGCGGAGCGTCCCCGGAGGAACGGCGGAACTCGGCAATCGAATGTAAAAACAATGTCCTCCTCGGGCGGCGTCGATGGTCTCGCGGCTCGGCGGCCCGTCAATCAAGGCCAATTTCCAAAGCGGCTCGGCGGCGGGCGTCCGCGGGCGATCGCGCGATAAACGCATAAATATCGTTTAGTCACTCCTAAATTAGCATCGGGCCGCAGGAATGCCGGTGGCGCAAAGTCGCGCGTCGGCGGATTCGCGCGGGGCGCACCGGCCGATCGGGCGGACGGGGGCCCCGCGCCGCGGCGTACTCGCATTAGAGGAGGCCTACGGCAATCAAGAGCCTCGTACGATCGTCGGCGGCGTCGGGGGGGCCGCGCGCCACGAGCCTTCAAAGCCACTGCTGCACGACTCGTTCTAAGAATAGAAATAGGAGTACAATGACCATCTGCGCGCGACGGGGGTTTTTTTTTCACGCAAAAGCCGGCCTTTTTTTCCCTCTTTCCCTCAACCCCCAGCCCCGGGCGCTCCGATATATACGCGCTCCGGCCGTTATGCAAGCCCTCCCGGCAAATTAGCCTTTAATTACAGCGTTGCCGCGCTCGTTCCCGGGCACCGGTTCCCGCGCGCCGGTGAGTTCGGACGGGCCGATCGGCCGCGCCCGCGCGACATTGTCGCATTGTCTCGCGCCCGCGTCCCCGGCGATTGTCCCCGGGCGCGATGAAAGCCGCCCGGCCCGGCGCGCGGGTGCGTGGGGCGCCGACCGCGCCGCCGCCGAGACCGAGGAGCACCGCCGGATGCGAGCCGTTGCATCGGCCGAAGATTTCCGGGGTGGAGGGAGAAAGAAAAAAGTAAAAAAAAAAAAAGAAAGTGGCCGGCGGTAGTACGGGAGCGCGGAGACTTTTACCCATTCGATGGAAGAATTTACGCAAGAGCAGCGCTTCATAAATTGCGAGCTATCGGATTCCTTGAAAGTTGCTTTAATGCATTCCGGCTTTTAATGAAAATAGTTACACGATAGCGGGGGCGGCCCTTTTGGCCCTTTATTAAATTATTGAAAGGGCCCGCGACCGAGCCGCGGCTCCACCCCACCTCCGGACGCAGCCCGGGCGCCGAACGCGGGGCCGCGAACTTGCTGCGGGGCCGGAAAAAGGGCCTCTCGCGCCAACGCCCGCAGCTGGCGCGGTAGTTGATAAAGTCCTCGGGAGCGGCGACGTCCGGCGCGCCGCGTGCGCCGTTTCGATCGGCCCCCGCGGATTTTTTTTACTCCCCTTCCGTTTGTTTTTTTTTTTTGCGCCGAGTGGGGGGATATGGTTGGCCCTCCGCCCGGCGCATCGTCCGACGCACTGCGCCCGCCCGCCCCGCCGCAGCCCTCCCCTCGCGGGCCGTAGTCCCTTGGGCGAAAAGCCGGCGCCACCCCCCGGTGGTGTTGGGAGGGGGGGAGGCCGGACAAAGCGCGGCCCGGCGCACGGGGCTTTGTCCGGCCGGCGCGCAGCCGCCGATGAATCACGCGGATGATCCCCGCGATCAGCTGTGCGTCGCGGCACGCGAAATCGATTAGTCAGCAGGAGCGCGCGCGCGCGCGCGAGCGCCCGATGATTCCCGCCCGCCGCGCTTGACCTTCACGCCCTCGCTCGCCCAATGACGCCCGGCCCCCGCATTGTTCCCGCCGCGCGGCCCTCCTCCCCCGCAGGGCTCGGCTTCCCGTCTCCGGACTGCCGTGCCCGGCGGAGGCCCACCTCGAACCCATTCAGCAGCCCTACGGCTTCGAGGGCGTCGCGGGGGCGCAGTAGTAGCAGACGGGCTCGCGCAGACCCCGAGGACCCGGGGATTTTTCTTCTTTTTTTTTTTTTTGTAAGGTAGTCGTTTGCTCCTGCCGACGGGGGCGCATTATACAGTTGTAATTCTCAAGAAGGAATTAATTCTCGTTTTCTTTATTTTCTCTTGATAGCTCCGCTTTAAGCATGCAAAGCTCGAGTGAAAATAATTTTGACGAGGCGCAGTCGCCGTCGGCGGACGTCGCCCGGCCTCTTAATCCTTCAATTTTTCAGTATTTTAAAGCTGCCTTACCTGCGCGTAAAGCTAAGAATAACGTCATAAAGCAGGGGGCGGTCGGCTCCTCTATCCCCCGGCCGGCCCGCGCCACCCGAGTCAAATAAGAGAATCCGAACCGAAAAATGTTTTAATTAACCTTTTTTCCGCGGGAAAGAAAGTCGCCGTCGCCGGCCACTTTTACGCTAGGAAGGCGAAACGAGAACGAACGCGCTATGCGAGCCGCCGGCCCCGAGAGAACGAATTTTTTTTTCTTCTTCCCTTCCTACCGGACGATGCCGGAATTAAAACATAGTCCCCGGGCATATATACACACACACACACACACACATGCGCACGTTTTCACCTCCGGGGGGAAAAATATTTCGATCCGAAGGACGCGGGGGACGAGGAGCACGGGAGGGGCCGCGGCCCGGCCCACACTGCCGTCAAAGCGCCGTCGGGCCGGGGCGTCTGCGGCCGGGGCGATATTAAATCGCGGGCTCATTGTGCCGCGGCGAGTGCACGTGTCGCGCGAGCAACAAGCGGCCCGGCCGCAGACGGCCCGCGCGCCGATTCGCGGCCGCGCGCTTTAGCCCGGTTAATTAAGGCCGGCGGCGCCGGCCTGCCGCGCTCCTCCGGGGGCCCCTTTTCCCGCGGAATCCCGGGGTACGCACATACGTGCACAAGGCCCGCGGCTCGCTCGCACGAGGCGGCCGTCTTACTCGCGGCTCCCCGCGGTAGTGTGTTTCGCCGCGTGTATAATGAACATTTCAAGGGTATGATCGCAATGAAAAACTTTTACGAGTGCAATTAAAAAAAAAGGGTGTTCGTTTAAAGTGTTGGCCTTCTTCACCTGCCAAATTAAACGGCCGCGCGGCCCACTCGACTGCCCCTTCGTTTGTGTACGCGGCCGCGCTTCAAATATACTTGGCCGGCCCGGCGCCCGAGGTATACATGTATATATATATACATCGCTCGAAGAAAAAAGGAGGATAACATTGACAATAAGAAGGAGAAAAGCGCGATAATCGTTTTAGCCCTAACAGATTTCATTTACTCGGCACCTTTCCGGGCTTCCAGCTAATTTAAGTGGATTAAAAAAAAAAGGATCTCCCCTGGCTCATTTTCTAAGTGGGAGGTATACACGTCTCGCCGTGTAAGCGGTCATTCAGCGACAGGCTTTCCCTTGTTACTTCCCCGTGACGACACGTGGTCCAGGGAGGTCGCAGGGGATCGCCGAATAAACGGCCGGCCATTAGCCGGGCAAGCGACTAGCGAGACGGCCGAGGCGAGAGCGAGCGGAGGCGCGCAGTCGGCGACGTCTCGTCGGTCGGATCACTCCGATTGATACGATCGGCGAGGGCAGGTCCGAAGGCCGGCGGTAAGGAGCGGGCGCGTAAAGCCCCGGCAAACAAAGTGTCGGGCCCGCCGCGGCCAATAGAGGCCCCCATTGTGCGCGTAAAACCGCGATCGGCCGGGCAGGAGCGATAAAAGGCCCGTAACCGGGCACCCGAACGCCCGGCTTATTGTTTATTCGGCCGAGGCGGATTCCTCGGGCTCGCGCTCGCCCTCCCCGAGTATAATCAGCCGGTGGCGGGCGGGAGGCGCACCTCGCGCCCGGTAAACAGCGCATAAATTCAAAGTTGCCGCGGACGCGCCGCGATCGGCGCATTGTTCTCGGCTTTCCAGGTAGGGCTCAGGTGCGCGCGGGTCATCGAAAAAACAAAAAGGGGGGCAGGCCCAAGGTCCCCTTCGCGCTCCATCGAGCCCGCCGAGGGGGCCCCCCATCCCCCCCCTTTTCTTTCGGCCCTCCCCGGATGCGCGGCGCGGCCAGCCGAAGGTCATCGGCTGATGCCCCGCTCGGGAGATAGCGCGGTGTTGTTGGCGCGGCGGGCGCTACTGGGGAGCGCCGGGGCCGGTATCTGCGCGCGATAGCCCGGGCCCCGCGCGGAAGCCCCTCGTCCAGGAGGAGCGGCGCCGCGGCCGCGCTTGCGCCCGGGCGTCATCGGCGGGCGCGAGAATCGGGCGGGCGCGGCGGCCGCGGCGCCGGCTTTGAATGGGCGCGGGCGCGGCGCGTCATGTGGCCGGCGCGGGCGGCCGGCCCCCTCCCCCCGATGACGCGGGTGCGTACGCGCGGCCGCGGCCGGCCCCCTCCGATGATTGCGGGGGCGGCGGGGGTCCGCGGGGGGGCCGCGGGGGCTGCGCGGCGCCCATTGACGCGCCGGCCCCGTGAATGGCCCGGCCAGTGGCCGCGGGCTCCGGGCCACGGGCGCACCGCTCCCGCTCCACCTGGTGTAAACAAAGCCCGGGGCGGGCGCCGGCCGCGGCAGGTACTCACCCGAGTTGTAGTACTCCTTGAAGTAGCGCGTGGCCGCGCGCTGGACGATCGAGTAGTAGAGGTTGACGTAGGAGGTCGACTGGTTCTGGGCGGAGAGCGCCATCGGGGCGGCCGGGCTAGTCAGTCGTCGGCGGTCGTGGCGGGGGCGAGGGCCGGGTGGCGGGCCGTCCGGGGCGTCCGGGGCGTCCGGGGCGTCCGGGCCCTCCGGGGCGCCGGGGCCGAGCACCGGGGCAAACAACACACTCGCGCACAGGCGGGCCTGGCTCGGCGCTGCGGCTGGGCCGTCAGGCGGCCTCCTGGGGACGGGCTGGCATCCTCTCGCGGCGCCTCCTCCCCGCTACATGTCCCGCGGGCCTCCCGCTCCCGGCTCCTGGTGCGCCGCCCTCGACTCCCTCCTGCCTGCGGCGTTGGCCCTCGGCTCCGGGCTGGGCACTCGCTCCTGGCGGCCGACTCCTCGAGAGGCTGGGCGCGCGCGCGCCGGCAGAGGCACAGGCTGCTCCGCAGCTCCGCGGCTTGCTCGCGGCGCGGGCTTTTCGAGGGAAACACACGCGCAGAGTGTCTCTCGCTCCTCCTCGTCGGCTTCTCTCGCGCTCGCCGAGGCCCCCCCGAGGTATACACCGCGAGAGTGGAGTAGTGTGTTGTATCACTGGAGCCGTCGCGCGCCGCCGCCGGAGCCGCCAAGACCGAGACGCCGGCGGCGGCGGCGGCGGCGGCGGCGGCAGCGGCGTCGGCGCGGCGTTGCCACGTTCGCCGCGCGGGGGAGCGAGAGAGCGCGCGCCAGCCGCCCGCTCCCTCTCTCTGTCTCGAAGCCAATCCAGTTGAGAAATATCCCCCCCACGGCCGGCCGCGGCGCTGCAGCCGGCGGCCGCGCGGCCAGCGCCCGCGAGCGCCGGCGGGAGCGAGCGAGAGGCCGGAGGAAGGGCCGCCGGCCCGAGAGAGACGGCCGCCGGCCCCGGAGGAGAGGCCGCCCGGAGGAGGAGGAGGCGGAATTCGCCGGGCGGCCGGGAGGGAGGCCGCGCTGCCCAGGGTGAAAAAGTTGCGGCGGCCGGCGCCCGAGCCGCCGGAGTGGGGCGCCTGTCGCCCGCCCGGGGTGGGAGCCCCGGCGGGGGCGGCGGGGCCGGGAGGCGCCCCGCCGAGGAGCCGCCCGCGCCGCCCCGGCCCGCACCCCTCCCCGCGCCCACCCCCCACCCCACCCGCGCCTCCGTAAAAAAGAGGCGCGAGCGGGGATTCCCCGGCCCTCGGCGCGCGCGACGGCCCGCCCGTCTGCCCCCTGCGCCCGCGCCACCGCCGATGCATCGCGATATACGCGCCGGCGGGGGGAGGCAGCCGGCGGGGGGCCGGCGGGGGCCGCGCGGGGGCGGCCGCCCCGCAAAAAACGCGCCCGAGGTGCGCCGCCCGCCGGCCATTCGCCCAAATCAATATCGCCGCCTCCGAGACGCCGCCACCTGTAATCAGTCCCGACTAACCCTCGGCTGGACACCGGCTCCCGGGCCCCGGCTGCCCCCCCGGCTGCCCCCAGGCTTTCCCTCCACGCGGAAACGCGGGCCGGCCGGCTTTTTGGGGCCGACGCCCTCGGGATCACCCGCTAATTAGAATACGCAAACAGGAATCCACGGGGCGCACGCACGAGCGCGCTTTTGAAAGTCTCCTCCGGTATCTCCTGCAGCCTCCTCGCTCGCCGGCGCCGTTCGATTTTCCATTTTGAATTTCTTATCGGCGCCGACCGCGACTCGGGATAGTTACGCCTCGTGATTGGCTTTTCCGCCAGGCTAATCTCCCATTTGCGAGCTTTCGAAAAAGTCTCCTGCCGAGCAGGTGGTTTATATCCACCGGTCCATTGCCCATGCCACTGCTCTAACGCGCACCTGCAGTTTTCCTACCAATTTTTTCTTACCTCGCCTTTTTGCATGCAACCCGCTTTAAAAAAGCACGGCTCTAATTAATTTAGACCGATCCACATAACTGAAAAGATAGTTAATCAAGCGCGCGCACTCGTAACTTGTCAAATAACTAATGCCGTTTCAAATGCAATCCACTGCTCCGGACCTTATTTTACCAATCTTTCTAATTCCACAATTTACTCATTGTTTTTCAAGGAGGACGTGATTATCCAAAACCTCCTAGGTCTTACTTTCAGAGAAATCCCATTGCAATTTTTACCGTGTTTCCTAACAATATTGATCACGGACAAATTACTTAAAGACAACCTCGATACTTTCTCGTTAAAAGTCCCATTGTTCTGTATACTATTGTATACTGTATGGAACTGTTGATTATAAAGTATCCAGTCATTATTGAATTGATCGCTCTATCATAAGTTTACTAGATACTGTGGTAAAATTTACTATAACATTTCTTTCATAGAACCATTAACTATATTTGCATACTTAAATATTTACATGCAATTAATTTGCTGAAAAAGGCTGCAACTCTTATGACAAGGTTAATTTTCCCTCCAGGTTATTATTATCTGGTAAAAATACACTATAGACCAATCAGACCTAATGAATTGAAATAAATTCATCAAACTGGTTAACTCATTGTACGACATTTACATAATAATTAGAGTTTCAAATAGTGGATCAAAGTATAGATAAGGGCCGTGAACTAGCTGAAGAATTATTAATATCAAAGTTAGCAGGCGGCGGCAGGAAGAAAAAGTAAATCCTAGGCGTTGATTGCTCGATGCTTGTGGCGATGGTTCGGCGCACGATCATCACCAGGAAATTATAGTTAAATAGTATTTACAGCTTGGCGCAGCAATTAATATGCAAGAGTTAGTGCTAGTGGAACTAATTCCGGCAGTAAGGCTACCGGTGCTACGTACTAGTTCGCTATATTTATTTCCTAAGATATTTATATACGAACGGCTATTAAACTTTTCAGACGAATAAACCGACAAAAGACCATTATGATAGCAAGGAAATTTTATGCAAAGGAAGCCGCAATAATAGTTACTAATATTTGAATTTGCACAGCAGGTTACAATTACTTCTGATGGCCGATGTAGAATCATGTTAACGACTTTTTCACGGGGTGAAATGATTTTCGTGCCATATACATATTTTAAAAGTAACAACTTTATGAAACGCTCTTTATGGAGGAAACATTAACAAGCCGTCTTTTTAATCCTGCAGGTATTCCTTGAGGAGCATCTTTTAATGGAATTCGCGCTAAATCAATAAAATTATTTAGTACGTCGACGAAAAAAACAAAAGTTATCAAGGCTTCTTTTTCTCTAGCTGCAGTAGGCACTTTAGTGCATCGCGCGATATAGTTTAATTGTTAGCCCAAAAGAAGTTCATTTTTTCCCCGGGCCGGCGAGGAGGAGCGCTTTCACCGCAAGTACGGTTCGAAGAAATATCAATTGCGCGACGGAAATCGCCGATTAAAAAGAGCTCTTAACACACTGACCTCCACTTCAACTTTAGCAGGCGATTCTCCCGAGGAGATTCGTCCGAGACAGAGAGAGAGAGAGAGAGAGAGAGTGAGGGGGAGGGGCCGGAGGGAAGGAGCGTCCGGAGGAGCTGGAGAAAAAGGAGGCATTAAAATTCCTCATCCCCTGAGTAGTATCCGAGGCAATAAAAATGGGGATAAAAGTAAACTAAACAACGGGAGCGTCGGCCTCCTCAATTACTCGGTAGTCGGCCGCGGTCCTATCGCGAGACAAATGCCAAAGTAAAGGGAGAGAAGAGCGGGAGGATCAGGAATACATAAGGATGGGGAGAGGCGGGGGGGAGGGGGGGGGGTCGGGGAGCGGCGGAGCCGGCAGGGGTGGGGGCGGCCAGACGATTGAATGCGTTTCGCACAGACGGTCGCCCGCGACGGGGAGGTTTCCGAGGCGTTGAGGCAGGTCAAGTTGGCCGTCTAGGGGCTCTGCGGAATCTCTCGCGCGCGCTGTCTCTCACTGTCACTCTCTCTCTCTCTCTCTCTCCCTCTCGCAGTGGGGAGTGCGCGCGCCGCCCCCGCTTCTTACGGCCGAGGGGCGCGCCGGTGTGCGTGGGAGCCGCGCGCGCACGCACTTATGTTCGAAAGCTTTCCCGCCAAGACGTGCCGCCCGCGCCGGGGGACAGCTGCGCCGCCTGCACTTGTTAAACAATATGGCTTCTTCCTTTTTTTTTTTCTTTTCTCCCCGACAGAAGTTCGCATGGCTCGCTCGGAGCAAGTCATTCCGACTGCCGTGAATCGTTTAATTTTCAACTGGCCCCGGCTCGCGGCGTTAAGACCTTGGGGATGTCCAAGTGATTTGGCCACTGACTGTATTATTCGCCGCAGACTGCGCGCGAAACGTCCTTCGCCGCTAATCCGTATACGGCGTGGACAAAAGAATCAGATTCCAAGAGTGCAGTGGGCTCTTAATTGCGCGCGCATTATCCCATCGTTTTCTTATTTTCGGCCGTACAATGTAACTCGTTTGAGGGGAAGTTTTTAGTAACAATAAAATGGGCGGAAGGAGAATGATTACATTACGAAATGATGTATAACGAAGAAAAGAATATCTTGAGTATTTTTAAAGGAGATTTTTAAAAAATACCGTTTTTCAGCCGAGTTTGAAAGTGCGTTTATCTAGTTTCCCTTCATATTTTAATTATGCAAATGTTGCGAAAATTTTTTGTTTATCTTCGTTAAATAAAAGATAACAAAGAGTGGCTTAAATAATTAGATCGTTCGTTTTTGACTCGTGCTGATTTTTCAGGGAAAAGTAATTGACAAAGTAACCAAAAGATAAATCTTATAATGAATATATGAATCTAAAGTAATTAAAGGAGATCTTATGCGGCTTTAAATCACGTTTTGAAACCTGTAAATTTTAAGAGCTCTGCAGCAGCGACGTTGTCCTGTCATTCCGCAAAAACTGTAGAAGACGCTCCTTCCATTAAATATCATATAACCAGTATGACAAGTTTTCAGCAAATGATGTTGGCGCCTTATGTTTTATGGTTAAAGTTTGTTAACTCTTCGCTTTCCGCCCGACTGCATACTCATCTTTCTTTCAGGAGTCCTGATATTATCCTATCAATTGAGAACAATAAACAGTCGAAGAGCGAGTTTCATGGATTTCGTTCCATCGTCTATAAAAAATGAATTTACAACTCTGAACACTTGGAGGAAAAAACGTAAGACTTTGTAAAACAAGTTCTAGTGGAAAAAATCTTTATTTTTAGTTTTACTGCGGCGAATAACACGATACTTGATTCCCTCCACTGGTTTATTTCAATCCAACACGTACGTCATTTTGCGAGTGATTGCGTGTATTCCGAGAAGATGAATATTAAACTTATGCAAGAGTTTGAAATATAAAAGCATCTATTAAAAGAACTTTCACCTGCAAGTGTATATGGCGCATAGTTTGAAAGGGGGAGGAACTCGTTACGCTCAGGGAGAGGACGGCTATTTGAAAAATCCCCTCGTTCGTATATACGATTGGTACAAATAAGACGGCAGCGGCGATCAAAACCAATACAACTAATAACTTGTTTAAAAATGGTACAATTACTAAACTGATAAAAGGATAATGGACAGTTAATTACGAGTGGCGATTAAGGTGTCTTATACGCTCTGTCGCGTATCGCTCGAATTATATTGATATCTGAATTGATAAGCTGCACTTAGGAGCAAAGCGTATTCGAGGCGCGGAGCTTTCGTATCTGGCAATCGTAATAGAGTTTGCGGCCGGCAACGTTACAGGGCGATCGCGCGCCGGGGGCGAGGTTTGCCACTCGCGGGACGGCCGCGGGGAGCGCATTAGCCTGACGCATCAGTCCCCTCGGATTTTTCCGGCCCACGAGTATACATTTCCTTTGAGAGTCGAAGGAAGCCGTGAAAGCATCGAGTAATTAATGAAAATTCGAAGGGATCGGCTTGGGGGCATCTCGTTAATCGAGTGTCCTTCTTAGCGCTCGGGGCAGGGCGGCCCGGGGCCCCGGGCGCCGCTGCAGCGCGCGTTATATTCACGAGGGGTCGAGGAGGGCGAGCTTAAAAAAGGGGGAAGAGGGAGCCGGAAAAAAAGGAGGAGAGGGGCTCTGGTCAGCCGGGGGTGGTGGGCCGAGACGGGCGGGGCGGGGGCGGGCGAGCAGCAGCCGGAGGAGGAGGAGGCGGAGGCGGAGCGGCGGGCGTCGGGCGGAGGTGGAGGAGGATGCGGGCTTGCAAAGCGCGCGGGCATTATCTCCTAAACCTAAAATCGATACAGTGTGCTCGGCGGAGAGAGAAAAACGTCGGTGAATTTTCCGAGAGATAAATGGCGGCTCATTGGGAAAAGGCTTGCAGTCGGCGGGGCGGGCGGCTCCGGGCTTCCTCCGGCCCGGGGGCTCGGGCTCCGGCCGCCCCTATACACCGCGGGAGGCGCGCGGGCTTCGATCCCCGTGCGAGCTCCCGTCCTTTTCCTCTCGGGCCGGCCCTCCGCCCGGGCGCCTCCTCCTCCTCCTCCTCCTCCTCCTCTCTCTCTTCCGCCCTCGGCCGCGGCGCGCCTCCTCCTCCTCCTCCTCCCCCGGCCGGCCCCGCGCTCGTTCCCTCTTCTCCTTCCGTCCGCGGCCGGCTCGCTCCGTCCCCCGGCGCCCTTGCTTTTTTCGCCCGGCGCACCGGCTCTCGGCCCCTCTGTCCCGCTGGCGTTAATAAAAATTTCCGAATAAATGATGGAACGGAAAGAAGGATTTGGTCGGCGGCCGGGCGGCTGCCCCTCGCGCCGGACCCGAGGCCCCCTGATTGGGAATTTGAAAAATGAATGGGTTATTGGCCCCTCAGATGCGCGCTCTTTAGTTGCTTTTGCTCCGGGCGAGAGGCCGCCCCGGGGATACCGCCCCGCTTTTTCTAGTTTATCATAAGCCGGATCGGGGGGGTGAGGGACTTTTTTGCCCCGAAATCGCGCGCAAGATATTTCGCGTATTCCGCGGGGGCTTTTGCAGCGTCGTTAGCCGCGAGCCTTTGGAAAAACCCGGGGCCGGGATGAATCTTTTGTTGCCGGCCCGCGCGTTTTCAATATCATTTCACGGGCCTCCGCGTCGAACAAAGAATTCATTTGGGGGACTGCGGAAGGCCCTTGTCGAATCGCCGCCCCCCCGCGCGCCCTCCCCTGCTTATTTTCGCGACCAATCGCCGCGCCAGTTGTAAAACTCCGCTCTGACAAGTTGGCCCCGTAATACTGTGCGCCCGCGCGCGCGAATAAAAGTGTATCTCAGTTTCGTACAATAAAAGCCGGGCGTGTATACGCGCGCGCCGCGGCATTTATATTTCCCAGGAAGCGCGTTATACAATAGTTCGGGGGTGCAGTCCGATTCAGGAAGATTGAGTGTCACGCAAGACACAGTCATTCGCCTGCGGAGCCCGCGGATAAAAATGGGACCCGGCCATTGAATAATCATCTCCGAAGCGCCCTAATGCCGCCATTATGGCTTTTTAATACCTTCATCCGGGGTATTGAAAATTCACTTAGAATGTAGTGCATCCCCCGGCAGAATGAATACGCAATAAGCCGTTACAGCGTCTAGCTCATAGATCATTCTCTGCCCAATGAATCTCGTGCATTGAATTTTCAAGACCCATCGACGCGTTACCTAACCTATGCCCTCCCCCGGAGGATCCCGCTCAGCCGGGGGAATATTTTAATACCGGGCCGCCGGTGCCGGCAACATTTACATATTACAAAAGAGAGATTGACCAACATTCGTCGTCTCTTCATTTGCAGTCGCCCGCAAGAAGTGCACTCGTCGCCCGCCGAGGCGTTTGTAATCGGCTACAAATGGCCAGGGAGGAGGCCGCCCTTGGTTTCCGCGGAGGCGCCGGCCGGAGGCCCAACAAGTTCTTTTTTTTTTCTCTTCGCCCGCCGCGAATCGTTCAATAAACTTAGTCCGACGGGGGAGCCGTAGCTCGCAGTCGTAAGGCTAAACGACCAGGCGTCGTTACGGGCCCGAAAGAAAAAGCCATCCATCCACGCCATCATCGATGCCTCGCGCTCGCCTCGAAAAAAAAAAGGCGACCGCGCGACGCCGCTGCGCAGCCGAGAAAACTAAAGATAAAGTCGACGTCTCGCCGGGGAGCGAGACGCAGACGCACGAAAGACACGGCGCAAGAAAGGAAATGCACCGCGAGCGCCCGCCCGAAAGAGAGACAAGGAGGAGGAGGAGGAGGAGGAGTCGAGCGTCGCTTAGGGTCTCCGCGGCATGCGACACTTTCGCTCCCCGGGTTCTCCTCCTCCGCCCGAGTTCAGAGGTGGATGCGCGCTGTATTTATATACGGCAATGTAATATTTGGGTACACCTTCACAAGGGGCCCATATTCATCTCCTCAGTGTCTTGCGCTCTCTCCGCCCTTCGCTCTTTCTATCGAGAGCGAGGGGCGTAGGGCTCCGCGGCACCTTCGCCTGCCGCTCCTTTTTTTTTTCTTTCTTCGCGCGCGCATCCATCGAACCACTTTCTTTCGACGCCCTTTTATTTTCCTGACACTCGAGTTTGCCCGTTGGATTTTTCGTATTTTTAAATTGCGTTATGTAAATTGCCGGCACAGTTTCGAGTGTTTTAGCGGCGAGCGCCTTGAGCCTTCAGACACCGGGTCGAGCTCCGGATACGATAATTCGACCAGACACGCTAAGTACGTACGAGTCTTTTATTTGTTCTACAATCATTACACCATTATCTCTGAGTATCAATAGCTTTATAAAACGTCCTTTTCGATTGCCCCAAACCATCTTCTCTATTTTATTTAGGTGTAATTTTAGATGATTGAATTAGACTTGTAAAGTGAATGCATTACAATAATTTGCATAAAGTATACGAGAAGCTATTTAAACGCGAGTTCGATGTCAAACTTTGTTAGTTTTTAAAGCTTGTAAATAATGTTCAAGACGTCATTTTTTGAGTTATTTCATTAGAATCAATGGCAATAAAATACAGATGCAAAATAAAGACAATGTAAACTCCAGTTCACTGAAGGAAAACATTGAAAGAAAAAAGTATTTATTTTTTATTGCGTTCGACAAAGTAAACAATTCCTAGCGATGAAAACCTTTCTATAAAATGTGCAGAAGGTTTTCTTCGATAAAGACCAAATTGGCACAATATGTACGGAAACCTTTAGCAAACATAACAATGGAAGAGAATATCTCGTATCTCCGTTATTTTTTCTAACAAGTTGAACAATTTTTCGAAAGAAATATTATTTTTAATCAATCGCCCAGTCGCATAGTTGAAAATTGCAAAGTCTATGGATTCTATTTTCCGAGGAAAAGTTTCCTCCAAGTGTTTTTTATCAAGTCGCGAGCTAGACCTACAGGTTAGATTTAAATATAGTTAAAATTAATTAGTATTGAAAGTGTAATAGTCCAGCTGGTACAGTCGGAAATATCTCGCAAATTAATGAGCTGGGCGAATATGCGCGAGTTGTACATTTAAGCAGCGGTTAAAATCGAAGTAGAAAACAGATAGATTTAGCCAGACGCCCTATTATTCATGGGGTTTATATTTAGTCATATTTATTATTATAGTCTCCCTCGCACATAATTCCCATGGCGAAGAACAGTTGATCGCTAATTATTTGCCGGTTGCGCAAGCCGCTCAAAAGGAGCGTCGGCCAATTTGAATTGCCCACAGTATGGAAATCACGAGATGCAGGGCATCGCGTCAATGAATCGCGAATCACACCTGCCAAAGGCCTATCCCACCGAGAGAGGAGGAGCTTTCGGGGTCCATCCTTGGCCGGCTCGGCCCAAGCTCGGTCTCCATGAAAGAAAAGGGCAGTGCACCCAAACACGCAGCCTCCCCCAAAGAGCCGCGAGCAATTTTATCACAAAGAGCCTCGTCGTTGCGTCGTCTCCTACGTCGCGCCGGCCGACGGGCGGAGGCGCGAAGCGCGTGGTTCCTTGCCCTCTGCGCGCTCGCCCCGCTTATTTATAACCAAAGAGTAACGAGCGAGTGCATTGCAGAACTCTGTTCCCCGGCCCCCGCCTCGTCTTTTTCTAAGCCGCGCTCTCTGTTGCTCTTTAGCGGCGGCGCGGCTCCTCCTTCCACCCCAGCTCCTCCCCGGCCTCCTTTATTTGTTGCCGCCGCTTTTCGGCGGCGCGGGGGGATCCAGTTTTTCTGCAAGTGCACGCGGGGCTTAGGGAGCTTTGCCCGCGCGGCTCGCCGCCCAAGACGGCCGACATTCGCCCCAGGGCTTTTTTAACGGCTCCTTCCGCTGAAACATTCAGGAGCTTAATAATTTTATCGCGCTTTCCGATACGATCTCGGGGTATTCCGCTTGTCCCGGGCAAATTTTACTATCGGGTCTGCCCCCGCGACTTTTATTCCTCGCTCGCGTACGCCCGCGACCTTCTATATATCCGCGTAATTTTCGCGCAAAAAGAGTACTCGCCATTTGTGCGAATAAAAATGCCATTGTTGCGCGATGCTGCCGTGGAAAGAGAGGGAAGAGGGAAGCGGCTCGCAAGCGAATGCCTAGAGCTTCAATCGGTTAACGAAAGCGAGGAAAGAAAGTATGAATCGGCCGGGCCCTTTGTTGGCCGGACAAAGCCGGGTGGCGGACGCGCAAGCGCCGCGGCCCCACCCCCCGAAATAATTGCAAAACAATATAAGCCGCAAATTAGATAATAAAAAAAGAGCCCGTTAAGGAAGCAAATTGCCAAACAATTAGCGGGCCTTTTTCCCCGGCCGCCTGTCCTGACGTCTTTCTTTCGGGCCACTGCTGACGCGGCCTCGGCGCTCGCGCCCGCGAAAACCGAGAGAGAACCTGCCTCGCTCGGTTATCTCGCTCGTCTCAATTAGCGGGCGGTGGGAGCTCCAAACCGAGGGACGTTCCGAGTGAGTTTCCTCGCAGCCAGATGCCTATTCTTCGCCAGGGCCCGCGTTTTTCGCTCGCCGAGCCTCCCGGAGTGATAGAATCATCCTAAAAGCCTGCTTAAGCGTTTGGAAACTAGTGGGCTACTCGAGTTGTTTCTCGATCTTGTCGCAAAATCGCCATCTGTACAATTGCAAGTTGTTATTAACTTTTATTTATTTCGAACTATTCGATTGGAAAATTTGTTTTTTTTAAGTATAACTAAGGAGCATATTTAATCTCCGATATACGATTCAACTAACCGTTCGTGCATAGACTAAATATGTATATTTGAATGAAACAGTGAAAATTACGACAGACTTTGATTACTTGTTTTTCGGAGCAATAACTTTGGTAATGTAAACAGATAAGTTGGAAAGAATTCCAAGAATTTTTGGCGAATGGACAATAGCAAGAAGTATATAGCTTCATGGAATGTCGTGAGTTCACTTGCGTAGGGTTGGCATTTAGCGGATAGTATATAGAAAGTGGGGATAAACTAGCTACAAAAGGGATCATTGCGCATTATTCTGGGACCTCTCAGCACTTCAATTGTGTCAGACTTGGTGTAATTTTTCGAGCCGTACCAGTTAATATATAAAGAAAAGTACTTTTTTTGTAAACAATTTGTCAACGTATATTATTATTATGTGCGCATACTTTAGTTACTAAATCAGCAGACAGATCTGTAATGAAATGCAATTGGAATAGTAATTTTTAAAGACACGATTTAGGCCTACAAATTAAATATTATATAGAAAAGTGGACAGTTGATTAAGTCTGGTTCGTTTTAATATGAGACTAAGGCAGCTGCATTTTCAGGATCGTTATAATACGGCGTTACATGCTCAACTTTTTCATCGAAGCAATAAATGCTCCTCGGAGCTACAGATATAATCTCGTTTCGAAGATTCGAGTTATAAATTGCGACCTTAATCGACTTTTCCGCGAGACCTGGATGTTTATCCGATCAGCGCGGGCGTATCTAAGAAGCGCGGGGAGCTCTGATCAGATTGGAATCGATCAGCGGGCTCAGCTGATTTCGTTAGAAATTATATCCCGCGAGTCGAATGTAAATGTCACGTCCCCGGGTGAAGGAATACGCCCGGGGGAGACGATAAGCGGGCGATAACGTTTTCCATTCCGAATTTCCCGGGAGTTTATTAGCGCGGCCGGAGCCGGAGCGCAACAGCAGGGCGAGCGCCTCCGCTGGAAGGAATAACGCAGCGCGCGGGCGATGAAAACCAGTTCGGCCGCGCGCGGGCCGCTTTTTCCCATCTTTCGGCATTGCCGTAAACACCAGAATCCAGATTATTGCCCGGGCTCGAGTCTTCCGTTTACGCGGCACTTAAACGGGCCGCAAAAACGTCCCCCGGGAAAATAGGACGACGCGCGCTCGCGCACATCAAATCCTCGGATGGAGGGCGGACGCGCGCGAACAATGGCTTTTATACCGCGGCGCCAGTGCGCGGGACGACCCGAAGGAAAACTCCTTAACGGCCAAGCCTCCGACGGGCGATCGAAGGATCCGCGGCGGCCTGCGGGGGGCCGCCGCCTAGTGGATACTCCCGCGCTGTATCAGCCCGAGGAGGAAGTACGCGTCTGCCCGGGGCGGGGCAGCCGGGCTCCCATCGGCGGCCGCGCAATCAGTCGCGGCTCGCGAGACGCGCGACTTTCGGCGGCGACGCCCGGCTCCTGGACCGAATGCAAATTGTTATTAACGGCCGTCTCGGATAATGCGCGCCGCGGCTAGCCGTACGTGTGATTATAATTTATTGCGGGCGAGAGTCGCGGTAATCGCGTTTGGCGATAAAACTTTCGGCCGGCCATTAATTATCGCGGATTAATGAGCGCCATTGTCGAGTGGACCTAACGAACCGTTATTAAATTAAACCTGGCCAAGTCTCAATTTTTCACCGGGCGAGCCGAGGCCGATCGGCCTTATTTCGCCGCCCGGACAATCCCTTTGTCCCCCTCCCCCCCGGGGTCGAGTCCGCGCGGGCTAATTACCCCGCGGGTCTGCGAGTCGCCCGGCGTAAAGCGACTGCGACGTCAAGTGGCCGATATCTCGGGCAACCGGCCGGCCGACAACAAAGCCCAACTCGTTAAACCGCCGTGCGTACGTCGAACGCGCGCAAAGTTTCCCGCGCGGGGCGGGGCGGGAGGGAGGCGGCAGCGAGAGCCGCGACCTTTAGCCCCGAGCCGGGACAATGTCGGGGCGCGCGCGCGCCCCCGTCATTTGCCTCCCTCATCTTCCGAGGGTCGAAGTTTGTTGACCTTGCCCGGGAGAGAGAGAGATATATACATATATACATACGTATATATATACACGTATATATACAAGCGGGGAAGCGCGCGCGGCGAAAGTGGAGCAGGCGGCCGGGGGGCCGAGCGCCCCGCGCTCCTAAACCGGGAAGAGGGTCGACCCCGCGAGAAACTTGGCCGCGGCTCGCTCGGTAAATAATTACGCGGGCCCCGGGGGTTTCGCCGAGGCCGCGGCTCCTCCCTCCCACGTCTCGCCCGTCCGCGGCTTTTCCCGAGGATTTTCCCCGCGAGAGCCGCTGCGCCAGAGCGAATTACGGCGCGCGCCTCGCGACACACGCGTATACGCGTGCCGGCGCGCGCACGGGAGAAACGAGATTTTCATTTTATACACGCGGATAGGGGGGGGGGGCAGCCTCGAGGTCTCCGGCAAAAAAAAAGGCAGCCTCTTAACGGCCGGGGAAAGTTACAAAAAAAAAAAGGGGGAAAAAAAAAATGCGTCTTGTTAAACGTGATTTGCCTGGCAGGTACTCGCTTGGCCGTTTAATAACAGGCGGGAATTCTCATCGGCTCCCGGCGGGCTTTCTCTAACGCGCGCGATCTCCCGCAAGTGTTGTCCGGCGGAGGCTCCCCGGAAGCGGGCCGCGGGTCCGGCGGCGGTCAAGGGCCGCGGCTCCTCCGCGGGGGCGCAACAAGTGCGGGCGCGGGAGCCGGCGCGGCGTCTCGGCGGCTTTTACGATTGTTGTCGCCGGAGGCCGCGCGGCTCGCCCCTCGGCGCGCCACTATCGGCCCCGCGCCCGGGGATTTTTCGGTTTACTGCCCGGTTTTAATGGCGGCCCCACTTGCCAGTCGGGCGTTTCCCGCCGGATTATCGCCGCGGCCCGTAAAACTTTAATGATTGATCGCCCCCGCGGCTTACCCTCGAGGCGCGCGTTAATTCGGCGCGCTCGAACCCCGGGGCGCGTTTTGTCGTCGCGCTGGAAAAAAAAGAAGAGAGAGAGAGCGCCCCGATCGTCGTCCGGTTTTTACGAGGCCGATCGGGGCGCGCATCCGCGGCCGTCGCCGGGGCGCCGACTCCCCGGCGCGAGACGATTAATACGGGGGCCCCTCGGCTTTTGCATAGGCGCCGCGGCCGGCAGTTAAGCCCTGGAATCCCGCCCGGGACTTCTTGCCGGGCTGCTCGGCTCTCTTTTTTTTTCATTATTTTGTTGCTTTCCTTCCCGGCGAACGGCCGCGGCCGAATCTTTTTCGCCGCGGCGGAAGGCCCGCGGCCCGACCCCCGCTAAACTGCCGGCTTAAGCGCCCGAGCGCTTTTTAATGAGCGCCCGGACATTGTTCCGCGCCTCCGCGGCAAAAGAGAAGCCACTGGAAGCCCTCGGGTCTAGGCGCTCGGTAAATGTTTTTTGTCAAACGCCTCGGCTCTCGCGCGCGCGCGCGCGCGAAAAACCCCCGGCCGCCTTGTTTTTCCCCTTTTTCCTGCCCGCGGGAATGCGCGCTGGGGCCAAGTGCCCGCGAAGGCCGTCCCTTTTGCCGGCGCCGAAAAACCCGCAGACTCCTTTAAGAGACAATGGGCGCACTTATATTCGGCTGGTATTGTTAGATTGGGCGCGGAGACCACCGGCCCGAACAATGAATTTCTCCAAAGTCTTCGAGGGGGGGGAGGGAAGAAGAAATAGGAGCGCCGAGCGCCCGCGCGTCTGACCCTTACACGGGCGTATCTACTTAAGGGGGCCGTAAAACCTTTTACTGCGGCTAACTCTTCCCGCTTTTTGAGCCAACCGTTTTTTTGACTGTTCCCCCGGCATTTTATGTCGCGATAAACCGGGCTAAGCGTACGCGCTCAAGGGCCCATCCGCCTGTCAATGCATTAGATAATTTCGACAAACCGCTTGTTTTTTTTTTTTTTGGCCTCGAGTGAGAGATTGAATGGCTCTCTTCCTTGCGGCAATCTCGAAAGAATGTCAGAGTGTGCATTAGCGGGGAAACCGGGGCCCGAATTGACAATCCGCATAAATCCGAGATCCAACGTTTTCAATCTTCGGAAATACGCTCGTCGGAAATTTCGGCTTTCTCGGCAAAACCGAGATGTATGTACGGCGCGGATCGCGGCTCGCGGAGAGATGTAAGGAGATACGTCCCGGGACGCGCGGGCCTGGGCGCGTCCCCGCGAAAGCTCCTCGAGCGCGGCCGATTGAAAAATGACGAGGGCAATCGCGAGCATCGGCCCGAGTAGCCGGGCTCGGTTATTTATTTATTTACGATTAGCGTATCGCGCCTCGCTTATAGATGGCCGGTCGGCCGGGGGAAAAAGGGCCCCTGCGGGCGGGGGCCCAAGGGCTCGGCTGAGTTATGCGCCGAGTTGCGCATCGATACGGGGGCAGATAAGCCGTCGGCGGCGCCAACTGCGCCCGGCTCACTAATGATCATTAACAAGTCGGCGGGAGAAAGCCCGGGGACAATTAGAGCGGCGGCCGAGCGGCGCGTGGACGCTGGCCCGAGGTCTCGCCGCGCGCATTAACGGCCACGAAAATTAGAGCTCCGAGCGGCCGCGCCGCGCCGTAAACACTAAATTTGTAAATATCCCTATTTACAAGTGCCCACATGAATATTCCCATAAATCTCGCCCTTGAATAATAACCGGGGCGCTGGCGGGCTCGCGCGCGCTCCTCGCGGCGGCCGCGCGCGAGCCGCCGGGGTAATCTATGTGGTACACCTCGTGGCCGCCGCGAGGGAGAGCGCGCGGGGAGAGAGGAGGACTCTCCTGAAGGCTCTGTCAAGGTCGTCTTGGGTGCGCGCGCTCGCTCGCGCCCGCCTCCGGCCGCTCCCCCCCTCCTCCTCCCCGTCTCCGCCACCGCCGCCGCCGCGTACATTCACTTCGCCAGGAGATGTGCATCTCCCGCGGGCCGGAGGTATGCGGGCGCAAGGGGCGCCCACAGCGGCGCCGCGCCTCGCCCAACGCCTAGGCCGCCCCGCCAAGAGCAACGAGCTACTCTGGCTTTGATTATTCCTGAGATACGTGTACGGCATGCGCCTATTAACTGCCCGCAGCTTCTGGGGCTCCCTGTGTACATGCTCGCTCCTTTCATTCCCATTTACTTTTAAAACAAAATGCATGTCATTAGCGCACGGACGCGTTATTCAATTTTTCTTCGCGACTCCGAGATCCCGTGCGAGCGGACTCGATCCGAATCACAAAGGACATTTTTGTCATCGCAAGTCAATCTTGATGCAAGATACGTTGAATAGATTTACGAGAATCAATGGATTCGGAAGGTTAAGGTCGTAATTGATTTGAGCTTTTAGTCAATAGAAATATTCCCGCGATTTGTACAAAATCATCGCGATCCTTTTGTTAGGAGTGACGGTAGATACTCGAGTATATCTACTGCACCTTTGTGTATACAAAGCATTTTTATATTAGCGATAACTCGATATTAATATCCTTACATAAATGTTTTAGCCGCGCTACTGAATGTTTGCCTTCTGTTTGTTCGGATTCGACGAGAACTGGATACTGCGAAAGATTATAAAAATCGAGCCGACTAAAAACTTATGGTGCACTTTTCCAGTCAATCGCGAAAATCTATTCAGTAATGAGCCACGAGGGAACGTTTATTGAACGAGTAAAAAAACGAGGGTTATCAAAATTAATAACTGTAATATTCACCAGGAGCAGCTTATATCGCAAGTACCGCTAAACCGCGATTAGACGAGGATAGCGCCATTTCAGAAATTTTCATTTCTGGTTGTCATTAAATATAACGAGGAGGGACTAGAAGTCGTTTAATTTTAGCGTTACACAATCTCACTCTATATAATTCATGACGAGGATTCGTCGTTATTCGCGCGATTACTTCTAACGTAAGACTGGTTGCACGCGGCAAACCTTTATAAATCAATAACCATTTCGCGTTGGAAATTTGCGCGTTCCATGTATTTCGAGTGCGCAGTCGAGGCGAATTTCGCAAAAGCTCCTCGCTAGAAGAATGATCAGAGGCGGCTGTGCGCATCTGCCGCCTTTTTCTCTTCTTCGCACCGTTTGCGGTATTGGGGAGGGGAATTTGAAAATGCCGCGCGAATCCGCATCGCATCAGGCTGTTAATTATGCATCCATCAAAAATTCGATACGGTTAATTTGCCAACTTTTTTTCCTGGATTGATAACATTATCGAGGAAAGGAAGCGCGGAATTAGCGGAAGGAATATTGCCCGGGCATTATTAATTTACAGATTCCAGCGCTATGAAAGCCGCATAAGCTGGATGCCAGGGCCGGGACCTATAGGCGGCTCGGCGGTGGCGGCGGCGGCGGCGGCGCGCGCGCGCGCGAGCGCATCTCGAATTCACCACTCATAAATATGCGAGCAACACGAGCTGCACTGCAGTTATGCGTATACAACAACTTGGTACAGCCGAGTCTATTAAATGCCTCTCGCGGACTTGGTTCAAGATGAATCGAACATTACCTCGCGGTCGGTGTGTGCGTGCCCGATGAGCGCAGCCCGCCGATTTATTTGAACGGCCTGCGTCGGTGCGTCGTAGGTGCTTTGGCACCCATAGGCCGTCGGGCCTATTTCCAAGACAGATCGTTAATTGAAGATAGGGAACAATTAAAAGGTGATCGTAGAAGGCGTTTCGAATGGCCGAATGCGACGCTTGGTTGATTTTCAAGTGACTGGACGGAAATTGGAATATATCTCGAAAATAACTCACAACTGTCAATATCTTCTAATAAAAGTAACAGCATTTTAATGGAGAGGTGGTCGAACTTGTCACTGGAACCGTTAACTCATTTTTTCAGCGTCGCTCCGCCGGCCCGATGCTCTATTTGCCAAGCTAACAAGTGTATCGGACTAGATAAAAAGCCCGATCGCGTATTTATAATTTGCAGAGTAATACATCGAGATTAGGGTTGACAAATAAACTGTTGTACTACTGAATTTCCTCCCGCGCAGTCGAAGATATGCCAATAGAATGGCTCTGCTACGGTACTCTATTTTCCACTCGGCGTTTCCGGCCGATGGAACGGTACAGGGAGCCTGCACTCGGCCGGCATCGTCCGCGCGTATCTCGCTCGCGCGGCCGAACGTATTTTTGATTGGCTAGCCGTTTCGAAGATCGGAGAGCGAACGAGCGGGGGGCCATCCCGATGCAAAGTCGACTCTTCGAAAAAGCAAACGTCGGCTGATGAGCCGAGGGAAAAAAAGGCCCGGCTCGCCGAAGCGAATTGCAGATGAGGGCTCGGGCCGAGAGGCGGGTGGGGCAGAAAAAAAGGGAAGGGGCGGGGCGCGAGTCAAAGTTTAGCGGCGGAAACTCTTGGGCCCCGCTTTCGAGCCATTAGGCCGCGGGCATAATCGATCGGGGCGCCGCGCCCAAGCCCCAATTTGGCGGGAGGCTGCCAGGCGAAAAATAGGCAATTTACAAAGCATTAGGAGACGCGCGGGGTCCGTTGTACTCGCGGGGAGAGAAAAGGTCCGTCGGCCGAGGCGAGCGGTAATTTGAGGGGCGCCCGGATGACGATCCCCACGGGGGCGCGGGTCCGGGGGAAAAAGTTGGCGCGGGGAGGAGCGGCGCGTTATCGGCGGCGGGGCTGCGATCGGCGTAATTAAAATGCGCGCGCGGTAGCCGGGGCCGCGGGTCTCAGATCGGCCGGATGATTGCCGGACACGGGCGCGCGCGCCTCTTCCGCGTGCGGGTAATTGCCGCTCCCGGTCCTGGGCGTGCCGCCGCCTGCATCCATCTCCCGCCCCACCAAACCGCCCTTTTCCGCCGGCTTTCCCCCGCGGGGCCGGACCGGCTCGGCGGCGCGCCTCCGGCCCCGCGCCATTTTCCAAAGCCGCTCGGCTGTCCCGCGATTGGGGGCCATTAATGCCATTGCCGGCTAACGACCGCCGCCGGTGATGGATACCGCGATTAGCCCCTCGCGCCCTCCTACTCGGAAAAGCCCGCGGACGGTCCTTTATGGCGCGGGCATTAGCGGGCGCCGGGGAAGCGGGGACCGCCGAACCGGGCGCCCGGCCGAGGCTCGAGTGCTCGCGATTACCCGGGGACCCGCGCGCCCGCCCCGCTATTTATACGCTCGCAAACAAGCCGTGGAATTTCAATCGATTCGCGCGCCTTTTTTCCGGCGGGTTTATTCGGCGCGCGGGCGGCGCCGGGGGGGGAGGGAGGAGCTCGGGCGGCCGCGGGCAGCGGCGAGCGCCGCGGCGGACCGTTAGGCTCTCGGCGGCGCCCGGAGCAAAAGGACTTTTGTCCCGCGGGCGCCGCGCCCGGGCGGCGGTGGTCTCGCGCGGCCGGCCGCTGCCCGTTAGCCGGCCCTCGCCTATGGCCGGAAGCGCCGGCATTAGCCCGCTGGATCCGCGGCCGCCGGGGGAGGGAGGGAATGCGGCGGCGCGCGAGGATGACGGAGGAGAGCCGCCGAGGCGAGCCGGCCGCCGAGAGGGAGATAGGAACGGTACGTAGCAACGCTATCATTATCCGGGATCCAGGGCTGCTGCCGGATGATCGCTCTCTTCGATCTTTAATTCGCAACTGCCTCCGCCTCTCTGTATCTGCAGCCCGGCGGGAGCGCCCAGCCCCGGGATAACGCCCAGCCCCCATCCCCCCGTGCCCCTTCCCCGGCTCCGCCGCCGCCGCCTCCTCCTCCTCCTCCTCCTCCTCCTCGTTTTTTGCCCCTCCTCGCTTTTTTGCTCCCTTATCCGCGCGATTTTCTTGTTATTTGGTTTATTTGCCCCTCCCCCCTTTGGCATCGGTTGTCGGAGCGGGCGGCGGCCCCGGGAGGGGCGCCCCAGGGACGGGCGCCGGCGGAGGGGAGCGCCCGTGCCTCCTGGTGCCGCCCGGTGTCTCCGGGTGCCTCCTCCTCCTCCTCGTGCCCGCGCGCGGGACCCCGACAACCTCTCGCGCGTTGAGGGAGGCCGCGTTGAGGCCGGCGGACAGGTGTTCCGCCTGCGCGGCGACTCGAATCGACGTAGGCGCGGGGAGCCGGACTCGCGCGCGCAACCGGAATCAGCGATAGCTCGCGATAAGCGGGCGGGAATCGGGCCCGGCCGCCGAGGCCAGCGGCCCGTCGGCCGCCATATCTCCGCCGTAACTCGAGGAGGCCGGGCGACGATACCGGGGAGTTACGGACAATTAGCCTAGCGGCTCGCGGCTCATTCAGAAGGGGGGGGGGGGCCGCGGCCCGGATTTACGCGGCCCGCCCGGAGCCGGTCACTTAAGACAACGGGGCCGATATAAGCCGGGGACGGGCCGGCCGAGCGCGCTAACCGTAAAGCAAAGCCCAGCGCGGATTTCACCTGCTTATTTGCCGGCGGCGAGCGGCTACCGCCGGCAACTCCCCTGCAAATAGCCGATAAAGTATCACTGACCGGATTCCGCGCGGATCGCCTCCCATTAGATCTAATGCGCGCGTAGGCCCGCGACGGTTATGTATCCCGCTCCGGATTCCCCGCGTCCCGCTATCCGAGCGCGGCGCGTTTGCCCAACCCCCGGCGAGCGCGCGACACCTCGCGCCTCCGCAGCGAGGCTCCTCCTTGCCGGCGGAGGATCCTCCTCCTCCCGGCTAATATACAAGCGGCCGGCGCATTAAAGCTTAACCGATCGGCCGGACACGCACCGTTAATTAATGCTAATGCCTTATCGGGGATATCTATAATCGGGCGCGGGCCGGGCAATTTACTCCCCGAAGAGCATCTCCGCCGCGGCGAACAAAGCCCCGGGCGCCTAATCTGCGGCATTTCCCATGGCGAGTCCCCGGGCGGCTCGGCCGGGCCCCAGCCGGTCCCTAATCTCCGGGCGGATCGGCCAGACGGCCTCCTCGTGTTTCCAGGCCGCGCTCGCGCCTTGATAAACGCGCAAAAAAGAACGCCGGGCCCCAGGAAACATAAGGCCGGTGCGGTCGGGGGATAATAATTCGCCTGGAAGCTCGGCCGCGGGCTTCCGCGCTGGCGCGCGCCTCCTTTTCGGGGGGGGGCGCCCGTGTGTGCGTGTATCGGCCGGGCGCCCCACCTTTTTCGACGCCGTCTCGGCGCGCCGGCTCGCCCTCCTTAAGCCCTGGGCCGTCTGTCCCCCGTCTGCTTTCACTCTCACCTTTTTCGAGCCTCCTTTCTCCTGTGCGCGCCTGCCGCGCCGACTTCCCTTTTCTTTGCGCCCGCGAGCCGCCTTGTCCTTTTGCGCCGGCCCCTCGTTATGCCCTCGCCTCGGAGTCTGCCCCTTTTTTGGGGACAGCCCCCGCGCCTGCCGCGGCCGAAAAACCACGAGAAAAGAGAAAACTATGTCGCCAGCGGCCTGTTTTACGCGCCTGGGCTCCGTCGGCTTACCTCCGCCTCCGCCCCCGAGCCGACGCCCAATTAAAAGCTCTCGTTATGTGCCTGGCCGATTTCCTCGGGTTAAGGTGAGCCGCGCGAGCCGAATAACGAGCTTATTATTTAATATTTAGCTCCGATGGCTATAATCGGGAACTGGTTTCGAAATATATATGCCTGATAATTAATTAGGCAAAAATAGTCATCGATTATTTCCGAACGGCAGAGTGCGATCGGCCTGCGCGTTGCTCGCGGCACTTCTCCGCTCCTTATGCACCACCAGCCGAATGCAAACTCAAAATGTACATATTATATTCGATGAATTATAATAATTAAATGGAAAACAGTAGCGTACAACGTAACCGGCCCCTATACTGTGTCTAATTAATAATTTTCCACTTGGTTTAATAATGCGCGAGTGTTCGCATGTACCTGCGTATTATTGAGCCGAGCGGAACTTGATTGGCTTTTGTCCATAAAAAACCGATTAAATCGAATGCTTTGAGCAACTCGGCCTGATCAACTATTTCATACTTTTAAATATTTCAGTCGACTCTTACTTTTTCCACCGGCGATAATATCAGTCACGCGCAAGTAGTCCGCGACTATAATTTTTCTCGCGTAAGGACAGCCAGTAGCCCGTGCCGGTAACACTCAAATTATGCAATTGTTTCTCTACAAACGCCGTGAGCCTGGCGACGTACAAAAAAAAAAATCAACTTTATCCGATGTACTTATACGCTGGAACGTTCAATTAGTTATCGCGCTAGGAGCTTTCTGGGCCCGAGACTTACGTAAATAATTAGCATTCTCTCCTCGTTTATTTGGGCGGCGCGGCGCGGGTGCACTGGCCCCGGGCGGTCGAGCGGCAGGGACGCCCTCGGCAAAAAATCCAAACGAATCCCTCATCCGAATCGAAAGTCCCGGGGAAAGAAGGAAACCAACGCGCAAGCGTCTCGGAATTAATCGCTCTTTCGCAAATTCGCAAGAACCGGTAAGCTGCAGCGGCGGCGGCGGCGGCGGCGGCGGCATTAACCCTCTCCGGCCCGGCGACTGCGTCTGCCCCCCTCTCCCACCCCGGGCCCTCGAGTCCTCCTTTTTTTTTCCCCGGGAGCGGCTCGATTTGCATGTGTCCCTGTACCCCCATTCGTTCCTTTAATCTCCCCCCGGCCGCTGCGTCTTTTAATCTCGCAGGCTGCAGCATCCCCCGGAGGAGGCGGCGGCCGGTGGCGCGCGGTTACGCGCTCGGCCAGGCGCCGGCAAACCGGTTGGCCCCTTTCATTCCCGTCGCGGCGGCGGCGGCGGCTCCGAGGCCTCGGAGGCTGCAACCGGCCCGCAGCCTCCCTGATTGACAGGGCATTCCGCGGCGGGCGCGCAGCCTCTTTGCATAAGGGCGGCGAGGCGCCCCGCGCGCTTTAATTACGCCGGGCTGCGTATATATATATATTCCCGCGGCGAGGGACCGGCCGGCCGCGCGCGGCAAGTAGCACGCGAGCGCCGGTATATATATATACCGCTTTTAATTGGGGGCGCCTGGGCGACGGGGCCGGCTTTTGTTTACACGGCCGCCTCGCCGCCGACGGAGCTGCGCAAACTTTCCAACTCGCCCGCCGCTCGATGGGAGTTCGATTTTCTTTACTTTGACGACTCACTTTCTTCCGCCCGGGGAGTCGGAGGGAGTGCGCGAGGTGCGTGCCAGACCCGACTAACCAAATCGCTGTTTACCCGGCTTTTCAGGCTTTTACTACTTTTCAATGGCTTTCCGACAATGCTCAACCAGCTCGCAGACAATATACTTTCTCGCCCTGCCCTTAATTCAACTCGCAATCGAGACCTTTTATCCAAATCATTCTACTCGACTGGCTTTGCAATTTCCAACAAAATTTTCGGGAACAACACCAACTGCCTCGATCGCCTATTGCATTTTAGCCAACGTTATACCGAGCTTCCAACGGCGATGCCCGCGCGATAAAGGTAAAACTAAAGCAAAAGAATATTGTAATCATGCTTGTACCAGTGCGATTCTTTTAAAAATTACGCTTTTTTCGATGCAATTACCGCTCAGAACTATTTGTTGCAGGTGCCCTCGGGGTATGCAAAATCAAAACTGGTTTTATACGGACAAACTTATAAGCTTTGACTGACGGTTTAATATCGAATATAAGTAAATTTCCAAGATTAATCTCAATGTACTATAATGAATTTAATTGACACATCCGAATAATCTTCTTTTGTTTTTCAAAATATTTAATTATTTTAATGATTTTAGCAGCTTGAAAAAAGAAATCTTCAAGTAAATACATCCTATATAATTGTAATGTATCGCGCTGAAAAAAACGTTACATAGTTTTTTAGAACTACTGTTAATATACGTGCAACTGGTATGTTCAACACAAAAGTTACCGCGAATTTTCAAACTTCCATCGTAACTTTGAGTAATGTTATAAAAGTGAATGAAAAGGTAGGTTTTTAAATAAACTATACGCTAAACTTTTTGAGATTTTCACAATAGAAATAAGTATCGAGGGCGCACTGCATCTTATGGCCAAGATAATGAATCAAAATATAGCAGAATGACGTACAAGTTTTTATTGCAACAAAATAAAATACGCTTTTGCAGAAAGGGCTTATTTTATTAAAAACTAATTTTAGCTTGAATTATTAAACAATAAAGCGCAACGATATAATTTAAGAATTAACGAGTAATAAAGATTTATTCAGCGAGCTAGAATAAATTTTCGCTCCTTACGTCTTTTAAAAACTAGGTAATATATTTTCATCAAGCAAATAATTAAGATGAACTAAATTTGATAAAAAGTTGAAAAAATGATTAGAAATAGGATGATAACGATAAAAAAAGGATCGAGTGTCCTACATCAGCGTCCCCGTAGGAGTGGCGCACAGTAGGGCGTAATATTATGCAACGCCTGACCTTAAAACCTTTATAAACAGCCGGCCACATATCGAGTGGAGAAGGGAGAAGAGAGCAGCAGGTCGGACAGGCTCGCGAGGCTGGCTTAGCTGCAGCGTGGGCCAAATCATTAAAATAAAGAAATTCCCCGCGGCAAGAGCCCGGACGAGCAATAACTCTCGCTCGGGATATAAAAATGCCGGGGGCAAATGACTCTCTTCCAGCGCGGGGCCAAAACAAAAAAAAAAAAAAAAGGCGCGCGAGGCCTAGAAAACGAGTCGATAACTCGCGGGGCAGCGCTCGCCTCCGTAGCCCGGAGAAAATTATACCGCGCGCGGCTCCGAAGTGGCCCTTGCGCCTCTGCCGCGGCGCACAGAAGCCGGGTCGCGGCGACGCGAGCGGGAAAGACTCCGCGGGAAAAAAAAAAAAAAAAAAGAGAGCGGAGGGGCCGGGCGTTGGGGGGGTGGGGGCCGGCGGGCGGGAGAGGCCAAGCTGGAAAAGTCCGCCCGGTGGAAAAAGAGCGGAGGGGCGGCCGCTGCGGAAATCAATATCGGTAATTACGAGTGTGCGCGCGGGAGGACCGCGGAGGAAGCGAGGAGGCCCTCCCTCGAGCGTCAAACGCCTCCCTCCCCCCCAGGCCGAATCAATCGGCGGGGACACGCGCCGGGGGTGCAGCCGACTGCGGCATTTTAATGGCGGAATTATCTAAGGTGCGCGGGTTTTTCCGCCGCGGGGCTGTTTTTCCCGATGCTCGCGCCCGGGCAGCCCCGGCTCGTTTTCGCGAGGCCTTTGTCCGGCGGAGGTGGCTCAAGGCGCGGCCGAGGTTTGCCCGTCGTAGGCTGCCGGTCGGAAGCCGCCTCGCGGACTACCTTCCGCGACGCGTATAAGTGCCCTTTTACCGGGATTAATGTTTAAACAAGAGGCCTGATTTACTACTTTAAGCGAAATTAAATTTCATATTTCGCGGTCGAGTTAACGATGCAGAAATACAATTTTGGACTCCCATAGTGCGCGCGCGTTTCATAAATCACGTAGTTTTCTCTGACGTGGTACATTTAGTTTTTAAATTATAAATTCTACTTAAGATCATTTAAAATTAAAATAAAACCGAGCGCGTTTGAAGATACCGTCGCTAGATACTATATTCAAAACTCCTATTTCATTCTGATATTCCGTTTTATTTTAAATTGTTGCGCCGCTTATTTCTTTGAGCATTTTTGCGAGCTTGAAAAAGTTAATGAACTTCGAATTCAAAGTCTTAATTACGTCGTTCTAATTAAAAATGAAATTGAAAAATTGATTCGTCAATTAGTTTTTAAATCAAATTTCATAGTCTCGAGTAAATTTCTTGCTTTGGGCAGTTGCACTTTCTAATGCGTTTCAAAATAAAATCAATGGCCATTTTTCAATTATGCCGATAATAGAATAATCAGCATTTCGAAATTCCGGATGCCGATTCGCAATTCCTGCTCGCGCGCGCTTCCTCTTACTTTCTAAGGTGTGCAAAAAATTTGAAACAGTTACACCGTGAAAAAAGCGATTTCCATTGGTCGGTGGCTGCATCTTTAAAATTATAATTCATTTCGAACATTTATCAGCCTGAAAAAAAAGGAACATCCTTGTAATTTTCCATAATACCAGAGTCCACGAAATGCCACAGCTATCAGAGCATGAACAAGCGCGCCGGAATTCCAGGAAAGTTCGGGGCGCGCGCACCGCTATGTACCCATAAGTCGGATCTTCGAAACGCACGGCGCGTAATGGCGAAATTCAAGATAAACTAGTGCATCGCGCGCCAACTGCTTTATTGCCACGGAGTATAAAAAAGCCCGGGGTTGGCAGGGACCCGCTGCCGAGGCGCATCATCGCATGAGCCAATAATTCCGGATAGGCCGCAATCCCACATCTCGGCTCCGAAGGGACGGAGCGCGCGCGAGCCATCCGCCGGCAGGGGGGGAGGGAGGGAGGGAGGGCGGGACGAGCGGGACGAGGAGGGGAGCGAAAGCGGATCAGCGCGGAGAAAAAGACGGAAATTAAGGAGTGCATCTCCCCCCCCCCCTCCCCGCGCCTGTATCTCGCGTAGGAAAAGCGCGTTCCCGTCGTACATTATAAAAATCCCGGGGCTCGTAGTGCGAATGACCGGATGTGCCAGGTGCGCTCGCGAGTGTACGTGCTCTCGATGTACCCCCGCCCGCCCCCCCCCTCCCCCCGCCCCACCGGCGGCCCGCGCGTAATGCGCCGCGATACGGTGGTCATTAGCGAAGATGCCGTGATTACCGCGGCCTCCCCTCCGCCCCGGCCGCGGGCCCCTCCTCCCGGCTCCCCGCCGCCACGGCCGTCCCCCGTCCCCCGTCCCCCCCGTCTCCCCCCGCCCCATCCCCCCGGTAGATTCATCTGGTTTCCGATATCGCGCTGAATCTCTTAGCGCGCGATTCGAATCGCCGTGGAGCGCGCGCGCGCGTATATATATAGGCGTGCGTGCGCGGATACCGCCTCGGCCGGCTTCCCCCCGCGAGCCGCGCAGGAGGGCCCCGCGAGGGCCGCCGCAGACCAGATTTATCGCGATATATATCGGCCGAGCCGACCGCGCCGGCTCTGTGTCCCCCGAGGAGACGCCGTGGCAGCTGGGCAGTAGGAGGAAAAATCCGCTCGGCTAAAATTAGTGCGGGGCGATTGAGTGACGGGTCGCGCTGTCGCGGGCCTCGTCCTCGCCGGTGGGGGGCAAAAGACACGCACGCGGGCGCGAGTCCCGGGTCCTTTTGGTTGGCGGGGGTTAAACTGGCGCGTGCGAGCGTCAAACTTTTCCGGCGCGGCCGATTACGTCGCCGATTGGGCAGCCGTGGGCGTCGGATCGCGCAATGCGACGGTGGGCTTGAGCACTTTTGTAAAATAAACTTTGGACGCGAGGACAAATATTGAAGCAGGTCCGATCGTGTAATTACGTTTATTGAAAATTCATCGTGTTTGTTTGCGCGCATTCGCCTGCAGGAGGCTCGGCAATATCCGGATGAATTCCAAGCCCGTTAAATGCCGCCCAGCGCCACTCTGTACCTACTGGAAGAAGGGTTTTATACACGCAAGAGGTATAATAGAATGTTTTCAGGGTCGTTCAACTAAGTCCTTGTTCGAGTGTAAACTAAACTTTATTGCTTTGCCGATGATTAAGTCATAATTCGGTTACACTTGTACAACCGAAGCCAGCCGGTCTTGGGGGAGAAAAACTCTTAGTTAGCCAGTGGCGGACCTCGAGGAGGCAAAACAAAAGGGAGAAGGGACTCGCCTGGTAGCTCCCTGTCATTCTGTGTACTGAAAATATTGCACGCGTCTTTAACGCGCGGGGAAAAAGGAAAATTACTATGTCGGAAACTGGTATTTCTGATAGATTTGCAACGATCTTTGTTTCAATTAGGAACGCCCTCGTCATTCAAGGATACAACATTAGCTAATACAACTTGTAAACGATACAAATTGACGACATTTTTCACGGTTTTAAAATATTTGTGCAGAAATTCGAAAAGTTTAACGCGTTTAAAAACAACTTAATAATAATAATATCAATTTAATTTTTAATATTTTCTGCAAATATTTAATAAGTGTGACTTTTTATTTTATAACGGAATCTCACTTAGAAAAATGGCTTAACTACTTTATTAATATTATCAGACGAATGGAAAAATATTGGATGATATTAAAAAAAAGCGTTTTATTCGCAAGTAAAATTAAAATGAGTTTATTAATATATTTTTTTGGAATAATTTGATATTTTCTAAACGGTGGCTGATTCGACTAGGCTCTTAGGATTAACCGCTTCAATGTGAACCCGAGAAATATCAAAATTTACATATTCAGAAGGATCGTCTGATCAAACTAACAGTCTATCTGGGAACTCGAAACGTTACTTTACACGGCGTGAAAAAGGAATATAATCTTATGCCTTCCGAGTCTAATGCCTTCGGTTCGTTATCGACTATATATTGGCAAGTGCTACTGCCCTGCAGTGTTAACATAATTTACTATTTTCCGAGTAAAATTGCAGATGAAAGTGGAATGTAACGAAGGAAATGGAAGGACCGCGAAGAACGTGCGATTTCCTCCCAAGGAAAGGTTGCGCGATAACGTTGCACACTGTACACAGGGGGCTTGCGTCTTTCTATAGGCATCGGGCGGGCCGGGGCGCACTCGAGATATATCCCGGGACTCCTAATCAAAGTCCGTTTCATCGGCGGGGCGGCAAGTGGAGGAAAAGGCAGGCGAAAAACCCGCAAGATTCATCGGGCGCGCGCGCTCGCTGGGCCCTCGGCTCCGATCGAATCGCCCCGCGCTCTCCTCTCTTTATTTAGGGAGCGAGGCTGCGGCACACGCGCGCACCGCACGCACTCCCCAAGCTAAAAACAAGCGGGCGAACAAGGGAGGCAGGAGGAAAGCCGGGCGGGGAGGGGCGCCGGCGCGAATGACCGTGGACCTCTGCACGGCTGCAGCGCGCGAATGACGGATGGTGAGACAGTTGTTGCATCTCCCCGCGCGGTCCACCGGCCTGTGCCAAGAATATCTTCCCTCCTCGGTATAAGCGCTTGGCTCGCCTCTCTCGGGGTCCTTTGCCCCGGCTCGCCCCGCCCCGCCCCGCTTAACCCTCGCGACTTCCCTTCGCCGAAATTCCCGCGCGGCTCTTTGCTCCCTTTTTGCCTATCCGTCTGTGTCCCCCTTCCCCCGTCCTCCTCCCCTCCTCGGCGCTCGGGCGGACGCTCCCCCTTTTTTTTTTCTCCCTTTTCTTCCCTCGCCCTCCCGCTTATTTATCGATGTAAGAGGCGATGCGGCTCGCTCGCCCCGTGTTTAATGAGGACGTCCACCGCTGCTTTTTGCGCGGATTGATTAAGTTGCCGTGCTGCAGGTGATTGTATTGTGTCCGAGGCTTAATGGATGGATGTTTGCTCAGCGCGGAAAACGTTGACCTTTCCAGTCTAGCCGACTCTTTCGTGAATAAGCCCACGGACGTGAATGAACGCATGGTTACATTTGTCCAATAGAGAAGAAAAGCCTTGCCTTGAATGTCCTAACACTTCTTCGGATACCAAGACTAAGTCAAAAAAAAATAATCATCATTCTTCAAACGAAGCTCAAAAGAAAGAGAATCTTCTACAAAGTTTAGTTATTTCATAAATAATTTTCGATACTTTCTGTACGTACACCAATGCGTAAAAAAAGAAAACAAAAACGTTTTATACATAATATTTTTGAATAAATGTCTTTCTACGCAGTATTGTTATCTGCTTAATTATTCACTTTAAATTTACACTTATAGGACAGAATCTTTATGTTTCCCTCTCTTTTTTTTTAATATTAATTTTGCTTACTCTTATATGGATTACAATTGTGCAAGAGATATCTTATAAATGAATCTACTTTTTCCCCACTTTGTAAATTAATGTACTTTCTTGCATTTCGAAATTACAATTAATGAAACTAAGGCGAGAAGCTTATTTGTTTTAATTCATTAAAATTAGCCTTTTCGTGTATAACTTGCACTTTTTATAACCTAAATTTTTCAGTCCGGATGTGATAAAATTAGCACATTGGGTCATCCGGAAAGAGCTTATTTCAGTCGTACACCCACTTCTTCTTGCAGTATCCATCTTCAATTTTTTCCCTCTCTTTTTCAACAACATCCTTTTGTGAGGTGCACTACTCCATCTTCGTCTGTTTCTTCTCAAATTTTCCTTTCTGGCTACCTCGCTTGTGTCTTTGAGATTTCAAGTCATTAAGACTCGTTCTCACTAGCACGTGTCTTTCAATTACTTTTGTAATATAAGAGTTGGAATTCTTAGTTCGCCGTATGGTCACGTGGATTCATTCATTTTTGCTAGAATTTAATCCTAGCAAAGAAACAGGTTGAGAGTTAAGCATCAAGTAATCAACCGAAGAAGCTTCTATTTTCTTTGTTTATCAACAAGACATTGAATTATGTGAGACTTATAAGAAAGATTTTAAATTTATAATATTCGATATTATCGTGATTGATATTCTAGTTAAGGTAACTGTAAATTATCAAAGATTTACAGTTCAACAAGTGCTTCGACGAATTCGCTTTTCTATTTTCAGTTTGAAACGTGATTAGCTCGATCAATGATTACCTCGTCCTTCCAAAAAGCTCAATAAGTGTATCATAATTATTTTGATTATTGGTAAGTACACTATTGGTAATCACTTTAGCCTCAATTTTTATAGTTCCTTAAATGATTTATTAGGTTCGAAGTAAATCGATTCTTTTGATCTTAAATAAACCATTAAGCATGAATAATTTACTTTTCAATGATAGTTTATTTTTTCGCTACAGTATTTATGATGAATCCACGCAATACTACTCATATAGCTTGCTATATGGTTCTCAGAATAAATCTGTTGGTTTTTTTAATTGCATTGGATTATTTTGAAATGACTAGCCGCTAAATAAGTACGCTTTTTAAGCGGTCACACATAAAAGTGAGAATAATATAATTTTACTTTGAATGAAGTATTTTTTATGAAAATATAAATTTGATATCTTAATTTTGAAGCTTCATTTTTTTAGTCAAGTTTGAGAAAAATAACAAAATATATTTTTTGTACCTGCTATAAAATACTAATATTTTTTAGTTTTAAAAAGTTATAAAAACTGGCGTTTTATGTTATGTATAAAAAAAGTTCAAAACTCGTTAATTTTTTACGAGATACCTCACAAGTAGAGTTACAAAGTACATCATTTGAAAAACCTTGGAAAATAATTTCAATGGAGGAGATTGTTTGATAGAACCATGAAGATTTTTGTAATTTATGAGCTCTATAAATTTAGTTATTTACTGAGATAAAAGGAGTATTATTTTTTAAAAACAACGAAATTTCATAACACGTGGCGATAAAAACAATAAAAATATATTGATAGCTATTCATTTTGAGGAAAACAATCGATAACAGAAAATAACATTGTATTACTTATGGTCATATGTTCTTTTAAACTATTAGATTTTTACAAATGATTAGCCATTTTCATTAGATTTCATGTGTAATTAATTTGATGTGACAACAATATTGGCAGACAAAGGAATGTGAAGGAACTTTATTATTTGGCATAGATAAGCCAATGCATCTTCCTCCCATAAGATATTTTATTAAAGGTTTTCTATAGTAATGCACTTTTGTTTGAAATAATTCGTGAACTTTTTTGAAATGTGCATGGTAGATGAATTTTGCATCGTGAACTATTTTGAACGACTTGGCCAAGTCGAGGCAGTGCCTGGTGTGTATAGTCTGCGCAGACGACAGTCGTGCAGGATTGCTCGATGCATATTTTGACCGTAGAGACATTCGCAGATAGTTTCGACTTTCTCGAGGCCGATAGTTCTTTCAAAATAATTTGTTTATCGAATGAACACTTGTTGTTTAATAATTGAGTTCGCAGCAATCTGATTTATTGTGCAAATAAGAGTCTTTTGCCCCTTTTTACTTTTCGCTCAAAGACTTTCTACATAATCATATTTTCGATTTTGAGCCTCTCGCGGGAACGGCCTTTTCCCCATTACAATTAATTCCTTTTTCTATCGGAATTCAGATAAAACAGGATGCGAAGCACGCGGCTGTAAATCAAGTTGATTAGTTTTATCAGGGATTAACCTTGAGTGACGGTTATCCAATGCATATGCTTGGCACGACAAGAGCTATTGGAATGGCTCGGCACAATCTCGATCGCGGAGTCTAACTGGGCGCACTGAATCGCCTAAGCCAGCCGGCGTCGGACAGCCGCGGGTCAAGCCTCTTGATTTTTTTTTCCGCGAGGCTCCTCCCCGGTCTTCTGGCGGGGCGAGTGCCTCCGAATCGGCCCTATCTCCCTTGTCGGGCGCGCATTCCCGGGTGGCGATTAGCGGCCGCGGCGGCCCGGGAATGCGAGGCTCTCGCCCGGCTCCCGGGCTTGGCCTTTTCCCGGCGGGCCCTTCGCGCCAGGGCCCCGCGGGCTTTCCAGGCGCGGCCTCCGCGAGCCGAGAGCCTCCGGCCCCGCGATGATTTCCCTCTGGTTAATAACCGGCTTATCGAGTCGGTTCGGCCGACGCGCGGACGACATCGGGAGCAGGGCGGAGGAGAGAGCGGCGGCGGCGGCGGCCTCTCGCGCGCTCCTATCTGCGCGGCCTATCTCCTCGCGCCCCGGCCTATCCGCGAAGGAAGTGCGTGTTGGCTGTAATAGCCTGGACGAGGGCCGCTCTCCTCGCGGCGAGAGCGGCGCGCCCCAGAGCGAGAGGGAGATAGGCAGATAGGCCAGGACGCGCCGCGGCGGAATCAAGGCCGCTGGTTTATCGCTCTTGTATAACCTTCGTCAAGGACATGGGCCGGAGAGCGCGGCTGCCGCTGTTGTTGCTCGGCTGCTGCGCCGCTCTCTCCCTCTCGCCGGCCCGACTTTCCTTGTACAGTGTGCGCGGCCGAGCGAGCGAGAGGAGGATTCGCGCGCGACTCGATTATATGCGCCTGCCTTCCCTCCTCCTCCTCCTCCTCCTCCTCCTCTTCTTGCTCCCTCGCTGCTACTCTCTTTCTTCTATATACACCGGGAGCCTCCGCGCGCGCGCCGCCGCCGCCGCCGCCGCCGCCACGGCAGCAGCCGCCTTTTCGAGTGACTCGCGATTTATATTGTGCCGCGGCCGGCCTTCTTTTTGCCCGGGAAAAATTGAATATAATGCTACCACCGCGGCTCGGCTCCTTCTCTATTTTGCGCCCCGTCGCCGGAATGCATATCGCGCGCGCCGCCGTCCTAAGGCCACGCGGCGCATTAGTTATATATCGGCTTCGATTAGAGGCCACCTTTCACGGCTCTTTTCTTCCTTTCAGGTGCCCGGCTAATGTCCCGTTGACTCCTGCATCAATGAATTCGATAAAACAGTGTTGCATAAAATTAATCTTTCCATTTACGGAGATGATGATGAACACTTGAGATCCCACTTTTTACACTGTCCGAACGACCACGTGAAGTTTTAGATTACGCTTTCTTAATTAAAACTCGGGGGAAAAACGTATCTTGAAGCACGGGTTATTAGCCAAATTGGAAAGGTGAACATGCAAGAGCCTACTTCATAGGTGTGCTTGACACGTCCGCGTTGAAAGTAATGGGAACTTCACTCGGGTATAAAAGCATTCGGTTACTTCTTGATTGTTACTATAATTACACTCCACAAATACCATTAATACTGTCGATCCATTTCAAAAGATCATACAACTGAGATTGAAAAATTAAAGTAACATTTTTACCCGGTGGAATATCTGGGTCCGATCAACTTTCAAAAATAAAATTACACAATATACGAGGCTATGGTACTATTAAAATTAAATTTCCCTCTTATACTTCTTATTTTAATTACACGATCCTTTAGTTAGGAATATATAATTTTTTTCATATTTAGGCGTCGAATATATAAAGTTCAAAGTAAAAGCTCTTTATTACATCACGTGCTCTTAAAAGCTCGAGCGCAAATGAAAAATAATAGTGCAAGGGAGTGTAACGACGGTAGTTTTTAATATCAGGGCGATATATTTAAGGACAAGCGTTATCGGGGTTACAAAGCGCAGGTCTCGCGTGACAGGTTCCATTAAATTATATCTCCGTTTCGTGTAAATGCGTACATCACTGCCCAGTGTCGAGAAACACAATTATACTTGTTTATTTGATCCGCGAGTATCAATGACCTAATGCTCCAATATTCAAATGAGCCGCGCCAGACGAAACTAGATCCCATTCGGCAGTTAAACTCGGTTTTCCGCGCAAAAAGAAATGGCACAGTTAATGAGCAGAGAGTGGATGTAGTGTGCAAGTGAAAATGCTCTTTAGCAGAATTTTAGTCAATTTCTCCCGACGATAAAGTAGGAGAAATCTCGAATTTTTCGCTCCAAATTTTGCCATTAGTCAATTTTGAGGAGGAGTACCTCCGGGGATGCGATTCTTTTTTTCCCGCGCATCAATCCATGCGCTACCCGATAAGAAGATGTATCCCCGGCTACCGGGAAAGCGCATAAAAAAATTTCCGCGAATCTCTCGAAAACACAAGGGGCGTAAAAGGAAGGGCAGGCCTCTTTTCCGTGCCGCATCCTTCAGCCCTTTATTCGGAAAGCCATCAACCCAAGAAACAGCCTAGGAGTACACCGTTGTAAAAACAATAAAATGCACTCACAGAACGGAAGGATAATCCCTTTTGCACGAGCGCCGTCAAACGCCGAAGGAATTTTACGTTTATTCGGGGACTTAGCGGGCGGAAAAAGGGAAGAGTGAAGGCGGGGGCGATAGCCTATGCAAGGCAATCGAGAGTCATTTTATGCGCGCGCAAGGGTTGGCAAAACGGCTGCTTCGCTCGGGACAAGTTTTACGTCCCGAACGGTCGGAGAAGGGCGGCCGGATGATTAAATGAGTGATCGCTTCAGCGTCGTTGCCTCAAAGATGGAAGGCAAACAAGGGCCCGAGATTTCATTCGCGTCGAGTCGCCGTGCAAAGTTTTAGTCTCCGTAGCCGGATTACTGTACCGTTGGATAAACATACTTATGTACACGGGCCCCCTCATTGTAAAGGGTCTGCTGCCGCCGCCGCTGCGTGTGGATTCTCCCTGCCGCGGTTGCGGTGTTCCGCGTGACTATTTACCCAAAGCTGTTACCCGCGGTGCGCTAATTATTTTGGAAAATAAGGGCGTGTACAGCGAGTCGGCTCTACTGCATAGGCCTGCGCATCATGTTCGCTCGCCCTAAACTAAGAATTACATGCTAGCGTCTAGATGTCCGACACACAAACATGTTCGTAAATTTTGAGCTTTTTCCTCCCTGGAAATAAAGTATAATGGCTGCGTAGCGGTAGTACACAATTTTGCACTTACATATCCGTCATGGGGTAAAAATCACTCCTATGCAAAATGGGGGCGTTTATACCGACTCCGACACGTTTTCTTCTCGGCGAGATTGCTCCGGGAAAACCACTGGATCACCCGTAAGCCGCGCGCTACAAAAAGCTCCTCGAATCTCGACGGCTAGCCCAATATTCTCCCTGCCGAGTCGAATGCGACGCTCGGCGGGCGGAATCTCGCGTAGGTCAAGGTGCCTCGCGCAAAAAAGGGGGGACCGGCTAAAAAAGCCCCAGCGGCGCGCAATTACACTATTATTAACCGTTCGACGAATCTGGCGAGGACAAAAAACAGGCCGAGCGCCCAGCGACGAAACGGCGCTGCACGTAACCTCGGCCTCAGCGCCGCTCTGAAAGAATGAGACGTATCTGCCGGGCATGCAGGGGGCGCGGGGCTGGGGGGGCGGGGCCGAGGGCAAGAAGCCCCATCAGCGCGTCGGGCGGGGGGGGGGGACTGACTCGTCGCGTGGCCGATCGCGATCGGCGGCGCGACCGCGTCAAAAATCCCCGGGCAAAAAAGCCGATCGGTAATCGAGCGAGAAAAACGGACGACAAGAGCGTTGCGAATCCTGAGCGCTTTTTCGCTCCGCTATATTATCATAGAGGCGCGGATGAATTTCCCTCCCGCGGGCAGCTCGGCGATTATCGCTCCTCCTCCTAGATCAGACTCCTCCGCGAGGTGGGGGATGGCCCGCCTATAGTAGGGCAGCTTGGTGCAATCTTAATGCAAGGCGTGGTAGGGATGGACCTGCAGGTGAAATCGTTTTTTTTCCGCTGGCTTGGGCCGAGATGTAGTCTTTGGATTTTTTCTCCTGCATCGATTGTTAATCGAGACGATTAAAAATTAATGGTTAACAATAAGAGGGGAGGATCAGTAGATGAAATCACTGATTGGATAACAGATCTGTCGTCTTCTTTAGAGGTCCACTGATATCAATTAATATAGTGAAAAATACATGCATGAAAAGGCTGCAGATAAGAGCTTTGAAAAAGCTGCCATCTACTGTTTTTATACAATAACTGTATATAATAGTTTAATAATTACTATCTGCTCGTCAGTTACGCGCATAACGTTACTGCCGATATGTATACTGTCCTTATCTATCTATTTATCTCTCTCGAGGATGTATATCGACAAAGGTATGGAAAACCGGAGTATTTCTAATCGAAATTTGCGAGATTACATGGTCTAAAAACATATTGAACAAGTAGATAGTTCTCGGTTCAGAAAGACGGCTACGTACTCCTCGTACAGTTATGGTATATGCTAAGCTATCTACTTACATACTAATCGCGACACGGTCTACTACTCCAAAAAATTTCAATGTTTGATTCTAGCAGTTTAGATTGTCGACTCTTGTTCCTCATATAATTAGCTAGGATTGACTCGTTGTCGCAAGCATCTAAGTAGATACGCTCAAGATACGAGAGACGGGCGCAGTTGTTTCCCTGAAAAAATTCTAGCTGCGATCTCGATGCCGCGTCCAATTAACAACCTCCCGAATTCGCCCAGCAGTAATCTCAAACAAACGGTAATCATCTCGCGGGAGGATGAAAAATTTGAACAGATTCCCCGCGCGTCTTGGGCCTCTCTTATAATTCTACGGTGCAGCGCCGAGCGAGATAATAAATATAGTACGCATCCTGCGGCCCGATAAAAGATAAGCGAGCTCGCGCAAAGGCAGGAGCTTATAGCGACCCGAGGAAAAAATAACGACGACGGCCCTCGCGCAGGAGCAACGAAAAAGGCGAGACTCGGGAGTCTCTAATGACTCGGGGCTTATCGTTATCAAAGCATAAACCTCTCCCCGAGCCGCGCGCTTGAAACTAGACCCCGCCCGTATGGAGGGAAATCGCGAGATGTAGCGCCGATCTATCCCCCCTATCTACCCTCCCGAGAGCCCGGCGGCACGACGTCGTTCTCCTAGGCGCGCACGTGCTAAGGGCCATTTTTTTTCCCCTCCTCGCGGGGCTTTTACAGCGCCGCGCGCGTAATTGCGTATGCGAGCGCCGGCGTCATTGCGTGCGCGAGAGGATGTGGTCCGGCCGGTTAATGAAGGCACTTTTTGCCGGGGAAAATGGTGCGCTCGCGCGCGCGCCTCTTTGCGCTCACTCTCTCCTGGCGCGCGCGCCTATGCGTCGCCTCGCACCCGCGTGCGTGCATCGGCAGTGGATAAAACGCACGAACGCCTTATCTCGATGAGCCGTTTCTCCTCCTCCCCTTCTCCGCCGCCATTTTTTCCACGCGACGCTTTTGGACCCGCCGCCCTTTTTCCTTGCGTCGTTTGATCAATGTCGTCGAGATTACGTTTCAAGGACTCGCCAGGTCAGCGCTTAATTATTAAATAAATTGTTCGATGAGTCCAACTCGGGAAGAGCGAGGTCGCGTGCTTCTACCTTCATGAGGCGTTAATTAGCAATAAGCCGTCGTGCGTTTTAGAGGCTCTTTAAGCGCCCGGATATTCCATCCACGTAAAATCGCAATTAACTTTCCTAAAATCAAAACTGCAACGTATGTGCACGAGGATCGATCTATAATGTATTATCCGATGATGTATTAGATAAAAGTCTAGTCTTAATCGTTACAAATGTAAGTAACCCATGCTGGTTTCTGTTCGAAGACGTATCGTTCCAGCACTCGAAAAAAAGCTTTCCTGCAGTAGCTGTCTAATTTGCCTATCTATTCGGCCAACCGCTTAATAAATTTATGTGAAGTTAACCATGTTCAATTCTCAGCTTTTATTCACAAAAGCACCCTCTAACATGTGTCTAAAAATATCGCCACAAAAGCAGAATATTTACTCGTATGTTTCCAGTGAGTCCATAGTCAATCGAGCAGTCAATTTATGCATGATGCTGCTTAAACTCTAATAATATTTCATAGTCTATCCAAATTTTTTACTTTCTTTCCATTTCTTGAACAGTCCCTCGGTATTCTATTTACTATGCAGAAATAGATAGCAGCATCGTATTTCCTTCTCGAAGTAGAATGTGAATGTTGAACTCATAGAAGTCTTACTACATTCCTTATTAATAGGGATAGTGCTTGTCTACATCTTAATTCCTCACTTGAGCTAATGCTGTTTATTGATTTAAAGTAGTGTTTTGCTTTGTTAGCAGATAATATTGCTTTAGTCTATATTTCTGTTAATAAGTGAGTTAATCATATTTATTACGGTCAAATTTCTACTTAAAACAACAAGTTATGAAGTTTAAGTGAGTGCAGAGAAATTAGTCCTCCTTGAATAGTTTGCAAATCTTAAATTCTCACAGTGTCTGCCTAATAACCTTGAAGCTGTTATTCTTTGGTACCATCGTTTGCCATTGAATATTGATATACGTTGTAAATAAACTAATTTATATAAAATCTATAAGTTGTATACAAATTTAAACGTTGCAGTTTAATAAATTAACTTTTCATTAAACGTTTAAAGTTAACTTAATTGTTTATCAAATCTTGTTTATTGCATCCACTATATGGCGTCTACGATCCTTTCTACCTTTTACTTATTACTACTCATCTACCGCGCCTCTTCGTTATGAGGCAAGTATACTGATGAGATCGGGAATATTCTCATGTGAAGCTCATCGTCCTTGAATTTTATCTGGATAATCTAGAACACAACTTATTATCCTAGTAAAAATCTATTAATACCTTCAATAAGGATGAAAGTTGTTGCATCCCCATCATTTGAACCTGTAAATAATTAAGTTTACTAACAATTAAGTTTGATAATATGTTCCTAGTGCAACCACGGTTCTTAGATTGGGCTTATGTATATATACATCCTTATCGTATTGCTCGTAGCTATAATTATAAACACTGAAAGTTTGTCTAAATAAAGTGTATCCTAGAAGTAGCCATTGAGAGTCTACTTTATCACTGCACTTGCATTTGAGCCGTCTCCTTCGACTCACTTCGCCAGCACTTTGGAAATTACTACATCTATATGTATTATAAATTTAATTTTTTCTCGTAAATGTAACTATAGATGATTTGTCTAGATTCATAAATAGACATTCACCTTTTACCTTGCTTAGAAATGCCCATTTAAAAATTAATATGCTGAAGAGGCTTGTGCTTATTTTAGGAATTTTAAGTTTCTCCGGAAGTATTAACTTGTTTTTAACGTTTGGTGCCCCCAAGTTCAAGGTATCAGTTTCATTCCTCAGTTAGTTTCCGGTTTCTTCATCTTCGTAGCATGTACGCTCTAGGGAGGTGGATTCTTAATCACGTAACATATACATAAATATCTGTGTTTGTTTATGAAATATTATCAAAATTACCTATCAATCGATACTAAAAATGGGTTCAAATGATATATTATATCATAAATTGATCATAGTGAAAAGGTCGATCATTGGTCGAGCTAATATATTGGCTTTCCGACTCAGGAGGGTAAAGCATAAATTAAATTTTCTTAAAAATGGAAATTTGGAAATTGGAAATTTTTCCAATTTTTCAAATTATTTTTAAGCCAAAATATTAGTTTACCAGTCCTCTAAAGGATAACGCACATGCTCAATTACACGCACACAGTCCTTTACTCGATGTATTAGATACTATTCTACTACACGTAATACTCACTTTTTTCATAAATTTTTTATTGATTTGAAGAAATGCGCTGATGAAAAAATTTAAACTATACAGTAGTGATTCACTTCTTATTGGCAATTTTATCAATGTGTAGTCTCCAGGTTACATCCTTTGTAGTACTATACCGAGCTTTAGCGTCTTTAAGAAGGGAACGCCATCTGATGGCCGATTAAATAAGGATAATGCCGTAATATAATATTGGATAGATCTCGACATGAATCAAAAATGATGGCCGAGGTCTAAGAGCCTTCCATTTTGCCCGATGAGAAACGTATTGAGTAGTTTGCACCATTGGATGCAGTTGCTTCACCAATTCTGTCTTATGCACTAAAATAAATCTAAGAATCATTACGGTATAGTATATGGATCACATCTATCGAGCCTAAAGTCAATTTCAGATCATAAAAATACAAGCAAAAAAGGAGAGACCCATCACTGATCCCTGAATAATCTCAAGTACTGTAGGAAGCCAAAGCGATCCATTAGAGTGGTTTGATATAATCATAGCTTCCTACTTAATAAATATGCTTAGTTCAGCTAAAATACGGACTGGAAAAACCTTATTAGTTTAATCCCTTTAAAAAGCCTGGCAAGTGAGATCAGTCAACGGCTACATATAATACATTATAACTTGTATAAATTTTCATTAAATACAATTTCTTGTGTATGCAAATTATAAGAAAGAGTAAAAAATAATAGCTTACCAAAAGAATGTTAAAAACGTAAAAATACCTATTGTCGCTTGCTTGTATGATCTATATGATACACTAAATGTAAATTTTTTTCACCATCATCTACGAAACCTTTAATGAAGCTTGGAAAGAGGTATTGAAGGGGAATCTACGGATATATCCATATTGGAGATTGCATGGCTTTCTTATATTAAATATTAGATTAGGGGTTTAAGTCGTAATGCGCTGTTCATATTACGAATTTCGTTTGTACATGGGTTGGATCGGTCGACAGAATATATTATAGGCTTGGGCCATCTCTTTCTTTTGGCTCATAGGAATACGCATCCTGGCCTCGATCCTGACAAATATTTTGACGAACAACTTTTGTTTCTGGACTTAATTTTTCGCACCATATGATAATATCGGATCGGAATATAACACATATGTGAGAGTTTTAAACTACACCGGACATCTGACATTTTAAAGTAGTAAGTTGATACTAAATATTGTTATTTTTTGTATACAAGTATATTTCACATTATAACTATACAGATTTTGGTGTTGAAAAATTTAAATTCTAAAACATATTTGTTCTTAAGACATTTTTACAAAGCTTTTTTTAGAGAAAAGAACTCTGTTTTTTTTTTAAAAAATTTTAATTGGACACAAACTTTACTTCGTCTACATGTTTTTGTCAGATTGTTTCAATGCGGCGAAATGCAAAAATAAGCTAATTTATGTATGTCAAGAAAATAAAAATCTAACCGAATGCTTTTTAACATCTCATTCTTGCATGGTTTTTAGCAGTTTTCGAAATTTCTTTGATATTTTGAAGATGCGCAAGCCAAACAGCCCCCGATCGTCTAATAAAATGTACAGACTAGCTTTTTAAAGATTGGTGAAATTCTCTAAAGGTGTGTAATATAATGCTTTGTCTTAAAAATAAAAGTATAGAAAACTTAATATTTACCGAATAATTTTCAGTTAATTCATTCAAACCTTTGATTTAATTAGGTATTTAACTGATTTGCTTATGTAATTATTTCAGTCACAGGCGAACTTCTCGAATAATTACATCGAGTTATATTATTTCCAAAGAAATAATTCTTGTAATTGCTGTGGGATCTCCGATTATTCCAACAATTATAGTACGAAGATTACGCTGAAAAATTTAAAACTATTGAAAATATTCAGCTGTTAAAGAGATGAAAAGAAGAAAGCTTATTGTATACTAATCCATATAGAATTGATATTTATATACAATTAAAGTTATTAAATAGAATTCTTTAAGTAGTCAAAACTCGTCAGTTTGAACTTTACCATAATGGTTTGTGCGTTAATTAATACAGTTTTTAGTGACTTCATACTTTGTACTTTGGTTACTTTACTTCTGATCAGTTTTTGATAAGTATTTAACCTTGCATGTATCGTATTTTGTTGTTAAACAAATAGCATTATTAAAATAACTTAAAGACTTTATTTGCTTTTCGAGATTTAACATTGTAATTTAAAGTATTTAGTGAAAAGAGGTTATTTGCCAATAGATAAATAAGAAACGATAATGTAAAAGTCTTACGAGAAACTTTTTCGAAAACTATGGAAGAAAATATCTTTTTCGTTGTGAGATGTGATCTCTCTCATCGCCATAATAACAAGCTCGTTACTGAGCTTTTCTTATAGACAGAAAAGATAGCGTTACGTCTATTGCCAGAGCCTTTAGACAAGGTAAATCATGCAAGTTAGAAAATACCTTGAAAACACCATAAAAGAAGTTATACCACCATCAATGTGTGAAAAAATTCCTAAAACGTTAGACTAATAGGTACATACTAGCTATTATTAGTAGCTGTTTTCAAGATATTATAATACACAAAATGGCTAGTTTCTAGCTTAAAAATAGTTTGCTTTTGTACGACGATGTAAGCATTCTAAACTGGCATTCTATCAGAATGCGAAACAAGTATTTTTGTTTAATTGAAAATGCAGTTAGGCAGATTTCATCATATATTTTAATAACACGATAAATCACATTTGCTACAAAGATTATATAAATAGTTTAAAATTAAAAGCGATACAATACCGTATATAAATAACAACTATAGATTATACAAACAGTGTACAGTAGGTTAGCTAAGGGAATCATATAAATAACTGCAGCTTATAAATGCATTAGGTTTGTAGCAGTGCTTGCACATAAAAAGAGTCGATGTAAGGCACGACATAAAGTAATGTCGCCCGGTATTTATTGGGCTGATCTCCAGAACAGGCTTATGGTAGTAGTCGGTGATGTTCCTTGGTCGGAGTATCACCATTGTTACAAGCGACATAGGCAGGGTCTTATTTGAAGTTTCCGCCGGATCGGCGAGCGCTACCGACTTGCGAACGACTCGATAAAAGCATCAGTCGGCAGTTATTTCCTCGGAAAGTTCCGAGAAAACGCCCGGCTGCGCGGCGTCGGTGCCCGGGGTAATCGAAGCCTCCGAATTTAGTCCCGGGCCGCGTCAACCCCTTCGAAGCGGGGGACGCGCGAAATCCGGGGAAGGCAGGACCGGGGGGGGGGGGCAGCTCGCAGGCCGCTTTGGCATTGAAAACAGTAATTTTGCAAGGAGGAATTCCTCGGCGGCGCGTGCGCTCGGCCGACCCTCCCACATTCCCCCGTCCTCCAACCACCTCGGCGGGGCGCTGGCTCTCGTTTTTTTTTTTTTTGTTCTTTTTTTTTTTCGTCGCGCGCTCCCCCCCCGCTACCCCACTTCTCTCCCTCCCCCCCCGGGGGGCTCGAGCGGGGGCTCCACCCGGCTGGCGATCGGCCGGCCGCGGAGCCTCGCGCCTCGCCCGCCCCTCCGCGCCCCTCCGCCGACCGACGGGGATCGCGCCGCCCCACCCCGTCGCCGCGGCGTCCACCGTTCCCGCCTATTTGCGATCCTATCCGCGCCCGCGATAATGCACAAGTGCGCGCGTGCGCTGTTATCCCGATCGGTTTTTACCCCGGCCCGTGTGTGTGTGTGTGTGCGCGCGCGCGCGTGCATGCGCGGATCAGGCTGCGGAGGGGAAGCCGCTCTCGGGCCGTCCGGGAGGAGAGAGATTAGGAGTCCGGCCTGGAAAAATGGGTTGGTTCGGGGCGCCGGCTAACGCGGCCCTCGCTTAGTCCAGATTTCGCGGGGGGCCAAATCATCGAGGCGGACCCTGGCGGAGGGTGGGGGACGCCCTCCTCGAGGGGCGCCCGGGACGTTGAAAAGTTTCCCCGACCTTTGGCCCATCAATTCGGCTTAGCCGGCGACGCTCCGCGAGCGGTGAACATCCGGGGGGGCGGGAGGATCGAGGCTGCCGCGGCCCCAGTCGATCGAGGCTACATCGGCTTCTCGGGGCGGCGACTCGGCCGGTAATCGGCCTCGGTAACCAGGGCCGCTTTGCACACGGTAGTCGTCCGGGGCGCCGCGAGCCCTCGGGCCGTTTGCGCGCGGGGGGGAGGAGTCGAGCGCCGGAGGAAAGGCCAAGGTCCAATTAGGGGCAAAGGCCGGGCGATACCCGCTTTGCTCGCGGCGGCCCACTCAAGACTCCCCCGAGCTCGGGCCGCGGAGGCGCGAGGAAAAGCGCCGTGAAGGAGAAGAAAAGGGAATTGAAAAAAAGAAGGGGAGGGGGGGGATCGCGCAATTAGTCCTCGATGGCCGCGGTGGGTGCGGGGCGGGCCCGCGCGAACCGGCGGATGCTAATTACCGCGATCCTCGTTGGCGCGCCTCCCGCTTTTTGCGCGCTCGCCGGTGATTACGGCCGATGACGCGGGACGGGCCCGGAATTTTCCCGGCGCGGCGCCTGCGCTCGATTTTCAAGAGCCGTCGCGCCGCGCGTCTCCCGCGGGCAGCCTAATGAATTTTAAAGCAACTCGCGGGCTAATTAGCCGTCGCTCGCGGATATAATCATAGGGTTTTACGAGGAGCGCCGTTGTATTTTTGCACCTGATTGAGGCCTGATTTTTTCCGGCTTCCGCGAGAGAGCCTCTCGAGGCGGCCGCGCCTGCCGGTTCTTCTTTTATTTTTTTTTCTCCCCCCCCCCCGTTTTTCGGATCGGCCCGCGGGTATGAGTTTCACGCGAGTTAAGGGTAATTGCGCGCGCGGTACGAAACAATCATTCTGATAGCATTGACCGCTTCCTGCGGCTTCTAATTGCGCCGGGCGCCTGGCCTATCGGCCGCGGCGGATCTTTTCTTCGAGCGGCCGCGCACGCGCCTCTGCAAATAGCAGCGTATAGTGCACTGTAACAAGACTAATAATGATTTATAGGTCCGGCCGCGCGCGCGCGCGCGCACCGCCGCTTGCCGGTAACGAACAAACCTCTTGGGCCTTGTTTTTTTTTTTTTTTTAATTTATTTATTCTTGTCCCGGTTGAAATGGAGCCGCGCGCACCGGGGGCGCCGGCATCAAGGGCGCCGGGAGCCTGGCGATGCGAAATTGCACCGGGGCTCTTCCCGGAACGCGCCTCACCGGCCTGATTGATTCCGCGGGCGAAGGTCGCCGCCGGTGGACCGGCCCACGCGGGGAGGAGCCTGGCCGCCGCGGGGCCTATCTCCGGGGGATCGGAGATCGTTCCCCGGGAGCGGCGCGAGGGCGCGGCCCGCCCGCGGAGGGGGGGGGGGAGATCCGGTGCGCCCCGCCGAGAACGCCTCTAAACGAGATCAGGTATGCAGAATCAGTAGCCGCGCCTTAAGCGCCTCTCGCTCTCTCTCCCCCCCGGCGCGCCTAATCGGCCAATGCGCGGCTTTTCCAATCGGCCTAACGGCCCCGGCCGCATCCTCCCGGGGCCCCTAATGAGATAAGACTAGCGCACCTGCGCGCTCGCCGCCCGCCAACCGATTGAAATTCGAGCGAAGCGTCCGGTCGGCCGAAGCCAGGCCTAGCGCCACCGTCTCCTCGAGGATCTTTATCAGCTCTGCCAGGTGGACGGCCTGTCGTTACGCTCGCAGCCTCCGCGGGATCTTTTTTCCCCCGGGCGGATGCTCCGGGCGGTGCTTTATATCGCCGGAGTTTCATCCTCCGAATTGGCAGAGCGTCCGAGTTACGCGAAAACGTGTAACAATCAAGTTCCGTGCGTTCCTCGCTCGATGATGAGGCAGGGCGACTACGCGCTCCTCAAACCTGCCTCGTTTCGCACTTCAACGCGGCAACTTCGTGGAACAACTTCATCAGAGCGACTTCGCCTTCGGTGAGATTTCTCGGAAATTGACGCTCGCTCAATGATTCCAGTAATCTTGCGGAAATTCATTCGGTTTTGCCGTGCGCAAAAAAGCCGAATCAAAGGGTGATATTCAGCTGTTTTCGTTGGGTTAACGCCTTCAAAATGTTAAACTCATTAATTTCAATTGTTGTATAATTTATAACGAGCAAAAAATTTGAAATTACAATGTTAAGGCGGGATGAATTCTTGGTTTGCGGCCAACAGCAGGATTCAACTGTCCGCCTGTTTTGACGTCGTGATATTATTTCGGTCTTTTAGATGTTTATATGTTATTCATGCCGACAAGTTTATGGAAATGTAATTAGAGCGCCAGAGGTAAAAAAAAAAGGTGAAACCGAGGCGGCGGTGTAATTTTTAGAAAGTGCGCTCCGTCCTTCATCCCGCGAGACTCGGAAGAGCGTTGATGACGCCGAGCGGAGACGGCGAAGGAAAAAAAAAAAGCCGATCGGCGCTATCGAAGGGTCGGTCAAAGGCGGCTCCGGGGGCCGAGGGTCCAGCTTATACAAGGGGCGCCGAGAGACGTGTCCGGCCGAGCGGCGAGGGCGTCTCGGCGGTGGGCGGAGGCCGGCTCTTGCACTCGATTCCAGAAGGAGCGCCATAACTCATGGGCAGGGAGCGACGGGAGAAGTGCCCTGCCCGCCGCGGCGCGGCCCCCGCTATCTCTTTCGCTTTATCTATCCATCTTGAAAAATAAAAAAAAAAAAAAAAATAAAAAGGAGAGAGCCGGACTCGCGGGCAAGGTGGACGCCTGCCGGGGCTACGGGACACGGGCCCCCGAGGTCAGCCTCGGCGCTTCCGCGTGCGCCTCGCTCCGATATCCAGTCCGCCTCCTCGGTCTGCCCCTCCCACCGGGAGGAGGAAAGCCTCGGGGAGGCTCCCGGGCGCGGGGGCCCGACCTTGGGCCGGTTAACGACTCCCTGTCGATCCGCGGGCCGGCCATCGCACCAGGTGGATGGCGCGGGGACGCGGCCGATGCACGGCGCACCGCCGAGCCGGCCGACTATAATTGCAAATGTAACGGCATATTGAATTTTCGAGCGCAACGGCCGGCGTTGTAATACGCGGCCCTTCCTCGTTTTACACGGCGAACAAAAAAAAAAGGGCACCGGGTGATAACAAAAAAAAAATATAGCAAAAATTGCATAGCGGGGCGCGAGCCGATAGGATCCTAAAGATCCGCGGGCGGGCGTCGCGATAGCGGGGAAAATTCGGGGGCCGAAATTGGGCCGTGGGGGGGAAAAATTGGCCGCAGGCGGCAGGTGGGGCGTCGCGCGGGCACTCGGTCAAGCTCACCGGCGCCGGGTTCTTTGGGGCGCCCTTAGCCGCGCGCTCCGACACGTTCCTAGGCCGGCGGCGCGGCCATTCCTCTTGGCCATTCCGCGCACGGCTCCGCCGCTCGCACACGTACGCGCCGCCTCGATTTATCCCTTTTTTTTTTCTTCCTCTTGCGCCCGCCAGACTCGTCTCCGCCGCCGCCCCCCCCCCCTACCTCGGCTCTTTTGCTCTCTTACAATTTGTATCATTCTCGCACCTTTTTCACACGCGCTCGTCTTATTCGCGTCCCGGGGCTCCTTTTTACCCTCCCCCGCCTCATTATTCGGCGCGGCGCTGTTTCGGTCCTTCGATTATTCTAATAACCCCCGGTCTGGCGTGCACTGGCCCTGATCTACTCGGCCGCCAAGGAGTCACCGCCTTCCTCGTTAGCCCTAATGAATTTTTAATATCTGCCCCTCCCCTCGCCCCCTTGTTCTGGGGTACAGAAGTGTACTTTTCGCGCACGGGAAGGTGGGGGTTAGAGTCGCGGGACACTTCGCCGCGGCTAAACGGGGGCAATTGTCAAAAAAGTCGTTACGAAACACGGCGGCGGCGGTGGTCGGATTCGGTAAGGCGATATGCGTATTGGAATGGCCTGCGTGCAGCTTGTTCGAATTGGCAAGCCGTACATACATACATGCACATATGTCTGCATATATATATGTATATATGTATACACACGTATTGATATGTATGCTCAGAGGGGGATTGGGAGTCGGCCGCGAGGCCCCTATAAGAAACTTTCTTATACATTGTATTACGTAAATAAAGTTATCATCCTCTTACGATATGTACCTTCCTTTGCGCTCTCCCTTTTTTCCCCGGCGTCCTCTCCTCGCGGCTCCGCTCCGTCCTCTTGTTCCTTTCTTTTCGGAATATTCGTCTTTCTTGCACTCGGCTCGCGTTTGTCTCGGGACTCCTCCCACCGTACTCTTTTTTACCTAGCAGCGCGCCACCTCCTCTCCTCCTTCTTCGCTTTACTGCTTATATTTCTTTTGGTCCGATAGGATGTTTATTCCTCTGCGGCTCCCCCGCGCCTTATTCACCGTTGACTCGGCGGGTGCCGCTCCCCTCGCGCTTCTTCCTTTTCTTCTTATCCCTTGTCCCCCAATTTTTTTTTTTTTCCTCCTACAACGGTCTTGCACTCGGTCTTGCTTCCTCTCTTTTTCCCCGCATACAGCCGGGCGCGACTCGTGTTCCTTAATGCATGTGTCCGGGGCGCGCGTGGCTCCCGGCGCTTTTTCTCCCGACGGATCGCGGCCGGTTAGCGGTCGGCTCATCCCGCGCCATATCGCCCTCTTAATTTGCCGCCCGATTCGGCGAGCGAGCGATCGCCAGCCGCGGAAGACGGACTCCCGGATATCCCCCCTTTTCTTACTCCTCTTCCATCCTCTGTATGCACATACGTAATGGTGTCGCGGCGGACTGACTTGTGCGCTTGGGTTTCTCTCGCCTCCTCCCCCGGCCTAATCCAGGGGATCGAATTAGCGATCGCGAAGAAAGAAACAACAAGCTACCGGGGCTTCCCAAAGGCATCCTGCGCGCGTGTATAATTGCCAGCCGCAAATATGCCACTTGCAGCAACCGGAGCTTTGTCCGGAATCGGAGGAAGGGCACCGGTAGCCCCCGGCGGGCACACATATACACGAGCCAGCGCAGGGGGTCCCCCCCAATGGGCCTGCGGTGTCAACACAACCGGACGCGTTGGGCTTATAAGAACTCAATTAAAAGTTGAAGGGCGGGGGTGGGGGTGGGGCGGCCTCGCCGACAGGCAGCCGAGCGCGCGCTCGAATCAAGGGAGATCGGGCCGGCGCAGGTGGGCAGGGCCGCCCCGGGGAAAGGCGCGAGCGCCCGAGGAAAAACAGTTGGCCTTTAATGGAATAATCAAGCGATCCGCGGGCGCGTCCCTCCTCTTATTATCAAAGCCAGCTTCCCTATATTGGTTTTTGCGCCGGGGAGATACAGGCGCGTCCTCCGCGCGGCTCCCCGGGGGGGCCGCGGACTTTTCGCCCGGGAGGATTTTTCGGCCACCGCCGGGGTTTTTTTTTTTCCTCCCGCGCCAGTTAAATTCGAGCGACGAGGTCGGCTTCGAGGCCGGTTATTAATGGCCCCGCGGCCCTCTGCTACCCGCGGCCTTTCAACAATGTTTCTCCCGAATCTCCCTTCCTCCCGTCGTCCGGATGCGGTCGGCTGTGCGCGCGAACGCGGTAATTACCATCAAAGCGAGTGTACCGAGGGCGCCAAGTACCTCCCGATTATAAGCCCGCGCATCCAGGACAGGGGCGCGCATAACATTAGCCTTGATATAATACCCGGCCAATGGGAAAAAATCTAGCCGTTTCAAGCAGCATGTCAAATGAAACGATGACAACTGATACAGTTGTGTATACGATCTCTTGGAGCGTGTGCGTAGTGTATACGCGCCCGGACCTTACCACTGTTCGCGTGTTTTGGTACAATCGCCACTTCTCGCTATAATGGTTAATTCTGCACTTGATTGCTCCAACTCGCCTCGGGATGCTTTTGTTAAGGGACAAAAACGTTGGCTCAATTAAGAGACGCTATAATTATACGGCTCGCGTTACTCGAACGGTCGAATACTTTGTTTTCATTAATACGTCAATAACGCATACGCTTCCTTCGCATGTATTATGCATATTATCATTATATGTATATTATGTATTATGCATGCATATGGTTTGTATGGTATTGGCAAAAATTATTGTCATTGGAGGGCGCCGCTCGCGCGCATCTAAATGTATACACTCGAGTTGATTTTTCTTGGGCATTAAAATGTCCTCATTTTCTTATCTGATGCTTTGAGATTAAGATGGACGCACGTACCGGTCAGATCACCGCTGTAAAATATGTCACTTTTTACAAGCGGCACGTGTACTTTTCGCATTCCTCGTGCTTGCGTTAAGCCCAGCTTTTTACGGTTTCATAAAGTGCACATTAATTGCACGTTCGAAGATTTATTGTACGTAAATATTTTAGTAAAAGTGTTTAAATAAAGGATTTTGTAAAGCAATTATATTTCTTACGTTGTTTGGCCAGTGCAGCGCCACGCGGCGCCGTGATGCAAAGGATGCTGTAATGCTCGAGTTAACTTCGTCAATTTTGCATCTTAATCGGACAACTAAATACATTTTACTAGAAAGTTTGAATATAAATATCTATCAGAAAATACATTCAATAGGGTACAGAGTATAAGCGTCAATTATCATTTGCTTATGTCTAATTACTGGCTTTAAATCCTCAATAATTGGTATTCTGACGCCTTCTGCTTATAACCTCGGTAACTGACGTATTTAGTTCACTAACCCTGTAGGAAAACATATATATTTAATTTCTTCTGCCAACTTTTCTTTTTTTAACGACAATATAGAAGATGTGGAAAAAAATGTTACAATAATTATACATGCTACAAACTATTTTTATTCCAGTCCAACTATTTTTATTAAGGTTTATTATCACGTCTCAAAGTTGAAGGGTTAAAAAGCCGTTATGATATTATATCGATCAGTTAACAGATGTTTTTAACGTGATTACTCCAGTCATTGAGCAATTAAGCAATTGCTTCACGAATTGGCGGTATTTTAATTATGAGAGGATCGTTTTCTCGCTCGCTCGCATTCTTTCGGAGCGATTTTCGCTAGATTTTTTAGAGCGGCATTAGCTCGGTTTCTTCCTAGCAAATTAACTTGCCGTTCAAAGCACAAAACAACTATTTGCCAGGAGATGGAGGAGCTCCAGGTGTAAGCAAACGATTCGCAACTGCAATACTCTAGCGGAGGAAGCGGAGGGATCTTCCGAAAGCCGGGGCAATCTTATTGAATCTGGCAGTAGCATTATTCAGATAAACGCCTCTTGGAGGTATTCGCTAGACTCGCAGGTTGTCCACACTTTGCCGGCGGATTACAGTAATCCGCCGGGGACGACGCGACCGTCGGCCGGCGGAGGAAAGCTCGCCGGGGGGGGAGAAAAGCTCGCGGGGCCAATTAGCGAATGGCAGCGTCTCGGCGGGCGTTTACGGCTTCCTCATCACCGAAAGCGCGAACGGCCGGCATAGGCTCGGCGGAGTCTGGCCGCGCGTGCTTTTCGCCTCGTTTCCAGCCCACGGGCGCTCGGCTATGGCTCGGCGCGCTCCGGCCTAATTGCCGGCCGGCGTCCCTCGCGCCCGGGGAAAAAATCCCCCCTGATTTTCATACAATGTCGGGGCTAGCCCACGTCGATTGGCGCTCGGCGCGCGTGTCGCCTTTCTCCGCGCTCGGTTTTCTTTCGCCCGGAAGCGCGGGGGCAAAAATAACACACGCGATCGCGCGGAAAAGTAATAAGCACTTTGTAACAAGTTCGAGAAAACATCTCTCGCGCGCTCTCCCCGGCTTTCTCGGCTCTCGCTCGCGCGGGAGCTAATTATCGGGCCGCGGCTCCTCCTCCGGCCGGGGACTAAACGCCGCCCGGGCGCCGATTCGCCGAGCGATCATTTTTCCCCGCGGATGCGGCCCCTTTTTGCCCCGGCCCAAGCAGTTTTGCCCCGCCGCGCGAGAAAGAAAGTCGGCGCGAGCGCCGCCGCCTTTTTGCGCGCCTCGTTATGATTTATTAAAATGATTTTCAAAGGCCGCCCAGCCCCGAGGATTTTCCGCCCGATTATACCTCGCTTTGGCTTCTTGCGCGAGCGCCTCGGCCGCTTTTTCCTCGCATAGCCGAGGACACGGGGATTAGAAAAGCCGCGCGGGGAATCCGGACGGCCCGCGCGCCGATGGCCCGCTCCCGCGCTCGCCCCCACCCGCCGACGAGTCGGTCGAAGTAAGCTGTATTCAAAACGCGGATCGCCGCGGCCTCTCCTCCTCGCCTCAAAGACGGGGCGCGCGGCGCTTTAATTAGCCCGCGGAAACATGGACACACAATGCTCCTGAAGAAGCGCATTTAAGCCACAACTCTTGAGCAGTCCTTGAGTCCTTTAAATTATCATTTCGGCTTTGGTTAGAGAGGCTAAGTAGCTAAACCACAATTAAACATACGATTTAACTCGACGATGCCGTGATGTTTGCGGAAAATGCCCCTAAATAATGCCTTTTTGTAACAGGTATCTATCCCTCGGTAATTAAGCACTTGGTCGTTTTTCTCAAAACTGACTATATCAGCGAGCTAAAGAGGTTTACGATATTTCCGTCTCTTCACCTTCTACTCTCTTTTCCTCCCACTTTCTGCAATCAAACTTCTTACAAGTGCTTTCGTTTCATTTACATATTTTGAAACGAAGGAGAAAAACTCGAAATAAGCTTAGCTACATAAAGTGTAGTTCTAAAAATATTTACAAATTATGAAAAGAATTGAAAAAGTTTCAAAGAATTAACGCATATTCTCAAAGCTTTCTTATTGCTTTTATACTGTCTTGGTAGAAATTGAAACTAGTTTTTGGTAATTCATGACTGTAATTTATCTAAATCAGTTTTTGGATACCTACTTTTAATTAAATAAAAATTTTAAACGTACGGAAATGCAGACGCATTTTTCACTTTTAATCCCTCCTGAGGTGGCTCATACGGTAATGTCGAGCTCGTACTCAGGATGACTTCGGGATTGATTCTCAGTCTCATCAAATTAATACAAGCACCACTGAATTTTCTCGTGTACTCTGTTCACCATGCATTGTAAGACTCATTGGATGATTGCACCGAAATGGATAAATAAAGCTTCGACAAATGTAAAAGAGGAAAAAATATTATGGCCAGACTGTTATGGCAAATAGCGCTTTTAGAATTCTGATAGTACAGAGAGCTGGCAAGGCTATATATACGACAGCCTTCGGCTCGATGATGCTCAGTCGATCGAGTGTTTTAGTATGGAATCATCGTAGGTTGAAGGCATCTTATTTGCTCTTATCGATATACTCACTATCCTTCTTCGTCTCTTTAATATGCATTTTAATAGTTATAGCTATACCCCATGCAGTTCATAATGTGTGAATTTAACATCAAAGTATTCCCTTGCTCAGCAAATTATATGGATGAGATACTCGCACTGTTCTCCTCACATTTGAGCAAATTTACGAAAATAAAAGATGGATCTCTAACTATATCGCAGTTTCTTTCATCGCCATCGTTCGATAGCGATAAATATCTGCATGCTTCTTGTACAATTTTAAACCGTCGATATGATTTATTCCTTTCAAGACGCAGGAGGCTATCCTAGTTCAGACTACCTGGTAAACCTTTTAAATCTTTCATAATAGATATTGCTAGCAGCTGTTATATATAATCTCCCTACCGGCGTCACCTGCATGTAGCATAAATTATTGCAGAAATCCATTCCTTTGTTCGCCATGTTACATCACACATGTTTGTTAAGTAGTTCATACTCCGATATGAATATATATTAAACGTGGATTTTAAAAATATATAGTATAATCAATACTATACGGATCGATTGAGAGCTGTCTGTCAGACATTCTTGTTTTCACTACTTGAGTAAAATAGTTATATATATACAAACACATAAAACAATTCCTTCGTTTACGTTTACGTTCAAATGTTGAAAATATAATACACATATTAATGTACAAACAACCAAAATAAACATTGACAATATGGTAGACGGTAAAAAAAGTTAAGAGATTAGAATTATAATTTCGATTCTTCATAATTAGAATCGAAAACTTTCTACTTCAGCTTATGATCTTGCTTAATACTAAAATTAAAATTTGATTGTGGTATTTATTGGTTTTATAAAGCTATTTTTCTCTAAAAATATTAGGAATTTATCTGTTATAACTGTAGTGCAACGTAATGTAATGTATTTAATGTATATATTTGGTAGTTTATGATTTTAATGTAATCGTATACACACGCATACAAGTGTAAACTCGTATAAAATTTTTAATACGATCATATTATAATATGTGCGAACATAAGATGATGTATAAAATAGTTCAACAACTTATTATTCTATTTAATAGACAATTTTTTTCTCTATATTATAGTAAAAGCACATGGTAGAATATGTACTTACAACTATTTCCACAATAAGGCTAAAAACGTATAAGAAAATTTAAAAAATAAGTATAACAAAATCTATTATGCATCAAACTACGTAAGAACTTAAGAAGCTAAATATCTTAATTAAGATAAAAAATTTGCGTTTACAGGATTTTCTTGGCTATAGTAAATAGTTGAAAGTAAATTATAGCTGAAAGTAGTTAAAATATCTACATTTTTAGAATTTGATTACTTGTCTAATGTTATTCTTCTTATGTGTGATTCATGCGAAGAAAACACGTACTCTTCTCGTGTTATGCAGCATCCACGCAAATTAACGTTTGCGTGCATTATGCGGTAACAAGCAAGTTTTCACTGAAGTGCACAAAGTCGCAAATTAAAGATTTAAGATAAGAGAACCTTTTGAAAAAGTTTTTGATCAATTTTGCCACGTGAGCTTCCGAAGAGTCAGCTAGCGAGGAAGTTGCTATCAAATTTAATACATAAATAATAGGAAAACGTTGCTTTATATGTTGAAGCGAGTTAATTTCGCGATAGTAAAACGATTCCAAAAACGTGGAAATCCGAGCAAAACAAAGTTAAAAGAGCTCGGCTAGCGTAGCCAAAGAGCCAACCGCAAGAAAACGACATAGCTCCGGTTTAAACACGCGTAAAAATGCAATCGCTAATAAGGAAGCAACGGCGCACTTAAACGTGTACTCAATACACCCCGAACAAAAAGCGGGGGGAGCCCGGGGAAAGAAAGAGAGGAGTAAAATAAAGGCGCACAGGTATCCCGCAGTCTCGGGCTGCGGAGCCTCCGAAAAGGAGCGCGAGCCCGAGGGAGAGGGATGGAGAGCGGCGGGAAGGGTCGTCAAAGTTTCCCCGCCCGGCGGCTCCTTGGCGCCCCCGGCGCGGCGTCTTTGCGCCCAAGGGCGGAGGGGAGCGATTGAGGGATGCGCGACACAAGGGGCGCGCGGCCGACCCTCTCCCGGTCCGCGGGGCAACAGGTGTGCACAATACGCATAATGAATGCGGCACGCGTGCCGCCCGGGCACACGTATCGCGCGGTCCGTCTCTCGCCCGTTTTAGCTAAGCGGCGCCCGGGACCAGGCCTTTATTGCATTTGCATGTATATGCGCTCGCGGGAAAGGGACCTTTTGATGGGTTCGCGAGATCCCCGGGGCTTGTGCGTGCACGGCTTGTTGCGCTCGTTACGCGCCTTGTGATTTCACTGGGTCAAGGGCTAGTTACCCCCTCCCTCTCCCTCGCCGTCATCGCGCTAGGGGGGGCCATCGACTTTTAGCGTCCGACGAAGATTTTACTCCTCGAGGGCTCAAGTTGCCATTGTTGCGGCTTTCTCTCGCGAGAAAGGAAACTCGCGGATGATGCACTTGCCAAGTGCTCTCATCGACATTCTTTTAAAAAATCTTGTAATGCATTCGACTATTCCTTTTTGCTCGGCACGTTTGGAACTGCGGACAAATATGATCAATCTTGTGTGGTCAGTCAAATTCGCGTTTCTCCAGCTTGATGTTAATTTAATACAATTTGATACAAAAATGACGCTAAACTCGTTCAAAAGAAATCCATCCCTACAAGATGATTTTCACTTTGGAACAATACAATTTTTGCATATTCTACGCATGTAAGACTGCAAATGATGCAACCACATATTTAATCAATGCTATGTAATTTTTCGATAAGGAAAATGGACCTCTTGTGTATATTGTACAAAAGTCGAGAATATTCAACAAATATGGTAGAGTAGAATGAGTATAAGTTCAAATTAAAACACGAATCTTTTAAATCTTTTTTAATCAAAACTTTATCATTTTTGAGATATAAGTAAGAATTCGAGATTACCCGCTGCAAATATGCCAATCAGCGAGATGAGTTAATGCAATTTTTTCCATTCAATTTACAAATTCAATCCAACTTAATCGTTTCTATTCCGATCCCTTGCTAATGGAGAAACTGCGATTTCTACCTTGAAAATATCTAGAAAGCCGTCAAAAGTAACTTACTTTTGTCTATATATTTAATAAAAGCATGATGAGCACTGTATAATTGTTATTATATTAATTAAAAAATATTGTAATCTAATATAACAATGTGCGATGTGATACATTTATGTGTGTAAATGTATGTTCATTATTAGTAAGGTTATGAGGCAGGTCTTGCCACACTCGACATGTATCTACTTGCATTTTCACTAGTATCTTTTTCATTCTGCCTAAAAAATTATTATCTTGTAAATAGGTTGCATCTATAACATTTGTTATTCCATGTAGTATATATCCAACGATTATTGACTTATAAAATATGTTAATATATAAAAGGTTACGTTCGGTTACAAAAAAGTGTACTCCAATTTAAAATGAAAATTCATTGAAATTTTTATATTGGAAAGTAAAACGAGTAGTAGACAGGCTATGAGAAATATTCCAAATTAAAAAGTTAATTTTTAAATATTTAAACTTCATTCTTGCGTAAAATCGGAGCGCGATATTGCTTTCGTATACTCTTTTTTATATAAATTTCAATACATACGGCGGGTTGAAATATCACAAAATGCGAAGAATTTCAGATCTTTATTTTTTTTAGTTATCGTCGAAGTGCCCGCACCTCGCTCAGCATACATGATCATACAATATATACATATGAGTGCATACTTTAACCTTCTCCCTTTCTCTACCTTTCTCTCTCGTCTTCTTCTGTTCAGATCGCGTTTCGTTCTATGCCAAGTCTCCCTTTATCCCCTTCTCCACCTTTGAATCTCTCTTTCTTTCTTTAAGACCCTCGGACTCTGTATTGCTTTATACCCAGGTCTTAGTTATAGAACACTCGCAGAATCTGTTAGTAATTCAGTAAGTAAATTAATTACGTGCAATTTATTTTACGATTTTCATCCATTAGAGCTCGACGTTCGCTCTCTGGTAATTTTACATTTATTTCTTTTTGTAGTTCATTTAGAAGCATCCATCAGGCAAAGGACAAAATTCAAACGATTACTAAATTATTGTGTACGGTATATAACAGGTGCTAAACGTGATAAACAGATTACAATCGCGTAGGCAGTGGTATATGTAGATGTGTACGTATCGATTGAATTGGATAGTAGTGGACAGTTAGAGGGAATAATATATAAGATCTTGCGGTTGCATAATGGCCACATCACCACTCTGATTTTTTTCTTTCAACACATCTGATCGACCTATTAGATGTGATCTAAAAGTACTTGTTGTTTTGCGGATGCACACCGCACCAGGAAAAAGATCCTATTGAAGGTACCAATCTGTGGAACAACCTATCTTCTAGAATAAGAAATGTATCGTCTCTTTGCACCTATAGTGATTGTTGATGGAGTATTTGTGGAGCCGCCATATGAAAGTTATTAACTCTAGTCCTCAGTCTTCACTGTCAGGGCGTTTATCATGAACCCTAGCATATGTACAACAAGTACGTATTATTTCATTTTACACCATTTTACACCATTTTTATTGTATGTATCCTTTTTTTATATTCATTATACGAATGTATTACTATAAATATGTATATGAATTAATGAATAATTGACTAATAGATGTTTTATTAATTTTATTTCAAAGTGCTTATGTTGGATTATATATTTTTTAACGAATTCTATTTGTATATTTAATTTATAGTTTATAAAATTAATTTAAATTATTTTGTATATTTACAAAATAAACTAATGTCTGTGTATATATTTCTCTTTACTATCTCTCTACTCTTAATCATATTTATCATTTTATAAACGTTCATTTTTCATAATATGTGTACAAATATGTATCGGCTAAGAGGTATTCATAATTAAACTATATGTTGCTATACCTTACATGTAATATTTATAATTGACGAACCATGACTCACTTGATAACTTTTTCAAGTTATGACTGTGACTATTTTTAATTCACAGCAATTGTGATTTTTCTAATAATTCTGTAGAAAATAAATATGTCTTTATATCCATCTAACTGCCATCTCCTTCTTTCTTTCTCTTTCTGCAACTCCCATGTTTTTTCTAAACCTCGCGCTGACATAGCTCAGACCAATCGACAGTCAGATAGTATTTGATATCGGTCTACCCGAGGCGCAGTGGCTGCTGCTGCCGACACCGCGGCCACCTTCACTGCTGCACCATAGACGGTGGAACGCAATCAGAATAGTAATTAAGGATTCGGTTAACGCGCTTGCCGGTGCGAAGCGGAACCTAATTTAAACATACAAAAGTGTAAGCCAGAGGGTTATACGGCTCTTCTCGCCGACTTCGTCCCGCTCTTGAATTCGCACGCGTGTGGGTAAGGGTTTGTGGGTCTGGAGAATAGCACGCTAGCTTCACCAAGTGCGGGTAAAGTCTGGCGAAGAGTGGGAGAAAAATTGAGGGAAAAGGAGTTGAAGTGAGATAAAGATTGGGAAAAGCAGGTACCGTTAATGGGGTGTTTTTCTCTGTAACGGTGGGTAGGTTATGTACACGCAGGCAGCTACTAGAATTTTTAATAATTTAATTACTTGAAACTGCACTAATTTTTTCATTTATAGCAAAGACGTTTATTAATGTCAACGATAGCCGTTTAAATGGATTTCAATTTATGAGGTGCAGTGTCAAAAAGCTTTTATTGAAACCATTTTCAGATGTATGAATCCGTTGTTTTATGCGCTACGATTTCAAATTCACCGTGTAAAATTTTGGAGAACTCCCCATAAATTTTATATCAGCACTTGAAAAAGATGTTATTTTACAAGAGATAAAAAATATCCGCGCAAACCGAAGACAAGTCACTGACACTGGATCTCCTCTCAGGGTTGCTTACGACCTGTAACGCAGATTTACGAATATTTTTACAACACTTGAAAGGGACGTAAAATGCCACAATCTTGACGCAGATAGCTCCTCCCTGCATAAGATGTTATCGGAGATGATCCTTGAATTCAAAAATTGAAGAAAATTACATTGCCCTGCTATTAGCTGGAAGAAATCGTTACAGATTATATCTCAAAAACACTTGGTTTATTACCGATCTGCAACTAATTTACCCGAACCTTTCATTAAAACCTTCTTCAAGTGCACAATACACGTTCGATCTCCCGACAATTAAGGGTGACGCGGCTATAACTTTTTAATTACATAAATTGATTTTTGCTCACAGCCGCAATTATAAAATTTGGCTCCAACGTCTTACATTGTATTTGAATAATTGGTCAAAGCAGTTGGCTCAAAGAGATAACATTTGGCGGTGAGGTCCGACGCCCGACCGTAGCAGCGGCCACTAATTAATTAACGCAAATCCGAAAGAAGCGGGCAGGTGGAAAATAGACAAGGGGAAAATAGGGAGATGAGCCGAGTCGATTGTATAAATATTATTCCGCGGCGAGGATCGTTTACGTCAGACTTCCTTGTGCGTGCTTCAAATGCTCCCCTCGTGATATGCAGTTTTTTCCCGGTAATTCCAGGCAGCTAGACCTAACCTACTTCAGTCATTCGGCTGTCTCGCGCATCCCGGCCAGACAAGCGCGCGCGGATGCGTTTCATTATTGTTATCATTTTTTCGACGTACAAAAGGAAAAGGCGAGAAAAAAGAGCGGCGATAGGATCGACAGGCTCTCTCTCTCTCTCTGTCGAGCGGCGCGCACTCGCTGGTCAGCTCCCCGTGCACACGAGAGCCGGGGCCGCACACTCGAAAGCCCCGTGTCTGCCGGGCGCGGGCGTCTCTCTCGCTCCGCGGGTCCGTCGGCGTCGCCGGCGTCGTCGCCGCCGTCCGAGGGAGAGACGCAGAGGTTGGTGGGGGCCGTCGGGGCGCGCGGGGAGCTCGGCCGGCGGGGAGGGGGCCCCGGGCGCGCGGGACGCGGAGGCGGCGGGGGGGGGGGCGAAAGTCGCGAGCGGAGGGGTATTTTTGCCGGGCCGCGCGCTCGCCGCTTGCGCTCCTCTCTTTTCCTTCCAGCCGCGCGCTCCTCGCTTTCGAGAGCGAGACGCTAAATTCGTCTCCCTTTCGCAGACGGCGGCCGGCCGAGAGAGACGGCCGCGGCCCTGTATGTGCGTGCGCGACGCGCGCTGCCGGGGCCCCCGAGATGGGGTATCGCTCGGACGATATACGCCAGCGGCACGCACACGCGCGCGCCGCCCGCCCGGCCGCCCGTGGGAGGGAGAATTCCTCTACTCTCCTCCAGTTTCCCTCTCGCTCCCGCCGCCCGGCCTGCGAAGGCTACCCGCTCGCGCCTTGCACTTGCACCTATCCGGCGTGTGTACGCGTTCTTTGCTTTCTTTCTCCGGCCGGCGGTGCGCGAGTTTCGGCGCGGAGGCTTGTTCCGCCGCTCTTTCGGCATATTTTCTCCCTTCCATTTTAATTTTCTATTTCTATCCTAGGCTCGCGTGCGCGCCACCTCATTTTAGCACCAAGTACACCGCGCCCGCTCTCCTGCTTTTTCTCCCCAATTCCGAGTAATCAATTTTTTTTTTTCCGCCACCGCGCGTCGCTACGCGCCCCACGCCCTATTCTCCGTTCTCGCTCTTCCTCTCTATCTGCGCATCTGTTTTTTGTATATATGTCGAGAGCTTTAGCCCCCTCTTCCGCTCGCGGCGTTCCTCGCCGTTTTTTTCAGAATATACACACTGCCTCTGTCTCTCTCCGTCGGGCGCCGGGATTTTCGGCAGGGAACTGCACCGGAGGACGGCAGAGGAAGAGAGAAGGACGCCGGAGGAGGAGCGCAGGTGGAGAGGAGAAGAGGGAGAGAGAGAGAGAGAGAGAGGGAGAGAGAATCGAGAAATAAGAGAAAAGAAAAATTGGCCGACCAATGGGGGAGGCGGGCGGGAGGGAGCGACGGGCGAGCGCGAGCGGCGGGCCGGGGGCAGGGGGGGGGGGAGGCACCCCGAGTCCTGAACGAAAAGATCTGACAACGTCGCGGCAGTTTTTGTTTACCGCATCGCGGAGCGTATGGCCTCCGCGACGATGACGAAGAAGCGCCGGCAGCCGTCGGCTCGGCGCGACGCGGCCCGGCCGCCGCGGACTCGATCCTCCTCCGCGCGCCTCTCGCCGCATGCAGCCAATCTCCCCTCTCGCCGTCTCTTTATTCCCCCGTATTCTATCTCGATGACCGTGCAATGACGACGGCGCATCGGTAGCGGCGATTTTATGCAGGAACCGAGCGGTGCAATTTCGGTCGGCTCTTTTTTGCCCGGCAGCCGAGGATGACGCTCGCTGCAACATCCAACATTGTTGCGATTAACCTATTGTGGCCCTTTACAGTCCCTTTGTGGGCACTACGATAGGGAACGTGTAATCGTTTAAGCCTCCAAATGAGCTACTTGTAATGAAATAGTTACGAGAGAACAAAGAGATCATGCAAATCTATAATGCAAAATTTTGATATTTGCCTGGGATCACGTTCGAAAACAGTGCGGTGACGGTAAATTTAAATTAATCTAAAAATAATTGTACAAAATAAGTTAACATTTATTATGTTATTAAACATTGATGTTTTCCGTGGGACAGAAGTTTTTATATCGACAAGCTTATACTAATAAGTATAGGAATGAGGCATTGGCCACATGTATACTGATTATTACTTCAAATATTAACGGTAGGTTTATTTACACCAATATACGTGTAATTATGTTTCTCTAACGAGATTCTAAAAACACTACTTTCCCCTGCAAGACCTTCCTTCTTATGAGCATTTCCATTCAAACAGTCTATGTAGGCTTGCTTTACTTACCGGTTATTTTATTTTTATAGTAATTTTTATAATGTACCACTTACTGATGGATTTCTATACTATAATAACCTTCAAAAAGTGGAAATACATATAATTATATAGATATCGATGCAAATACAGATACCAAAAATATCTATACCGAGATCCATGCTAATTTTCCTGCAAAAGATACAACTATTTTTAATCTATTATAACATAATTTAAACTTAAATGTAGCAAACAAAGTAAGATATTAATCTTAATTTCTTTTTTATTTTAAAACAGGAACTGTTTACGACGTTACATACTTACATGTTTGTGTTTACATACTCGTTTACATATCTTTAAGCGGGTAATAATGAAAATGATTAATGTTTAATGCAAAATTAAAAACATGCAAACACGCATGTAATCTATACAATATATTTTTAAATAATAAATTTACATTAGTAAGTCATTTAGCTTCATTGTTTTCAAGAGTCATAGCGTGTTGTTGTTATTCATGAAACGATTAGGGTACCTTTTTATTGTTTCAGATTTTTATCCTAAAGATTTCACACAGCGCAAGTCTGGCCCATATAAGCCGTACGAGTATACATCTTGTATATGGTGATTTGAAGCTCAGATCAGGAGTTTTAAATGCTCTGGAGATCGTCCAACGCGCGTGTCGTGATTTTCAACCTTCTTCTTCCTCTTCGATGAGTTTTATGGGATTTAAATGACTACTCGCTTCTTTCATGCTCTCATTCAATATCTTTTTTATACCCCAACGGAATCCTTACTAAAATAAACATTGAACCACACTAGATTGATAAAATTTTGAAAATCGTTTTATTATCTTGGCCCTACCTTAAAAAATTTTACGCTCTGCGTGAGTTGAGAAAAAATTTATTTGAAAATAAGTTTTATGTTTTACTCAAATCTTGAGCATACTTTTTATGAAACCTTGAATAAAAGATAATTTTAATGTTACTTTTAAAATGATAAGTAAAACATGTTTTAAAAATATTAATTTTCTTATTGAAATTATAACTGTCGCATTTAAGGTAGTTAAGTTTGTACATTTTTAAAACTTTATTAGAGTTATAGTCAAACTACAAAAAACTACAAGTGTTATAATGTAATATACAGTTATTAAATTAATGCTTTGTTGATTCAGATGTTATTTTATGTGTAAAATCCGAGATTTTTTCCAAAACTCATGATATTGCTTTTATATATATAAATTTTTTCTTGAAATATTCCAAATACGCTGTGACAAAAGAATAACTATTGTGTGAAGTTCATATACCAGAAAACATAATACTAAAACTTTTAGTATTTAAAAATAATTACTTTGTATATATATATATATATATATACATTACAGATTCTAAATGTTGTGTAAGTGATTTTTAGTTTGAATTTACTTATTATTAAAATTTCTAGAAACATATTCATAACTAGATCTTCCAATATCTATTGATAGTAGACTCTCAAAATATTTTTTCTGTAAGTAGTAAGTGTTCTAACCTTTGTTTTGGTATACCAGGTGGAATGGATCTGTTACTTTCGAATTCAGTAACTTACTGAAGTGAGTAAATAAAGTAAACAGGGATGTCTGCAATAAATTTGTATGTAAATTGAATTTTAAGAATTGCGTGCATTAAATGAAACACGTTATTTAATTAAAATGTACCACTTATCTTGTAGCTTGAGAATAGTGTCTCGTATTCATTTTAAATGAATGAAATTCAAGCTGTTATTTTTACTGACACCTTAATTTAAGTAATTAAATCTTATTTCGAAAGTGTTAAAGTGAAGACGTGCTTCTTGAAAATCAATTAAAAATGTCTTCCAAGTTTGTACCTAATTATAGGGTAAAGATTAAAATTTTGATTTAATTACATGCACAAATTTGGATTTAACATGTACAATCCTGATTTATAACAATAAATTAAAATAAAAATCTATATTAAATCTATATAAGACAAATATGATAATAATAAATATGAATTATATCCAAATAATCATTTATCTCGTGATAAAGGTATTGTAATACCATCGAATCCCAATTCATCAATGCATTATTGCGAGTTCTATAAAAAATTTTAATCAAAACTCGTCATGGTTACAGATTTATAATAGAGACGTTTTTAATTACTTGGTTTTAAACAAAGGATGTTCAATTCGCATTAACAACAATGTAAAAGCAACTTAGCCATGTGTAATTAAAATAACTTGGAGAATGCGGTGAAGTAATTCGCGATTCGTAAATACAGTCGAATTAAGCGAAAAGAATTTCACTTTGTACGATTTTTCATTACCCCAGGGCGAGAGGAGGAGGAACACGAAAAAGGATTCTTTAATTAAAAAAGTATTTGAAAAAAGGAGTATCATCCGTCTGCACATTCGAGGGGGTGGCGGCACGGTGGCTTCGACCGGTAGCCCCGCTACAGCCGCCGATCGCGTGTCCGGGATCGAAGTCGCGAAGGTGTAGAAAATGGAATAATTAAAGAGAATTAATGGCAAAGGCATCGTCAAATCGCGTGATTAGACGCACGTCCGGACCGACTTCAATCTGACCCACATGGACATGCCAATGGTTCTCGTCCTCGCATAGTTACCGTCGCTGCTGTAAGACGCCTACATGCCCTTGGCAAAATTCTTTTTTATGTATGATACAAGTGTTAAGAACCTGCGAACTCTTCTATTGAATAGTGAGTAGCTCTTCATTGAAACAAAAAGGACCAAGATTGGCATAAATAATACAACATTGGAATATCACAGAAATATATGATTCTCAATTTAAAGTTTAAAATAATAACAATTCACTGATTTATAAAATATAATCTCAGTCAACAAGTACAATATTAGTTGCTAAGTTAGAGACTCATTTAATTGAACTGTATGCAAAGTTTATTTGTGGATTGTGTGATTTACCTTTCGGTGATTTACTGACAGTGACGAATTCAACCTTTGTTTTTTTATACTACAAGCATAATAAATTTTGAAAAGATACGATCATTAATACTAATTGCGAATTTGAAACTTGTGCGAAAATTTTACAGTCTTAGCAGCTATTTCGAGTAATGGGTTTGGGCGTCTGAGTCACAATGAGTAATCAAAGTTTCCCGTAGCTAATATGATTTTAAGACCTCCATGTGTCGCTTTAAAAGTTCTGCGGATAATTAAGTAATCTCGGGTTACCTTGATGATTATGAAAACACACTCATTTTACTCTTTGCTTCGTGTGTGCTCGAGTAAGTAGCATATTGAATTAAAATCTGCATGTGATGTTGTATTATTATACGTAAGTGGTTTGAAGATTTTTTTGATTATAATAAACATCCAGGTTTCTTTATCGTTTTATTATTGAAAATAATAGTTTGTATGGCATCATAAAACGAGCATTATTTATTATTTTTTTATAGTTTATTTCTATATTCAATCAAGTTTGCATATTGAATATTCGATTTCCACTGGCAAAAAACTGACGGCAAAAACTTACTTATTTGCTTAATACTTTTATAAATATATTCCAGGATTAAAATGCACATTTGTACAATGTTTTTGTCATATTAATTTTTAATTTATTAGTATATCTTGTCATATTTTCTGTTCTAAAATTGAACTCTGTGCAATACATTTTATGAATTGCTATAAGCGACTAAAAATAAATGTTTTTGTTATGATTTATAATTAAAAAGTACAATTTTACATTGAAAATGATGCGTATTATTATATTACAAATTTACTAATAATATAGTAAAATAAAAATATATAAAACTTCTCGAAATATTAAAAAAGAAACAGAAACAAATTAATCGTGAGTAGTGTATATTATACTCAACATGAGATGTACAAAAGCAAAGAAGTTTGCTAGAAGAAATTCCTCAATTTAATCTGAGGTTTGGAATTCGAGTTACTTAATTAATGTTTAAAATAAACGAATAGAATTATTATATTACGCTAGATGGCATTCTATACTATTCAAGTCCGTAGATCAAGAACTGAAAATATTTTCATTTGTACAAGTACGTGTAAAGTGATTTCAAAAAGTAACATTAATTAAAAAGTTTCGGAAATTATTGTTTTGATTGTCACGATTCATTATTGGGTGGGCAAAAAGGTTTGTCAGTATGAGTGTTTTGTACAGACAGCTATTTCGCATTTATGTGCAAATTATGATTGAGAGAATTTATTTACAATTTTGCTATAGGAATAAAAAACGTTATGCAGTCTAAAAAATACTAAATAGTCCCTTTAATGAATCTATAACTACGAGTAAAATAAGGGTATATAGCAATGATATAAACGTTTTTATTATGGCCATGAAAATGTTGGAGATGACGATCGTCTTAGTACAAGAATTATCGATGAACACGTGAAAAAGTGAACAAGTAATTATGAACGATTGCTGAATAACTATTAAAAAATAGATGATAATAGTATTGGATTATATTAATAAGCTCAAACATTGTAAGATGCTGGAGAATCGTTTAATAAAGTCAAAAACGACGCAGAAGTATTGAAACTTATTATAACAGGTACTAAAGGATTTATTATTATAATATCGAAACTAAGGCTTAATTATTCCAGTAAAATATAAAAGTTATGCTCACCATGTTCTTTGATTGGAAAGAATTAGTACACCATGAACTTTTTATGATAAAGTCAAACGTCCCATAAAAATGGTATTCCTATAGTAGTCAAATGTGCTGTTTGGGTGAAGCGAATCGAACAAGATACCCAAATTTGTGGCGTAACAATTCATGGTTCTGACATTGAGATAACGAACCTGCTTATGCATCTTTGTTTGTTCATGAATTTTTCGCAAAAAACAATATCATAATGACGTTCCGAAATTCCTACTTTCCATAGATATGGCACTCTGTGACTTTTTTTTGCTCTCAAAAATAAAGACAACTTTGAAGAGTCCTTGTTTTGCCAACTTAGCTCAGATGAAAGTGCATCACCGAATGGACTATTCCAAACATGAAGTTACAGGAGCGTTTTGCAGTTTCGAATAAGTACTTTCTTATTTTGTTTAGGTAACTTTATAAATATAAATATTATGATTATTTAATTCAAAATACAAAAGTAAATCAACTTTATACAAAACTTTTAACTCAAAATATCAAAAAATAGAAATTAATATTAATAGTATGAATGCCATTATATAGTTTAATATCAGAAGATAGTGTACCTTTTAAAGTCATGTATTATCTAAAATATTATATATGTATAAGTCATAGAATAAATCTATAAGTAACAGATGTAAAGAATGATTAAAAAAATTTAGCATAATTTTCTACAACCTAAAATTTTTGTCATAATCTACTTAAAATAAGATAACTATTTGTGTTTATCATAAAACTGGAAACCATTCAAAAATTGCTTTTTAAAATTATTGTATCACAATTATCATTTTAATTTGGATTTTACGTAAGCTTTATAATTTTGATTTCTTTGATAATATTCAATTAAATATTATGTAATACTGATCTGTTTAATAGCGCGCAAGCATAAAGTGTGTGACATTTGGTATGTAATCAAAACTTATATTATACTGAATTCACAGATAAAAATTTATTTCTAGTAAAATTCATTTTGAGACTGGTTAAAAAGATTCCTAATCATTTGGTAACTATTGAAATGAATTTAATACATCTTAGTTTATTTAAATGTATGAAATGAAATCACTGCTTTAGTTTCCAACGACTGTTTAACACTCGTTAGTACTTTTACCATGTTTTTATGCAATTGGTATCTAAGTGCATTCAAATTGAGTTAATTTTTCACGTTTTGAAGAAGACAAATATCGAATCGCTATAATTAAAATAGATTCATTAGAATTATTAAGTTCGTTATTCATATATTAACACTTCCGCTTCTTACGTATAGTGATTCTTAAACACGTAGCATAATGAAAGTGGTATATTATCAAAATATTTGAAAAAATAAACTGCAGAATTCTCTACAAAAAGATCTTTTGACGAAACATCAATCTTACAATGTAAATATCACTTGAAATGAAGTATGAAAATGATAACGCAAACAGTTGATAAACGAATAAAAGAACAATTGAATTCATTTGCAAGCCATGATTTCTCATCCAGCAAACCAGTGCGTATGCAAGAATAAAAAATATTAATTACTCTTTAAGCGAAGTCATAAATGATATGCATACTTCATACGCTTTGAAAGAGTAATGATATATCGTGGCCTATGCAAACGAGCCTCCATATTCTGTATAGTTTTATCGAGGTACATGGATCTCGGTTGCGAATCGGCATCAAGTGCATTAGCACCGCTTGACCGGGCCGCGGCCGCGCACCGGCCAAATCAACTTTCGCGCGGAAATTTCGGGCGGAACGAAAGAAGGGAGGGAAAAAAGACAAGGGCGAAAAGCGGGCCGGGCGCTCTTTCAAACGGCGCGGCTGGCTCATTGGCCTAGGCGACTGGCCGCTTGGCCGAAAAGCGGGCGAAATTGGAAAAGGCATCGGCCGCCATTAATAGGCGCGGGCATAAAGACCTCGCGCTCGGGCCGTCTATAACATTATAGTGGAGAGAGGAGGGGTCGTAACCCCCCGCGTCATTCGGCCGGTTTAGCACCGCGAATCTAATTACTCGGCGGGGCCGGAGGCGCCGGCGCTGAAAGGGGGGAGGGGGCCGCGGGATCCTCGCGCGGGGGCGTTATATCACTCGCGGTGGGCCGGCGATGTTATATCGCCGGGCGTCGGCGAAAAGCCCGGCGTCTAATTAAAGATACAGCGGCCGCCGAGGCGCTGCAGCGGCGCGCGCTAATACCCGCGGTAACGACGGCTCCACGAGGGAGGGGGGCAAAACACGCGGGGGCGAATTAAAAAATCTACTCGGGCGGGAGGGGCCGGCAGCGGAGAGCGCCCGCCCCCACCCGGACCCCGAAAACCGGTGCGCCCGCGGGGATATCCGAAAGGAGGGAGGCGGCCGCCGGCGTCCGCAGCTTCCCGGCCCAACTTGTCGGAAAAACTCTTGCCCGCGCCGCAGTCGGAGGAAGGGCTGCCCGCCAGCCGACCTCACCCCTCCCCCCCTCAACCCAGCCCAGCCTCCTCCCCCGGCTTAGCTGCGCCCGGCCGCGCCCTGCCCCGACTGTATTTTCAGGCTACTAGCTGCGAATAAATAATAGGGCGTCGCGCAAAATGGCCGCATGTGGTCGCCGGCTTTCTTCCCCCCCGCCGCCGCGCCCGCCGCCGCCCCGCGATAATTATTCATCGGCGCGGGAAGAGAATTTCGTTTTGCCGCCGTGTGCATTCGTCACGAGGAGTTTATATGCCGTCCGGCGCGTTTAACGATCAACTTACGGGGTTCCGCGGCCGCTCGCACCGCAACTGGCTTTTGCCCACGTATACGAGCGATCGTTCCGAAACATAGGAGGAAAACGCGGCGACTGGCGGAAATCGCCGAGCGATATACCCTGGCGATCCGTTTCTCGCGCGGCCTACAGCCTGCCTCTTTATACGCGTCGACAGGTGAAGCACAGTTAGGAACATTTAAGTAGATCGCACCATTGACGCACGCCCCACGTATATCCTTATACTATAATTTTATCGAATTTCAGGCTGGTTTATTAGCAGAATTTATAGAGTCCTATGAATGGTTGGATTTTTATAAGTGTCCCTTGGTAACTTATTAAAAATGTTATTCGGATGTAGCATGTAATTAAATTGAATTTTATTCGTATTTTATGAGCACGAATTAAATATCCACGTTATGATTTTATGGATTCAAGGCTTCAGCAGTCAATTTTCTACGAGGTACGCTAACAAACAAGCGTAGAAGTTTGAAGCTTCTGATTACTCAGGTCTTACGCTAGTTGTAACTCGGCGTCTAGGGGGATTTTCATAACAATGCCAGCAGGTTTCTTTGATATTACAGGAGCGTAATTATGTCGCGTCGGACCTAATGAAGCGTGTATAGTATTTCCGTAAAGCTTCGTCCATAGCACATTTTTGGAGCCAATTAAACGTGCGGGCCGCGCTCATTAATTGGCCGATGCATACCGATGATAAGGAATTATCATTATATTTGAATTCGAAAATTCAAAGCCTCTCCTACCGCCGAGAGAAAATATTACGCGGTGCATTGCTAAAAGTTTGAAATTGATTGCCGAAGCAATCGAGTTGGAAGAAAATTGAACGTGTAACAAATTCGATTTTGAAAAATATATATAGCTACCGATTTCCTGAAGTAATAGTAAACAGGTTTTCTCGGTCTGGCGAGTCGCTGATCGTGAAAAATGTACATACATGCTCAATTCAGAATATAAGATTATTAAAGCGTATCAATTCGCTGCGGCACTTAAAATTAATCTCGCTATATATTAACAAATATCTGCGATAGAGAGATGTTACTTTGGCTTATTGTGTACACTTGGTAATACATACTGCACACTGTTGTTAAATATCAAAAAGGATAATTAGTTTCTAATCTCAAAAATATATTATAGCTAGGCCTGTAACAATATACGAAGTTAGGTATACTATGGATAGCCATAGTTTTGAAGCATAAAGCTGCTAATCGCATTATCTTTATACCTATTATGCACTTTGAGTAAGACGTAAGCAAGACACTTTTTTGTTTGCTAATTTAGAGTATGGCAAACTAACAGATGTACGCAAGGTGAGGAAGATCTAACGTGATCTGTACATGTAATCATTTTGCCACTCCACGTACGTATAAAACGCTCTCTTTTACTGTCTATTTAGCCCGGCGCGTTCCATTTACGCACCCGCACTTTCGTATAACGGCACTGCCTGTTGTGCGACTATCGAAAACTACTTTGAAGAGAGAAACTTAAAGGCAATTAACGCGAGAGCAGCATGAGAGAGAGGTGGATTCATTAGGATAATTAATCCGGATGCACAAAGCCATATATCTGCCGCGAACATTAGCATGTTCGAATAGGCGGGCAGCGAGCTTTTTACCCCCCTGTCCCCAGGGCCGGCGGGCGAAGTTTGCATTCTTCAGGGCGGGTGCGGCGGTCGAAGCCTCCGGCGAATCGGAATTAGCCGATTGCCAAAAGCGGCGGGGGCCGAGTCCCGAGGGCGGCCGCAGGGCTCGGGCCTTAGGAGCCGTCCCTCGGCACCGGCTCCCGGGAGCTTGCGCCACCCTCGGCCCGCAAGCTCCCGGCCGCCCGCCCGCGCGCCCCGGGTAAATATACATTTTTCCAATAAATTATATCCGCGAGCGCGTATCCGACTGGCTAAATAATTCGCGCCTCTCGCCGCTCGTCCTTTGTAATCGGCTCGGGGCTCTTTGAGAGCCGCCGCGCGCCCGTAGCCGAGCGGCCAATGCCGGCAATGCGTCCGCGCCTCTGCCCACGTGCCGCTCGCTTTTTTTCGCAGCTCGGGAGAGAGGGAGCGAGAGAGAGAGAGAGATCGGGGGATATCGGGGGCGCGCGGGGGGCCGGCGGGGGGGGGTGGTAGTAGGAGAGCCTCGGCTCCCTTTCCACGGCGGCGCTAATTTGCACAAGGCGCGCGCGGGCTTTAGAGTGCGCCGGGAGTGGGTGGCGCGGGGCTCGGGGGCTCCGGGGGTTGGGTGGCCGGGGGTGGCCGGGGGCAGCCGGGGGGGCCGGGGGGGCCGGGGGACGGACGGACGGACTCGCATAAAAACCCCGAGGCGGCGGGGATCAATCGATCCCCGGACACACACGGGGGGGCAGCTCGAGGCAGCGGCGCGTGCGCTCTTTATGAGTGTCCCCGTAACTCTTTGCGCTCGGCTCCCTACCCCCCCCCCGGCACCCGCCACCGCCACCCCCCCCGGGAGGCACTTTTTTACAAGCGAATCGCGAGCGGCTGCGGCGGCCGCCGCGTCATAATCGCAGGCCTACATAATCAGCTCGCGCGCTAGCTGCCGGTGCTTGCCAAACTGGAAAGTTTTTCACGCCAAGTGGAATTAATGGGGCTATGCAGGCACGCTCGATCGGCGCCCCGACCACGCGCCGGTTATCACTGTCTCGTCGGCCGCCGCCGCTTTTGCCCTACGGCTAGCCGCCCCCGCGCCTCTTTTCGAGGCCGCTCCCGCTCTCTCCGGCATTGTTTTATAGGCATTTTTTTCTTTTTTTTTTTTAAAGGCCCCGGCTCGCAGCGCCGCGCGCTTTCTTCCTCATTTGCCGGCGGCGCCGCGGCTTTTTTCCCGCGGCCCCGGACCCCGGCAGGCCTCCACCCCCCACCGCCGCGCTAAACGGCCTCTTTTCTCTCCTTTTGCCCCGGGGGCTTTTTTTTTTCCTTTTTTTTTTTTAACGACCGATCATTGTTTTCTCGGGAGGCCCGAGGTGTTTTAATTGAATAATAGGCCGCGCACACGTACCGCGCGGGCCGCCGGGCTAGAGTAGCGCGCGCGCGCCCCTTCGGCTCTCGGCCGCGCGATACGATCGTCGCTCGGCGCTCCTCGGCCGTTCCAGTCGCCATTTAATGTCGCTGTTTGTTGCAGGGGCGCGGCCGCGCGGTCACCACTTTATTGTGCAGTTTCGGATGAGTGCCGCTTTTACTTAAGCCGTCCTAGTGTATAAAAAATTTTCGCGAATCAATTTGCTCTTCGGTAAGGCAGCCTTTGCCTTTTTATGCCTTCCTTAAAGATCGCCCTTCTACTGCCGCTTTCAGTTTCATCTTCTTTCTCTTCTTTTTACTGCCTTGTAACCTGTGACACTGAAACTTTCCTCAATCCGTGTTCCGGATTTATAAGTCGTAAAGACCCATATTTAACGCGCTTTTTCCCACCCACCAACTACATTCACGAGTCCTCTGCCCATTTTAAATCGATTAGTTTGCATAAACTGATCAGTCTGAGCTGAAAAGTATCCTCACAAGTATATTCATCGGAATATATCTCCTGATGGTCAACCGATTAGAATATCCAAATTTGTTACTTATTTTTAGAAATATGCTAAAAGTATAGTAATATTTGATAAGCAATAAAAGTATCGTATTCTTTACTAATAGTAACTCTCGAAAAGCAACAACAGCATATAATTACACTTCAATTATATTTCACTTTCTTAAGAAAATCAATTAATATCAGAGATTAAATGTGAAAATCACAAATAATTAATATTGCAAACAACTATAAAAACAATTGATAATTCACGTTATTCGTGTTCATTCTTAACATTATTTGTCTTTTTGTTAAAATCAATTACCATATACTCATTTTTAATTCTATTTATGCTTTTTTATGTATTTCTTATCTCATTTCTTTTTGTTTCAATTTATGTTTCGTGTAGTGCGATTTACATTGTTATTAATTGTCTTATCGTCATATTTTTCATGCACACTCAGCTAGCATCTTTTATTTACATTACAGCATGGAGAGATATATGTTATTATAATCAGTTACGTTTAAATACGTAACGTTTTGTTCCAGGTCGGTTGGACTCATCAATAATGCTTATAGACAGACAAATCCTACGACTCAGATTGCAAATAAACATAAATCTATTATGAATTATCATCAATTCCTTAAAATTGCTGTCTTATATATCTAAAAATCTCTGATTTCAATCTTAAACTTCGTATGCCCTTAGATTACTTGGTTTTTTTGTTACTTTACTTTAATTATAAAAAATGACTAAATTTCATTATATTTTAAATAATTTAGAATATGTTAATCATAATTATAAATTTACCACAAAATTACTTTATAATTTTTTTGAAAAATATAAAGTTCCTCAATGCGAGTTCAAGATGATTATTATGTATAATTCCGGAGAATTCTCAGCATGCGGCATTAATTTTAACTTTTTTCTATTATAACGACGTCATATTTATGGCCTACTGTCAATGCTAATTAACGGTGAAACCATGTATACGATATGTATGACACGACGAAATAAAAAATTCATTTATGTTTGTCTCGATCTTCTAAGACTGTGGATCGTATGCAAGACCATCAGTATATGAACTCAACGCTACCGCTTGAATAACTATATAACTCTGCTACACTTAAATAAACAGTAAAACAAATATGTGTTATGATTGAATTTTACAAACCCATAGGTTATTTAATAAATATCATCTAATTTAAGTAATTTAATGAAAAATCGTCGATTTCATAAGTCTTACTATTCATACTTATCATCGCTATTGATATCTTCTCTCGATTTGTTTGAAATTTCTAAACATAAATTACTTATTTATTCACACGAATCTATAGTTGACAACGTTCCTGTTGAAAAGGTACATTAATCCCATTAATCTAAACAATATTACTGAGGTTATTACTAACAGCATCCAAAAATTTGTGAATTATGCCCACTCACCACTCAGCATTTACTTTAAAAGGTCTTCTTTTGTACTGCCGTGCCAGGAAGTATTTATCTCGATTTAATCACGAAGGTTGCTTAACGATAACGTGAATATAATATGTAACCACCGAGAATTCGGTGCACTATTATTTCCTCAAAAAATGTGTAAAGATGGAGTAAGAGTCAAGAGAAAAAATCGATTAGCGAAAATCCCGTCAAGTTAGTCTTGCTCGGATTTCAATCGCGCGCGTCAAGAAGTTTTGGGACCGCACCAAGTTCTCAGTGAGTGCACGATCCTGTCATTGCATGTGTGCGACTCCTGGATACTGGATGAAATACTGACCCAGTATACGAGTCACTCAGCTTGAATGAGTGAACGGGGGCGACTCTGTATCCTTGTTATCTCGTTTTCCTTATAAGGAGTAGATCTCTGCGTAAAAGGGCGTAATCCTTTTTACCTCGTCTCATGAAACCTTTTGGAAAGGCGGTCGAAAACCGGCATATTTGTGAGTAATACAAAAGCTAATCTAAAATGCAGTATCATTTTTTGGAATCGCATTCCGCGAGACAAATTGGACGATTTATCGATGTAGTATACATCACCAACGCTCGTCAACTCCGTTGATGAATTAATTAAATTTATTCATAAAACTTAGAGAATACAATTTTGATTAATCTTTGAGTTTGAATTGAACATGATCGGATGATTCGTATTTCTAGTTTAGTATAATTATAAAGGCTGCTTTGAAAAAAAACAGTACTAGCTTCTTTGTCTTGAAAGTAATGCTTACATTATGTTTAAAAAGTTACAAACAGAAAAAAAGGAGAAATTTCCTTTCTTTAATGTACTTCTAACTTTCGCATTGAAAAGTAGGTATTACAATGTCCCTTTCTACACTGTCCTTTTTCAAGTAGTAATAATTCTCTAAAAGGTATTTATTTATTATTGCGTTTTTTTGAGTGTGCTTAATGATATTAAATTATTTACAGCAACATCTTCATGTACCTTCTTCTTAATTTGAACATCTTCTAAAAGTAAATACATTGAGAATAGAAACTTTTTATTTGGTTGTCCATTTGATCGCCACTTTGTGTCATAAAATAAAAAAGCTCTCTTTGGTGGGATACCTCACGGCTACAGTAAGTTGCGTAGAGGGTTTGCTTTGTTCCAAAGCTTTGTAATATGTAATTTCATTTTTTTAATGCAATAAAATCTTTTTACTATATACGAACGTTTTTATAAAGAATTTTTAATAAAATGTTTTCTTTATCAAACTTTTGTTCATTTAATTTTGTTCTTTATTAAATCTCATATCAGATTTTGCATTCAATTTAGAGTCCAACAAATGTACTAATTGTTTAATTTCCAAAAAATCCAGTTAAAGATTAAATTTTATTGCAAACTTTTTGTCAAGATTTATTTACAATAATAAAATATTTGCAAACTACATGAATTTAGTCAAAATGTTATTTTAATAATGATTAGACTATGTATAATGATTGGTTTAAGTAATTTTTAATTCAATTCCGTAGCAACATAATATAATGTGTAAAATGGAGAAGGGAATTTCAACCATCTTTATGTTTATGAATTTGCATGTCAAATTTCGAGTGGTATACAAATGTGAAAGCAATAATGAATAAGAAACAAAGGCTCCGATTTGATTTTTTGTATAAATCCTAAAATGCTAGATGCGGAGATAAAAAAAGTTTACATTTTCAGCATAAAATAATACATAGTTAGATTAAAAAAATTTTCTTACATTTACATTTAAGTATATGTATTAAGACAATTTATGCTTAGGCAATTAATGCATCGTATAATAACTATAACGAAAATAAAAGAGCAGCCATGTATACTATAAAAGTCTATAACTGTTGTGTATATTATTCAAGATATTATAAAAATCACTAACACTATAAAATCCGAATAAATAACAAAGCTGTAAAACTCTTGTTAAATTATTACTTTATTAAATCTATGCGCTGAAAAATTGTATTTACCATTAATACAAATAAAATTTATCGTTATATCAAAAAGTGTATCAAGAAATCGCCTAAACAGTTACTTAAATTTCTACCAAAACATAGAAAACGTTTCATATAATGAACTAGTAGTTTATGAAAGACAGCATTAAAAACAACTAATATATTCAATGACAAAGAAATAAAATAAATTAGATTTCAATTTTAGAAAGCTTATATCAAATTATACAGTTTAATTTGATACATTCGAATTCGAATTCAAAGATTAAGTTTTTATTTTAACAATATTGAGTGCGAATAATCTTGTACAAGTTCAAAAATTCTAGTGTTTAATTTTTCTTATATAGTCAATTTTTATAATTTTCTTACTTTCTATCGTGTTTCAACTTATTTTTTACTGATTAAGAACAGATATAAATTCATATGTTCGATATTAACATTACGTGTATTTTACTACTCTTTGCAAATAAGGTGATTGTAAAGCGGTAAATTTTCAATCTTGTCTTAATATTTTTTCTCATTCAAATTATTAGTTCCATACATTTTATACAAAAGCTCGCAATGCAATACATTAATATTTTCTTTTGATAACGGAAATAAAATCATTTCATACCACGTAGTATGTAATTTTTTCAAAATTTAACGATTTTAAAATTTCAAGTTGAACAAATATCCTACGCTATTTGAGCTATATTCATTAATCAGAGAAACTTTTATTTGCAATATGCTATTTTCTTGGCCTACAAAAAAACAATGTAAAGTTAAATTAGTGAAAAATTTCTTTACTCTGTTAACAAAGCGTTTATCACAATTTAAAAAAAAATCATTTTAAATTGAATAAAGGATATAATATATTTATTTTAAATGCATTTTCGATATCTGTCATATTTTAAATATTCTGAAAAAATTACTTCTCCACAAAAATGGTCTTTAATTATCGAAACTATTAATGAATTGTTACATAAAAATCCTTTGGAGTTTTCGAGAAAATCATAATACATATTGTAGTTTCAATTCTATTGAGTTATAATAGAAAATTAATATTTCCAATATTACACTAATAGATAAATAGAAAGCTGTTCGAGCCTGGCAATTCTTGTCCAATTCTAAATTAATAAATACATCGTTTGTCTGCCGAGCGTGCAACCTGTAAAGTGTGGACAAGCAGACGGCTCGTTGATGCAGTCGTAAAATCCGGACTTGCCGCCGCCGTCGCCACTTTAGTCCCGCGAGCAGCTCTACCTGCGATTCGCGGGACTTGTATGAACACATACCTAGATGCTTTTACGGTCTGGGGAACTACTCCTTACGCGGATTATTGTTGAATTCTTTTGATAAGAGAAGGGTTCGAGGAACGCGAATGATTGCTCGCGGAAAATATTGGAAAGCGAGAAGGAAAAGGTAGGGTTCATCAAGGCATGCGCGTATTATTCAAAGACAAAATGAGATGACAGCTTAAGAGTAGAATAAAAGTTGGAAAGTAGCAATCGATAGGTTAACGTTTTACCCTGTCGAAAAATAATTGTTGTGTCAGACGGTCGGATGCAAGGAAGCATTGCAAGATGTATATAGATGGATAGATAAAATAAAAAAGAAAAAATTGAGAACGAGAGAGAGAATGGGGAATGGGAGACGGCGCTATTGCAAAAGTAATTTTAGCGCTGGAAAATACTAGCTTAAAAAGCTCGCAAGAGGGTCCTACCCCCGGGAAAAGCCAGGCACACGGGGAGAGGAAGAGAGACAGGGGGCGGGAGAGGCCGCATGGGAGAGGTAGGAAGCGGAAAACGGAGAGAAAAAACGAAGCACGTAAGAGGAGGAGGAGGAGGAGGAGGAGGTGGGTGCGGGGGTGCGGGGCTGGCGGCGAGGGCGGAGGGAAAGAGAAAGAGGAAGAACGCGGGCTGCGTCGGGGAAAAGGGAAAAAAAAAAGCAGGATCGAAAAAAGCACGCGCAAAAAAGGAAAGGGAGGAAGGAACGGGGGGGGGGTGGGCGGTCAAGGGTCGGGGGCTCGGGCCAGGGGCCGAGGGCGCACGTACGCGCGGAGGGAGAGAGAATGGGGCGCGCGGGGGGCGGCGCCCGGCCCGCGGGAAACTTTTTTCCTGAAAAGCGTTCTCCATGCGAATATTTTCGAGGGCGCGTGCAGGCGAGCGGGCCGTACACACGGGCGCGGCGGCGGCGGCGGCGGCGTCCGCGGCCAGTGCACAGCTGCGCGGGCGGCGGAAGGAAGCGGGGGAGAAAAAGACACGCGCATAAAAAAATTAGGCGCGCGAGGGTGGGCGTGGGCGGGGCGGACGGGCGAACGGGAGAGACGGGAGAGACGGGCGGACGGACGCGGGAGAAAAGGGACCGGCGCTGAAGGAAGGGGTGGCGGCGGCGGAGAAAAAGGGGCGCGGAGGGGCGCGGACGGGGCCGCGCGCCAAGGGCCGAGCGTTGACCAGTTCCGCGGGGGGGCGGCGGCGGCGGCGGCGGCGGCCCCGGCCCGTACGTGCGCCGACTCGTTTGACTTAGCTTCGAGCCCGGATCCAGCCTCGGCCCCCGGGCCCCGGGCCAATCGGCCAATCCAGGAATTCTAATTAAGCATTCGGCGCGGAGTGTCGGCCGGCGCACCCCTGGGCGAATTTTTTCGCGATCGGCGCGCCGCCGCGCCGGCCAGTCGGGGAGGGCCACGGGCCGGCAGGTAGCCGATGCGCGGGGGCCGCGAGACGGGCGCGCCGCGGGGGGAGGGGGGCTCTCCGCACGCGACGGAAGCGGCGGGCGCGAGGTGACTGGAGCGCGGCCTCTCCCTCGCTCTTTCGGAGGAACCACGCGGGTGTCAGAAGGAGCTCAAAAGGGGTGGCTGCCCCAGTAAAAATCGATCCTCCCCACCCGAGCGCCCCTGCCCGGCTCCCTCTTCTTTTCCGGGCGCCGGAGTTTTTCCCGCAGCGCGCGCCGGGTGGGGGCCGCGCTGCAGGCGCCCGCGCCGCCAAAAAGAGGCTGGGCCCCGGCCGGCCGTGGGGGTGTGCGCGCCCCGACGCTGCACACGCGGCCGCGCCTCGTGCAGGTGACGCGGGGCCGCCGCCGGGGCTGGCGCCGACGTCCCACACGCTCAAGCGCAGCGGAAAAGTAGAAGGGGCCGGGCGGAGGCCGAGGGGTGGGCAAGTCGGGCCAAGTCGGGGAGGCCGCCTATGCAGAGACCCACCCCCGCCCGCCAGCCCTCTTTTTCCCTCCCCGGCGCCGCGGCGCTCTTTCTACCTGGCGCCGCGCGCACAGACACCAGCTTAGGTGGGCGGACGTTTTTCGCGTCGTGCACCGCCGCCGCCGCCCCCGCGGGACGAGGCGGCGGCGGCGGAGGAGGAGGAGGCGGAGGAAGGGCGAAAAGAAGAGAGGAAAGAGGAAGAGGCGAAAAAGCCGCGGGGCGAGGCGAGGGGGGTCAGGGGGGGGGCGGTGGCGGCGAGGGCAGCGGGGCTCCGGCGCGGGCTGCAGCCGCGCGCCGCCGGGTGGGGGCGGAAAAAAAGGGGTGTGGAGATGGTTGTACCGGGGCGGCCACCCCCCCGTGCACCGAGCGCCGGCTCTCTCCCTCCGCAGCGGCGCTCGAGCCGCGCGCCTCTGTCGTCCGTTCTGCAACGATGAAAAATTACCCAGAAGCAGCGAGAGCAGTTTTTTCTTCCTTCGGGCCCCGACGTCGTCGCAGCCGTCTACCGCGCCGGGGCGCCCGGCTGCGCGAGCGAGAGGGAGCGAGTGACAGGCCGGGGGGGGTGGCGCGGGACGTACGCTTCGGCTCGCCTGACAGACAGCTGCACCGGAGCCCTGATATATCGACCAGGTTACCTAACACCAATCCACCTTCTCCCGCAGCCCACCGACTCGCATTTATATACCTGGGCAGTGTGGAGGGCGCGCGCCGGCGGGGGTGGCGTCGCGGCCAGCCCCGGGGGGGAGGCGGCGGCCGAACGCACGTAGGTACGTCGGGAGCCGGCGCGCCGGCACGGGCCTGAGACGGCGGACCTGCGCGCGACTCGAAAGACCGGCGGCCCGCGGGGAGCCGGCAAAGCGCCCGGAGAGACCGAGAGAGTGACGTGCCGCGCCTAAACGCGCCGCGGTGTAGCCGGGGGGAAAAAAAGCACGTCGGCCACACAGGCGCAGGTGTGCGCCGGGCAAACGTCGCCCGCCGCCCGCCTCGCCGGACTAATGCCTTTCTTTTAGCGCGGGCCCCGCGTCGCGCATCCCCTTTCGCCATTTAATTACTCGGCTTTCTCCGATGGCTTTTGACTGGCTAATTTGGCCTAGGCCACTTCCGCCGCGCGCCGCCGCGGACCAAAATGGCCCTTAGTTAGAAACCCAGGGATCGTTAAGGCGACTCGGTCGTTTGTTTATGAAGGATATTCTCTGGGCGGATTAGAAAGGGCATATGTGGCCGCTCGAATTTCCATCGCACTCCTCGCGGAATAAATTGCCGCTGCCTTATCTATCCCATAAAGTGGATTCGCCATTGAGATTTAGAGTGACCAATGAATTTTTTCAAACGTCCATGAGTAAGAATCGCGTCGAGTGGCCCTTTAAGCGATTAAACAAGGGATAAGCGAAATTGAAGCGCAATTCTGAGCTTCCGCTTTAATTAGATCCAAAGTTGGTACTAGTGCTCCAAGTTCCACTACTGCGCTCGTACACTCGTATCTTTGATATCCTTCTCATTATTATAGCCGTATATTACATCTTGGTTTAACTCTGCAAGCTACTAACCGAAGTATTAAATGCTGCTTTTTTAAAGCTGCATGTCTTACTCAACGTAATAAACGAGATTTGATTACTCTATTAATGTTGTTAATGGATGCATGAACCGAGAGCGTAAACCATATATTATCTAGTATTTTCCTTTTACGATGTTTTTTCTCAATTTTATCCTCAAATGTTACTCTACGCGTTACCTTTCAATTCAACTCAGGTCGATGACTCTCAAAAACTATTATTGTTTACAAGTTTAGATTACAAGCACAGAAAAAAATTGTGATTAAACTATTTTAAAGTTGAACAAAATTTAAAGATTGATACAGCAATCTTATATTTATCAAGACAAAGATTTGTTTATAAATCAGTGCTCAAGGAACCCTAAATTTAAATATTTTTTCTACCCAATAAGTAACAAATATATGTTTTAAACATACATATTTTTTACTGAATCTCAACAGTTTTAATCTTGTATTACCATAATACATATTGCAATTATAACTTATTAAAACAACATTCAATTTACAAATCAAGATGTATACACATCTAGCATGAATCATAACTGTTTTATCTGACCATAACTTTTCTTTCCTTTCACAACCGTGATAAGAACATGAATGAACAATTACGAATATTATTAAACTTATTGCGATATGATATTTTATCATTGAAATGCATTTAAATCGTTTCATGACATTATATTATATTTTATATTTTATAATCGCAATATCCATTGTTACCACGACTGCGTGCAAACACTCTGCATTCAAATTTAGAAAAATCGAAGACTAAAGGAGACTTGTCTCATTCACTCAGCGCGCAGCAAAATTCAACGGTGCGGGCCGGTACAGTAACGAGGCTTGCGCGCGAAAATAAAGTGCACCGAAACGTCGTTTAAACTTAGTTAAAGAAGCGCGCGGGGAGGCTTAAGCGTTTCGGAAAGGATGACGCGCTCCCCAGCGGGACAATTATTTTGCGACTCGATTTGAGACAGTTAAAGATAGGTATTAGTTCGGGGTAGACGAATGCCGCTAAACATAGAAGGGCCGACCCTCGGTCTGCCTCGGCCCGCAAGCCCGTGACTCGAAACTGCGCCACTTTGCGCGAGATAGGTTCTACAAGTACGCGATGCGGCAACTCATCTTCTACCACTTCTTGTGCACTTCACTCTCATGCACTTACTTGCCCAATTAAAATAAATATTGCAAAATGCACAATTTATAAGTGTTGGTTCAATAAACTATCGATATGATAAGCATTTATTTTTGCGTATAAACGCGTTTAGTAGCAAATTGATATTATATGTTGCTTCAGCAGTAGCTAGTACACATGCGCACGTAATAATGTTAAGGGTCAGTATTTTTTTTCACAGTACTGTGCAGTGCTAAATGTTTCAAGTTGTAGGTCGAAGATCTAAATATTACTAGTTACAGAATAAACACAGAAAAACTTTATATAATTTAAAGATTCTTTCTATCAAGAAGCTATCGATTAAAGATTATTATATTAAAACTCCAATAGGTATACGTAGTTAATATTATTAATGATATAAAATAATGCAATTGAACAAAGTACAACGTAGTAAAAGATAAATGTAAATAATCTAAAAAAAATAAATAAATCATAGTACACTTTTAATACTAAGAATATGAACTTTAATTAAATTTTTAATACAAGACGACATCTTGTAGTCAAATGCGTAAATGAAAATGCGTAAGTAAATGCATGTTCGGTAAACGATCATGCAGCGACCTAATCAGTCGGTAATCCTTACCATTATATAGACAAACAAAATTAAGAATTTTCGGATACTCCAATATAATTCCAAGGTACTGACAAAATAAAGAAGCAAATGTTATATTCATAAGATATCTAATAAAATGTAGCCAAATTCATACTCGTATGTTTTTTAATCTAAAAAAAATAACAAAAAATGAAGAAACAAAACCTTAAAAAGTATTAATAAATTGTATAAATTTTAATAATAGAATAATGACTAATTTATAACATATTATTCAAATTTGAATTTCTACAGAGTAACATTATTTTAATAAAGTAATAAAAAAATTAAATTTAAATATTGGTACTATATGTTGTAATATAAATATTACAAACACAAAACATGCCAACACATTTAGTGATATGAATAGTACAAGCCTATAATTTATATACCATTTCGGGCAAAGAATAGAAAATTCCATTAATTCGTTTCGTGGCTATAAGTTCTCTAACAATGGGTAAAATCCATATTTTGAACAATTCATATTTTAAATTTAAATTATTTTTTAAGAATTAAAAAATATTTTTTTCGCCCGATAGAATTAAAAAAAAAATTTGTATAAAAAATAAAATAATCTAATTTATTTTATAATATTATGATTTAGTATAAAACATTACCTAAACCTGTTTAAATACGAAAAGTCGAAATTTATAATAAGTCACAAACTATGCCATTTTTCATTTAATGAATGAAAATTGCGTTTATAAACAATTGAATGGCGTGAAAAATATTTGAAAGAGTACGCATGCGTAAAATGCACTATTGCTGAATGCAGCCAAGCAGTAGACAGAAGCTGTAGTTGAGAAGTATAGTACTTTAGTCTCCAATAACATCCTACATGGGTTTTATATAGATTTTTCGTGATTAGCTAATATAAGATCAGTGTTTACTTTCAAAATGGCTTTAGTCATGAAAAATATTTTTTCAGCAATCAAGTCGTTTACAAGAGCTAACCCACAATCGAGTCGTGAGTAAATCCAGTTCATAACGTAGATTATTAATTTATTATGTAATATTTCAAGTGACGTTTTTCAGGTTATATTTCTGCTTGCACTGTTTTGAGAAACCAAAATGGAAAACAGGATGAACCAGATTGTACCCGTAAGTTATATTTTATTGTGAAATTATTTGAAACTTAGACATTCATATGTAATTAAATAAAAAAAAATAGCAATAGATTTATTTTAATTTTTAATATTAAAACCTTTTTTTTAAATTAAACGATTTGAGTAACAAAGAAATAATTTATAGCTACCATTCGTAACATTGATCAACATAAAGTGACTCAGTTAAAGGACTTTGGGATCTACGTAGCTGAATGTATGCCAAAGTATGTCGAAAAAATTCAAATAGCAGCTGGTGATGAACTAGAAATTTGTATTTCACCTGATGGAATTATACCAACTATATCTTTTTTAAAAGATCACCATAATGCACAGTTTACAAACTTAACAGATTTAACTGCTGTTGATGTTCCAAGCAGACCTTATAGATTCGAAGTATGATGCATGCATTACAGATATTATTAATTTTAATTTAACAGTATGTACATAACAATTTTATCCTAATAGGTTATATACCAGCTTCTGTCGATACGATATTCAACAAGAATACGTGTCAAAACTTACACAGATGAACTATCACCAATTGACTCCATTTATCATATTCATAAAGCAGCAGATTGGTATGAAAGAGAAGTATGGGATATGTTTGGAATCTATTTCTCTAATCATCCAGACTTGAGAAGAATTCTTACAGATTATGGATTTGAAGGTCATCCATTGAGAAAAGATTTTCCCCTTACAGGATATATGGAGGTATTTACTTTAATCTTAAGTGTATTTTAATTATATTACTTTATAGTGAAGCATCTACTATGCCGTATTAAATAATTTACGTAATTTTTATTCTATAGGTGCGTTACGATGATGAAAAAATGCGTGTTGTTGCAGAGCCTCTTGAATTGGCTCAAGAATTTAGAAAATTCGAATTATCTGCACCATGGGAACAATTTCCAAATTTCAGAAATGCAGCTGCAGGAGCAGAAGCAGCTGAGGATGTACCCATAAAAAAATAGTATTTTAAATAAAGTGATTCTTATTACTTTACATAAATTAAACACATTCATATTAACCGCATCATTTTTGCTAAAAATTTGCATGAATTAGATACGTTGTTAATTATTTAAATTAGAAACTAATTATAAATTCTAAGAATTTGGATTGTTGTAAATATTAAAATAATCAAATAAAATTCATTCATTAACTCAACATTCTATCCAATTTACTTAAGATAATAAATTTGGTTTAGGTTAATAAAATTAATACTTTAAGTTTGATTTTTAATTTTTTTATTGCCAAGGTTGTATCAAATCTGAAATAAAAAAATTTGTATTTAAATTTATGAGTTCACAATGATTCGTAATTGTATGTATTACTATTCTTTTATAAACTTTGTGATAAAATTATTTTAAATAGCTCTTGGAAGTAAATACATGTTTTTTTTTTGAGGTTTACTCCTCAATGGCAATTCAATAACTGTTGGATTGATAAATCAAAACCAAACAGGTGGATGGGATGCCAACCCCTACCATAAGTCCAAAGCCCTCAATTTTGATTGTTTAATATAATGAATCAATAAATATATCAATACAATTTTACATTTTCATAATATTCAACAATAATTAGGCATATGTAAAATTAAAATACTAAAATTTTACAGTTGATTCATACATTTTATACACATTTAAATATTTAATTTTTTTTAACCATATATTAAAATCTATTGATTTGCTCTATAGAGTTAAAATTTTAATTTCAATTGCATTTTATAAATTCTAAATTACTTCAACAATTAAAAAAGAGAGCACAGGACTATACCCACCATTTACTCTTCTGGCACTTCAAGTTCTCCTGAAACGATGTCATCAATAATGTCATGTGCAGGTTTGTTCTCAATGGTGCACCCAACAGATTGACTCGTACCAAGAATCTCTTTCACAGTGCCTTTGAGTGATCGAGACATCGAACGTGGCCTCATTTGACGTGCAATACTTAAAATATTGTCAAATGATAAATTGCCACTGTGTTTAATATTTTTCACCTTCTTTCGATCCCTTGGTGGTTCTTTAAGGGCTTTGATGATCAAAGATGCAGCAGAAGGCACTACAGATATCGTTGCTTGCCTGTTTTGAATTGTTAGCTGTACGGTAATTTTTAATCCTTTCCAGTCGCTGGTCGCTTTGGCAATATCATCACCAACTTTTTTGGGTGACTGTAATTATAATACATTAATAATAACTATTTCAAAGCATAGAGTATTAAATATATCAAAAATCAAAGGCCATATTGCTTTAGAACTTGAAGAGGTTATATATTAACATGATTAATTTTAATTTATTTAATACTTACAAGACCAAGTGGACCAATTTTCGGAGCAAGAGAAGATGTAGCTCCTACTTCTCCTCCCACGCACCTTAAAAATACTAATTAAAAGAAAATAATGTGGTTAGAAACATTTTGTTCTTTTATCGAAACAAACACTAATTAATTTAAATAACATAAAAATACCTTTTTTAACTTCAGTAGGATCGAATTTAGGAGGCATTGTTACGGTTTATTTAATCAACAAATAACAAAAAACCGCGATGTCTTTCGATTTTGATCTTTACAGATCCGACCCCACCGACACACACCTTTGAAAAGGATGTTCAGAAGAGTACAGACAAGAAAATGGAATCTGGAAATGAAACAGCTGGAACTGGAATGCATCATGGCGCCTTTATACCCGTTTACATTTATTCTTATTACCGGCACCATTAATGCGGTTAATATATATATATATATATATATATATATATATATATAATGCAGGGGATTAATCTTATATATACATTTGAACAGAAATCTGAAAATATACTGGAATAGGTCACTGATATATCAGGGCATGAGAGCACACAACAATTTTTTAAAAAATATTCTGTAATGTTAAATTTTTATCAATCATAAATGCCGAATGTTGTTAAAAGAGTTCCTAAGTAGTTTTAAAGCGTATAGCCATTCGAATTTATATAAAAATATATTTTCTATTTCTACGGTTAGGAAAATAATTAAAATTAAAATTATTATTTTTGTTCAATACTTGCAAATTGCAATGCTAATTAGGTCCATACGGTAAAATTAGATTGAAGCCCATCAAAAATAATTGAAGTTATTTGAACTACAGTCATATAAAATTCAATTAAATTTTTTTGATTTTAATCTTTATTTCGTCTATTATTAATGATATAGAACGACCGGTTTTGCGTTTGTTTGTCATTATTAACTTTTCTTCGAACTTGTATCAGCTTTTATACTAGTCGAGTACATTCTTGACCAGCTACTTATGTGTATGCTTTATCATAAGAACTATAATGCGCGTAACTTAATATTATTTATACAATCCATTGATATGAATAAAATATGATTAAAAATATTAAAAAAAAAATATACAATAGATGAAATCCCCAGTGGTACCAGTTATATTATGACTGAAACATTTATTTAATTTTTATCACAAATGTTATAAGAATTGAATGAAAAAACGTATTTAAAAAATTTGTAGCAAATAAACATCCTTTTATATCTAACGTGTATCATATAAAATCATTTGTTTATTCTTTTTTTCCATGCAGATGAAAACTATAAAGTAAAAATCAGATATTTTTTATCTTTTGTGCTTATATCAATTTCAAGTTGTTGTACAGTAATGGTAAAAAAATTATAGGTAAAGTAAAAGAAACAACTTAGAGCATTAGAATTTTAGTAGAAAAATTATAATAATGCATAGGTTAATTAGAATATGATTAATAACATTTAAGGAATTATAAATAAATTTTTACAGGACATACATTAATTATTAATACCTTATTAAGTAAAAATTCTAGTCAATTTATAAAGTATTAGTTATTGTCTAAACAAATAATTAGACTGTTAAGAACTATAAAAATGTTATCAATAAATAGCCAAATTTTAAATCATTCCTTTATAAAAACATTATTTATTAGGAAGAATAAACTTGTATTACAAATTCTTATAATATTCATTCAACAAAATATCAGTTATTATCTTTCATTCATCACTCAAAATATTTACATAAATCAATTACATGTATATGATTGGAAACAAGATAATTCAAGAAGTTTTTTAAATATTTAGCGGAATGAACTAAGTGTAAATGGATTTGTCATTTTTATTCTTAAGCATCTTTCAACTTCAGTATTTGCATAAAATTTTGATATTGTATCTTAAAAATCCTTAAAACATTATGCACATCTTTGATTTACTATTCTGTAACATTTATCACAATGGCAAATGGTTTATTTTAGAGTATTTGTAAAAAAAGTTTTGTTTTTAAATAATTAGAAACTCCACAAATGTTGTACTTTATGTTTAATAGTAATTCTTTATATTACTTAAGTAAAATATTATTTGTTCACGATTATTGCATGACTTACTAATCATTGCAACACACTTGTACGAATGGTAAAGATTTTCAGTAACACTTGAGTAAAAAAGTCGTGTTTGCTATTACAAATAAGGTATTTACGTCCACTTATTTATCTCCTCTCAATTTCAGTTTATTTGTAAAAACAGCTGCAGTTAAATTCATTCTGAATCAGATGTTTGATATTTAGTTTTCCTTTGCCTTGGACTTTGCTTAGGAGTCCTTGGAGATTTATCTAAAAATAATAATTTATTATTTATTAAATAAAAAAGAAATAATAATAATTATTATAATATAAATAAGCTATACTCACTCAACATATTCAGAGTTTCTTTTGGAATCCATTCATAATCAACATTATTAGGATTCGACGTTCCGATTTCAACCACGGTTTTTCGCGTAGAAGGACGTGATTTCCTTCCAAACGAAGATAATAATTGCTGACCACCAACTAGGGTCAAAATAACACAAGCTGCTAAAAATATGTACAAGAAAACAGTTTCACCATCAAGACCTTCATCTAACTCAATGATTTGTACTGTTTCATTAAAAACAGCTTCATTAAATGATAACCCATTCTAAAAATATGAAAAAAGAAATGTAAGTAAAATAAAACATTAATTTCCAATAATTGTATAATTATGTACAAATAAATTTTTGTTAACTTAAAATTTATAATACTTACAGCATCTCTGTAATTCAAGTTTACATTAAGTCCAAATGGTCTTCCAACAAAAGATTCAGATGGAACAAATGAGTAAGCTAAGGTTGCTTCATGATTAGGCTTTACAATCTTATTATATGCAATAGTTGAAAAATTTTGAATGTAGAAGTTAAAATCCATTGGATAACGGAACGAGGTATCAACAGTTTCTACTATAAAATCAATATCACCTTTGTTTATGAATCCAATTAAGAATTCAACAGGTTTTCCACCAGGTAATTCTAAAGTAAAAATTTTTTTTAATTGTTTTTTTAAATAAGATACATAACGATTAGTACATATGTGTATGTATATATATAACATATTGCTCACCAAGAGTAGATAATGGATTATGGATCGGCTCTGTAAAGAGAATAGTCGTATCTATGTCTTTAGAAGCAGTTGTAAGTTCTTCATCTACATCTTCATCTGTGACTACACTGCTATCTTCCCCTTCAACATCAACAATATCATCATTTTCATCTTCTTGAGCAAATGCAAATGGCCCTTTTCCTAAAGCACAAGATAAAATGAACAAGTTTTATTAATCAATAAATTTATTAATTATAAACAAAAATGTATAAATATAAATTTTTAATGTTTTTTAAACCTAATCGTTTAGCATAATTTTTTAAAGCAACAAGTGGCTGCTTGTATTGGATTAAACTGTGAATAAAATAAAACCACTTTCTTGACTTAAATCAAAATAATTACTCAAGACTTTTCTAATATCAGCTGTGGCTGTAAATCGGCGATTATCCGCGTCATCAAAAAAGTAAAAAATCTTGCCCGAAAATTAAAGAGCGTCTTCAAATGCCATCAGTGGCTTCCTACCTGCGAATTGCGTCACATTCTCATTTAAATATCTTTTCAACCTCATTGTCCAAACCCGAGGCATGATTATCCAATAATTTGAAGCAAGTGATTGGGATAAAAATTGGAACCGAGGGAAATTTCATACAACAAACGGTGGGGGCAAAGCGAGGAACGCGCTCACGTGTCACTTTCCAACCTACCCCGGTTATCACATAAATAGCCGCTCGAAGTCTTCTTTAGACTGGCCGGGGGGTGCTGTTCGCCCGGGGCTTACGACCCCGGGTGCCGCGGCAAGACAGTTGTGCAGGTCGGGGCGCAAGGGACCGGGGCATCTGGATAGTCTCACCTGGGCTCGTTGTCAGGATAACAGCCGGTAGGGCGATGAGCAGCAGTAGCAGGAAATTCCTCATTTTCGGCGCTCGCTCCTTTAGTCCCGCGTGTCGAGGGTTAAGCCCTTGGGCTGGCCTGGGCCTTCCTTCCTCCGGGGGATCGCAAGCCGAGCTGAAGCGACGAGGAGAGGCGACGGGACGTCGTCTACGGAAGCCTACTTGCCGCGGAGAGGCCTACTTGCGCATGCTGTGCTCTCTCTCGCGGTGCCTGTGCCAGCGTGCCAAGTCGCCAAGTGTCCGACTCTCGCTGTCTCTTTCCCGCCCGCGCCCGTCCCCCTTTCTCGCCGCCTAGCTTTCTCTCTGTCTCGCCAGTTACCACTCAGTTCTTACCCCCCTCGCGGAACGCTCTGAAGTGAGCGGAGAGCGTCCCAACCTGAAAGCTTACGGTACCCCTGGCCGCTGTCTACTATATATAGCGTCTGTTGATGCTTGTGTGTATTCTCGGCACCGTAGCATAGGCTCGGCGTACGATGGCAACTCCACGCACTCCACTCTCACCTCTTTGAATGGAGCGTCGAATTACAGGTTGCCAACAGTGGCCATCGAGCCACTTAAATTGTCGGGATACAATTAATGCATGTGCAAGCACTGCACATATGGAATACTATAGGTGCGCTCATACCACGTGGTTCTAGAATCTGTCAAATGACGGTACGATACGTCTCGTTGCTGTTTAGACTTCATCATTTGTATACAATGAAACAAGCTGTAAAATTTCTTTACCTTGTCATAGTGTTCTTACATAAATTTATTTGCAATATTTAATGTAAATGCAATATGACTTTGTGCAGTATCTAAGTTCCAATTACTAATTATCGTATTTTGTTCATTCTCGTGAATACGATAAGAAATTTAAAAGCATTTTTTCATCATTTTGCCAGAGCTACCAATCTTAGAATAAAACATGATACATATCAATGGATCAAAGATTGCTACGTGGACATATGCTTTGAGTCCACGCATAACGGCAAAATCGCTTGAATTGTCACACAACGTAAACAAAGTGGCTGTCGATGAACCTGTCATTTGAACATGTGGTAGTGCCATAAACATGTGTTTTTGAAACTACATAGAATAATTATAAATATACAACTCAATCATATTGTAGCTCTGTAGTACACGTATGAACATTATAATATTTGTATTTTTTAATTCAAAGTAGAAATTACTTTCAAATTTTTATCAAAGTGCGCGACAGCCTCCCGATGGTTAGCATTAATATCATTGTACGTGCATTACTTTCAGGTGCTTTTTGCAATTCGATTTTTTTTTTACTTTATTTACTATGATGCAAATCCTTATATTTTATATCAGGTAAACAAATAATTCAGAAATAATAACAATGAGATCATGTCATTTTTGAAAACTTTTGTTTATTTTATATGAATTTAATACAAATAATAGATTATAATCTATAACTATAAGTACTTAATGCACTAAAACGCTGTTTACGAATTGAACACGCATCAGGCTTATATTGATAAAAATATGATTTGTGTGTCGAAAGATTCTAATGATATTGATTTCACGTTGAACAAATATTTAATAAAGTCCTTATGCAATATCGGTATTCAACAGTTGAAGCCGTTATTGCGATTTACGATATAGTATTTCTAAATAGTTTCGATCGTCACAATACTTACAATATCTTTGACGAAACTTCGCAGACTTTTAAATAATACATTGTCATTTCATGGGTAATTATTTTCTAAGGAATTTGTGATGACATCATAGCCAATTCCGTGTGACTCTGACATATTGTATACAACTTAAAAAAAACTTATATACTTTTAAATATACAGGATTGTCGCATAATGTAACTTTATTATAAATAAAAAAACGAGAATCCCGAGCAGGAGTGTAAGCAGTGTGACACTCAAGCGCGGATTTAAATCCGAACGGAAATAAAAAGTTTGGTCACGATGTAAGTACAAGCGAGGCATAAGCTAGCGCCTTTTATATCTCGATCCATCTCATCAGAATGAAAGAAATGCATTCATAATAAGAGATATTCAGTTATTAAAACCACATTGAGAGTGATTTTCTAATGATGGTCATTGTAGTAAGTACATAATTGTTTTAATACATTCTTAGATTTTTCTCAATAGACTATCACATCGAGGAAGCACGAGAATTAATCAGCAATCTCACCTGCACGTTATATCGCGATCGTTCGCTTGTCAAACGTATATCTCATCTCACAGAATTTCCACATCTTTCGTTCTCTCTCCCTCTAATTCCTTCTTTTACATTGGGTACACCCTAATTCCTGTACAAGCTTGGTCGGCGCGCTTGCTTCTTGCCCATGCTGCTAAGATCAATGGTCTTGCCGCTGGGCAACACCAGTTTGTTCTCCTGGTAATCAACGAAGGTGTTGAGGATGTCCTGGTCCTGCTGCTGCTGAGCCTCTTCGTCGCACTTTATCCCCGTCTCGTAGGTGTACTCACGACGCACGCCATCCGGGTCGACATAGCCGTACTTGCCTCGAGTAATGCAGTCGATTCCGATCATCTCTTCCTTGAACGAGCCATCGTCATTCTCGAAGCCCCAAATTATTGAACCATCGGCCGTCTCCTCGCGATAACGCCTTATCACCTGTGGGCATGTGATGAAATTAATTAATAGATTCCAATATTTGCATGAGTTACAGATATATATTAAATTAAAATAATTTATAAGGTCACGGTTCTTATATTTAGTATGTATTTTATATGTTTATTAGAATCTATAATTTTAATATTCATTTTGGCATACATTCGGAATAAATTAATTTATAATAAAAACGAGTATTCATAATGATTACGAGTACGAAACTAGTGAATTTGGATCAATCTGTAAATACAGCTTAGTTGTTTGTTCGACTTACCCGAATAGCTACAGGTTTCGCAAAAAATAATAGTTTTAACACCTAGTTTTGCAATTTATGTAATGAAAATATATACGTATCTTTGTAGAATCTTTAGATTATTATTATAAGTTACATACTGTTTATTAGTTGTAGTTGACGTTACAATTATAAATTATATTCCTTTTTACACCTCGCAGGGTACATAAAGTAATAAATGTATATTAATCATAATTCATTCTCAAAATTCGTAAGAAATACTGAATCAAATTTAATGATTTTTACGACTAATTTGAAGTAACGAAAATTAATTTTCTTTCGTCCACGCAGTTTATAATTTATGTATCGTTATTAATCATTTACAGGTAAAACGCTTGCTCATTATCGCAGCCCAAAAGGAAAAGTGCTGATTGAATAATTGGAAAATGATTGGTTAAACACAGAAATTGTAGCCAAAAATAAGTGATTAAAAGCGCGAGAAAAAAAATTGGAGTCACGCGCCGCGAGATTCGCCATCTGCTTGACTAGTAAAATTGTATAATCGCTTTTTCTCGCGGAGCCGAGGAAAATGCCCGTGTGATATAACATATCGTAAATATTTGGCAAAAACAGTTTGTTTTCCCAACACCGCATAAATTACCAGGGAAAAACTAAATGCGCGGCGTGCGGTGGCCTCGCGGGTGGCTTTTTCCACCGCACACTTTCGTAAGATAGCGCGCGCGCGCGCGCGTTTGAAGTTTTCCCGAGAATTCGCGCGGATAAATTATCGGCGATCCTTGCACTCGCGCGAATGGCGAGTATACAGTACCTGGGCCACTGGCTTCTTCGGCTTCCCGTCGTAATAGTCGCCCTGGGGCTTGGACTTCTTGGGCGCGACCTGAGCCCTTTGCTTCACGACCGGTCGCGCCTCGTTAATGTCGTATTCATTCCGCTCGACGAGCTGCTGTTGCTTTTGCAGCCTGATAGGCTTTTGCGGCCTGTACTGCACCGGTGTGATGACTTGATGGATCTGTTTAGAGACAAGAAGCATTGCACCATTGTTACATCTTTCCAACGCACTGGCTTTCTGGGGCAAATACCATTTTTGTTGGAAGAAAGGGGCGAGCACACGTACTGTAACTTTTTTGATATATAATTCATCGACTGTGTATCCAGCAAACATTATTATACTTTTTCTTATTACCGTTTGAGTAAACAATAGGCATTTTCTTAAGCTTGTTACAGTATCTTATTAGCGTTTTTCATGCGTTATGAAATTGAAATATTTAAATAATTTATAACTTCATTTAAATTTCAATTAAAAACGAATTATTGCTGAGCAATATATTTTCTTAATTATACTAGCCACCAAAATAAAATTTTGTAAAAGATTGCATGTAATACAAGAGTACTAGAAATATACTGTTATTGGTTACATTGTTTATGAAATTAACTTCTGCAATTCATACAGGAAGCAATCAGGTGTACGCTAGTCGGAGATGAAGAAAACTACAACGAAAATCGGTGCGAAAATTTGTTTCTCCGAAAATTGTTCTCTGCAAATTTATGTAACACTGGTAAATATTTTTTGGAAAGAAAAAATATTCATACGTTCGATTGATTATTACGAGGACGGTACGGGACAAGTTATAAAAAAAGTGTGGACGCATACTCGCGCATGACTCACAACGAGATCAAAGTTTCGTTTATATTTTCAAATAATTTCAAGTAAAATCATTTCTGCTCCAATTACCCACTCTTATAGAAGGCAACAAGCGCGGAAACTCGTCTAATTGCAGTTGAACCGGCCCGCTTACGAGGAAAGAAAAAGAGGAAAGGAAAGGACTTAACCCCGCAGAAGAAAAACTCACCTGCTGCTCGACGTTCTGGGACGACCTGGCTATCTGCTGCGGCGGCCTGTACTGAATGCCCTGGACCTGCTGCTGGAATCTCTCCTGCTGGCGATCTTGACGCTCCTGCTGGCGATCTTGGCGCTCCTGCTGGCGATCTTGGCGCTCCTGCTGGCGCTCCTGGCGCTCCTGCTGCTGGACTCGGTCCTGCTGGCGCTCCAGGCGGTCTTGCTGCTGGAATCTTTCTTGCTGGCGCTCCTGGCGATCCTGCTGCTGAAGCCGCTCCTGCTGTAGGCGCTCCGCGCGCTCCTGCTGCAGGTAGACGCTCGAGGTGGGCGCGGCCGGCGTCGGCGACGAAGCCGTGGGCGTGAGGAGGTTGCTCGGGGCCCCGTAGCTGGAGACAGCCCCGAGGTTGGCGATTACCTGGACCACGTCCTCGTCCTTCTCGTGGACCTCGCTCACTGGCTTTACCTCGGACTTGTGCTGCTGGATCTGCAGCTGGGGCTGATATTGCTGGGCGTGGACCAGCTGCGTGTGCTGCTGGATGGGCAGGGCCGCGGCGTCGTCGTTCTGTTCGTGGTGGATGGCGACGGCCGCGGAGCTTGGCCGCGAGCCGCGGATCCCCGAGGTGAATACAGGCAGCTCGGGGATCGGCTCGGAAGACGGTCGCGGTCTGCTGCAGACAAACACGAGGGGGCGGATCAGTACAGCCGTTGCGCCAAGTCATTCAGAGGGAAAATCAACTAGACTGTGTCATAGGATTGTTCGGTTTCCGGTAGCTTGTTTACAACTCGCTGTGGCATGAAAAACCATTATAACCAAGAGAATGTTCGCGAATTCCCCGGCGAAATAAATTCCTCGCCTTCGAATGTGTATGCTTCTTTGGAGCGAGCGCAAGAAATTGTAAAAGAGAATGTGATTATTGAAGGCTCTGTACAGCACTCGTCATCGAAATTCGGTCAAGAGTCTTTTTTTTCCTTCCCAGTTAATCAGCGAGAATATACTACATTTCTTTTTAATCGAACTGCGAAATAAAGTTGGAGACCCTAATTACGTTCGTTGCGTAACCTCAGACAACGCCGATCTCTATCACCGAAACGAATTAATATAAGATTTTTCATTGTACTGCGTACAAGACCAAAGGTACCGGGCGTTTTATCTTCAAAGTAGATCGTCGGAAAGGGAGCCGTCTCGGATTTACGAACTGTTACGTGCATGCGTTGTAGTAATAATCGATTGCGGGGGCATAGCCGAATTAATTAAGCTTTTCTTTTTGCAAAAAGCAGACATCGCCCACTGTGATCGTAAGGGCCGTTAATTAGCATTTTCAGCCGAGAGCCGTTGCGCAAGCGCGGCGCGCGTAAAGATAATAATGCGGGGACTCGTTAGGTGGCGCGTCGCGGCCCCTGCGACCCGATTTCCAGGCGGTGCGCTCGAAGCGTAAGGAGGCCCGGGACTCGTACGCGTATTGTCGCGGGCCCTCAGTTCCGATTGGACATTGTTGCGCAAGCGCACTCACTTGATCGGTATCGGCCGGCGGAATCTCTGGTTGATTGCGGTCGTCTGGGTGGGCGGGCTGGGCGGCCGCTGGCCGCCGACCGGCGCCACCTTCACGCGCCGCGCCCCCGGGATCTGCAGCGGCTTCTTCGGCGGGGTTGGCCCGTCATCCCCGTATTGGGCGAGGGCAGTGCCCAGACAGCACAGCAGGATCTGGAAGAAGCATATATACATGTAAGCGCCGATCGTGAGGACTAGGTGGAAAAAGTCCTCCCACAGTTTTTCGCCGGTCGCACTCTCCGGGCTGGATACCGTGTTTGCATGTAACAGAGTCTGCGCGCCAGCGCTTTTTTCCTTCCCCCCGTATCTGCTTGATAACGTCGCGAAAGTTATGCGACCATTATTATGACATTCCGCCCACGTGAGCATAAATTAATTACTTTTATGGTCATTACATTTTTAGAATATTATTTCCATTATGGGGCAATTATTAGGTGGCCTTAGTGGCCATTACCTCAATTATGATGTAAATAAGTATATAGATCGAACCTTCCTGGTTTAGCACACAATAACCCGTAAAGTACCTCGTTCTAAAAACCGTGATTAAGAATATGCCGGATTTTTATACGGCAACTAAATTGCGATTTTACCAAATGAGTTGTGCATATATACATTCACAGACACAGCGTCCCACGCGGCCAGCGTAAGCGCAGGGTCGCACAGTCGACCGACTGATATAAAAGTCGGACCCCCGGCAAAATGGCCCGCGCCAGGCGTGCACCCGTGTCTATTGCCCGCGAATTTCTTTTACGAGCTGCGTAAAACTGGTAAATCGGCCGCGTGGATCGGGGGAGAGAGAGAGAGAGAGAAGAAGAAAAAAATAGCGAGCGGAATCGAAAGTTAAAGTCCAAGTTTAACAGCCTTCGGCATCCAGAGTGGAGCCGGGGGATTTTTTCATCAATGCCGCTCGGGCAAATTGGGCGAGCGGTTCACGGGCGGTTCCGCGCCCGGCAGCTCGGGGGGAGAGAAAGCCCCGACGACAGAAGCAGGTTAATTAAAAAACGCTGGGTAAAAGTTACCTCGGCGCGGCTCCTTTTTTTTTCTTTCCATTTTTTTTTTTTGCCTTCCTGCCCGCCCCCTCCCCCGGCCGTTTTTCCGCCCCGCGGCCCCTTGTCCGCGCACCTCGCGGGCCCAAGGTAGAAAATCACTTTCTACGCGTACAGTCTCCGGGAACTTGGGAGTTTCCGCGGCGTGAGCGAGCGCGAGCGGGGCGCCTCCTTCCGAGAAGGCTAACGCGCGGACCTTTTCCCCGGAGCGAAAATACAACGGCGCACCTGCGCCGGCTCTCCCGAGTTCAAGGTCTGCCGGGTGCGCGCGCATCGGCTTCTCTTCTCCCGCGAGGGCCGTGTGTACGGGGTGCCGAGCCACCGGTTGCGCCTCCCGACCTGTCTCGCTGGATTTCCGATTACTCCCCGGCTCTCGTGGCTTGTATTTATCGGGCCTGCATCATATATGTGCAGGATGTAATTAATGGCATAGTGATAATAAGAGGAAATATTTCGTATATTTCTTGAAAAACCTGTAAGACGTGGATATATATAGCAAACATGCACATTGGCGCAATGAGCCTATTGTTAGAAAAAATATTATGCCCGGTGATAATTGTACAAAGTTATCATACTAATTGTTAGAAAAATTTATCTATTAGACAACTTTCTTGATAATTGTTAGGCGTACGCGCATGGGATTTCCATAGTGTGTGCAGATTCCAGTGAAACCTAAGCCGTTACTAACTAGTTGAGCCATAAAACGGTCTATTATTAGATGAAAGTTTTTAGGCCACCAATATCGAACGAAGATATTAACATTTATTACCTTGTTATTTTATACTATTAACGCGATATAATCAGTATAGAGCGTATTATATTCCATTTTTAAAGAAAAAGCCCAACAGATATATTTCGTAATAAAATTCAAGCGATAAAAACTTTTACTTATTCAAATTGCGAACAATTGTGATTATATCGTTGTTTAAATTGCACGTGATACGCGCGGCGTCAGCGATCGTTTCATTTTTCAATAAAAACGACAAAAGACCTGCGTGAACGGTTTAAACTCTTGGGATCAATCTAACGTCGCGGAGAAAAACAAACATTTCACTCGCTATATACAGGTAATTAAATGTTTTCGCGCCACTCTTTAACTGAGCTTTCCACGAGCCAATAATTGCTACTACAGTCCAAAGTAAAAACAGATATTCTATTAATGCACTACTTCTTTTTACGCGCTAGAAAGACTTGCATTCTATCACGCTCCCCGCATGCAGTTGTAATGAATGAAAATCTCATGCTTCAATAATAGTTCAATTCCATTTATTGAAGCAATCAAGCCTAAGTTTTCAGTGCAATCATCGACGTTATAATTTAGCTAAGCATAATACTACCGTATCGGTTCGAATCAAAATGCGCTTAATGAATTAAGCACGCAGTTAAATCGTCTGATTAACCTCGTGATTACGAGTGATATGCATAAAGAGCAGCGACGCATTCTGAAAGGAGGATGGCAAGTTTTCGCAATTCACGTGTGAGTAATTATTTTTCCCATCGCATTTTAGCACCTTAAAAAACTTTTACACATGTACATTTTTACATAAACCGTAACTTTCCTACTATGAACTGTCATGTTTTAAGCTTTCTAAATTTTACCGAATGACGTGACTGGCGAGTATTACCAAAGTGTGTTTAAAATATAAAATTATAAATTTTTCAATTCTAATAATTGTAGGAAGCTCTACAGCTTGATTTATATTATAGCACCGAAGCATCTTATCAGATTTTAGACAATTTGAAGGCATTTTATAATACCAGTTGAAAAATGCAGCAACCAAAGTGTTTAGAAACTTGAGGTGCGTATACATACCATCATGCTAGATGAATTCCTAATATTAAAAAAAATGATGAATGATAATGATTTGTAATTATCCGCGAGCTCTGTGCTACACACGAAGCTACGCGAAAGCGTAATTATTTATACTTTCCATAGTCAGTGAGGTTCCCAGTGCTATAATACCGTGATGTACATAAAACTACTTTCAACGACATTAACGCGTTAATAAAATCAAATTAATTCCCGCAAAAAGCTAATCTCAGCTAGGAGCGGAATTACGCCGCGTGCGTGTTATCGAACTTTGATAAGTGCAGCCCCCGCGCCTGCTTGGATAATAACCCAATGCGCGAATCCCGTGAAACGAGTGCGAAGACTCCGCGGCCGGCGCGCACAATGCCAATTGTTACACGCGAAGAAAGGTGCCAATCGCGCGGCTTTGTGCCGCGTCCTCGGAATAAATAATCCCCGGTTTTCACTTTTCAAAACCGGCCGGCTATCCGCATCGATCTACAGCGCATGAGGCCCCCTATCCAGCCGATCAGTCCCGGGAAAAAAGGAAAAAAAATCGAAAGGCGCGCCAGAAAAAAAAAACAAGCGCGACCGCGTGGCACTGCCGGCGCGCGTCCTCGACGACTCGAAGGGCAGTATGGCGCCCTCGAGGCCGCGCGTCTACATAACTCGCGCTTTTCGGGGTGGAGTTTTCCCCCGGGACGAGGTTGGCCTCGCGGGAGCGCCGATGCGCGCCGAGTGAGGAAACGCGCGTCGCGCCGCTCCTTCCCGGTTTTCTAAATTGACATAGTGGCCGAGCGGCTTAGCGGATTACGCCCCTCGCTTGCGCAACCCGCATCCCGCGGGTCGTTCGCGCCGCGAGTGAAAAGCGCTCCTAAACCGACGCGCAGATGTCCACGTAAGCGCCTCCTTTAAATGTGGCCCGTGTAATGGATCGATCGGGGGCAAAAGATCCGGGAGCCTGATCTTAATTCGAGTCGTGCGAGCAGCCAGGGGGAAAAGAACCGTATCGAGACAATGCACTCGGACCTCCGTGGGGAAAATAATTATACGCAATATTCCTAGTGTATATATCGCGCGTATCGAATCTGGAAATCTGTACGTTATAATTGCTCGCCACCAGTGCACGTGTATGCGAGACACGAGCGCGGCCGAGTTCTGTGACTCGAATCGAAGCGAATCCCGAAATTTCTCGGCACGTTCGAGGCAAATGAAAGGCAACGCCCCCCGCATTCCGAAACCGCGGGAGATTCATTGCGAATAGTAAAATCCTTCTTGGGCGTTTTACATACAGGAGTCGTTAAACGGCGTGAGCCAACGGCGGCGACTCCCGCGCCGACCGAGTGAGGAAAGGAGCCCGCGCACAATGATCATTGTGGCATCGGCATCCCCGCGTCGTTGCCGATCGGGACGAGCGAGCGCCGAGTCACCGACGTCCTTATTAGCATATATACCCCGCGCTCGGCTTGCGAGACTCCCCGGCATTGTCGACGGCCGCGGAGAGAGGAAAAGAAACGCTCGGCTTTGTGGAAGGCCGGGGGCGCGGTAAACTCGGAGGCGCCGATTGAAGGAGCCGGTAATAAGCCCGGCCGATCGGCAATCGAGACAATCGCGCCGGGCCGTTTTCGTATTCCCCAGGCCGTTTCTCATTGGGCGCGTGGCGAGGATTGTTTACGCGCTTTCACGGAGATCGGCGCGATGTAACGCGGCCATTCGGAATCGTCGCATGCGTGCGCGGCCCAACCGCGCTTTCTAACATGCCTTATTTATATGCCGCGCTCTTTACAATGGGTTTCTTTTAGAAAGGATTATCCGCGGTGGACCCTTGGCCGGCTTTTTTTTTTTTCCTTTTTCTTTTTTCCACGCAAGGGCGCGGCCCGCGCGCTTCCTCGCGATATCGGCCGGCTTCGGGCTTGTTTTTTTTTCTTTTGTTTTACGGCGATCCGCGGGCGGCGCGCACGCACCGCGCCGGCATAATAATCGTCTCGCAATTTTTTTTTTTTTTCTTTTTTTCCAAATTGCAAAATTACTCGCCGGCGGGCCGAGCGCGCAGTTTAACTTTTTGAAACAGCCCGCGGGGCGCTGAGATTTAAAACCCAATTTGATGCTCGCGGCCCGCGGCTTTCGACACGCCGCGCGTTCCTTTTTTTTTTCCTTTTTTTTTCCAACCTTTTTTTTCCCCTCTTTCCACGGACACGTGTACATACGTGTACGTACGGGGCGATTTAATTTACCCGCAATTATTGCCGGGAGCCCGGCCGTAACTCAAAAAAAAAAAACGGCGCGCTCCCGGGAAAGGCTCCTCTAATGAATGTCCCGATTATTAGCGGGCCGCCGCGCATTCGTTCGGGTAATGATTTCGGCGGGCCGATTCATTAGCGCCCGCGGCAAGCCTAACTGCCCGCGGAGGCGGCCGCCCGGGAAATACGCTCCGCGCTCATTTCCCCGCCGGTCCGCGGCGATATCGCCCGGGCTTAACGAGCCGCTCGTCTACCTCGCGATCCCCCCCCGCCCAGGGTGATTCGGCGCGCGTACGTATAACGCGGGCTTAATCAATCGGCCGGCATATTCCGCGCGCCGAGCACAAAGGTGGGAATTGGAAAAATTCCGCGCGAGCCTTTGCCCGCCGCGGTTTATACTCCCGTTGCGCGATATTTCGGCCCGCGGCCGCTTAATAACAGACCTCATGAATATCGTGAGAAAACTTCACCGGTATTAATAATAAAAAAAAAAACAGCTCCAACTTTCTTCGGGCCGGGCGCCGTGGATTCGACGTGTATTTCCAGGAGGCGCGCCGGCTAGCTCCGCTCGGGCTTGCGTCACCGAACGCTTCCCCCGGGATAACTCGGGCCGGGTGCGCGCGCGCCCAGCTTGCGCAAGGGGAACCACCGCGGCGGTTTATTACCGGGCGGCTGTGACCTTTGCGCGCGGGCCGGCCCGTCGGTTTTACGTAAACGCGGATCGGTTGCGCCACGCGGATGCGCCGGGGATCGGGGCGAGCCGCAGCCAAGGTTGCCCGCGGCTAATTGCCCCTCCGGCGCGGGGGGGGAAGGAAAAAAAGGACCCCGGCAGCCGATATTGGATCCCTCGAGCCGGCAGTTAACGAGCCGGCCGGCTGACAAAAGACCCGCGCTATTGTATTACCGGTGCTGGCGCGCGCGCCCGGCGCTTCGGCTCTCCGCTGCGCCGCGTATATTTGCATAACCGTAAACGCGGGCTTTTTTCCGGCCTCGCGCCCACGGATCCCGAGGATTTCTGCTAAATCGCCGGGCGCTCGTGGCGCGCGGTGAAAGGGTGCAATTAAAGCGCGTCGAGGGCAGCCCGAGCGGAGAAAAAGATCGGCCGATCGTTAGCGCGCCGACGCGAAAATCGGGAGGGAACTCGGTGCCTCGAGAGCGCCGTAATGACTCAGTGATAAAAGCACTCAGGCTTCGCGGAACTTGACCCTTTTTCCGCCCGGCTTCCACAGGGGGCGCGATCCGAGGTAAACGCGCGCGCGCGCATGTAATACCTGTCAGGCCAACTCCTCGCCTTCGCGGTTCCACGGCGTTCCATATCGTATATGGCGTGTTCGGCCTAGGACTAGGAAGGGCCTTTATCCCCTGGCTCGTGCGATAATTCAATTCAATCTGCAGCCCTGGGCCGTCCCGTTAGTCGCCCCCTCCCGAGGAACGCGGATTTTCCCAACGGCGCATATATAGTCTACCGCGAGCCGGACTTGTTCCCAGGGGCGCGCGGCTTTCGACATTTCCAGCCAGTTAAATCGTATATTCAATGTTAGCGTTTACGCGTCGTATATATCGCGAAAGTTACGCGCTATCTGCGAGCTGGCGATCGGTGCCGCCGCGGCGTGACGGCCAATTCCTCGAGCCGCCTTGCAGCGCGCCAACGCCCAAAGAGAGACGCAGAGGCTGCGGCTTGGATCCCGGCGTTTCCTAACCTCGGATGCAGGTCTCGCGGGACACGCGCGATGGACCCGTGACGCTTTCTACGCCTCTCGACCGGCTCGAGCCCGCAGATTGCTCTCTATTTACAGTACGAGATCTACGCTTTAATGGGGCATAATTCCGCTGGCGGCGGCGGGGGCGGCTGCGCCTTTGCATGTAATCGCTCGGCGCGCGCTTCAAGGTTCATTAAACGCGGCCGGAATATATTTTCCAGGTGGCACTAGATATCGCGCAAGGATGTGGACCGGCCGGCGCGGCAGTTTGTTTGCCTGGGAAATGCCGCGGGAGAGTTCCTTTTTTTTTTTTAGATTTGCCAGAGTGACTATGGCGCGCGCGGCTGCGGGCCCGCGGAAGATATTTAACTCGGCGCGGCACGCGAGCCGGGGCAATGATTTCTCCTGCTCCGCACAAACATTCGTTTGTTCCTGTGCGCGGCACAAAGGGGCGATGCCTCTGGCCGCGGCGCTCCTCCCAAATAGCCCCGGCGTCATGTTCCGAATAGACCTATTGAATTTATTTAGTTTTAAAGCTATTCCATTTGAAAAAAGATTTTATCGTTGGGGTATAAACGGCCGGCGGAAATTATGCACCGGCTGCGTTATATCACCGCGCGCGCCCGGCATTGTACGCGTGCATGTAGGCCTTACGCGCCTGGAAAAGGTGGGCTAATCCGCCGGGGAGGAGGGAGTTTTGAGTGGCAAGTATCGGCTGCCGAGGCGCACAGGCCGCCCGATCGGAGGAATGCAATTTTCCGAGCGCTCGCGCCCCGAACAATGCAAACTATGCCATTGTTTACGGCATAATAAAGTGCGCCCGGGCTATCGGGAGAAGTGTTTTGGAGCCGGCCCCACTGGGAAGGAGAAAAAGAAAAATGTGAGAACGACCATTGGACATAACTATTGGAGGTAAAGGGGGCGTTAACGCGTCCCGTCTGCCTCCCCCCGCTCTCCCCCCGCGTGTAAATCATTACGTGACAACTTTGAGAAGCCGTTCGCGCGCGTAGTTCGCACGCCCGGACGTATCGCGGGGGCCGCGGGTTCCAGCATCCCCCGGGGCCGACCGCTCGGGACACTCCCTGGCATTCCAGGTGAGAAGCTGCGCCAGGCATTCCTTGGCCGCGCGACCCCGGCTAATTGGGCCCGCGCGAGGAGTAGGGAGATAAGCGCGCGCGCGCGCGCCCCACACGAGTGTAGGTGAAAGTGCTCGACATATCGGGGCGGTAATTCGTTTCCGTATCGGCGCGCCGCTCGCCGCGATCCGATAGGACCAAGGCCTCGGTGCCGCGCGCGCGCCCCGATCGCCCGATAATAATTGCCCGGGCGCCGCGAAGGGCGCCGTAGAAAGCGCGCGCAGTCGACTGCGTCGGGCCTGGGAAATCCCCCCCCGCGCTTTCCTCGGCCGAGAAAAGAAAAAGGGGAAAAAGAAAACCGGCAGTCCGACTCCAAAGCTCGCGGAGCAGCCCCGTCATTGTGTATATAAATACGTGCCGGTGTGATTCGCGCGTTGCGCAGTTGCCGCCTGCGGGATGAACCATTTTCCGATCGGCTTTCGACATTGATCGTTCGCTCGGCTCGAGTAAGTCGAGCGGTCTGAGCGCTTTAATCGGTTGCGCAAGGGAAACATCATCCGCGAGATGAATTAGCATCGCTTGCACGCGTGCGCATTCCAGTCCGGGTGTATATACGCGCGCGCTCACAACGAGCGAAGGCGCGTATAATGCGTCCCGGGACGCGCATACAAGTGCGACGGGCGATCGGCTTCGATTCGCGGATATAACGCCCCTTGATCGATCGGTATTGCAGTGGTGACCGTGAACGTTAAACTTGCCACTCGCGGGGTGAAGCGCCGGGGAGCCGAGCGAAAGCTCGGGCTGCCGCAACGTGATAAATTGCACAAAGCCCGAGTCCGCGCGCTCGAGTGCAGTCCCACTCAAGTGGGCATAACCGAGTTCAAATTCCAATTTCGCAACGGAGGATTGTTAGCGGCCGGTGAACGGCCGCGCGCGCACGCACCCATACGTCCGCCCCGCGAGGAAGGAAAGCGCGGGCATAATTAAAGCGAATCGTCCCGGGGAGGAGGGGGGAGGGGGCCATTGCACGTCCGGCGCGTCAACTCTCCCGCGTCGACCGCAGAGTTTCTCGCGGGCCCGCCTCGAAAAGTCTCCGCGGCGCGGGCGGCAGACAAACGGAAGAGGGAAGAAAAAAAAAGGAACGGGGGGGGGGAAGAAAAAAGCCCCCGACTTTCCCAACTTTTCCAACCGCGAACTTTCGACTAAGGCGCGCGCTTTTCGACCGGCCGTCGCGCACACAGTGGATATAACTCGCGGAGAAAAGCCGACCTATGAGCCTTACATAATTGGAGCGCGAGCGCGCGCACACGCGCCCGCGTGTGTGTGTGTGTATGTATACACCGAGATTAAAAGTCGCTCGGCGCTCGGGGCCTTGCGCAACGGAGCCTCATTCTCTCACGCGACCGTAAATGTCGCGCGCCAGGTGGAAGTGCCCCGCCGTCCGGATTCTGCGCCCCTTACACAATTGGACTCTTACGATGATGCTGGACCGCGCGTGGGTCTCGCCGATTCTGCGCCGCGGCGATCGTGCACCTGAGCTTACGTCGACCCGGCCTTTCGGCGCTTTGTCTCGTAATGAGAGACTTGTCGGGGACCACTTAATCCCGCGCGGAAAGAACAATTTGATAGATCACTTTAAGTGTCGGGCCCCTGATGAATGAACCCATTAAATTTTTAATTAAGGAAAAGCGTATATGAGATCTCTGAGATCCCAAATTGACTTGTTTACTTGGGGCGACCGCGCTCAAAAAGTGCACATAAGCCTCGGGTGAGTGTCCTATTAATCATATTCCTTTGCGTTGACATAACTTTCGATTAGCCTGCGTCTAATTCGGCGTTTCCCAATTCGGATTTCAATCAATTTTCACTTTTCCAGTTGAATAATATTCAAATATTCTTCGATCACATGGTGGTCCTTATAAGCTCATATTTTGTCATTCGACCAAATAAATTCCGAGTCACGATTTTAAATTAAACGACAGAAATACTGAAAGACCGCGAGCAAGCAACACGTATTAAATAATACTTGCAATTTACGTTAGAAAGTAATGTTTGCTAAACAAATATTCAACGAAACAATATAAAAATACACATGGAACGCGTCGAGTTAATGCCGTAATGTCTTAGAAATTTTTTGCAAGGGTTTGACCGTTTGCCTCCCGTGAAACAAATCACTCGAAGCCGGTTTGAAAATTACGAAATATTTACCTTTTATTTAACAATCACCAAGAAATTATTAAAAAGAGTTGATAATTTTATATAAATCATTTTTCGATCGAAGAGGTTATATTACATCCATTAATTTAACGCAGGTGTCCCCCATGACAACTTATGCCTGGAAGCGCAATAAATGTTTACACGTTATGTAAAGTGCATCGAGGCTCATTTCTCTAAATTCGTAATATACCGATGATTATCCGCTGTCTCTCAGTGCTCAACAAGCTTTCATACAGTTTAAGCGCGATTTAAAATTGAGCCTCATTTAGCGCGGGTGGGAAATACACAAGTTAAACAAACTCGAAAAATTTGAAACTCCGAAGCAATGCGGCTAATCGCTTCAACGGCCATTTTGCATTACGTAAAGTCCAAGTGAGAGAAATTCAATTAAGAACAAGCGTTTACTTCGCGATTTAATGAATAATCCGCGTGGCTGTGGACGCTCATTACTAGGCCGATACACATTTCGCGATTTTTACTCGGGGTTGCGCAACCGAATCCACCATCATTTGGGGTTATTTATAAATGGTGACATAAGGACGCTCGGACGCAACCTGCTCAACAATTACATGCGCCGGCTCGCCCGTTCGACAGCCCCGCTCAATCGGCGCGTTTCTGGGCGCCGCGACTGTCGCCGCGCCTCGGAGGATCGCCGAGCCGGGCTATACGTGCACGCGCGCATTGCAGGCGTGGGCCGCGGCGCACCTGGCCAGGGTCAGGAACGCGGGCGTCGGCCCGATCCTCATTACGGCGCAACTTGCCCCGCGAGGAAAGCCAGGCGGAAAAACGGGCCGCGTTGAAATAAAGGAAAAGCCGCGGCTGTATATCGCACGCGCGCAAACTTGTTTTCGCCCATTCTTCGCAAATATTTGCCGGGGCCCGGCCGATCTACATTAGATCGTTACGATAATTTTACGTAATGGGCGTGGGCCAGCCCCCGGGTAGCCCGGGGTCCTCGTGGTGGGGGTAATAATTCCCCTTCCGCCGTTACATAAATCGCATTGTGGCTCATTATATGCGCGGGCGCAGAGCCGCACGCGCCCACCGCGACAGATTTAATCACTCGCGGGCTGCGGATGAGCCGCACGGGGGCCGTCGGCCTGGTACGTATCGTCCGGCGCTGTGGGGCCCGATTGGGGCGGATGCGCCGATCGGCGGGCGGCGCGGGAGCCGCCCCGAAAGTCAGCGGTCGATCTCAATGTATATATGTGTCGTACTTTTCTTCCCGAACTAGTCGCCGATCGGCAAAGCGCAACTTTCTAATGGCCGCGGCTCGAAAAAGGAATTGACATAAGTTCTTGCCCGCCCAGTCGAAGCGCACGTATATATATATATATGGCGCACGCGCGAACAGTCGTTAACTCGGACAAGAAATATTCTGTTTACGGGTTTTATCAATTAGAGTCCGGGAGGTTTTCCACCTTAATAACGGCGATGCAAATAATTAATCTGTCGTTTTTATCGCGAGGTGCAACGCTCTTGCACCGGCGCGGAGGCTCGCAGCGGCGAGTTTCACTTTTACCGGCGCAAACTAAGTGTAGAGCTCCTCGGGACGATCGATCAAATCGGCATGGGACGTCAGTTTCCCGGGGCTTTTTCACCGGGGCAACTCAATTAGCCGGGCGGCGGGACGCCACTGTGGAGGCACATTAACTGCCGGCGGACTGACACGCGCGGGCTTCCATACTTACGGCGGCGGAGAGGCGCATCCTGGACGCTCGGTCGGTCCTGCGGGCGAGTCTGCGTGTGCGAGGAGTCCGCGCGGTCCTGTCCCTGTGGGCGTGGTGGGCTGGCCAGCTCTCGCGGTGTGCCGTGCGTTCCCTTATACACTAGCTCGGGCCTCGCGGCCGCCGCGACTTCTTATACTTATATCCCCGCTGAGCGGCCGCGGCGAGAGGGAGAGAGCCTCGGTCTCGCTCGCGCCTCCACTCGCCCCGGGCCCCCCCGACTTTCCTTTGCGCTCGCGGCCAAGACCCCGCTCGGACCTCCCCGGGATGCCTTTCTTCCTCGGGCTCTTGTTATCACGCGGCTCGCGGGGACGCGATATGCTGCCGAGGGCCGGGATCAGGCGTCGGGGGGTGGCTGCGTGGAAAAACAGACCGGGAAAGGTATATATCCCTTCAAAAATTGGCTTTCGGTGTAGCGCGCTTTCGCGGTCGCTCTGCGGTTCCCCGGACCGTTACAAGTGTATGCCCATCAGAAAAACTTGCTTTATTGTTTGTGGATAAGAACGCAAGCGCCCGAGCCCCCTCGATTCTCATTAGCCATTAATTTATTTATGACGAATCAAGTAATATCAACTCGTCGTTTCTGTAGTCTTAAACTGTAATATCGTGATGAAACATCGAAGAAATTCGACCTTAGATCGAGTACTAAACTGCCGAATTACTTGTTATTTTGCAATATAATACAATTGTAATAACATAATATAATAATAATAGTGTGCGGAACACATCTTAATATATATATATATGTGTGCAAGATACACTTTATGATATTGCATTAAAAAATATTACAATTACCAAAAAAATACTTCGTAATTCAAAATTTAATCATTTTTCTATTTTAGCATCGCAAAAAAAAGCTAAAGCGCATCTATACTTATACTATATATGCAGTAGTCGATCGAATACATACTTGTTGTAAGAAAAGTGGAGGTTCTTTTACGATCATAGCTGTGTTTTAGTATTCTAGAAAAGCAATGCTACTTCAAAGTTAAAGATAAAACCTTTGCGGAAGTTGCTACTTTAAAAACATTAAATGAATATATTAAAGAAGCTTTAATTGGAATGTATGCGGTACTCACTCAAATAGAGATTTTTTAACCAATACCATTTAAAAGAATACAGTAAAAAATAATAATTGTAAACAAAAATTTATATATAATGAATTTTTTAATAAATAATTCAAAAAACAATTCTTAATAGTGCTGCAGCTCGTATTTGTATAAGTCCTGTTATTTCAAAAGTTACACGATTTCAGATGACTAGCTTATTTTATACCTGGTTCTAATTAGTATACACTATTAAAGTATTAAGCAGTGTTTAGTTCAAATTTAGTTTTCTTTGTACTAGGAAATCTTACAATTAAAAATACCACGTCTTAAAGTGCTCGTCTTTTACTACTTAGGCATTGGGTATTTTGCATTTATCTCAAGCATCGATCAATTTTCTATCTGTTTCTTTTTATTTTAAAAAACTGCTTACTCGTACTTGGTAGAAGATCACTTACTCGATACTTTAATACAAATAAAATTTGACTTTTCAACAAATACAGTAAATTTAAATAACAACATATTTTTATTATTATATTTTTAGACTCTAAAAAATCTATTTTAAGTGCATTTCTAAAACTTAAATTTATTATAGTCATAGCTCATGTATTTTTATTTTAATAATATATAATAGTTAATGATTCTGTACGTAGCTCAAGCTTCCTGTTCACGATAAATGCATACGTCAGTTGACGCATGACTCAATACCCTCTGGTGAATGCAAAAAGACAAGATTAACATTTTTACACGATGCATACGGTACATCAAACGCCTACAGACATTCTTCCGATAATTCGTGATAATATAAGTATTAAGACTTTTTCACTGAACGTGTATTCACAGTTAATATTCGATTTTAATCTTAATTGTTTCATCTTGGTGGTATCAAGGACGCAAATACCAACTACTGCTATAAACTTATTGCATTTTATAATATGATACACTTACTGCATTTTATATCATAAAACGAGTACTATAAGATAATATATTCTAATAAATAATGAATTTACATATAATTAAATATTATTTTAAATTATTAACTGCTTACTACAATTTAAAAAGAGTAATATCTTTTATGTTTAAATTAATGAACTACGGAAGCCAAAATGTTCATATTTTGACTTTGCAGAAACCCTTCAAAAAAATAAGTTGTAGATATTTGTCAGAATGGATCTAATATGATTCCACTAACAGGACAATAGATTTTCTTAAATTTTAAGAGTTTTATAAGTGATAAGAGAAACAAGAAGATAAATATCGGTTCAAATTTATTAGATGGAGATTCGTCATTTGTGATATCATGTATGTATATAATATGCAGGTTTCAGAGACATTATTACAAGGGAGCTAGTGTTGTGAAACACTAGTGTAGTGATAGGATAGAATGTGTCAAGCAAGAATATAAATTTATTCCAACTGCATGCTCTGTAAATTTAAGAATCCACTTGAGGAGCTGTTTGACGAGAACTGAACAAACTAATTAATTTGTTGTTAAAGGGAAATGAAAGGAAGAATTTTTCAGCTTACCCACAATGAAAATGATGTACAAAGTATGCTTTTTAGTATACCACCATTCTTAGTAAATAGGGATTTCTAATCATTTGAATATTTATCATTCAATGTGATAATCAAAGGCAAACGTACTCTTAGTTTAAAATCAAGAGTAGTCGATTTTAAATTACACATTATTGAATGAACAACAAATTTCTTTATGATACATACAATGAAAAAAACTATTAGTCGCCGGAAGCCAGATTTCGAGAGTACGATGGGTGAGGATGCAAGTCGGGGTCTAATCGATTAGTAAAACCACACTTTTCACATACACAAATACACTCGCGCAAGTGAGACCCGAAATTAGGATACGATACCTTTGCTCGATGACTTTTGAGTTTTTTGTCACACTGGGCGACTTTCACCGACTGCTCTATATTCAACCGATGGCCATTTGGAAAAAAAAGTAGTGTAGAAATAGATCCATGTTTATTCTTTCATAAAAACAAGTATCATTCTTAATCAAAATAGCTAATTACAGCATTAAATAGTATAAATATGTTTTTAAATTTAAATATGTTTAATTAAACCCGGCGAATTTGAAAAAGTTCAAATTTACCAGTATATAACGCATCATGTTCTCGGTTACAAAAATTTTAATTAAAATAGAATAAGAATTTCTAAATAGTGACTTTTCAACTCGAGCAAATATATTTTTCATACTCAAAAAATTTTGTTAAATTTATAAAATATTTCTTAATCATCTATTAAATTTAACATGAAGTACATATTTTTATGTAGAGAAAAATTTTCTACATCAAATTATATTTGTTAATATTAATTAAATACTAAAAACTAATACGAATATTCTTCATTTCGCAAAAAAACTATAGAATCAAACTTGATTTTGACAGTAAATAAAAACAAATTAATAATCTTGCCTCATAAAAAATTTTGGTGTAGCAAATTCAAAATCTAAAAATAAATACTTCATAGTAAAAGATAAAAGCTACTTTTTGAAAATCATGATATTATTGAATAAAATATTTATGAATTTTAATGGTGTACAACAGTATTCGTGTATAATTCTTATATGCATGAAACATACTGGACCGTTAATATTTACATCTAAAAAACATATATTAATGTAAGATAAAAATCATTTAAACAACCCAGTGTTTTATATCTTTGCAATATTCATAAAATATTCTAAATTTAATTTTTAAATTTTTTTATATAGAGATGCACCACTATTCTTTTAACATTCTATTGTTTACCTTTACTTGCTTAACTCTGTAAAGCATTGCATACTTGAGGATAATATGATGTTTTCGTGTAAGAACCTCTGACTTTAAAACAGAAATTATACACGTATGGGAACGCGAAAGGATTTTCATACTCAAATACGGGGTTGTAAGTAATTGATCACCTTGACTTATATTTTATATCTGTTGTATAAAATAATTTCAGTTATTCGATAATTAAAAAAAATGTCACAAATAATCTTAATTGTTTGATATATTTTTCATAGTTGTTCAATTATTAAATATAAAAAATGCAATAAAATTGATTGCTAATTCTCGTGTTAAATTATTTTTGAATAAAATTCACTTTTACTTGTTTAAATTGTGATAAAATTTTATCAATTAAATTATTGTGCATTCAATAAAATGTATATAAACTAGTTATAGTTAACTTTTTAATTAATTATATTTGAGCAATGAAATTGAGAAATATCTTTTTAACTAAGCAGGCAAACAATTAACCTTAGCATCGTTTACGATTCAATACAAAACATTCTTTGAGCGCTGTTACTTTTACCGGTAACTGTACCATTAACATGTACATCTCGGGAGACAGTGCATGCCGCATACTGCATTCACAATGTAAGCGGTTCCTCTTCTTTCTTCTGTCTCCACGTCTATCTTTTTTTCTCGGTATGCTTTGAAATGTGCACTTGGCAGTAGGAGTGCCTGATGAGAAACATTTTTCAGAGATTATACTTTGCGGTTTTTCGTTTGCTGCTACCTCTAATGAGAAAAGGCAGGTAAACGACGATGCACGGCACATCATTTTCCCGAAACGTACGTGCAGCAGCACTTACCACTGAATAAGAGAGAACTATGCCAGAATAATTTAAATACAAGTGCGAGGAGTTTTCAAGTATTTCGTTTCTTTGGATAAAACTGTTTATGTATGTCAAATTTTTCATAATTAAATTATATTCTGACCAGTTATTTAATATATGATGGTATTATAAGATGTACCAAGTTTACCATGATTATATTTTACTTTGGATCATAAACAATTATACAAGATATTCGCTGTACAAGAAATTATAAATATTTTGAAGGCTCGTTTAAGCATGAAAATGTCTTAAGATGTGATGTAAAGAGAAAGGGAAATGAAAGGATCATTTATTCTTAAATAGGGGAAAACAATATTATAATTTTTTCATGTAAGTCATTTAGTTCAATAAATGACCCCTGAATTTCATCACAACATACACATAATATTTAGATACATATTAACAAGGAAAGTGAAAGATAAGCAAATATGAAATTTTCAATCGAATTCGAATTATATTAATGGTTCGTAAGATATAGATCAGAAATCTGAGATCGTTAGATAAATAGATGTGTAGTAATATTCAAATTAGACTGGTAGACATGATATCGCACCTACATAATTTCCTAATTAATTCTACTATACTGTAACATAAGTTCAAAATAAAGCAAATGTTATATTAATAAATCTTAAAAGTATCCATTTTCGAGACATTCGCTAGCTCTTAAATGACGAAAAATGTAAAATTCTAAAAATCAAGTATTATAAAAGGCGAAATAATTTATATTGCTTTGGATTCCAGTTTTGAAATATTTTAAATCGACCAATAAAAACGCTCTTCTGTTCTGCAAGTTGTTTTTTCTTAAAAGAGCACATATCAGTATTTAAAATATCAACAGATTTAGCGTTGAAAAAATTGAGTATCTTCAACGATAGAAAAAATAAGCTTGGAAGATAATCAAGATTCGCTTCAAGTCATAAATATGAACCAGTAGATATAGGTCGAACCTGCTAAGACAACACATTTAAGTTTTTATATATAACTTTTTTTTACTTTTTCGATAAAAGTTTTCTTTTGAGTAAAATAAAAAATTTAACTGTCATACTTAAGTAACCCATAAATAGTTACAGACATAACTTCACTGTTCTACGTATTTATTTTAACCTATCATTTCTATTGCTCATTGTGCTTTATATACTTTAATTTTTCTATTTTATGTATATTATTTACGTATCAGATCAATATAGGAAACATAATATTCTCCTTTTATTAAATCAGATGATACAATACAGAAGTTTGATAACTGATACACCAACTAACTAATAAAAATATTTAACGACTATCGCATTATCGACTCATATTTTATATTGCATAATAATATTAACATAATTACACAATTGAACACCGGTACTAGTAATATACCTAAGTGTTTCTAAAATATATTTGAAGTTAATTGTAAAGAAAAAATTGTTCTGCGTTATCTTATGTAATACAATGTACAATACAATTATTTTTGATCTATTTTACGATGCGATGGTATTATTCTTCATGTGAATACGTCTATATCGATACAGACTTAAAAATGCCTTGGAAAAAAGAATTGAGAACGAGCATTAATAAAATGTCTTTGAATCAGTTGTTATTATCATTAGCATTGATATCATAATATTCCGGGGATACGTACAAGCCTTTTCGCAATAAAGGAGATAAAAAGTATAAAACAAGCAAATTGTGGATTTACTATTTGAGAGCGATTGAACAGTATTTCAAGTGTTAACTGTATCTTTGATCGAAGGTAAAAAATTTGTAATGTGTGCTTTCGAGAAATTTCTTCAAAATTGACGTTTGCGTAATCGCTCATAACTTGGCAGGAAATTATCCGCTAGGCTTTTCAAAAGAGGAAATAAAAGAATAAGGAACATACTTTCATTGCGCGGAGTATTGGAATGTAACATTTTAGAAAATTTACATTTTGGAAAAAAAGCACCCGCCGATTGAAAATTCATAGGCGAATCAGTACATAAGAGTGGAACAATGCCCACTCGAATGGCAGCTAAAATTTTCGCCCATTACGTCGCGGCGGGCTTATGTCACCCGAGTCAAAAATACCGTAAAGCATAATTGACTGGGCATTTCGGCCGGTTCTATAAACGAAACGCAGTCGGCGCCGAAACAAGCTATTAATGATTTACCGCGGCAGGTGCGCCGTCGGCCGCGAGTCCGCGCGAGAGGAGCGCGCCGAGCGAAAGGGAATCGCGGCGCTCGGCTTTGTCGAGCGAGCGCCTTTATCGGCACCTCTTCCCGACAGCTCGGCCGGGCGGCCGCTCGCGCCGGAGCTTCGGCCCGCCGGCACGGGGGGTCGCCGCAGTCTGCGCTCGGGCCCTCCAGGGCTCTTTACCGCCCTGTAAATTAACAACGCAAGCGTGCACATCGTCCCGCGGGGCTTTTTTTTTTTTTGCAGCTGCGGGGGAGACGATGTCCGGGGGAATAAGCCCGTTCGGACGTTAATGAGCAGCGGGAAAGTGGCTGCGCGGCGGATCGAGGCGTTTTTTAAGGACGAATATCACTCCGCGGCAAGCGGTAGTAAAGTTCGATAATAGGGGAGCGCCTCGCGGGCCCGATTTTAAGGGCAGTAAAATAATCCCCGCGCTTTACGATCGACGCTCAAGGAAAAAAAAAAAAGGCCTAAAAACCTAAGGCTCATTAAAAGCACGGCTTACTACCGCGCGCACGTGTACAACGTCGGCGTCGGCTTACATGCGCATCCGCGCCTCCCGCGCATCTCCCCGATCGTCGTATTTGGCATTGGCTCGGGAGGATCGGCAAGAGCCAAACACTGCCGACCGGATCGCACGTTGAGATTGGCTGGGAGCGCGCCGATTGGCCGATACGCCCGCAGCGTCCGCAATTGAAAGGCCCCAAGGTTACCCCTGTCGTCATTATTTACGTCTGAGGGATCGCCGCGGCGAAAAGGCCGCGCCGCCTGCATATCCGAGAAAAACTTTACTTCCCGCATCGAGCCCGTCCCTTCCATCTCCCCTCCCCCGGTCGGCCCTCCCGGGGCCGGATTTTTCTAGTGGCGCAGGTCCCACATGCGCGTATATATACGTGTGCACGCAGGCAGGCGGGCTGAGAGGCCCCCCGAGCGCGGCCCTGGCGTCGGATCCGATTCGCCGACGGCCGCGCACCCGTACACTGGGTTAGCAATGGCAACCGCCCGGGCCCTATACCTGACTCTCGACGCATCGTTATCATCTCTCTCGGCGCGGTAAACCAGTTCTGGGGCGTCCCACGGCCCGGCGCTCGACGCGGCCCGCGCACCTCCGCTCCCGCCGGGACAGATTTTTAACGCGGCCTCAGCTCCTCCCGCTCCTTTATATACTGTAAACCATACGTCTGCAGGATACGCGTGCGCAAACTGTTGGACGAGAGGCTTCCTTCGATTTTTCCCAACGATCTCTCCCGCGTTAATCCTTCCTATTTACACGGGGCGTTGCAATAATCGGCCGGTAGTGCGATCCGCGTCGCCAGCCCGATCAAGCGGTCAGTCCAAATTGATAATCGCACGCTTTTTAGTCGGACCTTTTTGCCACACCGACGCGCCAAGCGATACACGCGCACGGTATAATCAATCGAATCCATTCTACACACATATATATACGTACTTGCGTACACCGGGGGGGAAAAAGCTTTCATCCCCCTTGGCAATTATCGCGATTGTTTCGCGCCTTTTTCGGGCGCGACGCCGACGGCGGCCTCGGTAATTGGCCGCCGCGCCACCGGCCCGCGCGTCCAATCACTTTTGTCTCGCGGTCTGCACGCGCTTCGTCGAGGGTGGCCGGGGCTTTGTGCGCCTCTAGAGAGCGATCGGGCCCGCGTACCCGGAGGCTTATTTAGATATCCGCCCTGCCCGCGACGACCATAAACAACGCGCGCGTCGGTTTAGCGGGCATCAAGCTAGACGCGGAGGAGCTGCGGTACGCGCGTGTGCATGTGTATATATAGCGCGTGATTACGGTTTGGGGAAAGGCCGTTGCGGCCGTGCCCTGCAGGGGGATTTTTCCTTTTACGTCTTTCCTCCTCCTCCCATCGCGCGGCGAACGTTTATCCCGGGATAAGCGCGTTAAGCCGGCGCGCCGATCCTACGCCGCGCGCCTGTAATTGCTCACCTAATTGGGTAGAAAGTTTAGCAATAGAAGGCATTGATGAACGCGCGGAAGTTCCTTCTTCCCCCGGGGGCGCCCGCCGCGTACATAATGGCCGCGATCCTCCGCGGCCGATCGAAAGTGCACCGAAGGGGGGTGGGGAACTTTCCGCGGCGGGCGGAAAGCCGGGCCCGGGCGGCCGCGCGGCGGGCCCTCCATCCTTTCTCCCGCGGCCCTTGGCCGGCCGCGCAGACGGATGATTTCGCGGCGGGCGCGCAAACCGGTTCCCAGCTCGGGCCGCGCGCGCGCCCTCGCGTTTTTCTCCGCGCGTCTAGCCGGCCCTCGCGCACCGAATTCTTACGTATCCCGCGGCGGGACGTATATATATATATATATCGGGCCCGAGCGCCCAAGCCGCGACGATGCCGCCGCGAGATTGTGTTCGCCCGACGCGAGTCTGCGTGTGTGTGTGTGTGTGTATATCGAGGGGGAGGGATCGCGCGCGGGGAATTTTCCAGGGGGAGCGGCGTTCCCGCGGCGCAGGAGTTGGCTTTATCGGCCCGGCCCTATCTGCGCTCTAGCCGAGCGGAAATTCGCACAGTTCCCGGGCGGCTGCGTGCGCAGCGAGTGCCGGCGCGGCCGGCGCGGCCCCGAGAGACGCGGCATTCCTCGGCGGCCGGGGGGGAGAGGGAGCGCCGGGCTTCGGGGGAGGGGAGGGGGGGGGGAGCTCGCCCGGTAAAAACTTATTACCTTGGCCTTGCAGCCCGCGCCATATCAGCTGATGCGCCCGGCTCCTCCGCGGGAATTCACTTTCTATGCGCTCGCGGCCCTCCGCCGCTGGCCAATTTTCTGGAGCAAAAATTATACTTCGTAAGGATCGTTAGGGGGAAGAGTAATGACGACCCTAAGCCCGGCGGGATAGGTCCCCCCCCGGGCCCGCTGCCTCCGGCTTCATGCGCTCCGCCATGCTAATGAATATACGCCGCGCGATTTAATTCTAGCGCCAAAGTCCGGCCGATCGCCCGCCGACTCGACTGTCTGCCGCTGTCTCGGGCGCCCAAGCGCAACCCTCGATCAAAATGCCCCGAGCTAGATCCCTTATCTAAAAAACTGCCCACCGACCTTCTCGCCCGCTGCGCCGATGCTCGCTTAGAATTTTAATAAGCCGCACGGGAAAAAATGGGAGAAATTTACTATAATGCTCGCGGTGCAGCAAGGACAGATTATGCTTTTTTACTTTCGCTTCCTTTCCTCAATCGTCTATACAGATGAGCAATTCCAGAAGATGAATACTTCAACTCGACAATTATTCTACACTTTATAGCTAACCTAATAAAGCAATTACTCTTTCTATGCAAAAAATGTCCAATTTTCCTCACTTTTATATTTCTTTTTAATCAAACTTATATTCGCAAAAAACTTTATTTTATTATACCTTTTATTGTATATAATTAGACTTGCGAACTTTTAGTAGATATCTTCCTACTGCATTTTTTATTATGTTGTTTATTTCAATATTTCTAATTCTTGATCGCAGACTGTTTTAATTAATTAATTTAACCACAAGGATGGAATTATTGCACTACCTTCTCAGAGATAATAATGTTAGATCAAAAACAACTAATATGGCTCAACTAATTTTACATGAGATTCAATTCCAAAAATTAAAACCGATAATGGTTGCTTGAGAACATAACTATCATTTCCATATAGATATAACAGCTTTATATGGTCACAAAATAACATTTTTGTAAGATACGAGTGACAAGAACTAATCTCCATTGACAATAAAAACCAATGAGATTTAAAACGAGTCTAAAGCCCTTTACCAAGAAAGAGAAATAACGAACATAACTATACATAAAGTAATATGCGTAAAGGCCTTCAAATTTTCTATAAAAAATCAAGTTTTAATGGATAGTTACGTATTAAAAAAATTACACACCAAAACTTTCTAAATAAAGAACAGATGAATACAGCTGCGACAGCTGCAATATGATAATATCAGTAAACCACATTTTCATCGACTATAGCAAATATTGAAACAAAAGAAGAAAGTTGATATTTTCAAACAAAATTGAAAAGCTACTTAAACTTCACATCAATGCAGTAAAACAATAGAGTATATAAATATAATTAAAATGCGAAACAAATTGTGATAAATGTAATAATACGATATACCTTTTGAATAATGTGTGATTTATTATGCAGAAAAAAAATATTTGTAAATATCTCTTTATCTATTTATTAATAATACAAGCTGATACGTAGACAATGGTTAGATCTATAAATGTATTAATTACTACTGCCGTGTACACTTGTTCTCACTTGTTTTGCATTACTTTAAAAGCCTTAACGGACATGCAAGCCAGCATGTAAGCGTCACTGCAGTTAGTAAAAAAGAAACAAAAGAAGTATTAAGGAAATATTAACAAAATAAAAATTGTATAATCCTAGAAATATTTTCTTTGTATAGAAAGAAATGTCGCTTTCAAAATTATTCTTTAATTTTCTTGGTATATAAATATTATAAAGATAACTTAATACATGTTGCTTTGCTACGGTTCGAGTAAAATGTTGAATTTATGGTTTAATTAATTTACAGTTTAAACAAATTGACACGTTAAGCCTACTATTGGATACTTTTTATTGAAATTTTTTATAATATTTCTGCTACAAGAATTTCTTTCGGTGCACGTGGCAGGATACATTACATGCTCGCTTCTCCGGGATGTTTAATGGGGAGTCATTTGAATTGTGGATTCCGGCGCAAAATGAAAACGTAGTATCTTAGTTTATTTTTAGACGCTATTAGAAAGGTGGAGGAAACTTTAGGAATGCAATACATTTGCCAATATGTAAGTTATGATAGTGGTGCGAGTGTAATCGCAACAACTAGTGGGCATGAGAGATTGCACGTATAAATCGCATTTGACTGGTGGGTTGTTTGGCTACAGATCCTTCGGATGCGATAGCGCCCTGTCAAAATAATTTATTTCCATCGATAGTCGCTTTAAAGTCGAAGGATTGATTCTTTGTGTGCAATTCAGTTAGGTTGCAACGCTTCTTAATTTTTTCTGGCAACCTTGACTCACTTGTTCTTTGTGCCGCTGATACGTTTAAGCCTTTCCTCGTTCCTTCCCGAGGCTCGAGCTCGAGCCTTGCTTTTCGTGCGTTTTCATTCCTGCAAACGCTCCTAAGGGAATTTATGATGGATTCCTGGGCGCTAAGACACGTGCGTATATAGTTTCCTCCTCCGAGAAGCTCGGAGATTCCGGCTGCGTCGAGTCGCTCGCTCCCTTTTTCCCCCGCGCGGGCCGCCTCTTTCTTTGGGGCCGAGCGTCGCTTATCGAGGTGGTCGTCGGCCGTGCAACTGAAAGTGCTAATTAAAAGATTTCCCAGCTCTTAGAGTCTCCGAGAGGATTCGCTAATCCGACAGGTATGTTGAATGAACGGCGGAGTGGGGGAAAATCCACAGCGAGCGGCCGGATGATGTAGGCTGAACGGCGAATCAGCGGCGAGTATCGGGCCCGCGGGATCAAGGCGAGTCTCGCGAATGGTATATAAATGAGAGGAGGCCGAGAGGGAAGAAAAGCCGGGCGAAGGACACGCCGGGGGCTTTCGCGGAATAGCGCCTCGGGCAGAGCCCCGCCGAGGGAAAAAGCTTCGTCCCCCCCGGGGGGGGCCGGGGGCCGGGCAGGGGAGGGGGCGTCCCGCGGGAAAATCCCGAGGGCGGGCGGAGCGGCCTCCCGCGGCCGCGGCGCGGACTTCGGGAGGCGTCCTCGAGCGGGCAACAGGTGAGCGGGGATTTATCGAGGACGGCTGCCCCCGTGGCGGCGGGGACACGCGAGCCGCCGCGGCAGCTGCCGCCCCCTTGCCAAGCCGCGCCTTCTTCGCCGCGGTCCTTTTGTGCCCCGGCGCGCCGCCGGCCTCTACCTCTCCCGAGGCCGGCCGGGAGAACCCGGCGGAAGCCGCGACGCGGACGCCTCCCCCGAGGTCGCGCGGGCGGAAAGCGCGCCCAAGGCCGCGGCCGGCCCTCGAGCCGCGCTAATTATAAAGCGCCGGCCCTCGGCTTTTCCCCGGCTCGGGGGAAAAGGAGCCACGCGCGCGCGTCCGCGGCTCCTCGCCCGCAGTCTCCCGCGTCCTCCTCCGGCGTACGCGCCGCGCGACGTTCCCCCGGAGCGCACGCGCGAATATAAGAAAGAGGGGGAGAGAGAGAGAGAGAGAAGGAAAAAAAGGAGCGCGGCGGGGGAAAGGGAGAAAGGGGCGGCGCGGGAGAGAGGATGCGGCGCTGCCGGCGGCGGGGGCCGCCCGGCTAGACAGTAGACGCTTCGAGAATTTGACAGGGCCGGGCCGCGGTCACGTGATCCCACATATGGTCGCGCGCGCCCGCACCTTGCCTCGCCGACCTTCCCGGGCCCGATAATGGGCCCGGCCGCCGAGAGCCGCGAGAGCCCCGCGATATCCTAACCTCTCCGAGGAGCGCTCGGCGTTTTTTTTTCTTTTTTCCCATTTGGCGAAAAAGCACCGGGCGCCGTTGGCACCGCGGTGCGAGCCGTGGTCGAATTGCACCGAGCGGGGAATCGCCGCGGGACGGCACGCGGGACAGGACCGAGTGCCCGGCGCTCCCCGGCGAGGTCCGCGAGCCGCGGACTGTCCAAAGAGGCGCCCTGCTGGATAATCCGCACGAAAAATCAAACGCTCGGCCGGCCGTTTACGTAACCCTGGTCAAATTAGATTATTGCGGCTGGGAGAAACAAAAAGAAAGAACTCTCTACACGTACGTATTATGTATATTTTTATGTATACTTCCACTTGATAAAGCCTCCAATGCCGTCTCTGCTTGAATTAGTGTACGCTGGAATATTAGTACCGCGCTTAAGACACATTGTACGTGCATATCATTTGCAAACAGTTGTAACAATCTGACGTGTTCTTAGAATACCAGCTGTTCCGTATAATTTATTTATTCTGCAGCTTGGCCTAACAAATTGCGCCTTTCTTGATAAAGCCGTTTGCCGCGGCCGGGAAAAAAGAAAATGTCCAAATTCTCCATTGTTCAATTTTACGGTGAATAATTTGCAAAACGATAATAAATAACCGTGTCATTTCTGCGATATAGCGTCTGGCCGTAAAGAAATAAAGCGACTCTGGATTGAATGCCTCAATTATTGAAGGTTTCTATACTATAAATCATTCATGAAATTCACTGTACGTATAGTTTTAATCTCGGCTGCAAAAGTAATTTCGCGATCTAAATCACTTCTGCACTCGTGTTGTATTTATCATGGCTCTCAATACTCCAGCGTACAGTGTAACATGGATCCTACAGCAATTATATTGAATAGTCTCGCGTGGGAGATTAGATCGGCGAGAGCAACATTTTCTCCACGCGAGTTTCCATTGTACGTGTGCCGTGCGGCGGAGCCTCGGAAAATCAGTAGAAACAGCCGGGTGGGGCGAGACGGCACTCGGGGCTACCGCAGCGTGCCGCGGTGAAATGAATATTTAAAGGAATCAATTTGTTTTTTTTTTTTCTTCTTTTGCATTTTAGAAACGGAGTCGGCGCGCACGCACACACGTAGGGCAGTGGCGCGGGCCTGCGGTTACATGGCGCGGCTGCATCGGCCGGACTTGGAGCCTGAAACGCCCGAGTCATGAATTGATAATTGTTTGTCGCAGTGGCTGCAAAGCCGCGCGCAGCATACAGGCCGGACCGGGCGGCGTATTTAAATTTATACCCGCAGGCCCGGTTGATTCGGCCGAGCGAGGAGCCGCCCGCCGCGTCCCCGGCCGACGGTTTACTCTATTTTAACGGGCGGCCGAGCCCGGGGGATAATTGTACCGAAGCAATTAGCCAGCCGTGAGAATGAATATTGACAGTGGGCGCGCCGTTTGAAACGTGCAAAAAGCCCCGCGCGCGAATAGATCCCGAAGGTCAATGCCAACTCGAGAGAGGCGAGCGCTCGGGCGCTCGGGCCGCTCGGGCCTCGAGCTCTCCTCGGCCTTTGTCCGACCAGTTCTTTGTATCTATCGCAGAAATTTCTGCCTAATTTAACCGAGCGGCAGCCGGGCGGCCTGCCGGCCCCGCGCCCGTCCACACGCGTATACGCGCCGAGGCGCAGCTGCGCTCAGCGCGGGCGCGTTAGAAAATTCCCTTCCTTTCCGAGGGATTTTCTGATATTCGCGAACGCGTGCGCACACGCGCACGCGTGTACGTGGGCGCACGCGCGACGCACCGTCCGAGGAGAGCCGAGGGAGAGGGAGGAGCGGGGGGAGGAGGGGCCGAGGGAAGCGGCGAGAAAAAGAAGCCGAGAGCGCAGGGGCAATAAGAAAACAAGGCGAAATGGAGTGAGGGGCCGCGGAGTGGGAGCGAGAGACCGAGGGCCCCGGCCCGAAGAAAGAGGGAGGAGCCCGGGGGGAGCGGAGTAGAGTAGGGGCGGGCACCGCCGGCCACCGCCGGGCTCTCCTTCCCCCCGCGGCCCTCGGCGCAGCCCTCCGTCCGGGCCCGGCGGCTCCGTCGCCGGGCCGAGGGAGGCCCGCTCACTCGGCTAGTAGGCGCGCGCCGCGCGCCAGTCGCGTCCTTCCCTCTTCAACTTTTACCGCGGCGCGCTCACCTCGGCCTCTCCTTTGCCTTAACCTTAGAGCGGCCCCTCCGGCCCCCACCCCTCGTCGGCGGCGGCGGCGTCGGCGGTGGCGGCGGCGGCGGCGGCTCTCCTCCTCCCCTCCGCGTCTGTCTCACTCTCGTTTTCGTAGAGCGCGCGGCGAGTTGGCCCCGCCGGCGTTACTTCCTCCGCCGGAGTCCGGGGCGCGCGCGCGCGCCTCCTCCTCGCACCTCCGAGGGGCGGCTTTTCCGGCCGCGCGTTCGAATTTCCCGCGCCCGGGCGGCTTTTCCCTCCCAGCTGCAGGCGGCCTTGATCGCGACTTGCCGGCGACGGGGGCCGAGGAGGCACCTCGGCTGGACGCCGCCCGGGCCGCTCTCGGGCTGTGTGCGTTCGCGGCTGCCTGGGCACTCCACTTCTCGGGCCCTTGGTAAGTATTCCCATTGGAATTTCTCTCTTGGCCGAGCTCTCGCCGACCGCTTCACGCACCCAGAATCCTATACGATTCGCGTCAAACTTTTATCGTTGCCTTTTTCCTCCGACAAAATGTTTCTTATCTCCCTCTAAAATATACCACTTATCGTTAACGCTCGGCATGGGTTCAACCGCTATCTCTCAACTATATAGTTTCGTTCTGATTATTGTTTATAAACACAGGGAGAAATTTTAACTTGGAGCGCGACAAAGCTTCTCTCTTTCGCTTTCCTGCGACTCCGTTTCGCTTTGCGAACAATTCATTCATTTACGCCAGCGATCATGATTTTGACCTTGTCTTTATCGGCCATGCGTCTCGCCAAATAATCCAACTTTTTTTTTACTTTTTTTACGAACAATAGCCGTTTAGCTAATCAATTATTAAAATTTTAAATTATTCGTCCAATTCGCGTTATATTACGAAACTTTTTACCCGCCTCTCGTACATGGAAACTTTACTAAAATACTAAAACTTTGTTATCTCCCGAAGCATTCATATATATCTATATAACTAATAGTATAACTGTAAGTAATGAACAGAAAGAATTTTTACGGCTAATGTTTATGTAAATAATTAAACTAGGTGACTATAAAATTCAACTAATATGTACATTGATAATTAAAAAATTAAAAAAGTCAAATGAGCAATAAGGACGTTATGAATTTTGTTAAACATACGTAAGCTTTTTTAATATTTCTCTACAACTGAAAAATATGTACTCGACAAAGAAATGAGAATGAGAAAAATATGCACTACTGCACTATTTTAAGAATTTGCTTCCTGTCTTTTTTACTTTGGATTCTAGTGTAACTTTCTCTGAATTTATAAAACGTTTTACATACCTCTAATGTTTGCATAAATGTACATGTTTGTTTTACTGCTACTCAATCGAAATAAGAATACGAAAAAGAAAGTTTTGTAATAGACGGACTCAATCTAGAAGCCTCTTATATAGTTGTAACTTTAATGCCCAATGACTTGTGTCTTATTCGGTCGATTCTACGTGAATTTCTTTGATTGGTAATATAAATTCACTTTGCAATTAATTTAATAAACACAAGCTATTTGTATGAGTAGCATTACATAGATTAATTTACGCATTAAAATGATCAATTCTCCAGCGCGTTAAAGATCGGATTTTAAATACATGCTTAAGAGAGAAACATTTCTCCGATAGATATTACAGTAATTAATTAAAAATAAATTTGTTATCAATGAAATGCTAATTCTAATATAAATTTTTTTCAATCAATGATACCGCGTCTATCTAATTAAACAAATTTTTCTCAATCAAAAAATTTGCTGTAAATTATCTTAAATTCACTTAATACTTTATACCGATGAAATAATAACAATATATTGTTATTTCTAGATTATCAGAAAAAATTGAAACAAGACACGATTAAAAGTTCAATTTTCGATTCTAATACCTGAGCATATAATATCCGTATCAAAAAAGATTTCTGTATATACTCTGGAGCTTTGGTAAATATTACTAAATGAATTCGCTGTCAAGGCACAAAAAGCCGACCTTCGCATTTTAAAAGTGCATTGGAGAATGCATTCAAAGTCGCTACAAGGAAAGAGAAAAAGGAGCTAAAGGTATATAAAAAGTGAAAAAAGAGCTACAATAAGAATGTAAAAGAGTATAAGACATAAAACTGTAGCTAAAATAATTTTGAACATAAATTAATGATGACGCATTGAATTTTAATATAATAAATTACAGAAAAAGTCATAAAATTATGCTAATTATGATTTATAATATATTATTAAACGTATTTTTATTATTATTCTGATATAAAGGGTTAAATACGATTATTCGCATTAATTTCTATAACGATAAAAGATATTCCGCTTCATCTAATGTATTTTTAAATTTCTAAAAAAAGTACCATGAATTCAACTGCATTCAGCCGATCATTCGAATTTATTTTTTAGTCTAATAAAAATGAAGAGACACCAGCCAGGGTCAAAGACGTTCGGAAAAAGCAGCATCCTTCTTTACGTTCAAAAGTAGCCTAAGAATGCGACTCCTTGTTTCCCTTTACTCGTTTTCGCAAGAAAACGTGCGTATATATGTACGTGAGCGCGGGCATAAACGAAAAACGACTGAATAAAAATAAGAGGAAAAGAAAGAGTTGGCGCTATACACGCATATGTATGTTCAAGATTGTATTGTACACGATGATATTAAGCTATAGTGCGCCGGGCCTGGCTATAGCAAAATCCATTTAAGCTACACGAAGAGTGGAAGAGAGGAGGAGAGAAAGAGAGAGAGTGCTTATATACCTGCCGCCAGACGCAGACTCCGGTCAAGGTCGTACGTCGTTTAACGCTCTTTTTTGCACGTTTCGCCTCGCGTCGTCGCGCTCACTACGCCGCGCTTCGCTCCCCCGAGCACGAGCTCGAGCAAGTATATCGCGAACTCGCGCGCCTCTGCCTGTGCTGTTCGCCGAGAGCTCCGAAGCTCTCTGTCGCTCGCGAGGACGAAGCAACCCTTTTTTCCTACACGAGTATATATCCTTTCTATAGGCGCAATACTATTTGTTCGGTAATATTTTATTTGTTATTAATTTTCCACTTTTTGATCTTTCATTTCGGTCACACATGTGTAGACTTCTCGCGTCTAACATACGGACAGAAACTTGTGATAAAAATATCCTGTCGGATTTCACGCAATCGCGACCAAGATTCGCACGCAGTTCAAAACGGTATTAATATAATGTAGCTAGCCTCTAACGTAGAAACCGTGGCCTACAAATTATCAAAATAATTATAATTTATAACTATCCATCCAACTGTGACACAATGTATATTACATATACTCATAAGCATACCAGACATCTTTCAATATTATATATTCCTCTTCAAATATTGCAGGAATAAAAATTGGAGCGTGTCTCGTGGAGAAGCGATGCACTCATGTACATGTGTATGTGCTGCAACAAGAACCCAGCAGACCAAAACGGAAATACGAGAGAAACGGGAAAGAAACAGATATACACAGGGTCACTCAAATGTGATCATGATGCAGTGCAATGTGCCACTGAAATTGAAAATGAAGAGAGAATACATCAAGTATATTCCATTAAAATTCCGTAATTTGTATATAGCTTATTCTAAGAATACTTCAAGTGTGAAATTATATCGGTAGTCATTTAATTTTTAACTTTCTTCTAGGTAATGCTATAATATCGATTGGTTTGGAATTTATCAATTTGGAATTAGAAATTGTAAACCAAAAGATTTATTTTAAAGAGTCGTCCAAATCAAGATTAGATACTACTAATCTATGGAAAACCTCAATACTGCGGATATTAATTATCCTAATCTGACTAATTTTATAGTTGGATTTTTAGAACAATGGAATGCTCATAAAAATAACGCGCCAAAGTCTGGTAACTCCACCACCGTTGGCGGATTATAATAAAAGCCAATGGGGTACGAGTTTCCTACCGTTGACGCGCTGTTCATCGCTTCTAAAAGTATAATATCAATATGACCTTAAAAGAATAAGTACACTACATATTAATTCTACGCTTATTTCACTGTTTTATGTTCAATAGCGTAATTATTAAAAAACTCAATTTTTGTAAAGATATATGTACATTTTATTTGTTTGTAGAATTAAAACATTTTAATTTGTTACTGTAAAAATGTAATATTTCTTCGTTTTCATTATACTATTAGAATAATCGTAATTGTCAAACAATATAAATGAAAGAAACGATAGACTTATGAATGTATGAATATTAATTACTATGTTATTATTTAATTATAAGTGAGATTATTTTTAAGTTCAGAAAAACCCAAATTATGATTTTGTATTAAACATATAGTTTTAATTTTTTTTAAATATAGTAGGTATTTACTTTAATAAAAATCTGCTTTACCGATCAATGGTATAAACCTGCGACATATATGTATCAAATTGCCACTAGGTGGCGAACCGATTAAATGCTCCATTTCGTATATTATAAGCTAGTGTATATAAATATAGAGTAGTATATATAAGTAATCCTTTTATGCACTACCAGTTACCACCGCTACTCTTTATACGATGCATTCTGATGCATTCCTGAAAATCCCCACCCCAATGAAATCTTGAACTGCATAACCTAGAATCTAGAATGTCTGCTCAGTGCAGTCCGACGTCAATCGTGGTCAGTCGGACGAGTTCAATTCTGTTCCAAAACATTACAAATAAGCAAACTAAGCCTGATCTAAACGTGCTAATTCCACAATCGTGTTGTTCAGCTGACCTTCGTTATGATATCATTTTAAGTTCGCGTATCCATTTGATTTGATGACGCACAATTATTGGATTTAATTTTCACTTTATAAATATATTGATTCTGTGACAACGTTCGCATGAAACTCAATCATGTTGCTTGTTTATTAAACAATCCAGATGCATTGTTCGTACGGGGGCGTAACGTGTCAGAATTACATGGCAAGATAATTATTCATTCAATTTTTTGTATTCATTATTAACAATGATTGCTGGAAATAGTAAGATATCGAAATTTTCTGTGATTTTGTTACTGTTATCAATCGAAAACTCTAAATGTTTCGAGAGAAAAGTAAGTAGTCAATGATTAAAAAATAGTAATATAATTTATAAACATTATTACTTAATATCGTACACATAATCTATGAAGCATTAGGTCTAAGATTTAATTTATTAATTCCTTTCGACTTTAAAATGACTGCTATTATCTGTAAAAGTTATTTTTTAAGCAAAAGATTTATATTTCATTTTACTTCTTTGTTTCAAAAAGCGATGACTAATATTAACTTTTAATTCTTTAAAAATAAAACAAGTAACAGATGCCAATAAAGTAGCATTCTTAAAAATTATTTTTATGCATTAATAACTAATTTATTATTTTATAAATTTAAATAATTTAAATTATATTTTATGTATATTTTTAGTTGGATTATTCTTTTAATGAAAATTGTAAAGATATTTGTGATGGTTCAAATGTTCGTTTTGGTCATGTCAAAGCTACTGGACCAAATGATACGTTGCATTATTTATGGGACTTTACAGACAATCCCAGTATACTTGTCGCTCTTACATCCCATAAGGCAAAACTACAAATAAATTGGAAAAATTATATTGCAAGAATTCCAAATTCAATGAATTTTTCTGAGAAACCAATATACAGTTTTGGAGTAGTAATAGAAAGGGTAATGTTGATCTACACTCAATTTGAAAGCATGTGAAATTAAAAAAATAATAAATTTTATATTCATATTATTGTATTTGAAACTTAAAATTTATTTTAAAATAATGAATTCTTGTATTTTTTATATAGTTGCTTGAATTTAATGACATTAATAACAGTTCGAGAATCGATGAAGTTAAGGACAATAATATTCACGAATGGAAATTGAACAATTTTGAATGGAATTACAAAAATTTTATTAGAAATGATAGTGTTATTCAATTTTATACAGAAGCTAAAAATTACAAGGATCCTGAAACAAACGTTACAAAGCCTGGGAAAATAAAATTTTTAGTGAGATGAGATATTGTCATTTTAAAAGATTTTAATTATAATTAAAAAAGATGAGTAATACAGTATTAATGTTTTCTAGATGCATGGGTTTGGAACTTTAAATCATTCTGATATTATACCTTGCATGTTACATTCTGAAAATGCCACGCAAGTAGATATAACTATTGATCGTTTAGTAACAAAAAAGGAATTTTCTCGTAGTCGATTTGCAATGGAATTACTGTTTATGAGTGAAGATTATCCAAACACAACATTAGAATTTGATATAAAAAAAAAATTAGATGATGAATTTACACCAGGTGTCTTTGAGGTATGTTGTAAGCAGTTAAAAACTAATATTTATTAGTTTAATGTTTATAGTAATGTAACTTTATTTTAATGTTAATTTTTTTAAAAAATTTACTTCTTAATAATTTCTCTTTTGTAGATTATGGAATTAAGTTCACCAATAGTAGAAAGTAAATCATCGTATCTGCAATGGAGACCTGTATCATACATAAATCCAGATAGAACTATAACAGATTCAATTTCTATAATTTATTATAACATGAGAAATGCAACAATTGACAATTATTTTGCTGAAAATAATTTGCTGTATAGATATTATGGAGAAACTATGTTTAATAATCTTGCCCAAAGAATGAATATCTCGTTTGGTGGTAAAGGAGATGTTTATTATAAAGAATCTAAATTTTCTACATGGTAAGATATTAAGTTTTACTAGTATCATTATGCTAATTAAATTTTATATTAACTTTTAAGAAAAATTTTAATATAGCTTTATACATAATTGTATAATTCTTATACATTGACTTTATTTTGACAGGACTTTTATTGCTGGCTATGGAAAACCACCAAATGAGAGATTTTCCAGTATAGTAATAATGATAATTACTATTGGAGTTGGTCTTCCACTAATTATATTAACCATAACTGGGATTCACACATGCATACGCAGAAAACCTAAACTAATTGATAATGAATTTACGCATAGATAAAAACTAGCATTAGCATTATATTAGATAAATAATTTAAAATAATTAAAGTAATGACTGCTCTATTAAATAAAACTGTATGAATTCATTAAATTAATACTTAAATTTATTAAGTATTTTTATAAATTTCCAAGTCAAACATAAAATATATGATACAGTTTCATTATGTAGAGCACCATTATATTGAAATTAATTACCAATAGTGTCCTTATATACAGTGTCTCACAAAAAAAAGTTTATAATATTACACTTCAAAAGTTTGTTATGAAGTACAAAGAAGGATATAAGCACCACATGGAATATTTTTTCACTGATGTATATAATTAAAATGACACAAAATTTTAACTATTAATATAATTATATAAGAAATGGCCATGTTTTACATTTTAAAAAATGATCAATATTTTGTTACCAAAAAATTTAACGAATTTGTAGGAAAGTAAAACCTTTAATATGCGTTTTTTAAAATGTTTCTTGATATGTGTAATCTATTTTATTCTGCAAACATAACGTGGTATGAAAGCCATTATTTATATTTTTTTAAATTAAAGTCCACATTTCTTGTTTGATGCTATCCTTTCAAGTATATAATATCCATTATTAAAAGAAATGTATTTTTTTATACTGTCTGTATCATAATTCATGTTTGAAAAGAGCTTAAAGTATACTTGTTATTTTTGCAGAAATATTTTAATTGAAATCTTAAGATGATGGAAATTGTTATCTAAAATTTAAGTATGCTCCATTTTGAGTATGTAACATAAATTAATAATTTTTTAGTCTGTACAGTGACTTAAGTGGAACAAAAGGATAGCGAGATTCCTATGCACTATTTATATGTACAGCCAATTGCATTTTTAATTTTGTAAGTTCATTTCAAAACAAACCAAAATATTGAGCCACGGACCACAATTAAAATTTTTTAGAAAGCCTTAAAATTGCACATACGTATCAATAATTGTTAATGATAGGTTTATTATAAAATTCACTGCGTAATAACATTATCATGCTGATATCCAACATTCCTTTAAATGTATCAGTACCAACAATAATTAGGATTATTTGAGAATATTGTGGTTTCCTTATTGTGATATATTTTGACTGTAACTATATATATTTTTAGAAGATTTACTTCGAAATTCATAATACTAGAGAAATATTTTATTATAAGAATTAAACATAAAACTTAAATTTTATTTTTAGTATGATATATTACTGTTTGTATAATTTTTATATTAATTCGTTAAATAATTTCTGCAGATATTTTACATTCTGTTATGTCAATGAGACTGTTTCGCCATAATATCAGAATAATACTTATTGATAAGTCTTGTCAAGCACTTGCTTTATCACTTGAACAAATGGAATGTTTTCAATTAGAATAAAAATGTAAAATTCTTAAATGCATACTTGTATAGAAATAAAGAATAAACCAAAAAGTTTATGGATATGAATATTCACTTATTTTATTAAGAATGTTAGGTATTTTTTCAGGTTACCCCGTTCCTTAGTTAGATCCATCAGAAATGAAAATACAGAGGCTTTTCTACGAATATTGATTCCCTTATAATTTCTCTTAGATTCTCTCCTAGAGAGAGTGGGACTTGTATTCTTCTTCATGCATATTAGAGCAGGATACGAAACTTGTGCTATAGCCCGTTCGGAGGCTAATACCAGTACCTCGATACGGTGCAGACGATAGTCTAGTCGGGAGTCGGGACACACGAGATCCTGCAGTCACACATTTTTCATAGGCGCATAATACTATTGCTGCTTGATCGAATAGGGCTATATATTAAGGCGACAAGTGCTGGATGGATCTTCTTCAATGCGCTTTTTTTGACGGGTTGGATGGGTATATAGTGAAGATAGATAGAGAAATATATAAGAATCATGTACTATAGTCTATATCCGTATAATTTAAGATAAACTTAAAAACTTTTGTTTTCTTTTATTTTTTGAAATTATTCTGGGAATTATTCCAGACATTTATCATTTAAAAATCTGAATCACATGTAGCGAGGCGACCGGCAGTAGATGCGTCTGCAGCAACGACGAGGTCACCTGGTTTAAAATAAAAGGACTAACCGAAATTAAGGAAGAGCTAGAGGAGTTGTGGCAGTTGCAATACACATTCATTGAGATAGTGTTCACCGAGAAATCCAGGCTCGAGTCCAGGAAATTTTGGTGAACGAGACGCAGCCACTCCTGTCGATGCGAGAATTGAATGTTTTTTTAGTAAGGCAGCCGTGCCTACTCTGCACCCCAGTTTTAGTAGACGAAGAGCGGCTCTAGATAGGTACAAAATAGAGGCAATTGATCTACCTCCTAGACAAAAACACGCAGATAAGGTTGCGCGATGTGTAACGCACCGCCACAAAGATAGTATCACCAGAGGAGGCATAGGCAGGACATACTCGCGCACATAAGCGCTTGGCTGGATAAAACCCTGGATACACCAGGGTTAAAGTGAGGCACGGCACGCACCTCTTGGAAGTATCATTTATGCAAGAATAATCAGAACCTGGAAAAATTTCTCACCTACACATAGACAGGCGCCATAAGGAGACATCCCGACTCCCTGATTATTTAAAGCTGCGAAATAACCCATTTTCACTTGATAGAAAGATTATGTTACATGTACAAATCGCTTGTTTCAAATTCTGGGTAGAAGGTTGACTATTGAAGCTTAAGGGAGATTCAACCAAATGGGTACCATGCCAGGTGTGTCCTATCACGAAACAAGTGACCAACTATCGCAAGCTGGAAGCGGACGATACATGGCCTCCACTTTATACAGTCGTTCTACGTGTATGGTGTGCTCGGGATACCGACCACAGAACAATTCTGAGAAAAAATAAAGAAAAAATAATGAAAAATCTTATAATACTGCAAACAGTATGATAAATAAATGACAGCAATGAGATTTTTCCGGAGGGGAAATCAAATATTAAAAAACCATCAACTCGTCTATATAGCATTACTATTTAGACACATTATGAGCAACATACATACTCTTTTCTACTTCTGTCTCTTTCACTCTAGCACTTCCCTCCCCTTGGACTAATATTTTTAATTTCAATAATGTTCTTCCAATAATTTTAAATTATAGATTTTTGATTTCTTATTGACATTTATCAAAAACAAAACAAGATTAAAAGGTAACTACACAATTATAAACAAAAATATCGAATATAATAACACTTATATTTATTATCTTTGAAAAATCGTATGAATACCTAAATTCAAGTTGTTTCTGCGTTTTAAAATTTCAGTTTAAATTATCATTGTATTTAAAGTATTCATTTTTTACTTGAAGACGTTTTTTATACTAAGAAGGATTAGAATATATTACATTTATAATAATTACATATGGAGTAAGTTGAAATCGTTTACTAAATTGCATATTGTCTAGAAAAATTTATTCCTGAAATTCTAAAAAAAATTATAATCAAGTAGTTTAATACTAGATAAGTAATATAAAATCTCAAATATAAAGTTATAATTATACTAAAAAAATCAAGTTTATTTAGATTGTATATATACAATGTAGAAGCAATTCGGTAAATAAGGATGAACATGAATGTAGGAAAATGAAAATAAGATGAGTGACTTTTATATTTGTCTACACGTAAAATGTTTTATTAATATTACTTTTTTACAAGTGGCAGCGTTTTTTAGGCTGTCGAGCATGTTCTTCGTATTTAACTGCTCATTTATTAACGATTACGAAATGCTTTATTTTTCCTACTGAACAGCGAGAGTGAAAAATAAAATTAAATGGGATCAGTCTCATTATGCGAACTGAGTAAAAGAACAACAAATAAATGTGAAGTGACTCGGCAGGTGTAGTCAACGATTTGCAAAAGTGTAAATCGTTTAATATTTTTTTTAGTCACCCCATCGCGAAATAACTAAACTTATACAGTAAACTTAAAAGTTAAGTATAAATTGTATGAACGAAAATGCTGTTACTAAGTGTTTTATTCTATAATAAAGAGAACAGTTTGCAAACATTTTTTGATAATAATCATTTTGAAAATTAGTATTAATTGCATATATTTTAATCATTCAAATTTTTAACAAATTATATCTAATGTATACTATTTTTATCAAAGCTTCATAATAATTGATGGCAAATATGTTGATTTGACTAATTAAAAGTAGAAATTAAACTTTGTAGTAACAGCAATTAAAAACGTTCCATAAATTCATATTAAAAAAGAAAGACATTACGGTAATTCAAAAATTCTAGAGAAACATCGCACAAATAAGCGCAAATTTTTATGATTAATTTATAGCGATTTGGTTGCTCAATTCTAAGCAAAAAACGCACAAATATTATAAAAAACTAAAAATTGAAATAAAATTTACAGAAAAATGGAGTCGTTAAATAGAAGCAAAACGATTCTCATCTTCATTAGATATAGACACTGTTAATTACTTCAAAAGTCTGAAACTGTATTTCGTGCTCATTGGTAGAATCTAATAATTAAAATTTGTGCAATACAATACAAATTTAACTAAGCAACATTTTCAAATCTGGTTTCCTAAAAAAACGAAATTGTAAGTAATTTAATCAACTAGTTTTATTAAATCTGTTTATCAAGTTTTAAATCTATCAGATAAAATAATAGTAATAAGTAACTGCAATATTCATTGTGCTACATGTTCCTTTCTTAAGGAAGGTTTACACTAACTCTTTATTTTTGCTATAAATATCTGTAGCAAGCAATATATTATTATATATATTATTATTATTATTCAAGATTCTAAGTATAAATTATTGTATTTTTATGTCATTTTATATCAAAAATTTTTAATTTTATTTATTATGAAACAACGTTAATATAAAAATTTTGAAACTTAATATGTAAAAAAGGCAATATGCCTATAAATCTCTTCTTGTTCACATTTAATTATACTTTTGACTATGCTTTTCACAAAAAATTCAATTTTTAATAACAATAGATTTCTTGTTACTGATATTTATGCAATAAATAGAGAATACACCAACCCTTCTTAATCAGATATAAAACAACATTACTGTAAAATATTGAAAACATATATAAAATAATCAGTCCATGAATTAATAATTGGCACATGTAAATATTCTAAATTATTGTAAGAAACTCAAGTATAATGCATTTAAAATGTAGTCATCAATAATATGAATAGTACAATTTTATTTTAAGCATGATATGCATAAAATATACTTTTAAAATAATCAACAGTGTCCAGATTACTCACATTGTATCACAAAACTTTTTCACTAAGAATTTGTCACACTTGCGCAATAGAAAAAGCTCGGCTTTATATTTTTGATATTATAAACATTCGCTGTACTTTAGTTTAAAAAGAGAAGATTTTCATCTATCTCTAAACCTTAGTTTAAAATTAAATTTAGAATGGTCGTAATTCACTTAAATATATTTTCATTCATGTTTTACTTCAGTAATTATTTACTTCATTTATGTACAAAAGTTCAATAGTGCAAACTAATTTATGGACACGACTGCTCGCAGTAATTTTTGACTAACTGCTAATTATTCGATCATTTACAAACGCACTTACATTAAAATTTTGGAATAAACATTTAGCAAATTACACTTTTGATAATCATAAGCAAAAAATATCCAAACTATAAAAAATGAGATTTAACAATGAAAACTACGTTTTTCATAATACTTGAAAAGTTCATTTTAGGATTATATCTCATTGTTTTGACATGTTAAAATTATTTAATAAATAAAACGTGTCTATGTAATATTATTTATATCGATTTACTTAATTCTCTATATTTATTAAAAAAATTTGATAAATATTTATTTGTAAGTGCGATTCAATTTAAATTCGTATCATAAAAATTTTGTTAAACAAAACCTTTCGTATCTCTTGATTTATATGAGTGTTTTAGTAGACTATTTGAACAATAAAAGAACAATAAAACTTTTATTATTCTCTTTAAATCAATTCCAACATTAGAACTTACAATCTACATATCCATTCGTGTCTATTACAATTATCACAACATTCGTACAAACTCGAAACGCCATACAAACAGTAGCATGTATGTATAATTTATATATACCTGGCTACATATTTTAACCTTATACATATATATTTATATATATAAAAAGAATCAATATTTACATACGATACTGGCAGTAATTCTTCAGCTAACTTTCCATGCACATTATTATTTTTCCTTGCACACAGCAAAGTTCAAACATTTCACAAAATTTGTTTTCGAAAATCTGATCGAAACTCATTGGATTACATAGTTTTTCGACTTCAAAAAAAGTCGAAGTGTATATAAATGTATTTCCACCTACTTTTGTAACAAAGTATAAGATCAATGAAACACAAAAGATATTGATATCTTTTATAAAAATCGAGATGAATGCTCAATATAATACGTTATGTCAACACGATCTTATACGTTTCCTTAATTAACGATGTAAACCGCTCTCGAAAGCCTTTTGAAATCATCATTTTTCTAAATACGCTACCTAACAGTTAAGGCCTAAACTTTTATAATATAAGTCTTTGCATCTATAATTTTCAATATAAACTGTACGCAGCTAATAGTAATAATTTGTTAAACATGATATAGTCACAAAAAGTTGCACTAGGAAAAAAATAATTAGAATAAGTTCCGCATTTTTAATTTCCATACACCCATTTTCTTTTAAAAATTGATGACAAATTATTTACCTATTAAGACATTATTAATAGTATAAAATATCATATTTATAACACAGTGAAAACATACTTATAAATAATTATTTCCTCAATGTAGAAATAATTTTTAAAAAGTATATTTTAAAATTAAATTACGTACAGAACAATTAGAATGACTTTTTTCCCCAGTGAAATTATTTTCTATTACCTTAAATTTCGAAATTCATTTTGAATTTAAAAAAAATCACTAAAATTTACAGCTTTCTAAAACCTTTGTATTTTGTTTTAAATAGGAATCAGTATACGAGTTGATCATTCAAAGTATGTTCACAGCTACTTCGAATTTTCATTACTCTTCTGTCAAAAAAGACAGTATAATAAAATTTTGCTTAAAAATATCTCCCATAACACTCAATCAGATCAAATTTACTTTGGTCAATATTTGTACGATGTACAATATTAAAAGCGCCTCGAAAAAGTTGGCAAAGGTCTTTCGTGTTGGTTTACTACTCCTCTTTCTCCTCTTTTATATCTCCTAGTAAAAATGTACTTAATTTATTATCAATGCAAGCTTATTAAATTATAATGATCATAAACAACAACCACAACTAATACAAAAAGTTAAGAAAGAATTAAATTCAAAATCATTACTGAACAAAATTGATATTAAGTGTTTCCAGCGGCATTGTTATTCCTTATGCAATTATAATGTTGTAGTTTGGTAGTGTCCATTCTATTCACTTCACTCTTCTTATTCAGCTTCTCCATTCCATATTATCATATAATATACAGATATAATCTACATTTTCTTAACAAAATAAAACAGCATTAAGGATTCTTAGTGTTGCACCTCGAGTTGCCCTTGTACAACTGGTGTATGCTTCTGACATTCTGTTCATTTAAATAGGATAACGTTTAATAAGAACGATTCACGAAAAAGTACAGAAGCGATAGCAACAACTTTCTCATTTAAGGAAACGTGAGATCAACTAAAAATAACCAGCTACCCTGAGATGTAAATGGTAGTGTGTAAGCGGAAAGTTAAAATAGTAATGATCAAATAAATGAAGAAAGGTAGTCTTTCCTTGAAGAAAATTTTTGTCTAAAGTCTGATTCACTGTTTTAATTTAAAAATATGTTAAAAGCATACGCTATTGTGCGTATAACAAATTGCATATTCTATCAAAATTTTAAAAGTTTGATTTGAAAATACTACAAAATAAAATCATTATAATTATATTGGTTTAAAAATGTTAAAAATAATTAAATGAATAATTGTTTATGTCTTACAATATGAAGATTTACATTATTTCAAAACTATTTGAAAAAGACTTTAATGTTGAGATCTAAAAGCTCATATTAACGTTACATTAAAAAATTTCATTAACATATTCAATACATTTACTATATTCAATAGTGAATCCAGCTGAAATTAGCAAAATTAAATTTTTATACGATAATATAAAATTTAGAAAATAAAGTATACAAATGGAAAATTCGACTAAAATTGTTTTTATCTAATAAGCTCATTGTGTTATGTTCGCAAATCACTCACTATGTTTACTCATTTGATTCTGCAAATATACATGTGCGATTAAAAAATTACATAAAGTACAAATCTGTTTTTACAGTTGGCAGTCGATCGGTATAAAACGGCGTATTGATAATTATACTTTTGTACAAATAGATGAATATTACTTTTCTTTGTTACTACACATACACTAAAAAAATTTAAATAGGTGCAATTGAAATTAAATTGAACTTTATAACATCAAGACTACCTGTACAGTTATATCGAAAAATAATCTTTCCGAGTCTAGTTAAATTCGGCTCACGTAATTCTATGTATCTGTTTCAATCTAGAGGAACGACCGTTTCTTATTCTTGTAAATTGATTTTCATTTTGTAAGACGTTTATTATTTGAATCGCTGGAGTTACATAAACATCCAATAAAATATTCTGATTTTTATAGTAAATAAGTTATTTGTGATGTGTATATTTGTTGGAAAAAATAGGATATTTTTTTAAAGCTGCTAAGCTAAATAGCGTCGATGAGTGTTTAAGCGAAGGTTGTTCATATTTTATAACGCATTTTAAAATCATATTTTCAAAAATTGTTAACAATAGTATGGACGATTTGCATGCAAAAAAATATGAATAAAATTATTAATAAAATATTGTAATTGTCGGCCAGCGACAAATTGTACATTATGCATCTGCAATCATCAATGTGAAATTTTGAGTACAGTCAATGAACAAATATGCAATAGATATTAAACTAGATTTAATAACTTAAAGAATCATGTCTTGATTTTACTCGTGCCAAAGTTCACTAAAAGAGTTATTATATAAGAATCATACTATTATATTGAACAAACATGTGTAAATATTATTAACATTTTTCATTTGTTAAAAATGAGATAACTATGAAAAATCTACAGTTTAAAAGATAACTTATAAACTATTAAAAATATTAAAATTTGATCATTTTAATAATTACAAACTTTTTGGTATAACTATGGCAGGAGTAAGTTTGACACATGAAAGAAGCTCAAATTTTTACTTAATTCTGTATCTTTGTGTAAGCACTCAAAAAGACTCAAAGTTTTAAATAATTTTCAGAAGAGTAGCGTTATAAATAAAACCCAAATCCTTGCTCATTAAACACTACTTTATATTTATCTAAGGGCGAACCCAATTGCTCAGAAAAAAAGTCTTTAAAGCAAAATTCTGATATATTTTAATGTCATTCATTTTTAATTACTAGAAATATGACTTAAAATTGCATTAAAAATTAGTTGCTTATTGTTTTTTAAAAAATGTTGTAAACTTCCAATTTTATGAATTGGAGAATAAATTTACAATATAGTCAAGTTTAAATGACATTCTGAAATATTTAATGCTAAAATAAGACATGATTTACCATTTCGGATCAAAGCAGAAGTGAAAATGAATAACATACATTGTATGTGTTTTCATAAAATGTATCAAGAACCTTACTTTAAAGACTTAAAAAAATAACCGAAATAAAGATGAAAGGAAAAGATGAAAAAGAAGTTACGTACTCAAAGAGCAGCAAACATACGTTTCACATAAAATCCCTCCATTAAAAATGTTAGGTAGTAGGGCCTTCCCATTCAATGAGATACTGCACGCGACCGGTGGGGTTGATACGCTTAGCCTTAACGATGAACTTTTCGCCGGAAGCGATTCTATTTGCCGCACCAAAATACATGTTCACTGAAGACTTGAGGTCGTCCATTGATATGTCCGGAGCATTTTGCTTAACGGGAGAACACTTCGAAGGAGAGTTCGGTAAACTATTGCAGTTACCACAACTATTAGCAACACTTGCCTGCTGCGGTTTCTTCGTCACTGGCATCGTAGGAGTAGCGCCTGCTTCCGGAAGCATCGACGGCGGTGGGAGTTTGTCGGTACTTGGACCGCGTTGGCGTAACCGACGTCCGTTTAAAGCATAATCTACGTAATTGCCAATCTGTTGTTGACTCGTCGTATTATTAAAGGAACTACGAAGATTACGGGCAAATTCACTATTCTTCATTTCATTGTTTCGAGCAGGCAAAATGGTAGCTGTTTTGCTGGCTGTGTGTTGATAACCCTGCTATTTATTAATAATAAAATTTAAAGTTATCAAACATCTAATACGTAAGTCTTATTTTTAAATTTTCTTTAATTATATAACTCTTTATTTTAAAATTTGATGAAAAGATTTGATTAATTCGAATAAAGATATAATGTAACTGAAAAGTTTTCAATAATATTTAATGTCTTGAAAATCTAATTGAATCAAGCTTGAATCAAAATAAAATGCAATTAATTTAAGATAATCTAACCAGTGACTGTTGCTGCGGTGGTCGTCCGCGTCTGTGTGTTCTTCTTCTTTTGACCTGTCCATTCCTATCTATAATAATATCCTTTTCAGACAGTTGTCTCTTAGCTGGTCGAATAATAGGCGGCTGCGATATGACAGGCGTGAGAGGCAGTGGAAGCGTAATCGGACATTGGTTGTACGTGGGTATCGTTAAGGCGCTGCTTGCGCTACTGCAGTTCGAGCCGTTATTACAAGTACCTCCCTGCGCCTGACATCCAGTGTTTGGCGATGGGGAAGCCGACGGTATGACTACTCCGAGAAGTTCACTCAAATTTCTAAAGGGATTGTTCTTGCCCTCAAAGTCTTTTGGTGGCGGAATAAACGAGTCGAGTGTGCCGCGTGAACTCGTCTCATCGCCACTTGTGTCAGCCGGAGTCGAAGGAGTTGGAACTTGCAGCGGATGCATCAGATCAATAGAGCTCGGGACGGAGAGCTCAGACATTCCTGATGATGCTGTAGCTGGTGGGGTGGGCGGTCCTGAAACGGAGGTAGGAGGCGTTGGCGGAAGCAGCTCGGAAGCTTCCACGTTACGTGATTTACTCTAAAATTTATAATTTGTAATATTAATGGTCGTAACTTATTTTCTTTAATGTTTTGTGACTAAAACTAAATAAAGTTATGTTTACCTTTGCAATAGCATTTTTTAAAAGCTTTCTTGCTTTTCGATACCTTGCTTCTCTTATACCTAAAGATTTTATCGAACCATCCATGCCAACCTTATCTCGCTTTTTATGTTTACGCAGCATTCTTTCGCGTGAGCTGCCGAGTGCCATCAGTCGTCTTCTTCTTTGTAAACTGAGCTTTGGAAATGGGAATGACTTCTTAACATATCCACCTCCGGTATATCTAAAAATTATGTTTTTAAATTAATTTAAAAATGTTATATGTTAAAACAATTATTATAAAATTAGATATTCCTTTCTTCAATGTCATATACCTTTCTTTTAAAATCTGAGATAATTGATTAGTTGGACTAGGACCTGAGCTCTGGTCAGCCTCTGAATTTTGATAAATTGTACCTCGCATAACTACATCTGATGGATTGACGGGTATTTCTAAGTTTTCCGCCAAGCCCTGTTTTATATTATGTAATTGCTTTGTACCTGATAGAGACAATGGCCTAAAAAAAACTAAGCTTTATCAATTTGTTTACAATTAAATGTATCTATTATACTATTATATTATGTCACGTGGTATAAAAAAAATAAAATAATAAATTAACACATGACTTTTTAATCTTTGTTAGAATTGGAGTATACTGGAAAATAACTCAAGCAGAAAACGAAGTAGAATTGATCTTAAGAACAATAACTATCTGACACAGAAATATATAAAAAGTTTATTATTGCAAAGAAAATTTAAATCATTTATAAAAAATATTTAAAATGATTTGTATAGTATAAACATGGATCATTATTCTTAAATGTAAATATTGCACAATATATTTAATATTTTTTTCTTCGTCTACTTACCGAACACTTGGTGAAAGAAATTGCAGTCTTTTGTTAGCACCCCAGCAATGTCGCAATACGGAATCATCAATGATACCGCTTGTAGGAAGATTAACGACTGGACAGGGAGGAGGCAGTCTTACCCTCAAACCCCAAATCGTCGTGCGCTTTTTTATTTCTCTACCGCATTTAAACCTATTTCTATTGTTTGTTAATATCGCAAGTATTGACTCTCTACGAACCTGCATGCTTACATCGCGGATCTAAAAGAAATGTATTAAAAAATGATTTATTGAATTTCACTAGGTTTCATAATTTATTATTGAAATTAATTTACTCTAGATGGCAGCTGTAATGCACTCCAATTATCATTTGCATAAGGTACAATAACAGTATCTAAGTCATAGTACTTCTTTGCATTGTATACTGTGAGATTGTACAACATTAAATGCACAAGATCTACCCATTTTAATTCTAACCGTCTTACAAATTCTTTGCCATAATTGCACATTGAACAAACAAATACATAAAACCTGTAATATTAATAAATTATATTGTATATTTAGTAAAAAAAATTACATTTTTTTAATTGCGTAATATAAATGTACCTGTCTCCACTGTAAAGAGGGTAAGACAAACATCCAATACATTTTTCATGGAACCATTGTTTACAGCGAGCACATTGCAACATCTGTGTATACCATTCACCATTCAAACCACAATAACAGTATATTTGCTCAGCATTTACTCTGTGGTGCGAATCCCAGTTTAGCATTTCAGGCTACGATAATATATTTATGTATTTTAATTATATTAATACATAATTTTTAATTGAATTAATTATTCATTTGTATTACTACTCATTTAATAAAATATTTACATCGTATGGTAACTTTGTTGTATCTTCTGGTGGAGGAAGTGGTTGATCCCTTCCACTACATACTTTTCTGATATTTGCTTTAACCATAGATTTTTTCCTCTCCTTAGCAGCTTTTGGCTCACCATCATAGCATTTTTTACATTTCCAATGTGCATCTGGCAGTGTATCTTCTGTTTTAATTTGTGGCTGAAATTTAATGTACAGTTTAGATACTTATTTTATACACTATAACAAAAATTATGTTATCCTTCAATGAAACATTAGTATTAAAAAATGTCAAACACGTTTAAAGATAACTTCATAATAACAATTTATTATGTTCAGTTTTAACAAGAATGTTTTTGTATTTTTAACCTGATGACAAAACTGGTGGTAACCCCGAGCACACTTGTCACAAGTGATTATAGCATTATCAGTTCTAGGCTGAGATTTTTTGCATAGAACACATGTAACATCCGATTCTGATGCTAGCTTTGTTAACTCTTTGACTGAAGACCATGAAGAAGTATTGTCCAAAAATTTGACAAGACATTTTTCTCCCACCAGATCCACCTAAGACAGAATTTAATGGAAAAATTTTATTTCAAAATAAAAAAAGCCTATGAAAAACAATTTCATCCTGATCAAACAAAAAGAAAATTATTTCAAACTGGCGGTTTGAAATAATAATAAACTTTAAACATACTTCCACAATTGTTCCAAGATAATATTTTCCATCTTTGTGTTGAAGCAGAACATCTTCTCCATGAACAAACCCTAAGCGTTCTCTTGTTGTACTATCTGGAGATGCTGAACTTTCCTCTGATTCTCCCATTTTGCAATCTACACATTAAATACAAACAAAAATTTTTTGATGGAAATTATTGAATTCTAGAAATCAAAGAGTTCTAATTTCTCAATAATAATTTAAAAGTATAATAAAAATTGATAAAAAAACATGTTTTTATATTTTGAATTTGTTTCTAAAATAGATTCTGATATGATAATTTTATTTCATTTTAAGTCATAACCTATTTAAGTTTACATTCATATCTGCAGCAAAGCTAAAAAAATATTTTAAACCATAACAATTTTTAAATAATTATACATATACAATACTTTTAAGGATGCTTCAATCCATATTGATTAATTGTGGAGTAATTAATTCCATTAAAGTCTATAAGTATAAGGTAAAAAGTCTATGAGCATATTAACAGATGCCATCTTATTTTTGATAACATTTTGTTTTCTGAATTTCAAATTTTTTTTACATTGGATATATTATTAAAAGATTTATTTTGTACAAATTAACACTATTATAAGATTTAAAATAATATAAAATATAAAATATTTAAGTCCTATACTGATAATATAATTGAATAGTTTACTTTAGCAATATAATTTTGTACAACTTGACATTTGTAATTATAATGGCTAACAATTCAAAAAAATACATAATATTACATTATGATTCTTCTTCTTTTAAAAGCATACATTATTGCTTTTTAAAAATAATATTAAAATTAAACGTAGGCACATAAATCAGCAGTCATTTTTAAATTGAAATTAAAATTGAAATTGAATTTGCATAATCAGTTTAATAGAGTAAACGAATATTTTGGTTAAACTGTATAGTTTAGTCCTAAATATGTACATATTCACATATCTCCCTAATATTTATAGCTTGAGTGGAAAAGTAAACTAAATTTGAAAATAAAATTATTAACCTAAATCATTCAGTAAAACCAATTTGATAATTATAATAAATGTTAAGAAACAGTTCCCTGTAATGCATTTATAATTGTAATATAAACGGTTTTATACAATAAATATATTCAATTCTTTAAATCTGAATATTCTGTGATCTTGACATTCATGCAGAAATCAAATGATTAGTCAAAAACAATTTTATTTAGTCTAAGTAAAACACCTGTAAACATAGCAAGTACATGAAAGTTCAAGAACTGAGGTTGCAAATCTGCACCCTTGAGATCCAACAATAATAGGCTTTGAAGGAACAACAATATTTCTGACCTAAACAATCGTCATTCCTACCTTGAAGCTAGGCAGTAGCTTATCAAACTCTCTTTGGCTGGCTCATATTTTGCCAGGAAGTGCGTCGGCCATTTAGGTGATAGTTCAGAGAGAAGAAAATCAGTAGTTAGCGCGAGCGAGGTAGAGTCGAGAGTCTGTGAGCTGGGGTAAGGAAAAGCGGCAGAAAGTTCTATCCTTAGCAAATTACACCTGAACTGAGTCAGGTTTGCCAGGGCTCGGATAAACCTGCGACGGGCTCGTCTCCCGCGGGCACGCGCGCGTTCAGCTCAGTCTCACCCCGTCAACGGGGACGATGTCCCCACAGCGCTGGATCCTCTCGGATGTCTCTTTGAGTCCTTTTGCTCCAGAGCGGGGATGCTCTCGAAGGGGACCGCGACGCGATACTCAGAGGACTCCCGACGCGTCCGCCCGGGGCCTATACAGGCACACGAAACTTCCTCGAGCCGCCGCCACCGCGGCCAACACGTCCGCCATCTTCGAGGGAAACGCACACGCACACAACTTCTCCTGAGACAGCCTGGACGCAGTTCGTGTGTATGTGCGCGCGCGAGAGCACGTTTGAAGAGCGGCGCGCGGCGGCTCAATCGTCGTTGCCGCTTGCCTGTGTGGTGTACGTATATATACCGGCGATATCGTGCTCATGTGCGAGAGCAAAAGAGAGAGACCGATGGCTCCCCCTAAGCTTAGGCTCATTCCGCAACGGTACTCCTCTCGCCGGGCAGCTACGGGGGCCGCGGGAGCAAGGAGGACAGCAAAACGCAAAGATGGCGAGCGGCCCGCGAGCCCCAGAGCGCCTGCATGGAGCTATCCCTCGTCGCCGCGGTTCCTTCTCCTTTTTTCACCTCTATTTCTTCTTTGGTTCTGCCTGGACCCGCAACGCCCAATGTACTAACTATTAAAATGTCCGATCAGTTGCCTCTTTTTCGCTTAAAATCTTACTCTATATCAATTTTCAACTTTTTAAAGTCAAATATTTTAATATAGCGACTTGTAGAATAACTATACAATTCGCTCACAATTAACGTATTGTTGCAGTACACTTTTCGAGGATATTTTGCATCATCTCTTTTTTTAGGATATTTAATCTATAAAAGCAAGATTTGTAGCTTTTTAAGTTAAATCTGCAACTTTTATTAAGAAATATACATACGTCGTATATACGTTTATAATACTATAATCAAGACTATAATACTATACATATAATAATAGCCGATCTTAACGCATAAACAATTTGATTCGTGTTATAATGCCCATGTGGCCATTAGTATCTATATTAAATGGATAATACCTGACAGATGCATCTGTCATGGATACAAAACTTTCCAAAAATTAACATTTATTCGATTAATATCTTCCGATTAATATCATCATATTAATGTTCTGCTCTGCATATACTTATACTGTATTGCTTTTGATTTTTGTAAAAATATATTATATGATGTATAGTGATGTATTTGTAAAAGATTCTCTCATTTTATCAATTATCTTGAAATAGAAATATTACGTGAGGTTACGATATAGATATGATATTGTAATGATAAATTGTACAACGAATATATAGCACTATGTATGAAATATTGTATATGTATAAAGTATTGTTTAGTTTCGTCTAATATATGTATATACATTAAAATAAAATATAACGATAAATTGAATTTTTCCTATTTTGTTACGGTGGCGCGCAGAAAAATGTAAAATATAAACGACGTTATTTGTATAATATGAGTTGTATAAGTTAAGAAATTATTATATAAATTTTTATAAAATAATCTTTATCTATATATAAGATATTTTACGGAAAGAATTAAGAAACATGCAACCTCATGTTAATAATACCACATATTGAATACGCATGAGTTTAATTATGAATAGTTGTTAAAACAAATTTAACATTTCCTGAACGATCCTAATACATGTTCATATGCTACATATAGCCGACATAATAACTATATAATTATTAAACATCTGATTAATATTAATAGTAAATCAGCAATAACACAATCATTTTAAGATTGTAACATTAACAATAAACTATAAAATGAGCTATAAAATGGACATTCGTATATTAAAAGAATTTGAAGGTAGAGACTCTGAGATGATTTCTAAAGTCTTCAGTGTGTTCAACTCGATGTACGCACAGATTAATCAACAGATGGAAGTCTTGCATTTTCTAATCGATTCTTGTACTGCTATACTTTCTTGATGGAAAATTGTTTACAACTTCAGATCAAATAATAGCATATAATATGTAGTTTTTCAGGGATCATTAGAAAAACAAATATTGCAAAAAACTGCCTGTATACGAGTGCAATGTAATCCAAAAGATTTCATCGCCTAATGTGCATGTGAATGCGAGAGGAGCGTAAAAATGGTTAATCCGATCGTGAAACGCATCGAAGAACACACAGTATCTCGTTTCAGATGCGGCTTTAGGCTGGACGACCCACACGTATGTGTGTATATGCGAGAGCGCGCCAAGGCAGTATTATTGCCAGGCCTCGGCTGTGCAAGCTGATGCCTGATGGGCTTTCGTCGTGAGACGGATCGGGTCGGTGGCGTATGCGAATGCGACTTCTTTCGGCCGCCCGAGAATTTAAGGGTGGCGACCTCTGCCACCTCAACCTTATACCATCGCGATATTCGCATATTTCAAAAATAGTCCTTCGCAATTCTTCGCTCCTTTCTTATGAGCGTCGATCGCTTTTCGCCCCTCACTTGATCCAGACTCATCCATTGATTATCCTTTCGCTTGAAACCATCGATAGACGTTTAATCTTTTGAAATACTTTTAAACTATTGCTGAAGTTTTCGACAAACGATAACATTAACTTTTTTCTTCGCTTTGAGCCCTATCTGCAGACCCTGCAGACTATCGACTCTCATATATTATAAACAGATATTTATGTCATATAATACACATATACGTATAATATGGAGCGAATACAGGATTCAATACAGGGAAGAAAAGTATTTAATAAAATACTTGTCGATTAATAAAAAAGTTTTGCATACAAATTGGATTGTTCTCTTTTTCGGTAACTGTTTTTTTAATTACAAGGCATATAAGGTGTATGAATTCAATTTATAAAAATCCTCGAAACTAAAATCTTCGGTTTGTTTGCTCAGGTCAGGTCTCCAGTATGATGTTTTTCATTTTTTCTCTTTTGGAGAAGATCCCGAGGAAGATCCCGAAAATAATGAGATTCTTTCTACTCGTCGAAACGAAAGAAGGAATACGTGCGAAGGAACGAAGTATCCACTGCACAAGCGCAAATGCATTCGCTTTTACTTATATAAGTATGCGTGCTCGTATATAGTTCCGTTCCCGAATCCCGACAAACCTCTGCCTTGCACTGTAAATTATACACAAGTGCCGTGGAAGGCACTACAATGGACTTATAGTTTTATTTCCTTGAATATTGGTTGTGCACTAATCGTAGTAATAGTGGCTCGTTGTTTTACTCTGCGGAATGCAATTACGATGAGCTTAATAGAATCAAGAACGAAGCGCAGTAATGACTTTGTTCCCCTGTAATTTATGGTCTACCTTCCCTAACAGAATGCTCCTAATTTTCGCGGAAGTATTGTAAACATTTAATTTTTTTGTTTTGAATTATCATTTAATTAAATTCTCAACATTTTCTTATCAACCATTATTATAATGAAAATTGGGTTTAAAAATAAAAAAATTTAACTTAGAAATTTACGGAATAAAATGAATAGTTTGTATATCGATTATATATCAACTTAAATCATGCAATTCAAATACTTTGTATAAGCTGTATCTGATTTACATTATCGAATTATCTGATAAATGCTTTCGAATATATTTTTTCAAATTTAAGCAAATAATTGATATATTTGCTTCTTATACTTCCTGTTACAGATAAATTATTTTTACTTTTTTTATTCCTTAAAAATTTTATATTAAATTTAACTATTGGAAGTCTCGAAAACCATCTGCAAAATCATTTAATAAAAAAAATTTATACCTAATTGTATTTGAAATTTTTGTTGAATAATGTGCATAAAAAACTTATTAATGAACGACTTCTTTGGGATTTTGTATACAGAAATTGAAAACGATGTCGGATTTTTTAAAATTTTATTTTTTTATTTTCATCACGTAAATTAGTTACATAAGTATTCATATTTATACATACAAATTAGATAACTATCTTTAACATTTTCACAGGAATAGCAAATTCAAATCTCAATAGTAATTCATATTTTGTACAACGAATTATTATTATAAATTAATATTTTTATTTTTTTTGTAGGATGAAGACTTTATAATTTACAGTAGCATTTCTTCACACAATAAACTGTACATATATAAAAGCAAGTATTACATATCAAAGATATAGAAAAATCAGTATCATATATTTGTTCTGCATTGACCACTTAATATACTCAAGGTATTCTATATATTTGTATTTATTTGCAGATAGAATTGTGTAACAAATTTGTAAATAATGTACATTATAAATGTATTTCTTTCTTATGTTTTAAAAAATTTCTGTAAAAACGAAAAAATTAATTCTTATCTTTCGTTTTAACGTATAAAACGTATAGATCGAGTACAAAAATAGTTTCGTGAAAACGAAATTATTTTAAAGATAAAAATAAATTAGAAATATACTAAGCTCAAAATCTATTTAATTTTATTTGAAAAAATCAGTAAAAAATTATGTATTATGAAAATTTCATAAAATAGTGAAAACCATATTATATAACATACTATATTGTTTATTTTTAATGTTTTAAGAAATACTATAGAAAAATTTTATTTAAAAAATGGATTTGAATGGCTTAATCAAAAAGATTAACATTATTGTGCAATAATGTTATTGCAGAATAATTAACATTTTGTTAGAAAAATAGAAGTATTTATAACACTTTTCAATTTTATTAAAAAAGCAACAAACCATTTTAAATTCTGGGTTAAGTAAATTTTCTTACTTTAATTTATGTATGCAAACCATGTTTTGATCATATTTGAATTGAAATTACATTTTTTAGAGGATTGTATTTTGAATAATCAATACAAACTTAGTAAAATTGTTTGCTATTTATAATAATACTGTCTAATATATGAAATAAGAATATCTTCAAAATATTTTAATCTCCTAATGTACATATGTGATTTAATTTCTGTAAGAAATATAATAAATTAATTTAAAATTAGTATACGTGTATACATAATAAACAAAATTTATAACTTTAAAACATTTTCTTCTTGACGGCGGTGTAGCGTTCCATGTATTTATCGTAGCCCTCGACATTGGGAAATTGCTTCATCTGGAACAGATTACCCTCGATCGCAAGAAGTGAAATTTTTGAATCTTCGAGGATGTGCCGACTAAGAGCTTGGATTTGCAGAAGGTTCTCCTCGATACGCAAGGTCTTGAGTCGTGGACAGTCGGCCAATTTTTCTGAGATGCAGGAGATTTGATTTTGGTTCAGGTTGAGCTCGATAACATAAAGCTCACATACCCCGTCTGGTACAGTGGTTATCATGTTACGCGAGAGATCCAGAACATCAAGATGTTTTAGACCACAAAACATCATTGGAAACTGGACTAAGCGGTTATTCGACAGATTGACCTAAACAAATACTTGACTTATATTGAACTGCGTAAATTTATGTAAATACAAATAACGCAAATACTGCGAAAGTGTACATGATTAATTATGAATGTTGAAAATAAATATATTAAAATATATAACTTAAAGTCAGTTATTTGATTGACTAATATATGACAGTATATCTAAGCCTAATTTTTAGTTTAGTTTACTGCTTTGTAAATGTAATATTAGCAAAAATGATAAGATCACGTAAATTAAAAAATACTAATAAAAACATTTTCAAGCTGTCATAATTTGTAAATCTTTTTCTTCTTGTTGTTATCTTTTAATTGATGTCATTTACTAACCTGTTTTAAATGTTGTAAGTTGGATAAAGAGTTAGGCAAAGCATCGATTTGATTAGAACTGGCATTAAAATTTTCCAATTTAATCAAAAGCCCGATAACATCAGGAAGATCGACTAGTTTATTACCACTGATATTGAGTTGTTTAATAAGTGTAAACTTCCCGATATCGTTTGGCAACTTGGAGAACTTATTGTTCGAAATGTCAAGAGTGCGAATAAATTCGACGAGTTCGGCGAGTTGGGACGGAAACTCGGTAAGTTTACTCTGCGAGAGGTTCAATATGCCCGTTTTTTTCGACATTTCATAGTGCTGCTTTGTTTGACTGTTGCCCATTATGTGTAGTTTCTAGGATCGTATTAGACTAGTTATATCTCTTGTAAAATTATTTTTTTTCACGTATCCAGGTGTATGCGTCACCTATTCGCACACTTTGAAGGGGTTAAGGGCTGATTCACCTCTTTGTTATGAAGCATTTGAATATTTTGTTCGAAGTTTCGAACTTACGTTGTGTTGTTCACTATGCGGATTGAAATTCAATGGCAGCTGTGTTTTGACATTTGAATTTCCCGCCACCGTGTCACAAGAATTTCACTGCTGCTAACATTGGAGATTCAAAAAGTTCATCAGGCTTTTGACATAACCTCAACATTTGCAATGTTCAATCAACACTGTACATTCGTTCACTGAGCAAGCCCTTGAATGAATTTATTAATTCATTCGTGTAATTTTGTTTATTTTATCCGTTAGATGAAAGATATGCTGTTAATATAGACAATATGCTTTTTTGTACTTTGTTTTTGTCAAAAACTACTGCAAGCCTTTTAATGTTATAATAACTACGAAGAACAATTTAGACGTAGATTGTTAATTGCACACACACACAGAAAACTGCTCACAGCAAGTATATATAGCATGATAGCATGCAACAACACTACTGGCCACCGACCTACAGCAAAGTTAAAATCAATCTGCAGATGCGTCAGAGCAAATGTTATACGTCAACAGTGGTGGTGATTGGCGAGTGGTCGATTTGGTAAGATTTGGCGATGAAAGTGTGGTTACCTGCTTGGTGCTAGGGCGCGAAATTTAAAATATTAAGATCTCACTAGTGTTCTACATAACTTAAAGTAGATATATTCTGCTGCTTATAAATGTAAAAAGCCATAATAAAGCTATTTTGAAATCACATGATGCTATAATTGAATAAAGTATTGAATTAAACTTGTATTTTTTACGTTCACACTAAACTTATGATGCTATGCAGAAAGGAAAGTACAGCAGAATTTGTAGAATGAATCAAGAAAAATGAACGGTGGTAGGTATGGTCTTGTGTACGCCTAAGCTGCACACACAGACAAAAATTTCTTCTGCTAGAGCGTAACTGGAGGTGCACAGAGAAGCTAGTTGTAACATATTTTGATAGGAAATAATTAAAAGAGACGTATTTAAAGGAGGGGCCACGTTGGTTCGAGCAGCGCGAACTCTTTGATTGCCCACGTAAATACTGGTAGTCGGTGACGAGGCAGGGAATCGGGGGAGCGGTGGGAGGTTAAAGCCCGCCGCTCGCTCGGTCGTGTCACCGTGACACCGCTGTCACTCTGCAGATGCTGCCTGGCAAGCTACAGTTGGTGCCCGCGGCAGTATAGGGTAATTAGCAGACGAGAAGGACTCGGTTGGGCCGGGCGCGCCGGCAGATGTCGCGGGCGCCGCGCGAGTGCAGGACCCGCGTTGGCACGGGAGGTCGGGGCGGCACCACGGGGGCAAGCTGCATCGGCGGCGGCGGCGGCGGCCCAGTGGCCGCAGGCGCGTAGGGAGAGAGAGAGAGAGAGAGAGGCGGCTTCGGAGCGAGGCGGAGCGCAGCGAGCAGGAGGACGGCGCAAGCGGAGTCAGTCGCGCGCAACGCGCCCCCCTCGCGAGCCTCGCGCCGCGCACCCGACAGCCCGAGGAGAGGACGCGGAGAGAGCGGCAGGGGCTTCTTCGCGCGGACATGCCCCGGAGCCGGGGAGGGCCGCGGGCCGCGGGGGCCCCCGAGTAGAGCGGCGCGATGCGGCCCCGCGCACCCCGAGGCCAGCGGCAGCCCCTCGGCCCAGGAAGCCCCAGGCGGCCGTAGAGCTCGGCGCACCGAGGCAGCCTCCGCGGCCACCGCCATGGCATCGACGCCCAAGCCGGACAAGTACACGGGTAAGTGGCCGCCGCGGCGTCTGCTCGGCCGCCCGGGCGCGTGCTCGGGGCGGCTTGTTTATGCGCGCGCCCGCGCGCCATGGGAGTGTCCCCGCCCGGCCGCTCCCCTCCGCCGCCGCCCAACCCCCGGCCGGGGCTCCTCGCGGCTGCACCTGGCCGCCCGCGCCGGGCCCCGCTTTTATTGACCTGATGCGTGGGACGATAGTGAGCGGCGGCGGCGGCGGCGGCTGCGGCGGCGGCGCCGGTGCGGAGCAACGCTCGGCGCTCTTGCCTCCCGATAAGCCCTTGCCGTGCCGCCGGCTATCGTCGCCGAACTATTTATAAGCCGGTTATGCAAGTCCAGTTATTACTTTTATCGGCCCGCGCGCCCCGAGAGCAGTGCGGCGAATTAAGCTCAAGCTCGCCGGCGGTTTTTCAAATCGCGCCGGAGGATAAGCGGCCCGCGACGCCCCGGCTCCCAATGCCCCCGCGCCAATCTCGTTATCTGGCCAAAGGGGGATATATAAACATCGGGCCGGCGGCCTCTCGCGAGCGTCCCGCGGGGTATATCAACGGGGGAATGTAAGTCACCGGGGGAGCGCCTGCCCCGCAGCCGGGCCCGCGTGTTTACGCCCCGGGGCGGGGGCTTCCGCTCGACCCGCGAGCCGGGGCGATCGATGATATCGGGGCGCGCGGGCGCCGTCGCCTCGGCCTGGCCCCCCGGGCGCATTCCGCGCCCCCGACCTTGGCCGGGCCCCGCGCGCGCTCCTGCTAATTTGGCCGTTTCGCTTGTTTGTCTCGGGGGAGGGGACACTCGGGGACGGCCAGGGACGACCGCGGCGCACCGCCCGACCCGACCTCCTTTCCACGAGGCTCATTCTCCCTTGACGGGGGACTAACCGCCGCCGAGGCCGCCGGGGCCGCCGCGGTTATTCTTCTCCGCTCGGGCTATACAGATTTTCGCCCGGCCCTCGGCCTTGAATGAACCACCGCCTGCGCCGGACACGTGACCCTTGCCTCCTTCTAGACTCATTATTACACGGTGGATGCCCAGGCAACGGAACGCGCCCTACTGATATGTCTAACTACCAACATACGTTTTTTCCTATATGTCATCCAAAATCTTTGAACATATATAGAGATGTTATAAACACATAGCACGCAGTATGCCATAAAACACCACCAGTATGTTTACAAAGAAAGTAATTATTATTAACTTATATTTATCCTGATAGTATAAATACAAAGCTCGATAAAAAATCGTTGAAATTCTAATAATCATAATCTCATTTATTTGTCTTAATTACTTTTGTCAATTACATTCTAGTACGTGATGAAAATTTCGTTTATTTTGAAGTATTTCTCTCTATATAAATTACTTTATTAAGCAACAACGACCTTTTTCCGGCGTTTGTGTACATTGACATTTTTATTGTATTCTAAGAACATACACGTGTAACAAGTGCAGGCAATTATGGATCTGATGAGTCCTTGCAGGCACACAATAAGTATTATAATTATCAAAACAATTACAAGTTCACTTGAAAGATGAGAACAAGTACTGTACTACCGAGGAGGCAGACAGTACCTCCTGTATTAGTACGGAGATTAGTAAGCAGAAGGAGCGAACAGTCGTGAGGCCTATACACAAGCCCGGGGAGGTGGGAGCTGGCTCGCGTGCGCCCACTCCCCTCCACCGTCCGCCGCGCTCTCCGAGGGCAACGCCGCGGACGCGCGGGAAAATCATGCCGGACTAATGCCGCGGCCCGCTGATGAGCCGAGTTAACCGCGTATCGCGAGCCGGCTATCTTCCCGCGCGGCCAGCCGGGAGACAACGGCGCGCCGCCTTTTTCGGAGACCTACTTTCGCGCGCCGCGGGAATGCCCTGGGCACCCAAGGACCGCCCAACTCTTACCGGCTGCGCGTTTTTTTTTTCCTTTTTTTCGGGGGAAGCGCGACCCGGGCGGAATAAGTCGCGCGCGTGTCGCAACGGCCGCCCGCAATGCCGAGGCGAGGGCCGCGGGGCGTAAATCAAATTGAGAGCTCCCGCGCGCCGTATTCGCGCGGGCAACTATTTTCGACGGCTTCCACCCGCCGCGACCCCCCACCTCCCTTTAATAACTTCTGCATGTAGGGAAAACTTGAGGTGATTGATTTTCTTTTTTTCCCGCGCGATTCCTGCTTTATGCAGAGACTGCCCCGACACTCGCGACATAGGAAAAGTACGGACATGCCTTCCGATGTTCCCTGATATAAGTTTTAATTTATGGACATACTTTCATCATGCATAGCATCACGTAAATTTCATGATAAATGCCTTGGCATTCCAAATTTACAAATTCCACGGTAAAAATCCATGGTACAATATCTACGGCTTTCGCAATGAACATGGTAATGAAAATGAGTTTGATCCATGGAGTTGGTTTGTAAATATTTTAAATATAAAAATTTGAAATATTTTACTTTGGAATATCGATGTAGAAATCAATATTCAATAAAATTCATTGAAAATATACTGTATTTTTTCGATTTTGTTGTTAGACAGTATAAGAATCCAAAACTAATTAACTTTTAATTATTTTATCAAAAAAGTGACAGACTCTAAAAACTAATAAAGCGCAGGACATGATCACAAAGAAAATGGTAACTGTATATTCAACGATTGGCACGCACGTGCGAGAGCTTATTTTTGCGGCGTGCGGAAATCACGATGCAACACAAACAAGTTCGCTCTTGTTGATTTGACACCCAAGCAATGCGCGTTTCCTACCATGCATACACAGGATTGCCGTCGGTAATAATAAAGCTGCAACTATGGTACAGAAACTCTCATTACACGCTAAAGAGCAAAGTATAGAAAGCGAGTGATAAGACAACGCTTTCATTCATATTTGTTAAAATCATCGACAGTGATATTCTATACGTGATACGCGCATATTCATAATTAAAGAAGAATGCAATAATTGCCTTAATCCTTTTTGACTTTTGAGACTTTTTAGTTTTAGTTTTCTAAAAGTATAGAAATAGGGAAAGTGGAAATTACAATCTTGAGAAAATGGAATCTATTGATTAATCCATCCAATCAAGTCGCAACGACCAGAATTTTTGCCTTATTCCTGTTTGCGCAATTCTTCCTCTTCCACTTCCTTATATTTGTCTTCTTCCTTCGCATGGGTCTCTATAATTGTGCTTGATTAAAGTTAATTTATTCGCGCTGAAAATCATGGTTGGCACGCTCGATGAAGCAAAACCTCGGTATTTATCATTCCTCGATAGACTTGCTTTCTTTTCACTTTATTAGATAGTGTGTTGGTGGCAATGAGAAACGAGAATGTGAGCGCAATAATAGCAGACTACGCATATTATTAACTTTAAGTGACTTCGGCTTTTAGGGTCGTATGAATAGGAAACATATAAGATGGGCACGAATATTTTGTTAAGAATAAGGCACAATATAGTGACATATGATTGGAAAAGCAAGCAAATACAAAATAGTTACTAGGAAAATGCGATAACACAAGAGCTGCGAGAAATGCTTTTCATATTTTATATGTCTAACGCAATTTTCTGTAAATCGAAGTCGTCGATCCGATGTTTTTACAGAACAAATAAATTTCGTATATATATTTGAAAGTATTAATATAGATTTGATTTATGAAAGTCTTTTGGAAATTTCTATGAGGAACTCCATATGGTAGCCTTATATAAAGCTACATGTTAAACTAACAATTCTTTGTTAGCGATTACTTTGAAAATTAAGTCGACAGTTACAGTCTTTTTTGGCAAATAATTCTGAGACGCTTCTTCACATAAGCCACCTAATTAATACACTCCTTTTTGCTTTCCGTATAAACTACATTCTTTTTTATTCAGAATTCAACACAAATGAAAACATTTGGAAAAGCACACATATCTTAACACCGAAGCGTACGATAGCGCGTTGAAAGTATAAGTATATGCACACATGTACAAGCACACATCAGTAGTGCAGACAAAACTGAAGGCTGGAAAGCTGCAGCTTATATTGTACTTATAATTTGGGTTTTAACTTGATAAAGTCAATTTCTTTGAACTTACATGAATGTAAAATATCATTTAAATACTCATATTTTAAATACTCTTTCTCTATTTATTACATTACCAATTTATTAAAACTGTTTCAAAAACCTGTTTTATTTATACTAAATTTCTCAGACGCGACAAGCATTCGATTACATTTCACAGTTATTGCAACTATTGTTTATTAAGCAATATTTTTGAATAAATTTTTTTTTGACAAATAACTGATGGTTGTGAACATGAAAATTCGCGTGAGGACAAACATAAAAGAACTAGTGTATTTTAAAATTGCTGAAACAAAATTGTAACAGAAATAAACAGACAATTTCCCTAGAGATCAGATGTATTTATTTTAATCATGCAGCAGACAGCTTTATTATAGTTAAATAATACATTTAATATAGTATGCAATATTTTTCAATATTTTTTTGAAAACTAATTGATAATTATTGAAATGAAAATGTACGTGAGGACAGATTTAAGAGGAATAACATCTTAAATTGCTGAAATAAAATTATAATTGAACTAATTACACAATTTTCCTAGAGATATTATAAATAGTTAATTTAATCTTTTGACAGAAGGTTATATTATAGTAAAAAATAATTCATTTATTTGTAATAAAACGAAAAAGATACTCGCCAGTTCCTCACTTTTTTATTTAGAAGTAGTTTTTGGTCAATGTACTTGTGATAAATACTTTATGATAAAAAATATGTATTTTTATATATAGTAAAACATAAATTATTATTTAGTAAAATAATAATTGTACTGTCCATATAGTGAAATATTGTGGATACTTTGTTCTTAATCCTGTTTTGCAGTACAGCGAAGAGTTTATTACATAAATCCAAAAACTTGCAAGATGTTATTAGTGTAATAAACGCTTTACGATTATTTTTTTGAGACTATAAATTAAATTTTCCCACGGATATTATATGTATATATATATATACCACCACGATATAAAAAATAAAATTAATACCCATGATTAAGCGTTAAAGTATACATTATGACTTAAAGTTTACAACTTATATAAATTTTGTTTATATCACAGCTTTAGTATTTCTCAGTTGATTAATTAAAAACTCGGTAATATAATTAAATAATTTTTCGCTATTGATTAAACAAGCTCGGAACATCGTTAGTTTTTCACCCTTAAAGAAATACGACCCTGTTACTCGAAGCTGCATAAAACTGTTTTTTATCTTCTCGTCTCGTCGCTCGTTGATTAACTTACTATAGCTTGGCTGGCCCACATCTTACCGCAGGCGCGTAAATTCTTACTTTGCGTCGACTTCTATAACAAGCGGGATGAAAGACATTTCTCCTTTTCATAACTCATAGACCTCTTGTAAAACAAGCGGAGAGATAAAGATGAGAAATACATTTCTGCTTATTCTTACTTATATACTCACGCGTTTCGTCTTTTGAGTAATGTTATTTAATGTTATTATATATACGTTGAGTCTTATATAATTCGTTTTATTTTATTAGAATCTGCATTAATTAATTTATCAGTATTTTATAAGATTTTGAAATGTGCTTTTTCGAATAACGATGCTTACAAAAACGCTTTGTAAGCACCAATTTTAATTTGTTGAAATGTCGTTTAACTGTTGATGAAACACTACGACGTTCCAAAAACAAATTTATTTAACTGGTCGAGTCCGCGCAGAATAAAAAATGCAATTATTGGGTTTCTATCCGAAGGACATAAAACATCCATTTTGATGTGGAACAAACTGTATAAGAAGAGAGTGCTCATAAACTGCATCGCTTTGCTATAAAAGAGATTATTTAAAATCATTGTAAATATTATTGAAATCCATTTATCTTTCAGGAGAACAATAGCCGTTGCGAGTGGTACGACTTATATTCGCGAATTGTGTCAATGAGGCACTGGCGTATTTTAATAAATATTGAAGAAGGCATTTAAATGGCGAGGCGCGGCGCGCTGGCTCCTTGGTGCAATTCCCACCTCATTAGCGGCGGTCGACTCGCTAACGAATCCAATTAATCAGTCGATCGTTCATTTTTATTCAGCTGGCGGCTCGTCGCGGCCCGGGAGATATCGAGTCGGGCAATTCTTTGCCCGCTTCATCCCCCGGCGCGTTCTCAACCCGGTAATTCCATGGGCGACGGCCCCTCGGCCCCCGAGGATATCCGCGCGGCTCCCCGATCGCTTTCCCTCCTCCATTCGTCGGCACACGCCTACGTGCGGCGACGTACGTAAGCGCCGAACGAAACGGAGCGCGAGGAGGCCCTCCGCTCGCTGCACACCGACATAAATCAAAGGGATCTCGTTAGGCGGGAGTGGCGCATGCGCGCGGAGCCCGGCAGCGCTGCACGGGCACTCAAAGCCTGGCCGTAAAACGCCTCGGCGATCCGCCCGAGCGCAAAGAGCCGAGAGGAAAGAATAAATCCGCGGCAGCGGCAGCGCCGGCGCGGATAAAGGGCGCGGAGGAATTGCTCGAATTACCGTGTAATAATTTAACGGCGAGGGGCGGCCGGCCCTTCCTATATACACCGCGGCGCCGATGCCGAGGCCGCCGCGCCCGTCCCAGCGATTTACAAGAGGACGCGTGGCCGCGGGAAAAGCCTTTCAAAGGCCGACTCATTAAATTCCCAACTAGGCAAACGCACCGAGCATTGAAACGATTCTATGGAACCGCGGGGGGAGCGGGGCCCGCGGGTATAGAGACGTCGCCGACGTCGCCGTCGGCGCATGTACGCCACTTGCTCGTGTTCGTTTCTTTCCATCCAGTTATACCGGCTATCGATCGTTATGCGAGAGTCAACGGCTCGTGCAGGGCTATGCAGCGACACGGATTCGACCGGCTGCTCATCGCCGAGGCAAAAGAAATCCACTGATGGGCCCATGCTAATGTATTGGAATGTAAAGATGTCAGGCATGAGGTCGAGGGCTTCGAGGACTTTATATACGCTCCATTCAAAAGCAAGCATAATACAAAAATAAGTTAGATTATCATCTTATGTATACAAGTATCTTATAATATTCATCGTATTCTTTTATGACAAAATCGATTTTATACACCCAATATAATAAGATTCGTTATATAAGATGTACTATTCACGATAAGGACATTGTAAAAATTTTATACATATTAATTGAAAAAACTATAAGCGTTATTAATTAACAACCAATTACTACGGATATTAACAACTATAATAAATAAATCATTTTCTTTGTGTAATTGCAAAAAACGAGAATATGATGGCTATAGATTGTTATATGCTAATAAACCACGGACGAACGCACAATGATTATCTGAATTCAGTATATATATATAAAGAGGAGAACAAGAGCGAATATCGGTCATACAAAAGCAAATATGAGATGAATGGGAAAATCGAATGGGCATAATAGCGAAATCCCGGACCGACGTGAGCGTTCAGTCAGCATTGTACCTATTGCATCGCGACATTGTCCCGCCCACGCCTATTGGTTTCTTCGGCCCACGGATTTTCATTCGGATTTCGATTCCAATTCCATGCGTTCAGTCCCTGTGCGCACGCGGATCAACCGCAGCCCGCGGAAAACGAGATTATAGTCTTTTTTCGGCTTATTCGTTCAATTTTGCAACGCTTGTAATAGCATTGCGAGAGGATGACTTGAGTCGCGGATAATGGAGAGTCATTCATCCGCGGCTAAGTCTATTACGGTCTACAGAATTATGAAATTATGACTGTGTTTGTAGAGTAGCTTTGCCTAAATGCGGGAGAAGTCATCTGCGGCGGAGTTACTCTTTAGGCAATTGTTAAATAATAAATAACAGGGATTTATATATATACATATTGCAATCAAAGTTAAAGTGACCTACATACATTGAATTTTAAATGTATATAAATAATATATTTCAGTTATTTATATAAAGTACATATATAAAAATAATTTGCATGTAAAATGATAATACATTACATTTTGTAATAAACTGATTTTGATTTAAGCTAAACATCAATATCCTATATCCTATATTTCATAAATAGGATTTTTTTTATTTTTAAATATGTACCTTTTTATCTTAAATAAGTAGGTAAAGAGACATATGATATTGTGGGAATAGTTATAAAAAATATAACAAAAATCCGAATAGTACTGGCAATCATAACACCCATTGAATAGAAGCATAGTAAAATTTAATATAATATTACTTTTAGTGTAAGAAAATACACATTTTTAGTATAAAATGAATAAATCATGTCAGTAGCATTTTTAATTTTGCTGAAATTTTATACGATATTAAATCATTTTCTAAAATATATATTATTTCAATCCAAAATTTATATTTCCATATAAAGCATGAGTATAGTTACAAAATAAAATAAAGAATTTCAATCATTGATAGGTTTATATTTTCATTGATTTTCAAAATATAGAACTAGTAATATTATTTTAGAATAATTATAATTGTTAATATTGCGATCGTGAAAGAATTTATATAGTATACACAATGGAACGATATAAGTTTTCTGAAAAATTTAGAATTGAAATAATGTTCAAGAATATATTCTTAAAATGTGGTCATTAGCAAATATTTGGCAATGAAAAATTTATGCATGCTCTTATCTACATAGAATATACTTGATAAATTACATATTTTAAGTTTAAGAACATGAGTATAGGTCGAGGCACAGGTGCACGAAATGCATTATTTATTTACAGTTTTGGCTTTCGCGACTGTATGCTCCGTTCTTTACGCATCTGTGGGTCTATTACGAGGCCTTCAGGGTTGCGAGACCTGAAAATGTAAACAAAGCCGCTTCGGACATTTAAATTCACGAAACTAAATGATTTCAACTTCATTTTAAATCAAGATTTATTCGTTTTTTGTAAAATAAAACTTAATTGTAATTTATAATGTTTCAGTTTTCCGAGTAATTTTCATATTCAAACATTCTTTCATGCATGGAATTTCAAATTAGGATATTTTATACCCTTATGTCTTTCCATGTATATTCTATATTTTACTACTGCAACTTTCGGGCAAAAATGTTATCAAGTCTTTTTGTAAATTATTATAAAGTTTTCTCATGTGCCATGAAAGTTACAACTTTGAAAATATTTCAATATGTGCGTAACAGTATTAAATCAAACTTTCGACTTAGAGTAGAAAAATACGTTAAAATTGCATTTTCCAGCGCTGACGCTTCCCGCAATTCACATTATATAGCAGTTAATCTCCCTGAGGCATTTTACGTGTTCGGAAGTTCGAGCGCCCTCTTAATCTCCCTGAAGCACGATGCCACCCAAACAAGTTTTTCCCGGGCATCGTCGCTTCTTGTGCGTATCAATAAATCAGACCAGCTGGGTCGGAGATGTGACCGAGCTTATGCAAGAAACTTAAATGTCCGACCAGCTGCGTAGATAACATGACAGAACGCGTGCGGAAGTACCGAATCTCGTTCCAAATGGCTGGCTGCGGTGCCAACGCACCTCATGAATATTCGCTTGTCCCTACGGTATAACCCTTCCGAGCGATGACAAGTTCTCGGGCATATAAGCAGCAGCCATACGCGAACGTATATGCGCAGTGGTCGCTGGGGTCGATTGCATGCTTCCCAAGTGTATAGCTATATACCTTTTTTTTGATGGGCAGCTCGCATCGATTGATTTCTAGGCGGGCGCGTTGGCCTTTTAACGGCGTCGAAAGCGACGTGGCTCGGGACCTGGGGCGAGACCTGGGGTTACTTGAAACAAATAGCTCTCACTGAAAAATGCGGTGTCGCTATAGCTAAACAACGGATAACTTTTTTTTAATTAATGATTAACTTATAAATATTACGCAAATTATTTTTCGTTGATATTTAGTTTACAGTCTATATAACACATAGCTGTTTCGATGTTTTCTTACAATTAAATAGTGAATATATTAATTTTTATCCATTAAACACTATCTTTCTTTTTTTTTAAATATAAGATGCACGCAAGATTTTGAGCAAGATTTATATGTTTTATTTTAGTTTCATATAAAGATTGCTTAACCTTAATAAAGTTTTATTCTTTGACGATATAAAAATATTATTTAAATTGTTCAACAATTTTTAGTTTCACTCAAAAGTAATATTTGATAAAATAATAAATGTTATGATTAATATAATATAATAATGAAAAATCTCACAAACGATAAATTAGAATAATGTCTTACAATTGATTTTTACTGTCGCACATGTGTCGTGAATAATATCATTCGGATCATTCGGAGCCGTGTTCTGAAATCTTTGAAAGCTTCAGCTCTGCGCAACATTTCAAAAACATGCGATTTTACTGGGCCTTTGGAAGTGACAATGTCGCATCTGCACTGGCCCCGTCGCTCGTGTCTCGTGAACGGTTCGTCCTAGCTTTCCCACAGTGTCACGCCTGGGACCAAAAACGATCAGCCTGATCTAGACTCTCTTGTGATATAACTGGAAACAAACAATTTGCGGACAGGCTGTATAACCATTTTGCTGTTTGATACCTTGATCGTTGCAATTGTTATGAGTTTAGTCAATTAAAGATTAACTATATGTTATAATACGCAAGTATACACAATGTTAAATACAACAATTTGATTTTTTAAAATATCCCACATAACAATAGAAGATTCTTTTAGGAATGTTGCGTTGATATAGAAACTGCACGATCCTCGATAAAACATATGGTATTATGTGATGTAGATGAAATTCAAATTAATAAAAAAAGTGGAAGTGCAAGTTTAAGTAGGCGAGGTTGTTCAGCGCTACTCTGAGGGAGAGCAGAAAAGGAGAGCACATATACGCAGCAGGTGGAGCGTGGTGAGAGTAGAAAATTCCGAAATCGCCGGAACACCGCAAAGCCTTGCGCACTAGAAAGGAGGGAATAAAAAGTTTATTCTTCTCTCGGCGTCGTATAACCTTTTAGTACCCCCTACTCCACGAGACAGCCGGGCGAATACAGTGTGCCCACAAACGCCCCGCACCCTTTTTCATCCACCGGCTACGCCGTCGCCTGCATATTATAATCTCTACGCGCAAGCTTGCGCCTTTGAGTGCGGCCGTTGCAGAAACAATTCTAGCAATCGCAGATACTATTGGCCTTAGCAAGCGCGCGAGCGTGAAAAAACGCTTGAAGATCGGGCTTTAAGTTTCACTTACGGTACTGGCAAAAGTTTTGCACCTCGAAACTAGGACGGCCACTGTTTCACCGAAGGGGGGAAAAACCACGGTGTGCTTTTTGCTCCTAGAAATCGCTACCGGACTCCCCTATTGTCTTTTGTTGTGCTTCTGCATGAATTTGATGAATGGAAATTCGTCACAATAGAATCGCTAATTTCTTTAGAGAATTTGAAAAAATTCGAGTCGAAAGATAAACCGTTCGGAGGAGGGAATTTGAAAAATCTTTTCAGATTTAACACAGAATATTTAAAAACATTTACCGCTTTATGTTAATAAACAGTACTTGTCAAAAAATTGCAATATTTTCCTACAAGAATATTTGCAAAATTTCCACTCAGAGAGACAGAGAGAGATAAATCCGATTACATACAATAAGATACTACTACAGTTTCCCTTTGCAAGTATAATATGGCTTAATCGTATTAAACTACTTTTATCCCTTTAATGGAACTGTACTTATACGACCGCACAATGTTTTCAAAGTATAATCTCACCCGAAATATTTTAAGAAATAGTTCCCTATAAACTTTTTTAGTAGACATTTTCGTTCACACATCTCGATTTTTAACCACATTTTAGAGTTCATTGTCCGTAAGCATCAGGTAACTCAAATTTTTATCGCCAGCATGATGTTATAATAAAAAACGGTATATTGCGTGTCTCAGCCTTCAGATATAACAACTTACATCAATATATTTTTTATGCTCATGTAACGTTATTTACATAATTTATATTGATTGATGGGATAACTAACTTTTGTTTATTAGCATCAATTTTGTATTTCAGAGATATCTTCTACTGGAAATTTAACAAATTCTTTAACCCAACATCATGTACGTAAACAAGACTGCTGCCAGGTCGTTTTCGCTAACCCACAGATGTTAATTTTAGTGCAACTTGATTACTGCACCCACATAATCGACCTCTTTATCTAAAATATTTTACAGGTCGTACATATACAACATATACACTTATACTTACGTATATCAAAAGACAAAAATATTTAACAACGTTTAAATCAAACTATAATTAAACAATTATATAAAATTCACAAAATTTTGTTTACTTAAAATCCAATCTTATGGTTTCGAAAAATGTTGAAGTTTATTTTGAAACTTCTTATCAACCGTGACCAGACTGTTTCGTACGGAAGCCTTTAATTAAAAAAGATTCACAAGCCTTAAAAAATGTTCAATAAATCAATGAAGAGAAGGGTGCAGTCATAGGAGCACGTGCAGGAACCATACACCCTCCTTCACGTTGTACGTCATCTTCGTTAAAATAGATGCCCGTCTTTCGGACGAGCTGCAAAAGAGAGAGAGAGGGGGGGGTGGAGAGCGCTAGCAGGAGTACACGCGAGAGAAAGAGAGAGAAGGGGGAGGGAGTAGTGAGGTGACTGGAGAGACGTAGAGAGAGAGGGAGAGAGAGGGGCCAGGTAAATTTATACCCGTGCGGCGGCCGCGTCCCCGCTTCGAACCACCGGCGTGCGCGCGAGTTGCTGCTTTAGTTGGCCGGTGAGATTCGCAAGAGCGAGTGGACGCGCAGTGTACGACGCAGCCTCGTCCGCAGCTGTCAAAGCGCGCGAGATCGACGACTCGGTTTAATTAAAGGCGCGGAGCGATTATGCCCCCGGACCCTTTCGAGATCCCTCCGATTTCAATCTGTGCGTGAATCAAGCTCAAGTGCTTCTCGATACCCTCGTTCAGTGGATTGTGTGTCCTCGATCATCAAAGGTGGTGCAAAAAGTTGCCTTTGGTGCATCCAGAAGCAGGACTCGTTAATCTCGGTCGAATTCTCGAGTGCGCGCCTTAGTGTTCAAAATAAAACGTCCTACTGAATTTCTGAGAGCCCGCGTCATTTTATTAATAACCAGTTTTAGTGTGAATTAGAAAAAAGTGCCGTAATTTAATTTGGACACATCCACTTTCTAGAGTAAAAGTGAAAATTGTTCAAATTTTTTTTTAACTTTTGAGAAATTTGGTAGATATATAATATATTATGGAAGTTTTTGTTACAGAATGAAACAGCAAGAAATTTTTAAATATAGTCCTATGAGAAACAAAAAATTCCGTAGGATATTTATTGTATAAAAACTGATAGATAGATGTACATTAATATCTTTTGCAAAATTAATGCAATGAAAGTAGCTTTGAGAAAACCACAGAGAATTTGCTTAAAAAAACCACTGATGATCGTTTATTAAACATCCCCTGATAATAAATATGCTAAAAATAAAAATAGGACCATGACTCGGGTAGGCAAATTAAAAATAGCAAATCTATAAGTTGCGCACGACAGGCAAGCGGATTAGCTCCCGACACAATTCCTATCAAAATAATCGAAGGAGTATAAATATTGTCTCGAGCGATGCATGTAAAGAGGCAATTAAAGCGACTCCATCCACAAGCGGCGAGCGTCCCCGATTAAGCAGTATTATACACCCGCTCGATTTTTTCCCTTGTAACGGTTTATTCGCAGGGCCAGACAGACAAGAGTCGGCAGACTCACTTCGATCCTCCCTTGCGATTGTGTACGCGGCCGTCGTCGGTGCGTTCCGCGCGCGCCTATATCGCCTGATTGACGATCAAGGTCCAATTAGTTTAGCGGCTCGAACACGTGTGCGGAGCCGCCGCAGCGCTAATGGCCAATTGTCGCGTGGGTTCACATGTCGATTTAGAGTTCGCGCTCACTGGTGTCGCACTTTTATCGTTTCATTATATAACCGATGCACTCGATCGTCGCTATTTTCTCTCATTTCGCGAAGCGCCACTAGATTACGCGACGCTCCTTCACTTATTTACGTTTCGCACTTGTACATAAGCCCGTAGATCACTCAGTATTAAAATTCGCTAGTTATAGGTGCATATATAATGCATAGATTTTGTTGTAGCAAGATCGTAATATGTATATTAAGCTTTGTGGGTATTTTTAACTCTGGAGATAATTAAAATAAGCGACATATGTGTAACGGTAATCTATTAATGACTCTGGGAGATGCGGTACGTTTAATACTAGCTCCAGTAACATCATAACTATTTTGAAACACCTTTTAGGTCATTAACCATTAAAATGTTTGATATGACGTACGTTTATTTAAATAGATTATTTATATATAGATGTTAATTGAGACGTCATTGCATCTGTAACTATTTACACTGTTATACTACGTGTATAGTATCAGCTTTGGAGATAATATGTCAGTTTGCATAAAACTACTGAAACTTGGTTTATTAGGCAGATACTGGGTTACTAGTCTACATAACTTCACGGTAGGTAGTAATAAATTGCCGTTAATTCAACCTTGCGAGCGAACCTTCCGTAATCAACTTATCTTGCAACAGTTAAAATTGGCTTAAGTAAAGTAGTGTGAGGACGAGCACGCGCAACCGAGATAGTCATCCACCATGGAGTTGCTACATGAGCCAGCTACATATCTATACCTTTGAATAAGTAACGTGAACAGACGAAAATATTGCGTATGAGTTAGTTGAGAATGGATTAAGTCTGCATATGAAATTCGCATTAAAAGTTATAAAAAGACCACTCGGCAAGGGCTTCGAGAAGGGGATAGTGCGCGCTGCTATTCCAGTAGCAATCCGATGCATTTTAAAAGAAGGCGCCTGTTTCAAAGTGAATCTTCATTCGCATATCATTCGTACTCGTTTCCTAGCCTGCTCTAAAATGGAAATCCACTGCCGCGTCGAAGCCAGAGTGTACATTTCGGAGGTAAATTTAAAATCCGCGCGTATGAAAAACTTGGAATATTCTCTATTTGGCGTCCACATCCAAATCTGCTGCATATTTTATAAAAGGTACACGTTTAAAGAGGAAAAGTAATCCTGTGGTGGCATTATAAGGTGAAGCCGCTCGGCGGAGCGCACGCGTAACTGAGAGCTTATACAATTCCCAACAATAACGCTACGCAATGCTGCACACGACTTCTAAGGTCCTTGATGGCGCTTTCTTGCCGCGCAAGCTGCAGCACACTTTTATGCATCGCAAGCTGTTTCTGATACTTTTAAAGTCCGATTTTCCTCATTTACTTCCTCGGCTTGTGTGCACAGCATTTCACTTGGAAAACTTATCTTTGACGATGTTCACTGGTCGATTTCCTATGTGGTGGCTATAAAAAGTTTGTTATAGAATTTGGTTTTTAAATTTATTTTAACTATGCACATTTTCAATTCTTGAGTTACTTAAAATATTTAGATGTGTATATGAATACAGCTTAAGCAGACATTCTTTGACCATATCCATTTTTCTTTTCGTAATTTTCGCTCACCCATGGGCTTTAATGAAATTTTTCCATTAGTTGCAAGTATATGCGTCTCTATATTTATGGAAATTGGAAGAGACAATAAAGTTGCGGCTCGACTTTACATTTCTTTCTCCGTTTTTTACACCTTTTTCGAAGAAAAGTAAAAATTACGAGCTCGCGCGCGTTCCTAGTTCGATAGATGAACGCGCGCTTCGACCATGACGATTTGCCTCTTTTGCCATTGCTTTTCGCACTCTATTTTCCGTCGAACGCTTTTTTGTTGCTCGTAAAAAGTGAAAAAGGATTCGCCTGTACCAACAAACAATGTATACAGGAGGTAATCCTACTTTTATAAGAGCTACCTTATTTACAGGGTACAGGAGTAAATCGTTCGTTCACAAAAAACCTCACACTTGTCTTTGTAAAAAAAATTCGTGTCTTTTTTTCCTGCAATTTGCTGCGAAGCTGGCTTTGACGATTTATCGGACGTAAAATATCTGTAGAATTTGATTGAGTACACAAGGGATTTAAGGAAAACCTAATCTTCTTCAACGGTGATAAAATGACAAAACCTAAAAATGCGTTAAAAATTTTAGTCTCGTAAATTATCGATTTTTTTAGTGCATAAAGGATCTTTGCTAACAATTTATTTAATTATATATATCAGACTATTATGAGTGTTTCTTTAAACTGAATATGATTCGAGTAAAAATTAAAATGACAAGTTATTATAGTTGAAGGTATAAAAATAGCTATTTCTTGAGAATGTTGTAATAATGTTAATTTTCTTAATTGATGAGTATTGAAATTTTATTTTTCTACTGAATATGAATAGTGGCGTTGGTCGACTGTACATATCAAGGTATATTTGATTAGATACTACACCACGACTCTAAACTAATTTATGTAGTAGGATCAGTCCTTCACGCACTCAACTTCAATAATGTCTTTTCGCGGAATAAGGAAATTTGTAATTCATTATCGTTGCCGCAAGACGAAATCTTGGATCTTCGAAAACGTAATGAGAAGCTGGCTAGAATAACTGCCTCGCTAGACCGGCAAGTGAAGCGCGAAAATCTGGGTCGCAAGTTCACTGACGCTCAAGTGTGTAAGTCGCGTGACGGTGACAGTCTCACGGCTTCACGTAAAAACATATCGATCACGTATCATGTATACTTTATTTAATTTGAAACAATGCGGGCATCAGATTAATTTAAAACTCTGTATAGATATTTAGTTGTTACGTGCGGTAGTATTATTCCATTGATTACCTAAAACAAGCTTTTCACGCGAAAGCATTCGGTATAGTTGTCATGAGCCTGATTATAAGGAGGTTACCATCGGTTTGGAGTTATCTACAGAATCTAGCTAAGTCATCCCGTAATTGTCCCTATAAAAATCCGCATAACCAGTTTTGTTGAGTCATGCAAAGACTCATAATGTGCTTTACGCAGCTGTGGTTTGCAAATTATTGCTTAGAACTGTGTAATAATGGTGTGGTAGTAAGCAGCAAATTTTTTTTATACCTTCGATCATTTCCGTTCCGCGTATTAAGCCGGATATTATTTACTTTACGACTAGTTGTAAATAGTGTACGCAAAACAAACTTTGAAATAATTGCTAATTTTATGGTGTAAAATGGCACTACTTGAAAAATAGACGATAATGAATTATACATGCAATTAATGAAAATAATTTCTAAGATTTTTAGGACTAGGACCTAAATTTTCCGACTAATATTTTTAGTCTAGCCTGCAGTGACGGAGCACATGGTTATACATGACATACATTAGCTTTCTACCTCTTCCTCTATCTTCCTCTGTCTCTCTACTTCACTCTTTCTCTCTCTCAGATACAAAAACATACACACAGATTTATATTGTTTTTATAAAATGAATTGTCTAACATATATATGGCGTTCTTCACATTTATAATAATGAAAAAGGCCTAGAATGCAGTTTATTATAATTTAAAATTAAATGTAAGAGTTTCTTTTTTTTCTACGTATACTATTCAGTACATTAACCTAAATATAGTAAAAAAATTTTTACTTAATTGATCTACTTTTGATGAGTTCAAATTGTATAAATTAATATTTATTCGTTTTTCAAAAAATTATGTTTTAAATGGACCATACAAGGTTCTTGTACTCTATTAATTCTTATATAATATCGATTAAGTGTTTATTGCTAATCAATATGAAAAAAGCGCAATAAATAGAGCAAGAAATTAAATAAAGTATCGTCCATAACACAAGTTACCGTAGATAATCATTAAATAATCAGGTTTTCAATTTTATTCATTCACAATTGCTATACGTAGAAAAAATTCAACACACAAGTAAAATATGTACATGGGAAAGCACTGAAAAGTTGAGGATATTGTAAACATCGCTGTTCATATCTTATATATATTTATAACTGTGATTATGAAAAAGGTATACTTATAACCAATCAGTCAGGAGTTGAAATGTTGATTCGGATGGAGAAGCCGCATAATAAGTGTATCACTTGCCTTATTCATGAGGCCGCGTTGGATATATCCACTAGGCAGCGCGATGCAGGAGCGGATAGAAGCAAGCGTAGCCTTGAGCACAGAGCGACGTCCCCGTGGCCCAGTGCGGATGGAGCGCGACAAGCGCGGATGAGGTCAAGTTTTCACTCGAGCAATCGACGATCGGTTGGCGAACAAGGCCCAAGCCCGCAGCGCGCCGCTATCTCCCTCGGCGCCCGCCACGATACATCAGATATCATCTGCGCATCATTTGCCCAGAGAGCGCGCGTGGCGGGCAATTGTCCCGGTAACTCTCATGGCCTTTATGCTGTGTCTTTTGTGCCGTTTGATTCGCGTCTTTGAACCGCGACTTCCATTGTCGACGGCAATTGTGCCTTCGTGGATGAATTGCCCGCCGCGCTATACAATCACTCCAATTTCGGATTTGAAGAACTGTTTGTGTGAACGGGGAGTTTAGGGCCTGTCTAGTGTGCGTTATAACGTTGCAGTCTTCTCACCTTTTATTTGCAAAGTGTACCTTTATGGAGATGCGGTAATCCGAAAAAGTAATGAAAATCGGACAGTTGGTTTAACAGCGCGACAATAGCGGCTGGTATGGTATCAAGTCGACTTCGTGCCAGATACTTCGAGTCCGCATCGATGTTAATAGCATTCAATCGTTTTCCAACGAAACACTTTTTCCTCGGCGAGTATACAATTTGCGCAAGCGCGAGCAGGCCAGTATTAGAATTTCAAATTGTTGTTTACAAATGTTATTGTCGTTTCTTTCACTTTAATTGCGCGGCTCTCGAAGGAGAGCGGAGCTCGCACCGGCGTGATAGCAAAAAGTCCGCCGGCCCCGCGCGGCATGCACGAGCCGCGATGGGATGCAAATGGAGGCGCGCGCGCCGTTGTCGAAAACATCCCGGCGTGTTATTAGATTTTAATAAAATGTATACGCGGCAGCCCAGTTCGAGGCGGCTCTCGCTCGTAAAAGCCGGGAAAGCGCCGGCGGCTCCCGGGACTTTCGAGCGCTTTCGGGGCCATCGCTTGCGATGCGCCAGGCGTCCGCGAGCTTTGCCCGCGAGGTGGACAGCCGCGAAAATCCCTCCCGCTCGAATCGGTATGCGGGCCGCGCGCGCCTCGCTTTTCTACTTTTAGACGTTTGCCGGGCGTGAGTTATGGAGATGCACCGCCAGCCGCTTCCCAGCTGCTCGCCGAGGTTTGATCCGCGCGCGCGCCTCCTGCCTCCTGATTAATTTACGGCGACTTTTAAGCCGGCGCGGCCGTTGCGAAAGGCCCGCGAGCCGCGGCGAAAATTGGCCTGCGGTCATCGGAATAACAGGTCCTGCGCGCGGACTGATTGTCCGGGCCGCTTTGACCGCTTGGCTGTACATAGTTAGGCATTTAAACCGGAAATGGGCCTCCGTTAAATCACTGTAAAGCAACCATACAAACAGCCGCAGCGGTTGCAAATAGTGCGCTAGGCTGCGCTGAATCTTGGAACGCGCATTCCGATTGCCTAATAAGTCGGGTAAAAATGGCGGAATAAACGATAAGTGCACGTACACATTTCACGCTGATTCACGGGGTCAATCGGCGAGGCGTCGCTTTGTATAAATAAAGCGGATCATCGAGGCCGTCCCCTTTGAGGATTTGCACGCGGAAGAGCGGCGAGAGGAGAGAATATGGAGAGGCCCTGACGTTTGAAGTTCTCTGTCTTCCGAGGTTGTGAGGGGGGGGGGGCGCCGGGGCAGGAGTCAGAAGAAAGTGTTCGAGCGCATCAGCTAAATATCGCGATGAACGTCTTCCTCGAGCGGCAGACCCAGGAAAGCTTATATTTAGCCGATCCATACGTCACCCCGTCAAATGGGCAATATTTATGATCGCGGATCGGTGTCGCGTTCTCCGTTTTGGCTTCGCTGACCGAGCACCAAACAACGCTTGCCACGCGCCTCCATCTATACACGGTCAATTTTCGAGGACGCTTGGATTTTTTTTTCCCTTTTAGAATCGATGGCTTTCTCCACGCAGTCGCATATCATCGTCCTCTAAATACTGTATGCGATTTTACAATTCCTCCCAACGATTCACGCTCAGCGCGGTTATAACAATCCCGGACAACCTTTTCGTCACTCTGCAAGACGGAGCATCGCGGCGTTGTGTGTATCGAATCGTTCGGCCCGAAAACAAATGGGATTGTAATTCAATCTCGCGAGCGCCCCCCTCCCCCCGAGCTCCACCAAGCCGCGCCGGTGAAAACGCGCACACGACCCGGCGCCTAACACCCGCGTAACTCGCTAAGTCTCGGAAAGAGACCGAGTGCGACAGCGCCATAAGGGCTTCTCCCGAGCCGCCGGCGGAACGGCGCGGCTTTCGCAACTCGCGCCCGGACCGCGCGACGGCGAAGCCTCTCGCGTTTCCCATTCGCGTATACGCGCACGCCGAGGAAACCGCCGCGGGGTATTCGGTTTCGCGGCCCTCCGCCTCGGACTCGCGCCTCCGCGCGGAGAAATCAAGCGCCCGCGAAATGGAGCGCGCGCGCGTGCCCCGATGGACCGCAAACGCGCCCCGCCGTCGGCTTTTTTTCCCCCCATCGCCTGGCGCCTGCAGTCACCCGCGTTCATGCGCTTCGCTTCTTTGCCTTTCGACGTAACGAGTGGCTATGCGGATATCTCCTCGTGTATGATACAGCCTTATAACATGTGGCTTTAAAGTTTAATAGTCTCCGTTACAAGTCACTTCGTAAACAAGTTTGCATTCGTTTTTCTGTGCTATCGTGATATGTGTGTATATATAATACTACTTAATTTAATAACTTTAAATTATTATGTATTATCTTTACATGTATATTAAAACCACAATTAACTATTTTTAAACGTATAATTTCGAGTACGTATACTCCAAGTACAAATTACCTGTCAGATTAGGATCAGCTTTTAATATGTAACATTTAAAATACCCCTACAGAAATACATAATTTTGTTTTAAAGTTTAATGAAACGTACATGAATATATACACAGAAAACTGAGCTTTCAATACGTTCACTTGTTGTTTCCTTCTGTAAACTGAAATTTCATTGTTTATATAAAAATATAAGAATCACATATTATACAGATATCATCTTAAGAATTCAACTTAATAACTAAATAGACAAAACAATTTCATTGCTTGTCTGCTTTGGAGGCATAACAAAAACAGGAACATGAAAATTCGAAACACAGTTAGAAAAGGCAGAGGAATTTATCAAAACGGTTAATTTAAGTGCAGTGCGTGACAAAAAAGTGCAAGGATAGCAAAAGAATAAAAAAGAATGCCGCAATACGATGAGTCCTTTCTGGACTCGCCATTGTTTAGGCGTCGGGCACGCAGCTACTGCGTACAGAAACAGTCCGTACGCAAATCCAGGTCCTCTTTCCAATTGACCGCATCACCGCTGCTCCTTGCCGTCACCAGTCCGACTAGACGACTAAAGGCTTCCGCTTCTATTTGTAATCTACAAGGACAAGGTATTACGCAGTATAACGGAGTTTCTTTTTTTCATATGGATACTACAAGAGTTCTTAATACATACTTCTAATTAAACTGGAAACGCCCTTATCAAACAAAATTGTTACTATTAAGTTTTACAGCAAAATTTCTAATTATTTTACCGAAAATTGCTATTGACCAAGATACAGTCTATCGAAAATTAATACACATAGCATTTTAGATAAAAGAATCATAATTTTTACTGTAAAGTTTAATAACTTTTTTGATTCGACAAGTTTATCCTCAATTTACTCTGCAGAGGTATAATAAAAATTCTTATATAACATTTCTGTCAGTGTACTATTTGGATAACTATAGAATTATTTATATACTTCATGATCAATAAGTAAAATACCTTAAATGTGTTATTTAAAACTGTGTAGCTTCCTCTGATCACTATGTATCCTTTTCTACGTCACTTAATAGTTTTATCATTTTTTAAAGAAATTTAAAAAATATAATTATGGGTTTTTTTAGACTATTTTGACTGTTTTGATTAGACTATACAAGAAAAAATGATGTAGGTGTAAGTCATATGAATTCTCTAAAAAAAGCATTTCGGAAATCTGATTATTTATAAAAATATTTCTGAAGTCTCTGATTGTAGCACGTACGTCTACTTTATTCTAGTAAATTGAAATAATTGTTAGTTTCATTCCTTCCATTTTGCGTTAATTCCAGCTGATTTTCCTGCACGGGTTAATGTAAATTTAATTCTATATACTACAAATTTAAGATGCCTTATTTAAAAACAAATTACTACTTCAAAAATTATATTAATTTTGTACTTTCAATGAATTTTAAATAATAACTAATTCTTATGCAATGGCCAAAATAAAATAGTTATTATAATTATTAATTATAAATTAATCTAGTCTCTAAATTGTTTGGAGTGGAAATACTGCCAGTGACCTTATTTTCATTACAACTTTTAATGAATAGTAACTCTTGTAGGGCACAAATCCAATTTAAAAAATTTAGAAAGTAATTCTATCTTGTGTAAGAATTATTATTTCATCTTATAATACAACTTGTCTGAATTATACTTGTATATTAATAACTTTACATTTTAATACTACCTTTAATTCTGGGTTATGGAATTTCGAAGTACACTAGTTAAACAACAGATTCCAGCTTAGATATAAATTTCATGAGTCGGTATCAAATATTATAATGGCAAATACTATATTGTGCTAGCTATTCAGCTTTTAGGTTTGTAATGCCAGACAAACTGGAATGCTGTAAAAAGGAGACAGTATTTTGATACAATTGACATTTACCACTTAGTTTATATACAATATCTACAGTATATAATTCTTATGCTATTATATCTTCATCTGACTGCAATTATAAATATATATTTTATTTATGTTCTAGGTAAGTCACATGTGAGAATGCAGATCTGCTTTAAAATGTGCACAATAATATGAATAGAAAATATAGGTGAGACACTTTTATTGTAATAAAGAACCGAAAAGTAACAATAACACGGTTATTCCAGAATCGAGGCTCTATAGTTAAGAATTTTAATTCAAAATTATGTAAATTACGTTGGAAAATAACATCTTTGTAAATATTTCGAAAAATTATATGATGAAGATATAGGTTAAATGATCTTAAATCTTATGTATTAAAAAAAACATCAAGCCCCTAATAATAATTTTAGATTGCTTTTTCTATGTAAATTTTCTATCAAAATAAATTTTCAATTAAACGAGGTCGAGATAAAAGTATTCCGTTTAATTGCCTACTTTAATTAAGCTAGTAGTCGTGCATCGCATTTAAATCTAATCCTTTGATCCCAAAGGACTGTTTAGTTGAAATAACCGAAAGTAATTTAGCAGTTGAAAAATAATTTACTTCGAATGTAAATACTATTAATCTGTGCAATTAAATACTGTAAAAAATGAGTACATTATTTTAAGCGGTCATCTATTGGGTTTTGCAGAATTTTCAGGATGAAAAATTTAATTAAAAATGGGTAAGGTCCGAGCACTCGCGTGCAACACTCGCAATAAGGTGAAACTTTTTCAATTCTGGCTTAATTAAGCCATACAGGCACTTATGCCCCCGCCTCCAACTATCGGTGCCCATTCGGAGTAAATTGTTTCATTTAATAGACCCAACTTCCTTGAGCTGACTTCCCCACCGTCCTTCCACAATACGGCACTAAAACTAGATAACTCTCCCCCAAGACGACCGACTTGCCTTCACGGGAAAGAAGCGAAAACCAGCAAAGTGCAATAAAAACTAGTCTCCCTCCAGTCAATTACGTTCGCCAGCGGCGCGCGCACATAGGAAAATTAGCCGCGACCCTTGGCTGCTATGCGAGAGCTGAGAAGCGAGGGAAACAAGTCGAGTGCACGTTTACGCAAACGGAATTTCCATTTCCAGCTTTCCCGTGGGTCTCCGAGTACAGTGGATGAATTTGAACTACAGTGCTGGCAATTCGAGAGAGACATTCTTGGCGTGTTGCTCGTCTGTCACATCTCTTAAAGGTTGTCAGAGACCTCACTGATACGAGTACTGTGGATCTACAATTCACATATACATGTCGTTATCTTGATCCTTGCTTTATGCCCAATATTAAAATATTAGAGTAATTCGTTTTTATTATTTCAGAGGGTTGCAAAGTTCGTCCGGTTCTCTTATACTTTTATTTGATATTTTCTGCTCGAAGGCTCTGTAGAAATTGTTTTTACTTTGTATGCACGAGCGTTAGAGCTCATTTCATCTGTTTACATTTATCTTGCCGCTATTTAATCTTTCCTTGATTTTCGTCTTACTTTTTTCATCGTTCTAGAATTTATTTTTTGAATATTGTTACAAAACTTGTTTTCTGTATATAATCTCATATTATAACAAGTATAATTTGTACTTGATTGCCAATACTTTTATCTAAACTCTAATTGTATCATCTAATTTATATAATTTAGGTCAAAACTGAAGCACAGCAAGAAAATGACGTATTACAGATCATTATTTTCCAGCATAAGCAGCATGAGTAGTTGGACACCGTTAATTTGAATATTTCTTTGGAGTAGTGAAATTTATCAGAGGCTCCTTCTACGTAGTTTATACTGTTATGATAATTACAGACTTGCAATATCAGTCATATTCACAATGGCATACACACGTCTGCAGAAGATTCTGTCGTCTAAAGATTTTACATTAAGATCTGCACGAATGTTAGATAGAGCTATTACGAGTTTATACACGAATTTCAAAGTAGATTAAACTTTCGTACTTGTCTTAATTATATATGCACTGTGTAACATTCTTTTCATTTAACTATGGTTCCTGGAGGAATTTAATTTACGAAAACAAAGTTAAATAAATCTATTGTTATTAGAACACTAAATTTGGTTTAAAAATGTATACATTATAAAATATGTTATAAAACTAACTCATACTTTATAAATGATTCTTTTAAGATTATATTATTTATTTGTATACATTGTTTTTATACAATGATACAATATTGCATCAAGAATGTCATTTAAATAATTTTCATTTCTGAATGAAAAGAAAAACTTACTGCAAAGAGTTTATACAATTCAGCGATAAAGTACCTAGCGAAGTACTGTTGATTAATTCCAATGTTTTAAGTTTTTCTTAGATGGTGTACAAAGCCACAATAAATGCGAAAGTAATGTACTAAAATACTTAATCTGTTATACCACGGTTAAGGATGAAACGACCATGAAGAGTTTGTACCTGTACGTGCGCGATAAATTTTAAAGTACACAATCTTGCGTAATTTCCCTGGCCTGAATTTAGCGGCATGAAAAAATTTGAAAAGTTAAGACAATATAGGAGTAGAACGCAGTTCCTCACATGGCTGGCAAAGCCCAAAGGGAAATTAGCGTAGCGCTTGTGTGCTCGAGTGTCTCGTATGCGCTCCCCACTAGGGAACGCCCGGGATTCAGCGGCTGTAATGGCCGTAACGAGATAAACAGGTGAAGCGTGTCTGTCCGGCGCACATTTCCTCCGATCCGTACCGCGGGTTCGGTTTTAGCCGAGCTTTTAATGTCCCTTGCGAGCTTAGTTCAAATGAAGGGATTAATTTGTTTCCGTTCCAGATTTTCCGTCTTTTCACGTTGAAGTATTCGTTTCTTGTTAGTAACATAGTTCCCGGGCAATTTAACAATTCCAATTCTAAGTTTAAATAATTCGCTTAATTCTTGTGGAATGCTGCGCGCAACTAAATTGAAAGCGTGTCGCACTCGTAAGCTTTATTGTAGTCAATTGGAAAATTCATTTCTACAAAATACTCTAAATCTTTTTTAAAGTTTGTCCAAATTCAAACATAATTTCGCTCTTTCATAATATAATATATTGCTAAATTAATAGTTTAGTATAGTTTCTAACATGAGGATATTTGAATTTTTAGACGATAAATCAGGCACAGTGTCTTATAATAGAGTGCGGCTTGTGTAAAAAAAAAATAAAACTCGCCTCCTTGAATACAAACAGCAGCTAATTCGATTAAAGTTTTGTAGGAAAAGCAAATTTGCATGCACCAAACTACAGAGTACTTCCAATATCGCGGCGCCTATATACTCCCCGCGCAGAAATCGCTTATCTCAAGCTACACTTTGCCATGAAGAAGGGATCCCGCCTTAAGGGAAGGAAGCGAGGCCGGGCGTAGGACAGGGACGACGGCGGCGGGTGTACATCCCGCGCGCAACGCCCGCAATAAGTGGAGGCGGGCCGTAAAAGCCCGGGGCCCGGGCGCGCAGATAAGACGCGGCTACTCCCCGCCGGGCGAGGGGGGGAGACTCGGCTCGTGGGCGTGTCGCGTGTGCTTTTCGCGCGCGGCTCTCCGTCGCGATATATCCACTTTGCCAAGGTCTCAAAGCAGCGCTTCCGCGAGTAGGTAAGTGTCGCGCGGGCCGCCGGGGAGCTTGCGGCCCGTGTTTGCGCGGCAGTGAGGGGCGTGTTTATGCAGCAGAGGCCTCTCGCCTGTCCCCCCGCCCCCCCCAAGGCCCCGCGCGCCCCTCGGCAAACAGCGTAATGCGGGCCGGTGTTATTACTATCCGATTAATTGGAGGGGAAGTCGGAGGAGGCGCGCTCGGTAATACTTTTGCCGGAGGGCTGAGGGGCAGGGGTAATGCAAGTCGGGGAAGTGGGTCGACACTGTTTTCCAGATAAAAGGCGACACTTCTTCGCAGGCGTGCCATACCCTTTATGCATTATTGATGCCGATGCCAGAGAGATTTCTTGAAATTGATTAAAATTTACTCCCGATCTGTACGGCTGATTCTATTACCAACCTACATGCCCGGGGATAATTCCCAGTCGTTTCTCCAGATTCCTTCCAAATGTATCCCACGGAAAGGCGAACGCACTCTCTCCACGTGGGAAGAAAAAGAGAAAAAAATCCATCGCTAACGATTATAGGTTGAGGTTCTACGAATCGGCCGAGCGACAGGGGCGCCATTACGGCCGGCCGCCGGGGGACTAGCGCACGCGGCGCCATATCAGTGGGGCCATAGGCGGACAAGCTGCGAATGAAAAGCGAAAAAAATCGTGGGCACGGGGGCGTGGGTTCGGGGGGTGAAAAAGGACTTCCGGGCGTCTTGGCGATTCGGGCGCGGAAGATCGATGGCCCCCCAGCCCCGATGCCAATCTCCCGTCGTCGCGCCCGCGTTACACTGCCGCGGAGGGGATCGATCAGCCGAGGCTGCAGACACGCGCGCGAGGTCAGGGGGGGTTGGGTGCGCCCCCGAGCGACGTACGTGCCGGCCACCCGTTACATCGCCGTGTAATGTGTCTGGTCTGCGGACCCCCGCGCCCGGTGCATAATAAATAAGCCGCGTAATCGGGGATGCATGCACGGGGTCTGAATTCGCCGACGGACCGCAGGCTCCTCGGCTTTCGATTATTAAAATGCCGTTTGCCTGCTTCATGCCTCGGTTCGCGCCGCCGCGGCCCGCTCCTTTCCACCTTCCAGCTTCCTTTCGTGTTTCGCGTCGTCCTCGCGGCATTTCTTCCAGAGAAATTTCAATCCAATTATTAAAAGAAAACATTCGTTCGCTGAAATTTCAACTTAACGTGTTAATTACATTCTGCGTATTACTCAAATACTACTAGATATCTGTTGGCAAGCTTGTAATTATCCGTATGTAGAATGTAGTATCCAATTATAGATTTGTAATTGTATATATTACAACATATTGTATATATATATAATTAACAAATATGTTAACAATGCGTGTACACTCTCTAAAACTGAAAAAGATAAGTATATTGCTAATTCGTATCTTTTTTTAAATTAGTGCAGAGGCACGATATGTCGGGCGCATTTAGAAACGTTCCTAAAGGCTTTTGTTAATCCTGTGCAAACTACTTATCATTGAAAAACTTTTACAGTGACAATCTATGCGTTATCTAAATTTATCTTTTATAAATAAAAAAGTAAAATAACCCCCAAATTCATAAAACTAATTATTTTTTCTATGTGCAATGATTGATTGTTTAAAATGCTTATTTAATTAGTTATTAATTACACTGCTTTAGACCATGATTTTTAAACACAAACTGAGCAAAAGCTTATAAATTTTATCTACAACTTATTAGTAAATAATTTATGGAATTATTCCGCATAAGTAAAACTTGAGCAACTCTGTTCATGCCGATGCATCATTAACAATATTGATCTTTGGACAAACGCTAAACGTTTACATGCTCGGATTTATCAAGGAAGGCAGGAAGCATGCTTGCTATTTTCTCTTTATAAATACTGGAATAACTAAATATTTATTAAGTTTCTTTGATGTTCCCGATAAATAAGCTTTGTCGAAAAAGCACGATTTCTTCTTTTTTAAAATAATTTAAAATACATTTCGGATCGGCGTACGTAATTGAATTTTTCGAGCATCTCCCCGGCAATTCGCTCTTGAACAAATACGCACTCCAGTACGTTAATCAAAGGCCATCAACCGAATTTCACCGAGCAAACAGCGTATGACGAGGGGCGCGAGCGGGGGACAGCCCTTCAGATTCGAATTTTGTTTCGGCACGTGGTGCACTCGGCTGCCCCGGAAAAGCCCCGGGTTTGACTAACGCCGCGGCACCGCGCGGAATTAACCCCCGGATCGCGCGTAAACGGTAAGAACAAAGCCGGAGCGTCCGCGTGCGTCTGTGCAAACGAAGCCCGCGCACGTCCCACCCGCCGGGAGCCTCCGACGCGGATGCGGACGGGATCCCGGAAGGGTTAATCTCCCTCCAGGGCACTTCTCGGAGCGCGCATAATGCGCGCGGGTGTGCAGTGGCCCGCCCCCGCGCCCAAGGATTTCAGGCGGAATTCGTGCGCGCTGGCACGAGGCCGCCTCTGTGTATGTGCGGCTGCCCTGTCGCTTTTCACTCCCCAGCCGAAGGATGTAAACCGGCGCTTAATCAAGACACGACATGAGAGCACTCGCGTAGGGCACTTGCACCTGCCCGAACGGGGATGGGCTAACGAGGGCATTGCGCAACCGGAGATGATGGCGGCTGGCGATATACACCGGGATGTGCTGCTGCCTACGTGTTCCAGAAGGTTACATGGGTGTGTTTATTGCGAAAGATACTTTTTTTTTAACGGATTTTCAGTAGTTTATGCGAAGTGCACCCCCTACATATATCTGTCGTCTACGAAGCCCTTACAATTTTTATAGTAATGATTTTTGCGCCATGCACATTCTTACTCGAATGGGAAAGAGCACACGTATACACATATATATATGCGTGTACGAACGAACATATTGCTGGGTGCGATATAAATTTTGATATAAATTAAACTAAAGTGTAGGTACTTGGACCTTGCCGAGCTGCATCACGATATACAATCTTTATACATTTTCGCCTTGGAAAGCGTACCATCACGAAAAATGCATATTTCAGCACGATGGGAGCAACTTATCCCACTGCCACCTGCATCCAATACAAAATTGATGCTTCGCCTTACTCATCGAAAAATAGGACGGGGTTCGCGCATCCTCGGCAACGGAGGCAACGGTGGTGGGGGAGCTATCGCGGCTTCTCAAATAGAAAGCGCGCATCGAACTTGCGCGCGGCAATAAAAGCGAGCGCGAGCGAAGCTGCCAAAGTAGCAAAGGTAATTTCAGACAGTCGCCAAATATCCAACGGCCCGCCTGCTTTCCCCCTCGTTCCCTCCGCCCTCGAGGCCGGAAGCCCGTCCCCGGGAGCCCGCCACGGGAAGAAAAAAATGCGGAGACGCCGCGTCCTCCTCCTTATTGGATCCCTTCAGAGGGAAAGAAACATTATGCAAATATTGAATGTGCTCGAATACCCTTTTGAGACTCGGGCGCCCGCGCCGACGCGAGCGTGAGGAGCTTAAGGCACAGACTATAAATTCTATGTGGCTGTAAGAGTCGCAGTGCGGAGCTTCTTCTTGTGCGCGGGGGGGCGCGACACCGTGGGGGACGCGAATCAAAGTGCACCCGTGCGCGAGCGGCCTTTTAGGAGACAGGTGCCACAATGTTGCAAGTCCCTGCTCTGAACTTTGCTCCCTTTTCCGCATCGAATATGGTAGATCTTTCTTCAGCCCTCATTGATGTATTCTTAGTAGAATTTCGTGGGTACTTACACAGATTTCATTTACTAATGATAAATGTTGTAAAAATTTTGTTAATAATTTTTAATGTCGAATGACAAATTTTAAGTTACGTTAATAGTGCTCCTTGCGTTTAGACAATTTTACCAGATATATCGAGGAGGAGAAGGATGTGGGTGATGGTTGGCTTTTAAATCGCCTTTCAGAACATGTTTAGCATATTTTTATGTTGCACTTTTAAAGACTTTTTATACGATTTATTGTTTTGAACATTCCAATTATTTTCAAATTTACAAAAGCAATAGGAGAAAAAATCTTTGTGCATTGCACTTAATCTCGAATCTTAAAATTCCAAATAATACCACTTTCATGCGAGACTAGCTCTCGTAAAAGCTTGAAAAGCTCATCTTCTCCTTGCATTCTCTTTCAAGAAGAAAGTATCATAAAATTACCATTTCTAATGCAAATGATCTCGATCCAGAGGTAAATCCTCTGATTCGCAGAGTACTTGAGCCACATCCTTTCCATTATGGATTGGTCTTGCCCATCCGAATTCTCTTTTTCTCTTCCTCTTTCGTATTCTCTCGCAAGGGACCGAGAGCGTCCTTCTCAATTTTGCAAATCTCCCGCACTTGTCGCTACCACAGCTATAGAATAAAAAGAGCACAAAAGCTCATCGCTCGTGCAGCGAACTATTCGATAGAAAAGAGTTGCGATCCCTTCTACTTGAGCTCTTCCTTTCCCCTTTGCAGCCGCCGACGTACCCGGAAGCTTCCTACAATTTTTCACTAGCACGAGCAAGCTCTTTCGTCGCCCTGGAAAGTTAGGATTCCCCGGCTTTCATTTTCTCAGACGCTTTTCTTTCTAGTAGACGGACCGGATGCGATTTGTTGTTGAAGAATCCTGATCCGTATCAGTTTTCCTAGCCTTTTCCGAACTTAGTGCATTGTTTGTTGTTGCTATTAGATGATAGTGATCGAATGCGTCCTGGATGTATCGAATAAACCGAATAATATACTATATATATATATATTACTCATCGATATAATTCAACCATTATTTTCAAATATTTTTATGTAAAGATTTATTTTATTTTTTATAATAATTTTTATAAAGTAATATATTTTTTTAAAGAGGTGAAGAGTGAATATACATATTTTTAATAAAACTGGAAACGACTTCGATCGAAATTTTTTAAAGTCTCATCTAAATCGATTTTTTCACGCTATCTTATATTTATTGTATATTTATTTTAATATATCCTGTATATTCAACACGAGAATTTCTTAATGTAAAAGATATTTATTATTCATTGTAAAATCAAGCTTTATTTATAGTATTTTTTTACTTCTAATACTTCTCACCACATAGAAATATGATTTCATTCTTCGTGACCGACTATACATTACTGATTCAGTCTTGGTACAAAATATCGGGTAAGGATTATCCAGTTTCCTCTAGCTATTCTACTGCACAACATCGAAATATCCTTCTCATTTATCACGGTCAATAAAGTTTATCGGCACGTCCGCGGCACGAAAAATTGCTCGGAAAATCGCGCAAGCGGCAGGAATCGACACATCAGAGTATCTTCTGCAGGCATTCGGCGATATTGTCTTGTGGCACCATCGCTTCTTTGTACATGTCAGCGCCTTAATAGTATACCAGTTTCTTACCATGCAGCGAGGAACTCGTATATAGAGCTAACAGTATGGTTTTAAAGTCCGCCTGAAAGTTGTTTTATAGTGATTGGAGTAGTTCGGTACAGAGTAAATTTTAGGTTACGATCAAAAATATCATCCAAGATAATACTTTGCTGGATTTTAACTGTCCATCCACTTTCCATAGACTTATAAAGGTAAAATTTATCATTCGAACCATTTTTATCGAAAGAAATGCATGATACCTTATTTTAAAATTAACTTAAATAATAATGAGATAAAATTTGAACGTATTTTTATGCTAATCAGTTCTAAACAAAAATTATATTTTAACAAAAAATTATGGGCTCTATATATAATTCTGAACTATTGTTAGAAAAACGCCTAAAATCTTTATGGTATTGTAAAATCAACCAATCATAATAAAGAGAGCCAACAATCGTCTCATTTCTGTTAATTCCTGTCACTTCTCGATTTCATTAGTATGTTAGCAGGTTTTTACACATGAACTCGAAAAAATATTGCTTATAATTAACTTAGATATAGCTGATTGTCACATACTTAAGCAATCCTGTCATTTAATTCTCTGCAATTTTGATATTACGATAGTTACATAAAAATTACTAAAATAGCAAACGCAACCGATTTTTCCTGCGATATGATTATGTAAATTCAGCTCATACGTCGTTGTTTCAGTTGTTACCCTATTATAAAAGGAAGGAAAGGAATTTATACTTCGATCAATATAATCCGTAATTTCCATAAAACCGGCGAATAATCCGCTCAAAACTTTTTTATGGGCACGCTTTTCTTTCCTATCGAATTCCTGTTAAATTTCTTATTAAAAATAAAATAGATTAGGTTTGCTCCTGTTTGATGTATGGACGATTATAACTATTTTTTTATATTGGCAATGATATTTGTTCTCACATGCGATGTAAGAATTAATCCAGGAATCTATTTAACTATTATTGCTATTTTACATTTGCTTTTTCATATTTTTCATCAATAACAATTTTGTGAATTTAATTAAACTGAGATATGGCAATTATAAAATTTAATCGGTGATTATAAATCAACGATTTTTATTAAGATTAATACATTGACTATGCTAGTTAATGTTTCACTAAGAGCAGAGGGGTTTGTAAACTAAATAGCTTCTGAAATTAGTAAAAAATCATTTCATGTATACAGAATTATATATATTACAGCTATAATAATTATAATTATATTTATAAAAAATTTAAAATCCATTGCATTGAGGTTTTTAAATATTTCCTACAAAAATCCTAAACATGCAGAATACACGTGAAATGGAATGCTAGTCTCAGAAATGTACAGCTCTCCTCTAACAACCCGTGCTAGTAAACAGATAGCACACATTTCTCTGTGCCTAGTTCATCCACTCTCTCGTTCAATCTCTCGTGTAAAACTATTTCCACCCAATGTGGACCTGGCGAGCATTTGCTTGTATTGCATTTCTTCCGGTAGGAACAATACCTTTTTTTAGTAACATTTTTTGCCACTCTCTTATTATGGAAAGATGTATGCATGCGCGCGTGGTCCTTGCACTCGACGGGATGAGAGCGAGATTAGTCTAGGAGACTTTCGGACTCGTTTGCATATACTATCTACCTTCTTCCACTTTATGTATTAGTGCTGCCGTGGTTGACAGAGAAATATTTGTCAGCATCCTGCATCTGAATAATGGAAGGATTTACGAAAAAATGTTTACATAATAAGAAAAGTTACATAAGAAAATTAATAAGCAAATGCGATGAGGATCTTAATTTTTGGGGTATTACTTTTTATAAGAAAATTAATGATGCTTTAATATGTTTTAAAAATAGAATAATCAAAGGCAATGTTATTTCTTAAATAATTCAAATAATATAATATATTAAGTATTGTAACGGTGAAATTTGGCAAAATGCCGTACCGTGCGCAACGCGAGTTCAACTCGCTTATCGACTGACAGTTGGGGGAAGGCTCGTCTCCTTCCCCTCCTGCTGATTTAATGTAGTTGTACCCGGCCGCACTCACTGGACCACCGTAGCAAGGTTGATCCCCGCGGAGGCGGTGGTATCCAGCGCCGAACAGCTGACTCGCGCGCGGGCCGGCTCGACCTACTGGGCGTATGGTGGTACGCACGGGAGGGTAAGTGGCGTGGCAAGCGCCGGATGCGCCGGTTGGGATTAATGCAACTCGTGTGATTGTATTTTATGATTTTATTATTAGGCGCAAGCGGGATCGTGGAGTCGCCTGAACTCCTTACAAGTATCACGGCGTGTCGCGAGGCAGCGGTCTCCCGATGAGCGCGCACGCGGTACGGCTACCGGGTCCCGTGAATATATTGCACCGGCGGTGGTGTACGCAGGGCGCGGGGAGCGGATCTCGCACGCCGGCTCCTAGGCCGCGGTTCGCCGGCACTCACACGTACGCGGGCGCCATAAGTTTCCCGCGCCGTAATTCCGGACGGTAAGATGCGCGGGACGCGGGGAGTGGGTCACGCACGCCGACTCCTAGACCGCGGATCGCCGTCGGACGCTCACTTGACAGGACGGCGTCTCGCCCTGCCAAGTATACGGCACGGTTGGGTGGCACGCGTGGCGCGCGGGGGGCTCGCGAAAAGAGAGAGAAAAGACGGCGCCGCTAATGATCGGCGGTCTTGGGGCGCGAAATATGTGCGCACTTCGAGGCGCACTTACTTTTGTTGCGTTGAGGGTACTACTCCAGGGGGTACTCGCTGGAGTCGCTCGCCCTGATCCTTCAACGAGCCTCTGCTTCCTGGAGCCCGGAGACAGCTCCGGCTGGCGACTTGTCTGCCTCCCGAGACGGTCTCCCGGAGTCTTCCCGGCTTCGGATGGCGGGCGCCCAATCAGTGTCTCGGAGACGGGGCTGGCAAATCCTCCGTCGACTGGTCACGCGGAGTCGCGACTTTCTCACGCGCAGGTCGGGTGGCGACAAAAAGGCGGGAAGGTAGTGGATGAGTCGCGCGTACTACCATCTTCTCGGGCCTCTCGGACGGCACTGACCCGGCTGCTGCTTTTCCTAAATCGCGCGATCAGCTCGGCCTCTGAACTGGCCCGCGCTTTGTTTACCCCCCGCGCGGAGTAAACATAGTCCCCCTTCGCGCTCCCGTATCCCGCGGCGGGCTCCGGCCGGACGCCCGTCATAGTATATAATATTTTATGAATTTTTTAAAACATTTTTAAGTTTAACAGTCATATCCAAGCTTTTTAAATTAAATTTCTTGATTAAGTATATTCTAAATAAATTATATTATATATATTATATATATTTCAATATATTATAGTCTCGATCATAACGGTTTTCGATTATTTTACTATACATTACAGATTAATTTTATGGACTTATGAACCCATTAACCATAAAAGTTAATCAATCTACTACCAGGTGTATCGAAAAATGCAGTAACAAAAGGAGTCGTGTAGTAAACAATCTGTGGCTAGCGCAGGTCAAACAAATACAGAAATCCACTGGGAGCTGTGGGTTGAAAGACGAGAGCACGAATTGAGATCGAATTCAATAGAGTAAGATTGAGAGAGAAGAATGGGTAGAAAGAAAAAGAAATGGGGAGGATGAAGAAGGGTACAAAAGTAAACGAATGCAGCAGCTTGTACCGAGTCTTGTATATACACCAGTAATAGACATCATAAATTAAATTTCTAATGGATACACTTGAATATTATTTAAATTTTGTTAAAATTAAAATAGTACACCTCAAAATTTAATCGAAATACACAATAACCATGTTACAAAAAATACATTTTTTTTTATTAAAGTAAGTACTAAATATACCTTCAGAAAAAATCTATAAGATTTATTAGAAAAAATGAAATAAGAAGTGAAAAATAGAAAATTTACAAAAGCGATGTTTCATTATTTATTTGGTCAAGATTGTATGGAATAAGAATTAGGAGATTGATTTACAATTGCCATATTAGTCAAAATACAGTGACATAGATCATAACAAGCTTTGCTATTTGTTACCACTTTTACTTTTAGCATCTTAGGGATAATATCATTTTGGTTCAATTGAAAAAGTTGTAGTTGAGATATTATCCATCTGCTCAGCTTCTAATTCGTCTTGCTTGAATGTAGCTGCATTTTGCACGCCCGAGGTGTTGAGACTACTATCATCGTCAATGTATACTTTCATTAATTTGTCCTCTAAATCTTGGCTTATAATTACCTCTCTATTTAGTTCGGCAACAATGTTTCTGGAAACATGAGTTTGAAACTATAATATTTTTAATTTGTGCGGTAAATTAGAATTGTTATAACGTTTTATAATAATAAATAAAATCTATCTGCAAAATATAATAAATAACTGTAACACTACTATCGCACTATTTTAAAATACAGTATTACTCGGTATTATTGATAAAAACAATCCTAGAATAAATTATATATTTTATTAATAAATATATTTTATTACTTAATTATTAAATATACAATCTTAATGATAGTATGACAGTTCGAAAATATTGTCAACACGAATTTAAAAAATCTCGAGAAGAATTCTGTAGTATTTTTCAATGTTTTATAAATTTTTTATTGTTTAGTTAATTGACAACGTCACATTTATAAAATTAGTTTTCTGTGAGATGATTATAGGATTATTATGTTGAAGAATTATAAATGAGACAGAAATTTTTATTATTATTGATTAACAATTAGAAACATCAAAAGGTTGCTTTTTATAGAAGATAATTAAAGCTTTGGTATAGCTTAAGTAATGCCGGAAATAATCAACTATGAAAGCTCGGGAAAAAAGAAAAGTATAAGAGTAAAGGGCTACTACCATAGAACGCAATTTCAAAGCCTTTTGGATTATTACACGCAGCTTAAAAGCTTTTGCTCATGGATCTGTCTCCCTAACTTCCGTCTCTAGGTAATTTAATGACAGTTTTTTTTTACTTAATTTCATTTCTATCTTAAATGTGATATTGCAATATCTTTAAAATATAAATTTTTGAAAAAAGAATTACTATAATAGAACGATATTTATTCGATAAACTCATTTTACTATTACTAAAAAATATTAATTTAGTTATTTATTTTATTCCAAAAGAAATATTTAACGTTTTAAATTCGTAAAAAGTAATGTAACACATCAGGGCGTTGAAACACAACATATCTCTTGAACCTTAAGCCCCGCTTGTACTACGGTAGGGAACGAGAAAAAAAGGTCTAAATGACATGCAATCGATTCGTCTGCAAACCTGAGCTTTTCTTCGAGCGAGTCGAGGGAGCCCTCGACGTTCTGAGATTCAGTAACATACGTTTCACAGCGCTTCTCTACCAGCTTCAGCTTCAATATTGCCTCGTCGCGTTCATTTTCTAATTCTTTGAGTTGATCTTTTAGCCGACGCAACTCAACTTTGGAATGGACTTTCTTGGGACGCTCGTACAGTATCTCAGCACTCCCTTCGGAGCGGCCTGAGCTGACAACACTGCTACTACTGCTACTGTTACTGATGCTGCTATTGCTCGCTATACTCTTGGATCTGTTCGAGACAGGGCTATTTTCCTTCGGGAGCAAACCATTTTTTGTTAGTTTCTATCGTGCTTTGATCTCTTTCACGAAATGGGTTCAAGGATTAAAGATTTCAAGACGAGGTAGTAGGAGGTAGTGTTTACCGACGAAATTGCGGATCGGACGGCATGGTTAGGAAAGGGACGCGTTTGCGGGTAGCTTATATATTGCCTCGTATCATCAACCCACCCTTATATGGAAGCATCCTCTTTTTTAAGACGGAGCAATTTAAATGCAAATAGTTTTACAGATCACTGTAAATCGTATATACATCTCAAAGATGTTAGTTAAACTATACATATAAATTAGATACAATATACTATTCATTTTTAAATTCAATATAAATTTTATAATAATTAAAAGTAAAGTTTTTATACTTTCTCAATTATATTAAAATATTACATTAGATTATTTTCAGAAAATATATATACCAGCCTATTTTGTCTGAATATGCTCGCGTGTCAACAAGTTAAAGAAAAATGCTTTACTTTGCTACCGTGAAAATTACCCTTTGTACTTGTTCCGTATTGAGTATACTTTAAGACGAGATTCATCATTAACAAATTCGCAATATTAATGTTGATCACTAATTTATATCAAATGTTATAATTTTTATATATTTTATGCGATTATACTAGTTAATTTTAAATATATACGTACAACTATTATGTACTTTAAGGATTTAAACATTTTCACGAATTTTTATCAACTTTTATCATTTTCTTTTATCATTATGTTTGTAAAGTATTAAATCTTTTTATTTTATATTTATAGTTACTCTGTTATTATACTATTTATATACCTATTCATTTAAGGTAGTGTAATGTACATAGTACCTTACATGATACATGTTCTTTTTTTGGAAGTAAATCGTCAAGGGATTGAGAAACATCTATTTCTAAAATGTCGTTGCTTTTTAACATATATGTTGAAGAATCTAGCATTTCAGATTTTGCATTATCAAATATTGGAGGTAAATCCGCAATATCTTCGTAACAAATATTTAATAAAATTTTTTCGGGCTGTGCTGTATTGCTTAGAGAGCTTTCATCTTTAAGTTCCACTTGATTGTGCAACTATCATTAATTCACCAGTCACATGTAATAAGCAGACTTAATTTTAAAAATCCATATGCTACATTTAAAAAAAATATCTTAAAATTAAATCGTTATTTTTTAATTAAAAAAAGCAACTGAAATTTTTAACTGCCTAATCCTTTACAAAGTTTACTTTACAAACCAAAGTTAAATTTAATTAACCCATGTAAAAGCTAATATTTACAGTTACATAAATCATCACAAAATATTTAAAAGAACAATGTATACGTACTAGGCAGTTAATAAAATCAATGCTTTCGGAATCTCTGATTATTTCCAAAGTCACTACTTTATTAAATTTGTTGTCGATGTTTGAGTTGACGGTAAAAGGTTTAGGGTCCTTGGGGAGACTTGATTTACCCGCATGTAACTCCCTAGATTTGTCCAGGTCACTGTGCAGCGATTTTTCTAACATCAGCGACATTGACTCGACTTCGTCGTCGATTGTCGAGTGTTCAGAATCACCTGCTTCCAGGTATTGCTGTTGTATTTCGCAGGTATCAGCATTATCTATAAGGCTTCTCGGTTTGGCATATTGCACTCGTTTACCTTTTGTTTATATTTGACAAAAAATAATTAGTTTAGTCGTAGTGTTTTAAAAAAATAGTCTTAATATTAAAGATCATATGTCGGAATATATTACTTACTAGTTTTAAAAGTTTGAGATGGTTTGTAGATTTTTTCATGATTTGAATCATTTGCTTTTTTTACTCTTACTTTCGGTTCATGTAAATTTGATTCAGGGTATTTTAAGTGATTGATATTTATAGGATTCGAAGTCTTCTGACCCATTGCATACAATCAAATACATAACCTCCCTTAAAATGTATTTGAAATATTTTATTTGTATAATTACTGTTCTTATATTTGTTTTTTACTGACATACGATAGAAACTATGTAGAAATCTATTCTGTAAGTCTATAATATAATGATGTTTAATATATTTATTTCATGTATTACATTATTTAAGTTTTTATATTGGGATCTAGACATTTAAAACAACTTGAAACAAAAACCAATTGTTTTTTGTATTCCGAACTATAATAATCCACGTATTTTAAATCAATTTGAAAAAATGTTATTATGAAACTTCTTCAACACAATTTATATAATAATTTTATAAGAAAAATTGCTTTATATCGTTTTATACTTTGTACAAAAATAGCATGTGTTAATCTTTGAAATATTTTATTTATGTTAATATTTAAGAGATAGCCGTATTAAACTAACCTCTAAATTAAATTAATTAAATAAATTGAATTAAATATATTTATAAAAGGCTTATGAAATAGTACATATTGCGAATACTTGTCAATTTCAGTTTTTAAATAATGATTTCAAATTGATCTATTTGTTCACGTCTATTGTCAGAAGGTTGTTAACAGTATCTGTATAACAAAATTTCTTAATCGCAGATCATTTATTAAATCGACATTTACATAGCAAATGCTTACGTATATATCTATCCATTATTTAGTTAAATAATTAGAATTAAAACAAAATGTTAAAACTAAAAAAGTATAAACGAACATTGTTAATGGAAAACGTACCTTTTCCTGGCTACGTATTTCTGCTTGGTTTTTTTTCGGTTGATTTTGACGTCGCGCCGCCCGACAAAAATTCATCAACCGCGTAAAATGAACGCTAATGCCGCAAAACGAAAAAGTATTTTTGCTCACCCAGCGAGCTGTCCGAGCATGGAGCGAATTCGTCTACAACGCGCGTTCCGATTTATCAACGGTCGAGTGAGTAGAGAGGCTTCCGCGCGGAAGCGGTAAGGGACCTTTGAGGGGGGAAGAGTCGAGGACCGAGAAACAAAGCCGCGAGTCTTGCCGAGCAGCCCGTGAGTGCGGTACTCCTCGAACGGACTTTCATTTTGCAGCGAGAGATCGCGAGGAAAAGAGGGCGACTAGCTCGGGGGCTAAAGTTAGATTCTGAATTTGAATTACTTCCGCGGGAATTCCGCCGCGCTCTTTGCGACTGTTTTTAGGGCTTCCACCCATTTATTGACGCCCGTCTAATGTTCTACCACCGGAAAGTCGCTGTTTTATACCCACCAGTGGAATTTTTTATATTCATTTTAGAGGCTGGAGAAACGCACAGTCACAAAAACAATTAATCGTTTGAATTGCTGTAACTAATTAGACAGAGTACTTTATATTGATGCGTTAAAAATCAGTTTCACTTTAATAAAATACATATATATAATTTGATCGGTGCTAATCGATATTTACAATTTTTAAATCCTTTTTGTTTCAGGTAAGTCCAAGCACGTGGCGGAAACTGCATACTGTATACTAAAAGAAGGTAGTAAAATGATTTCTTTTTCTTTATATATAATTAAAGGAAAGCAACTTTTTGGGTAAGCGTAATTTCAGATTGCATTTCACCTGACTAATTTTAAAAACAGATTATTTTTTTAAGTTTAAACCTAGTTCATATAAAAAGAAAGTTGTGACGGGCGGATCGCGCCGGCGATTCAGGACCGGGAGTGCGATTGAGCGGGGACGGGAGGGCTTGTCGCCGGTAGTAAAGGGGATGTCGGAAAATTCGGGAAGGGGGCCCTCAGCAGACAGTTTCGGTCCGGACCTGGCGTCGCGCGGACCGAGGGGATCGCGGCGCCGAAGACTCTCCCCGAGGTCAACCGGGGGAGCTTAGGGCGGACTTTACGACCGCGACTGGTGGCCGCACCTCAGGCCGGCGTCCTCGTCCCAAGCCTCGCTCCACTACAGGGGCCGAACAACAGCGGTGGTCAACAGCAGGTGCCGACGTAGGTCAGGGGTCAGCGAGAGGCTGGCTGCCGGCTGCAAGGCCCTCGACCGTCGGAATTAAAGCACCGGCGGGCCATTGAGGAGGTCGGCCCCTCCGGAGTTATCCCGCGGTCTAACTCTTTTTTCCTTCCCTCCCTTTATGCCAAGCGAGCGCACTCCTCGGAGAAGTCCGTAGAGGTCCTTCGGGGCCTGCCGAACTTCCTCTGGGTCGAGCAGAGAGCCTCTGGCGGGAGCTTCCCCAGTACTGGAGGGCACTGTGCAAGGCCCGTGAGTGTGGAGGTGCGTCGCGAATAAATGTTTATATTTTAAATTAATATCCGCTCCTTGGGGTAATGTCATTTCTTCCCAATCCCCCCGCACCTATTCGACCGTGCGAACCAATTCGCCGGCCAGCTGCACGGCAAAATCCCCGTAATACAGCCCCTCCGAGACACGCCTGTCTCTGAGAGGAGGCATCACGTCTCAAAGTTTTTGATATTACAATTTATTCAGAATATTAAAAAGTTGATGTCATCAAGGTCCATTGTTATAAAACATAATGAATATAATTCATAGGGAACAAGAGCAATATTGTGGGGTTGTATCATAACTATAACAAAGGTTCAAAACTTGTGATTCTAAACTTAAGTGAAGTGCGAGTTTGAGATAGCTGAGAGAGATAAATGCACGCAAGGAGCCAAGACGCCAGGGAAAAAGCTGAGACAGGTCAAATATTAAGACAAAGCGCTCGAGTTAAACTCTTGATGCATAATTGATGTTAAAGTTTGACAATTGATGGCTCCTGACTAGACTTATAGAATATTGAATCGGCTCTATCGATATATGTGAGCGTAGGCCAACGAGTACATCCCTGAGTGCGGGAAGCTTTGAGGTTATGTGGCATCCAGACACAACTTGGCTCGCTCGCTCCTACCACTCTGTCGAAAGAGTTTTCGAGTGTGGCTTCGGACGCATTATCCTCCCAAACTTTGGTGTATTTTAGTCGTCGCGAGTCGGTACGGTGAGTGGTGAAAATGGAAGTACGCGGTTTGAATGAGCTTGTAGAAGTTGCGTACTTTCGATACTCTACAGTGCCCACGTACGAGTTTGCGCAATCACAAATTAGAAAGCTAAAAAAAGATTGATATTTTTTAAATCAAATTCACGTAATTTAGTATGCGAGTGAAGAATATTTGGAGTAAAATACGATAAGTAAAACAGTTTACATAAGTATTTGCTTCAACTCTTACTTGCGTAAATATGTAAAGATAAGTAACAGATTCTGAAAACAGATTTTTCTACATGTATCTCACACCTTTTACTATTTTTAGATAAGACCATAAATCAGGTTCTTGCGCTCAATTATTCAACGTTATTCAGTGCTCTACAAGCACGAGCTATTTGTAGATAAGCAGCTTTGTCCGCACAATCAATTTGATTCTGTTGGCCGTCAGCGAAAAGTACAAAATCTCCGAGACTGTTTTCCATAATTTGATTACACGAGGTCTTACAGTGGCTCTCCGTGTCGTTATTGCGTCGGCAAAGTTTTTCCGGTCGTCTCGCTCCGTGACTGCAGTGCTTGCTTTCGGTCCGCTGGCGGAGGACACGCTAATGAAAAATCATTCGGCAGGAGGGATCCTCGAGAGCGGGAAATTTCCGCGGGTGCGCCCGGCCGGGCCCGGCCAAGTTTTAATCGAAAAACTTGGAATAATGCTCTTGCCGGCGCCGTCCGCGCCCCCCGCTGTCGCGACAATGAGATCCGCGGAAAAATAAGGAGGGCTTTTATTGTCCGCTATCGAGAGGACGCGCGCGGGGGGCCCGAGGACAGGTCGACTCCCGAGTTTTGAGCAAGCGCCACTGACGCGCGAGTCCACTTAGAGCCGAAGCCCCGTGCCGCGCGGACCCTTCCGACTTAATTTTCTAACTCAATTAGCCGAAAGCGGGCGGCTGCAATTGGACTTTTTAATCGAATCCCCGTTATAATCCTGCGCGCTCCTGGGGCAATCAATCTTCCTCTTCTTCTTCGCGTTAATGGCATCAAAATAATATCGCTTGCGAGCTGCAGCAGCGGGGCGGCTGGCCCGTGAAATTGACTCGAGCGAATTAATGTGCTCCTTGTGCAAAATTTCATCAAGCCTTTTAATAATGATGGGTTGAAAACAGTTTAAATAAGTGATTCCTACGGTAATACTCTTGCGCGTCGACTCGGATAGCGTTTATTAAAATACTTAGTATAATTATTATCTTCCAAGTTATTACGCTCTATATACTTTCCTCACCCTATAGTCAAATGCGATTGACTAACCTAAATCTAGCAAATATCGGAATTTTACTTTTTGCTCCTTTTTCGTGTTATTATTAAATCAGATTCTGACTCCAGTTGACAAAAAGAAGTCATGGTATATGGATCGATTGTTTAATAAGCAACAACATTCAATTATTCGAACTGAACTGCATGAATCAAAAACGTTTATAGCTTACACGCTGAGAAAAGCAGTCGAGTGCAGCTATTGTTTTCAATTACAGCATCCAGGCCTGTGTTTACATAATGAGATAGGGCCCACACAAATCACCGCCTACAAATTAGCAAGAGAGAACTCGCGGAGTGGGCCGGGGAGAGAGATCGACTAAAAGCATATCAAAAGTTATCTGCGCATATCTTAGCCGCGCTATAGCGGTACAAGAGAGACGACACGCCCCGTATAAACGCTTAATGCGAATGTAAATTATCCCGCGCGCGCGAGGGCCGTTTTCTCACTCCCTCTCACGATAACGGTGCTTTGTGTATGTACCGCATACCCGCTCCGAGCATGTATTGTGTAAGAGCGCATCGCCTAACTTGTAAATTGCATATACATACAGGCGGCGCGCGGCCCGCTCTTTCTCCCATAAAATAGGTTTATACTCCCCCGTAAAGCGTCCACTCGAATAAGTATAGGCCGCGCACACGCGTGTTTTCATTAGTGTTTCAGCTGCGACTCGGGTTGAAGGGCCTTACTTGTACTCCCAGTACATTAACTCTATATAGGTTTCGTTGCCTTCACGTTGAGCCGTATCATACATTTACATTAATTTTGCTTTATTATCTGCGCGTCGTAGTATGAAAACCAACAAATCGTAAATTGCAGATTTATGTTGGAATATTGCTAAGATCTGTTAGTAAGTCTGTTAGTTGCGCCTGTAGGTGTCCATGGTAGAAATTTCACAAGATATAGCTAATCAAGACGCTAAAAATTGCCTAAAATATACATCTAGCCGTATCTTAAAGAGTGTGAGTTGATTGCAGCAGAAATTTTACATGTAGATTTCCATTCATCATCGGATTACATATTACACTAACCTATTACAACTCCGAAATACTAAATTTAAGCTTTGAATAACAGAATTTTGAATAAAATTATTATTTTTTATTCTAGATAAAGCAATCAAGACTGTACTTACTTTTATCGTCTGCCCACATTTTTAAAAGACTTGTGGTATTTCTTTAAATATTCGAATTATTCATGTATTTAAATTGAAAGTGTAAAATTAATGTAACAAGTGTTTTTACTGCTGCAATTTTCACGACATTTTTCAATCATTGTAAAAAAAATTCCAATATTTTGCGCAAATTCGTGATCATAAGAAATGCAATTACTTTATTTGATAATCTTTATATCTAAAACAATATTTAATATGTACTAAATAATATATGTTAAATAATAATTAATTATTATAAGATGTTTTCAAAAGATGTATCTATAGTAAAAGAAGACAAAAACCTTAAGCTTAAGTACAGTTTCCTGTATTAAAAAACGCCAGCATCTAAGATCCGGTGACACTTGACAATCAAATGTATAGGCAGCCCTTGAGAAGAGGAAAGTAAAGATGCCGGTCCAAGACGAAACGCACGGAGAAACAGTGCAGAGGTCAAACGATTAACAGACGGTCGCCGCGGGGTGCAGGAGCCGCACGTGCCCGCCTGGGAAATGCAACGCGGCACGCACCGGAGAGTCTGTGACGCGGAGTAGCCGCGCAGGGATTCATTAAAGCAAGATGCGCGTGGGAGGCAGGCAGCCGGGCCTAGTCCGGCTGCATGGTCAAAGAGGCGCACGAGAGGCACGAGGTCGATTTAAGAGAGAGAGAGAGAGAGAGAGAGAGAGAGAGCCCGGAGAACTCAAAGAAACGTCGGTGGACGACGGGGGGCAAGCTCTCCCTCCCCCCTTCTTTAATTTAATAGACCGCTGGACGTGCGCGCGGTGGATTTCGTCAATTTGGTTGGTCGAACGGTGACGACCGGATAACTTGGCGTTTTTATGCTCGGACGTGACCTTACATTTATGGAAGGGAGCCAAAGGTCGCGCTGACAGCTTCAATATTATATTTCCCATTTTCGGTAGGATGATTCTTTCATTTTTAAATGATGCTATCGCTCATTTACGATTGTCAGCTTTCACGCACGTTTAAACACGTTTATTATAGGAAGAAAAATTTTAGGCGGACGATGAGATTTTGTTGGATGGGAACCATGTAATTAAATAAATAATATTCATACAGGTATAAATAAGCTTTTTATTAAATTATAATGATAGCAGATGAGAATATTAAAATTGAAAATACGTTATAAACTGCTCGTAGTTGGTTTAATTTTTCCCCAAGTATAAGTATAATTGCTTATACTGAAATTAGATTTTTTACTCACTAATCATAATTAAACCAATTTATTTAATATCTGCTTATATTAAATATTTAAAAATATTAAATATATTAAATATTTAGTCGACACTTGTACATATGTAATAAAATATTAGAGTCTAAACGATCAAGTGAGATTAAAATGTGCATAAATTAAACTGTAAATTAAGCTATTTGTAAAGTGAATGCACAACATACTTTTATCAATTCTTGTCCAAATAATTACTATAATCACACAGAATATTAAAAATACTTATTCAATGGAATTATTATAGTAATTAACTGTAGTTTGTCTTTGCTTTAACTTTAACGCATACGTTTACGTAATTCTCTTATAATTAATTTGTATATTTTGTTATAATTAAATTACATATATATATATATATATATATATATATACAATACATCCACTTATCGATTATGCATTAAAAAATATTTTATACTACTATTATTGTACAACTTTATGGTTTTAAAATATGAATAAAATTTTTAAATAAAAATCTCGGAATTTAAAATACTTAAAATCCAAAGCTACGTAAAAAATATTGAATTACTATATTCAATATTATATTTAGATGATTTAGATGACTTATAAACTCAAGTATATGTACGTTTGGTAAAGGGTCTGATGTTTCCAATACCAATTTTGATTCTAAACTAAACTGAATTGGAAAATTGACGACATGGAATTGGAATATGTACAAGCGCGCGGGTCGTTTCAGCTTTGGAGCATCAATACGAAATAGATCCACCTAATACTGAATAGTCGAAAATGAATAGCCATTGAACAGTTATTTAATTGCATAATTTAGGAAAACATTTAATTACTTACAAATATAACATACTCCAGGCCGCGCTGTCGCCCGAGCTCACGCCCACGCTGCTCTGAGCCAAATGCTGCGCGACTAATTCAATTCCCAAAATAAAATTAGTTTCTTTACAAGATAGCATAATCTTTATTTTGGAATGGCATCGAGAGACTTTTGTCACCTTCGATGGAACACAGAATTAGCTATGGTTCTTTCGAATATAGGAATCCGATATTTATAGACCTGAATTATATTCGATGCGGGCCAAGGGACGGGAAACATCTCCAGGCCCGCGCGTCGCACGCAGAAGTGAGAATCATGTAGAGAAGACACGATAAAATCCTAGGGAAAATCAGTGCTTCTAAAATTGTTGAAAAAGGACAAGAGGCAAGTGGCGGCGCGTGTCCCCGAATACAGAGAGCCACAAGCCAGATACGCGGCGGCCGAATAAAAAGCCGGCTTCACACAGCCGCAGAGAGGCGGAGCCGGGGAGCGGGCGATGTGGAGAGCGGCGGCGGCGGCGGCGGCGCGGCGGCGGCGGCGCTCGACGAGAATAGGCGGCGCTGAGGAAGCCCCGGGGGAGCCTCGCCGTCGCCGGCGCGTCAGGTTCGTTAGCAGTCGATGCGCGAGCAGCACGCGCACCGGACGCCGCATCTGCTCTCGCCGGGCCCTCGCCAGTGCCTCCGCCGCTCGCCGCGTCCGCCCACACACGCGCGCCATCGAGCCACGGGAACGCGCCGACTTTTTGCCGGCTCCTTCGCACTTGTGCGCAGCCGAGGTTCCCAGTGAGACGTTGGTTACCCGGGGATTCCCGCGGGATGCCAGTCAAGTGAGGCCGGCGCTGCCAGAGCTGTCTTAACTGCCGAGACCGCGCGCCGATTGCTGGAATTTTGGAGAAGCCGCCACTGCCTAGACATTGCCGGAAAGGTGAATTCAACGCCAATCTCTCTTTTTCCCTCGTCCGCGATGCTTTCGCTTTTATGTACGGCTATGTACTCCGTACCGCCTCGTCACTTTTGTCGGAGAAATTGATTGATGCTGGCCGCTGGTACCAGGTTTCACGGGCTACGTATTATGCGATCGGAAATCGATTGTGCACTTCCTCGAATCAGATAAAGAGCCCCAAAGGGTTGCGCTAATCGAACGGATGTTTAATAAATCTCCCAAGTTTTTTGTTTGAGAGCGTTATTGCCTCGTCCGCAAGGATGATTGCGTTACAGAGATTTATTGAAGCATACATAAATTAGCATAATAATATTTGATGTTTCGATGTTAGCGTTCGCATTAATATCCATAGGAAGCTATTCATAATTAGCCGATTCATGATTATTGTTGAAACAACAACATTATTATATTCCGAACGTTATAGCGATCATTGAAACGTTAACGTATACTGAAAGGAACATTCTATTCGCAATACAAAATTAGGCGCTTGATTATTCGGGCATAAAAATACTGTCAATTAATTCCAATGGTCGGATTTATTACCTGAATAATATTTCCGTTATTTTATATGAAGACATACAAGAGGATAAATGATAGTCTCTAAAATTTGAATGATTGAATTTTTTAGAAGCGATAACACTTAGATTTAATACTCCAATCATCAAAAATTTACGATAATTCATTATAAACTGCATAAAAAATGTAAGGTTTTGATAAATATTACCTGAAAGCTGCGCTAAAAACATTGCAATTCATTACACGTTGTTTACACTGCAATCTCTCATGATTAAGGGTAATAATGGACATTAAAGTATCATAAGAACAGAATATCGAGCAGAATATCAAGGCAAACGACTATTATGAGAAAAAAACTGGAGTTCACGTACCAGAGAAAATCGTTCGCATACGAATACTGGTGAATTGATAAAAGAATTACACTATATAAAATTATAGTTCTTTTTCACAACTAGTATGGTATTATTGTAAATGCCTTTGCTGATTTCCAACGTTCGCTCATTGCACTTCTAAGAAATTCGATAACGCTCCCATGCAAGGATGATATAATCATTTGCATAAATCATTTGTGTTTCTCCCATCTCAAGCTCCAGTATTCTGTAGGCGACGGCTCTTGCTCGAATCAATACCCTTATCATCAAAAGCGGCGTTCTGATATCAGCCTGTAAGTGACACTCGCTCAATACTTGCGACAGATAAGCGTCAAGCGTGTGAAAGATTACTTTAAATCCTCGTGTACAGCTCTCTTTGCAGATAACTTTGAGAATTCTTTTCAGACGACGCAATTCCCTCATTGATGAGCCGTATACATGATTTAACTTTCCTAGTGAAACGGAATAAAATTATTTTTAGCTCGTTACATATAACTTGGTTAAAACATGTTTATTAACAAAAATATTAAATATTTCATGCGATTGGGTGAATCATTTTTATTTACAAGCGAACGTTCATTTTTTTTCTGAATGCAGCTTAAAAGAATTCGGGAAATGTATATCAAACTACGACGTCTGACAAGATCGTGATTCCTTGCTATAAATAGAACTTGGAGTAATTTACAAGATCGCATTTGAGGTGCTTGAATTTCCCTATTTGCATAACCAATAGCTGTTTCACGAGAGAAAAAAACAACGAAATGCGTGTTTCATCGATTATTCGCCACCTACGAGAGGAACAGATCAAATTGGTAATTTAAATTCTAGTTTTTCAAACACGAGCACCGCAAGAGAAGAACACCTTGGCTTTGAAAAGGTGTGCGCGGCAAAAGCCGAACCGGGCGATTTTCGCGGCTAAAAATAGAAGGTCCTCGAGCAAGGAAAGTTCTGTATTGTGAAGCGATGACCTGACTGCGAAAGGAATTCCCGGATGAGATCAGACTCCCGGCAAGTGCAAGCCGCAAGAAGTGGGCGGTAGGTCGGACCGGCCGGCTTGCGCCCGACTGAATGTAGCATAATGCAAGATAAAAAAGTGTACGAAGGACACACCGTACTTTTATTCGAGACCGTACTAGTGTGTATAGGCTCCGGAGAGAAAGTGCCGTGAAAAAAGGATTTTTGAGGTCGAGAGCACAATTTGTCGCCCTATTTTATTTGCGTCTTTATTTGCATGTGGATTCTGTAAATTTTCAACTAAAAATACGTGCCTGTTTGAGAACTATGGCTTGCAGGCTTATTTTCACTCGCATCCACTTCCTTTTTTTATTAGATTGCGTCATATAATATAACATTTCAAACATATGTAAAACGGATATAATAATATTGTTAAGTAGTCATTTGGTTTACTCTACTGGTTTGGATTCATAATATAATGCTTATCTTTGAAAGCTAAAAATTATTTCATAAATAGTATTGCGTGAGTATTTAATCTATGAATAGAATATTTCATCGGAGTAAGCGAAGCGAGGATTAATAAATATAAAGAGGTCATCTTAAGACTCCATTCAGAAGCAATCAATTTCAATCGAGAGATTTCCTTTTAAAGAGGCTCTTTCTCGCGCTATGGAGCCAATCCAATTGGACTGTATTTCAACTTTTCTCCGAGCTTTTCTCATGCAAAATACAGTACACAGAAAACAACACGTATACGCCAACTCGCGCCGTGTTTCTATTGATTAGAACCGTTACATCAAGATTGTTAAAACATCATTTTTCTTCGACTGCCGTATTTCGCTTGCAAATTCAGTCCTCTGGCGAGTAAGTTTTTCACAAGGCACAATTTTTCGATAACAATGAACCTCCATTGTTGCAAAAGATTGGGAAACGAGGAGGCTCGTATAGCATCGGCCCAGAGCCAGCTCGGAGACCTCCGGCCGCATCCACACAGTGGAATAGGTGAATGAAAAACGATCGGGTCTCGTAAAAATGATCTGGCTACAAAGTCACGCGGCAATCGGCCCCGTGATATATCCCCCGGGGTTTTACGGTCCGCGCGTCTCGCCGGGCAGCGTTTCATAGCCTACATATTCGAGACCCGCGAGCCGTTAAAAGCTGCCGGCGCGGTGCTGTGCAGTTATAACAGACACCCGTTGTGTACGCGGCCCCGCGGCTGGGCATGTGTGTGTCCGCGCATTGTGCTACGTGCGCGGAGGCGGGATCGACAGTCAGGGCGCGACGCCCGTAAGGCGAGCTTCATACTAATAAGTCGCGCGCTCCGGCATTACCTATTACCATGCAGAGCCGAATCAATTAGGTCCGCTTGAAGGGACGATTGGCGTCACCATCGTGCGCGCGCGCGCGCGCCTCTCCTCCTTTACTCGGCGCCTCTCTTTCCGCCTAGCCCGATCCCCCGTCTTTCGCACACTCCTTCGTTTTCGCGTATATATCGCGCGGGGCGCAAATGCTAATGTTCAAGGCAGGCGCGATTTCGGTGCGTCATAGCACTTGGAATGTCGAGACAAGTTTTCACTATTGTTCTCGCCACAGCGAATTTTACTCAACGCTTATTTTCGATACTCAACAGCCGATTACGATGAAATTTCATTATTAATCCAATTGCACTATAGTTATGGTATTAATTTACGCTTTTAAAATTGATTTTATATCCACTAAATTGAAAGATCCGTAATTATTTTCATGCGATGAACTTGTACAAAAACGTCAATGAAATCAAATAAGCTAAATTATAATTTCTCTTGCAATTTCATAGGAGAAATGAGATGAAAGTATCATATGTCTTCAACAATTATCGTTACCGTATTCCAAGAAAGTGGAAAGAAACTGTACCAAGTAAAGTCTTCGATAAAGTCATTACGCCAATAGACATGCTGATCTGCATCTTAATTGACGGATATATGTGTGTTATATATTTTTTTTCTGATCCTAAGTAATGTATTGAATTTTAGAAATAACTGTAAAGAAAGAAAATAGAATAATTAAATTAGTTTAAATCTTTTTGACACGATATTAATAATAATAATATACGATTATATATAATATTATTATAGAAGTAACTTCAACTAAAACTTTTATTAATATAAACGGTATTCCCAAATATGTAATTCACAAGATTATATGCAAAAGTGAATGTATCAAAAATTTAAACATCAAAACAGAATGTTTCTACGATTTTTTTTACTATGAAACCTGTTTCCTTTTTGCGTATTATTACATGCACTAAATTTTCAAAAATCTTAGAAATTAGTAATACATTCTCTAAGAATTGGAATGAATGCACCGTTTCACGATTCAAGTCTTCGGTACAGATTCTCACGGTTCTCAGTGCTTTTATCTTTCTGCTCTCGTGGGAATCAACATCTTTTCTCGACATATAATCTCTTTATTGCTATATGTAAAATATTATATAAAATTGTATTTTACAACATGATCATATAAGTTCTCGAAAATATTTTCATAGAAAAAATAATTTTAACAAAAGATTTTAGCTTTTAGCCCAATATTAAAAAAGAAGAATCATTATCTTATACGTGATTCCGAGCATGATTCACAATTTATTTTGTGATTCAGAAGTTTTATTGAGTTTGTTATGTTTTTGAAAATTGTTGTTTAGAAAAATTATAGCAATTTCTTGCTTGTACTCATTTTTTTGGATAATTGTGTTTCATCTGCTTTTTCCGCAGCACATCGTATAAATTTAGCAGACAAACGACTAGGTCGTAAATAAGTGTAGGTGTATGAGAATTGGAATAGTAATCAAATGTGCGATAAGAGAAAGAGCGACCCTTATCAGGGACTTTCCTATAGAATCACCGTAGTACTATAGGTTGCTGTTTCGTATTCGCTCCGAGCCTGCGGGCTTTCCTTTCCTTCTGCGAAAATTGAAGATTAATTGTTTAACTTCTTACAACTGACTAAACGAATGTTCTACTCGATGTTCTAGCGGTAGATTAAGATTTATGGACTTTCTTCATTATAACATTAAAGAATTGCATTTCTACTTATTGTTTAAGCGCAGTTTGTTTTACCCATTCGAAGTTTTTGAAAAATAAACGTGTAATATTAAATGTAAAATTTCATTTCATGTAAATACTATTGCAATATAAAATAGGTTAAAACTTTTGAGTGATATAGTTTTCTTCTAATTATTGTGCATTTTAAAAATATACTTGTTACTCGCATAAATTGCATTAAACAAAGTAATACACACAAAGAAAAGTTTCTATTATCACATATTTCACGTAAACATTTTTTTCGCATTTTTTAGTTTTCGAGATAAGTGAAGTGATACATTATAACTTGTTACAAAAATTTTTCTTATAAACTTACTTGCTTACTTATTGCTTTTGCTAAACTTTCTTCTCAACTACCTCTTGAACTCTGCCTTTTTCTTAGAAAAATCCTGAAAGGCTGACTACGCTCTCCAATAGTAAGCCGCTGACTCGACATCGTTGGTCGAATCGAGACTTACATTATCCGACATTATCACACCGCTTAAAAATAATCTCCTTTCCTGCATTAATAGTTAGTAAACTCCGACTCTATAATCTACGACTGGCAATAAAAAAAGGGATCCGCCGCGGTTACGAAAAGTAAATGAGGAGATAAAAATGACACTGTATAATGATTCATATATACGCAAGCCGCGGATATAAGGTGATATACATGAGCGATATACACGCTAGTTAACGAAAATAGAATTTTATTTACGGAAGAACCGGCGTGTGCGAGCCTGCGCTTCGATCTCTCGTCTGATGAGATGGGGTGCAGGCTTTTTCTGTCTCGTGTGAGAGAAAGTACCTTATTTCTGCCGGTTTCGTGTGAGAGTCCTACATGCACTGATGCACTTCTTTCCAGTCTATGTCATCTGAGACACGCGACCGGCAGGCACATGTTTCATCGCGCGCCTGCACCACAATCCGCACGCGCACCACAAGCACTTGTCAATCGTTAGCACGTGCGAACAGTCGTCTGGGAATTTTTGGCTTAGAGCTCCACGATTTGCTAGCATTCTTAATTTTCATAAATTTATTTACTGACAGGAATACGTACATTAAACTAACGTAGAGTATTCAACATCTTGCATACAGTAACGGTTAAAAATTTCTTTAAAAATTAACTTCCGTTCAAGACGTAATATTTTGCGAATTTAACTAAGTCAATAATGATTCTGACTTTCACAGAATCGGCTAAAGACTAATCGGCTTAGATATCTAAATATGTTTGTATGATTATAATTTACATTTATCCCGGAAGCTACATTTACTTCCGTAAATGCATATCGATATAAACAATAATTCACAGTAGTGATTACTAATAAATTACTAATATAAATAATGTTTTATCTCTAATATTTAATAAGTACAAATTATCATTTTTTTTAAATATTATTAGAAAGAATCTCGGAAAAAAACTCTGCTGTATCAAAAGTTATATAAACGTCCTAAAAACATCAAACGGTAAAGTTTGTTACAAACTAGCTGTGTATAGGAGTGCGATCTTTTATCCGAGAAACACAAAATACATTTTCCTTTGTGTTTTTTGTGATGGATAAATATTAACAACTTAGATCAACTTCCTAATGTTAAGATGATTTAGAACAATTTTATTGGCAAGCATTAAAAGTTCGAAAAAGAGGATGATTTGTTCTAAGAAATATTTCATCCTTTATAAGATCGTTTAAATTTAGTTAGAGAAATGTAGTAATTAGAATTGAAAAAAATATGAATACTTGTGCTTTTTCCTATAGTTTTATATATATGCATCATATATAATGTCATGAATCGCCTTGAAGTCAGGTTTGAAGTATCAGAATCTTTCCCTTTTTCTCAATAACTTTTTATAAGTTCTGACAATGTGTCTGTCCATTGAATATTTCGTAGCTTGCCCGAGAACTTGCCTGGACTTAACCTTGTCCTCGTTATACGATGAGTTGTTGGTTCCACTTAAAAGACATACGCCAGGAATTCACGAGGTCAAAATAAAAATTCACGTTTTAACCAGTTTCAAGTTGTTACTTCGTGTTTTATCTTTTATAGATTAATGTAACTTTTTAATTAGTGAAAAAATATATTCATTCATGCGGATAACGAATGATAATAATTTATAAAGAAATAAATCAATTAAAGAGAATCTAGTGAAAGTAAAATGCAACCGTTATCCAGTACAATCTAAATAGATATGTTCTTATAAGTATATGAATATATGCGTAGTTTATAAATAATTTATAAGTAGATACAAGATATACAACGATTCGGATGAAAGTGAAAACGCTAGTTATTAAAACGTAATTTTAATTATTAAATTTACTAATAAAAAGTGAATTTTAAAATAAAATAATAATAATAAGATATGATGAAAAATTATGTCTCGTTAATAATAATTTGTACACGACAAATTGTCTTCAAAAAATTTGAATTTTGATTAATTGATTTCGTAAGATAAATATTCATTCACATACTTTTTTATATCCAAAACTTGTGCTCGCTCGTATCTTTTATAACTTTTTATTTACCTTATACACATTAACTATTTTATACTAATATAAAACCAAAATAATTTAAGAAAATCAAATTTTAAGTTTTGAAGACGTTTTAAATCGTATTTCTTAACATATAAATTATACATACGTGATGTAGTGTTTCCTCTCCGAGACTGATGTGCTCCAGAGGATCTCGGAACAGTCACCTCTAGCTCCCTACTTCTGGTAAAAGCATCATTTATTGGTAGACATTTTCCGCCCATTGCATATTCTTCTTTGAGGTGCATAGTGCCTCCTTCATGCCCAAGATCCTCGCATCCTGAGGCGGCCAGGGCCACAAAGGCGCCACATCGCCTCCGGGATAAAGCGTCGCCATCGCTCGCATGCTCTTCCTCTCAGCATCTGGCGCAGACCTTCCTGCCCGTCGGTAGCTGCGGCGTTTAAGCTCTTCCCGGCTCCATCCGGGCTGGGCTCGATTGAGGGCTCTGTCCGGAGGCTACCTCCGGCTGCGACGTTGTCGATTGGGCCGGAGCAGGGACGATTACTGTCTCTTTTTCTCTGTCTGCTTGCGCCTCCTTGCCGAGCACCTGCTACTTCGTCAAGGACGCGGGGAACATCCGATGCGGATCATCACGGCGGTACTCGTCGTATTTCCCTGGTGCGACGCTCTCACCAGACTGCCTGGCGCCTCGTGAACTCGCTGCTGATCGGCGATCATTGGACAATTACGAGAATTAGCTCCACTTCCAGCCCATGTTGACACTTGGGCTCGGTGGGCGCCGCGCGCGATATTGCTCAAAAGCTCCATCTGAAATAAGAAATTGAAATTCAAATGTGTTTTTGTGCCTTAATCGAAAAAATATTATTGCAATTAATGTAAATGTATTTAAATAATAATATTTTGATAAAATCGCAACATGTAAGAGCTGCTATAAAAATATGCCAAAATTTTATTTTTTATAATGAAATATGATCAATATTTTTTAATTGTCCTATATAGGCTTTAAATCTATATCTTATCTTATAAATATATATATGATGGAAATATTATTATAGTAGCATATCAAAAAGCATTTTGCAAGCATGATCTCGAATTGATTCTTAAATTACTAAATCCCACGCGTTCAGCGAAAAGCCCCAAGGTGATCGTGACGGTCGAGACGTTAATGCGATCTGGTTCTGGTGATACTCTTTTTCACGCTTTCTTTCCATTTAGTCACTCGAAAAAGGCGCGTGAGTGCACTTTAGCCGCGCGCTGTGACTACAAGAGTACGACACCGCGATAGAAACTCCGCACCTAATTGTTAAACGTTATACTTGGCACCATTTGCCGTTTTGTGCTTCATTTGATCTTTTCGTCAATAAATTTCGATGTTCCGAAATTTTATAGAAAAAAAGATTAATCTATAACCAGCGCAATGTTTCTTTTGCTCTGTCTTTCTCCCTCTCCGTCAGACATCAAGCGTCGCATTTAGTTACGCAGTCCATGTTTGAAAAAGCAAACAAAATGATTAAAGTATAAGGTGCGGTTTTTACCTTCTTTTACATTCTCTTCGAATGTGCTTTCTATTATCAAGTACGTCGGTTGTACCTATTACTATATTCAAATCAGAATAATGTAAGGTTATAAGTCCAAATCGTTTTTAATATTCAGCAAAATTTTTAGCATATTATGCTCATTCAACGCCATCTCCTAGATTTATGTAGGCATGACATACTACATAATCTACTTATAGAATATATAAAATTTAACATATCACAGGCAAAAGTGCCTCAATTTTCTACCAGTGTACATTTTCGATTATATCCAACGAATATATTTGAGTGTATTTTTGTATGACACATATACAACATATCTTGATCAGATTGTCATCAAAATGCGTTTAAAAATCAGATGGAATAACTTGGCAAATTGTTCACAATATTTTTATTATTATAGCATCACAATCTGTAGTTTTATACTTCTTCTGTTATTGCGTAGTTTAAGTTTCATAACTTACATAAAATTAGTTTAATTAATGATTTTAAAATTTATTTAATAGTTAAAGATGCGATTAAAGAAAAAAAATATGTTATAAAAAATAGAAACTATGTAAATATTATGTTGCTTTACAGCGATTGAATAATTAATTTAAAGTGTAGTCCTTTTTATGGTACGTTTCTCGATTAAATTCTGCCAATAAATTGGTGTCGGTGTTTATCGGAATTATCTTACGCTGGAATCATTCATTCTATACAGAGAACAATTCAATTTTATTCTATTGAAAGAAATAAAAAAAACTTGAAATATTGTGAACTGAAAGATAACAATACGATCATCGAACCTTTCTCTTACACTTGCTTTAAGTCAATAAAATTATCAAATAGAATGATATTAAGTAAATAACAAAAGAAAATACAGAGGTCTATTTCTGTTTAACGCTTGCGTCATTATCGCACTATACCTTTCTTATCTTTCCAACACCGAACCTCTTAAACTCCCTCCCCCAGTCGACCTCTTTAAGGGAGTTACGTATTTAATGTTATTCTTTGAATAATTTTTAGAGAAACGTAATGAAACCCTTTCTTTCCGCTAAAATTAGAATTTAAAATAAAAAAAACCCGCGTGACAGTTTTAAAGTGCACACTACTTACACTTAAAAAGTGGTAATTTTTATAGAATATGTTGAATTCTTGTAGAGTAACGTTTAACCATGTTATATCATTGTATTTTTTGTAATAGTAGTATAATAGTTGCAATACCTATCATTTTTTTAAGTTTTTTGAATTATTTTTTAGACTGCTCATATCTTTCGGGCAGTCAAAATATATTAAATATACGTAGAAAAAAATTATTTGAATTTTCAATCTGATTCAAAAACTTATGTTATTGAAAACTCACGACGACAGAACATACATATCTATATAACATAAAACATATAAAGAATGCAATTATTTATAATAATATATATATAAAACTGTCGACTGCATACATCATATGACGATAGACAATAGCGCCTGAGTAAAAATATCAATGGAAAAGGAACGAATGTTAGAAAATTAAATTACAATAAATCCATACTGTAGCTCTATACCCCAATATAACACATGGAAAAAACAAAAAATGCTTCGACTTGGTAATAGTAGCTTCGATTCTCCCTAGCCTTAGAAAGAAACTATTATATCCCATACACGAGATGGGGATTACACGGAATTGTTTGCACTCTTAGGAGCGTCATCACGTGTCCTAGAGCAAAAAGGAGCGGAGCTTTTTGGCTTTCCTCACTCTGTATATGTGTGTGTTTGTGGAAGCGACCCTTTTTAGAAATCAATAACCCCGAGTTGGCGCTCTTGCGATCACGTCGTCTACGATGACCAGGGGCTTTGAAGTGATTTTTTTGCAACACGTGTCGAATTCGCATAGCGCACGCGAGCGAATATCACGGATATCCGATTGTCGGTACGTCCTCGCTACTTTTCACGCGCTAGTAAATGAGTTTTGACCCGCTGGCTTATTGGATTTTTGAAGTGGGAAGCGTATTCGAGTGACATTCAATATTATATGAAGTTATACAGGGCTCACGTGGAACGTGCGATTTTTATTTCAAAAATTGTTGAATTACGTCATATAGAAGTAAAAAGCTCGATGTTAAAGATAAAATCTAATTTTACGCGTGTTGCAAAATTAAATTAAAATTTATTGATGTGAAATCTTTCATTTATAATGTTTATATATACGGAAAACTATAATTTATAAGCTGTAATATAAATTGCGTTTTTTATTTTTGTTGCAGGTAAGCTCAAATGGATATTATCCGAATGAAGTACGATTCCTAAGTGTTCTACGTATGGTAAAACTGTCAAAAATTAAAAATATATTTATTTAATTATAATTAATATTCTAGAATAAAATGATATTTTTATTTATTTATAAAAGTAAAATTTTATTGTATAAAATTAAAAAAAAGTGGTTTTTTGAATTGAATTTGATCTATACAGTGTAATATTAGAAAGAATTAACTTCACGTTCCATTTTCCAGCATTTTTATCACATTTACATAGTCATATATAGCTAGTTCTTGTAATTTAGTTTTGTTCGATTACCAGTGGATCTTTTGTTCCTTGTATGTGTGGCAGATGTAAAACTTGATTCTGTTGAAAGTTTGAAGGTTTGAACGCTTTTTGAAAATGCATTCTACGATTCTAAATAATACAATGATTGAAATTTCTCTTTATCGTTACATTTTGTTTCATCATCAATCCTCGTTTAATAATTTATATTGTGAAATAATGTATATTTATTGATTCTTCTTCTCTCTTTTTCTCTTTAAAATTGTTCGGGTTAGTTAAAATGGTATTCAGAGTATGAAAATATTTTGTGCAAGAAAAAAACTTCAATTTCATCTAATCTAAATTCTCAAAATGCAGGTACATTTAATTTGAATATAGATCTAGGAATTTAATAAAGAAATGAGTATAAAGGACCAAAATTTCTTTAGCCATTCACGCCAATAATCAATTTTGTTTAAAAAAAATTAATTATTGCTTGCTATTATTTGCAAATTATTTCAAAAACTGTCATTATGATAATTGCCAAAGTAAAGCAAGCCGTTCACGTTGCACAGTAATTAATTAAAACAATTTTAGAGGCAATGCAGATCAGTGATTTCGCGGCACGTGCTTCGACAATGGTCGGGCAACGAACGGTGGCAGAAGGGTACAGGCGAGTTGCCCGTCGATTCGCGGTGGATTACTGCTGCCCGTTACACTCGCGCGCTATCCCCTTGTTCGTATAAATTTTATTTAACAAATTGAGCCGCGGTAAACAATCAAGTAGCTCACGAGCTGACGCGAGCGCGGATGCAGCGAATGGCAGGCCGTAAATTAGAGGACGGGAAATTGGAATTTTTAATTTGGGAAATGCGGACAGTATGCGAAATTGACGGACTTCCGAGGGAAGGAGAGTGCCGGAATAAGCAAATAATAACGCAGCTGCGGGATAATTCGTCTTGAATTGAACGCGCTTTTCGGGTATTTTAAATATCGCTTTTGAGTGGGTGCAGGCGGAGCCGTTAACGTCCGTTTAACGGCTGCCGAATAATAAAATCTTAAAATAATAACGAGGGGAGAGGGGAGATTATTTTTGACGCGTGGAAGGATCGCAAAAAAGAGACGTTGTGCGTTGGATGGAGAGGAAGGAGTCATTTTCGAACCCATCCGAATTTGATTTATCGATCTCAAATTATTTGAAAGTTTACGGACGGACTGTAACTTACGTTTAGTGCCGTTCGACTGAATTTGCAATAAACTTTTAGTTCGCCATTCGCCAAAAAGCAATTTTAAATATAGTTGGAGAGTTGGGTTTCTAGCATAAACATCGAACAATCTGTATACATACTCGTCTGACTAAATCTATGGGCTAACAGTCTTTGGGTAAAATATACATGGAATTAATTGTAAAGTTGGGAGTTTTCGAAGTTGTACCGATGCTTGATGAATGCATTGGAATGTAATTACAAGCAAAACCCATTGATATAAATTATTCAGAAGAGTCGAACGCACGGTATTAAGGTCGAACACGCGGTTTTTATTTCCAAAGGCGTCCCATGAAATTGAAGTAGATAAATTTACAAGCAGATTTGGAAGAGTATAAATGGCTTCTCGATGTCTTATACGTGCATAAGAAATGCGGCCGGAAGGGACAATGTCGGAGAAAAAGGAGCTAAAGAAGAGTGGAACTGGCCGGCTTATCCCGTGCCGATAGCAAAGCCTTTACTTAATAAGACAGCCGTGGGGGATGAGCGGGCGATCGGGACGGCGAATAGCCCGGCGGCGATAAAAGCCGTGGGGCCGGGGGGGGCGGAGCCGGCGGGCCGTCGTCGCCGCAGAGGCAATTCGGCCGGGCCGCTGGAAATGCAATATCGATCTCGGCCAAAGGGGACTTGTATATAGGGGCGGGGCGGCAGCGATCGATATATACGTACGCGCGTGTACGTGTATGCGCGGCTCCTAATTCGCCCGCGAGCGACAACTGGCCCGCCCGTTGTCTACGTATATTCCGCTCGATACCCGCGGCGGTGGCGCCCGCCGAGCCATGAAATTCCAGGAAGCGCGCCCTTGGCTCATCCGGCAGGATCCGCCGTGTACGTATACCGCCCGCCTGCCGCGTATTAATTGAGCCCCGCTGTTTGTGGCCCCGCGCCCTGTCCATATACAGTCGTCCCGGCGGCCAGAGTCGACCCCTCGTCCTCGCCGCGGCCAATCTCAACTCGACGGGGCTTTTATATTTTCCCCGGTTCTCTGCACTGGCGCGCGGCTGTTCGGGACGGAAAGTTGCTCGGCCGGCCGCCGGGGCTCGGGGACTCCCTTCCGCATTCAGGCTTTTAATTAGGGCTACCGTCTACACATGTACGCTCCTTCGTTAGTGTATTCGCTCGGCCGCTCCGCTCCGCTTTATGCGGATTTGTTATTCTTGACGGATACATATATTGCCGGGCGTTGATACCGAAACCGCTTGCCTTTATCAATATTCAAACTGCAGTGAATGCGAATCAATCTCTCTTCAATACATGTAGATATACATGTAGCGAAGACAATTTGTACAGGGATAATGAAGATTCAGTAACACCGCTGATAAAGTAAGCGCGCCCTCGTTTGCATTCGTACTCGGATGAAAAGGATTCCTTTTAGCTATGCGATTCTTCATGAAGCGTTAACGAATATGGATTAGACTGCAGTAGTACTGCAAATTTCTTGATATTTGAACGCGCCCGATTTACGGTTGAGCGGTACAGTAAAGCTCTGTTATATCTACTGCGTTTTGACGATACTTGGTGCATGTACACCAATGTTCCCACATGTAATAAAAAAATACATATTAAGCTTATGGACTAAAGATCTGTGTCTTTCTTCCAAGACTTCAGAGATCTTCCAATCGAATTCATATTTTGCCCAAATATGTGAAAAGCTTGTTGATTTTTGTTTGAAAAATCGGTAAATCATCCAATGGTAATTTGACAGAAGTCGGTTTGCCACTTGAGCCGCATCGCCGTCGATCATCCGCAGGAGTTAGTCTCGGAGCCCAGTGGGTCGTAAAGCGGCCGGAAGATAAAGAAAACAGCTGTTGCACCTCGTTGGCGAATCGGGGCACGCGCGCGATACAACCGGGCCAAAAATTCATAGTCCCCGGCGCGCCTTCCTCCCCGAACTCGCGGGATGAATTTCCATCCGACAGAAGCGTCTCAGGCCGAGGTCCGCCCTCCAGGGCTCGCGCCACCGGCCGACGCTGCGACCTCAAGGACAGGCGCTTCTCTTTGCACTGCCAAGGCCGTCGTCTGCGAGGTCTTCCGGCCGCGTTGCCAGAGGGCGTTGTTAGGGGCCCCGCGAGGGCCGGCCGACGCGCTCTTTCGGGCTTCTTCACACCGCGCGCGCATATATCGCCCGGTTGACGGGGGGCCAAATTTAGCCCGCGCGCGCCCCGGAATCCTGCAGTGATCCGCTTTTCGGCATCCGCGGCGTTATGCGGGAGCGCTCGGAATGCCGGGGCCGGCCGACTGCCCCGCGCATACCTCCCGCGGTTCCCCCCCGACGACTGCATGGCCCGCGAGTCGATGCCCCGCCTTAGATCCCCGCGGCGCCCTGTGTACGTGTGCGAGTATACATATTGTTTCCGCGGCGGATCGGCCGATCGCGGGGGCCGATGGCAACAACCTCGGTTATTCTCAGTGGTACGTATACGTGTATGTATGTACACGGGGCCCCGCGTCTCACGGAGTTCGCAGACGCCCGGGGCTACCCTCCGATCCGATGTGCGGCCTACGCTGTCTCGCCTCTGCGATCGCGCGTAGCGCATCGGGAATCACGGCCTACTCTGTGTGTGTATATATATATATATATGGCCCGGGTACCCTCCGCATCTGCATCTCGGGGGAGCTCATCTCCGCGTCCGGAGACGGATGACTCCTCAGGCGGGCTTTTCACCTAGGACTCCAAAGTGCCCTAGAACTCATTAGGGCCTTTCATCCAACTTGGCAAGTTGGCCCGCTACTGCTGCTGCATTCTTACAGTAATTAGACCTTTATCGTTATTTCAACGAGTCGCGATCTCATCTTCTTGAATGGGCCCTGATGAATTCATGCGAGTTGTACCTCTTACTCGCATTATATCATAACCACATATATGCACACGTACATGGCTATTATATTTCATTTGCCTTATATTACAATATTATACGTAAGTACACATAATAAGATCGTATGCTCAAAGTTATTTAATGTTGTGCTGATTGGACCGACCGACGTATATACATCGACGGTGTTTTCACGAGCGAAGCATCGCGATTGCGCGATTGGGAAAAAGTGCGATTTTACGCGAGAGGGCCGTTATAAAGTTTGCTCGTCCTCTCGGCTTGCCGCGAGCCCTTTTTGTCACTCGCGCGACCATAGAGCTGACAGGCGCTTCGTGGCCGCGCCCGCGGCGCTATCGAGTTTTAATGAAATTCTCGTTGTTAACGGGTGATAATAAAGTTTGCCCGGGGTTTAATGCAATAGTGTCGCGCGCGGCGCTTGTAATTGTCGCGTCGAGTTGAAAGGTAATCGATTTGTGACTCGGCTGTCTGCGCTTAACGCCAATTCCAACGATTAACCCGCTTGATTGACGGCCGAGCCGGCGAATCCCCCCCCCCTGTTAAAAAATGCCCGCCGACTCGCCCGCTCAATCGTCATTACCGCCGAGTAATCCGCGGGATAATTCCGCGTGGGCCGCCCGAGAAAGAATCGGGGGATTTCCCGGGGTGTCCGCGGCGGGGCGCGTGGGCGGGGCCCCGGCGACCGGGAAACAATATAAGCCGGCGGCGGCCGCCCGGCAAACGAGAACAAAGTGCGCGTCGCCTCCTGCGCCGGGGTCTAAAAATACGCGGGGCGCGGCGGAATAGTCCTCCGCGCACCTTAACTACAACTTGATTACGCGGCCCGCGGCCCCGGGTGTATGACGCGAATAAGCAACGCGGCGGATATATCTGCCCGCCCCGCCCAGGATGTATAAGAGGGCCGCCCGACTCTTTATTCCCGGGCTGATGCGCGGAGCAAATTTCAAATTTAAATTCGATCCGAGCGCTCCGGAAGCCCCGCGAGAGCGACGCCTGTCGCCCGACGCTCGGAACGGCACTCGATGTTACACGCCCGCCTCGGGCAAATATAATGTCCGAGTGACGCGCGCGCCTCCGCCTCGCTTATTTCCGCGAGGTTTCGCCAATTTCCTACGGAAACGCGCGCCCCGCCTTGATTTTTGCACGCCATCTATACGCCGCGCGCTCCCAAGTCGCTTCTGCAATACTACGCCCGGGATAATACCTCGCGCGTGTGTGTGTACGTGTGTGTTGTGTATCAGTAAAAACCTGACTATATACTTGATTACACTCGTGTATATTTATGGCGGGGTAGCGTGAGCGCCGTCGTTTGCATATATGAGCGCGAGACGTAGGAGCTTGGCGCCCGGGCGATCCTTCCTTGTTAAATGGACCGCGCACGTGCTGCAAATGTGCGCCGCGGCACCGGGGCCTGAGTGCAGTTGCAGCGCCGCCGGCGGAGGAGTCGCTCACGGGAGTCGCGCGCGCACGCACGGGTTATATATTATCGCGGCGCAGTCGATTTTTCATCGCGGCCCGCGGAATTGAGCGGGGCAATTTCGGAGAGCCGACGCTCGCGGCGCTCGCCTCACGCGGGCAGACCCCGAAAAATGAGCGGGGACAGAGTCTCTGCGCCTGCCGGCGCCGCGGCTTTGGCTATTACGTGACTCAGCGCGCGGGACAATGCCGCGGGGAAATTTAGGAGGACTTTGCCTTCTTTGTAGCTTTCATTATTTTCGGCCCGGTTATATGGCGCCCGTTCCTTTCCTCATCCCCCCACAGCGGATCCTGGGAAGGATCCTACCGAGCACCAGAGATTCCGCCCTGTCCCCCTTTTTTTTATCAACGCGGGGATGATATTATGCGTCGGACTGATATTTCTTAGTTATCTTCGGGCCTTTTCTTGGACGAGTTTCCTTCCGGGTAAACTCATTATGTTGAATTGAGGATAAAGTTGTTTTCTATCTTAAACCATGTTAAGGCCTTTTAAACTATTTTAAATAGATTGTAAAATTTCGTAGCTTAAGTGGTAAAGCAGCGATTTGTTGAAACACGTAAACAACTCGGTAAATACAAATTAAGAAATTTAAGTCCAGAAATGTCACACTGTGAAATTATTTGATCAATATCACTACAACATAGCTGTGCATTCAAAATTGCTGGGAACAATAGAAATCCTTTAAAGAATACTAGTATCTCCTATTTTTCAAAGAAATAAAGATCGTAAAAATCAGTAATCAGTTTTATTATTCACAAATTCGTACAAACATTAAATCATAAAATATGTAATTTGTTTTACATTACAATGATTAACTGCAAATTCACTGAACCGATGCAAATTCTAATTGTTGGTGTAATATTTCGATGTATTGTTATAGCATTTATTCACGGCCGAGATCACGACTCAAGATATGACATAATAATTACACTAAGAAAAAAATTTGTTTTTGACCGCCATCTATAAATCCATATTCGTTAATAGTTAGACTCTTAACTACGAAATACTCCTTTCCTATATATCTTGCAATTTATATTTACACTAATATTGTATAAAAAATAATTAAATCATCCGAGGTATCTCTTTGTTAAGAAAAAAGATGTATATAGTACCGTACAATAGCTCATAGAATTTAATTTTTTATATTCGGTATTGTTATGTAGAATTATCACGTTTATCACAAAGAATTGCACAAGAAATAAAGGAAAATTGTTGAATAGTTTATTGTTCTCGGTCCTTGAATACAATGCATGCATTAATGTCGCGTATAATTCTTATAGTATCAAAAATCAAATAACCTATATAAATTCTATTTCTAAAATATTATAGTCTTGATTCATTTCATTTCTCTTTTATTTAATTAAGAATTTTATTAATTCTTGTAAAATGTACGTCCATGTTATCTATTCGTAATGCACATAAAAATTATTTTTACACTTGAAATTACGTTTGGCAGTGAAAAAGGGTGTCAAGTGTAAATTGGATTGGAAGATACGATGACGTAGAATCGAAAGGGCGAATGAGACTCAAATAAATATCTCCTGGATAAACTCAGGGAGTAATACGTCCCGGTAATTACGTAGATAAAAGTAATTCCCAAAGGGATTATATAGCGGAATTGAGGAATATCTCTCAGCTGTACGTGGCACTTTCTACCCTCTTCGTAATTTTTCGCTTCACGATTCACTTCATTCACACATACCTACCTAACGTATGAGTTATGCGTTATAGAAAGTTGTAAGGGAATAGAAATGGAGTGAGAAAATGAGAGGGTCTTGGCCTAAAAGTCAATCTATTGATAAAATTTACTGCTGGCATATACAGAATTTTTGATTTAAAGTGTCCAAAACGTAGGTGTAGACTAGCTGTTCCTGTTCAATTGCTTTTTCTACAGATATAGGTAACATTCTCCAATAATATTCTGAATGACTTGTTGGATATCATAGATTTAAATATAGATAGATGATTCAGATAGAAGTACTGCTTTGAAGTATAAAAATACAGCACCATATTATATTTACAAATTGTTAGAAAAAACTACCAATCATAATGGGTGCTTGTAGAATCTTGAACACAGGGATCCAATTTTATTAATCAATAAGAATAGCAAAGTATTAACGAAACACGTCACGTATCTTGAATCCTACGCTAGTGAGTGAAACTTGGACTAATCAAGAGTTAATTGAACGTGGCCCGTTAGTTAGGTCTATCACAAGCGAGAGACTAGTTTACGGAAGCAACACTCAATACTCGATTATCTATGTTCCCAAGTGGTTCATTCAACAAATTAATGGAAGCACCTTTATCACCACAGCATGCTATAGTTACTCGTACTCTGTATACGCACGCGCATATTTATGTATAATATAGACTAAAAAATTTTGCAATTATCTTAGATTTTCATTTATTATGTTTTTCTAACTTGTGTGTTTTTTCGATTATTTTGAATCAATATCGAAATCTATACGTAAAAATGAAGAAAAAACGCGAAAAAACGGTTTCCAATTGCATCTAGAAATCAATGCACACTCAGCACTGTAATCAAATTTGTTGCGTATCGAAAAAATCTTTACCATCCACTCACAAAGAGCAATTGGATATCTCTCAAATTCTTCCCTTTTTTTGTGTACCTATATCTGGAGATCCTTGAACCAAACTCCATGTAGTTAATGAACTCGAACAGTCGTGCAGTGAAATCCGCTGGCCTATGCTAATTCTTCCAAGCATTTCCATAAAACAATCAAGCTCCACTTCTACTTCCTCATTGTCCACGCATTCTGTTTTAAATCTCGCTAGTTTCTGCACATGACTCTTTACAAATCGTAAATTTAAATGCGTATCTAATCGATTTTAATGCTGATACCTTTAGTTTTTGACACATGTGTATAGGCATGAATTGCATATACATATATTTCAGAGCCATCAAATATATTATAAATTATTAGTTAAAATAAAGTTATGTTTTATTTGCGTTTATAATTTTACTTTTAATTATATTTATAATTAATATTTTTAAATTCAGTTTATTATATATTATTAATCTATAGAAAGAAAATGTACATTGTTCAAGAATGCTTGCACCAGTACTGTACATTTAATTCTGAACTAATTTCACTTTTCAACTACATCTAGTACTTTAAAATGTATAGATCATTTATTCTCAGAAATAACGTTTTTAAAACCTCTGAAAATCAGTTAAAATCATGTATTTATCTGTATCTATTAACTATTCATTTACAAATATATAATGAAGAGATTTCCAGTGTTTGTATGGTGACACACGCAACAGATCTTTGCACGGTAGCCTTATGCCGAGCCTTACGCACTATTGTTCGCTCGTCCGCCTTATGTATTAGAGCGTCTGATAAATCTGCTGTATGACAAAGATAGACAGTTGTCATCGTTACATCAGCTAATGACCATACATTGCCGCACACGAATATATGGTCCATTTGGCTTATTTTATATTTAACTAAAGAATCTTTTTATAAAAATATTAAAATATTCATGACTGTAAGAAAAATATTGAAAAAAAATATATTATTTGAATACTAATAAAAATATTTTATTCGTTTAATAGTTAAATTTATCTGTTTCCTACCTTTTATTCTTATACGTCTCTTTATTCTTCTTAAAAGTTCGCAATCTTGCAAATAAAATACAAATTTATAATTATTATTAAACTATAATTTATTGTTCTTTAAAAATATATTGTTATATACAGTTTTAGTTTAAAATAGCTTTAAATCGTATTTAAAATAGTAAAAATATATATTTTTATCGCAAATACTCAGTAATTCGAAAGTCAATTTGTTGAATTTATTCGTTTAATTACAATGAATTGATAAAGTGCAATGATGACTGATTTCACCAAACAATCCAGCATTGTTTTATAGATAAATTGTCTCGTTAAATTTCTGCGATTTTCATTTGTATTTGAACATCAGTACAGTATCATTACACGGCATTATGATCTTGCAATAGTAAGGTTAGCAGCGTGGGAATTAACGCTGACCACTAAAGCCAGTCAATCACAGTAATTTGCATATGATTTCGCCCTCTCTCTTTCTGTGTCTTTGTTCCTATATCCAACGCTATCTCCACCTCTTTCTCTTTCACTCTACTCAATTTAATCTCGCTCGTACATACTGTTCAGCATCCTGTACTGCAAAGACTATTGATTGGTTTTTCGCAATTACTTTCCATCCATCTCGTTATTTCACTTATGCAGATGCTGATTGTCTTTTATTTTATCAAAGTGAAAGTTCTTATTATATTACTTTGTTATCGAGTAGATCCTTAATCAAATAATCATTATGTGCTTATAAATAGTTTATAATAGCTTATGATAGTTTTTAGTGATATAGTTGTAAGTAGCCAATATCTCTCACCTTCATATGATGTAAGCACACAGGAAAGGGTAGGTGAAGGACTTGATAACAAAGTACAAATATGTTATGTTTCTAAATTCATGAGTATCGCTATCATTATCAATTAGAATCATTTTAGTATCATAAATACTCAAACCAACTCTTTAAATGTATTTTGTAAAATATGTTAAAGTAGTTTTAAGATACGCAACTCAGTACATAATTACAATTTTCTTAACGGTAATAAAACGATAATTTACTAGCTACGTATAAACCTCATTTAAATCTTATAACAAGCGTTGCCAAAAACGAGATGAAAACATTGGATTTTCCATAGGCTTTTGGAGGGCGGTTGAATAGGAACATCGAATCTCATTCTGTAGCCCCTAAATATTCATCGAACTCAACGGTAGTGTGCGTGGCGAAAAAGCGAGTGAGATATATAGTTATACTTATAAAAGGCCGCCGCAAGAGGACAAATAATTAAATAGTCCAATTCCCTTTTCTATACTGCGGTGAAGGAAACAAAACCGCTTCTATACAGTCGCGTGTACATTGGGGTTCGGCAGCCGCGGGCGAGGGTTGGACGCTCACCCTCCGCACTCTATTATCAGTCGAGAGCAGCTCTCGCTTTTCCCGCTTTTAGGAGACTAACGCAACGGGACGTGTCTGAGCGGCCTGGCTTTCAATCCTCTCGCGAACTCAATGGGTGCTGATTTCCCTTCGACTACCGGCGCAGTCGGGTGTGTCCCTTTCATTCGACCCTCGGCGGGTTATTGGGGGTGGAGGACCACCGTCGCATGCAGGTGCAGATAGTGACCGCGATTGGTGTAGGGAAGACCACGAAGGTGTATCGGGTACGCGTGCAATCGGATACAGGGGAAGAGGATGCATTTCACGCCTGAAGTACGCACGGGGGTTGTGTACTGTATGGTTGGCAGTCGCCCGTTAATTTTGCGAGTCCGAGAGCGTGCATCCTCGTTGGAATTAATTGTTATCTTTTTTCCTTATCTTGCTTTTCAAGAGAAATATATTTTAGTATCCAATGCGGGAGAGTCGCCATTCGCCATTAATTTATTGCGTATATTACATTTTAGGTCCATACTAAATAAATACATCATTTTATACAATAATTTTTTTATTTAACATATTTCAAACTTTATTCTACTTGAATGTATTGTTTATTCAATCCATTTATATAATATGACTTTTAGTTTAAATAAATACATAAAACGAGAATTAATCAATATCATGAAAGCTCTTCTTGTAAAAATTTCGATAATTTTTAAAAAATAATCTTTTTATGTGTGAAGTGTATTACGTTTCATTGCATCACACGATTCATATTATTCCGGAAACAATGCCCATTGCATATTGATCTATTCGACAAAATTAAATATTGATTTGGATATTCTCTTCAAATTCATATTTTCGGTTTACATATTTACTAATGTAAAGTTTGATATTTAACGTATATCAATGAAATATTTAAGAGAAATTACTCCTAATTGTATTTTGTGTGTGAAAAATTTGATATTTGTGTAAGTCTTATTTTAAATTACTCAAATATAGAAATGTGCAAAAAGCATCATGATTTAATTTGTCGTTTCATTTTTAATTATTATTTTTTAATTAGTCAATAAATCAAATATTACACATAATTCATTATTTCGGATGCATTAAAAATAAATTTACCAATAATTTATGATGATGGTGATGTAAAAAATATACTGCAGTATAGCGAAAACTTGTGTATTAATATTTTCATTTGATGAATTTGAAATATTAATACATGTATTGGAAAATACTTGATAAATCATAAATTTGGTTTACCAGCCGAAACATTTAACTAGTAACATGAATCTATTATTAAATAAACAGTCAAAAAATTATTCACTTTTTAAATTTTACAAGACCTAATCCTCTTTTCTAATTCAATTTATGTAAATATAGCGAGATGTATTTAGTAAAATCATATAATATAAATGCTTGTATAAATCCGTATTGAATAAGTCGAGTGTGATTTATCATTTTATTTTCGAACTCGTGCGAAAATCAATATTTGTTGTCAACTGCAGGATTAATACTCTTGTTACTTTTAACCATTAGTGTAAACTTTGATTTGCGGAGCATCATCGTTTTATCCTTGTTTATTTGAAACGATCGATTATTCCGACTGCGTAGTTTAATAAAATAAATTAATTATTGTAATGAGAAATGAGAATTCATGTTTATTTTTGTTTCGATGACCGTGCCATGATCTTACTTCAATGATCGACATGGAATCTCATTGATTCTGAATTTAAACAGTTTATCGAGCACTTTTGATCTCTATTGGTTTAAAAGTTTACTTTCTGATGAATATTTTGAGTACTTAGATTGATTTAACGCAGAAAGGGTTGTGAATCAGGTTGATTCTAGCCTAGAATTTGGTTTTAAATAATTAATAATATGTATAGTACTCCTATGATTTTAATTTGATTGTGAGAGGGTAGTAAAAAATTGAATATTATAGAATTTAATTTTTCATTTATTATTAAGAATTTTTTTTCGATTTTTAAAACATAGTAGATTTATTTCATCATTCAACATTATCTTCTTACTAAGTGTACAGGTTTCGACGTAGGTACATTATTAATTCTGTAAAAATATTTTACTCCATTAGTAGACTTTTATTACGATATAACACAGACTTATATCATTTAATTCAAATTCATTTTTTGGAAAAGATGATAAACGTGAATAATTATTATTATAAGTACTATTAAGTAAAACTATGTCAAAAAGAAATAAAAATATTGTTATTATAATTTTTATTTCTACATTTCGTAATAGTTGCTAATCGAAGAACGTATCGATCACTAGAACAATAAGGTAAAAAGCGTTTCAGGTGCACTTAGTCAGACTGACCCCTTGATTGAGCAACCCGTCATACCAAGGCGCAAAGTGACACTCTATTTTCAGGGGATCCATTTTTCACCAGCCACCCCAACCTCCCCTACATATGTATACAAGGTGTCTTTTAATTCCTTGTCTCCAGCTATACCACGCCATAGCTGAAGCAATTCTAAACATTTTTTTTGCTGTCGCGAAACTGTCAGATGCACCTCCACAAAGATACAGGTGTTTAAAAAGTGGTAAAAATTCAGCTCCCGCAGCCGAAAAGCGCGGTCTACTTGCCGCGGGGTAGCCAATCAAAGCAGAGGAAATAGTTAATGGAAGAGAGTAGGGTGGAGCTATCGGGGCCGCATAACGGTCCGCTGTGCCCGATGTTCTTTTGTTGACAATTTCGGCAGTCGACAAATCGTCACGCGTCTAAGCCTGGAGGTCGGGGCCAAACCCACTACTCATCCTGCGGCCCCGATAGCTCCGCTTTACTCTCTCCCATAGCTATCCCGTGATATAGATGGAGACACGGAATTAAAAGACAGATTGTATAATAGATGTTGAATGAACTTAGGTTATTTAGATTGCGTATCATAATATTTTTCTGGATATTTTTCTTTTTATTATAATGTTTGTTATATTTGTTTATTTTAAAGAAGGATAATTGTGTAAAATAACTGACATTGTTACATTTTATAAATGCATCATTTGCGATAATATAATAGACCGAATAAATAATAAAATTTTTTGTTTATTTTTAACAAATTAATTAGTAACAATAGTAAACTTATAATTACATACATGATCATATTTAATCTAAAATATAATCTGTATAATTATAAAACGTTCAACTCTATATTAACGTTCAACATAATATTGTTTTGTTACAGAGGTCGAGGAGCGACCGGCGGGGAAGGCGCGCGGCGGCAAGCTAGCGCGTCGCGCGCGCTCCTTTAAAGAGGATTTCCTGGAGAAGCTCTCGCAGATGCGCTCGCCGGGAGGAGGCGGGGGTGGGAGCGCCGCGGGGACGAGGGCCGCATCGCCCTCCTCGCCCCGGGCGCCTCGTGAGACCATGAGCCTCTCCTCGAGTGCGGGACCCGCGACTCCTGGGGGTCCCCTCGATCCCCACCAGGCCGCCAACAAAAACCCCCTCCGCGACCTCCACGTCCACGTGCGCCAGGTACAGCTGGCGCTCTTGCACTTCCGAGACGTCGTGTCCAAGAACAAACTGGAAATGCTCCCTGGGAATGGAACTGTCGTCCTCGATACTGTCACGACTATTCACACCCTTCTCAAGTCTTACCTCCTCTATGAAAATAGGTAAGATTTATAGGGACTTAGCAGCTGCTACGGAGCGATTTGTAGCTCTTACCCTTGAAATTACGACCACTTTCGTATGATACATTGATTTCGTGCAATTGAACGATAATTCATTGTTTTACGTACATATCAATAATTTATAATTTTTTTTATTTATAATTATTATTAAATTTGAAATGCACTCATGAAGCTTTGACGTCAATTTTTATGGCATTGTTCTCATTTCACAGTATATATTTTATATTTCAAATTAAAATTTAAACAATCTCAGTATTTTATTATTCTTTTATTCGTATTTGTTACTCCAAATAATATATTATTTCCATTTTAAAACTTTCTTGAAATTAATGTCTACCCGAATAATCAATTAGCAGAATTATTATCAACGATATTTCAATAATTTTTTATAAATGTAAATCATGCATTACAATTTATGCATATATTACGCATTGTGTTTAAATATTTAAAGTTTTTAAGAAACTAAAAATATATAAAAGTTAGTTCCAAGTATTTAGAGTAGTTTTTATTAAAATGAATCGCATTATTGTTGGTTTTTTATTACGCAATACCGACGATTCTTCGAATAAAACTGAAATATGGCACTTTGCCATCATTTCTCTTACTTTTATTATCCTTGGTACTTTATGTGCGTTACAATCACTCCATAAATGAGAAACATTTGGCAAACGACTCTATATACAGATACATTTATTTTATTACTACAAGGTTTATTTTCACGGAATTCGAGCTATTGCATGAATTCATGTTAATTCGACTGAAAGACGGTGATGTAAAATTTAATGTTTCAACTTTAATATTTTAGTTCAACCCTCGGTTCTGCGACGAATCAGGTGTACCAGGCACTGGCACAACTGTTGAAGCTCTGCGATGATGTTTTGCTGCATGGCGATCAGTCCTCGGCCCTTGACACAGCTAACGTCACTCATGTAATCGGTCTCGTCGAAGATGCCGTTAAGAATCTCGTCGAGCTCGCGCAAGAGAAGATCTCCAACAAACAAAAACCGGCCTTGCAGACTGCCAGCAATAGGTGACTTGATCATGCATCATAACATATTATTTTCACATCGGTTCTTTAGGCTGACTTTCGCAAAATGTTCAAAAACATTCTGCGATTTAGAAATAGCAGTCCGGGACATTTTTCGCTCGAATTTTGGTTTGCACGAGACATGTGTAACAAGCCAAGAGTTACTCCGCACTTTACCTCCAGTATATCTCGTTTGCAGTTTGCAGCCACGAGCAGAGTTCACGACCGCATCAAGTGCCCCGTGTCGCCTTTCGTGGTCTGACCGGGCATACACCTTCTAACTTATACAGTTCGCACCACTAGGCTTTCAAATAATAAATTTTTATTTCATCGAATTCAGTGATAAATACTGATTTTTCTATTGGTCACATTTTTAATACTTGATTTATTAGTTACAAAATAATTAGATATATTTTTATTAAATAAACTATAGATTTTAAAAATTAGTTTTAAAGTAAAATCATTGCACTTAAATTAGTGTAATATAATATACTGCATAAAAAATTTTAGACGTGACAATAATTAACCATAAAAATAATCTATTTTTTTGTCTCTTATAATTTCAAATTCTTATTTTTCTGTCTTATATGCATATAAGACGAGAATTTTCATGTTAATTTCACGCGGACAGTTTTATACTATTTGACGCTATTCATCTTAATTCTTTACTAATTCACTTATGCAAAAATTGTCTGGGTATACATGTTTTTCAAGGTTCAAAATATTATTCTGCGAGTTCTTAAATTATTTTGCATAATTAAAGTTTTATTCTTCGTCTAAAAGAATTTTTAAATTAAAATTTTTTCTACTGTATTATGTTTGCTTTAATACTCAGAAAAATTAGTAAATAAGAGAGTTACAACTTCACTTAATAATTAATAATCTTTAATATGAATGACATAATTAAAGTTGTTTTTCGTGCAATTTATATACATATTTTCAATTTAAATATATGAAATAAAGGATTTTAATTCTCATTAAATGCGTTATCACGAATATTGTATATTCTGCGGTAAAACATAATTGAGGCGCTTACGAAAATACAAAATAAATGAGTTGTGTCGCGTGATGCAGGTGGGAGCTGACATGTTGATCGATGATGCTATCCCTCACGCTCGGCGATGGGTAGCAATGGGCTAAATTCTCTATCCTTTCTGTGTTTGGTACAGGACTTCGGGGTACAGTTCAGAGCTGACACCCCAGCGCAATTCCCTCCCTGACATACCGCTGACACCGAGGGAGCGGCAGATCCTGGAGCAGACGGCGGCCTCTTCAGCCCTCGTCAGGAGTTCCCACAGTTCCGAGTCTATCCTCAGGGACTCGAGTCCACCCCCAAAACCACCGCTGCCCGACAGGTAAGTCAAGCGTACTTATACATACCAAGAGTAAGGAAGCACTCTGAATTATTTAACAAATATATGGTAGCTAATAAACAATGACCCGAATTGATGGGTCAAACATTGTCTGCAAGTTTAACCCATTTGGATAGAAGTAATATAGGCGGGTATTTTGCAGAACTATGTGTCGTTCGGAGGACAACAACAGTTCGTGCAGCGGAACGCCGCCACCGCTACCTCCGAAGCGACGTCCGCGTGCACAGCCACTGCACTCGGAGGACCGGGACGCGGAGTCGAGTATCCTTGTCTCGAGTCTGGACCGCGTGTCGCTGCGCAGCCGCTCGCCCGAGGATACCTCCTCGCTCCTGAGCGCATCCGCGGGCAGTCTCGACTCGGCCCTTAACCACTCACGTGATGAGGACGAGATTCGCGCTATCATGGGGCCCAACGACGAGTCCTTCAGCGACAGTATGGACCTCAGCCTCATGGCCACTATTCAAGGTAATCTTAGAGTCTATAGTACGAGGGTCTGGTTTTAGTGTTTAAGGGGGCCGCGAGGATTTTGTCAGAGAGATCGATTGTTAGACGTAGTTCTAATTGCGTGGAAAAAAAGGTTGTAGAATTCTTGAGTATTATTCCAAAGTACTATTTTCTTTTATCAACATGATTATACATACTTTGATTTATAATAAAGTTAATTATATGTAATAGTTATTTGAATCTGGTGCATTACAATTGCCATAAAAGATATTTCTTGATAAGACTGGCGAAAGTGAATTGAACCCGTGATTTGTGTGAATAAGATTTTAAAATGCAGCGTCGAAGAACGCATTCTTTATCTGCTTATCGGTCAATATATGAGTTTTATATTTAAATAGACTTTTGAATATAATTATATTAAGATATTACAATCTATATGATTTTTAAAATAAGATGAAAGGCTAGTTTGCTTTAAAAGGTCCGACACTTCAAATTTATGGTAAAATTATTATTCATTTGTATTAAAAGAACTGAATTCTTTCATGAAAACTTGTTTTTATTAAAATAAATTTATTTTTTGTTTATTTTTTAAGTATTAGCAATTTACAGAATTAACAAAGAGACCTCTTTGACAAAATGCTCCTAAAAATTCATTTAAAATTATTAAAAAAAGAATGCTGCATATGTTAAGTAAGCAAATACATTTAATTTACAATTCGCAAATTCGATCCTAATATACTACAATCATTATTTAATACATATATTTAATAATAATTATTCATGCCGACAAAAATTATTAATATTGTATTAGCAATAAAACTAGTATGGATTTAATAACCTAATTTACAAATTAAATTAACAAATGAAATATAATATTCAGGCGTGAAACATTTTACTTTTAATTAAAAATTGAGACGAATCATTTACATATAGATATAGTGCAGTGGACTCAAAAATATTGGCACATATGTTTAAAACAATCTCGGAATTTGAAGGAAAATTAAGAAATCCATGAGCAATCGCAAAGCCATATAAATACGCGGAGCGTTCGAAAAAAGTTACTTGACAAAGACGCGAAAACCGTATCCCTCCAACCTCGGAAAACCGGATTCTGGGCGCTTATAGCGTCCTTGCGCACACCGCAAACGGAACCGCGTGAATATGGTGATAGCGGGCCGAGATTGCGCAAAAACCCATCCACATGTGTGTGGCTCTCGCTGCGAGTGGAGCTTAGTCAGCGCCGCTTAGCCGCTGCTGCCGCTGCCTGCCTGCTTGTGCACTCATCCCCCCGCTTCCAATGTATCTAACGCCACCATATGACGGCGGTCCCCAGCTCTCAGTCGAGACGCACTTTTGCTCCGAGTCGGTTGCTCTCCCGCGTGTTTATACCCATTAATCGTCAAGTGCATCTATACGTGCCACTTGTTTGTTTTGTGTTTACTTGTCTATAAAACTGCTACATATACACAATTTTGCGACGTGTTCTATTTTTTTGTGTTTGATGTCACTCTATTACCCGACCGACTATATAAATCATAATATATCGCTCACAGAGGAGACGATTTTCGGTTGAGAGTAGCCACCTTGTGACTCACGAGATGGATGGCGAGAATTCACGATATTGGTTTTCTGAGATTACGAAGCCTTTTTACTTTAATCTTGAGGAGCGTACGTATTTTCGTTTGATATCCCAAATTTATTAAGCTTTTATTATACCTTTGTTATATACATAAAATATTTTATCGGATACAACGTGCAGTTCAATCAAACAAAATTAATCTATTACGAACTTTTACAGGAATGTTTGTAAAATTATTGTTTTGGTTTTACTTGTTACTTATTTTATTACATTGTTATATATTTTCGGGTATTAAACTAATTGATTAAAATTCTTATTGAAAGTTTAAACAGGTTAAAAGAAGTTAAAAATAAAATAAATCTATTAATGCCCGATAGAAAACAGGTTTTTGGACGATTGAATTCTATTTTTCATAAGGAGAATTGAGTGAATATCGAAGTGAATATTGATTAATATCGTCTACTGCATGGATATTTAATATATAAAATTGCGATTTATCAAAGCTGTTTACCCTAATTTTTAAAATGTTATATTTTTTTAGTAACTTGAGGTAAAAAAAAGAAATTTTTGCTCCAATTGTATAAATATTCTGATTAGAGCTGCACCAATAAATGAATTATCAATATTGATTAAAAAAATGTATGAAAACTTTTTTATTTTCATTGGTGCTCTTTTACTTAAGTAAATTTACATTATTTTTTAATTCCATAAATTGTTATAGTTCTTCTAAAGTAGGTAAATATGTCGATCTAGTTTATTTTCACTTCTTTTTGCTATAAAGATTAGGTAACAAACCTCCTCTTTTGGGCATTAATGGATTAAGTTACAAACGTCGTACTATTAAAGATGGACTATGATCTAAATAAGGAGATACTGAAAAATCGGATTATAAATAAAAAGTTAATTAAAATTTACTTGATTATAATTAGGAATTGATTGAACTAACGATGAAAAGAGTTATCGTAAAAACATCTGATAATTCCTTTTCGGCTGATAACTACTTATTTTTTATTTTGCACAGGTATGCAAGTAAATGGCAGTTCTCATTGCGGCTGCTGGGATGGATCAGAATCGAGTTTGCCCAGCACAATGTTGCTGCGACAACACAATTCTCAGGAAATGCTTGGTCAATTTACGGGTGAGTACATCAGTCTGTTTCTTAAAGGAGTAGTGAGATTGTATCTGTTTATATTTAAAAAAGAGTTGACCTTTCTGAGGTGAGACATCTTCTCGGAAATCTTGGCAGCATCTCTTTCGATATTTCGCTTTATTATTAGTCATCAGATCATTGACCATTGGAAAACGAAAACGGTTTGACTATGACACAGAGGAACTCTTTATATTTATTCATCGATTAATATATATCGACAAACTATATTAATTATAGCAGCTTTGTATAGAGACAATTTTATTTTCGGAGTTGGTATAAACTATATAATTTTCAAAACTATATATTTCCAATGCTAGATTTTTATCTCATATTTAAACGAATTCCTGAAATTGCTAAGTAAAAATATTAAATTTTTATTATTCTGTCGACTTTAAAATGTAAACGTCCACTTTATCATAATTTATCATTTACAATAATAAGTTTTCTCGTTTTCCATTTAATCCTCTCAGCTGCGACGTATTTATTAAATCGGCACAGCAGGATATGTGCAGAGGGCCTGAAAAAGACTTTGCTCGTATTTTTGGCCCAGCTGCTCTAGAAAACTCATTTGCCATTTCGCCGTGACAGAATTCTCTCGAGCCATCGAAAGTGCAATCACGAGTTTAATATTAATGACGGTGTTACGGTTGACCGGAGAGTGTGGACCACTTGATCGGGTCCATCCACCCGCCGAAAAACGTCGATACACTCGACAGTATTTCCACCCGTCTATATTTAAAGAGCGAACTTCTGGGGCACGAGTCGAGAGTCCCCGAGCGCCCCGAAAAAAAAGCGCAGCCGGGATCCGCGAGGGGCACTTTTTCATACGGCGCGCCGGCGAGCTGCAGCTGTGCGGAGATATCGCCCTTCCCTCCGCTCCAGAGATCATTTCTTTCTCGTTAGGCCGAGAGCGATATTGCACAACGGCGCCGTAAATATAGCCCGCGCGCATGCAGGCGCGTGGGCGCCGGGCCAGCTGACGGCCGGCTCGAGCTCATGAATGAGAGACGCCAGTCGCGAGTCACCGCTGGCCCGAGATCGCGAGATACATACGCTTAAGTGTCTACTCCTCGGGCCGGCCCTTATCGCCGCGCGCCGGCCTCGCCCCCATGGACAAGTCCTTTTCGCCCTGGGGGAACATTAAGGCCTGGCTCTGTGAGACTTTTCTTTTCTCTCTCGAGGCTCCGCTCCCCTTTTCCACGTTCATCCGATTGAATCGAATTTGCACGGAGTAGTCAAATATTCGCGCGCTCTTCTCCACGCGGCTATCGATTTTTCATCAATCGCCGTGATTGAAAGGCTCCGTCGAGCGTATAATTTCGAAAAATTTTTATTCATCTACACATAAGATTGATGAAAAACCTACAATATCCACGAGATAACTTCATTTTAATATTATGCATTACGCAGTTTCTTCTCGAATTTGCGCTTCTGCTTTGCTTTCTTGTCAATAAATTAAAGGTATATAATTATTAAACCGTGTCAATGTTTACATAAACTTAGCGATTTAATAAGTCTTTTCGATTTAAATTCGATCCGCACTATATTGATTGTTTACAAGTGGCACGTTTTCTCGGAAAAATACAGTCATTATTATTTCCATTTTTGAAAATCAATCATTATTTTTATAATGCATGAATATAAATTAATTAATTGGAAAAAAATATTCTAATTTGTAATTTCGGATGAATAATTCTGAATATTATTAATTTTTTATTCTGTTAATGTCCTACAAAATATTTACATATGCCGTGAATTTAGTATAAAGTTGTATAACTTAAATTGCATAATATAGTTAAATGGAAACAGAGTATTTTTCTGAGATGCTTTTAACCTCTTTTACCGCAGTCATCCGTCTTCTTTCAAAATAAATCTTACATTTTCTTTATCGTAAATCATCGTCACTTTTGGTGTACAGTATAACAGCGCTGGCAGAATCAGGTGAAATCAGTTGGACATTTCCGACTCGAAATTTTTTCGCTCCTTGCAACATCTGAATGTTTATTGTATAAAAAGTTAATTTTGATTTCTTCAAAATCTACGCTCTCGAGCGAGACGTACGACTGTCACGTCTCCGAAAGCTAAATGATTACTTTCTCGAGCGAAACACGTAAGCGGCTCTGCGAAGTGAATAAGCGGGGGAGGCTGGCACCTATATAGGGCCTCCTTTAATTATCGGCCATCACGCGAGTAAATAAGGCATTCGTCGAAAGGCGAATCAATTAGCCGGCAGGCACATTCAATTTCCTCCCCTGGGTTATCTCGTAGGCCTCGAGGCGAAAATGGAACGGCTCTCGACGCAGACGCAGGAGTCTGGCTTCGTGTCGATGCACTCGCAGCGCTCGTCCTCGCAGAGCTACACCGCGGCGACGAGCAACTTCGTCTCGAAGCGCTCCTCCCAGCAGAGCAGCGTCAGCTACAACTCCCAGGCGTACTCCCAGCAGAGGCTCTCGACCGGCGAAGCTTGCACGAGCAATGGCTCCCTCTTCAGCCACAAGACGACCACCATGTCGAGCTCGAGGAGCATCCACAGCACGACCAACATCGCCGGCGCCGATCCGTCCTTCATGGAGAAACTGGTAAACGTGGGTGTTGCATGCTTGTTTTTGCGTTTTATTTTTTATTTTTGCCTTGTCGTTTTCTTTTTACCTCGGCAATTTATTGTTTTCCCTCGAACGAAGCATGGTAGTTTAGTTCACCTATGGCTATTTGTGACAATGTACTGACTTAGATGTGAAATTTGCCCGCGATATGACACGTAACTACTGCAATTATTTGGTTCAGTTCATTCATTGACGAGAGAGCGAAGGAATCGAATATTGTTAACTGCGTAAACAAATAAAAATGTCCTCGTTAAAAAAAACTTGCCTGCGAGTAAACTGCACATTATCTTGAACTTGATGAATACTTATTAAAACAATATGTCAAGGAAAGAATATTTTACATTTAAATTATACCCAGAGCTGCAATCTTGACCTTGATGTAGTTTTTTTAGATAAGTATGCGAGTTTCAAAATATTACACAATTTGAGAAACGTAAATGGCACGAGAATGTGTTTTATTTGCTTTCACTCAAAAAAAAAACACAACCTGTATTTTATGGTTTATTTGTAGGAAATCGAGGCGTTGACCAATTCGGATGCTAATGGAATACCACCAGCACTTCCCGAGAAACGTTCAAAGCGGCGGAAAGAGCGAATGCCCTCGCAGTACGACAACGTCCCGGAGAATGAGCATCTATCCACGTGTAGTTTGCATACGAGTAACGGGAACAGTCCTATCGACAACAACAGGCCACCACCTTTGCCAATGAAGAAAAGGCACAGTAAGTTGAAAGAACGATTTAAAAATCCTTGTAATACATTTAGAATTTCCGATATATTCAAATCTTTCCTTGTTAATGTTCATCGGGAACCTTGATAATATCTTTCATAGGATTTAACTGCAAATTTATGATTTAAATTTTGTTGTAATAATTACATTAGAATTATTCAATGAAAATTATTGCCGTAAAAATACGTGCGTCTGTCAGTAATCCTTGTAATTAATGAATGACTATAATTTTAAATATTTCATTTAAGAATGAGCTTTGGCTATTCAAAACCCGTTTAATACTTTCCTTCTAATTCTACTTAAAATAATGCAAAGTTTTCAAAGTTGCCGATTATTTTCAATGTGAACCGATCTAATTTTTCTGCAATTTTTTATTTCTTATAATTACAAATATTTAACATGTCATTAAAATTTAAATAATAAAACAAATTATTATTTATTGAAAAGAACTGGAAATTAATTTATTTACAAACAATTATTAAGTTATTATTTTTACTAACTAATAGAAATACAGCTTTATTTTTTTATATTAGTAACAAAACTTTGCAATATCGATGTCTACAGATAATATATATACTTAAAAGCTTTTCGAAAATTAAAGTCATTTTTGGATATTGGTGTAAGTCAGAAATTAATAAATGTAAAGTAATAATTGAGCGGGGTTGGGAAAATATATTATAATATAAATATTTTTCTATTTTGTCTGCATTATAATGTTGAAACTGATGCAATGTTTTGTTGTCCTCCAGTGTTCCAATCTGTGGCATATTCTGGTAAGTGGGATTTCGCCCACACAATCTCTACAAACCTCGGCAAAAACCCACACGCTAAGTTGCATTCCGTCGATCAATATACAGATTGTTCTGATTTTTTTTCATAAATTTTTTTTGATACATAACTCAAGCTTTTTGTGGCATGTTTGCTGTTCTTTATCACGAATTTGGAACTTTACCCCTACAATATTTATATACACAGCTCAAGCTTAATTTTTTGATTAACACTCACCTCACACAGTTGTTATCTCATATTGCTTTAAAAGTATCTCATCATGAAGAATTTTGTTGTTTTAACGAGATGAATTTAATCTCTTTTTGAGTACTGGCAAATTGCGTCTTTTGCAAAGCTTTTAAATAATATTTCATTTCGCTAAAATAATATTGCTTTTTCCATATGCACTGTATTTAGGTTAAAAAATTAATATTTTTAGACTAAAAATATAAACTGTAATACGTAAAATATAATTTATATACGTATAAATAAATTAGCTTTAAAACGATTCTCGATTTTAACATCTTGACTGAACACGATAATTAATTTTTAAATCTTTTAAAGACACTTTCACATTAATTAGTGTTAAGAAAAAAAATCTTTTTAGATTTGAGCATGCTCTACTATAGAGGCTACAACTCGGGCTTCCAGTTAACACATGTATTTATGTAATTATCAATTGATAGCATTTTTTATAAATTAGAGGAACGGTATAAAGATGATTTTTGTTAAAAATAATCATTATACGTGAACGAAATAAAGAATTTTAAAAGCGGGCCTGGTATGTATTACAATAATTAAACCAAAAGAATTTCCAGGCAAACTTTGTTTAATACTTGGTGATATGCACTTTCGACAGCTTTGTTGACAATTTTGATTCTTACCGATAAAGCGGAAAGAAAGAAAAACAAGCAAATACCTTCGTGAGTCACGCGACACTTCCTCGGTTCCCGCTTTCGCGAGCGCTCGTGCGAAAACGACAAAACACGCGCATCGGCCATCGGCAAAGAGAAGTATCCAGCTATGTAAGAGTCGTAATTATCTCATCATCGAATTGACCTCTTCATCTTCAGCATTGTCGGCCCAGTTGCCGCCGCGATCGCACTCCGAGAGCACTGTCGCGTGTCTTTTTTCGCCCGCCGACGGTTATTATATAGGTGCGCGCTCGCCACACTCAGTTGTACCAGTTTTTCTTTACTTGTTCAGCCATAAATAATTATTCCTCGTGGTTACCTAACGTTTGCCGCGCACGCGACGTCCCGCGAAGCTCGAAAGATGCTTTTCCTCGGATCGCGCGCGCATTCCAGTGAGTGGTCGTTTTTGTAAATTTTCCCGCTTCTTCCTTGTTCTGCGAAGCGCGAGTGCGACTTAGTGAGGTGAGTGTCGCGGTTCCCAACAGTTGCTCTCTTTCTACTGTGCAATACTGTGGATCTTTCTAAACGATCGTCGACGAACGTGTGAACATTTATTTAGGTTCTACTTTGAAACGAGTAATTCGTGCCGAATATATAAGCAATAATGTAAATTTATACTGAACGATACGTGCTTTACAAGTATTGTTGGTGCATTAATTAACCATTAGTTGATGCTTAATTTTAAGTGACATATTAATTTTATAAAATATAATTTACGACCGATGTGAATTACTGAAGCGAATTAGAAGCTAATTTTGTAAAACGCTAGCTTTCTGACTTTTTTACAAAGGCTATATTTTATAAACGCAGCTAATAGTAGTGACACTTGTCTTACAATAGATTTTGTACTATATCTATTCTTATGCCTATTCAATGTTTGATACTATATACTGATTCAATGTTTTAAGAAATGAATGAAATATTTTTGCTTGGCAATTGTTTCAGTACACCTGCATTAAATGTTTCGAATAATGAATCGCCAATATTTCTTTTGAATTGCTACAGCACTATTATATGTTCACTGGGCATATCGTACACATTTTTCATTTCACATTTAAATTGTAGCACATGCTATACGGGGTGCGAAAGCCGTAATTTATTAAAATAATTTTTAAAGTTATCATCCTTACAATCGTCATCGTCATTATTGAGTCAAAAATCGCACTCATGAAACATCTTTCAAACTAATCCTAACAACGCCAAGGCTTTCAACAACAGTATACATACCATACCATCGGTATCTAATCGGTTTTTTCTAAATACTGAAGTGTCACGAATGCAAGAAACGCGTATTTACACTCACCTTTGGTTCTACGTAAACACAAACCTCCCCAGAACACACCACAGAAATAAAGTGTTTAAATTGTTTATAAAACCACGCATCATGCATAATGTTACTATTATTATTGTTATTAATCAACATGTTGATATAAAATATTACACTTTAGATTTTGTTTAATTTGGATATATACAGCTTGCTTTTGAATTTCACCATATTTTTTTGGCGCCACTTAAAGAGAGAGAGACGAGCAGAGAGAGTTTATGAAAAGTAGTCATTGCGCGAGTGCGATAATTGGATGAGTCCACAGCAACCTCTTTCTTTTTTATTCTAGTAATGGCATACATGGAGATGTTCGGCAACTGCTCACACAGCAATAACGACTTCATCTCGGGACTCGGAACGAGACACTCGGTCGCCGCTTACAATTCCATGCAGGCCGAGTGGCAGCAACACGAAATGGCATTGACTACTACGCAATCCTGTTCCTTCATGAACCACACACTTACGAGTTTGCACGACAGCTCTAGGTGAGTGATAAAAGAATTTGGAACAATTTTATATTAGTTTCTAGCTGGTTAAAGTCTTTCGTGTAATTGATAATAAAATTTAATTAATTTTATATATTAAAACAAACGACTCATAAGCAAAAATAGAAATGTTTAATAATTCTGGATAAAGAATATTCTGAAATTCATTAATAATAAAAAACATTAAAATATAAATATCAAATGTAAATATCTTTAATAAAATCTATATTAATATTATAAACCGAAGTGTTTTTCTATTTATAATTCAATTTAAATTCCAAAAAGCTTAATATTAAAAATATTCTGATTTGTATGCTATTGTTTAAAATAAATTAAATTTTAATTAAAAGAGAATGAGAGAAAAAGAAAAAGGCAGGCTTATCGCGACGAAATTCTCGTCAGAATTTTTCCGCAGAATTTTTTCCCTTAATTTGTATTATAGAGTAAAATTTATCTTCTTGCATTAGGATGAGAGCAACGAAAAATTAAAATTATTATACATGCATTAAATAAAATAGTTTCTAAAATATTTCTAGCTTATATCTAATTAAATTATTTACTTTTCAGCCATACATTCTCGATGGCACCAACGATAAGGGATATAACCAATGATTCTAGTCTACCCCCGGCGCTACCACCGAAGAGATCCCGATCGGTCAAGCCGAACACAACCCCCCCGCCGATATCGCCGAAGCCGACGACGGCTAGCATGCAGAGCGTGCACGTTGGCAGTCTCGATCCCATTCTCACCTCGACGCCTATCAAGGCTGAGGAACCCCCCACCCGCTCACCAGTCTTACTTGACAAGAAAGATGTCGCTTCTACAAACAATATAACACTGGTAAGTATTTGAATTTATAATTATGACTTCGAACAAAAGTGAGGTGACAGATTTTTCGTAAGGAATATTATCAGGATACTAAGCAAGAAAATTGATTAATATGAGTTTTATTAATAGTAATAAATGGAAAGAAGACAAAAAATATTACTACTACCTTTACCTGTATGGATTATTAACTTTTTACAAATATTTTTTATTTCAGAATAATAATCTAAATCTTGAAAGTTCACCAAGACCATCGAGCAAAGCACCCTCAAGTCTATCGATTGACGATAATTCCATGGAGCTGCGAGATGTTGATCAGGACGATAGTATTTTAGATGAATTAGAAATAAATAAGCACTTGGTTTTGAAAAAAGCTGAGGAAGACGGTCCAGAAATTCGAGGAGGGCATCCGGATGCGTTATTGATTCATGCTACTAAAGCAAACAAACATGGTGTGTGTCTTTATTTTGCAAATCTTAAAGTATTAATAATTGGGGTATTGTATGAACTTTTTTGTATTTTACAAGTATAAATATAAATATTTAATTCGAACTATAGTTAAAAAAATTATTTATTTAATATATTCTGGTGTATTAAAAATCAATTCTAAGTGAAACCAAAATCTTATTTTAGAATGATAAAAAATATATCACCGATTAAATTATAAATTTGTTTATTACGAAATTTCTAATTTCTAATTTCTAATTTCTATATACACATAAAAATGTTTAATATGTAGTTGTTACCTGAAACTTGCAAACGGAATTATAAAAAGGTTCATTCTCCAATTATTATTCATTTATTATTATTCATACTAGATTGTATCATCATTATCAATTTTATAACGCTACTTTTCATTTTTCATCAATACCTGCTGTAGATGAGAAAGAATCAGGTTAGTTGAATAGCTTAAGAATCATACTTATGTTGTCTAATTAATTGTACAAGATTATTAAAATAATTATTCGATTACTTTAGATTTCCTGTATCAGGAAGCATTCTTGACTACATATCGGACATTCATGTCGCCTCTTGAATTGATCAAAAAGTTACACAGGCGACATCAACGTTTCTCTTGTTCTTCAGACGTGGTAAAACAACGAGCTGCCAGAGAAGCGTTTTCTCTGCTGGTCAGAGTTGTAAGCGACTTAACGTAAGTACTTTAACCAAAAAGATAGTTAAGACTGCGTTTATGAATCTTGTGTAGAATGAGCTATTTCTATGTTTGTATTACGAAAAGATTACTGTACCTACTATAATATACTAGTTTAGAAAAACTTTAATCAGTTAATAAAGGGTATTAATTTATATGCATAACTTACAGAATATCTGATCTCGACGATACACTGCTTCAAACATTGATGGAATTCGTTCAGCAGTTAGTCTGTAGCGGTGATCTGACAATGGCCAAGGCCTTGCGTGTCAAAATTCTTGAGAAGCATGCTTGCAAACAGCTTCAAACAACACAACCTATTCTTTCTTCCCTAAGTGTAACTACCAAACAAGCTTCGCTATTAGATTTTAAAAGCGAACAAATAGCCGAGCAAATGACTTTATTGGATGCTGAACTATTCATGAAGATCGAAATACCTGAAGTACTAGTTTGGGCACAAGAGCAGAATGAGGAGCGAAGTCCTAATCTTACTAGATTTACTGAACATTTTAACAAAATGTCGTACTGGGCTAGGTCTAGAATTTTGGAACATAGAATGGAAAATGAAGCAAAAGATAGGGAAAAATACGTGGTCAAATTCATTAAGATTATGAAACATTTGAGAAAAATTAACAATTTCAACAGCTACCTGGCATTGTTATCAGCTTTGGACAGTGCGCCTATAAGAAGACTTGAATGGCAGAAGCACATTACAGAAGGATTAAAAGAATACTGTGCGTTAATTGATAGCTCCAGTAGTTTTAGAGCATATCGGCAAGCTCTTGCTGAGACACAGCCGCCGTGTATACCGTACATGTATGTAGAAATGATTTATCTTTAATATTAGTGAGAAGCTATTGTATAATATACTAAACTGATAACTAAATCTATTTGCAGAGGATTGGTTCTTCAAGATTTAACTTTTGTGCATATTGGAAACAATGACCTGTTGTCTGACGGCAGTATTAATTTCTCCAAACGTTGGCAACAATTTAACATTGTAGAAAATATGAAGAGATTCAAAAAAGGGTGAGATAGAATTTAATTTATATTATTTATGTTATGTGCACAAGGTTACCTATAGTTTACATAATATTTATAATATTTATAACATAACGATTGAATCCTTTACATTCATATAATAATTTATATTATTTATTTTTAGAACCTACAGTTTCAAAAAGAACGAGCGCATTATTACATTCTTCAATAACTTTAGCGATTTCTTATGCGAGGAAGCAATGTGGCAGATATCAGAAAGTATAAAGCCACGAGGTGGAAAAAAGCCACAACCACAAAATTAAACAACATCTAACCCTTTCGCTGCTTGCACGTCGAACCTGAGACTCTTGCTCTAGCTGTACATTTTTCATTTTTTTAGCGGTGATTTTTTTTCTTATGCTTACTGTTCGATTCGTAATTGTGCGACCAATGAAAGGGTTCCAAGAATGCGAATTTCGAAATATTACGTAAAAATTAATATTGAGCAGCCTCCGTGAGGTATTTAGTAATTTATATATCTTGTACACACTTGATTAGAAAAGCATTTGTTATATAGGGAACATTCTTTACAATCAAAAAATCGAACTTCCTGTGTTGTGATAATAAAAAGGAATGTTGTGAATAACTAGGTGATCGAAGCGCCGAAATAATGGTCAATGTCAATCTTATAAAAATACATAGAAAAAATAAAAAGAAATAGCGAGTGATGATGCAACTCTTAGAGCACTCATTTGCATAAACGAGCCGTCTTAAATAAAACAAAACTGAAAAGTTTTAAATGTCGTCTTTAGTAAAGATTGCTTTTAAAAAATAATTGCTTGATTCAAAAGTTAACAAACTGACTGGCCTGCTTTACTGCTTGCAAATAGTAAAATGCTATTCATGAGAAAACGAAACCCCAGAGGAAGTATCTTCAAAATTGTACACAAATCATGCATACTATTTATTTATCAATTTTCATTAGTCTCCGTTTTCATCTACGTATGTGTAATATGTACAGAATCTGAAATTAAGGAAATATTTTATTTTAGATAATTTTGGTATATGGTAGATATACCCATTATCTAGCTTTATGTAGATAGAATCGTTTTCTATGGTCAACAGCCGAATTGTTGATTATTCAAGGAAGAACACCAATTACGTTGATTAAAGTAGCACCATCGTAGTTTCGTGTCGACGCTTTGATCTATGCGTGACTCGGGGCACATGGTATGACTGAAAGTGAATAAAATAAAAAAGTAAAAATAAAACTGTTACATATACTATTGTATATGAATTATAGATGAGGTTTTGTTGGAAAACTTGTTAACAGTTATCCAAGTATTCAGCTTTAAGTCGATTCACTATTTAGGACTTTAGAGTATGTATGAATTTAATGTAAATTAATCGATAAATGTACTATTTGACAAAATGAGATTTGGAACCCTTTAATTGCAAAATAAGTAAGATAGTTGTTTCATGCAGATAAATAAACACATGATGCTGTTTATATCTGGAAACTAATTATTTATATACCAATAAAGGCTTTTTTATGTTTAAGTACTGTTTTTGCTAATTGAAAGAAAGGAAAAACGATATAGATTGAGATTGAAGCGCTAGATTTATAGTTTGCTTGTAAATTAGATTTGATTTCTACACTTGTATTTATTAATGTATAAATTGTATTAATGAATGGAAGTTGATTTGCATGAATTAAGTATGTGAGAAAAACGACTGAGAATACAGGAATTCCCTCAAGCAATTAAAATAAATTTCCGAATGTATACATCGAATAAAAATTCTCATAGACATAAGAAAAACGTTTGCATATGCGAAAAATAAATGCATGATATACCACTGCATTCGGTTCACTTGAAAAAAGGTTGTTTTGACAATGCAGATTTATATTAAAATGATATCAAAATGTGTTTGACCTTTAAATAAACTAATATTAATTTATTTATTTTAATTTGTATTTTTGTTTACCTTTTATTAAGATAATTTTAATATAAAATTTCACAGGATTGCATAAAGAGCCCTATTATTAATTAGATTCCCATACTTTATAATAATCGAAATGAATAGTTTGTATCGTGTGATTTAAGTCATGATTTATTTTGTTTATTCCAATTTTGTGTATACATTACAATATAAATGAAAGGCCTAAAATGACCGAGCGGTCGAGGAATCCGACCATCAATTAAATTACATCATTCAAAAAATATGAATTAAATATTAATATATTTTTATAAACTTAAATTTTTGCCTTCCAGGAATTTGAAAATACATTTTTACTGGCTCTCCATAAAAATGTAAAGTCAAAACAAAAAATGTGAAAACACTCAATTTACACTGTAAAAAAAATTAATAAATTCCTGTATTGGGCATACAATAAGTACTGAGATATTTTAATTAAATTGTATGCGTGAGAAATAGAAAACACAGTAGATAAATGAATTAAGATAAACCATGACATTGATTATTTGCAAGGCCACATATTATATTATTTCTTAAAATGCAAAGTGAAAGAATGAAATGAATAGTTGTTTAAGAAATTGTAAATATAAATTGATACAATTTTTTCTTGTGCAACTCTAATGGTATTTATTATGAATAATTGTGTATATGTACGTATTGTATATTTAAATGTACCGTTAATTCCAAACAAAAGCTAATTTGAAAAATATTATCATTTGAGTTCAGTTTAATGCATTGTCAGTGTGATGTCACCATAGAAGAGCTACATTGTAGTCGTGCGTTTTAAAAAATTTATATGTTTTTTATTTGACATACAAAATTAAATTTGAAGACATGTTAAGTCATTTGTTTTAACCTCATTTTTCTGCTTTATATTATATAAAAAATCTATTATAAAACTACTTATTGTGTAGTTTTATACGTAATAGTGTAGGAAATTCTGTCTGTAGCATAATTGTCATTATAAATAGTGTCCATAGTAAACATAGAAATCAAATTAACTCTTTGTTGTACTCGTTCCATTAGCCTTTAAAATCCAAATAGGCAAAGTCAGTTTTTTAAAATAAAAAATTCTCTAAGACTTAGGGGTAATAAATGTAGCTACATAATGATATGATACAATTTTGAAACATGCAATTTAAAGAGTCTTCCAAACATCATTAGCTATTTGCATTGTTTGTTATATAAAAATATGACAGTTTTAGTATTAGCACAGACAACAATTCGTTAAATAACATTTTAAAAGTAAAATAAGATAAATGTATGCTTAATTAGATGCTGGTTTTCAACAATTTAAATTAGAAAAAATTTCAGTTGATACTTTCAAAACTCATAGCGCAGACAGAATTATTCCTGCTAAGCTTGACAGTTAGCCAAACAAATATCATATAACTCGGTGTAATGCTGTATTGCATACTACATAAAAATATGAGTGAGAATTAAGCCAGTGAATGCGCAACGAAATATACAAAAAAGAACTACTAAGACTCGATTTTATTGATTAGATAGGCAATTGTGTAAGAAGAAAGTATCAAGCGGATGTGATCCAATTTCATTATCGCGCAATCTACTGAACAAATTAAAAGAACAAATCAATCTCATATGTAAATCGTAAAAAAAGGAAGTCAGTGTTTTTTCTATCTTTCGCTTGATGTACGTACTTTTCTGAGAAAAGTCATTTACAATTTATAATATATAATATACATAGAATCTGCATTTGCATTCTTTAATGCAAGAAAAACTACAATGCACTGAATGTTCTATTACTAATAACTAAAAGTTCTTCAAAAATTAACACAACAACTTTCTGATACGATTGAGCATCTGCGTTAAAGATTAAAGTAGCTTTTAACAACACCAGTACGTGCTGCACATCTGCATTCGCGATAAAAAGAATCAGTTAAGTGATTTGTTACCGATAAATCATCAATTATATTTCTCTTAATTATGATTGCATGAATAGATATTAATTACAACAAACATGTTTTAATTTGACAGAGATTAACAATTATTTTCAATAAATTCATTTGCTAATTCTTTATTTAACTTAATCTATTCTTGTTTTATAAATCAGTTCTTGAAAAATTCTAACTTTACGCTCATCTTTCGTCATAAAACGCCAATAATAAATGTGGTTATAATAATATTAATGTACATCGGACAATTAATACCAGAGTTAATAACAATTCCTAAGAAAATGCTCTTTTAGGAATCTTTTATGGGACATACGTATGTGCACTCTAAAAGGAAAAGACGAGACAAATAAATCCAAGACTAGACCGTCAAAGTCAATGTATCAGATACATATTATGTAATGTTTACTAGAACTATTAGTTTAATTTTTAATGACTCAGAAAAGATATAAAATTCGTATGATCATGCTCCAATAAGGTTGCAATAATTTCATTTACATTCATAAAAACAATGTACAAACACTAACTATCAAAGATCACTAATATTCAAATAAACATTAAAAGATATAACGTATTTATAAATGCAATCAACGTATAAATACGCACAAAGTTGTCACTTAAAATATTTTGTCACGCTGTTTGATTAAACAAATTTATTTTGTCTCTTAGAAAAATTCGACTATTATTTGCAGCAGGTATTCACTTATGAATCAATGTGTAATGCAATGCAGCAATAATAAAATCTGTATAGAGTTGAAAAATGGAACCACTGATGCGCTATATAGTATGTAATGCAGTAGATGAAAACGTAAAAAATAAGTGAAATCGAGAATATGAAAATAATTATATATGATACATATCGCATGAAAAAGACATTGCTGCGAGCATTGCTGTTTGCAAAAGCAAATTAATATACGATATAATATACCCAATCACATGATATTACGTAAAAAGATAGACAGTGATGACGGGCACAACTACTAATAATTTTTCAAAAATGCATTTTAATTACTGTACGTGTTTTTCTATTACATGGAAGTGAAGCACACATACCATTTTCGATTAATCTGATACGAGGCTGATACTTTAAAGCTAATTTTGCATTGTAAATACGTGAAAATATAGATTTACGATTATTTTGATTCTTTGGTTGTATAAGTGCATAAATTATTTACGTGTATTTTTTAGTTTGTATAAATATTATTTAATTGTAAGCTTCTGTAAATTCTAAATAAAATAGTGTATATTAACTTTTTTATTTAAAAGTTAAAAAATAGTAATGCAAAGTTAGCGAAGAAAAATCAGTACTGTTGTAATAGTATACTTAAGCGTTTAAAAACAAAATTCCACCTTAATTTGTATAATTATATAGTGAGGCGATTAGTGTGATAATGTAATCAAACAATAGTGTTAAGAAACATTTTTAATTATCAACTGAAGGTGAAATAAAAGACAATTGGTTACCTCAATCTTAATTTTAATTATTTAAATACCTGTAGTACTTGTAAATATCGAATATATGTATGTATAATAACAAATAATAATTTTTGTTTACGTCCAATCGTGTATGTCATCCCTTCGAAGGTATAATGAATATAGAGACGCATTTTTAAACGAAACTTATAATCCTATATTCGAGTGACAGCATAAATGACATCTTGCGGTGTAGTAATCCTTGCGGGTGTATCGTCATTCAGGCTACGTGCAAGAAGGCAATAACCGTTCCTGGAAGGATCGGACCCGCGAAAACGATCGCACGTGAGACCCGCGGAAGTTGAATAGTACGAAGCGTCGCACGTCAGGATCCGAGACTTCCCGCGGTTCTGGAAAGATCCACAATGGATGACTAGAATTGAAAAGATGTAGAACGTATATACTATACGTAGCTTCCGAAATATCCAAATATTTTTGTTGGCTTTGAGACCCTCAGCAGCGATGCGCGACCACAATGCTAGCATTATTATACGGATGAGGTCTATATAGATCTCGAAAACTCAATAGCCTGAAAATCGATTCGACGCTCGATTCTATCCTTCTTACCAATGTACATGTCTTTTATTTTGCCTTTATTAATGACCTGTATACAGAAATTCGGTTAGTGCGTGTCGCAGATTTGGAAACTTTTTACGCATCCTTTCCCACGTGATGATTTTTTCACAGGTTACCGTTTTTCTTCGTTAATATGGGGTTCGCGGTTGTTAATTTCTGTTACGATTTTCAACATTTGACACTTATTAAGAAATTTTCAAATAATTTAATTCTCACAATTTATCATCTAAATATTATATTAAATAATACGTTAATCGGTTCTAATTCGTTGATCAATACATATACCTTCTGTATATGATATGAACGATTAAGTTATGATTTATTTAACAAAAAGGTAGTGCAAAATGTCAAGGAGGTATAGGCAAGAGGTATAGGTTACTTGGAAAATCTCTTCTAATAAGAATTCGACGACGTTGGCGAGTCTTGCCAGGGATAAAACGTTATATATAGGCAGAGAAAGCAGGAGGAACAGAGGGAGACGGCTGATCGCGAGGCGGTCTCGGAAGCGGTAAGCTCGTGGTCGCGAGGACAATGCCGGGGCGATTACACGGTGTCCATTTCAGGTCACTTTAAGCACGAGTCCATTCCGGATATATACACATTGGGATCCTCCGAGCGGATGTGCGGGCCGGGCTTACACTCGGCCCGCCTCGGCCCGCCTGTTTTGCCCGTGGCGATTGTGCGCGCGAAGAAAGCCAGCGTTTTAACGAGAGGTTAATAAAAGGCAAACAGTCCCCCGCGGCCGGGATTTGCCCCTCGCAGCCTCTCGACCCTTTCGCCGCACGCGCGCTTTTCCCCGCTGCGGACCGCCGGTCCATTGTCGCGCGGCGCAGCCTGGCTTTTCCGCAAGTTTCCCCGCTCGTGGCGGGCTTTATGCCGGCCACCGGGCGAATATTATGTCCCCAGGTATGGATATACCGGGGAGGCCTGTTGTCCTGCCTGTCGTCAGGCAAACTTCAAAATATGTTGTCGTGCCCGGGCTGTCCGTGCCTCAGCTGTTACCGATATATTTTTATTTCTTCCCGCACATTGTGCCCGGGGACTCGTTCACTTTTCCCCGGGGTTCCCTGTCGCGGCAAGACGACGTCCTCGCTCTCGTTTACACCGTTGTGTACGTATAGACACGTATAAACGCAACTGATCGGGCATGTTTTTGGTGAATAAAAAATAGAGGTGCGCGTACCGCGCGTGTTTGCAATGAAAATCGATTTATTCTGCTTGTTAATTTTTTTTATCGCTTTCAACTGGGCGTAATGTTGTTCTTTCGAATAACGATTCAAGGGCGCGGAAAAACCGACGGAGGAAGAATAGCCGGGCAGAGAATGAGTAAAGCCGGAGATGGAAGGCCGAAGTAGGGAGGGATCCGCGAGCCGATCAAGGGAAAACCCGTGCGCCCGCAGCACAGCTGTCAGAGATCAAGGGATACTTTTTTTTTCAAAGTGTTTTCGTATTTCTGAATTAGGGGATTTGGATCTGCGGCGCGGGGTATATGTGCGCGCCTGCTCAACCGAAGCCATGGGCGGGCACGCGCGATTGCTTTCTCGAAAACTATCCGAGTATCATTCGTGCAGTCGGTATTCATCCGAGTATTGTCGTGCGCTTTCCGGAATGTATTTCTCACTCATTGTCAATAGAGTGTACGGAAACCGGCCCATTCAGAATCGGATAAATATTTGAAGAATCGTCGTATTCCGATTTAATGCATCGTGAACCGTGTACACGTCCCCAAGGAATATGTCGTCGCTGAAGATCTAAGCCGAAAATGTTTTACTATTTCGTAGCAAGAGTAGTCTCATACCACGTAACAATTGCGCACTGCCACAAATGGATTAACAATCGAAATTTCTAATCGACCTCGACTGCCAACATACACACATCGCAACTTCAACCGAGGTTATGAGAAATCGTTGCCGAGCCGCAGTCAATGGCTCGGCGTGGGCCCGGAATCAATTCGACCACCACATAACTGCTGTTTTTTTTCTTTTTCCAAAGAGACCTGTCCATACAACGCGCACTGCCCGCGCTGCAGTTTTGCCCGCTCGGTGGCAAACTGGTCTACCGCAACGCGGCCGGGGAGTCTTCGACCGAGGAATCCCCGCAAGACGGCGATCGTCTCTCCTCCCTTTCATTACATTAAACCCCGTAAAAAAGGCCGGCAGGGCAATAATGGGGGCGCGGGGGGATCAGGCGAGGGATCAAGGACTTAAAAAACCTCGCGCAGTCGTTCCTCGAAGGCGCGCGGCTGCCGGGGGATGCGCCCGGCCCTCCTTTCAAACGTCGGATTCTCGTCTCGCGGCCGAGCCGCGGCCTTAACGGGTGGGCTGTGAAAAGACACGTCAAAGGGAAGGATTATCGCTGCGAGAGTGATACGTATCCCGGAGCCGTGCACGTGTCCGGAGACGCAGCCTCCCTCCCCGGGATCCTCCTCTTCCCGCGTGAATCGCCCGCTCCATTATTTTCGCCCGTGCTTGGCTTTTCTCGCATTGTGTCGCGTTTGCGCTTTTTAAGAGCGCCGAAGATGTATAGCCCACCATTTGCTTTGTAGATGACGATACTTCATTTTTTTTGAGATTTCGGTACAGTGATGATCTTTTTTGCTATTATATGCCGTATAATCCGTTGGCCGTTGCTTGTGCTTGGCCGTTTTGGAAGATGATCAATTAACAATGTGGGGAGCTTGAGCGATTCTTTGCTGATCAAGTGGGTATGGTTTTTCAAATGCCTTTTTCAAAAAGAGATGCCGAGTCTATTCAAGCTCGATGTTGCTTTGCCCTTCCACTTCTTATCCAATGTTGATCCAATAACTAATCGATAAGGAATATGGACAAGATTGTATACTAGTGGAAAAATTTTCTATTTGACACAATTTATTAACAAATAAGTTTGTAAAACTCGTTTATGGCAAGCTTGTGTTTTTATACGCTGTACCAATTAATATCGTGTTTTCTCGTGTTACTCATTGACAGAAGCTTCAGAATGTAATTGATCCAATTACAGCCGCTTCATTCGTGTTGGAACCCCTAACATTGCCTTATGATGTAACGTACATTTGTCTTTCGAGTCACTTACCAACGATACACATGTAGTGTACTCTATGCGGATAGCCATTAATTAGTTGACCAAAAAGTATTTGTAATCAATTGCCGTACAGACTCGTGTACGATTGGCCTTCGTTAATAATACAAGGCTCGCCCTCGCCTCCCTAGCCGGTGCAATTTTAGCGCAATCATAACTCCGAATATTCCATTTGTACTGTACTCTTCCTACTTTTCTACATTTGATCAATGTTGCACTCGTCTACATTCGATCGAGCTCGTAAAATCACGACCTCATCTAGGGAAGTACAGCGAGGTAATCGGAAAAGTCCAAAGGCAATCTCTCGGTGCACACACGGAGCCCCTAGCGCACAAAGGCGAATGTATAGCCGATCGATCGGCAGCGACTCGGCTTCCCCGTAATACTCCTTGGGATTGGTGGTTTTTCAACGCGTAAAACAAGGGGCCTAAGTCAGTCATCCGCGGGGGAGCGGCATAACCCAGTGCCCGGGGCCTCGATCGATCACGATGTAATTATCCGGGCGCTGAATTTTTTAACGCTCCGGAAACAATAACGTATTTTCAGACCAAACAGAGTCGGAGAGCGGCCAGAGGCTGAAGCTACCCGGCGATCTGTACACATATAAGCTTGTACACGTGTACATGGCGCTGCGACCCCTACGCGCCGGCAACTCGCTCTTTCCGCTCTTTCTCGCTGTGCCGCTGGTTTGCATGCGTGCACGGCTCTCGCGGCCTCTCTCGTTTTTTACCCTTTGCCCTCGCCCTTTTTCGACCATCCCTGCAACTGCTCCATCCTTTGGCATTTTCTTCTTTTGCTTTCGTTTCCATTTCTGTTACAATTTTCTACTGCAATTTATGATCATGTTATATTTAACTTTATGCAGTAGTTGAATCAATAATTAGAATATTTAATCATTTAATTAAACGAAATTTAGGTATTAACAACTACTGATTTGGATTTATAGTTATATCCAATAACATTAATCTGCATAATTAGAAACACTGACATTCGCTTGTGGTACAAAGTATAAGTATACAAAGTTGGAAAATGTTCGATACTGATTAAAAGGTTTTTACAACACTTTAATGCAAAACTTTATATACGATGTTACATGTGCATTATAAAAATAAAAACTTGCCTTTAATGATGAATGTGGCTGAAAAGTATATTTTAAATAAAAAACAAAGTCAATTTATAATATGTATAAGTGCATAAATACTTCTATAGTATAGTTAATTTTTTATTTAAAGTTTGTATGATATTTTAGTATATAAAGTATGGTATAGAAAAAGTATTGAAAAAGATTTTGAATAAAAAAAAAGTTATGGTTCTTTTAATAGCTTAAATTAGTTGTTGAACAGGTAGTTGGTTAATTTTTTGTAACCCTGCATGAAACTCATTTTCTAAAAAGAAGTAAAAATTTTTACAGAAGATTATAAAAAACTATATAGAAAAGTAAATTTATAAAAAAATGTAAGTTACTTTGCAATTTGAAAGTATTATTAGCAAGTCAGATTGTAAAAATTTAAAACCAAGAAATTAAAGCACGAATTTTAAATTATCCAGAGTTGAAATTAATAGCCTTGGCCCTTGATGTGCTTCTTTGCGCGAGCTTTCGCGAGTTTATATTTTAAGAGCATAGTCAGTTTGTATTCAAGTATAGACGATACTTGGTATAATTGTAATCGACAAAAACTGATTTTAATGCGTTTATGACTTGTGAACTTTCTGACATTGTCCTTACTCGTCAATCAAAGCTTAGGAATTAGTTAGGTCTTTGAAACAAGCCTCAGATCAACTTTTATAGTTTAATGTAACGGTATACGTGTTAGTAATAAATGATATTTTACATCAAGAGAAGAAACTTAGACAGGTTATGGTCGTTTGGAATGGGTTCAACTGGTTGAGCAGGTAGCTCGCAGTCCTTTGTGCCGAGTGGCGCGGCTGGGCAATCGAGGACTCGCGACTCTGTTGACATTTCATGTAATAGAATAATCTGCGAAGGGCATCGAAATGGCCGAGAGGGAAGGAGGGGAAGGTTACTTAGCTCGAGGCGATCAATCGTTTCGGCGTGCCTATCGCGCTTTCCATTAGCCGCGGCGTAGCGGGGCCAGACCGTGGCCCCAACCCCCTCCGCTTTGTTTCCCTCTTTCACCCCGGGCACATACGTCGCGCACTTGCCGCGGGCCGATCCTCGGGCTACCGCGCCTTGAGCCGCGAGCCGGGGGACGACGGAGCGCTCCGGAGCGGTAGATTGGAGGAAAGCCCACGTAAGCTCATTGGATCGGACGCGTTCCGGGGAAAGTTGAAAGCCACCTCGGGGATCGGCGGGGCGATCGCGCGTTAACCCGGGCGTGGGCGCTGGTCGAGGGGCAGCCGACCGGCTTGGGGATCGGGCCGCAGGGAGGCCGCCGCCGGCCATTGTCCCCCACCTCCTCCCCCCCGCGGGCGCAATTAACCGCCGGCGGCGCGCGGGGGAGAAAAGAAGTTAGCCGGGCTTCCGGGAAGGCCCGGGTTCTTTCTTGCCCCGGCTTAGCGGGGCCGCGTGCGCGGGTGGCGCTGATGCCGCGACAATACAGATGTTTTCGCGGCCGGGCGCATGCTAATGGCCGGCCTCTCACTTGACTGCCCGGGCCCCGGCAGCTTTTTAACTCTGCGCCCGGCCGGCTTTGTCGGCCTCCCGCGCGTCCGCAGGGAGGGATTCCGGGAGGCGCGGTGGTTGGCCTGTGCACCCCGGCTTTCGGCGGCCCGGCTTTTTTCGCGGGGCCCGCGCGCGCCCGGGACCAGTCAAAATAAAAGCCACTCGGCCGTGTTTACATTGTGCCCGATACGCGTTTTGTCCCGAGATTTGACCCTCGGCGTTCTCCCCGGCTCTCTTGCCCCCGCTCTCGCCGTTTATAATCCCGCGGATAATCGCAGCGCTAATTGAAATGAGCCCCCACGCTGTTCTTTCACCGCCCGCGCCAAACTGCGTCCTTCGTTGTTGTGATTTTTCCTGCGCCGACTGTGGCACCCTGCAATCGGGTATCAAACGTGTGCATACATATATATATTTCAGGATCGAAGGTTGGTTTTCGGAGCGCTCGTTGAAAGAACGAAGAGTTCGAGCTGAAAGCTGGCCAGTTTTAATAAATCAGCCGCCCGAAATCAATCAGGAGGCATAATCTCCAGGTGCGTGTAATAAGCGCCTAGAAATCCACACTGATTCGAACAGTTGTACGTTTAATCGTCAGCGCTGCGGTGTAATGAGGGAAGAAGGGCTTAGGGAGGCTCCGGGTGTCCCAACAACATAATTAACGGTTAACCGCTCGGGCGGCCTGGGGCCAGGCGGAGCCGGGGCCTCCCCGCGGGGCGTCCGGCTCCCCCTTTCGGCAAAATCGGAAGCTGCGGCGCGCGGGGGCGACAAAGCCTCGTCCGGCGAGGCGTAACCCGGGCGCTGCGCGCGCGCGCGCGCCCCCGGATTATCCCGGCGAGGAGTCGCTGCGCCAGGGGGGCGGCGTGTTTGCCCTGCCGCGGGGAGTTTCCCCGATAAACCCTCGAGGAGTGCCGCGCGGACAACGGGCCGGACTGCCTCGCGAGAACGGGTGCGCGCCCCTTTAAATTGAGGGGAGGCGACTGCGGTCGTCTTCCCCGAGGCGGGGCCATAAGTCTCGGCAGGGATTCAATCTTGCGAGTGCGCCGGCGCTCGCTTTATCTCGCGGGGGGGGGGGAGCGGCCCGCGCGAGGCCCTCGGCCCCGGCGCGCCCGCGAGGATTACGACTCGCCGGGGCAAATATTGACCTTGGCTCCTAACTCGCCGGCGCGGCCGCCGTCTGCCGCGAGCGCTCCGCTGTTTTCTCCTAGGACTGCGCGAAACACACGGATCAAAAAAAAAAAGGAGGAACCGAGACCGATCGAGAATTGCTGCGCGGCTAGGCAAACAGACCCGGCGCTCGGCCGCCCCCAAAGGGAAATTCGAGGTTCGCCGCGCCCATTGTTGTGCAGCCGCGGATTGTTTAAACATTTTCACCACCAGCTCCCTAGCCTCCCCCTGCGCCGGTGGATTCCTTTTTTCTAAATTCTAAATTGCGCCTTGCAATAATTAACGCACGCGGCCAATGATGAAGCATTTCCATTTTCCATCGGTTCACATTTTCCGAAAACAACCGGCAAACTGTCTGCAATTTAACCATAAATTTGGATAAATATTTTATAACATGAGAATATTTGCATTCTATAACAGTTGATAACAAATTTGTCTCGGAAACTTTTAACAGTTCATAATTTATTAAATCTCGATGTAGCAAGTGAAAATTCAATATAAGCCCAACTTTTATAATGTATACTTTTACAAATCTCGATATGCGATTTAATTTTATTACTATACGGCTTTTGCACCTTCACAAAATAACATAAATTAATTAGTTATATATTTTTTTACTTCCTTTTTTTCAATCTAGGTATTTTTCCAATAAAATGTACTTACGACATTCTTGTGCACGAATCTTCGAAAATCGCAGTTTTTAGCCCTTAGTTAGGTGTCCCTAAACACATACACATAAAAGATGTAACAACACCGAATCGTTTGAAGAATGTACTTAGAAGATCTAAGATACTTCTCTTCCTTTTCTCTCTCTCAACTGTTGATTCTGTCCCAACGAGTTTTCCGTGTCGTCAGGCAGGATTAACCCTGTTCCTTTTCTCACCGACCACGTGTGCGTGGGTATTTTTTACTCGGTGTGATTTTCTTGCATTAAAAGACGAGAAAGTATTTGTTCCTTATATGTGTGACATTTATTATATATATATATATATATATTTGTTAGTATGTGTAGATGGGTATTCAGCTTATACTTTTATAATAAAGACTTTTTAGAACTCAGTTGTGGAATTGCTATAATATTAGCTAGAATATGTACCAGCATCCATGAATTTTCTGTTTTACATAATTTATATTATGTAAATAATATAAATAATATAATTTAATTAATCTTTCCAAATGCCATATTTGTATGTAATTGCATCTTTATATAGTTTAATTATATATGCTTTAAAATATAATCTTTATTCATGATATAAACAACACTTAGAAATTTTTAATAATGTATGAAAGTGTAGGCTCGAGAGTAAACCAAAGAATGGATATTTTACAGCAAGATAATCTTAAGGAAAGATACAGTAGAAAACTTTCGATAATTTCAATTGCCATTTAATCGACATATCTAAAGTACGTTAGGTCCGAAGTACACATTTTGACTATATATCTTTTGTTGATACCCGCACTAGGACTTTCGCAGACAAACTTTTTCGTGCTTTTGTGGCCTCTGCTGCCAGAACATATCCACCTCACTCGTTTCGTTACCTAATGAATTTATTAGCTGACTTGCTCGAATGTCAAAGTGACTGCAATGGGGCCAAGTAAATCGGACTGTTATACATACCAGCTTGGCAGCTTCAGCTATTACAGCTTCCATGATCAAGTTTGGGATATGGTAACAAACGTATTCATAGACTTTGCGCTCATCAGACAGCCATGTCATAAATTTAACCTGTTTCTTTGTATACATATATATATAAGTGTAAATTACAATTATATAAAAAGTATAAACTATAATAAATTGTGAAGCCATGACAATATTTACTTCAGCCCTTAACTAATTTTATTACAATTATAATAATTAATATAATATAATTTTCTTCATTATAGAACAATACAATTGAATCAATAATATAATTTTTAGAGTTAACTAATTCGAGCAAGAGTACTTTTTTATCTTTACCTTCGCGATTGTCAGCTATACGCCGTGTGTCGTAGTTTGACGTTTGCAGTTTTGAGATGTCAGCCCATAAAATAATGTAAACAGTAACTGTACACTCAACTCTCATTTAAATCTATCGATTTATGTTTTTAAATCCTTTTATACATTTTATTTCAATATACATTTTAAGTTTCAAATAATTCATCATTTAAAAACACTAAAGTAACTTTTAACTCGCGGGAATCAGTATGCGATGAAATACGTTTTATGATTTCCTAGACCTAAACGGAAAGTTACTTATCAAATGCAACTGCACTCAAATGAAATCGGCTGCTCCGATCAAATTGTATACATTGATTCGATATATAACCTTTTGAATACTTTATAGCGCAATGCCGCGGTTCCATAAATAAGCTTCTAAAATCTGCGGAGAGCGGGCCGAAAGTTTACAAAAACAAGCTTGGGATTTAATTCATTCCGCGCAGCGAATCAATATTTCCTATGCAATTTTTTTTCCAATCGCGCCCGGGAAAATATTATTCCCCTGGCGCAATTCCATTTGCATAAATGACGACTTATGAAATTTAAATCATTTTCCGGTTGCAACTATTCGGCCCTAGCGGAAACTCCCCGCTTTATATTTCGATTAACAATGCGAGGCGCGCGACGCGCCGGCAAACAAATCTAAACAATAAACGCGTCTATTCGCGGTGCGAATTGCTACCCCCTCCCGGCGCGCAGGTGCACGTAACGTTTTCGTTTGATTCCACAGTGACCGTCGAAAAAAGGCGAGGGTACACACGCGAGCATCGGCTTGCCAGCGTATATTTGATTTCTATACGCTCAGAGCGAGTCTGCGCCCGTATCGAAAAAAGCCCATCGTTAATTGGTTCCCGGTTTGAAAACAGTGCGCGACAAAACCGAAGCGCGTCCAATTATGGAAAATTAATTGACACAAGCCACCAATGCGTCGGCCCTGCCGATGCGTTTCCCTGCACCAACCTATATCGTTCGACTAGCATCCCACTCCTTTCTTTTCTACGTCTCGCTATCTCTTTCTTCCCCCTCACGTTTTTACTCTATTCTCACTCATCTCTTGTTCTGCTCAAAAATCATCCCTTTGACTCGTTAAAAATAGTCTCAGTTCAAACATAAACAAATGTTTATGTTTTTATATCGTTACAATTTTCATTTAGAATCTCACGAACGTTTAATAAATATTACTTTCGATTGCATGACTATTAATATTTCATATCAATTTATAATATTGACATATTTTCCTTCTAGAATGCATTAGAAAAAAAGTGAAAACATACACATGTTGATTTATAAAGAAGTGATGTATACAAGTTGACAAATTCTATTTTGCATTAAAAGTTATAAAGTATTTGGGTGTATTAGAGCGAGTCGAGGAGCAAGTGTAGCTCTTTTCGTCGAGCCAAATCAACTCTTTTGGAATCTCTCATTGCAATTGGTGTTGTAAAAATTCTGTAATATCACGAGGACGGGAAGGATTGATATTTGGGCTAAGAAAATTGAGTCTTAAATGATTGAATCGGTTTATTTTTATCCCGTGATATCCAATCTGGGAAGTACCTAATTGTTTTAAATTAGCGAACGAACAACACCTAGTTATTGAGGTAGTCGTCGATGTCGCTCTGGCCAAGGTCTTTGTCAGAGATACGTAAAATTCCAGTGAGAGAATTGTATTCCGTGTGAGGTCAATAAGAGCTGTATTGATTGACTGCTGACTCCCAGGGAAGATACCTTGTTCTCCTGATATTGCTTGCGGTACTCCTAGCCACTTCCTATCCACTTAACAGCTTATTACCTGTATACTTTCTTTTGACATTAGTGTATTTACGCCGTCTTATGGATTAATATACCGAGCTGTGTCACGTTTGCACAGTCAATATGTTCTCATACTCGTAGCACTGCAATCTCGGATTTGTACTTGGAGTTGTACGCACTTTCTGAAATAAATTCATCAGAAATTCTTTAATAAAGCATTGAGTTTCTTTGATATCTTTGATTTTTATTCACTTTATTTGTACCTCATAATATATAAATTAGTGTTATAATCAATGGTGTAAACCGAAAGAAATGGAATTATGAAATATTGTCGCGACCCTCCCCCACTCTATTTCATCCCCTTCCTCTCGGTGGTGCAAACAGTTATTTTCTCAGATCATTCTCTCTTTTGAACGTTTCTTTTCATCGCAGAGCGAGTTGCGGACCTCTACCCCCTGCGGCCCGTCTTCCCCTCCTCTAATCGTCCCCGTGTTCATTGGCCCTCACCATCACACGACATGTATTAACGGCTGCAAGAAATAAATTCTCATGTCACTAGCTCAGTGCCATTTTTTATTCTTACTGTAGAATGTGAAGAACCCCGCCATTGCTTCCATTCCCCCTAATCTTTTTCTTTGCGATCGTCTATTCCCTTACTAAATCTAATACAGAGTATTAATATAAACTCTAAACTTGTCCGGTTTTGTTTGGATCTTGTCAAAGACTCCACAAAATTAATTTTGAATTTTTTAAAAATTTTATTTAATAACATGTATGCTTAATTTTACCTTAGAATGCATTCCTTTTTCTGTAAAATTAGATATATATTACATAATGATGTCAAATTTTTTGTATCGTTGCATAATCAACGGAAACTTATAAAAAAATTACGCCTGTTATTCGATCGCATCCAAAATAGAAAATCATCCTTGCGATAATAAATATTACATTTGTAATTTCGATTACGATTTCAAGGGGTATTATCCGACTGTTGTTGCGACTCGTCAATAAATAACAGAAGCGCATGTGAGTGTTTGCGGTTCATTGTACAAAGCTAATTTTCATGATTTGTTTGACAAATATAATCGATTGTATTAGTTCAATAAACTACTAAAATTTAGATTAAAATTATTATATATTTTCACTCTTTCCCTTTTTGTTACCTTGTTAGAGTAAAAAACAATATAATACACATGAGATTCCGGCACGTATTTAATTACGAATATTTATTATAGATTGGGAGGAATAAAAGTTGAATAAAAGGCTGTATAAAAGCCACACGTGTTTTATATTTCCATTTTGAATCAAAATAAAAATGAAAATCCCAAGCTTATCCATTCTTTGATACATCATATCAGTGCATTGCGCCACAATCACGCGTATGCGAAAGTCACTGCATATAAATTTGTGAATATCGGGGGCTGCGATATAAAAGCGTACACGAAATTAAGTACAATCTAAACCGTAATAAATCACCCACGTAAAAGCGAAAACCCTGCAACCGTGGACCAAAAATTTTTTTTTTTCCGATTCCGTAGGTGTACTGTTCATGCTCCAATGTTCGATGCAATATTCGTGCGCGTGCCACGAGAGCACCGACACCTCCGGGTATGATCCGCGGGTCTCGGGTATCACGCCCGGACAAACCCGCCCCGAGTCCCCGCAAATTTTCGGCAAAGGATCCATAATGGAAGCGCGTGGAAAAACCCGCGCGCGGCTTTACCGAGCGCCGCTGGTAATCCTGCGCGCAGGATAATCCGGATACGGATGGGTGCGCGCGCCTGCGTTAATATCACAGCCCGTACGCGGCAAATCCCGTGCACGTATGATTAGTCCCTGCATTTGGAGTCTGTTACGTATCTGAGTGCTTTTTCCTGTTGTATATTGGATTCCTCGCAGTGTCTTGTTCTCTCATTGTACGAATAATACAGTGTGTATATGTATAATATGGCCAGATCGCTGCCGTTGATCCTTACGGGTTCCAAATATTAACATTACAATCAAACGGCATTCGGTCTTTTGCTCTTTTTCCATGTATCGAGGAAATTAGGTGGAAATCGAGATCCTCTTATTGCGATGATTGCGTATTTATTCGGGGAATTCTTTTCGCGCGTGAATTAAGGAAATGTCAGCGGGTGTACATTTGGGATAAGTGTCAAAGGACGGATGTTTGGTTCGGAATAAAGGCTCGCTTGTCTGGTATAAAAGAGAAAAATTTATTTACGCTTCCCTTTTACGATTATTATGTTATATATTCATACATAATTAATAGCTGCACTCTGTTTTTCATTGGATACGCGTAAATCGTTACAGGTCATGTAATACATGCTGTATACTTTATATCTATAATTGGAGAAAAAATATTGGTGGATGTTATCTCGGACATTAATTAAAATGATTTTGACAAATACACGCGATCGTTTGTAATAATACATGTTATATATCATTAAAATAATTAACGTGGAAGAAATGAAAGTAATTAATGTAGCAGGTTGCAATATTCGTGGACCATTGACGAAGGCATAACGGGCGGCATAATGATCGGAACAAAGGAGCTTTTATGTAATTATTTGACGGGGCGATTGTTTGGTTGTAATTCAAACAAAAGATTTGCCGCATGAAAGCGCGGGTGTCGCTGTGGCAGCGGAGGCAACACGTATGATCTCGGTTGGCCAACAATAATTCCCGCGTTCCCCGATCAATCCGACCTTGTCGCGCGTTTGCAGCTTACAGGTAATTCTCATCGGACATTCACTGCAACAGGGCCGACTAATAACGCGGCCCCGTAATGACCAAAGCCTGCACATGCACGCGATATAAAAAAAAAAAGCTCTACAAACGCTCGTTGAACACCATTGCGCGTGTATACGTGTGCACGGGGAGCGGCTTCGCGCCAGCATGACTGCGCGGAGGAAGAATGAGCGGGAGAGGGAGAAGAATGATATTAGGATCGGCCGAGGGAGACGAGGGCCGAGTGGCCATTGAGGCGCGTGCGTGCAGCCGGTGGGAGCGACTGGCCCTGCGGATCGGCCCCCGATTAACGTGCGGATTAGGATTAAGGCCGGCAGATCCGCGCGCATCGGGCCCTGCCCTACTCTAGGTCCTCGTCGGTCGGGTGCTATATATATATATGTATCGCCGGCCGCGACGCCGACAGCGCCGTCGGGCGGCTGTACCTGGAAAAATCGGGGGCCTCGGCCAAGATTGCATTTGCCGCATTATGCAGCGCCGGGCGGACAAAGCCCGCTGGCTAATATAATAAAGCGAGTGGAAGGCGCTGGGCTACCGCCTGCCGCCCGGGACATATGGAAACGAGGGGATCGCCCGTGAGCCCGTGAGTTTATACATATACGTCCCGCGCAACTCGGCTCTCCCCGAGCTCCATCCCCGTGGATTATCCCCTGTGATAGATGAAAAAAAAATGAATGATCCAGTAACCTAAGTTAATATAGCCCGGCGCAACAGTTACGCGCTTTTTTTCCCTTCATCAATTTATTTTTTGCCATCCTTCGCGATGCAAATCGTGCTTTGACTTGCTAATTAAATCCGAGATGATATCCGTGTTACAAATATGTAGCAGATTTAGAGCATGCGTGTCGGGAATGCAGTCCAAATTAGATAAATAACGTAAACGGCGTAGCATACATGAAAAGATTAAAAAAGCGCGCGAGACCGATAGAGAAAGATGCAGGAGACAAAGATATCTCCACCATATGCCAGCACATATATATGCAGGAGATAACGATATAGGGTCGTTCTGGGACAGACTGCAGTATATATTCTGATACACTGGCAGCCATTTTACGATCTTTTAAGCAAGTAAGTAGGCGAGAGAGAAAGGAAAGGGAAAGCCGGGAGAGACGTGTGCCGTGGACAAACGGAGATAAAGGGAGGGCAGTGGGGAGCGAGCGTGAGCGACACTTCCGGAGAGGCAGGAAAGCTCGTACGGGGCTGGTATACGGCGGAGCGATGATCCGAGCGAGGGCCGAGAGCCGTAAGTGAGAGCAAACCCTGTAAACCATATACAGCCCGCGGGAGCGTCCCGCCATGTATACGTGCCGCCGAGGTCCGCGGCCCCCACCCCGGGGACAGGCCGAGGAATCCCGTTGGCCCCGCGCGCACAAAGGCCCCCGTCCACGGCTCAAGTACAGCGCTTAATGCGCATTACAACGGTTTTATATTATTAGTCCGCGACACGCGGATCAGGCGGCTGAATAATTGAGGCGGGGCCCCCGGGGCCGCCGGCCTCCTAAGCGATTCCCATGCTTATATCGACTAGGCACGCTAGGCCGGCCCGGCACACACGCGCATCAAGGAATTTCGCGAGGGATTTGGCTCGGGCTTTCTACCGACCATATCGAGCTCGCCGGGGCCGCGCCCCGGATTGTTTGCCCCGCGCTCCGTCCGTCTATATCCTTGGATTCCCCGATCTTCCTCTTCTTCGGCGTCCTTCTTTTTTTTTCGGGGAATCTGTGCCAAGCCCGCGCTCCCGGGGATACTTTGTGGATTTAGGCCCGCGCCTCTACGGTTTTAAGGAGCCTTCCGAGCATTAATTTTCAATCGCTGGGGTCGATCGAGCTCCCGGGTATATCCCGAGGCCCCAGCCTATACTCGCCGCTCATTTGACTGGTGCCTCGGCCCTTGTTTTAAGACGGTAATGGCTTTTGACAGCCTCGCAGCAGACGCCGAGCTGCGCCGCCCCTAAATTCGCTCAGCTCCTGCATATGCTACATTTGGTGGGAGGCTTGTTGATACATTTGATGCTGCTCTACATTTGGGGCTCGTGTAAAAATTGACCTGAATAGCTCGATTACGTAAATCAATTTTTCAGGGGTAAGTTGAATTGGAAAAAAAAATAAACAAAATAAAATCATGACTGTAAAGCTTCATATTCTTCGAATCTCTCAGTGCTATTTATTCAAATTGCGTATTACAGCAGTCGGAATAAATTTCCTTGCAAAATTAATTAAATCTAATTTAGAGTATCAATTACAGAACAATATTAACATTTGTCGCTCTTATCCAGCTAAAACAATGACAGAAACAAACTACAGATAATAATTAATACAGGTCTATACATCGATTAAATTATGGGTAGAAACCTGTAAATATCGATATGAATATATAAAATTATCCGGTAAATGCCACATCAATCATCTAAGATGTATGAAACGCAAAAAACGATGATTACTATATACATAATATTTAGTATTCGCATTTTCAATAAAATCAAAATTTGGTATGTACAAAGGCCTTTTTATTTAATTAACAGATGAGCTGACATAATTGGTTAAGATTTTCTCAAGATTACATTTCTTAAAAAAGTATTTTCCCACACCTATAAAAATTATTTATAGCTTGACATACATATTTGCAGTAGCAGGTAGAGGACCAGTGCTCTGGAACTGAAGAACACACGTAAAACTTAAATTAAAACTACTGAAGGATCTTCAAAAATTAATAATTTGAATAAGAATTAAAAACTGATTTTGAAAATTTCAAGCTTGTTCATATTAAAACTATGAGAACTTCTCGACAACTAACGACATTAAGGACGGTTATTAGATATATATGGCGCTGGTATAAGCTGCGTCGTGTATGGCCACATGCCGAATATGATAAAAATTTTGAAATGATACGTTTTATGTTACAATTTATATTGTTTTGATGTTTTTGGGCTAGTTGATTACGTGAATTTCCAAAAAATCAAAAAAATTATAACAAATGATTGTACATTGCGAATATAAAGCTAGGTTTCCATAAAGCTAAAAAATTTTTGGCTGTTGGAAAAGTAAACATTTAATTAATTGTTTAAAATACCCTTTTCACAGTCATCTCTCATTATACATTTGCTTGTATGATAATTACCTACTTTCATAAAACGCTTTGTAACCTTTATATAACAATGACTATTGATATCCGCGGAATTAAAAATAGGACTAGTTATTACAACTAAGGAAATTGTTGTGTTCAAAAGACACAATATCTATTTTTAATCTAATTCGGATGTTTAGAGCGGATCACGGATGAAAAAGATGAATAAAACTACCCCCAGTTGTGCACTTTTCCGACGATATCGAAAAAAACACGGGCAAAAGCCATCCACGCGCAGGCCGGCGGCAATTAGTGGTTAATTATCGGGCCGCAGGTGCGACACATTAGCCCGGTGGCGCGCACCGCATTCGAGAAGGACGCGGGTTCAAAGGCCGAGGCGTCCAATCGGAGCGGAGCCAGGCCAAAGACGCGTAATGCGCGATCGAGCCCCCGGGCCCGATTATCCTCCCCCCGCCCTGAGGCATGCACACGCCCACGCGCTCCCCTCCCCGGCGGAAGAGGGAGCGCCATAGCACGCGAGACGCCGACGCCGCAGCCGCCCGTGGATAGAAACGCCCGTCGAGTCCCGCCGCCGCAGCCGCCGTCGATCGAATCGCTCTCGCCTTTGAAGGCGCGATTCTGAATTATGCCTGTATATAGCTCGGCACGCATATATAAGCAGCAGCTGAGGCATATTTCGGTGTGCGCCATCCGCGCCGGGGCTATCCTCTTGATGTCACAGCGTATCTTCTTATTGAGGTTGCAGTTGACAACCGAGTTAACGACGAGGATTCGTCGAGCAATAACATCGAGTGCACATGATGCATGCGCATTAATTTTTGGGAAGATTGGAGCTGCGTGTATTTGATAACTTGATTTTTGATGGATTATGCAGAATATTATAATGATTCATGCAAACGCGAGTTGCGACTATTGCAAATATAAGTATTATAAAGTTGATAATATTTAAGTGGTCTAATATAATTGGCTATATATCATATAATTTTACCCGACTAAATATTAACATTCTCAAAATGACGTATTAAAGTATTTAATCACAGTATACATAGATTTAGTGCAAATACATTGTTCAAAAAAAGAAACCTATAGTATATATCCTATAATTAATTTATATTGATCATATATTTACAAAATTACCATAGCCTACGCTCTAAATTAATCCGATACTTAATTAAAACGAACTTTAAACCAATATTGATCAATGCAATTTTTTTAAACAATTTAATCTGGATTTTAATCAAAATATTGGATAATCTGAAAACATGAAAGTTAGTGTGTAATTTAGACGGTTGAAAGCAATGATACTGCTTAAAAATTCATCCAGATAATCCAGGTAAAAGAAAGGTCGCAGGGAAATTTCATCACGACGCAGAGTGCAAAATTCATTGGATGGTGCGGGCGCGCGTCAGATCTTCTCTGGCATTTTTCATCTGGCATCGGATTCGCGCAATAAACATATACAGATATTGCAGAGGCGCGCCCCGGCGCCCCACCACCGAACTGTCGCGCGCGGCCGCGGCGGCAGTGACAGTTCGTGCAGCTTCCCTGGACTCGAGAGGATGCGCCGGGGTAGGGGCGCGGCGCCAGGGTGGGGAGCGAGGGTGGCAGTAGTGGGCGGGGATTGGCGAGGTCCGGGGCCACGCCCACCGCGACGTTCCCGCCGTCCCGCGGCGCGCGGCCTCGCCGCGCTCTGTCCCTTATGCCGCTCGCGTCCCGGCTCCTGATCTCCTTTTTCGTTATGCGCTTACGTCCTATTATGCGTATCTTTTACAATTAGGCACGCATTACTGCGCGAGGGGCACCGAGGGAGTATCCCGGTGTCGCGCATCTATTTTCATTGTCCACTTTGGACCTATGCGCCGCTTACCTTCGATCGCTGTGTGCTTTCGCTCAAGTTTAATGAACTATAAACAGTTTTACTCTCATGCGCGAATCAAATGTTGAAAATTTGGAGGGATTACTTAACCTTACGATATAACGCAATCGCGTGATTAAAATAATAGCGGCGCGCTTTCTGTTGCTCGCGCCTTACCTGCAGCCAAATATACTGTGATGCGCAGCAGTAGCATGTAGTTACAGTTTGGTATGCAAAGCACGCAGTACGTAACGTGTAATCTAAAATATTCGCAGGGAGCTAAAAGGCAGAAGGTGAGGGAGTGATCGCGAGTCGAAGGGCCGGGCGACGCTTAAAAGATGGGTAACGAAGTAGGTGGAGGGGCTTGGGGCTTGGGGCGCAGGGCCACAAGAGGGCCAATGGGGCGGGCGCGGGCGGGGGAGGGAGGAAGGGCGCAGGGGGCGCGGCCTGGCGGCGGGCCGGGCCCCCACCCCCGGGTGGGTCGGCGGCGGCGCGGGCGGCGCGGCCGGTGCCGGCGGCCGGCTCGGCGCTCGGGGATGCGAGGCCAGTGGCCGCCCGGCGCCCGACAGCCCCGACAGTCCCTGAGCTCCCGAGGGCCCCTCGCACTCCGGCCAGCCGGGCATGCGGTCCAGCCCGTTGTAGGCGTCCCCCGGAGGCCCGCGCGGCGCCATGGTCGAGAGCGGCTACAACGGCGAGTCCTCGCGGTCGCCCCTCACGGAGTCGCCCTCGCCCCTGCAGCGCCAGCAGCTGCTCGGGCCCCAGGAGTACGCGCAGCTGTACTCGCGCGGGCCCGAGGCGGGCCTGCTCGGGCCGCGGCAGAGCCAGCAGAGCCAGCCGAGCCAGCATCCGCAGCCAGCAGCAGCAGCAGCAGCAGCATCCGGCGCCGCGGGGCTCGGGCAGCAGCAGCAGCAGCTCGGGCTCCTCGGGGGCGGCGGCCTCGCTCTTCACCATCGACAGCATCCTGGCCCCGCGGCCCGTCGGCGGCGTGCCCGCCGCGGCGGCCGCCGCCGCCGCCAGCCTCCACGCGGCCATGCAGGGGGCCGAGGGCGGAGTGGGCGCGCGGAGCGCCGCGGCCGCCGCGGCCGCAGCCGCCGCCGCCGCCGCGGCCTCGGTCCACCCGCTGCACCAGCAGCTCCACCACCTGGCCTTCACCTCCGCCGACTTCCTCGGTGAGTCCGCCTCGCTTCTTTTCCTCTCCGAAGACCTCGTCGCTCCTAATGCAAACATTTCCTCGAAAACTTTATCTAAGTAGCACCCGGGAAGGCCGTGGCATTAACCTTTAACTGGTATCGCATTACGCGCGCTTCATTAGCCATCCGATTGCGCACACTAACAAATCGTGTCGTCAACCGGGAGATAAGAACACTCACTGAGAATAACCTTGCCGTCGGTGAAACACCCTGCACAACCAAGGAGGCTCATCGACACATGACTCGATACTATCGCGTATTCTCACTCTTTAAGAGACGAGAAGGAAGTAAGTTAGGCCGAACGGCTGTCTCCCCCCGCGGCAAATCTTCTTAAAACACTCGGCGGCCCCCGGCGAGGAGGGAACCGCGAGGGAAAGGCTTTCTCGGCCGGCAACTCGTAAATATAAGCCGGCGAACCGCGCGAGCGCGGGCATTTCACCCCGGAAGGCGCCAAGAGGATGGCTCCCGGGGAAAAGGGATCCTTCGGCCGGAGTCCCCCGGGAACGGCGCCGGATGCATCCGAGTGTGCCGAAAAATCTCCCGCCGAGACGACTGCTTTTCTCGCCGACTGGTCCACCCCCCCGGAATCAACGCGGCAAAGAGGAGGAATCGGGAGAAAAGCGATGTAAGGCGCCTGTCGGCGGCCGGCCGGGGCTCTTCCGGGGGCGCTTAAGCGTCTCAGCCCCGCTGAAAGTATCGCTGTTTCGGTATCCGAGTACATGCGCGCACGTGAAAGACGTTTGGGAGACTCGGACGGGATGACCGCGGGACGAGGCGATCGTTATCATCGCCGCGGGTTGATTATTCGTCATTCCCAGGGAGAAGGAGCCGCGGCTGTTTTTTCAGTTTGATATTTTTTTTTTTTCTTCTCTCCCCGACGCGGTGTCGAGCGACGGCGGGGCTCGGATCCGTTCTTCGCCGGGCGCAGCCGCCCGCGAAATCCGACGCGAAGTATATCGCCGGGGCGCAAAGCCGAGGAAGCGGCAGAAAAATATGCTCAGTGCCGACGGGGCCGCCGGCGCCGCCCTCGCGGGGGAGCCAGTGCACTTAAGCAGCTTTTATGGCCCCGAGGTTTCCTTCTTTTTTTTTTTTCGTAAAACGTCCCCCGGGACCGCGACTTGTTCTCGCCCCGGCTCTATCTCTCTCTCGTTTTTTTTTCTTCCCCGCGCGACTGCTATTAGCGGCGCCTAGGAAACCGCAGCCCCTCGACTCCCTTCTGTGTACTCGCCGCGGCTACGCCGATTACTACTCGAGAGGTGCTTTTTCATTCGAGAGACAGGGCGATTAAGCGATTACAATTAAGGCTTATACCGGATTTGCAGATTTTTCGTAATGCTTCTCTCGTTTGCCTCCTTGAACAACGTGATAACAACAACGGCAACTGTTCGGCTAACACTTCCACATGATTCCCAAATTTCCTCCTCCTTCCGCTCCTTGCCAATGATGCACCAGGCATCGCTTGCAAACGCCAAAAAAAAAAACAACGAATACATGGGGCGAATTCGCGTGTTGCAGCGGCGGCGTACCCGGGGCTCTACCCGGGCGGCTACGTGGCTGCCATGGCGGCCGCGGGACTTCACGGCCAGCCGGCCTTCTACCACGGGGGCCACCCCTACCAGCTGAGTCCAGGCGGCGGCCCGGGGGTCGGCCCCATGGCCAAGCGCAAGCGCCGCCACAGGACCATCTTCACCGAGGAGCAGCTCGAGCAGCTCGAGGCGACCTTCGACAAGACCCACTACCCCGACGTCCTCCTGCGCGAGCAGCTCGCCCTTCAAGTCGACCTCAAGGAGGAGCGGATAGAGGTCAGTACTTCCATCGCTTTCCGATGTATATACGTCTTCGTTATAGTCCGGGGAATCATGCGAATGCGGGCTTCGCCAGCTCGGGTATCCTGCGATCGCGGACGGCCTAGTCTTACGTCGTAGCAAACTATTAACGCATGTTGGGAAGACGATATATTCTGCGGTGTACCCGTTTTCTCAAATTGTTTCTCTGCTTGATATATAACGGTCAGTTTAATAGGTCCGAAAAAGTCTGTAGGTTTTTGAAACGCACTCAATCCTGTTTGTTTTTAAAATATTCTTTGTGTAATATAGATCAAATAGCTGGGGCCGATTTGATTCTTCGACATCGTTGTATGCATTTATAAAGACTGTTGCACGCGCGTTTAAATTGTGCGTGACGATGATCGCTGGAGCGATTCTCTTTCGTTGACTATCTTGAAATGTAATACTTTGAAGTTTCCCATACCATACATACAGAAGATTCGAAAATTAATTTGTCCTTGAGTCTATATTGACATATACTTTCTTCTCTCTTTATTTCTAGTTCTATTTTCTCGGTTATGCTCTAGAAATACAAGAAACTTCTAGTTTGTCAGGATTCATAGAGTTCTTATTAATACTATAACTTTTTGAGCGTGCAACTTAAAACCCGATATAAATTTAAAAAACAATTCGTAAACTAATTTTTTCCATACTAAACATAAATATAATGTGAAATTGATTATACTACGTTGGTTGAAATTTAAGCATTCAAGGCAATCGGTATTAATGTATGGCTCAATGAAGTTATGGTTTGTCGACTGTTCCATGCGTATAATACGCAGGCGCTATAGATTAAGGGCTTTAACTAATAATACCAATTGTAATTTGAACTGATTATGCTCAGATTTTACAATATATAATTCAGTTGATTATGTGGGCGTTGCAACAAAACTAAGTAAATAATCTGACCATGTACCGCTGAACGATGAAATATACCGCAACGCTGTAATAACGATATCTTATGTGCAAATGTGCAGAGTATGCACAAAACATATACATAATAAGCAACGATATACGGATAACGTTTGCTACACGTTGGATTAACTATTCAATAGCGTTTGAACAATACATATGCGCTTATAGGATAATTTTCCATTTGTAAAATGACTTACAAGGTATTTACGTAAAATTAAAAACCAGTTTAGTGTTATCAAGTTAAATTCACAATTTGTGTAATAAGAGTCCTGTTTTGTATTAAATTGCAGTATAAAATATTTTGAGCACAAGAATAATTTTTACAATATAATACAATTATATTATTGTTTATTTAAATTTAAAGCGTATTTCATATTTTGCGATTTATTGATGTATTACTGGATGTGCCGGAGGCTATCGAGTTCTTCATTATAGATAAAGAATAAACAACGACGAAATAAATGCAATAAAGATATTTATGGCTTCATATGTATCCGCAGAACTTAGCTTTTACATCGAATTAATTTCACTGAATATAAGCTTTATAAAAAAGGCATTCGGAAATAATAATAACTCATTTTATGCATAATAATAACATAAAACTAAAATGTTCGAAATCATGGATTTAATTAAAGTGAATCGGGTTTTAAACTCTTATTTACTCTACTAATTATTATTTATTTTCAACTACTTAATTTCATTTCGCTAACAACACTTTTTAATAAACAACAGTAACAATAATAATAAAATAATAATGCTAAAATATTAGATAGCGCTAGGCAGTGGGCAAAGAGAAATTAACTAGAACACGGTTACTAATTTTAAAAGTTTAATATTTTGACCGAGCGTCGAGTTATGAGAATTAAATATGGCTTCTAATATTAACAAGGCGATATATTTCTTTTGTAATAACTTGGCTCATTTCCATACGGTGCTTCTTCTATCCGTGGAAAGAAACCCAGGACCACCCATGTGTATCTTGGGCAGTGCGATACTGGAGGAGGAAATCCCCTTTTCTCGAGAGCGAAGGTCCTCCGAGACAACATTATACACCTGGCATTCACCTGCCAGCGCCTCTCTCCCTCGTCCCTTTACTCTCCGTTTCCGAGGGCGTATTTGTTGAGAATTAGTGAGACGCGACTCCGTCGAGAGGCTGAGGGAAGCCGTCGGGAAGAATCTCGTGCCCGCCGCCGAATAAAGGGGAAATAAAGATAACGTGGCCGTTTACGAGGGATGCCGATAAGATGCGGTGTTTGGCCGCAGACGGCGCAAAGTGGAAAGCCGCGAGGGAAAAAGTTGCCGTGTGTATTTTTGCGTCATCAGGTGGATTTGTCAGGAGAGAGGGCGTATAAGTAGTCGCTTGTTTGCAGAGGAACACAGCCATCGATTGCCGGGCTTGAGCTAATTAAACACTTTAAAAGCAGTGGATTGAGCTCGGCAATCGGGCAAGCATAGATACGCATCTGTACTGTCATCCAAAATCGTTAAACGAGGCCAATACAGCAAGCAATGCTATTTGAGTACCTCGAAGTCTTGGCCGCGGCGCAGATCCCAACTTACCACAGCGATTTAGCTGCTTATCGAAAAGTTTAGCTTATTTTGAGGGGTGCACACACCGAAGCTCGGGCGATAAAAGCGACTAATGTTGAAAAAGTTGGTAATGCGCCGCGGCTCTCTTTCTCCATATTGATATAATCGCGGGGAAATCAGCTTTCGAGGGTAAATTCCAGTTACGCGGAGTGTTTTCCCTGTGGCATTATAAGCTCTCTCCAAGCAGAACGTGCATTAAAATTAGTTGGGAAAACAAGGGGCCGGGTGGGTGCATGCGCCTCGGCGCCGGTGAAAAACGAGGGAAAAGGTGTTGAAAAATATTGGATCGGCAGGCCGGGCGCGCGCCCGCGCACAACAGCCGCGGGAGGAATATTAGGTACAAGGGATGAAAAAGAAAAACAGCCTTTCCTTGGTTTTTACGAGGCGCACAATGACGCTGTTTGCCCGCGCGCGGCCCTTGGTAAACAGACGGCCCCGCCGGCCGCAGCCGCCCGCGTTTTTCCTCCTCTATGAATAAACATAATCGGTCTATTTGCCCGCGGCGCATACACGGGCCCCGGCGTTTGCATTAACGAGTGTGAAAGAGCCGCGGCCGCCGGGATCTGATTTGGCCGATGCGGCCCCTGCGCCCCCCCCCTCCCGGGCCCCGCCGCCGACGCTCAAGTTCACTCGCTCAAATTAGTAGGAAGGTATAGAGACGCCGAGGCGTGTTGGTTTAATGACTCGGGCTGCCCTCCGCTCCCGCTCCTCGATTTAAGGCTTTCTAGATTACATTTGCAGCTGCCCCGCTACTCCTGTAGGATCATTCGTCCGTTAGCTCTCACCCGCTCGCCTCTTACGTCTTGCCGACATTTGCAAAACGCCTGGCTGCGTGTTTGCCTGAAGACTCTATTTTCGCAGAAACTTTACTGTTCGACAAATAAGAAAGACGGTGGAAAATAATACTACACGGTAGAATAGTTATACACCGCTTATATCGTTCATCGCTATTTTGACACTAATGCTGCTGGAAAATGGAAATTAAACTCGTTATTTCTTAAATCCATTTTCTGCAATGTACTTTACATCAAAATTTTTCAAATAAAATAAAATGCGCACTCTCTGCATTAGATATTTATATTACAAATTAAATATTATTAGTAATTAAATAACGTATAATTATAGAACACGAGATTTTGAAAGTAAAATGAGAAATTTAATACCGTGTAATCGCGTCGGTATCTCAATTAAAATATTGTTAAGTATATGAGTACATTAATGTATTGCATTTTCTATCAGACTAACGGTAACACTAAATTGCTACTCTATATAATATTATTTAATTTTGAAATTGAATGCTTTGAGCTTTCATGCTTTAGGAATGCATTCGATGAAATTTTATTTAAAAATTGAACAGTTATTGGATATTTACAAGGACCTTCAACCATAATCCATTGTATTTATACGTTTTATTATTTAAATCTTACGTTTAATTAGTTCTGAAGTATACACTGATATATAACTATAAATCAGTTTGTCAAATAATGTCCTTATAGAAAAATCAACGAAAAATATCGTGTTTTCACAGCATTAATTATAATCGAAAAAATCTTGAAACCATGCACTACAATAATTATTCTTCATAAAATAAATAACTCAATTCTCCCGCGCAAAATATTCAGCAAGGGCAATTTTTTATGCGCTGCTATCGTTCAAAGTGTATTTATGAGGATTCCCTGTATACAATGCAGGGCTGCGCATAAATTCGCGAATCATCGTCGAAGACCTTCAACAGCCGAGATTCCACGTATCGGTCCATACGTTTTGGTAGATATAGGGTCGAGCGTTTTGTAAGTGATCCGTTTCCCTCCTTACGCCTGTCCGAATCGATTTGGAAACGGAACACTGCCGCACGGGGAATCAAAAGCTGGCTCGCGCACCCCTTGGCATAATAATCGAGGTGGGCTCCCATTATTCGGTGCTGCTGCCTCGCTCTCCCGCAGCTCCGCGTGACCAAGCCTCTCTCACGCGCAAACTGCACCCCTGCGCAGTCCGCTTCGTGTAACTGGGATATTCGGCGAGTCGCGCGGCGCCCGCCGCAACAGCGCTGTCTGACGGTGACAGGTCGAGGCCGGGGATTATATGGCGCGGATGTAATATGAATTGCAGCCTCATTGCGAGATGATACACTTTGCATTTCAATAAGGCGCTTTATTGACTCGCGCGCCGGTCCGCGTGAGAAATAGCAAAGCCGCTGCATTGTCTTTCAAAATGGCTCCGTGCCGCGGATGATACGAGACAGCGAATGCCCCGTAAGCTTATCGAGTACTTGGACCGCATGGAAAATTAGTATAAAAGGTTGGCTATTTTCATTGTTACAGGTGTGGTTCAAGAACCGCCGGGCCAAGTGGCGCAAGCAGAAGCGCGAGGAGCAGGAGAGGCTGCGCAAGCTCCAATTGGAGCAGCGCTCGCGAAGCGGCTCCGCCGTCTCCGAGCCAATGCCCGTCAACGCCCTGCGGGTCTCCGGGGCGCACCTGACGCCCGGCCGACAGCAGCAACACACCGACCATGAAACAGACAGCTCGGATCTCGAGGTCGCGTAGTGCCAATCATAGCACAGACGATTCGCATCACCTTAGTGCGATGGAATTTTTGTTTCGGCCCTCGCCCTTGCTCTTGAGCTCTTGTAGCTCGAGTAGCCGTGTTGACCTTTTTATATAGTTTTCTCATTGAGAAGTATCGAAAGGTACTGCGTGAAAACTACTTCATCTAAGGATGATTAGCCAAATTATAAATTAAGACCGAACGTTTTGTAAAAGATGAATTTCGGCGATTGATTTAGAAGCTAGAACGGAAAAAATCTTTGATATATATCACAAATTTTAAGAACAAACTTCAAAGGCCTTGTGAAAAAATCTTTAATATTCGAAGAAAGTAAATTAATTGAATTTTCGATTAAATTCTGCTTTTTTTCTTTTCTTATTTTTGTAGTTTATGCAAAAAGAAAAAAGAATCTGTTTAACCAAGGCTCATTTCATTTCGGAAAACTCAATTTTTTTAATCATTAAAACATTGATGTGAATACCGATTTATGGAATATTTGTTTAATATAGAAAACACGTAGCAATCATTACATTATTAGATGAGGGAGTTAACTTTTAACAATAAATATTTTATTTCTTTCCCATGATCTCTTGTTATTAGAAAAAACGTTCAAGCAAACTATAAATACTGGCACAAAGAAAAATCTAAGTCATTCGGCAATGGGTAATTTTTTACATCTATAAAAAAGTAAGCAAATTTAAGCAGTAGAAGGGGGTTGTATACTGTTTAGTTTCAAGTACAAAATGCAATGTACGATAGAATATGAGTCGTTCGTTAAATCTACAAAATAAACATAATATATTGCCAAATTGTTGAATTGAATATGATTTTTTTCATTATGTGCAATTTTTGTTCGATCAAGTTACTCTGGAGGATGTAAATACGGATTAGATTGTAAATATATTTTGTAAATACGATTAATGCTGAATGTGTATAAATAAATAAGTTATATAAGTATGCGATTACCAAGTGATAGCGATCATCTTATTTCCGACGATTTCCGCGAATTATGGAAAACAGTATATATAAGAATTCTCTTTTAGCTGTTGCAAAAGAGAAAAGCTGTATTTAATAAATTAAACGAATCATATAATTATGGTTATTTTTATTTATTTGAATTATCATGATCATTTTAACTACGCCTTACGATTTGAGATCCTTTAATGTATACATAATTGAAATGCCACATTATATTATTTTTAAGTGTTTATTATATAAAAAGAGTAAGAAAAATAAAATAATTACAAAGAAATTGATTACAAGTAACCAAAAATTTTGAAATTAAATGAATAGAAATATTTAAAAATGATTTTCAGCTTTTATAGAGATACACAATATCAACCATAAAAAGATTAGTAGTAGACAAAATCATTTAACACAATGAGAAAAGGTGAAAGTCTTTCAACGAAAGTTAGCCACTCGTGAACAATCATCTATTCTACAATAATCCGAGAAAAAAGGAGTAAAACCGTAGACGCCAGAAAGCTGCAACAAGCGCCCCAAGAGCGTTTAACCTCTTAAACTAGCCCATTCTTAAGGGCTCACGAAGCAGCAATGCGCCAAGTCTGCGAAACGATCGGCGGCATTCTCCCTGAGTAGCGGCACTCTCGACCGAAAACTTGACCAAAGGATTGAGCGGGAGGGAGTGAGATGATTCCGGTGCGGCTCGCACGCAAGTCGCGCTAAGTACATAGTGAGTCGGGGTGGGGGGCAGAACCGTCCCGAGGTCCCGGCTTTCACGGCTCCGTGCTCGAGGCTAGGAGCGCCTGGACGTGCGAGTTGCGCCCCCGCCGGGACCGGCAAAGTGGATTATGTTTGCCGCCAGAAGTCATTGTGCTCCAACGAGGTGCGAGGGGCTTTGCTCAATTTCCCAGTCGAGGTCCCGGCTTCGCTGCTCCGCTAACGATGATGATGAGGCTGATTACCCGCAAAAGAGCTCAGCTCTTTGACCGCCCAGGCAAAGTCCTGCAGCTCCTTGTTTCGTCGGTCTACGTGAGAGCCTGGATCGGTAGCGTTCGCCCCTTGCTGCGTCGACTTAACAACTGCAGTTCTGTTTCTCCTTTCTTTAACGTTATTGTATAGATATAATAGTAGCATGTATGTAATAAAAATGTTTATCATTTTGATCACATAATATTCTCACAAAAAAAGTGAAAATATATAAAAATAAAAGAAGTGGAGTCATAGATTACTTTAAAAATTTATATATACAAAATAATTATGTTACAAAATATTATAAATTATGTTAAAGTTAACTAAGTAACTATAAATTTATCGGTTCTTTTACCATATTATTTCTCTTTTCCCGCCATTCAAAAATCGTTAATAATTTAAATTGAACAGCTCAAATTTGTGTCGCTACATAAAGTTTAATATTTATTACTAGTGTATATATATACGAAGGCTTGAGCACTTTATTTTTATGTTCCACCACAGCAGACGATTTTGGGATCTTTCTCTTTCCTCTCCATCTCTGCATCCGCGTATGATTTCCTACCTTTTTTGTCTCTCTTGCGCTTTACTTCGTCTAAAGGGCATGCGGCGCGGAAAATACCTACTTCATCGCATTTTACGTTTGTATGGCAGGCTGTTTTATTTTTGGGACAGTTGTCACTGTTACCGAGATCTACGGCTCTAACTATGCGCACGGGTCTGAGTGTGAACTTATGACTCTCGGGTGCGCCTATGGTCAAGATGATATTTGCAATGAATTGATCAAAACACGAGGCCCGCAGTAGATAGGAAGAGCCGTGACCCCTTTTAAATACAGGTGGACCGAAACTATGTACGTCAAATATATAATAGGCACCACACTGACGAAAAACGCCAAGGATAATGGACGTGCATGCAAGGATGGCAAAACGGTGCGACAAAAAAAGTTGCTCGAGTAAATGCCAGAGGCACTGGTTTGTTCCTACAAAGAGGCGTCCCGGCATCACTGGTAGAAAACTAACCTCCAGAAGAGTCTCCCCAATGTAAAATTTGTCTGTTCCTTGATCGTCTAGGTCATTTACAGCCTCTCCTAGGTCAGAAGCGCTGTTTCCGGTAAAATTCATTAGTCTCTGCATACGTTCAGAATAGAACCTACAATTTCGACATTGTAACAAATTTGTACAAGCAACAGTTAATTATAGTTAATCAACTATTCTTTTACCTATCTCCGCAAACAACGATGGTATCCAGAATTTGGCCACTCCAGTATTCCGGTGCGTTCATTAGGCACATTCCGGCACAGACAGCATAACAGCAAAGAGCCTGTTTATGCCGATTTTCCACGGCAAATATCTTATCCGAAATGTGAATGTCTCCCCAAAGGACGAAAAGTCGATGCGGAATCAATATATCATAGCTATGCCATTTGGGGCCCTTATTCTTTTTCTCTGCATCTGCACACTTGGGGGCTGGTGGCTGCCTAACCCACAAGATTGTATAATCTTGTAGCAATGATGGTTTCTCACATTTTTCGCATCCCTATTTAAAATATAGTACGATTTACATACTTTTACAATACGATAAGATTCTTGTAGTTATCCAATAAATTTTAAATAGTAAGGGTTTTAGTTTGTTACCTCTTCAACTGTATCATTTTTCGATAAATTGCCGTAGTCGAAAGATGGTGAATCAATACCGTAGCTATTCTCATCAATTTTCTCCGTATATTTTGCCACCCTTGTTTTAGGTGCTTTACGTGTAAGCAATTTGATATTGTGTATGTTACAGGAATGATAAATCATCTGGTAAATCTGAATGTTAAAGGCCTGTGTTTCCAAACGTGGTAAATTCATCGAACTATCGCATTCGGGTAACTCCTCTACGTATCCCTTATCTTTAGGGACCCAGGAGTCGTATGGCTTCACTTTATTGGGCCCGTATGCATAAGCCCTTACAAGTAAAATCATTAAATGTCTCTTTAACGATTCTTTTGTGCAGAATTTTACAATGCAGGCGTATCCATCGTCATTCCAAAAACCAAATTGATCGCAACGATATGGGTTGTAAACATACCAAAATAATCCATCTTCCCAAAAAGCTAATGCAAATCGTGTTGTTCTAAAATTACATAAATATGATAAAAATAGTTTATATTTATAAAAATAGTTTCCTAAGTCTATTATTTAAATTTCAAAGAAATCTAAGCAACGTGTTCATGAAAAATTACCGAAAAATGCAATTAGTGTATTGAACGTCCAAATTGTCAAACCATTCTTCTATCGCCTTGGTACCATGGTGGACGGCGTAAACGTAAGAGTCCTTGCTTTTCTTTTCACCGATAACGCTCTTAGCCAGTGTAATTTCTTTTCGAGGTTTTTGGCGCATTACGGTTGTTGTTTTTTCAATGTAATTGGATGTGAAGTCCGAGTATACAGTCGCGCACTTAAACTCGTGTACCATCTCTATCTCCACGCTATACCTATAGTTATACACAAGGACATCGTCGAATCGTTGCTTCTGTTTTGCATTTATGTAGCCCATGTGTAAATATAATGTCCATGCTTGCTCGTAGATATAATCAATGTTCGCACTCCATGCATACTTGTACCTATTTTTAAACATTTTAAAATACTGATCTAAGCTATATCATTGATTTTTCTCATATACATTAGTAATTTATTAACAATAGATAATTTACCTTAGTTGAGTTTTAACAAGCAAAGCTATAAGGGCCTGATACAGGCAGAACTTCCAGGTGTTAACGCGAATTCTTTCTATTTCCTCCAAGTGCATACCCTGCATGCCTCTCAAGCATACGGTCGTAAAAACTCTTGTAGCTTTTTTAGAACATAACATGTATTTTAGGTAATCACCATTAACTAAATTGAATTTATCACCGCTAGACTCATCAACAAGAAAAAGATTGGTTTTTTTGGGAATGCTGACTGGAATTCTTGCATGTCCCAACTCTTTTAAATATGTCAATTCTTGCATTTTTTCATCATCACTGGTCCCTGTTATTAATATTAGTTTCTTCAAGAAGATACATTTTTTAAATTACGTAAGGAATAATTAATGAAGAAATGTATGATTCCTTTACCAGGTGAATCTATTGCGTCAATATCACATGGTAACATTCCTTTCTCTTTCATTTTCTTTTTTCTTACAAGAATTTTGCGTTCTCTTATTTCATCTCGACTCAAGCACGGCCATAGTTTTGGCCACTCATCATCGCTATTTTTTATCGGAAGTGATGTCTCCGTGGCCTAAAAAATATAACACAAAAAATGATTCTCTAAATTAGTTTAAAAACAAATAGAACTTTGAAATATATCTAAAATATGGAAATTCCTCTATTTATCAACCGATTCCAAAAAAGCTTACTAATTATAGTGAGTGTAAATTACAAACCGTGGGACAGTTACGAAGCATATCCCATATTCTAGTACTTGGTAGTTGACCGTCAGTACGATTTTCTAGGTTAAAAGCATTGAGTTTATAGCAGATTGGCTTGAATGGCATTGGGCTCGGGTTAGTAATTAGGGCTACAGCTGAAGTCCGTTTACGTCTACGCAGGAATTCGCTTTCATTTATATCCTCTTCATCGTGCTTTTTAACTCGCTCGGCCAATCTAAAGAAATCGTACTCGTTGAATTTTAATTGCACAGATAAATACACTTCCTTTTTGACATATATGTTAAGGCATTTTTTGAATACTACGTAATATAATCTAAGCTTGAGTATATTTAAATTTGAGAAGTTGTGACACTTTAGTATAAGAAATTAGTAGCCAGTATAATTATTATATGTTTTTTATTGTATAAATGCTGCCAAAATAAACGTAAATTAAACAACAAAAATGTTTTTGCAATAGAATATTTGTTTATGCTTACAAATTCATGTAAATTTGTAGAGTAGATTGATTTTCACAATTGAATTCAATATCCTGTGGATATACATGGTGCTTCTTCTTTTTGCGAAGACAAATTTTTTTAGATTGCTCCATTACGTTTTAAGTATTTTTTGAAAAAACTGTATTAAAATATTTTATTGAAAAAATTGACTTTAAAATTTGAAGGTTATCAAAATAAAAACAGTGGTTTAAACAAAACACATTACTTTAATATATATAATTCCTATAGTTTAGAAAAGTTTCTTTAACATTTAAATTTATTGTTTAGTTTTAATATAGTAGAAATATTTAATTTGTTTTCTAAAATCGTTCAATGCGTAACTTTATTATAAATCGAAATTAGAATGAAATTTAATTAAACTACTGGAATTTAATTATCGTATAGAAATATGGCAATGATCAGTTTAAAGCTTGCTGACCTCTTAAATTAAGTTTGACAGAGCGAGTAAAAGACACTTTGGTAAATGCATTCATTGTTCGTAATAAAATTTTCAAACCCTGCAAAGCTATCGTAGGCAGCTTATAATGCGGGGGTCGCACGTATAGAAGCGTTGCGAAGGTGTTCGAGACGGGGTAGCAGAAGAGAGAAAGGCCGGTAGCTTGGTGGCCGACGCGCAATGGGGTGCCGTGCGATTTTCTAATTATTTTCCAGCAGTTAGGCGGCAAGCGAAGAAGCCCCGAATGGACAGGCAATCTCGGCTGTGCCCCCCGAAGCCCCAGAGTGACGCAAGATTTTCAAAGTGTTTATAAAATTACTGCGATTCACGACGGCAATAATGGGAAGCCGCCTTAGGAGCGAGTAGGAGAGAAAATAGGGTCGCTATATATTCACTCTTCACGTCTCTGTTAGTTCGGTTGTACAAATCATTATTGGATTTGGGAATCCATTTATAAAGTACAGGATACCGCTCTACGCAGATAAAGTGAAATCTCCGAGAGCTTGCAATATCGTTTCACTTTGCTCAATATTTTTGCTTAATATTTAAATATAGAACGTAAATATATCATTGAATAAATAATTATAAGTTAAATATTAAAATTATTTTTTCAATTTGGAAAATATATTTTAAGCTTTGAGTAGTTTTTAAGCAAAGATTCATATAGGTTATTATATAAAATGTATGTAACTATAGGATCACGAAAAGGATTAAAAGAACTGGTATAAATCATCTTGGAAAAACAATAATTGACAATAAATTAATTTAATAAATACTATTTATTTTAAAATAAATAATACTGAAAGTATTTATACAATAATAAATATGTGAAGTGTACCATAAGGTATAATTCTGTGATGATTTTCTTTAATGCTTGAAGTAACTTCTTTTGACGATCATGATACTAATGGCATATCTATATTAGTAAGATTTAAAGCATAGTTTGTGTATTGCTCTATACAATTGAATCATTTTAAAGATTGCTTTTAACAAAGCTTGAAGTCTTTTGACTTGATAATGAAGTGTTTTATCAATGATTCAATATTATACAACTAAATATTTAAATATATTATTCCAAACAAAATCTATACGTACCTGTAAATATAATTGAACAATTTTCAAGCAGTATTTATTAAGTGCCTGTGTAAATATTTTTTTTATTTGATAACATTTATATAAATATTTCGGAAGTACAGCGCATTATGACCAAAACCTTTTTAATTTAAGAATATTTACTATTCAAAATATCCTGATATTTAAAATTACATTAAGTTGTATGAATATAGCTTAAACATATTAAGCACAGTTGTGAAATATTTGGTACATGTACACAATCAGTAACATATTTTTATTAATTTACTATACTATCTGAATTAATAAAGTTCAATTCAATTTGTAGCTCTGCATTTGAATGAGCGTCAAGAAACATGAGTTCATTGTCGTAATAAAAACAGCAATTATTTGTGATTTGTGTTTTTACGATGAAGCATCAGATTTGTATAATTAAAAACTGGGAGCTTTTTTAGCGTATTTAAGATCGAATACTTTGTCATTTTTCAAGTTTCTCTTCAGTACGCATTTTGATCAAGAAATCGATACTTTCAACTGAGTAAGATTATAGTAACTACTTATAAATAATTCTTAAATTAATTGCTCTGTTCAACGTATAAAGTAATTGAATAAATCTTATTGTAATCAAACAAAAGCTACTATATTATAATTTTTCATCGTTATTTTCGAATGTGATAAAAGTGTTAATGACATTGCTAAATATTACTACTTTGATTTAACTTTCAATGTTTACTTAACGAAAGTTAGTTAAATTTAAGTATAATAAATACTCTAGCCAGTCAAAGTTCACTATTGTTTCAGAATTAATAAAAGCTCTAAATGTTCCAACAAAACTCAGTTAAAATAGTATCATGGATAGTGCTAATCCTAGCAATTTACTCGCAAGTGGAATCATTACATCTGGCATCGGTTAGATTACTTTCCCTTGCTCAATCACTACTAATTAACTTTGTTAATCTTGCCGTCGGAGGCATGGATTTTCTGATAGAGGACACTGCTGGAATTTTAGAAGAAGAATTAGATGATATGACACCTACAGACGGCGCTACTTACGATTTTATTATTGTCGGTGCTGGAAGTGCTGGTGCAACTATCGCATCTAGATTGAGGTAAAATTCATATTTTAATCCTAATTTTTGATTAATACTTTTAAATTTAATTTATCATTATCATCATAATATTTTTTATTTATACAAATGAATTAAGAATGTAAAAAAATGCATATTCTAAAAGCGCAAAAACTACAAGAATTTTTTTTATAGTACATAGTAAATATTATTGATAATGCCGCTTAATTGTTCAATAAGGTTAATGTTTATGTCTATTATTTAATGGTGATTATTAAAATACATTATATTATATTCCCATATTAATTTACTACATTTATCTCGATATTTATTTATATTTACTACTATTTTTTTCTCCGCAAAAATTTTGTAATCAATCTTTTTTCTGTATTATTTTATTTAGTGAGATAGCGAATGTCAGGGTTCTACTACTTGAAGCAGGATCGCACGAAACGGCAATCATGGATATTCCAATATTGGCTATATATTTACAGCTTTCGAAAATTATAAACTGGGATTTTTACTCGGAACCTTCTCCAAATTATTGTCGTGGAATGAAGAACAATATATGTAGACATCCAAGAGGCAAAGTCATGGGTGGTAGTAGCATTCTTAATTTCATGATGGCTACTCGAGGCAATAGTCGAGATTACAATAATTGGGCTAATATGGGCTGTGATGGCTGGTCTTGGGACGATGTTTTGCCAATTTTTAAAAAACTAGAAAACTTTGAAAGTGAACGGTTACCGATTGAAAAGGAGTATCATAGTGTAGGTGGTCCCCTCAATATTGCTACAACAGATTATCGCACAAAGTCAGGTGAAGCATTTGTTAAAGCTGGATTGGAGCTTGGATACCCGCTTGTGGACTATGATGGAAAAGAACAGATTGGCTACTCTTTCATTCGCTCTACTACGAAGAAAGGTTCAAGATTTAGTTCTAATAGAGCTTATTTATATCCCATAAAAGGTCGACGAAATTTATTTGTATCCAAAAACAGCCATGTGAATAAGGTGAATATTGCATCATTAAAAAGTTTTAAATATTTTTTTGATTTTATAAAATTATATATTATTATATACACTTTCAAAATATACAAAGTTTTTTCGAATAATATTTGGAAAATTATATTATTTAAAAAAATATATACATTATTTTATTTATCATTTAAAAATTATAAAATTCAACAATATATATGCAAATATCCTGTATACAATATATGCATGAGTAGGATATAAATGTGATTAAATTTTTAGCTGTTGATTGATGAAAAAACAAAAAGCGTCTATGGAGTTTCATTCACAAAAAATAAAAAGACTATTAATGTATTGGCCAACAAAGAAGTCATTTTATCTGCTGGTGCATTCAATTCACCGCAGATTCTTATGTTATCGGGTATAGGACCCTCAGAGCATTTAAAAAGTTTCAACATACCCGTTCTAAAGGACTTGCCAGTAGGAGAAAATCTTGTAGACCACTTATCTTACTGGGGCTTTAGTTTTATGCTGAATGACTCTGTGAGTTTTGTTACGAAGGACTTGCTCGATGTCACGAACTCTGCAATCCCTGATTATCTGCTAAGTCGTACAGGACCATTATCTATGGTTGGAACTGTCGAAGCCCTTTCTTTTATAAATGTAGACAATAGCAGTACTAGAGAAGGGATTCCTAACATGGAATTAATATTTACAAGCGCAACTTTTACTTCCGATCCATTATTTCACAAAAGCATTGGAATCAAAGATAGTTACTACGACGCTTACTTTAAAAACTCAAGAGACAAACCAGCATTTATGATAGTGCCAACCATTCTAAAACCAAAGAGCAGAGGAAATGTAAAATTACGCAGTAGCGATCCTACAGATAAGGTTAAAATACATGCCAATTACTTTGATCATCCAGATGACATGAGAATAATGATACTAGGTTTAAGGGAAAGTGTGAAACTCTCAAAAACGCAAGCATTTCAAAAATATAACGCAAAACTACCAGATGATCAAATTCCTGGTTGTGAAAGTTTCGAGGAAGACTCCGATGAATTTTGGGAGTGTGCTGCAAGAACCTTTTGTTCAACAGTCTATCACCCTGTAGGTACTTGTAAAATGGGAGCAGAACACGACCCGACAGCAGTGGTTAATCCAAGACTAAAGGTAAATTTTTTAATTTAAACATATTTTATCGCTTAAATCGAGCGTATATTTTATAAAAATATTATGTTCTTAGGTCATTGGCATAAAAGGATTACGTGTGGCAGATGCCTCAATCATGCCTGAAATCATTTCTGGTCATACTAATGTACCAACAATTATGATTGGTGAAAAACTTGCACAAATGGTTAAAGAAGATTGGCATTTAAGTTAATAAAAAGTTTAAATAGTTCCTAACCCTCTAATTGTCTAGGTGCATGATGTAATTTTTAAAAATTTAAATTTTAAGAATGAGTTGTTCATAATAATCAATTAAAATAAATTTTAGTAAGAAGATATCAAATTTTATTTGAAGCTAAGCTGGGAAAATTTAAGTAACCTATTAAATACACACACACACACACAAAGAAATCAATGATCTTATGAATAATAAAGTAAAAAATATATTCAAACATAAAATACTTACATGGACACATAAAATATGAAAAACAACGATGTACATGTATGCTATGTACAACTATTGTATTGCGAAAGTGTGGTAATAAATATCGAAGAGAATTCTGCATGCAAATAGTTCTTACACTAAAGAACTACCATATCGAGCAGGGACTCGTAAAGCTTCTGACACAACATCATGAAAAACGCAGTGAAAAACAAATAAGCCCGAAAAATACTTAGCTCCTTAAGTCTATTCTAATAGACATAATTTTTGCTTGTCAGATCCAGAAAATTCAATCATCACCGAAACAGTTTAAAATATAGTTTATACAATTTTAACATTTTTGTGATATAATTTTCATATGGTGCATTGATTTATACTGCTTTCTTTCTTCTTTTTTTGAATTTTATAATATAAATCTAACTTCAAATTCTATAAAATTTTCTATAATATTCAATTTTTTTTAATCTTACCAATATTTTTGGGGGGTTTTGGTGGTAGCCAAAATAATAAATTGCTATGAAGGTTTAACATGTATCATTTAAACATTAGTATTTTTTAAAAATCATATGAATTTGTTAATGTAGTTGAGTCACGTATAAATTTTATAGAGATTTTAAGATGAAGCTCAAAAGGTTAGTTTGCATGACATCAGAATTGTAGAAAATATTCAGAGAAAATGTCTCGAAATAAGAAGAGTTTGCGTGGTCTTATATCTCATCAAGTTGTAATAATATAACTGCTTTAAGATCCGTCAATGTAGACAGTTACTAGCATAATGATTTTCACGTATATATCATCTGGAAGTATAATATATTTAATTAGGAAATTTTTTTAGATATATAAGGTATAGTAATATCAACATTTAAAAAATAACGGTAATTAAATTTTGATTAATGCAATAAATGCAATTTGCTTTTCTTGCAGCTCGTTTTATAGTAATATTATTAAAATAAAAAAATCCTCAAATCTCATACTTTAGTTGTATATTATATTACTATTAATAACATCATTACAAATTAATTTAATTTTTTATCATTATAAATAAATTAGAATATTCAAGAACCAAATAAATTGTTGGTTTAAGTCGTAGGATAATACTTACACATCTATCAAGCAAAAATATTTTCGTTTGATGATTCTCACGAAGGAAACGGATGGTCGTAATTCTACTTGTCAGTGGATATGCTCAATGATTACATTCAATGACAAACTTCGTTGAATGTCTTTATCAGAATTATAAGAACTCAGAAATATCAAGGTTGATGTCATATTGTGATTAAAGTTGTAGAAATTTATTTAATTAGCAAAGCGATATTGTACTTCATAATTAGATAATAATTGATAACTATATGTATGAAAGAAGAAACTAACAAAAAGAATAATATACATTTTTAGGATAAAATAGTGGCATTACTCAAAAGCCTGTCTTCGTTTTATAGGGTTAACTGACTTTTATTTGAATATTTATCTATATATTTAAATATTATTAAACCGGATCGTTTGTAGTTATACATATTGGGTTTCGGCTCGAACGCGCTCGACATTTTCATTGCATTTACATATTATTATTTTATTACATATTATTTTACTCTTGTTAAAGTTTTGAAGTAAATGTGCGAATTTTAATTATATGTATATATAATTCAAAATTATCAGTGAAAATATTCATTTAATATTTTATTTTTGTTACTACTAACTAACATTATAAAATTATTAAAGTCGAAAAGTCATTCATGTTCGAATATTATGCATGCAATTTCTATAATTATTTTGAATTTGTGCATGTACATAATGCAAGGAAACCTTCCCTTATGCGACCGGAGCCCTTTACATTGCTCGGTAGAATACGACATCCGCGTAATAAACGCATGAGTATTATCGTCATCATCAATTTATTGCACTCCTCATCACAATATGTATCATTAGCACTAACAGATCCGAGAACAGATCAATATTACCTAATATTACCTCTAAGAATTTATATCGATATGCTCTGCGCTGAATAATAATATATGTCTATATAATATAAACGGCCAGACATTCAATTATATAACCGCTGAAGTTGTCAACCGATTGAAATATTAGGTTGGAAAGATAATGTAGTCAGAGCCGACGAGTAAATGAGAAAACCGAGGCCAGAGCCTAGCAGAGGATCGGAAATGAGGGAGCAGAGAGGAACCCGATATGGCTGAGCAGCGTTTATGAATAATCGCGTCGCACTAGTGGCAGACGAGAGAGAGAGAGAGAGAGAGAGACAGAGAGAGACAGAGAGAGAGAGAGTGAGCAGAATAAACAGTGCATTATATGCGCGGCAACGCAGAAAACTGTAGCCCACGGGTTGGCAACATCCCGTCCTCCCGACTGAAATTCATCCCTTCGGGCGGCTTCGCCACAACCAATCCAATTAATTTTATTTTAATTACTGCTTTGTCGGGCAGAGGCAGACGATTGTTATTGTTTCTCCGTGGCCATCGAATGAACGCAAGCGGACCTGCAACTAGCCGTGCCGTTCGATGCTCGTCTACTGCAGCAATATATACCACTACTGTATTAAGCTCGTGTTGACGATGTTTAGTCTGATATACTGAGCCTTTGCATTTATTACTATATTCATATTTTTTATAAATTAATTATTTATTTATTTACTACTATAATACTTTGTTATATTATACATACGTCATCTCGAATAGCATTCAACGAAATTAGTGATCAAACCTCTTTCCTTGCATTATTTTTCTATCAATAAATTTGAATTTATAATAAAATATTGGACAGTATAAATGTATTTTAGTGTTTTTGCACGATTTTCTGACAACAAATTTTTGTTTTAAACTTGAGAAGTTATAAAAGCATTAAGAACAATTATACAATTCATTACCAAATGAAATCTTTATTAAATAAAGTATAATGTTCTGATTATGCATAATTTGCATTTTATTTTTAAGACTGGCAATTCCACTAATAATGTTACAATATTATTGTTACAGAACTAATGATTATTTGTATTGATCTAACATAAATAAAGAAAAATTGATATTCAATATTATTATTGAAGTATATTATTCGTGATATTCTTGTTTTTGTTAAATACGTGTATGTAAGAGAAGTTGGATTTGTTAATCTTGATTTTTCTTATGCAATTATGAGTGAAAAAACCAAATACTTTATTATATATTATATATAATGTTCAATTATTTCGAGAATGAATAAAAAAATATTCACATTCAGTATCTACATCTTAATATTTTAATGTATATTGATTTTAAATTAATATAAATCAATAAGTATCATTTTTTATGTTCATAAATCATAATGGCATCTCCTTTTCTCTTTTACTCAATCTACTTATATGTGCTCTAGACGAAAAGCCGATTGAAGCACGAATTATTATTCTTTTTTAATGATTTAATACCACCCTATGTATATAGGGGAACGAGTTGAAAATTTTGTTAAAGTCCAAACATTAAGGATTTAATTAACTATATTAAATCAGAATAAAGCTTCAGAAGTACTGAATATTAAAAGGATATGCGAAGGATCTGACGATCAAACCAATACACACAGGGGCTTCCCTTATAAGATACTTGTCAATGTTTTAAAAAGACACGAGAATTCGCTCGGGAAACATCTCGCAAGTTTGCGGCAAATCTTACTTCGGTTACCGTCATCATTTTACATTTCGAAGGCGCAGGGCGTTTCATCCTCCTATTTAAGAAAGCGCTCCACCGTTAAAATAAACATTCCTTCGGCGGAGTGCAGCCGACGCGCGGAAAACTTCGCGGTTCGCCGCGATCCTTTTCTCCCCTACCGCGACAAACTTTACTCGCCTCACGGGGAAAGGGCAACACACACATAATATGAGAACCGAGCGCCAAAACGGCCCCGCGAGGAGGTTTTTGCATCCAAGGGTTCTCCGCAGCATATAAATGAGTCGCCAGAGAAAACGGAGGACGGAGAAGAAACGGTGCGCAGGGATTTTTAAGTTGTTGGAATAACAGGGCAGAGCCGCGGCGTCGACAAGCAGCTCCCGGCTACGGGACGGCGACAGCGACGCGCGCCGACGACGACAAGGACGGCCGCTCGCTCGGAGAGCTCTGCCGACCTTTTAATTATCCCCGATGTTAAATTCTTTATCTGCCTGAAACAATGTGGCAAGACTGTGTTTTCAGTCCAAACAAGCCCTATGTTGATACGCGGTAATAGAATAATCTGGCAGCTGATTCCGGGGATATAACCCGCGGGTATAGAGAGAGCGAGTGAGAAGAAACTTCCCCTCTCACTACTATACTCCGTTAACCCCCCTCTATCCAGTCGTATACGAATACGGATTTCTGCTTTACCTTCTCCCTATTTCTCCCTATTCCTTTCTGATCTACGTCTACGACATTTTCCGACTTTCTCAATGCCATTACAGATATATTACCCTATTAGCTATTATATCTACTATAGTATGCACGTTTTCTCCAATCAGAAGATCCTTTTACCATCTCTGTGATTTACCGAAATATTTTATAAGCCGATCCTATATTAATTAAATGCACTGCTTTCAATACGAAGTGGCATAGTTGTAAAAATTTACTTTACTGATAATCTTTTAAAAAATTGATGAGCATTAAATTTTAATTATTCAAATAAAAGAAATTATTAATTCATATCAAAGGAAACATAATATAAGTATACTTCTGATAATGATTATATTATGCTATAATTTTTTTAACAGGGATCGAAATTTCAACTAATTATCATTTAAGGTTAATAATATGTTAGTATAAAGTGCCTGAGTTGATCAGAGCGCTTTCCCGATGTTAAGTTTGTATGATGACGATTGGATTCGTATGATTATTCACACATTCACAAGTTTAAGGAAAATGGCTAAGGTTAACACAACCAAAATATCCCGGTTTTGACTAAAGAAGACCTTACAAGTTCGCCCTCTAGAAATTAGATTTGTGCGAGAAACATCTTCGGTCAGTGCATAAATGCGGTGGTTATAGCCATAACCATTCGTGGTGTACTGTGTCCCAAACTCTGTTCGCGGCTAGTTACGTCAGAATTAAGTGGGGTCAAGGTTGAGTTCGGGAATTTCTGGAGAAAAGTCGCCAAAACTAATATATTTTAAGATTAAAATATGTTTTTACTATTGCAGATACGTCGCAATTACATCGCTATTAATTTACACTATTCGTATATCTATTTCCTTTTTAAATCTATAGTTATTATGCAAAATGTAAAAAATTATCGTTCGAGAACATTAAATGAATTGTTGAATTCGTACATGTAAATAAGAGCAGTTATAAAAAACCTTTCAATAACAAGTGCTTCAAAAATTGCTTTCTGTATCACAGTCAAAGATTCGCTCGATTTTGTGGTCTGTAATATTGTAAGAATTGGCCCATATGCTCCGTGCACTTTTTAGATAGGAAACTTTTGTTGAGAATGTACGTCCGTACTAGCCTCCGGCACAATAGCGAAGTGATTGAAACTGAAATTCCGCGCTTTAGTCCTTTTTATTTTTCCTCTGTGATTCCATGCATTCTATACAATGAAATCGCGATATCCACCTTTGCACGAAGAAATGCTAAAAATTTTTAGTTTTTATACAAAGAAAATTATTTGAATACTCGCACTTCGAGAAAAACAATTTTTGCATTTGAAAATATTACTATTACTTTCATTAGGCTTTTACTGGAGCATAACTATTATTGTGGCTTATTGATAAAACTACTACTAGTATGTACATTTATAAAACTTTGTCCATTATGCAAACACAAAAGTAATCTTCAAAACTAGCAAAAAGAAAAATAGAGAAAACAATTTTCAAAAGTAAAAGAAAAAGAAGCTAAATCTGAAGTAAACAATCAACACGATAATAATGCCATATCTATGACATGAAACGACCAAAAAGTGAGAGGATATCGAGTGCAAATCGAGCTCAGACTCATGGTGCTGTACAGTTTAGAATTTAGTTTGGAATCTGTAATAAATATTGATAGTAGCGCGAAAAGGCGACTCGGCGAGCTTTAACTACTCGCTTTTATCCCCGCGCTTTCGGACGCTTGTCTATGCCGGATAAGAAATCTAGAAGGACCTCGGTCCAGATCCGTTACCTTAATACATCGCATATCAGCCGACCGACTACCAAGGAAAACGCCACTGCACCAGCCTCTAGTTTCGCAAAACCAAGCCGATGTCAAACCTGCCGGTGCCATCGAGGATGATGTATTATCTACTTTCTCTAATATCTCTTTCTTTCTCTCTAATCACAGGGATCATCCGTAACTAAATTTTCGACTCGATTTCCGATCGCCAGGTATTAGTTAAATACCAGATAAATAGATTCAGGAATATTCTATACGTAGATCGAATAACATAATTCAAAGTATTAAGTAGTTTTTGCATATTTGAAATGAAGTAAAAGAGAATCTTGATTCATTTGCACATAATAAATTGTAATATAATATTTGTACTAAAATTAACTTTAAATTTGATGAGTAAATTTACAAACAATGATTAATACTGTAACATACTGGTTCATTAATTTATTATTTATAAACAAATATCTTACTCGTATAAGGTTCTGGAGTAATAATAGATAACAATTAAAATGTTAATTTTATATATCTTTGTTCATGCTTTCCGTCTTTAATTTTCAAACCGGACGTCGTAACACAGTTTTATTAAAAAAAGTATTCGATGAAAAAAACGATTCAAGAGATAAAAATGGCAAAAACTAGAGGACTTAATTAAAAATTGATTTTCGAAACAATATCACTTCATCATTTTATGTGACCACTGTGAAATATTTATAATCTTAACTATAACTTTAGTAAATGCTATTCTTTTATAAGCACTCGTTTTTAAAAAGATTATTGTACTATCTGAAAAACAATTACAGTTGCAGATTGTCTTAAATTACGAAAAATGTTTTTCCAACTTCTGCAATTTCAAAGTTAATTAAAATTTACTTCGCGATTAAGATTATTGTACGAAACATAATTATTAATAGTCATCTTTATACAGATTTAACAGTAAAACTTTATAAACAATAATTTTTAATATAGCATTGTAAAAGATATGTATGTTAAAATCATTTTTATTACAAATCTTATCGATTGACGTGTTCATTAACGTATAACTTTTTCTAATATAGTATGTAATTTTATAGCTGTAAATTGTACTTGTAAGAATTAAAACTATTGAAAATTTATACTATTAATCGGTATTTTTTTTAATTTAATTATCAAAGAATGACGAAAGTATCGAGCTACATTTTGAGGTTATGTTAATATATAGAATATATGTTTAACTAATGTAATATGTATATTTAATCAGATGAAATATTAGTTTTAAGTAAATATATGATACAACCTTAAAATTAGCAAATGATTGTTTACAATATCTTAGTTTAATAGCTTATTACAATAGCTTATGTAATAAGCTATTATTGTATTAGCTTGCATAATCTAATTGAGCATCTTTTAGCTAATTTTGAGCTGACTATCAGTTGTCATAATGATCAGTTAGCATTTCTACCAGTTGCAATGTATCAAATTATTGGAAAATTTTTGCTCGTATAATTCTTTAGAGATCGTCATGACCTAAAAATCAAGTTTAAATGAATCTGGACAAGTAGTTTCATCAATAACTAGGTATGCTACAAAGCCTCATTTAAAGTAAAATGGCACTCTGGACATACAATGACGTTCGACAGCGCTTCAGTAGCCAATTGCGTCAATTTTCGTCGTAAACTTACAATTTGAGTGTCTTGCACTTCTTATGCATGTTTTTAGTATGTTATACTTTATTGTATATTGCAGTGGAGTTATACAGTCGCGCAACCTCATATGTACGCAGTCGTAGCGTATCCTTGGCGGGGCCGCAGTCGTACTCGGCATACAGGGCGCAGCGTAACCCCGCTTGTTCGCGAAATTGCAGGAAAAGTGCGCTTTGGGAAAGCATCGTCCTTTGGGGAAATTGAATTTCTTTGTCTACGGTTCGGCGCCTCGCGCGAGCCCGGGCTTAGTCTATCAGGGCGCGGGCCGTGCGCTGGCGCACGTCGAAATCGTTGGCGCGTGCGAAACGAGGGAGACCCGCAGCGGGAAAAGAGCGGGATTCAAAGGGGTTTTTATTTCCCCGCGCGTCCTGTTCCGCGACCCCCAACGCACTGCGAACACTGCGCTTTTCCTCCCGTTCCTTTTTTCCTGGCGGCTCCCCCCCCGCGCGCGCGCGCGCCTCTGCTTATAAACTCGCGCCTTTGTGCGCAGCGGCGCAGCCCGCCACCCCGAGATCAAAAGGGGAGATGCATGCGTGAAATATAAATCGCGAGCTCCGCTGCACGCGCCCCCAATTCTACCGAAAAATTGCACTTAGTTAAGCTACAATTTTTATTCTTCGCTTGCCGCGCGTTCCGCCGTCCCTGTCTCCTTTTCGACCATGTTCAGCCATTATACGAAGACCGCGCGCTTTTGAATTTGCTCAACTTTAATGATTATATATTCGAAATTTCTTTTGATAACACTATTGTTTTGTGAATTTAGCCTGCATGCTGTATAAACGCTTATGAAGCAAACGATATAAAAACTTCATGACGAGCGCAGACCTGATTTTTAAAAGTACTTTTTAATTTGTTAAACTATACGAGTAGCGTTTGAATCGAGGAATTTTCTACAATTGTTAATAAACTCTCACAATATTTCTAGTTTTTTAAATTACTTTGTACTACTTGGAAAAATTGAATATTTGAAAAAACGACAATAGCAAGGGAAAAAATTGCAGAAATCGCGAAAAAGCAACCAAGAGATCGCAGAACGCTAGAATTCGGTATTTTTCTCGCTGTAGACTTCCAGAATCCTTCTTCTGCCCTGCTAGGGAAGAGAAATCTCATTAAAGGCAATAGGCCCGCAGCGTGAAAACCTGTAGCATTACACCAAAAGCCATAAGGCCATATTATAAACTCCGCGGGAGGTAAAAAGGAACTGCAACCACCAGATGACTATAGAAGCCCTCCTCTTCGGCTCTTTTCCTCTTGTACTCGTGCCCTTCGCCGTCTTATGCTTACGGTTGCACTCTACAGAAACATAATAGCATATAACCGAGGCGAACCATTGAACGCCTGAAAATTTTGCGCTTTAATCCGGATTTCCGAAGGAGAGAGGTAAAAAGGGTTACTTAAGTTTAGGGGGAATTAACGCAGTTTTCAAGCATGGTTGAGTATTATAGTTAAGGTATACCTCTTGATCCTCTTGACGTATTGCTGTCGATTTTCGAAGGATTGTTGAACGCCGACTGATTTGAGATTATTTCCTAGCCATTTGAATTTCTAATAAAGGTTTCTTTTTCCCGATCGATGTCGCGCATTACACTTATGTATGAAAAGGAAATGTAATTTAATTAAATTCTATGTATAAACAAAAGAATTTAAAAAATTCATTATTGCCGCGTTAATTTGACTCGAGCTTCAGAAATTTTATATTGCTTTGCTTTATTACGAGGTTCATCTGCTTCCTTCAGCTTCTCGACAAGTTAATCGAGTAGTTAATTATTGCCGATCGATACTGCTCAACTACGCTTTTCTTACGCAGTCTTCTTGTTAGCAAGTTTCTTGTTCGAATATTCGTAATATTATTTTTGAAATACTTAATGTAATATCAAACGCATTTGCAACTTTTTTATTGATGTTTATTAAACAGTGATCGGTATAATGAACACTTGCATTAGACTGTAATTTTAAAACAACTTAATAATTCACTGTAATATTCAATATTTTATTTGTATACGCGAATATTTTCATGTAATTTCAAACGAATGATCAATACATTCATAACATTCACGTTTACAACATCCAAATATTTAAAATAATAATTTTGTGAATAAATGTATTTTGCATATTCATTAAAATATTTTTATCTCATGCAGAAAAGTTTATTCATTTCAATTTGTACAAGTTGGTCAAATTAGCTTTACGCTACATAATATTCTTGTTTGAAAAGGTCGCCTTTTCGTGTATTCGACATATAATGTGAGTGATATGATGATATCGAGCTTACGTCAGCATCACCTTTTAATCTAAAGTCAATGTCTAAAGTTAAAAAAAGTCATCACGTTCGCCGCATGCAAGAGTATACGCGCAGCGCTGACTCCATTTTCAATACATTTAGCGCCGTCTATATTCGTCCCACTTGTCGGTTGAATCTCCACGGCAGCTACGCGATTCGGGAGGATAATTGAGCCGTCAGCCGCATACGACCCTCAAGCCACTTGACTACACGCGGCATCGCCTGCACCCCCGAGGAATGGCCGTGGAGCGAAAGGCGGGGGAGGTGTTCTCGCATTACTCGCCTTTTGTGCGCGCGAGCTCGACGATGGGGTTCGCAACGATGAGCGCCACCGATAAGATGGAGAGATGTTGAAGGCTTTATTAACGATCTTCTGCTCCGCTTCTTTCCTCCTCGATTATTATATATTCGTATAATATCTATCTACAAGATTCCTTTCATTTTTCTATGTCCAACTCGTCATTTTCTGCTTTTCTCTAGTTTTATGACCTCATTATACTATCTTTATTAAAAGATTTCACAAAATTATAGATAATTAAAATTACGTTTATAGGTATTATTACCAACATACGCCAATAACTCTTAAAAATTGTGAATAAATTCAGAATATATTAAGCAAAAAGCAATTGTAGCAAAGAACGTATAAAATAGTAATTTTACACGTTCGAGTATATAGTTTAAGTATAATCTAAACAGCTTAGAAATAAATATTTTAATGCGCATATAGTTTTAGTAAGATTTTAATTTTTACTTGCATTGCATCGTTTCTATTATCTACGCAAATGTAACCTCATACAATATACCATATACAGTTACATTCGTTTACCGATGCTTACGTATAAACTATTGAAATTAGTAATATACCAATTAAGTAATTCATATGCACATAAGACCCATATTACTTCCTATTAGAAAAATCTGAGAAAAATCTAAAGTTTCACTTATTTATTTAGGCAAGAAGTAGATAACACTAACTTATCAATAATCCAACAGTTATATTTGCTACGCAAAAGATGAGATATAGATAAATAGATCTGCTTTGCATTGTATATTTCTCTTTCTCTAAAAGAATTCCGTGATTTAATGAATATAATTATTCAGAATCGCTAATTGCGCAATTAAGAAGTAAATAGGCACATTGCCTTTTATTTTTTGTTTTTGAATTTTAACCTATTATTCTTATATTCATCCACATAATCGATGTCTCCTCTGTCTTTTACGTAATAAATATAAATACGATGCATTTAGGAATAGGGTTTCCATTGAGAATCGAGCCGGAATACATCGCTGTAGGTAGTCGGGTTTCCAAACAGAATTTAAAACAGAATCTATAGTCAGAACGAAAAATTCTGATCGGAATCTGGGCGTAAATCCAATATCGCTTTCCCTTATAGAGATGCAGACTTGAATTTTAATGTTACATTATACGTTTAGTTCATTCTGAATTCCATAATTATGTTATTTACTAAAAAGAAGTTTACCTTTGATTATCATTGCATGTATTAATTTTGATGTGAGTTTCACTGCACGCTTTAGCGTAACATCAAGGTAAAAACTGCAGAGAAACTTACTAATGCATATTATCTGTTAGATAAACATAACAGCAGTGCTTTAGACGTCGGAGCCGGCTCAATCGTACTAACTCTAATCCTCCAAAGGAACCGACAAAAATTACATAATGACCATTTCTCTGTTCTCTTACCATTAGTTTACTTACACGATGCTCCATATAACGTTCAAGCGCTCTACGTTTGTCGGCACATGAGGCTCGGTGCCAAAGGGTCACGCGGTGTATGTACAGTACCCCTCGCGCATATACATAAATGCATGTATGCTGGCCCATTCACAGGTTTTCCTTTCTTTCCTTTTAAAGCGTTCTCTTTGAATTTTTACAATATGTACATTATCCTTCTTTATTTAGTAATGCATATACGTATAGAAAACGCAGCGAGCCCTCTGATTTACGAGGGGAGGAGGGCGGGGATGACGCGCGAGACCGCTCGCGGACCGATGCAAACAGTCGTAAAAAGGTGCTGATTGCCTGTGCACCGACCTCGAGCCAAGGGATTACATTTACCGCCGCACTTGCACCGCTCAAGGTTGGACTGAGTAGGCTCCAGCCTCTAGCGATTAGATCCTATCTATAAGGGAATATAGCAGTGAAACCGAGCAAACCTCGATAACTCACACCTGCACTAATTATGATTCTATCGGTATCCTTTTAGCTTATAGTTCTGACTACATATTTACAAAATTGTTATCAAAATTATTTTTAAATGTTAAACAAACAACATACAAATGATAGAATTTTGTTAACAGTTGCACAACATATTACTGTATATTATACATATATAAGTTTTGGTTAATATATCGATTGTGTCTTGTGTCATTAAGAGAGGATTTCAATAGCATTTTATTAAATCGTTACGAGCTCGTATTCATTGCACACGTATATTTGTTTACATTCTCTATGAATTCAGCACAAGATTCTTATGTTATATGCACTGAACATACAACTATGTACGTGTATAATCATTATAGGTGGAAAGACTGATGCCGAGCGCTGTTATGCGAGAGTTCGTATTGCAAGGTCCATAACTGCTTCCCCTTTGTGATTAAAGTTACATAATTGGAATTGAAATGCCAAGATAGATACGGCCGTCGCAACTTGGAAACATGGCGTCGACGCGTCCTCGGATTTATCCTTTCTCGATTGCACTGCGTGACGCGCATCAAAATGACCGAGCGGCAGATTAAAAGTGAGACAAACATAGTTAAGTAGTTCTAAAAATAAACGGCGCGTTGAAAAGATCTTCTCAAAATCTCTTATGGATAAATGGTTTAGCTTCTCTCCTATGTACTAAAGTACCTGCATATTAGAACGCATACTTGAAACTCGAAGTAAGTAGCCCACGAAAATAAAGTAGGATCTGCCAGCCTGATTAACTGAGATTACGTTAGATCCAGCTAATGCTCTCGTTTTTTAATACCAAAAATATATTTTATGCCTGTGTTTACGAGGCAATATTTAATTGACTAGTGCAAGTAGTACTTTATCACGGTTTATAATTTTCTGAGATAAAAAGGCAAAAAGCAAAAGGCTCACAAAGCAATTGCAAATCAATAATAATACCTAAGTTCTTGATTGATGATTCACAACGAGTCTGTCTAACATTAAGATTTATAAATGTTTCAAATTCTGAGTTAAAATCATCAATCAAGAAGTATACTTGATGCCCAAATTCAAATTTGATTATTACCTTTGTATACTTATAAAATGTATTTTTTTTTAAATTTTTTTTTCTAGAAAATGACTGCAGATAGGGTCAACGACAGAGCGGCACTAATTCGAGAGACGATTATCCATCACTAAACAGGAATACGCGCGCATTTGTTCCACCTTTGTGGGGAACTGGAGGAGAGGGGAGTAATGGGAGACAGGGTCGCGCTTCCGGCGAAACGCTTCCGCGCGTGTACTCGCCAATCCCTTCGCTGTCCTCGCCTCGGAAATAGTGGGGATGAGGGCGGTGGGGATGGCGATGCATTCCGAAGGGGAGGAAGACCGGGGGAGGAGGGATTCATGAGGGAGCTGGCGCTCGTAGTCGCAAGGGATGACATCCGGCCGCTTTTCCTTTTTGCAATGCCTTGCACAGAGACAATGGGAATCTTTGATCTATTCTTCGTAATGTAAATTATATTGCTATTTAAATGCAACTCAAGTCCTATGGAAAACTTGTTTTTTGTCGAGAATTATTTGGCTCTTTAATTTAAAGCGAGCAATCGAAATCAATAATTAGATATATTACAAAGATGAAATAATCGTGCAATTTCATGTAGTTCTTTTCTTATCTATTAAGATGAAATATTGAGAATGTCGTAACAATTGTTTATAGAAATTTAAATACGAACAAATTATGTATCTATGGATTACAGGTCATTAAACATAGTGTGAAAAATATGACTAATTATACAACAATAAGTATAGTAATAAAAGTAATCTTCAATTAACAATACACTCTTATAAAATAAACAATGCAATAAAAGACTTGTAATATTATATAGCTTTTCCTAGTTAATACATTTTCACTTAGCATTGCGATTAAAAATTGAAACTTAGAGACCGTGCTGCTAATCACTAAAACTGAATTTGTATTGAACTGCGCGATAACACTATTCACGGTAGAAAAAGCATAACAATATATTTTTATTAAAACTGATTATATTAAATACAAAAATTATCAATCTATACGGCCGTATATTCTGCATCTTACTATTCTACTATTATGGAATTAAAAATAATTGAATTTAACACGTCCACAAGTATATTCTATTTGCCGTTTTAAGTCTTATGGCAAGGAACACTCATAATTATAGTATATTCGAAAATATATTTTAACTTAAACATATTAACCATTAATATATTATACACAAGTGGACACATAATTTACCGACAAAATATTAAATGCGATTGTTTAACAATTCAGAATTAAGTATGTTGGTATAAATAATGTACTGCTCGTAAACATATCACTGACCGAAAAATACATGCACGTAAATTATATACACCACTGCATAGAGGAAAAATAAAATAGACACCAATGTACAGGAGATTTTGAAGGAAAAAGGGAAATGCGATGGAACCGCTCGTGAGGGACGATGGGACGTGGTGGGGATGGCGAAGCCGGGCGCGAATAGGGCCGGCCGAGGAGGGGAGCGCAGAGGCAAGGACGGCGCCACGCCCTAGGCTCGTCCCCAGCCAATCGGCACGCGCTCGGAGCGACTTTGCTCCCTTGGAGGGGGGAGGAGGAGCAGCGGAGGTCCGTCGCTCTCCCTCCCTTCCTACCTCCCGTGCGCTTTCATCCCTTAGCTCCTTTTCTGCGCGCTTCCCTTTTTCACGCGCTTGTGCTCGTCAGTTTTTTTCTCCGACGAGCCAAGTGCCGCGGAGCCTGTATTTCATATCGAGTCGATTCCAAATGTTCCCGATTCTCCCTTATCCACGCCAGAAGTTTTTGCGAATTTTCATCGGGGCAGAAATATAAACAGAGGATCAATTATTTCATCCAGTTATCAAAGCACTTCGCGTTAAAAATATACAAAAAGTACAATTTCATTTTTAAATTTATATTATTGAGCTTACTTATGATCGTGTATACTCAATCTTTAATTATGCCTATTTGATTTAATTATCTATTGCTGATTCGATATACGTACATTTAAATATTGTACGCGTATACAGGTGATAGAAAATATACATATTGCTTGACTGCGCAAAAATTTGTTTAACGCAGCTTGAAAGCCTATGTCTATATTAGCAGCGTCATCAGCGGCAACTTCCTTTTAATCAAACTGAGTTCGAGCGAGAGCGGAATCCCGGCGCGGCTTCTTCCCTGGTAACACCCCAGTAGCGATGTTCGAGCTGTCACTTCACGTAATACACAAATAGCGTTCTGTATTATAGCTTGCATTCGACGAAAACATCTAACAGTTCAACCTGACTATAGAGACGTTTTTCTGCGTCTGTATCTTGTTTTACATCGATTTGCTGTTACTGCCTGTATTTTTCCCTCTCAATCGTTATTTTAAATTTAACAGATATCTATTTTAATACCGTAGCTGTATACGTATGTATGTATATATATTCTGTTTACTTTAAAAAATGTGTATTCAGATTCATGAAAGATATCTTGTATTTTTAAAATAAAATAAATGAGACGAATAGTGAAAATCACAAAAAATAAATTAATAAAATAATTGACGGAATCATGCAGTGAACATCAAATAATTTCAGTTCTTTAAACAGAATTATTTATATCCTGCACGCATTTGGAAAATGTGTACGTACGAGGATTAATATCAATAATTTTGAACGATATAAATATTCCTCCAATATACTATAGAGTGAAATTTGTTACAATATAGGAATTTTTACTGCATCGTGTAGTAAACGGAAGATAAACTTACTCTACCATGCAAATGTCTATATATTGCATGGTTAGCGCGTGCATTTTACAGCCAACGAGAGAATAAATAATAAAACAGCAGCGGGCAATCCTCAACAAGGGCCCAATAAAAGCTCTCACGAGATGAGGGGCTCAAGTGATTACAATCTCGTTTTAGAACATTTCCGCGGGCTTTTTCCGCACATATCTGTCGCTCGGTATTATTTATACGAATGTGCGCACGGGGGCTTTGTCAGGGCTCGGGTTGGGCGAGCGGGGCGAGCGAGGCGAGGGACGCGAGGGGCGCGGCGGGGGGAGGGGGGCGGGGGGGGGGCGCGAAATCTCCCGCCCGAGAGCGCGCGCGCTCCTTTGATTTTCTCGATTATATTTTAACCTGACAGGTGTCCCGCCAGCTCTGGGCTTTGCCTGCAACAACTGCCGGCGAGAGCTACTGGGACACGGGCGAGAGAGCGTTGCCCCGTTTGATCTGTCCCCGAGGGGCTGATCCTTATTACGAGTGCGCGCCGCCCGGGCTTTTTACGCTTCCCCAAATCGCCGCCTAAGGTCATAAACTGCCACCTAATTAAGGTAACAACCTCGGCGCCAGAGAATCGCGATTCCTTGGCTCTCTCTCTCTCTCTATCTGTCGTTTCGCTCGCTTTTGCCGAATGCCCGCAGCAACGGGATAACAAAGTTTTCTACTCCGCTCGTTGTATTTTCATAAATCGATATAGTTTAGATTTTCTTTAACTCGCTTGCATAACATTATAATATTGCATCGGAGTATACAATGGATTTGTCGAGAAAACTCTTTAATTAAAATGCACGCGAAGCACAATAGACTACTATAGAATAATGCACTGAAAAAATATTAATCACTGTGGCCAACCACTTGGTTTCAATCAACTAAAGTAGAAAAAAAATATTTAACTTTTTTATTTTTTATTTAACTTTAATATTTTTTAACTAACGCAAAATAGAATTAAAACAAGGACAAAGTCAAAAACAGCGTTATAGCTGTTTTTAAGATACAGAGTTACGATCGAGATTACGATAGATTTATACAAGGTCACCGACTACATATTTATCTCTATAAATGAATTAGAGACAAATTTTTGATTCGTCAAAGTTGTTTATTTTCTTCCGTGTATTCTATTTTTAAATTTGTGAAACGTAGAAATTAAAAAAAAAACATTTTTAGAAATAAGCATAAAAACATAAATTTAATGTGTATAATCGCGTATTGTAGTATCATTATATAACGTACAGTGCAATGATAATTTCTTCAATTTGGGAATCTAATTGTTGCACTAGAGAGTAACAGCAAAGATTTCTAAATAATTTCTCTCTTGTAATAATAAGTTTGACTTTATCATAGATTTACTTACGCTTCACTAATTGATTAAAAATTGATTGGACCAAGTCACCTATACCCAAATCAGAGGATGTGACTTAAATGCAATAGATGATAATAAAATTGAGTCATAAATTTTTACAAAAAATATTGACTTTTTGACAAAAAATATGACTTATTCATTTGCAAGTATCACTGCATCTTTTACATTAAGAGGTAACTGAAGCTCTATCAAGTGTCTGTTAAATTATAAATATATTCGCATGATTCTCGGAAAGGATGTCTAAGTATAGTGAGCCCCTGCAATGTTACAAAGACAAAGTGCGTATTATAACAACCTGTACATGTTGTTTAATAAATAAGTATAATAATAATTAAGTATAATACAAAAACATTTGATTCTCCGCTTTATATCTCTTGCAAAATTCTAGCACGATTAAAGATACAACTTGTCCGCCCGAGCAAGTCTATAAGATCGGTTTAATCGCAGAACAATAGTGCAACCTCTAAAACATCCGGCCCACGTTTAATTCCCCGTAATCTTTTCCTAGTACAAAAAAAAATAAAAAAGCGCGGTCGAAGCGGGCGCGCAGAAGAATGAAACCGGGGGATGATCTCGTCGGAGGCTGCGCCGCCCGGCGATCCTCGCCGGGCGGCAGATAATAATAACGAAGCGGCGCGCTTATAATGGGGCGCGCGTGCGGCCTGGAGTCAAGGGGCGTGGGATGCCCCGCGCCCCCACATTACCTATATGTGTGTATATATATCGAGTCGGGTGCGCGCGACCGCAAGCGAGAGGAGATAATTGCGTTGTCAGGCCCAGTGTTCCCGGGCGACATTGATACGCTCTGATCCCGGCGGCCGGGCGCTTCCGCGTCACCACCTCCGCGTCCAAGCTGGGATGTGTATAACTTTACTAGCCAGCGATCGTTTTTCCTGGGTCAGCCAGCGCCTCTTGTAACGATCGCCCGCTGCGGGCGATCGGATGGTATCGAATTATCGCCGCAGGAGTGCAGGGCAACATCCTATCCCTGTATATATAGGAGTATTATAATTACCTTGCTTCTATACAATGTTCGCACAGCAAAATTGTTATCATTCGCAAGCTCACAAATCTATATACTCTTCAACAAACTTCCCTTGAAACTACTTTGATGCCTTTGTTTATGCTAATAACGCTAATAGTAAGGGTACATATATAGAGTATAATTTTTTGACTCTTGTACATATCTATATAATTTATCAATGCAGATTCAATGTTTATTGTTCCCACACGAGGATTGTAGACGTAGATATCTAATATGTGTATACATAATCGGTGAAGCATAACACAGCGTATCTGCTCGCATGATGAACTAAGCTATTGCGGATCTGCTAAATCGATCGGTGACAATTATAGTGAAGCAGGATAAACCGGGTAAGGACGTATAAAACCATGAAAAAGCCTATAGGATCCATCATAAACAAAGAGGGGCACTTCCGGCTCTAAAAACACACATTCGCCTCTGTACGTGGGCCCCGATATAGGTATACACGTGGCTTCGTCGGCTCACGTCCTCGACAGCGAGGCTCGCAAGCATGGAGATTCTCCTTGGATTAACAGGCGAGGGTCGCAGCGCACACGCCCTGATACGGTGTCACGGCAAAGCGATTGTTGTCTTTGGTAATTAGCTCGTGCCCCCGCCCCTCCCCCCACACACACACACACACACCAGGGCCTATTACAGCCGCGAGCGGCGCAGGCGGGCCGCTGTGTTTGGATTTGCCGCGCGTACAGCTTGCAGCCGCTCTCTTTTTCGCCAGGCCAATCGCCCCTGTATGCAGACTAGGAGAGCCGCCTGCACTCGCGTGCCCAAGACTCGTGCCCGGGACCCGAATCGACGCCTGCACTCGGCCCAACTGTTGTTTTAGTGCGGCTTCCCTAACCGCACAGATAATAGTATATAGTTCTATGCGGTGTATCCGTGATATCCGTGCAGTACTATTAATATATATATTTATAGATGACTTCTAATTAATGATGGTTATATTTTATTCAATAGGTATAACATAGTTGCATTTGGAACGGTATTAGTACGTAACCAAAATATGTCATATATACCGCAAGAGCGTGACTGATTGTGAAATTAGGTTCAGACAGTTTATAAATATTTAATTAACTGTAATACAACAATCTGCAAATATTAATATCAAATCGTATGAATACGAATTCAAATATTCTATATACGCCTAAATAAATATTCTAACAAAACTAATCGAACTTTGCAGTTTATATTGTACCTAAAACGTGCAATAAATTTGATCCTACAATTCACGTATAAACTATATGCAAAACTTTATTGCTGCACATATAGATACATATATGTGTACATGCAAGGCTTAACATAATCCATCATGAAATGTGTTTAAAAAAAATTAGCTATTAGATTTGCTTCCTGAAGTATAAAAATAAAATTTTATATAAGTTTTCTTTAGATAATGATATCTGAGCGCATACTTTCGTCACACTGCCCCGGGCGCGTGAAAATAAAATTGGGTCGCGCGACAAACGGGCCGTTAATTATAAGAGTCCCAATCCCCACTCCTCGCATAAGTAATGCACTCGTCAAAGCCTTTTACTCGTTTGTGCGACACACACCCGTCATTTTGTTCGCGCATTTCACCGAGCCCCAACTCAGGCTCTCTATAGAAGCAGATTTAAATCAGCCCTAAAATAATACCTGCTAATGGCTCGAGGTTTCAAGGTGACGAACTGCACATGAGGGATTGAGTCATCCACGGGGGATCATTCGTTTTAATTTGTTGTTCGTATAAATACAGCCGCTTGATTAGTCCAACCCTCCTGCTGTGATGCTTTCTTTGCCCGGGAGCTTCCGAATGCTCGAGTCCTCTGTTATTTCTCACTGCCCCCTTGTACAAAGTTTTTTATTCCATCGAAGGACTGCAGTATCGACTGAACTTTCGAAAAGAAACGCTGAATGACAATATTTTAAAAGGATTTAGTGTGAAGGGTGAAAGAAGGAGAAGGTATATAATCAACATTTATAGGTATTCATATGACCCAAAATTAGCATATAGAAGAATGTTTTGACGTATGATAGATTTAAAAACAGACTGTTATAAGTGGATTATTGCCTGTACGCAATATAAATGCATGGGTATAATACGCTTAATCATTAATGTAACGTTTACATCAATTAAGTGCCCTTTTCAAAGGAATATATTACTATATCTTATTAGATTTGAGCAAAGGTGAAGATTTCGTGTCACGATAATTTGAAAAACATTGGAAAGACTATAATCCACAAATTTGCATTTGCTTTGTGTATGTTCAAAGGAAAATCGTAACAAATGAAATTCTTGAATTACATTCCCAATTACGTATGGCGACCTTAAATCTCACTTATTTAAACGTAGAGCTCTGGCTAGCTCTCCATTTTTACTTGTGCATATTTCATTGTGTATCGCGAAGTGCCTGTTGACGTACACACGGTTGGGTGGGTTAACCCGTTGGCTGCGCAGATGCGCATGCGCGGGCACCTGCGTGGGTCGTGGCTTGGCGTTACCGTTTGTCGCTAAAATAATTAATTAACCCGACGTCTGCAGCCCCTAGCCGCATTATAATTGCGTCAAGGGACGGGTTTTAATGAAAAGCTCAGTGCGCTGGTGTACAGAGCGCTGCGTTTGAGTCGCACGGCTCGCCCGTAAAAAGTACTAATTACTGCGGGCGCGTTTCTCTAGCTCTCTAGCCGGCTTTTATTTCAAGTTTGCTCGCTCCTGCAGCTGCCCTGAGCGCATGATGATGGAAGGATTGTAATTTTGCTCCTGCAATGCACAGACATATCTTCAAATAATTTTTAAAATTCAATGACAAACCTTACTATCTCTATGCAGCATGGCTGATTATGTATATACACTGTATGCAACACGGTATAATATGTTATATGCATGAAGCTTCAAACTATGGTAATAAATTTATCAGATTAATTGATTAACGTATTTATCACAGTCTATGCACAATTTTCAGGTTTAACATAAACTTCATTCGCTATTCAAATAATAATGAGTCTGTTTATTAATTGAGGAAGTGTGAATGTATAGCGTAGCTTGCGATATAAAGACGCTAAAGTTCTCGTGTTACCCTATTAAGTACCACCGGCTTTACGTGCGCAGCAGAACAACAGTAGTCAAATCAAACATGAGGCTATTAACTAGGTCAACAATATTACCGAGGGTTTCGGGTACTTTAGTTCGTCCACTCTGACGTCTGAGCTTCCTGGCTTTTCTTCCTGCAGCACTTATCCCCGTCTTGCTCTCATGCCCTTACTCTAGCACTCCATTTCTTTTTTTTTATTCTTACTTTATGCTTATATTTTTTGTTATACTTTATTAACAAAATTATCTCTAGGAAAAATATTTAAAAAATATCAAAAATTTACAAATAAACATATTCATTTTATTAACAAAACATTCAACCAAAATAATAATGCTGAATAATTAAAGCGATAGATTTATTATACAAATATCCATATGTGGTATTATTTATATTTATTATTTATTCGTTACATTTATCAGTCCAATTACAGTTTCGCTAATTTACCTTTCTATTGGTTATCTGTATATTTACTTTGATTCGAAATTATTTTTACATTTCATGGTAAACTCAAAATGGCATAGATTATTTAAAAAAACATGATTTTTACGTACAACAATACCACTTGCATTGTTCCAATAAGATTTGCATTTATTTATTATTAGAATCACAATTGTTAAATCGCACGCAATAGAGTCAAGTATAAAAATACAAGAAATCGTAGTAAATATGTTGATATTATTCATAGAGCGCTAAATAATAACTGTCTACCCGCTATAACAACTTCAACATAAAAGCATATAGGCGATGCTATTCCAGTGCTGGGTAAACACCTCCGCGAACCCGGCCCGTTCACATAAAATCTCAAAATTTCCGCCCAATTTCGGCTTTACCGATCCCTCGAGCCTTAATGGCAAATTTTCACCTTCCCCCTCGGCTGGCATACGCCTGATGCGCGGCGATCCTCCCTGCACCGAACGCCCTACGGTCGACAGCTTCCAAAATAAATAATTCTGGCGCGTGAACGAGTGGAGTTCCTCTCTCTATAACTCGTGTGCTTGCACATGTGTTGGTCCAAGGGCCACGCTCGCCAATATTGTTTTAGGGCCGAGGCACACACATCATCCGGACAAATCGCGACGTCATGTTAAGTCTTGTAATTCGAGAAATTACCGCACCCACCGAGTGCGCGTGTCTCTATTACGCAGCGGTCGCTTGCGTATTCGATGTATAGCGGTATTATGAGAAGTTTCCGGAGTGCACACATTCGCTTCCTACCCCTAATGCTATACCCATATCGGCTATTGATCATATGTCCATTAAATAAGAAACAGTTGATTATGGTGCGAAAGAGTCAGAAAAAAATCCTACACCCCTGTGGAAAAAGTATTTTTCATACTTTTTAAAAGGTATATATGCGTTCGACTTGGTGTGAGATTACCATATTTCTACCCTCACTACTTGAAACCCACACATGGTTCTACAATAGATTTTTAAGAAATTGAGAATTAGATTACTTAGCGATATCCGTAGGGATATTCGGATCTGTAATGGAGTGCCGAATATAGTTTTAAATTATCGAATTATGATAGAATCTTTTGTCTATATTGTGTAAATTATTTCATTTACTTTTGCTGTTAAAATTAAAAATAGATTTTACTATCGATCAGAACTGTATCATAGTTTTTTGTGTGAAACTGATCTATTAGTGGTGAATATTCAATTAATGCAACACGATTTTCAATATAGAAACTGTAGATTATGCTTCCTTTTACGGATCTTCAAGGAAAATAATCCCTATTTATATTCTTCAAATGAAAAATATACGAATAAAAAATCGTACGCGATAAATAACGTAAACTGACATAAAATCTGTAAATATTATCTTATGTGCAATAGCATAGAACTACTATAAAGTTTTTTACTTCTTCGCAATTGTATTTATTGTTGTATCACATAAACACAGCTCGTTGAGATTATTATACATTTTCTTCTCCGGCGTCTCAATTTCAAAGTTCGATAAACTTCGAATCGAGAGTTTGTTTTTTGCATTACAATTCCTTCGCTGCCCTTCTCATCGCTGAGAAAGTGTACCCTTAGCGAAAAGTACCACCCTTCGTTATCTCATCAATGCGAAAGGGAAGCAGAAAGAGAATATGAAAGAGAGAAGTATAGTGACAAAGGAGCAATAATAAAAATAACGGTGTAATAAGAAAGTGCAAAGAACTGAAGAGTCGAGCGCTATAGGAATAACAAAGTTATAACGCGGTGTGACTTCCTTATTTACGCTTGCCATTATACCGAGTAACTGCGCAGAACTTTTTCCTTTACAGCTCTCGAGCGCCCTACGAATGATCACATGGATTTCAAGCTTTACCTTTATTGCATACAAAATGGAAATGATGTATAATATTATCTGCAAACTTAACAATAATACTTCTTTTATCTCTGAGAATATCTTTGTTAACCCTTATCGGTGCACATTATTAAAAGGAAATAATCCTAACTTAAAAATTTGAAATTTTTAAATATATAAATTATACAGAATGAGTCAAATAATACTGATCCATAGTAACGCGCAATTTTAGCAGACTAAAAACTACAATACTAACACTAAGTATAATAGCAAAAAATTATTGTTTAATAATATATTTATATGTATATAAAAAAATATATCAAAAAAATAAAATAATACCAAAGATATAACTTTATGTGTGTATTATCTATTTGAAATTGCGACACTTGTATTCAGGTCAAAGAAATCCTAGGGTAACGAATTCAAAATAACATTCAGTGCGGCGGCTCCTTTAGTGGCTAATTTTGCGGTAAGAATCGGAAAAGCTCGAGAAAATACAAGGAGGGAATATACGGGAGGGAAAAAAGAACAAAATAAAAGAAAGGCGATCTCGCGCTCGACTGACCAATCGCCGAAGGCTGTCAGGCTATAGCTGCGGTTATTCGACTCTGAGCATATAGCACGCTTTTAAAAGCATCCGCGCGCGTCTAGTTATAGAGCAATCAACCACAACCTTTAATCCCCTCTACTATATCGATCGATCGAGCGTTAACACCGCTTACCGAAGCGGGACATGAAGAAACCCACAAACGCGCACGAACTATTCCGCATAAAATACCCTCTCATGCTTTTCTCTCAATCTATACTATCTATTGTAGATTTTTCTTGGCTACCAACCGTATATAAACTACGCGTATATGCGCAGCTTTTTCATAGTCAGTAAGAAGATATCAGATCAATTGATGTATGCATGTTTATTTAATCCATCACAAAAAGCCACTGAACATTGTAATTATTGGTTAAAATATTTATAGTAATCGCATTGACAAAGAGTCATGTATATACGAATCTGTATTGTTAAAAATAATGTTTCGATAACTATTATACCTTATACGGATATAACACGAAAATTAAAAACTTATATTAAACGTACCATTAAAACAGATCAGATAATCCATTATGTGAATTCGCTTGTATATAAAACATGATATAAGCAGAGGCTATTCTGGTTGCATTCTCCAGAATGCATATACTGCAAATCCAATTGTTATTATTTAAAATTGTATTTGAAAAGATCAAAATACAAACAAAAAAAGAACAATTACTAAAAAGTACCTATACGTATAGGAGAGAATAATATGAAACAAAAACTGAAATCTTACCGCATTATTAAGCATTCTTTATTGAAGAATCACACTAACGTCTTAATTTGCGGATGATTGATCTTTTTCGCATCGAATGGCAGACGTCTATGGAAAGAGTGCAGGACTTCTTTGGAGCCACCGAATCTTTTTGCAGAGCCTCTTTACTGCTCTTTCCAGCGATTGCTATTCAGATGTATTCAAATGCCGTCGTCGGGGATCTCAATAAAAATATTTGTTAAGAAAACAGCTCGACCACTCGCGTCGTTGGATAATTCACCGCGAGAGGGATGACGGTATATAGACGGAACACTGAGGGAGGAGGAGGCGACCAACCGCAAGACATGCACAAAAATTAATTTTTGTGCCGATAGTTTTTAATCAATCATCAATTTCATCTCACAAATTAGCTGATTATAAAGCTCGGTTTCTTTTTTTTATTTTACAGCATAATATTATAAGCACTATATATTAAAAATGGTCCCGGTATAGAAATCCTTGAATTTAGAATAAAGAAAAAAATCATTTCGTTTAAGGGACAGACTCTGCCAAATCTAAAATTTTCAAAATATCAACAAGTGTATTAAATAAGCATACAGACTTATATAATATTTTATTCAACTACAGCTTTTATTATACATACATTTCGGTGAAAAATTTCAGGTTTATAATATTAATATATTTTTTATTACCTAGGTATTTCTACAAGTGTAGAATAAGTATCCCCCTTAATAAAACTAGGTAAATATAACAAAATTGTATACATAGATCAGTTTATAATTATTATTCTCTTCAATTTATTATATATTATATCTATTATCCGTAGTATTTTTTTAAATGGTTTCTTTAATTAATTTCAGTTATATGCAGACTGGAATACTAAATAAATTTATACTTTGATCGAAATTCCTATAGATATTTATAGGTAGGATAATAATCTATTAATAGAAACAACATCTAAATATTTAATCAAAAAATTTTAATACTAGGAAAATGTTATATAAGTTTTAAATTATTAAAATACAATCAATCATAAATTAAAATTTTTTTCTAAAGATCTTTTTGTTTGTTGAACGCAAGATCTATCTTTGCAAATAGACATTTCCTTAACACGTTTTTTAAATCGATCTCGCTTTCCGCTATTCATCTCTAAAGCAGTATTTTTTAATTGAAATTCATCTTTCAGTAAGTCATAATATTCTATGAATTCCTGTTGGCAAAAATCAGAATTAGCAGACAAAATTTATATAATTAATATACTTCTTAACATTTAACTAATCTGTACAATATAATTCAAAAAATATAATACACTCATATAAATCACGTGAATTTTATTGTAAGTGTATTATTAAAATGTGCATAAGATTACCTCCTCATCATCAAAAATGCAAAATACGTTGTTATATTCATCTGCAACTCGGCGGACGCAAGAATATGTATTATTTTTAACATCTTGACACTTACACGCATAATCTTTGTTACAATGCTATAAAAAAGTCTAAATTAATTATTACTAATACATAGGGTTTAATAAGTAACGAATGAAAATTTAGTTGTATTGAAATTTATGTTATGTATATTACGAAACTTTGTAATACGTATGCAGGATCACTTTGTTTATAAGATATTTATATTATATATAATTTAAATTTTTATAAAGCAATTTGTCATTCGTGATTGAAAATTTGTAAAATTCAATTAATAAAATTCAGTACATACACTAAGGTTGATGTCTCGATCAGTAGGGCAACCTGTTTTTTGAAAACTTTGAGCCTTTTCACCTTTATACTCAACAAGGATAGTTCTATCCTTTACTTTATTTTGGTCCAGTAAGGAAATGCCGTCAGATGATCGTTCAATACCTGCTATTTCAAGAATTGTAGCGAAGAGGTCGACACTGCTGACAGCCGTTTTGATCTCTGTACCACGAGTTATTCCAGGACCTCTAATCAATAATGGCACATGGATATCCGTCTCATAGGGCTGTCTTTTGTCATATGGCATACTGAATTGACCTATCATTAAACTTTATAATTTATTATAATTGTAACTGATATAAACATATAAATAAGCTATTACATACCCACATGAAATCCATTATCAGATGTAAAAATAATGTATGTGTCATTTAGTAAATTCATAGATTTTAGTTGAGTGTAAATGCTCAATACTAGTTCATCAACAGCCAAAAGTGATTCCCAGCGCTTTCTGTAAATTTCGTTTAATTTTACAACGACATTCGAGGGTAAGGGTGATTGTCCTGTTCGGACTAGCCAATGTTTATCCTATAAGAAAAGTAATTTTAACAGATAAAATTATGTTAAATTATTATTGAAAAATGAAATAGTTAATTAATAAAAATCATGAATTTTGAAGAACGATATAAGAAAACTAATAAAATAGTATATTAGTTACATTAAATTCACATTTACATATTGATTCTTATACATTAAGTATTATTAAGATTTAAACAATAAGACTTACAGTATAACTGAATTAGATATTAGTATATCAGTACTAGATATTGAATACTGTTGTGATAATGTAACAGACAATTAAAAGAAAATTTTAACATTAAATAATTAAATTAAATTCTTATTTTATCAAAGAAGATAGCAAGTTTGTTCAATAGAATATAGAATATAGAATTTAACTAGTAGAATATAGAATTTTTTTAACTATTTATAAACAACCAAATAATTAAATCCTTACTTTTTGAGTTACTGTATTAAAATTTTTTGTTCTTTTTGCTTTGACATTTTTATATTTATCATTATGCCGAGGTGCTGGTGTGAATGGTTCGTGTGGAGCTGGCGGTGTAAGCATCATAAGAAAGGGTTCATTTTTCACTTGATTTTTGATAAAATCAACTGCAAAGCCTTTCTATAAGTCATATTGTATATAACGAATAATAAATAATTTTAATTATTTTAAATTAAATATAAAAATTTAAAAAATGTAATGTATAGTTTTAGGAATATATTGGTCAAAAATCGAATGATTTAATACTAACGATCACATCTGTTAAGTAATCACTTGCACTGCTTCCATATTTTCTCTTCTTGCCATTGCAGGACAAAGAGTAGTTATAATATTTTGAATTACCGACTAATCCATACCATAAGTCCCATCCGGGTGGAATGTGAGTAATGCCTCCAGCCTTCTTATGTCCATACTACAATAATATTAATTTTTGAAATTTGAATTTTAAACAAATAAAATTTAAAAATTTTCAAATATAGAATATCAACAACAATAAGAAAATCTAATATTAATAAATTAAAAGACATTTAGTAAGTACATTTATTAAAGACAACATAAATGAACATATTATGATGAACAGGAATAGTTATATATGAACAGGAAACAAACTGCATGACATTTTTTGCAAGCATTATACCAATATATATTAAAATTCAATAATTAGTTAATAAGCTGATTCATTACTTGGTTCAAGTATTTTCCAGCGTAAAACGTTTTATATCTTTGTTCCTTTTGTAAAATTGCAGCAAAGGTATTAGTTTCGAAATTACTTTGCCATTCATTACTATTACAGCCACCTTCTAATGAATTATTAAAGGTTCTATGATTATGCTGATATCGTCCAGTTAAAATAGATGCTCGATTTGGACAACAAATTGGAACTGCTGCGAACTGTAATTTAATTGAACATTCAAAATATATTTTAATTCTTCATTATACTTAACATTATATGTGATTGCGGCCGAGTACAAGAAAAAAAATGTTATTTATTATATACGTGATAATAAGTGTTCTTAATTTGTTTTAATGTCAGCTTCTGGTAGAATATTAATGGTGATTAACGTTTATATAAGTAACAACGTATTTCAATACTTAATACTTAGTTTTTTTAACACTCAACTTATATGTTTTTGCGCCAGTTCAACTTACATGATGCTATGCAGAATACAAATAACAACGAATTGTAAAAAGTAAGAATAAACTAAAAAAGTTACCCATATTCATACACTGATATAAAGTTAAAAAAATACTTATAACTATGTACTTATAACTATCCATAAATTAATAAATTTAATAAATTAACAAACTTTTCATATTTATTAAAAATCAAATATCATGCATGATTATTCATAAGAGATTTCTTATCCTTTATGAATACAATATTAATGATTAAGGAATAACAAATTATGAGGGAAACTATTTTTGTGCTTGTCCTTTATAAACTCTAATATTAGTTCTTTGAACTAGAATTTTGGAATCATTTTTATAAGTATCTTCCCAATCAATTATTACTAAATTAATATAATAGAATATGAAAAAATTCATAAGTAATTTCATGTTCATACTTTTTTGCACAGTATACTTATTCCTCAGTACTTGTCTTTAATATCTTTTTGCCTTCCTTTTATCCATGATCGCAATCCATAATTTGTAATTTTACTTAATTATGAATTTATTTATCCTCGAACCAAAAACTATAATATTTTAAATGATTCAAATGATGTCGATAATTTGAAAATATTCAAAAATGCTATCTTGAATGCCTATATAAGATCTAAAAACTGCAACCGCAGCCGTACATTTATGTAAATTTTACTTTATATATAGGCCTATTTTTAATTATTATTTGTATTATTCTATTTAGTTTATCTGTAGAATCTTTTACTAAAGACTATCAATCCCCTCTCTGACACTTTGACTTTCTTTTATCTCATCGTGGCTCGGATCTTTTCCCACCCGTGGATTCCCTAATTGCTGACTTCGGCCTGGGCTCCGCCAGCGGCGTTCACCCGGTTTGTACCGAACGCCTCGAGAATCCTTTCATCGACGACAATTCGAGCCGCCAATGCTGTGTAATTCGTCGCGGGTATCGTCGCCGTTGAGCGCCCGGCACTTCGGCAGCTGCCGCGAGTGCTTCCCAGTCGGTATAGATGTCCAATCCGTTAATACAACGTTGATACACCGTCGATACTCAATCAAGTTGATACTCCATCGCGTATGATGCCAAAGGTGTGCACGTGACAATATACATTCAATTCGAACGAAAAGTATTGTTTTTGAATTTGATTTAATTTGTTTGTATATTGAAATTTAGTACTATTTTTCTTTATTTATGAGTTTTTACTAACTTAATCAAATTATTTATTCATCTTGTTGATAAAATTATTAATATTTATATTTATTATATTTAATTTAATTATTTAAATTAATATGTATAATAGCTATTATTCTTTAATTATTTCCACGATTTATTTTGTGTTATTACGATTTGCATTTGTATCCTACCTCTTTCATTCTTAATTTAAGCATGTTTTACAACTTTATACTTAATATTTTCCGTAGCAATGTATTAAACAATTATTGGCTATCGATAAAATACTTTTTAGCACATTTTGAATTAATTTCGACATTATATTAGTAGTTAAAATCAGTTAACAGTAAATTAATATTAATTAGCTATAATATTGCGGAAAAATAATCAACTACAACTACAAAAACTTTATCAATTATTGGAATTCTACTAAAATGGAAACTATCTATACTCAAATACTAAATTATAAATTATACAATCATTTTGATCCAATTAACCATTGATCCTTGAACAGTTATTACCGTGGTTATAACCAATTTAAGAATAATATAATTTTTTTATTTTTTATTGTCTCATTACATATTACATAATATTTACTAATATTCATAGTATAAGTACTTACTGCATTTTTGAATGTGATTCCTTCATTTCCTATTAATTTTTGAGTATTTGACAGTGGTGTCTATGGCAAATAATTAAAAATTGTTATGTAAATCTTACTTTTATTTACTTAATTTATTTTAATTTTTGTGTGTAACGATACTTTTAAATACCGATAATAAAAAATACAAGGTATATTTTGTAAAAAGTTGAAACTCAAAAACAAATATAATACAAACTTAAAATAATTACTATACTCTAACCATTCCATCGAGAACAAAATCTAAGTCATCAGCTACAATTAAAACTATATTTTTTCCTACACAACTAGGTAAAATCAGAAAAGTAAAACAAATGAAAACTTTTGAAATATGCATAATAAAAATTTCCTGTACTAAGAAATGAGATAGTGTACACGATCAAGTGGTATACTTTCCTGTCCCTATACCGACTCAAGTGAGAGACAAGGTACAAATAATAATCTGTTCAAATATAACTCTTCAAGATTGGGTTTGAATGTATAAAATAACTCTCCCCATTCAATCGCATACACACAAGTACATCTACTCGTATATAGATACATAACACAGATAAGTGGAATGACTCATTTATATAAAATCATTTTAAATTATATATTACCAATGATTTTAAATATATAGTTTTTAATAGTTTTTAAAAAATATTTCTGCTGATTTTGTTTATCAGGCATTATTCGCAATAGTCTTATATTAAAAATAATACGATTCTATTATAAGTATTTGAACTTCAAACATTACTAATATATCGAAAGTCAATATTTAAAATATAAAATGCATTTAAATTTAAAAACATTTGTTTAACATAATTTTGTGGAAGTACAAAACAGCAAAATTCAAATCTTCTCAAATGAAACAATAAAAAAATTACACAAAAATATTAAAATCTGTGATGAGTTTTATAATTGTCAACACTAAAAAAGAAAATTCACCTTTATATGAATTTACTGATGAATTATATATACATAAATTTATTCATAACATATTCGTGTTTATATTGTACTAAACTTCCTTCAGTATCTAAAATTAAATGTTTTGATGCTCATATACTGCTCATATTATTGATAGCGTATAAATCTTATCAACACCTTTTGTTTTTTTATTTAATAGCTTATGTAAAAGTAAGGTATACACACACGTACATAAGCACACACTTATGTTTAATTTCCTTAAAACTTTATTTAAATTATCTTCGTGTATAAAATTTAAGATTTTTTAAGCTAATTTTTATTTTCATGCATTAAATGATGCAAATTTTGTAAAAGTAATTTTAAAAATAGAAAAAAAGCATTAGAGAAGATTCTATAAATTTTGGTTGGCGTACAAACAGTAAAAATTATTATTTCGCATAATAACGCAAAGTTTATACGCACCAAATGGCATCGTTTTTATTATAACTAATTCATGCACGCGATGCATTTCGACATTAGCATGTTTAACGCAATACTTGTCTGTATTACCTTGGCTTTAGTGTCAAATTAAACAGACAGACCTGGTACTGCTTGGAACTACATATAAATACAACGAATGTAACAAACATAAGGGTCTGGGCTCACAAATATAATATAATATAATATAATACAATATAATATAATATAATATAGGTATATTAGCATTAAATGATCTTATACTTAAATATTTTGTAGGATTTTATAATAATCAAGGCTTTAGTAGTTAATTTATAATTTATTTACAACAAAAGAGTACTATTAAACATCATAGTATATTTTCGAATATATTTCTGATGGTATTAGTTTCTGAACTAATATGTCAATCAATTTATTACCTTATGTATTATATTTTATACTTAGAGTAGTTGTATTTTTAAAAGTCAAGTCAATGAAAACTAGCTCTATGTATATAAAATATTGTACAAAAAATGATTATTACATAAATAAACTATTACGTAATAAAAGGTGTACTATATTTACAATGCTATTAAATTAATGCAGTCTTCAACTTTACAACAGAAAATGGAATTTCTAAACTACTTTTCTATAAGTCTAAAGATAATTTTATCTGTTTCAATTTATAAATGTACATTTCTAAAACATTTGAACTTTTAAATATGTAAGTTTTAAATAATTAGTTTTTTGTATAGCCTATGTATGGGTACTTTTTTGTGGTCCCAATTTCCTTAACCTTTATATGTTAAATACAATGCAGGAAATAGGAATGCTTAGCTCACAATGATAAAAGTGTATCAAATATTTCAAGCAATTGTATAAAATACGAAATAATAGCACATGTATTATATTGTCCTTAAAATATGTTTCATGTATAAATTTCAATTCTATAAAATTATGGTTTTAACAGTTTCATTTAATTGAATATTTTATTTGAATGTTTATAAATTATATATTAAAAATCACTTTTACATGTTTATTACAATTTTAGGTACAATTTTATGATATTTATATCTCAAAATTTGTATTTAAATAATTTACTATAAATTTCGTTTTCAAAGCATAGTTTAAAAAATTACTAAAAATTTATTTTTATTAAATTATTTTTTATAAATATCAGAAAGTAAAATAACAAAAATAAAATTGAAGAATAAATGCAGAAAATTATTTCATAACGAATCATGAATTAATGCAGAAAACATTCGATAATTCGTATGCATTCATGCAAAGTTAAAACATATATATCTATTTAAAGATTTTTAACATAATATTTACGATACTAAGAAGTATCTCGACGAAATTATAAATGTAATTTTATTTTAAACTATGGTGTTACTTTGTAGCAAACTTTGTTTTATTACGTTTTTCGAGGTTTCACTTTCTTATTACTTTTACTATTAATGTTTTTTATTTGTTCTACAATAATATCATCTACTCTCGAATCATTAACTCCCAATAAATTAGATGCAGATGCTTGACAATTACGAGTTGCTGACAGAGATGGTTTCGACAATCGCTCGATTTTTGTATTCAACCAACTTGATAACGCTTCTCTATTGTAAAAGGCTGCAGTAACAAGGATTATGAAGGGCAGAGGCACAAAGGTAATTTGATTTGCATCACTATGATCATGTTTACGCTCAGCCTCAAAATTAAGTATCACATATTTGAAAGAGGAATTTGCTTCAAAGTAGACAGGTGCGATCTTATACTCATGTGTAGATTTCGAAAGAGATGATTCCAGTTGAACAAAATACTTTTTACCGTCGGCTTGAAGAGAAGGAAAATGAATAATGAAACCTGCATTATTCATTTTTGTTATGTATTGGCTATCGATTTTCGTAATGTGAATCGGAGAATCAGGTGCTTCCTCACGACAAAGTTTTACCTTAAAAAAATAATAATCAATAAGCAAATTTTAAATTATTAAAGACAAATATATTATTCTTAAAATATAAATATACTTTTAATATTATGATTTTTGCATTGAAATAAACCTTACCCGTAATGTACGATAATATTCTAATTGATTTGTAATTACGCGAATGGATATATCTGTACGAGATATTGGTTGTAAAGCCATAAGTTTGATGTCATAAATATCTTGTGTAGCTTGAACAGCAACAGAGCTAGGAATTGCTCTTACTGAACGACTATTTGCATCTTGTTCATTTAGTTTCAGTCGAATAGCGTATATGCACTAAAAAGATAATGTAAATTATTATTCTGATTTATTTATAAGTCTATTTATTTTAATGAACTGCAAAAAGTTATACAATATATAAGTTGAATTAAAATTTCATTAATTTAAAAAAAATATTGGCAATAAAGAATAATAAAAATGATAATCTTACTTTGGGCTCAAGTCCGCGAATGCGCCAAGTCCCATCTTCTTTGGTAGTAGCTTCCTCTTGTAGATGTGAACAGTCAGCCTGACCACGAGCTTCAACCAATAGACCAATCTCTGGTTCCCCATTTAAGCAAGTGACAATTCCATATGCACTAAAGGCTACTCGTCGTCCGACAATCTGAACATCAACAGTTTTACCTTCCTCTACTCGAATCATTTTTGATGCCGGTACAAATCGATATTCTTTCATTGTTGGTCTTAAGTAATATTCACCAGGAGAAAGTGAAATAAACATCAGTTTATCATCTTCTCCTGTCATTATGTTCTTGCGATAACTCTTAGGTCCATCACCACCAGATAAAGAAAGAAGAACACCCTATAGGGAAAAATGATTAATGATTAATATAATCACTTTAATAAATTAAATGTGACTTTAATTTTTATATTATAAAAATATGGTCGAAAAATGTCTTTACATACCTGTAATGGACCAGCTCCATCTGCATCTAAAACTTCAACTGAAATTTCGGCTAATTTGCGAGCAAAAAAGTCATATTCTTTTGAATTAAGATTACGAGATAAAACAAAACCTTCTTTTTCTGCAGTAATACTACAAATAAAAAATATAATAAAAATTAATAATCGTGATATTTTTATTATGAAATAAACTAGAAATTTTGAATTAAATATTTTTTATAACAACCTGTACTCCACTTTTCCATCCAGAGGACCGATTTTAAAAGATCCATTTGGTCTTGTAACGAGTGTATGAACTGGAGCTTCCTTATCTTTACCAAAAATTTTAATAACTACCCCATCTAATGGAGGAGACACAGAACCACTAATAATCTAAAAAATTATTAGTTTATTATTCTAATTATTACTTTTTTGAGTTACAGATATGTAATTAACGTGCGATTAATTAAAATTTTCAGTTTACCTGTCCTTGTTCCGCATGAAATACTGCTGCATCATTCTGACAGTCATCTGGACCAGTTATTTTAAGAGAAGGTGGATCAAACAATAAAACTTCAGAAGATGGCGAAATAACATATGTTTCCCCAGTTATTGTTTGAAATGAGAACACATACTTATATAATTTTCCATTTTGAATTGGTTTGAGATTTTTTCGTTGACTGTTTGAAAAACATATTAATTATTTTTATTAAATTTTAAATTTAAAGCATTTCTTTATTTTTGTGGTAAACTAGTATATGTATATATATATATATATACTTACACTACAGGAGCTGGCCCTTCAAAATCTCCCTCGATTTTGATAGAAATATCATCAGCAATAACTGCACTCAATATAGTTCCACTATGGGTATGTTTAGAAGATGAAAGAATTATTGGTGTATGTTCATTTGTGTTCCATGAAAATGAGGGTTTTGAATATTCATGGCAGCCTTTTGGATAAAACTCATATTTTGCAGATACAGGAACACAAAGCCTTGTACTACCTTTCATAAGTTGAAATGACATTTTTTTACTTGATTGACCAGGAATGGAATATTCTACTTTAGTATCATGAGATGAAATAAATGTAACAGAAAATCCAGTTTGATGAAAAGGGGGCACATTTGGTGGTTTCTCAGATGCAATAACAATTTGATGATTTGAAACACCCCAACAGAAAACATCAGAATCTACAATGACTTCATATTGACCTGGTAAAACGTCTTGAAAGATATATTCTCCACCTGTTAATATCACATTATTTAAATCATATACCCATTTATAAATACAAATAAAATTAAATATAAATAGAATAATTTCGTATACCCTTGGCGCGAACTGTTTTTGTTTCCACAATGCCATCAATCATCTTTAAAGTTACTTGAGTTTGACTACACTCTTCTATTGAATCGTCGTTAGAAAAGCAAACAATTGTACCCTTTAATATTGCTTTAAGTTGCAAAAAATTGACATCTTTTACTGGAGAAGAAGAGACATCCATAACTCGTTGAAGTGGAAAAAATCTAAATTAAAGAAATAATTTATCAAATTACTCAAACAAATAGATTAATATTAATAAACTCTTCATTTCACATACTGTAATCCTTTAATTTTTTCTTCACTATTCACTATCACATTAAGTTGATATTTTGCAGGTGAAAGAAATACAGTCCATTCACCAGAGTCTGCATTTATTTCAAATTCTTGTTGTGAATTAGAGGAAATATTTTTTATTAAAATTTTTCGATGTATTAAAGTAGTTTTGGTTGATGAAGAAACTTTGCCAGAAACTTTAAATGTTGCTGGTGTTACAGTAGGCAACTCAGGATTGGTTGGTGATACTTTAACAGATTTTTCCTCAAATTGCATGTCATCTAATACAAATATAATATTTAGAAATTACGTGATTAAATGCTTAATATGCCTAGTCAATGTTACACATAGTTTATTATAAAAATTTGGTTTCTTAATATATTATAAATTACAAACACAGATTTTAATTTATATCTATGCTGCAAAAATCTTTAAAATGACCAAATAATAAGAATTTTTCAAAAATAATTTAAAAAGATTATTAATACAAGAACACTGACATTGTAAATCATAAGCAAATATTTTGTATTTATATTTTAGTTAAGAATTATTTTATAATCTTTGAAACCAATTGATAAACATTAAATAAAATAAAAGATATTGTATATAAATTATTAAATTTTGTATGAATTAATGAATTTTTAAGGAACATTATAATAATATACTCACTAGCTTCTACATGCAGCATATACTGTTTTGCTTTGACGTTATCAGTCTTAAAGACACCATTGTTATCAGTAACAGCAATTTGTTTCTTAGACAAAAAGACTTTTGCTCCAACTAAAGGTATGGGTGGTTCAATTGATGCCATGACTTTACCACTTATTGTAAAACCAGTCACTTTAAATTCTTGAGGTAAAATTAAACTATCATGGCTTACAGTGAATGACAACTCTGAAGGTTTAACATCAAATTTTGTTTTTGAACCAGCATAGTATGGAATAAGTAAATATTCTCCAGGTGACAATGCTGGAAATAAGAATCTACCAGTTTCATTTGAGGTCACATGACACAATGGTTTCCTCTTTGAATCAAACCCTTCAACTGAAGATGTTGCACAGTTTTTGGCACGTCCATTCTAAATATATCGTATTAATTTTTATAAATGAACGTACCTTCATTTAATGATATTTTCTATATTTAATTTAATTATTATAGTATTTAATATTTTAATATTAATAAAATCAATATTTGCTTACTCCAAAAAGAAGAAATGATACTTTTCCAACTGGTTCCCCTTCAGTTGTGGTAACTTTACCACTAACATCGTAACCAAATACACTTAACTCGCCATTTTTTAATTCAGAATTACCTTCTCGTACAGTTACTTCTGTTGACTGTTTTTCCATAAGCCATCTATCATTTAATATAAATTTAAATTATACATTTTTTATTTAAAAATTTAATAATACAATCATAAAAACACTATTATTATTTTTTTCTTACGTTGGATGGCTAGAGATAAGTGTATATTTTCCTGGTTGAATAGGTGTAAATGAGAACGCACCACTTTCAGAGGTAACAGTAGATCCAAGAAGTTTTTGATTTTCATTATACAGTGAAACTGTTACACCTTTAGGTCCTATATTTTGTGGTGTGGATGTAGCAATAACTTTACCAGTTATACCAAAACCTTTGAAAACAAAATTAATATCTTTTCCTTGACTGCAAAGATCTGTTGATCCATCTACCTTCAATTCCACTTCTGTTGGTTCAAAACTCCAACCTCTAGGTGGTTCTAATTTAAGAAGATATTCTCCTTTATCGTAAACAGGTAAAAAATAATAGCCTGTATTTGGAGCACATTCTGTTTGATCTTTTAAACTTCCACTTTTTGTATACCTAAAGAATGATTTTATATATAAAATATTATTATTTTTATGTATAAATTAATTTGTAATCCCATAAATTGTATGGAAATTACTCTATCCAGTTAAATAAATGAAAATTAGAAGATTATTTTTAACAAAATTTAAAAATATAAGTAGTTAAACTAGAGGTTAGAAATCAATTATACATACAATTTGAGAGTAATCTGACTGAAATTAATATCGGCATGACTTTTGATAAAGCCCCCACATCCTAAAATCTCATCAGTTCTGCATGTATTTGTGAAAAATATCAAAATAAAGATGAAACACAATTTTGATACTAAGTAGCAGAATTTAGATGACATGCTGGCATCCCCTTTTGACCGTCGTGATATATTTTAAACGGTGCTTAAACTAAATAAGAAACTCATTAATACTTTCAATAATAATACTTATCTCTAAATATTCCCTATTATTCTAAGTAAACCTTATATGACTCACGTGAAACGTGACGTAAGCAATTCTATCTTAAGTAATTTTAAGGATAATCCACAATTTCGAGATAAAAGATGCAAGCCTTCTATCTTCGTTGGTTGCTATGTCAAATTTTATACATTTTACAATTATACTATATATATATATGTACTGTTATTGCCAGCTGAACCAGTTGTACGTCGATGTTCCAACTGTTCCAAGGTTTCCAATCGATTGGTTAGTGACTTGAATTACCACTTATCAATCGATTTTTAATTCAAAATTAAACTATAAACCATTCAACTATAGCGTAACTGTTAAAATACCTTTATAGTGCTGGATTATATTGTTGCTATTATTGTTATTCAGTTAACAAAGCATAATTTACATTTTGAAAATGTAGATCGTTTAAATTCTCGAACACTTGAAAGTTAGAACATCTATTAATTTTTGTGACTGTCAAATTGGAGCACTATGTATTATCTGTCCTGATCTGTCACAATCTGTTCTCGGTGCCTGTTAGTTAACAAAAGTCTCAAACTACATATATGTAGTTCATTCATGCAGAATTTGATGTAAAAAATACAAGCTTATACACAAGTTTTATGTTGAACTTTCGCCAAAAAAATCATTGACAGTAATTGTACAGCATTGTTGATGAACTATGATGTGTAACAGAAACCGCTATTTTATTCGTCGTTACTGACGGTCAGAATCCTCTTTATAAATATAGTAAAAACAACGAATTGACAATATATATAAATATATACTTGTCTATAGAACAACTGGGATAGGCTCATAAGGACCAAAATATTTTGTCTACTCAGTCTTACTGCATATTCACTTTGTAAATGTGTTATCCTAAATTTAATACATATATTCGCATACACGATAAAAGATAGTGGCTTCTGCGGTGGATGAGTAAGTAACTAGACCTAGGCATTAACTTACTCAAACAGCAGTTCCAACAAATAACCCAGAAGTATCCTTCCGTATGCTTCTATCTTTGTTGATGGTAATAAAACGTAAACGAGAAATCGAGATGGAGAACATGCTCGTGCCTTAAAGTATGAAGTATACCCATATATACACACTGCAGATACAACTACAAGAAATGGATAACCTATCCGTATAGAAAAGAAAAAAAGTGCGTAAGTGCTGTAGTATCACCCCAGCGAGCCACAGCTATAACCATCATAACGCTGCAGAGTGCATTCAATAATGGAGTAAAGGATGTATATAGAGGTAGAGAGGTGAATATCTAGCACTTCAAAAAACTCAAGAAACGCGAAATCTGTATCGACTGTGGTGTAAAATTATACACATTGGCGTATGGCACTGCAGTAAACCAGTATGGTAGTAACGCAGTAACGCACAGTAACGTATAAATAGTTTCCATAATAGTAGGCAATAATAGAGTTTCTCGTGCAAGTTATTAAGTGTGTGCCTCAATGCCTCAAAACCAAATTCCAAAAAAGTGTACAGGCCTCAGGGATTCAGTATATTGACGCATTTTTACCTTCATCGCTGTTGGGTTTATAATAAAGTACAAGAGGTAGCAAGGTTAAGAAAAGAACCGTTAAACTCCGTGAGTACCTGCTCGTTTGCAATCATATCGCACCTGACGCAGTTTACGGCGGAAAGACAAATCAATGTATATCAGAGAATTCGGAGTATGAATCGCGGAAGTTGACGGCAACGACGATGATCGGTACATTGGGAATACAGACTTGTTTCGATCTTCGCTTCGTCTTCTCGTCAGACTTTACGACTGCGAACAAGTAAGGAATAAAACATCATCGACGAGCATACGAGCACCGGCTGCCTCCAGAAAGTGGTTCCACTCGTGCACACACAGCTCTCTCGTGCTGCCAGAGAGGAAAACAGAAAGCGAGGGCGCTCAAATGAGGGCCAATAGCTGTTTGACCTAATTATCGTGAGACGCGCGCGAGAGCGCGACCGAGGATGGATTATTGGGTAGTGCCTCCCGGTGCAGCCACAAGCATCGAGGTCGAGGTGTGCGGCTGCAACTTCGTACCTGCTCCGACGAAATGCTCGCTTCGATAATAGCTGTCTCGCGAATGTTACACGTCGCTCCTCTCTTCCTATGTTTGCAAGGAACCTCGTATGTGCGTGCAACGAGATGGTGATATCGGAGACTCGGGGATCTAGGTTAAGTTGACGAGAGGAGTGCGGATCTATCCAACCGAAGGACGTAAGGAAAAGAATTAGGAAAAGCAAGTGCAGATCACCTCTTGTACCCACGCTCAATGCGAAGAAGAACTCGCAAAAAGGAATAAAGCCAAGATTCAAAGAGAAGATACGGGAGTACAAAAATATTTAATTTACGTGAGTATGTGTTTGTTTGCTTTTGCTTTGCGTTTCGTAGGATTATTTATTGTTTTCTTTTGCGATGACTCTTTATCTGCTCTATTTTTGACAACAGTTTTTAAGTTTGTTTAAATAATCATTTTCTCAGAGTAATAATACTGCACTCTGCATTGTCAATCTCTTTAAAATTCTTCAACAATTCGATATCCCAATTCACGTAGCATATCAATTATTATCCTCTTTTACGACTTTGATGATGCGATGCAAGAATGTGAAAGTAAAAGCTTATTATGTGAATATTTCTCCGCCTAAAGTTTTTTGATTAATTTTTGCGATCTTGTGCCACATTTAATTAGATTAGAAAAAGTTGTATCAGGTGTTGCTTGAACATCTTCCATTTAGTCATAATTTCACAATTTTTTTATTTCCTCAAATTCGAAGTGTCTCTCAAAACTCCCCTTTGGCAACAATTGCCTCGTTCATTCGCGACATAAGAAAGCTTACACTTGTTGATTGTGTAGTTATATGTATATATATACATATATATATGTATATACATATGTATCATAAGAGCATCGTTTGTGTCCCTATAAGCATCTGACGATTTCGTAATGTTTTCTAAGTTGTATGTATAATCGGGAGCTCGAGTATGTGCACATTACTTGATAATACTACAGACGACTCGTTCGAGTCTGTCGGAATGCTTTGAGATTGTTTCAACACAATTAAAATTTTTTAATTTTTCAAGTCCCAAGTAGATTAAAACTTATTTAGTTCGATTGAAAATATTTTCAAACATTTAAAATCAAATTTAAAACCTAATTTTGATAGCAACATAAAATTATTCATATATACTAGACACTAGCAGTATCATCATGACAATTTCAAACTGCATTATTCTAATTTCTATATTAGAATTGTAGATTTGCTAGAATTGTTTTCATTACAGAAACATTTATGTATAAAAAAGTATTTATAATCTTACCTTTATAGTTATTATAACATTATTGTAAGTATTTATTAGAGCTATACTCTATTATTGACAAATATAGTTTTTTATTATTTAATTTATAATTTTTTAGTTTAATTTATTAGTTTTTAGAAAGCTTTCATAATCTGAAAATGTAGATTTAAGATATTAAAAAGAAGTCATATTCATCTATTGAATTTAATTATTATGTTTTATTTATAAATGTTTATAATTTATTGTTTTAATACATTTTTATTATGAATCATAAATTAACTAGTAAATGAAATAATAAATAATTTTATTAATAATAATTACATTTTATAACAGATGGTTTGCACCAGATTTAATTGATTCAAAATGCCTCGAATCACTAGAAAATGGGAGCTATTTCCCGGCAGAAATCGTTTCTGTTGCGATGGGAGAGTGATGATGGCTCCTCAAACTGGTGTATTTTATGTCACGGTTTGCTTGATTGCTGGAACAAGTGGATTATTTTTTGCCTTTGAGTAAGACTATCATTTATATACTCTAAACAGAAAACTGTCAATTCAGTTAAAAAAATATTATATATGTGTTTCAGTTGCCCCTTTTTAGCAGAGAATATTACACCTGCTATACCAGTGATAGGTGGTTTATTATTTATCTTTGTAATGTCAGCTCTTTTTCGGACCAGTTTTAGTGATCCTGGTGTAATACCACGAGCAACACCAGATGAAGCAGCTTACATAGAAAAACAAATAGGTATCCCATTTTCATAAAATACAAATATTCACATCACATTTGAAATACTTAAATTTTGTTGTCTATTTATTAGAAGTGCCAAATAATGGTAATTCACCAACCTACAGACCACCTCCTAGAACAAAAGAGGTATTGGTTAGAGGGCAACCTGTCAAATTAAAGTACTGTTTCACATGTAAAATATTTAGACCTCCTAGAGCATCACATTGCAGTTTATGTGATAACTGTGTAGGTGAGTAAAAGTCTTAAAAATTAATTTAAAGAAAATTAACAAATTTAAGAATTGGTATATGGTTAATGCTCATAAGCAGCAGAATTTTATTTATTAAAATATTTCAATTACAGAAAGATTTGATCATCATTGCCCATGGGTAGGGAACTGTGTAGGGCGCAGAAATTATCGTTACTTCTATGCATTTATAGTATCTTTGGCATTTTTATGTGTTTTTATTTTTGCATGCGCTCTGACGCATGTTATAATGTGTGAGTTATATTATTTAATTAAAATAAAATATTTTAAAGAATGTTTCTTATTTCAATCATAATTTTCCTTGCAGTAACAAGAGATAATAAGCCTTTCTTAGAAGCTATAAGATTGTCTCCAGGTAGTGTTGTCGTTGGCGTTGTGTGCTTTTTTTCTGTTTGGAGTATTTTAGGATTGGCTGGATTTCATACATACCTCACAACAAGTAATCAAACCACTAATGAAGATGTAAGACATTTTGAAATTCTTTTTATAATATATCTATTAGACATAAATATTTTATTTTCTATAAAACAAGTAGCAATAGATGAAGATGATTCATAAAGTTATAATTTTTGTAATGCTTTATGCATCTAGAATTCATAAAAAATAATTAAAGAAATACATTTCCATGTAGTTTCCATGATTCCTGCTCAAAGGTGGATATGTATCTTTGTGAATCTAATTAATTATGATTTTAAATTTTAGATTAAAGGTTCCTTTACAAGTAAGAGAGGACAAGAAAGCTTTAATCCATACAGTCAAGGAAACATTTGCGGGAATTGTTTCTATGTACTTTGTGGTCCTGCACCTCCTAGCCTTATTGGTACACACCATTTCTAAAAACTTAAAGCCCAACTTAAAACTATTCAAAATTGTACTTGAAAACTTTTTTATAGATCGAAGAGGCGTCGTAACGCCTGAATATCGAGCTGAACAAGAGAGAGTCAGTGAAGATTGTGTAATAACCAATAACAAAATTTATGGAACTGTAAAACTTGTGCAGCCACAGGTAAAATATTTTTACAGTATTGTATTCTTAATTGAAAAAAATTGTAAAAACAAACGTAAATCTAAAATTGCGTATAAAAAATCTATAATTATTGATGTAAAATTTTCTCTGAATACATATATTTTACAATTAACTCATATCTGTAATTTAATTAAATCACATTCAAAATACATTATAATAATATTATAAAATTTAAAATTATTTTTTCATGTTATCTAAACTTAAAAAGAATTAAGTAAAAAATACATTTTAACGTTCACTGTTTCAACTTCAAGTCATAATAATGTAGTTTGAATTTACATAACCCTTAAAAAACTAAAAATCTAAAAATTTTATTAGCGGTTCTGTTCTAGTTCTCAAAATAAATTATGTTTATTATTAGTTTCTATTTTTAATTAAAAAAATTTATCTTATGCTTCTAAGTCTAACGGATTAGCCCTACCAGTGAGTGCGAGTGGTGACTTCGAAGGTTCAACAAATAATCTTGTGGCAAATCAGCAACAATCACAGCAATCACAACAACATATACAGCAGCGGCCTTTGCATCTCGATTCTGTTAACGGTGAGTCTAGCGCATCCGCCTCTTGTGCGAATGGTCATCACTTGCCGCGCTATCTCGATGATCTATCCTCATACACTTATCCGTACTCAACCGAAACGTATGCGCCCGTGAAATACAATCCACCGCGAGGTCGTACCGAGTTACCCTGGGATCAGCAATCCGAAAGGTCACCTCACGCTTCAGAGCTTTACAAACCTTCATATCGATGCGAGGAGAACTTGCACAAGTACCCTCAGCGCTGCAGGGATGAATACTACCATCGATGCTCTGAAAGCAACTTACTAACCGAGCAGTATGCTGAAAACCAGCACAAATATTGGACAGACGTAAATAAATATATGCAACGTTACTCAGAAGATCCACTTACCAAAACGATGGATGACTCTGAATTGCGAAAGCCTGTCGACTATCCCACGACGAACGTGACGGCAACCACGACGGACTTGCAAAAATTCCCAAAACGCTACTCGGAAGATCCTCTACGGGTAAGCGTGACAAGTGGCGCGTCATCGCAACAGAACCTCAAATATACATCAGGATTTCGTTGTTCTGAACCGCATACCGGTTTTAAATACCCTCCGGGAAAGTCAGCTAGCGGATTTCTCACAAATAGGATCTTGAGCCCTGGTGGGTTGCCGATGCTCGGTCACACAGCGATCGGTCTCGTAGTAAATAAATTCGGTTCGGGACCTCTCGATCATCATAATTTGTACAGGGGTGGAAGCTCTGAACATCATCATTTTGTTCATCAACCTTACATAGAGCAAAATGGTTTTTGTCCTTGCGAAAGTAATAATGCTAGAGACGAAGAGAATTATACAGACGGACGATACATGATGAGTAATTCTATGAGCGACAGTGATCCCGACCCCATGTAAATTCGAAAAAAATAAGATCTAATAAAGATCATTTTATTTTTTAAACGAGAGCAAATTTATCATCGCGTTATTTTTGACAACTCACTTCGAATAATCACAATTTTATAAAGTAGAATCTTAATGCAGGTATGTTATTCAAATAATATTATAAAAATGAACGTTACAATCGACTGAATTCTTACAAGATAATTCTTTTAATTATTATACTGTATCTCATTTTTAATTATTCGTGTACTTGTAAATTTATTAAAGTTCGAAATTAACGAATTAAAATATTAACACTTTTTATCGGAAAATTATGAGTAGTATAATAACAGAAAATCTTGTTAAAATACTTAAAATACCGAAAGCCAGATATTAATGCAAGATAAAATGAGTAAGGTAAGGGAAGGATCAATGAATTAACTTTTTACTAATAATTGCATCGTTTAATAACAACGAGTGCAAAATATAAGTTCAATTTTAATAATGGAAAAGACTGATTTATAAATATTTACTTAACATTATAACAAAATAAAAATCGTTTTTAAGTTAACATTTTTTTTATACTTAAAAATCAATTTTTGATTTGAAATTAACTAAATTTATGGCAAGTGCCAAATTCAAATATGCTTTAAATATTATTATTTAATTATTTATTTGATACTAGTCTTTTCCGCATTTATACAAGTAAGATTTTACTTACTATACGTGCATAATTTTAAATAAATTTATTTTACTTTGATTCTAATCTTTCCTTGCAAAATATTATCGTAGACAGCAGTTAAGTTAATAATAATATTTTAGATGCCATGCATTTCTCCCATAAATAAGCGCATCTCTACTTTTTCATATTATGCATACATAAATTTATGTAGCAAAGTGTTGCATAAGCATTCCAAACATAATTACGTGTAATTATGTTCTTTATTTGGTAATTTAAAAAAAAAACTTATAAAATAGCCGTCTAATAAAAGAAGCATAAAGTAGTTATTCGATGTATACTTGAAAAATGATCCATTTAAAATATGGCTCTGTATATTAATGTTATCGATTGAGCGAAATTTTCATGTTCGCCTGTTATGTTTGTATATGAAAGGATTATAGAATTAAAATGCGTTATATCAGGAGTGCTATAGTTACAAATGCACTTCTGTTTTTCTAATCATATAAATATTAATATCTTAATTAAATAATGTTGACGTTTATAACTATCGTAGAGTACTTTATTAATTTAGTGCTTGTAATATTTTAATCTCATTCTCTTTTCTAAGTATACACCTGTGAATGTTATGTGTTTATTACTTATTAGTACAATCATTTTAAATTTCTTTATAAAAATTTAGAATTATAGGTTTGAATTTTATATAGTATAATACTATTATACTACAAGAGAAAAAATAGAATATATCGACAATTGTGACTTAAATACATTATATTTTAAATATATATTAATTTAAATTAATGTTATGTAGTCTGTTCTTTGATTAAAATATTTTGAACATAGCATAGGTGTATACTCACATACAATCTATGATACTTTTGATACCAATTTAATATTTTCATGTAGATGGCAAAACTAATTTACCAAGAGTCAATACTTTCCTTGCATTCTACTCATTGCTTACTGATCATACAATATTTGTAAACTAGTCTATCATAATTACAATAAAATCCAGAATAAATTTTTAAAGATTAAAGCTAGAGTAGAATATATGCATAGATGAATTTCGAAAATCGTCTTAACTCAATAAATCTTGTTTCTCTGTTGCTTGTAATTACATCCGATAAACGAGGGCTCAGTGCATTCAAGTCGGTAAGTTTATTTTCTCACATATGCAAGCATCCCTACAAGTTGTTTGTATTCCTTTTTAATTTTTTAACACACATGGGAAACGCTAAAAAATATTAACAAAATACAATGCTGAATTTTGTTAGTGTGACTTTTTTATTCTTCATTACAACTATCACATAACTAAATTTATTTTTGGTTGCTCTGGTAAGCAAATTATACTGTCGGCAAAAATGGATGATGTGACGTTTGGTTCGTGACTAATTCATTGGTTGAGAAATTTGAATCTAAAAGGAATGCACCTTCTCAATACATTTTAATTCTTATTCACATTCTTATTTGAATGACAGTTTGTACTAATATTGTTTAATGAGTTTTTTTATTTGTACCTATATAATTGATTACTTGAATGCGTTATATAGATATTAATATAATTCCTAAATTTACTGCATTTTCATTAAAAATTGCATATACCGAATACATTTTCAAAACTTCAACTCAAATTTGATTATAAAAAGTTAAAAGCTTATTCAATTTAATGTTAATACAAACAATAATGGTTTTCAGGTTTAATTATAAACACAGTTTTATTTATACACATTTTCTTATATATACACATTTAAAGCAAAACAATAAAGGTTGATTCAAGCTTCAATTATCGTGGGTCGTACAAATATATGTTTTTTTTAAACTGTATTTTTAAGCGTGTAAATATGTTTGCATAATTAGTGTTTTACGTTATTTCTTTTAAAACAATTTTTATTGCTACGCAATTATAAATTGTAAACTTGTGAAATATTATTATTATGTGTTTTGTGTAAAACATTTTCAGCTTGGAACGTTTCATAATTATGATAATTTTTCCGTACTTGTAAAAAAGTGGTGTTTCAGAAAATCTTTACGCAAAATACATAAGCACGACAGTAAATGGCTTATTTTATTCCATTTAAATTAAATATAAAAAGTTTTAAAATTAAAGTATTTAACAAATAGAAAAGAAACAGAAATTAGCCATTTATTGTCGTTCAAGTAACAAGAAGCGAGTTAACATTGTCTTTAAAAGTAATATTTTGTTAATGAATGATACTTTTATTTCGTATCTGTTTGCAAAGTTGTATGAATTTGACACGCTTCTTATTACTCTTTTGTCAACTTAAGTAGTGTTATTACCATAGTTTGATTTCCAAAATACAACAATAGTACGTATTACAGAATTAAAAACTCCCTATTATGTGTGACTCTTCGTATTCAATTCGAGAGTAATCGTGGAGACAGTAAGCCCCTATATTCCCTTGAAAGACTAACAGCGAATTAACTTATAACCCATTAAATTTCTTGCAGGTAGCACAATAAGCAGCGTGAGCCATCTGGTAGCGCATGAGATGCCGCTGGCCTCGTTAAGTCTTGCACCGATTGACATCGACGAGATTGCGCCTCTGCCGCCGAGCGGAACACTGCGGCAACCTGTGAGCCCCTCCTCCATCCTCGCTTCCTCAGCCCTCGAGTCGACGGGTATGCCGCAAGTGGTCACTGTCACCACGCCTCTCTCAGCCTCACGGCTCAGGCTACTGCAAGATACTACGATGATAGAATCCGCTCTCGACCTCGACTCACTCGAGGAGGCAAGCGTCGGTCGCGGCAGTCAAGCAGGTCTCATTAAAATGGGCGCTATTTGACCGACTAAAATCGATCGAGACTGAGGAATTGCGAGGAGTAGTTGGAGGAGGGGACCAGCGAGCGTTTCTTTCAATCAAACTTTATATTGATTTATATAAGTACCTACGGTTGACGTAACCAGCGGTCCTAGATGACAGCTGTACTCAATCGCGTACATTGTGATTAATGCTCGCCGACCGAGCGCCCGCGTAACTGTCCGCAAAGCGTTGACTCGATCAACGATTACATTTGTATAAATCGTCTTTGGTAGCTAATTGAGGCAAGACTACTGTACACGAAATCTATTAGAATAATGAGGTTCAGCGTGCGCCCGGGTACTCACTGATACTCACACCTTATTTTTTGTACAATGTGCGATGTTTCTATTGATTGCGCGTATTGTTCGGATAATTTCGTTAAGCTTGAATAATCTATTTCATTTAACGTTTATATCGATCATTTGTTCACATACTTTTTTCTTTTACTATGAAAGTTTGTAAAAATGTTTTGAATTCTTAATTACCGTCATGAAAATACAAAATTTATTAATATTATCAAGTCACATTCTGTACATCCGTCATAATAATAAAAAAAATGACAGTAAATATTTTAGATTCATACATAATTTTAATCTATAATGTACAACATTAAAAGAAATTTAAGCTTAACAAAATTATCTGATTAAGAAAATAAGACTTGTTATTCCTCGATAAGGCAAATCACGAATGAAGATAACAACTAATGAGCAATTATCTTTCTCATTAAATTACAAAAGTAAATGCGTTTTTACTGTTAAACCGCTAATTCAATGTCTAATAGAACACTGTTATCTGGTAATGTAACTTATCGATGGATACCTAGACCAATTGTATAAAAATGTTTTTCCATATCATGAAATATGATTTATTAATTTTCTTTACACGTATTTCGAATTTATACTAAATAATAAAAATCACGTGTTTTGATTATTTGCACAGGAAAATATCAATGTTTTTCAGTTTTAAGATAGTTTTTAAAATATATTTTATATTTTGTTTATAATTCGTGTATAACGTGTTCTTTCAAATTTTTTCCCTAATTCGTAATTTTAAAAATAAATTATTGATTGTTTTAAACAAAACATTAAAATAAATAAATAATCTATTTGTACGTAGATATTTGTGTTTAAAATTTTAATATTTAATATGGAACTTTATTTTATTATATTTTTTCTATTAACTAGTGTCACGTGATTTCAATAGATATTTGACTGTAATTTTGTTGTTATTGTAGATAAATGAGAAATATAACAGTTGTTTGTTAAATGCAAAAAAATGGTGTTATAGAAATTTATGTTTAAAATTATGTTTAAAAAAACTTCTTTTTTAAATGTAAAATTTTAAATATTTTTTTATCTTTAACAACTAAAACTAGTAAATATAAAAGCATGTTTGTACTTATTTTTTTTAAAGAATAATTCAAAATAATTTGAATAATCTAAACTTAAGTAGAATTTTAACAGCTGTAAGACATAAACCACGATTCATTTGTGTATTTTTAAACTAATACAATTGTCTTGTTTCAAGGAAAGATATTTATTATCAGTTTTCACAAGTTTTTGCAAAGTGTCAGATTATATTAAAATCTTTTGATAAAAAGCATATTTCAAGTTTTGAGTCACATGCGTGATTAATTAAGTGATACTTACACACAACCGACACAAATAAGTGATACTTTCCATGTAAGTGTAAATAGTCAAAATTTGTACACGCAAAAGCGAGCCGATTTAATCGTGTAAAAAGTATAAATCGGGAAATACGTGTAATAGATAACTCATTATTTGATATATTATGACATACATTTACAATGAGACGCTCATTTGTATGTATTTAGTTAATGTTTGCATATTTATTATATTTAGGTATTAAATACTAAGTTAGGCAAAAAAAGTTTATTATGTTTAGATGAATATCACTTAGCTGGTGTTTTACTGGCTTCTACAGTACTGTGCAAATGTTATTGCAAATTTTTATTCCTAATAATCTTAAATAATGCATAGTAAATATTTTTTTTGAAAAAATTTTGTTTCAAATTTTTATCCTTAATTCATTTTTTCAAACTAATAAGATCTCGCATTTCAAATGGTACAAAACAATTTAAGAATCTATTCTAATAAGTCGTGCTCAGTCAGAAGATTGAACAAATTGTCATTTTATTGTATTATTAATTTTATTAGATTTTTTACTATTGAGATATTTATATCCTTTTAGTCAGATTAATTATAAAACATCTGTTATAATCTCTAACTACATCATTTTTTTATTTGTTTAAATTCATTATATATTCTGATAATTATAAGATATTTTATATTTATGAAATATGCACGTCAATGGCACATTTTATCGCATTTTTACACATTTTTTTATTAATAAGTAAAAATAGGGAATCCGGTTATAATTTTCATTTTTAAAATGTGAATGTTTTTAAAAATTTATGTCTTTAAATATAATTTATGAATAGTTAAATTACATTAAAAAATTTAATATTTAGTATTTTATGCATAATGCCAAAGTACGAATATTTTCATATGTATGACGAATCACGACTTTAAATTAAAAGTATATTTTAGGTAAATCTATTAGCAGTAATTTAATATTGTAAACAACATAATATTTATTATTCATTTCTCAAATAATACTGCATTGCCTAATTTTATTGTTCATTAAGTGAGCTTTCATAAATGAATATATACATATAACAATGTATAAAAATATTCTCGATCAAAAACTAATAGTTTTGTATATTTTAAAATGTTACTGCCATAGAACAGAATATACTTAATTATGCTCTGCACTGCCCAACAAATAATTTTTGTGCATCTGTTCTACATTGCTTATTTAATATAATATAAATACAGGTATTAGACTTACAGTTAAATAATGAAATGTTTTTAAGTTCTAAATACACTTTATGTATAAAATTAGTAATATGAGAATGGAAATTCTATTAGGGTGGATTCTTTTGTATATACATTAACATATATGTATATAGTTTTTCCTGTACATACTTTATAAACGTAATATAAGTAGCTTATTTCTGTATATCAATAACCATACAACTTTTATTAAAAATGCTTAAAACACATCTGTTACATATTCACATCGTTTCAAATTGTTAATTGTTTATTATGTAAAATAAGAATTAAATGTAAATGCTAAAAATTTTAGTTTTAGGATATTCTTACAATCCTTAGTTCTTTGATGAGTATAAAAATATTTAACCTAAAAAAGCAGTTTTAACAACAACTTTATCATTATTATACAATTTCAATGTGCTCCTTTACATTTTCCATGACATTTAGTTCTATGTCAATGACGTAACTAAATTTTAATAAAAATAAAGCTATTGTTTAATTTTTTTTATACAAATTGCGTGTAATCGCTTACAAAAATGTTAAATATTTTACAATTTCACTGTTATATATATACGTGTGCACATTAATTTGTATCCTAAAAACCATAAGTATTTAATGCTATTTCTTGGAACACAATTGGTGCACCAAAATCCCAATGAGTATAGCAATTAGTGCAATAACAATGCCTCCTATGTATAATATAATATGGTTATTAAACATTGTTTCTTTGCCAAGGTCTACCGGCACAGTTCTTACTTCATTTTGACAATAAAATTCTGATGGATCTGTTTGAACAAAAAATTCATTGTTAATCTTTTTTACATTACTAATATGAAACAAAGATTACTATAGTACTATTATATTTTATGTTACATTTTCTATGAAATTTTAGATTTAAAAGTGTATTGAAAAATATAATTACCAACTTGCTGCTCAATGTCTTTTTGAATTTTATTTTCTAAGACTTCAAGATCTAATAGTTCTTTAATTAAAACTAAAGATTCCTGTGGTCCTTCGCTAGGGAACAAATAATCTGAGAAAGTAACTTTACTCTCTGGCAACTCTACAAGAACTCTTCTTGGTGGCTCATGTAAAGTAATATTTTCTGAGTAAAAAGAATAATAATAAAGAGTTAATAAAAAAATATTTTTAACGACTTGTTGCATTTTAGACATACCTTCTGGAGATCCACTTTCTTCCTCTATGACACTATCCCAATGCATTTCTAATCTACTCGATAAAGAACGAAGAATATCTTGTTTTACTGCATCTATTGCTTCATTAATAGTTGCTTTCTGATGAAGAGCTGTTCTACTAACTAGCTGACCTACTAAACGCATAGATGCATTGCAAGATATAATATTAACATTTTTTTCTGCGTTATTCAGAACCTAAAAATAATTTTTTATAAAAAATGTTTTGCCATTGTCAAAAATAATATTCCAATAATGAAAAAATATGAGTTTTATCTATCTATGAAAATGCTATATGCAATTAATAGAATAGAAACAAAAATGTATCTTACACAGGGTAAATAAACACCGACTTGAAATATTTTTGGTACTTCATCTTCTTCTTCATTTTTAAGTTTTTCATTTTTCTTTTTTTTACCTATGGTATCTAATAAATCTTCTGGAGGTCTAAATTCACCTTCAATGATAATAAGAGCTGAAGTTATTAATTCAGAAAATTTCTTCACTATATCCTGAAAAGTTAGTTTAGGGAATAGTTTAGTTTTGAAAATACAGTGACTAAAGAAATCGTACCTGTAGCTGTATTTTTAAATTGTGAGGATTTGTTGTATTTGTAATTGGAAATACATGATCTAAATTAAGAAGTGTTTCAAGTTGATGCCATTTTGTAATTTTATTTTGAAACTTCCAATCTGCTGGTTTCAAAATTCCTCCTGTACTAGTTTCAATTGATTTACAAACATATCTACAAATAAATTAATTTATTAACAATTACTAATATTTTTGTATACTTTTAGTCCGTATAAATATTTACTGCTGAGTTGTGCTGTTGAAACTTAAAATTAAATTTTCTTGGTTGTTATTTCCATATAAATAAATATTAGATGACAAATTTTTATGAATAGCAGCCAAGACTGATCTCAATTTCTGCACACAGGCAGTGTCATTTAAGCAGTCTCCAGGGCCAATGATAAATATTCCTAATACACACATTCCACCAGGTAACATTCTAGTGACCTAAGAAGTACAAATTAATGATCGAATAATAAAAGAATTATTATAAATATAAAATAGACATACATGTTTTGCATGATCAGCTACTAAATTATGATCAACATCTTTTATTGATTTAATATAATTGTTTGTGGTATCTTGATAAGTACTTGTTGTGGTAGGAATAATGAGAGGTTCTTCAACAACATCAGCATTTGACGTTGTAGGTAAAGTTCTTGCCAAGTGAACAACAAAGTCTTTTTGTGATGTACTCTAAAAAAACAGTTTCTTATTTTGAAGTAATCATACACAAATGTTTTAGTGTAAAATAATATAGGTTAATAATAATTGTTTTTAAAATTAATATAAAGTATACAAGCATTTGAGTTTAATCAACCATTAAGTTAAAATGTTAAGTAAAAAAGGAAGTAATTAGTTAATCAGTTATAAATTCCCTGAATATCTTTATTGAATGTCTAATGTGTAATGTAACCATGAAAATATGAATTCCATTTTAATACTAGATATCATAAATTAACATTTGAAGCAACTAGTGTGACAGCTGCTTTGAGAAGATTATATAGCAAAGGAGAAAATCGAATTAAATCCCAACCTGGCCCAAAATAAGCCCAACAGTGTAGGTATCTGGTCTAGCAAGTGATTTCAGATACTTGTGAAGACGTTCAGCTGCATAAACAGTACGCCCCATTTTTTATGTTTTTAAAATAATTTTTGTCGATGTACTGAAAACAATTCGATCAAAAAACTTCACTCGTCTATCATCGCACACCAGTCCACGTATATCCAATCGTTCGCGCGCTCCATTCGCCGCTCGTGAATTAGATGAACTGCCTGCAGCTGTTTAACAGCAATTGCAACTGGCATTTCCCAGTTCTCAATTCTCACTACATATACAAATGCCTAACTTACCGACGGTATTCATTATTATTCGTTGAATTATAAAAATGTATAAATTTGATTAAAATTTTTAATAAAATATTATATATGCAAAAAATCGAATAAATATGAAACTACTGATATTAATCTTAAATATATTGTTTATTATTATCACTTACAAATTTCATAAAAATATATTTAAAATAATTTATCTTTAATTTTCTATCTTTTTCAATTTACCTATTAATGTAAGAACAAACTCTCGCTTTTCACGTACTAAACGATTGACATTATCACAGTTACAATTTTCAATTTTAGATGTTTCTCTAAGGCAGTCTATAACCACATCCGCAAAACAGAGGACAAACAATCCACAATCATAACCATTCTCTTGTTGTGGACAATCTAATTCTATGAAATTTCCATTATTTTTGTCTAGTAAATAATTCATTATCCCTCTTGAAAACTCTTTTGCAACTAAAGTATTCATCCCTCTTGAAGAATCAAAATAATAACATGTTTTGTTAAGTTTTGAAAATATTAATAAACTCCAATGTGAACCGCCTGCTGCATTTCTACTGTTGCAATCATTTACAGGAAAAAAAATAAACTCTTTTGTTTTTGCATCTATTGGATCAAGAAAAATAGAATATTCTTGAGAATCAGTTAACTTCAATAATTGTGTCAACTCTGGACTTATAAAAAGAAGTCTGGAATCAATCTTTGCATATATTTGTCCAAGGTATTCAAAATAAAATCCTATTATTGCATCATTTAACCAATAAGGGCCATACAACAAATTTACATCACTTTCACGTAGAACAGAATCGTGGAAACTTAGGACTACTTCATTTTCTTTACATTTCGACATTTCTAGTCCTGTAGAAAGGATAGAATACAAATAGTAAATTTTGTGGACTTTATTATAATATTTGTTATAAAATAAATACAACATATCTTACCTAAAAGTACAAAAAGGGATTTGTGATAATTTAACTAGTAGATTTGGCCATTTTTGTTTATATTTTGTTTGTATTTTGGCTATTTACAAATATCCATTTAAACAATACCAGATACGTAATTTTTTTAACCTAAAATTTTCAATGCAAAAAAGAAAGACCTATGTAGCATCGATAAGAAACCAATAGAACCTCAAAGCTCCACAAAATCCCATTCTAAAGTGAGGCCAGCGAGACTAGTGAGACAAGAGCAACTCGACGAGTCGAGCGCCACACCGCCCGAGCGGTTGTACAAGTGACTATAGTCATGAAGTAGAAGACTAGGGTCTAGGACTCGTAACGTTGTAGCCAAGCAGCGAATTGTCGATAATGCAATTGCTAGAATGATAACACTTGGGCCGTAAACTTGAAAATATTGACCAGAACTTGTATTCTGTTTGGCAACCTTTTACATTTATTGTGATTTTTTTTACAATTAAAATCTTTATTTTCAAATCGTTATTCCTAACATTATTCATAGCTCAAATGAGCTATGATCTAATACATTTAATGCATACTAGATTTCAATTTTTTTGTTGAGTTTGTGAATGTATAGTTAATAAACAATACTTTATTATCTTAATAAATATACTGTACTTTTTTTATTATTAATATTTAGATTTATTAATACAGTAAATTGCAGCGATTATAAATGAAGTTATAAATTAAATTTTAAATATTTTTTTCGTATAGGTAGCCATACTTAAAATCTCAATAATCTGCCTCAAATCTGCATATCAACTAGAAAAAAAATTGAATTAATTATGCACTTTGTGCTATTTATTTTGTCTAAAATACATGTTAAAGATACACATTATATCTAAAATGTTTAAAGTATATTTATTATAGACCCTACGCATTCAAATATTACGAACATAAAAATAACTAAATAATGATTTTATATTTTTGTTTTATTTGATGATGTTGATAGAGAAGTTGAGCGAGGTTAGTTGAAGTAGCAGACTCAGAGCTAGACGCAGAGTTAATCCAGGTGAATTTAACAAAGAAAATATGATTTTAATTTTATTCTACATTCATACGTAAAGAAAACGACAGTGCATGGGAACAGAAGTAGTAAATGGGAACGAACAATGTTAATATGTGGGGTAAGTTTTCTATTAACAAAGAGAAGATACTCTTATAGATATCATTTAATAAAAAATGTATTTAAAGGAGTGTTAGCATGTTTCTTCATATACATGACTAGTTAGGTCGTATCAAAAGCAATAGTGAACTCCAGCTAAAGAAGGTATCTAGATATCCGCGTAAGGTATTTTCGATAGTACGAAGAGAATCCGTCGAATTAAAAGAAAATATAATGAAATCTCTATGTTGTCTACAAAGTAAAGATATTTGCAAAATTCTCTATTGCAGATATTCTATAAGTTTCTTTGCGAATGTTCGTGGAGACTAAATTATAAAAGGACTGCATCAGTATCATTGCGGGACGACTTTTTTGCAGAATACTATTATAGAATAAAATGAGAAAGTATATGATTATTAATGCCGTTAAACCCTGAAGTCGATGTCAACTCGGTGATATGCTTGTTATAGCAGCTTTGAGGTTGAAAAACAAAGGATCTTCAACCCAAAAACAGCGATAATTGTAGAGGTCTCCTGAAAGATAGTAAAAGCAGGAAGAAAGTAGAGGAAAGACTGTTAGCTAGAATGAGATCAATCATAGTCTTCTCGTTGGTCGGAATAAATGTAGGAATTATTTCAAACAGTTCCGAGTGTAACCTCGTCACTTTTTCATTAATAAGAAAAGGAATAGATTAGGGGTATCCTCCAACTAATTGATAAATCCTGTAGATCAACGAGTTCAGAGAATCCAATATGAACTATGACTTGCAATAATCTTTTTTTTTTTGGTTTATGGAGACGTACTTTCTACACAATATACTTCTACAAAAGGTTTTTGACGTATTACAGATCTTACATATTATAAATATGATTGATTCTCTGTGGTTTTATGATAGTAATGAAATACGTAGTAAGTGTACCTGTATGTAGATCGACGAGTGCTTCGGTCAAATATAGATTGGCTGCGCGCAATCTCGGATTACAAAAACTAGATTTTAACATATATGCCAAGTACTAGACATGCCATAACTCATTAACTGATCCACTCGCGGCCGTCGCTGCTTTCGTTCTGATATATAATACAACGTCGATTTATGTCGACTAAAAATGCTCGACGGGTGCGATGCGTTTAATAACGAAACCGTGTGCATTAAGCTTATAATATAATGCCGGTGAAATTACTGCGCGCAAATAAAAGCATTGCGGGAGGGATAGATGCATCTGCAGGGGAAATGTACGGGAATGATGAGTCAAGGTAGGCCGGCGGGTATCGGGGAAACTAGATGGAGGTACCATGAGATTGCTCGGATATCTATATTACAGTTGACCCACGAGTAGATAGGTACCTTCTATACACATGTTGGTCCCTATAAGTCTTTAGTTCACTAGTTTCATGAACGTTCTTTAAGCTGCTGTTGCCTCCGTGCACTCCGTTTTTTTAGCGAAGCACACACGCCGGTAACAATGGCTGCAGAATTCGCCACTCTTCTTTTGTTATTGGTAATGATTATAATTATATTCTATATAAAATTATAATGGATAAATAATTTAAAATTATCATATAGAGCTTTATTTTTTACGAACGATTACAATAAGAATTACTTACTGCGCTCGCACATTTATAAAATAGTAAATACAAAAGAAAGTTTTTATTAGGAAGTAATTTTGTACCCTTTTAATTACTGCGCTTTTATAGAAGCTTTTTTACAATTTAAAATTAAACAATAAAATATTATATTACATAAGGCTACACAAATTCTTGGAAAACATTAAATATTATACCATGTTAAAGTGTGAATTTAAGGGGAGGTTTACACTTATCCTTGATCTGCAGCTGAAATAGTTGAAGAAAAAATATATTTAAATTTGTAGTTAAATGAAGTTAATTACAAGTCTGAAATCATTTATCTTTAATGTATAAATATTTCTAAATTTTAGGTTTGGCGTAAACTTTTTCTTGAAGCAATCATTGAATTTTGTTCCTTAAGCGCATAAATTGTAGATATTTAATGTGTGATCAGTGCGTAACTTTACTTTTTATGAATTTCAACTTTGAGGTATAAGAAAAATTAAATTATCGAAAAGAAAAATAGTAAAAATAGCAAAAATTATAAAAATAGTAAAAATTGGAAATTTTTTTCATTTTAAATTAAATGAAAAATAGAAAAAAATTAAATTCATTTTTGTCGAGTGGATTAATTTTTTCTACAGTTCCTAATGATGTCTTATTGCATTTATTAAGACCTAAGTAAAAGAAATATATAAAGCATAATAATTATAAAATTGATGCTAGAACGTATATTAATACACCTACATATGCACATTAACTTGTGCGTTATGTTTTGCCCGTGTATTCAAAATTTTATATGTACGGACATGAATGATGAGTGTAAAATAGAATACTGAAAATAAAAGAATGCAAACTGAGTTGAATATTTCGTTCACGAGCAAATGCTAATGATGAAGATGTTTGTAACTATTTTTCTAAAACCATCAACTTAAGCTTAATATATTAAAAAGCTTAATATATTAACACATTAAAAAAAATTAATGAACTTTTCATGAATATAATGTATTAAAAGCTTTTAAATTTTAATGATGAATTCAGTAGTATTTTTTTAACGATAAATATAAATTTTAGCTTAATTGCATTTTAGAAATATCGTGGATTTATGTATCAAATACAACAAATATTAAAATGCAGTTTAACGACTTCTAACATTAAAGAATCTAAAAAAATAATTTGATATTTTGTCTGTATAATAGTTATTAGACAATTATTGAATGTTTTTCCTGAGAAGTAATTACGCGCTTTTATTCATTTGAAGATAATAATATTTTATTATCTTAGATTTATCATTATTTTAAATTATTACACAAATGATTTTTACAATTCATTCTTAGATATAGAAAAAATTCGGAAAATATTACTTTTCAAATTAAGCACCAATACGATATATATTCGCACTTTTGTAACTAGAATTACAAATGAGAAAAGAATTCCTTGGTATTATATTAGTTCTCATCCGCATTCGATTATTCTTTTATCTGAGTTTCACTTTCTTTTTCTCCTTTTTAATAATAATATCTTATTATGTTAATGTTGGATGTTACTCTATCAAAGCAACTGTAAGCACCTAGATGCGGGCCAAGCCGTTAATCGTGATTGAAAAATGCCTTCATTTATACGGAAAATATCACGTATATACACCAATACCTCTATGCTATTTCTGCACCTATATTAATTATCTTTTAACGTAATTGTTTTCGATTGTTTCGTAAATACTCCGTTAAGTATCGATGCCTCGATTCTTATAAGAACACGAACAGAACTACAATTTAAATGATTTAAATTAAAAAATGCACTATATAACTGTATTTTTTACTTTAATCAACTGTCATTATTTTTTCCTGAGCACGTTCAATGCTCAATCACAAATATATAATAATTGAATCACAACTGCCCCAACATAATTTTAAAGGTGAAGATGTTCGAATAGTACGTGAAAAAATTTATTTTTTATAGGGTTTCACAAGAATTTAGGCCAAAGAATTAAACAAGTATACAACTCTTACTAGAATTCAATCAACAACAAATGTAAATAAATTTTTTGATTCCAAAGTTTTTTATTTTTTGCTAATAATTTATTTTGTGTTGCCGATATTTAAACTTCATGAAGGGAATAAGTGTAAACTCTTTATATGTACTTGCTTTTACAATATCATATCATATTTAATATATTTCTTAAGAGATATGAACATTATTGATTTAAGCAGACGTACGTATAGGATTTAAAAAATGTTAAAATAATAAAACTTTAATGATTGCAGGTAATTGGTGTAAACTTAATGAAAGAAAGTGAGTCTGTGACCACAAGAGACTCAAACTTTATTTCCAATGCATCCTCAGCATGTAATACGCCGATCCTCAGGATCGCCAGAGATCTTACGCAGAATTTACCCTGCAACTTTAGCAGAGATAGCTGGTGCACTATAGCTGGCAATAATTATCCTTGGTAGTCTTTCGTGTCTTATATCTATATATATATAGCGTTTGTATCATATATATTCTGTTTTTGCTTTCATGTTTATAGTGTTAAAATAATTAATTTACAGGCAAGCCATCCGAAAATTCATTCAAGAAAATCAAGGTCTAATGAAGCGTATGTATGGGGATGAAAAGTACATTGACGTACTTAAGACGGAGCTTGAGAATAACGGCGTGGAGCTCGAGTTAGAGGATGAACAGAACGAACAGTACAACGAAGATACGAGGTATGAAACGATTGTGATGTCTTATAATCCAATGAAGAGAATTTGATCTATTTTTTTACAGTAGAAGTCTGTATATGCAGTTTCCCTTCGAGGTGGACTCAGAGTCAGGAGCGAGATTCCCCAAGGTCACAGACCCTTCACTTAGTAACGGTACTACTAGCGAATTTGAGTCGATCAAGAACGCTATATCAGAGCAGCACTCGAAGGATACTTCGAATGCGGCCTATCTGACCAGCAGCGCTGCACCCCCTGAGTTCTCCACGCTTTCGAGTTCCACCTACGACCCTCGGACACCATTTACCACCTCCATGCCCAGCGTTATCCTCTCCAAGGTCGACAACCTGGATATCAACAAGATCTCTGGACAAATCGACGTACCCGAGCTAATCAACTTGTCTGAAATCACGACGACCTTTCACCCCGAAGAAGAACAAGTCCACTTCAGACCCCGGCCCGAGTACAAACCCATCAAAGTCACTTCGACCTCTACTTCCTTGCCGGAGTCCATGGGAAGTCAGTTCTTCCAAGACGTCGTCGCCAAGGACAAGCAGCAAGAATCACCAACCCACAAATCCCGCGGAATGTAGATTGCTTCTCATTTGTTATATTCGCATCAATCATTGTTTTCTTTTTACTAAGGCTAATCCTCATATTGTACTGCTCGTTTCCGCTTAAAATTGGGCACTGATATTTTAGAATCATCTTGTGATATACACGTCCGAATCTATTTTCGAATTGCAATACCTCAATGTTTGTAACAATCATGACGACGATACACTTACCATTTTCAGAAGCGTCTGTCCCGTGAAGGAAGAAGTCGTTGCACCTTTCTGGGCGAATAACACTAGAGGAGAATTACTTGCACTGCTAAATATCTACCCTTTTGAGCAATACATTCATTGGGAAAAATGCATGTAAGTAAAATTTTTATTTTTGCACTTGTGAATCGGTGTTATGATATGAATTGAGGTGCGAAATCAAGAATTCTGTGCTAGCTACTTGCTACAGTAAGGAAAACCTTATTTGATTTGCACGCAGGCACGAGGATAAGCAAATGTATTGCCGTGACGGTTGCCGCTGTGAGCAACAATACAGGTTGCATCGGCTACTAGCATATGATCCGAATAACGAATGTCGCGGCATCTTCAGCGATTGGTTCCGGTTTCCTAATTGCTGTACCTGTCGATGCTATGACCTGCCTTTGGAGTTTCAAATTACCTCACGTTCACCTCGTAATCACGATCAAAAGCAAAAACTCAAGGTTCGTGCACCTCGACAATCCTAGACCTACCGCTTTATTATATCCACGCACTAAAAATAATTGTTAATAATTTTTAAGAAGCTTACTTCTTGGTTAAGCTGTATTGTATTTATCTCGGATTTAATATAGAATTCTGCCTCATATATTTGATTATAAATAAGATTTACATTTTAGAAGCAATTTATATATGTATAAATTGCTTTTAAATTGCTTTATCATATAGCCGAAAAATTTTACATTCTAATATGGTATTTTAATAAATGTTTTTTGATTTTTATTTCTATTTATTTAAATATATATTTCTTTCAGAATTGATATTTAATTTTGTTATCCATTAAATACAACTTTCAATTTTCATAAGCTATTTTTATTTTTACAAGCTGTAAGGTGTAGAAAAATTAAATTTATTTCTAAAGCTACAATTTGTTTGACAATAAAATACTTGTAAAAACTGTTATTAGAAAACATGTAAGTTGATCAGATATTTATAAAGGCTCGTGAATGAAATAACTTAGCTATAATTTCTAATAGCATAAATTTGTGAATAAATGTTCAGATTTATAAATTTTATACTTAAACGTTTTTTAAATGCAAAGTACTAGTATTACTTCTATTTAAATATCTAAATTTATACATAAGTGTCTGACAAATTTATTGTTTATAATGTTTAACACTATACATACGATTGACTTGTAAAGGAATAAAATTTTTAACAATAAAAATGATCTTGTAAGTAATATTTTTATAAAGCTAAAATCAAAATGTCTATAAACGTATAAAACATGCAGGAATGAATATGGATTTAAAAATAAAAAGGTAAGGCATTAGTTTTTTGTAAAAGACCTTTTTTATTTCGATTTTCATGTGGTAAGAATGGACATCTTTTACAAGAAAGAAAAAGATAGTCATAAACAAATAGCGAACGTTAAACGTTAATACTTTGTTTTGGGCATTTGCTCAAAAGCTAGAAAGTAGCTCAACTGTTTTGCATTCAAGGTAAAGTGCCAGCAGTTATTTGAAAGTATCGGGTACGTTCCAAATGAAATAAATATGTGATCCACTTACATACAGATTCATACATGCACGCAAAATATATAATAAAAGGATCGGTTAATGAAAAAAAAAACATAAGACAAAATATTACAAAACGATACACATGATTGTACATGACACTTTCAAAACTGTCTGTAGTTAACCAAAAGGACGCCGCACACTTAAGATTTAACAAATATTTTATCATTAATGTTGCATACACATACGCATTCATTGTGCACACGCATACAAACACGCACGCATGTAGTACAAACGTAGTGTCGATTCATGATAATTCTTTCTTCTCTTGTTTATAGATAACATTATAGGTGTGCGGATGTATTTTCATCTTACAGCACGGCCTACAGCAATTAAATTATTATTCAATTTAATAATACTACTATATCATAACAACGTATTTTTATTCATAGTTAATTATAAAATAAATTTATTTCTATATACATTTATTTATGTATGTATAGAAGTATTGCTTTTTATACACGTACGAACATATGAACTACACATTTGGTATCAAAACCATTGCTGGGTACTGAAATAATTTTGAAGATTAAAAATAATTAGGAGATATGAAAATATTAATGATCTAGTTCTGTATATTAGAATTAAATACTTGCTGAATATTTTGTGTATCCTCGGCACATAATAATTTACAAATGCCGTACATAAATACATTGCTTATGCGCAGAAACGTTTTATAAACAATAAAATCGAGAATAAAATACAATTCGGTTTAAGCTAGAATAGAATAAAAGCATTGAAAGGATTTAGTTTAGAATAATACAAATATGTACAAGTATTAGATTTGCAATGTACTATATGCAAGTAGATAAAATTTTCATTATAATTAAACATGCATACGTTTCCAACAATTAAGTTCACGAATTGTTTAAAGGATTTTGAAGTACTTTTTGATTTACTCTAAAAATTTATAAAAAAAATTATTTAGACAAATATACTAATTTTGAATGCAATCGATGATATCTTATTATGAAACTTGATCGATAATTTTAAAATGGCTGTATAGGAGATCAATGCAGAGTATTTTATTAGTGCTCGAAGTACAGAAAAAATGCATTAAGAATAAAACATCGGTGATGCGAGGGCAGGTCAATAAGTCCTTAGGTATCACTAGATATCTGGCAAAGTTGCAGCCATATTCATCCGGTGGTTTCGTTTTTATCGTCAGTTGAAATAAAAAAGTCCTCTTTCTCCATGATAATGCACGAGTGCATACGTGCGTAGTTTCGATGGCTAAAATTCAGGAAGTGAAGTTTGAATTGATACATCATCCACCGTACTCACCAGATCTGTCCCCGAGTGACTTCTTATTTCCAAATTTAAAAAAAAGGCTCAGCGGACAACGGTTTACGTCAAATGAGAAGGTCATCGCTCACACAAATCGTGTCGTCTTAAAATCAGGCTGGTGTCCCCAGAGGAGCTCAAGATTAGGAAAGTAATCACTCGAGTTTCCTCGGGAATTAGATCTGTACCGGAGTCCCTGAAACTGGCCCGGAGGCAGAATAATGGCGTCGATACGTTTAAATGAGCGGTTTTGAGCAAGGCAGCCGATAGTAGTTTAGTTCTTGGCCTAGACGAACCATCGACGACCACGCTAAGGAGTAGGAACTTCAGACTGATAGTTGGGGTGGATACTGTCACTTTAAAGTGCTTCTTAGAAGAGAGAATAGATTGGAAAATGGCGGCACAAATAATAACATCGGAGAAAGTAAAATAGGTAATTCAATTTTTTGTACTGTATAAAACACCAGTCCCGGATGGCATCTTTCCAAAGATGCTACAAGAGAGGTGCGAGAGCATACTTAAGCTGATCACGGATATATTCAAAGGATGCTTAACTATTGAATATGTACCACAAGCTTGGAAGAGAACACGAGTCTCATTTATTCTGAAAGCTGGGAAAAGTAGCTACTCCTCGGTGAAGGTTTTCAGACCGATCAGCCTGACGTCCTTCTTATCGAAGACGATGGAAAGGCTGGTGGACTGTTGCATTCAAAAATAACCGACAATAAAACCTCAATGAAAATCCTGTACCACATACAGGACTGTAACGTTAAGGAGAATGTTCGAACTAAGAAATGCACCAATAGCTGCGGTTAGAATTCTGTTGGGAATAGATGACCTGAACTTTGAAGATATAAGGGTGGCGGTCAAGTCTGCCTACAAACTAACATGCGGAGGAAAGTAGGTAGGTACAGGAAATTGGCAAAAAACCATTTAGAAGGAAATACTGCAGGGACCAATTTGGAAATTCCCTCAGGACCGTATGACCAAACATCTATTTATAACGAAAGAGAAATCAAAATAATAAACAATGAAAACTAACCAACAATTTTATTTCATCCTTTTTTTTCTTAATTGCATCTTTATTACTATTATTTCAACATCTACTTTATATTTTGTGCTGTAAATAATATTTTTATCTTTAAATAGTCTATTTGTTTCTATTGCATTAGACGAAAAATGAACGCATGCATCGTCGTTTAAAACTCCTAAACAACTCTAGTGATTAATATTTTTTTAAGAATTTATTTTATAAATTTCGATGATTCATTTTTTATTTCATCGTATAATTTCTGACGCACAAACTTAAAGTTAAAATTTACTAATATTTTTCATTCCATTAACCATGAGATTAATACGCTGCATCATAATTTAGTCTACACTTCAAGCCATAAAATTTCAATCTAAATTTCAACTATACAGCCTAAAAGATATCATAAACTTCTTCAATTATTTATTGATTTATAAGTTTGGTCAATTGGAACGGACAACGCCATCACAGCCGGCAAGGCTGGTGCCGACCAAGCTTGAAAAAATAATGATGAAACGCACGAACTTTATCCACTAGAGTTGGCGGAAGTTTTATTTATCTAGCAATCGCTACAGAATTCTTTCATTATCACATTTCATACCCTGGCGGTTTCCATACAAAGTTTTAAAGTTCTTTCTTACTGTTTTTTTCAATCTAACGTTATATTTACAAAAATATGTCTTTCTCAAATAAGACACGTTTTGCTTATTATATATATTTTTTTTCTTCTGAAATGCCAATAAAACAGTTTTAATCCACCGTTTATAATAATAGATTTTTAATGGATGTTTTCGAGGCCGACGAGCCTCGAAGGGGCCTGGAGTACCAGTCACTCTCCGGTCGCGCCCGCCTGCCCGTCATGCAGGTGCGTGGTCGCTCTGTAGGGGACCCGGCCGAGCTAGCCCCGGGCGGCTAGCCTCAGGGCGGTCGACACGGATAGCGACAGCGGAAACAGGGGTTTCATTTGAAGAACTCACTCTGGGGGGGGGGGGGACCGTTTGCACATCATACTCTCTTGCCATGGATTTTGAGATTTTGATTAGTAATCGACTTTGTTCCCGCTACTCCAAAAGATGCCTTCTCCTAAGAGAGAGAAGGCGTGGTACTAAACCGCAGCCTCTTTCTCGAAGCTGAAAAACTTCGAGCCCACATGGCCCGGTTTCAACTGCCACTGAAGACTCCAGCAACGCCTGAGGCCTGAGGAGTCCCAGAAGAGGTTGCGACGCGGCCCGTTGTATCCCCCATAGACGAGTACACGTCTCGCGATATCCAGCAGCTCCGAGCTTATGAGGTACAAATTCATCCGCGTGAGAATGCCCCAGTGATGCATAACACACGAGGGGCATCTGACCGAGTTCCGGTAGGGATCGCGGAGGGAGGGGTTTCTCGAATAACTCACTCTCGGCGGGCTCTGGGTGCATATACGTTTATTCGCGCCCGGGCGGACAGTCCCCGTCCGGACGCACACTCCCGTCGGGCGCGCAGCGCCCCTTCTACAAGGCACGGCGAAGCCGCCCGGGGAGGCATATATACAGGGCCGCGAGGGCCCTTGCCTCGACCCGGACGATTCGCCGGAGTTCCGCCGGCTGGAGCTAGTAAGGCCGCGAGGATCTTTGGCTGCCAGACCGGCCGCTTCCTGGAGAGCTGCTGCTCTCGCGGCCCCGGGATGTCGGGGAGGGGGGTGGGGCCGTCGTTGCACCGCGCGCGACGCGTAACGCGTGTGTGCACATCATACTCTCTCGCCATGGATTTTGATTCCATTCGTAATCAACAGTCATTTTAAAATATCTAAAATCTGTTTAATAATTTATTGCTCATTCACAATAATTACTGAAATTTTTTTTACTTATATACATAATATTGTACTTCAAAGAATGCACCTTAATCGTTAATTCTGCTAAAAACGAACATCTAATTTTAATGTCTTTTTTGTTACCTAAAACCGCAAAGAACTGTCATTTCTATACAAATTTTACTCTTTTCGTTACATTTGATTTTTAGACAATAACATGATAAACAACTCGTTAACAAACAACGGCGTATATAACATGTATGTTCGCAATAACTATCAACAATCTGCAAGACAAATTTGGTCTTATTATTCTTATATAAAAATAGATTTCTGTTCGTAATACATTTTTCCAAAATACATTGCACAACCGTTTTTGGTAATCCAATTATGTTACAAACATTGTATTAAGAATTTTTAATCATTTAGTTAATAAATATCCATTATGAATTGTACTTCAAAATTGTAGTAATAACATGATATCAATAATAATAGCTTCATCTGGTGATTGATAAATCAATCAATACTGATTTGTATAAAAATTTCCTATTTGTATTCAATAATGGAGCGCAACAAATTTTATCTGGCTACTAAGTTGATAAAAATGACGGATTCTTCAATAATCACGGACGATTCACAGTTAAAAAGTAGTATTCTTTTCATGATTTAATTCGTTTAATCACTAAATTCTATTCTTCTTATTTGTTTAGCTAATGTTATTGATGAGCTCTAAATTTCGTTGTCACGAATAAGTAACTTGTATATACTCACCACAAGTAAGCGTATGTCGGTGTTTAACACCATATTAGCCTCAGCAAAGAAGAAGAGAAGAATATTTTATTATCATATCATATTTTCAAATAACATGCCCCGATCAAGTCGCATAGAATGACGTACTGTGCGTGGAAAAACTTTAGAAAAGGTTTGTCACAATGAAAAATTCCATAGAAAATACAACAATACTATTTCAAGACTAGTCGTAATTTTCACTTTAACGATTCCGTTTTCCATAATTTTTAACATTTTTTGAATCCGCGTAAAGAATTTTTAAAAATTCAATAGGTACACTATACTTCACAATGAAAGAGACCCGGCGTTGCACCGAGAAAGTCGCTTGACCCGAGGCGTAAGGATCATCTCGTATAGTTTTTCCCCTGATATTCAATTCGAGTACGCGTATTGGCAGCTCGCCTTGTAACCCGCAATTTGACATGGACTGGTGTACCTTTTTCTGCCCATCCATCAGATTTAAACTTGCCCGGTGCAACAGCAGTGCGAACGCGGCAATGTTGTGTGATCAACTCTCGTATGAACGCATGACAAATCTTTGTAGCGTGGTAAAGCGTCACATTACAACACAAAATTTAATATTAATGAAAGCTTATATGATCATACAATAATTTCATTTCCATAAATGCACATTTTACTACTAATAAAATGATAAATATTAATAATAAAATAAATTTGAAAAAGGAATCGTTAAAACGTAATCCTCTGCTTCTATTTTACGGCTAGGAAGTTATATCACTGATTTATTTTAGTGGTTATTATCATTATTATGGTCGAAATATAGTTGAAGAACTATATTGAAACATTAACGCACCCGTGGTAATGTATTTATATACTTAAAAAGCAGCAAAACTAACCGCCGTTAACATTTTTTGGGCAGAACGGCGAATTAACACCTTTAGTCGTATTTGTCAATAATCGTTAATATTTATCATTACTTCATTGAAAATATGTCTTTTGATTAAATTGTTTAATATTAATACTTTTTCTATATTCCTTCTTTTTCACTAGATTGATGATTAACAAGAAAAAATATTGCAGTGAAAGATTTACGTACGAATTCCTTATTTGTTTATGTAACGTGTAATTTGTTATCATTAATCTGCAGACCAAACCGTGCTTTATTGCGTTTTATAACAATTAGGTGCGTTGTTATATTATATTTTCCTATACTTGATAAAGCACGTATGTGCATGTATAATATATTAGTATTGCCAAAAATATGCCTTTACGCATCGCGTTTATTACACCATTTAATATATTACAAAGGATAGTTTAAATCATATGTCGCCGAAGTCATTTATCTTTATCACAGTGCATGTGGTTAACAATAATCAATATCTAAAAAAAGAAAATATGTTTCGACATCTCTTCTCTATTCCCCGTTACCTATTTCGTTTTTTTGTACATGTTAACTAGACAAAATGTTATTACAAAATAAAAACTGTATCCGATTGATATAAATAATCTCGTCTAATGGTGCTACGGCAAAAAATTAGTCTTTTTTTAACTTAGTAACAAGCTTATTAAAAGCGGAACTATGCAATTAAATACATTTTATATTTTATCTAAAATTTCATCAGTTATAATTAAAATCAGTGAATCATCAATAAATTAGCATAATTATGATAATTCGTATATAAATTCTTAACAAAAATATTGATAGTTCCTTTTTTTAAATTGACTAAAGACACTAGCAAATAATATAATTATAAGAAATGATAAGATGTCTAGATTTAAAATAAAACATAATTTTTTTCAGCATGTTACTCATAAATTTTTGGTCTCGGTCTTTCAATTTTCAGCCTAAATATTGTCCTAAACTAAGGTTATGTTTTTAAGATTTACATTATTTTTAATATAAATAAGTATTTTATTATTGCAACACCGGAAACTATTTGGGACGTGCATCAGGCTACACAGAACATGCAGTTTATGACAGGGGAACGATTCTAATCCACTTTAAAAGATTTACGCTAAATTGTATAAACATACGGTTTAAATGAATGTATGAATTTTGCTTCTTCAAAAGGTATGTTTATCAAGCGCGTGACAGTGCCTAACATAGGACGGTAACGAACGACTAATACCTTTATTTTTCTCAGCTGCTTTTGCCTAAGTTACACTTGCACTGTGATAAAAATGAGAGCGCATGGAGCTCACATAAAAATTTCGGACATATACTGTGACGTGGGGTTCACAAAATTATTATTTTTTTAACAAAACCATGTGAATCATTTTAGCTTACTCTCATGCTAATTTACGCCATTCAGTTTCATTAATAGCAGGCAATAATCGTGAAATTGGTATTAACTTGAATTTTAAACCCACGACAGGAAATAATTCGGAATTGTAAAATAAGGCTAGCCACGGGTGTAGTTACTCCTCAGGATCGCGAGGAGGTCATAAAGACAGCGTCTGCTGCCGGCGCTCTAGAGAGAAGGAGGGAGAACGAGAGAGCACAGGAGGCTAGGGACTTGATGGTGAGTGCGAACAGTAGTGGCGTGGATGCCGCACCCAGAGCGGCGGCTACGGCAGTGTGAGAGTCCCACCAGGTAGCACTCAGCACCCTAGATACGGCATTGATGGTACCCGCTCGTGCAGCCGACAGAACTGTTGCTTCTGGGGAGGATATTGGACGCGGGGATACTGGTGTCCAAAAAGAGAGGTTGAGACCGGGACCGGGATGCGAACCCAAGGCTGGGTCCACGCAGGAGAACGCCAAAAGGTCGCCCGACCACAGGGCTGCAACGGATGCGCTATAGGTCGAGTGAGGGAGAAGGGGTGGCGTGACACCGCAAAGATCGACCCTGAGTTCCTTTGGAGCTGGGGCAGGATGATTGACGAGCTGGAAGTTAAGATGCGTAGTGAGGACTGCAAGGTTTGCTGTAGCACCCCTATCCTCGGGCAGAAATATCCCGGCTTCTTGGATCACCATCTTCTGCCGCCTGCTGGATTCTCTTTTCTCCAGAGGGGCCAAGGTTAGGCTGGGCTTAAAGCAGATAGGATGGTGGGAGAACGGCGTTCCAAGCGGGTGGAGGTGGACGGCTATCTTGGATACGTTGTTAAGTATGGCTAGCTTCGGGATCGTTAAAACGCTTAGTAGCTACAGGTTCGGCTTTATGGTGAAGACTTATTGTAATAAATTTCCGTAACCCCATCCTGCCCCCACCCCCGTCTTTAGGGCGGAAGGACTTTATTGTAGGTTGGCGACGTGGCACCTGGGGGTGCTAAGGGGGTGTGACCCATCTAGATGTGCGGATATGTTTATTGAGGATGCCCATCAGCTGGGAGTCTCGGCAGCAGATGCCAGTGACTTCGCTCTTACCCCCAACAGTTTGGGGGGGCGGGGTCTACGAGTTCGGGAATTTCGGATCGGGGTTGGGGAAGTACGGTACCGGGCGCTGGGTGGGGGTCGAAGTGACCAGGGAGATTAGGAATGTGGTGCCTAGGCTTGGAGGAACGCCTAGCATTTAAAGAGTATAAGATGTAGTAAAGAGTATAGAAGAATTAACCCATATGGATACTGATCTAAGTAACATGACTTTATCATGCGCGGAGGGGGGCATTGCCCCTAGTTAGAGGAGACCCACTGGATTTAACAAGGAACGTTGTTACAGCAGAAAAAGCTACCTGTACGATTGTAAACCCAGCATGAACTAAACTCATAAATGATTATCCGCTGTGACGTGAGTATGAGCCACAAGCCGGCCGATCGCAAGGCCCGCGAATCAAGGGGTGCATGGTCCGGACCGTTGTCGTGAGGAGTGCGTAGCGGAGCCGACCACTTGCCCGCTCGACAACGTGCCCATGGAGCCTGGGCTTGCTTGTCTGCCCGCCTCCCGTCTTCAAGCCGCCGGACATTGGAACGCCGGCTTCGACAGCCATTCACGACCTCCGCGCCCCGTCTTGACACACCAGGGTGTCGTCGCTCGACCATCCAGGTTAATTTTTGTACGGTACCTGCGTTTATTCTCTCTCGCTCTCGACGTCGCGCGCGCGCATTTTCTCACTCTCCGAAATATCGCGGTCTTGCCGTCTCGCGTCTGTGTGTAACTTAAAATAAAGAGTCAGTCAGTAATGTTGCTTGTGTTTGTGTAGTTTATTAATTGCATGTTTTCCCGTGATGTCGCGAAATTATTCTAGTGTCTCAAAACGGGACCTCCTCGTGAGAGCGCCTCACTCTCCGCGAGCACAGCCAGTGCAGGTTCGCCTAGAGCGGTACGTGTGGTGTAAGTGATCTGGAGGAGAGTGCAAAAGCACCTGGCGCCCGAGTGGTGTAAACCACTATCCAGGCGCGCTGCCTGGAACAAACTCCTCCAGAGAACTCCGCGTTGCACCGCATACAACTATCATATAGCTAAAGATGGACTTAGCGGAACTAACCCCAGACAAACAGTTGGAAAGGAACAGATGAAAACGCGATATTCATTTGAATATATTATTATAGATATTATAATACTAATTTTGCAAATATTTCCTCCTATTTATGAAACTGAATGGCGCAGATTAGCGCGAGAGTAGGCTGAAAGGATTCCCATACTGTTATTAAAAAAATAATAATTTTTATGAACTCCACATCATAAATGGCATCCCGTTTGTCATAATACATAAGCTTCATTTCGAATAAAAATATGTACTAACTTTTACAACAAAAGTAAAAGAATTTGTACACAAAATAGCAAAAATAGGGTTGGAAACCTATTAATAAATACTTCTTTTTTACTCTCTTAAATAATAATATTAAATTTAAAATCTCTTATGTTCAAAATTTCTACAGTAATGCATACAGTTTTAAGTTTTGCAATTTATTTCAATTATTATTAATGATTTCAACAAGTTTAAAAAGAATTAATAGAAGTAAAATAAATAATAATCAGTATCATTCAAGATAGTTAGTACGCAATTGTACGAGATTAATTAAATAATCCAATCCAAAATTTTGCTTGGTAAATATCCTAAAAAATTGTTTTTCTATGGTCTAACATTATTCATTACTTCATTAGATAATAATACCTAATTAGATAATAACTACCTTTCAAAATTTAGATTTATAAAATATTTATACAAATAAAAATAAATTGCAAAAATTAAAAAATGAGTATTTGCATTCTATATTTAGATTAAACTTATCTAATACATCCTTGATAATTAAATTCTGTACTTTTAAATAACTTATTAAAAATGTAAATTAAAATCATTTCACACTTACTATCAATCTCAGTACGAGCATTGCATTTTCGTTTTATACACCATAAATTAAAAAATTTACGCGTTCGGACAATAATATTCCTTAATCTCCATGTTTCTTAAGTTACTTATTACTAATCATACACAATATTTACAGGAACCAAATGAAGTCACAAGTCAATTCCGTTCCATCAGTACAACGAATTAATTTTACAAATGGGCCATTATACGACGTACACGGTCTCTTTTCGCTGCCCGTCTCTCGATTTCGTAGCGATTCTAATATATATCACACTGTAAAAGCTCGTACTTGCGCTTGAATAATCATCAGGAATTACTCTCCCGAAGCTCACTCAACATAATATTCAAACGTGACAATCAAACATAATCTGTTTTTTTTTAAACAGTTCTATGTTTTTATGCGTTGGAGAAATATTTCTAAAGCTAAACTTAATAAAGTATCATATAAAAAAACTATACAAGATATAATAGTTAGTCACTCGAGAAAAATAAAGAGAATAATACAATTAATGAGTGAGCATGGTTGAGCACACTAACAAGACGAAAGACGAAACAAATAAAAAATCAAAATTAATGTCCCCACCTCCTTGTTGGAGTAATCGTGAGGTAGGCACGAGACCACAAACATAAATTTCCAACGACTTTTGTTTGTTTGAAACGACGTAAGGGCCCCTTGATGGAATTTAGATTGATTTCCATTGTGGTTTGTGGGAACCCCCCCTTGAATGTCAGGGATGACCTCTAGGAACCCATAGCGCTTTGCTCTGTTCGTCGTCAACAGAAGCCTTGACTTGTGTACATATATATGCAATATTTACTCCAGCTGGAATAACGGCTGTAAAAATATAACGTTATAATTTGAATATAAATAACTTTAAGCTTCTGAAAATAATGATAAAAAAATTAAAAATTCAAACCATTGATGTAATGTCTATATTCCGCTTCCAATTTTAATGCATGTTCATACATTTCTTTTGCGGCTTTGGCGCTGACTTTGTCGCTAGGATAACGCGAGTCTTTCACTTCTTTTATTTGTTTTGTGCTCTTGAATTTAATCAATAATACTATGGGATATATTTGATGCCTGTGTAGTCGCTCAAGTGATGCTATCGATATATCCAACATGCAATGGGAATTCTAATGAAAAAATAAATGGAATATTATAAATTAAAATTGCTAAAATGATTTGATTTCTTAATAGCTGATACATACTTTTTCACATATTTCTTTTACAGCTTGTACTGTTGTGCATTCAAAATAACTGCCTTTTTTACGATAATCTACGTAAAGCGAGTCCCGCAAACCTTGTTCAAGTGTTGCTTGTGAACAATGCATTGCTTCTGGTAAGCATTTTGTAAATTGTCCAGGAAATTCCTGTAAAAGCTTCGTTGCCACACATTCGTTGAGAGGGCCAATAATTAAGACTGGCCTTAATGCTGGATCTTCAAACAATATTTAGTTGTAGTTTTAGTTTTACACACAATTAACACATTATAAAATATTATAACAACTTACAATCTAGCCTTTCAACACGTTGATAACTTAAAGGAAGATTTTCTTCATTTAAAGTACCACTATCACTGTACCAACCCATATTAACACCAGTTAATTGTGACAATTCTTTACTATCCCTGCTTGATGAACGCTGATGTTTCTTTCGTCTGAAAAAGCTTCGTCTAGCACTAGTACTACCACGTCTCCCAGCATCCGTTTCCAGATCACCGAGTGATCTTCTTAATAGTAATTCTTCTTCAACTCTAAAAAAATCAGTAATTCATTGAGTTTTACAATAAAAAAGTAACAAAGTACAATCAAACTGTTGACGTACTTGAATTTGCTAGGAATAATCCCACAAGTTTGCCGCCTGCCAGTCTGATCGACCATCCATGCCCGCCAGTGTCCTGGTGTGCCGTTAAACATAGTATTGTCAACATACAGAATATCATCCTTATTGAACTTCAACTGCAAACTATCTCCCAATTCACCGACCCGATCGAACATGGCCTTTACATAGAAACTATCACCGGGTTTGTCTTTCACTTCATTATACCGTTCAGGTAGATATTGTGCAATAAGCGTTACTTTATCAGCGGGTCTGGCGAGTTCGAGAGCCGCTTGTTCGGCAGTAGCTTGTCGTAGATCAACTCCATTATATTCAAGAATCCTATCTCCTGTGTGCAATCCTGCTTCCTCTGCTAGGCAGCCTGGTTGTACCGAATGAACAAATATACCAACACCGTTGCCGCCTACCAGCGATATTCCTAAGTTTGAACATTTATGTGTTTCGATGAATAGGTATCGTGGATCACTAGGAGGCGGTGTCTTGTTGTTGCGGTTTTGTTCTTCTTGCGTTGGACTAATGAAATACGATTATTATTTTAAAGTAGATTAATTTAAATATTTAGTTTAGAGTATTTATTTGAATAACTTTAGAATGAGCAAAAATTCAATTTACCTGCGTACTGTAGCATTTTGTCGTTGTAGTGTACTAGCAGCTTGACTAATCTGTGCTCGCGAGAGAGTGCCAGTGCCACCGAGACTATTTCGAATACCATCAAGGGTTACACTAGTCCGTAATTCGGGCTTTCGAATGTTAATATCTAGCGAAGCTGAGTTCCGTATTTCACGAGTTTGTTCTTGTGTTGATCTTACCTAAATATTTAAGAAATTATAAGAATATTTCTTATACAAAATGTTTTATAATTAATAATTTAAAAATAAATTTAATGTATGAAAATGTAATCTAATTAAATAAAAGTTTACTTCGACTGATGCTGATGCTCTAATTTCCCGATCTCGTTCTCTATCTCTTTCACGTTCCTTTGGCACCCTAATGGTTAGAAGGCTTGTTTGATCGCGTTCGGGTTCGGAAGACTCGAGCGGTTCAATGGTACTTTTGCGCGAAGCCTCAGGGCTGTTGCATGGTGTCGAGGATCCGCTGTGGCTACCTTCCTTTTCCCCATTGCCATCTGAGTCACTGGAGGATCCTGAACCCTCTGGTTCACTGAATTCTGCGAATAAGAAAAATAGACGGTTAACACAAGAATTAATTAGAAGCTCAATGATTTTGAAATGAGTTTTTTTTGAGATAGATACAGTATATTTATGGAATTATTTATTTAAATTATTAAATAATTGAGAAACAAATTTTAAAAAGTTTAAGCAAATTTTGAAATAAGTATTCAAACTTACATGTTTGTCACTTATTGTTTATGTTTGTTTTTGTTATTTCTGTGTTATTTAAACTGTATTATCTCAAAACAATAAAAAGGCCTGTTTCTGTTTAATAAATGGGTTTTCCTGCCACTTGTAGATAGAAAGGACTGTTAAAATGTTCGACTGTAAAAGATTTCACATTTAGTTAATTATATAATTAATGTAAATAGGAACTCTAATTGGTTTCATAGCATGCTTAGAAAATATCTATCTAAACATGTACTAGAAAATATCAACATGCAAAAGAATACAATTTAAATTTACATAGTTTAAGAAAACTTTATAACGAATCTCCAAGTATTATATTTATAATAAAAACAGTCGATAAAAGGTTTTGAACGGATGAAGGGTACAATAATTAACTACATCCCAGCTAAACATTTAATACTTACTATCAGGACTAGACTGCACTAGCATTGTGAACGAGTTACCGCACTGCCTGAGAATATTCGCGGCCACCTGATACGAGTCGCAGGTTCGCATATTGATCCCGCAGACGTCCAGCAACTGGTCGCCAATCTGCAGTCCAATTTGCGATGCCAAACTGTGCTCGGTAACCGAAGAGACAAAGACTCCTCCGCTTTCCAAGCATGTAATCTGAATTCCGAGAGGCTCCTGGCTCTTGTCGATGTGTATTCGTCTCACCTGACCATGCGCTGGCCTTGGCTGTGCGTAACAATAATCAGGCATGCTTGATCTTTTATTACCACCAGGTCTCGTTCCCCCGCCACTCGAATTGGATCCGGTTCCAGGGCTTAGAATTTCTACATGAAAGGAAGGCATAGGACTGCCTCGCTCTGAGGTTTTTTCTATGCTTCCAGATGAAAGTTTACCAATACTACTTTTGGAGGTGACGCTCGGGTTCGACGGTATCCTGAAGCGTTGGTTCTCCTTCTTACGAGGAAACGTGCCGCCCTCGTATCCAGCGCTACTGGCCCCAGCATGCGACACGTAAGGTGGAACATCATAGGAGCTCATGGTTGGGTGGGCGCGTGGCTTGTGATAATGAAGGTCTACAGAGGGCGTGTGAAGATGACCGAAGTTTGGCTGGGGTTGAGGACTATACGGAGGTTCAAAGCAAAAGGAGCGCGCATCGGGCAAACCAATAGATTCACCGGACTGAGCACTTGGTAAAGAAGGAGGAGAGGGATATCTTGAGTTGTTGTTGATGCTTTGCTGCTGTTGATGTGGATGATGAGGATGGGAGTGTGTATACGGAGGAAAGGAGAAATTACCAGGTCCAACAACTCGTGGTACTCCGCCAGAAGAGGCCGAGGTGTAAAGTTGAGAGTGGACTCGATTATGCGTTAGAGAGTCGACTTGACTACTGTCATGACTGAGGGGGGTATACTTGGTGCTGCTACTAGTTGCTGTGCGCTTGCTTTTTCCGTAGTAATCGAGTTCCCGACCTGATTTCATTGAAAAGTCAATGCTTGTCTCAGAAGGGGTGAGAGTCGAGGTAAGGTTCCCTTCATTCGTCTTCTCTAGGCTGATATCCTTAAACTGCACAGTCGCCGGCACAAAGGACTTTTGACCGTGCAACTGAGCGGACTTTGTGAAATTCGGTAAAGGACTCTCAACAGCCTTATATACCGTATGCCGATTACTACTAGAGTTCATGCCTACGTTGCCAATACCGCCGCCTCCAAAGTTCAGTGGAATGGGATTGGAGATGCGATTGTAATTATAAGTGCTGTCATATTTTGGAGGATTATTGAGAAGTACACTTAGGGGTAGACGCTCCTTCGTCTTGCGTGGATGGAGGATCGTGCCCGTGCCATTCTGTATAAGGGGGCCTATGCGAGCTTTAGGCCACGTACCTCCATTCTTTTCAGCAGCCGATTTCTCGGTACCACTGCCACTGCTTACTCCGCTTGTTCCGCTAATACCGCTACCGGTACCACCCCCGTTACCACCAACGCCTCTTCGTTTACTTCGTTTCAACACGCCATTATTACCTGACATGAATAATACACATAAATAAATGGAAATGTTTTCCTTGTTTATCAAAGTACAGATTATTCTTGCTTACCATTATTCGCCTTTTTGTGATAGCTTTCAATAACAGAGTCGAGTTTAGCTATAGCATCTTGTTCTTGCTCAAACGTGTTAGGACTCGAATTCCTGTGACGTTTCTTCTTTTCATCTCGATCTTTGCTGTGCCTGCGCCCTCGAACGATATCAATTTTTTCCCGGAAATTGTCCCAGGCATTGCTTATTCCACTGGGTTTATCGGTACTCATGGATTTTGAAACCTTATAAACGCTTCGATCACCAAAACTGGAAGCTATGTAACGACGATCATAATCTTCTGACGTGGTTTTCAACATCATCCGCTCTTGTTCAGTTTGGGAGCAACTGTTAACCATTTTCTGTTTTTCTGGGCTAAAACTTCCATCAATCGGTAAAGCGTCGGAACTAGAGGATGCTGTTAGTGGTATTCCTTTAAGAGTAGTAATAGTTAAGACATCTGTCGAAGTATCATTTAAAATTGCCGTTGCTTCGTGGGCTGAAGTTACTCCTTCCATCGGTTTACTGTTGATCTATATTCAAACAAAGCATATGTATTAGTAAGAACTTATATTTTTTTGAAATAAACTACACTTACGTTTAAAACTCTATCCCCAACAGCTAGGTACCCATCTTTAGCAGAGAGACTACCAGGTGATATTTTACTTATATAAATTCCGATTTCAAGCGTGATGCCATGAGGAACGGAACCAACCGGTAATTGCGTTGTTCTAAGAGATCTCCTACCCAATCGACGTCTCCTAATAGTTAATGTCACGGGGCCAGCATTACAGGATCTTAGCGTATCTAGGATCATACGTGTAGATACAGCTGAGCAGTCTAGATTGTTAACCCTTAAAATACAGTCATTCACTCGAAGCTTATTCTCTATTACGCTACCAGGAGCAATCTGAGCTACATATATCCCAGTATCATCTGGATAATATGGATTGTCTCTACCGCCTACGAGCATGAGACCGAGATCGCGTTCGGAATCTAGACCAAGTCTGGCAAAATCGACGTGAATAGTCACTGCGTCCCATTCGCTGTCAGAATCGTGTACACTTTGTCCGTATTGACTGGTACGTAGACTATGATCACCAGACTCTATTTTTTCTTTCAGGTCTTTTAGTTCCTTCGATGCTTCGTTGCGTTGTTTTTTTATATCATCCGAATCACGTAAAGCATTCGCTAAGTCTGAGACTGCTCGATCACGTTCTTTACGCAGCCTTTAGCAAAAAGAGTATTGATTTTTTATTAAAGCAAAAATTATAAGTTTATATGTGACGAATTTTTATTGTAATTCTAGAAATTACCTGTCACAGAGAGTTCTTATACTTTCACGCTCAAGAACTATCTTGTCACGCTCGCTAAATGCCCAGTCGCGTCGCCGTTTTGAAACCTCAGCTTCTTGAACAGCTTCGTCCAAATCTGCCTGTAAAGTATCAACGAATTTTCGTAGTTTATCTAATTCTACGTTGGCTTGATCAAGATTATCCATGCGCTCCTTTTCACGTTTTGCATAGTCTCGTGGATTACTCTCTTTCCCTGCTTCTTTACTTGCCACGTCGCGTTCTGTATTATATGAGTGCAACTCTAGGCGATTTTTTCGATCACGATTCGAAGCCTCGGAGTAGTCTCCAAACTTTTGACATAGTTCATTGCATTCCTTTAGTGCTTCATCTCTGTCATGTAGCGCAGAAGATATTTCTCGTCTTAACGTTTCAATTTGGTACGATAACGTCTTTTTCTGTAGAATGAGAGAATAACTTTAAGCCTCAATTTTTTTAAATTTATTACATATATGAGTATCAATGATTTGATAATAATACCTCTTCAACCAGTTGTTTGTTCTCATTTTCAAGATGTGTGACCTTTGCATATGCTTGGCTGAGATCGTTCCCTAAAGTCTCCATCTCCTGGTGGACAGTGTCACGCTCACTCATTATCAGACTGTACTCGTGTAAGGCGGCATTGCGTTCCTCGGTGAGTCTTTTGATTTCCTTACTTGCTTTCATGCGACTCACCATAGCTTGGTTGATCTCCTTCACAGCTTCTTCGTGTTGCTGTGACACCTTAGCAAGAGCCTCCCGATACTCATTACGCTCGCGTAACGCTATGTCCCACTGGCGAATTGCTGCCGTGCACTGTTGCTTTAGGCCATTACGTTCGCGTACAGCACTGTTACGTTCCTGAACAACATCTTCATACTGCTTTTTTAGACGCGCTGCTTCTTCTTGAGCTAATTCCAACTGTATAGAATCAATAATTTGATTATTAAACATTTATTATTTTTAATTATACTTTATATTAATCAAGATGTTAATACTTTTGTTTTTTTTTAATAAATTATATAGCATAGCAAAAATTGTCAACTCTTTACACATTTTTGATTCGGAAAACATGGAAATAGAGAAAAACTTAAGAGCAACAGTACGCTAATTCTCTAATTATTTTATAGTTTTCAATCTATTTCATGAAATCAATAGAAAAGACAAAATACAATTCAATAATGACCTTGTTGACGGCAGAAGAATGAGAGGATATGAGATCGTCATAGCGCTTCCTCAGAGAATCGTACTCATCCTTGATAGCTTCGTATTTTCTTAGGGCCGACAGATAGTGTTGATTCATGGCATCATTGTTTCCTCCTGGATCGGCGACGAGGACCTCCTGATTCTGGCAACGCAATTCTGAGACCTCCTTCTGTAGAGCTTGCACTTCTCGGTCTAGCCTCTGCTTATCGTTGACGAGGTCGCTGTATTTTCCGCGCAGCGTTGCGGACTCCTGGACGGATGCTGACTCTGACTGGCTCATTGCTGCTATGTGCTGGCTACGATAGTATTCTAATTCCTTCATAGTATGTTCACACCTTAGTAATAAGAAATTGGATTAGATAACATGCTGACTATTTTTTAGAAGATTAAAATATGATATGAAAATCTAATTTGAACGAATTATAGACTTTTTATTTTAGCAAAGAAATTTGTCTGAATGTATATTTTGTGAAATTTTTTAAATGTAAAGATCCGAGCTCATACAATAATTATGATTAGTTACATGGTCATGTTCTCTAGTAAATATAGTAAAAAATTGCATTGATGTCGTAGATGGGTACCTTCTTTTACATTATTATACTTTAATGGCAATTTTTTCAGATTTCTCACACATATTTAAAGACATTTAATGATATTAAATTCGATTATTATAAGAAGGCACTTATAATTTATAAATGAGAGAATAAATTTTCAAAGTATGTGAATATAATAAATAGATATAAATAACAAGCGTATACATTTTTTCTAAGTATTTTGAACTTATCGATATTTAATACATATGTATACATAATTGACGCGTACATAACTGGCCGACATGGGCGTATTGATTTTTCTTCCTTTGATACTATTTTTAAATCTAGTTTTTTAAACAAGTCGAGGCCACATAAAATAGGTTTGCGATAGATAGTAAGCTATATAAAATTGAAACAAACACATTTGCACAAAATAATCAAACTACGTAAACTATTATTAATAAATAATATTGCATGCATTTTAATGAAGAAAAGAATTATTTATACAGGCATGTCGGGATAAACTGAAAGGACATTTTTTTAGTTGATGCATTTTTTTAATTAATTTGATAACTTAAAGTTACTAATCAGTTATTATATTATAATTAATTATTATATAATAGTTTATTATCAAAATTAAAAGTAGCTTTTGTTTAAATCCAAAATAGACGTACTCAATATTCCCTAATGATTGAAAGTAAACATGTCCAATATTTTGTTTTTTATTTTTGCAAATAAGTTTAAAAATTATGAACAATTAATCTTCAGAAATTAAAATGTATCGTTTAAATCGATTAATTTATACAGTTTATATATTATTTGAACTTCAGCGAAATATACGATGTGTAAATTTTTTAATTTTTTCAATTGTAATAGATTCTGTTATATAATCTTTTTATGCGTTATTGTACCGGTAAAAAAGTGAAAACTAAATAAAAAGAAACAAACCGTCGAATTGTATCGGAGTGTTTATGTCTAAGAAGTTGATATTGTGCTTGCAAATCATCATAGTCACTTCTACATTCAGGACCTCCAACTGGACTTCCAACGCTGTCACACCCTCCACTATCTCTTTCTGTTTATAGTAAACATAATTGATTCCAAATAAAATAAAAGAAAAGAATATTGTACTACAAATGAAAAAAGTGAGATAAAAAGTAAATAAATAATAACAAATTCAAGCAGCAAATAATGAACTAAATGCAAACAATAATTGAACGTAAAAATTTTTTTATAGGGTAAAACGTGAAGCATATAAAAGATCAATGAATGATTATATGGACAATACCCTTACGTATAGATACATATATACAAAGAAATTTTATTCAGTCTATACAAACATTAAAATGAAAACATTAAAATGAAACTTGAAAAACAATCGCAATTTCTTACCCACATTAAGCGCCCCATCTGAAAAAAAACAACGAATGTTACTCTTTCATCAAGGTCGGATAAATTTTATTCGCATTCTAAATATAAAGGTAAAACGAAAGGTTCCGTGATAAAATACAAGGTGTGCAACCGCTAGAACAAACAGTGAAAAGAATATAGCGGGCGAGCGGCCTGTAATGTTAATTGTTACAGTAGCCGAAACAATGCAATTTAAAGCAAGAGCCAACTTTCACCAGGAAAGAAAACATTGGTCACGCACATGAGCATCACGATTCACTCCTTTTTAATATCAGTGAAATTAAAAGTGATTCATTTTACGCTTCCGATTTTTGGTGGGGTACACAAGACTTGCGCAGTAGTTATTGTAAAATATGCAACAAATTGAGTGCCTAAGATGTAAGTAAAAAATTTGTAGAATGAATAAAATAATTTAATAAATACTATTTGAGAATGATTGATAAGTTGACAGCTTTCGTTTATGTTTATGTTAAAAACTTTTGCATTTTTCAGGTGTAGCACAGAGATTTTTATAATAAGTCAGATGGAATATAAAAATTTAATTATAAAAATTAAAAATTTGTATTAATTCAATTAATAATTTATTGAATAAATAGAACTATTTATATAAATGAATATTTCTAGCTTACTGTAATTCATTTTCTAATTTATTTTATATAAAAAATTGTAATTAATATCAATACTCACCACTGCTTCCAGCACTGTCCAACGAGGAGGCTCCAGAAGCCATACCCTCCATCGTTCTAGATCCGTCTAGGTTATTCCAGAGATATAAGCAGGCAGGTTTGCCTCAAAAGTAATAAACTTGCTCCGTACTTCACACCAGAGTGAGCCCTTTGTGGTTTAATAAAACGTATATCCTTCATAATGATAATTCATGTATAGCTAAACAGGTCTTCTCCCCTATGAACAAGAGAGAGAAAGAGACAGGGAGAGGGTGAAAGAGAGCAAACAATAAAGGCAAGAGTACAGGAGTGGATAAGCGGAGATACACAAGTCAGCAGATTACTATATATTCTAAGTAAGAGTAAGGGATGTTGGTGTACAAGTAAAGTAGGGTATACATGAACACAGCATTTATGTCAAGGAAAACCAATAATATAGATCAAAGTAAAATTAATATACTACTCCTGTATAGTAAGTAAGAACATACGAAACAGATCTGATATTTCTGATACATCAGTTTTAGCTGTCCAATATCCAATAGACTTAGGCATTAATTTATATTTTTAAATTTATAATTTTTATGCTTCTAATTATTTTATGATTCCAACAGTTCATAACTTTCATTTTTTTTACTTTAACAACTAAATGTATAAAATAAATCAAGAACTCCTCGTAAAATGGAAAAAACATTTTAATTTAATTCATTTAATGTAATGATTACAAATATAATAATACTTTTTAAAGTATAATAATGTATAGCCATTCTGTCCATTAGTATTTGAAACATAAAATTTTACAGAACTCAACCTTCAATCTCCTAGCAACATCAATCTTAAAATATTTTTGACGGTATTAAAAGTAAAAGTTTTATCTATTAAGTATATGTACTCATGTATACAAATAAATAATTATTAGTTAATCATGATTTTAATATCTTTAGAAAAATGATTTCAATTTTAACTGTATGAATTAATAACAATTAAATTGAAAGAAAATATTTACTTTGATGTTTAAGTTTTACCATAATTTAATAAAGGAAAAGGTATAAATTTATGTACAAATTGTGTAATTCAATATAAAATCTAAAATTACCTAATTTAAGGTTTCATAATTAAAATTGAGCATGAACTGATAATTAATAAGTACGAACAAAGTACTTAGATCTTACTTATACATTGCAATGATGTGGTTATACAAAATTTAAGTAAGTACATAATCCTAATTGTATAGCACTAATCTTTGAACTACTAATCATTTGCCAGAAATGCTGATAGTGGAGTGGGCATACCAGGTGAAAAGTGGGAATCAGTGCTGGATAAAAAGGAATAAGAGGTGGAGTGGACGAAGAGAAATGCAAAAATCGTAACGAACCAGCGAGGTAAAGTGGACTACGAGTAGCAAGTTGCTTTTGGTGTCGTGAGAGACTCGTAGATCTGGAAAGCTGGCATCGGGGAAACGATGATTTATCTGCACTCTCTCCGTATCGTGTGTGGGTGCCCGTGCTCCTCGACTCCAGAACAGGGCACCGCGAGCGTGAACCTAAGGCACTTGACGAAATCCGCTGACCGGTGCGCTGCTTACGCCTAGCACCATCCTCGAGACTTCCCTCTATACACCTCTCTTTTCCTCTCGCTCGCACTCTTTCTGCCGTGTGTTCTGGTGAGGTAGAGGTTCTCTCTTTTGCTACTCTTTTTTCGGTACCTCCTCTCCTCGCCTTCGTCGTCGGGGACTCTCGAGCTCTCTGTCTCTCTTTCTCCCTCGCTTATTCCTTCTCTCTTACTCTCCTGGAGCACTCCAAGAGTTTTCCTGGTAGGCGCCGCAGGCCCGCCGCGAACCCTAGTGCAATGGGGACGACGCACGGACTTATCCGCGACGAATATGCCGTTGGATTCGCGCGCGCACGACCGTCCCGTCCTCGCCGCCGTCGTCGTCTCAGGCCGTTTGCCCGTTTCACCTGCTGCGCCAGCGAACCTGACAATTAGCCATTTTCAGTCGGCCAGCGCGCAACAAGAATTCACACAGCGACGACGGGAGCTCACACGTACGAGGAGTGGGCGAAAGAGGGGGGATGAGGGAGCGACTACAGTGCTGCATGCATGCACGGAGCTCTCGGAGCCTCGGCATATGCATGAGGGAGCAGACACATAGATAAAAGCTGGAAGAGAGCAAGAGGGCATAAGGGGGCAACGCGACAAGGCGTCCGTGCACTAGAGCACACCAGAGAGAACACATTCGGTAGAACGTATACATACTAATTGGAAGAAGGCTTCTTATGCATATATATATATATATTATACTGCTACACTGTTAACTATGTGTTTGATGCCTTGCTCTGTTGGTAATAATAAACATCGACTCTCATGGTAAATAAGGAAAATGTAAAATATTTCAAATCCACCTACTGAATCTATACTGATCGATCAGAAGTAATGGCGCTAATATTCAAATAAAATTTCCATGATTTTTCCGTCCCTGTATAAAACTCAAAATTTACAAATTAATAATAAAAAATACGTAAATAATTATCATAATTCTCAGTTTTATTCAATTGAAATTATTGTTATTTTTGAAAAAAGTTACCGATAAATGTCGGTTATCTTGGTAACCGGTAACTTGGAAAATATTTTATCGGATAGAGTAGTTTTTCATTATTCACAAATTATCTACCTGCATCGCACAACAAAGATTTATGTGAAAAGAGCACTATATCTAAAATATAGCATTTTGAAAAAAATGTTTTACTATTTAAATTTCATATTGAAATATGTATACATTTTTTATTTTACTTTAAAAGTAATTTGTTTTATTTAAGTTAAAAGTTGAACTTTTAAAAGTATTAAGAACAAAAAATCGAACATTTACATGTATTATCAAGAATCTTTTGAAATAACTCAATTTTAAATAATATAATATTGTATTTAGATTCATATTTTCTGTAAAAGTTATAATTTTTTTAATTACAAACGGAAAATTTTAGAAAAGAACGGAAAGTGTTAAAAAATTAAAATGTTACAAACGTATAAAAGTATTTTTATAGTATTTTTATAGTATTTTTATACCATAAGAAGTAGAATTTTAAAATATAAATAATTTTGAATAAACTACTATTTATAGAAGTGAACAAAATGTGAATTAAAATCTAAAATGCTAGTGGTAGGATTACTTAACAATACTTGAGTATCTAAAAGTTAACCAAAGTAGTTTTGTGTCCCAACAAAACTGGAATTTTCAAAAAATTCTAAGAATATTAGTGATTGTACACCATATGTATTTTGTATATTATCTTTATTTATCCTAAAACTACATATTTAGTAACAGGTCATAACGACAAAAAACAAGTATTAACGATAAATTTCTGTTGTCTTTTTAATATAAATTTTTATAAACATAAAAAGAATCTTGTGTTACAACGATAGATAAAGAATCGTTATCATTTTTCACTAAATTATTAGATATAATGGGATAAGTATTTGAAGGGCAATGAATAACAATTTATATGAGCTTTAATTTATTGTTTATTGACGAACATTTTTATTATTTTAATCGTCATAGAGGAGTGAACATCCTTTTTTCATTTCAGTTTTAGAGATAACATAGTTCGCAGGTCGGTCACTATAGATTTGCATGTTTCTATAATATTTAAATATAAAATATATATTTATATATACTATATACGTGTATATATAGTCATATTAATCTGTTTCTTTCCCAATATAATAACGCATATTTCTTTCTCTTTATTTCTCTCCCCATTATTTTCTGTCTTTAAATAGGTCATATTTTTCTTTGATTTTTCAAGGCCAACGTAGAAATCACACTAGCAGTGGTAAACTTAGTTTACTATACATAGACTTTTTCATAGATGAAAAGACCGCTGCAACTGGTAGCACAAGACGTTACAGCAAAGCGCACGATTTTCTCTTTTTTTTTGCTTAATATTTACACACTTGTAATAAAAATAACGGGGCTTACTGTTTCAAGTCTCATTAACCATTAGCGGTATTCGACATTATTGAAAACAGCTAAAGTTTTTTATCATTTCTTTGTTATTTTTCCATATGGAGTGATTGTTTTAATTGTCATAATTTTGCAAATTTTAATTTTTGTAATTTCATAACAAAAGTTAGGATTCAAATGCAACAAAATCAAGCACATATTTTAATAAATTGCAAATACAGATTTGTAAAACTATAGAAAAAATATGCAGCATTAATATTTTTGAAAATACTTAGGCAGTGGTGGATAAAAATTTTGTTTTATGTAGTTTATGAAATTGTATTTTTATCTTGTTTTTCTGTTTCAAAAATAATTAACTGCAGTTTGTGCTGTACTGCACATAAATGACTAATTGTATGCTTATCAATTAAATTATTTATCCTTCATATTTAATAATGATTGTGCGCTGCTGCTTTTGAGCCAAACATTGTTATGTAGTAAGAAGAAACGGGAATGTAGGAAAGTAAAGAGCGATATCTTAATGAGATAAACTTTGGTATATGTTATGCGTGAGTTAGCGATCGATGGTAGATTCAGTTTGGTGCTGTATTTATGTACACAAAACTATTTATATATAAAAATACTAGTAATTGATAGTAGCGTTAAGATATTTAATATTATTTAAAGAATACAGTAAAACTGAACGTGTGACAGTAAAAATGAAATGCAAGTGAAAATGATTTTCAAAAAAGTTAATCCATTCATGCTTCATATAAATGTTATGCTACGAATTTTTTAAAAGTCGTCTCAAGAAACAGTTCCCTAACAAAAATAATATTAATAATTAATGGTGTAATACGTGTGAAACAAAATAAAAATCGATAAAGTGAACATTTTTGATAATAAAAAAATTAAAATATTTAACTGTGAAATGATTACTGTTTAATTTGAAACAGTTTTTATTTATTTATAATGTATAAATTTATGATAAAAATCTTGAACTTAATTTCTAATAAATTTGGTAATGCCAATTATTTGAACTGTACATATTGTACACGATAGATTAATTATTTCTTTTAGAATAGAAATACGCATTTTCGTAAAAATAAAATTGACGTGCAAAGAAAACAGTTAATAATGGGAAGATAGGTAACACGATTCAACTAATACTTATAAAATAGTAATAATAATAATAATAAAAATAATAATATTGATAAACATGTGCTTTTATTTTTTTCGCTCCTTATTTTTTGAAATAACGTCAATGGTCTAATCTAAAAATTGTTTTGTTTTTGTCTCATCATCAACACACATCAACAGTGACGTTATGCGCCCTTGGAAATATAAATATACATCTCTCTACTTCTCTATCCCTCTCTGGTTTAAAACTGCGAAGACCAAAGGCAGATGAGCGAATGATCCGACGTCTGCAGCAGGATCTCTCAAAATGTCAAACTACAATTTGGTTTATGATGTAATTTCGAAAGTTCATGACAATTTAGATTGAAGAATTCGAAAAAGTAAAGACGAATGAATGAAAAGGAAGTTAGATTTTTGAGATGCTAAAAGCACAATCGGAACAAGCACGTCGGACTGTCAAAGAAATTTTAATTAATGTTGTACAGTTTAAATGCATCTCTGAAGTTGAGGGCAAGACTGCAATAATTACTGAATTCCTGTGTCCGATGTGTGACCGATGCTAAGTGGGATGAACATGTTATTTCCTATAGGCTTTGATTAGGTTGGTTAGGAATTGAGTTGGAGAGAATATTTTGCGTTTACACATTTACAAGCTCTTGTGACTTCGTAAGTCGGCATACCTCACTGATCTTTTTTCATTCAATAGATCTGATCGATCTGTTAGGGGTGATCCAAAAGAGTTATCTTCACTGTGAAATGCGCCGTCCTTGTGCTCTTTCAAACGTCTGCTGATGGAGATTTGTGGAAACGCGATTTTGTGTTTGCGGACATAAATCTTTCTTATCCATCATCATAGCGAACACGTACTCAGCTTATAGCCATGTGTATGCGTGGGCTGCATGAATGCTCCTCATTTCATTTTATCGTTATTGTATTTATGTTCATTTTTGTTTTCATGGTGTGTATGTGTGTGAGATTGTGTTGGCTGATAAATATCAATTAAAATTATAATTTGCAAGTACAACTGCACTATATCTATGATATTTAACGAACTGTGATCTTTGCGATATTGGAGTAAGTAGACTTTAGGTGAAGCGTGTAGTTGTGTTTTAGTGTTTTAGTGTTTTATTATAATGTGCAATATTTTGTAAAAATTTTACAAATAATAAATTATCTATCTATCTATGTTTCTATACATTGACTACGAAGAGGGATTTGTTTCTTAGCGATTACAAATAAATTAGTATCTTAAATACTTTCCAAATACATCTTGCACAAGTACTCTCACAGTCAGTTTTACGTTTTTCTACGATGTGTCTTCAGAAGAAATATGTCTTCTCAAGAAAACAGGAATGCGGGAAGACGAAACTCGCACTACCCGCTTTCTTCCATAATACCTATACATTTCGCACTTCGAACCCATCGAGAATTTGTACCGATCATAGATTAAACTCATGTGGCAGAGAAGTTTTTACACAAGATCCTTCTCTGAAAAAGGTGACAACAACGAAGACGATGAAAACGAAGACGAAGAAGACACGACAGAAGAATTGATACATTTCTTGCTCCGTTTCATTTTCGAATGGCGTCGTGCCTCTTGAATTTCCGTTTCAGCTTTGAGCTCTCGAAGCTTCGAGGCTCAACCATAAAACTTTTCGGAAGCCTTTTTGCCTAGAGCAATCCCTTCAAACCGTAGACGCCTGTTGATTGTTGTTTTCGAGAGCGATAGTCGAGGAGCACTCTTTGAGCATCGTCCGCAATCGGATGATCTCTTTGGAGGCTGTATCCAGTTCGGATTGCAGCTGCAGCTCCGTCTCTCGCAAGCGTTTGATGTCCCGTTGGAATTTCTGAAAATTGATCGAACTCTCTCAGAAATTGTCCAGACGTGCACCGTTTGCAGTATGACTAACGAATAAAGTGGCTAATACTTACGACGTGTTCTCTCAACAATTGCAACTTGTCGCACTTGAGCCTCGTGACCTCCTGCCTGAGCGTCTCGGTCTCCTTGGCCGCGCACCTCGTGTCGTGCGTCACCGTGGAGCTCATGCTCTCGAGGCCCGTGTCGCTGTCCGGGTAGACCGTTTGGTCAAGCTCGAGCTCGCTGTTGAGCGAACTGTCGTCGCTTTCCGAAACGACGCGCTGCTGCGCCTCGGCCTTGTCGAGGGCGAGGGCGGCGGCCGCGGCGGCCGCTCGCTCCTCGCGCCTCCGCAGGTTCTCCTGCGTGAGCCTCTGGAAGGTCGAGGTTGCGGAGCAGGAAGGAGTCGCGCCGACGAGGATGACGTTGCTGCTGCTGCTGCATTTTTCCACGACGGTTACGCTACCCTCGCTGGCGAGTCCGTTCAAGGAACTCGTTTCGCGCTTCTCCTCGTTCACCTGCGGCACGGCCGTCAGGCTGCTGCTCTCTTGGTTTTCCGTATTCGACAGGCTGCTGTCCTGGCTGCCGAGACTGGGGCTTCCGCGGTCCGAATCTCTGTGCACAAAAATCCACATGCTTTAGCAATTCATCTTATTTCCAGGTGCTCGCGAGGAGAGCGCGCTCTTTATCGTCTTTCAATATTTGCATATAATTAATTTGTTTTATTCATTCGAGCACGAAAAAAGGCAGAAACACGACATAATTAGTAGATCATTTTCAAACCGACACGCAGCAAGAATGAACTAATATACATATACTTGTGTAGAGGTTACGTAAACTCATTATTAACAGTTGACTTGAATGTAATGGTACTATAGGAATGTAATTTATTATCTTGACTATTGACAAGCTGAAGTATCAAGTTTTAATGAACCATAGAGGAGAAAAATGAATTTGACGTTACATAACGAGCGCATTATTGCAATGCATGTACAACATATACTATTGCTCAATACACATATATATAGCAGAGTAATTTATGCACACATTTATGGATCGGATAGTCACCTTCTGAGTGTGAGGTCGGGTGAGCCTAGGGGGCTCGAGGGCTCGATTGACCTCTTGCCGCCGGTGAATTTACTCGTCGACTGTCTGTTACTAGGTGGGCTCGGCTCGAGCGACTGGGACTTCTTGGACAGCTGCTGGGGGACGCTCTCGGTGGAGGCGTTGCGCACCCGCGAGATGAGGGCCTTGCGCACCGTGTCGATGAAGCGAGAGCCGCTGCCCCCGGAGCCGGACCCCGAGACGTCGTTCGAGGTCGGGCTCACCGGGCAGTTGCCCAGGAAAGCCCCCAGGTTGCCCGTTCCCACGCCCAGGAACTCGCACGTCTTCGTCTGCAGCTGCTCGGTGAGCGTCTCCAGCAGAGCGGCCCGCGTTCGCAGCTGTAACGAGCCAATCGTGCGTTAGGTTAATCAGAACGTCGGAGGAGAGTTGTTCTAGAGGATATATAACGAAGGAGCAAACAAAATCTTACCTCCAGTTTGGAGAATTTCTCGGCCTTGTAGGCCGCGTTCTCTGCATTAACGAGTTTTGTGAGAAGGAACTCTTTGAACTCGGCGTTGCGCTGAAAAACAGCGGGCGTTGGTAACGATGGGCCGAACCACGGAACGTCGTCCCTTGCCGTCACGCTCACTTTGTACCTGAAGATTTTGAAGAAAAAACTGTTTAGTAACGCATCCAGTGTGCAGTGGAAATGAAAAGACGAAAAATGCAACCGCGCGGAGTAGAAGGGAAATGAATGAGGAAAAAGACTTCCTGATTCAGCAAATCGTCAAAATATGCAGGTCTATAAATAGCGTAGAGGATGAATGTAATTTGATATGTCGTCTTGCAAGGAAAGTGGTCGTTTGTTTTGATCGTGCCGACAGAGAGCGCAGGGGGGCGTGTATAAGGTACCTGGTGTTCGGCGTGCAGGGGTCGATGACTTGGACGACGATGAAGGCGTGCAGGAAGTGGCTGGCGATCATGTCGGGGCTGAAGGGCGTCGGCTCCTCCTGGAAGATGATGGCGACGATGTCGTTGCCGATGTGCCGCTTGCGCTGCAGCTGCTGGGAGTCGCCGGGGCTGAAGGGCAGGAGCGAGGCCACGTGGAAGAGGACCTCGCGGCCCCGGAAGGTCTCGTAGACCGCCGAGTCGCCGGTCTGGCCGTGGCGCGTGTCGAGCCCGCCGCAGTAGCCCTTGTGGTTCTTGAGGTCGATGCGCCGGCCGAGGAGGTCGAGGAATTCCTGGAAGGCCGGGGTGATCTGCCGGTTGCCGAACAGCTGCTCCTCGGTCACCTGCCGGGCGCGCTGGTGCAGCACGCCGAACTTGAACCGCGAGACGAGGGCGTGCTCGTCGTATCTGGCTATGAGGATAGCCGCCCCGGAGCAGACGACCGGCATCAGGGTCTTGACGTTCAAGGCCTCGTTCATCGCCTGCCAATTCATTGGGTTGTTAATGCAATTGCCCGTCACCGGTAATCCCACGATCGGCCGCCGCCTAACTACACGATCGACGGTGAGTTGCTCCTCTCGTGCGGCTCGCGCGCCCACCCGCCCTCGCGCGGAACACATTTTTCTCCGCGTTGCGTCAGAGATAATCGATAAACGCCACTGGAGATGAAGTGCAATCCGCGCGCGGAAAAACGCCCCCGATAATTGCATCGACTTCCAGCGTTTTGTCGACTCACTAATTTCATTCGGTTTATTGTCACCTACTTTATAATGCAGCGCGCCTCGTGCGCCGCCGAGCCGCACATCTCGCGCACGCACACGCGCACACGTGTGTGTGCGTCGCAAAGCACGCGGTGTACGCTTTTCGATTACACGACGCTCGAGCCACTAATGCATGGTTTTATCGATGGCGGGAAGAGGAGCTAAAGGAAGCCGAGCGGCGCCGGCCCGATCAGCCTTCGCGCGAAGGCGTACACCCATTGCACGCCCGTGTGTGTGTGTGTGTGTAATGTACACAGAGTGCAGGGGCGCGCGTGCATGCCCGCGAGACTCCGTATTCTTTAACAAAATTCCTTCCCTTCATTTAGCCTCGGCGCACGCGTGGCCGTACCGCGGACGCACACAGAGGCGCGGGGGCCGCTCGAGGCGCGATGAATAATTCAGCGGAGCCGCGCTCGTCTGTGCGCGTGCACAGCTGTCCCGCGTCTATATATATATATGTGTGTGTGTGTGCACACGTATCCTGCGCCGCGTGCGGCCGCCAAGCCGTAAAAATGGAGAGCCCTCGCCGCCACCGCCGCATCATTCGGCTAATGGCCGGGATTCCTCCTTCCTTTTTTGTCCACCTTTTTTTTTGTTTATTCCGCGCGGAGATTAGGCGCGCGAGATGTACAGCCCCGAGCACATATATATTTTCGGGCGCGGCCCCCGACAAATGACGACATCGGCCTGGCCCGGGCACGTGCGGAACGGAGACAGGCCGCGGCGCTCGCGGGTTTTCGGCGCTCCTCGCCTCCGTAGGAATATAACGTGTATGTCCCGGGCGGCTTAATTGGTTCTCGGCTCGATGTTCCTGCCGTCGGGCGCGCTCGACTCGCCGCGGCCACCCCTCGGAACTCGTTATAAGCGCGGAAACTACCCCGTCCGAGAGAGTGCGCGCCGTCTAATAGTTTCATTTGTCTATCAGGTTATATTGTACTCGTGACTGCCGCTGAGATCCTGCTTCTTTTTTGATAATTAAAAGGCAAGGCATGTTGCAATTGAAAAGCGATTTCGGAGGTTGGACTGAGCCGTGCGAATGCGCGGTTGAGGAGACGAAGCACACCGAAAGATGTGTAATGTAAGCCACGGTAGATCCGCTGCACGTGTTGGTTAGATTACTTAACTGACGCGGTCTCCGGTGTTATCTTTAGCTGACATTTGCAGAGGCGCTCGCTTATAATATGCATCATCAGGTGCACGAGCGCCACGAGACCAACTGCCATTCGAAAATAAACTCGTATTAAGTTATGCTTAGATGCTTTATTTATCCCAGACACTACCGGAGAATCGTTAAATATTTATATCTCGATCAGCGTTTTTATACCTTTATCTTTCAATAGACGATATTCAGTGATGATCTACGTTCAATATGTGGTGACAAGCAATTTATCGTTCTATGAGTGCACGAGCGCATTTGGAAAATTTTTACCGATTAATCTGCATTTACAAGTGCCATAACATATATCCGACAATATATAGTTAAATGACAAATAACAACTATTGGAGTGTAGACGATAAAAAAATAAATTAGTATCGAAACGTATCGAATATGTGATCCAATTCAACTTTCGATTGTCAAAAGTGATTGAAAACGTCAATCCAATATAATAGCTGTACATGTATATACATATTAGATTTTTGCAACGAGAGATAAAAAAGACAGCCGAAGCTTATCGAATCGAATATTAGTATTCCAGTGTACAAAGGAGTATTAAAAAAGAGGTTGAAAGTTGAAAAATATTTAATTATAATTTAAAATCAAAATTAAACGTTCGAGATAATTGATTTGGTTGTTGAGCTGGAGCTGAGTAGCCAAGCAGTGAAGCGTAGCAATCATCATGACATGTGATTAGGCAGCATTATGCAACAAGAATAATACCGATAGAAAAGGAGTAATTATACTATAATTGCGAGATGTATTGTTACGGTACACGTTCATTTGAACGATCGGTCGATAGATTTGAATTATCTTTTCACGGAATGTAACATTAGAATATTCCGAAGGGAGCCGCATTATCCCGGCGACGCGCGTACAAATATATACAGCGATTCCAAATCGGTAACTCCCTCGGCGAATAATGTGCATCTAATGAAAGTAAGATGAAACGCAGGATTAAAGTGGGAGCGGTCGAAGGAGGTGCGAAAACCAGGCGCCCCTTTGGCTTCGCCGCGACCGGGAGGAAAAATGGGGCAACTTATCTTGGTTAAAATAGTGAGCGGGCCGCAGGGAAGGGGACTGCGCGATATATATATACGCAGAGCGAGCGAACGAGTCAGGGGCCGAGATGAGAAAGGCGTGTGCGCGGAGTCGGGGGGGCTTTCGATTGATCCCCGCGAAGGTCGGCGATCGTTATCCGGGCGGGGACGGCGGCCCTCCTCGGTCCCCTCCCCCCCCGGATCCGCGCGAGCCCCCACGTGTTAGGATAGGCCTGCCCCGGCTCTACTTTAGGGCGGCCATTCCTCTTTATTGCCGAGCTTTCACATCTACACAAGCGTCCGGCAATCGAAGGCTCGTCGCGGCCGGCCCCGCGCCGGTTTATATACGCCCTCCTCGGGCCTTTACGACAGTTTATATATACACGCGTTCCACCGCTCGTGCCACGCGGCTTGGAATAATAAAAAAAAAAAAGTTCGGCCTGCCCGGCCGACAACGAGTTTTTTTTGACTCCGCAAGGGCAGCGGGCCCTCGAGCGCAAATAAAAAAAAAGTTTCCCGTCTAACGTTGTGCACCCCGCCGAAAGATATACGTGCACGTCTCGCGGTGCGGAAAGAACCGTTGGCCGCGCGATAGGCGCGGTCGGAGCAACTCTTACAAATTCGCTTGGTGTGTATACGCACCTTGACCATCTTGGCGGGGGAGGGGTTGGGTCCGAGGGCGGCGACGGGCATGAGCTCGTGGGTCGAGCCCGTCCGCAGGCGCAGCAGGGCCCGCCAGTGCTCCTGGCCGGCGACCGTCTCCACTTTTATCGACACGAGGAAGGGCCCATTGTCCGTGTCGCGTCCCACCAAGTCCAGATGGTCCTGCAAACAGGTAAGAAGAACAATGGGGTTATTGCTGGGTCCCTCTGCCCGGGGGCTGCCTCCACACCTATATATATACGTGCAATATAACAAAGTCTGATCCTCGGGCTGCCGGGGCACGCGTGCCCTCCGTGGGTTATATAACCTGGGCCGTGCAAGCGAGGGAGGCTCGGCCGGACGACGCCGCCGCGGGTACGTAACGCAGGTAGGATAAACGAGATAAACGGGGGGCCGATATCGACCGGCCGCGAAAACTTGTTGCTCGCCGGTCGGGGATGCGTTCGCAGCCGATTGGCCGTACTGCCAATGGGCGCGACACGGCCGAGTGGCCTGCACTCGAGGGACTCGGCCGGCGCGTCGCTCGAGAGCACAACCAAGTCGGCCCGATCGGAATTAGAGATGAGCCGCGCGAAATAAAAAAAAACAATGTATCGGCCGCGATTGCATCCTCGGGGCGCTTTTAGCCTCGATTAACTCCGATCGCCGGTGGAGCGGGATGACCCCTGTGTCCATGTGCACATATACTGCAAGGTGGAGAGGATGCACACTCGCGGAGGAGTCTTACGCAAGACCTGCGAAATCGATCGGTTGCGCAATAATCGGCATTGCGATCGGGCCGCGACGCCCACCGCGACACTCGAGGCTGCGGCCGCCGCGCCGGCTCGCTTCATTCTCCCATTATGCCGCCGGGTCCTTGGCGCGCGTCGCGCATTATGCGCGCGGTGACACGGCTCGCGCGTACGTGTGTACGTGTACGTCGAGGGGGACGTCCCCCCCACCGGGTCTGCAGCCGCTACGGGCAAGCAGAAGCTCCCGAGAGAATTAGCCTTGGGCCTCCTGCATTCGGCTAAAATTAGTTGGACTCGGGCTTTTTCCTCATAAACTTATGCATGTATGTGCGTCCTCGTTTTTTTGGGGGAATAACGATAAAATCATTATCCCTTAGGTCGCGCCTGTATATAACACACTGGAGCCTATAATTCCGTCCGCAGGCGATCGTCCGGGCCAGACTGGAGACTGCGCAGACTCACCGACGTGGCTTTTCAGCCGAGTCGGAAAAAGCGAGGACAGCTGGTTACGAGCGAGATTCGACAAAAAAAACAAAAAAAAAAAAAGACAAAAAGGAATAATAGAAAAGAGGCGCGCGCGAGTGCGATAAGGCCGTGGAGCGCGGCTATTATAACGTATGCCGACGGGCCGGGCGCCTCGGCTCATTGTTCCTCCTCTTTCGTCGATTCTGCATACAGGAGGGCCGCCAGTGCCAACGGCACAATGCCCGGGAGGACGATGCACCCGAGTTATTTTCAAAATTCTCGATTCCGCGTGGAATGTTAATTCCTCATTCGGCGAGGCTATTTACGAATCCCTCCGCCTATTCTTCCTTCCGAGCGCACCGACAGCGAGTCCCTCCTCGCGAGCGGAAAAATAATCGTACACCCCGCGGTAAACATTTTCTTTTTCTCCTGTTTCAGATCCCGTTCACACTACGCGTTATAATTGCTATGTGTATATTCGCGAGCGTCCCTCGTCCGTTGACTCGGGCCTCTTCGGGACGAACGCGCGCTTGTAATGGCGTACACGAGACGTCGTACAGCGAACGTTTGAAGCCTTTTCAAAGGAGATGCACAGTGGCGCTAGGGGGCCGATCTATTGGCGGAGCGGGGCGTAAAGCCCGGCGGCCGAGTGAAACGGGAGGGCGGCTCTGCCCTTGGATCGACGGCGCGACTCCTCCGGTTTGCGGAGGTTTACGGGTGTGCGGGCGGCTCGCCCGTGAGTCAGCCGCGCGGGAGGCCAGAGAGCGCCCGGGGGCCTTCCCCGCGGAAAATTTCAATTAGCGCGCGGCTTGATGAGTTGGCCGACTTTTCAATTAGGCGGCGGAGATCCGGAGCCGCGGGCGACTTTGGACCCGCGGATCGGCTTCCTCGCCCCCCTTGGCATTGTTTGCGCGCTCGTTATCTCGGCCCGGCCGGCGACTACATCAGCGGGAGAAAATCGAGTTGGCTCCTTCGTTGCCGTCCGCCGCCAGTACAATTCCCCGCTCGGCTCGACTCGGCGCCCGCCCCGGACGTCTCGCGATAATCGCGGCCCTCGCGATTCGATCTATTAAAGAAAAACGACCGAGGGCAAAGCTCAACTTGAGCCTGGGACGGCGCGGGCTATTTCGAGAGCGATGCACACAGAGGCGCCTCGATCTCGGCGAGATTCATCCACAAGCGCCGGGACAATAGCCGCGGCGCCGCGGGCGTTATGTATATACAGTCGGGCTGTCGAGCGGCACGCGACCGAGCCATCCGGAGGGGTGTAAAGGAACGCCGGCGGACCTTGCGCAACGCTCGCCGCGGCGCCATCTAGCCGAACCGAGGGAGAGGACGGCGCGGATCCGCGGGGAGGAGGAGGAGGAGCCCTCGTGACTCATGCGATGCCTCATTGTCGGGATTCGCTCGGGCCGGATCGATGCTGCGTGCGCCGGGGAGCCGCCGCCGCCGCCGCCGCGGAGCCGACGTAAACAGCCCGCCGACGACCGGCGCGATCGATCGGCCGAAGGAGCCGGCTGTCCTTGCCCCGAGCCCCCGCTAACCCTCTTCTATATGTATGCACGCCCTCTCCCCCGCGCCCCTGCAATTACCCCGTTACCAAATTTGCCGTGCTACTGGATGACCGTGCATACGTGTGCGCGCGCGCGCGGTTTGTTTCCAATCGAGGTCTCCTTAGGCCTCCGATCGTTTTTCCGCCGTATTAACTTTCGCCGCTCTGCTATTGACTGGCGACAAAAGAAAACCTGGCGCCTGGTTAGACGAGCGACTTTTTCTTCCCCCTTTTCGTCCACCGGCAATCGTGTTTTTCGGCCACTATTTTCTCTTGCAATTTTCTCGGCTCTATATTTGCGGACCTACTGCAATTACTTTCCTTTGGAAACTTGCAGCGCTAACGTTTCGCCATTTTTTGTCATTCATAAAGTTTTCATTGGGGGGACATAATTACTAGAAAGTTGACGATTACACTTCAACTTGGTGTTTTTGCTACTGGCATTTTGAGAAACTCCATCGTTTATTAAAACATGTTCATGCGCACAATAACGTTGAGCTATGGCATTTCAATTCTTTTGCATTAAATATACCTATCGTATATAACAACTCGTGTTTTTTGTTCTGTATTTTCATCGCTTATTTTCATTGCAAAATGGATTCCTCTGGTTGTGCAATAGAACCTTTCGCTAACTCCCGCGTTGTGTTTTTCATATATTTTACGATCAATGAATAGATCGCGTGTACGAATTCTTTTTCACGCGAAAGTAATTGTTAGAATGAAAGATAAAGTCGCGCTAGCAGTTTTCCGCCAGATATTTATGAACTATGCATTTATATAGAATTCGCGCATCACGCATAAGGTACACATTGAATTTAAACTATTGAAGTCGGCGAATTGGCCTCATTCGCTCTTTCTCCCTCGTAAAATCTAACGACATATTTGATCTAAATTACAATCTCTCGGAAGTAGGTGTCTATTTTCCCGATAGTGCACGCTATGCAGTACCGAATAACAAAGATCGATTTATAATTCTTTTTCTGTCTATATGTAACAAATGGAGGATCGATCGCGAAATCTCTACAGCCCCGCCTATATAATCTATGCCAAGTTATGCACGTATACCAACGACTCTTTATTCTAGAGATAAACGTTTTGAAAACATTGTCTGACAAGTCTATCACTTTATCCCGAGCTTTACCCCTTGTGTAAGAATGGACGAAATTGGTTTACAAGAGTAAAAATAAGGCTGTGTTTATACCGAAAGATCAGTGATTCGTAAAAACAAAATAAAATGACGTCAAAGAGTGAGTAACCGCAGAGTGCAGAGGAACAATTGAAGCATTAGCAGGGTTAATCATCGGCGAAAACGAAGCATTCGAGCGGCGAAACGAATGCGCGACCGCTAATTAAGTAAACGAGACTAAATTTCCCTCATTCGCACGTACATATATGCCGACTGGGCCGCGCTCTATTATAAATTTCCGGTGCAGGCTTAAGGTCCCTTTGGAGCGGAGTCACTTTGCACCGGGGCGCCCCACTCAAGATCCCGTGAATAAGTGAGGGGGCGCTCGAAGGGGCCGAGGCGGCCGAGAATTGAAAAAAAAAAAAATCGCGCGCTCCCTTCGACCCGAGAGCCAGGCGCACGCGCACAACTGCAGGCTTCGCGAGAAATCCACGCGGCGGACTGCACGCGACACGCGCTGGATACACCCCGGCGGATTAAAGCTCACAAGAGGGAAATCAGAGAGAAGCCGGGGGGGAGGCGTAGTTGACGGGCGGTTGAGCGCCCGGCGAGGAGGCGCGAGCCTTTCCGCGGGGCGACACGAGGGGGGCGCCCCCGCGGGGAAAAGCGGCGGCCGCGGCAAGGAGGGCCGCCGCCCGGCTTCTTATACGAGCATTGTGAATTCACACTGTGAGAACGTTCCCACTCCCACGCCCCGAGTACTCTTTTCCTCCCGGCGGCCCGCTCCCCCTCCCCGCCCCTTTATTTCCCTTAATGCGCCCGCCTCGGGGCTCGGGCACGATCTCCGTTTAATTTGCCACGCCGCGCCCCAAGTGCCTCCTGCGCCTTGGCGCGCGCGCCCGAAGCTCTTTTTTTTTTTCCTCTCCGCGGAGCAAGCGACCGCGGCGCCCCCGAGGCGCACACATATGTCGACTTGGCGCGCTCCGAAATGGAAAAGCGCCCCCGTCGATATTACACGGCCGGCGCGTCCGACTTTCCCGGGGGCTCGCGCGCGCGCGCAAACAGCCGGCTGCAGCTTCCCGCGCGTGTGTACATGTGCCCCGGCGCCGTGGCTTCTTTTTTTTTTCCCCCCTTCGAAAGGGCGTCGCGACGAGCCGAGCGGAAGCCGGGGCTCCGCCGACTGCGCGCCCACGAGGATGCGGAAGTCGTTAAAGCCAAGTAGATATATGGGGCGCGGGCGGGGGAGGCTCTCCGCCGGCAGCTGCCTCCTTCGCCCGTACCTGTGCGCATGAGAGATAGATATCAAACGCCCGGCGCCTAATTGCCCCGGGAGGTGATATTCCCTCCCCCCCGGCCCTCGGTCCCGCCTGTCCGCGCTAATGAGAATCGCCCCGATTGATAGATATATCGTCCGGTTCATGCTTTGTTGGCTTTGCCGTGCTTTTCCACGCTCGCCGGGACCGAGGTGGCCTGCTCGCGCACCCGACTACGCGCGATCCTCCTGCTAATATCGCTTCCAATTTCTTGTCAGACCGCTTTCATATATACGAGCAGTATAAAAGTCTTTTATCAAGCTGCCTACCAATCCGCTTTCAAACCCATCATCGCGCCGACCGTTTATTGTACCATTTGTACGAATTCAAGTATAAATATATGTGCTTTGATTAATATAATACCACGCGGCTTTAGGATTACCGAGAAAATGCCGATTAGACTGTCAGAGCGGAATTTATTCGATCCTTCTCAAACGCGTGCTCTTTTTATTTAGAGAGTGTTAAAACAGATGTACTTAATCGATTTTTGATAGTTTGGAACGAGTTGCTCAACCGCCTCGAGACTTTCGAATTCTGGAAAAAAAAAACAATTTCCATGCCGATAATCTGTCATAATAAAACGCCTAAGTAGAAACTAAAGACCTACGCGCATATAATGACGTCTTTTGAATATATAGCTCGTTGTGCAGGTAGGTGAAGCTCGATTATGATGCCGGAATGTATACAACGCTAAAAGTTTGTACTCACGGAATCGTATAAGAAGATACACGGGAATTTAGAAAACGATGCAAATAGATAACTAAAGTGAAAACGATTGTCAATCTTCATCAAGATCCATCAAATCCCAGGACAAAGTTACAACGTCTACCGAGAATAATTTAAGCGTTCACCTGTACCGACGAATCATTCTAGGTAAGCAATATGCGGACAATCTCTGCTGTAGATGGTCGGATCGCAGAGGGCTCAACAATTCGTGACCAACAAAAATATATTATTCACGATAGATGGTAAATAAACTGCGAATTACACAAAAGGTTAGGCATTAAACATGTAGGTTTATTCTTGGCATGCGCATACTTTACCGTCTTTGAATTTATAATAAAGAATGTATTATATAAAATTAGTATTACTGCACTTTTATGAAATAGAATGTTATCTTTGCCTTGAAACAAAGGCGAATATATAAACGTACACGAATTCGTTATTATACAGATTTAATCTGAAACCTTGTCGTTTCTCTGCCGCGTTGTTCTCTCTTATTTTGAATAACATTTGAGCACCGTTACATTTCTTCATCTTATTCATCTAGATATGATAACTTTATAATCCAGTCCGAAATTCCATTGTTATCAAGTTACCTAGATTCATAGCGTTTATACATGTATTGTTATATCATCCTGTATGCTTAAATTAGAAATATATGCTCAAGCCTTTGATACAGTTTAATGTGTAATAATATTATGTCCCTTGGCGTACAATGGTTTAATTCATCAGAGATGCGATGCTGATAATAAAGTTATTTCATTTCTATTTCAGTCGAGATTACTCAAAGGTGGTGACGTACCGTACGGCATTATGTATGCTTATGGAAGTAAGTATATCGGAGCGAAGTTTGTACGCCGGTGTCAAAACAACGTCGAAAGCGCTCTTTCCTTTCTACTGCGTATTTCGAAGACAGTGGTTGTACGTGGAGCTGTTTCAGTGAACCTATCATTAATGCAGCCCGCAAGTTTCACTTCCTTCTTGGAGAGCGTTTAGAAAAGCGATATCAATCAGTCGCTAGTAAATTTAAACTTTATTTTTTTTTTTTCGTAACCGTATGGTAAATACGAGAGTGGGGCTTTCACCGCGACAGCTTCTTCGACTCGTCTTCGCTTGTACAATCTAAAGAGGCCGCCTTGGCCGCGCATCGTGTACGTACCCTGCCGACGAAGAAGCGCCTGTAGCACTTGCCGGTGTCGTCCTGGTCGATGGTCGGCTGCCAGGCCGGGTGGGTGTCGTCCGAGTTGAGCCTGTGCTCGGCCCCGTCGTGCCAGTAGCCGGGCGGCGCGACGATCATCGGGGGCGGCTGGGCCGTCAGCTGGGACTGCTGGATGGCGGCCTCCATGAGGCCGCGGCCAGGCGGCGCCTCGCCGACGGGCGACGGCACCGGGGTGGCCGCGCCGCTCGCCTGCCCGCTCGGACTCGCGTTCGCCCGCTCATCGCGCGACATCTGCAAGCAAAACAGCGCCGGTCAGTCGTCTGCGGCCCGATCTCAGTGGGCGCGGCGGGGCAGGGACAAACGAAAGAAACACAAAGAGGAACGATGCGTCGAGGCGTAAAAAGTAGGGGATTTAACTGTTAGGATGATCGCCGCTTGCGGTCGTCCCGGCTTTTCCCCGTGGAAAAGCCGCCTCCCCCGGTCGTTCCTCGGCGGGCCATTAAGGCGCGGGGCCGGGCGTCCCTCAACGGGATATCTTCACCGGGTAATTGCAGCGATCGCGGGCGCGCGGACCGAAATTTCATCTCTCCGTGAAATGTCGGTTAGTCGACCTCGCGCGTCCCGCTCGGCGATCCGCTCCGGGGCGCCCGTGCGCCGAGGTCGTTGGCCCCGGGGATCGCCTAATAATTGCCCTCCGATTGCCCGCGGGGCCCGAGGCGCCGCCTAGGAGATCAAGGCCTTTTTCTCGCGCCCCGGAGCATCGGGACGAAGCGAGGCACGATTGCCTCGGGTGTGTATACGTGGCGGGCCGCGGAAGCGGGGGCGCGCGGTGCATGAGCCGCAAGGACGCGGGCCTCCGGCCACCTGCTGCGAAGGGAGCCCAGGGCTCCTTTGTTCGCCATCGGTGCGTGTATCGCCACGTAATGGCCGCTGGGGCAAGGGGCTTCGCGGAGGGAAACGCCGGCTGCGGCAGCTCCGCGAAAAGGCTTGTATCGCCGGGATTCCCTGCCGCCCGGGGCTCCTGCAATTGTCCTGATCGATAACGCTTGCAATTATCCTCGCCCGGGCAATTGGAGAAAGCGCGAGAGATCGGTACGCGCGTGTATACGTGTGCATGTATCTTGTTAACGGAGCAAGTTTGAGCGGTTACGGTAACTCGTTTAATGCTCTTAGGGCCGCTTGGCCCGCTGTCGAACGGCGGCGCCACGCCGGCGGGCAACTTTTAGCCCCGCCGCGATTGGCTAATAACCAATTAAAAGTTCGCTGAATTTTCATGCGAGCCGTGGGAATGGCGGGTGCAATCCTTTCACCGATCCTTCGCAATCCGCCCAAGATTCGATCGAATGAAGAGTTGGCGCGCGCCTTAGACGCGGGGGCGATCTGATAATTGCAGGCTAAGCGCACGGGGCTCCGACGAGGCGCGCCGGGCCCCAATCAACGACTCTATGGCTAATTGCTCCAATTACCGGTGGCGCGGCTGCCCCGGGGGCTGCACCCGCCGGGGGCCCCCCCAATCAGGGCGACGCATCCCCGGCGCCCATTGGAAAAAAAAAGTGCCGAGCGGGACCCGCGGCAATAGAGGGGACGCCGGCCCTCGGCCTCCCGGGGGGACACACCTCCCGCGAGCGGCTTTATCCGGGCGCGTCGCTCCTCCGCCGCAGCCGTTTCACCTCCTTCCCCGGGCGCTTGCGTTAATGAGGGGGTATTTCCGCGGCCCCGAGGGCCCCTTTTTTTTTTTTTCTCGCCTTTTTCCACCCTCCGCTGATGAGGCGCGCGTACGCGGTGTAACGAGCGGGGCGCGGTGGCGCCCGGCGCACCGGTGCAATTTCAATTTGCGCACTCGGCCCGCGATTTCGCGCCTCGGCGCCGCCTCCCGGTTGTCCCCCGAGCGCGCGGGAAGCGGTCTTTATGCACTCGCCCCGGATGTACTTGAGCATTCGGCGCGCCTAAGAGGAACGTTAAAAAAAAAAAGCAAAAGAATCCGTTCTCGCCCCGGCCGACGATATTTAATAAATACACGGGAATAATACATCTGGCGCTCGCGGGCCTTTTCACTGAGCGCTTTTCTCCCGGGCGCCGCTACGAGCCATAACCCTCGGTTTATTTTCTATCCCCGGGAGAGAAACGCGGGGCCCGCGGGCCCGTAAAAATAATAAAATCAAAAAAAAAAAAGAAAAACTTTCTTTAACGCAAAAGAAAACGGGAAATACCCCGGGCGCGAGAGGCGAGGGCGGCCGCGGAGGAGAATCGGCCCGGCCGCAGCCGATGTGTATATAAAAGCCACGGGCTCCGCTCGCCCGAGAGACGCTTGAAACATTTAACGACTTCCTCGCGGCGCCGGCGGGGCCGCGAAGCCCGCGCGCACGGGGAACTTTCCCCTCGGGGATGGCCCCGATCGCCCTGATTGATCGGCCCGCGGCGCCGCGGACCCGCGAAAGCGACCCGGGCGACGGCGCCCGGGAAAAGTAGGCGACGCCGGGCGGTTTTCCGCGGCGCTCCCGACCCGGGCCCAATTAGCCGCTTTATCGGGCACGACCTACAAACCTCGCGCCGATGGCTTCCCCCACCCCGGCTCCGACGCAGCTTCCACCGGCACGAGCACGCGACGAGATTTATCCGGCGCTCCCACAGGGAGCCGCCCGCGTGATCTTCCCGCGAGAAACTTTCCAAGGCGCCCGGCGCCGAGTGGAAGAACCGTCCATTCTTCGGCGTGTACGGGATTATCGAGCGTATTCCACGCTCCACAAGTCCCAAGTGGGGCCGTAAATGTTCCGGCGGGTTTCCAGCCGCGCGCGTACGGCTCTTTAATAACCAATTAAAAACGACTTCCATTTGTACAATTTGCAGGTGCGGCCTTGCGGGGAAGCTGGAGGGGACATCTCGGGCGGGGGGGGAGGGCGGACGTCGCGGCCAGAAGCGCACGGCTCCACGGGCCCGCGGGTGCTTGCACGTATTAGGAGGACGTTAATCGGGTGACAGTGCGCGAGGCCTCCTGGGCACCGCTGGACCGCAGCCTGCCCCGAAATTCCCGGAGGCGCTGGGCGTGCCGCGCGCTCGTCCCCCCCCCCGGGAAACGCTTGGTTTGCTGCTCGACGGGCCAATCGACCCTCGGCATCTCACTCGAGATTATCGGCCTTGTCATCGCGGGCGCAGATAATCTGGCGTTCGATTAAGCTTGGGCCGAGGCGCGGGCCCATCACACGGGGCGTTTAACACCCTCGCTCGATTCGATTCCGATCCCATTAGCATCGGCGGGTGGGCCGCGCGGTCTTCTTCCGATCCTCCCTCCGCTGCGATTATGCGCGGCCGAGCGCGGCCACGCCCCCTTTATTGAGATCGCCATGAATATAATTAAATGAGTTATGTAACGGTGGCGCGCAGTCACTCGGCGCAATTACACTCGGCGGCCGGCTGCTATTCTGGAAAGATCAGCGGGCCGATCTAACCGGCGATCGTCCGTCCCGCTTCGAATACGCATACACACCTATACACACATCGGCCGCGAGGCGTCGGCTGCAAAAAGAAAAAAAAAAATGCCTCTCGCGCGGCATTGAGGGGAAAAAATAAGGCGAGGCGGCGCGAGCGAGTGTAGTCGTCGTCCCCTTGGAGAAGGAGCGTGAAAAAGAAAAAAAAGCCGAGCACAGGCCGCGGCGGGCTATCGGGAGTCATTGCCAAGGCGCGCTCATCTTTAAAAATACCCGCGAGCCGAGGCGCGGCGAGTCGGTAACGAGGCTGCCATTGGCTAAATTTTAATTGTCTCCCGGCCGACCGGGGAGCTCCCCACCTCCACGAATCGCTGGAGTCCAAAGATAGGCGAGAGCGGCTCCTCGGGCGCGAATACACGGGCGAGGGCGCGGGGCAGCTGTGTGCACACGTATATATACACACACACACAGGCCGAGGAGTCGGGGCCGTACCGTCCGAGGCGTATATACGCACGCTACTTTGGGAGCGCGCAGGAATAACAGGCCCGGCGATGACGCGCCGAGGCTTGTTATTACCGCTCGGGGCGCCGAGTGCGCCCGGGGTAGGCGCGCCCTGCCTTAGACTCCGGCTTTTTCCCTGTTTTCTTTGCCGCGGGAGTCTGTTGCCCTCGGAAGTTATCCTTCTTTGCTCGCGGCTCTCGCGCCGATCGGCCCGCCAATCGCCTCCTTCTTTCTTTACTCTTCCAGCGGGGCAGCGGACTCTCCGTAGGAATTAACGCCGAGTGACGAGAGGCGCACCCGCAGCGGAAACTTATATCTCGCGGCCGCGCGGCTCTATCCTAAACACCGCGGCACACATTGCCGAGGATATTAGAGCGGCCCCGGGGCGGGGGTAGGACAGCCAATCGTTCGAGGAATCCTCGGCCTTGGGCTGTGCGCTCGCGCGAAAAGTCGGGGGCCGCGCGCAGGCTCGAGACTCCCGGGAGCCCCGGCTGGTATATCGACAAAACTTGGACCCATATATTGGCCCGCTTTCCTCCGCGGCGGCCGTTCGCCGCGGCTGGGGTTTTATAACTCCGCGCGGGAATTAAGGCCTCGTCCTTGGGGGAGACTCGGCAGTCCTTTCGCGGCAGGCCGATCGCCGCGGCCGATCCTTTCGACGTATCTCTCTCGGCGCGCGTGACTCGCCCCGCCGGGCGGGAGAGGGCCCCCGTCAATTGGACAAAATTTCCCGGGATCGGCGTGATTGCGCCGCGGTATACTCGCGCTTGTTAGTCGTGCGTGGACCTTTGTTGCGCGCCATTGTGCGCCCGTTGCCTCGGTTGTATCCTCCGTAATTGCCGCGTTCCGGGTACGCCGCTCGCCCTGGGCCACGCGCGCGTAGAACGTAAAAACTTTCCCGTCAACGACTTGCACGCACCGAGAGTTTTCCATTTTTTTTTTTTATCTTCCCCCCAGGGGAGCGCGCGATATCCCGACCGCGACGGGACGTTACAGTGACGCGTCTCCGTTTCTCCCCAACTTGGGCAACGTTATCGATTGGATCGCGGGCCGCTCGGGAGCGCGGGGAGAAAAAAAAAGAGTCGCTTTGAAAGTAAGGCCAGCGCTGCGCGGCGGGCGGCCCGCGAGTGAATAATTTGAGCCGGGCCGCGTCCCGCTTAGGAGGCGCGTGCCGCGCGCGCCAGCGCCAGTCGCGACGATAACGAGCGTTTTTTTTCTTTGCCCGAGCTAAAAGCCTTGAGCGCGCCGGGAAAATCGCGCGAGAAAGCTCGTCGCGGACGTCCTCGGGCGCAACTCTTACGGATTAGGGGCCCCGGTGCGCGCGCGCGCGCCCCCTCGCGACGGCCACGGAGGATTAAAAGGCAGCGGTGTACTTTTGCATTCAAGGAGCGCGTCGGCGAGCGCCTTTTTTCTTGGCTACTTTCGCCAAGGTGGATGAGCGGCGGTCGTGTATACCGCCGGGCTAGGATGCCAAGCGGCAGGGAAGTCGCGCGCGCCCAGTCGCATTTTATATATACGCAGGCCCACTGCGGCCCGCATACGTATTGGGCTTTTCTTTGATCTGAATTTATGCAGATATAGACCGGGACGCTGTCCAGAAATAAGTTAACCGCGAGGCTTTTGCGGGGCGCACCTTAATCCGCTCAATTGCTATGCGGCCAAATTGCCGGGCGAACATTATGCGCCTAGGACTAAAAACAACGGGGAGTATATATTTCAATAACCGATTGTAGCGGTATACCATTACGTTTATCCTATCCTACCTGCATTCGGCGAAACTACCTGGTCGAGGCAATCGTTTGATTAGCGAGCGAAAGAGTTCCAGGTAAAAAAGTTGAGGATAGAATATAGCGTGCGGCATTCATGGATTGGAGGAGATATATAACAATCGGGCAACGCGTGCGCGCGAGTCACGACTGTTTATATATATATATATACAGCAGCTCGACCGCGCAATGGATTGCTTTTCCCTGTAGTCCGCGAGCGCATCCGGGGGAAAAAGTAGTCGAAAAAAAATTGCAGGAAACCGAGATTGTCGGGGGGGCCGCGGACGACTGGCAAAAGAAGGGAAGCGCCTATGGCGCGCATAGCGCGCAGATGCGAGCGCGGGCCGGCGCTATTTATAGGTTAGCCGCGCTGACACGGCGCGCATTCCGCTTCCGAGGAAATCTTCGGCTCGTATTTTCGGCGCCCGATTACCGGCAGTTTGGCGCGATTCGCGCTGCCCTGTCCCCCGGGGAGGGCGGCCGCCGCCAGGAATAGAGCAGCAACGAGCCGAATTTCCCTGGGGCGCGTATATACGTGGCTGGGAGAGCCGCCCCGTACCCATATGCGTGTGCGCGGAGGCCGCGTTCCGGGCCAGCGCTCGAGGCGCACGGGGGTCACGTGGACCGCGGCGATGGCTTTCTCACCGCACCGCTGTTGTAATAACGCGACCGACCGAGCGCCGCCCGTCGCGGCCAGTTGATTCCCCGTTTAACGGCTCCATCGCGCGCGACAATGGCGCTAACGGTGTGAGTCTCCCTCGGCGCGCTCGACTCCCGGCCGCTCCGAAAGAATCCTTCTATATATACACATGTATTACTGCAGAGCGCATGTATACGTACCCTGATCTGGACAACGACTTTATTCCCAATAGCCATATATATCCGCGGTACGCTTACGATCGCCAAGGAACGCGCGTCCTTTACCTAACGGCCCGACACCGGATGAATATCGTTGACATCGGCAGCCGAGCCGAGCACTGCCGGCGCCCGTGTGCTTTTCCTCCCCGGCGCGCTGGAGCCCGTGGGTGCGCCGGTCGAAAGTAAAAGTTGGCGCGAGCCGGCGATATTTCGGCGCGGCGGCCGGAGGATCGAGTGGGGCGGCCGCGACTCGCCGCCGCGCCGGTCTCGACCTTACTCCAAATGCGCGCGAAAGGATATTCGCGCATCGCTTGCGAAAGCGCGGAATTCTCCGAGTCGCCGGGGCGCGCCGATCGTAAATCTTGCTCTCCTTCCCCGGCCCAACTTTGTAAGAGATTATTAATCTCGCTCGCGTTGCCCGATCGTGCAGCTTTGAAGCGTTTCACTTGGAAAACCGAATGGCCGTAAAAATGTGTATGTGCGCGCTTGTGTGTGTGTGTGTGTGTGTACGGTTCGCGCGCCGTCGAGTTGGAAATCGGCATCAATAATTCAGTGCAATTTATACCGATCGCGCGCGAGAAGAAAGGCAGCCTGCGGAACGGAGCCTGGTGCATATGTATATATATATATATACATGCTCTCCTACACTTTCATCCCTATAGGAAAGAAGTTTAATCATACAAAAGCAATTTAGCGCGGTTAAGAAAGGCTACTCGCGAGCAACACACACACATATATATGCGTGTATACCTTGGCCGGAGTAAGGCAACAGAGCGGGAGAAAGGGCTGAAAACGCCCGGCGCCTACGCGCGTCCGCGTATATATACATGTACGCTCTCATCTAATTTTCAAAACGACACGCGCGGGAATTTTTTCTTTTACGAGGGCCGGGGCCTATTTCCGTCCCCGGGCGGGAGGACGACGCCGCGCGGCGCCGACTCCCTCAGTAGGAATAATAAGAGGCACTTCATTGCAAAAGTTGCTTCGAGTAAGCCGTAAAAGCCAACTGTAATCTGGCTTTCATCTGCGCGCTCGGCTCGCGAGTCCCAAACCGAGCCCGGGGAATGCCAAAGGGAGAAAAAGAAAAGCCGGAGTCCCGGCTGACGAGAAGCAGAAATGACTGGGCGAAGGAGCCGCCCGCGCGGACTAACCGAATGCCGAGGATACGTATGCAGCTTAGTGCACGGGGCCGGCCGATCGTTTACCTCCGCCGCGCATCCTATGTAATTCCACGAGGCGCGCTGCGGTAATTAACAAACTTTTACCCCCTTTCCGTCTAATTTTTCTTCCGAGTTTCCGGACGAGGAAAGCTGGAGACTTTCCGTTTGCACGGGGGGGGAAAGAAAAATTCTCGGAGAAGACGTATATCAGACAATATGCGCTCCGGGCCGCTCTAATATTAAGCACGCGTACTCTTCGCGGCGTCTGCTTCAGCGTTCCTTTTTTTTTTGCTGCATTTAATAGAGATTTTGCTTGGGTCGAGGGAGGAGGCGCTCGTGCCATTTCCTCCATTTGGCGCGCGGGCCGGGAAAAAGAAACGAAGTAAAAACCCACTGAAATTCTCGAAATAGAATGAAGATAGGGTACGAACGGGGAAAAAAAAGGGAAGGGCGAAGAGACAGGCGGTCGGCTCGGTGGATATACAGTCCTGAATATAAGCCGCGCCTGTGTGCGCCGGGGAATAAAAGCGGGGGCGCGCCGAGAGTATGGGGCGCTGGCGAAAAGGACGGCCGAGCGACGGGCCGCCCGTATAATTCATGCAATCGGCGGGCGGAGGAAAAGCGCCCGGGAGAGAGACAATAGTCGGGGCGTGAGGAAAGAGCCGCGATCCGCTGGGCGCGCGGGCGGCTTTGACGGGCGCGGAGCCGCGGGAGAGCCTATGACCCCCGCGCCTCGCCTCGGTTGAACCCTCGCGCGCCGTTACACACGTACGTAGACGCGTCTGCCCGCGGCCGTGTAAGGGCACCGGAGCGTGGGTAGGTGTGCGCGGAGGCATAGCGGTTTCTCGCCGGCCGCTCCTACGTGTATGTATCCTTAAGTATAGGTTGTTCCTCGCATTGGCGGCTTTAGGCTGCTTTGACTCTGTCTACGCCTACGTAGCGCGCGCGCGCGGCTTGTTTGCCCTCGACGGGCGCACTAATTTGACGCGGCGATATATATCCTTTGTTTTAATAATCCCCCGCGTCCGGCCCCGGGCCCCTCGGCACTGCATACATATCCGCCGGGCGCTCGTTAATTAGCCCTGAACGAGTGATCCCTTTTGAAGATTACGACGAGGCCGACCCCCTAAACCCGAGATTCGAGTATAAATCTTTTTTATATTTAAAAGCCGGAGGATTGGAGAAGGAGGGGAGGAGGGAAACCGGCCAATTAAACCAGCCGGCAAAAGCCGAGGGTCGCGCGCCCGTGTGACATAAACAGTCGCGGAGCCGCGGGCCGCCAGACGGCGGAGGTCCGACGCACACCTATGCGCCTTACGTCCCAAGCCCATACGCACGGGTACACGCGCGCGCACACACGGCCCTTGTAACGAGCCGCGTGTCTCGCTGCAGGCGCCGGGGACAGCCTAGTAGACGGCGCGCTCCGCCGACAGCAAGTGGGTGTCGTTAGCGCGTCAAAGCCCGCGCGGCCCTCCGGAGGAGGCGCGCGTGGGCGGAGGCGCGCCGGGGAAATTTATCGCTCCTTGCCGGTTAGTCCCGGGGCCGCGCCTGCGCGCACGCCGATCCTCCTTCGATTATATACACACACACACACATGTATATACACGTACACCACCAGCACCCCCCTTAACGGCCAACTTTTTTTTTTGGTTATCTCCGCCGCTTCTTCTGCGAAGCCCAACAATGGCCCGCGCGAATTCGGGAGGCTGCGGGTATCTCCGAGGAGATATCGGCGGGGTCACCGCGCCGGCCCTCTGTAATCGCCCGGGCGCACGGACTAACGGCTCTCGGCTGGGGCACCGGCGCCCGGGTGGGGATTATGGATCGAGGGCCCCGCTCGGCGCTATCTCCTCCGGCGGCCGTAATAAAGTGCGCTTTCCCGCGGCGGGCGGCCGGAGATCCGGCGATAGGCGGGAGATGGCGCGCGAGTCGGCCGGCGCGCACCCAGGAGGCGGCGCGTCTAGACGCCGCTCGCGGGGACCCCCTCGCGGAATTTCCCGCGGCGCGCCCGAGGCCCTCGAGGTTTTAATTAGAGGGCCGGCGAGTAGTCGTCTGCGCGGAACGCGCAGAGGGGGGGAGCCCCTTTGGCCTTTGGCCTCAAAGCGCCCGCGGCGTCCCCGGCTTTCTTCCCCGGCGCGCCTACGAGGATATATATACGTGTATTATAAGGATGTGGTTGCCAGTCTTTTCTTCTCCTCGCGGCATATTGCCTTATGCAATATGAATTAAGGAGCGGCTTTCAGCGCTGGCCCACTCAAAGCGCGCCCTTCAACATTCCATTTTTCTTTCAGGAGAATCTTGTCTTCGCTCCTTTTCACCCGGGCTGCCGCTCAAACCGAGTCCCACGCTCGCACGTATAATCTCCCCCCCCTCGGTCGACGGAACTTTGTTTCCCGGTTAAAGCCAGTTTGCAAAATTCAACTATCGCGATCGACGGGCGTTGTTTTCAAACAATTCCGATCGGCATGTGTGCGCGAAGGTGCAATCGGCTGCCCCGAATGGCGAGCGGCTCAAAGCGGCACGTGATACCGAGGAGACGAGGTCGGTAACAACCTGGACCGCCCGTTAAAAATGTAAGCGCATTATATATATATAGAGGCGAGCGTGTCCTGGGACGGCTCGAGGCGGGATGCTGCGCGCGCTCCGTACCGAATTTCACGTGCAGCCTTGTGGAAAAAGCCCGGTCGAAGCGAGGGAAAGCGCGAGACGGCATTAACGGCAATTACAGAGCCGGACGTGACTAATGCCCGGCAGTGGCCGGCACCTCGAATGCACCGGCGCTGAAGAAGCGAAGCCCAGGAGCGGAGAAAACGGCCAACGGGCCGGGGATCACGTGCCGGGCAAAGTCGCCGACAGACGTCCGATATCGGCCCCTGGCCGCCTTTCCCTCGAGACATAAGCGCCGGGAGCCGAGGGGGGAGTCGATTTTAGCCTAGGAGCGGACGAGCACGCGTCAGCTCCACGAGAGCCTCGGCTCTTGCCTCTCGAGCGGGCCGCGGTACAAAGAGCCGCGCCATGATAACAGCCGGAGGGGGGGGGATGTACATTATCCGCCGCGGCCGAGCTCAAGTTGACTCGCACTCGAGATAGCCATCGAGTGGCGGGCTGTGTGCTCGGGGGCCGCGGGACGGCGAAGCCCTGCATCCTTGCAGGTGCACGCGTGGGGGAAGCCCCGCGAGGGAGAGACGCGCCCCCGGCCCCGGAAGGCATACGTGCGCCGAATGCCCGAGCGGCCCGTGACTCAGGCGGACGTCCTCGCAGGAAGGAAGAGAGGCTTAGGACGCCTACTTCCCAGGAAAGTCGGTTACGCCCGGCGCTTCCGCTCGCAGGTCCGCTCGCCGCGGCCTTCCGCCGGACTGCCGGCCGAGGGACGGCCGGACTCCTCCCCGGGCCCCGCGGAACTTTCGAGGAGGCCTCGCGCCGATTGCACCGGGCACAAGGGCCGCGGCACTTTCTTCCCACTGGCTGTACAAAGAAGAGCGATCGGAGCTTTTTAGCCGGGCGCTACAGCGGAGAGCCGTAATTCAATTGGCTCGGCCGGCGCGCTCGGGGACTTTCTCACGGGGGCGGCGGGGGAAAAAGCGAGCCGCGGATCCGGGGGCCGGAAGAAAGCCCCGGCGCCTATTGTTCGGGCCGATCGATGCCCGTCGGCGAGCCGCGCCTCGTCCAAAAGCCCCGCCGCGGCATAACTTGCCCCGTGGGGGCGGCGTCGTTGCGGAAGTTGGCCGGGAGACGCGCGGGGCCCGGCCAGGGCAAAAACGCGAGTCGCTCTTGCCGCCTCTGTCCCGGGCACCGACGACTCATCCGGGGCCACGCCCGAAGCCAGCCGCGCCCAAGGTTACGTACGCGCTCGGGCGGCTATTTCGGGGCCGCCCTTCGGCAGGAGCCCCCCGACGGCCGCCCTCTCCTCCTCGCGCGGGGACGCGTGCAGGTGGGCAGCTGGTGCACATGCGTGTACTTACGGCGCGCGTGAGACGACTGTTACTCGGCCGCTGGACACTCACCTGGAACAGACGGAGAAAAAAAGAGTGCGATTAGACACGTACGTGTGTGTAGGCCTGGGTGGACGGACCGCCGCTGATGGCCGCAGCCCCGTCACATGTGCCCCCGCGCGTTAATATCGGCTTGTAATTAATCTCCGGTTTTTTTAGGGGCGCCCTCGGGTCTCTCCGCCGAGGCCTCGGTGACGCTCGGGTTTCTCCCGGGGCGCAATTACCCCCGGCTCCCCTAACCCTGCCGCGGCAATTAGCCGAGTGCCGGCTCGTTATACTGCAAGACGCCGCCCAGACGCTTTTTACGCCGGCGCCCAAAGGCCCCGCCGCCGCCCTGGGCATTTAAAAAAAAAACGGAGCGCCGCCGACCCTCTATACTCTACGCTCCGCGGGTTTATGTATATATATGTGTGAGGATACATCCGCCGTCCCCAGCGCCAAACAGGACAAAGGATCAAGAGGAGCTCCGACTGCCTCCCCGCGGACGCGCTACATTTTTTATAAATAATTAGGCCGAGTCTTCCGGGCGGACGGTCGCCTCGAATATTGATGCGGCCCGCGACTTTAGCCACCAGCTGCCCAATCAATTATTTATCCTACACTTTTCACTCCCAGAAGGTTGTCCTACTGGATCCTTGGGTATATTTACCGGGCGACTTCAAGTCATAACGCGGCCTGGCCACCGTTTACTATTTAAATGCGTCGGGCGTATTAATGTTGTCGAGCCTCGCGGCAATTATTTCCGATATCGCTCGTATATAGAAGCAGCGGTATAGCAATATGTTATCGTGTAAGGTACACGGAAAGAATATCATGTCTCACCTGACGCTTCGTGATTTGAAATTTGAACTTTAGAATATGGAATAAACGACGTTGCATGAATAAAGAAGACTCGGTAATTCCTCTGCCTCGTCGTTTGAATAATTAATCCAAAAAAAGGAGCCAAGCGAGCCGAGGGCGCGCGTGTATTATTCGCAATTTGAAATGGAAAACCAACCGGAAAATCAATTCCCGTCGTTCGGGCGACAGAGACAAGAGCCGCTGCAGCGGGACCGAGCACGAAAAAAAAAGGAAACTTTAAATATCGCTGATGTAATTTTCGAAAAAGGACAAGGCAGCCAAGCAGGCTATGTGACCTCCCGCGGAGCTCGAAAAAAAAAACCCCTCCAAGCGACCGGCTGATTAAAGGGGGAGCATAAAAACGAAAAGAAAGCAAGGAGCGGCAAAATGCCCCGGGGATCGCGCGAAAATCCAAAAGCGGGCCAAGGCGGCCCGGCAGGAAAAGCCGCGGGATTTTTCCTCGGGCTCCCAAGGCGCGAGGCTGCCTAACGCCCCGGTTATACAGTTAGCCGCGGCGCATCGCGCGGAAAACTGCCGGCAATTAGCGGGTGCTTTTTGCGCCGGCCGCCGATCCGGGCTAATCGGGGCACCCGCCGCGCCGATCCGACGAGCCTGCGAGGCTCGTTACGTGCTCGAGGCCGCGCGAGGTTCGTTTTTTTTTTTTTGCCCCTCCCCCTCCCCGGGGCCCCGCGGCAGCGGTTCTTTCCCGAGGCTTCTCCACTAACTGTTGTTTAATTATTGCACTGCTCGACGAGCTGGCTCCGAGTTCCCGACGGTCTCCCAGCGGCTCGGAGCAACCTTGCCTCCGCCGATCCTGCGTATATATATACATGTGTTTCAGGAAAACTTTAGGAAAAATGTGATCGTATATTGCAATTTGATCGGGGGCACGGCGGTCCGAGAAAGGTTAAACGGCACAATTACCCGGGACCCATAACAGAACCGAGACCTCCGGGGGACCTTTATATAGATAAAAGATCTTGGGCGTCCTCTCGGCGAGCAGAGGAACCCGTTAAGCGCAAGACAAGTAAAGAAACTAGCGTAACTGCTCCGTTCCCGGAGAAAAAAAAAAAAGAAGAACTCCGCCGACGAGATTATCCAGATACGCGGGGAGCCCTTATATAAACGAGCGCCGAGCTCCACTCCTAAAAAGACGCGGTGACTCGTTGGGGGAGTGTATCTGGGTCCTCTGCCGGAGGAAAAACCGGCCACATCCGCCCTTCCTCCCTGATGGCGTTGTATGCAAAGCGGTTATATGCCTGGCGGAGGTCACTCTCGTTACATCGACATGCCGACTGGATTCCCCGGATATTCCCATCCCTTATTCGCGGGGGCGATTTTCCCCGCGCCATACTCTGGCTGCCACTTGCAGTTGTGTATATATATATACGTCGGGTACGCCACCCCCGCGTCACGCCACTCGGAACCACGGGATTTGTCCCATGCCAAGGTTTTTTTTGCCCTGGAACGCGGCTGCCGCGGACGTTGATCTACTCGCTTGCGGAAGGAGCGGCTTGACGGAGCGCGACGCGGACGCGGAAATAAATTGGACCCGTGGGGGAGGGTGGCAAGACGGGCCGGTGATTACTACGCGCGCACTCGCGGGGCGAGTTGGGCCCGGTTTTTCAGGACCCCGGCCCGGCTCTATTTCCAGAGAATAAAAACTCGGCGGGGCATTAATCTCGGATGCTCGGCGAGTCTTCGTGTTTCATTCCCGGTCGGGGGGGGGAGCGCCGCGAGGGCCCGGCGATAATCCAAAAATACCGGGATTACCTTGTTCGCGCGCGGCGGCCGCGGCCCTCCTTCCTCTCGCTCCTTCGGCCGCGGCCCTCCCGGCCAACCTATATCCGTCCCTGCATTCCTCGATCCTCGGCGCGCCGGCCACTCGCCCGTTTTACCCCGCTTTATTTTGGCGCCCCGAGCCGGCTAAATTTGTGGCTCGTGTAAACGCCCCTGTATATGGGAAAAAGCGAACGCTCCGCTTGGGGCCCGCGCACTCCGACCTGCCGCGCAACCAGAAGGTCGTTGCTTCCTTCGGAAGATATGGGCGCGGTAGGCGCTGGAATCGGTTTCGGCGACGCGCTATATATATATATACGGATATATGTATATTCGGCATTAAGTACTTTCTCGTTACATATATATGTATGTATATATCGATCTTTGCATGCAGGTGTTGTGCGACTGATTTTATATGTGCCGCGTAGGATGTATGCCAAAATACTTACTGATGCACCATTGTCTGGTAGCGGGGTGACACTCGAATTGAGTTTGCTCACCTGAAACAAAAACAAAGTAGGCACTGAGTATTGTTTAATACGGCATTTATCGCGAGGAGTGGCTTTATTATTAGACAAAGCGTTACAACTCGGTTTACAATGTGTATTTAAAGCTCGCTCGAGGTATAACTTTCCGACGTTATTGTAGGATTCCGAGCGTTTCCGAGTAGCAAAAAGGATTATCAGCTAATTAATTAAGAGCATCTGGCATGAAAGACACGGTCGACCGGGCGCCCGGCTGTACTCGCCCGACTAACAAATATCTTCGCGCGCTTCAAATCCATAAATACATCCGCGGCTCCCCTTTGTCGAGAACTCGAGCCTCGAGTTTGGCAGCTTGCGGTGCTCTCGAGGGTCTGCCCATTGCCCGATTCATCGCCCGATAAACCAAGCGAACACGAATTTTCCCCACAGAGTGTCAATGTGTTTCCGTTCCCCGGGCCGGACGAGCGGCACTCGAGGCTCGTTTTCAAGGGCAAGAAGCGTCGCCCCTCTTCAAAAAAGCTAACCGCCACGAGGAGAGCGCCGGCACGAAAAAAAAGGGGGGGAAGAGCGACCGAGAGAAGGCGAGAGAAGCCGAGAGGGCCGCGCGGGGATGAATAATTCAATGCGAGGCGCATTGTCGCGGACGCACCCATGTACATGTACAAGCATGCGAGCGCGCGCGTCCCCGCGGCCGCCGCTGCGTAGTGCGTGTGCATGCGCCGCCGAGGTGTGTCGGGAATGAAGCCGAGGTGTATCCCGCCCGCCGCTCTCCGTCTCGCTCCCTCCCTCGCGACGCCCCTGGCAACACTGACTTTCTTTTTCTCACCTCCTCGCTTTCCCATTGTCATCTTCCGAAATTTAGGTCGCTTAGCATCGCTTTACATACGCATTTGTCATGTAGATAAGGCGATTAAGCATAAAATAGACGAGCATAGGACATGTTGTACTCCATATAATCAAACATCATAAAACCAGACGAGCCGACAGATATGAATAGCAAGAAATGATGCTGCAACAATTTGTTGTTTAAAAATCCAAACAATCGACTACAATGCTCAACATTGTTCCATCGATCTCGACACTTTGCATTTTTTGTCGAATCCTTTGCTTTTTCTGGCTGACGAGCAGCTGCGGCTGTATAAAAGTGCATGCAATAATGCACAACTGTTGCATATTCAAGTAATAACAACGACAAAAACGATCGCCCTCTAAAATAGAAAATAACCTTTATTTCAACCGCGAGAGAAATGCTTTTTTTTTGCACCTATCGTTTCAGTTTCTCTAAATAACAGTAACAAATAATTTAGGCGTTCTTGCTGCCGCTATATATAAAATTGCTAATAGACGCCAGTGATTTTTGAGCGCTAGATTATTCGGCTTGTTATGACAAGGTCGAGCAGCACCTTGAATTAATCACGCGGATAAAACACACATACTGGAAATAAACGAAAGTCCGTGTCGAGGGTTAAAAAACATCGGCCGCGTCTAAAAAAGAAGTGGGACAGCAGTTGCGGCTCGGATAAAAGATTCTCCGAGTGCCCAAGACGCAGGCGCTCGTGCGGAGAGCCGCCGGGCTCTCTCGCCCTCGCTCCCAGCCTCCCTCGCGGCGTCGCCTATCGCGGCGCACTCGGATTAATTTTTATCAGTCGGCCCGTTCGTGCCCGGCCGCACGACATAAAATAGCGAACCCTCGAGAGCGAGTCAAGGAGAAAAAAGAAGTGGCCGACAGTCGGGACAAGGTCAGTGACGCCGGCGCGCGTTCCGTGCGCGCGGGCCAATTAGAGCGAGCCGCGGGCCTCTTGTGCGTGAGCGCCGAGGAGAGCCTCGGGGAGGCCCGACCAACATTTCAACTCCGCGCCGTCATCCCCCCACCATTTACGGATTACGGCGTGTAAGCAGGTTAACGAGGACCGCATCGCCGGCCACAATCGACCTGCTCGCTGATGGATACACCAAGACGATTGACCGCTAGTCCTTGCCGCTCGCGTCCCCGCCAACAATGGAGCCACGAATACGACCCGTGTATCCCGTCCTCCGCTCTGCCTCACGTGTCTTTTCCAAAAACTCCAATCTCCCGGAAATTTCATCGTTTGCATCTTTTAAACGAACCACGATAAATTTCCTTAAAGTGTGTATAAATATATGTGTAGATACACATCTATCTTGTCTAGTTACCCTATCTAAGACGCGCTAGAATATTATTATATATCGCCCGCACAAATTGTTTATAATAAAAACTACTTATCTACTCATGCATAAGCTTGTATTACATGAAGATTGCGTCTTCTATATCTCGTTTCCGCAGGCTATACTGTCAGATTCAACTACTACAGTATTTAGAGTTATCTCGAGTTATCCTAAATAATCCACGAACGCCTGCCTTTCTAAAACGTAGTTCACCTCCCTTTTTTTACATGCTGAGTACTCGACGCCATTCGATGCATGTGAATTAGCGCCATTTCGCAAAGCTAATTTTTATTGTTTATTCCTTTTATACGAATAAAATATCTCATAAAATATACGTATTTAGTATTTATTTTCGCCGGTCGAGCATTAAAATGGCTATTTAGATTCGTTAAAATCTTAGCTGGAAATGTTGCATAAGCACAGACTTCCGCACAAGATCTCGTACAAACCAATATTAAACAAGGAAGAACCAATATTCAAAGCATCTTATATAGCGCCCACATTGCCATCGCGGACCCGTTTTCCCGTTATTTTTACAAGATATGCGTATGTGCCGCTCGATTTTTCGCCAGTGTATAATGTAGCAGATGCAGAAAACAGCCGAGATAAGGCCGAGAAAGGCATAATATCTCGTACGTTATACGAGTGTAATGCACAAAGTACACAGCTCCACGCGATTCCGTATCGCTGCCCCCTAACCAAGCCTAGCACTTGTTTTACGAGCACAGTCCTAGGAGATCGAACATCACGAACGCGATCGATGGACTCGTTAAGGGCTCGTGTTCTTAAACAACGTACTTGAGCTTCAGTTTTAATTTTGCAAGAAAAGTCCGTCCATCGCAATTGTTTCGAGCGCAGGTTACAGAACGCGATCGTGCTCGCGATCGTATTGAAACAACTCGCAATTCTATGTAACGGTTTATTCATTTTCCTGGTATCAATTGAAACATTGCTTTATAAGTGGAGGGTTGCTAAGAAGAATAACTCTGGTATTGCAAAAACGTAATTCAAAAAAGGTTTGATTACTTTAATACACGAATATTTGAGCACGCCGATGAAAGAAAAACTCTGGCGAAAGAAAAACTTATTTGTCTGACTTATCAGAAAATGGAACCATTTCAACAAATGGAACAACGTTCAATATATCCGTACCTTCGGTTCGAAAAGAAAAATTAAACTACTGTATACGCTATTTCAGGTTACGAACCGCTATATTATATTCAGCAGCTGTGCACTGGTATCCTGCGCGCTTGCATAAGAAATGTTTTTATATGCAACAAAACACTTGTTACAAAATCATGAAGGAACCGCTCAACAGACCTTCAAATTGGTAATTGCATTAAAAAGAATTTTCCGACTGATGCATCGTTTTATCTTCCGGGTCGGCGCGTCTCAGAAAAAATCCTCAAAGAATTTTGTTTGGTTACGGTATCGCGGCACTGCAGCGGTGCATCGCTCATTTGCAACGTGACTCCGTGCCTCGCGTGTAACGCCCAATGCCAAAAAAAAAGAACGATAATTAAAAGGCATACCCGTGCGCGCAAGTGAATTTCCCGCCCGAGATGAGACACAGAAATGCATCTAACCCGCGGCTCTTCTGTCATTGATCGGTATTTTTTTACGATTCAAGAGAACTGAACTTTAATATAAAGTCACGGCTTTACGATCGGCGGCAGTTACTGCTGTGCTCCAATGATTATCAGCCGTATAAATTCGTCCGCGATGGCATCGTCCGGCGCTTCCGCCCGTCAAACAAGCTTTACCGCGAATTATAAGAAATAATCTCTCACAGATCGGTATCCCCCGAAGCACAATCATACGCATTCCCGCGGTGAGCCTCACGAAAAGAGAACTATAAGATCGTTTTAGCAGCTCAACACGGATGTGACCAATTAATCACAATTGAAAAACAGGGCAGCATGATGGATTTCCCCGGAAGGATAGTAGAAATGTGCACTCGAGGTAGCGCTCGAAGACGAGGTGCGATTTATATGTATTATACTCGATAGCTGCTCCTGCCTCTCTGCACGGCGAACCCGAGTATAATAGCGTGCGACAGAATCATTGAGTGCACCTTTTCTTCTGGTTTTCTCCTACAAGAGCCCGCTTCGCTCCTCTGGGGGTTGCGTTGCTCTTGTTCGCCCAGTAGCAAAGCGACCAGGCGAGGATTTTCGTTCTTTCGCTGTTAATCTTGGTCTGCCTGTGACGTTTATTGATAATTATGTTGATTTCGTTTTTTGCTCGTATTCGTAGAAAAATCTCTTAGAAAATATTCTTGTGCTTTAGCTTTACCGATACTGGAACACGTTAAATTTTACAAGACGCCCATTTACATTAGACTGTAAAAGCTACCTGTCAGAATTTAAGTGTTAAAAAAATCCCACACTGCGTTCAATGCAGTGTGGAATTTTTTCACATAGAACATATTACACCATGTTGTCCGTAGTACATATTTATTGTTATATCTCAAGAAACTCATTTAAATTTGTAAGTAAGCAAAGTTGTCCTAGAAAAAAAGTGTAGTGTACCAGAGAAAGCTGTTTTATTTAATGTTTTAGTACACATGATTACGAGATTATCGAAGAATTAGCGAATAGGATATTTTATACACCTATATCTTTATTTTATATACGTTGTAATTTATCTGTGCAGCTGTCCAAGTAGAAACATTCAAGCCTTAACTTTAACTTAAGTCAGTTTCCGGTTAACCTGTATTATAACGTATCTTTAAAAAAGGATACACATACATGTATATCAGTTTGGATAAACTTTACTTTTATTATCATACAAAACGTTGCAAGAACTTAACGAAACCGAGAAACTTAATGTATACTTATTTGATTAACCTCCTTCACTCACTTTTTCTAGTATTACAAGAGTATACGCAATTTTATTTTTCTTTCGGCTTCCGCCACTTTTCTTCCATGCTTTGCACCTTTTTTATCCGTACCAAGAAAACACTATGCAGTACTTCTTTTACGCGAATGAATTCATCGATCAGAATTACATCGGCAACTCTGTAGTCACGACCTCGTGTGGCCGGAAACCGTCAGAATATCCAGCAGCGAAAGTGTTTCAAGCACTTTGTGATGCGATTCCGGGACCACGTAACATCTTAATGCTTTTACGTCTTCAGTCGTGCTTTTTATCATGTTTTTATCTCAGAGCAATACATCTACAAGCATTTATAAATTCGTAGCCGTGGGAGAATTGAGAAATTTACTTTTAACTTTTCGTCATGAGCAAAGTCGTGTGTCAATACGGCATGGGCTACTCAACATTTCACACGAAATCTGTACAATTATTTGCAAAATTACGCGCTAATACGTATTAACTGAATAAAAATATTTAATTAGTTTCCTGGCAAAGTAATGCGTTTCGAGGATAAAGACGACAAAATTGTGTTTTTGGTAGATAAGATATCAATACTTTTTATTTTTTTTTTATTATAATGTACGAAAACAAGAAATTGATATCAAGGTGCAATTTAATTGTTTGCAAATGGAGTATTTTGCGCGATAAATTCAAAAACAGTTATTACAATACATCATGCACAAAATGTATACAATAAGAATGTTAACGACATTTCATCCGCGGCGCATTAATCTGATGATGAAAATAAATGGAAAATTTATCGAGCTTAACAAAAAGACTATTTAAAACAATCTTCCCGACTTTGATTTTAAAAACACCGCTTGATAAGATCTAATAATTATCAGGGAATTGCAACACGTGTCGAGCGCACGGCATTACCGTCTAGGTAGCCGCGGGAAAATCACTCTCTCGTCACGATTAATCATAATTTTTCTCCGCGCACATTTCCGCCTGAGCGAATACCACGAGCCGAAGCAGCGCACCGGCGCCGGGCGATGCGTCGCATATAAGGGGCCCAACTCCGTCCCCCGGGAGCCTCCCCGCTGGCGCACGCGCCGGCTAAGGGCGCGTTGAAATATTCACCGGGCAGGAAGCGATGAACCCCGGCGGTCTGGGCGAAGCGCCGGCCGACTAATCGCCGGGAAAACAGCGCGGCATCGATCCCGATAATGCGCGGCGCTAGCGGGTGGGCCGCAAGGGATTGTTGCCCCCCCCACCCCCGCCCGGTTTTTCCGGAAGCCGCAGCTGCAGGCCCCCGGGGCGCACCTGGCCACGCGCCCACGGGCGGCTTGTACGTGGCCGGGGAGGCTCGTATTTCACGCGGGCGGTGCGGCCTTGCTTTTCTGTTTTTCTCCGGGCCCGGCCCAAAGGATTCTTGCGGTCTGTTTGCGGCGCTTTTCCACGGATGCGCTCCGGGGCCCCTCGAGTATGCCATTCGGCCGGGGACAAAGGACCGGCGGCTCTGGCCGGGCGCAGCCTACGCCGCACCGGAAAGTCCGGGCGACGCGCTCCACTTTTTTGCCGGTAAATTAATTCTGGAAATTGGGGAAAAGCAGATTGGCGCGCGGCTCGCGGAGCCGCGCTACCGAGTACACGACTCGTCCGCTTCATAACACTGCTTATCTTTTTTACGCACGATTTAGCATTGGAAGCAAGAGTGAATTGGTAATTTATTAGTCTTAAAGTGCCTGGCGTTTGTTATTTATCATTTTATTATAGTGCGGAAACTCGGCTTTTCGACCGACTGGCCATTTAATTTGAAATTCGGCGAAAATAGAAACTATTTCGCATTGAGAAAACTCGTATATAATACCTACAATTTGAATTATTTTTATGTAGTTTCTGCGAGTAACCTCGCCTCAGGCTTGCAAAGAATAATGTACAAACTACAAGCTGTTTCTCACGCTGGAAACGAGTACTTCCATTGTCACTTCCATTTGCATTATATGAGGCAAAGGTTTAAATATTATGTACTGTTTTTTTATCATTCGTTTTATTAGTTTGCAATTATTGGAACATGCTTTTTGTCGCACTAAAGAAACACAACAATTACAGTCACTGTACATAATATTCCGGCACTTATAAAACAATTTTGACGGCCTAATCGTTAAATTATAGAAGTGAAACGTGTATTTTTATTATCATATAGTTATAATTAACTTTTTTTATCAATACACTTCGATCTCCAAGATCAAAATACTCTGGCGTGTGGAATATAAATAAACATAATAGGTACCAATTACAGACAATCATGGAGCAGTGCTGGATAACAGTCCTTATGCTCTTAATCATCTCGTTTCCCTAGCATCGTAACAGCACACGTTGGAGAAAACTTGTGTACGAAAACAAGAGAAAGACGAGTAACAAAAGGCCATTGCAGTGCGTGTAACAATCGGGCCGCCCACTACTCGAGGCGCACAATATTTAATCGAGAGAAAGCGATATCGCAAAGAGGAAAGGACGCAGAGAGGAAAAGACCAAATAGAATCGAGCTCAGAAATAAGCCGGCGATTCACGCGAGCGGTGTATAAGTCTTTGGTCGATCTTGTTTGTAAATTCGAAAATCACGGGGTGATTGTCGCGGCTTATCTAATCGATTGTAAGCCCTCGTGCGCCGCAGCCTCGCAAAGCTGCTGGTGACTAATCGCGAAACTCGCGCGTTTCGTCACCGGTGCGACTTTTCGCGCGAGCGCCGCGCTAATGATTCCTGATTATTCGCGCCAGTCGATCGCGCGGTTTTCCATTGTTTTTCAACCGTCGAATCGGCGGCCGCCATATTGGCACTGGACAAACGTTCCCCCAACCTCGCGATTACGCCTGGAAAAATCCCCGACTCGCTGCGAACGCTCGGGCGCATACATATATATGCGAGAAAAAAAAATGGCGCTGCAACCGGAGTGCAGGCCCGAGATCCAATTCGGATGCGGGCCGCGCGCCAGTAAAAAGCTTTCATTATGAAAAGTGATTCCCTTGGAATGGAGCGAAGGAAGTTTACGGAGCGGCGAGGCGCAATTGGGTCAGAGGCGATTGCCGCGCTATTTGTTGTTGGCCGCTCGGGGGAAAAAGCGATCGGACCGCGCGTAACGAGCGGGAGGAAAGCTCGGGGGCGCGATTAGCCGCTAATCTCCCGAAATAAAAAGGAGCTGTTAATCTCGAGGGCCTGGCGGGGAAGGCCTTATCGCGCCCGTTAAACCGGCCCAATCAATTACACATACGCGGCGGGCGTGCGTGCGCCGCCGGCAGATAGCGCGGGTGACAGCTGCCCGGCCGATATATAAATCCAAGCCTGGCGGCGCATCCGAAATCGCGCTGCACTCGAGGCCGCCTGTGTGCGTATACGGCTTTTTTGTGAGAGTCTCGAGGGCGCGGCTCCGCTGCACGACCATCGGCTCAGGAGCTTTCGGGCCCGCGGCGGCTGAGTCAGCCGCGCATATGCGGGCTCGCCCAGTCGGATTAATAAATACATCTCCCCCCGAGGAGCTTGAGCGCATGGCCGACGCGGGGGAAGACCGCTGGGAAAATCGGCGGCCCGCCGGGGAAACGTGACTGCAGCCGCCGCCTCGCCGATCCAACGGCCGCGTGTCTGCGTATATTGTATAAACAGGGGGGGACGATTCCCGGGCCGCGCCTCGACACACAGGCACACACACGACCTGTAAACAATACCGTAGAGGCCTATATATCCGCGAAGCGCGCGATTGAATAGTCGCCCGCTCGCCTTGCCGCGTCCGCCTGTGTGTGAGTGTGTACTTATGGGCAGGTTTACAGCGGGAGTGGCTATCTCGCGTTTTCCCGGATCGGCTCCAGCGCCGATCGGCCTATATTCCTACCTTAATTCGCGGCAATTCCGCCGACTTGACGGCTCGTTAGGGGCCTTCGCGTTTGTTTATTGGGAAATCGTTCGAAAATTTACAGCGGATGAAGGATGATAGCGCCCGGATTTGCCGTGGGAAAGCGGCGGCGAGCGTCCGGGGGGAAGAACGATATATATATATATATCTATCTATACGTACGTATTTGTAACGTCGAAATGGTATATAATGCGGCATTATAGTCGGCCAAGAGTGCATATAATAATGATTGACAGTTACAGCACGTTTTTTTTTTCCCGATCGGGCTGTACGAGAGATTTCGTAAGGACTTTATAAGAGAATTGCATTGTTCCCGATATAGCCGCTCGCGGTCGGGCCGAATAAGGATACGCCGCGGCTTTTTCTCCAAGTTTATATAACATTGCAAATAATTTTTTTGCGCAATCGCGGAGGAAAATGCAGGCGCTATTATATACGCGACGCCGCCGGCTGGAGAGGCCCCGGCCGGTTTTATCCGAGCCGCCGCGGGGACACGGTGCATTATACTATGCATACACACACACACACACACACACGTGCATATTGTTACGCTAGGCTCCGCTGCTCCAGTGGCCGAGTGGGGGGGGGGGAGTCAGAAGAAGACACCGGTCGTCCAGGCGTCCTTTCCCCGTCCGCGCGCTCGGCGCCTTTCCCCCCGAAGCGGTTTTTTTTTTTTTTTTTTCGCGCGTACGCGGCGCCGGCCACGCGATACATCTCCCGCGGTGAAAATCGCGATGTGTCCGTCTTCTTTTCCGCGCGGCTCGGGTCAGCGGTTAGTGTGACGACGCCGGCGGATCGCTCGCGTTTCTCCCGGGCGCCTAGAAAGTCCCGGGGACCCCGCGAAAGTATATCGCGGCTAGCCGCGCGGCGAAAGTCCTCGGCGATGTAAATGCACTGGCCGAGGGTCGGCCGCCGCGGGTGAGGAAACAAGGGTAGATATACGGACCCGAAGACAACGGGGCCGATTGGAAAGGATGCTATGTCGGTGTGTGCGCCGGTCGATTACTATTACACGCCGATCATCGGTTGGTTAATGCAGCGGCGATCCCGACGCCGGCCGGAGTCCCTTTAACTTTCTCTCTCGGTGGAGGTGTGTAGACGGTGCGGGCGCGCGCTCGCCCACCTGGATTTAGGCTTTGCCTAATCTGCTACGTGCGAACCCGGCCTCGCTCCATTGTCGCCCCGAGTCTAATTTATGCCGCGGCAGGCCCGGCTAAAACCGACTCTCTCTTTCTCCGCTTCGTTTTTTTTTTTTACTCCACACGCGCGCTCCGAGCCCAAAGGTCTATTTCACGGCCGGCCCGTAGGAGTATATATATATATGTATACGCACTGCGCTTCTTTCGGCCTCGCTTAGCACGCGACTAATCTTGCCTGCCTCGCCTAGATACACACAGGCGGCTTTACCAAATCCACGCGGGGATCTATATGGAAAACTAACGAAGAGCAATCGAGGTTGTATCCTTCGATTTCCATCGCGTCCGTTACGCCGAGTCGGATCAAGCGCGCGTAGATCCGAATGCACGAGCCGAGTAATCCACAGATTGTAGTCGATAAACAAGTTGGGCTTCCAGTAATGATTGGGAGGTTATAGAGGCTTAATCACCCGAGTGCCTTATTCTTTCAACTCTATAATTCAATTAGATGCCGGATACGAGTGTGCTTAACATTCATCATTCGTATAAAGCAAGCTATGCCATATGGAAAAGGAATAGGAAGCTTGGGCTATCTTTGGCCCTGTGCACACAACATTCGTATACGGCGTCTTTAATATTATTATTGTTGTGTTGTTTAACCGAATTGAAATGTTTTTGAAAACAACTATTGGGATTAGTAGTCGATACATGTATAATGCGTATTCGAGTAAAGAGTGACAGGAGCAATAACACTCGTAGGAAAAAGTAATCAATCGCGATAACGCATTTATTGGTGGCTTATCGTAGTAATTTTCTGCTCGCGCTCGCACTAGTCAAAATGACACTCTTATCGGGGCAATTTATGTACAAATAATTCTCTCCGCGGGCGCTCGCGCCGCACATGTATACCAACGTAAGCCAAACTGCAGAGGAGCAAAAGGGAAGCGGCAATTTTATCTCCGGCGAGCGGGTTAATTTTGAAATGCAATTTAAATTCAAAGCGATAGGATCGACTTATTGCCACGTTTGACATTGGGAAACGAATGTGAAAGTGAATCCTTTGGTTAGTTGCAAATGCGCGGATCGTGCTCGAATTATCGGTCGGGATACGTGATTCGTTCAAACAATGAATCAGTCGAATCGACCGAAACGTTCGTTAGCCCGTAAATCGAAGGTTACTCGAACACATACTGAACAGGCGGGACGGCGTGCACTGGGTGCACGCTACAACGATTGTTATCGATCGGTAGAGCGATTTAGGAACTGATTGACCAGGATTCGCGCGGCGGCCAAATACGGGCCGAGTCGGCCGCGCGGCTCAGCGCCCAGAAGCGGGCACAATAGCCGCACGCTGGCCTGGGACCCGGCAGGGAAAGGTAAAAAAAGGGGGCGGGGGCCGAGGGCCGGGGTCGCGGGGGCGCGGGCACCTGGCGCTGGCGTTCCCACGCTTATCGGCCGGCGCGGCTCACCTGGGAGAGAAGCTTGGGCAGGGTGTGATTGTGGGAGTTGCGCTCGGCGTTGGCGGTGCGCTGCTGCTGCTGGCCCGCCTCGGAGCGGAGGTCGTGCCTCCAGCGGAGCACGCCCATCATGACCGCCCGGGGGCGTCCCTCGGGGGCGGCCCTCCTGCCCGGCTCCTCGGCCGGTCCGCCGCGCACTCCACCCGGGGCCTGCACAGCTGCCGAGTGCGCGTCTCGCGGGTGTCAGAGGCCCCGCGGCTGCTCAGAGGCCTGGCATGTCCCGCGGGTACGCCTGGCCCTCACCTGCGCGCGGGGGCGCCTTCGAGGTCGTCGCCGGGGAGAGCGAGGCTAAGTGGCCTGGGGGCGGACGCTCGGGCTGCGCGGACACGAGCGGCTCTGCTGCGCGGCGCTCGGCGCTCGACTGCCGGGAGAAGCCGGCCGCCGCGGCGCCGGTCCCGCGCCCCCCCCCCCTCTCCTCGCGCTCCCGCAGCCGCCGCCGCCGCCGCCGCGCCCCCACCCACGCCGCCCTGCCCAGGTACTACTCCTGGCCGCCGATCGTCCGGCCGATCTCGCCCCGGGTCCGCGCCGCCCGATCTGGGTTAACGCCCGGTAATTGGGCCGCGCGCTCGCGGTCCTCCCCGCGCGACGTAACGCGCCACCGGCAGCCATTACGGCTAATAATCCGCCGGATAAAGCTATCCGCGGGGCGATCGCGCGGGGCGCCGCGAGCCGCCGCCTTTCACCTCGGCCCACCTCCCGCCGCCCGCCCGCGTAAAAGTTCATTATAAGCGCGGGGCTTTCGCTGGGCGGCCCACGCGCAGACTCCCCGGGCCCCGGGGTCCCCGCGCGGCCATAGCCCGACCGCCGGCTACGGAGGGGCCCTGCCTTGCCGACCCCTCTCCCGCGCCCCGGCTTACGCAACGGCCGCGGCCGCTTTTTATCAGCCGTCTCCTCCGGGCTTTATGGGCTTTAATTTCGTTAAGAAAACCCACGCGCTCGAGCAATTGCAGGAGCTCTGCGGCTTTGTTGCCGGGCGCGCGGGGGGGGGAAAAAGAAACGCCCCGCGGGCGCAGCTTAAATTTTGCCAATTACATGGACTCGGCCGGTTGTGCGGCGGCTTAGAGATTTCTGTAATTGTATAACTCTGTTGCAAGCGTTATAAAATTTAATAGGACGCGCTCGCTGCCCCGACTTTCCCTCGAAAAATATCGGCTGGCGCTTGGCTCCGCGGGAAAGAGGCAAAAAACAACGAGCCCGGGGACACTCCCCAAAACGGAAAAATAATCAGAGGCTTCGCGGCTGTAATCCTCCTCGCCGCTTATCGCGGCCCGTCGCCCCCTTTTTTTTTCTTCTTCCACGGCGTATAAAAAGAGCAAAGGGGCTTCGTTTAAAAAAAAAAAAGGCGCACCTGCCGGCTGTTAACAGCAGGCGAACAGCAGGAGCGCCGGAACAGCAGCGAGGCGCGTGCGTCCAAGGCGCCCCTCCGACAAAAAAAAAGCCCCAATCCGACTACTTGACTTTGCGCTAGAGGCCCTACAGCCTCTTACCCCACCCAATAACAACTGTTGTTTATCCGCATTCGGCGGCTATTACAGTCTCGTCCCAAGGCGTTTCTCCGTATATATTAGAGGAAAGGCCTATTCCAGATCAAGTGATAGCTATATACGGCGGGGTACCCGGCTCGCCGACCGCCGTACGTTATGCTTTTGCTTGTAAATTAGGAAAACATTTATTCAGCCATCGAGGGTGCAAACAAAGTTGAAACAAATTTATTAAACTTGATGTTAGTTTTTGTTATAAATTAATACCGATATACGCGTATATACGTAATATCTGGCGGTGTGTACACCATCCTCCGTCCTCTTGCGGAAACCCACGAGTCCAAAGCCCTACTTAACCGATGGTAATGCGCAAGAAAAGCAGGGTAAAAGCCAGCCGGGCGTAAAGGGAAGAAGGGCACGTGGGAGTCGTGGGAGAAGGCCATACGGCCCGGGCGCTCTCGAGTGGCCGCACGCGCTCCACGCCGAGATGGCTAATAAGTCCTACTCGCGTGACTCGGGGCCGCTCCGGCCGGTATAGGTGCACCTTCAGCGACGGGGGATGCCGGGAAAAGGATCCGGGCCGCGGGCCGACGGGGGTAACCCGAGGCGGCCTCGCGCGCTTTCCCAGGCCGTCCTCTCGACGACGGTCCCTTTGACGGAGGACCCCTGCGGGGGAAAAGCGAGGGCGGAAGGGCGCGACGATTTCCCCCGCGACTTCCTTGAGCGTTCTTTCTTCTTTTTTTGTAAGGAGGAGCCCTAGCCCGGGGGACAGGTGGCGCAGGGGGGGAGGAAGGAAGCGGCGTTGGGGCGGCCTCGGTGCGACTCGTGTTTGCTTAGCTGAGAGCTTGCACGATTCTCCGCGGGCCGCGCGAACGAAGCCGGCGCTTTTATTTAAAGCTCGCGTTCGTCCGAAGCGCGTGATCGATCGCTCGGGAGGTGCGCTCGCGCTCGCCGAGCGCCGGAGCTGGTGAGACTCCAGCCGGAAATTCAACTCTCCTCGGCAGACACATTTGCCGCGGAAAATGTGGGTCGCGGATTTCTGCCCGGTCGCGGCTATATACACGCTTAGAGATCGCAGCCGCTAGTCGGCCTGGGCGAAACTTTCGACCGGGAGAAAGTCCCGCGGGGAGACGCCGCGGCGCCCGGGGGCAGGGCTCGCTTTCGCCCCGGGCCCCGAGAAAGCCGGGAGGAAAGCTCCGAGGGGGGAGCCCGAGCGGATGCGTCATTTCGCGGTCGAGCCGCCCGAGGAGGAGCATATCACCCGACGCCCTTTGTCCTCCGGCCGCGCGGCCTCCAAAAGCGCCCGATGCATCGCGGTGCCATGCATGCAGGAGCGGGGCTTGGCGCTCGCTGTATTAGCAATGTAATTACCAGCAATTGGTCCGCCGGCGTTACGTAATAATGCACAAAGGCCTAGACGGCAGCTGGTGCAGTACCGGAGGGCCGAGGGTCTTTATCGCCCCGCCTCAATAGGTGCGAGCCACGAGAGATCCTTAACTTTTTTTTTAACACTCCTCCGCGTGCTCGTACTTTTCTTATCCCGCCTAATGAGATGCATGGGCCGATTACGAGCGGCGTTACTCCTTTATCCTTCCCCGAGCGGCTCGTCGGGCCCGAACAATGAGCCGATGGCAGGTTTTTTATTTCCTTTTTATCGGCCCGACATATTAGCCCATTATCTGGCGCACCTACGCTCGCGAGCGGAGACAACGCTCACCGCTACGTGCAGTGTGCATGAGCGCCTCGAGGAGCGCGGAATCGGCGAGTCCTAAGCGAAACTCCTCCTGCCTCGTTACACCTCGGGCTGTTGCGTAAAATACATTAGTAAGAAACAAAAAAAAGGAAGGCGAAATATAAAATACCGGGGGGATTTAATGACGAAGTCGTGCATATACATGTATATATACCGAGGCTGTCGCGGTGCCGTCGAGCGGACGGAAGCGGGGGATCTCGCGAGTCCTAGAGGACGCAGAGAGGCCTGGACCGACGCGACACCTTATTAAACACTCTCGCCTGCATAATGCATGTGCACTCGGGCTCCCCCGCGTGCCGAATCTCCCCGGCCCGGCAATCATCGATCACCGCGAGCGGCGCGTATATATATCCATCACGCGGCCTGCACTCGGAGGTCCGGTGAATTATACTCGCTTCGAGAGCGTCCTCTCCCTCCTCCGAATCCGCCAAGGACGATCGCCGTCCTCACCCTTGGGCTTCCTCCACGAGGGTGTACAACGCGCACACACGCATATCGCGGCCGCAGGGATATAATTTTTCCGGCAAAGGAGAGAGGGCCCTGATTCCGTGGCGCACGGCTTTGTCGGCCTGAGATTGCGACCGCTTCTCAAACAAGTACGAGTTGGGGCCGGGCAGCGGTTATCGCGGCGCCCGCACCACGCGGTAATTACTCGGTTAAATTTACCGTATCGCGACTAATTTTCTCGAGCAGGCGAGCATTCCGACGCCGCTGCCGCCGGCGCACTCGGGCACCCGCGGTCTAATGGAAATAAATAGCAATCCGCGTTTAGTGCTCGTCTACTCCTACCAACAATACACCCAGATAAATACTTGAGTACAAGTTGCGCGGACACACATCGCTGTGTTCTTGGCGACCTCTTCCCGCTCCTGCTACTTTCGCGCAGTGGAGGAATCGCGCGAGGGAGGCGGCTTCCAGCCGAAGCCTTCGAGTTCTACGATTGCTTTTTTTCGTCCGCGCCTCGAGCGTGAAAAGGAACGGGAGCACATGTGCCGCGCTCCGGCTTATTAATCCTCTTCGGATTTCCCCGAAAGCCCGCTGTACGTTTCCACGGGGGAGGCAGTTGCCGGCCGAGGAGCCTTAGCCCTCCCCCCCATAACTCGTCGGCCGGTCTCGGGCCGCGCTCTCACGAGCCGCTCGCCTCGCTCGGCGCACTCGGGAGGGGCCGCTCGGCGCGGGGAGGGGGGGAGGGGCCAGGGGAGCCAGCCCGAAATCGGAGATCTTCACGGCGCGCGAGCAGCAGCCCCGGCGAAAAAGTCGAAAAAGCATAGACGGGAGGCGCCGCGAGCACATCGGGCCCCCACCCGGCGGAAGCCCCGCGCGGCGCGAGTAGTCGCGGCTCTCGGGTTTCGCGCGTGGGCGGACACAGCGCTCGTCTCCCCGATTAAGCGAGGTTAGGACGCGCCGAGTCGCGGGGGCCTCAAAGCGCCCATTGTGCACCGGCGGGGAAATAATAAATAAAAAAAAGGCCCCGTTTCCATGCAGGCAGGGGCGCGGGCTTCCGGCGCGCGCGTGTGTGTACGTGCGTCGAGCGGAGAGCCACGAAATCGCTCGCGGCCGCCAATGGCTCCCACCTGCGCGAGCCGCGCTCGCTTCTACCTGCGTGCGCCCGCCGACGTATATACGTACACCGCCGCGGCCGGAAGAGACGTTGGAGCGCGACTCCCTCCCCCGGCGGCCCGTCGCCACTACATCCTGCCCTTAACCTTACACACGCCGACGACTGCGCAATTTCCTTCGGCGGACGTGAGCGCGCAGTTGCCTGCCCTTTGTCCGCCATGGGAGCCAGGGCCGAGCGGCCGCGAGCGCCTGCCCTCCGGGGCCCCGGATTCTCGCCCGGATTTTTGTTAAATTGCCCGGGGAGCTGGGAGCCGGCGGAGCAGCTCCCTTCCTAATACGCCCCGCGCAATCATAGGTGTATATATATATACGGCCGCGCTCGGTGGGCCAGCCGGACCCACCGGTTATTACGCCGCCGATCTCTTTGCTAGGTGGTCTCTTCGCCGAGCCCATATATACGCGCCTCTAACAATCGACATTGTTCATGCGATAATTTGCCCGGCAACGAGACTCTATAATGCGCCTGATCAAATTATTGTATAATCGGCGGTGTTACGTGCAAGTCCTTGCTGCACCGCTTCTCAAACTGCTGTACCGCAGCCGGGGTAAAAATAAACGATATTCTTCTAATCGCATTTAGATAATTTAAGCGGATCGGAAGATTCTAATCGCTGTGGTCACGATAAGCTAGATTCCTAAGACGGAGAAAAGGAAGAGCGCGTACACGAGCAAAGCTGTATATAAGAGGAAAATGGAGAAAAAAGCTGCACCTAGACACAGGTTTTTCTTGCTCGACGAGCGCGCGCGGGGAAAAAAGAATCATACACGCGACAAGCAAGAGTCGGTCAGTATCGGCTATATGTGTACAGGCTAACGAAAAGCCGTAGTGTGGAATTGGCAATTTATCTGCGAGTCAGCGAGACGTTTCCTCGAGGTCTACGTGTGCAGGCCGGCGCAGCCAGTCGCGCATACCTGCGTGTGGGTGCACCTATATGGCGTGCACTTCCTCTCGCGCCGATCGTCACGCCCGCGCGGGCCGACGACGGTCCCGTCGACGGACCACATTGTTCATTTGTCATTTCGGAGCCCGGGTGCCGTTCGAGAGAATAGGAAAAGAGAGCGAAGGACTACGAGGCGGCCATTGAAATCGAGAGGAGGACGAGCTGGCGGTTTGTTCCTGTGTGCGAGCAGACGATCCGTTATTTCGAGTCTCCCGAGCCTTTCATCACAGGCCTTTCTTGCGGCTTTTTTTCCTCGCATTGTTTCGCCTGAGTTACGAGAGAATCCTGCTTTATAGCGTGTTTACCACTTTTTACTGCCTCCTCAACGAAGATTTGATTTTTCACTAGATAATCTATACGACATAATTATTTAAGTTTGAACTTAAAGAATAAACTCTTGTCGATTAAAACAACAGAAAAAGAAACATCAAAAGAAACATCGATTTAAAGCTATTTCTCACATTATTCAGATTTTTATTTTAAATTGTATTGGTGTAGTAGCTAGTAACTAAGGTTATTGTATAATAAAACAAATAGTTATAAATAAAGAGATGGAATGATTTGTAATTTTGAGTGACACCATCGCCCTCTACATGTCAAAATTTCTCATTCGGACACTTTACCATTGCTCGGAAAGATTGAAATCTCACTTACCGACGACAACAAAGTTACCGACTGAAGAGCAGTAGAACTGTACCGACGGTACAGGCGAGCTCTCTGCATTATCGACTCATGCTCGAGTGGGTAAAGTAGCGCCATCTATGTATGTTTCATCACAATTATCGATTAGTCAAAGACAGAGGGACTCCGAGTGAAAGCATCTCGCGCTGCATTATAAGAGGCGGGAACATCGAAGCAAGGCCGCACGTGGCCGCCACATGACAGGACATGGCAGTCAACCCTTTCGGCTAAACAGGCGGTCGATTCAATTAAAAGAGAAACAAAACGCTTTACGCGTCCCTTCCCAATATCTCGAGCATAGCATCCGGCGCTTTTAAGTTTTTCTGCTGCGCAAAAACGCGTTCGTCGCTACCCTTCAAAGCTTTTCGAGACCATGACTGCAAGATGCAATTACAAGCGTGAGAAGTGTTGGGATTCGTAATTAAATTGCTTTTTTACTGTGAGAACTATCGCGCTTCCTAACTGCGACTATTTGGAGTCCAAGGAGTTCGAACGATTTTCAGTGTACCGTAAGGTGCAGTCATAACTTCTAACAAACTTCTTTTGCACTGACACAAACAAGTACAATTGCAAGGAATTAATTAGACTAACGGGAAGCCCTCAAGATAGAAGTTGAGTTTAAGTGTCGGGGAAACATCTGTCTCTGAAACGGTGTATTAATTAAAGTGTACCCGCGAGTTATGAAATATAAAAGCTTTCATGTGACTTTGAAATTCTTTTTTACGATTAAGTTATGATCTCTTTTTAGGGCCAACTTTGACATAAGGTCGGCATTTCTGTGTACGTTTATTATCAGCCCTGTCAAGGACGAGGCAAAAAAACAAAGATTTAGGTCAAATTATCGGTTACGTTTATTAGATTTTTATTTTAAAGTAAAATTTAAAAAAATTCTGTCTTAAATTAAAAAAATGTCATGCCAAAAAAAGTTTTTAAAAAGTTTTCATTTTCCTTTTTAGCAATACAAGTGAAATTAGCTCCAAAGTTTAATGTTTCGTAATAAACTCAATGTAAACCCTAACAATGCTAATGGTGAATTAAAAAAAAGTTTATGAGAATTTTTTATTTTCTCGGTATTATGTAGCCTGGTTCAATTAAAAGGAAAGGACATCATTAGATGACGTTATATTGTGTTACATCAATTGGCTTTTTGATATTTGACATTCTCCACCACAGAGAGTCCAGTACATTTAAGTATTTTTTAACGACTGCAAATGTTTGTAACTGGATTATTTTCGAGCGTTCAGGTGCTCGTATATCACCGAGGGCTGTACTTAATTGCTCGCCTTACTCAAAAGCACGCGTCCCAATGTTTAAGCCAAATTCACCGTATTTGTCAGGGGAAAGTGCAGCGTAATGTATTCAATAATAGGTTACACTGGAGAAGCCAGCGTTTTTCCCACTATATTCCGCAACTGAACAAACAAACAGAAAATACTGGTGGAACAAGCAGAGGAACAATCGAGTGCAGTTCAAACTGGCGGGCCCGCAAGGTCCTGTATGCTTTCCAATTGACATAGGCTGCACGTATCGGAGGGTCGCGCGACCTATCCAAATAGCCTCCGACAAAAAAAAAAAGTCGACTCCGCGGCGACGCCGTTCCGAGCGATTACGCAGCGATCGATGGACGCGCGGAGTATCGCAAGCGTCTCTCGGCGGAGCTTCGGGGATATTTCCCGCGGAGCCCCGGCCGACGGCATTCCGCGCTCCAATTTCCAGGGTTTTCGCCCGAGCCGCCGATCCACGCGCCTCGGAATTCGAAAGGCCGCGGGGCTCCAGGTTCGTCAGCCGGCGACTGGCTCCCGAGCCGATGCCGCTCTAAAACGCGCGGCGCGCCCTCCTCGCGCTTATTTATGCTAATGCGGCTAAACAACAACCGGCCGCGGCCGAGGCGATATCGGGGATGCCGAGGATTTATCGCCGCGCCGCGGCCCGACTCTTTAACGCGTGTACGTGTAGGTGTATATATAGGTGGACGGGCGTTCGCGCTCTCCCCCGAGGCGCGGCCGTCGTCATCCGCGGTCTCCTCGGCTGGGGACCTTCTATTCTACGTCCGGCTAAAAATATACATAGGCGGCCGTCGCGGCTCCTCGTGACGCGCGGCCGCCTCCGAATCAAGATTTACGCAAACAAATATACGCGCCCACTAATTAATTATACCTGGGCACAAAATGTATGTATCTATTTTTTCCATCAGTCAGCTCTTTATCCCGCGGCTGCTACTTTCGACTCATTAATCACCAATTTGATCTAGTACAGGTAGCTGCAGCGTCCGAGGTGTATAACTGTATTACATAGCGATCGATATCTCGCCCGCGATTCCACTGTGCACTGCACCTGGTTATTTATTATAAGCTATATAACGCAAGTCGGTTTTTTTTTTTTCCCCGGGGACTCGAAAGGCTATTCAGCCGGCCGATTGCCTTCCTTATCGCGGAATGCAGGTATTCGCTTAACAATCGAGTTTGCCCGCTGTAAATTCCAAAATCGTAAAACGCCTCGTATACGCACGATATACGTACAATTAAGACGCTCACCGAACGGCCCCGCATTTACATAAAAATGACCCCGAGTTTGTTAGCGCTCCCAGACTTGGAGGCGGGTGGGGGCGCACGCGCACTAAGCGGGCAGTGGATGATCCCGATCGGGGAGGCTGGAGGCGCCCTATAACGAGTGGACTCGCGTCGCGGGCGCGAATCGGCGCCGCAGCGCGTAATCGGACGCGGCTCGTTATACGCCGGCCGGACAAAGGCCCGGTGATCCCGCCGAGTCACCCGGGCGACGTTCCTTCCGCGCCGCCTCCCCTAATTGATGAGCCGCGTGGCGCGATCCTAATCGGGCGCGTGTCCCTCCGCCGCGTGACTGGCGAGGCTCTTCGCGCCCCGCGGCAACTGTTTCCCGGGCTCTCGGTAACGGGACGCGGCGAGTCGAGGGAAGGGGGGAGGAGGAGACGGATATATTGGGGCTGTTTTGGTGCTCGCCAGCGGCCTCGACGACAGACGTCGCGGCTAATGATTGTCCCTAGGTCTTGGCCGGCGAATTTTTGGAGCGGAGGCTGTCGGGTGACGTTTTGATTAAAATGAAACGAGAGGTGAGCGCGATCGATTCGTACATGTGCACGTGTAATATTGAGTGCGCGCGCGCGCGCGAGCCGCTTTAATTTATAAATAAAGCTCCCCTCGGTAAATCACGGCGCTGAATTTCTCATTCAAATTACAAAACGAACTCGCGCTCATAAATATTTATTAATAAATTAATTCATAAATCAAGTGTAAATTCACTCGAGGATATAAATTATTGAATACTTTTTTTATTTGCACTCTTGATATATACGTGTACAGATGTAGAATAAAATTAGAAATAAAATGTAGATGGATTGTAAATAGTCTTAGGATTAATCGACTCGCGGGAAATCGTTTAACTAACAACTTGTAGTTTGTTACTCGGACGCGAACTCCGGCCTGTGGGACCGCGAGCCGTTCGAGGAAATCACTCTCCCGGCCCGCCCGGCAGAATACATTCTAAAAGCGGCGCGGCCCACCAGCCAGAGGCCATATAACACGAGCCTTACAATGCCAACGGCGTCCTAACGAGGACTGCCGAATCGACACGACGTCCGCTTCGCCCCGCGGGAAAATCGAATAAAGTCTCGTTCCCGCGGCGTACCCACAGCCGCCTCCGAGCGAAAAGCCCGGCTTTTTGTGTGAAAAAAAAAAAAAGGACGGGCAAAAGACGAAGGTGCGGGCAGGCCGGGACTACGCGCTAATCCCCGGGCGCGAAAGCCGCGCGCATTTTTCACCGGCCGCGGCGACAATGCGCCCGCGATTCGTAATACCTTAAACCGATTTTTTCTTCCCCGCACTCGATATAGCCCCCCGCCGGGCGGAGCGCCGGGCCCGCGTGAAAAATCGGGCCAATCCATCTTGGAGTGCTTGCCGGCCTCGGGGTGAAAAGACTCCCCTCCCTCCGGTGCATATATATATTGGCTTAGGGCGCCGCGTGGAATGAGAAGGGCCCGGGGCCGCCCTGGCGCCGGCCGCGGCCGTCGCCTCCCCCGGGAGGCCCCGAGCGCTCCTCCGAGGCTTTTTTTCTTCCTCCTTTTTTTTTTCTCTCCTCCGGGAGTAAACATAAGGAGGGTTTTCGTGCGAGGGACTCGAGAGGAGCGTCTTTGGGGGGGGGCCCCTTTGTGCCCGGCCCCCGAAGGCAAACAGGGGCCGGGAAGGTGAGTTTGAGCGATTGCGAAAAAGGAGCCGCGCGAGCGCCGCGACTAATGCCATTGGGCCGGGCTCCCTGGCCTACATCGATCTCCCGGGGCGCCGGAGAGCCTCGGCTCGTCACGGGCCGAACGAGTCACTCCGAGAGCCCATCGGAAAAGCCACGAGATCCTCGATATTCTATGCCGGGGGAGGCAGGGTTTTTCGTCCGCGGCATGAAAATCGAGCGGCGGCAAGGAGGGCAGTAAAGGCCGGCGTCGCGCGCGCCGGCTCGTATAAACGCGCGGGCCCAATTATTTACGCGCGCGCGACGCTCGGCCGATCCTCGGCATAAATCGCAATTACCGGGGGCCGATGGTCCCCCGGCGGACGCCACCTACACACGTACACACACACCCCTCGTAAAAAAAAAGGAGCCGCGCGGGCGGCGGTAATTAGGCGCGGGCGGGCCGGAAGGCGGCGTGTGTAACGAGTGGGCGGTTAATCCTGTCGCGGCTTCCTGGGCGACCCCCGCGGGGACCTCCGTCCCCGGGGCAGGAAGCCAAGGCGTAATCGGCGCCCCGGAGGAAGTCGGTCCCGCGCGCCGCCGGATATATACCTGCGCGGGCTGCACGCGCGCCTGCACATATACAGGACAGCCGGCGTTTATATATATAACGTCTCGGAGGCGCGTGCCCTGGCGCCGCGGCCCACCTGCCCGGGATTCCGACGCGCCCGGGTGACTCGCCGCTCTCCGGGTAGACGCAAGACGCCGTTGGCGCATTAATAATCATGGGCGGGCGATTCCCCCGGGAGCCGGGCGAGCCGCCAAGTGGGCGGGGGCAACGGGGAGAGCCGCTTCTCCGGGGCGTTTGTCGGCCCGGGCGATGACTCGGGGCTTACCTGGTTGAAGTAGGCCGGCAGGACGCAGCGCTGGTCGTCGAGGCGCGAGCTCTGCACCCGCTCGAGCAGCTCGAAGAGGTTGTCCGGCATAGGCCCCTGGAAGGAAGGAGAGAGCCGTTAGCGCCTGAGCGGCTGCCGCGGGGCCAAACGAATTGGGAAAACGAACGGATGATGCGTGTGTATCGCGCGGGCAGCCGGCCCTCGCGCTCTCTCGCATTTTTCCCTTCCCTTTTTTTTTACTTTTTAATTAAAAGGACTGCCCGATGATTGGACGGGCTGCTCGGAAGCGCTTTGGGAACTCGCGACAGCGCCTCGGAGGTGCAGGTCCATTCGGGGAAATGGAAGCGACGGCCGGCTTAACTATCGGGGAAGCTCTCCGCGCGAGCGCCCGAGGAGAAAATCCAATTGTCGGGGCGGGGGAGGCCGGAGGTCCGATCAATCGCGGGGCTAGTTGGCCGTGGCCCCGGTGTCTCTTACCTTGAGCTTGTCGGCGGCCCTGGCGTCCTGCCGGTCCTCCTCGGGGTTCCGGCGGGGCGAGTCGGTCTCGCAGTAGACCGACTGCTCGAGCTGCTGCCTCCTGGAACACAAAAAAGCCGATGGCTCCGTCAGTTTCATTGCAGCGCGATGCACACGTCGCTTCGGTCGATTAGGTGCACTATGCGCCTCTAAAAATAAACAAACCCCCAAGCGGTGGATATATAGGGCCGCAGAGGGACAGAGAGCGCGGGCCGGCCGGCGCATCATGTATATATATATATATACCGGCCTGTAATCTAAGTGAATGCCTCGGTGCCCCGGGACGTGCAACAACGGTTTACCTGAGGCGCAGCGACAGTCGAGGAGGTCGTTTGGCAGTCGAGGAGACGGACTCGACTCGCGAGGGACAGCTGCGCGCCCCGACGATTGATCCCCAGCTGTTAATTGGCCGGGGGGCGGGCGGCTTAAGACGGCCGCCAGCGGGCAAGAGGCGCGGCCCGCCCGGGGGGGGACAGATGCGCCACGGTCCCCGAGGGGCCCACGGCCCTTCCTTCCTCCACCCGCGGACGACCTGTCCTCTGCCCCCCCCCCCGGTAAATGCCGCAAGGACATGCCACGCGGCCCTCGTCCCCGTTTAACGGCCCAAGGAGTGCATCCTCGGCGTCTCGCGGGCTCGCGTCATTGTTGCCCGCGCGCATTGTTGTCGTCCCCGTGGATTGTCCCTCGCCCCGGGCCCCGGCGGAGGAGCGCCTCCCGCGCCGCTGGGTTTGTTTGATAAATAGAAGGGTGCAGCGGGGCCGCAGCCTCCTTTGCCGCCGCCCGGGGCAGGAGCCGGGGATATATATGCGCGCGGGCGAGGATGATGCGGGTCAGCCGAGGGCCCTCTGGCCTCCTTCCGCCCCCGGTGCGCCCGCTTCTTCCGAGCTTTTTTTTTTCACCCTCCCCAAATTGCCAAGTGTATATACCGAGCGACGCCGGCCTAATTAAAAAATGCACGTACCGCTGCTCCTTTGACTAGCCGCCCGCGCTCCGCCAGAAAAAACCTGCGCGTGTACGTATGAAGGCACACCTGGCGGGAGGGCTTCGTCTACGGGGCAATATTTATTTAATCCAGGTCGGCCCTCCTAATTAGGCTTGGGCCGGTGCGCGAGGAGGCCCATTACCGTAATAATCTCCCGGTGGCTATCGGGCGATCGATCCGATCGCCCGCGCTCCTCCGGACATTAATCTCCGCGGCCGCGGGCTCGGACAGTCCCTGGGCGCCGGAGCGTGAACGCAATAACGCAGAGGGCCGCCGGTCATCGTGAAAGGAAGCCGATCCGCCTCCTCCGAGGGCCGTCGAACGCCCGTCGATATATATCCGAGCGCATCTGCCGCCCCCACGTCCACAGCTGCTCCCGGCGCCGGCGGCCGAGGCTCTTGGCCCTATCTGTCGGCGCGGCCCGACCTGGCCCCTCCCCGCTGAATTCATTATCGCCCGCTATCGCCCGACCTCCGATTATATATATATATGTGCACACGCTCCTTTTTCTTCGCTCTCCTCCGTGTCGTCTTTTATTTTTTTCCCCCTCCCCACGCAGCTTGTTGTCCGACTTCCGGGCGCACTCACGGCGTCGACGCTTTTATAAGCGCGCGCCGCCCCGAGATAAGATCGGGCCCCTCGGTCGGCCGGTCCCTCCGCAACCAGGGGGGGAGGAGGAGACGCCCGCTCGCTCGGCCGGAAAATGCGCACTCCGAATCTCGGGATTTCCTCGAGGAGCAGCTCGCAGGGAGGGCCCGCGAGGAGGCGATCAGTCAACGTCACCGAGTGCCACTTTTTACAGGGGCGCAGTTTGGGGCCTCCGGTTGTGACGCGCTGTTGTGACGTGGGCGCAGCCGCCCCGGGCGCCGAGTGCACACTCCAATAAAACGCCGGCAAAGGCCTTGCTTTCATTTTTAGCCCTCGCCTCCCATTGTCCTCCCCGGCTTCGGGCGCACTCCCCGCGCCACCCCCCGCGACGACCGCGCCGACTAATAATAAACGTACTTTACACAAGGATACTTTTCAAGGATTCTTCCAACAAGCATCATTTCTCCCCGGAATTGCCGGCGGTAAGAAAAAAAAGGTTCGAACGGCCCCCGCGGGACCCCGGGGAAATTCGGAGAGAGCGTACTCTCGTTAATCTCGGCCGCGCGCGGAAACGCCGCGGATATAAAAGTTTTTACCGGCTTCTTCCGCCCGGCGCGCGCGCCCGCGACGACCCCATCGAAGGGACGGGGGTAATGAGCCTCCCCGCTCGCGGCCGAGAGGAAGTCCGGCTTCACGGGGCCGCGGCCACCTCGGGCATTAATCAAGGGGGCCGCGGCGACCGCAGGCCGGGCCGCGGACGCCCTCCCTAAACGGGGAGCCTTTTGACACAGGGCCGAAAAAAATAACAAAAAAAAAACAACAACAGTTGATAAAATGGCGGGCCGTCACCCGCGGCGCGCAAACCGGATCCCTTTTCCGCGGGCCGGCTCCCGGGGAATTCCGCGCCGGCCATTAGTATGATAAAGGCCCCGGCGGGCCGCCGGCCTCCCGCCAATTAAACGAGTTAATTCAATAAGCGCCCGCGGCGGGGGGGCGCCTCGCGGCCAGATGTCCCCCATTGTCGGCCGGCGCATCCCGGAGGATCCGCGGGCGGGGCGCGCGCGCCGCGGGGACCACCGCTTATTACGCCCCGGCGCGGCGGCCTTTGTCCGGGCCAGCGGGCCCGGGACCCGGGGCCACCCGGCGCCCCCCAATTGCCCGATATTTCAGGGGATTACCGGCGCCAGGTATTCGCCCGGGGGGCCGATAGCGCGCCTCGGGAGGAATGCGGCCGCGTGCGCACGCGTTACGCAGGCGGCGGCGGCGGCGGCCTCCTGCGAAGAGCTGCGATCGCCGGCCCGCGGCCGAACCAGTTTACAAGCTTAAACTTTGTGCACACATTGATTCATATTTTAATATCGGCGGCGTGCAGCGCGGAGATTTTATAGGCCGGCGGAGCGCGCGCCGGACACTGGCCAGTCGCCCTTATAATCGTCCTGCAGCTCCCTTATGTGTTGACCTTACGCATAATCGTAAATAATTCCTCGCTTGTTTTTTTTTCCCCTTTAAACCTTGGCCGTTTTGTTTGAAGAGCGCCAAAGACTCCTGCGCCCATAAAACACGGCGATAAAAATTCCGGCAACATTGTTGCTGCGCCTTGCACGCGAGCCGCTGGCAAATAAACGGGGAATAAGGAAACGCTTGTGCTCCTAGCTCATTCAATTGGCTGCGCTTGATAAAGAAGACGAGCCCGCAGAGTAAATTAATAAATTGCAGCCGTTCGAAAAAAAAAAAATTGCAAGGACGGTTATTAAAATTAAAACTGTTTCGGCTCGTTGTGTTGAGTGCAGCCGTGCGAAAGCGCAGCGACAACCTATTCACCAAGAATAGATAAAAAAAATACACGCGTGTATACTAGATGGTATTGAGGAAAAAAAAAAGGAAGCGTACTAATTGATGAGGGCATTCGAGTGATCTTTTTTTTACCAGTCGTCGGGGTTTACTCGGCTGCGATCATTAATTTTCCAATAAGACCCGAAGATTAGCCGCGTATATATGAACCCGTGGAGTTTCAATCTGTAGATCCTTAAAATGTCAGCGGCGTTTTTTTCTCGTCAAACTCATTAGCCCCGCGCCTGGACGGCGAGAAAAATCGTCGGGAAAACTGGTAAAAAAGCAGAGGACAAGCGCCGTGCCACTCTCAAATTACACGGGCGTGCTCGAATCGTCACGAGGATCGGCTGGCTTTTGTTCAGTGAAAACGGTGGAGGATCAGGAGGGTGCAATAAAAAAAAAGAAAAACGAATGTCCGACCCGTCGTCCACGACTCGCGCAGGGCGCAGGAGTGCATTAGAAAGTTGAGTCCCGCGGCAGTTGTCGACTTTGCCCGGGCGTCAAATCTTAATCGCCGGGCGCGAGAGCGGCTCTCCCCGGCCATCCATCATCGTTTCGCCAAAGCCGAACCCGCCCCCCCGGCTCGACCTTTCCCAAGGAGAGGAAAGCCGGACGATGATCGATCCCGGAGCTGGCGACAATAATCACTGCAGCAGCCATCGGGGGGGGAAACCTCGAGACGCGCAGTTATGTCCATTCGAGACGCGCATTTGTAACTCCGCGGAAAAGACCCGGTGGACTCGAGGGAGGCTGCGCGCGGAAAACCGGTCGGGAAAGCGCAGCGAGCCGAGAGAGAGAGACCCGTCCGCGATTCGGCGCGAGTGGTATATATAGGGGCAAGGGCCATCGGAATCCGAGCGATTCTCAAGGCCCCCCCCAGCGCCGCTTTTCCCCGGGCGCTGGCGAAAAAAAAAAGGCCTCGCCGAGGGGAGAGTCCGCGATGGAGAAGGAGGGAGATTGACGGACAGATGTCCGAGGGCCGGGCGGCGGCGCGCGTCACGCGCGTTATGCGCTCCGATCCCGAGGCGCGGAGATGATTGATCTCCCTCTCTCTCTCTCTCTCTCTTTCTCTCTGTGTGTAGGTCTGCTTCTGCCCGGACGCGAGGCTCCTTTTTAAACTCGCGCGGCAATCATTAGCCGCCCCCCCAGGGCTACGTGGCCCCCTGGCCCCGGCGAGGGCGACATGCTAATGCAGCGACCTCGTCACGCTTCGACGGGAGGTCGCCATTTTGATGTTTTTCTTTTTTTTTTTTTATTGTCGGCCGTGACGTCGAGTGAGTGCGGCGGGGAGCCCCTGTCGCCCGGCTTTGTCGGCCAATTTACGCGTGGCGCTGTTTTCCTCAGATTAATGCCGATACAGTGGCGCGATAATGAATGCGATCGCCGCCGAGGGATTATAGGCCGACGAGATGGCTATGCGATTATCGATTGGCCGGCCCGACTGCATAATCCTCCATCGATATTTCTGCCCGGCTGATGCAGTGCTCCGATATATTTCACTCGGATAGGCCAAATTGATTCGAGATTAACAATTAAGCCCGATTAAAGTACAAAATGACCATGGGAGTGATAAATCTTTGGCCTGCGCGGGCCCAGGGGCCGGATTAAACAGATTGCGGATCATTTGTGACGGAAGAGAGATTCCCCGTATAATAGAACAATTTGAATCCATTTAGCCGCTTCCTCTCCGCCGAGGAGAATAATAAGATCGGAGGTGCAGGCGAGATCGCCGTGTTTAACGCACACTTTATGCGATGGAGAAGAAAAAAAAGCTCATTCCGCTTTTATACAATGTTTACCGGCGCGGAGCCGTGTAACGACCTCATGAAGCAATTTTCCAGCTTTATAATCTATTCATCCCCAACCGGGGGAGGGAAAAAAAAGCGTAGGCTGACCACAAAAAAAAAAGACAAAAAAAAATAATATTCCTCGTCAGGCGTACATAATCGGGCCCGGGTATCGTTGAAAGTAGCCCGAGCTAATAAAAGCAGTCCCCGGCATACATGTATATATGTATCTCCGAGGGAATGCAGGCGACCCCGGGGTGAGCCTTGGGCGGAAGCCTCGGCCAATATAATCTTGGTCGTTAGCGTCCCCCGGGCGGCAAGGAGGAGGATTAGACGGGGCGATCGGCTGGCGGGGCGCATCTGCCGGGGCGGCCGCGGAGGTGCGCGCGATCGGCGATTAGCATGGGGCGGCGGATCGGGCGCCCCCCGCGCGGCGACAGCTTGCCCGCGCCTCGCTGCCCATCGGCCGGGTTCAACGACTCTATTAACGGGCGCAGGAGCGATGCGTGGGGTGGGGGGGGGCGCGATGTACACACATATATATAGGGGCCAGCCGCTCCTCGGGGGCTGCCTCCCGTCCGCGCCCTCGTGTGCGTATATATATACGCGCGCATGATCGGCCCTGATGGATCGTCGCCGCGGCTTCCTTCTCCCCGGGGCCGCTCTTTGATCGACGAGGTTGCGCGCGATTGCGCCCCGATTTCGCAGGCGCCCGGGGAAAAGCCGCCGATTTTCCCCGGGGCCGATCGATCACCGCGTCCGGCGGGTATTTATTGTGACAGTTGCCCCGGGAAATGAGGTCCGGGCGAGCCGCGGAAGCGATCGCTCGCGAGAGAAGCGGTCCGGGAGCGGGAGAGAAAAAGAAAATGGCCGGCGGGCGGGGGGCGCGAGGGCATAAACAGAGGGCCGCGGCCCCCGGTAATTCGGGGGGATCGGCTCGAGGGGCTCCGCGGCGTTGATATATGTCGGCCGGCTCGCGGCATATGTCGCGCGGCGATTGTCGCTCTCGGCGGATCATTTGCATAGTCGTATTTTCCCGGCGCTCATTACCATTGTTGCGCCCCGGGAAGAGAGCATCCGCCGGCGGGCCTGGCTTTCACCCGCGGCGGGGGCATAACGGCCGCCACTTGACGGGCCGCTAATGCCCGGGCGGCCGCAGCGACGCCCGGGCAGAAGGCCGTATCATGTTGTCGGGGCGCCGGGAATCGACATTTGATCCGCCCGTATGTATCCGCTGCGTGCCGGGGGCTCGGCCCCGCGAGGCTATTGTGGCCTTGGCGCGCGCGGGCCGCATTAGCGCGCCTCCTTCTTTTCCGAATCGCCCGCACCGCAGAGCCACCGGGGATAGGTATATATGCACGTATATATATACGCGCCTGCGCATCCGAGTGCATGTCTTGCTTTGGTGGGTCCACCGCGGAGGAATTTGCATACGCTTATTTACGCGTGGCGGCCTCGCGCGCCCCAACTGCCCCCGACGAGTCCGCGCTCCTCGCGGCGCCCTGCGACGGACGATTGAATTATGCGGCCACGTGCACGTGCCCCCCCGCGCCCCTAATGCGTCCAGCCACCGCCAAATATTAACTCTACGGACATCCTGTCCGCACTTATCGCATTTCATCCTTATGTTCATGGGCTTACAAAAGATTTTGCAAATTAAAACGACATTCGATACATCAGGCCCTCGCGTTTTTCCCTACTTTACTAATTGTATCATCCCTGTGTACACAGTAGCTGTGTTTTTCTTTAGTGACAAACAAAACAAAACAAGTGAAAAAACAAAACAAAAATCGTCATCCTCGCTCTCGACAATTAGAGTGCCGTTTTTTAATAAGTGCACAAATTTGTAAGGAAATACGATCCGCTTGTGGAAATATGCATGCTCGTCCTATAACAGCGATGCAACCTGGTATTAATTAATTGGGTTTCGAGTTCACCGAGAAACTTCCGCGTACTAAATCACGGCAAAGCCTATTTCCACCTTTCCTCGGGGTTATTTAAATGTCCAGTTGGCTTGCCTAATTTTTCATAAATATGGATTTCCGGTCCTGGTGTCGAAGAGAGAGAGAGAGAGAGAGAGGGAAAATAGCCAGCAGAACCCCGCACGACGCGTATCTCCGCGTCAACTCTCCTAACCATTTTGGTCTAGGAGCTGCCAAGATTCGGGGTAAATATTCAATTTCTTGTTCCTCCGCTAACAAGGTTAACTACGCTGCGCTCGAGCCGCTCCTCTTAATATCTCATGCATACTGAGCGCGAGTATAATATTGCTTTAATCAATTTTTTCAGCCATCGTTTTTTTGCAAGTGAAATAAGTACGTCCGGGTAGAAAAGCTACTAGTGCTGTGCTTTCTTTTTCGAACCTGCTTACAATAGCTTTATAAAATAAAACTTTCAGCGCCATTGTTCCTCAGTGGCATTAAAATGAAAGCATTCGGTGCATTCGCACTTTGGCAATTTTAATATTTTAGTACAGAATAATGCACTCGGAAATTAACAATTTAATTATAATATGCTGATATTTGATGGCCGTTACGACTAATTGTACGGTAGCTCTTAACCAATAACGAAGTAAAATTTTAAAAGCATTTTAATTATACCAAATGGAATAATGGAAAATATTTAATTTGCCGATGGTTATATGCAGAATAAGAGCAAAGGACGTCGGTAGAATAAAACGAAGAAAGTACCAAGTGGCGCATGAAGCTGATTACATATCGGGAGGAATGCGGCACGGCAGAAATGAAATGCATGTTTGGCCGAAGACGCCGTATACACACAAGCGAGCCGAGCGGTCATATCTGCATTGAATTGGCAAAATGTCGCAAGATTATCATAACAAAGCGGGCCGTCGAAAGCGGCATCAATGAAAGTGCATACGCGATGAATTGGAAGCCGGCGGCATAAAGCTATAATGGACAATGCGGGGAAGCCCGGTGGATTTGAAAGCGCCGCGCCCGCATGCAGACAGCGGCGGGCAACAGAGTGGCGATTACAACAACGCGCGCTCGGACAAAACGCGTCAAATGGTGCGTGGCGCGGTTGAAAGAGGGAGCGCGAGGAGAGCCGGCCCAAAAAAAAAAAAAGCGAGAGAGAACCAAGTAGCCGCTCCCCGCGGGCCCGTGGAACAAGTAAAAACAATGGGGGCCGGGCCGGCCGGCCTCCGGCAATCGCTCCTCGAGATCCGTGTCAAATAATCAGAGCGATATGCAGGCGCGCGTACATAAAGAAGCCCGGCGGTCGGGGGGCTCGAAAAACGCGCGGGCATACATCGGGAGGCGGGCCGATGGCTATCTCCGGCGCGCAGATATACACATCCGTGCGGGACGCCCGCGTGCGTATACATATATATATAGGCGTATGAAGCCGTCATTAGGGCCCGCGCGCGCCTCCGGGGGCCAGCGGCCAGTGCCTATCGGCCAGATGCCATCTCCCGATACACACACGCATATACACATTGGGCGTTCGGTGACTTTGCGCCCTTGGGCTTTGTCCGCGGGGGACTACCCACGCGGAAGACTCTCGCGGGTCCCCGCGGCCCTCGCGGTTCATTAGGGCCCCGCGACAAAGGGTCCCTGTGTTCGCGGGCAGCCGGCGTGTAAAGCGCGGAGACGCGGACGCAGCGGGGCTCGGCCGCGCGTAATAATATCTGTTTTATTCGAGTGGCCTTGTGTTCTCGCGGCGGCGGCGGCGGGTCTTAATGACTCGGGCCGCGGCGCCCGGGGCTCGGTGCAAGGCCGCCAGCCAATGTTTATTAATCGGCCCGGGCCGCCTGCGCCCCGCCGGCCGAGAGGAACAATCCGAAGGGCGCGCCGGGCCCCAAGGCCGGCCCTCGCGCGCCGATCGCCCGATTTATTGCGGCCCGCGCCCGGCCACTCGGGGGTAATTAATTTATTCCGACGGCCCTCGGGCCATTACTCGGGCCGGTATTATCCCACGCGCGAGTCCCCGGCTATCGCTCACCTATCTTCGTTAGCGCGCCTACTTTGCCCGCGCGCGCCTACTTGACTCATCGCCGGGTCTGTTTTACCCGGGGACCGAGTCCCGGCCTATCTCGCCCCGGGATCTCGCGCGCCTCCCGGCAGATGGGATGCGTTTCTCGTGACGACCTCGCATTAGCCTAATACGCGCGCGTATAGGTTTGTCTCGGCCAACCGTCCCGCCTGCCGCGATTTCCCTCCTCGGTCGCGGTGCGGGGGATGACGGAGGCGCCCCCTTGATCGGAGTAACCGTTGGCATAGACCAGCCGCCGATTTCCAGACTGTATAATATCTCACGTATATATACTCCCGCGTAAATTAAGCATTGTGCACTTGGCGCGTAGGAGCCGCGCTCGTAAGAGGAGCAGCGGCCCGTGTAATGTCCCTGGCGGTGCCGCCTGTACAGTTAGGATAATCGCCCGCGCGTATATCGATGACTTTCCCTCGGTTAACGGTTACGCGCGTCGAGCCAGGGCCATTGACAAAGCCGGCCCTGTGCGCGGAAAAACGCCCCAGAGTCCCAAGGCTACTCTCGCGGCGGAAAGCCGAGTCGGCGCGGCTCCGGCCCGACAATAACGCGGCCTGTTAATAAATATTGATAGGTGGCCGGCCGCCGGGAGGAGGAAAACAAATCAAGCGGGCATGGGGCTCTGCACGCGGGCGGCGCCGCCGGCCGATCGATTACCCGCCGCCGGTAATTGAAAATTTCCTCGGCCGCCGGGGGGGAAATTGATGCGCGCGCCGCGGCAAAGGTAAACAGGGACAATAATGCGCCCCATATTTCGGACGGCGTTGATCGACTACTCGCCGGCTTGCCTCCTCCGCCCCAAACGCATCCACTAATTGGTCCATCTCTCCTCCTCGCGGCGAAATGCAGCCGTAGAGGCCTGTACGAATCTGGCCCTGGGCGCGTCCGTGCGCACGCGGAGGTTGAGCGATCTCCCCCCGCGCGCGCGTCAGTTGTTGGGCGTCGGGCTGCGGCTTGCAGGGCACGGGCGAATCCCGCGGTGTGTAATTACAGCCCTAATGCCCCTGTTTGCCGCTGCGAGCGGTAACCGTACGCGCCTAAGCCGCGGCGGGCGCGCGCGCCCCCCTGTTTCGGCACTCCCACAAGCCGGGCTCGAGGGGGCGGCCCGGTATAAAAGGGCTGTGCGCTCGGTGTCTTTGTCGGCGCACGGGTGTACCCTGACGTGTAATCGCGTAGGTCACGGGACAATGCGACGTGCCCACTGGGCTTATGGCGCGATCGTCGACTTCTTGTAATTGAACTGCGTGCCCAATCGATGTGCGCCCCCCAGGGGGGCGGAGGAGAGGGAAAAAGAGAAAAAAAAAAGGAGAGTAACGCCACCGGGAGGGGGAAGGGGGCTGCGAGCCATAGACCGCGGCCCCGGAATTACGGGGATCAGGCGGCGGATCGCCCCGCGTTGTACATATCGATCCGCCCCTCTTCGTTACAGCACGCATCCCGTGATCGCGATAATTAGCGCGGTTAGCGCGGCCAAAAACTAGCGTTTATCTCGCCAAGCCCCGGACAATGCGATTACTCGGGCGAGCGTATTACCGAGATTGCAGCGGACCATGCGGAGATTGTTTGCTCGGCCGGACCATAATCTGCTTCCACGCAAACAGCGATGCCTTCCGGCGCAAGCCGCGCCCAACTACCTACGTACACACAAGCACACATGTATGTACAGATGCAGAGCCTAATGCGAGAGGTGAATGCCGGACTGATCGGCCCTTGGTGTTATTTTTTCCCTTTTTTTTTTCCCCGGCGGCTCTCCCTCTCGTTTCGCGCGCCGGACTACTGCCCCCCGCGAGAGGCAAATGCGCTTTTCCGGGCCAATAGCGCCCGAGCTGTAACTGTTCATTCCGCGCGCGGTGTTAATGATCGGATTGCGTGCAAACGCGCGCAAACTGCGGGGTCGGGCCGGACGAGGTGCCAGGGGATCGCCGACACGCGCCCTTTTTCTCCCACTACGTATAAGCCGATCTCGCACCGGGGATATGATTGTGGTGGGTTGATCCTTCCGCGCGAGCGCCCCGAGCGATGTAGCTGCCGCGGGAACCGTTAGCCCGCCGTCATTACCTATAAACTACTGGGCTTTTACTTCCATTTTCAGGGGGCGCGTATATAACCGGCCGGGAAAATGATTTTCTAGCCAGCCGCGGTGTGTCTACATCCACTGCGACCGAGCAGGAAACAAACGTTAAGGCGGCCATTATATCCGAGGGAACGGGGAGCGGGCGGCCTACCTCCGCGGCAGAAGAAGAAAAAAAAACCATCCTTATCCGTTATATAGAAGAAGAAAAAAAAAATAGACGGGGCGCCCGGTCGTGCGGAAGCGCCGGGGCCCCCCGAGCTAGGATTCCGCCCGCGCAAACAAGCGCCGGCGCGGCACGTGTAACCCGGTCCCGCATCGAAAAGCCGGCGGCCGGAAAAAAAAGGGAGTCGGCCCACCGCACTAATGGGGCCTAATCTCCCGGGGTACAAAAAAAGAAAAGGGAAGAAGGAGCGGCATTGTTGGGCCAGTGCGGCTTGCATCCTCCGAGGGCGTTTATATATCGCGGGCCGACCGCATATATACGAGCGCTCGCTTGTTGCTTGTCCCCCCGCGGGGATAGAGCGGGCTGCGGTGACGGCGGCCCGCCCCCAACCCCTTCCCCGAGGCTGACGCGCATCGACGGCTTTTACACGTACGGGAGGAGGTTGGCTCGCCCTCCCTCCGAGTAGGAGGCCTTGGAAAAATCACAGGCGGCGGTACCGCGGCAAGACGGCAAACACGAGGAAATAAATCTCGATATTAGTTTGGGAGTTGCCGGGGAGCCTGAGGCGGCGGCCGGACGATTGAAAGCCCCGGGGAGGCTGCAGCCGGGCGCCGTGGCGAATGCCGCAAGGAAAAGCCCCGGCCGAGGCGCGATTCGACCCAGGCAATAAAGAGAGAGTTGACGAAATTTCCGCGGTGGCTTCCGGAGGAAAGGCCGCCGACGCCGCTTTCTCCGGCCGCCGCGGCAGGACAAAGGGGACATTTCACGGGCGGACTTCTCGGCGTGGGCGCGACTCTCTCCGGGCGGCTGTCCCTTGGCCGAGGTCCGGGTCGCGCCCCGGGCCCGCTCCCTGCGACGCACAAAGCCCCGGGGGCCTCCCCTCGCCGCGCGCGTGTTTGATCACTCGACTGTGATCTATTTCTCAATCGCGCGTGGCCCGGCTTGTTTGCCCAGCGGCCCGGTACCGGCGCACGTGCACGCGTATATACCTATACGCGGCAGGCGCACTTGCGAGCCCGGAGGACACCCCGAGCCCCGATAACACCTCGAGTGCGTGTCAATTATGACCGGCGGAGGAGAGAACTCGGGCGCTCGATTAGCCCGGCCGATCGGATTAGGCGCCCCCGGCTGGCCGCGACATCCGGTGGCGCGGCCTGATCCGCTTAGGGGGGGGCCTCGTCACGCGGCCCGCGCCCGCGGGGCAAACATTTTCGCGGTTTGCGCCCGTCCACGCAGGCGCCGCCGGGGAATCTCGGCCGAACGGCCTTTCGGGGAAGTCTGCCGGCCGGGCGCCATTCGCCGAAGCGGCCCTCGCGCCCGCGCGTTCCCATGCAGCTCCCGGCGCTCTGACTCACGTCACGCTCGCTTAAGTAACATCAGCCGGGCACGCGCGCTCTCCGCCGTCTATGTCTCTCTTTCTCTTTCAATTGCCTCGGATTCCGCGGCCGCCCGCCACCAGGAGCAAAAAACAGTCCGCGGCAGCCGATGCATCTGCGGATGTATATATATACCTTGTGATCCGCCGCGCTGTAGGTACACGTCGCGGAAGGAGCAGCCCTGTTCTGCAGGGGGGACCCCGCGCGAGACCGGGGGATCATCGATCGGCCGAGGCGTGCGTAACGAGGCCCTGTTTCCGTAACGAGGGGCCCGCCGCCGCGGGACTCGTACCCGCTGCTTCCCACTCGCGAGAAATATTCATATTTCCGCCGGGCTTATCTGGCCGCGCGAAAGCTCCGCGCGCGCGTGTGTATGCGTATATATATATATGCGCAGATGTAAGCTCGCGGGCGTCCCCGGGGGCCGCTTAATTGCCCGCTTCCTGCCCCCGGCGCGGAGCGAGAAAAACGAGCCCTCGTTCGCGCGGCCGCCGCGGCGCTTTTTACGAGGCTGCATCTTTGACCGGGCTCGGTTCCCGCGGCCGAGTCATCGCCGGCCGGCCCACGCCTCTGTCAATGGCTGCACTGGCCGCCGCCGCCGTCGCCGCTGCTCCCCTTTCACTTTTTGCCCGTCGGCCGCTCCTCTCAATGGATCCCCGGGACACGCCCCCACCAAGGGACGCGGGCCCGAGGGCTTTTTCGCCGTACTCGCGCTTGGTTGACATTCGCCGAATCGGCCTTGGTCGCCGCGCGGCTCGATCGTCCACGCCCTACTTCCCTCACCCCCTCTCCTCCCTCCCTTTCCTCTTTTACATCGTTTCATCGGCTGTTTGTAAGCGCGCTGCTTTGGCGCCCACCGCTTACTTTATACCTTGAACGTAAAACGAAGCCGTGCGCATCAATTCAAGCCCGCAGCGCAATATTAATTCGCCGACAGCGCTGATGAGAGAACCCGCCGTTTCATAAACCTGGAATTTCATCTAGAATTAATAGAGCTACCCTGGAACCTCCTAATTAACCTTTCATTTTCAATAAAATTGCGCTAACCGAAAAACCAGTAACACCTAATAACTAAACATTTGACCTACATTTACCGCAGAGTTCGCAAACATTTTTTACTTCCGTCTTCTTATGTAACTTACTTTATGATGTCGCCAAAACTGATTCAGCAATTTAGATTTCATCTAGCGGAACATGAATCATTAGCTAAGTCTACCCAATTAGCGAGAATAAAATTGTTCAAATTTTGCGAAATCGTGGAAAATTACAAAGTTAGCCTCATCACCGCGGCGATTATCTGCGCAATAAAGTGACAAAATACTCGGAGGTTGATCGATCTTTTTCAAATAATACCGTGTCTTCTCCGATCAAGCGATTTTACAAAAATTATTACTCGATCGAATAGACCGCCATTCGTTCCTCTTTCATTTTCACGTTCCTATTCATCCAGCGATCGGCCAACTAAATTATATTCTTTGTCTCTTTTCCTCAGTCACCGTTTCTAGATATCGTCGTTCTATTCGAACAAACTCATTTGACTGGCACTTACAGTTCTCTCGTTAAAGTTGGGAGAAAGACGAGATTGAAGAAAAATTAATTAGTCCCGCCTGTCATAGAACTTTTTTATCTAGACTGGCGGTGCTTTGAGTCCAAATGGATGTCTATCGAACCCCCATTAAGCGGCGGCGCCAAAATTCCTTCTGTTTTTCCTCGAAAAAGCTTAATGATGCGTACATCGCCTACACGTGCCTCAGCATATCGAATGATTGCATTTAACCAAAACTCTTGTATCAGCGCGTACATACAAGAAAAAAAAAGCCATAAATCGCCATCGGACAATCGATTATGTCCGCACAATAAATCCATAATTACCCTCCCGAAACCCATGGGTCGACGATCAGCCGCGAAAAAAGGCGCATCGAGCGGGAGGAGGCGTCGACGAAAACCTCGTGTGGCCACTGCTCATCCGGAATAATCCATCTCCCGATATGCAATTAATGGAGAGCGGCCGCATTAAAAGCGGACGGCGCGAGCCGGCCGAGGAGGAATCAATTACTCACGCTCGCGGGAGACAGGCGCAACGAGGCTCGATATTGCGAGGGCGCGCGCCTCCCTCGTCAAAGGCTCGTTTGCTCCCGGGCGCGCGGCCGGCCCATTACGCGCCCCCGGAAAACCGGTGAAAAATCGCGCGGCTTCGGGGCGGAAACGTAAAAAGTCGGAAGAGGGGGGGGGGCCCGTGTGGCGCGCGCCCAGGCGGCCGGCAACTCCTCCGGGCGCGCTCCGTCCGACTCTGACTGATGCTTATTTAATTACCAGGCGGGAACGATTTTCCCGCTGCTTCTACGCTTATTTTTAACCTTTTTTTTTCTGCAGCAGAGGTGCACGCTTCCACGGGGGTTCACGCTTCTTGCTTCCCTCGGCCCTTATTCCCCGCGCGTTTAACTCTTCCGCCGTCGCCTCGGCGCAAAATGTGCGGCTTTTCAACTTAAAGGAATTTAATGGTATTCTTATACGGGAGTAATTTTGTCATTAGAGTAACATGGAAAGAAACATTTTTGGTTGTTATCCGTTAATTATGTACAAACAAACGATCGACACGATGATTGACATTTAACGTCAAACTTTAAAATTATATACCCATTACAGTACTTGTAGTTCGTATAGATGGATTCATAAAAGGTCCATTAAAAAGTTTTCGATATACATTTGATACACTTTAAATTGAGTTTAAATCTAGATCGTTACGGCAGAGGTTACGGCTCAATGAAATATGTAGGGCACTCGTTTCATTAAAATAGTTTTCGAACATTTACGACGAAGTGATAAATGCGCAGCGCCGGGCGAGCATTAACGGTAGCGGCCGGGCCGCAGCATTAAAAATCGATTTCAAAAAACATTTATATACACCGAGGCATCTGCCAACGTGGTCGAGTGGCCGAGGATTCCCATTAACGTCCGATAGCCGCGTATATGAGCAAGGGCGTAAGCCGGGATCGCGCACAGCGGGCACGTACTCGGGCTTTATGTGTACGCAACATCGGCGCAACAAAGAGGCCTCGAGTGGCCAAGTCGGTGCTCCGCGCGGCGAGCCGCATCGCCCCCCCGAACGCCCCCGAGAAACAATAAAAACCCTCCTGCGGACAGGAGGCCTAAAGTTCAAAGCCCATCGGCGGCGGCGGCGGCGGCCTCCCGGGGCCCGTAGCCAAAGGTCAGGGGCGCGCGCTCGCCACGTGCGCCAGGGGCATTAATCGCGGGGGAGGCGCGCCGCCGACGCCCACGCGGCCCGCCATAAAGCCGCGGCCCCCGTGGCTCCGCCGGCATTACAGCCGGCCCGCGCACCCCTCTAAATCACTCGGCGCGGATCGCGTCGCCCGGATTACGAGGCGCGCGCGCCTGACTACCCCGCTCTGTTGCCTCCGTGCCTAGTCCCCCCCCCCTCCGCGCCGCGCGCTGCAAGGTCCGTATAATGCCGTTTTCTCAGAGAATGGACCGGCCTTTGCGGAGGGGAGCCGCTGCAGCCACCGCCGTGACCTTCGCCCGAAACCGATCCTGCCACTGTTGTATTCTTGGCTCTGTGTGCAGGGAACTCCAATTTTCCACCTTTGCTTGTGGGATTTTTTTTAACGCCTTCCGTTGGGGTGACCCTCGCTTCAATGCAGAGTTTCCCAATGACGGTCAGTTTGCGGCCGCTCACCAGTATATTAAACGATCGGGAAGGTTTCCTTATTGATAGAGATTTTCCAAAAAAAAAAAACGCGTGACCAGGTGTGCGATGACTTGACCAAGTTTTCAAAAGCTATTTGCTATTCTATACTAAATTTGGGTATGTGAAGAAAAATGGGAAACCGTTACTCTAATAATAAGGCAAATTAATAAGATCCTTTTTTGCTCGATTTTTTGTACAAAGTATTCAAATGACCGATAATAGAATTTTTTTTTTCTTTTTTTTCTCAAGAAAGAATCGCAGCAATTGATGTTGATTAATAAAGATTAATCTATTGGGGACCTATCTACTTTAAAACAAACTGCTAAAACTTATATTAAACAAGACATCTTGACGATTACATTCTAAAAAAGTAAATGATTACGTAATTTCGTCATCTTGTATGATGTAATAGTAAAAATTCTGAATATAAATGTGATTGAATAAAAAAGCGGTAAAAAACTTGACAGAAGATAAATCTATAGAAATAGATCAGAGTTCGAGTAACCAATACACGAAAGTTGTTTAATTCAATACGAGATTTATTTTATTAATTTTGATGTTTAAATTTATAGATGCAGCGGATACTATAATTTAGAGATTAAAATTAAAGTAAAACTTTCCACGAACCTTTCTGTATGCTCTTTTGTTCGAAAAATCGGAATAACTTAAAAAATCGATCGATATTTAAAGACGATGTATATTAAACAAAGATTACTCACTCGTAAGAGCGGTATTGCTTACAGATGTATTCAATGATAGCTATGTTTTTGCGAGAAGACCCAATAGAAACGATATGATATATTATGGCAGCAGAGGTGACACGGAATATTGGGAGAAAATTTCACGTCTATAGGAGTGTTTATTTCTCCGGGGAATAATACAAAAAGGAAACAGAAGGCAGAGAAAGGGCGCAGCTTTCTTTCCTGCCAACGCTCACGTCCCAATCCAGGGAAAGTGGGAAAAGAGAGGCGCGCGCGCGCACGCCTACAAGCCAAGAAGAATAGGCGCCATAAGCAGGGGCGGTGCCGAGCGGGCTTGAGCTGGATTATCCCTTTCGCGTGCCGCGTGTCCCGCACGTGGCCGCGGCGATTTCACGGGTATAATGTCGGGCCGGCGATGTCCGACTTCCCGGGGGCCCGCGCAGATGTCGCGGCTTTCGATATTTCCCATTGACATTCTCATTTTAATTTTATTACCAGGCAGAGGAGCCGAGGCTGGGGCGCGCCCTCGACAGAGGAGCAGTCCATCGGTTGGCAAATTTATGCTTCGCGTGGGTGGGATAGCACAAGCGGCTTTATGCGCCCGTGAAGTGGGGGCCGCGCTTCCGCCGAGCCGAGCTATTGGGTGGAATTCGGTTTCGCTGGGAAAATAAACCCTTCTTACCACCCTCCGGAATATTGGATTCTAACGGCCCTGTATAAATTTTTCTCCAATTTGCATTGCCCTCGGGGACGGCCGCGTTATTGTGTCGCGAATAGTTGCCCGGAATAGAAAAAGCACTTTGCGCCGGGGGTTTTTCTTTTGCCGCGCGGCCGGTGCTTATATATATATACCCCGCAATGCATTAAATCACATTTGTCCACTTTTACTCGCATTCGCAACCGCAATTACATATTGATAATGCAATTTTATCGCTCGGCTGTTCTGGAAAACGGACTCGAACAAAGGCCCAATATAAACTTGAAGATAAAGGTAAATTAAACGTTAATTTTATTGTTATGCGCGTATTTTACTAGTGGGCGTTTTCTCTTCCCTCCCGCGCTCCGGAAAAAGTGTATCCGCGGGCGGCCTGTTATTCGCGGGCATTAGCTCGGCCGCTCGAGGAAAAAAAAAACACCGCGCGGTTTATATATATATCGGCCGCTTTTCACTGGCCCCGATAAATTCCTACAACAAATACGGGCGCTTATATGCTTCGAATTTGCATAATCAAGCGCCGAGGGAAACGCGGAAAGGTAACGAACACGGATCCACGGCTGTCTCGCGGCTTGATAAATCATCGCGGCACTATATAACCCCGGCGATCTCGCCGACTGCGCGGCAAAAAAAAAACGGACAATGTATACATCTCGCTCGCGGCGCGCTTCCAAGTCCTCGTTACCATTCGCGCGCTAATTTGTCACGCGTCCCCCCCGAATATTCGTGTGCATTTGTCCCGGCAACAAACGCCGACGCGGGCGGAGCTCGACGAATCCCCCGAAATCCCCGGCGCAATCAGCCGATGGAAGCAGGAAAAAGCAGTCCCGGGAATCCACGGGCCGGAAGCGCCGCGGCGGCGGGAAAGACCGAGGAGGCGTTGATTCACCGCGGTGAGTCGCGTACATGTACAAGGGGAAAGGGGGGTGGTGTTAGCTCGGGAGCCAGTCGTCTTGGCCGCGCGGGCCGATGCGCGGGGAATTCTTACGAAATCCCGAGGCGCGCCGGGGATATACGGAACTCGAGTCACGCGGCCCGAGGGGGGAGGGAGGAGGAGGGCGAAGGGACGAGGGAACTCGGCGGACAAAGCCGCGGATTATTATGCAGTTTGCCCGCGGGCGGCTTGCTTCAAAATGCGCAATCAATATGCTTACTTGCTCGGAGGCGCGCGAGATTTATGGTGAAAATTGTGCCAAAGTTGTCGCATTGTCGCTGGGGTAACCCTGACGCGGGCTCGGGCCGACGACGACGAGGACGACGACGACGACGACGACGCCTTAAAGCCACTTTTCCTTTTTCCTTTCGAGTCGCGCGTGAGAAATGGAATTGTCCGCGGACGATTAATGGTCGTGAGCGCAGGAAGCATAAAAGTTAAACATGGAAAAGCCGTAAAAAGTCCGAGGGAAATAAAATCCCCCGCTAAAAATACTTTTCGCGCGGACGCACATTTCAAGGATGCACTTTTCAAGGAGTTCCGCGAAAACGCACACGTTTACCCAGTTTCGAAGGATGGCTAGCCACTCGAGTAATGCATGCGCGATCGATTACACGCTCGTGTTTCGACGAGCTTTTTTCGACGACTGACACCTACTAAGTCGAATTTGCGTCGATATCCTTCCCCCCTTCCGTCCATTACAGCAGAAAAGGTGTAGTTTTCAGCCGATCGAACGGAGCCTCCTTCCGCTCACCTACTACACATTCACAAAATTAATTCCTTTACACTAATGCTAGAGCACACGGCTGCTAGAAGGCACCACACCGACAACAGAGTTCAATAATTCACTGAATAATAACCTGATTGTAAAGAAGCGCTCCTCCATTGATTTTATAATTTACGGAATTCGGAGTAAGTATTAAACTTTCATGAATAGCTAAACTGTTTTAAAAATACATATTGAAATAGATTCGTCGCTACGTCACTGAAAGCTTATATTTTCGTAACAAGTTTAAATCGAATCGATACAATACTGTACAAACGAAACTGAAGCATTCGAAAAATCGATGGGAAGTCGTCCCATCTTCAAAGAGATTCAAAGGAAAAGTCAGGTGGTATACTTGAAACTTCTTCAGCTAGGATAAAAGCAATCGAAAGGGAGAGAGAGATAAGTATGAAGGAGTACATGGAAGCAAGAGTAGCGACGTCGAGACCCGCATTCGCATTCGGCTCTCGGCCGCGCCATTTTCCTAGCTCCTTAGCTTCTGGGAAACTTGGCGGCCACGATAAGAGGCCGGGCGATACGAGAAGTCGGCTCGCCGCCGTCGGACGGTGAAAAGTTGCTCGGAATACGCAATTCGCTCAGCGATTCTTAAACGAATTGGTTTTCCTGGGATTTCTCAGCTGCTGAGCCGCCCGCGATTACGCGCAAACTGGCGCAAACTTCGCTCGAAGGGTGGAATTATTCTTGCTCTCGAGTTGGCCGTGCAGCTGTGCCGATGACAAAATGCTCCGTGATTGTCGATGCTTCACCGGGCTTATACATATATTATACGATAGTACATGCAGTGCAATGTATTTCAAAGAATAATCACGTGGTTTGTACACTAGAAAATTCTTGTGCACTGTTAATCGATCACAAACGAGGCGCATTATAGCTGTCTTTGATAAATGTTAACGAGTATACGTGAGCCAAAGATACCAAAGACGCGTCAGTTATTAATTGATCGTGTTTTTCTTTTAATAATCTTCTGTCAGAAAAAGAACGAGGAATGAGGTACCGAGGCAAGCGAGAAGAGAGCGAGGCGCGGACTAATTTTTCATCTTCTGCATTGGCAGTCTGTACGTACACCCTCTCATTGATGGAAATGGATTTGTATAGCAAACAGGCGCGATAAGGCGAAAGGGGCAAGCAAAGTGGGAACAGCTTCCCTCTGAAAGCCCATAAACGCGCTAGATGCTAGATGCTCTGCGACGATTAAAGGAAGGGCCGCTCGGCGTGCTCGTCGAGTGCGCTGCCCGCGACCCAATTCCCAAGTTATATGCGCGCCTCTTTAAATTTTTGAAGCAGTCGTCGCCGTTTTAAAAGCGGCGTCTTCGCCTTTCGGCCTGAACTCGTTTTCTATTTCGGAGCCCGGAGACCGCGCGCCGCATTTAAACCCTTGTCGCGCACAGGTATAACCGGGGGAGGGTGGGGTGTGCACCCGAGGAACGATTCCTTCGGGTCAATTGACTCTGGAGGAGGAGGCATACGAATGAAAGTGTACGAATTACGACAGATTGCTTTGTGCGGACGGAGCTGCAGGGGACGCGGGCCCCCCCTATACTCGTTAAGAGCCCCGCGCGGCCCAAAGGAAAAGTCCTTTCTTCCGCTAAGCGAGCAGCCGCGCGCTAATTTAGCGCGGCCTTCTTTGATACGCGCTAATTTCCAGGGCAACGCTTTTTTTTCTTCAAAAAAAAAGAAAAGTGTCAGAGCCAGAGGTTCTTCGTCGTCGGTTTCACGTCGGACTCGCTCTCCATGTAAATGAAGCCCTCGGAATAAAATCCAAAAAAAAAAAAATAAGCCCGGGGCTCTTTAGCGTGAAAAAAAAAATGCAAATACGGCGAGGCGCGGATGGCTCGGGCATATAATCGATAGGCCAAGGAAAGCCTGCCGCGGCGATCGGCACAGGGCGTACTTATCGAAAATCGTTACCGAGTCCCCAACAGCCAGAGGGCCGAGGTCGTTTCGATAGCGCTGGCAATGATTAAAGCGTAGGTCTTCCGCAACGCTCGGCCGCGCGCGGGCCGCCCATCTAATTAAAGCCGCGAGCGGCCCGCAAATAAAGCCGAGTCATCGGGAGATAGCGGGCCGATCGGAAGGCGGCGAAAAAGCTACACGGCCCGGGTAAACAAAAAAAAAAATAAAGATCGCTCTGGCTTAATTAACCGGGAGGGGGAGTCAGTCAAGTGGGGCCGATGCTCGCGGGGGCACTACTCGGGCAATTAGCGGGGATTAGGGCGGAGGCGGGGCCCGGGGGTGCCTCCTTGGCCCTCGCGGCGGGGCGTCGGCCGGGCGGGAGGCGCGCTTGGCCCGCCATCTGCCGGCGCGGCCCGGCTGGCTTTTGTCCCGGCCGGGGGGCGCCGATTATTTAACGAGGGCATCTCCCGGGAAGGACTCCGCGGGCGGACCGACGTCTCAATCAGGGCCGCAGATGCGCTTTTCCACCCGCGGCCGCTTATCCGCAGCTGGGATTTCCCGGGGTTAATTGGGCCGGCGGCCAGTCATGCCGGCTAATTGCCCGGTAAAACGCCCTTTATAATAAATCCCGGCAATCTGCCGATCTGCGGCCGGGTATTATTTCGCCGGGGTATGTATACGCAGACGGGCGGCACAAAGCGTTTGTGTGATTACGGGGCCGCGGGTCCGCGGAGGTTTTACACGCCGCGGCCGCAGAGATATATCCCGGCGTCGCGCCGCGGCGATTTTGATAAATGATCCTTTTAGAGGCTCGCGCGCTCAACGGGACTCTATTAAAAGCGGATGTTAAGGCGCTTTTTTTTTTTATTTTTCGTTCCCCCGGGGCGCGCGCGCGCACGCCTGCCAGCGATACACACACTCGCCGCGCGACGAATGACCCCGCGGGGCTTATATTGACCGCGGGCTTTCCGTAAAAATCCCCTTTGAAATAATGCCCTTTGAAAGAAATAATGAGTCATTGGGCCGCGTATCTTCCCTTTTCATCGTCTATGACCTTTCTCTGCGGCCGTGGCATTGGCTCGCGTACAATCGGCGGGCCCGATGCCCTGGGCCCCCTACGTCCACCTCTCGCTGCGCCTTTCTCCGGGGTTTTCCTGGGGCTCGACGACCTCTTGCCCCCGGTGCCTTCGGCTTCCGGCGGAGGGAAAAAGAAGGGAGCCTCGGGGGGAGGGCGCGAGGGAGGCCCGGGGAGATTTGTTGCCCGGCTACAAACTCATCGTCTTTCAACGAAAATCGAATTTATGCGCCACGCGAGCCTCTCCTTCCGCTCCGGTCCGCGCGCCCCCTAATCGACGATCGAGCAACTTTTCCCCGCCGGGCGCCTCGGCATCGGGATCAACTGTCTTTTCACGGCTGGCTTGGCCGATGCATTTTTCATCTCCCTCGATCGGGCTCCGGCCGCATAGTCGAGGAGCATAATAAGAAAACCCAATGGACTTTTGGGTGGGCCGCTCGTGGAAGAAACGGTTATCTCGGCAACTGTTACGCGCTCCTCAACTGTTGCACTTTAATTAGGAAGAAAATAATAATCCGACGTTCGAATGAAGCTTGTAATGGGGGCCGGTGGGGGGAAGGATCGAGTCCCGTAGCAATGGACCTCGCGCTTCGCTTATTTATTTACCGTGGCGGGATTTGGAAAGCGGCCGGCGTTCCTATCCTATACCTGGGGTATAATTGTCGGCCAGGCTCGGGGTCGCCTCGGCACGTGCTACAATTAATCGGGGGAAAAAAAGCGAGCCGGCGCGCGGACTGATTAAAAAATCGATCACGGGCGGCTTGTAAATACAGCGAGTCAATTGGCCCGAGTGCCGGCGGCTCCGTATACAGCCGGCCAATTAGCGAATCTATTGGCGCGTCGAGGCTCCGCGGCGGCTCACCTCGGAACGGCCGGCCTCCGTCGAGTGCGCGGTGGTCCGGCGCAGACTCCACTGCATCCACGTACGCGGCGGGCCGGAGCAAAAAAAAAAAAAAAGGGAGTCGCGCGAGAGGAGCGGTTGTTGGCCAAGGCTCGAGAGGGGCTCGACTCGCGCGCGACCAATCGACCGGCATCGCAAAAGGAGCGCCGCTAAGCCACTCGACGTCCCTCTTATTTGGCCGGGGCTTTTGTGCCGGCGAGGCGATCGCGCCGTTGTGCAATTATAATCGCGCGGGAAAACCGCGCGTCGAGTGCGCCTTGAGAGCGAAGGAGCAGCATAGGTATATAACGGCCGGCTCGAGGGGCCCCGACGTATTATACGACCTGTCGGTTTTTCGGCCCGCCGTGGATTTCCCGCGACGGGCGAGTTGTTGCCAAAGTTGGGATAACCAATTTCCGGGGGGCGAGCACTCGCGCAGTGTGTCTCCGGAGCCGACGGTCCGGAACGGCCGTCGAGTCCCATTGTTCGCTCTCCGAGGCGCCGCGTTCGAATAAAGCTCGGATTAATCGGCAAGGCCGATCGGGCACGTGGGAAAGTGCATCGGGCGCGGAGGCTGGCCTCGGGTGGGAGGAGCCCGAGCTAACGAAGCTTGAATCACGAGGAGGCGGGCCGACAGGAGGAGCCGCGCCGTCGATAACTAGGCCTAATTGACGCGGCCCAACCGCGGCCCTCGAACGATACAATCCGAGGCGATTAATCAGCCGGCGCTACCCCTTTTTTACCCCCCCGGCGGCGAGTTTTCCGGGAGGGAAAAGCGCGGGCCGCCATTCCCATGGGGCCCCGCGAGCGCGCGGGCACGTATAGGGCCGCCGGAGGACGGGGGAGGACGGAGGCGCGGCAAAGCCTGATTTACGGGCCTCGCGCAGGTAAAAATTGACGGCGCGCGGGTCGCCGTAAGGGGGTGAGTGACCTGGCCGCGCTCGCGAGCGCTCGAAAAAAGCCAGGCAAGCTCCTTTCTTTACGAGGGGGACGAGGCGGCTTTTACGAGCGCGCCGCGCGCCGAGATAGGGAATACGCCTCGGAATGGGCTCCGGGTACACCCGCGGAGGACAGCCCGGCCTCGTTTGAATTCTCACCCCGCGTCCGAGCGACGCGCCGCGCTTCCGCGATCGGCCGCTGGGTCCTCGCGTCCACCTATATCGACCGGCGCCCGCGGCGGGATTGTGGATACGCGTATACATGTATATATCGAAGCGGCCCCGCGGACGCGTTCGATTAATTAGCCCCGATGCTCTCCTGACACACTTGCCGCGGCGCATTCGTTAAAGCGGAAAAAGACGGCCGGCCAATCAGCAATGGAAATGCGCCCCGTGAATATTTCACCGGGACACGTCGGCCTACTTTAGTCCCCCGCGCGCCCGGATTCCCCGATATCCCCGCGCGCGGCTGTCCGGCGCCCGAGGAATCCCGCGGCCCCGGGACGCGACATCCTGGGGGAATTCCGCGAGCGCCTGTCCATTCCTGGGAGAGGAACGCGGCTCGTAAAATTTATGCGCCGCGGGGATGGCGCTTCCGTCGCGGGCGGACGGCGGCGAAGGTTCGGCCGTTTTAGGGGCTACGCACCTCCCGTCTCGACCGAGGGCCGGGCCTCTCTCCTCGCCTTTTCCTTCCCCCCCGAGGAGAAAAGGAATCGCGCCTTCGGAACTGCCCTGTCAGCCCAAGGAGCCAATATTTCCCCCCCGCGGGAGCTGCCGCGTCATCATCCGAACCCGCAAAGCTCTTTCACCGGGGACATTTATTATTTTTACGCCGGATTGTATTCAATAATACAAATCTATCCGAGGGTAAAAGCCCTCTGGGCGTATATAAACTCTGCATCTATAGCTCGCCATTTGCCGGGCATCCAAATAGAGGATGATATCCTTCCTCCGGAATATTATCAACGAGCGTCTAGTGTGTTTTTTTTTATTTATTTGATTTGTTTCCCGAAATCCAATGAATTTCATGCATTTCCTGGGTGATTTATTGGAGGAAGAGGACATTTCGTCATTTATATATCTCATAAGAAGCTTACCACAGCTCCTGTGACAAATTAACATAATTAGCTAGCTGTTCACTAGTAGCGCATAATTTTCCAAGCCTGCGAGTCTACGCAGGAATATATAATGTGCTTGCGGCGTTAGGGATTGGGCGAGGAACGACTCGGCTCGCGCTCGCCCAGTTGTAAAGTAGGAGAGAAAAGCGCGTGAAAAGCGGCTGCGAGCGTCAGAGGATGGCTGGGAAATAAAGCCGACAGAGAGTACTTGAGGGAGTGCGGGGCGCTCCTTGCTCGAAACGGAAAAGTATACCTCGGGGCCGCGAGGCGCAGCTGCCGGGGATGAAAGGCAGGCCCGAGCGCCGGATCGCGCGGATCGGCCGATGGAACAGCGGCCCGGTCTTTGTCCGCCTGCGCCATAACCCAATGAGCAATCTCATCTCGGAGAAAGCATCGGAGAGTCGGCCCCGGAAGGAAAGTCCGCGTAAAAAAAAGGAGGGAGGGCTCGACTAATCCGCTCGGGACGAAAATCGGCCGACGACCTCGGTGGGGGTGAGTATAGGCGCGTGGCGGAAGCCTCGGGGCGGCCCACCGCCGCGCTAATTGCCCCCCCGCCTCCCAAAGGCCCGCGTGGGCGAGCGCAAGACGCCGACAGCTGCGGTCTGCCGATCGCCGGCCGAGTGTTGGGTAAACAGCGGGCTTCCGCGCCGCCGCCTATGGCAATTAGGTCGTTGGGCCCTGCCCCGGGGGACCGAGGCGACGACGCCTCCTGCAGGATAGCCGCCGCGGCGCTCGATCGCTTCCGGCCGCCAGGCAGCGACCTTCCGCGCCCCCGCCCATTGTGCCCCCGAGGAGCCGACGCCTCGCTTTATGCACGCGTGATTATTATACCTGGGCCGGCCCTCGTCAAGCGAGCGGCCCACCAATTTCCATCGCGATCGGCCCTTTTCGCCACGGGATACCTCCTTCGGGCCAACGACTCCGATCAACCGCCCGCCTCGGCCCAGTTCACCCGCGTAATAATCGGCGCGTGTGCACGCCCGACGCAGACTCGGAGTTATATCCGCCTCGGCCGCTTCTCTCCCCCGCGGCCGGCTTTTATCCGAGGATCCGCCGGGAGTACTTTTTCCTTCGCGCCGGGAGATGCTTCTGTTCGCCGCAACACAGGGGCCCAACTGTGCGGGACTTTTCGCAGCGCGGGCGAAAGTCAAGCCGGCTGCGAGATCGGCTTACCGATTTTCTTCCGGCGAGCGCGCCCAGGAAGTTCGCGCCGCGGTCCCGGTTCCCCGAACGGAAGCGCACTGCTCGGCGGTTTTAATCGGAGGCGCGACCTCCGGATCGGCCCCGGGGACGGGGGGCGCAGCTGTTGTCACAACAATGAGCCTCCTCTGCTCCCGCGCCGAGGTGCTGTATAAATATTCGGTTGCGCCGCCGCTTCCTCGAGAATGGCAAACAAACCTCGGCCTCGGCGCGCATGATACATCGGAAGACGGCGGGCCCGCGGCCGTTTGTTTTTCCCCGCAGCCGCCGGGGCGATTAGCGATTGGGTTACCGGCCGGCCCCCTCATCTTCCGGCCCTCCTCGTTAATACGGCTTTGCCGGCGGCGCACTCAAAAAACGCCCGGCAATTAGTAACAGCGATCGGGCCGGCAGCTCTGTCAACAGCGGCCGCGGTGGAAAAAAAAACCGAGTGGGAAAGCGCAGGGAAAGCCGGCCCGGCAAGGATTAAGTGCCCTCCCCTGGCGCACTGGCTTTGTGCCCGCGGACTCACTTGTCAGCCGCTGACGAGATTCCGCGGGCCCGGAAGGCCTCGATGTACGTGCGCGTTCGCTCCCCCCGGGGGCCGGTGGGACTCGGGGCCCCGGGCCGACTCCTCCCCTCCCCCCGGAAAAAAGCCTTTCAATCTTTCGATCCGACCTTCGGGAAACGCACCGGCGCCCCTCGGCGGGAAAAGCGGCGAAAGCCCGGTAAAAAAACGTCCCGCGGCGCCACGTGAGAATATACGCCGGGGAGGGAGATGCGCCCACTTCTCACGGTCGAGGTGCCGCCGCGGTGAAAATCCCCGGGCCCCGGCGGAAAGCGGCCCGCGCCCGCCGGCCTACCTGTTACGCTCCGGAAGGGCTTCCGCGGCGGCCGATTAGCATACCAGCCGCGAGTTATACACCCGGCTCGAGTTTTCCCAACGGCGAGGACCTGCCCCCGTGGCCCCTTGGGCCCTTTCCCACTTTTCGGCTCATTTGCATGCGGCCGACCCTCGGCGGCCTTTGTATCGGCTTTCCACGGCTTCTCCGGTTTCATGGTGGGCGGGCCGCACGGATCTGGATTCTGGCCTCTGCGACCTGTGGGGGGCGCGTCCCCGAGGATATAACCTTTCTCGTCTCGAGACGCGTCTCCGCAGAGGCCCCAGGGCTCGCCCGGCCTTCCACTCTCCCTCCTCACCGTATACTAATAGACTCTCGTCTCCTGCTCTTGTACGTGTATGTATTGTTCGACTGGAGGATACTCGATTAGCGCGCGCTCCAAAATGGAACGCTTAATTCTCTAGCGATGTCGTTGTAGGCGTCAAGGACTTTGTCAATAACCAAGCAAACCAAACTCGGAGAATTTCTCTCAAAGCGAGATATTACTTCAAAATATTGCAAAGTGTAAACGCCGACTATATTATGCGAAGCCTGTCCATTAGAGAAAAGGAAACCTATATATATATCGCACGATTGCCATGACGCAATCTTTGCCGGGAAAACCGTTGCGGGGACACAACAAAAAAAAAAAGAGAAAAATTGATCCCCGATCCAAAGGTACGACTTAGCCTAGGGGAGATAATAAAAAAAACGGAGCAGCGAGTTTTCCAAGGGTCTTAGCCGGGACCCTTCGGCTTCTGGCGCCGAGGCCAAAGAAAACCCCGTAATAATCTTCAACGGCGCAGCGGAGCAAAAGCGGGGGCAAAAGGATCTCCGGAGTCGGCGCCCCGGGCGGAAAAGCCCCCCGAGGATCACCGGGGCGTCGGGCCGTGTCGAACGGCCCCGTCGATTTCTAATCTGCATCTGATTTGAGCGCCAGGTGAGAGGCGCGACGAACGGAAGCCCCGGGTCTTTCGCAATCCCCCCCCCCCAGCCCCTTGGGTGGCGCGCGCCCCAGTTGCCCCGCGGGGACCCGCCGGCAATATTCCGCGGAGCAAGTGCGCCGGGGGCGCGGCCCTCCCCCGGCCCGCTTATCGCATTGGCGCGATTAATCCCCCGACCCTTTTGCGGCCTCCTCCCGGCGAATGAATTCATGCGCTCCTGTGTCGCATGTGTGTGTGTGTGTGTGTCGCTCGCGGACGCGACATACAGTGTACATATAGGCAGAGCGACTGTAGGGTGCGCGGGCCGTAAAAAATACCGAGGATCGCGAGGATTCCGAGAGGCAAGCGCGAGGCACTGGGCTTGGGATGAAATTGAATCAATTAAGCGATGAGCGCTCGTTGCAGAGCTCGGTAAATCGAGCGCGAGTAAGTACGTGTCGTCGTAGCTGAATGCCGGAAATATATCTGGAAGGGGTTGTTAAATCCGTGCCCGCGCAGCTTCACAAGGGGTATGATAATGAGGAGGGAAATCCCGTGGCAGCTTATGCCCGGGATTACATTCCAACGGACAATCCGAGACACAGAAACTTCATCACGAAGGATAAAGTACGTTATTCAGTGCGCGGAGCGTCAACTTTCGTGTACTCGCGCGCACTGGGAGAGGCAGATTGAATCTCGGGTGTATTCGTTTCTCGAAAAGCTCTCGAGGCGCGCGAGCTGGCAATGAGTGTCGCCAATTCGGATGAATTATTCAACGCGTTAAGTTTTAATTGGAACGGAAAGGTACAAGAGTACATTATTTGGCGATAATGACCGATGTAAGTGTTGTAACCCAATAAGTATAAACAATTTTAACGAAGTGAGACATAAAGCGAGGCCGCGAGAGAGTATCGCTCGGTGGCGATCCGGCCCCGCTCCGCCAGAGATTGAGACGAATTTTAATAACCGCGGACGTTTACAGGCACCTTTCACAACGGTTGCTCAATTAATTGCACCGGCGCGGCAGGCGCAGGCGCAGCCGCGCGCGATACGGCTTTTAGCGATATAAAGCGGGGCAGGGCTTGTAATGCAAGGCGCGTGTCCGGCACGCGCGCGCGCGCGCTCGCACTACTCCTCTCAAAATATTGCCCCCGAGTCCAGTAATAAAGAGAAAGTTAATTGACAGGTTGGCGCGCGGAGCGGCGCGAGCGCCTTAAAGGGACAATGCGCCGGCGGCTGCCCGCGCGCTTGCACCTGTTATACTGCGAATCATTAATTTCATCAAAATGCATAGAGCGCGCGGCCCAGGGCTACACGCCCCATCGACTCTTCCCTACAAGGATGCAATCCTTTCACTTTTCGCGTACGCATCCACATGTCGGCGAGGGCATTAAAGGCGCAGCGGATCGTCGTTAAGCCCAGGGCCGGGGGCTCGAGCGGAACGAGGGCCGAAAAATCGGTTGGCCCTCCGATTAGAGGCCGCGCGGCCCACCTGCGCTCGCGTCCGTACCTTTTCTTGGAGAGGAGGCTGTACGACTCCTTGGAGTGGTTGACGAGGCGCATGCGCATCTTGCGGACGCGCTCGCCGGCGCGCTTCCTCGCGATGCCGCTCTCGAGGACGGGCATCCAGATCACGGCCCTGACGCCCGCATGGCGCACCATCCAGGCGGCGCGGGGGGCATGCACTCGGGGAGTGCCGCCCGGAGCCCAGGTCCACGCCCGGGGGATGGGAGCCTCGAGGTCCGCCGTCGTCCTCCTCCTCGTCCTCGTCCTCGGCCTACTCCACGGCACTCGCGGCTCCTCTGGCGTGGCGTCACGTGCGCGGAGCGGGGCGCCGGCGGCTGGGCGTGCGGTGCTCACCGGGCGAGCGATCGCGCGAGTGTGCCGCCGCCGTCGTGCCGGCCACGGGCCCGACGCACACGCGCGCACGCAGCAGCCGGCCGGCTCGAGTGGCCCTGTGGAGGGGGGCCGAGCCGCCGGGAGCGGCGGCGCTCGCCGAGGGGAGCGCCTGGGCCCCGGCCGGGGAGGGGCCGGGGAGGGGCCGGGGACGGCGGGCCGACGCCCCGCGCGGACGGCTCCCGCGCCCGGGCTTCCGAGCCGCGGGGCCCAGCTGATCGCCCGCCGACCGGTCCACTGGGCCGCGGCCCGCGAGTCCGATGCGCCGCCGCCGATTCTCCGAAGAGTCCTGCACAACGGACGCTCGGGCCGATCGAGGTGGGCGGCGCTTTGGAAAACGCGAGAATACCGGTTTGGTCCTTTGGCAATCGGCGAGCGCCGCGCGCACCCATTCAGCAGAAGCGTCGTTACGCGCGCGGGATTTCCCAATCGGAAGTAAGGCCCGAGGACAAAGACCTGCCGACGCCCAGCCGATGCAATAAAACCAGAATCCAGCGAGCGTATAAGGCCGAGCTCGGAGCACTCGGGGGCCCCGGCCGAGGAGGAGGCCTAGCCCCCGACTTGCTTCTTGGACCTTCGCCTCCGCTCGCCAGCCCCGGAATTATCCCTCGAATTATCCTCCAAAGCCCTCGGCAGTTAAGCGGGGCAAAAAGGCGTCTCAGGGGCTCATTGCACCTCGCCGGGGACCAAGCGGGGACCAACTGGGGACCAACTGCCTCGGGAGATATCCTCCTCTCCTCCTCTCCTCTCTCTCTCTCTCTCCCGTCGGCTCCTTCCTTTTTTTCCAGGGCTCCCCCGGTGTACATGTCCGTCTGCCGAAGGTCTTGCGCGTATCTCGCGGTGCGGCTGCTGCCCCCTCCTCCACCGCGGCCTCCTCTTCTCCGCCGCCTCTCTCCTCCCTCGGCCTCTCGCTGCACACTCGAGTCCCTATGGCTGCTTTGACGGTTAGTTTAGCATTTAAATCGATCATTTTCCCCGGAGCCTCGTCCCCGCGGCGGCGTTACGCCGGGCGGATTCGAGCGAAGCCTCCGGAGCGCGAGGAGCGGGCCCGCAGAGGCATATAACCGTGGCATAACCATCGGCTGTGTGCGCTTTCGATTTTGCCCATTTTATTTTTTTTTTTTTTTCCGTTCCCCGGGGCTCGCGGCGACTCTGGCCGCGCCCGCGGACGCAATATCCTCCCGCGGTTCGTTTTTGGCGAGCCGCAGCGCCGCAGCGTCGCCCGGATTAGCATCCAAAGTGCATCGTCACGCCTGATAATAAAGCGCTTAATGATTTGTTCGGCCGGGAGCTTTTTTGCCGGGGTCCCAGTTAATTAGTTCATTACGGCGCTCTAGCGGCGGGCCGCCGATGGGAGCTCGTCGCGAGATGCGCCCGAACTCGACGCCCCCCCCCACCCCCTGCCTCTACCCGTCCCGTGTTTTACGATCATTTTTGTCAATAGCGAGGCTCTTTGCTCGGTGATCGAATGGACTTGAATACCGGCGAGAGGGAGGCGCGCGGAACGCTTGGGCCGCTCGCGGCCCCGGGAAAAAGCTCGAAATTAATTATTCTTTTGTCCGCGCACCACGAGGTACAAATGCATATATTTCACGTTTTTTCGAAGCCGACAATGTATATAACTTGCCGATCGGAGAGGCTCGGCATCCGCCTCGGCACTCGGATGCACTCGGCCTCCGTTAATGCCAGGCCACGCGGCCTCGGGGCGCGGCGTTTAACTCGGGTTTGGGGGCTCACGAGGCGGCTGCCCGCGCGGCCACTTCTGCCTCCGAGATTATTTTCGAGTGCCGTCCTGGCCGACAGCTCGGACGCCCGCTCAAAATATCGCCGGGGCGCCCGGAGCCGCGAGATTGATTTATTCTTCGCCTCCGCGATCCGAAGGCTGATTCGGCCATTAAACGGACGAGTGACACGCTCCCAGCCGGGCGGGGGTTGTTGCGCGCCTCCTGGACAAAGGCGCGTCCTTCCGCGACACGTATACATGTATACCTGCCGGCGCCCGTCGGCCTTCGAGTCCGCAGACTTCGTTAGACTTCGGACTCGCCGTACAACTCGCACAAAAAAATAAGGAAAACAGACCCGCCGCCCTCCGCGGCGGCTTTTTAAGGAAGTGCGGCGCCAGCGGCTTTCACCCATTGTCGCCGCGAGGCCGCGCGCCCGCGCCAAAGATATGTAATAAGCTCTATTTATACGGGCCGTTGGCCAAGAGCCGGGGGCTTGCGCAACCGCAGAGCCGAGCGGCGTTACGCGAGCCTCCGCCCACGGGGTCGCCCGGACCTGCCCTACGCCCGGGGTACGCAGTCGCAGACTTCTGCCCTTCGCGCTCCCGTCCTGGCCGCTGCCCCGTTTTTTTTCTTCCCGCGGCGACCTCGCCGGTGACAGCCGGCAATCAACCTTTCACTGACCGCCCTCCCCGCGCAAACATATATATACACGCGTGACCCTTCCGCTGGCTCGCGCGCGCCTCTCTCCGCTCCAGCAACAATATAACCTCTAGTCTTGTAAACGTAAAAAAAAAAATTCGCCCGCGGTTTCGTTTTTCTTCTTGTGTTCCTCTCACTCGATCGCGACTGACAAGCCGATCTTTCCGCCGAGCTCCTTGCGAAAGAGCTCGCGTCGAGAGCGACAACAAGTGTCGGCTGCGAGACTCGCATCGGCCGCGCCATGTAAAAACTTAGATTCCAAGAGCACATAAATCAGCCTGTTTTTTTTATTAATGGAGTATAGGCCGCTCCGTGCGCGGCCAGAGTGACTAAATCGCCGGCTTTTATTGAGCGCGCGTCCATTCGGGCTTATTTCTTCATAGGCCGTGTGTATATACATCGACGGTCGCGCGGATCAAAAGACGATTTACGAGGGAAGAGAATAAAAAAAAAAAAAGAAATAACAGGAGAAAAGCAAACACAAATATATACGGCTACTGCGCTCCGTATGGACTCTGCATATTCGCGCGGGCCCTCGCGGTTTTATACGCGCGGCGATCGTTCCCCGCGCCGACGGCTCCATCGGACGACAAGAGACCTTGTCACCGCGTTACCCGGCCCCTTTATGGCTTATTAAACGGCCCACTTGCCCGGCGAATCGACCGGCTCCCGCGGCAAAAAAAGCCCGCGAGCGTCTCCTCGAGAGGGAAGCGAGGAGCCGGCCCGAGTTTATTGACTCGCGATCATTGCGCGCCGGGACGCCCTCGGCCCTCCCCTCTCCGGGGCCCGAAAAAAAAAAAGACCTGCACCGGCCGAGCCCTTGGCGAAAAGAGGAAAGGAAAAAAAACGTCCCGGCCGATATAAATCCCTAGCGAGCGGGCGCGAGTGCCCCCCCAACAAATCAGCGCGCTTAATAACCCCGGGAAAAAAGGTAGAGGGCCTTTGTCGCCGGGGCGTCGTCGCGTGCGCGGCAAAGGAGCGCCTCGCGATTTATGCCGTGCAGCTCTCCCCCCGGTTCGGGGGCTCCTCCTTCGCCTGTCCGGACGGCCCGCGGCTTTTTAAGGCAGTCCGAGGCTGAGCACTCGGCTGCCTACGGCTTTTGTCTCGGCTGACCCGCTGGCCAATTCGCCCGAGGCCTTAATTATTCACCATCCCGGTTATGGCATGTCAAACTTCTTGTTAAACGCCGCTGGATGACTACTAATCGACTCTAGCCTTCCACTCTCCACTGCGCCCGCTCGGATTAATGTACCACTATTGTATTCCTTGACCTAACTTCCCTTTCCCCGGTAAATAACATTGCGCCACTCCGAATAATAGCCACAGAGTTTACTAATTAAACTAAAATCTACCGAAAATACGTTTCCTTCAAAAACCTTACACAGCTTAACCATATGGTGTACAAAATAAAATTAAAAGTCCACTCTCAAGAAAAAAGTGTTCGGTATTTAAAACGTAAAATCCGTCACTAGCGTGGATAGTTCCGAAATGTTTTAGAATCTAATACTATATATATATACTCAAATTTTATATTTCTGTGATAAAATTGTTTACGGATTCTTATAGCTCATTTTCATCTCAATGAGCTAATTTAGATGGACTAAAGTTATGGCGCTTTGCATCGTATGTGTAATAAAATAAAATTTTGATACATACGCGTATTAGATACTATCTTCTGCCTTGTACGGAAACGATTCTTGATGATATTCATTGCATTTAAATATTAATTTTATTAATTCAAGGCTCTATTTAATTTACGCATTAGCCTCCAAAATAAGTTAAAATTTAACTACGGTATACTAGATACGGTACACTTTTTATTTTTATGTTGTACGTACCACTTGCATGTGTGTTTTAATATTATAGTGGTATGACCACTATAAATGTAATAACTATATATTTAAATAAAATTAGATTTAATTATGAAACGCTCTATGAAATTTTGTTGACCAAAATTTGTATTTATATAGCTGTAATTATAATGCAGAATCCATTAATTTATACTAAGACTTAAACTCAAAAACTAAATTAATTTAATAGAAAAACATATGCTTTAAAATATCAAGATTAAAAGTGACCAGTTAATTATAATTTGAACGCGTGGACCTGTTTTCTCACGTTTTTGAGTTTGTAAAGTGTACCAGCTCGAATTAGACGCTTGGCAGATTCTCTTTTTGTACCTCTTCCTTGCCTTTGTGCTCTGTGAGGCGAATCGACATGAACGAGATAGCGAGATAGCCGAAACGGACGGCTCGCTCTAGGAAGTCGTGCGGGAACATCCGCGTATATTCGCTGAGGCGATACTCTGCGTGCACGAGAAAGTGGACTTCTCTTACTCGAGGCGCATAGCGCTACTTGCGGAAAGAAACTATGCCAACGGCCGGATGAAGTTTGCAGAAGCCCAGTCGAATACCGAAGGGCCACTTAGGATGATCCGTACGATCGCAAACTCTGCCCGCAGGCGCAGAGTTTAGAATAGGTGGTGGTGTTGGACTGCAGAGGTGAGATCGGTTACGATTGGGTCACGGCATATAAGCCAAAATTAGAAACAAAAAAATCATCAAATAACTTATTCAAAAGACGAGAAAAATTTGTCGTATAACCGCGCGTAAGTTATGTTTTTTAGATAAATATTGCTTACAAAAAATATATGTATATATCTGTTTTTCATATTATAACATTAAACATTTTAAATGCACTTTACTATATATAAAGTTTTAATTTACAATGTCATAATCGTATTACACGTATGAGTAATAAATTAATAAGCACAGTAAGCCACTTTATTCTCGGCTTTATGAGTTATTCACGAAATGTCTCGGCTAAATATTATATATAAAAATCTATTTAGAAATGATGTACGTAGATGTATTCGTTCAGTTAATGTAGACATGTTACAAACCACCAACCACTTGCTATACAAACTTTTCGTAACTTATAAACTTTTAATTTATTGCTATTGCTGCTGCAATATGAATTATCAAATTTAATACTACAGCGTTAGTGTCAGCTACTCTAACTAATTCAGCAACGCGTTCCCTTTTACTTGAATCATCCCCACTTTTTATACATACAGCACTTGCCACAGTTCAATGCGTATAAATCGAAGTATAAATTCATATATTCCATAAAGTTATAGTTTTAGTATTAATCCCGAGATTAATATCCGCTTTCACAATTCTTGGAATTATCTCTAACGCATTCGTTTACATTTTGCAAACCTAATTGCTGCAAAACCTTTTAAATAATCGTAATTTATACCAATATTTACTATTTTTTAATATTTGAATTTACTATAAATAACTATTTTATTCGTTAGACAGGTCTGTCCTATACTCAGTTAGAGATATAATAAAATTTTTTATAATATTTCTCTTAGCGTATAATCATCATTAAAGTAAAATTTGTATGAAGTAATTTATTAAATATTTTAATGCATGGTCTACTATATTTATACACAAATTTCAGGCATATTAAGAATATTTTAGTGAGCTCGAGTAATTCTCCGGAGGTAACGAGTATAATTTACTAATTGGAAAGCTTCGATGTAAATTTCTAAAATCTCTGTAAGATTTGTACTAGGATATTAACCACGTATAAATTATTTTACATACAAAAATAATTAGCGTTGAATTGTATAGAATCTCGCATAGTATATAAATGATTTATTACCTTTTACATTGTAGTTACAAAATGAATGTAAAAAAACTTCGTTCACACTTACCTAAAACAGACCAAAAATAACATTATATATTTGCTGTAAAGTCAGAATAAATTTAAATATAGATACGTAAATGCGTGATAAAATAAAATTTTCAAATAGAAAGAAAACTGTTGAAACCATTCAAGTGGTAATGCAGTGACTCTGAAAAATCGACTCATATTTTCAAATACGTGCAGATCACGAAGAATGACAAATTGTATTCTATACTAGCCATGAATAAATCATTATAACCGAGTCAACTGCATAACAATTGCGGCATTTCCCATGTTTTCGCAAAAGTGCACAATTCAAATACGAGAGCAACGTAGAAAATATATTTTGAATAATGGACGTGATTACACGCATGACTGGTTACTACTTATACATTTAACTCGTGTGGGAATTTTTCGACACCAACAGGCTTCTGAAAAGTAAAAAAGTATCTACATCCCAAGTACACTATGTAAACGATATTCGTTCATCCAGCTCCACCTTGCAATAGTTATATCGACATAGAACGTCGTTAAGTTAAGGAGGGAGCGAACAGAAAAAAAAACACATTCATTAAATGAACATCCGACGCAGCTAGCAGGTATACTCCCTCCGCTCTGGCCTTTTCCTCATTTCCCATTTAAGTTTTCATGGGTTTCCGGAATTTAAGGACTCGGTAGAGTCGGAGGGGGAGATCTCGCCGCTCGCGGGAACGAACGGATACATTACACGCTTTGCCACGTCACTTGCACAATTTTTTTCTTTTTTTGATCACCGGTCGAAATTTACGAGGCCCTAAAGGGAGATCTTGCACGCTCCCGTTTTTTGGAAAAAAACGTCGTGCAGGCGGGGAACGCCATTGACTCCCCCCGAATCAAGGCCATGATATTACGTACAGTTCATTTTTCAAGCGAAGGGATGCCGGCGGGGTACAGAAAAAAGTGATGCAAGCCACTCGAGACAACAATAGACTCTACACGTATTCCCAAAACGAGGAAGATTTCTCTACGTACACCAGCTTGTGTGTGTGCAGGTACTCGTGCTCTACAAATTTGTCGGCTTATACCCCTTTTCAGGGCAATGCAGACAATTGTTGTTTTTTCTAGCAGGCCACAAGCACATCAAGAAAAACCCCATCGAGTCACGAGCTCAGAATGACAAATAAACGATCGAGCTGTATAGGATGCGTCGATGGGTGGAGGATTACTCCATTTTACTCCATTCTCGCCCTTTTCAGAAATTCAATGGTTGAGATAATGGCAATTAGACACGAAATAGTATCGAACCAATTGCAGATGTTGTAAGCAATAAATCTTACAATGCAGCTACCACGATAAATTTTACTACCATACTATGATGTATTTAACCCTTTTTTGGAACATATGAGTCATTAGTAATTCATTGGGTTCTTAAAAAATGACAGAATAATTACAACTTTCATTTTCATATAAGGACCTTATTTGCCTTCTGTATTGGATCTTCTTTTATCGTATATCAATTTTTTTAATAACTAAAATTATTTGTAATAATTTTAATTTTTAATAATATGCAACTTGGCAGCAATGATATTATTGATATATTACTTCAAAATTATAAAGAGTATAAGATACATGAGTATCTATAATTACTAATATTTCAAGTAAATGAATATATATGATAAAAATACATTTATAGAAGGGGTGAAAATACCGGATGGTTGTACGCGAATTATGTTGAAAACAAATTTCTTATCACAATGGCGTGTGAAAATGTGATTATTAATTTGACAAGGATAAATGCTACTAATATTAGGAAACCGCATTCAAATTACGCATTATGTCATTAATGACCGAAAATAGCATGTCCTATACACGCAGTCATTAAAATAACGAACAGGTTGACAAACTCCACAGTAATGGTGATTCAAAGATAACGCAACATTTACTCACGCATCTTGGCCTGTGTGTGTATATATATACACACGCTCTCTCACACATACATATATATACCTCAATGAGTGTAATCATAATGTGTAAAAACGACTCTGTGCGTCACATATGATCACATTTTAAGAAAAAAATTTTTAAGTCCGAAAGATTCGTACTGCCTAAACATATGTAGGTAGAGGGGAATCAGCTAACGCGAGCTGGCGTTACCGAAAACTGTTGAACGGGTGCACGTACGGCCGAGAGTCACTTGGACGAAACCCTACACTTTGTGAGAGCAATAAATTCCGCCCGTGAAAATTCTCGCGCGCTCGACTATATATCTCGCCTCGGATTTCCCGCACCGGGAAAATAATACAGGGAGGAGGCAACGCTCTCGCCCGCTGAAAAAAGAAGCCAAGGGAAACTTGAGAGCTAATATTGGGAAAAAGAGGCGGTTCTCTCGCTATCGATCGATTTTCCGGTGCGTTCAACCGAGATTAATTTAAGTTACAATGCACATCCGGATTAAATTCGCGTCGAGATTTCTCCGAGTTAAACCGATTTGCACCTAGTGCAAGGATACAGAGTTAGCGGTGACGTCTTTCACTAATGGGTTTAACAGACATCCATTTTCTGTCCGTAACGAGGGTCCTGTATTTCGTAACGAGTGACAGGTCAGTAGTGCACCGTTAAACTGACACGTACATTCGAATTCGAGAACGTCGCGATGATTTTAAATATTAGGCATTAATTTCGAATTTCGAGAACGTAAAATATGTTTCTTTTTTTAAATTCTTTGCAACATTTAACATAATATTTATTGATTTATAGATAAATATAAAAATAAACTGTAAGCGTAGGCTACAGAATTATTTCAGTCATATCTCCGACAGGAACACAGTTTGACTAGTAATGTATAGGTTGGAAATCAAAAGTGGTGTTACGTAGTGTCACGCAATGAATTCGCCTGCAATTCAAAGGTAACACTGCACGAACAAGATATAGGAAATGATTCTTGCATTTGATCGTTCGGATAAGGTTTTGAAGGGAGGCAATTTGATTTGAACTTTTCATTGTTGAAAGAAAAATTCGTGCAAGTCACTCACTTAAAATAGCGCACGCTCCAAGTCTTGCCTAAGAGCACTCGCGTCGAGAACAATCAATTTGGTATTAATTCAGCGCGTGCAGCATGTATTTATAATACGTTCAATTAGCGGGGCGTCAACTTCCGAAGTTAACCGTGCGCGGCGACGGCGGCGGCGGTGCAATTAGGCCGGAGCTGGAGCCGCGGCCGGGAGCGAGAGAGCGAGGAACCGTTACCAAAAATCACCCCATCGAGCGGCGGGAAGGCGGGGCCCTCGCATATATACACGGACGCGGTGCAGCCGCGCGACCGCGAGCGCGCGGCCCGTGAATGCGTAAACCCCCTCGCGCCAATAAATCCGATCGGAGAGCCGGGAAAAGCGGCGGATAATCGCTTGTGCCGGGGCAGCGGAGCGAGAGGCGCCCGGGAAACCTCGGCCCCCGGGAAAGTGTGAGAAGGCACGCGCGCGCGCGCGCGACGCCTCTGCGCCGCCCGAAGGAAAGCGCGAGGTCGGGAAAGCCGTCGGCAGAGGCCGCGCGCGGGCCCCGAGCGGCGGAATGAAAAAAAAAACAAACATAAATACGGTGCCGGGCGGGTGCGCGGGGGGAGTGGGGCGGGCTTTGGCGGTGCGCGCCCAGGCGTAAGGAACAAGGGAGCGCCGTAATTTACAGGTACATCGGCGGCACTTCCGAGCCTATGCGCCCGAGTCACATGCACTCGAGGCGCGCAGGGGACGGGAGAGGGCCGGCCCGATTCCGAGCATATGCGCTCCGATCGTAAACCATGCGCGCAACAATGAGCGCCCGCCGCGCCGCCGGCCCCGTAACCCCGGCGTGCACCGCCGCGTCCGTCGCCGCTGGCTCCGAGGAAAGCCCCGGGCCCGCAAGCACGGGTTTATGAAATCGACTGCCTGCTTTTCCGCGCCTCTTTCCTCGCTTCAATGCATATGCATGACCGCCGCGATCAATCGACCTTTATTTATTGGGCGAAATTATGGGGAAAGTAATAACGAGCCGGGGGAAACAGGGAAAGGGAGAGGAAAACGCGCCTATACCAATGCATGCTCTCGTCTCTATAAATTTCTGCTGCTCTCCTCTAGCTCCTGGATTTTTTCTCATCTACCGCGGGAATGAAACGTCCCATTACGCCTTGCATAGAATATACACTGGTCATTTTCGCTCTATAATGTCAATAACAATCGGTTATAATCGGTATATATGGGGTGTCAAAAAAATTGAAGGTTGTCGATAGTTCTTCACACTGTCATAAAGAAATTGGCCTAAATTAACCATAATCACAAATTAGCCTAGAGTGCTTATAACGGTTATAATGGATTTTAAAGAATGCTATATATTGCACTTTATTTTTAGTGCAGATTCGGTGAGCGCGGAATTAATGCGATTCTACTCAAACATCAATTTGTGCTTGATCTGTTGGCAGATTGCTTAACTTTTATGGGTGATTCGTATTCTGGGTCGTCAATTGATTTATTGGATTTTTTTTCCATTTGACCCATAAACTCCTTAAAAATATAATTATTAAAATATATGATGAATATATTATTTTTGTATAAATCTGTGACTATCAGGTCGAAGAAACATTTTTAGAACTCACGTATTGTTTGATCATGTCATAATTAGATTGCACGATATTACATAAACTTTGGCCAAGACTCTGACTTGTAAACTACTGCATGAAGTTCAAGCATTTAATGATGTTACACTGCGTATAGTTAAAATGCATATACAACTTTCGAAGTTGTTATTGAATTTTGAACAGCTGAAAACTGTTAAGTAAACCTGTTCTGGATATTAATAAAGATATATAATAAAGATTGTTTTATCATGTAAAAAGTATTTATAAATTTGTACAAACGAATAGAATCAAGTATATATTTAATTACTCATTAGCCGATAAGAAATAGAAGATGTAAAATATGTACCGAGTAAATATGTAATAATCAAAGATACATTGTTATTGAAAAGCATTTTGAATAGAACTGTCTGTCGGTTGTGTTCGTATCTGATTTATGCAGTAAAACAGAAAACTGCAGTTATGTTCTTTTCGCGTGTGAATTTTGATCATCCTTCAAATAGCAGTATATACGCGTCTGACTGTAAGAACGGGGCTAGCACATGAATTGAAAAATAAAGCGAGATCAGGCAAAGAAATTGAAGAAGTAATTTAGCGTAAGATGCTGAGCATCGGCCATCGAAATCGCGGGCTTGCAACAAATTTGATAATACCGGCTGCTGTGGAGCAGCCAGTAAGGCCAGTAACGAGATTATTCTTTGGCGGGCGGGAAAGCGACTGCGGGCTGCGGCGGGCAAGGCAGAAAGCAACGCTTACAAATCGAGCCGCGTTCTCTCAATTTGTCGGGAGCGATCGCGGCTCTGAATTAAATCAGCGAGCGTCCGTTCGGCTTCGCCCCAGTTTGCCGGGCGGAGCGGGGCAGGGGCGAGGGCGGGGGGGGGGGGGCGGCGGCGGCAAGGCCGGGCCCGGGCAGAGCGCAGAGCCCGGCATCCCCGGACACCCCGGAGGTCGAGCTGCCGGGAGGAAGATGGCGGGCGGGGGGAGGGGCGCAGCTTCCTCCCGGCCGGCGCTGCTGATGATCAACGCCCATCAGCCGGCGAGACCACCGCACGTCGCAATCTCCCGAGAGGCAATCTGGCGGCGCGCGAATCGGCCGAGCGGCGCTGGCGGCCTACAAGGCGAGGCCGATGGTCACCTGTCCCTACTTGGGAAAATAGGCGAGGCTCTCGCGGTCCGAGCCCCCGCTCGGCTGCCCGAGCGCACGTACGTAATCTCCATTAAGGCCTTCGCGGGGGCCATTTATCTCCTCATCTCGGCGGGCTGCCACCACCAACGAGGCCCTCGCACCCACCGACTAATCAGGCACTCGCGCCCGAGCCTGGGCTTTATCTCGGCCCCTACCGCGCCTCCGTTCCCGTCCCGCTGAGACGCGCGCGGCCTAGGGCGCCGGATCGGCTTTGCCGCGGACGGTCCAGCGCCCACCCACACCCCACGGAGGCTGCGGAGGCTGCGCGTAAGCGCGAGCATCTCTGACGGATGAGCCGTCGGCGTGGGGCGAAGGCCGCGCCGCCCGCTTATCGGCCAACCTCCAGGCCTACTTTATCGCCCACGCCTTTCCATTTTTAACGAAACTATTTCAGCGGCTTTTCTATAAATGGCCTTATGCCTCGAAACTCGCGTGTTTACGAGAATTGCTTCGAGACTGATATTAGCGTTACGTAACCCAGCAGCGGAGACCATCGGTTGCTAGAGTTGCTCTCATGACGTGCCGTAACTGGGTTATCTTGCCAAGTCTCTGAGTAACCGTAAGCCAAGAAAAATCACCACGACTCGTGCATTGTAAACTGTATGCGCTTTTAACAATGTTGTTACGACCTTTGAAGGAGCGAAAGACATTACGCACGAGTCTTGTATCGACTTCGATAAATTGTACTTCGGGATAATTAATCTAATTGTCTATAATAGTGGCGCCTAACAATATCAATTACTTATTCCCGATAAGGATAGAGCTCGTTATGAACAAAAGTATTTCGTACAGACAATTTAACTTGTCAAATAAAAGTTTTACAGTCTTGCATTATGGAATTATGCTACCGATACCGTAAACTATTCAAAATACTGCCAATATACAGTAAATTATATTTATAATAACATTACTTAGATTATCTACACGTTTGAGAATAAAAGAAAAATACATATTATACCGTAACAAAATATTTTCTTCTTTCATTCAAATAAAACAAGTCTATATTTATTGTTTGGCAAGAAAGTACTCCATGTAGAAGATAAGAGTAGAAAAAAATGCAAGTAATCCTACTGCTGCACAGTCGATTATGGTTTAATTGGTAGGGGCCTAGCTATATTTATGTTGCTCTTCACAAGCTTATCCGATCGTAGCAGAAAGGTTAAGAATGATCCCAACACAGACTGGTTACAATGAGTCGACGAGCACGGTAGAAAATAAAAGGAGATCTGCACGAATAAATTAACATATTGTACAGTACTTGGTGATATTTCGCACATCATTAGGGATCGTCACCCAGAGCCCTGCGCACCGTTAGATGAATAAGCTTACTCATCGCGTCTACTCGTAGAGCTTGTAGTATCCTTAGTCTATAGTTAGCAAGGACTATAGGGCTATTTATTACAAAGGAGTTGACTCTGATCCCTCCACGGGATTCATATTATACACGCGAGTATACGTGTATGCTCTTAAACGGTTTTATTTGATTTTCGTCGTTACACGCGAAGGTTAATCAGGGAGATAACTTTCGAGATACCGTATTAATAGTAAGAAATAACGCGGAAACGTTTAAGCGAGAGTATTTCACAAGCATCGGAAAACGCGGGCCATATCAGCTTTGAAAGACAAAGAAAAATGAGCAATCCGTACAGTTAATAGAACAGAGTGGTAGGTGGCCGTTGAAAGAAGGGCCGAGCCGACTTGGTGGCAAGAAAAAAAAAGCGCTTTGGGAGCCGGCGATAAGTCACGCTTCCGGGCGCCCCTACGGCGAGTAGTGTGCACGTACCGCGGGCGGGCCGCACGATATCTCCTCATAACATAAAGCGGCTTGTGATTCACCCGGCCCTCCAGAAGGAGGCAGTCACGCGCCGGTCCACGGAAAGACGGCGCCCCGCACCAGCAGCTCGGCGGGCCAATTGTCCCGGTCTTGGGCGCGGCCATGGGAACCGCGCCCTCGGGGCTCCTCTGTCCCCCGATTAACGAGGAGGCGCGGGCGGCCGCGATCCCGCAGGCCGAGAGGAATGCAGCATCCGTCGGTGGGCGTCAGCGGCGGCGCGCAACCCACGGGCCCCGATCGAGTGTCGCTTTATGTACCCCCGGGCCCGGTGTCCGGGCCGTAAAAGCCCTTTTTATCTCGCGCGACTCGTCGGGATAAGCGGGGCGAAGGCCGCAGCGAATCGCGCACTCCCGCCGGCGGGCATAATAGAGCCCCGCAGGGGATGCAGGGGGGGGCCCCGAGGAGGATCGGCGGCGGCCCGCGGGCGGACAATGACGGCCGCGCCCGACCCCAGGGCCGTTTTGACAGACTCTGACGAATTCTGACGGAGCGGCCCCGACGGGTATATAATGCCGCGGACGATGCGCCCAACCTGTCGCTGCTCTCTGCCGCCCCGGCCCTTTTTTTTTCTCCTTTGCGCGCCCGACTTTTTAGGAGTTCCCCTCGCCGGGGGCTCGGCCGATAGCCCTTTCGCCGCCCCCTCCACCCCTTTTGTCCTGCCGCGGCGCGCGCCCGCTCCCCTCGAGGGTACGCGCGCGCGTGTGTCGGTTTTTTCTTTTTATTTTTATTATTGTCGGTCGAGCCGCGAGTCTACGTGGCGCAGCGGGCCGAGGCTCGGAGGCTAATTATGCCACTGGTGCGCGCGAGACCCGAAGCGCTTGGGAAAAACCGGGGGGCCGAATCTCCGGGCGATCTGCATTTTCCCGATAAACAAAAATATTTACGAGCCGCGCGCCGCCCCGAGGCTCCCGGCGATAAATTTCCATTTTAAAGCAACTCCCGATTGTCCGACTGGGGGGGGACGACGTAATGGAGCGCCGCCGCCGGTTTAAAACAGTGCGCGCGCGTGACAATTCACCGATATATATATACACACACATACACGTACGTCCACGAAATTGTTATAAATTCAGGCGCACACCCTCGGGGAGAGAAAAATGAATTGGCCTTAATGGTCACGGGCCCCGCGCGCCGGGGCGCATAAGCCCGGGCAAGAAGAAAAAAAAAAGGGATCCGGGAAAAGCACGGTGGCAGGGCTCGCACTCCGCCCCCCCCCTAAGAGCGCCAATAAGGGAGGGGCGCGGCGCGGGCCCGGGAAAGCGCCCGGGGACTTTTTTATCCGGCCGCGGGGGAAAAAGTGTCGCTGCGCCGCGTAGACGCGGAGAAAGCCCGAGCGATTGTTTTCGAAGCAGCGCCGCCGGAGGAGCCGGTCCGATGCATTATTGATGGGGTCATTCCCACCGAGCGCGCCGCGGCCTCTGCCCGGCTGTCTTAATAACCGCGCAGGCCGATAGCGCCGCCGGCCGCCCGCGCTCTCCCGTTTTCCCAATCCGCGGGCCGAGTGCCTCCGCGGCTTTTCCGGAGAGGCTCGTCTCGTCGGATCGAGGGCCCCGTGCCCCCGGGGCTTTCCCACAATTTTTTTTTTGTTCCTCTCTTTTTTTTTTGTTTCTTCCCTTTTTTCAGGTGTCCCAGTTTTCCGAAGGGCTTTTTATACGCCGCCGGGACAAATTAGGTCCATTAAGTCGAATGCGAAAATTTTCACACGACCCCTGGGCGCGCGCGCGTACACACGCCCAATACGCCTCGTCCACGCCGAGGGTCAAGGGTGGACGCGCGATAAAAATCCAAGGGACGGTGATTTGTCCCCCGGCGGCTCCCGAGGGGGCACTTTTCCCCATTGATTTGTGTCAGGCCGTGTCGGCCGGGGCCGAGGGGACACATCGCTCGACACCGCTCGGAACATCGCCCCGGGGATTGATCGACGCGAGTCATCGCTTCAATTAAAATCAATTTTCGTACAGCCGCGCGCTCCGTGTGTATACATTAGCTTCCCGCGGGGGATCGAGGCCACACGCGCGCGCGCGCCTCTCGCTACTACCGCGAATCGTTTTCCTCCACAGCTATATATTCCTCGGGCAAAATGGCTGTCTATTATTACTGCGAGAGACTACTCGAGGGACGGACCGGAGAGCCCGCGGGTCAGTCGCATATAACCCTGCCACTTGTTTTTCTTTTTTTTTTTGTATTCTCACCGTTCTTCGGGCTCGAATAAGACAATGTGGTTTTTTGATCCAGCGCCCCGGGAGATGGCTTTTAAATCAGGCCTCCCCCCGGCTTTGACATCGCTTTCCGCGAAACCACATATACGTGACGCAATAAAATATGAAACTGTTCGTGACGAGTCCGTAGGCATTTTAATAATTGAAAGTGTTGATCCGTGCCGCGAGATAGAGCGCTAACGAATTCTTTTTAATTGGAGTAAATGTTTTATCTAGATTGAAATCGACAGCGGCTGTGCGCATTTGGCGGAAACCGCATTTGCGCGCGCGCGCGGCATCCAACGAAAAATATCGCTGAATGTTAAACGAAGAATAAATAATATTTAATGAAAGCGTAGCAATTGCAATAAAATCATATTCCAATTTTACTTTCAATGTTTGCACCTGTATAAATTTCGCGTCCGAACGAATGTAAACTTTACGCTGGGAAAAAAAAACCACAGGGCGCGCTTTCCGCGAAAGGATGAAAAGAAAGAAACATTTGCCCGCGGGTGATAAAAGAGTAGCGCGTTATTTTTTTTTTCTTTTCTTTACCACCGGGCCGCCGCGTGTAACGCGCACTTGCGTCAAAGTAACGAGGTCATTTTTTTTTTTCCGTTCCTTCGGCTCCCTCCTCTCTCTCTCTCTCTCTCTTCTATTCGACCAGTGTCCAAGGGGTTTAATTATCCGGCGAATACAGTGGTTCGGCCAAAAGAAAGTGAGCGGCGCGCGTTGCGTGCGGGGAGCGAGGAGGACGCGGGGCAAAAAGCGCGCGGCCGTAAACAGCTGTGTGGACTTGGGAAGGAGCGGCCCGCGCACAGGTGCCTTAACGCCCGACGCGCGCACCGCGTACTATATACGCGCCGGGCAAACAAAGCGCGCCGCCGCCAAAAAAAAAAAAGGGACGCCGGCCGTAAGAAAAGTTCCCCGGTCTTTACCCGGCGATTACAGCCGCGGAAGCGGCGCGTTACGCCCGGGACTTTTTTTTTCTTCGTTTCGAAGACCCGCCGCTGCCCGTGTCAATATATATATATATATGTACGTGTGTACGTGATCGTTAGGCGCCGAAGGTGGCCGTGATTAATGACGCGGCCGGATTCTGGCTGCAGCCGCATCATTAGGGCACAATATGTGTAACCGGCCGCTCTGCGGCGGACTCGTCACGGCGCGGAGGTCTTCATCGGTTTTTCGGGCTTTTGCGGGAAAGCCGGAGATGATATGCATTCGGTGGGCCGGCAAAGGTAGATTATCGTTGGAGATATCGGAGCTCCTCCCTTTTGCTCCCGCCCGGGCTATTAATTTTACCCGGAACGGGCGTTTTTCTTTTTTCGCTAAGCTTTATGGGCACTCGGCGCGCCGGCGCGCCCACTCCCTGCCCGGTCTTCGACTTGTTGCTGCACCACTAGGGCTTATATATCCACCGGTCGTATGTAGCTCGTACGCGTATACGTATATATATATATATATCGAGTTAACTCCTATTATAAAGGTGTGCTTTTCCGAAGACGCCGGGCGTTTTAATAATAACGCGGCTTTTATAACAACGAGCATTGGCGCATCGATTTATGCCGCCAATAAATAATTTGATGCGCATTTATACCTCGGGCGAAATATATAAGCTAAGGAGGTCAAGAGCTATCTTCGAGCGCGATGGTCTTTCCGTGTACACGTGGATAGCGATATGAGGGAAATTAACATGCAATCAGGAGAGCCAATGTAGCATGAGAGCTAATACGCTTAATATATTTTACGCGCATTAGTATAATTTTACACGGGCCCTCATATCGGGGATTACGCGCAGCTCCTCATTACTACATTGTATCGACGTCCCCCCGTTTAACAAGCCCGAGCAATACACAAATCCCCGTGTTTCTTAAACTTAATGGAAAGCAAAAGCGCATCGATTACAATCACCGCGGCGAGCGGGCCGGGCATGAAAAATAGGTACCCCCTCGCAGGGATCCGTCGGCGCCGCGACCACCGGCTTTCCAATTTGTAAATATAAGCGATCCGCGAGCGCTCGGGGAGTGTGGAAGGAAGCCGAGCCCCGGCGGGAGGCTCCGGGAAAAAAAAAAAGGGCCGAGGCGCGCGGCCGCGACAGCGACTTGCACTCCGGCGCTCGGGAAGGAGGGAGCCGCGCTTGGGAATCCTTTCTCTCCGCGGGGCCTATCTCCGCGGCATCGAAGCTACACGGGCCCCGAGAGCGCGATATGTACACCCCGCGCGGCCGGATCCCCTCCCCCGGTCGGATTTACCGCGCTCGTGAGCTCGTTACTCCGCGGGAGTTGCGGCGAATTATTAGGCGCGGCCGGGCCCGCCTCCTCCCGGCACGAGCGCGCCTTTCACGTAACCTCCGGAAAAGCTGCGCCCGCGGCCCACGTAACCCCTTTCTCCCCGCGGGAAAATCGTCCGGTCCGAGTGATTCGAGGTTGAGGGAAAAGGCCATCGACGGAGGTGGATTTTCAGCCGAGGCCACCGTCCTCCTGCAGGGGTTGCAATTATAGCCGGCCGAAAACCGAGGCTCGCGTGATTGTGGTGGCCGTGCGAGAGGGGCGCCGGAAGAAGAAAATCGCGGGGCATTAACGGCGTAATGCGCGAGTCTAATTTCGGGCCGCCGCCTCATTTCCCACTCGGAGGTTAACTCCCCGCGCGCGTAAACACGCCCCGCGCGCGCGGCACGCACGCCACATAGCCGCCGCGAGGAAGGAAACACGAGGCGGGGCCCGCCTCTCCCGCGCGCTGCGCCCACTCCACCGCCCGCCCCCCCAAGTCTACACTTTGTACAGGGATTTTAAATAACCGCTAACTCGAAAGGGCGATCCCCTCGAGGAATCCTCCGCTGTATCCGGGACTGCAATTAGGATTGCAGCAACTTTTCCTTTCGGCTTGATTAAATTTCTTCATTTCGACCGCTTCATTTTTCCGACGATAGGTTATCTATCAAAAAGCCACTGGACCGTTCAGACAATTCTGCACTTTTTCCATTCGTCATATTCGCACGATAAATCAACTCTAATAGTTTCCAATTATAAAGTTTTTTTTTTTATGTGATAAACAGCCAAAGCGAAAAAGTCCTTGGAACTTTATCTGTCGAACCGTAGGTCGGGAGAGTTGTTACTTTGTAGAGTTCCGTGCAGGAAGTTTCGAGGTATCGTTAAAAAACTCGTAACTTGCCAATGAACTATTGTTCGTGTATGTTTGAGTTATATATGTAACACGTACAAAGGTAAAAACAGGTATTTATAGAAGAAATCTGTAATGTGCATCAGTGAGCATCAGCGAATATTGGCACGGCGAATATTCTTAAGCCATACTCGTAATCAAGATTACAAATCAAGATTTATATACGTAGAAAATCGCAAATATTAAAGTGTTACAGGCAATTCGCAAGGTGCACAGGGAACTCGAACAGGGCTCAAATCAATAATTAAACGTGTTAATTAGCTAATGGAAATTCAGTTGATCTGCACCTCATGTTGTACAGAAATACATTTCAGCGAAATGATTCGAGGACGGCTCTTATCGCGCATTTGACCAAAAGGGACTTTGCATAAACTGTTCGGATATTAAAAACAAAACAAAAGGTGAAAGGCGGCAGAGGGCCGAAGGGAATACGCAGTGGAGCGCGAGGAAGGCCCGTCCCCCGGCCAAGCGTTGCGTGGCCCCCGATTGGCACACGCGTGCGGGATGTAAATAATAAAAGGCTCTCTCGGGCGAGTTCGGCGGGCCGATTACACGCTCGGGCGCTCGCTCCTCTTGCGCAAGCTCTCGCGGGTCGCACATTAGCCCGCGTACTCGTGTATGTCGCGTTCCTCCGATTGCGCGGCTCTCTGCACCTTCTTTTTTTTTCTCCTTTCGTCCCGCGGGCCCGCGCCGGGGATGACAGGCGCGTGCCCGACGACGCGGGGCTGTTCCCTCGCTCGTCACGGGCCCAAATCCTCGGGGCGATAAAAGAGCCCCGGGCGTTTCGGGGGCAATGAACGTAAAGTCCGCGTAAAGCCCGAGAGTCGCGAGCTTTCTTTTTTATGTGACCGGCCGCCGCGCGGCCCCGGCCATCAAGACGTTATATTTGTCGCAGGCGCGCGGTTAAGGCCGCGGGCAAACGAGCGAGGCAGAGAGGCATACCCGGGCGTGTAAACCGGCGAGTTAACGGCGCCGCGGGAACCTCCGCGGGCTGCGGACAATTAAAAGAACGAGCTCGCGGGCCCCGATAAACCTGTCTAATTGACGATCGGCCGGGCGAGGGCCGATAAGGCCACTGGGCCCCGTGTATACGTAGACGGAGTAAACAAGAGCCGGATACGCCGAATCGCGGGCGGAGATAAAAAAAAAAAAAGGAGAGGCCTATACCCGGCGCGTCGACCGCGACGGATGGGCGCTTTCCTCCTGGCCACCGGCGCCTCCGGTTGAAATAATTACATTTTACCGCAAGAATTATCGGCGGCGGCCGATAATTCAGCGTTTAATCGCATGCCCAGTGCGGAGGATAGCCGCGCGCCCGCGCCGTCCGTATATGCCCTCAGCTGGCGTGCCTCCCGCGGCCTAACCTGCGCCAACGCGCACTTGTAATGATTCTTTAGATTTATCGCTCGCTCCACTCGCCCAGAAACCGGTATGAATTTTTATATCACCTCCGAATTCCTCCCTGTGCATCTTTGACCTCGTCTATAATTGTTTAATTCTTACGATTTCCGCTCGGGCACGCGGCGAGCTTGTACAAACTGATCCTTTGCTAAATTAGCATACGTTTTCCTTATGACGTCCCACCTATAAAACCCTTACATATTACCATTGCAGCTACAGCCTTAATCAGGAGGGTATAATTAATACTAAACGATTGCAAGTAACATTACCATGTATAGAATTGCAGCGGGAGCGTATAACGAGTAAGAGCGAATGAACTAATTGAAAGTATTTCTGAAATTCATTAAATTTTTTCCCTTTTCGAGTACTTTTCTTCTTAGTATGCCTTTGCTAATTTAAAATAATTGCGATTGCGCCTATAGCCGAACAGCTGAGCGAGTCAAATTACCAAATCGTTCCGCCTACAGGCCACGGGGAACGACGAAAAAACCTCGCTGGGCACTCGTTTCATCTCGGAAGTATAATTGACTTCAATTAACGGAATCCTGTCATTAATTTCAATTAAGACACGACAAATTCCGTGCAATCGCGGGGCCGCGATCGCGAGATAAATATCGATTTCCCCCGTGCCAATTCCCATGAATTTATAACTCGTCGCGGCCCGTTATTATCAAAAACAATCGCGGGGGTGGAAGCCTTAACGAAGAGGAGAGCCGAGAGCCCGGTTTATCCCGCCGTCCCCTCGTAAAAGGAGAAAAAATTATTCATCTGCGCGTCGAATAATAAAGTCCGGGGCTGCATCGACGAGTCGTAAAAACCAATAAGCTCCCGCGGTAATGCGAGCGGCACTCGGCGCGGACAAACATCGCGCTGATTGGGGAGCGCGTGTGGAATTATTCACGCCCGGGCTTACGGGCGGCTCGTGTAGGTCCGAGATCAGCCCCGCGCTGTCGCGCTATTATCCGTGACGCACGGGATTTCTGGCGCTGATGATGATCGCTGGGCTCCTGGGAGAAAAACTCGGCCGATCGGGCGCCGGCAGTTGCGAGTCAACGAAACTCGGCAGGAGGAGCGCAGCGCCGCGCGGGCCTTGATTAATGACCGGCCTGTCGATTAGCGCTGTAAAACTCGACCCCCCGGCCGAATATACCTACGTCTACGCTGTGTGGAAATGTATTTGTATGCGGTTTTGCCTGTCGCCCTGATGAGCATACCTAATGCCTGCATTCGCGCGGACGTGCGATAGAAAATCTTTGAATACACAATCATTTATACTGTGACATGTATTATTCTGTCAGAATGCGGTATTGACTTTTCCAAAAAATCAGATATATACTTTACGCAAGAATTGGAATTCAAATGAAATGTAGCGACGTCATGAATTCCCCTCGGAATTCCCTCTATTCACTTACTCTTGCTGTTGACAAACTCGCTTCCGATAGATTTGCATCTCAACTTACCTGAAACAGAAAATAAAATATAAATTAATGCACGTGAAAAATTCCGAATTCAATGATTGAACGACCCTTATACAATGAGACTATTAAACTAGTTAATATATATATTTATTTGAAAAGGTAATCGGAATTCAAATATATGCTGCGCACTATACGACGGTACACATTGTGCAAATTAATTTGCAACGCGGCTTATTACAATGATAAGCATTAGTCTAATGAATAATTTTGATGTGCAATATATATGAATGACGAATATTTGACTGATTACGAATTAGCATGCAAAGGGAATGACATTAATCTCGGCATTACAAAATATAGGTAATAACGTAAAAGCGAAATCAAATAGCCTAGAACATGCGCATCACGTTTTCAATCAGCGAATGCAGTATACGTGGTGCAGCTTTTATCGTAAGCAGATGCGGCACAGCTCTTGCGCCTCTAACAATTCCCCGGGCGCATCGGAAAACCGTCATAGCGCGGGGGATGTTTTTACGAGCGGAGCACCATAAAAGTCTAAGGTGCACCGGCAAGAGTACTTATAACGCTCGCCTGGGCATTAAATTGGCGCGCGCGAAAGCCGAGGGGGGGAAGGCGACGGCGCGCGGATCAATTCGAGCCCGCGAGTCCGGACTAATGGAAACAATTGAAAGTCCAGTGGTGCGGCAATCGCCGGGGCACGAGAGACACGGCCATCTGTCGCGCGGCCCTCGCGCCAACATCTGCGCGGGAGATAAGCCGGCCTCGCGGGACGCGCGCCGCGAGGAAGCCGCCGCGCGCGCGATCGCCCGACGCCCCACAATTCGCCGCTCCCTCCCGTAATTGACGTTAACGCCGCGCGCGCCGCTCCGTATCGCGCGGCCGCGGGGAGGAAAAAGTACACCGCGGGGTAAGGCGCGGGAGGTTCCATTGCGCGGCGACCTTATGCCTTGATAGAGCCAGCCGGTCGGTTGAGGGCCGGCTTCAATTGAAATCCGCCTTACTGCGCGCACCTTGGCCTTTCACTTTACCGCTTTAATACCGGATTTAGGGTTGGATTTAACGTTTTTTAATGGGTATTTACGGTACGGCTATTCCAAGGGCTATTCCGCCTTGACTGCATTTCATGTCGTTTGATTTAATCAGTTTGGAAGCTTTCAGCCGATAAAGCAAGTATGCAGCTACGTGGATGTGTACACCTTGTGATCGAGTGCCAGCGCTGTACCTATAGGAGACCAGAGATAATATAGTTTCTATCAACAATAGATATATTTCTCTGGGAACCACTTTTTTATCTTAGAATAACTGATTTCAAGGCAAGTTCAATCAATATTCGTTTTACGCACTCACTCACTTTGTTTTTTACATATCAAAATTCATATTAACATTAGGATACTTATTTATTTGATAAAATATGTATCAGAATTAGATTTAAAATTGATATTTACTTTAAAGTAAATTATTATTTATGTAATTGAAATCTGTACACAGTTTTAAAACAATGTTCAATTTGTTACAATCGTATATATACATATATATACACATGTATGCATGTAAATATAGAAAAATGAGTTTATCGATCTTTACTATATTTTATAATATTATCGAATTTATTAAGTGAAGAAGATTATTAACGCCGACTTGACCGATAACGTTGTCTCAAAAAAGTCTTAACAAAGCGCGCAGAGGAAGGGTTGCGAATGAAAAGCTTGGACGACCATCAACGTCAACTGATGAACAACACACGTTAATCAAATGAAAGATCTTGCGCTCAAAATCCCTTGATAACAATTAGAGAGACCTTACTGATGATACTGTTAGCATTTCAAAAGATTCAGTAGATACTAATTTAAAAGACTTGTTGCATAATTCAATTTGTCATTTGTCATGTCGTTAAGTTCTTCAAAAATACTCAATCTTTTTTAAAAAAAGCATGGCATTGACATCGATGAAATAATTTCTGGCTACCAAGACGTGATGAAACGCATTTTTATTACGGAGATGAGATTTGGATCTGTATGCTTATACATGATGACCGTTTTCTTTATCGTACTCGAGATCGTACCGTATAGTGCCGAGTATAATTCAAATATCATCTCTTACAGCTCTTAATAACTACTAGATATTTTCTAAACTCGAAATATCAGTCCGCTATCTACATTGCCATTTGATCTTAATGAAATAAACGTTAAATTAACAATAAGTGCATCTTTTCAATGAAAAATTAAAATTTTTTAATTAAAATCACTTAATTTCTTTGGATATAATACCACGTATCCAATGTATTTAATATGCACATTTACGATTAAAAAGATTACATGCCGATTTATTTAAAGGTATATATAAAAAATAAAACGAAAGTTGTTTACAATTTGTTACTAGGTCGATTGAGTTTAGAGGATAAAATGAAAAAGTGTTTTATTCTGATTCGAGAATGATTGTTCATACCCTCATAAAAAGTGCATGCATTCGCGAAAGGCATTTTACGATATTCTGGTAAATCAAATTTTCTATGTTACTTTTTACTACGCAAAACGTGTATTTCTCGTGCTCTTTTTGATATTTCTAGATTTAATTTTAAAATATATTACTTACTCGACACAAGAAAATATTCACGTGCTTTTGACTGACTATTACGACTGACTTGTTTTTCCGTCGGGCTATAAATAGCAAAACTATTTTCAAGCGTACCAGTTTTTTTCTCCTAGGAATATATAGAGGAGAGCCGTGCAAATTCATTGGCCCCTTATAGCCCAGTGGGAATTTACAGTGCCGTTAAAATTTTCCATTTTACGAAGTAACAATGAAAAGTTTGGTAAACAAGTTAGCCGCGGGAGCGCGGGCGCCTCGCTTTTTACCCATCGTTATTCCGCTGCATCGGTCGGCTCTCCCCGCGCATAGTTCGAAGGTGTATCTCAGGAGTTTAAACGCGCGGACTCGCGGCGCCCCGGGGAGACCTCGGCTGGCCCAGAAGCGTTTCACGCGCGCGCATCCCGTAAAAAAAAAAGCTCTCGGAAGAACGGCGGAAAACAGTTTTTTTTTTTCTTCCTCCCTAGGCAAACAGGACCGAGTGATCATCGGCCAACGGGGCTCGCATGCACACCCGGCAACGGGATCCGAATCGCGGAGGAGCCGGCGGATCGACGTATGCGCGCGGCCTTCGAACAATGCCCGGCGACCTCGGGGAACGCGGCGATCCCCGGCGAGGGCCCCCGCGTATCTCGGATTCCTCGGCGGCGCGCGGGCTTTTCCACTTGTAATTCGGCCCTCGGGGCTCGCCCGGCATGGCGGGCGCACCTGACGCGCGGGCAACTTTGCGCCGCCTCGTTAGCCGGCCTCTGCCCCGCGGCCAATTATATCGTATTCGAATCGGCCAAAGCCAGGGAGGCGCTTGTCCGAGAACTGTCGCGTTGCCGGAATCATCTCCCCCTTCGTGTTAAATATAAACACTCGTCGGAGGGCTCTTATCTGGCCGTACTTTATTTATAAACCGACGACTCCGGCGGCCTCATCGATTTCTATCGCGACGGTATTTTCCCCGCGACTTTATAACGCCCGCGGTGTACTTCTTTTTCCCTCCCCGACTGCCGGGAGCCCCGAGTCGCTCTTCTTCTTCTTTTTTTTGAGAAAAATCCGCCGCAGTTTGACAGGGAGCAAGCGGCGGCGTCCGCGGAGGTTTAAATTAGCGGCGGCCGCTCGGCACAATAGATAACGTAATCTCGCAATAGGCCGGGGCGACACGCGAGGCGACGCGCGCCGACCATAGCAGCGCGCGCGTATATACACACGTTTTAATGGGCGCATATAGTCTTAGGCGCCGCGCCGGGGGAAAGTCCCTTTGAGCGCGTTTCTTGGCGCGGCTCGTGGAAAGCCGGGGTTGTACCGACCGGCCGATTGAATAATTCATCGGCGAGAGCGCAGTGACAAAGCGGGCGCGCGCGCCCACCTATTTTATTAGATCGGCCGCGAGCGATCGGGTGTAAAGCGCCGGTCCCCCCGGGGGCCGCGCTTAATATTCAGAGCCGGGGGCCGCGTAAAGACGGCAAAATAATCCGGCCCCGCGCGCCCCCGTGTAATTCGATTAAATGAGCGGACAAAAGCCGGTAATAGGATAGGCCGCGGATGGGCAGATATTCCTCCGAGGCTGGCCCAACATCTACATTACGCATGAATATATATATCCCCGAGCGGCCCGCGCTGAATCTCAATTAAGAAGAAGCCCGGGGTGGAGGGGGCGGGGAATAAAAATACATCCGCGGCCGGCTCGGGCCGCCGGGGGAGAGAAGGGGAGGACCTATATACCCGCCGCGGGGAGGCGAGAGGGAAATCGCACCGGCCTGCCCCCGGCGCCGCGGACGTAATGGGCGGTGCGCCGCTTCCTGGAGCGCCCCGGGACCCCGGCCGATTTGCAAGTGTAAGTGCACGGCTGCGCCCGCCTGCCTCCCCTCTATCTCTTTCTCTATTATTACGCCCCACTCCTTTCTTCCTGCGCCGTCGCGGCGTGTGTGCGTCGTCGTCGTCGTCGTCGTCGCTGGCCTCTTCGAAATTGTTTGCCCTCCGGGGCATTGGCTGCGAGCTCGGGCCGAGCTCCTCCGCCTGCCCCTGATAAATAAATTCCTTTCGTTTTCGGGTCGCGCCGTCCGCTTAGGATGCGCGGCTTCCGCATCGGAGAACCGCTCGATCGAGCGCGCCTCTCCTCGTCTTTTTCGTCCACGCGACTGCGTTTTTCGTGCGCTCGCCCTGGGCTATATCAATGGACCCGTGCGCCTTTTCCCGGGCCTCGACGTTTGCTTTATCATGTAGATTCTCCTTTCCAAGGTAATTACACGTGAAAAATATACGTATACCGCTTGGAGCATATATCTTCTTCGCGCGTGTCCTATATCGGCGATTATGATTATCTTGACTTTTATTTGTTCGGATGATTTGTGGAGTGCTTCTGGGAGTCCTTTTGGTGTCGTTGGTCAGAGGTGCAATAGGCGCGCAGCGAAAGAAATAAAAGAAACGGTAAGCCCATTGGTCCCCCCGCGCGCATATATCGGGATAAAAATACATTCTCTTTCTACATATACATATATATGCTGTGCATTATTAATACGTTCTCCGAGTAAATTTCCTTATTAATGCATTAAGTGTCTTTAACGCGTTGTGTAAAATTTCTATTCCAATTATATTTTCAATTCGAATGCGCCTTGCCGCTTATCCGTGGATGTTTCAATATAACGCCGGGCATTAGCATGCGTTGAAAAGGGAACTCCAAGGCAAACAGTAAAAATAAAAAAAAAGGCCGTATTCGTTTTAGGATGGGATTGCGCCGCGCGAGAGGATGATACGAAGATAAACCAGTACTCCGGAGGTCGATACTCTCCGCGAGTTTCAAGACACCTTGAGAATAGGATACGTAAACTCGAGAGGTGATAACCCCGCTGAAAAGCTAGGTGCGAGAATGTAAAATTGCGTTGGCTGCCTCTCTTTTTTTCCCTCCTTTTCCCTTCTTTTTTTTTTATCTTTTTACTCCTCTTATATAATCACCGCGCAGTCGCATTATCGCAGTTACACGCCGCTGGAAACTGGCAAGCTGCACACGAGCGAGCGCACAGAGGAAGAATCAAGCAAGGGGCGCTCGTGCAAAAGAAACCCAAACGCGAGAGCCTCGCTTGATCAATAATCCATCGGGCCTTTCGCGATGCGGAGGATAGCGAGCCGGGCTTGCACGGCGCTACGATTACGCAAGGAACTTTCACACACTCGCTCCCAGAGGAATAATAATCAAACAATGTATCGAGAGGGGCGAAGCGCACAGCGGCGCGCCGAGAGGCACCGCCGCGCATATGCCTCGGGGAAGTGGAAAAAGAAAAAAAAAACCGACCACCTGCGAGCAATATCTCCCGCCTAATCTCGACTTTCTCCCGCCGGCGCTCCCCCGACGGATTTCAGGCGGGCCGCCGCCGCCGACGACGACGACGACGACGACGGGCGAAGACGACGGGCCCGCTTCCCCCTCCCCCGGCCCTCGCGCGCATTGTCACCGGCCGGCATTATATCCCGGCACAAAAGCGCGCGCCCGAGAACAGCGCGATATTCCCATCTCCGCCCACTCGCACAAAGGCTTCGCGGGCCTTTCCTCCGGGGCAAGGGGCCGAGGGGACTCCTTCCGCCCCGGGGACCTTCCCATGCGCGCATTATGCGACACCTCCCCTCCCCGCGGCTTTTCAAATTCCGCGACGGGCGCCCGGTCAGCTGGCCTCCGAACGGGTTTGATTAGAATACGAGGAAGCGCAGCCGGGGCCGGTGCGCTCGAGGGTCGCGCCCAGGGACAAAAAAACACAGCAGTCCGAGGAGGTGCGGCTGCTCGTCCGGGAGCTTCCTCTCCCCTCCGCAGGCGCAGTGGCTAATTGGTGGGCGCCCACGCGCCGAGCGGGATCAGTCAAAGGGACCCAGTGTCTTCCGAGTAGGTGGCTCTCCGCGGACAAAGCCGCCGACCGGAGCTTTCGCCGACAGACGGCGTCGATTGCGAGCGCAGCTCGCACCGACTCGCGGCACCTATTAATACACGCACGTGTACGTGCATGTACGTATACACACGCGTGCGCGCGTGCTTATCTCGAGTCGCACTCTGGGAGGAAGCCGAGTTTGATGGAACCTCGCTTTCCACCCGCTCCCCGCGGAGGAATGATTGCGTCAGCGGCACGCGCCGCCGGTGATTTATCGCCTCGGGACGACTGCGCCTCTCTTAATTGATGGGCGAATCGGGCGGCTCCTCCTCGCGCTCGACCCGTTGCCTCTCGGGCCGGTGGACATTTTTCACGGGATCCGGGGCCCCCGGCGGAGCCGGAAGCTACTGACTTTTTATCCCCGGGCCCCGAGTCTCCGCCAGCAGAGAGCCACGGATACGATCGGCCCGCGACATTTTTCATTTGCAGGGCTCTCGGCCTGGCGTAATTACCGCCCAGGTACACCCTGGACGTAGGGCACGCGCGCACTTTAGTCCGGGGAGCCCCGGGGCCGATTGCTCAACTCGGGGGAAGCTCCCCTGAATAAATCAAGCGCCTGTATCCGCGCGCGCCGGAACACACCTCCAACTTTGCCAATTTCCCGCCGGTCGGCGGAAAACAAAGGAGCGCGCCCCGGGCCACAAATCATCGGCCCGCGCCCGGCCTAACTTCCCGCGGAGGGGGGGAAGGAGACGCGACGCGCGCAACCCCCGCGCAAAAAATTCATCAACCGGCCGCCGATATGGTGGCGCCCGCCTCGAAAGCCGCGCTTTCGCCCTGGTTTTATATACGCGCCGCTTGGGCGACCTTCAGTGCGAGTGCGGTCGTATATGTCGCGGGCCGCCTCGTCCTCGCGGCTCGGGCTCCCCGGGCTTTGTCCCGAGGACGCGGCGGCGGCGTCCGAATTTTTCCGCGCTTTGTTTGCCCGCCGCGAGAGGGAGGCCGGCTTTTATTGCGCCCAATGGAACTTTAAGTATCGCCGTGAGCCGAGCGCTTTGCCGACGCCGCCGCCGCGAAATATTCCCCGGTTATGCGCGATGGAGATGTAGAATCGAGGAGGTATGCGTCTTGCGGAAAACATGTTTAATTAGCTCCGTTACTCTTGCGCATGCCTCGTTAACGATTACCTTCGACCGCGCGGGATACTTTCTGTCGCGGCCTACGTTTTCAACTTTTTCGGTCCGAGGCGCGCCGAGCGCTATATACGCGCATAATCCGAGTGGTCGTTGCCCAAACGGCCGCTTTCTACCCCGCGAGACAATTAATTCATCCATTCTATAACTCGGGAAACTGTTATTAATTTTAATATTTTCCTTAAACTCCCGTGATTAATTGGATAGCCGCTGAAGAAATACCGAAAGCCGCTCTCGCAGCAAATCATAAAGATTAAGTTGCAAAGATATTTTCAGCGTAAAGTTCAAAATCGTTAGTTATAAATTAAATTATCGCGCATGTAAAAGCCCCATAATCCTAGTAATGACCCAGATAATTTAGTAACGCAATAGTTGTCGCTCGGCCTCTCATTACAACCGCGTATAATTCAATACTCGTTAGAGCCCCCCCCCCCTTTTTTTTTTCTTCCTCCCCGGCAGCGGTCCAGTTATACGCGAGCCTCGCGAAAAATTTCATGAAATTTCCCGCAAGTTTGAAGAGGGAAAACCGTTGCACCGGCGCGGAACTTTTCTTCCCGATGGCGGCCTCGATCCCCGAAGCGACGCGCGGCCGCGCGGAGCCGACACATGCCCGCGGGCAGATAATTCCATGCCTCCTATATACACGAGCCCCACATACCCTTCCCCCCCGGGTAGATAAATCTCCAATTTGCTCGGGCGCGAAAAATGGCTAATTGTTAATTTTGCGGGGACGAATCCGAGGGCCTATCACTCGCCTCGCCCTATCTCCGCCGGCCGGCAATTACACTTTCCCGGGGCGCACGACTTGCCGATATATCGGCGCGTGGGCGTCGGCCGAACCGGGCTGTTCCCCCGGCGCACGTAACCGCGGCCTCGGAGGACGACATGCTTGATAGAACGGGGCAACGAAACGCCGGCCTGCCGGGCGGTTCCTTTTTATTATCATTTTTTTGTTGGCTTCTCCTCCCGCGACTTCCTACTTCTCGCGAGGCGCGCGCCCTATTTTTAGCGATGATGATCGTCGCGCAGCTTCCTTGTTCCGTGGCGGGTTATATTGATCGGGGCCCATTAGGCGTCTTATTTTCGAGGCGGCGGCGCGCCTTCGCGGCCGAAAATAAAAAAAAAGTACGCTCTTGCGTACAATGTTGCGAATTTACAGTGTTAAGATGGTATCGCGCTCTACAATTAATGGGCCCCGCTAGGAAAGTCATTGCGGTCTTTTGCCGGGCTAGCACTTTCATTTATCAATAGCTGAATTACAGCTTTCACTCGAGATATTTATACGACTGTATATACTTACTTTAATTACCCTGCCCATTTTACAAAGAATGTTTCTTATGTTGCTTTTCTATAAAATTATTATCTACTTGGCTTGATATCCAACTGCTCGCCAGCTCTTGCTCTTGTGTTCAGTGTACTTTTTGAACGATTTTATTGATAAAGCATTAAAGCACGTTATTATAGTTATCAATATAAATTCTCGGCTCGTTCGCGGAAGCGACTCGGGGAGAAATCCTTTCTAAAGTTAGATCGCCGCGGCTGCAACTTGAGAAAAGAGAAAAAAAAAAGGTTATACTTGATGAAGAGAATTCTTCGTTTATTCGATGATAAGAATCTAGCGTTGAAACGATCCTTTTTACATCCTGGGGCTCTCAATTTACTGGATTTCCGAGGGAAAGGCGGAGAGCCGAGCGGAGAACACTATACTTCCGTCTGGAGGCTTAATCATAAAGCTGGTTCGATGACGACATTAATCAAATGAGCCGTGTACGTTTGCCCGCGCGGGCGCGTGCAGTACGTGTCCCCGGCGCTTGGAGGGGGGGGGGGGCCCGCGGTGCACTCGCTCCCCGTGATTTATGCATCCTCAATAACGAGCCCCGCGGAAAAAAAAGAGTTTCGCATTTTGTCAATCGGCCTGGGGAGCGACGGCGCCTTGCGAAAGCCGCGCGCCGCTTGCAACAGGCGGCAAAGCGGGCGTAATGCGCGCGTTTACCCGGGCCCTGCTCTCGACGCGCGGGCGGCTTTCTAAAACAATAAAAAAAAAAAAGCGCCGCTGCCGGAGAGCGGAAGAAAAAAATAAAAACAAAAACTACCATCCGCGTCCCCTGCCCAGCTCGCGGGATGAAAAAGAGTCCCGCAAGGACGCGGCTTCCACGCGAGGACCTCGCGCAATGTATATTTAGAAAGTCCGCGGCTCGGCTCCGGTGTGCCCACGCGCTCCCGGGCGGCTCTCGCGAGGTCCCTTCCCCGCTCGCCGCTTCGATTCGGCGGATGTGTCCACCTGGGCTTTCTTCTCCCCGGCTCTCGGGGTAATTGCGCCCCGGGGGGGCCGTGGGAGGTGCACATTGTCCCCCGCGAGTGGCGCGTCTCGCGAGGCTCTTCAATAATTCGAGGGCCGGCCACTTTGCGGATTGACCGCGCGTCTCTCTTTTCAATCTTTGATGCGGCTTCGCCTCGGAGATATACAGACGAACGGCACTCGATAAGGCCGTGGGGCTAATTCCTGCGGCCGAGGGATTCTTTGTCCTACGGCTCCTGAGCCAGCTGTGCTATGTGCGCCATACATTGCCAAGCAGCGTTCTTTTGTAGGAAAACGGGTAAAGTGTTAAATAATGATGTATTGTTCCGGCCCTCTAGTTCGAGCCGTGGCTTCTATTGTGACTTGTGAACAAGAACTTGACGTCGACGTTTAACTACACAATATTTACGTCCATTATGCGACTATTATTTCGCAAAAATGAAAACTTTTTCTTTTATAAACAACGCATGAAAATAATCTTGGCATATTTTCAAAACAGTGCTAACTTTTCTTTTGTTTGCCTTATATTTATCATAAGGAAACACAGATAGACAGATAAAAAGCTTATTTTTTTACTAACAAGTTACAGTGTAGTAAGAGAACCGAGGAAAAAACGTTAAGGTTACGTAATAAAAAATTTCAATTTCAGACGGATACAAATTTATCACCGTCGACACGCATAAAGCTACATTAAATATTTTCAAACTGAGTGATTTCATGTGCATCAATTTTTTTTTATCGTGACACCAAATTTATATATAAAAGTATGATAAAATACGCGACTCGAAACATGCTGGCATACAAGAATCATGGACGGTTTTTGTCGAACTAGTCGGCGGTCTATATAGATCTACGAACACTGAAAGTTGTTTGCAACATAAACAGTGAATAAATTGCATCTCGTGTTTAATCTCAGGGAAAGACAACGGCCAAGTTTCGACACGGGACTCAATTCAATGAAGTCGTTGCTTGTTTCCTTTCGGCTATTATTTTAAATTACGATAACATAGACTAAGAAACTAAAAACACTTCTCGCATATTATTTGTAATCAAAGCATTTTATTATTATGAAGCAATACACTGTCAATCGCATACAATAGTAATATTCAGTTGAAGAGCAGTATTACTTATCGTATATTAAATAAGCCATAAACGCAACATTCATGTATAAAATAAGGACATTTATCAATCTATTTTTATTAGTTTTGTATACGGCTATATAGTATGTACTTTTGCATATAAATTGAAAATTATTTACAAAATACCTTACTAAAAATTAAAGCATTCAATTATATTCTTTAAAAGAGATTTTAATAATAGTATGTTTTTCTCTGCCTATTTTTCAAACTAGTATGTAACGAAACAAATAACCATTTTATAATATAATAAATATGAATGAATAGATTAAGAAGCGTAGATTCTCAGTTAAAAAATGCAATTTCGTGGTAGCCCAGGTGGTTACTATTATCCAGAAAGCAAATTTGGAAGGTAACAAATGCGCTAGAGAGATTTTCAAGAATTTTGAGTAGTCGGATTATGGTAAACGTAGCTTTATGGAATGGCGTAACTGTACATGCACAAAACGGCGATGATTTATATACGTTAGGTATATAGAAAATCATATAATCAATCTATTGGATTTTTAAAGCAAATTAAAAAATATATTTTTTTTAAATAATCCATTAAACTATCTCAATAAATAATAAGAATATAAATTGAATTAAATTAGATGCTTTCTAGTAGAAAGAAGGTCAGTCTATACTAACAGAAGAGACATTCCAAGGAATGACTTCTACAGTATTTGAGTTAGGGGGGGCACAATCTAGGATCTTACATTTCTCATAGATTGGCCATAAAGTGTAACGAGATTACAAGTGTTTTTGACTTTGAAATAACTTGTTTTCATGGAGTCTAGTTTAATCAAAATTGTCATATATTCAAGATTGCATTATTCAGAGGTTCAATTTTGTACCTAGAATCTGAGTATCTAAGAGAAGGAAATTTCTTGGTATAACTTTTATTCTGAATAAGAATGAAAAAAAAGAATAGCATCAGTAGTCTTGTATTGAAAATTTGAAAAGAAACTTCATTGCAATCAGACTGCAGGCCAAACACCCGAGTCTCGCCTCGAGTAGCACGTGAACATTGGCAGATGGATGGGGAAACAGTTCACCTTCGACTTAGCCTTTATTCAACTTATCCATGACTTTAGATTGGAAGTGATAAATTCGGGCAAGGCGACGCGTGAAAACCCTTAATTACCCGGTAAACCTATAAATCTGATAGACGCAGGATAAATTGAGATCGAAAGGCGCGCGCGGCTCCTTATCGAAGAAGTCGAAAGTCCGGAGATGTAGAGCAGCGAGCGGGTGTCGAATACAAGTGAATGGGGGCACGCCCCGAAGGACCTGTCGCGAATGAATTTACCGCGCGCAAATTGACAGATACGTGCGCAGCGCCGCGGCGCAGCCTCGGGAGCTCGCCGCGCCGCGGCCATCAATCATTCGCCGAAGAGCTGCCAGCGCGCAATTAAACGGGCTATTCGATTATTGGCGCGGCGCGTCGAGCGGACAGCGGCCGTCTTTATTGACACTCTGTCGATCCGCGGCGCGGGGAAGTGTGTCGCCGAGCGAGTTTCGCGCCGCCCAGTGGCACGCGTGTGCGCAGCACGCGCAAACAGAGCGGACGCCCGCGGAAAAATTTCACCCGGCCGAAACAACGGGGCTCTGCGATCTCTCTTCGATTCGTTACGATCTCACGCACGTCTTCCCTCGCGTGCACGTGCCCACGCGCGTGCCTCTCTCCCCCCCCCCTCTCTCTCTTCGTGGCCTCCTGCCTTCCCGGTCACCGCTTTCACCGTATATTTTTCCGACGCGACGAATCAATTGAATGGGCGAATCCCGTAGACACACACCGAGGGGGGCTTTGCTCTCTCGAGACGGGAGCGCTTGAGGTAGGTCTGGCGTGTGTGCTGGCGGGTATACAATGCGCGACGCTAGGGCGGACTATTTAAAAACTTGTGAAACGGCGCTTTATCGCGAATTCGATAAGCGGCTATCGGCAATTGCCAACCGTGCGTTCCCTATCGACAGCGCGTAAACGTAAACAAAAATACACTTTAATCGAAGGCACAGAGGAACAAGTTGTCCAAACCACTTGTTATGTGGACTTCCTCTATAGGAGATCAACCTCGAGATCAGCGCTTAATGAATATGTATAGTCGATACTCTTGTGGATACCGGTCGTGTATCAAAAAGTAAGAGTGCAATGTATAGCCGAGCTTTTTGATTCATCGTCAAAACTGCTTCATTACAATACTTGAAGGGACACGTGACTATCTGGATAACCAATCTTCATCCTCGGCTTAGTCACTATGAATCACCAAGCCGCGTACAACCGCGAAAGTTCAAACTAAAGTTTAAACTAAAGATCCTGGCTCAGGCCAACTCTTGATTACATTCCGTGAAACGGCAGGCTCTCTGCGCCGACATCCATCAATTAGGAAAAAGCCATTATCGATCTTCGCTAACAGAAAAATCTCGCAATACCTCGGGGGCGGGGCACTGTTGCGGGTATAAAGTATATCTTTATCGCGGGGCCGGAGGCAAGGTCATTTACCTTGTCGATAATTCAGTAGGTTAAAAAACATTGCGTCACGGCGCGGCCGCGCCGACGCCAGAGAAATTTCATCGAGCGGGAGCCGCGCGCATAAGTATTAGGCGACTGCCGCCGCCGCCGCCGCCGCCGCTCGGTTTGATGTAATAGCGGATATCGGCGCGGGAGCCCGACGTCCGTCATTAGCGGGGCGGTCCCCCTGCAGCAGTGCATCGAGAGTCTCTCCCGGTCTCGCAATCGGCGCCGCCAACAGGAAATCGATTATGCGCGTGAATTAATTACCGAACAATAAGGCGCTCGCGCGCTACGACCTATTGTCGGACGGGCCGCCGCCGCCGCCGCCGCGTAACTGCCGCGATCGGCCTACCATAAAAAAAATTCCCTCATTCAATTAAAGCGGCGCCGAGATTTTTCCAACTGCGCCTCGTAAGAAGCTCGGCCCGTTTCCCCGGGCGAGGCTCGCGCGCCAATGGCGGCGGGGGCCGGGTTTTCCTCGATATAATTAAAGGCCTAATCGCGGGAGAGCGATCGGCGGCTCGGTACAATATGCCCGCGCAGCAGCCTTTCGTCATATTTCGTGGCCGGCCTTTCAATTTCGTAGAATGGCTAATTTCCTCGCTAAGTGACAGCCGGGGCCCCAGTATATCATCTCGTGGCACTTTGTTATCGATAATCGTAGGTTACGACCTTATTGTCCGGGCGTCAAAATATCCGGCATATCGCAATTCGGCCGCGGCACGCAAAACCTGTCCGTGCATTTTTCTTTGGACCGGAGCGGCCGCGTCGGCTGCATTCGCGGCTGTAATTAAGTAGTTCCGAGCGGGCCGATAGCAAGAAAACGGCGGATAAGCCGGCCGCGAAAGGCCCGCGCGAGTATTACATACACGTCCATCGACGCAACAATAACCTATGGAGCCGGTGTCCGACTCCTCGGATCGGCGAGGCCGCGGGCGCGGCGCGACTCCGCAGCAGCCGCTCCGAAAATCTCCCGCCGCGCAACAAAAAGCAGCGGGGCGCACTTTCACCGAGGCCGTTATCAGGGCGGCACGCGAAACGCGCCGCGCGGCCGCGTACAACGTTGCACGCACGCGTGCGCAAATTTACGAGCCGAGCCCCCGCGCCATTATATTAATCCCAACAGGCTAAGGATCGCGAGGCACGCGGGCTTTTTACAATACGGTAGCGGTCCCTGGGTTAAGCGCCGCTAGGCTGCCGCGTGGGATCCGCCCCCTGTCTCCCTTTCGCTCCCCGGCGGCCGCTCAACAAGTCCGGTCGGCGACCTGCCAAATTCGTCCGCGCAGTGGCGCCCGCCGCCACTATTATCGTCCGGCTCTTCCCGCCTTTATTATTACGCACCGGTTTCTGCACATTGACGAGGCGCAAGTCCGTCGGAACGCGTACGTGACCGTTTCCACTCTTTATTTATCATTTTTTACTTTCCTGCAGGCTTTGAATGCTGCGCTCGATGCGGGGAATGCCGTAGTGGTTACATTTTTTGCGGTTCGTTCATTCCAAGTGATTAGACGTTAGGTCGACTCAAGGTCTTGTCTCATTTATTCCGGTTCTAATCTGCATATAAGTGACGTCTCTCATAATTTTGAATTTTTAAAAAAAAAGTACTGTCAAGTTTCGTAATTCAGAGCTTTTGTTTTTATACATTTTACTGCTTTAGCTGCATTCCAATTAGATAGATTGTTCGGGACTACAGTCTTTTTTAATTATATTCTCTGCATGAATCAGTATATTAATTTACGTTTATTTTATGACCGCGAATAATTTTAACACGCAGCTGGAATATGCATGAAATGTTTCGAATCTTTTATTAGTTTAACGTTTAACCTATGTATGTATATAAGTAATAACGTTTAAACCATAAAAAAATTTTTAGAAACTAAATCGCAAGGAAGGTACATGTACATTCATTGCTGGAAAGTCTCAAGTTTTACGAGAAGGAAAAATATTACATTGCAAACAACTGCGTTTCTATTTTTGCAACACATATACTTAATCTTAAAATTACCTTCGTAAAAATGCTATCGTTTTATAATTATATACGTATGCAGAATGACTTCTGTCAAGCGTCCCTTGCATTCACTTGCTGCTTTTTACAGAAATAATAACTTTTTAACAATTTTGATATTTCCAACAAGTTTCAAAAACTAAAAAAGTGTTTCGAAACCTTGGTAAAATAAAGTTTAAACTAAATTATTGTTTACGTCATTATTCTCTAAAAAGCTTACAATAAGTTGTCAAAATTCTAATAATGAGTATCTTTACATCGATATTTTAGCATCTGCACAAGGCCCTCATGGTCGTCCCCCTCAAATGTCATTCAAGTTGATCAACGTATTGATTCAACCCCATTACCCCAATAGTAAATTTATATTGAAACTAACTGTCATCAATTGGATGACCCGCACATTTTGTGCGGCGAATGTAGGCTACTGCAACCAATGCACTGGCGATGCGTGACCCACAGTCCTTGCAGTGCACCTTAATGAACCAGCCCGGGTTTCAAAAATTCATAAACGGAACGTAGTGCCCAGAAGAACTGGCGTCTAGAATCGCACACAGTTTGTAGTGCACACACTATAGACTTGTGTAAGTGCGAGCAAAAGAAAGCCACGCTTTCATTTAGCCGCCGGATACGGCTAATGAGCTCATCCCCGATACTTTAATGGCTCGATGCCGCGCAGGTCACTATTTGCGAATAGATAGATTTCGAATATCCCTGTACGCGTTTGCTTGGATAAATGGGAAAATCGGTAACGCATTGAGCTATATACAAAACACATTTGGCAAATGGAGTCAAACGAGTTCAATCGCAGTTACTTTTAGCCTGACTTTTAAAGTAGTGGTATATCTCATGCGCGAAGGCTCGACCGCTGTATTAAAACAAAAAGCTAAAAATAATCCGAGGATATACGCATTAATGATGGATGGGAGCTCAAGACGAGCAAATAAATTTAAACGGCCTTCTTCGTGAGCCTGACAGGCCAAAATCCAGACTGGACAATTAGAAAACGCTTAAAATTCCTCGACCTACAGAGATAACATTTTTAAATATAACTCGTTTTTCCAACGGTCTCGTAGTCGTAGATGTGCCGATTCTCTAGTGAAGGATCATAATACCGAGTTATCAGGTAAATGAACTAGTTTACGCGCTCATCATGCAAACCGGAACGCATTTTCTAGGAAACAGTTTTCTCACTCCGGTGCAGCCAACCGACAATTCATCGACCGATTCCCCCGTACACCTTGTTGAACCGGTGAGCATTTCCCATTGTTGGAAGGGAAGGTGGGTATTTAATTGGATTCAACAAACATTATTTTCCCTCGATCAGCTCTGACGTTCGCTCTCCCTTTCATCTAACTGGCAGCCCCATCTCTCCCGATATCTCAAGAGGGGCAACGGTAGAAACAGACTCGATTCACATGCAGCAGCCTCAAGTATGTATCCGATTGAATTATATAGTAACGTATACAAGCAGTTTCATGCAGAAAAATTTCCATTTAACACGGTGTATTTGTTATCTGCAGAAAAATTGTATACACGTTGCCCATATGCTGTGTTGCATAGTTTTATTTTTTCCAAATTTAACATTTTCCGCAGAGAAAATTCAATATTTCACAGGGTAAAAAAATATTATAATAGACAAGTGATAAATATTTTTAATGATGAATGCGAACTTCAATAATTTGAAATATTAACATGCAGTCATTTTCAAAAATATTTTAAGGCAGCCCATCACATAAAACAACGCCGATATTCTTGTAAATTTTATTACGCAAAAAAGCAGGGTATCGGTGTATGTGCCAGAGTATGAAAACATATTTGGAATAAAATTTAAAATTTAGTACGATCGTTAAAATATGAATTATTAAATATGGCATAACAACGTAACTTTTTTTTCCTTTGTAACATACAACAGTTATGTCCATACAACATAATTATTTCATTAATTTACAGTTTTTTAAAGAATTAATTTTTTTTGAGATGTGATTTGTTCCCATAAAAAGTGAATTTGCTTCTACGGTCTCAAGAAGAATATCCCTGGGAAAAAGCTTGATGGATGATAACACGCTGGATTTGTCAATTTATAAAATGATGGAAGCCGCCAAAGCATGTCTTTAATCAGATTAGGAAATTGTCATGGTTTAAATAGAAAATTGTCAGTAATATTGCTCAAATATATACTCCTAGTTCAAGGGGGTCCATTTTTCAAGGTGACACCCCGAAGTCGATATTGCGTTTGATGAATGCGTTCAGAGTGGCTTCCGACAAAGAAGAAGGTGTGTCTCCCGATGCGCGATTAACAAGGTTGTTCATCTCTTTCTCGCTCTTTCCATATCACTCAGATCATATAAATCAGTTGCCGTGGAAAGTAAGGACCGGGCAAGAAAGACGATACAGACAAGGAATGGAAACGAACGCGCGTGCGGTGAAAGAAAAGACGCTTGTGGTCACTCGGGACCGAGTCGCTCGTGCGCGTCAAGAAGCACCGAGCTATATTTACACGCTCGTCGGCGATCGACTTGTGAGTTTGAGGGATCGCCTTGTCGAGGGCCTCGAGCGCGCGGAAGAATGCATTGTTGGATGAAAAATGGAGGCTGAATCTTTCACGCGCAAGACCTTTCTTCCGCTCTTGGATTGATTAATGAATTCGCGTTTATATAAATGTGGTTTACTGAACTGCGAATGCGACTGACGAGAATTGCTCGATTTGTGGTTATTGGGATTAGTCTCGGTTTGTTATGGCTAAAAAGTGAAGAAAAAAACGACAGAGTTTGAATGCAGTGCACCGTTATGTTAGGCCGACATGTAGTAGCCGAGCAAAAGGAAACAATCTAGAATGTAATAACTTATTAAAATCTTGAAAGATTGCCGCAGTGTGGCTGAGTCATTAGGTCGCGTTCATCACTGCAAAATCGGGGGAAAACCGACTGATTTACTTCTCTGACTTTTCAATCAGTGCCCGCACGTGACATGTTTACGACACTTTCCCGCTCATGGTATTATCAAAACCTGACGGTTTTGAAACTGGAAATTATGTGCGGTCAGCATGGAAAGCCTGTGCGTGCTTAAGTATTTTTTTCTAACGGATAATTTCTGAAATGCACTAATAAAAAAGTATATTATTGTGTGGAGCAGCCTTAGTTCCACTCGTTATTGCTACTCAGCTGGTGGAACAACAGTTTAAAAAGCGCATGACCCGATACTCCAATGCGATAGGCGCATCATCCAAGATAGGAAAAGTTGCTCCTTTTCAATTTGAGCATTAATTCCTAGAGATCAAATGTCTTACAGTAAATATATTTTTATGACTCTATTCAAAATAATCAGAATGCGTATCCTGTACAAATTAAAACGAGAATTAAAAGATACTTTATCGTAGACGAAAATAACTGGATTCGACGGCTCTAAACTTTCGTTATCGTTTGGAATAATTATAAAATATTCTACAGTGTTCATGCACAGCGAGGAGTGCGTCTTAATTAACTAGAACCAACTCTCAAACGTTTTGCAGGAGGCTTTGCATTTGGCGGTGTAACATTAATCAACGGTAAAACAGCCCACTCGCTTTAATTAGACGTCGGTTATGTATTTTTAAAATGGAGTGCGGCTATATTATACGGCGAGCGACGCGCATTTAGGTCGATTGCCGGCCGTTAACGATTATTTGCATAAATCTATAAATTGGTCGTCGGAGCCGCGGCATAATACACCGATATCTCGGGATCTCCGAAGCGGCAGGGACTACTCGGCCTCTCCATTCTCTTCCGAATGTACATCAAACGGTTTTCCGGTACCCGGCCCGCTAAAGGAAGTGCGCGGCGCGTCAGAGAGCCGGCCTATCGGGCGCACCAGGCGATTAAAATAAATTTTAGCCGGCCCGAAGGCGTACAAAGCCGTAGATTATGCGCGCGCGTCACGCTTAATCGGCGCTCACCGGGGATTAACGAGGGAAAAGGAGAGACCCGAGCTCGGCCCGTGCGAATGTCGCGCGTGGGCGGGACGCCGCGCAGCGCCGGGCTCTCGATGGCTTTTCGATTGTAATTGCCTCGTTACGAGCGCCTCGGGTTTCCTCGCCCGGCACTCGGCGTACGTGTACACGCGTGTGCGTGTGCCCGCCCGCAGCCGAAAGTTTGGACTGGCGCGCGCGCGCGCCGAGCGATCGGCGCGGGCTTAATAAAGTCGGCGCATCCGCGCATCCATAAATCAGGCGGAACGATTGCACTTCCTACTCGGGCGCGTTTGTGCCCGGGCAGTCGCGGGGCTACAAATTAACGAGGCGCTAAAGGTGCGCTGATGCAGTCACAAGGCGCGAATCGGCCCTTTTATTTTGATGATTTGTGGGGCAATTACCGATTGTTCTTATTTAGCCGTCAATTATTCGTACAGGCAATCGAAGGCTGTGTACGCGCGCGCAGCTCCCCTTCATGAATTATACGTTTCGCGTTTAATATTTATGCAGTGTGGGGAGTATTCTTCCAGCGGGATATTGCGAGGAGGAATAATTACGCGTGTAAGACGTGATTGAAAGCTTCTTTCTTTTCAATAGGATATATTATGGGAGAAGGGAAACATTGCACAATATTTTGATTTAGTCGAGTATACTGTAACGTTCCCTTTTATCTCCCTAGATTTTCTAATCTTATTAAAATAGAAGCTTTATACGATGTTTGTTCGAGTTAACGGCTACCCATTTGATTGTAAAAGCATTATTGGTTTTTTGAAAACTCGTGTAACAATTAGCATTTTTGCATGGATAGATATATATTGTTTTTATTGACGCGCACCTAGGGGCACGCGGAAATGGGCGGGTCGACGATAAAAAAAAAGAAAAAAAAATAAAATTGTCTGGTCTGGGAAAAGACGTTGAAGGAAAGTGCTGGTAAACCCGAGGAGAAGCACGAGTCGTCCGAAAAGGTGGAGAAGGATCGCGGGGGCCGAGGCACGGGACTGCGCCGTGGACCGCTAGCCCTCGCTCCGAGGAAAAAGAACCTTATCCCAGATTGTAGTCTGCAGCCTCGACGGGGGAAATTAGTCGAGGAAGCCGAGGGGCGCGATCGCCGGGGAAGCCGAGGCGGCGCCGGAGGAACAGGTGTTTCGTAAATCAGCGGCTCGGGGTGTCTCCGGGCCCTGTGTACGCGTGTATACGTGCGTAACGGTGCGGCGGGCGCCCCCCGAGGGCTGGGGGGGCGCGCGCCCCAGTACGCCGCGATAAAAATCACGAAGCGGCCCGCGGGCCGATTAATTCATTCCTGCGGAGACGGGGAATCGCGATCGCGCGAGTTATGCGTGCTGCCATTCGGGGGGATCGCCGAGATTGCCCATCGGCAGCAGTCGAAAGCCAGCTCTTGGCCGCGCGCTCGCGCCTGATGAATGTAATTGGCTAGGTGGGATGATCCGCCCGCTGATGGATCGCGTTATTCCCGGCGGGGCGGGCGCCTCCACGGAGATGCTCATCACGGCGGCGGCCTTGCGCCCTAATGGCCCGGGTAATGAGTCAGGCGCACCGGGTGCGCGCCGCCGAGGAGGAAGCCAGCGCGTCCGACGGCGGCCGGCGCGACGCGGGGGACTGGGCAGGACGAGCGGGGCTCTCTCAATCGGCCTCTGTGCGCCCGGCGCAATCCGCATTGTACACAAAGGGGCCGAGGCGGGCACTCGGGCGGCCGGCGCCTCGGGGAATCGGCCGATCGGAGGATCGGAGAATCGGGCACCGGCGATGCGCCGGCGGGCGGCGCTGCGCAGCGACAGCCGGCGAGCATGTGATATAAAGTAGCGGGCCGCGGGGGAAAGAGCCGCGCGGCGGCCTCGGCCGGCCCAGGCCACTCACCCAGTGTCTCCGATGTAATCCAGCATCCGTATCTTGAGCATGGTGGGGGCTGGAAATTTCGCGGGCCACGCCCCTGGTTGTTTACTATCTCCCCGGGGCACGTGCCTCGGCGCTCGGGGGCCGGGGGCGCGTGAGTCAGGCCTGGTTGCCGGGCTCAGGGCCGGGCGCTGCCCGGCGTCGGGACCATCCTCGCCGGCACCGAGGGGCCGCCTCCTGGTGCGACTCGAGCGGACTCGCGAGGGCGCGCGCACTGGGACGGGGGGGCTGCCTCGAGGCGGGCGGCGGACGCGTATCGCCGGTATCGAGTTGCCGCGCGGGACTGTCTCGCCCGGCCACGGCCTAGGCCTCGCGATGTGCATCGGCTCGGCCGGCTCCCGAGACGCGGAGAGAGGGACACGGCGGCTCCCTTCCCCGTCGCCGCGCCGCCGCCGCCGCCGCCGCCGCCGCAACCGCCGCCGACGCCGCAACCGCCTCTCCCTCGCACTCGCGCCACGCGCTCTCCTTTCGCCCGCAGCTACTCGGCGCTATCGCTGCCACCGCGGAGCCGACGCCCGCCGAGCGTCGGCCGGCCCACCTCCGGCCTACCCTCGCTCTCTAATGGACCGCCGATTTTCCCCCGGCCGTTCTCCGCGGGTTATCGAAGCCCACCGAGCAGCGCTCCCATTTCCCATTTGTCCAAATCGCGTTTTCCCCGCTGCGGGATAGAACCGGGATTTATCCTTGGCGAGGATCACGCGCGGCTCCGGCCCCTTCGTTCGACGGCTTTTAAACACACACCGAATCGTTCACCGAATAATAAAGCCGGCTCGGCGATAGCCATAACTAGGCCAATGCCTCGATGCGGCCGCAGTCTCGCAAAGCTCCATTAACGGGCGGCCAACGGGAAAATTGGCGATCGGCTGGCTAGCCTCTGTGTGTGCACGCGTACTCGGGCGCGACGGTCGTTGGCGCGCGAATATTGGGCCGCCGCCGCCGCCGCCGCCGCGGGTTTTCCACCGCGGCCAAAGGCCCGGCCCACAGGCCCCGCCGACAAAGTGATAAATCGGCCGGTGCTCGGGGAAGGTTGCGCAACCTCCGCGCCCCCATCGATCATTCCCACCGCGGGAATTTCGAGATTGCGCCCCGACAATGCATCATTGATACCGGTTGATAGTCTAATCTGGCTTGCAGATAAGTCGCGGCTCGGTCCTATATATGCACGCGCGCGCGTATACACATATCGGCCGCGCGCCGCCGAGGAAGTTCACCGGGGCCCCGAGGAAAAAAAAAAAGCCTCGGCCGGTGATTTGGCGAGCGGCGAGTCCTCCCGGCCTACATGTATCGCTCATTATCAAAAACCGCGGGCTTCCGAGAAGCCGGCAACAAGAAGGAAGTATGTAAAGTGCGCGTCGTCCCCTACTGGTTTGGCGAGCGCCGTAACCGGGCGGGAGAGCGCCGGTTCCGCGGAAACCTCGGCCGGCCCCGGCATAATATATATCGGCTTAATACCGGGCCTTTTTAGGAGCCGGCGACGGCGCGCCTTCCCGAGGCATCGCGCTGCAGTTCGGCCACCCCCCCCCCTTCACCCTCCGCCCCGCGCTTCCTCAACGTATATATACAATTTTTTAAATAGACAAATGCACCCGGAAGGGGCGCGACGCCTAGGAAATGTAAACAACTGGATCTGCCCCCTCCGCCCGCGTCTGGAAACGTCGTTTCGATTGCCACTTTCCGGCGCGGGGCGCCCTGTGCGTGTATACGCGCGCCGCGGCTCGTATATATGCACGTGCGCTGGGGCCGTGCCCGACCGAGCCGAGAGGGCGCGGGGACGACAAACAAAAGTAGTCGGCAGCGGGGAGGGGGGGAAATTCCTTCTTTTTTTTTTGTTTTGCTCCTTTGGGAGCGCGGCAATTTCGAAGGAATATGGCTCTCGAACGAAAGTGGACGGTGCCCGAGGCAAATGCGCATTTCAGGAAATTAAAGCCCCCGCTCGTTTAGATAAAGTGCGCGGGCCGCGCGCGCGCGCGCACGTAGTTAGGTAGCCGCTCTCTCCCTTTACACTCCCGTAATCATCGGCTCTAACGCGCTTTACGGCCAAGGACTTTAATGCGCGCGGCCCCGGCTATTAATGCGATACTTTGTAACGCGCGCAACCCCGAGGCTGCCCGCGGCGCCCGCGGGAGCCGAGTTTCGGCCCTCGGCTGATTTTCCACGCGATCGCCCCCTCGTTAGGAACTTTCGAAAGATCTACTGCGCTGCGAGGCTTTCCTCGGTCGAATCAATCTACGTTCGCCGCCTGCGGTCTCTTTTTTTTTCCACCGCGTTTATATGCATGCATTCCCAGTGCGAGGGCCGCTACAGTTCGAGGGAACTATTGCTCTCCCAGTTAACATCTGTAACAATCGCTCGAGAGTCGAACCCTTGCCCGCGCTTGCGTTAGCCTTGGGCCAGTAGTCCGTGTATACTCCACCGGTAATTAGAATCAACTCGTTCTCCACTCGTGTGTATCAGCTATTGCAAACGGACACGCGTAATCGAATTATCCGCTCGGCGCTTGAAGCCAGCGGACAAGTTGCCCCTTTGACAACAATGCCTTGTGATATACATAAGGAAAGATCAATCAGTGGCAGATCCATCCTCGCGTCCATCTAGCTCAGATATGCATGCAAAGATAACGTACGCGTACGACTCCGTAGCTAATATGACTACTAAAACACGAGATATTTTTATGTAAAGTAACTGGAGCGATAAATAATCAGCATAACATCTTTGAGACTTGCATAATGAAAAAAGAATGCGCTCGCGAGCGTATGTTATAATCAATCAATACGAATAAAAATGCCCGCTCGCGCATGCGAGGATGCACGATCTCGTTATAAAAGAAGATTGCAGTCTGGATTCTTCAACTTCGACTGACTTCCGTTTTAGAATAAAGCAAACGTGCGCGGCGCGCTTTTTATACGTCCAGACTCTCGGCAAAAAGCATCTTTTCCCACACGACCCGCTACCGCAGACATCCGACGAAACACAGAAAGGGAAAGAGAAAAGGAAGAAATCGTAGAAAAGTTTTTGCCTCGGGCCCGTGCCCGGTTCCGGCGGCTATATGTGCTGCCTCGGCCATTTGTCTGGGAAATCATATCAGACCTGTATCCGAAGTATGCATTCGTATGCAAATCGTCCGATCGTAAATTTAATTGGCCCTTGCTTCTTACTATTCTTCTTTTTCGTTTTTATGATCGTGTTGACACTTTCGAGCATATAAAAAGGAGTTTTAAAAAAAGGATTCTTTTCAATCTCGACCATCTGAGATGCCCCTGTTTTCAACAGAACAAGAGTGCTCTAATTTTCAAAGAGTTATATAAGCTTTATCTTTTAAAATATTTAGAGCTTTATTTTAATTTTTAAATAATCTTTAATATTAATCTTAATTGTAAGTATTATTTTTTAAAAACGCGCATCAGAAAAATAAGAAAATTTTTTAAAAATTGTATCGCGTACAAAAATTTACAATTATCTGCAAAGTCAATTTGACATTTTGTGCAAAATAAATAAATTGAAAATGCAACGTCTGTGTTATCAGACTGTGTGTAATTAAAAAAAAGGAATAAAATGCTCCACGTAATTTCTGTTCGCAATATAAAAAGTTCTAAACGAATCAAAAAACGCCCGTAAAAAGTCATACTGTAAACCATCAACCTATACATGTACAACTCTGCCGGGCTGTAACCTCACCTATTCTCAAAACAATAAAGAAGAGATGGCGCATTTCCTACAAAAGCAATCACGCCACATAATTAGAAATGCCATTTCATGCAACAGTTCAGTAAGAGACACGAAATTATTTCCGAATTTCCCGCAGGCTCCTACGAGTATTTATCGTAACGGGAAAGTTATCTCGAAATCCGCTGCCAGACAACCAAATGATACGGAGGCAGAACTGATTCTCGCACTCGATATCTCTCGATCGGAAACAATAAGAGCCACGTGTACACGCGCGGCGCGAGGAATCGTACGGCAAATCTCTCGATCGAAGTCTCTCTATTAGCGACTGGTAATGCATGCACGCGCGCGGCACCTTCCCACGGCTCGATACGCAGGATTTCTCCGACAGCAGTTTCTCGCCCGCAATAAGAAGTGTAGAGTGAGCAATCAAAATTGCGGGTACACCAGCGGCACCGCCATGTGTCAAGAGATTTAACAATCGAATCGTTTCGAAGGTGATTCTATCTTTGAATATTATATATTAATATCTTATCAATCATGAATCTTTACATTGTTTTAAAGTTTTAATTTGTATTTTCATTAAAGTTATAAGGATGTTTTGAAACTAACTTTTGCATCATATCAACGTACCGATTTTTTTTTTCTTAAAAGCAATTAGACTTTTTTTGGGCACTGTTAACAAGTACATCGAAATGAGGTGTCAAGAGTCATTTTTCACTTCAACTGCGCATCGCAAAAATGTTTGTTCCCAGAAACAATTGAATCGATACCACCGACCGATGGTCATCAGTTTTTGCCCAACAAAAGGAAAGTTCAGAAAACGACAGACCCGGCGCTATGAAGTAAAAAAAAACCAGTCAAGGGAATATAAATGCGGCGAAAGAAGCAACGGGCAGCCGAAACCGCGTTAAAGCGACGGGACCGGCGCTGCGGCCGTCGGCCCCGTGTATACTTGTTTCCTTGATCAGCAAGGACTCCGGAAAATTGCCGGGCGTCGCGCGCGCAATCATCGCGTGCAAGGGAGAGCCGACTCTACTCCCGCGAGCCTGTGTGTGTAGCGCGCGTGCGAGGGTCCAGGGACGGGTCTTAATTTTCCCCGGGGCTGGCCCCCGGCTCCGGGGGCAGTGACCCCGCGAGCGCCTCGGCGGGGCTCCTCGCTTTTTTCGCCTTTCAATAAGCGCATTACCCGCGGGAGCGGCAGTATCGTCGCAGAAATAAAGAGAGACGGGCCGCGTGTGTGGCATGCACTGGGCCGACGAGCGCGCTGAGTGAAGAGCTCCACTCGTTAGCAGCGCACGCCGGTATTGCTTTTATGCGCCCTCCTCGACCGATTGCTATTATTGCAATGCTGGCCTTCGCACTTGATCGGCCCGATTATTTGTTGAAACCGCATCGGGACCATACGATCTTTTTTTTGCCCATTTGTAAAGCTAAAATTGAGCTTCTGAATTTGTTTATCTCTAAATCAATACCCATATAAATATGATTTTATCTGCAATGCTCGGTGCAATGTTGATTTTTATTAGAGGATTTGAAGAAGCAAATGTCAGTGACGCGAATATTTTATTAAATCCGTTATATCACGAACGTATCAACATGAACATCAATAATAGCTTGTTTTTATTCTGATATCTCATTGATTAAACATCAATATAAAAACAATGTATTTTAATTCAGTGTATATTTACAACGTATATATGTATATATGATGTTTATCTAACAGTAATGTACAGTTTTCTAAATCTTTTCTAAATCTTGTGTATAACCGCAGCAACGCGGGACAGCATATTTTATCTGAAAATTCATTTTTCGCGCTTGGGGGTAATAAAGAAACTTTTTCAACATACATTAATGTTTTAATAAAATTATAAAGAAAGATTAAAATTTTAATTAAATATGATAGAAAAGTAATATACATTCTGTACTTTTTATTATTTCATATTTTTTTACGATCAGGAAAATTTTATGAGCTGAATATGATCGAATATAGCACAGGGTGGATACGTATGTGTATGAAAATAAATCTTCTACCTTTTATTACGTACTCCCTAAAGTTGTATATATGTGTCCTTTAAAAAGTTTAGTTGAGTTTAGCCTGGTATATGTTATCTTCAGTCTCGTCTTCAGTTATGATAAGAATATATAAAAGAATTATTCGAGGAATTATTTATTGTCGTATATACTGAATAACTGCACTCAAGTTTAGTGTCCATTAAAAAAGAGGCGCACTCTCCCAAGTCTAGCGCCAAAATATAAAAGTGGGGTTTTTATTCTGTTCTCTGGGCGAAAGTGAATGAGTGATAACAAGAGCATGAAAAACATATATAAGTGCTCTATTCACACACGTTTTCATGAACATATTCCATACTAATGAGTAGATGTAGTACAGAGTATAATATATATATATATATATATTCTTAATTTATTGCAATAATGCACCGTTTGTTTAAATGGCTTAATAATTTAATGAATTATTTCATTTATAATATAAATATAATTATTAAATAATGTTTATGATGAATATTATGTTACAAAACTGTACAGACATTATTACCACAATTTTAAAGAATTAAAAAATACGTAACGCTGCAGTATATTATCCCATACCTATAGTATGCCAGAGAATGCGTATACAATACAGTAAGGACACAATGAGTCTTTTGTTCCACTGCCGATAATGCAGGTACACAAAGTAAGTAAACAGATTGTTAACTTTTATTTAAAATAGTACAGTTATCTTTCGGAATTAATATAAAGTATTTTTGAACGGTTGTATGATTTAATCAACAGCTAAAATTTTAGAAACCAAATTTACAAACAACTTTGTAAGTATTTGCTGAGGTATTTGCAGTAATCTATAATAAACGTGGGTGCCTTTTTGTGTTAATTCCAAATATTAGAACAGTATCTCAGAACATATTAATTATGTATTAGAACAGTTCAATTTACCTATATCACTGAGGTGATTTATCTTACATCACTTTTAAGTGATATTAAATATTTTCAATTTCAATAACAATAGTCTGCATATATCCCTATCTCAATCCATATTACAGTCGCACCTGCAAAATGTTTACAGTAGCCTAGTTTTTATATTTTATCTTATAGCATATTCTTTAATTCAATAAATTATAAATATGCAGATCAGTCAAAAGTATTTACAGAAGAATACATAAGAGCAATGTTTTTGCGTCAATACAATCAGTCTTGTACTATCATTTCTTTATTGTCATTTATGACTTTATTTATATTTATTACAATAACTAATACTTAGAAGTATTTAAAATTTTTATTACATTATTTTATTTTTATTATTGTTACATGCATTTTGAATTATTTAATATATCATACAGTATATTTCGTATAATAATACTTGTAATAATATCATATTATTTTTTGTCAATGATTACTATTGTAATCTATTGTTGTAATATTATTTATTTTACTTTGTTATTATATACAATTATTTTGTTAAGTCAACTATTTTCTAATATTTATACAAATAAACAAATATAAATATTAATTTTTAATTAATTAATAATGCAATACTAGTTTGATTAATTAAGTATATTATATAATTTATTTTTCAATAAAAAGTTACTGAAAAAATATTAAACGGGAAAGGCTTTCAAGTGCTAACGAGGTCTTATCGCTTGCCTGATAACTCTTGAACGTGAAGCATAATAAAGATAGCTTTAAGGGCGAAACTTCGTTATACAATCTAATTGTAAACAAACCTAATACACATACATCTATTATCTATCTGTGCTTTCGTTGGTCTCAAAGGAAGTTTGGGAAAGGACTTTTCAGAAAATAAAACTGTGTGTACGCAGAAAAGTTAATGCAGCTGCTAGTGCAGTCTCAATAAAGGACCGGGAAAACCTAAGCGTTTATTTGCTCGCGATGGCGTGGAAAGTTCTCGTATACAGGTGCGAATGTCGTTGTTTTAACAACGTTCAATCTTAATAATATTGCTCGCATTTAGCTGCAATATTGGTCGACAAATATATCGTTTTTTCCAGTTTCTTTTTTTGTTGTTTTGGATCGCAGGCGTCAGAGAAAAGCTTCGTTATTCTAGAGGTGAAACGGGGGCATCTTGTTTCTATAATTCAAAAAGCAACCGTTGCACGTGTCGCATGCACGTTGCAATGTTTTTTACAGAATGAGAAAGAGTCGAGGAAAGAGTTTATATTCGATTTCATGCTGCGATTTATTTTGGATCATATTCGAGATCATATCAATAAGTAAACACACTGTTAATAGAAAATTCTATCAAGTTTATTAGTAATATTACGTCTTAGCATAACCTCGTGCATAATATATAAATTTGTATATTTAATGTAGCCCTCGGTGTAGCATAATTTTTAGTTTCTGGTCAAAATGGAATTAAGTGTTCTAATATGGAAATATTATTGTATCTACATTGGTTCTTCTAGAATTGAGTAAATAATTAAATTAAAGTGTTGCTATATAGTTAATCTTGCATGAGTCGAGCAACTTTAATCGCTGCACATATAAATTATTTTTCTCTGTAAAAAAATTAAATAAAGCTCATTAAATATATTTCAAGAATAAATTGTAAATAAATAAATAAAGCATAAATTGTAAACCAAAATAGTATGTACGAAGCAAAAATGATCAATAAACGACTTATACAATTTGTATATATGCAATGTTCATAGTTTATGTTCCATTTTCAATTTCTAACATAACGTATAGCAAAATTCGAATTCCATGTCTTCTGTTTCCTGTTTATAAATAAAAATTTATTTTCCACGCAAAATTAAATTTTGTTTAATACTAATGCATGCAAAAGGTGCAGCATTTGCAGCAATAATTTCTCGTCCATCAAAGTGACATTATATAAAGAGAAAAGGTTCTCAATTCGTTCTATTGATGAGAGTTGCACGATATTCCTCGAATGTATATGTCCCAGCGATAAAAAGACGGAGACAAACGGGGAGAGATACAGGTATCGTTCCGAGGAATAAAGCTTATAATATTGCAGGATACACTGCATTCGTGGAGACAACGGATATCAAGAACAGGATCAAGTATTCTTGTAATATACATTTAGAATACTGTTTACGCTTTATATTTAGTAGTTATGGTGACGTTTCAATTTTCACATAACTCTGATTGTCGTAGTTCAGGAGCTTCTGGCTTTAATGCAACAAAAATGTTACTTTTAATCGTTTTAAGATTCATTAACTGACGGTTTCACTCTCAGTTGCCCAATTTCAAACATCAACTTTCAGACAAAATTTACCTTTACTTTCAAAAAGGTTTCTGCTTCGGAGATCGTTTCTTAATTTGAACTTAATTTCGTACCTTGGAGTATTGTTTAAGATTCAGAAGCAGGTACTACTAAATGAGCCGCGATCTGAAGAGGACAATGGTCAGAAGCAATTCGTTCAATTTGATCATCATTTTCATCGACTTGTGACTCGGCGCTACATTATCTCAGTTAAACAGCATTTTTTCTTTTCCATTTAAAATGATTTTTTCCTCATTTTTTCTTGATTATTTTACTCAATTCTTAGTCACTATACGGTTTTATCGGCTGCTATTCGCATTTACAAATGTTAATGCAAAACGTAATGGACATACTGCTATCTAATATTTTCGAATCCTGTGTCATTTTGCGCAAGTTTAATTTAAGATTAACCAAAATGATTTTGTGCATTTTTTTTTCTGGGGTGTATCATTTGTATTTCTACGATTGTGTTTAAAGTCAGTGTCTTGAAGTTGTTGTCGATGGATGAGAGTTCAAACAACACTTATGAACCCATTTATTTGTTTGAATGTAGCTTTTGATCACTATAAGAATATGTCATTTGATATTTATATGCATTCATGTATGTATGTATATATATGCATGCTGTGCATGTTTGGTATTTTATAAAAATGGATTTGTTGTTAGTGGCATACTGTATATGTCAAACCTAAAATTTACTGAGCTATACGAAGAGTCATACGTTATATAGCGGATATCATACTATTTAAAAATCTGCACGTACATTTAATCTACAATATTCCTATACAAAAATAATTCTGGAAAAAATTGTCACTAAATTACTCTTGTAGATACCGCAATAAGTATAGTTCCACTTTTTTATAGACTGTACATAAATATAGTAGAGATTGTTACAGAACTTTCGTTTATACTAAATTGATATACCATAAAAATCTATTCTATAAAATGTAGATTTCTTTAACGATAACCTTACCAATTTATTAGCTATTACAACTACGATACAGCTTAGCAAAAGATGGTATAAGACCCGATTATATTTTATCCAAAACTTTTTAAGGAGCTTTATAAAATAAATGTGTTTCTGTTCAAGTAATGAAATGAAGCATTATAATGTCATTCACGAGATCATTCATAAATTAGTCAATTCCTTGCATTTTAAATTCATACAATCAAATAGAATAATAAAAATATAATTATTGACATATTTTTGTGATATTTTGGATCTTAAAAATTTGAAAAAATGCTTAAAATATTTTAAACTTTCCTTTATTTTTTTAAGAAATTAAAAAATATCTGAAAATTAATTATAATAAAAATTTTTAATTATAACTATAAAGTTTTTATTAATCAATCTTATAATTAAGCAATTATTTAACCATTTGAGTATGCAACTGAATTATAAAATGTTTTGCTATACGATGCATCTTTGTAAATCTCTGTATAACACCTGAAATAATCAATGAACTTCAAATAGTAGTCCTAAAACAACATTTATACCCTGAAAAGTCGAGAGAACTGTTTCAGAGCGAAAGCATTACGCTGACGCAAATATAAGCTCGGAAGTATGTGCAATCTTCATTTCAATTTCCAATAAATAAACAACGGGCTCTATTAAGCTCGACTATCCTGTGAGTAATATACCATAAACCCTTATAAAAATAAAATTTAATGCGCCTCGCATCTCAATTAAAGCCACTAGAGCTCTTCTTGTCGTAAATAAACAATAATACAAAATCGGATACTGTAGTGCAGCATACATACCTCACCCCCGCTGATTTATGAATCATCACCGAAGTCGACCCCGAAAATTTCCCAAATGTACGTCGATACTATACGGGCGGGGAAAATTGAAGGGGGAAACATAACGGCTCTCGTATAACACGAGCTACCCCGATATAGCGTCGTAGCTTGACAGAAGGGGAGAGGATGCGATGGAATAGACGCAAGAGACGTGACGTTCGCGCGGAAGGGGAGGATACAGATATAGGCAAAGTTTTCCACACGATATCCTGCTAGTGGTGTGTATTTTTCTACCGCGACCTTCTCTCAGTGACTTGTTCGCAAATGCGCATATTCGATACCCATGTGCGGAAAATCCAAAGATACGTTAACGAAATATCCTCGTCTTCGTCGCCACGTGTTCGATCGCACGGCCTTCCATCTTCCCTTTCATACTCGCTAAATAAGTCTATCCCTAACTACCTTAAGCAAATATCAGTATTCCATTTCAGTACGTGTGCAAGAGAGGCTAGAGAAGAGAGTAGAGAAGGTTTAAAGAGATTGGGAATTAGAGTGAAGAACGCGAAAAGGGTTAGATATACTAATAGGAGAGATGAAAACCGGATTGAACTTTGAAAAATATTCTAATTTCAAGAATTTAGCGATACTTTTAAAAATATGTATAAAGATAAATTTTTTTATTTGATTTCGTCAAAAAAAAGTTTACATTATATTATTTAAATATTGAATTAATATTGATTTAAGTCTATCTGTAAACTTTAGTAAATTTTACAAATATTTTTTGTATATATTTTATTAAATCTCTATTTTTATTAAATCGAACACAAAAGTTTAAGAAAATTTTTTTACTTTAGACAAAAAATTAGAAACAGAGATAGAAAGCTTCACTCTATACTATACAATTAATTATAGTAAAATCTTATATTATTCTGTAAATCTACTATCATTTTCACTAAAATATATAATAATGTATGATTTAACGACCCTGTTCCAAATTAACTGCTTAAATGATAAAAATGTCTATAATATATTATTAATGTTTTATATACGTATCATTATTTGAGCTATAAAGATAATTAAAAGATAAAATTAAGAAATATAATGAAAGATATTCGTTTCATTTATTTATCATTGATTATTCATTAATTACATTTACTGAGAATAAATCGTAAAATAATAAATTTAACTTCATGGATTGCTAGTCTTAGAGTTGCAAGATTAGTAACTATATAGGCCGATGTATACAAACCACAAGCAAATAAGCTAAAGAGGAACAGGAAGAAACTGTATATAGGAAAGATTTCCTAGTTTGAAGCTCGTCGGGCACGCGATATACTAGTATAGATATAACCAACGTTTAGGCACGCGCTTCCATAGACTTATCTCTTGAAACGATCAACTCTCCATACTTTCATAGAGTAAACGTACGTATATGCACGTATACTGACGTAAGTTATGCCCTATTTCTCTTGCTTTTCACATTTGAGTGGACACAGGCATGTATATGATCGCCACAAAGATGCGGTCGATGGTCTGTAGAGGGGTAAAGATCAGGTAGCCTGACGAGAGGCAGCGTATTTAATGTAAGGAAGGTCTCGTATCAGAGTTGCTCCGTTAGCCAACACTCGTCTTCAAATCTTTCTCTCTCACTCTTTCTCTCTTTCTCTCTCTTCTCACCTCGTTTGCTTCATTTCAGAAGTATAATAATCTCAGATTTGCGAGCTGAGATTCTGGTTATTGCTTGATATTTGCATGCGCGAGTCGGAAACCAGAATCGCAAAATTGGCGAGATTCTGGGATGATAACACCGCAAGACTCGCCTTTGTAATGCTATAGTATTGGACAAGCTGTGATGGTTCGAGCGAGACTAACGTATACTTCTGTACGAGTGTGATTTAAAGAGACAGCACTCTATTGGAGTAATGGTTGTATATAGTGTCGGATGAAATGCTAGTTTTCGTTTCGACTCACACCTAAGCTAGCTTTGTTCTAATTGAATGAATCCGCACTTGATTACTCATGTTTTATTCCACAACTCTTTGCGTATCCTAATCTATGCTCTTTGTCGTAAACAACGGTCGTGACTTCCAGGATTTCCCGATGATTCGCTGGTCGACTGCTAAAAGGTTCCCCTTGAGGCTACCCTTATTTTCCATACAGTCACAAAAATTACTACACAAAAATTACAATTTTGTCTATAATAGCAGGTTTTATTTGCGTACCTTTTATAATTTCATATAGTTTATGACAGATATTTTAATCTTAACTAATTATTAAAATGTCCATAAAAGTATTTCCTTTATTATTTATTTAAGCTAATTATACAGAATTTTTTTCTTGAAAATCAAAAGATTAACTTGTAAAGATTTTAAATTAGGATCACAGTACTTAATGCTTTAATAAAGTCTTGCTCAGTCTTAAATAATACTTATCAATTATAAAATCACCTACTGAAAAAAGCCTTTCTATAAATAAAATATATAACATTGTATATTTTTTTATACGTTTATTTTAAAATTCAAAAAAATGTAACGTTTAAAATATATTTAACATTACGATTTTATAGCCAATCTTACATAATTATAATATAATAAAAGTGTTTTTTGTAATTTTTGTATATTTGTTTTCATAGAATACATTATAATAATTATTTATTTACGTAATGAGCTTAATACATATGCAATTAGCAATGATAAAGTACATATAATTATCGAAAAATACATAATGATTATGAAAATGTAATAATTATATTTCCATTTTGCAAATTACTGCGAGTAAAAAAGAAATTGGTATTATGCTTTTAAATTTAATTTATTCACAAAAATATTAATAAAAGGTATGAAATTGTAAAAATAGACAATTTTTTCAATGGACAATTTTTTCAGATGTGGATGTTCTTATTGATATAGATATACCTATTGGTATAGAAAAGAAATAGTTAGCCTTTATATTTATCATACTTTATTTGTCCATTTTTTCTTGAAAAAATTAATTTGTTTGAGCTTTAAAAATTAATGCTATGAATTGATATATAATTCTATTACAAATTTTCCAAAAATTTGATTACAAAAATAAACAAAAGTTTTCGTTGTAAGAATAAAATATTCGTCTTTCTAGACTGTAGAAAATGAAGAAGGATATCGTAATAAAGCTGTATAGGCTGTTGCAAGTCGTAAGAAAAAGAAAGCCTGGATAGGAAAATAAACGGAGAAAGGAGGAAAAAGCAGCTCTGCCTAAATGATAAACGAGTGTATTCTAAACTTTTCCCAGGGTAACCAATTCTTTCTAACACGCAGGACTTGAAACAACGTATATAACCCTTGATATAACCCATCTATGTAGAAACCATCAGGCGCATCTGGAAGATGGCTCTGCATTTGTGCATGCATCTGGAATACAGTTGCACAAATCGACTCATTTTTTCCTCTCACACTTTGCACACCTGCTCGCGGCATGCAGACGAGCGCATTTTGTCAATATGGCGAATTACTCGAGGGAGCTTCTTGCCTTAAATCCCTTTCGATCGAATGCACGAGCGGTGAATCCCGCCATCATAGTGGCAGCCACGAGCAAATTTCCGAACAGAATCTTGTAATGCGCAGGCAAGTCCTTGCACACATAATGCGATCTTGTGCGACCTCGACAGCAGACTGCAGAGAGAAATTGTATTTCCTCGGATGGAAATGAGGTCACGAGCTCGTTACATACTGTTAAAAAGTGAGCAACTGCATTAATGCTCGTGTGAGTTTAGGTTTAGCTAACGTGACTGCGAGAAAAAGATTTTAGCATCGACAACATAAACTGTAAGACGAAGCGCAGTACATTTTATGTTTTTAGGAAATTTTGATGTTTATTTACGAATAGTAAAAACAAGTCAATTGGAGAAGTAAATTTTTGAGTTTTTTTATAACAGAAAATTTATGAAAATTAATAAAATTATTAATTATAATTAAGAATGGTTCCGTAAGAATATTATAGTCTAAAAACTGACCTGGACACAGAAACTTTTTTACATTGGTTGTCTTAAACATTGTTACTATTTCTCACAAATATCGATTACTGACGTATGTAGATGACGTGCCTGAAATTGGATTATGAGCTTGTTTTTTTTGCACATGGAAAATTAACTAGAATCATCGTCGATTCGTGCGTAAGCATATTTCTTCGTGCGAGTTAAATATTCTATTGTGAAAAAATGTCCGAGATTCAACATAAATGTGCAATTTGGGATTCAAAGGAAGATTAATGACAGGCCTAAAGGCGTTCTATTGCGTGTATCACGCTTGGGTATCACAAACTTTTAATTATTAACCGATATCCAATGGGTCCAAACCGACGTTTGAATTAAACACGCATACAACGTGTGTTTACGGATCAGAGAGGGCAACGGAGCCTTGGACGCAAAAGATGGAGAATCGCTCAGAAGAAGTTGGAAATATGGTAAATACTATCTCGACACCCAATGGAATTATGTAAATTGCTTGTCGGAGCTCAAAGAACGCGAATACTTATAGGTGCGCGCGAGAATGCATATATATTTAGGCGAGCGCAATCTTTCACCAAAATATGCATACACATTTCTCAAAAGTGATGTTTCCACCTCAATAGTACAGCCTCCGTTCTAATGACTCCTTTGTTGACAGAAATTTTAAAGATTCATTTGAAATATTCTTCAAAGAACTTTTTGGCATAGAATATAATTTTCTGAAAAACTTAGATTCAGTTCTCTTGAAAAATATTGAAGCAACTGGAATATGTTAATAATACGAACCTTGTATATTCTTTGGCCATGTTTTTAATGACAAAATGCTGAAGTTTTTTCTTTTCTTGCCCTGTAAATAACTGTCACAAACAGCAATTTTCGTACAAAATTCACCTAACAAGCTTCACCCGAAAAGCTGTTCAAATAAGATTCAAGCGCAAGAATGTGTAGGGTATACCCTTTTACTGGACGCTCGGCTGTCAGCACACATGTATAAATGCAGCGAACGTACACAAAGTTACAGAAGTGCGTCGACTCATCCTATACTGGTTTACGCTTCAACGCGCGCTCATGGGAAATTGACATTTGAAGACCGTAGGGTTCCCAAGAAAGATGTAAACACCGAACGCATGCAAGCTACCGGCGCATAGCAATTCCTGCTCGCACCGGTACCTCGAATTATTCTTAAAAGACGCTTAGAGCATTTAAAAGGAAAAAACTGCTCTTAAGAAAGCTCGCACCCATTAACGACCGCACAATTGTTTTTTTCGCTTCTATACCTTTTCACTAACCTACAAGTACACGCTTCTATACACGCTCGACGAAAGATACAGACAATTTCTGAGCTGTACAGTTTCTCGAGTAGTTCACTCTCGACGTATATACATTCTATTTATGGAAACCATCTTATAAAAAGCAGAATTGTGTATACATACAAAAATTAAAATACTGTAAGATTGTTTTAAATGTTTACAGAAGAAAGATAAATAAGCCTATACCAAAATACTATTATAGAAATCCGAGTAGAAATCATTGGAATATTTTACATACATTTATAGTTATAGTTAAATAAGATTAACGAAAAGAGTAGCAAACAAAATGTTGACGTATATTCAAAGCATATAAGCACTGATACCACCTATAAAGCTCTCCAAGCTCCTCATATACTTAATTGGAAATTTTTAAATAAAACAATAATATTAAGTTTGTGTTAAGTCAAGGCTAAAGTAAATACTTATTACTGTTTACATATAAGTTTTGTTTAAGCACAGAAAATTAATATATAAAGTGTTCATTTCTGCGTAGTGCAAGAGTTTATTATGGTATATATGTAGTCAATGTAAAGAGGAATAACAATATTCTAATGATCATATAGCCTTTTTCGAATACAGGTTAACAGCTAGTAATTCGTTTTGAAACTGCAATGGATTATAAAATAAACAACTTGTTATGATTTGTGTTATAAGTATTTAACTACTTCATAATTCTTATTATATTATGTTACCGGTGCACCGAGTTTTCAATAAACATAATGTAATGGACTGCGGCATTCTTTAAACTTAAAACTTTTCCATTAAAGCTGATTTAGGTAAAGGTCAAGTTGTTATTCACATGTAGTCAGTGATTTTGACTCGGATTTTGATTTTAAATTATTTATCAGCTTATACATTAACATTGTATAATTAAATAAATTTTAATAAAATTGATAAAATATACATGTATATAAAATTAAAACTCATACAGATTTGTACTATTTAGTACGTTATTATACGATTTTTATTGCTAAAAAGCCGGTAGAAGCACGTTAATTTTATTTACATCGAAAAGCAGAAATTCACAAGTCGAATTTTAAGAAAGATATTATATTATATAATAAAATTGATATGTTAAATATAATTTGTAATATATATGAGCAACGCATAAGAGATACTAGTAGAATATTGCGATGATAACGTTTATCTGTTATGAAGCTTTGATCCGGAAAACCGAAATTTGATCTAAATCTATTGGACAGACAATGATTATAGTTTAATCCTAAAAGCAAGATGCTTCATTTGATGCTCCCGGCTCCCAAGCTCGGTTTCATTTTTCGTAGCGAATAGATCGTAATGCAGGGTTCAGCTTCCAAAATTATAGCACAGCGTCAACTAACCAAGGCATTAATCAACAATGCGCCCCTTTTAACGTCACGTAGCAGTTAACATGCACCTCCGCCAAGAATGACTATCAACAAAATTCCCCCAATCTCCTCTTTTCCCCTTTCAAATCTTGCCGACTCGTGTACATAAAACGTGCAAGCGTTCATGCGCACAGAAAAGCAAATATTTGCTTGAACCAAATTGATCCGTTAATTGCAGCGCCTTTCCATTTGCACATGCATGGCGTATGCTTCTCTTTCAGTACTATCGACCAACAGCTGTATACGACAGAGATATGGTGCGTATTTCGAGGCGTATTTAACCATTAATTTATTTCGTAAGTACGATACGTTTAAGTTGTAGTTGACTTTTAAAAGATATTTTTGCATATTTTTGTATAAAGTCATTTTAAAAGTACTTTAACCCTCTCCCCCAATGATTTGGTAAGATAAACACATATCAAAGGGAAAACCAGATTTTGTGCATGCATTAACACTATTGCTCTACAGGAAATGCTGTAGACGAGGCTGTAGACTTATTTTTAAAGTCGGTTATAGTATGATTGTACAAAAAAAATCTCGAAAAATGCATTTATAATTTTGCATTCTGTATTAAAAAAAATTCTGAATTAGCAGCGCAAATAGATAATTGGAAACGAAGAGATTGATAAGACAAAATATAGTCATTATTCCTCGATAAAGGTACTATTCTTAATCCTTACACTTAAATAAGCTAATTAGTTGAGTTACTTGTTCACTAGTTTTTTACAAGGTCTCAAATCTAAAAAATCTAATTCAGTACTATTAAGTAAAATTAGAATAAGATGTTGCATTCTATGATTTTATAAATTGTAATAAGTAATTAAAAAATGTAAGTACCATCTATCATATTGCATAGTATAAAAATTAAAAATATTTACACAAAACTTTTTAATGTACCTTTAGAGAAAAACAAATATAATGTAGAATAACTCACTTTGAAAGAACCTCGGCTCAATCTGTGTTTCAGAAAATAAAAGTATAATCTCAGGAATAACGATACAATGATAGATAGCGTTTTGTAGCACCACATTGTCTAGATATACAGTCTTTTAGTATAAATTTATGTATAAATAAAAGTTTTTTAATAACGCATTTTTAAATGTATTACATGTGAATTTATTTCATTAAATTTTAATATTTTGAAATAAGTTATATTGAATACAGTCATACCCTGTAAGCGGGTGAAGCATATGTACATAGATTAAAATGAATGTGTGCATTGAATTTAAAGTTGTTTTATGTAATGAAATTGTAGTATAGTAATTCAAATTAGACATCTGCGTTTTCACCCGAGTTAACGTATCGCTATTTTATAGTCAACCTATATTTGAAAGCATTCATCAAACCGATTCCTACAAAAATAGAACCATGATGATTGATCACTTTTTATCATTTTTAAACCACTAGATCTAAAGATATTATAAAAATAAAAATATTTTGTAGATACCTTCCATAGTCGCATCGGATAAGGAGGAAACACGTGTACGATTCGTGGCTATTATAACCTACAATATCATACACTTTTGAATAAATATACAAAAAGGCTGCAGATAAAGGCTATAGAGTTATTTTCAGTGGCATCGTTTGAGCCAACCTCAAAATGAGCCAACAGTCGTTATCTAAAAACCCGTGACATTGTTAAAACAGTTCGTGCTCGTATTCTGAAGTGTGACGAATGGACAAATGCTTCCAGCTCATCTTGGAAAAGTGCACCCTTTAACCCTCGGTCGCATCGGGACGATTCAATTAATGGGATCCGGAGCGAGGGGCGCGCTCCACGCGTTTGCACTTTTGCTTCGCTTTTGCGAGTGTCATGGGGGGAGTCTCGGCCGCTTTCGCCCCGCCGGAGGGGATGCGCACTTAGGGGCTCGCGCGGGGGGGACCGAGTAGTCAATTATCGTTTTGACTCGACGGTTGCTCTTGCGGAACGTGCAGGCGCGCACGCTTCCCTGTGATTCATTTGCTTTTTTTTCGTGCGCGGGAGCTTCCTGTGTGCGCATCGAGACGTTCTGTAGGGTGCACACTCCGATTCTTTATCGCACGAGCCTGCACGCGTTTGCCCGTGTACTCGTTGGCCGTGTGTCGCACGAGTGGGTGCACGCGTGGTGTTGTAACGTTTATTGCACAGTCCTTGCTCTTTGGAATGCAGGAGATGGCGCGAAGATAAGAGGCGAAGTCGATGCAGATTTACTTGATTTGTTTTTTGATAGTGGTTTATGGAAATCCCGTGCTTTAAGACTCTTGAAAAAAGAATAAAATTACAATTATAATATTTTGTAATTTATATCAAATATTCTTTATTCAGTAGAGCTACTACGATCTATTATAGTAAAAGTTTATTAACGTATTTTTTTTTATTTAGTTGAAATTAATATCCTATTTTTGCATATTTAATTTAAAAGCTTCAATGGTTAATCAATGTTTCTGTATTTTTTTATAGACTATAATAACTGGACAAATGAATGATAATGGATAAAATGTTATTTTATATATGTGCAGTTATATGAAAAATGAGTCTTACTTAAAATGAATTATTAATATCTGACCCGATATTTTATATAGTTATTTCTAAGATTAAAAAAGGAAATAGTATACTATAAACGCTAAATTGTTGTAAAGGTAAATAAACACAGGATTGTAACGATAATCTTCGAGGTACAATTTTTCAAAACAAAAGGTGTCACGCGGCATCGGCAGCACGCAAATCCTCGCGAGCAACGGATTACTTTGAGTGCGATACATATGTCGAGATTTCAAATCCTGTTATAAAAGTAATCGGCGATTCAGCGGCGATCGCGGGCGACTGGTCCAGATCGCCAGCGTCCCCCCAAATCCTTTTGAATGGCTTCGTGCGCCAATAATTACAATCACAATCGACATACACCTCTACACGCGGCCTGCTCATAAATTAACCTCGGCTGCGCGCACAATACAATCCTCGGGGGCGACACTTGCAAAGTGGCCTTGCGGCCCCCTAATGCCGCGCGCGCACGCATAGGGCCCCCATCGGCATTGTCCCCGTGAAATTCTCCGGAATTATCATCACCCGCCCTCTCGGCGATCGCGCGCCACATTAATCCCCGTCTCCCGGAATTATTGCACCAACGCGCGCCTCCCCACTCGAGATGTAACGCGCGTCGCGCATAAGTGTGGTTTCCTAATGTAGCGAGAGGCGCGTCGGACAACGGACACCCTTGACACCACGTGTGCATACTTTCTCGGCATTGTTTTATATCATCCTGGAGAATTTTTCATCCATGATATATTACTCTGCGTATAGATGCGTAACCCAGTGTGCGTAGCGAGGCTTTGCACTACAGGGGGTTTTTGTCACTCGTTCGTTCGGCTCCACTGGATCTGCCAGTACGTTTTGGAAGAGAGTCGAGCACACCTATAGACTAGAGAACTGAAAAAATTCGAGAGCGGAACGCGAGACTAATCTTCCATTTGCGACAGAGACGCCAATTTTATTGAATAACGGGTTTAACGTAATAGGTGGACATTTCTTATCAAGTTTATGCAGATGTGCTCTGATACATGCACAAAATTCCAAAATTCGAAAAATAGTATAGTCGAAGCGACTTTTCTCTCGAATTTTCGGTAAAAAAGTTATTTTATCTGCACGTGTCCCAACGTAACTGACCTTTACCTTGACACTTGCAACTTACTGTAGCGAACAAAGTTGGCAACCGCGTAAGTCGTCCTAAATCACCTTTCGGAGTTCGATCCTACCAATGGAATATCATTAGCCCCTCTATAAAAAATTGATGTGAACCGCAAAGTATGCAAGTTTTTCGTTCTAACAATATTTCAAATTAAAAAAGTGTAGTTTTATTTTGAATACTTCTACTCTGAGAAAAGCCACAGCACCTGTAAAATAATACATTTTATAGCAAATACTCATTTCCGGAATTTCCGAGATCGCCCTTCAATTATGATCATTATACACTTTTAAGTTTCAAGAGTTATATCTAGTGATCGATATAATCACTGTTAATGTAGTGAAACGATAACTGTTTTGCTAGTGTATAAGTGAACTCAATACTTCATATATAGTGAAAAATTCTTGCGAAATTGGCTATACAGTGGTTTTTCTAACTGTGCATAAAATTGGCGCAGCATTATCTGTTATTTTGTAGCGAATTCCCGCTCATTGCTGCCGATGCTTCTCGTTGTGAAATATGATCGTGAAGCGTTATCGTGATATTAGATTAATTATTGTTGCTGCTATACTTCTTATATATATTATAAGGAAAAATGTTACGTTTATAAATTGTTCAATAAAAATCTGAAAGCCAAGACTTGATTCATCTCGAGATCCATGTACGATTTTTAAACTACAAATGAAATTATTGATAATGGCTTAAGTTAGGTAGAACGAGTAACTATTTTTTATAACACTGTTATGTACAGTTATTGAAAAAAATTCAATATATAATGCTTAAATTCCATTTTAATTAATAAACTTTAATATTATATGCAATGTTTACAATGAATGAATTATGAAAATAGTAGTCAATTTGTAAAAAAGTCAATTGTTGAAATAAATTCATTTTAAATTAAAATATAAACTAATTAATATAAGATTATAATAAACACTGAAACTGCAATATATATTTACATTTAATTACATTCTTAAGTAAATAATCTAGCATATAAAGTGTAGGGAAATATTGAATATTCATTACTCTAATTAAACTTTAAAATCCATTAAATATTATATAGAGAGCTTAAAATTTTACTATTTTAGTAATTTACAAAGGATTAAGATTTTAATATAAGTATATGGACTAAAGTTTAATCACTACAATTTATTTTAATAACTTAAAAGCACCCTAGTCCTTAAGAATAATTCTTTATGATTCAAGGATAAAGTATGAATTGTTCGGACAACAAGCGATGCTCTGCAGAAAGTGCAAGCAGCTCAACATTCCACGTGGAGCCTTGCCGAGTCTCGTACTTCCCAAGGAAATTCCTTGGGCTCGGAATCCAAGTCGAGGCCTCGTTCTTGTAGTAAAGCACGGAAGAAGAGACGTGAAAGAAGAGCGGCCGCAATCGTGTGGCGAGATTCCGGATTTCTCGAGCTCGTAACTCTCCCTTCCGAGTCTTTCCACCCGCGCGCATCCCCCCTTCTCTCTATCGCTTTTTGTCGGTTGCTCGACTTATCCATCTTTTTACTGCCGAATAAATTACCCGCGCGTTGGCGGGGCTCGTGCGCGCTCTAAAGAGTTATTGCTACCGCACCGCGTATAGTACTTCTTTTTCTCGTCTTTTCCTCATCCTGGCGTATATTGGATCAACGAAGCTTTTTGCGTAATGAGTCGTTTTGTATTTACTTTGTTAGCATTAACCTACTTTGGCGAGCAGGTGTATCTTTTACATGTTGTTTCTTAATTGTAGATCAGAATTCTAATATTATGATCTCGAGAGAAATTCGAAGAGAAATTAGGTGTACATGATAGCGATTTTCCTATCTAAACGATCAGAAGTTAGAGTGTCTTGTGATGAAAATTGTTTGAATAACAGTGTTTACAGGAAAATCTTATTCTTTGAGCGTAAACTTAATTTCAATATTGAAGAAGCTTTCGATTAGAGCTTTCTACAGGCTTTACTCGATCGACAGTCCAATTTAATTATGCATTGGGAACTTTGCATACAAACTTTAGCATAAAGAGCGGCTATAAAATTTAAGTACGCTCAAATCAAAGCCTCTTTTCAGTTGTATAGATGAAAAACTTTATCAATATTTTTATGATTTATTTCATAAAATAAATCGAATGTGAATAACTTAGTCCGTAAAAGATTTTCGGTCTCTCAATTGCTTATATATGTACACTATATAGAAATCGAAGCCTTCACTTTCTACATAGATTATGCAAGCTATAGATCAAATTTTTCCACTGAGCAGTTTTTTGACATCCTCTGTTGTATTGTGTATGCCTTATAAAGCTTGGCGCGGTAACTACATTCCACACAGCATCTTGTCGAAAACAGAACAAAAAGATGTTTTACAAGAAAAGACAGCAATCTCGTTACGCTCAAAGCGTTGTTTCTGACGCTTCATACATACTACACCTTAACATTTTCTGTTTTTTGATCTTTCAGAGCGAAATTCCAAGTAAACAAGCGCTGCTACGCCGTGTTTATTCACTACTATGTGCAGCTTACGAAACAGTGAGAAAAACGAAAGAGGTAAGGCTATAAAAGAGAGAAAGAGTAGTTTGAATTAAAAAGATAGGCTGTAAGGCGATCAAAGGCGCAGGACTGGGGCGTATGTAAAGCGCACTCGCAGGCTATTGCGGATTAGCATTCCACATTTTTCCTACATGTAAGAAAGATGAAACGAATATGAAAGAAAGAGGGAGAGAGAAGGAAATAGAATCGGATAAAAGGAGAAAGGAAGGAACAGAACTTAAATCTGTAGGGTGAAAAGGAAATTGTTGAATTTAAAATGTTCTTGAGGCTTTCTACAATGCATTCTGATATTCACCTCTCGCGGTTGAGTATTAATGATTGTCCTCATATTTAAAAGAGAATGGTTGAGTTATCGAGGCTGTCTAGTAATAATACATCTCATTATGTTATTTATAATGATAGAAACATTTTGTTAAATCTATATTCGTTTTGATTTGACTAAATTGCATACAACGGGTATAATTGATTATGTATAGTGCGGTATTCAAATCCAAGATTAATTATTATCTGAATAAGCTAAAATTCTAGAAGGATATGCTATATTATTTTTAATTTACTAAATAGCAATTTTGTATTTTAGGGTATAACTTAGAAAACTTATTAGATACAATATTTAAAATAACAATAAGATACATTAATAATATTTTTAAAGTAACAGAAAAACTCGACTAGATTAATTAATTGAGAAGAAAGTTAAGCTCATTTATTAGACTACTTTAATTTGTTTTATCTGAATACAGGTTTCGGGCTCGATATCTCAATAGAACTAGAATTTTAAATATATGACGTCTTTATACTTTCTATTAATTATTTTACTCCGTATATTTTGTAATATTGTCTTGATGCAAATAAGTATACAATATTTGTATGAATGTTTTTGCCAAATACTTTGATAAACGAGTATTGCATTTTGTAATTTGAAAAAAATATTACGTTCACATAAAGGTTGATACAAAAAAATGATCTTTCGTTGTAAAGATTTCACAAGTCAAAAGTAATGCATTAATTTCCCGTTTGAACACTATCAAAATCATTATATTTTATATTAAAGAGGGTTTGAAAATGTATTAAATTTTTTTATAAATGATAGTAAAATAGATGTTTTATATGTGGTACTTATCGGTCCTGTCTTGGCTGGACCTTTTTGAGAGTGTTGAATGCTTCTCAAAGGAAATGATTACTTTGATAATATCAATCTTGATGCTAGGATAATGAAACCGCCCCACACAATATTTTCGATATTTTGGTTCAGGGCGATGATGTCGCGATATCCATACGCTACCCTTAATAGCTGACACTGCATTCTATTGTGTCGCATCCGTCAGATATGGAAGTACAAGTAGAATAAGTTTTTAATTGCTTAGGCGAGTATCGCGCCTTTACAAAAAAATCATAAGAATAGTACAGTTATTTCTTCGGAAGAGTTTTACCTTTATTCTATAGAGTTAGGGGTTGCAGCATTCAGTGGCTGGACAAACACAAGCTGTCACCGCAACTGATTCTGCATCAGTGTAATGACTCGGACTTTGAACCGATCAGGGTATTTAGAATAAAACATCCATAGCAGTAAATTTTTCTTTTAGGATTTATAATTAACGCTTTAAAATTTATCTACAAAATATATATAAAAAATTATTAACTTTATATGATAAAATATAGTTAAAAAAAGTATATTTTTTTCGTGCTTTTTTATAGTTGAGTTTTCAATGGCTTTTCTATTTTTATGAACCTAGAACTTCACTAAATAAATAATTTCTGAATAAATGTCTAAAGTTTAAGAATATATGGTTTAAGGATCGATATTTTACGAAGTGTGTTCAAAGTAGGACCTAAAATAAAAAACTTTTAAAAAAACATCAGCTTATTTCGAAAAATAAAGTATTTTTATTAAACCTCGAGTGAAACAGAGTCTGTGGTAAAAATTATTTATAATTTCTAAATAAGGATATAAGATTATCATTATATGTTCTAGCGTAATATACAATTTTCTACATCTAAAATTAAAGTAGAAGCAGGAGGATAAAAACTGATTGATTTTCTCTAAATTAATTTTTTACTTAAAGTTAACTAAAATTTTATAAAGAGGAATTCATAAAAAAAATTCTTTCGAATTTTATTGTCACAAAGAATGTAAAATAACAGTAAATTTTTTTATTTAAGTTTTGTTTCAATAAACTGTCAGATATTTCAATATTCTTATGGTTTTCGAAGTGTTTTCATCTTTGGATCAAATTCGCTGGTTTTAACGTTTTCATGGGACATTCACAATAATTTAAAATTATTTTGTACTTAATTATGGATGTCCACTTTATTAAAATTATCCTGCTCGTGTAAGATCTTAAATATTGTATTTAGTCTGTAAGGAGTATCTGGTATATCAAGTCCATAAATGATAATAACATATATTGTATTAAAGAGCAGTAAAAATATTGTATATTTATGCAGAGTTTTAATTTAATATGAATTTAATGTGGATTTTTAGACATGTTGCTCTTTATCAAGAATAGATTGTCAAGTTTTTTGTTTCTTTTTAAATACATTTTATAATCCTTTATAAACTTCTCGTTTTTCTTATAAATCTTATAGTAATCTTAAGTAGTTGAACTTCTAAATAAGTATATTAAATCTTTGAAAAGGACTCCACGAGCCTACGTGACAATTTGCAACTTTGAACATTTTTTAGTTCGTAATTTTAGCTCTATAGCGACGTTACTTTTATAACAGGGAAAAAATACTTAAATTCTAAACTTTATAGGCATATTTAATTTTTACTTTTCATTATACTTGAACATTGAATGTACTAGAGCTACCTTACGAGCCAATTCGAAAAAAAACCTTGTACATACGTCGTTTTGCCCTCCCCTCTATTGCGAAAATTATCTAGTATTATGCGTACGTAGTAAACCCAATGATTACTCGCTATCCCGTACGATTTTTACATCTATGCGATAGAATCGCACAAAGAACGTTTACCCATCGGTTAAACGATCGATCAAGAGGCGGCCAGCCTCGCACAAAAGCGTGCACACCCGTATCGGCGCATGTAATCACGAAAGGAGCAAAATTGCAAACGCGTGCGCGTCACGCTTGACAGACCTGCCTTGAGGGCGCAAAAAGCGACGGGGGCTTCCGGCTCTCAAGTTGCATGCGGCAGCGGCGGTGGCTTCAGTCGGAAGTGTGTAAAGGGCAAACAGAGGAGTGCGTGTTTGCTTATGATGTACAACTCGCTCGTCGGGCTGCGGCAAACCGACATTATACATCGCTATACTAACGCCAACGAGGTCTGCTGCGCGTTGCACCGTAACCCAAGGCCGTCGACAGCCCTTATATGCGTCACGAGCAACATTCTTCGCTCGGTGCTGCTTTTCCCCCAAAATTCCTTATTCTGCTGTAATTGACAAACATTCGAAAGCTAGCTATTTTTACTTTATCCGATATTTTCCCTTGAGTTCCTTTTGCTTTACGTTGCATAACTTTACTTTAAAGTAGGTAAGAGGGAGGCATGTAATACGAGAAGAATGGTAAAAATAAAGCAATTTAACTTTCAAGAGGTCAAATAGAAATGATTTGGACGAGATAAATGAAAAGAAGAGAAGACTTTTTTATTTTCTCAATCTAGCTTCATCTCGAGCGATTTTCTGAGAGAAAAAGATTTTTTTTTATCAAACGGTCGCCCGCTTTTGTTTTGACTTTGGTTTGTAATTTTATTTTTCGATTCTGCTGTAAAGTACAACACCATTTTGGCTTGAAATAAGACTGAATTATATTCACGCTCGATATAGATTGTCCTATCGTAAAAGGCTTGCGAAGCTGGCTAAGCCGGGTCGGATTGTATTTAAGAATCGCTCGTTTTCGATTAAATCAGACCGCGAGTCTCGAGTGCAGGCTTCTCACAGCTCAATTTGGGTCACTGACTGAGCCGTTGATTCATTAATAACAGAGTTGGTTCGGAGGCATCGCGCAGTAGTTCCTGCGAATTAGCCTAGGCGCTCGATCCGGCTCCCCGTCAGAGTTGCGCATGTAAGTACAGGCTCCCTTGAATTCGTAATCAAATATAAGTCGGAGTAAATGGCCGGCAATCTCGGGGATCGATCGATCCCCAAATCGCACCATCATCCTCCCGCACGCCCGACCTCGAATTACAATATCAATAAGTGGCAGTGCACACAGATTTTATTTGGGCGGGCGGGGGAGGCGCGGGCCGAGCCGCAGCCGGCGAAATAACAGTGGAGATCCAATAAGTTCGAGATCAAAAAGCTGACGCGGGAGGCGCGCGGGCCGGTGCACGCGAGCCCCGCACAATCTCCCCGGGCGCACGAGCCGGCCATAATTCCAGCGGTGATAGGGCCCGCGAACTATCCGTGAATTGTTGTTCTGTAATTGAAATAGCAAAATATTGCCTCGGCGCCTACAGTGCAACATCCATTACAGTTGGGCCGGCCGCGCGGGCAGCGGCTGTCCCGCGCGCCCCGGCATAATAACAGGGACCCCGGGCACGTATACCTCGTGTACCGATAAGAGCAAAAGGCCGCGGCGCGGATCGGAAAATGGGAAAAAAAAAAAAAGAAAATTAAAAAAGGAGAAACAAAAAAAGCGCCGGCATTTAATTATAGGCCCGGCGTCCTTATCCGCGCGGCGCAGCTATAAACACAGTGGGAGCCCGGGGAAAAGCCGGCCCTCGAGTGGGTGTGCGTCGGCGCGCTCTCGCTTGCATAATCCCTCGCGCGGCGCGTTACCTCCTTTCAGCACTAATTTATTGCGCAACGCGCCGCCTCCTCGGAAATCGCGCTGGAATGAGGATGTCCTCTCGCGCCCTCGCGCCCCCCCCCCCACACACTCCCTCCCCCTCGGGGGGTCCGCTCGGCTGGGGGGATTAATTTTAGCCCGTGAGCCGGCCGCGCGCGCCGTTATTAATGCGCCCGGGCCCCGGCGCATATTGCACGGGGGGGGGGGGGAGGGGGAGGGGGCGCGGGGCCAGGAGGGGCTTCGATGCCGAGGCGGCCAGCGCCGCTCCGCGCCTCGCATTGTGCGCCCCGGGTAATTGAATCTCGCGGGGATGGGCGGGAGATCGATCCGGCCTGATGCCGAGATCGCCCGCTGATGCGCCCCCGTGATTTAATACCGCGCAATGGCCGCCGCGCCGTTCCTTTTTTACGATCCTCTCGACAATTTCTTAATTTTCTTTCGCCATCAAATGTTTTAGATTGAGAGATAAATTATTATTAGCCGGCCTCAAAGGGAGAATTAAGCCCAAATAAAAATCAATATTTTTCTTATCCCCAGCGCTCGCCGAATTAATAAGCTTTCTATATAAGGAGCTTTTCTTTGTAAGCAGCCTTTTTACGAGGTTACCGTTCGCCTCCTGCCTTAATGAAACTTTTAACTGCAAGTTTCTTATGCATTATTAGGAAAAAAAAAACATTTACTTACAAAGGCTGTTACGGCTCCGGCCTAAACTACGTTATTGCCCTTGTTCAGACATTTATTTATCCTACTTCTTAGTCCCGAACCGTTTGTTAAAAAAGAAAGGGAGGAAACTATCGCTTACTGCGTAAATTGAATAGAAGTAAACGTTGGCATTTATCTGTTCACGAGTTAAGTGCAATTAGAATGAGACTCGACTCTTGAGGCAAATAAAATTTACTTATATATACACACAAAGTATTCAACGGGCCGGGTCTCTTTTCAAACCTTCAATTGATAGCATCAGCTGTACAATTAAAGGCTATTTGGAGCCCCCTGCGATTTCATGGCGATTAAATTATATCGTAAAAGTTCGCGAGCAACTAGAGCTCACAATTCGCATTTTGCCCGATAGTTATTAGTCTCGGAAGAAAGATTAACTTCCTTTTTCCTGCGGGCCTTTCGCCGCTTTTCACTCGATTATTTACATTCGACTTGGAAAAGTTCACTTCTCGTATTTCCACGCGAGAACTAATTAATGTTCCAGTGGGTTTTACGTCCAGACATAAAAAGGGGTTGCTGCTGGGAGCGAAGACATCAACGACAATGTACTTTGCTGTTGAAAAACAGGAGTGAACATAGATTTCCTGGCGCTCTGTAGTACCCACTACTTTGACACCATTATAATGCACCAGGAATCTAATAATGGAGCTTACGATAGATAGTTATTCCAAGTTAATTGCACTCCGTGTTGTCAATACTTTGAAGTCATCGATTCGAGTTAGCGTAGCAAAAGCTTCCAAGAAGAATACGTTTTGCAACTAATGCATGTCTAAAAATGTGACAATTTTTACGATGTAATTACAGCTCATCAAAAGTGCAATTGTACGAATTAACTCGAGAGACGAATTTGTCGCTTCCGTCAATAGAGCAGTTCACCGGTCAGTCTAATTACTAAAAACAGTATACAATGCGACGATGGTACAGGCCGAGGAAACAACAGTTGCCAAGCAAAACTGACATCAAGGGACTTGACTGCCATTGGGTAGGTTACTCAATTAAAACTTTGCCTCGAATCATCAGGGCGAGCTTGCAGACAAAAAAAACTTGCATGCATGCATGTAGTATACATTAGCTGCAACTTCCGTTTTTTGATGTACAGACAATGAGAAAAATGCGAAATATTTTACAACAAAGAAGATAAATATTTTTCGTAATTTAAAAATTGTTTGGCAGTTCATTAATCTTTTAAGACTAATTAGAAATAAAGTTTATTATTTCAATTGAAAAACCATGTCAGTTCAGAAGCTGCCATTCAGCGTTACAAAAGATTTAGAAAAAATAAAGTTGAGAGAATCAAGAAAAATTCTTTTTATTGAAAATGTAACTATTGGAGAAGTAAAAGATTTCATATAGCAAAAGGAAATTTGATTTTATAAAAACTTTTGAATCAAAATGGAAACGATAAATTCCTGTATCTAATGCTATTTCTCAAATGTAGTTCGGCGTAAATAAACTTATTACCCCTAATATAAAAGCTATCTTTGAAAAAATAAAGAAATCCGACAATAAAACATTCACTTCCCCACACGTTTGCATTCACCTGCTCAACGGCGCCTCCTTAAATGCAAGTTCCATAAAAATAAAAATAAATCGAAATTTCTAAATCGATGGAAGCTTTTACGTCAACGGAGATAGTGTGCATAAACTTCGTGCGTCAACAATGCACATCTCGAGGGCAGATTGTCTGTACAACCAAACTATTGATTACTTGGTCCAAGCTTTAGTCTACGCAGAAATCGGATCAGCAGCGTAATCCCTTCTGATAAAGCTTCGTTAATGTTTCAGAAGCCTAATCCGTGGGAACACAGGATGTCTATCTTACAGGCGATGATCCTTGCGAAGTTTTTACTGCGGTGGCACGTCGCTCAAGGAACCCGTCCCATTTCCGTGACGTTTGGATATCTGCGAAATTGATGTGCGTAAAATCGCCGAGCGGAGACTTTTTTCCCTGCCCAGTATCTTATATAGTGATAGCTCCATCCAGAAGTCGACAGCTTGAGCATTTGGGTTAGACGAGCTCTTTCTACATTTCTTCTTGTTGCCCCATTCCATTTGCATGAAAAGTATTTTCAGGAGAATCGGGAGGAGAATTGTCGATAGCCTCAGTGAAATTTTCAAACGGTATAGTCTAATAAAAAAAGGCTACAACTATATCTTAGAATTGCTTTTTCTTAACACTTTTTATTTGCATTTTAATATTATTTTTTAATGTTTTTATATTTGCTCAAAAATGGTTTTATTGTACTTCATATTCAATTAATTTTATTATATTTTTATTGCTTTAACAAGTCAAGCGTAAGTCTATTTTTGGCGTGCAACATACAAAATAATAACGTACATACGCTTTGCTTACTTTATGTACATAGTCTAACATATAGAACTTGATAGTAAGGTTGAGAGCTACCCTAACTTATATTATGCAAAAGTTTTAATTACTTTACGGTAAGTTATAAACAAAATTTTAATTCTATATATATAACATTACTTCCCTATTAAAAACGATATGTGGAGAGTTCAATACATTCGTAAATTAACTCAAAACCACATTAATTTTTAATAATGTAGATCATCAAGGTTAGAAAGTCGAAAATACGAGCTAAAATACAAAGATATTATCGTGATAATGAATTTTACAGTTAATGCTAACAAAGAATATCCATAAGTAAAATTTCATGCTCAAAAATATAATTTTTCATTCAATTAATCTAGAATGTAATGACCGGTTATGACGTAATGCATGCGCAAAGAAGACACGTTGTTGCGAACCTACATACGCACAGTAATGTAGACATAACTTTTTTTTTCAAAACATGAATGTATAAAATAGTTGGATCATCAATTTTAAAATTTAAATTTTCTCTAGAGCTCTCTGGGAGTTAAAAGAAATTCGCTGTGTATAATTTAGTCGAGATCATTTGAGCTTCTCCCAACGTGCAGTCACCCGTGTACCCTCAGTTTTTATAACATACTTTAGCATTGAAATAAAAGAATTTTAATAAATATAACAAACGAGCGCAAGCATTTTTAAATAGCATCACCCCTTTAATACAAAAAACTCCACAAAAATTGGGCTTCGTGAAGTCACATTTTACAGATAATATGAGCAACTTGAATAATCATAAAAAGATAATCTAATTAGGACACTCGGAAATTACCGCCCGAACGCTTCCATAGCATCTCTCCGATCCAACGGCGAATACGAAACAACTTGAGCGAAACGAACGAAAAGGGCTTAACGTTACGTGCGCGTACCCCATCCCCGAGACGATGAGGTTACGATACGCAATACATGTATATACACGCGAGGCAAAGAACGTAGCTGGTAGCTCAGCGGAATCTATGGTTGAGGAAAAGCGGAGCCGCCTGGATATCCGGGGACCCCTTCTCTCCCACTCTCTCGCACGAGCTCTGTATACGCATAAGCAAAGGTGTGCGCTTGCGCTTCGTGCCCTCCGGCAGTAGCTCGTCCCCCTGCGGCCCGCTAATTGTGGGTTAAGTGGGGCTGCGGGACTTACGCACGAGCGAGCGTTACGTAAAAAAATGCGGGCAAAGTGCAAGTGTCGCCCTGGCGAACGGGCGACGCTTAACGTGTCGCCGGCTTGTTTAATCCCGCGTGTCATTGCTCGTTTATTTTTCTCCTTTTTCTTTAGTACATGACTCTACCGTATATCCACAGGACCAAGTGCCACGGGGGGCGTCGATTAATTTTGAGAACCTCGACAAATGTTCGAATCGATCGAAGGACTACCCCATTAATCTTTTTTAAATCGCGCTCGACAGTCTTTACATCTGGTTCGTCTGCTAGAGCGATGGGAATTTTCGATGACTTTTCTTTGGTGTTTTCTTATTCGGTTTTATTGAAGCTGAATTATTGATTAAGAATGACAATAGTATTTCATCGCAGAATTTCGCTGCAACTATTTCAGTTTGATCATTATAGATTAACCCGCAGACACCGAGAATTCACCCCTTGGTTCGTATAGCTATATGATGTAATAATATTCGTAAGAGCATGTGCTATGTAGCAAAGATAAGGATGTTACTTTATAGATTTTACTAGTTTATATTTCTTTGCTCGCGTTACGATATTCTTATTTTAAATATTTATATCTATATCTCTTTTAAAGTTGAAATTAAAATAAGTAAAGTATACAATAGACATAAGATTTGTTGGGTTCCTTTTTCAGTGTCACGAAGACGTAAAATACTGATTTAAACAATGAGTAGCCTCAGCAAAAGTAGTATACATGATAATCATGGACATGGATTTAATTATGATGATAATTAAAATATTTTTATAGGGCCTCACCTTTTGCTAAAGAAGTTATATTTATTTGTGCAAATCCACGTCAGTTTTCTATAAAGTCATCCGGTCATTATGACAGTTTATAGCTTTCATTCTCTGAATTCCAAATTACCTCAAGTCGTAAAGCGGTGAAGTAACGTTAATTAATGGGGCATCTGTATTAAATTAATGGAGTTCTCACATTACATTTAGTACTGTTAATGTAACATTAAGATAACGTAGACGAACCATATTCTGAATTTAACGCGGAAATACCATAACTGGTATACCTACTTTTCTACTGCACATTACTTTTATAGGTAAGGAAGCTTTCTCGATTTTTTAATATTTATTCAAATTATTTTATTTATTTGATAGAATTTAGATAATAATAATACAAAACGTGGAGTATTCAACAACACATATGGATGCACTTTATTAATATTTAACCACTGACTACTATAACGATTGGTATTAAGTTATATATACAATTTATTTTTTCTAAACATTTTTATATTAAAAATCGATCTTATATAAATATTAATAACAATAAATTAAAAAATGCTTCTATGCCGTATTGAAATTTGATATTTATACAATATGTGGAATGAAGAAGTGCAGTACGGACAAGAGCGAAACCTATAAAACTTTGTAAAATTACAAGCACTATATTTATTGCATATACATATAAAAGAAGTGAAATCCATTTATCAAAAATACAATGCCTTGTACCGCCATAAATGAATTCATGGATTGAAATAAAAATAAAAACCATACTCTGCGGTAGTAAAATTCAAGCTGGAAATCTTAAGCTTTTTGTGTTTCTATTTTTAGAAAAAGTACGTATTTTAAATAAATATACTTTATATATAGGAGTATCAATTTTATTGTGCAAATCGTTCACTGCACACTATTTGTGAATATTAATGTAAATCATTATGGCTTCAATAATGAAAAATTTTTCATTTTCATTCTTCTGTAGTTTCATTTACCAAAAGCGGCTTACGGCAGATTATCTCTATTTCTGTGAAACTGCAATAATTTATGTTGTCTAAGGATTCCAGATCCATTATAGTCAGTATATGATAATGAAAAAATATAATCATGTCGAAATATGCAAAGAGTAAAAAAATGTATTTACAATATTTTTCTGAGAAAAGCAAAAGAAGTGATAAAAGGAAAAAGTCGAGAATAAATAAAAGAAATATATAAAAAGTTCTCAACGAACCAGAAAAACTGAGAGAAACCATACGTGCATAAGTTTTTTCTTTATCATTGCATGATCCAATTCGAGGACGGATATATTTTTGTCATTCTTTCATTTAGTGAGCAAAAAGAGCAAGATTAATACAGAGGAAAGACTGTGCGACTCGACAATGATAAGCCGTTGCCCGTTGGCTGCCTGGCTTTCTGTTTTAACATCGCTCTTCTATCTCGCCTTCTCACAGTATTCTTTCTACTATATTTGCATTTATGCAATTTGCATATCGACTAACTTAGATGCGGTGCTTCTTCAATTAGACTCGAAAATCATTTTTCTAAAAAATATATGTTAAGTATTGCTAAATTTACTAACAATTTCAACAATAGTTTCAAAAGCTTAACAAATTTACAATTGTACGTATTTGTTTAAATCTAGATTTAAACATTTTTGAGAATTTTTAAATAAGATTTTCTTCTCTGGTAAAACATTGATCATTTTTATGCTAAACATGTTAATCAAATGGAGTCTTAAATAACAACAATAAAAATATAAATATAATAAAAATCATATAAGATCATTATATCAAATATTGAAACACAAGATTACTATATAGATCTAAATCTTTCCATGTCTAAAATTTTAAATTAATTTTAAATTGGGAGGAAAAAATTTATTTCAATCATAATTTTCCCAATAATTATGACCAGAAAATGCTGAACATTTCTACCAGCATTTACAATTTAATAGACTGGTAAATGTACATAATATATTCATTCATAAAACCAGTTTTCAAGTGGTAAAGTATTTTTTAAAATAAATATATAGACCACTTCTTTAAATACATGTTTGCGTGATTTCTGACGATTTTCGATATTTCAATTTTCTATATTTGAGATATTTTGAGCTTAATCTCTTGTAAATCGATCATGCGATTTCTTTTCTAAAATTGCGATTAATAAGTAGACAGAAATTCAATCAAATGTACTATATATAGCTTTATCGGCCATGATTCGACACAGTTGAAATAATTCAAACGATGCACTACAGGTTAAATTTGTTATTGATTTTTATGATTATTATAGAAAGCGCGCTAGCGCTTGTTAAGTAATTTATCAAAATAAAGTTTTTGAAAAAGTTTTCAATTATGAACAATTATAAATAACTTATGAGGGATAAATTATTATGGAATAATGTTCTAATTACGAAAATATTTGTTTTTTATTAAACAAAATATCATATTTTTTAAATTGTTGTTGTTAATACATTATTCTTTATTTCCAATAATGGACGTAACTCGTTTTATTACAGGATAAGAAAAACTTAAGAGAACACTGTATCGTAATTTAATTAGTGCCCCTAAGTGCTCTCGTTTGTTAGAGTACCTAATCGCTGCGGAGCTACCAACATTGTACTAAACGTGCATATAAAACTAACTTGTTAAGTATGTAAATGAAAATGTTTACAATATCATAATCGACGTAAAAATGTGAAAATCAATATAAATTTGAAAAAACAACTGTAGAATTTATACTGGATGCTGTAGTATTTTATTCTTTTAAATATCACCAATCTTTTAGAGGTGGATTTTTGGCAGACATTAGATTCGTTTTTTTATGACCCTGGAAACTAGAATCGCCAATTCAAGTATTTAAATTTATTAGGTAAGATAAAGATTAGATAGACCTGTTAATAACTTTATTATATATTGGTATCCTTTAATTATACTATTAGATGTGGTAGTTAGTTTTACTCAATTACTAATTATTAATTATTTCAACATAAATTGTTGCCTCTTCTTTTTCTTTCTAGTAATAAAGATTCATGTTAAGTTTGTAAGCTACAGTTTATCTAGTATTTAACATCGTTGGCTAGTCGGATTGAAACTAGAATCCATTAAGAATGAAAGACTTTGTCTGGAGCATTTTTTATACCTTATTTATATAAAATGGTTTTTATATGTACACAATTTATTTAAAAAAAATTATAGAATAAATAACATAACTGAATAATAAACTGCATGAAAAGAATAAATAACGTACAGTTATAAAAGAAGGTTAACTTAATTATGTATATAAATTGATACTTAGAAACTGCTAAGTAAATAATTTAACCAAGGATCTACCAATTTTACGATATTTTTGTACTTTTATCACAATTAGGTGCACCATTTTAGGGGGCAGTTATACAAATTGCTGTATAACGTTATTTGTTTTGTGTAACACACATATAATACTAAGTAAATGGATACATGATAATAATAAAGAAATTTGTAAAGTTGTTATTTAAATTGGAACTTATTTAATTAATATTTTAATAGCTTTTATATATATGTGCTATCAATGGATAATTATGTTATACACATGCATAGTAAAAAAACCACTTATTAAATACAGTGAAAAATAGGTAGTTCCCTATTTAAGATGAAAAATAAAGAAATTTAAACATTTATTTAGGAGTTTTTAAATATTATGTTTATGCAGCTGATGTGGAAGAAACAAAAATTTAAGCTGTATATTATGAACAAGGAAAAAAGTAAATTGAGTTATAAAAGCTATTGTCTTGATTGATTCCAATAATATAAAATACGATCGTTCGGTGAAATTACCTGGTGTTGAAGATGCTGGTGACGGTAATACGCGGCTCGGGTGAAAGCCTCCCTCGCAGATTAACTGCGGGTACCTTGAGTAAATCGCAAGACGATTGATGTCTGCGATAGTCGTGACAGGTCCAGCTGTTCCCAACACCGTCTTCACCCTGTTTAACGGACTGGCGTCGCACACCCTCGCCACCCCCGCCCTCGGAGAGATGGCGGACCAACGGACGCCTCATCATTCAATCTCATGCGTTATTTTCGAGTTTTATGTACTATCCCACTTTCGCTTTTTATCTTCTCCTAAGAAACAATTGTAATTTTCAACAAAACATGTAATAAAAATGATGTATTTTCTTAATGATGATTTTTTATCGCTATAAATTGATGTTAAACTATATCATACTCGAGACCAATTCAAAATAATTTGTTGAATTAAAGTGATTTAACAATTTTTATTTTATGTTGTGAAATTAAGTAATACTTGAACAAATGAATGAACAAATTCATACACAATTATTGTTATAAGGTTTGATACATAAACTTTTTAAAGTAATTACATTTACGTAAAGTACCAAATTTATTTAATTATTAACCTTAAAATATAGTCATTAAGCGTGAATTTTAAAAGAAATTCTCTATTCAGTTAAAATTTTAAGCTTACTTATAAAAGTATAAATACTTTTTAACGCTTCAAGACGAATGATTTTGTCTTTATTTTATACTCTATATAACACTAAATAAGATAAAAATGAGCGATACTGTTGCATGATGCTAGAACATTATTATAATCGCCATTTTAATAAAATCTTGATGAATCAAAATACATGTACGAATAGATAATACCTAGTTTAGAGATTTTACTTGTTAATATGTATTAACATAATGCAATAGAGCAAAATTATAAGCGTTAATTTGTACAAAAGAGGTTGCATTTATACTTAATCTAAGCAACGAGCAATAATTCGTTTTGATTCTTCAATAACCGTGCAAACCAAGATACCAACCAAGGGTGCAACAATATGCGTAAAAAGTAAAACAAAATGATGTATGAAAGTTCTGCAGACTCACCAGTAGAACGAGAGCTTCGACTTCGCAGTTGGTGGCTGACTGGAGAATTGGGGTTGAGGGGAGGCAGGGCTGAGTGACAGCACTGGGTAACCTCGGGATCCGCGGGAAAATTGCCGGGAAATTTCGCAGGCGCGCGCACTCGCCTCATTTGTGGGACTGACGCTCGTTTCCCCGCCGTCAGGAGCGCGCGAAAATCCCGGCCTCGCGCGTGCTCATAGCTACTCCACCTGGCCTCTCCTCGCCCAGGGGGTGGGAGAATATTTGAGAGATATCAAGACCTGTACCGCGCACCGTCGCGCCGGCGAATTCTCGGAAAGCTGCGCGCGCCGCGCTCGTCACAGTACCCTGCGGGTGAGCTTTTTCCAGTACTGGAATGCTCACTGCAGAAAGTATCGTATGAGGGCAGCACGAGTTAGTAACGGTTATCTGGTCAACAGGTACAAGCAGAATGGTTACCGTGTGTCGATAAGTCAGAACACGTGAAAATTGCGTTTCATAAACCGAGCGAGAATTTTGCGTAATAATATATTTTGCCTACAGATGGCGTTAGTGCAAACATCTAAATCACCTTTTAATAATATTTAAAAAGGAGCTACTGAAAAATACTGAAAAAAGAGCGTCTTTCGGAAATTTATATTAACAAAATACATTTCAATATATTTTAAAAAATATATTTCTAATGTATACATTTGAAAAATAAACATTAAAAATTAGTAAAATTTAGTTGGTTTAAGATATCTTTAACTACTTTTCACTGAAAGCCTTCAAAACTATTTTTTGAGTGAAAAATCACAGTTGGAGAAAATATTTTACGTATATTTAAGCATCTACGTGATCTAAGTCACCGTACCTCTACTTATTTTGTTCTCATTTAACTGATTTTATCGACATCTTAGGAGTGATCCAAAAGAACTTGATGTTCATGGATGCACATCGAAAGAAGAATAAAATAATTTTCTGTTTAACATGCCAATTTGTGGAACAACTATCATCTCACTGTGCAATGCACCATACTTGCACTCCTTTAAGCTACTGCTTACAAGTAGTTATGGGGCATTTGAGAGAACACGATGTTGTATATGATAAAATGGATCTTCAATCACCACCGTTAGATTGTCAAATCATTTAATTAATAAGTTTACCCTACAAATTGACCGATTATTGTCAGAAAAATGAATTAATTTAAAAACGAGGCACAAATTTTAAAAGATACAATAATTCAAGTTCTCTCTAGATATTTTTTCATTTTGGATATTATAGACTCTACATAACACCGAAAACAGATCGTTCAAAACTGAAATTAGCATCATATCGACCCAATGCTCTCTACAGTTGAATCCATTATAGATGTTTGATACAATAGTCCGCTCTTTCAACGCTCACTGTATAACGCTATACAGTTCTCTTTCTCTCTCTCTCTCTCTCTCTCGAGAAATCGTTATAGACGGCTCTGAAAAAATAATGAAATCAGCATGACGAATAGTATTTGAATATCACGAAATTTTCTTCGTATAAGAATACTTTAATATCAAGATTTTAGTAATATTTCTAGAATTCATCATTACTATTTTTATATAGATCATTTGTAGATTCTCGTTAATATATTTTTAATTGCATAATATTCGATGATTGGTGATTTATTTTCATTTTTTAAGTTTATGTCTACAGAATCAAAAGTCTGACAATTTAAACAACATGTTTAATACAAATTTGTATAATTTATAATAAAGAAATTAATTTTTTAAATAATATAGTTGAATAAAATTCAGGTTCGAACAAGGCTATAAAACCTTATAAATTACAGTGACCGTAGCATGAAAAAGAAGTTTGTCCAATAACCCTTAAAAATACTGGACGTGTGCAGTAGCATGGTTTAAATGTCGATATAAGATAGTCTGAATTTGTATGTACTGCTAATACAAAACGTACTGCTGCCAACACGTGCTTTTATAAAGATCACGATTTAAAAACGTAGATAAATAATTCCACGTCATATACCTTATAAAATAAATGTAGATATACTTGATTAAACTGCGTAATGAATTAAGAATAAAGAGCTCAATAGACACTGGAAAATTTAGAAGGAGTCTCGATAAACAAAATATGAATCGACTAAAACATAATGAGTAATGACCGAAGCCAAATTGAGACTGTGTGTGCACGTGACTTGGAGTAGTACTGATAAATGGTTTCCCGTTTTCTCCGATTTTTCTAGCGTCGATTCACTATTCGCAGACAAATTTATCGAAAGCTATATCTTGATTCTTGATTAATGTATGCTACTTACGAGTTCTAAGTCGAAAATAAACATTTCCATTTGAGCTATCGCAGCTAAAGAATCGAATCATCTTTTCATCACGTCAGAAATGATTATTATAATGATATTGAACGTAAGTTAATAATTTTGGTGATACTTGAAAGTTGATAGTTAAAATACAAACAAAAATATCATGTAACTACAAGAATTATAAAAATGATTAGCTCTATGTGTATATCAAATCATAACAAATATGACTCGTCTTGTATTATTCTCGGTTCTTTTTGAAAAACTAATAATAACTAAAAGTGACATTGTTTAAGTTATACGTAAACATAATATTTGTTTGAGATCTAATTCGCAATTTGGAAATTATTTTTGTTTGTTTCTTATATAGTGTCTCGCTATATTTCATCTTGGATATTCTGGAGGGACAGATCATACATTATTGCTTACATACGGAGAGAATATTGGATTATCAGGGTATATCAAGGATTCGAGTAGCCAAGTTTGTTAATAAAGAACAATTTTTATTATTATTTGAAAGAAGCATTTAAAGAATCAAAAAGTGGTGAGAATTATAATATGTTTATGTAATATATAAATATACATTTTTGCATTGTATATAAAGGTACAGAATCGTATATATATTTTCTTTATAAACTTATATTTAAGCGTTTTAAGTTAAGAAGTATCTGATTAGTGTCTTTAAATACAATGTCAACAGGCATATAGAAATATTAACTTTATTATATATAATTATAGCTCATATTCAAAGTGTTTTATCGCAAACTGAAGATCTTGTCAACTCGACTCCATTAAATAGGACAATGTGAGCGCCGAATCGTAGTCATGCGGCGCAAACACTCGTAAAAGCATCTGTCATTTTAGTGTACACGCATGAGAATCATGAATCAAGAGAAACGCGTAGACCAGGACGTAGATTGAATGAAAAATGAAGGAGCTTGAAGTACTCATTGTTTTTACTTTGCCAATTGGAAAAATATCGACCTACAGTGAACGCCAACAGCACTGCATGAGCAAAGAATGAAACCTGGAGAGTCTCTGAAGGAGATTTGAAAAACTAAAAGTGTTGGGCAAATAGAAAGTTTTCATCACGAATACACAGCCAAGTTAAACTTATCCGGTAACCCGAGCAGTGGCAATAACTATTTTAGAACTTTTTTACTAATTCTCATTGGTAGAATTTTAAACTTTTTATATTTTATATTTTGATGTAAAGTTTAAAAGTTGGTTTTAAGTTGGAAAATTTAATAATTACTTTAAAGTTTGCTTAGGAAATACTTTTTATTGACGACGAAGATTATTATGAATTATAATCAAATCGTAAAAACTTACCTGAATTTTAACTTAATTGCTTTTATTAAAAAAAAACTGCGATTGTGTTTTCACTTTAATCCAAACTTAAAATGCATACAGCAGTTTTATATCATTTATTCAGTATCCGTTTCATTAATTGATTAGAATTATTGGCAAATAATATGAAAGTGGATGGGTTGTCAAACGGTTAATCAAATAGAATTCTTAATGCCCGGATCGTCGGTAGGTAAGATTAACGATAAAAACTAATGGAATAAATAAGAGGTGCAGATACGTATGAAAGCATAAAAAGGGTATTAGAGCTCTTTGAAGTATGAATGCATCGAGTCATCAATTCGGATCAGCGAGCCTCTCCGCAATTCCAATTATCAAATCAAGGCTGGCCTAGTAACCTTCCAGTGGGTTGGAAAAGACTCGGTAAAACAAAGGGGGCCACAGTCCACGTACGCAGGATGTGGAGGCGCAGCTCGGAGCGGCTCCGGGCGGCTAGGCGCAGCGATTGCAGAGGTCCGTGGTTTTCTCTCTCTCTCTCCTCCATGAGCGTTGGCTTCTTTGGTCGCGCTGGCAAGGAAATGGAGGAATTGGCGGGGGACAAATGGGTTTCCCAAGAATCGCTCGACTCGCGAGATAAAGCAGTTTATTAGTCGATTTGCTCACACAGTCGTAAAATATATATTATCGCTCAACGAGGAAACGTGCGCCACCGCTGGAACCATAAACAATCGCCGGTGTACAATGAAGGTGATTTTGGCCGCTTCGCATACACACACATGCGCCTGCGCGCGAGATTGTCGGCAAAACGAGCCTCCGGGAGCCGGGGGGACAAAAGAGCCGCGCGGCGCCGCTTGGCGGTACGCCGCGGGGGGCTTCGATCGCGATCTCGCTTTTCGGCGGCTCGGCCCCCCGCCCCTGTTTTCCCTCTTCCTTCTTCGATCGCGCCCTTTTTTTCTTTAGTTTCCCTCCCTCCCCCCGCCCCCGTTTTCCCGTCCTCGCTCGGTTTGAAGCGCTGGGTCTCCGGCAGGGGCCCCTCGGCCCCTCGGCTATACATGGCAGTCGGAGCTGTTTCGGTGTTGCGCGTACGCGCGCGTCGTCTCCGCTCGCTTTGCAGGTTGCACGCAGCCTCTCCGACATTCGCTTCTCCCTCGGGCGCGTCGGCTCGGCCCGGGCTCCGCGGGGCGGGGGTGCGCCCGAGCCGAGGACGCGCAGGGGAAGCGCGCGCGAACGAGAGGTCGGCGAGGCATGCGCGGCACGGGCGCGGGTGGACTCGCCGCGGCCCTCGGGCCCCCGCGCCCGCCCGGCTTCCAAGCGCTCGCCCCCGCAGCCTCAAGCCATTCTCTGTCCCCTCTATCCCGCCGAATCCGACATCGACGACGCCTACGCCCTGCTGTCGCCGCCGCTATCAAACCTCCAACTGATCGATCAAAGCAAATCGAAAGAATCGTTAATGTAAGCATGCGATGCGCGCCTCCTCTTCTCATCGTCGTCGACGCTCCTCGCTTCCTCTCGCTTTCGCTCTCTCGCTCGCTCTCGTAGTCGCTCATTCGCAGCGAAAATTACAATCGATTTACAATTACACGCTCTTGACTGACTATCAATAAATCTATTAGGATCTCGGCCAAAGTGCACGGATTAATCTATAACGATCGAATTATCTTTTTTTTCTTTTTTTATGATATATCTTTTTTTTTTCATCTTTATATAATTACTCTACAATCGACTCACTTGTATTAAGTTTCTACGGAATCTTGAGCTCGTAAACTCGACACGAGCTCACTTGCGGCGATGCCCAATACTCGAAAAATCTTTATTTATCTGTATTTAGTTTATTATATTTATTGATTCTTTTTCTTTATATATGAGTTGCTTTAAATCCTTTCGCTCAACTAAAGCAAATCTATGTATTGCAATGAAAACCTCATCTTCTTTTCGCATACAAGCGTTATTGTTTCTTTTCTTTGTCAAATAATACGCAAGTAGAAGCCTTAAATCGATGCCAGATTCCCATATTTTCGTGTCAAAGGACTTTGCTCGTCTGATGAAACGCGCGAGATACTTGTTAGAGCGACTGACTGAAAAGAAGATGTTTGCCTGCGCAGTATCGCTAGAGTATCTTTCGGCTCAACGTTCTAATGAATAATATCGGTTAGCCCTCGGCCCCACCGGAACTCCCCAATTTTAACCGGTACTCGAGCGTCCAAAATGATCCGAAGACACTAAACAGGGAAATACGATCTCGCGACATCGGCCTCTCGAACTCAGCTTGACCAAAGTGCAGGTATCGATTTAGGACTCGCAGGAACGTAACGCAAAGGGGGGGGGTTAAAGTAACAGAGTCAAGGGGGTGCGCGGGACATCCTCCCGGTAGAGAGGACACCCGCCGCCAAACAAATACGGACGCAAAGAGAAAAGGAGGTGAGGCGTGAAAAGAGCCGAAGTGGCACCTAGGGCCCCGGGAGCCCGGGCAGGTGTCCAACTGAAGGGAGGGGGTCTGGGAGGGGGTAGGGTCCTGGGAGGCGCTGGGCCGCGCGCGCAACACCTCCGTCGCGGAGGCCGCGGCAGGTGTGCATCGCGGGCGTCGGCGGGGGCTGGGTGGGCTAGTGATCTTCCTTCCGAGACGTCGGCCTGCGCGCTGCTGGTGTCGTGACGGCGAGTGGTGGGAGGTGACTAGCAGCCGACCTGGTGGAGCATGTTGGCCAACCGGAAGACCCGCAACCAGGCGAACATGTCCGCGGCCATGGGCCGGCAGGTGGTCAGGGCGCGCCGGGCGGCCTCCCCCGAGGCCGCGGCCGAGGCCGCCGAGGCGCTGCGCTGCAGGGCCGAGGCCGCGCGGGACGGCGTCGCGTTCACCGAACTCATCTCGCTCTCGGATTTACGGTCCTTTTGCTGTTGCTGCTGCTGCTGGGGCGAGTATTTCATTCTGCCAACATAGAGACAAATTACATCATCGACACGGTATCATTGCTTCGCTACTGCTACATTCTATCGATCCAATAATAATCGCCAACTGGACGATCAATACTAAGGGGACGGCATTCGATTCTCTTTCATTTTATCCATTTCATCCACACTGTAAAATGGACTACAAATTGAATACATTAATTGCGTTAATGGTTAATTTTCCATTAAACACACGAATATCAATAAAGCAGATTATACGAATAAATGCGTCGTTGCATTAACCCCTGCGGAATTATAGGGATGGGCAGCGTAGTGCAGCTAATTTGGATTTCACTCTTTATTCAGAATACGTTAATAGACGATCCTGTAATTGTAATTACGTGGAATGAATGTACGTTTTACATACCTTAGTATGCAGATTAAATGCAGTAAAAATATGATAAACTACGTTTATTGTATTCTATGCCTTTCATTCTAAATTCGTAAATCATACAAGGAAACTGAAAAAAAACAAAATCGTGACATACATGATATATGGCGTATATATGTAACTTCACATCATAAATAAATCTCAGTACTGCGAGTCTATTAACGGACGCATAACTTTGCATTATAATTTGTAAGTAATGCTTAGCCATATGAAATGGAAGGCACTGGATCAAGAGTAAATCGCACGATATAATATATTTTATTAAATTCTATATAATAGATATATAATTACAAAAAAGTATCCTTTAAATTAGTAGCTCACTTTTTGTGAGGTGTTCTATTCATTGCACTATATTGTTTATTAGTTTTTATGATAAGTGTATTGTAATAGTTTCTATTATAGCCTTAAAACTTTAGTACCGTAGTTAAATACAATGAGCATTATTTATTTAATTAGACAAAAAATCCAGAGCTATTTTATACGACGTTCATTTATTTCTAATATTTATACTATCGATTAACCAAACATTTTTAAATATCGTAAAAAAAGTAAATTGATTTAATTTGACTTGTACATACAATATCGTTAAATAAATACTATAAGATAACATTTACTTATTTTATTTTATTATATTTATTATCGATTTTTTATAGCTACACGATTATGAATTTAAGAAAAAAAACAAATAAATGTGATTCAAAATATGGCACGACCTAATTCGAGTTTCATAATTGCAGAATTAATAAAACAGTTCATTTGCAGTGGGTAAGGAGTGACTCTTATCAATCACTAGATATGCATGCTTGAAATCCGAATGATTAAGCTTAGTTATAAAAAAGAAGGAAACGTATTCCATTTATTGCTTTAATCAAGAATTTTATTATGAATAATCTATACATGGAGTATTATACCGTTATTTCCTATAATCTAATTAAATTTCTTTTTAATGATTTAGCATCGCTTAATAACCATTATTTTAATGGTTTTACAAATTAGATGTATTCAATTTCAAAAATTTTTAATTTGGAAGATACTTTAAATCGATATAATTTTATCGTGGAATAATTTAAACTATTTTGAAAATCAGTGTGAAACGAGGCGTAAATCTACTGAAAATATACATCCATGTTATATTTAACAAAATATTTATGTTGAATAAACTGAAAAATATGTCCATCCAGTAAAAATTAAAAAAAAAAAATTTTTAGTCGGATTTTTTACAAAGTTAGTTATATAATTGAAATTGCTTAGATATTTAACTGAAATAAGTAATAATTGGTAATATATGTTCTAACGATCACTTTCGTATATAGAAGACTTATTAATTATGTAGATTTTTATGATTTGAATGATTAATTAAATTCAGCTTAAAATGTTATGTTAACTTAAGTCAGTCTGCAATACCAATAAAATTATAAAATAAAAAAATTTTAAATTCTAAAATTAGATACTAACTATTTACTAATAATATTATAACATTTGGCATATTTGATTGCAGTATCCTCAACCTCTCGTGTCGTGCGTTCACAATATTGTACGTATATTTGTTTCTAAAAGCTTTAGAAAGAAATATAAATAAAGTAACAGATGCAAGTACAGATATGTTTTGTCAACAGATGAAAGTAATCTATCGATTCATAGATAAGATTTGGTTTTATTAAAAAGACTATCGGCTGAAGAAATCAAGCAATAGGGTGAACCGTTCGTGCTCTAGATTGTACAGATTAATTTAAAAAAAAGTTTGTCTGTGGGTAGAATTTGGAATAGCGCACTGAATAAATCTATAAAACAGATTGTATACACATTCAGATCGTAATTACGTAATCGAACGTTATACTTTGTGTTTGCATTGACTCTAAAGGATTCTCTGTTTGACGATGAGTCTACGAGATACCAGTGGAAACTAGAAGCGACATTTAACAGCATTCCCCCGCTATATATTGTTCTGTTATGAGGCCATAGCCTGGATTCTTTTATTGGAGCACCGCCCGTGAAGCTGGCAGTCTACTCTGCCCCGGCTTGTCCACGTCTCGCGAGAGCAACTGCGCGAGACGCGAGCCTGGGCCGTTGGTCCAGGGCGCGCAGTTGGACGTACCTCGCAGCTTTGCCCGCGAGTTTGCCGACGTAGCTCCGAAGTCGGCCGAGAGCCCCCGGGAGCCTCATGAGGGAACGCGTGTGTACGTATGCCGCGGTGCACCCCTGGCCTGCCCCGCGTGCACGAGCCTCGCCAACTGACTAAGCCGAGGTGGTCAGGGCCGCGGCCGCCCCGGCAAAAAGCGTATATCTGTAGGTTTGGCGAGGGGCGCGCGTGGCGGCGGATCTATAGCTCGCGCGACCCTTGGCGGCCTCGTGGCCGGGGCGCGCGGGCCTCGATGAGCCGGCGGCGCGCGCCTCCGGCCCCGACCCTGACAAAGCCGCGCCCTGTCTCCGCGGGGCGATCGGCGGTCCGGCTCGATCGGTACGCCCGCTGTGCGCGCGGCTTCCCCGCCGCTGTACGTATGGATTTGGTGAACGTCAGGGCCGCGCAAGGCCACCGGAAGCCGACTTTTCTCCGATAATCAAGTGATTCCTTGAAAGTTTTTCCCAGCTGGTTATAGTTTAAAGTACCTTTTTCCGAAAGTCATTTGCTTAGCCTAAAATCACACGGCCTAATGAGTTTTCCCTCGTGTAACGCCAGCGGTTATTACGTGAAATTATTATACCGACCCGCTGAATGAAAGTCTTTTATGAGAATTGGTTTAATCGATCGAGCTCGGCCTGACCGGTGACGATTACAAATCATTTTTATTCGCAGCAACAGCTGCTGCGGAATAGAATTTCAGTGCCTGTTCTAATTCCTGCACGCGGCTTATTGCAATATTTCACGTTATAAAACTAACAGCTAGCTGGTGCGTTTACCTTTGCAGTTTCCTCTCTTATTCATTCAGCGCTCTCTTCCACTATCGCTACGCAAACATCCTTTATGCTCTTGATTTTTTCCATATCACACGCGCAACGGCCGAGATATTAAACTTTTCCTTTTATTAAAGAAACGTCTATTCATGTATTTGAATGCATAAGTAAGCAGGAAGGAAGAAATTTAATGGAGTCTATTTTCAAATACGGATGCCTATTCGGATGGACCAACATTCTGAAATATACCTGCTCGAGCCACTTTACAATTTTTCTAATCAATTGTATGCGCCTGCATTCAAAATAGCAGTTTTATTGATTAATGAATAGCCAGGTGTTATACAAAGAAAAACTCGAACATTATGATGAAATCATGAATATTCTCATTTATTATATTTTACCTACATGGTTTCTGACACGCGGTATCAAAACATTCATTATTAATAGAAAAAAATGTAGTTTTTGGCCTCTAATGATTCTTGACTTAATTTCATATTTTGTGTATAACTTTTTCACGTTATTCAAATAACTTTTATATACATCTATATTGATATCATGTCCTCCCAAGTTAATCGATATTAACATGTTACATTCGTGAATTTTTATTTTATACTTTTACGAACTTATTCGTGTCATATTAGTTGAGGTTTTATAAAAAAAAATTGTAGACTAAGTGTTTCGCGTCGGTTCGAAAAAAATCCAGTGAACAGCTATGGTCGGCTCCTGGTATTTTTTCAACCTTGAATCTAAAGTTTTAGCACGACATTTGAATATCAATCAAAGTTTAGAGCTCTGGTTTATCGTAGAATTCTAGCTTGACAAATGCCATCACAGGTAGATCATGATCCTCGGTATACCATAAGCATGCCTTGAATTTTATAAGTCATATCTGTCGCGTGTATTCATTTTATGCACATGGCCATCAATCCCCCGGAGGGAAACAAAGAAAGAATAAATTTCATTGCTGCCGCAGGCTTAGTTAAACGAATAAGTGAGTAACTCGGCGTTAACTGTGTCACATTCGAAAAAGATAACATACGAGGTGGAATGCAATTCAACTATAAATCCAACAACAGAGCACATATATGCAAGTATAACACACGTATGCTCGCATGAGCACAGCCTACAAATATCAGTAAAATAATACTGTTTAGCGAGGAATGCCTATAAACCTAATGGCAATAATTAAGTGCACACTTAAATGCAAGAAAAGACCATGTATATAAAAGTTACATCACGGGCGCTTTGCAACACAAGTCAGGCAGGCGCGCGAACACGTCTCGCGTTTAAAATTTGAAGAAGGCCGCACGCGGGAGGCATCGGCTCTGCCCGCGATTTCCTCCGAACGGCATCGCGAGCTCGTTGAAATGCCGCAACGAGCGGGCAAAAAAATAAAAGAAGGATCGAAGGAATCGGCCGAAAATCCGGGCCGTTACACAGCGCGGCGCGCGAATGTCGAGCACGTCCGCGGGAATCCCGGGGAGCGGCCTCGGGGGTGGGGGACGTCCAATGGCGCGGCGCGCCCACGTCTCCGCGGTATCGCGCCTCGGGAGCATTGACATTTCCTCGTGCGAACGCCGGGCCCGTTGTTCGGCGGCGCGCGGCGCTTCCGAGGGCCTCCTCCTCCTCTCTCGAGAGAGAAAGAGAGCCTTACGCAAGCCTTCCCCGTTTCTCGCGCGCGGCTCCTTCTTTTTTCCCGCGGGACTCTTTTACGACGGCCGAGGCCCGGTTCCGCGGGCGATTCCGGGGCCGCCTCGGGCTTATTGTGCCGCCCCCGCGGCCACCCGGCCACCTTGCGCAATCGGCCGCGCGCTAGGCTCATTGTTTTTCTTTTTTTTTTTCGCCTTTCGCGGCGAGGGCCGACCTATTATCTCGCGCGGTCCGACGACTCGAGAGGTGCACTTACGCCTCATAACTGCCTTTTATGGGACTTCTTTTTTCTGGCCTATGATCATTCGCACTTGTAATTTATGCTCTTTAATAAATACTTGCGCTCGCGCCAGATGACTTTAACAGATTTCATTTTTTGCAGCTTGATGCGCCAGGGCTGCCGAACTCCTATGCACGCGCTATGCTATTACAGTATTTCAACATGCTGCGTAAATTTTCAAATAGACCAGCATGCGAAAAGAGCAGCTATAGCCATGTGCTTGCGGCTGCGCTTTCTTAATTAGGAGATGTTACATTTACATGTGTGTAAATTATTGAAAACGATATTGAGTAACTAGTGGCCGTTATTATACTTTCAAAATATACACATGCATTTATTATTATCACACAATTGAATTTTTAATTCAAATACATTTTATAGCGGCTGTATGTAAGTTGGCTTAACTATCGTCGTAAACTATAAACAAGCTGCATGCACATGAATTACTTATATTGTGTCAATTATTCACTTGCGTATGCGTTTATTTATAACATTGTATACTCGATTATTATATTTCGTGAAAACTGTTTACAAATATCAAGTTTTACGTCTGTGTTTCAGAAACAACATACTTTGAAAAGTTTCAATCAATCTAACGCTGATTTAGAACGCTGACCAACAGCTGCCAAACATACGCATGCTGGTCTTACAATTCATTAATTTTTCTGTTTCATGTGACTTTTAGAAAATAAAGTGTGACTACGTCCAGACTTAATTTAAGCCTAGTCTTTTCACAAGGCTTTTGACAAGGCTATACCAACTAAACCCGATTAGAAAAAATTACGTGCGACTGTACGCATAGAACGATCGTTATTAAGCTACACGAAACATTTTAATATTTCAGTTCCTTTCGTAACGAGAAGAATGAGAAGGATTATTTTTGTTTTACAAGGCAGAGTAATAACCAAGTAATAAAATAATACGCCTTAGCTGAAGTATTAATGAGATTGCAAAAAATAGATGAGTAAAATATCGCTAATAAATTAACGTAAAAATAACTTTTTAAACCACCAAAGAAAAAACTCGGAAAATCATTTGCGCTACGAAGTAGCGAGTTTGTTTGGAAAAAATTACATCTTCTAAGGAGCCAATTACTGCGGAGAAAAAAATGTTAACAAGATAACCAACATGGATAGAATGAGATCGTTGCGTGTATTTTGCAGTATTCTAAAAGAAAAAGTCCACTACGTATGGGTAGTTTAAAAACATTAGTAGAGTTTAGACGCATAAAGGAAATTCGTAGAAAAAAGAAAGCTACACAAAGGGGAGCGCTTTCTAGTATTATATTAGATAAGCTAAGAGGCTTTTATCAAAAGGTATTTTCCAGAGAGCGGAGTTTTTCGAGCTATCCGTTAACGCGCGTAACCCACGAGACAATGTATGTAAATTAGAAAGGAAGGTGTTAAAATTTTGTCTTTGTCCGCTTGGGAAAAAAAGGCCGATAAGAGGGGGGCGGGCCAGGTGAGCCGCGAGGAAAGAAAAGCCGGGGGGGGCGAGGCGGCGGCCGCGAGCTGCGCCCCGGAGACGTACCTCGTGAGATGAGCGCCGGGCGGGCGGGTTCGCAGCGGGAGGGATCGGTTTCGCCTGGCACGGCTGCACTCGGTGGCACTCGCGCGGAGAGCGGCTCGCACGTGCGTCAGGTGCTGGCGCTGCACTTAAAATGCGGGCCGACCTGGAGGCGGCGGCCCGCCAGACTCCCGAGCGGCGCGCGCGGCGCGCGCGCACACGTGACCGTAGCGGCGGCGGCGGCCCGTGTTTACCGCGGGCGGTCGCGCGCGCCGGAACGCACCAGTTGCGATCGGCGTCATTAGTCGTCGTTTTGAGCCGGCGCCGAAGTGGGTCGCCGTCGGGAACGGGGGGCGTGCCGGTGGCCCCGGAGCCGACGAGGCCTTTCTTCTCGCCGGCCACGCGTCCCGCACGCGGCCTGCATGCATGCACTTAACCTTGGCCGGGGCGCCCGCGCCGGGGCTAATTTGCCGATCGATCCTCGCTTTTTTTTCACGCGACGCCGCCGATTTCCGCCCGCGCCGCCACGCCTCGCGCGTGCCCGCTTAATTGTATTGCCGTTTTTGTGGGATGCCGAGGTGCCGGGGGCAAGAGCGAGCCGGCGCCATCACGCCTGCGCCTTCGCGGTTTACTTGTCCTGTTACGTGTTTTATTTTCGGCCAATGACACGTTCGCGGAACTTTATTTAATACATTGCATCGTGCATTGAGCGAAATATATAAATAATACACTTTATAAGGCGTAATGCATGTACACACGGGCTGCGGGGCATTCAGCATTTTAAATCGAGTTTTAAATAGAGTGTATAACTCGAGTATAACAATAATAATGACATGAGGGTATAATGGGGCGGTAAGGAAATGCACCGCAACAAGTTCTGAATCGCGTATACTCGTCGGGCAAGTGAGATCATTGCCCAATATCGAAAGCGCGAACATTTCTATCGTAGCGTCGTCGCGAGCGAATTCAACCGGTGAACTAGTTTGCAACAGTGCAGCCCGATGCAATTGTACCGTATAGCCGATAGGGGAAAAAAGTGCGTTTGTTTATGATGCAGACAATAACCGAGCGCACCGTGGCTTTATCTCTATCGCCGGGCGACATGATGCAATGCGGGTGGCGACAAAAAAATCTCCCCGCGCGATTGTACCTCGTCCCACTGGAGCGTGACATTATCTCCTTGCGCGCCGACCTTTTTCGGCCCTCGCCTCGTTACTTACACCGCGTGCGTACGTCGCGCCGAAGACCCGAGCGCATTGAACTAGTTGCGCGTGTCTTCGGCCGAGCTGATGAGCCAACTATATTCGCTCAACTTCTTTTTCTTCCTTTATTCTAATTAGTGCTCATCACTACGTGCTATATATAATATACGTCGACGTGTGTACTTGGACGCAATTAAAAGTTAATTTACTGCTAATAAAGCACTGAAATTTACCGCCGAACTATAATTTTAACTTTGCGTCTTCTTTTTAATTTAATTAGGCGACGTCATTATGTATAAATAACGCGGAACGATATATATTTTATCAATTCGAATCTCCTATAAATAACGTTTTTCAATAATCACGAAAAGTAATTCATGGAAATAGCGATTATTGCAATATAACCGCGGCAAGAGTTCAATCTAGATAAGCTCCAAATTTACCAAATTGCGCGACTATAATAAGCGCAAGACGCGGTGCGGCGCCGCGGCCGATAAAGCTGCATCGATAGTCAATTATCACCTAAGCGGTAGAAGCCTAAAGAGAAGTAATTTGGGAGCTATTTCGAACATCTAATATAGCCGCTCAAGTGGCTGCTCGATCTCTCAGCAAATAGCTAGAATTTGCTGGAGACGCAAAAAAGAACAAGTTCCGTTAAAGCCCCGCATGCAATCCTTTTCAAGCTGAATTTCGTGCGAGAGCTTTGCAAGTCAAATGCAGGAAAGGAACTAAGCGAGGAATTGTGGAGGTAGGACGAAAACATATATGTCTAACAGGGATCGAAGGAAGTGCGATGGACGCGTCGATTAGAGAGTCCGACGGGGCTACCAATCAAAGCCTTACCTCCCGACTATAGGGGTGAGAAAAAAATCCGGGGCCCGATTGAAAGGAATCTTATAAATCAATGGAAGCTTTTTTTTTCACCGCTGTGTCAGAGGGGATCTTGCACAGAAAATACATCTGTGGACTTTCCTTGAACACCTCGCGAGATTTTTCTCTGCGTTTTTTCCTTTCTGCGACTGCGGAATATTTTTGCATACCGTTCGTTTTAATTCGGTGCAAAAACAACGTTACTATTAGCATTCATTCAATTTTTATACTCGTCGTAAATATTGTATAAGGTGCACTTGAAAAATGCAATAGCTATACATGCAAATGGATTGCGAATGAAGACAACGCACGGTCATAAGCCGGCTTTCGAGATTTATCTGTCTTTTTGATCCGTTTGAAATCTAAATATAAAAGTTTTCTCGAGGACGAATTAGCTTGGAAGATAAAGTTTATAGTTCAAAGTTTCATGTTGATTTTGCATAATATAACCTACATTAATATACAGAGGTATTGGAATTGCAATTCCGAGAAAGTGCAGTAACAATTTACCCGCAAGTTACACATAAAAACTTGATAATTAAAACACTATATTAAAATTAATTTAATAGTTGTCTTTTTGTTTGTAAAAGGTGCCATTAAATTCCCATTTGGCATTACAATTCATTACTTTGCTCTAGATGAGAGTAAAGAATTTTTTATGCTAAACCTGGCGATGTATTGTATAAAGCAATTTGTTAGAAAACAAATCGCAGATATTATCCGTAACGGCCGTGCATGCAAATTAAATAAATACTGCACTCGTGTGCAATTGCAAGTAAGGCCGCGATGGAGGAAGATTTCGCAGATGCCTGATTTTGCTTCGAAAGCAAAATCGGCTTGGTAAACACTTTAAAATTAAACCCTCGCGGTGCAGCAGTGGAACCGGCACACTTCAATAAGCCACAATATTTGCATATTTTCCAAAGTTTCAACGGAAAATTTACCCGGGGCTATCTCCCGGCCGATCGACGCGACTACACACATACACGTGTATGAATTATCCCGGCTTTTCTATAAGCGTAACGGTATACTCAACTGCGGGAAAAGGCCATGCACGCGAGTTGAGAATAGAATTATTCAACGGCGACTCGCTTGCCCGCCCGAAAGCGATACAGCGGCGGACAGCCGGGCTGAATAAACAATCCCCCCCGATTCCTTCTAATTCGGCCGGCGATCACCGCAAAATCGACTGAGGCCCGCGCTCATAGCCGCCTCCCTAGACCTACTTTTTCCCGGCCGATATATAATACGCGCGACGCGCCGCCGCGGCCCCGCGCCACATCTAACCGCCTCTCGATCTCCCGCGAGTCATGCGCGCCGGCGAGCGAGTCGCCAAGCCGCCTGCCCTAAATCTCGGCCGAGGTCGCGGGCCGGCCGACCCCCGGCGCCCTTTCGCCCCGGGCGCGGCCTCGTCCGGGGACTCGTGGGCCGCGCCCTCGCGACGCCCCACCGTGCGACCCGTGTGCACCTGTGTGTCTGTGTGTGCGTGTGGACTTTCTCGATCGGCGGTCGCGCGACGGTGCCGTGGCTCGGCCCCGACGAACGCGTATATACACGGGGGCCCCCCCCGTTTTCGCTTTCTTTCCCAGCGGCGGGACGCGAGATTTCCAAAAGCGGATGATATGCGCCTCGCTTTCCTGATTCCCCAACGAATTCTGGAAGCTGCGCGTAATAAAACGAAATTTCTAAAGTTTTATGCCCACCTAATACGCACCTTACAGCCAGTCTATTATACCATTTTGATTTTTTTACGCGCCTTTCGAAGACTCGGATTACTTTAATGCTCTTCCGTTTCATCACTCTGCAGTCCTCTTATTTGATATGCTTTTCCATTGGTAAACTCCAAAAGAAACACAAAGAGCTTTCGAAATGCGAGTACAGCGGTTAGGACGATATTAAAAATTTAATCCAGATATACTGCTTTAATTCTTAAATTATACGAACAGAAGGCAATATACCTTGTAATATTGGATTTTTTAAAAATTATCTGTGTATAAGTAGACGGTGGATTTTAATTAAGCTTCTCCTGTGCGCGGTTGCCCGATAATCATCCGCTTAAAACGTCCGTGTATGTAGGTGGCTTAACAAAAACGTGTAATAATAATCTCCCTTGACAAAAAACTTGGTTATTGTTCGAAAGTAATTTTGTTTTGTAACGGTCGTGTATTATATAGTTGCATGTAGAAATAATAGTTTACCTACACACAGAAGAAAATTGATTAATGTCTGAAATCCAACATGGCTCTTTCGCGGGATTAATTACTTTTACTTTTACGGCATTTGGCTCATTACAAATTCAATTTAATATAGTTTTAAGCCGTTATACTCTAGCGTCTAGTTAATCGCGAAACATTTCCCTGGAGATTATATAGTTGGTATAATCTAGGAATTCATTAAAGAAAATGTAATGAGTTACATAAGGATGAAGGAAAAAAAGGAGTATATCCTTGTTGTTGCCATCCTGTTGTACTTGGCGAATAGCGGGCACAGGGGCGAGAGGCAATTTAAAAATAGGCACCTACGTAATGCACTGGCGTCCATTAGCAGAATACGGCACGTATTCTATAAATGTCTCACGTATACTTCTTTGCCCGAGTAACTCTATAAGCGACATTAGCTTCTGCAAAAATTCTGTAACTTATTCATCCGACGAAATTGGCGGAAGTTGGCTATTGAAATAATGAGGCGCGAACAATTAAGAAGAGCCCGACTTTACAGCCTGGCCAATGGCTTATTGCTTCATTTGCCTTTATTGGATCATTTGAAAATAATCAAATAAAGGCCCGAGAAGGGGGATCTAAGGGAGGGGCCGCGGAAGCTGGCGCACTCTGATGGAAATAGCGTGGGACGGCTCGGGGCGACGGGGACTCGGCTTTCCCCGGCATCGATAGTGAAATTTGGACGGGACGAGGGTGTTTACCTTGGCGTGCGCGCCTCCTAGACGCCCGGCCCCCGGTCAAATTGATTTTTCATGCAAAGCAGCCGAGCGGATGACGCCCGGATTAACGAGCCGAGCCGTAATCAAGCTGGTTTCTCGCGCGGGAGGTGAATTTTTACGGCGCTCCTTAGCGCGCCGTCGCTTGTTTTCATTCCGTGCGGCACGCGAGTCATTGCCGTGCCGGGTTTTTGTCCCGGTTCTTTTTACCCCGTCTACCGGCGCGCGTCATTCCTCCAGTCTCGGTCTCAAAGTCCATTCGTTTGTCAAACGTATAAGCGCCCGCTTATGCACCTGTTACGTCTGCAGAAACTCGCCCATCCGCGAGTGCGCGGCACACGATAGGCATCGCAGACGCGTGGAACACGGCACGCGTGCAGGCCCCGGGGCGCCGAGCGAGGAAGAAAGTGAAACGAGCGCGAGGTAGGAAGCGTCGCCGGGCGAGTTTTTGCTCCCACCGGGCGGCGGACTCGCGCATGAAAAAAAAAAGAAGAAAAAAAGGTCGTGCAATTACCGTTCCGCGGGGCCATAATCCCCCCCGCGGGCGCGGCGCCGGGGGAACAATTCCCCGGGGGGGGGCGGCGTTCCCACGGGGGCGGCGTTGCGCGCGGCCATTACGCGCGGCTCGAAAAATTCACGCGCGCGCAAACAAACGGGACGGGCGTCCCGGGCGGGAAGCCCGCAGGTGTGCTTCCCGCGCGCCGACTCGCCAGCTCCTACCTTTCCGCGAAGCCGCGCGTGCGAACGCCGCGAGGAGGCGGCGGCCACGGGGGAAGGGGTTATGTGTATCGCGCGGGCGTGACATCACGTCGGCGCTGAGATCACGCGCCCAGTCCTCCACTGGGGAGGGCCTTTGCCGGCGGCGGCACAATTAGCGCGGCCGGCCGACTTTCCCGAGGCCCGGCGCGCCAGTGTAAACATTGCGCAAGCCCCCGGCTGACGAGTCAACTTTGACTTGGAAATTCAGCGCTTCTTCCTTCTGGGAGCCGCGCGCCAAGGCCCCCCCCCCGCCCGCCTCGGCCTATTTATAGATTTATCGGTGCTCTCATCATCGGCCGCGGATCCCCCGCGCAATGAATTCGCGGGCGCGATTGTTCGCGGAAAGCCTCGAGGCTGTCCCCGGCGCGCGCTTTCGTCCCGGCGCATTGCGACATCGGCCGCCGCGGGGGGAGGACGACGGCCACGCGATCCGAGCCGGGCCGTCCCTCTGCGCCCAGGTACGCGCAATTAGGCCTCTAATCGATTAATTGCAACGTTACGCGAGCGGGCTGTCGGGCTCTGGTGCGAGCCAGCCGCTATTGCTTCCACCGCTCGAGTGTATATATGTATATACACGCACTGCGATATTTTGCGCGCACTCTGTCGTGAATGGGACAAAGGCGACGTTGACATTGAGCCATGTGCTGAAAGCTAGTGACAAGGCCTCCTTGCCTCAACTGGCAAAAGAAGTCTGCGTTCTTATATACTGTAATAATTACATGGCTTATATGCCACCAGCTGCATAATGTTGAGTTTTCGCGTTCGACTGCCTCGGCTATGGCTTTTAAAAATCAACAAACAATCGACAGAGTAAATATCTCGCGGCTCGTTTGCATAATCTCTCAAGACATCGCTTAGGGATAAATGTAAAGGCACTTAAAGTCATAATTATTAAGGAGAAAAGATTATAACGATTAACAAGATATTATCATCTCGATGCTTATTACTCACGGAAAGCCGCGTAGGATATATCTGACAACACGTTTGAATGTGCAATGATCAATCGGGCTTAAACGATCACGTATCAGAAAAATGAAAATGGCGCTGAAACGCCCATAGGTTATTGCGTTAAATGTAAAGTGTAAAATGGCACTTTAACAAAAAATTCTACAACAATCCAGCTTTACCTTAACGTGAAACGTTTAAGGACTCGCTTAAAAAAATTAATTTTCCCCGACAAAGAAAACAAAAGCATTAGAGAATAATAAGCTTCTTTGAAAGCATTATTGGAAATAATAATAGATCCGCGAAAGAGGATGTCGGAAAGCTCGAATTCGAAAACAAGAAAATCAAATAGAATCTTGGAGTAATTAGTGTTGAAAAGCCAGTTGGCCGGGTGTTAGGTAAGCCTGAAAATTCCGCAAACTCCTCCGTACGCGCACAGCAAGTGCGTATATATAAAGCGAACTTTGAGGGGAAGTATCATTGAACGGCATTTGATTTACGATCATAAAATTTGCAGTCGTAAAGTTTTGATTAAACCGTTGGAAGAACAATGGAAAAGGACGGGCGGGTGGTGCAGTCGAGGGGGTCGGCTCCGGACATCGGCGCGGCCTGCCGGGGAATCGATCAGCTGCCCCGGGCGCGCGCTCGGGAAGCCGCGCACACACAGTCCCGCGGCGCTCGGCGGCGCTCGGCGTCCCCTTTCCCGCGGGCAACCCGAGCGCGGGATCCTCGGGGCCGCGTCAGCTGAGCGTAGCCGGTGACCTAGAAGGGCGGCCGCTCCCGGGGCCGCCCGGAGTCGACGACCCCCCCGGACCCTTGGCCCTCGCGACGCCAATCGATATAGGCGCGCGCCCTCGCGACGACGGCCGACGGCACCCCCGGGGGAGGCCACCGGGCCCTGCATGTGGGCGGCGGCCCGGGTATCGATCGCGGCCTCCCGGGGCGGCCCGGGTCGACCCGGGGCGCACTTACCTCGGCTGGCTCGGCGGGGGCTGGCTTGGCGCGGGGGGCCGAGTCTCTCTCGCAGCTCGGGCCGTTGCTCACTGGCTCCGCTGGCCTCGGCTGGCCTCCGCCTCGCGCCGCTGCCCCGAGACGCGACTGCGCGGAGCGACGGCCCCGGTGCATCGAGCGCGCCCCGCCGATCCGGTTTCCTCTGCCCCGTTCTGCCCCATCCGCGCCTACGCGGCCCTACGTACCCCCCGGTCCCACCCGCCGGCTCCCAACCGATCCTCCTATCTGGGTCACGGCTTTTCCGACGATCCTTTACGGTCCATGGAGATCCTCGCAATTATCCTCCCCACTCGAACCGCCTATAAACTCAAAATATTGGACTTTTCCACGGCAGAAGCCACCGCTCCACTTTCAGTTATTCCTCCCAATGAGAACTTCAAAGCCCTCCTTCTTTCTTTATTCCAACTGATTGTTTTTAAATATTTGTATTTTCCCTCTAACAACATGAAAGGTACGCGAGTTTCTATGATTGGCACACTGCTAGAAAGTCACGTTGACTTCCTGCTCAGATTCCAAATAGAAAAAGTTAACACGGGTCGATCAGCCTTTGCCTTTCTATTCACAATTCCATATAAATTTTACTCGTATAGAGTAGTTATTAGTTAGCGACACGCTGCAATGTATAATAATTCACTTTAGTTTTATTCGGTTTCATTATTTTCAGCTTTATTCGATTAATCAATTGACTGTAACAAATGGTCAATTTTCATCAATTTCCTCCACCATGAGATGATTGAAAGTTTATTTTTTCTACAAGTGTGGGATCGAATTGTTGTTCCCAATAATTGTACACACAATGCAGCGTTTGAACGCACTCTATGACAAAGGGTAATTTTTCTCATTTTATGAGATAAATTTGTCTACAGAGTGTTGTTATTTTTAATCCTGTATACTCCATTTGAAGACTTACTCGGGCAAATGTGCGCGTCCTATTTCTAAAGAGAAAGAGGGTCATAATAAGTGCAGACCTCCGCACAACGAGCCTTCAAACTGGCGAAGACGCCAGAGCAAACAAAGAGGAGGGAAGGGGCTGCCCCGAGATAAACATCCAAACATCAATCGTCGAACGTAGGACAAAGATGAAAGCCAAAGGGGAAGGAAGAAAAAGGAAATCCATTCTGCTCTCCCTAGGCTATCTGTATACAGTTGGTTCAGGGCATCGGGGCCTCCCTCGCCCGCCTGTCACCATCTCGAAGCGAGCGGAATATCTTTACGTAACGCCGAGGGAGGGATTATATTATAAGTACACGGGTATCGGGCGTCGGTCAAAGCCGCGGCTCATGCCCACTCGGAAGAGCCTCTCGCGTCATCATTCCTGTCGTCGCGGCAAGCCTGTCGCCTGCGATTTAATCGGGACGAGGCGCATAAACAAGCGGGCATATAGCTGCGGGTATATAAGGTTCGCGGTAGTGCGCGGGAGGCGCGAACGGTATACGACTACTGGCGGGGCCGGAGCGATTCTCCGCTGCATCGACCGAGGCCTTTCCCTCTCTTTCTCGCCTCCGCGGCGGTACATCGCCCACATGCGTGCCCTCTACTTTTTCGAAATTTTCATGACCTACATTGTCGCGGCCGACAACGAGGGGAGAAGACGCGTGCGTGCCGCCGCCTGCGGCCGACAACGGGTCAAGTGGAAAGACGGGGGTGCTAATAAATCAAGGGACGAATCTCCGCGATCCTTGCCGCGATGACGGCTCGCGCTGGGCTATATAGCGGCCCCCTCATTTGTATGATCTACCATCAGTTCCATAACGATTTTTTTTCAACCTGCCATTCAAATTCCTAATCTTTTAACAGATAGTACATCTGCTTATGTAATTTTAAGATAAAAAGCATATTTTGTGTGTGTAGTTGCATTACAAATGCCATATTTTCTTAAGCTATTTTTATTTGACTTACCCGAGGAAGATTGAATATTTTATTGCCCGCGTGATCTTTAACGATACAAATTAAATCAATCATCTAATCAATATTCTTTTTTGATTTACTTTTTATCGAGCTTTATTTTATTGTTGTATACCCACAATTGATACATGATATACATGTGTTACGTTAAAGAACATATAGTTTTATTAAATAATTAATGTAAATATTTATATTCCCTGATACTTATATTGTTATGATGTATATAATGTACTGCAGTGAATTTTAAAGGTTTTTCCAATGTTATACATTTGCATAGACAAATAGAATTAGACAAATAGAATCTGCGAAATTAAATGATTCTTGTTGTGTTGATTATTATAATATGTTACCATTATTTTTACAACCGTGTTTTCTTTTAAATTCATTAAACAACATACATATTGGATGCAAACTTTATGTATCATTTTCGTTTTATATTATATTTAATGTCCTGTAGGTGTAAGAATTATGCTTGTAATTATTTAAAGATGACAATAGTTATAGAAGCTGATTTTCTAAATTTTTAGTAGCGATTTTAAAGAAAAAAAAGAGTAAAAAAGATCAAAATTTTGATAATTTTTGTAATTATAAATTGAATAAATTATAAAAGGTCTGAGAAAAACTCTAATCGACGCTAAGAACATAAAAATGTTATATTTTAAATTTCAAATGGATTCTTACCATTTACTTGTTTAAACTATTTTACAGGATGAATATATTACAATAAAATAATCTTGCATATTTTTGGTTCATGCTCGTTCAAGTATATTTTTTAATTTATTGCTCAAAAATCAATTTCATATTTTTAATAATATATTTTTGGTTGGAGATGTTTACAGTATAAGTGGAAAATTAGTGTTAATACTGCATTAACTCTACCATGAAGCCAAAACGCTTTGTTATACTTATAGAATGATAGTGAACTAAAAAATTTTATCATTTTTTTTATTTAAAACTATTTATTCATTTTATGTAACTATTAACATATACTTAAGTAAAAAAATGCTCATCTAAAAATATTACATAATTTATAGTAAAATAATTAAATAAAACAGTTGTATAATCAGTTGTATAATAAAATTAGCATTAAAAAATATATTTTAACGCATAAAAGTTGTATACATCTATATTATAAACTAGATTTACATTTTCTTTAATAAACTTTAATGTTAGCTAATTAATTAATGATTAATTAATTGTAGGTATAAATATATTCTCTAAAAAAGATCCATTTATTAAATTGAGGATCTTACTTTTATTAACAACAATCTCTAACAGCACAGTTCAAAGTCTAAGTTGCGTTACATCTCAAATGCAGATATTCTAAAAATTATTATTTAAAATTATAATTATTTTTAAAACATGTTTCTTCTTTACTATTAGCTACTAACACAAAGAACCATGGAGTCCCATTTTTAACAATAAATGATTTATGTTGTAAAATTTGTCCTAAAGACTGTCTTTTATCAACTTTATAAAGTTCTTTATCAATACCCTCATAATAAACATTTATAGTTTGAACATGATAACGTCTTTGAAAATCCCATGCAGGTGGTTCTTCATATAATTCTTCTAGTTGTTCATTGAAAATTGTTAGTTCATGAAAACTGTGTACAAAGTCAGTTTGGTTAATTTCAGGATAAGCAAATACTACAGGCCAAACAAGTGAATTTTCATCATGTAGATGTACATGAGTATTGTTATCTTTAAATAGTTCAGAATAATCTTCTATATTTATCTTTCTAGCTTTTATGACCTTTAATATATCATCTCTAATTTCATCAATTTTCTTTTCATTCAATGTCTTAACTCTTACATCCCTCAAGAAAATTTGTTTTTGCTTTACAGCTTTTGCTCTTAAAGATACAAATTGAAAGTCTACTTCTTCATCTTTCGCTAAAAGATTTAGACTTTGATCACAATACATTATGCATTGGTCATAATTTTTTGTATGAAAACAACATTTAGCTGCAGTGCATAAAGCTTTTAAATACTCTGGATTTAATTTCAGTGCCTGTTTACAGTCATTCAGGCTGGACCTGTAATTCTTTAATTTGAATTGAGCTAATGCTCTATTGCTATACAATTGAGATAGTAGTTCAAAATTCAAACATTTAGTTGCTATTCCTTGTGTAAAACTAAGAATTGCAAGGCGATACTTTTTGTGTTTATAATTGAAATTTCCATCTTCTTTATAACTTTGTGCTAATTCGTTTGGAGTATTATATGATTCAGAATATTTTAATTGCTGAAGTCCTTCTATAAGAGGAGACATTTCATCAGGATTTTCAGGCATTTGGGTCATAAAAAAGGGATGTTTTTCCATTTCTTCTTGCCAACGATCTTCTGGCCATCCATCAGAATACGACTTTTTATCAAGATTATCTATATAATCTTCAAGTTCTTTGTCGAGTTTGGACGCTAGCTCTAACCTTTCAGTTTCTGTCCACACTTTTTTATTTGGATCATCAGTTTCCTTTTGACTTGTCATGATTTTTTAATTTAAAATAATTAAATTGTATGAATATTTTTGAGGTTAGGATTGTTTTGAAGCAGTCACTTTTTAAAAGTACTAAAATAGAAGTAATGTATTTTAATTATTAAGTATCACTTAATTTTTGTTTGGAAAAATATCTATACGATTAATGTTTTTGTTGATACTTACAATGCAAAAATACCACAAGGATTCAAATACTTGGCAGCACTCGGCAGCCGACAGAATTATTTTGGCAGACGCGCCATGTGCCTGGCCTGCACCCCGCATGCGCGTATAACGATTTCACGAATAACGAGTATCGATGTATGCAAAATATTAATATCCTTATATCGGTCAATAAAAGAACGTTAAGACAGAATTTTAATATGGTATATATTATGATATTGAAAATGTTTAAATAAAAAATAAGTTATTTAATTTATGAATATATTGCTATGAAAATACAAAACAGATTTACGTTACTTAAAAAACATAGACTAAAAATTTTTTGATTAAATTTTATCTCATCTTTTGTGAATAAGATATGATATGTTTTGTAACTAATTAAATGCACCATCTTAGATCAAACTTTTTATTTTCAGAGTATTGTAGTATGCTTTAAAGAATAAAGAATGTAGGTATAAAAATAAAATTGAGTTATAATTCTTTCATTGAATCTGTATTTTACTGCAGAGAACACATGAAATGAATAAATCAATAGTACTATAGTCACTGGCGTGATAATAAATAAACGTCATATTCAATCTTAAGGCATGTGCCTTAACAAAGATCAAATAATTTACGTTGCAATATTTCCAATGAGGACAATTCACAGCTAGCCTTAGTCAGCTCCATGTCAATGTACAGTTTCCACAATAGTTTTCCCTACTTATTGAACAATATTAACAATTTTCACTAACTGCTTTAGCTTGCAACAGCACAAGTTTTGCAACAAGGGTTCTAGATTGATTTAGAGAGGCATGGACTATTAGAACAATATACATGGTAATTGTTCTTGATTTTCAGTATCCATTGCAATTTCTCCCTTAAGAGACTCTTATTTACTTGGAGGCTGATTCAATGTAAGCAATAAGATCACCTCGTTCTTGAGGTTTCTTCAATCCAGCAAACACCATTTTGGTTCCAGGAATATACTTTTTCGGATTTTCAAGATATTCAAAGAGAGTATCTTTGTTCCAAGTCACTCCTATAAATTATTAGTATTAATTATAATGATTGTTCACTTAATAAAAATTAATTGAGAAGAGATATCATACCTTTAGCCTTGTTAGCCTCGGTGTATGTATACCCAGCAGCTTGACCAGTCTTCCTTCCTATTATACCATGAAGGCTGGGACCAACTTTGTGTTTGCCACCAGCATCAATAGTGTGGCATTGTGCACACCTTTGTACAAAAATCTATAAATATAAAATAAAGAATTAATAATATTATATTTACTTTTATAAATTTTTTTTAAATAATTTAGGATTTCTATTTTTCTAATTAAAATATTAAATTATTACTTAAATATTTATTGACAATATTTGACATATAACACATGTTACATAACTAAAAAACGATGTTATTTAGTGAATTTTTAAATTTGAATTTGATTAAACTATATTTCATATTCTTTTAAAATTAATACTTTTTTTACTAACACAATTTTTTTGGTCTTATTATTAGTATATATTTCTTTTAAGATAAAAATAATACTAAAATATTGAAGAATGCTTACTTTCTTGCCTTTCTCAACATCACCAGCTGGGACACCCATGACTGTAAATCTGTAAAATGTAATATTTTGTAGAAGTTATTATTTAAACAATATACTTAGATTACTATTATGAAGAAGTTAATTCATTATTCGTCATGAAATTGCGGAATAAAAGAGGCATGAGATCGAACTTTTCCGCGTGTTAGTTTTTTTTGTTAATAATGCTATCATTTACTATGTGTGTATATAAAAGGAAGACTGACTTTGACCTCGTGATTAGCGACCCACGTTACGTCAGTTGATTCTTCATTGCAGTTTAGGAATTTTTTATTTAATTGCATCGCCGATTAAATTTAAAAAACCGCAGACAAATAGTTACGTCATTATAAAAGAATTATTATTACTTGCAAATATTAATCAATTACAGATTACACAATTTATATTAATGTATAAATATATTTTTTATGAATATAATAATTATTTTGTTTACAGCAAAAATAAAGAAACGTGTGATCTTTATTTTGATTACGTTAAATGTAACAGTCAATAATTCCAGTAAAACGAAATGATTTTCTTTCTATGATAAAAACTTGCATAAGAAACATGACAATTATATAAAACTGTAAGAATAATCTTTATTGGAAAATTGTATACCGTAGCGTAATAATTTATTTTATGTCTTTCAAGCGCTATAAATTATCTTCAAGAGTGCCTTTATTCCATTAAAACTGTAGATTCACCACCTCATAATAGTATAGGCTCGTAAACACGCAATCAGCCGTAACAACGGAAACGACGAAAATGAATTTCGCGCGAACTATCCCGATAAATCGGTGCACGCGTAGCTAAAATAATTAGTGTGGTTTTGACAATGACCTTAATCTAGTCTAAGTGCAATTAAACGAAGATGTGTCAAGAGAGGGGAGTAGGAATGATCGAGCCAAAAGCTGCATTGCCAGGTAGGTTGTTATGCACATAGACGCCCGCTTGTGACGCCTTTTATTGACCTCACCCTACAATGCCAAATCGACGCTTAAGTAATTATTAGACTTCTGACTGGTGCCAGAATCTTGACATCTTCTCATCTTGCACACTTGTGGTAGCGTAACAACGTCCATGATTTGGTATTAGGCCCGTCACAACGAACATTTTAAATCAAATTCTCGCGTCTAATATAGACATAGGAGCGCCCGCTCCAAAACGCTTTTTGTGTTAGATGTCAATGGGAGGTCAACGCACGCCACCTCCATGTAGTTATTAAATTTCGAAGTCGCATTAAGCGCGAGTTTAAAAAAAAACCGCATCAGTAGAGCACTGGCCCATGGCCAATGTGTGGGCTCTGGGTTACATAATATGAACGAATTTTCTCGCATTTTAGGCGCATTAAAGCGTAGAAAAATTTAAGAGTATATGAGGATACAGGGTGGAATTTGAAATTATCCATGAGCAAAAAGGTTTGGAGCAAGAATGCCTTGGGAAACGGTTCACGGTCAGCGAGACACGTGTCTTGAAGGCTCTCAAAGCGCGTAAGCTCGAAATTCGACACGCTTCCTTCCAATTGAACGCGCACTCGTGATGCTTCTGAACCGCGGCACTTTCTTTATCACTGTCAGGGTTAAAAGTAAACGACTGGATCGATTACCTGTCACGCACGCGGAAATGGTTATGTGAGAATAGAAGCTGTGAGTTTTATTTAGTGAGCTCACCTTAGTTTTTTTACAGGTGCACGAGTACGAACTGCTGAACGTGACTCGCCTGCTGTCCGCCCGTGAATAAGCTGGCACTCGATCGATATGCGATAGTTCGGGTTCCTCGCGAAGCTTCGAGTCGAAACCCTGCCTCTCTTGCGCCGCCTCCACCACCACCGCCGCTGCTGCTGCCACCGAGTTCTTTCAATCTCCACCTCCCTGCCAATTGTACGAACTGGTGCAATAGCCCACTGCCCAGTCGAGCCTCTAGCGGTTACAATGCTAGACGGTTAAAGAAAAGACGCCAACTCCGACCGACAGACGACGCATAAGATATTTTGACGGTCAGCCTGACGGAGCAGCTGTGGTTAGGCGGATGCAGCTGTCTGTTAAATGGCCGTTATGACTTACAATATATAAACTATGGATTTTAAACGACCAATTAGGCCATTGAAATTATCTGCAGATAAAGATCAGCTTACTATACGTTTTGTATTTGACGGACTTTGAATAATCATTAACAATAGTTGTCACATGTTTTATAAATATAAATTAAAGAAATATTAGGCAGTGACGTTTATCGTTGTTGTTTTAACTTCATCCCTTTTACAAACAATATACAAAAATGATGTTAAATATTCTTTAATTCATAAAAACATTAAAAATTACGAGAAAAAAATACTCAATTAATAATGACTAAGTTTTGAAATAAAAACTAAATATAACTGTAATAACTAATTATTTGTCCAAGTTTATGAAATTCATTTTTGAATTAATATAGATAATTATTTTGAAATGTATTACGATTTCAATAAAAATAAAATTCAGTCTATCTTGAGACTTTACTTATTTTTATCAAGTTAAATGTATTATGTTTCGATATTAATAACTAGTGAACACTACAGATTATCCATTTCCGCTCTTAAACACGCGTATATATATATATATAATACAACATATGTCTAGATTCTTGTTTAAAGCGTACTGCATCTTCACCCTTTTATATAATTTATCTTAGAGCAAAAACAGATGTGAATTACTTTCGTGGATTTACAATGATACATACATGCAAACATACAATGTGTACAAGAATAGTGATATATTTTTACGTGTGCAATATTTAAATTTCAATTATATTACATAATATTTCTAAGTTAAACTATACTGTGCTTCAATATCATAAAATTCAAGAATAAACAATCAGTATTATTAATTCGACTGGCAATTAATGAATTGAACGTAAAGCATGTTTTAGTTAAATAAAATAAGTGAATTATTATTTTATTTGATTAAATCAAATAATTTAATAATTGTTTTTAATTAAGAATGTGGATATGTACTTTTAAAATTCATTATCGATTTTTAATCATATTAAAAATTATTATTTTAAACATGAAATATAGGTAAAATGTATAAAGATATTAAATTTTATTATACAATTAATGTACACATTAACATTTTTAAAAGTTAAAAATGCTACATACAATATACAATAAAAAGGAAATAATGGCAATCGTTATTAAATACTGTGGAGTTACTTATCTATATATACATTTTAACTTATTATTTATAATAGAATTAAATACTTAATATTTGAACGATATACTTGCGCATTTATAATTTATTATACATTTAGTAGAACTTTTTTGTATCCGCGATAGTATCTCTAACTCAGTTTTATAGTTCAGGTTCCATAACCTATAAGTTTGTTTGAATTCATTGGCAATGATCAGTAACAATTAGTATTTGTCGGGATGGTGAATGTTATGAAAGGAATTTTGGTTGAATGGTAGATCTTATTTTAAATTCAAAGATCCATATTTATAAATATTTGTGAAATTTTGATATTCTTATTAGTATATTTACTCCACATAATCAAGGTCCTCTGGAATGTGGAATTGCTTATTTAGTGCAGCTTCCTCAATACCAAATTTATTAGTGCACCATGTTTTTAAATTAAATATATTATCTGTCCATGTATTAGCACCATCCTTGTAAAACTATAAATAGACATAAATATAAGTTTTATTCTATTTAAAGTGCACTATAATAGTAGTTACCTTATTTTTCTTTTCGAGTTCAGCAATCACTTGAGGATCTGCATCACTAAATTTTAAAATTTGCCTTTTGAATTCATCTTCTTGTTTTCTTAATGTTTCGATTTCTTGTATTAATAATTTTATTTCTTGTATATCTGTATTTTCCTATTCATTAAGTAAAATAAAGTAATTTCATTTTAATAAATAACATTTAAATCATTGTTTATTCTTAAATAGAGTGAAATTGTACAAACTTCTTCCTTTTTTATTTCTAATTTTAATCGTTCAAGTTTTGTTTCTAAAGTAAGAATTTTGTTTCCTGTTTCTCCTATTTTTGATTCTAATATTGGTATCTTTTCTCTAAAATATTGTGTTGTTAATAAATAATTAATTCAAATAATTTCATTTTTTCTTAACAAACTTATTTAATTTACCCTGGAAAAGACCAAAAATATACCGATGTGCCTATTTTTTCAGAGTGTACTAAACCATCATCAACCAAACCTTGAAGTACATCTTTTACAGCTTGTTGAATAAATCCACATTCTTTTGGCACAATAGTTTCTAATTCTTTAAAAGTGTAAAATTCTTTTTTTTCATGAAAAAAGTGTAGCATTAGTGATCGTTTTTCATCTGCTGTAACTCTTTTCCTTTTTGACATATTGATTCTGTAAACAATTATATTAATTTTGTCTTTGTTATTTTAAAGCTAAAAAATTAATTTTTTTTTCAGCGATGAAGCAATGAAACAGTTCTTATTGCACTTAGACGATACATTAGCTTTAGGAAGAAAATTTATTATTCAAGATTTGGATGAAAGACATTTATTTATTTCTGCAGACATACTTGATACTTTACAAACTAAAGTGGATGATCTAATGGATCAAATATCATTTCCAATCACTGAAAAAGGAGTATAAGTAAATTAAAATTATATAAAAAATTGTAATAAACTACAAGAAGTATTAAAAAAAATGGCAGGACGAGAATCTGGAAGGATTAAAGATGCAAACCAAAAACGAATTCTAGATGTAGAAGCTAGAAAACGTAGACAAAAAAAGGCATTAGAAGCCTTAGAGCAAGATAACTTCCATGAAGATCCTCATGCTGACTTAGGTGTGTTTATATTGTTGTAAATTTATAATAATATCAAGTTATCAATTTATATTAATGTTAAGAAAGTAAAAAGTTTCTATATGAATAAAATTTATGTAATATAATTTTAAACATGTTTAGTGATGAGCAAAAAGGCACCAAAGTTTCAAGATGATAATAAAAGTGGATCTCGAAAAAGAAAAACTCGCTCTGCCGACTATTTTAAATTACGATTTAGAAAAAACTTTGCTCAACTTGTGGAAGAAGATTTAAATTTTAACAGTACTGGTCCTAATTATTCAACAGCTCAAGTTCCACCTTCTTGCTATCCTGAAAGACATTTTTGTGCAGTATGTGGATTTCCAAGCAATTACACATGCATTCCATGTGGTGCAAGGTATTGCTCGGCCAAATGTCTTGGAACACATCTTGACACAAGGTGTTTAAAATGGACTGCTTAACTTTTTAATATTAAGAATGTACATTAAATAATTTTTAGAATTTTTAATAAAACGTCTTATAAAAAATATTTAATAATAAAAATTGCTTTTTAAACATAAATATTAATTAATTAATAGAAATAAAGTTTTACATTTAAAAATAAATCATAATACTTACAGTTTTTAAAGAGAATTTATGAGATAGATATGTTATTAAATTAAATTGATTAAATGTTTTATCTTAAAATTTAATTTAAACAAGGTGTTATAAAAAACAATATTGTATCCAATTGATGAAGATTCTAACACAACATAAAGACATAAAGAACATTTAATAGAAAATAAATTTTCTAAGTACTGTCTATATCTTGATATATCAACACAATTGTGCAAAGTAAATAAACATAAAATTAAGGTTGGAATAATTGAATTTGGACAATACAGTTCATTATAAGCCAAATAACACCACGCATGATACACGAGGGCAGTTGGGTTCTGGATTGCTGTAGCAAAACATCAGTAAGTGTCGCCATCTATCGGTCAATTTGAAATATTTGATTGGCTAAATCATGCATATTGTAAGAAGTCAAATTTTTAAATATTCCAACAGAAAAGTAGAATTCATTTAAAAGCTTATCAAAAAAATTAGTATTCTAGATACATAGTCATAGAACAAAACAAGTTAAGTATATCGAAACCTTATCTTTATAAAGTTTTAATTTTTAAATCCGATAACAAATTTTAATTGAATTATAAAATCGTAAAAGTATCGTAAAATGATAAATTGTTATTTACGTAAGTTCATTTTATATAGTAATATTTGATTCAATATCATTTGGGTGAAATATATTTTACTTAGCTCTAAGAAAATACTTTTTAAATTAACTAATTGTAAAGGTTTGATTTTAATCTAACTAATCCTCAAAACCAGTATTAATTTTTAACAGTGGATTGGAAAAAATATTTAAACATAATTTTAGTATTAAATCAAGAGATGAATAGAAATGTACAAAGTAGAGATAAAATTCACAGGAAAGAATCCGTTTTTGTCCCATAAAACTTATTAAATATAACAATGAATATTTTCAGAAGAATGCATTAAACTTAAAGGAATAATAAAAAAGGAACTTCAAAAAATTCACACAGTTGTTGCGGTCATTTTACGTCCGACTGCGCATGATTCCGTAAGACCCTGAGATTAAGTATAAGTGTAAAAAGTACACCGTAAGTCCAGTGTAGCGCATAGATCCAATACTTATAAATAATGAATAAAAATCTATTATAACGTAGATACTTTTAAAAAATAAAAGTCAAAGACAATAACATAATAGTTATTAATATATAGCATATATAAATAATATTTGTTATACAGTATATAACAACAACATAATAGTTTTGATAATTCGAAAACGAATCGCAACGTAGTTTTGCTAGCTGCTTGTATACTTTGCGAAAAATCAGCGTTTCGCGCGAAAGACAGCAACCTGCAACACCTTTGCGATTAGCATAATTCCGCTCGTAAAAACTGAGTGTGCGCGCCCGCTCCTCGACCACTGTGTGCGCATATATATAATAATATACTGTGCGCGCGTGCTCTCCGTACGGTGCAAGCTGCCGCGGAGTCACTCAGTCGGCGCGGCCGCGGCGGCTCCCAGCGGTTCCGGCGTGAGCAGTACGGCATATCGCAGTTCAATCTAGCGCGCCCGCAAACAAACGCGTTCCATTCAAATCTCCGTGGAGCCCAGACTGTAATTCGTGCGAGTTCACCGAAATGCAGAAACCTGTTCACAACTTTAACGGAAGAAATTCAGTCGGGGACACTAAGGTTATGTTGGGAGACGCTGGAGCACGATTCTTCGCTCAATCTACGTATGTACGTTTTGTTTTTTATATTCGGTGTCATGTAAATACGGGGATGAGCCCATGAACTCACAAATTATACGCGTCATCATAATAAATTAAATGTTACGTGCGCACGTCTTTCAGTTTTAAACGAAATCGTGAGCAATTGTACTGTAAATTAACTGGTTTTCCTGTACAGAAGATAACGATTCCTTATATCGCTGAGTAGAGGCGTCTGTTGTTTCTCAGGGTTGCTAATCATTAGAACTATATTATTTTTCAAGTATTCAGTAAATGTGTTAGTCAGTGGAAACCAACCATTTTTCCTTGTTTTAATAATAAAATGATCTTTAGGCTGATTTTGGACGGTCCTTGTGTTATCTGCGGCTCTTCACTATTGACTTATTGACTATTGTGTGGTGTGCTTGTTGTCATATGGTTGTGGTTGTAGGTGGCGCAATAGTAGCCGTTGTATTTCGACGGCTCTTATACGATAAATTTAAATTACAAATTTTAGGATATTCCGATAGTGCAACAGTATGCACGGTACAAATTTCTGTCTTTTTAGAAACTTCAATCTACTTAATTTGCATTGACTAAATTTGTTACAAAGAATATATATGTATGAATACTAAATTTTTAATTTTATGTTATAAGTTAATGTCATAAGTTTATGTATGCAATAACTAAAAAATGAAATTATTTTTTAAATATCTGATTTGCTCATTTAAATACATAAAAACCTTGTTATATTTTACGGGATATTTTATTGTAGTATTTTAAAACACTAATTAGGTATTAATTATAAGATTATTTATCTTATTACGCTTAATCTCATTATTATTTCGTTTACTAGGAAATAAATTTACCCCGCATATGTAGAGTAGAAAATAATATGTGATCTTTAAGAGTGTCATGTGATCAAATAAATCATAAATTTTATAGCCTCTGACAATGAAATAGAATTAGAGAATGAACTTACGCAACTATACAAGCCCAAGAAAAACGATTTACATGAATCATAGATGAAACAAGAATAGCGTTAAATAAAGCGAACAGACTGTTATGTAAACTAAATTTTATTGGTTGCTTTGACAGTTGATGAAAAAGGCTTAGCTATTGTGGATCAAGTAATATTTTATGAGTTTAGTTTAAAATGACGAAAATAATTAGAATAAATGTCGATTCTTTTCTTTAATATGAGAATTAATTAAGGCAATATGATTAAAATATGAAAAAATGGTAATGATTGCTTTTCATACATGTATTAATTCATCAATTCAAATGCAATAGCTATTTAAATTTATGAGATAATAAATTGTACATTTGCTTGATCTAATCTTTAATGTAAGAAAAAAGTTAGAGTTACCTATTAATCTTTCATATAATGTTAAATCCATGAAGTATATCTATACAAATTGAAGCAAATAATTATTAGATAATTATTAGATGAAGCTATGCATACATAAATTATGTAAACTCGTATGGTTAGATTATTATATTTTAATTTTTCTGTCAATTTATAGGCTTGTGGTTTTATTGTAACTAATCTTTATGCGACTTCCTTTCCGTTCTAACTTCATTATTTTAAAGTATAATATTTTAAATATGTGTAGGAATACACGTATACTTATGTATTGATATAATGTAAACTCTAGTAAATATTAACCACAGAGGTCGATGGTTTTATACATGATATTTTACGGCAAAATTTGGCTAAAACATTTATTTTTTGAAAGGGACATTATACATACATGCATACTTGTTCGCATTTTATAGCTTGGTATATTGTGAAAAAAGTATTTAATATTATAACTAACATTTACTATAGAAATAATTGCATTTAGCTTTTTAAAAAAATACTCTGATAATATAATCGCGTAAAATACTTTTTATCGTGCTCACATCAAGATACTTGCGCTTTAAATTGCCAAGTAAAGCAATCGTCGCAGTAATATTGAGAATTTTGTGCAATTGAAATCAGTAAAGTTAACATCTGTTTTGTCTATCTTGTTTATTCGTTATCTCTTTATCGAAACTATAAGGTTAAATTGAACTTACGTATTAAGTGAAAACGAAGTATTCAAAGAGTAGTTTTCCAACTTTCATTTTGTTGTATCACTTAATATACGTGTATATATAGTTGAAATATGTAAATAGTAAGTACTTCTTACGCGCTAAAAGGCGCTTTCGATACTGCACATATTAAACGAATATCGCATTGAATTGTATAAAAAAACTTAAATAAATTATGTATATCCAGTAGTAATAGCCAATATCAAGGTATTAAAGTGGTACTCCTGAATTAAAAATGCTTACTATCGCGTTGTATCATATATATCAAATACATGGAGAGAAAAGTATACAGTAATAGTTATAACTATGGAGAACTATGAAGGAATGCATCTTATCGAATTTTATCATTTTGGATTAATCACCTCAGTAATAGTTATAATTATTACTATATATATGTACTAGGATAATTAGCAAACCGAAAGCGATAACATTTGATTCGATACATTCCGTAATTTTTTAGGGACTAAATTAGAAACTAAATATTATTGTATTTCCAGTAATCTAAATAATTATAGGTTAAGTAAAATTTTATAAAGTTAAAAAATTAAATAAATTTTAAAATCAAATTGAATTTTATCAATTTGGCTTTAATTCTGGTAGGTAATGATTATTACTATACTTTTCTTCCCACGTCAGAGAAAAAATTATCCAAATGAATAATTACAATTTTACTAAAGAATCAAAATGCTTGCAACTATGTGAGATTCATGCTATCAATGTATGCATCTTCATTTGAGATGACTAACAGACGCCACCTGCTCTTATTATAATAAATAAGCGATTCAAATTTTAATTTTAAATGATAGTCATACGTGCCGTGCACTATGAGTAATTATTGAAAGTGTCGGCACTTAGCTGACTCTCGTATGGTCAATGAAATGTCAATTTTCATAAACATGACCTTAGTGTATTAAGTTATCGTAGGCCGAAAATGATTTTAATTAAATAAATGAAGGAAGGCAAAGGCTAGATTAATATGATTATAAAATATGTAGATAAGGTAATTCGAGTTTGAAATTGGATGAACACTCGTACCGAGCCTTGAGGTTGTTACGCGGTACTGAACTCGCGAGGACACGTAGTTTAAGGACACCTATTTTGGTAGTTCACGCAAGATGGGCTGGGAAAATAAACCGTGTGCAGAGAATGAACAAACAAGGTCCACATAATTCGAGCGCCGTCGCGGCGCTCGAAAATCGAGAAGTTGGTAACATTGAGCCAAGCACACCGAGCACACTGTCTTTCGCGCAATGCCCCTGACAATGGCTCTCAGTCCACTTAGAAGACAGTTGGCGTAGCTACGGGTCTCCTAGCGCCGGCTATTCATGCCGCGGGCCACTCCCGATCTCGCGCTCGCGTCTCGCGCGTGCCCCGTTCAAAAGTTGGCGCGCTCGCCCCTGTGCGCCCGCGGCACTCGGCGACGGGCGAAAGTGCATTGTTCCGGCGGATGAATGCTCCTGATTTTCAAAATTACTCCTCGTTCCAGGCGGCTCGAGGCATCCACGTGACAGAGAAGAAGATGTGCTCGAGCGACGGCAGCGGCGGCGGCGAAGGCGGAGGTGGAGATTCCCCGCCGGATAATAATCAGATAGGTGGGATGAAGCCGCCGCCACCTTGCGATTTGCCCGCCGGCGTCGTGCTACTCGAGACGCAAGTGTCTGGCCATCCTTTCGACCTCCAGAAGAACAGAATCGGTATGACCTGCATTATTGCGCTCCCTTTTACCGCGTATCCGCTGAGATATACGTAGCCTTGTACACACTTGGGATTTTTACTCGTTTCGGTAGTTCATTTCTTATAACATCGGCTTGTAAATCTTCAGCATTCTCGTTGTTCAACTAGTCCCTAAGCTGGCCAGATTTGTTTTTTTAAATAAAATTGATCGCAGTGATAATAATTTTAGACAAATATTGTAGGTATAAATTATAGCTAACTTAACATTAATTAAGCTAAACGTTTTTCTCGCTATAGGACGAGCAACGATTATCACTAAATGACGCTTTATAAAATATTTATCTTAAAATAATGATCTGTTCGTTTCGACGAATAATTATTTTCTATTTAATTATATACAAGAAGAACGTCGAAAATTATCTCTCCTGACTCAATTTTAACAAAGAAATATTCACCTCGAATTAAACTGACAATAAAACATGATAAAATGATTTCATTACGATTCAGTTTTAACTGACTTTTATCTTTCTTTATCGCATTTGTCATGCGATTAAAAATGTGTATATGTATTTATTACAGAATGATAAAAATGTCGGAGGAATTTCTTAAAACTATTCTAACTCTACACCTATGTTGGCTTTTTATCGTCTGCGAACGATATAAGAACATTGCAGGATATTGAAATGTTATAAATCTGACATCATTGCATAGTAATGTGACATTTATTACTTTAAAAACTTTAAAAACTATATGTTCACGTTTTTAGTAGACATTCGTTCATCGTTCATCATAGGAGTAATTTTAGCGATTTTTAAATTTTATACAATCATGTGCTTATTTCGCTTAAAAAGCTTCTGTTCTTGTTCTAATATGAAGTGTACAATTTTTCATAAAAGAGTATACTAATGATGTGAATAAATATGCATATTTCTTTAGTAGCAATTAAAAAAGTACAGAATCGGTAAATAAATCTTACATGGGGCATTATTCTAAAAGTCAAACCTTGCCTTCAAATTCTTATATAACGTTTAATAATAACGAAACAGTACAATTACTAAGCGAATGTTAATATCAGTTACACAATACATACATACCGTTTGATGATTTTTATAAATGCGATACAAATTATGCAAATTTGTACTTGTATACTTTAATGTAATAAACAACAAATAAACTGGCTTGATTTTATTTCATATAAATTAATTACAATGTAATAAATATATAGGAATGCTGAGTGGATCAAATGGGAGAATATTGAAGCCTATCATAAAACCGATCTTAGGTGAACGAGAAATCGCCTTCTATGAAAATCTGCGGATCTCCGGGCATCCTACGGATATGGAGCTGCTAAGATACACGCCCACATATTACGGCACCAAGCAGATCCGAGTTTCTGATAGAAGTTAGTATACTCATGCTTCGCTGATGCCTCACCCTTAATTATTCCACGCGATTTAAACTCATACACAAGGTCAATTCTATACTAGTGACAAAACATCAGGCGATACTCTCAAGGCGAAAATTAACTGAATATTGCTATATTGCTATTTTGAAAATACTTTAACTGAATATTTTGTATTGTAAATTACTCAAAATATTGATATTAAGTAGTCATTTAAATAGATCAATTTTTAACAGTCAAGTATAACGACTTTCTTGCAGAGAAACAGAAAATAATACTTTTGTCAAATATGGTCACAATTCTTTTCTGCAGACGTGAAGTTCTTGGAGCTGGAAGACATAACTGACGGGATGGCTGAGCCGTGCGTGATGGACTTAAAGATCGGACGGCGGACGTGGGATCCCCTCGCCGGGCCGGAGAAGCGAGCTTCAGAAGACCTGAAGTACGCGGCCACGAAGGAGGCTTACGGATTCAGCATAACGGGCTTTCAGGTGTACCGGGTGCCTTCCAGTACGGTACGCAAGTATCACAAAAGCTACGGCAAGAAGCTGAACGAGCACACCCTTGTTGAAGGTGAGGCACCCTGGCCATCATTTAATGACCATTAATCTCAGAGTCTATAATGCGACTGTCTTTTAAACGTAATTAGATTTCATTCGAGGAAAGTCAAGTTATCTGATCATTGAACTCTTAGTTAATATTTAACGGCATTGAAATTATTTATTGGAAAGATAAATTATTGATTTAGATAATATCCAAAAAAGAAAACTGTAAATGTAAAAAGTTATCCATACATTTAGAGTCTGAACTCAGTAGGCTTTCTATATTTTTATGTATTAAAATTTTGTCGTAGAAAATTCTTTTATTAAATCACTTTAATCCTACAAATCATTATTCGTTAGCTTTGAAAATTTTTCAAATAGGTACAGTCGAGCTTATCCAGACATAAAGATTTTGTAAATATTCTGAAGGAAATGTAATACTAGTTTCGACACGTATTTGCCTTTCTATTAATATCTACGAAACGTTGAATAAATATGTACGGGCAGTAATATTACATCGATCCACTAATTTCAGTTCTCGCCAGCTTTGGAAATGTTCCTGAATGCCACGCCGAATCGGGCGCCTTGCCGGGACCTACTCGTGCGCCTCCTTTCTATTCTTTGGAAAATTTTGGCCCTGTTCCGAAAGCAACGCCGTTACCATATCTTCGCAAGCTCACTTCTGATTGCCTACGATGCGAAGCGCCTGCGGCACTACACTCGTCGACAGCTGAGCAACAGCTTCGCAGAAACACTGTTACGCGTACCGATCAGCCGGGGCAGGAGCTTCACGGGAGCAGCTCGCAGTCTCGACTCCCTTAACCACATAGGCCGAACGTCACCGGCACCGGCGATACCCTCGCCTCTCGCCTCGCCCTCAAAGCCTAGTCGTTTTGCCTTTTCCAAACCCGACTCACCCCGACTCAACCGCAAACCCTTGAGCGGCAGTGGTTCACTGCTCTCTGTTCCTGTCTGTGAATCGGCGCGGCCAGATTCACCAACTCGCAGTCCTCGGCTAAGTCGTACCATCGACAAACTGCTTAGGCTGAAGAGGAGCATCAGCCTCCAGAATTGCCAGGTACCGCCTGAAAAGCCCGGCCCTGATTTTGGCAAGGAGTCTGCCCTCAGGTACATCTTGCTACCTACAAAAGTATTACATGATTTTTCTGGCCTATACTTTTTTTCTAATAATTTTGCATTTAAATGTTTTTATTCAGCTACAGCACAATGGGGCTGATGAAACCACCTAAGCGAGTGCCAGATGTGACAGTCCACAAACTTTGCAGAACGCACTCATACTCAAATAACTTTGACGCAGATATCATTCAGATGAAAGAGGATTATGCAGCTCTCTTATCCGAGTTAAGCAGTACTTGTGAGGAGAAGCAAAATTGGGTGAGGGTCTATATGATAGACTTTGCCCATATTTTCCCCGCAGAGGACGGTGAATTAGACAGAAACTATTTAGAGGGTATCGAGAATTTTATCAAACTGCTTGAAAAATTTCTCTCGTGATAATTACGTACCTTGATCGATGGATTTGCTTAGTGGCCAGATTCGCATAGAATTCTGCTGAAAAAGTATTCTCATTGTGAAAAAGATACTATATACGTGCGCTACTATATTGTGCTTCCAATTTGGACTAATTTTCTACATCGAATTAAATAATATATGTACTCTGCAGTTAAATGAAACTGTGTAAAATGTAAATAAGTGAACATTCTAAGAAGATATTCAATATGTTGAAGATTTTTAAAAATTATATATTCAGCAAGATATTATTTACTATGCATAAAATAATACAATTTTAGAAAGTCATATATAGTAACTAAAATAGAAATTAATTAGAATTAAAAATTATTTTTGGCATAGTAGACTTTGATATTATCATAAATTTTTTATGTTTATTACATGGTTCCTAATTCACTTGTAATGTGATTTAATTTTAAATGCAAAAATAATATTCTTTTTTATTTATTAAGTGCCAACAATTATAGATTATCGATATTAATCAACAAACTTTAATGAGTAATATAAGGCCAAATATTAAGTAATTATAAATCAATAATTTACCTATTACAGTTATGCAATTAATATACTTTTGATCTTATTATAGTACAATTATTAAAATTATCGATTTTCTGAATATTCGATTTTTATGTTAAATTGTTTAAAAGATAAGATTTTAAAGAGATATATAAGAAAGGCTTTACTTTTATTTCTATATCACATTAATAAACTATATATAATGAATATTAGTTTAATTTATACATAAAAAAAGTAGTTATTTATAGTATTCAATGAAAAATAGACTCAGTGATAAAATTAAAATGGCAAGAATTTATGTAAAATGTGTGATATTTTATAAAAAATTCGTGAAAGAGTTCTTAGTAGTTAATAGCTATTAATAACGTAAAATGAATCTGTAGTTCATAAAAAGTTACATCAAGACAATATTTTTGTCTCGATAAGATTTTATTTATATACGTTTTATTATAACTTTAGCAGAAGTATAAACATTTAAAAATCTATTTGTGAATAAAGCGTGATTTTGAAAAGTAATATTCTAGTTTTACATCATTCTCAATGTATTTTTAAATAAATCTAAGATTTGAGTTAGAAATGTTTTTGTAAGACACAGAAATTTTGTGTTTTGTATCTATATTGTAATTTATTATAAAATTCATTGAGTAAAGGAAAAACTACAATAATACAGAATTTGAGAAACATTTTAATTAAGCAATTATTGTATTACTTATTCAAATAGCATATAAAAAAGTCTGAATGTGTACACTGCTTCATACATTTTGCTCTTCCATAAAAAATACATAAAATGTGTTTTCCTTTCTGATGTATTATGCTATGTTTTATACTGTATTAAGATTATATTTATAAAGTGCTGTTACATAGATTTATAGTTACAATTTAAAACATTAATATTCTAAAATATTTTATACAAATATATATGACTTGTTACCAATTTTAATGAAATAATAAAAATAAATTAATAGCAAACACTTATTATTTATTTTTTTAAAAAAATTAAAGAATTATTCATCATAGTTTTATTTTTTTAATTATATTTTATTAATTATATATGTATAAACAGAGACATTTTTCTCTTGCTATAATTATATCTTTATGAGTTATGTTGGATAATAACAATTATTGACCTACAATAGGTTTCCACAAATTTAATATTTATTATAATATACTATTTATTTATAACTATTTGTTTTTTTTTGTTTAAACACTTCTGTTGTTTTTTTACATATGTTAATTTTTTCATTCAATTTACATTCAGACGAATTATACAGAGTAGTTTATTTCAACATTAAAGAATCCTGATTATTATTCAGAATTAACTACTTGACATGAAACAACATTATATTAAAAAAATATGTACATAAAAAATTTATCTTTTAATTCGTCAATTTGAGTAATTTTTATTGTTATTCAAAATTCGATAACTAAAAATTGTATTATTATATAAATATATGATTTTAGTTTTCCATTTAAATATAACATTTATAATAAAAAACAATAGATGCAAATACAAAAACCTTTTTGATTATACATAAATTAAATATATAAAAGCGTACTTGCATATAATTCAGTTTAAAAACATTTTTATGTACGATATTGTAAAAGAAGAAAAATGTAATTTTATAAAACTACTGAGAATGACCAGAACACTTATGTGAAGTATTATATATTTCAGTACAAGTTTTTTTTCCTTGTTGATTATATGATATTAAATAGTTTTAAATCTTTTATTTGTAAAATAGATTTGTAATTTCTTATACGTGCACTTTACCCATAACAAAACTAAATATTATGAAATATTATCATATTCTCAAATTTATCTTACAACATTTTGAATAAACTATTTAATTTTCGCGCGCTAACAAATATGAAAATGTAAGATACATATGAATATACAATATATTGACTTAAATTTAATAATTAAAATAAAAACAATATTAATTAGAGAAGGTAAAGATTAAAAAAATCAAAACATACGTTCTTAGTGTCAGATAAACTATGACAGCAAATAATCTCGCTCGGAAATCGCGACAACGAATAAGCTCTATAAGACGTACCGTTTCAAGGAAGACGCTGAACAAAATGTTTTGTCGCTTGAGCCATTAACAAATCAGATAAGTTCTTAGGTATCATAGCGACTTAATCATATTTTTTGATCCATCAGAATGGACCAATCAAATAAGTTTTATTTCGGCTTCAAATTTTCATGATTACTGTTTTAAAAGAGGTGGTTAGCGATAAAAAAATACTGTTATCTATACATAAGATTTTTTTACTCTATGTTACGCGATCTGATCTTCTAATTTTAGTGATTTTTAATAAATTGAATGTATAAAGTCAATCAAATATTGTCCTTTCTTCTTATATGTCCTCCTTAAAGTAACGTACTGAACTTGGAAGTACGCTATATAAAATTTATTACATAACTTCAATTATGTATCCGTTATAATAAAAATATTCTCATAAATACCCAGATACGTTAACAACAGCATTTGGCAAAATGGTAATGCACACAACAAAGTTTGCACACTCGCCTTCGGCCGAACTTTTAAGTCTTGGAGCAAATACTTGCAGAAAACATCGAGCTCTAATACTCGCATCTGTCACAAGTTGATCCGTCTTCCAGACGGAACCACAATCGTATCCACATACATTGCCAGTGGATCACAGAGTACACAGATCCGCTGCATAAGTATGTGTACCTATATCCACGCACACATGCACACACTCTTGATACGATTAATCGTCGAAAGGAGAAGCTTTTGTCGTGCCAGGCATAATGACGACAAAGGGGGCCAATTACGCGCCGCCCTCAATGACGGCAGATGCGGCGATCGAAGCAGACTCACGAAAACAATCGGCCCTCAAGGTACAAAAGAGACGCACCGTTAGTTACACGCGCCGATTCGCTTTGATGGCTTTGGCCTATCCGTGCTGTATATGAGGTGCATTTAACCCGTGCCCGTGCCGTATAATCTATATGTGTATATAATACACTTTATTGGAGAGTTATGTGTATCGAGGGCTCGGTCTTTGTTTTCGCTGGTGATTGACGATACAGCACTTCGAGGAGGCAATGTATGTCAGTTGGGATGAAGTGATTCTTGTCGTCGATTTTTCGCACTCGGAATAAAATTGAGTTTGTTATTTGTCATAATTGTAGTGATTTCGTAAATAAAAGTTGTTAATGAAGCAGGTGCTTTTTTTGGTATTATATAGTTATTTAGTTACACTTTTCAAATGAAAGTTTTTTTTACTCATATACAAAAATATACAAGCTTCCGTTATATGTATACAAAACATCGCAATTACCAGTTGCTACAATATTGTATTATATTTTTTCAATTTTCATTCTGTTTATATTCAATTATGTAATTGAAAATTCAATAGATGCACCTTAATACTGTAAATATAAATTGTTATTAAATATTTGTATTTTTTTCATCTTTTTATTTTTCAAGCTATAGACTGTGTATACGTCTTATAAACGTAATAGTATAATAGTGCCAAATAAACATACATCAAGCAGATATTGCAGTTCCTGTTAATATCTTATACGTTTAAAATACACTACTTGCATAATATAGTTTTCCATACAATAAGCAGTTGCAATATTAATAGTTCATTCAATTGTAACATTACAATGTTTTCTAATTAAATTGTGATTGAATAATTAACGAATTCTCAGGTAACTTTTAGTTGATTTTAATAATATAAACAGACAGGTGATTTTTATTGCGTTTACAATTAATTTATTTGATTTAATTCTATATTTAAGAAACAAGTTACATAACAATAACGGCTTTTTACCGAGGTTATAAATTACCATTATCCATTTATGAAAGAATATACAAATCTAACACGGGTACTTAAAATTCAATTTTTGGTAGCGATATGCAGTAAATAGTATTAATGAAAGAACTAAATACTTCCAAGAGAAACGATTATGTTCAAAAAATACAAAGAATAACTAATTATCGCGATTTCAGACAAACACTAAAATACTTATGAGCTTTCAACTCAAAGTTAGCGTGCGAAGTAAATTTACAAATATTGGAGGTTTACGACTTGTTGCGTGGGAAGAGTTTGTACTTGTTGGTACATCATTTACGCGCGTAGATTTTGAGCGATGATGATTTGAACTTTTCTTTATTGTATCTTCTTGTTCGTCGATATTCCGCATTTTATTGGCTGACCAATTTTCGATACTCAGTATATATTCGACGGATGGAAATTATCAAGGTGTATGTTTTATTAAATTACTTTCTTATTTGGATGGTACAGTGTTCTCTTATTGGTTAGTTGCACGTATAGCAGTTGATTAAATTTGATTTTAGTGGAAAGTGCGTCGATTTGGTGCCAATATTCGAATACGTGTACATTAATCGCGTATAATTACATATTATTGTTGTAGAATGGAAATCTCGTTATTAGATTAATTATCCAAAAAAATAAGTGTTTGATCAAATTGAAAAACAAATGAAGAGTCAAATTTAATTGTCATAGAGTTATGATCGAACAGTATAAGTAACAGTAGTAGTAGTCGCAGAATAAAGAATAGTCTAATTTAACTTGGACGATTGTATGTATCGCAAAGCAACTCGACTCGGGATGCTGCGCAGAAAAAAATGTTGTTGCGAATGTGCATCTCTCTTTCATAAACGATAAGCATCCGTTCACGTAAATATGTGCCGCTTTGTAGGGTACAGGTTCGTCATGAGGGGATATTATCAAATGCTTGTTTACAGTTTTAAAGGTATCTATATACGTATTATATATATAGCAAGAGATGTGAATGTCGTATAGCATGCGGCGGACCTTAGCGCTGACATCGTTAATTCTTAACGAGCCGATGACCTGCTTTCGCGCCTCGTCGCATTCGAGCTCCTTCCTCTTACTCTCTTAATTCTTTGACCTCTCTCACTCTCAGGTTAACGTGTGAGTACAACGTTATCGGCACGTTAGCTCGCTAATGTCGGGTCGCATACTTTTCTCAAATAGTTTTATAGAAATTAGAAAACACGTCTATGCATTTATTATTTATTGCATTTTGTAACAAATTTTACCAAATATTTTTTTGGACTATTGAAGGGAATTTATGTAATTAATTTCGTAGACTAATTTCAGATTTAATATCATATTTATTTTTTCCCGGTAAAAAAAATTCTGCGATTGCTTTGCAACTTTAAATTTTACCCGGAACATAAGGCATAAAAAGTGCATCAGTGATATAATTTCTGCAGTAGAAAGAGTAATGCAAAATAAGACCCGAAGAAGATTAATTATTGGAGTCATCCTTTGCGGACAAGGAAGGACATAAAGGAAACAAAAGGAGAGTATCGAAAATTTCTTGTCGCTTTACTCTACAGGTTATTAGCAGTCGAGGGAATTATTAAGTGCGCGATTCAGCTGTAGTATCGTGTGACAAAGTGAGTTCCAATCGACTAATAAGTGTATATCGATTATTTAGATCGTCATTTATGGACTCGGACAGTATGAAGGCTATTGATATGCTTTGAAATGAACTAAAATAGGTATAGCAATATTCAATTTGCGAATTACTTTAAATAAAAATTAATAAAAAAATTACTTACAGATTTTTAAAAGCGTATTAAATCTATTATTGTTTTATAATTATCAATGAATGCCAGAGTAGACTGTATTCAAGCTATTTATTAAACTTTATTGCACTCAATTAAATTAGTGAACCATTCTGAAGGTTCTAAAATCATTATTCATCTTACATATAAATTTGGATACGTACTATGAGTCAAAATACTTACTTTATGCATGCAAATGAGGCCTGTAATGTATAATTTTGAAAATTTATATATTTCTAGCAGTAGAATGAAAGATTTTTCTTAAAACACTTTTAAAACAATTTTTAATTTTGGCACTCTTTCAGAAAAATGATGTAAGGAAAAACAAAATAATAATTCTGTGAAGGGATTTGGGATGCACGATGCACAAAAATAAAAAAAGTGTTTGGTTTTCATATATGTATGTCTATTCTCGTTAGTTTATTCAGTTTAATGGGCCGTCGAATGTATGCGCGGTTAGACCGCTGCAGTACGCACCGAACGACATAATCGTCGGTAATTTCACAATATTCGCTTCTCACCACACGCACACGCTATGCGTGCTATCGTTTGCAATCAGTTTTTTTTCAGTTTAATTTAAAAATCGTACAATCCGTTAAATGATTCGGTATACATTTACAGCTGCTCGAATCTCTCATCTATGTTATATATACGTACATCGGTCACCATTACAATACAATAATTATTCACGACTGTCTTGTATATCGCGTGCTGACTCGATGCAGATAACGTTACAGCTGTATTTATTTATAGCTTTGTTATAATTATAATATATTTATTTATAATATTTATATATATAAATACATCACACATTCTCTTATTTACAATAATCCACTGCTCCCCAATCTCCCCAACTCTCTCCGCGTCCGTCTCGGTTTAACGCATTCACACTACAATATTCTCGACAATATTTTTTCATCGCTCGTCACACCCTCCTTCATTCGAATTACACTAAGTAAGCGACCTCGTCGCGTACCATTTACAGTTTGCAAAGAAACACATAGAATAAATGAAAAGACGGGAAGAGAAAACAATAATTAGATTACGCATAAATAAATCCTTTACTTTTAAATGCCTAAACTCCCAATCTCACGGTCGACTACGGCGTTCGAAGACGTGTAGTTTACACGTGATCCTTCAAAACAAGAACTTGAAATTAAGAAAAACGAAGCTTACTTGTGCGGCGTTGCGTCGAGGAGTCAAGTCAAGGGGTCGAAGCCGATAGGCGAGCGAAGTATCGCGCGGAACGTTCCCGCGACACATTTTTAAAGGCACTAATCCTCCCAGAAAAAATGAAAAAATTTATACAAACGAAGTCTAGTAGCGGCATCCTCGCGATCACACGATTACACGCTAAACAGGTTCAAAAGCGAGGTACTTATCAAAGTGTAGCCTTTGGCCGATTACTTTTCTTTTCTCGTACCTTATGTCCAAAAGCTTATTTCGTATTTCAAATAAAGCTTGATAAATGCCAATTGACAGAATTAATTAGCGGATTCGTGCGGCTTACCTCTCACTTAACCGATGTTTGAATGCTTAAAAAAAATTTTCAAATTATTGCCTACTCGAGCCCTTTTTGAATGGATTAATGTGACATCTTGGACGAAAATCGTTTATTGTTAAAGATGCATTTAAAATATTGAATTAAAAGTAATTCATCAATTTTCATCTAATCGCAGTTGAAATGCATTTTTGTCTTTCTTTTTGTTTCACTGCGTTGTCACATTAAGTCTAGTTATAATGTTCAATATACTATTTCGATTTTTAAGAAATTTCGGTCGTAATTTTTATTTACAAATAGAGTCGAAAAACCGATTATCCTTTGACGAATCAATCGTACAAACAATGGGCTCGAGTGTAGCGTAAAATCTATCGCCGGACGACTCTTCTCCTCCTCCGGACTCCCAGCCAAGAATATGTCTATAATCTTATACATCTCTATCTCGAGAATCCTAAGTCACCGAAGTTCTTTATCTCCTCGCGACCCTATGATCGAGTCAGCACAAGTTGCCTTTCGTCCCTACTTTTCCTCCTTTTCTCCCACTTCTCTCTCCTTCTCTCTCTCTCTCTCTCTCTCTCTCTCTCTCTCTCTAAAACATTTAGTGTCAGTTGACCGATTACGTGACACTGTTACATACCAACTGGGTTAAACAACGTACTAGCTCGACTGGCTTGACACCAAAAATCGACAAACAAACGATTTGATAAAAAAACAAGATGAATTCTAGAAGAACAAACATATCAACTTAATGTTCACCATAGCACTTCTCTGGAGGACCATAGCTAGAGCCACACAGACTCCTAATAGCAAGGTTATCAATTGTGGCAAGTATAGCCCAATGCACATATACCTTGAGGGAGCAACAACTTATATCAGATCAATTATTCTGCAGTTACCTGCAGCAAGCGGAGACCACGAGTGTTGCAATCAACACTTTCTATGGTGTTGGATTAGTTACGGGTCTACAGATAAAACTGGGGAGTCGCGCTTTATGTTAATAAGCAATTCCGGGTAACTGTACTCTCTACCTCAAACACTGAGGGGCCTGGACGGCCTGGGGTGCTGGAATATTTGATCTGCACGATTCTGGCCTCTAAGCCTACATTAGTTGTATCGTGTATAGGCCGGTGATGATACTGCGTTTTTTCGTAGACTAACGGCAGAGCTGTCTTTGCAGATTATCCAATACGATTCTACATATATAGCACCCACATTCAGTACCTGAATTGATGTCATTCTTGTGGAGGACAATGATACGGTAATCTCCGCTACCAATGTACCTGCTCTTTTTCATAGTAAGCACAACATAATTAATGTTACAGTGGAGATACCTGTCTCTGAACGTATCTATTGCTCTTTTAGATATACGGATTTTAAAAGCATTGATAATGATGGGCTTGCACTGTTATTGGTGGGCTGTTATTGGGGATCGTTACTGGCGGTAGATTTTGACGTTGAGTTCGCAATCGTGTGACTCAACCTACAATATAATGGCGGCAACAGATGAATTGCTTGAGGACTTCCTGTATATAGTGACCCGCAAACGAGAAAGCGAAATGGAAAAATAATGTTGTCGAGATGTGTCTTCAATTATTCAATCAGTCGACCCTTACACTATAGGACTGTAAATTTTGATCATTCCTTATTATTTGTATTCACTAATTGAGAATTTATTCTAAAAATACCGACATTAACCATTAAGAATACATGTATTAGTGCCCTGTTACCATGTCAATTATCTTGCAAGAATTGATCGTATTTCGAAGAAAAATGTCCCAAGATTCTGTATTGGGGCCTCTTATATTCTATCTCTACATTAACGATTTTGGTCTTGCCCTAAATTTCATGGGTGTAAGATATTTTTTATGTCGATGATTTTAAGGTTTACTTACGATAAATGCTAAAAGTGCAATACACCGACACTGGTTAACACGCTTGGTTGAAGACGGGGCTTGCATATGAACCACTTCGTAAAAATATCTGTATCTATTATAATTATTTCCAATTATCTCAATAGAATTGTTACTATTACTATCGCAGTATTGCTGAAGAAATATTGTCTTTTGTATTTATATATTTAGAGTGAAACAGGGTGAGTTTTCATGGATTTAAAACTTGACCATTGCGATTTTCCTTGCAGCAAAGATGAAAAATGCTGAGAAAGAAGTTTTTATCGTAGAGAGATTTGATTTGATTTGATAATACTTTATTTGAACCTCGACGGTATAACCCCATTCGATGAATCGGGATCAGCATTGGGTGACTACATACAATCAGCGCAAGTATGATGCCTGACCTGAGCCCTCAACTCTTAATTCCCTTTCGGACCCTCTCGAAAAGTGCCAATCAGCGACAACCAATGTAATCGTGGCCAGAATTGGCAGCAAAGGAAGGACCAGAAGGTGTTTTTCTCCTCGTAAAAGGAAAAGTCTGGTGAAATCACAAATGCGGCTGAGATACCAAAAGTTGTCAAAGCAAAGAGTGAAGTAATAACTGATGAGCCCTTGTGACAGAACCCCTACCCAATTCTATGCGAAACCCTAAGGCTTCATGATTTAGAAGCAGAGAATCGTATAGGTAAAGGGGGGAGATGTGCTTATGCGTTTGAAGACGTAATAACAAGCATTTAAATGCTATAATTATAGATCACGTCTGCACTGTCAATACAGGAGATTGTTTTGGATATGAGGAATCCTCACTCAACCTAATTCCTGAAGGCATATATATTCTAACGTCTATCGTGGAATATTTTAAAACGATTACCAACACTACTACTCCGTAAGACGATCTCGTCAGGACAAACATCCGGAATGCTGAAATATCAGCTGTACATACTGACGCTGCAGATGAGAGCCCTGAAATACCAGCAGGCTTTTTCAGCATATGCACAGTACAGAGAGCGAGAGAGAGTGAGAGAGAGAGAGACAGAAAGGGAGAGAAAAAATGAGAGAGAGGGAAGGAAGGGGGGTGGATGTGAATAGTGAGCGTTGGCGCTAATCTGCTTTAAGGAGCGTTAAACGAACCCGCGCTTATCCCCCCGAGTAATTGGCGCCTTTCCAGTCACGAACACATGTGCGCACTGTATACGCACAGGCCCATTCGCTTCTCGCATATTTTCTTTCCTCGACTTCGATATATACGTACGCATGTATATACTCGCCGACGTGGTGGTCGGCGATACACGAATGCCCGAGCGCAAGCGGACGCGGGACTGCACTTTTTCGTCGCTTCTTTCTCCTTCAACTCGCACGTGTAGGATTCTGGTGTCACTTCCGCTTGAAGGATCTTTAACATGTTAAAGAAGGTTGGTGGTCTAAAATTGTGCGAGTTGTTCGAGAAACTCCAGAATCCTATCTTACGTATTTTATTCATATATTTTATCAATTAACTTACTTAAAATACGATTAGTCATAGCTTTTTACCATTTATCAATCGTTAGCCTTTTAATAGTGAATTATTGCTCTTTTATGGCTTCGAAGCAATACAGATTGAGATTGTATTCGCTTGTAAGGTATATGGACACTTTGAATACGCTTGAAAGCCTCACGCAGAATAAAGACGCCGTGAGAAAAGCATTCTTAAACCTTAATATCGCGAATAGAAAATAAAAGATTCGTTTATTTGATCGTTTGACTGGCTTGAAAGCGTTCGTTCGTGAACGCACAAGATCAAGAAATTACGACTAATAGTTGAATTCGAGTCGTACGTATAGGTTTGAGCGTTTGTAAACAAGCACGATTGCAAAAGCTCCCTTGATTGAATAAATAAAATGCTCGAATAGTTCGATTAATAAAAACGGACGCAGGTATAAAGGTAATACATTAAGACCTAGGGTCGTGAAAAGCATAGTCGCATAAAAAAAAGACAGTCAAAAATAACAAATAATACGATGCGCGCCTCGTCCGCTCGCCGCCTTTCCTTACCGCACTTGCATAGGCAACTCGATAGAATACTCGAAATGGCCACTTTTCGACAGTTTTATAAATAATAATACGCACATAGTGATAAAGAGAGTTTCGAGTGACAAGTGAGTAATCGAGAGGTCCTGCAGAGGCTGCGTTTAAGCTGCGGGGCGCATCGTAAGCATTCACTCGTATTTTCGCAAGAGGAAAAAAAGCAGTTAGAAAGTAGTAGTACAGTAGTACCGGCAGAAGTGATAATAGTGGTCGTGGTAGTAGTAACAGCAATCGTCGTTTTGTAAAATAATCGCAATAGCTATAGAGCAACAAGTACAAGAGGCAAACAGTAATGGCGAGGGGTAAAGTAGTAAAGTGTAGGGGGGCTCGGGGTGAAGAGAAGAAGAAGGAGAAGAAGACGAAGAAGAAGAAGGAGAAGAAGAAGGAGGAGTAGAAGAAGGAGGAGGAGGAGGAGAAGAAGAAGAATAAGAGGAGGAGGGGGAAGAGATGAGCGGGTAAGGACGGGGAAGGACGGTGAGGGTGGGGAGTGTGGAAGGGGTGCGTGAGGGAGGACGTGGGGGTGGACGTAGGGGAGGACGTAGGGGGAAAGGGGGCTGTTTTGCTGTACATAGTCGTTAGCTTTGAGTCGCAGGGCCCAGGGTCCGTCCTCGGTGGGTGGACGGCAGGTGGACGGCAGGTGGGCGCCGGGGCGGCGCCAGGGCCGCGGATCGAGTGCTCACCTCCCTGGGGCCCTCCCCCAGCATACAATCGTTCGAAGTCACGAGCCTTGGCCTTGTTGCGGGACGCGGTCGCCTGTCTCCGCGCGGCCGGGCGGCACTCGACTCCCGCCGGCGGTCGGCGGCTCCTCGTCCCCGGGCGCAGTCGGCCCCGGCGGCTTAGAGGCCGCGGGCTGCGCCCGCCGCGGCCCCCAGGAGGCCCGCGAGGAGGAGGGCGAGGCTGGCCCGGAGGGCGGGGCAGCCGGCCGCGACCTTGGCCTCCCCGTCCCCGTCGTCGAGCTTGATGTGCTCGCCGAGCTCGTCGATGGTCGTGGGCCCGTGGCCCGAGCCCGAGGCGTCGTAGTCGTCCCGGTCGTCGTCCGGCCCCTCGTCGTCGTTGTCCTCGTCGGGGCCCTGCCCGGGCCGCCTGCCCCAGAGCGGCATGTCCCCGCTGCCGGAGCCCTCGACGACCTCGTCGGCGAGGAGGGCGCCGCTGTCGGGGGCGGACATCAGCTGCGACTGCACCATCTAGAGCAGACAAACCGGGGCTTGAGTCTCCGCGCACTAAATCCTTCCCCCGAGGTTTTACAGCGGCCGACTGGCTTTGCCGATAAGGTTAACAAACCTCCGAATAAGCTCGCCGCTCTCCCGACTCGCCTCTTCGCGCTCTTTTATCGCGAACGACCGACGTCGCAGCCGAGCGGTCCGTTCAAAAGCCGAGTCGCGCCTTTTCCTTTCCTCTCTTTTCCGAAATCGACCCCTACATTGTTCTACCGGCCGAGGGTTTCTTTTTCAATCGCGGCGGAACAGCGAGCGGGAACGCGCGCACGGGGGGAGGAAAGAAAGCAAGGCGGGGAGGGAGTTTACGGGCGAAGGAGGCACTAACCCCGGGGACATGGGCGGGGATAGGGGATCGGGGACGCGGGATCAGGAAGCGATATCGGCCCTATCGGGGGGGATTAGGGCCGCGGCGATTAAGCGGCCTGTTATTGCCTCGGTCCTGCGGCGTTTACGTCGCGCGAGCCGCAAGTGCCGTTTAACGACGGGATACAAGGCCGGCTGACGGGGGGAGCGCGCGTCCACGTATATATATATACAACGCGGGCGGTGATTTCTCAGGTGCGCTGCTCGCAGGAGGACTTTATCGGCGGCCGATCTCCGGCATTCAGGCGCGAGTCGATCAACCGGCCGTTTATACTTTCACGCTCCCGCGCGCCCCTCCGAGGGTCCGGCGCGGCCTCGGAGAAACACTGTCGGGCGGTTGGGCCGGCTTACAGGCCGGCGCCCCGATAGGGATCCTATATTCCCGCAAATTAACACGCAGGGTAACGCACACAGCCGAATAAATATATCCGAGGTTGTTTTACGGGACAATTAATACGGGAAATTTCATCGGGCCGGGGGGGGGTGGGGGACCTCGTAAAGTTAATTAGATTGGGATGGGGGTCCGGTCGGACGTGGGGGCCGGAAGTCGCGGCGGGCTTTTATACGCGGGCCAGGATTTTACGGGGGCCGTTGATTAATTAACGAGCGGCGCGAGGCACGCGCGACTAATGACATTCCAGTCGGAAGCGCCGCCGGGAATTATCCGCCCCTGTACACACACACACACACACACGTGTGGAGCCGGCGCGCGGGTGTGGTCGCCCGCGCGAGTGCTTTCGATTTTCGGATCGAGGCCCCGCCGCGAATAATTAACCGGCGCGCGAGTCGCGCCCCTGGAGCCGCTCGCGTGTTCCGCAGCCTGGCGCGGCCCGCGAGCAACGGCACCCCCTCGGCTCCCGGCTTAATTCGGCCGGCGTTACGCGCGGGGTGGGGCGCTCGACGTGTTCCTTTTCCCAAGGAGAAACCGGCGCCACAGGTGACTGTTGGCGCTCGTTGGCACTGCCGGGAACCCTATACCAATCCCCCCGGCTCGTTGCATAAGTCGGCTCGCGTCGGAACAGGCAAACGATATAAAATTGAGCGATCGCCGCGGAGTTGTAAAAAAAAAAAGGAAAGAGGGCCCGTCCAGAAAAGCCGCGTATGCAAATGGCCGAGTGCACATTCCTCCGGGCGAGTGCATAAATCAGCGGGGATGGCCGCGAAAATGTGACGGGTGACGCGCGCATCGGCGAGGGCCGGGAGGGAAGATCAGCGGCTGGAAAGGCCGCCGGCGAAGGAGGCGCAGCCGGAGGCCCCGATACCGAGGCCCGAATGAAGAGATAAATCCCGGGAGAAGGACGCGATTGGTATCGCCGGCCCGCGAGCGTCAGGCCCCGGCGACTCGACGCCGCGCCGACCGCCAGATAATCTCCCGGCGGCCCGAGGTCTAAATAACGCCGCTCGTTGGGCCCGGCGCCCCGGGAGGAAAAGATCCGCCTCCCGCCAACGGATCCTGTCGCGGGCGCGCGATCTCCCGTTTCTGACATGGCGGGGTGCGACCGCGACCGCGTTGATCAAAAGCGCGACACGCCCGCGGACTTCGCATAAAACAAAGTGTTTACTCGGGGCGAGGCGGTTGCGTGTATCGCGAGCACCCGTTTCCCCGTCGAGGCGCGCGCGCCCGCCGGATTAAAATAGTCGCCATTGATTAATAGACGAGGCGTGCATTTGCATTCCGAAAGTTGTAGGCAGCGCGCGCTGTAAGCTTGCCTTTCATTCCAATATTTCCTGATTTATCGCTGGCCCGCGGTTTATTCTCGATCGGCCCTCGTAAATCCCGCACTGCATATACGCCTTTGACTTTAAACGCTATTTAGCGGCGAGATAGAGTTTGCGGAAAGCCAAGGACAACAACAACAACGACAGCGGGTCGAACAACAAATAGGAAGGAGGGAGGAGGACAACTCACCTGATTGATGCGCCGCAATTGGTCGATGAGATCGCTGGTGTTTGCGTTGGCGTATCCCTTATTCCCCGCGTTCTGGGCCGACGTTGAAAATGTGAACTCGGGATTATATCTTTGCGATATTAAACTGGGATCTACGACGGTCTTGGCGTATCTGAAACAGAAACGCCGAGGGCTCCAATTACAAATTGTTTATAAATACACACCGGGCTACATTTAGTACTAGGGTGGGTGCCGGTACGGGAGTTTACTGCGTCCGCGCCGGCCCGATCTCTTTTTTATGTAATTGAAGGCAGTCGGGGGGCAGGCGGCGCAAAGGCAGTATAAATAAAAGGAGGCGATGGGGTAAACGCGGGTAAACGCGGGTAAACGCGGGCAAATGTGGGCAAATGGGGATAAACGGGACTAAATGGGGTAAATGGGGCTAAATGGAGGTAAAGGCGGTGGGGGGGGGGCGGGGCCCCCGGGGGTGCAGCTGCCGCGGCCTCGGGCGTAAAAGTGCCGGGCGATAAATTGCGGGGAAACAGTGGAAGACTAGGGAAGATTCGTTTGCAAATATTTGGCCTTCGGAGCCGCGCGGCTGCCGCGCAGCCGTAAAAACCCGTACAAGGGGACCGTAGTCTTTACGGCGCGGGCGAGCGCACCGCAGCCGGCGCATAAAAAATGAAAGTGCGATCCCTTGAAGGGAGGCGGGCGGAAGCCGCGGGGCCCCGGGGAGCGAAGAGGGCATTAAGGCCCCGGGGCCCCGGCCGCGGCGCGAGCCGATCATCCGGGCCCCTCCCCGCCGGCCCATAAAATGACTTTAAAATCGATTCCCGCGCGCCGCGCGTCATAATGACGTCCCCCCGACATCCGGTGGGCGTCGCGCGCCGCTGGGCCCGCGGCCCGCGCTCCCTCATTGCAAGGTAAACAGCCGCGAGCCGCCGCGGCCCTCGGGGAAGCCCTTCCCCGAAGCCGCTGCGCCCTCCGCGCCCCGGGTGCCCTCCCGGGCGCCCTTCGCCGAACCATAGACCCCCCCGACAGAGGGAGCAGCAGCCGTGGCCGCGGGGCCGAGGGCCCGAGTCAATTTCTCGCCTGGTGCACTCTCCCGAGGCCGCTGGCCGGGGGATCCCCTCACACCCCGCGCTCGCCGGGCTAACAGAACAATAAAGGCGAGGCCCCCTCGCGAGCAGCCGCGCCGCTCGCCTCCGGTCATCTGCCACCTCGTGCAGGTCCCGTGCAATCCGCCCGACTAACCCCACCACCAGCCCCAAAACGAATTGACTCCCGCGGACTTGTCCGGTGCCTCCGGGTGAAACCCTCGGGGCGGCCGCGATCCCCGGCTCCCGGAGCGATTGGGTCGCCCGGCGCCGACGCCCCGGGGCCGGCAGGTTTCGCGAGGGCTCGGCTCGCGTGCGCGCGGCCCGGGCGCTAAGTGGCCACTTTACGTAGCCGCAGACCGGATCTCGGCTGGCCTCGGGGGCTGCCGGCCGAGGTGCCAACGGCGATCGGCTCCTCGCGCCCCGGCGCCCGCCATTTTTTGGCCCGGCTCCTTTTTTTTCTTCTTCCCAACGCGGGCGGATGCCCTCGCGGAAGAGGCCCGCGGTTTTTTTTTTATACTCGGCCTGGTTTTTACGGGAGCCCGCGGGAGGACGCCGGATACGTATCAAAAAGAAAGCCGGGGCGATGGTTAAGTGGCGCGGGGCTGCCGGGAGATGCGCCGGGGAGATCGATAGGACGTTCGCCCCTGAGTGTATATACGCCGGCGGCGCCAGCCGCGGAGACAACGGGGAAGATTAATCGTCGGAAGCCGCCGAGAGGCCGCCACTGGGCATTGCCCAAACAACTTCGTAAATATAGAGCAGCTGGATTCGCTCGGGCTTTATCCCCGATGCATTAGCATTCGGATCCCCGGAAACACTCGCTCGTAAGCCCCCGAGCTCCCTCGCGCCTCTCCTCGCACCTACACACTCGCCGATTGACTGTGCTTTTCTTTTATGCACCCGCCTTCCACAATGTACCTCATTCTGACATTGATGTACTTTGAGTGAACGATACTCGCTCAGCGAATCTCCTAAAGCTTTCTCTTTCAATGCTAAAACTGGAGGGCAACCAAATGTTTTTTCTTAATCGTGTAATTTTTTCATTTCCCCTTCACTCCTGGTGCCACATTATGTACGATATACATATAATACGTTTAAAATAGATTATGTTGCGATTCTTTTTATGTACGATATAAACGCGAATAATAATTCATCTTTCTTTTTTAAAATATATATTTTATGGTACTTTATTTATATAGGCAATGAAACAGTTGTATAGTCTACTTATGAAGAATTATAATTGAAGGCAATCGGAGCCAGTACAATTACCAGTTACCACAAATTACCAGTACTGTTGTCGAGATAACTCGGATAAATCACGAGAGAACAAATCTGGAAAAAAATGACTTAAAGTAAGCTTTTAGCCGAGCTTGACTTGTTACAAATAGAATAACAGTGGGCTTTACAAATAGACGAAGAGAATAAAAGTGACGTATTGAGACGGCAAAGTCAATAGCGTTCGAGGCAAAAGAAAGAGATCGAAGAGCAGCCGCCTGTAGAAAATGCCGCGGAATATCGAGCACTCGAAAAGCTTTTATTCCGCAACGGGCGGCCGGCGGCTGCAGTAGCGCGACCCTCGCGCGCAGCCTCCATTTTGCCACTTGATAAATACCGCTTCCGGGCGCCGGCCAGCGTGCCGAGGCACGTCCCGGAAGAATGCCCTCGGCTCCGCTGGAGGGGGGAGGCGCACCTGCCCCCGTCGCCCGATAACATTCGCGGACGCGCCAAGGGCCGACGATCCACTCGCCATATATTCGGGCGGATGTGCACAAGTCGGCGCCGCCGGGGAAACAATAGCCGGAACGCCCGGGGACGCACGCGACCGCCGGCAATCCAAGCGCGGCCGGCGGCGTAATTGAAGCCGGGGGGCACGGAGGGATTAAAAAAAGAAAACCGCAACATTTTCTTTTTTTATTATTGTTATTACTGTACTTCCGCTCGAGATCGCGATGAACGCGTGCCCGTACATATATACGTGACCGCCTGCGCGTTATATAGAACGCCTCGGCTGCTCGCTTCTCCGGCCGCGCGTACACGGAAAGCTCCCGGGGGCGCGCGTAATTGCCGCGGTGCGTGTGCAGTATACATGTACATGTGTAGCTCGGGGCAATCCGCGCGAAGGCCCTCGTCCCGGTCTCCTCGGGATATACCTCCTCCTTACATATACCCGCTGCGTAACGGGAATCGACCTCCTCCGTTCTATCGCGCCTCCTCCCCCCGGGGGCTTTTGTTGCCGATTGCCGGGCCCTTCCTCCCGGCGATCCCGGTTCCACTACGCCGCAGCCATGTACGCCTCGCCAGTCAACGCGCCGCTCCGCAAAAATAGACGGGTTTTTTTCGGGCGCGTTGACGAATCGCCGGTGCGAGTCTGAGCGATCGGCGGTATACTTGGCACTCGGCTGAAGGAAGAAAAAAAAAAGAAGCCTCCGCTGCAGGACGCCGCCGAAAATAACCGCGAGCCCAGGGGAGGGCCGATACTCCGCCGCGAGGAGCCGTCTCTCCTCGGCGGGGGCGCCTCCCGGGGGGGAGTCCCTTCCCTTTCGCGGCGACGGTGGTTTTTTAACCCCGGGCGCACCTGTCGGGGAGGCCGCGGCAGATGCGCGCTCTTATTACCGGGCTTTTATTGGCGCCGGCCCGCGCGGGCCCCATTCTCATTTCGCGGAGCGATGACTTTTACGCCGCGCCGACCTTCCCAGGGCGCCCTGACGAGCTTCCAGCTTTCCTCCAGCCGAGCCCCCCCCTTTAATCCGTTCGCTACTTTCATTTAGCCTACTTTTAGTTTACTTTCTTTAAGACCACCTTGAGTTTTAGTTACTGGTGCACGATGCACTTTGTGCGAGCTTTCCTGCACATTTTAAGGAGCAGATATTTGATATAGCTTTTATTGCAGTACGCGTATAATCTGGAAAGTGCGCCCCAACAAACTATGTCTCTCAACACTTATACTTGGACAATATTTATTATCGGATTTCGTGTCTTTAGTTCGAACTCTAATATATTAAATACACTACATTTTCCCCCGGGTCTGTCCGTTAAATTCGTTAGAAAGACGTACAAGGTCAGCCCTATTGTTACAGTTCAAAACAGCTATTTTAGAACTTGCCCCGAAGAAAACCCCAAGTATTATAGTGCTGCATCCAATTTTTATTTTACGAAATAGCGCGAATTCATATATACCAAACATTGCCAAGTAGCCGGAAAGCGTGGGCGAGGGGGTCCAAACAGACTGTGAATAGGTTTCGTTGCCAAGCGAAAAGGATCGTATAGCATAAGCCATGCGCGTTATGGCGCTTGGAGTTATAGAGACGTTCGACTTAAGTTTGTGATGTTAATTTTAATTTAATTTTAACGTGGCTACTATTCCAAACTTTCTTTTACCGACAATTTTGTATATATATATTTTAATAACGTATAAAGTCATCTTTGTATTTCTTAATTATTTGCACTAAAAAATAATTCAGTGAAACTTGTAAGCGGCCAGTCTAACCAAGAATACCAAATGAATAAAGCACTGCTAATTAATAAACATACACGAATACATTAAATACATGGTTGAAAATTTCTATTAGTATGAATAACTACATTTTAAATAGTGTATATGATTGTTTTAAATTAAAAATCAATGTGCTAAAATAAATCCGAACAACACGGACGAGTGAACATGCGCTAAAGTCCTTAATATGACTTCCTCGTCCTCGGTCATTGGCTTGTTTTACTTGGTCGAATACATTTATTCGATATTGAGTTAATCCGACTGGTTGAGCCAGGTGAGCCCCGCGGTCGTTTATATTCTCCGTGCGCGCTGCATCATTTACCAAACAGCCGCATATAACACAGAGGGCGCAGCCGATCGGGCATGGAGCTTGTGGATATATCGGCCGCTCGGCCGCCCGGCCCACGAACCTCGTATTTATCCATGTACGGTTTTGTAATAGTGCCCGCCCGGCCGACGACACAATGGAGCGGAAAACGGGCAATCAAGCGGGCACTTTATTACGCTCCTCATTTGTTATTCGGGCAGTACATAAGCCCGCGGTCGCGTGCGGGTAACGGCCGCGCTTTCACGCCTCCTTGACGCGGCTCCCGAAAAAGCCCACGGGATTCTCGAGCAGGCCGCCCGCGACAATCGCGTCTGCGCCGGTTTACGAGCCTCACCCCCGCGACCCTAGGACGGACAAAAATCGTTCGCGGCGCCACGTATATACGGGGGAGCAGCCCCGTGGCTGGGGGGAAAAAAAAAAGGCAGTTGGCACAAGTGGAGCACGCGGTCGCAGGGCGCCAAGGAGCGGGAGGGAAAAAAAAAAGAGAGGCGCGGGGGCATCCGCCTGCCGCCGGGGGGCGCCGCCATCAGAGATTCATGAAATCCCGGGGGCGGCTCTTTCATCATGCGCGCGAGGCCGGCATTAATATTAATGCCCCGGGCGCGCACTAATGACCGGGGCTCCCGCGGGCCCTTTCGCGGCCGAAGGGGTTGCGGGTATCGGCCCGCCGGGGTAGAGAAGCGGCCCGGGAGGCTGCGGCCCGCGCCCCGCTAATCGCGCCTTGATTTATACTCCTCAATTTTCTTTATTTACCTTATCGGGCTTTAACGGCCGGGCCTCCGCGGCTATACGCGTATATATATACGCGATCCTCGCGCCGTATAAGCGTACGTGCAGCGCGGCTCCCTCTGCCGAGGAATTTCTCGCCGGGGATCTTTTTTTTTTCCCCCGGGGCGGGGGGAAGACGCCCTAAAAGCTTTTATCGGAGGGCAAAGAGCTTTGGCCTCGGCGGGCGCCGATTCGCTTGTACGTGTACAAGCCGCGGCGGAGCCAGCGGCGCGGGGGCAAACAATCGTGCGCCCGGATGGCGGCGGGAGCTTTTATTGAATTTCAAATGAGCCGCCGGAGGCTTTATACCTATTCATTTTGTCAGCGGAGCACAACAAATGATATTCTAATATTATACGAGTTTGCTCGGGGAGGGGCGCCGCCCGCCTCAACCCGACCCGATTGCTTTTTTACCGGGAATTACACAACGCGCCCGGGCTAAAAGGGCCTATCAAATTGGCCGTTGAATTGCTAATTGCGCGGCGAAAGAACCCCGGCAACGCCCCGGGCTACACATGTACGCGTACGCGCAGAAGAGTCGTACCGGCAAGCGGCGATCGGCCCTCGCGAAAAATCACAAGCCAATCCCATTACAAGAGTTGACGCCGCGGCGCGACGATCATTTCTCAAGTCGGCGCTCCCTCGCCCCCAATGGGTATATGCCGTCCTCCCGAGGCGAAATAAAACCGGCGGCTCCCGCGCCGCCGGCTCGGATTATTAATCAACGAGGAGCGTGCAGCGGCCGCCTTTGAAACTTGTCGAGGCGCGCGCGCGCCCGCGCCAAGACGAGAAACTTCTCTCCCTCGCCGCCGGAGCCAGCCCCCTCCTCCCCCGTCGCTTTTTTCCACCCCCCCTCTTTCCACCTAATCATCCGATGACTTGCACGGTATTCCTGGATTTCCGCGGACGCGGCCCCGCTATTAATCAAGCTTTCGGGGCTCGCGCAGCTTCCCGGCCCGCGGTGAAATATCGCCGCGACGTCCCCACCTGCGCCTCTCTGCGAGGCTTTTGTGTTTACGACACCTCGGCCCCCGTGAGCCGGTCGCTCTTTAATCGGCGGCCGGCCGACTCCCCGGGACGGCTCCATTGTCTCGGGGACGGCCCCGGCCCGATTGTGGGAACAGTTCGCGGGGGATCGCCGCGAGATCCTCGGGGCCCCCGCCGTCCTTGCGCCCGCGGCCTACCTGCGGCTCCGATGAATATTTTAACCCCGCGCCATTAAGATTAGTTGGAAAGCGACGTTAATGTAAAGTATTAATGTGTAACGCGCGCGTGTTTGCTCCTACTTCTCTCAATTTAGAATTGCTCGAGCGTGACGCTCGAGATTTATCAAATTGCCACCAGGATTTATCGGAGGGGTTATCTGACATTATTCCCCGGTAAAGTGTTTCCTTTTCGTAAATTCGCGTGTAAAATTAGCACCGCGTGAAATGGATTATTTATGGCTGAACAATTCTAAAGAGACCAAATTACTTAATATGCGATCGATCACGTTTTTCAAGCGTTTTTCCCCGAGGACACTGCAATTTATAATTTCAATGAATATTAATTGCTAATTATATTCCAAGTTTCAGGAGATTACATGCAGCAGCTCCTGTCATCCTGTTCCTTATATTTCCCCCTAGTTAACTTGTATATAGCGGAGCTGCATTTGCCCGACTGTGAACCGGCAACCAATTTGTGTAAAGAACCAAAGCCGCGGATAATAAAAGTGAACAAATGCCGCATTAAATCATTATGTCCAACATTGATCAAGAGCACCTACGGTATACGCTTTTTTTTTCTCCTTTTTCTACCAATAACGCTGCGCGTTTGATTCAATAGTCGAGTTTATTATCCGATCGCGGTTTCACCGCGGTGCGCACCAAATCGAACGCGTGCCAACACACATCTAATTTACAACGAAACGTGGAGTATAGGCGCCTCGCGGAACTGGCTCCTCGAGGCGGCCGCGGCTCCCGCGGGGATATCGGCCTGTTACACGTCCGTTATATCGGGGCAAAAAGCAAACGACTCGGGGGATATGGGGCGAAAAAAAAGTTCCTCCTCGTGGGCGGGGCGCGTGAAAAGCGGCGCGAGTCCCTTATCGCCCGGGGGGGCAATTAGACGCGCAGCTGCGGCGCGGCGACCCCCGTGTTTACCCGGGCAAGGGGTTTCCCGGCGGCCTCGTTAGTCTCCCGGGCCCTATGATTTATGCCCGGCCGCGCGCGTTATCGCCCCTCGCGTGCCCAGGAAGAAGAGATTGGCCGCGGGCGAGGAGGTCCGACGGGGCGGCCACGGGGAACATTGGCTCCTGGAGGAAGTGTGGAAAGTCGCACCTGGATCCGAGGGCGACGGCCAGCGGCGAAAATAGCCGCGACGCTTGGCATCCCCCCCCCCCGGGGGGGCTCATAAATACCTTATTATTTGGCCTTTATATCGCCATCCGCCGGGCAATCTATTCTTGAAACTCACTTGGTCACTGCGAAAACGCACTCGCCCCGGCGCGGCTAAAATAAACGGTGATACAAGGCGCTTGTCCTCCGAGGCGCTCGCCCGGCCATTGTTCCGAAAATCCGTCTGGCGCGCGGTCTAGACGGGCCCGCGATCGATACACACACAGCCGCCCAATGGCATCCGTGAATGGCCGGGCGATTAGAGGCCCTGCCACTTTACGGCGCCTCGCTCTCTCTCTCTCTCTCTCTCTCTATATATATACATGCAATAAAGATGGGAAAAAAAAGGGCGGTCCGAAGAGTGTCGGCCCCATAAACCCCTCGGCGCTAATCGAGGGAATTCGTCTGGCATCGTCGCGCGCCCCGTGATTGGGACATAAAAGGCCGTATAGCTGGCCCATTATCGGCCGCGAGTAGCGCGCCCTTGTTTGTCGCCGCCCGGGGATTTGTCCCCCTCCACTCGGCGGCCGATGAATATTCATGCGCGCGCGCGCGCGGCCCTCGTTTCGGAGCGATCGCAGGGGCGCTTATATGGCCAGGGCGCCAACGCGCGCGGCCATATGTAGGCCTCGGCGGTTTTTCCGCGGGCCGCCGGCGGTCAGAGGTCGCGGCGACGCGCACGTATCGATCCCCCCGGCTGAGATCCGATGCAATTACTGGGCGCGAGAGGCCTTTTCCCGCGTGATTTACGAGGGAGTTTTGTGGCGATTGCGCGGTCCCGATTCGCTGATCGATTCACGCTCGAGTATAAACTTTGAAGAATATGACTCACCGGCCACGGGAGCGCGAGGCCGCTTTTACGAGCTGATATTGCTACCGCAGCTGTGTTTCATACGTAATCATTTTTTATTTCCCTCGGAATTAACAAGACCGGGGCGATGATTGAATAAAATAACGATAGCGGCACTTGGCGGGATCGTTCGCGGATCCCCTGACGAAACAATTGCTGCGTCTTTAGGATGGAATACGCGCTGATTATTCAATTTGATTACGGGCTTATGGCGCGCCTATGGGGAGAGCGTGTCAGTAATGATGGATGAAAATTGCCGAAATGCATAGCCAATAATAACGCGCCTCTCATTTTCCATGTATATGCATGCCCTCGTTAAGGTATTAAATTTCAGGCCCGCCCTGTCACGTAATGCATTCAAATTGCATATTAATTGTACGTATCAAATTGTAGTACCTACCGCGCGTTCGGATTATAAATTCAATATTATTTTGAAAGCTTTCCTCTCGCCGTGTGCCTGATTAAAGCCGCGTCCCAGAAATTAAGGTACTCGATACGCGATGTTCCCACGTTGCCCGGGAAATAAATAACCAATTTCCTTGCAGAGGGTTCGACGCGCAGAAGTGGTGAAAAGCGCTGTTGTCAGACGGGCCGCGGGTGCACCGCGCACTCGGACTGCACGCAAGTTTAGAGCGGAACGAACGGAATAAAGAGAACAGGTTGCTTAATGAAATGGATACGGCAATCGGATATTCCTGTCACAATAAACGCAGTCGAATCTCCGAGAAAGTGAGCATCCGAGCCGCGAGGAATCGGCGTTAATTTCCGGTGGTTCGCGCGGGGCTGACTCACGCATCTCTGCGCGCTGAGGATCGCCCGCGGGGAGAATAATCGGCGTCGCCGGCGCTTATGGCGCGTCTCCTTTGCCGCGCGCGATCCCGAGCCGCCAGCTAACGAGTGCGAAAAACGATACAGAGTCGAGTCATCGGCGGAGAGGCCGAGAGCCGAGGACTACGAAGCCCCGCTCGACTTCTTGCCGCGCCATATATACCGGCGGATATATCGGCTTTCCCCTGAGCCGGCGCTTTCTTACGCGGCCGCGCGCACTTGCGTAGAGCCCCTCCCCCCCCCACCATAACGACTTCGGAAATCCTAGCCGGCTAGATATCGCCGGCCCGCAAATATAAGTAACGCGATCGCGGGCCGCACGTGCGCCTACATCGATTTCACTCGGCCGAGCGGACCGATAATACGCGGATATATAACGGGGAATCCCAGGGCGGATCGGCCCGCCGCCGACGGCCGGCCGATCATCGCGGGCCAGTTATCACTTGTCCCAGGGCCATTAGCCGAAAGTAAGACGCCAGGGCGGCGCGGTTTCCGCGCAAGAGTTATCCGATACACACACACACACACACAGCGTATGTATATATACACGTCGCGGGCCGATTAAAGGCTGCGCCGAGTCCGCCTTCGGGTGGATTCAATTTCGCGGCGGGCGGCTGCGGGCGCGGCTAGGGCGCCGCTAGGCCATATCGATCTCGTTTAGATTGCGAGCGCGAGATCGGCCGCACGAATCGGATGCGCCGGGGCAAGAGACGAGCCCCGGGCGATCCGCCCGATAGGGAATTAATGAACCGAGGGCCTTAATACCTGCACTCGCGCCCCGCGGAATACACAGGCCCGTTTACCGGGGGGAGGAAAAAAAAGCCGATCCGATCCGATCGGCTCCGGGCCCCGGCAGAAAGTTCGCCTCCGCGGCCCCCGCGAGATTTGATCGACGTGTATAAAAGGGGCTCTCGCGTCGCTTTTAAAGCCCCGCGCGCACGCGATAATTGACGTTATCGCCGAGGCCGTAATTGAATCTCCGCCGAGGGAAATGTTTCGCCGGGTATTCCGCGAGGAAAGACGGGAAAGTGGCCGGCGAGCCGAGGATGACGACGAGCCCGGATCTATCACGCGCCCGCCCCATAAACAATCGCCCGGCCCCGCTGTCAACGCGTTGACCCTATATCGACCGGGGGCTCAATGGGAACGGGAGCGCGGGGATGAGCTCCCGCGAGCAAACATGCGAGCGTGCGCGATTCCTCGAGCCGCCCACGCCCCGATTCTCTATATCTCCCGCAATCTTCCCGATCTCCCCCTGTGTGCCTGTGCTTGGCTGCTCCTCTGTGTGCGCGCCCCGCAACCGTACGATTTTTCATTCCGCGGATTAGGATCATCCGCTTTTTCCCCTTCGTCTATCCCTTTGCCCTTGCTTTTTCACCATCTGGGTTAATCACTCGGCCGTGGAAATGTTAATTACACTCGATGGGAAATTAATCTCTTGACGCTCGGCGCAATGTCTATTTTATCCCGAAGCTTTTCTCCAACTCTTCGCTCGCAAGCTCCTGAGAGATCAGAGGGAATCCGATTAATTGTCGGCAGATCGAGCTTGGCTGGAGAATTTTTATTCTTCCCCGATCAATCCTTTTCAACCGAGTGAGCAATGAGTTTCGGCTCTATAAGTAACTCTTTCGCAAGCTATTTACATTTTTCGCCATTTTTCACACTCTGTGTAAATTAATTTCTCAAAGAAAGAACGAGCTGTTACGGTAATAGTGCTTGTAGTACAAGTTATCGATTGTGTTAGCTTCGCATCACGGCAAAGTCATTAATCACCCGATCGGTCAAATTTAACGAGTTGATTCAAGCCTAATGCGAATAATAAGAGGCGCGGGCGAGGCCGCGTATAATTCGAAATAAACTTGTTAAATTGCTTATAAAATAGTCTGCTTGGAGAAAAAAGAACTATCGGAGCGCGCGCTCAATGAGTCTCTATAATTAACTATTTTCTTGGGCGCGCGGGAAACAAGTTTCAGCGCAAAGGTATAAATTGAGTTGCGCCGCCGCGATTGCATCAATCGCCAATGCAGCCTGTAATCGCGCCTTCTTCGCAGGATTAATTTTAGAGTGATTTTTCTTTGGGTGGCGGGCGTCGATAAGATAAGGCGGCCGACGTTTTCCCAGGGCTGTGTGTGTGTGTGTGCGTGTGTGCGGAAGCTGCCCGAGGGCAAGCCGGATGATTGTCCAATGCACTAGAGGGTAAATATTTAGCCGCTCCTTTTTGCGCCGCTACGCTCGGCCTAGCCGCGCTCCAACCTGTTAACAAAGAATGATTGACGTGCGCACGGAACCTGGAAACGGGGTCAAGCTTTAATTTTCGAGATGCGCTCGGATCGACGGGCTGTTTTTAGGACGCGCTATACGTCCTATAACCTCCGCGAACGCGCCAACTTACGCGCTGGGAATGGACTTGCGCGTTGTGCCATCGCGCGGGCTTTATCTATCCCAAGTTTATTTAACGAGACAAATCGGCTTTTATGCACATTCGCGTATATTTACAGCGCGAAACTGGAAAAGCGCATCCTTTTAAAATATTTAACCGTACACCTAATGCTTATTTGAATCGCGTCTTGGGATTACAAATTTCGCGTAGTCGTTAAAGCATTTTAACTACCTTACAGGTCTATCTGAAAACATTACGGTCGGAATAAAGCTGTCTAAGAAGGTATCGAAATAAATTGCCTCGTAAACCGCTTCGCCCTTTTACTCCGGAGATTTAATTACCAGATAGATCATCTATCTGGGTGTTTAAATAAATTCAGATTTCTTTTAGCGGCCCTCGAGGCGCCTCGGACCCGCTGGCCCGTCGGCGGCCACGGCTCGGCCAACAAACAGAGAGGATGACGAGACACGTTTCAACCCCCGGTCCCCGCATGCCGCCCGGCCAATAAGCCAACGAGGCACCTGATGTAGCCGCGGGGAACCAGTCGTCCCACGGCCCTCGCCTCCTTTACCTTTTTTTATACCCGAGGGTGCAGTCGCCGCGCGCGCACACCTACACGCCGCACACAGAGGGAGGCGCTCGCCCGCGGCCGACGTGCAGCCAAGCCGGAGCTTACAAGCCCGGCCCGGTGTAACTTTCCGCGCGGAGGACGCGGCGCATCGATTAGCCGCAATTATCCTCCGAGGCCGCGTAACGTTCGAGGGCCGGTCCCCGCTTCTCCCGTATCTCGCCTGCCCCCTTCCACGCCCGGGGTCAATGCGCGTGCACGCGCATCTGCATAATTTCAATTAGCCTGTGTGTGCAAGCGCGAGCGCGCGCCAGTGCGTGGCGCGATAAACATCGAGGCGCGAGAGCCGCGCCTAACCGATATACGCCTCGCATTGCCACTTGATTCGCCGGGCCGTACTTTTGCCTCGTGCGCAGTAGCGGAAGCCCCGGCGAGGGCACGCGACGCTTTTTAAGACTTTTATTCAGCGAGTGCGGCCTGTCGCTGCCATTCCGGAAATCCTAAAAGTTTTTACCCTGCAAGAGAAGTATACTCGGAGTTTTTTCGGCATAAGAAAACTTGACCTCGATCTCGACAGTCGATTCTGCTTCAAGGATTCTGCCTCAACAATGCAGAGGACATTTCTTAATGACTTTTAATCTCTGCGGGATTGTCTACTAAAATGATATTGATCACGCGGAATTCGTATTTTGGTATTAGCCAAATCCATCTGTCATTTTCGCAACGTGCAGCTAATAATGTTTGTTTACTGATGGGTAATCGACGTTAATTAGATCATACGAATCATGATGCCAGTACACAAAAATGTATATAACCAGTACTAGGACCTTTATCCGAAATATATGATAACATGATGTACAGAATTTTTGCTGAAACGAGTATTAATTAATTTCACTCTACGGAACAAATTTATAGAGAAACTATAATATCTATAGCAAAAGAAAAAATCCTGCTTGAAAATAATTCGACGAAATTTCTGAAAGAATGTGTACAAAAGCATTCAAGGATGAGACATACTGCAGTAGGTTACGCATATCTGTAGAACCGCGGACTATAATTTCAATATTTTGTCGGTAAATTGCACTTTGAGGATACCGCATATCGTTTCGACACCTGTGTACTTAGTATCCTCGAGCAAAGTAATAATCGTAACCAAAATAGCCGCTAGTGTGGATATTTTCTTTGAAAGACCGATAAATCGCCGATTTCAACTAACGCGCTTGCCCAAGTTTGCGATCATTACGAGCCACACGTGCGGAGACCGTTAAAGCAGCCAATTAATAATTAACAGCATCGGCACTTCTCTTGCGGGTACTACTTTCCAGGCACTCTGCACGATTAGAGCTCTCGCTTCGCGGCCGATCGTTCCCGCACTCCAATGACTTTCTTTCATCCTTTGAAAAGCGAACGAGTGCAGGGACCGGGAAAGAAAAGAGGATACAATGCTGTGACGTCAGGGCGGGAGTTACCCTCTCATCATGACGCAATCCGAGGAGTTTAGTGCTTCGTAACTGTTTTAATTGCTAATTTTATTATGGAGGGCGACATTTATAATTAAACTCCAAGTTTCGAGGCTCGGGATGACGAATCCGTGGCCGCAATGAGATAGAAATACAACCACGATCGGATTTAATGCTATACTGTATATAGGTGGTTTTTCGTTCAAACCTGAGCGCAGCGGAAATTCAACCACAAAGTTTTACGGCCATGTGACGCAACTTTGATTAAAATATACTTTGGCATTACGAGCCGGTAACAGAAGTTTCATCCAGAGGCAGAGGGGGATGAATAGAATGCAACATTTTAAAGTTTACCAGCATCTATTTCTAAACTCTGTTTAACTATTGATTTTCAACATCGATTCATGTCTTTTTATCCTCTGAATAAATAAGCTTCTACCTCTAGCAATCAAAGCGTTTCAAAATAAAGCTATATAACCCCACTCAATAATTCCATAAAGCTTCATATTGAAATATTGAAAAATATCAGACGTAATTAGAAAAATGCCACTAAAGTTGGGGATTCTAACTAGAAAAGCGACAAAACGATTACTGCGAATTGAGCCAACCCCTATATTACTTCTCTATGGCCTGACAGGTCTCGTTTGAAAAATGAATCACGCGATAGCTTAATCTCTGCGCCTTGGGCAATTCGATTGGATTCCTTACACAGAGGAGCGAGCGCCTAGGACACTATCAGCGTCTGGAATCTGTCGCTTACCAAGGAAAAAGCTAAAGGGCGACATTTCAGGAACCGTAATGGCTCGGCATTCAAGAGGTAACGCGACGCGGCAAACTTTACGCCGCGCGTTGCTTTTGCAATTTCCTTCTCCGAAGACTTTTTCACCGCTGCAAGATATTACGGTATCGAAATTGGCGCATAGAGGAAATTTCGAACCGCTACAGGATCCTGCCCTCAGCGCTATTTCCAGCCGAACGAAGAAGGACTACTTTACGCGTATTCAATTAGGAGAAGCAAGCTTGTCCAATAATTAAAGCGAGTTAAGTTAATTACTAGAAAAAAGACAATGTTAAAAAAAAAATGCTCTAACGGGAAAATGAAACAAGCGAGTTCCGCGTTCACACCGTGCGAACCGTGTATCCAAGTAGATATGGGCAGAGTTTAACAAGGCATTCGCGTTTAGCGCCAATTGTCTTTTTCCCCCCGGAGCCAACTCGAGAGGTAATGTTTTTACGGCAATGATCACTTTCCGTTCTAAACAGTGGCGCAGGTTTTATCCGACCTCTCTACCAATTAGATCCACATGGGTTTTTGGACTCTACTTTTTTTTCTGCCCCAGTTAAACTTTTGAAGCTTTGCTTTACCCTTGCTTCTTTTTTCCGTCCAGGGCAATTCTCTCTAGCGCCGGCGGCTCTTAAGTAACATTCAGTCCAGCCGCGGGGAAAAATGATACTCGAGGTTACACAAGCGGCGCGGAGCAGGAGAGACGCAAGTGGGGCCTTTTTCTTCTCGTCCCCTCGAATAACGCAAACGGCCAAATAAACCCCCGCGACCGCGAAAAAGACGAGCTTGCGCGCGAGCAAAAAAATAAAAAAACAAAGCGTCGCGCAAACACGCTCTCGGAGCTTGGAAAAATGAGGGGCGTCCGGGTGGGAAGAGGCTCGGCCGGTGGGCGCTCGGGAAAAGCCGGCGGCCCGGTGGCCGAGGGATCGGCCGACTGGTCGGACGGCTCGGCCGCGGCGGGCCTTGCCGGGAAATCGGCGAGGCTCGTAAATCAGCCGGGCCGTCTGACGCAACCCGGCTGGTATCATTGGCGCTTGGGCCGCGTCCTCCTTAGCCGCGGATTTTTGAGCCTCGCCCCGATAAGCCGGCTTAACGAGCGCTCGTCCTTTTGCGCCCTGCTTAATTCCGTTAATTGGCGATAAATCACACGCGGCGGACTTTCCCGCGGGATCCGCGGCGCCGTGTAATTTCCCGGACGTTTCAATCGGCCCCCGGGGCTTAACGAGCGCGCGCTCGTTACGCATGCGCGCGCCCTGTGCCGAGTTGCCGATCGCCGCGGGGCCAGGGCGCCCGTGTAAACAATAACAGGGCCGGTGCAATCCGGCCCGCCTAATCGCCAAGTCGCCCCGGGGCCAAAGTGCACTCGCCGATCGCGCGCAAACTTTCTAATGCCGGGGCTTCGGTCCTCGGGGAAGTTTATGCCGAGTGGCCGGAATGCCGCGCCCGCAATTGCTTTCGTTGGGGCCGCTGCGGTGACAGACTCCGCCCAAGCCCCCCCGAGCTCCGATGTTGATTGTTTCTCGACTTATCGCTCTTTTCGCCCGCTGCACTTTCCAACTTGGCTATTTTCCTTCCATTGTACTTGTGCTCGCTGCATTAAATCGCTTAATTACCGACTCGATCGCTGCTCGCCCGATTTTATTAATTAGCTTGTTCGGATGTTTTATCGCTCGCTGTGGGATTTATTTCATCCTCCTTTCCGAGTCTCAATCATATTATGCATACACGTGTCCGCTCTATCTCTGTCTTTTTTTTCTGTGCTTTTTTTCTTCCCACAGGTTTGAGTTGCCTCATTTTAACAACTTATTAATACTATTATACCGTTAATAATATTCTCTGACTGAATCAGTTGGACAAGATTTTATGCATAATATTGCTCCCGAATTTTTTTACACCTATACAGTTATACGAGCTGTCAGTAAACTGGACTCATTTATAATTCTTATAAGTAGCGATCTTGATTAGCGTAAAATTGGATAGACTGGCAAAAGACATGACAAATATGAGTCGTTAATTAACATCTGCGCAAGAATCGTTTCACAGAACTCAGAGCTCAAAATATTTTAGAAATTCAACCTGGTATTATTATAATATATGTCGAGAAGAGATAGGTACTGTAAAACTTGTTTTGCAAGATATAAAAAATAAATTAATGACCACCAAGGAGGAAAACTTTATACCTTCTGGATAAAATTTAATGTTAATAATAACATAAACCAATCGCATCGCATGATAGAAGTTATTTTAAAGTCAATAAATAAATTTCAAGATATTATATAGACAATTGAGTATTTAGTTATTTTATTCATTGTTGAAATTTCCATTAAACATTATTTGCCTCTTACAAATATTTGCGGAATGCAATTTCATCATCTCATGCATTATACTACTTTTTAACGTATTAAATATACTGTCTATCAATCATAATAATTTTCCTCCATGCGTTTGACGGTACTTTTTTTTAATTAAAATACTATTATAAAAGATTGAATAATAAAATACCAAACTACTATGTATAATTGTGCATATTCATTATTATTATTACAAAGAAGAATAAATAGAAGCTATTAAATATGAAAAAGATAATGCTAATATATACTAGTTGAAAAGTTAATTTTACATTCTCGATACTGGTATATAATGTCATAGCAATTTGAAAAGCAAATCTAATCTCGAAAATAAACTAGCTAAAACTTAACTATAATATTATATAGAGATCAATCCTGATGTTTTGCAAACTTTCTTAATTTCGTTTAGTTTATAGTTTGGGTTCCTCTAATATATGTTTCGAAAATCGATTTAAATTCTAATGAGATTAAAAATATTTTAAACAAGGTTGTACGTCAGTCTAGTTATGTCGCGAATTCGTTACGGACATATACGCAGTAATACCGTTAAAGAGAAAACAAAAATGTAAAATTGATTATATTTCCTCGGGAGTGCGCCAATTTCAAAATATACACGGCCAAATATAATAACGCCATGATTGATTGGAATCGATACTACGTGCAATAACGATTTTCTAAATAATTGACGCATTTTATGAACGTCATTCTAAATTGGTTGAATTGCAAACGCCCCATTACAAAGCGGACGTCCCAATTTCCAGATGACAGTCCAAAGGACCCCGGGCCGAAAAGCACAAAGGCAATTTAAAAATTAACCGGCGCAGGTATAGTTTGCATGCGGCATCGACATTCGACAGTCGGCCGCGGCGGCCCGAAGAAAAGCCGAATTACCAGACGGCGGCCGAGAGGAGCTGTAATAGACGAAGAATGCACGCGCCTCCGGCCATGCAATAAACTAGGGAGGGAATTCCGAGAATGGCCTCATCTGGGAGAGGACGCGCCGAGTAGCCGGGCGCACTCGGCCAGCTGGCCGCGCGCTTTCATCCACCGCGCCCGAGAGAAAGAGGCCGGGGGCGTGCACGGGAGGCTGGGCCGGCGGCTAATTGTCATCGAAGCGCGGCCTGCGCTCGGGCGTGGCGCGGCCTCGGCCGAGGCGGAAGGACGTCGCGCCCGGGCCAGTTGGCAAGCGCGCGCCGCGCCCAAATGTCTGGCGGCGGCGGCGGCGCGTCGTCGGCCCCTACCCCGGCCCCATGGCCTCGCGAGTCACGGTGTGCATCGGCTCCCCCCCCGGGGGGAAAATATAGCGCCTTGCGGAGCTTGCGCGCCAGATATACACTTGGGCGGGTTGGCGCGCGGCGAAGGCTATTCGCGAGGCTCGGGCCGGACGCGGCTTTATAGGTTTGTTAGGTAACACGGGGAGGGCCTGTATTTTCGCGCGTCCCAGGCGGAAAAGTCTAAAACTAGACGGCGCGGAGTCGCGATCGCCGGGAGGTTGCGTCTCGCGCGCGTGCCTCTGTGTACGCGGGCTCGGCCGCTTTTGGCTCAAACAAACACGCTCGGCTCGTGCTCACTTTGTTCGAAAGTTAAATTTGAATTCTTTATTTTGATCGGCTCCAATTAGTAACCTTTGCAGTTAAGGACACACGAGCGGAGGGAAAACCAGTGTAAACTGGAGGAATAACTTTCCTTAATCTTGTATAATATTTGTCAAGTTTATTTTTGGTCTATGCCATTGAATACGGGTTTTGCGCATAATCGAAGAAAAAGGACTCGTATGCCGAGCCGTTGACTTTTCCTCTCTTTGTCAAGCTTTATATTAAACTCGGAGCGTTAAAAAGTGAGAAATTGAAAATTTGATCAAATCGCTCTGTGAATTATAATTTCAATTAGGTCTCAAACTGATCCATGCATCATTATCGAACATTACCTTACATTATCTGCGACTTTCGAGGCTATTACTCAAATATATATTTAATCTTTTATCTGTATATTTATAGTCTGTTTAGCAAGACGTGTGAATTTCTATACTAGTATCTGATTTATCTATCGGTAGAAATTAGCGCAGAAGAGTAACGCCGAGTTATAGAATAACAAGCTCCTGGTGCAAGATCTTATCTACAAGAGAAATTAAATTATGAGAATTAATGGAGGACTGTCGCTGCGTGTAAAACTGACCATCAAGTTTCGAGCACCTCTAAAATCCACAAAGTCGAATGAAAAAAAAAAAAAAAAACACAAGAAAGTGTCTGGCGGTGATGTGTACGTAATATAAATGTCCGATTGAGGATTAAAGCAGTAGTCGAGGCGTCGGAATCGTGGAATCCACAGCATAAATATAAGGAACGGCCAGCTACCAAAACAGCGGACAATTAGCATTATTCACGTAGCTCGCGCCGGGCGTCTCGGCCCGAAGTCCCGATGCATGAACGGGCGAACGACAGAGAGAGAGAGAGAAAAAGGAGGAGCTACCCAGCAGCGCTACGTGGAAAAAAATGACTAACTCGCTAGGAATAATGATTAAATACCCGGCTGATTCATCGGAAGGAGGCCCGAGGCGGCCGAGCTCGCCGATAACGTCATCCCCGTAGGCAGGGCAATCGGAGAGGACTTCCTAACCTAGCGGAGGCCGCGGGCTCTCCTCGAGGGCCGCGCAAACCCTCGGGATTCTAGGGCGCTCCTAATAACGAGCGGGGCGCCCGAGCCTCATTGTTCCCGGGCGAAGGGCCCGTTTAATTCCTCGCGGCTTTGTCGGCGGATCCATCTCGGGGCTTTGTCGCCCCTCCCTTTTTTCCTTCATCCCGCTAACGAACTCCCTCTTCCTCCTCACCGGAGGGCGCGCGGGAGCTCCGCTTCAACGGAGGGCACTTTCGCCCGGGGAGGACCACTCCCCCGAAAAACACATGGAGAACACGCGTAATATGCTAATGGGCGCGCGTGCCTTGGGTGCACGTCGGGCTGCATTCGCCGGGGCGGGAATTTATCGGCGCGCGTCGCGCGAAGCGCTCGGGATTTATGGAAGGTCGCGCGGTATCGACCGATTGCCACGGGCGACGAGGGGGGGGGGGACTCTAACTGGGTCGCTCCGCCGGGAAAGAATCTCCGATTTGGGTGTTTAAAGGCCGCGCGGCCGCGAGACGCCTCGCTGATTTACCGGCGGCGCTAAATCACCGGGCCAAGGAGACCGGCGGGCGCGCAGAGCTGCGATCGCTCGGACGTCCCCTCCCCCCCCTCGGGGAAAACAGTCCGCGGGCGGGGCGACGACGTCTCCGGGCGCGATCGGTGATCGGCCCAGTCCGCTGGCCTACGCGCGCACCCTGACAAATTGTCGCATTGTGCAGCGGCGTCTGGGGGCGGCGGGCGCGCGACCGGTAGCCATAAATTCCGAGCGAAAGCCGCGCTGGCCCCCATTTTTTTTTTTGCCTGCGGCCGAGGCTGGGGGCAGGCGGCCTAGAGCCGAGGGCTGCGGAGGCGCGAGTTGTGTCGGGCGGCCCCCGAAAAGCCCCGGCGATTGGCGCTCGCGAAGGTCGGGCTTGGTGTCGTGTGACGCTCGTAAAGCGGCGGTATAGCCGCGCCGCCGAGCGCATGGTGGGCTTTTTTTTTGCGGCCCGGGGGAGGGGGACGGATTGCTCGCGGGGACGCGACTAAAAATATATCTTGTCGCCGGGCAGGAGACTGGCGCGGGCGCCGCGGCGCGCGCCCGCCCCTACCTGCGACGTATACACAGCCTCCGAGGCCGGGACTTCCTCGGCGCCCGTTGCGCGCCTCCGGGAAGCCCGGCAATCGGACCATTTTTCCCCGCGGCAGTTGCCTTCTGTTGGGCGCGAGATCGTCCGTCGGGGCTCCGCAGCTTCCGGGGGACAGACCTCCCGGGCGCCTCGGCGCTTTATACATATACAGAGATAGCTCGTATACTCACTCTCCGACGCGTTCGCCGTTCCAGCAGCTCCTGTCGGGGTACTCCTCGCAGATGGTGTCGGCCAGGGTCCCGTAGAAGGTCCGCGACCTCACGACGCTCGCGAGGAAGTTGCCCAGCTGGGCGTGCAGCTGGTTCGGGGCCTTGGGCGCCTGGGTGACGGGGGGCGGGTGTGCGCCCGCCGCCCCCAGCGTCCGGGCGTCGAGGCCGAGGAGGGAGCCGCCGCCGCCGCCGCCGCCGCCTCCGGAGCGCGTCGAGGCGGCCAGGCTGGCAGGCAGGACGAGCTGCGAGCCCGAGCCCAACTCAAGCTCCGGCCTCCCGCACACTTTTCGCACCTGCAAGCACACAAGCCACCCGCGTCTCATTAATGCTCCGCTGGCACGTTTCCGAAATTAGCATTTTGCCCGCCGCCAAATGCTCGCCGGCCAATTTCGGGAAAAAGTTTCAAATTTTCGTCGGAGGCGGCTTTGATTAAAATAGTCGACCTGCCGCGATGACGCAGTGGAATATATTTGATAAGCATATTATTAAGGTTCATTAAGGGGGATAAATACATAGTCGCACAGTGAGTCGAAGGTTGCATGATTACTTTTATTACATTGCCCGGGAACTCAACACATTGGCTAATTGCTATTTAAGCGCTATTGCAATTCATTTTGAGCAAATAATCTCGCATTCAATCAGTATTATGAGCTTGAAATTCAGACTCGCGGGCATAAATTCGTGCATCATTAATTCAGTCTCGTGTGTGGCAAGCCAAGTGCGTCATTCCCTCCTTCGACGATCTGACAATAATTTTACGGTATAATCACCCATTATATCCCGCATCTAATCAAAAAATCTTGACGTTTTTATTTCTCTTTATTTTACATAGAATTATAATACATTCTATGTATAATATGGATGTATAATATATTCTCTAAAAGAAAATACAGTCCTAATTTATTTAACGCGCATCTCACACGTATGCACATTTGAGTCTTCTTTTTCTAGCTATGATAATGTTAAAAGCATCGTTAAATCCGCAACCTGCTATGCATCGAACGAATGTAAAAAAGCCTACGCATTTGCAGGCGGTAATTTGCTTTAGCAAGTGAAGCATATGCTTCCCCTGTTCCGATAACAAACAACTTCGTGTAGCTATATACTGGTTTATCAGGCGCGGATCTCAATGAACCGATTTAATTTAATTGCCATGTTGTACTATCGTTGGAATTTACATGTCGGTTTACTATAAACGCGCGCGAATGCATTAAAATCTAATTAGACATGGTTTTTAATTCGATTGTTTGGCGAAAAAGCAGTAGTCGTCGGATAAAAGTGGCAGAGTCAGGCTTGCAGCCTGCTAAAGCCTTGTCGAGCCAAGGCAAAACGTCAAAAGAGGAAGGAGAGGCGAATGGTTGACCGGCACGGTAGGGAGATAAAAGAAGCAACGGCAATCCTTACGCCCACGCGAGGAACGCGGGCGCGCCGAGGTTTTCTTCCACAAATCGAATTCCAGCGGGAGCCGCGCGCTAAGTGCGCGGAACAATGAGGATATTAAAATCCTAATGCCATCGGCACTACTCGCGGCGCACAATGACGCCCATTAATAACATCCCGGGCGCTTCAGCCTACCAAAGCGAGGATTATACATCATTCGTGAGCGGGTGTCGCAACGCGACTTTGTACACGTACATACAGGCGCGCGCGACGCGGATCCGCACCCGGGGGCGTACACAAGTCCCCGCGCGGTCAAATTGGCTTAGGCTCGGAGCGACTCGGCGAAAAGCAACCGGTCGCTGAGATAGTAACGCAAATTCGCCCCCTTATCTGGCGGCGTGCGCCAATTTACGTCCTTACAGCGCGCAGATAAGGCGAACGTGGGATTCGCGCCTCGGCCGGGCTTCGAGTCGCCCGTGAAATACGGGCCCGCGCCTTTTCCTATCTCCGGCTTCCCCGCGCGCAAACACACGCGCGTACGTTGTGTATGTATATATGTGTGTGTGCGTCGCGGGTTTGTCGCGGCCGCGCGACTTTATTCCGCCCGGAGAGCGCGTAAAGTATATCTACATACGCGACCAGCTCGGGAGGAATCAATAAGCGGGGAGCTTGACTTTTATTGCCCGGCGGATAAGAGTGTGTTTCGCGGAAGGTGCGCCGGATGGGTAAGTCGGAGTATCGACTCTGCTACTTTGACTGGGCGGATAAAGCGCGGAGATAGGGGCGTCGCTCGTATAATAAGACGCTAACTCGGGCGTCTATATAAGGTGCCCCGGGTAGCCCAGCTGGCAAAGGGCGCTGGACGGGCAATCACACGGGGGCTTTGCGAGCCGCGAGCCCAGGATTCAACCAGTTTGCGCTTCGATCTCCCCGCCGACGTAGATCCGGAGGCGAGCGATATTGTGGGAAAAGGTAGGCGGGCCGACGGGAGGTGGCGTCTCAATCGCTGCGGCCCTAGCCGTAATAAAGCAAATCTACAAAGTCGATACACATATATAGGCGCAGGCGGGCGCGCGCGCGCTGCAACAGGTTTGCCGGCGAGTGCGGGGAAAGGAACCGGGGGAAAAAAAAAGAGATCGCCCAGTATATATACGCGCGACCTCGCAAAAAAGGAGCGACCCGCCGCGCGGGGGAAACAAGGGCCGGCCGGTGTATATCGGCGGAGCGGAGACGCTCTCACGCCCGCGGCGTCTTCATTAGCCGGGCCCCGGGCGACCGGGGCTTTTCACACTCGAAAGAGTCGAATCATCCTTAGCGGCCGGCCGCCCAGCCAGCGGCTTTTAATTATGACGCGCTCTCGGCCTGGCATTTGGCGCCCGGTCCAGGCCGCCCGGCCCGATTCATGCGCCTCGCGGCTAGTGCGCGCTCCGGGTGGATTCCGATTGGCCCGAGGGGAGGAAAAAAGAAAAACAGCCCTGCGACTCCCAGTGCACGGAGGCTTTGCGAGCCTGAGAAAATGAGCTTTCGATAATGCGGGCGAAGGAAAAAAATGCGGGTAGTGCATAATGTATCCGAAAGATATCGGCGGGATAATTAACAGGGAAATAGGGCCTGTTCCAACGCGCAGCCGCTCTCTCTTTCTGTCTACACAATGAGCAAACTATCGCGAAAAATCGAGTATAATTACAGCGGAGGATAAAAGTATCTAGTCAATGCGGGGAAAAAAAGCCCGCGCCATTCACTAGTCGCGCTTGCCGCTCGGCGCGTCGGACCATTCAATCGACCTTTTTAATCTGCCGGGGGAATAAAGAGTACGTATATCCGTACAATCGTCAGGCGGGGATCAATTAAAAGCGGCCGGGGCGCGCGCGCGTGCAGAGCGACAACGAAATAAAGCCGGGCGTTCCGCGAAGGCAGCCGCGCCCGGTGCCGGGGGACAATTGCGCGCCGATCGGCAATCGCATATCGGCCGCCTGCCTCCTCTTCCGGCCGACCCGCTACATCTCGATCGCACACGTTATCCGCGCCCGGGAAGCAGAGCGGGGATTTACACTCTCGACTCCTCCGCGGGAGAGCCGCCATTAAAAGGAAGCCCCCGCTGTGTCAGCGGCCACCTGAGCCAAGCAGCTGTACCACTAGCGGCACTTGTTCTCCGGGGGGGGAGGGGGCACAGCCGATCGATGTAGCGGGCCGGCTGCAATACCGGTAGAGCGCGCCAACTGCAGCCGGGCGGAATCGGCGCGGAAAAGGAGCTCGGGCCGCGCGGTATCTTATCGGCGCCGATAACCCCGTTGGGCGGTGCGGGGGGGGGAGGGTAATTCCACGCGCGGCAAGCAGACGCCGCGCCGTCTCTGCAGAAAAAGAGGCGCGCGGTAATCGGGCGGCGCAGGCTCCGACCTCGGCGCATCTCACCGACCGGCCCGCGGAGCCGTGAGCCGAGCAAGGCCGCGGAGCCCCGGTGTGAACGGACTATTATCGCCCGAGCTAGCGCACAAGCGCATCGGCCGACAGCCGAAAGACGCACTCGGCCAACAGTCTGTCCGCGAGGATTTTCCAATGGACTCGAGACGCCGCCCTTTCGACCCATTTTTCGACCCTAGCTTTTCCCCCGAGTCTGACGTGCGATTATTGTTTAATTTAAGTGATTAAATTAGTTTAATTAACTGATTTTTCAATTTTAATCGAAAATATCTCCGAGCTTAAAATAAATTCCAAAATAATTGATATAACAAAATCGTGTATAGTTTTATATCCGATTAATTTTATATCTCTTTAAATGTCTCTCTAAATTGTTCCATTTTGCAAATTTTTTATAGTTTAACTCGCGACTGTCTGTCGAATGCAGTCAAATTAGATTTAATCCTGCTCACGTCATATGAAGTTGTCGGTTTATTTTAAAATTGCTAGTGACTTATGTATGCGTGAACTGGCCTCATTCCGTTCAATTCCAAAATCAGCGTTCATATATCATAATACATCGCTCGATGCAGATATGAAAGGCAATAGAAAATGTATATGTATAATTATAACTGTGGCTCGGAGCCGAGTGCAGACTCTTCCCGACTAGCGCCTAGCGCTGCTTACAGTGTCATGATCTCCTCAAGCTCTCTCTCTCTCTCTCTCTCCCGACTTCTTGCGCCCGCGCAAGTGGCGATACGAGGCCGCCGACAAGAGGTGCGTCTGAAAAAAAAGATAGGAAGCGCGTGCGCTCAAAGTCGGCAGGCTTTCAAGTAGCGCGGCGCGATGAGTGCGAGTGCGCCGCGCGGGCTCGGCTTCTACTTTATACACTCGGCTAGTCTCGCGCATCTTCACGCGGCCACTGGCTTATATCTAAGTGGCCTGACGCTCGCGAGACGCGTCATTGGGTTGACGAGCGCAGCTACAATTGGAGGAACAAACGAGAGCCGATACGCACACGCGAGGAAGAGCTCGAGGCTATATAGCTCGAGCAGGAAGCCGGGAATCGCGAGGCGCGCCATCTGGCAAAGAATGCCGATTCTTTTAATTGCCGCCGATGAATCAGGCGTTCATGTTTTAAAGATCCTATCGGCGACTTAGACTCGGCCCGCGCGCGTATATACCTACACTGTATCGCGCGATTTATATTTCCCTCCCGCCTCGCGCTCCGAGTAACAAGGCGCGCCTGCACACACTGCGAATATAATGTATTCACGCGCAACGCAAACCCAGCGACGCCAGCGCGGATAAACAATCAAAGCGCGGCGCCCCCTTACATTGCTGATCGAACACCCCCCGGCCGAAAAACATGCACTCCCAACGGAACCGCGGCGGAGCCGTTACACACACGCGCGCGCGCGCGGGGGGGAAGCCCCGGCCCGATTCCGCCCGTGACTCAGCCGCGGCGCGCGCTTCCGCGACCACCTCGATAATTCGACCCGGAAGCCGCCCTCCCCCGGCGCGGCTATCGACCCGCACGTGGGAACGCCGGCACCGGGCCTTCGCGGCTTTTTGCCGGGCCCCGTGAGACGCGGGTTTTTCGGGGGACCGGCCGCCGCTGAGTCAAGTGGTCCATTGGGCTTTTTATCCCCCGTGCAGGCTGCACGTGGCATTGTTCGCGCGGGCCGCGGTTTGCATCTGCCGGCAGAAGAGACGCCCCCCCGCGCCGGATTATATCCTGTGGCATAATTCCGGGGGGCGAGCGCCGGTGATCAATCGGCACTAGCCTCGCACCGGACTTGCTGGTACGTTAATGTTATTTTATTATCGTGGTTATTGTCGCTCGGCCCGGCCCTAGCTGTCCTAAATACACCCTATAAAGGACCGCATTATGTTGTCACATACTGTATAATCCGTAACATTATTAACCTAATGCTAATACATAATCAATGCTGCAATTAATATTATATTATATTTCTAGAATCAGGGAATATTTCGGAAAGTAGGCATGAGTTTAAGCCTGTGGATAAGTATTTATTTATATCGATAAAAAAAATTAGTTGATAGTGATAAAAGTAGTGACGATAATGTAATAAAATGGAACAGCAAAAAATAGGCTGGTTATACAACCTGTATACATGTATAATTCTTTGATTATAACAAAATCTCCGATAACTACGCACCCAAGACAATTATGCGTACTCAAGAATAGTGTAGACAAAGCCGAAGGTCGTAAAGCTTATTATACTTATCATTGGGATTGTAACTTCGCAGTAAATTTATTTCAAGTTGAATAACGGATGTTCTAATTTTTGCATACAGTGCCCTTCATTTACGTAGAACATTTCGAGACGCAACAATAGCTTGGATAAAAACGCGGTAGCTTAAAAATGTCTTTTTGCACCAACCGATCGATCCACCCAGCCGATTGGAGCTAAATTTTATCTACGCATAAAATGTTGCAAATTACAGTGCTTGGAGAACGCTCATAATTTATCCTCGATTGATATATTATATGTAGAACAATTTGGAAAGAATTGAATTATCGATAGTCCGACCTGCAACGTAAACACCGAAGTCGTTAATATTTAGTGACTGTTATAAGGCAAACTTGACGACCCTGATCGAGCGTTCCCTAGGGGGATCTATGTTTACTTTGCAACATCTTCGGTTACGTCCTCGCGTCCTCCATTCGCCACTTTATACTTTTATGGATATGGGTCTCTGCAGAGGCGCGCGCGGTATAGCAAGTGGTTCGGGCGGAACGAGTCGGCCGGGAGCCCGCGATAAAAAGACACAAATTTCCTGGCATGCCGTATCCTCGAGATCTTTTTTTCCAAGCCGCGGGGCGAGGAAAGGCCGAGGGCGGAGTGCCGGGCGCGTGAGTCACCCCTGGCAAAATCAACAAGGTACATACAGCCCGGCGAGGATCGCTCTCGAGTCGCGCCTAGAAAAACAAGGGCCCCTCCCCCGAGCGGCGCCGAGGAAGCGCGCGCGGGGCCGTACCGCGAATCGCGCGAGGCCGCCGTTCAACGAGCGGATCGCCAGGATCGCTTCCGGTCCCCGTTCCGTTCCGCGGCAACCTACGGGAACGCCTGTTCATTTTTTGTTTTCTTCCACCCGCCGAGGGATCGGCGACCCGGCAATCGATACCCGCCGCGGACAAAGCGGCCCTGGCCCGGCAACACGTGGTAATTGAACGCCGCCTACAGCGTCCTCCGATTAATTGTCCGCGGCGGCGCATCGCGTGCGAGATATATCGCGCGGCTCGCGTGCGGCCCCGCCCCGCGGCGCTACCGCGGCCCCGTCTACGTTTCTCAAAACCGCGAGAATCCGATCCGCGGCGGCTGCCGGCGCGCCGCTCGCTCCCGGGGCGCCGCCGCGCGATCTGTCTCTTCGGGACCATTAGCCGCGCGTATCCGATGTCCCGCGGCCGCGCAGGTACACGTATATATATGTACGCCTATTCTCTGCTTTCCGATCGATCGACCCTACCTGGCCGCTCGCGATCGCCCCCCCTGGCCGGAAACACGCCTCCGGCTGCGGATAGTATGTGTACATGTATAATGTATATGTATCGGCTGCAGGGCGAGCGTCCGCGATGAGCGTACACTGCGTGCGTATATGCGACTCCAACCAATTTAACTTTGACGTCATGGAATGCGAGGCAGCTTCTTACGCTATCGCTCGCATATATTGTCTTACGACTCGGCCGTTGTGCGTCGAGAGGCGCGAAAATCATTCGGTGCCGGCGGTAGCCGAGTGCGGGTGGGGAAGAGAATAAAAAAAAAAGAAAAGAAACAAGCCTGTTGGGAAATTCGGCCGATCGAAAAAGGCATCGAGTGCCGGCGTGTATTTTTAGGCCGCGGTGACGATTACGCGCGCGGGGAATAAAGTGTCTTAGGCGACGAAAGTGACATTAGCGAGCGAGAAAAGGCCGAGCGTTGCAACAAATCAGCGCTCGATTTGACGAATTAGCGATTGATCAATAAATAACGCGTGTTTAGTGTTATACTTGCCAATGTTACAAATTTCAAAATAAAAGGTCTTTGGAAATGTTGTATCGTTTTACGCCCGGATATCGTGTGATTTGTGGTGGGTTTTACAGGCTATTACTGCCACGTCTTCTCGCGTCTTCTCGTTTCTCGCTTTGTTCCTTGTTCCCTCGAGCCTCGAACGCACGCGAATTTCGTGGCTATTATTTCCTTTTTCCTCGAGAGCGCGCTTCGTGTTTGGCTTTCTCACCAAGTCCGCGATCGCCATGACTGACACTTTTGTTTTTAGGATCGGAACGAAGCATTTTCACCTTGGGCAACCGCTAATTGAGGCCTTGCCATTGACGGTCAAAAGTCATTATCAATCTTACGCGAAGTAAGCGGATGTCGAAATAGTCACTTCAAACCAACCTAAAATCTTGAAGAATCTATAGCCATTTCAGAATACTCCTCAAAATTTCTCATTCCCTTAATAATACATTTTTTAATCAATTGCATTACTGCACTATTTTCGACTACCTTACCTCTATATAATCATATATTGCACAGATATTTTATTGAAAAACAAATACTATTCAACAAATAATAATTTTATCTTTATAAAGTACTCAAACGAACTGTAAAACTGAAATTCCATTAAGAACACCTTTTTTTACTTTACTTTTACTAAGACAGTGATTAAAAATAGAATATAGCCCTAATTTAACGCTCCTAGCGAGTAAAACGAGTTCAATATACACATATATATATAATGTATCTAAAGGTGCACGAAAAGAGTTTCGCTTTATACTCTCAAGCCGTTATCCGCCCTAATGGACGTTCTTCCAAGCATCGGCTAACTTTTCTAAAACACGAGATTCTAGACGAATGTGCTAGCTCAGGCACATAAGGAAAAATCGTCTTATAGAAAAGGCTATGGGAAATCCGTCTACTTTGACGTGTGCCTCAACTTTGTCCAAAAAAAGACTCGAGACGGCAAACTTGGGACGCGCTCTTCAATAATTCAATATCCACGTTATCGCTAGAGTGGCAGCGACCTCGAAATGGAAATTGATTTGGGGGCGCAATTAAAGGAGGGAGGTAGTCATAGTTTGAAAAATGGAGGCGCCCGAAAAATTGGCAGCGCCGAAAAAGTTGAAGAGCAGATAAAGGAATCGTGACGCTCTAAAGTGGAGAAAAGCGTAGTCTGCGGTGGTGAAATCTGATTGATTGGCGCGGGAAAAATCGATAGCGGCTCCCTTTCTGGTTTCAAGCTTTAAAACTGATAAGGTTTATTTTTAGATAATAACCTTCAGGATTATTAAAATAAGTAGAGTCGATAATCCTGTGATTGGTTATTTTTGATAAGTAGGTAACGCATATTACTTATACGATTGCAAATTTGCGAATAGATAAGAAAGTAGCACATGCTCGAATGAATGATATGCCATTCTTCCAGATTAAAATATGTATTTGTTTTGTTGTCGTCTCATACGACTGAATCAATTACTAAGGTTTGTTCGAGAGAAATTCTTGTTGAGTACATCTGACTAATGAATTAAACGCTAGATTTATTCTGCCACGCCTACAGCCGTCGACAGTACATCAAATGACCAAAGTTGAAAAAGTCATCGAGATGCATCGTAGGGGTATGTTATCTGACGGAGCAAATCTGGATGAAAAAGATAATCGTCACGGAGGAACGAAGGTTCGTAGGAAGAAGAACGAGGCGCTGGGAAGAGGAAGAACCCAAAGAGGGCATTAGAAGCAAGGTTAGATACAAGAGCGCGGACACCCTATAAGCAAATCGATTCGACCATTTGGCAACGAGTGACTCATCCTTGAGTGAACAAATTACGATGGCGGATGCTCTAATCTTGGGAAAGCGCCGTTTTCGGCAATTAGTGCCGTGGCATAGGCAAATAAAGGACAGCCGATTGGTTTGCTTACTTGCTTGGCTTGCTTAATTTTACCGAGGAGGCGGCAGCTGATTAACGAGCACTTGCTTGCTTGCGCGTGTAAAAAGTTTGATTCGGGTTATGGTTCTGAAAAAGGCCTTGTGGTGGTGGTGGTGGTGGTGCTGCTGCTGCTGCTGCAATTACGTGCACCTTTATTGTTCGGCGCATGGCCTTACTCGTTGGAGAGGAACACGAAATTGGGTTGATTCATTTTCGCATATAATAAGCTACGATCTCATATAATACACTTTAAGAAAATACCTCGTGTATTGAATCAGGTACTGTACAAAGTATCCGGGTGCCCTTTACGAAAAATATGCTGCACTTACACTCGCACTTACGCCCACAAGAGTAGCCACTCAAAGTATTAATCAGGCAGCTCTCGACCCCAAGGATCCGCTCGGCAGAGGTGCACTTCAAAAGCGTGAGCGCGCGCACAAAGAGAAAACGAACGAAGCGAAGGAGAGAGGAGGAGAGTGGGTGGGTGGGGGGAATTCAAATTATGGGAAAACATCGGTTAAACAGAGAGAGTGAGAGAGTGAAAGAGAAGGCGAAGAAGAGAATGGAGAGAGAAGGAGGTGGGGAGTCGATCTGGCTGGCGGGAAGATAAATCAACACCCACGAAGCCGATAACCGGTGACTCGGCAACTTTTTCGGACAGGTAGAATTATAACGGCCGAATTGCTCCGGTAATAACGTAACGAGTGTGCGCGCGAGAGGCCGAATTCCCGCGGTCATGCACCGAGCCCACGCCGTCGTTTCCCCGAATCGTGCACGAGTGCCGGGGGGACGGCGCACTGATAGGCCTCGATATTGTTTTAAATCAATGTGCTTGCAGGCGGCACAGTAAGAGAGCCTGATCCCTTTGTCGCCACACCCATCGTTATGTGCGCGTTTGTACTTCTCTTTCCTGCTGAAATAATTAAACTTGGGGAACGCGGAACTGAGTGACGTTTCGACGCCTCGAACCTTTCAGAGAGTGCAATTAAACTCCCCAGTTTGCGAACGGATATTGGGGATTCTTACACTTTCGCTCCTCGATTTTTGAATGAATAATTGAATGAGCGGAGGGCCGATGGAGGTCGATCGATCTCGATTTCTAGAGATTCGAGTGGCTGATGTTAAAAGCTTCTATTGTATAAAAAATTCAAGCATTTAAAGAATTATGGCTAATCCCGATATAAGCCGGTCAATAACAACATTTTCTACAATGCTTTATAATTCCTCAGGAAAGATACCAGCATTCTTTTCGAAATCTAAATAATTTCATCGTAGGTTTATTTATCTTTTTACAATAAACTACGTATATTATGGTCAAGATATATATCAATCTTTTTAATCGAATGATAATATAATTCCCGGTGCCATCTGAATTATAAGAGATGCAAGCAATCAGCTTTTCTAGGTGTAAATACGTACAAAGAATTTTACATATTAAACTGTAAGCATGTTTGCCTCTAGTAGATGTGCAAACACATCACTGATCGAACATGTAAATAGAATTTTTCCCAATTTTGCTAGAAAAATCGTGTTTGCATTTTTACGTAAAATATCAGAACTCTTACATATGTACGAGAAGCATATAAATTTGAAAAATATCATACTCGTATATTCATTCGAATTGAAAATGTACACTTTTCGGTGCTAGATCGATTAAAATAACACGACAAGACATGTCAAAGATAAAAACTTAATATTTCTCAGGTAAATATATGAAAAAATTTTTATATTGTGTTAACGCTAAAAATAATGTGAATAAAAACTGGTAATATGGAAATAAAAAAAGGAAATTTATAACTGAAAGAACGGGTATTCTTAAATAGTTAATTTTCCTACAAGTTATGGGAGTTTTAAAGGTGTCATATGGAGACGTATATATTTACATGTGCTGAAAACGAAAAGCTAAATATGCAAATGATTTGGATATATACTGCGCCTAGGTGTATCAATTTTCATATTTTAATACGTAAATTGACACGTCAAAAATATGAAATTTTACATTTTGAAATTTAGAGAGCAGGAAGCTAATGATGTTCTTCTGCACTGTTAAATTCGATCTGGTGACAGGCAACAGGTGCGTAAAAAATCTCATTAGTAGGAAATAATGTCTGATTAGTTTTGAAAAAAGGTAAACACGAAAACGTCTAAATGAAATGCTGATTCAATAGAAATAATAGCGGCGAGAGGAGTAATCCTATTAGGCTGAGTCAATAGCCGGTAAAGCCGGCGGTTGGGGGCCAATTAATTTGAGGGCCCGTAATGCCGGGCGCGCGGTAACGGGCTTACGTCATCGGGAAGCGCATTTTCCGGGGCGGGCGGCGGAACAGGGATCCCCGAGATTATCGTCCCCGAGGTTTTTCAAAGCCGGGGCTTTGTTGGCGGTTGTGCCGCATCACTCGATACACGAGGCCGCGCTGCAGATGGGCTAATCCTCGCGGCGGGCCGGCCGGCATCGGAAGCAACAATACGCAAGGGGGCGCGCGGAGGGCGCGATAAAGCAGCCGAGGCTCTGGGAGCGGGCCGCGCGCCGGCGGGGAGGAATGCAAAAGAGCGGTGGAGGGGCGCGGCGGAGGCTGCGGAGGCTGCGCGCCGGCGCTGCCGGGCGGAGGAGGCGCAGGAGGCCCCGGAGGGCCCGGGGGAGGGGGAGGGGGGGGGCAGCGGCGGCAGGCGTGCGAGGGAGAGAATGCAGCACCACCCCGCGGCGCGCCCACCGCATTCCTCGCATCGCTGGCCCGGTCCGCGCCGTCCGCGGCCACTTTGACTCGCGCCGCTGCGGCCTGAGAACGGGCGGGGGGGGGATCGGTGGGGGGCCCCCGAACCTGCCCCCGGTCCCCGGCCCCCCCCTCCCCCCCACCACGTGGCGGCCGCGGATCGCGCGCTCCAGGTATTTGCGGCCCGGCGGCCGGCTTCCGCTCCCCCTCCCCGGGCTCCCCGGGCGCGTCGCCGCCCGGCCCGAGTCCTCGCGCCGGCCGCGCTCACTTTCGATTTCCTCTCTTCTCACTCTCGGTCTTGTTCCCGCTCGCCTCCCGCGGCCCACGGGCTCCCCGGCTCCCGGCTTGCCTCCGAGGGGCCCCTCCTGCCCTCCTGCCCCCGGCTTTCCGGAAAAGCCCCGGGCCCGCGGGCGGCCCCCGGCCCGGTGTCCAGCCCCGGCGCGGATTATTAATTATCGCGAGATGCCATCGGGGGGCGATCGGGGACGCGGGGCAATTAGCCGCTCGTCCAATTACAGGGCGACAGGGGCGCGGCGGGCCGATAGCGAGCCGTCAATCGGCAAAGAAAAGCGAGTCCCCCGAGGAGGGCGACTGCGCCGGGCGGCCGGCGGCCCGCGGCGGTCCCTTACCCGCCGACAACGAGAATTTTATACCTGGCAGCGGGCCAGGGGTGGGGCGGCCGCTGCGGCGGCGAGGGCCGCGCTGGAGGGGGAGGGTCGGACCGGGCCTGGACCACCTCTGCAGCGGGGCCGTCTTCCTCTCTCTATCCGGAATTTCGGCCCCCTCCCGAGGCGGCGGCGCGCCGAGCGGCCCTCAAGGGCCTCTCGCGCCAATTAAAAGCACTCGGGACCTGGCCGGCCGCGGCCCGAGTACTCTTCTAATCGAAAACCCAACGAGCCGCCCGCGGCCTCTTCCGCGCCCTTGACCGCTTAATGGAGTGACGATTCGGCGCGGGGCGGGGGCACCCCGAGCCCGCCCCCCGCCCAACTATTTATCGCGCCCCGAGCCACCCCCGTCCGGCCCGGGGTCTTTATCGCTTATCGATAACTCGGGCTCGGGCGGTTCGTCGCCCCGCGGTCGGCCGCTCCCCCGACATCTCGACGCCTCGGAGATTCCGCCGCCCCCGCGCATCATCTGATACCGCGCGCACCGGACGCCGCTGCGTATGCGCATTTCTATTTCGAGACGCTCGAGAGGAGAACGAATCGGAGAGATCGGCCGATTGATCGAGCGCGGGCTGACTCGTTGATAAGCCAGTCGAGTCACGACTGGCTCGCGCGCGCGCGCGCGCGCAGGACGCCTCTAGGAGACACGTTCCTAGCGCTAGAAGGAGCCTACTTCGATTAATCGCTGCGCAATAAATTTCTGCGGATTTGCATGTCTATGCTGAATGCGCAGCCTTCATGGGAACAAGCCAAGCAACATTGAAAAGAAAACCTTTGGCAGACAACATTTTCGTTGAAGCTTGCTTTTGATCCAGCGTAATATTGTAAACGTGCTCACGTACGCCTAGCGTATACATTCATAAATATTAAATTTGAGCTGTATAGTAGCTGTTCATAGAAGATCACATTCACGAGATCTCGAATAAAATCCGTATTTTTGTACTTTATTCACTTTTTTCCTACGCGCAGTTCCTTCGATGATTTTGATGGCAGAGATCCGAAAGAGAAAGAAAAGACTTGAAGAAATATGAACTGAAAAACTATCGTTTTAAAGGAACACGAAGATTGACAGACAAGCAAGGAAATTGCAAGAGAGTTCAGATATAAGCAACATATTTATGTCATCCGAGCCATTGCTTTTAGAATATGGTATATAACCACGCAAGAAAGTTCCTTCAAATGAAACTCGTAAGGGGAAACTATGTTGGGTATAAGCTCAACAACTCTCCGATATATTTTTTTACGAGACATGGCTGTCTTAAAAATAAGCAATACGAGTCGACAATATAATTGATTTTTTAATAAATTTTTTGCTTTATATGCACTTGATATTAATTATTAAGTTTGTTAAGCTACCCATGGTAAAATTTGGAATGTATTTCTGGCTAAATTTAAAGGCAAATTTCCAGGGTAGGTTATTTACAGTTTACCATCCAATCTAACTTAACATGTTATAAACATACGTGTAGCAATTTGGCTTTTTTAAGATTTTTATGGAATGGACAGATTAATTTTATTAATTTGTGGCTTCATTTGATTAAGGTGCAGAGCATAAGCGGTTAATTTTCAGCCAGGGATACGTCGAGATGTCGATCGGGGTAAAAAGATGAAAAGCGCGCTGGCCGATAATGTTTCAATGTCGATTAAAGTTTGAACCTCTAGCTATCGTGGATGCGATGGTGATTATGGATGCTTCTTGAAGGTTCAATTTTGAACAATATCTCATTGAGATGTTTCTATAAATTATGCTATGGTAAAAGCGCGATTATGATATTATTAGCATAATGTAGGCAAATTAATAAAAATGCTCTTGGCGAGCGGCGCAACATTAGCGAGCGATGCTCGAGCGGGAAATTATTAATGATTTCGCAGGGGAGCAATCAATTTGCGAGACAAACTCGAGAGCTCTGCCAGGAATGAAATTAAGTGTTATGAAAGGAGCATTCGATTAAGCACGAGCGAATTTAAATTCAAACATCATTCGGCCGCGGTAACGTGTCACGTCTGGTTAGCGATTAAAATATTGTAATGGTTCATGGCAGATTCAAAATGGATATCCCGCCGCGCCCGAGCCCCCGATAAATCACGAAATGTTTATTTAACCGTTAGAGCTGAATGGTTGCGCAAGCCGAGGGAGGGCGCGGATATCGGCTAGCGGCCGAGCGCCGCGCCCAACGAGCGGACCGCGCGGCAAGACTAGTTGGCCCTGCGCGCCATCCCGGAGGAGCCCCCGGCTGCAACAAAAGGGAGCGAGCCGGCCGACAGGCGCAACAATATAAGATTTCTCACCAATTGTACCGCGGCGGGGACGCCGGGGAAAAAAAAAGGAGGAGGCCGACAAATCGCCCGGGAATACAAGTCCGGCCTGGCGCGCGTCGGCGAGCGATATCGGGTTTCTGCCGGCGCGCCGCCGCGGACACTCGCTTTTGTCCCTCGGGCCGGAATGCAAAACGCACCGCCGCCGCCGCCGGATTCCCCCGGACGCTCGCGAGAGACTCTGGCCGGGCCTCCGGACCGCGCTTTTCTCCGAGGCCGGCGCCTACACGGAGACAAAGCCGGCCGACCCCGTAAAAACGGGGGATCTAACAAAAAGAAAAAAAGAGGAAAACAGAAGAAAGCTCGCGGGGCTTTCCCGGGGGCAGGCCTTTATCGCTCGCGGGGAAGTGAGTTCCACGGGCTACGTGCGCGGGCAAGCCGCTTGGCCCTGTTGTAGGCCGCCGCGGGATAAGGAGAAAAAGGTCCCCGTTGGCATTAGCCGGCCGGGGGAAAAAGCCGCCGCGCGGTCCATAAATAAGCCGGGGAACACGATCCCCGAAGTTGGCCTATCAATATAAAAAGCCACCGGCCGGGGGAGGGTACACACAAACCCCCGCGGCGCGGCTGCAGCCGGGTGTACGGCGGGGCCCCGGAATCCCGGCCCGGCCGCCAAAATGCATTATGAATGAGAAAATCACGCGGCCGCCGGGGCCTCGCGGCGTCATGCATTAATCACGGGCCAAAGTTTTTCGACCCCGATCGGGGCCGCCGGGCCTATATAACTCCGCGGCGAGGGCCGCGCCCCGATGCAGCCCCGCCGTTATCGCATTGGGAATTTATGCGCGCGGATCCCCGGCTCCTTGCGAATTTACCGGGCGGCAGACGAGAGCGAGTCGAGTCGGCCGAATATATAACTCACGCGCCGCGTATCTCCGCCAATATACGCGTAATCCCGATGTGGCCTGCAAGCGAGGGCCCGGGGGGAGCCCGGCCGGATTTTCCTGCCTCGGTCCTTTGCCATTTTAAGCGCTCCGGGAGATTCGTAGGTTTATACCGGGCGGGATCATCCGGGGCGATCGGACCGATTTCGAAGTTCCAATTGAAAGGTTGAAAGACGAACGAGTCAACTGTTCGTCTTTTGGAAGTTTCTAGCCGAAAGGGCAATTCCAGTTGGACGTGGAAAAAGCGTCATAAATATAAGGAAATTTATTCAGTTCACACTCAATGGACTATTGTAATGAATAATATAGCCGTTTTACATATATAGCTACGAGATATCCGAGGCAAATGAATGGTAACCATGCGGACATTTAGAATAAAGGGGGCGAATACTAATAAGTTGCGATTAAAAAGGTTTCGTGCCGACAAAGTCCCTAAAGTATAAACAAATTTGCTAAATTCCATGAAATTTAATAATAGGATAATCGTAAAAGGTAGCCTTCGCGGAACGACCTCGGTTCTCACGCACCCAATGGCGCCAAGTATGTAGTATATCGAAAGTAGGCGGAACTGTTCATCAAAGGGCAACGCGTTCGTCCATTCGTTAAGCTATAGCTGTTTTCACTGTATATCGCAATAGTGTACGGTCTTCGAAATCTGATGGAATCGATGAAAACCTGCAGGTGTAGGATATGTACAAACCGAAGTTTCGGATCTGTCAACGGCAAACCCACAAGAATAAAAAAAAGTAAATAAAAAGTATCGTTATTTTAAGTAATTAGTGCGCGAACGATGTATATGCGTTGCGACAATTAGCTATTTAACGCATTCGTTGGCATGTCTTGCTGCCGAGTGCCGAGCACTGAAATTATCTGTTTACAAAAATTGCTCGAAATGTACTTTTGCATAATTACGCACTTGAATACACATGATATGCAAATAACAGGAGTCTTAACGCGCGATGGCGCTTTTTGGTATTAAATCAAGGGCCGGATTCTTACGCAACTATCCCGGGAGAATTTAATTCCTTCCGCTCTAAGATGATATCGAAAATGCATATAAAATTACACTGGGGCTTGTTGTATACGATGCGCGAAAGGAGGGAGAAACCGGCACTGTTCCAGTTTCGCGGAAGAAGGTCGTAAAGCAGCCAAGGTTCGAGCGTAACAAAGTGGAGAGGGCGCGGGCCGGGAGAACAGCCGAGCGCGGCTCCCTCCGATTTCCATATACACACTGGCGACGCGGCCGCGGGGGCCCGGGAGCCGGCGGCCCGGCACTCCATTAAAAACTAAGGGGCTTCCCGGCACCTCCCGATCGAGCATTAACCGCCGAGGGCGCGCCGCCCGCGCTTCTCCCCGAGCTGCTTATCTCCCCCCCGGGGGAGGGGGCGCAGCGTTATACGTATACACGCGCCGGGGCGCCGGGCCGGCGGCGCGCCCGGCTTCTTGCGCGGCCGGCTAATAATTGGGAATCGCTTTTCCCGCCGCGCAATTCGCCTACGCAGCGCCTGTGCAAACAGGAAGCCGCCGGGCGAGGCGGGGAGGAAAAGGAAAAAAAAAAACGGGGCCCGCCGGGAAAAATGAGCTTTTATCGGGCGCTCGGCCGCGACTCGGCGTCGCGCCGCCCAATGCGCGCCAGACATTGTAATTGAAAGCTGGCGAGAGAATGCAGGGGGGGGGGGCCGAGGCGCTCGGCCGGCGCGTTCTTTTGCCACCTTACGAAACGCAATTTTCGGACTGATTTTAAGTCCGCCGAGCGCCTGCGCCTGTGTACATGTACGTGTATACAAACACACAAACACACACACAGATGTAACTGTATATCATTTGGGCCGGGACTGTTTATTGCTAAAAATTCCGCTTTACGGCAATAATTATACGGCAGCTGGGCTGAACTCGCGCAAAAAGCCCGCGCACTTCCCCCCTCTCCCCCTGAATAATGGATCGACATTACTTAACGTATATATATATAATGCGCTTTAGTGCACAAAACGCTTTTCCCATCCATAGAGCCAGGGCGATTAACGACAATATTGTTACGCTTAAGAGTATTATAATAGTCGTGCGGAATTCGGCGAGAGTTCTTACGATGAGTTTCAAAAGTGAAAGCCCCGCACATTTTACGCGAGTGCAGCTCGGGAAGGGGGGGGGGGCAAAAAAAAAGAGGAGAATTGCTAAGTAGAGTGAGGCCGATCCGGCGAGACGCGGGTACGGGCGCCGCGCAGTTGACACAGTCGCCCGGTATCTCGCCGGGTAAAAGTTGCGCGCAGGGCGGCAACCCGCGGATTGCCGGCGGCGCGTGAAGCTCGCCCGCGAGGCGCTCCTCTCCCGGTCGACTAGCCCCGCGCGGGGGGGGGGGGGAGGGCGAGCCGCGCCGCCAGGACGAGCGGAGGCGCGAAAAGGCGATAAGCCGCCGCGGGGAAATGAGCCGGCGCACCCACGCGGCGGCCACGCGTGGAAAAGTGGCGAGGCGCGGCCGGGCCGCTCACATGGCAACAGCAATCTCTTGCCGGCTCTCCCTTCCCTACATCCTCTCCCCCGGGCCGTCCCCCCCTCCCCCCCCGGCCCGCGCGAGCCCCGGCCGCCGGCTCTCCCGGATCCTTCCCCACTTCATTCACCGAGCCGCTACTGCTCCATATTCCGGAGGAGCCGAGGAGACGCCGCGACGGGGACGATCCGGGGCCCTTTTCTACTCGAGGTCGGATTTCGACGGGGCTTAACTTCTCCTCGCGCTTCGAGGGGGGGAAGATTCCACGGCGTTATCGCGTCCCGAGGCACTTGCACGGAGATTACGCCTGCAACTGCGACTGCCAATACGTGTCATAAGCGGATTCGAGTGTTCTTCGAAGAATAATCGACAAATAAATTTGTTTATTTATAGGAAAGTATGTGCAGCTCTTTATACGCCGAGCAAATGGGACGTACAAATCGAATTAGATTTATAATGCGGTTTTCAGTATTTGTATTATAATTGGATTTAGTTTTAAAACTGCATCTCGAATAAAGTATAATTGAATTATTGATTTAACATTATTTGATTATGAGAAATTTGATCCGTGCATTATTTTATCATAGTATACGACGCAAGAATACTACTGAAGAGTATAAGAGAGTTTTGTATAATTCAATATTCCTTTAAAATGTATTTTTCTATTATAAAGGAATAAATAATCATTAATAATCAATCTTCAATAATCATTTTCTAATAAAAATACATCTTCAAACATTGATAAGTATTAAGGAGAAAAGTCTGCTGACATTTAAGAATATGCATTCTGAGTGGGATTCAAAGTAACGGCGATGAGTACATTAGTGAAAAAAGGTACGCTGACGCTTGAAAATGAGTTGTTTGCTCAGAAAATGAAATTAGATAACCAAATTTTATTAAAGACTTTCAAGATTGCTCGAAAAAGTTTCTGATAAAAAAGTAATATTGCTGCTTGTATTCGCTTACATTTTTTATCGCGAAAGTTTAAAATCAATTTTTTTTACAGTTGGGTAAGGATCTTGAAAAAGCGAATCGACCAGCCTTATCTCCAATAACTTTTGGAAAAAAAAATCTACCCTAGCCTACGAAGGCAAAAGTGAAAATTTAAAATATTTAATTTATTCCCGTTGACTTTATATAAATAATGATAATTATCAGTTGAAAAATAGGAAAACATGTTAGGCGATAATGAATATATATAATTTAAATATCAAACTCTATCCATTCGAATGATTCGCTCCATTACGTACAACCACTAAACATAAACGGCTCGATAGCGGCTCGAGCAGTTAATAAAGCAGTCAGGTGTTGCTTTTCGCTGAGGAGTATAACTATCAGCAGTTACCCAACGTACGTAAGCCAACGGTATAGAGACTCGGGGCGGTGTAGGCAACGTAATCAATACGTATCGTAACATTACGCTGCACGTAATCTATTTAATGTGCCATCTATTTAGAGAGTCAAATTTCGCGGGCATAATCAGCAGCGGAGCGTTCCTGTCGCCACTCGAAAGAAGCATGAAAATTCGCGGAAGAAAATGTTATCAGTGTGAGAAATAAAGCGAGGGGCCTCCATTGATGGAAAGGGCCGCATGCCAAAGAGGAGAAATAAAGAATCCTCGTCCAAACAAAGATAAAACGTAAGAGCGATGGGAGAGAGAGAGAGAGTCCTCGTATATATCGTAAAGTTCAAGGAGGAGGAAAGAATGAGAGGAGAGAGCGAAGGATACGCCGAGCGTACAGTCGCTGCCAAAATAATTACCAAGGCAAACTAAGTGTCCTTTTACCTTGGCAGCCGCCCCGAGTTTTCCAAGTCCTACAAATTCCGAGTGAGCGCTGGACGCGTATTTGTCAGCGGCCCACCGCCGGCTCCCCGGCCCTTATCAAACGCCCGCCAACGGAAGTCCCTTTAATGGCGGGCCCGCGGCGCATTCCTCCGGCCGATTGGGCCGAATTGCCGCGAGTGACCTTGTCGCCGTGGAACAAACGCCGGGGCTCACCGTCGGCGCCGCTGCCCCGGGATAGCGGGACCAAGGCACCCGAAAACAGGGCCATCCCCGAGGGTAGGCCGGCAGGCAAGAGTTACGGCGCGGCCGAGTGTCATAAGCGTCCGGGGTGGAGGGCAATTAGCTGGGCAGGGCTAGCCGGCGGTAATCGGCGGTCGGCCGTGGGGGCGGCGTCACGCGATCCTCCCGCGGCTCCCTGACCCCGATACCTCGCGGGGCCCTTCCGCGAAACGACAGCGCGGGGAGTAACGAGGGGCGGCGGCGGGGGGGAGCGCATTCCGGGGCGGGCAACCCCGGCCGCGGGCGAAACTACTTGCCGGGACTGTATACAGGGCCGGCGCTCGGCCGGCCGGGGCCCTCGGGTGGGGGGTGGGGGCCCCGCGCGAGGAGGAGCTACTCGGGTCCTCGCGGTGCGTGCGAGGTTCCTGCGGGTATAACAGGTTCGGCCGGGGCTCCTTTTTAAGAGGGACCCCGCGCACGTCCGCCCTCGCGTGCCAGGGGCCCGCGCGCGCGTGCACGTACGCCCGGGCCCCCTGCACCCGGCTCCTTTCCGCCGCGCCCGGGGAATGCCGTCGCCGCCGCCGCCGCCGCCGCAGCCGCAGCCTCCCCCCGCTGGACCGCCGCGTATGTGGGAGGCACGCAAATCCCCGCGGCCGCTCTCCAATTAAGCGGCGCGCGCCGGTGTGATTTCGGGCGGCCTACGCCCCTTTCGCACTTTTCGCGCCTATGCAATCTCCTCAAACTTTGTATCCCTTAGATTGGGATCCTGGGTCTCGGGGCCCGGGCTCTCGGGCCGCCGACTGTCAAGGGCCCCGGCGCCGGCCTCCTCCCCTCCGGGCCCGCCGACCCTCGGAGCGATTATTATTATGCTTCTACACCTTTGAATTTTCACTTAATCCTACGCTATTTATCCCCGTTTCGCCAAAGGCTCTCGGCCCACTTGATGCGGATCTTTAGAGTTCCCACAGATCGGAGGTTTCCTTCAAAATCTCTCCTGGCCTTTTTACCCTCCCGAAGTTTTTATTTATTTTATACGCTCGCATGCGGGCCGGACTTGTAACGTTCTTACGGACCCTCGCGGCGAAAAACTGAAAAAGTAGACGTGAACCATGAGAGCTAAGTCGCTTCCAAGTGCAGTCCAAGAAAGAAAGTAAATATCGAACGCGTTTGTTCAACGGGCTTACTTATTTCTCTGCGCGTCTCCCGTATAACCCCTTTTTTGGAATTAATATTCCAATTCGCGATGAATAAGTACGTATCTCTTGTCTTAATTCGTTGAACCATTTAGGAAAGGGTTTTCTGTTTTAGAAAGATGGCCATAAAACAAATTATTAGCTCATACGATAATGGAACAAGTGGTACGAAAACATTGAGGGAGAAACCTACAATTCTCGGGCATTCACGAATCACGACAAAAGGATGGATTAATTTATCGACAGATCAGTCATTACGAGAGGCTTTCCCGGTAGTTCGATGAAGGATTTGATTGGCTCTTCCAAGTTTAAAGAAAATCTCGTATAATGGAATCGTATGCATTACTAAGGATCGAGTCAAAGTCCATACCGTGTAACTCGAGGAGATGAAATTCCCCAGGAGATCGGCATAACCGTTGCGGGGGCAACTCGGTAATGCGATATTGAATTTTAAAATGCCAATCGACCGGGCAGTTCTTTAAGGCTCTACTTACGGCAGACTTCAATTAGCTCTACTAATTCAACATTTCTCCATCCCTTGGCGAATAGAATAACGAGAGAAGGAGTGGACGGCGAAGCGGGGAGGCGCGGCGAGCGGGGAGACGGAGGGAGGAGGGGTTGAGGCAGGGAGAAGGAGAGGTCGAGTCGGGCAACTCGGTTATTAAATGGAAGAAACAAAGAAGAGGCCGACGGAAAAATGACGGGGCCGGCCGCGAGGAAGAAGGAGAAAGGACCAGGAAGCCGATCCTCGATCCGCCGCGGAGAACGAATGGGAGGCAGAGCGAGGATTACACCGAGCGGAATGTAGTCAACTGAGGCACGAGGCGAGACGCGTCATCCATCTCCCCCGGAGCAGCCGGCCACATATTTCCCCCCCGGCGGCGTCTCATTGTTCCCAAGTCCGCGTCAGTCGTCCCGCTCGATCGCGCTCCACGGCTCGCAGGTCTACCTCCGGCATCCCCCGAGTTACCAAGGCCGCCGATCGGCGTTAACGAGGACCAGCGGAGGAGATGACGAGGGGATTGAACGAGTGCGCGCCTCGCTATGACCCCCGGGTCTAGCCGCAGGCAACTTTATCCATTGGGGCGATTCGGTAAGTCAGGGGGCGCTAATGAGGCTTGGGCAGCGGACCCGATCGCGGAGGAGGCTCGCGGCCCCGCTAACGAGGGCGTCTCCCGCTGGGCCGTGATGCAACGCCGGCGCCGGGAGACAGGCCGGCAGCGGGTCGGCCGGGTTACGAAGCGCCCGGCAGCGGCTCTCGCCCAGACGGCCAGGCGGCCCGCCGAGGAATGCGCGCCAAGGAGGAATAATCGGCCCGCGCGTATATAAATTACGCCGCGGGCGCTGGGGCGGATTCGCCTGCCCTCGCGCACATCCGGCCCCGCGGGAAAACTCGGGTGGAATCGGCCTGCAGGTGTCGCCTAGCTCGAGGCGCGCGGGTTAATGAACGGGAGGCGTATAACAGCCTCGGTAATCGTTAGCCTAATCATCAGGCTGGTGTTGTTTTACGCGGACTTCTCGGGGCAAAGGGCATTTAGTATGCAGGCCTGTGTAATACACGATTACGGCCAAATGAAATGCACACAGTGCTGCCGATTGAGTAACGGCATAATCGAGCGTTAGGTTAAATTTGATAATATTGTAGGTCGATTAGCCGGAATCTTTTATTTATGCGCGCTTCGTGCGAGGCTTCCACGCACGTGGTCTCGGTAATTATGCTGAATAATTCACGGCGGCACTGTAATTTAGTAAGGCTTTACGCCTCAAATATTGTACGAGTAATCGGAAGCAAGGCTAACCCCCATTATCGCTCTAATCATCGTGTAGCCGATAGGAGGTTTGCGCTAACAACTAATCACGCCGGCCGATCGTGAGTGTGTGTGTGTGCCCCCCGGGCTCCGACAATGGCACCGGGCCTGCATAGTTTAACGAGGGCGCGTATACACAGCCGCGAGGAGGCGGCGAGCGTTAAAACTCGGCCAAGCCCCGAGGAGCCGCGCGCGGCCTACGCCGCCGGGCATTTATACACGCCACGGATTAAAAGTCGCTAGTCGAAAGCTCGCGCACCGAAATACCGGGACGCGCGAGTGCGGCGCAGGTCATTGATTCCAAGAGGGGCAGCGTGCCAATGCCTCCGCCCGCGGTATGTCGCTCTCCGGCTCCCCCTCCTCGCCGGACCCCACCGCGCTGCTTTCTTCCGTCCCCTTTCTTCCCCTCGTTCGTCCGGCCCTCCCCCTCCTTCCACCTCCCCGCGTTCGCCCGTCTCCTCCTCACCTCACCCCCCTCCGCACTCCTCCTCCTCGCCCTCTCGCTCTGCGTTTCGAGTCGCAGGTTACTCACTTTCTCTCCCTCGCTCTCGCGGTTCCCCGCATTTTTGCCTCGCGCTCTATTCCCCCCCGCGCGCGCGCCACGTTTCCTCGGCGCCTCGCGCCGCGCCTATTGTTTCGCCGAAATTTCGCTGGCAGCGTTAAGGCGCGCGCTCGCCTGCAATTCAATTCTTCCTATTTTTATATCGGGTGTGTGCACAACATAAACTAGCGGGGAAATTCTTTGCCGCGGGCCGCGGGGAAGAGGCGGCCCCGGGCTTCATTGGACACCGGGGAACTGTGTCCTCGCGGCTACCTCTTTTTTTTTTATCGAATCAGCGATATTTTCGCTGTCAGGGTGAATAATTTGAATGACGGCCGCCTCTACGCGCCTGGCACAATTTGTATCGGATCGTCTGTAATATAATGATACGGTATGTCGACGTTCGCTTTCCTTTTATTCCCTCCGCGGTACGTCATAATCGTGGCTTTGCTCGGGTCAAGCATTTCTTTCCCATCGGCTTTTTCTTACGCTCGATGTTCGATTGCGAGTGATTTTCATAGAGCGTTTCTCTCGCGACTTATACATTTATACACGGCTGTAAAGCCTTATAACGAGCTGCACTTCTGCGACTTATTTCACAGGGGATATAATCCACTTTCTACCGACTGCTTAGTGTTACTCCCCGGTCGCTGTTTCTTGTAGGCGGCTAATCGATTGGACCGATTAAATTTTAAGCAGAAAATTATTATCCCCGTAGCCGGTGCAGCTGGTTATTTAGATCGGCAGTTGATTGTCGGGAATAAAAGTAACTCAGGCAGGCGCGGCTCTCGACTAAGAAACAGCCGGCAATAAATCGGCAATTAATCCCCATTAATTCGATACTCGTGTACCAACAAATGTAACGTCACATTTTATTTAGAGACGGAAAAGCTCAATAGGATATAGACAGCTGCACGCGGCGATACGAGCTATATTTTCAGCCCTATTATAGTCTTTCATCGTTGGATCCGTGTGTACATTGATTGGTCCGTCTGCGAGCGAGGCTGCAAGCTTGGGCCCGCGCATCAAAGCAATCCGCGTGAAACCGCAGCCTCTCGCCCTCTTCTCCTTCCATACGTACGCGCCCGTACACGTATGCACACGTATCGAGCGGAGAGACTAAATAACGCGAGCAATTCCTGCGGCGGGGATTAAGCAAATTTCCTGGGCGGGCGCAATTTCCGCGCATACACGTGCATACATGTATATGCACATATCGGCGGGCGGGGGAGGAGGCGGGCCGGGCGATTGGATCGGGCGCGTGGGAGGCTGGGGAGCGGGCCGCCCTTGGCCGGCGGCCCTCCCGAGCCGGCGCGGCATTAAAGTCTTAAAGCTCCGGCGGGCCTAATGGACGTCGCCCGCGAGTCCGCCCCGAGCTCGCACTAATCGTCCCCCTTTTTCCCCGGGGCCGCCCGGAAGTTGGCCGCGCGCTTCAATCGGAGCGCCGGCCCTCCACGAGTCGAGCGGCCCCCGGGAAAGCACGGGGAGCTTTAAGCTCCGCGGCCTCGAGGAAGCGTTATATAAATACGCAGAGGCGCGCACGGGGAGCCGGGAGATGGAGCCGGGCGCCGAGGCCGCGGAGGAAGAAAGTTGGGAGGCTGCGGGGGCTCGGGGGGCGAGGGCCGGCCGGGGACCGGCGGCGGCCACTTGCCGATTTAGAAATGTAAATTTGGCGGAGGCCCCGAGAGGGCGGAAGAGCGGAGAGCCGCTTGGGCCAGCCGGGCGCCCGGGGCGGAAAGCCGGGAGGGGCGCGCGGCCCGGCCGGGGTGGGGCTCTCCAAAAGAGGAAATAAAAATGGGTAATTTATAGCGACGTTTTACGAGCTCCCGCTCGGAGCCGAGCGGCCCGAGCCGATCGTAAATGGCGAGAGCGGCGGGCCGGCGAGCCGCCGCCGCCGCCGCCGAAGATTCCGATCGCGAGATTAGGAACATGCGAGGAGTCGGCCGCCGCGCGCGGCCCTCCCTCCCCCCCTACCGGCGGCGCGCGCACCTTTGTGCGCCGAGGCGGCCGCGCGGCGCCCGGCACACACGAGCGCCCGCCTCACCTGTCGCCTCGTTAACGCCGCCACCGGCCGCCCAAAGCGCCGACTCGCGCCCCCGCTCCTATCCCCCGCCCCCGGGGTTTACGGCCTTTCGCAAGCGGCACCGCGGACAATTGCGTTTTTCCACGGCGCCGCCGCGCGGAATTCGGTGCCGGTTTAATGACACCGGGCGCGGAGCCAGTTTACGCCCTCGGGCGCCGATCCCGGGGCCGGAGCCTTGCATTTTCCTTCTTTTTTTTTCCCCCCCTCGCCCGCGATTCACTCGAGCTATCGCGCGGGCGCTTAGGCGAAACTTTGGGCGGACGATGAAAAATCGCGTCAAAGCGCGCGGGAGAGTTGCGCCGAATATAATGCTCGAGGCCGCACTCAAGTCTGTCCTTTTAAAACTTCCCGCCATAATCGTTCAAAGGTTGAAAAGTCCGCTCGGTTCGCAAGGCTATACTTTGTAACTGCATTAGCAGGGGAACTTTGAGTCCGCGCGCACTCGCTCGCGCTTAATATACTATAACGTTGTTTTACGGTCAAAAGTAATCCGCTGCTACATCGAATTGCAGTCTCGATTAGATTATCATTTCGCGCGCCAACGGAATTGTCCAAGACTCAGGCCTGTATATTTTTGAATACGTTCGACCACTTTGGCAACGGCAGTTTCTATAAGAGAGCAATCGTTCCTTTTTTACGCTCTAACCGTTTTATCGCTTGTTCTCTCGCTTTTATTGGCTAAAAGGCTCAATTTTATACTGAAAGGAACGCGTTAGCTTTTCCCATTCTGTCAGCTCATGCACGAAATTGGCCGGATTACAGTTTCATCGGTATAGACGAGAGGAGCAGGAGGAAAATCACTTCCCCTCGATCTACGAATCAATTCTACGAATAGAATAGTCAAATTCATATTAAGAGTATGGCATCGAGATGCAATTCGAGCATTACGCTCATTGTGCCTTTCGACTCAAATTACTCCGCCAAACTACTAGTTTTATATACATATATATATTGGTTTTCGTTTGCCAGTGTCCTCCGCCCGGTCGGCCGACTCATCTGCCAAGTTTTAACTTTTTCTACTTGGAAAGTTTAATCTCGTTGGCATCGAAGATTCGAGCCTCGAGGCGTTCCATCAATGGCAATTCCTCAGCGTGCCGTTAATGCGTTAACTGTTCAAACCGCGGCGACCGAGCACCGAGCGATGAGCGAGCGAACGGCAGAGCGAATACTCTGGGAACAAAACGAATCATTATACGGAGCCGAGCGTTTGTTTTTATTTCGCACCTATTCTTGATTCTATACGGCCCTGCGCATCCCCGGGTTTAATGAGCGCAGAGCACTGGAGGCAAGGTGAAGGAAACCGTTAATACGATCGGAGCGATGCGTCACGGTTTCTGCACTCAATAATAGCTCTATCAATGGAGATATTGTCTCTGCAAGTACGTACGCCTACACGGGATTCGCGAGCCTAGCCGAGCGACCGAGGCGAAACGAGATGGACTGGCCTCTCACTTGTCACTCCGCCCTGGCACCAACCGCCCGACAAAGACTCGCGCAATAGAGGCCAAGCCGCCCGACTACGTCGTCCCCGTCGGCGCCTCCCCCACAAAGCCGGCTGCTGCACGAAGCGGGGGCGAACGGCGCCCCGGGCGGGTGGCCCCTCGTCACGCCCTGGAGTGCCGGGGCCGCAGATGGGCTCGTTACCTCCTTTCCCGGGCCTCCTCCATATTTATCCGGCATCCATCGGCGGGACGTCACGTACCGGCGGGGGGGCGCGGCGATCGCGGGCGCCGGTGAAAGCACTCGTCAAATTCAATTTAAAGCGCGGCGCGTGCCGCCCCCGGAGCCCCGGCGCACTCCGCGCCGGGAAATAGCGTACGTGCGCGACGTCGACGTTCTTCGGGAAGGGGGTGGGGGGGTGGGGTAGGTTATGAGGGCCCCTCGGCATTCGCGCTCGATTCCCGCCCCGGCCTCCTCCACCCCCCCCGCCGAGCTTTGATTTATCCCCGCCGCCCGGGGGACTTTCCCTCTTTTCCCGGGCTTTTGTCCCCGCCGGCCCCTCCGCGTTCCTCTCCGGCTTTAATTGCTTTCGCCGCTCATCTGCGAGATATGCGACTGCCATTCTCGGTCGGTATCCTTCCCCGCACGAGGCGCTAAATGCCGCGCGTCCAATTTGCTAAGCCATTATATAATAGTCCATAATTCCTCTTTTTTTTCTTCCTGTCATACTCTCACGTCGCATACTTTCATATTGTAGTTTTTTTAAGTTATATATTGTATGGAAAGTGGCTCGATAACTACGATGATGTTCTTCCTAAACAAAAAAAGGGTGGCCATTCCTCAATTTCCTAATTCGTAATGGGCAAGATTCGCGAGGGCCTTTGGCGGCACCACAGAAGAAAAGGATAAATATTTCTCGGGCCAGGGATAAAAAGGCGGGAATCGGCGGGCAGCGGGGAGGAGGAGGAGGAGGAGGAGGAGTAGGAGGGGGCGAGGAATCCCCGTGGGCGATCGCGAGGCTGCAGAGTTCCTTGTAATTTAATTTCGATCTCGTAAAGACTTAAAGAGTCGTTCCGGCGCGGCGGGCGCGTAGAATCACGGGGGCTTCGTGGAAGCCCGGCGCGGCGGCCGCGGCGGCCAGAGGCGCTAATGCAACGATTCGTAGTCGAGGACCGCCGGGCCGGCCGCTGTGTAGCATACATACACACACGTGTGTGCCTGTGTGTGTGTCTGCACGCACACAGCCAACCGGGCTCTTCCGATTCCGCCCGGTCCTTCCGAGTAATCGTTTTTCTTTCGGCAGGCCCTGCCCTCGCCTCGGAGGGATATATATCCCCCGCGCCGTCTGTGAGAGTCCGACAAAACCTCGTGGGCGATACGCCTTGGCGATAGGGCCGGCACAGGTGCCGGAGCGCGTACACAATACACACGCAGGGGGCCACGTGGCCCGTGGACAAAAGAGACCTTTTCCCAAGGGGCTGATAAGACCACCGGGCGCGATCGTCCGCCCCGCCGTCGGAGGCAGTCGGCGCCGCCACGGGGAGTCGCGCGACCTACGACGGCGTTGGGGATATATGTGTTTAGGAGGGCCGCGCTTAAATAGCCCGCGGGGCTCGCGGCCCCTAAAAAAAAAAGGGCCCTTATCGCCCGGGATCCACGGCCGGGGATACACGCGGGCATATCCGCTCTCCCGTGCGTATACATAACCCCGTTGGCACTTCCGCGTGCGAGCGGGAGGGGGAGGCGCCCGGGGCGCAGCGCCGCCAGCCGGTAATTGTATAAACGAACCTCGGCGCATTATCTGCCCCCCCCCCCCTGCGTATCCCCGGGCCGAGTTGTTTATCTCGCCGCGGCGCCTTCCGCCTCCCGGGGGATCGTAACGTCTCATTACAATGCGTCCCGGCGGGTCCTCGACTCGCGCGGCGCACGTGCGAGCCTCCGGCGCCAAACTCGCGCTCCCATTGTCCCATCGGGCTTTGATGTGGTCTGCGGCGGTCTGCCCTCCGGTCCGCCTCGGCATCCGCTGCACGCGACAACCGCCCTTCAAAGGCGGCCTCGCGCCCGCCGTCGATGATGAAAGTGCAATCTCGCCCGGGCGGCATTGACAATTAAACGGCGGGACGATTCAATTGCCGGGGAGGAGAAAAAAAAAGGAGCCGCTAGGGGGCGCTTTTCTTCCCTAGCCGTACATGTCCGTCTGGGGGTAGGTGGACAAAGGAGGGCCTCAAAAGCCCGGCTCAATTATCGGGCCGCGAGCCCCCGGCTCATTTCTCCCCATATACATACGCCCGCTTTGTAATCGGTGCGGTCGCCGCGGCGGAGGCCCCAAATTGCCCGGGGTTTCGGGGGCCGGCGCGCGCCGCGGCTTTCCACTCGGCCGCGGCCTGTCGCTACCACGTACCGCGCGTGCACCCGCTACACGGGGCTATACCTTCTTTCCGCGGGCTAGCCGCAGCCGAGTCTGCGGTCCTTGCGTCACCGGCTGCAAGTGCAACCTTTTAACTGCAAACTTGCCCAAGAGGATGTGCACTGCGAGAGAGGAGGTTTTCAATCGATTATGGCAGGATTGCTCGGACGGAAAGCCATTCATTGCCCAGTCGTTTACTAATCAATTTACGTGCGAGGAGCCGCTTATGAATAATGAAGAGAGCCTTTCATTGTACAATAAAGCAGCCGTGTACCTCGTTCAAAATGCATCTAATGAACAATCGCCAAGTGCGTATGTGTATGCGCGCAGTGTAGATCAAGCCGAGACACGGATCGATGAACCTGCGCGAATCCGTACACCGATTACCGCTGCGCGTATATATATACGCACGTTTGTGTACATATACATATTCAGCTGCTTGGGCGAGGAAAAAGAAATCGTCATTATATGCCTTATGTATTTACCGAGTGCACTCGCAATCATAGCGGCTATACGAGAGTCGGCCGATCGTCTCAGCTCCGGATTGCCCGTTGGGAAACTCGGGGCGACCCGGGGGCCGCGCGTATATAAGCGGCCGGGGGACTTCCGCACGTGCCCCTCGCTCGGCGCGACTACGCGGCGCGCGTGCAAATCCCGCGGCTCGCCGTCAAGTTCGCGCCCCGGCAACTTGCCTCGTTACCGAGCCGCGCGCACTTGTGTTTCGTGGCCGGTCGCCCCGTTGGAAAAGGCGCCTGCCCCGGCGCCACTGGCTCGTTCGATCTATCGGACACTTGCGTCCTGCCGCTATGTCGCCCCGATATAAACGGACCTTTGCCCGATGCGCCGGCACCTCGACTAGTTTGCGTCCTTGTTAAGGGCTGTGCAATTTCGCCGCTCCCGTGAGTTGTTTGCCAATTTGGTAACGAAAAAACCAGTTTGTTTTCGCGAGCGATGGAATTTTTTTCTCCCATTGTTCCTTGTTGTTGCTGAATGGCTGTCGGACTGTGGAAAAAAAATAGGGGAAAAGGGCCGCGGTATCGATTCTATAGAGACACTGTGCCGATGAAACTAGTCGTTTCTGCGCGAAGTATTAAAACTTTGTTAATTTCAATTTATATGTTCACCGGTGATTGGTATTTCATAAGTTATAATTGAATATATTTTCTATCTAGGTATAGGCTCAATTGGCCGAGATTTAATCATGATATTCCAGGCGGAAGTATGAAATAAAATAATAAATGCGTGTACGTATAACATATTAGCGATTTATGAGGATCGAGCATAAAGTGGAATTTACTGTAACATTTTTAAAATTCAAAAACTTAAATCAACAATAAAGTGAGGTTTCGCATAGAGATTTATAAAGCACTTTGTTATATTTTAAGACGATATAAAGCTCCAAATTCTGTATAAGATATGGATTTTTTGTTTATGGTCGAAGAACGCTTTAAATAATGTTTGTTTGTAAAAAGAAAATTGCAAGGGAATTGTTTGTACGGTAGCCTCGTCAATATTTTATCCCCGCGAGCAAACTGTCCGCTAAATTATTTCCCCTTTTCCCCCGTGAGATAAGATCCGAAGCTGCGAGCTACTCCTTTCCTTAAAGAATGTATAAACACGCAACTCCCTAGCCGCGCAACCCCAAGGAAAATAAAAAAATCTCGCGGAGAACTTGGTGAATGCTGTTCGGAAGGTCCTATTATACCAGGGGCGATCATCGCCGCGGGTATAGGGCACGCGAGAGGAGCCATAAGATCGTAGGTTCATTGGAAAAGCCGATCCGGAGGCGCGGCGGCTTTCCGGCACGTGGATGATTAACTGGGCCCGATGGCATGACACTTGAGGGAGTAGCCTGCGTACCGGCGCCCTTCGGCGAGATGAATGTATAATGAGGGCGGGGCGGCATAGCTGCGTGGCCCGATAGTCCCAGGCCCTTCCCTCCCGGGGACCGTCGACCCGCCCCCGACCTCCTCCCGGGGAGATTGAGTTTACGGCCGAGTCTCGTGCCCGGAAGTCGTATTGTTTGATGGCCGATGGATCTCGGCCGAGGCTTGCACGGGGGTAACGAGTTTTCGATAGCGCCGCGGGCCGCCCTTATACCTTTTCTAAGCACCGGCCGATAAGCTTCCTACCGCGGCGGCTTTACGCGCCTGCCGAGCGCTGATTTTCCAGGCCGATTGCGGATGTCGACCTCGTACCTTCGAATTAAACCGCTCGACATATAATTCCGGCAATTATTATCCGCGCGAGCGGATAAACGCCGGATCGCGCGCACGTATATATATATATATCGGCAGAGAAGGGGATTTGTCGGAGGACGCCGGAGTATCGGCGCCGCGGGGAAAAGTGACGCGAACAAATATATTCGCTATTGCGCAGGGACTCCCTGCCGTTTCTAAAGTATATCTATAGGGGCGCATATTATAATGTCGACGCTTAGAATGCGGAGTAGGAGTGCATGAACGGAAAGCGGGGCGCGCGGGGAGTCCATTTGTCAGTGGGTCCGCATTTTCCGAGTTTAAAAGCCGCTCAGGAGAGGGATTAAAAGAAAGCGCGCGTGGCTCAATAGGCATAGTCAAATTGGTCAATTGAGCCAATTCCCAGGACGGGCCGGGGGGGGGGGGAGTAAAAAAGAAATGTAAAGAGCAGTGGGCAGGCGAGTGTGCTTAAGCCTAATGGGCTTACGGGCTTTGGAACAACAAACAAAGTACCTCGGTGGGCACAAAGGCGCGTGGGCGGCCCAGGTAGCGAGGTCACGCGGCGCGATCCCGGAATCCCCGAAAGAGCGCATCGTGGGGCCGGCCGGTCCACGCCGATGATCACGGCGGCATTGTCCTCCGGAGCGTGGGAGGCTGCGAGGGCGGGGCCGGGAGGCGCGAGGCGTCTATTAGGGGCCGCTCGCGCAGGTCCCGACAGGTACGGGCGGCTCGGGGCCCGGACTCGGGCGTCGTCCCCGTCGGCCCGAGGCCAAAGGCCCGCTCCGGCCGCGACTGTCCGGCTTTCTCGGAAGCCTCGGAAGCGGCGCATATCCCCCGGCGCCCGTGATTTACGCCATGCGACGCCCGCGGCCCTCTGCTCCGCGGCGAGCGCGAGGCGGCTTTGTCCCTCCGCCGCCCGGCCGCCCCGGCCCCGGATTAATTACTGATTTTACGCTGGAATAACCGATCGGCCGAGATATTTATCTGGGAGGAAGGAGCCCGCGGCGCGCGGCCAATAAATCGATCTAATCCCGAAAGATACAATGAGGCCGAGGAAGACGTGAGCCGGGCGTTTCCGCCTGCGCCATATAACCAGTCGGGGCTTGGGAACGGAATTCCTCAGCGGCAATTAAGGGCGCGCGCGCGCGCGGCAAGCCGGCTGCACAGGTGAGCCGAGCCGGGCCGAGCCGGGCCGAGGGCCGGCCGAGGCCCTCGCCCCCCCCAAGCTACACACATATATACATATATCGAGATCTTTGTATCTCCGCGCGCGTCCACAGGGGCCGCGGCGCGTGCGTAAAAGGTAGTCAACTGACCTTCTCCTCGAGGGCCGGGCCCTTCTCCATCGCGTGCATCACCGCGTCCGAAATGCGGCTGTCCAGATGTCTGACCGCCTTCTCGACGTTGAGGGCCAGGGGATCGTTGTGTCCGTCGACAGCCACGACGAGCCGCTCCATCGTCTCGACGTACTTGGACCAGGCGAAGTCGAGCTCGGAGGCTGGCTCGGTGAGGCAGCCCCTGCAGCCGAGAACAAGGCACGCGCCCGCTGGTTAGCCTCTCTCCGCATCCTGCGCCCGCAGCCTCCCGCGCGCGACCCCTCCCGCAGATTTATGTCTAATCTTTGAGCAAGTTCGCGCCCGCGACTCCTCCTTTTGGAAGGTATCCCCCGGAGGATGTTCGCGTGAGGGGCGATAATTGATAGCGCGGCGCGTTATGCGAGGCCGGCCTCCTCGGCCGCTGGCCCAGCTGGCCGAGCCGCCGCCCCCAATAGATTCGGCTTTATCGGCCGGCCGAGGGCCGGGATTCCTCCATTCGCAAATAACAGCTAATCCAATCGGGCAAATGATCGGGCCGGCAATTAATTCCGGGGCCGGGCCGCGCCTGCAGCCCGGACTCGTTTCGCGCGCGCATCCAAGTAATTGCCGGTAAATATACATCCCGGGAAGAAAGTGCGCCCATTACCGCGAATCCGCGTCATTTGCATAAGTATAACCTAGCAGTAATGATTCGGTATGAAATAATTTAAGGAGTGACTCAGGCGGCCGGCCGACTGGGGCCCGACTCGGCCCGAGGGCCGCTCGAGGCCACCACCGGCCGCTCGATGACTCACCTCATGACGTTCGTGCAGAATCCCCGGCAGGGCATGACGTCGTGGGCCACGGCCCTGCACTTGGGGCAGTGGGTCATCCGGAGGAGCGCCTTGTAGCAGCCCTCCTGCTGCCCGCTCGTCCCCGGGAAGAGGAGGCCGTCCGTCCGCTCGAGGACGCTCCTGCCCAGGTTGAGCGCCTGGATGAGGACGCGGGTCGCCTCGAGGCTCTTGCCCAGGGAGTGCCCGATCTGCTTGGGGATGTCGCCGAAGGGCTCGATCTCCTCCATCGCGCGGTACAGGCACCCCTTGAACTTCTCGCTAAAGTCCTGCACGGGGTTCACCGAGTGGTGGTAGGCGATCGGGAAGAGCCTCGTGAAGAACTCGTTGAAGCGCTCCTGGAGCATCTCCTGGCTGAGGGGCTGCTGCAGCCGCTCCCCGGTGTTGCTGGCCGAGACGTAGTCCACCATCGCCTGGTAGAGGCTGGAGATGGAGGGCCTGCTCTGCCCGGCCATGGCCCGGTACACCTGCTGGAACAGCGTCAGCGTCTTGTTCTCCGACTGCCGCGCCAGCATTGTTACCGTTTCTGCAACACGCATCGTTAACATCCCTGGTTATTCATCACTCTGCGCCTGCTCCGCTCCTTTCTTCCTATCATTTATTCATAGTTTTTCCCCCCATAACCGATCGTTTATTAATAAACTCACGCTCGCCTCGCACAAAGTCGTTATTTTTTACGCAACGCACCAAGTACCTTGCTTTCCAACTATATACGGTAATGATAACGCTGGCCATCAAGAATAAAACCTATTGTTTATGAGCAATTAATTATCCAAACTGTTACTTTTAGCGGCTGTTAACTGATTTCCAAGTAATTTACCATTATGGTGCAGGGGTGAATATTTGATGGGCCGTAATAACAATAACGCGGTAGCGCTCGAGCTGTTTGGAAAAGGGGGCAGACTGCGCGGTTTCGAGTGCACGAAAAATTACGCCGACCGGATGGAAGCCATTCCCGACTAATTATCAATTAACCGATATTTTTTTCGTTCGAGTTAACCACAATTGCTTCTGCTAAGAGCCGACTACCCGGTAAACTTTTTCACTCTAATGAAACGCTACCCTTTGCGCGCGTGTAATTACGCCGGTAAGTAATTCGTTAGTAAACGCGCGCTCTTAATTAGAGTTATTTGCATTTCTATATACTCCGGGGGGGGCAAGATAATTTCTCTCGGGCCAAAGTAGCCAGGGCGCCGGTCGCAAAGACCGCGAGTATGTTCCATTCCTGTAACTCGGTATCAACTCGAGGTGCTCTCGAGGCGCGCGTGTATCCGGGGAATATTAGGATACATCAAACGGCCCTCGGGAAGATAAAAGAAGCCCCGTCCGTCCGACGCGGCGGACGAGGGAAGTGACAAGTCGCTCGGTGCAGCTTTCAGGCTCCGCCGGCACTCGAGACGCAAATGACCGAGACGTACACAAAGAATCGCGAGTCGAGATTCCCCCGGTAGCTAATTTAGAACCCGAGAGCAGCGCGCAGCTCGTATAAAGAATTCCAGGCTCGGCGGCGGCGGCGGCGGCGGCGGCTCCCCTTCTATTTCGAGTGCTCGGGCGGGATTCGCCGCGCCGGCTCGTCGCGCGCCCTCGTCAATTATCTTTCGCAATTGGATTTGGCCCCGCGCGAAATCGAAGCCTTGTTTCACGGGCGTTGACGTTGGATTACATCAAAGCCGCGCGCGCGCAGCCCGAAAGAAAGCGCCGGCACTTCCGCTGCGTAAAGAGACAACGCGCCAAAGGGAATATCGAGTGCTTGGCGGGCGCTCGAGGCCCCCGGGACTCGCCGCCGCCGCCGCCGCGTTTCCCGAGTCATGTTCTACAGCGGGGGCGCGCAGATCCAGTCACTCGTTATATTCCCCCGGCGATTTTTCGCAGATCGATCGATACTCCGGGGCAGCCTGGCGCTTGCACCCGAGAGCACCTCGAGAGGAAAATCAGCTTCTTAGACGGCCGCGGCATTATAATTACAAATCGTCTAATAACCGTGTACCGCGGCTCGGTGCTTGATTAATTAACTATTCAATTGATCTTATCGAGTGGCAGAACAATTCAAAGTCTGTAACTTATACAACTGTGGGCGATAAATAAGCGCCCGGTATAAGTGTTATTCGAGAATTACGAAAACCAAGATAAATATGTATTGACGGGCCGGTATAGGAAGTAATTAACACAGTGCCATTTAGTGCCACTTCATCCGTGTAATCGAACAAACATTATCGGTTTTCTGATTATTTTTACCTTTCATTTGCCTTGTTATGAAAAAGGCTTCTGCATCAAAACATTCCACGAGTGTAATTAATTAAAGACTTTACATACTTAATGCCATGCAAAATAAAGTAGAAAAAGCATTTCTTGTAAAGAAATTACAATTAATTGCAGCCGAGGATCACAAATAGTAGAGAGAAAAATAAAGACAGGCAGAGAATTCTCTTATCATCAAGTATCATTAAGCGCCGAGGGTTGATACTTTTGCGCAGTCACTTTGATCATGCACTCGTGGTTGCATTTTCTCTTGCATTTTCATTTTTAAGTCCGCGAAAAAAGTTACAAAGCTTTATATCTCGTACGAAAACTTTTATTCCGCTAAAGAATTTTCAATCTCTATTATTCCGCGGACTGAACTGGTTTTTGAAGCATTTTTACTTAAGAATTTACACACATGGAATATTTTGCCTTTTTAATTCGGCCGATTTTACAAATTAAAAAAATATTTGAAAAAAACCGCTGGCTTGTTTCAAGCCTGGAAGAATATATGTTCATACGTGCGAAAAATAGATAAAAAAGCATTAGATAAAAGAGAACACGAGTTGTTGAAAGGGCCATTGCCGATGGACTAATCTTATATTATTGGCGATGATGATCGACTCCGACACGCACGTGCGTCATGCGATCACGAAATTCTGGGAGTTCTCGCGACTCGTCCGGAATAAAATTATGCGGATTCACCGGAGACCGTGAAATTTTCGGGAAGGGATTTTTACATAATACGCCCGATAAATGAGTAATCAGCCTGTGAATAATATATTTTTTTCCCCCCACAACGATACAAGAGAATGAATTAATATGAAACAATGGGGAAAATGTTCGTTTCCGTTTTTAAATGTTTCAATTGACGAATCGAGAGGCGAACAGGTTTTGCTCGGGAGTAAATCTCGAGCAGACAGGGATCCTTGTTTTTTCAGTCGGTTTTTCACGCGCCGATAACCCTAGAAATACACTCGCTTAAAAACTCGGCAGTTGGAATAATAAGGGGACGGAGGAAAAAAAAAAGCGAAAAAGTCCTCCTTAACGAGGCTAGTGGGCTATTGAAGCGAGTGCGGGGGCGGACAGTGGAGTGGCGCATTGTCTCGCGAGGCACGGCCGAGGCTCTCCCGCGATAAAATGCAGATGCGAGGGCCGGGGAGTCGGGCCAATCGGAGCGGGCGGTCGGAAAGCCGATATCGAGATAAGCCCGGGCGATAAAGGGCGTTTGTCATAATAAGCGCGGGGCCAATTAAGCCCTCGCGGCGAGTCGGCCTCCCCGGCGGCGACACGACTTTTCCATCACGGGGATTCGCGCGGCGGCCCGCCCGAAATTCCTCGGCTCGTCGATTCCTTCCCGGCCAAGGACGCGCTAAGTGCTCCCAATCAAGGCCCATCGGCCGGGCGATTAGCTCCCACTGGCCGGCCTCGGGCCGCCCGGCCCCCGGCTCACAATTTATATCGGCTACTTAATTAAATCGGCAAGAGGCGCGGGAGCGAGGGCCGAGGGCCGCGCGCACCGCTGCCCTCGGACTCCCCGCCGCCCCGGACCGCGGCCCACATTTCCCTCCCGCGGACGAGTGGTAACGAGCCCGGGCCGCGGGTGCGCACGCGCGTTAACGCGCCCCCGCGGAGGAGGGCTATCGCCCGGTATACCTCGTGCGCCGCCTGCCCTATGCGGCCGCCATTGTAATTATCGGGTGCAGTCGGAAGTGCCGTTAGGAGGAGCCGATCGGCGAGGGCCCGCGGAGGCGCGAGCCGGACGCAGCGGGGATCATCGGGCCCGCCTGCTCTCTCTCTCTCTCTCTCTCGCGTGCGCGCCTCCGCCGGCTCGCTGTCTCCCCCCACCCGTCTTCTGCCGCCTCGCTCGCCCGGCCCCTCTCCCTTTCGCTTTTTCTTTCTCACCGGTGCTTTTTGCTCCCTCGGGCCCCTCCTCGGCGGCGGCTCTCGCCTCGTGCATCCCCGGGCTTTATTCTCGCGCCGCGCGCGCCGCCCGTCTCGTTTGAAATTGGCGCGCTTTGTCCGCGCGTCGCGCGGGGCCGTAGATTCAGCCCGGGACCCTCGATTCGCATTCAATGCCCCCTAATTGTTTGCCGAGGGCCGGGCAATTGCGCCGCGGCCGGACAATTTATTATATTCCGCGCTCGGAGCCGCGGGAGGCGTGCCAACCGCCGCGGGAAAAAGAGCCGCGCGCCAAAGAAACGCGCAGCGAAAATAAAAGCCGAGCCTGATTCGTCTTGTCCGTAAGCCGGCGGGGGGGATAAAAACTGGGGGAAAAACCGGGGGAAGAAAAGCTGGGGGGAAAAGGTCGCGCACCGCGCCCTCGGAGATACGTTCAATCCGCGCGGATCTGGCCTCGTCGGAGAGAATCCGGTAATTGTCTGGGCCTGGAGGCCGGCCCCAGGCGAGTCCGCATATTGGCCGTGCGGTATTCAGGACTAGTGGCAAAGATACCGGGGCCGCCCGGGATGATTAAGGCGGGGGCGGCGCGCGATCGATGTTATTAATTATCCGGGGCCGCGCAATAACCATGCAAATGAGATGGCGCCCGAGCGCCCGGGGCGGCGCGGGCGGCCCGTTTCCGCAGGACCGGCCACGGCCTCCGCGGCCCTGAGCCGTCGGCAAAAAAGGAACCGTCGCGCGCGGCCGGCCGGGGGGCGGAAAGCCGCACGAATTCCCGGTGGCTCTTTGTTCCCCCCCCCCCCCCGGTGCATCCTCGGCTCTCACGGGCGGCCGCCTCTCCTTTTCCGGCACGTGCGCCCGGGCGCCGAGGTGTGCGCGCACCCACACCGCCGCATTCGGCATTCCTCGCCCCGGTCATTTTATTTTAGCGCCACCGTGTGTGGGAGACTCGTGCGCCGGGGGGGAAGGCCTGCCCCCTCCCCGCTCGGCCGCTCTCCCCCCACCCACCCCTCCCCGGGGCATGATCCTCCTCGGCCCGATCCCCGGGCCGATCCTCGGCTCGATCCGCCGCGAGGAACCGCGACCGCCGCTCGGAACGTGCGTATATATATATATGTATGTTCACGGGCCCCGTGGACCGGCCGGCATTCCCCCTCCCCCCCCGATCCCCGCTCGTTCGCGCCTCCTTGCCGACGCCCCCGAGGTTGCCGGCCGATTCGGCGCAGGGGAGGGGGGGGGGCGGCCCACCGAGTCCCAGCAGTCCAACATTGCTCTTGTGTTGCGCCTCTCGGGCCGAACGGCCGTCCCTCGCAGGAGTCGAACAAGCGACTAGCCAACTAACTTTGTACCCACGCTTATGACCCTTTCAGGCGGAAGGCGGCCTATAGCTGCCCTGGTAGCAGCTCGGCTCGGCTTCCTCCGCGCCACCCACGTAATCAATGTCTCCTTATGCCTACACCGTAATCAGGCGTTTTAGCCCAAGTATCGCCGTGGCTGGCTGTTCACCTCGGCGCACACGTGCACTTATCTCCAGTCCAATTATTTACCAGGTGTATATATATACACGCTAGGGAGCCTTCGATCTAGAGGGCCGGTGGGTCTTTTGCATTCGACGACGCGGCATGAAATACCTGTTCGAGGTTGGCATTCCGCGGTGGGCAGCAGGCGGTAGCTTATCGGCTTATCGATCACTGTCCGCGCACAAGTGGCCGTATTTTGAAAGGGCCCTCGAAGCCCAGTCGGAGCGGCTTATCTAAATTGAAGGGGGCGCCATAAAGCACGGGGCCCTAATAGGAGAGACAGCTGGCTATCTTGGCGCGCGGGACGGCAGGCGGTGCCCGCGGCGCTATATTTGCGTCGCGCCGCCTGAAACTTGATAATGCGCCGGCGGGAGCAGCAGCCCCCGCGCCTCCCCCCAGCGCCAAGATAAACAGGCCGACCTCGCTAAATTCCCGACTCGCGGGGCAAAGCCTATCGCCGAGTCCAACGGTACGCGTACACGTACATGCGCGCGCGTAAAAAAAAAAAAAGGGCCGCACGTATCGGGGACAATTGGCCCGGGGGCCCAGTGGGCGGCGATCGCACAATGCGCCCACTTAAAGCCGCCGGGCCATTGTTGGGTGCAGCGCGAGGCCGGGCAGCTCCTCCGGGGCGCCGCGGACGATCTTCCGGTCCATTGCCGGCGGGAACAACGGACTCCGGGGGGCTCGCGAGGAGGCACGCGCGAGATATCGCCCCGGGGCCGTGGGGGCGGGGGAAAAAATCGACGCGGGCAGAGTTGCCCGCGGAAGCGGAGCCGTGGGAGCGCCCGGGGCGGACAAAGCCCCCGCGGTCGGCCGTCATTTGCGGGCGGCTCTCCCGGCCGGCCGAATAAAGGGCGCATAAATCGAAGCGGGACGGAGGGCCGGTCCCCCCCCCCCCTGCCCCCCGGCAATATCGGCCCGCGATCGCAAGTAGCTCGGGCCCGCGGGGGCCGCGGCCGGGAACAGGTACGTGGGAACTGTACCGCGCGGCCCCGGCCCGGCGAGAAAAAAGCATCGATTACACGGGCTACCTTCGAAATTAGCCTCTCCCCGCGGCCGCATCTCCCCGCGGCCCCGGGCACGTATATACGTGCCAGATTTATGCGCCGCCGGCTCCCCCTTTGTCCCGCGCGCCTCCACCGACTCGACCCTTTAAGCCCGCGGACGCTGGACCGCCTCCCGGGGGCCCGGAAGCCCGAGCCCGGTCATCTCCCCGGGGTGCACGCGAGGAGGCGCGAGTGCCACGTCTGCTCGCGTGCGCCCGTCTCGGCGCGGTAACGAGCCGCGGACACGCGCCGCGCAAGGATGCGCCGAGCCGGTGACCCAGATGCGCCAGCCCCTGGCACGCAGCCGAAATCGCGGCCCCGGCAACGGGACTCGCGAGCGGATCCGCCGAGCGGCCTCGAGCTTTCCTCATTTTTCCCCCCCCCGGTCGCACCTAAGGCGGCCTATAAGCGCGGCTTTGCCCGTCGATCGGCCCGCGGCCAGATTATTTATACGGCTCACTCGCGCGGCCGGGGGGCGCTTACGGGGAGGAAATAAGAAAAAAAAAAAGGCACGCGCGGGCCGATAAGATTAGAAGGCGGCCCGAGGAGTCTGTTGGTTCGGCCGCGCAAAGCTCGTCTCCCGGCCACGTACGCGGGCCCTCGTTTAACAACGTGCTGGCGACGCGCCTCCGATAAGATGTGCCCGCCGCGCAATAAAATGCGCTTTGCAGGGCGGGGGGATTAGGTGCGCGCGCCCCGAGCGGAGGAGCCAGTTTAAGGGGCCGCGGGGCCAGCCTTTGAATTACAGCTGCCGGGGCATTTAAAGAGGCTGCTTACACGAGCTTTCCCGAGAAACAGTCGGCCGGCGGTGGGCCCTTGGCTCCGCCCGGGATCGCCCCTCGCCGCCTTATCATTATCACTCCTTTTTTCCAGGTATAAATTACGCGGGGCCGAGTCGCGGCTTCGGCTTGGAAAATGGGCGAATTTTAATTAAGCGCGCTCTTAATGAATTTCCCACGGGCGCCGGGGCCGCACGTCGGCTCTGCGGCGCGCGAGCGAAAAGTGTTTATTCTCCATAAGGCGACGCTTTGAGCGGCTTCCGGGGGCGGGACGCGCCGCTCGCGAGAGAGCCACCTTAATTAAGCCGGGCGGCGAATCCCTCGAAAGAGGCAAAGCCCGTCGTCGCGCTTTAACCTAATTAATTACGCGGGCTAATTTCCGGGGCAAACATCGCGCGCGGAGGCCCACCCGACGGCCGCAGTGGGCGCGGAAAACAAACGAGCCGCCGAGGAAAGGCTCGGCTGGCCGTTTGATTAACGGCCGCCGCCCGGTTAATTATCCCCCGGCTCTACGGCAGTTGGCACCTGTTGGCCCGCAGGCCAGGGCCGACCGCAGAGACCCTCGCCGGCTCGTTAGGCCCTCGGCTCGGGCCCGCCGATGGCCCTGCGAGCGCTCTGCACCCGCACACACGCACCCCTCGTCGTCTTCCGCCGGAACGGCCCCGCCCGACCCCTCCTTCATCCCTTATCGGGGGCCGGACAGTCGACCCGTCCCCCAAGCCGCCTCCTTCCCAATCGCGTCCGCGAGGCGAGTTATTGCCAGGGGTTATGTATCCGAGCGGCGCCGAATCAGCGAGGCCGCGGGCGCTTAACCTCCTTTCGCCGGGCGCGCGTCACCGGCGGACACTCATCCGCGGGAATCTGGAGGACGCGAGGAGACGGCGCGTGTACCGGAGGGAGACTAGTGGCCTCCTGCCGGCGATCGGCCCGCGGGTAATCGATGGGGCGCTCGCCACGATGCCCGAGCGGCACGTGTTGCCCGGTTGCCGGGGCAACCGCACGCAGCGTGCGGGGACGCGCCCGGGCGCGCCAGCCGGTCAAAAGAAATGCCGGAAGTCGGCCGCGGCCTTTGTCGCGCATTCAAATTTGCTGCCGTCTCGACGAGCCCCGAGACGCTCGGCCTGCCCCCACCCTCGGGCCGATACGCTTGTTTTCTCGCGTGCGCTGCGACTTCCCTGCCTGTATGCCCCTCGGGCGAAGATAAGTGATGGACCGTAAACCTATAAGTGTTTTTCCTCCCTAGGATCCATGTAAGTGAATACAAATGTCTGGCATTATGCTAAACTTTTCCAGGAGATTTTCAAAGCAACTTTTTTATCCCGCTCTTTTATCGCGGATAAAAGTTATTTTAAATCTACAGTTCGTCCAAGTGCGCCATTCCCCTTTTATTTTGGCTAAGGCTGTTTTATGCAGACAATGACGACTCAAAGTCAGACTAGCAGAATTATTATTCCAAGCAGAACATCATATCAGTTTTACTCAAAATTGCCGGAGGAAACATGGAAACTTCGAGAAAATTAATTACGCCTCCTGCTCCTCCACGTTTTGCAGATTTTCATTATTCAAGAGAGTAGGAAAAAATTAACATCAATTATTCGATTGCAATTTAGATTACGAGACGCGAATGTTCAAATAATGAAAAAAATTACGCTTCAAGCATCGGTAATGCAGCACGTGATTCATGAAACTGCGCAAGCAAATCGTAAGATAATGTATATTGACTTTGTCGCAAGAATTTCAACAGAGTATAACACTTTTTGGCATACATTGTAAGATAATTCACGATAACGCGATATTGTTGGAATAGATTCGAGTTCAGTCGTTTCAAAGTTCATTACCGTGAAAACGACCAAGTTGTTTGCAAAACAATTAGCAGTTGGACCCTCGACTTTTCCATCAAATCTTGCGAATGCAAAGACAGTGTAAATTATCTGTGTGAGCAAAGCCCATTAAATGATTATAAAGCCGGCGCTTTGTTTAATCAAGTTTTCGAGAGGAAAAGCCGAACAGTTGGCATTTGAATAAAGCTCCAGGAGCGATAGGGCTTTCAGCAAACAGCAAGGCATCGCACTCCCCTGCAATCACAAATCAATTAGCGAATCGAAAATAAAGACACTCGGGGTGGCAGGAGAGAGCTCGGAGCAGTTAGGGTGTTATACTCGGACTGGTGCGCGACTCCCCGGCCCCTGGGCTCGTAAATCCGGGAGCTCGGCCGTGTGCGAGCGCACGTGCAGCGGCGGGCGGCGCTGCTGTGTCGTCGGCGCTAATCGTCGGAAGTGGCCCTCGCCGCTCGTTCCCGCGATGATCGGCCGATCCGGCCGGATGTGCGTGCGCGCGCGGCCGCTCGCGCGCAAAATCGACCGCGTCGCCCCGCCTGCATCTCCGCCGTCGCCCAAGGGACATGACCGCTCGCCCCGTCGGATGGCTTTCCTATTACGGCTCTAGAAGTCGTCAAAATGATTTGTCGACGCGCCAACTTTTTTTTTCACCCTGCCGTTTCCGCGATATTCCACTGTCGTCTGACTTTCTTCTTACTTTGGTTTTTACAGAATTGCTACGTGACTGTGGTTTTTCCTATTCTTCCACAACATAAACCAGGTACTCTCATGTAAGGTTTATAAAGATAACCCAGTCGTAAGTATACAACGTATTACGACGCACAATTAAATTACGATAAAAAGTAAACTTATCTACTTGTCCATCCGCTAATACTGTCCGAATATCTCGCTACTATCTTGTCCCTGGTATAGTCACTCTTGTCCATCCTATCCAGTAATTCAGTTATTGCGATACTGCGAGCTTCCCAAAACGAGACACTATACAATCTGGGACGCATTCTCCTTTTGATACGTCATTCGCTATCACTTGTATATATTATGCATATTGGACGCCATTCGGTGCATGTGGACTGGCGCCATTTCATGTAACTGCCTTTCGAGCTGCCTTTAACTAACACCGTGGATTTGCCAAAATTCATGAAATTCTCTCTAGCGTAATTGTTTACCGTCTAAAGACTAACTACCACGAAATAAAATAGAAACACAAAATAACTTTTATAATCATAATTTATTCGTATTTGCCTTATTGTCCTTAGTCTAAAAATTGATATTTAATATCCACTTATAAAACAACGTATCCACATGTACTAACTGTAAGTAAATATAATTACATGTAAATATTTCATCGAATTGTTTTGTTTACCAGCAAATTGTTTGCAGAATATGTTTTAACGCTAATTTCTATAATCGCTATTATACGTTATATATTTAATCTAATTCGTAAATACAAAATCATTGACGCATATAAACTCGGGCATAAAATATTAATTATGTGCCAGTTGACCCTAACAGGCATTATAGCGTCCAATATCGTATAAACTCAATTTTACCATAAACCTCATAGTATTTAATAGATTTAAAATTTATAAACGTTAAAGCTGCAAAGTGCTATTTTAACGTTAAATTTCGTTTATGGACACTGCCCGATCGTGACTTCATTTAAACTAACCAACAACGCTTTTCAGAAGTTCAATCAAAACAACGAACAGCCCGCCTCCGAAAAAATTCCCAGCCAAAGGCTGCAGTAGCCGCAACCTGCATTCGCTCCCAGAGGGGGAAGGGGGGGTTGGTGGTGGCAAGGGCGATTGTTAACCCGGCGCACGCCCAGTCCTCCTCACACCCGTCCAATCGCTCTCTGCAGGATAAATAAATCTGGCGTCCTTGACGATCTACGCCCGCGCCCCACCCTCGCAGTTCTCCTAGCGCGCGCGCGATCGCATGTATATACACGCGCAGCGGGTAACGAGATCCAATTTCGGGGCCGCGGGTTTACGGCCCGCCGACGAGGAGCTGCAAGACTTCGCGCGGCTCTCCTCTGCGAGCTGAATCCCTGATTCGGCGGTTCGCAAATACGGGACCACCGCGAGCTTGGAGCGGAGCGCGAGGCCAGATAAAGATTGTAGAATGGCGCGGGGGAAGCGATGCGAGACCCCCGGAGTCGTCCGTGTCATGTCGGATCTCCGGGACGGATCGGATCCCTGCTACTCACTCCTGGCTGCGAGGCGGTTCTCCATGTGCTTCTCGGAACTAATTGCCAGACCTCTGAACTAATATTAAAGAAGCAATCGCGGATAAGCTTATATGTATCTGGATGCTATAAAAGACCCGGGGTGTTTATCAATCCGGGCGCTGATAGAAATTGGTAGAGAAAATTGGGCCAGCGATCGATGCATTTATTCTAGAAAGTGCATCTCAAAAATCACTCTTCCTTGAGGTGCACAATTTATGGCTCTCGGCGACCTCAATGTTTCGCTTTTTATATACGGCCAATTTTATATTCAGATCGAAGCGCGCGCCGCGAGATTGAAAAGGGTTGGTATAAAATAGTCGTCTTGTCAGATAAGCTGCTTCACGTGCCCATTCAATATTTTTCATTTAATTATAAACATTTAACTAATCCTTTTTAAGCCTCGCAGCCTCCTGGCATTACGCAACCTAATCCCGCAAGAAGTCGCTCGAGCACGAACTCTGTACTTAACTGCACCGCAAGAGATTTCGGCTTTTTGCTCCTAGCCGAGCGCGCTTGTTTGGTTTACCATGAGATTGCATTTTATATATTAAATGACCAGAAAATAGTGAACAACCGCTATATATATATATGTGTACATAACTTGAAGAATTTTATTGGCACTTTGCAGATCGGGCGTCTTGCATTTATTAGCGCTTCTAATTGATTGGGCTTTATTTCTGATACGGCTAGAGATGCTATTTGTAAATACTGCCAAACAAGTTCTATTCAACGAATTCAGGGCGCGTCGATATTGCGAAGCTGTGGCATTGGAATAAGCACGGGCATAATGCTCCGTTTTATACTAACATAAAAAAGAATTAGCAAACACTATGAGCTTTCATTGTAGCAATAAACGGGTGTTAATAAAATCTTTTACGCGAGCCTGATAAAAATTACGTTATACAGCCTTGCAGCTCAATATAAGATAACGAGCTTTGCAAAAACGCTCCCCGCGCTTTGCGAATGATACAATGAAAGTGCAAATTGATACGTAAACAGCTGATAAAAGCTCGTCGTAAGAATGCGAAAAAGTATCTCGTCATAACAAAACGCGCCTTTTTCGCCATTTCCATCCGGGGCCGTTTGCGCGGAGGCGCGCGGGGCTCGCTCAACTTTTGACACTGGCCTTGTTTACGCACCGCGGAAGATTAGCGCGACAAAGTTTGAAGGGAGAGCGGCAGACGCGCACAGGCCCCCGGCCAGTCGGCCCCGCGCACTCGATCCACGGCCGAGGGGGGGAGGAGGCCGCGGCCCGGGCGGAAATCTAAAGCAGCCAGCGAAGGAGGCGGGCGGATAAAAGAGAAAGCGATAAGTCGCCGCGGCGGGCGCCGTTAAACAAAAGGAATCAATTCGGCCGGCGAAGTCGGCGGGGCCGCGCTATCTCGGCGCTCCTCCGCGGCCGTACGTGCTTAATCTCCTTAAAAGCTCGTAAATAGAAATGGCGCGATCCGGATCTTTTCATCGGGGCGGCCGCCGCCTCCCCCCCGCCCGCCTCATTCTTCGCCGAGGAGCATCCATAATTTCCCCCGCGGATAAAAGCCACGCGCGGCCGCGTTTAATACGCGCGCGCACATACACACACGTACAGGTAAGGAAAAAAGGGCAAGAGTTATAGGGAAGCTTCTCGCGGAGGGTCTTTGTCAGCGCGGCCGAGATGCGGGCACGTACGGGAGGGCCATCTTAGATCAGCGGTGCGCGGGCTTTGTGGCCGCGCGGCCACTCGGAGACGCCGCCGCGGGAACAGAGTAATTTTCAAAAATACCTCGGGGGGGCGCGCGGCCCGCCTGACCCACTGGGCGCTTTTCTTTGAGAGCCGTCCGCTGGCCTCCGCGACCCGCTTCCGACAATGCCGTCTTGGCCAATGCACACACAGGAGGGCGCCACGTGAATGCGCATTGTCCCCGCGTTTATTCCCGCCGAGCGGACGGTGGCTCCTTTTTTTTTTGTACTTCGACCGCGGATGCATTTTAGAATGGAGGATGACAGGCGACCTTTGGAGAGCCGTCGCCAATTTATTAAACGGCGGGTATGCCAAATATACGCGCGTAAGCGGATCGATGTAGCTATCGGGGGGGGCTCCCGTGGAATATCAACGCGGCGCGCATATTCCACTGATCCCCAATTACCAATTGTAATCGCGGGTAATATAATTAACAAAAAATGGGCAGGCGCGCGGCGGGAGCGGCTCGTCGGAGATAAAAGGGGCGCAAGAAGCGCGCGCGAGGCGCAAAATTCCCTCGTACATGTACACACACGCGCGCGCGCGCGCACGTCCACGCGCACACGTCGGCAAAAAGCACGAGGCGCGCTGGAAATTCCGATGCACAATACAGTTATAATCCCAGGGCCGATCAATTATCGAAGCCGGCGCAGGGGAAAAGGGACGAATTAATGGGCGCCCGTGTAGTTCCAGTTTGTCCGGTTAGCGCGGCAGGCATTGCACTCGCGTCCTCGGCACCTTGTCGCCGGCGCGCGGGCGAAATATTACGCGGGGCGGGCGCGCAGCCGGCGAAAAAGAGGAGCGCCCGCGAGTCGAGCTATTCCCGACTCGCCCTCCTTTCCAGCTCCATTTCGCTTTTAATCTCTTTTTCGCAGTCGCCATCAAGCTTGAAATTTATCTCTCATTTTCTCTCCCTCGGCCCCTGGGCGAGCGCGGAAAAATTGACTGGCCGGGCGCCTCGGCCCCCGCCGGGCGTTTATAACCCGCCCGGATTTCCCTGGCAATTCCCGGACTCGCGGTGGTACGAGTGTTTACAAGGCTGCTTGGCTACTGGCGTGCGGCCGGGCCCAAAGTATCGGCTAGGCTACATAGTTTAGAGCTCCCGAGCCGAGTGTAATACTAGGATGCCGGGATTAATTAAATTAGCTCGGGGCGGGCGCGTCAGTTTATTGAACTATCATTTACGCGGAAGACCGTTGGCCGCGCTACATTTTCAATTTGAGCACTAAATGCCAAAGCCACGGAAGAAGCCGAGTATACTAAAGATTATTGTTTATCGCGCAATAAACATGGGAATGGGAATGAACACCGATGATTGCACTTGGTTATCGCGCGCGTTAGCCGACAAATTAAACGGTAAAGTCGCACCGGGCCTTATCTCGGAGTCTAATGACGCGATGGCTTTGACTATCAGCCCGGGCTTTACGTCACCCTCGCGCACGCGACTCCCCGATTCGGCCAGATGTGTGTGCTTTAACGTCATTCGCACCTTCGATCCTCGCATCATTATCCAAACCTCGGCAAGTACTACACGCGCGTAGAAGAATTTAGCGAGTGTCCGCGAAATAAAGAAAAAATATCGGGGAATTTTTACGGCATCAATAAGTTTTCTGATGGTGCGGCCAGGGAATATTGTTTTGTCAAGCGAGGGCCGGGATACTGTACAGTTTACCGGTAGTTTTATGCTCGCGAGCTGTCGATAACTCGTGCGTTACGACTCGTTATAACGTCCCGTGATGGGGCGAAAGGGAGGCAAGACGGTTGGGAAGCGGGGTGGAGGGGGGCAGGGGGAGGACGCGGCGCTCGATGTAATTTACGCTGATAGGCTCTCGCGCTTATTAGATGCCGGAGCGGCCCGCTTTTTCTCCCCTGGCTTCTCAATTAAAAGGGCCAAGCGAGAGAGAGATTTATCGGGACGCGAATCGCGCAAAAATTAATCGGATCTGCCTCTTTCACCCACTTTTACCCCCGGTATTGCCCGCGTTAATGAGTATCGAATTTCTCGGAGCGCATAAGCGACAAATCGCCCGGGGCGCGGCGGACTTTTTAATCCGCAGCGATAAATTGCCGGATGAAAAAGGCCAGCGCGCGCGAGGCACTCGCTCGAGTCGCCGGGCCGCAGGAGCGCACATATAATGCCCTCGTGCTCGCGCGCGCGCGCCGGTTATAACGCAGCGGAAAAAAAAAGGGAGCAATTTTTATCCGAATTCGGCCCTTTTTTTTTTCTTCTTCTGCTCCTTTATCGGCGCGTCGAGCGGGCCATTCCCGGAATCGGCGGCGATAAAGGAGCCGCGGCCCGCGCATCCAGGCTGCAAACGGCCGTAAACAATGGGAGTGCATTGCGCTCCCCCCGTGTGCGTGTGTCTATATACACGCGGGCACCGCGGGGAAGCCCGAGGCGCCGGGCCGCTCACGCACTCGTTCCGCGTGCGCGGACGTGCCTCGGGCGCCGGCGGAGCCAACGGAACCCCACCCCGGCGTCCTCCTCCGCGAGGCGTGCAATTGAAAATGGGTCGAAAATCCCGTGGGGGGGGGGGCGGGGCCGCGGCGTCCACGTCCGCCATTGAGATTCAGAGCGGGTCGAGGGCGATCGCGGCGGCCGGCCCGCGAAAATAGCGCCGGGCGGGCGCCCGGGCGTCTGGGCGCCGCGGCCCCGCGCCGAAGGTTACCGAGGCTAACCCTCCCCCCCCGCCCTCGTTAGACAGACAGCTATACCCCCGGCGACGACTTCCTCCGCCCCCGCGGCTGACCGATTTTTACGCGAGCTCCTGCGGCGGCGTTATTGTACGTCGGGATTACGGTCGCGCGGCGCTTGTGCACGAGTTTCTTTTTTTTTTTTCTCTCGCTCGGCCGAGCGGAATGGCAGGGCGACTCCTCGCCGATAGACCGATGAAAAGTTTAAACTCGCCGCGAGCTCTCGATTATCCCGCGGTGCCAGGGAATATTTTTCCATTTAAACGATCTCATGCATAAATTTGCTCCCGCGGACGTAAGTAATCGAGCCGCGCGCCCTCCCCCCCGGTGATATGGTCTACCGCATCTTTATTTCAAAACGATTTCAAGTTGTAAGTGCCGGTACGAAACGAGGGCAGAGCTTTAGGTACTTCGGTTTACACTCTAATCACGTTGGAGGCGCGGCTCTCGCGCAAAGGGTATATATTCCCTCTCCGCGCGGCCCATCTAATTATCCCTAAGTCCTTAAGTAACATTGATAGCGGGCCGGTCTACCGAACGGGAGCATTAAACTCGGCAGGAGGTAATTTAGAGATCAGCGACTAATTCCTTAACAATGATTGCTAAACTTGTTTGTTCCTACTGCCGGAGCATTTACTCTATGCCGCAGCTTAGCACTTGATCCTAAATTGGATAAAGCGGCCCGAATCCCAGGTCCCAGGGCCATTCGTGCCAAAGTTGCGATCGCCCGCTAATGTCCATATACACTTTTATGAATGAACATTCAAAATGCCAAGGAGATTGGACCAAATTCCCACGTGATTTTCCATGTTTACGGAGTTTCGGAACGAGAGGATTACGAATGAAAATGTTTAAAGTGAAAATGACGAGCGCCCGGGGAGCCGAAGGAACTCGTCCGCATTTCGATGGAAGCCCCCTAGCCCAGCCCCGAGTTGGGCGGACGCCGTGAAATATTCGCAGGGCCCGGTGCCCTCGACCGCCACGGGACAATGAGCCGCGAGATAACGCCAGTGGGAGGAGGCGGCTGCCCGTGAGGCAACGCTGCACACACGAGGTCGCGGCGCGAATTAATAAACGCTGAATAATTCAGGATGCCCGGCGTGAAAGGGGCCCCCAGGTACGCGGCCCCGGCTTGGCCCCCGGGTATTTCCTAATCTCCATAACAGTGCGCCGACATTAATAAAATCCATTGTTGCGCGGCGCGGCGATAGAGTCATCGAGAGGGCCCTTGTGCGTGTGTGTGTGTGTGCGCGTCTGTCCGCCGCGGGTTTCCGCGCCGAGCGGACACAATCGACGTCGTCTGGCCGCCGCGCGCCTGCCGAGTTTACGCGGCGCGCGGGAAAAAATGACCCCGGCAGTGGCGCCGGGTTAAGGGCCGGAAGCCGCCCCGGGTTTATACCGCTGCCGTCACAAATTTCTCCCGCTCGGGCCGAATGGCCCATCAAAAGCGTAGGCTGTCGCCGGGGCCGTAAAGCCGGCTGGGAGTCCGCGAGGCCCTGCCGATCGGCTCCTTCGAATACCCTTCCCCTGGATATATATCGATCGGGCGAGCGAGCGTTACCGAACTCCGCCTGGGGGGGGCGGAGGCTGGCCAGAGCAGCCGGCGCGGCTTTTTTTCCCCGCTCGGAGGGAAAACTCCCGGCCGATATCCGCTCGGGCAACTTTGTAAATAATTCCTCGTCGTTTTTCACGCTCTGGTGGACGCCCAGCGCTTATTTCTTTTTTTTCTCTCTCTCTCCCCGGGCCAAATGAAATCGTTACGCGCGAATCCGAGTTAATTTATGCAGGATTTGAGTTTTTCAGCCGCAGATTAAGTATAGGTTCCTTTCCAAAGCAGCGATAAATTTCACTTTATGGCAGATCTGATGGATGCCGATTTACGTAAGGCATTCATCATAAGATTATGGATCTCCTTTTAAAAGCAATACCCTGTTAAATGTAAAATAGAAGGGGGCCTCGGCCGCGCGTCCTGGAGTAAAAAACCATAAAACCGACAGAATCACCCGGAGGTATTTATTGTACAGCCCGTAGGGACGTGATTGAGAGGATGATTTATTAAGGAGCACCGGGCCGCGGGAGTTTCCACGTCTCCGCGCGGGACTCGCGCTGCAACAAAAAAAAAAACGGAAAACACAAAAAAAAAGCCCCGTAAAAGGTCGATTGGCCCGCGGGGAAAAGCCAATATACCCCGCGAGCGGAGGCGTCAAAGTCCGGGCGCGGCCGCGGCGGAAAGAAGAAGCGGCAGCCGCGGCCCGCCTCCTCTGCGTCGGCCCCTCGGCGCTTCCGCCTCCTCCCCTCCCCCCCCCCCCGTCCCGCGGATCGATTTTCGCGCGCGATTCCGCGCCGGGACTTGTCGGTCGCTCCCCGCGGACAATGCCGGAGAGGCACGAGGAGGAAAAAAAAAGCTCGCGCGCACGCTAGAAGCTCGGGGGGCGCGAATAACGGGCCGCGCGGCTTTGGGGACGCGCGCTTTTGTTTCCCGGCCTCGTTCCCCTGTCTATCCGCCCCGCAAAACAATAATTGGGCTGCGCGGCTCGCGGAAATCATCCGAGCTCCGTGATTTATCGCGGGGGAATAAGATTTTTTGACGGGCGCGGTGTAGGTTAGATATATATATATATATACGTCGTCGCTTTTTTTTTTTTATATTCCGTCGATTCGACGGGATATAGATTTTGATTGGGGGGGGGGCTGCCCGGGCGCCGCGGCACTGGCGGAATCCCGAACGGCGCCCGCGGCCCTGGCTTTTTTCCCCGGATATATACATGCTACGAGCTCCGGTTGATTTTCCGCCGCGGCCGGCCTCCAATCCCGGGAAAAACGCGGCTGTTTGCCCGGTGTATCTATTCGGCGCGTGCCGCCCGCGACGCCTAACAGTACGCGTAAACGCAGTTATGAATAATTGATTTAGCCTTCGGCAGAAAAAGGCCGTGTCTTTTTAACGCGCGCGCCGGACCGCGCGCGTTTTTCCCGGGGCTTTCTTCAGCCGCCCCCGTAAAATATGATAATTGATAAGAATATCGGCCTTGTTGCCGCCGGGCGTCGGGATCGTTTTTCCGCGATCGGCACTTTCTCCCCGGACGCCGAGCGGCCGAATCCGCGGCGCCTTGGAAACTGGCAATTATCCGAGCTTATCACCGGCCCGCGCAGGCGATTGCGTGTACGTGGAGACCTCCCCCGCGGGACGCATATATCCGGTGGACCCTCGCCCAAAATAATTATTTAAATCGCACAATGCCCTGCGGCGAGTCGCCGCGGAGACTTGGCCGTGTCCCGGGCGCAACAATGGCCCAAGTGGCTCGATTCTTCAGCATCGGGGCGAAAGTCCTTGACTGGCCGATCATTTGTAGTCGGGCATCGCACCCGATGCATAACAATCGGCCCTGGGTGAAAACAAGGGCGCCACCTCGGCCCGGCTCATCAATCTTGGGGGAAAAAGCGCGGAGAACCCGGGGGAAAAGCCCCGGACAACAAAGGGCCCAAAAGCGCAAAAAAGTAAAAGAAAAGGTACGCCCTCGCACGGGCCGGCGCTCTGGCACCATAAACCTCCTCCGCGCGTGTGCCTACGTGTGCGCGCGTGTATGTATCGATTACCGGCCGATCTGCTGGTCGTTCCGCCGCGCGCGTCTTCCGCGTAATTCGCCCGAGGCTCGCGGGCCATTTGTCATCGGGTGTATATATACGCACGCGCATTTATATATACGTACATACACACAGGGCCTCGCGCGCGCGCGCCGCCTCTATACGCGGAATCCTCCGCGAAATCGGCGACTTTCTCCCGCGGCGGCGGGTATGCCGGGCACGTACGCAAAATGGCCTTATCGATTCCGGGGAGGAGGAAGATGTTGCGTCCCTCGGGGGGTAGGGGAAACAATGGCCGCAGCCGATTAATCATTCAGCGGGGGGCTCGGGCCGCCGCGCAGGCACAGGAAGCCCGCGAGGCGGGACCGCGCGACTCGTCCCGCCGCTGTTTACACCCGATAGCGCGGCCCGCCCGATAAGCGGCCGCCGCAGACGTCCTAAGGCACGGCTGCTCCGCGAGTAGGCGGAGTGTGTAGGTGGGCTCGCGAACGGGCGCCGCGCAATTTCCCCCACCTCGAAAGATCGTATAAAGGCCGCGGGTTTCGGCCCCGGGGGCCCGCCCGCCTCCTTATCGCCGGCCCGCCGAGATCTATGTGTTCCGGCCGGGCAGGGCTTGCGCCTCTTTACTGCCTGTCGGCCCGCGCGTCTACGCGTTTTCAGGATTTCCAGGGCCGATGGCCTCGTCGTGATGTAGAGCTGTGTCACTGGATGCGCCAGGGCCTTTCTCCTCCCCGTTGGATCGTCCTTTGGTTGCGCCGATTATTCCAAGGCAAGGAGGGATATTCGTCACTGTGATGGTTTATTTGGCAGGTGGCAGCCGAGGTTGCATTGGGATATTTTGATTGGCGACAATGGCTCGCGCGGGGATCGATTTCATTTCAACGCGCTCCGGGGAATATTTTCAGCTGCCCGCTAACACAAGAGCGTTAATTATGAAGCAGCTAGAAATTGAATTTGTCCACGAGTCACAAAAGAATAACGTATATATAGCGCTCGATCGCGCGGGCCGGCGACAAGCATCGCTCCTGTTTTAATAAGTCGAGACCGGGCGGCTTGGTCACGATCCTCGAGGACGCGGCGCCCCCGTCCGAAAATCAAGTCGCCGAGCACCATACGAATAATGCAGGGCAAAGATTGGAAAAGCATTTTCTCCGAATAAAAATAGCCGTTCGGCCAGGCGATAAATCTAGGGCGTCGGACGTATATTCGGAGTTGCCGCGGCGATAAATGGCAATTGATACCGAGTGAAGCGGCAAGCGGCGAGACCTCGTAAAACGGAAAAATCTCAATTGCCTTACAGCGAAAGGTCGATAAATTTTTGTTTAGTATATATATCCGTTTATTTATATATGTGTATCGTGACGTGAGACGCGAATCAAGAAGGCGCGCGTATCGAGAAGAGTGGGAACATCGATAGTGGAAAGCACCCCGCGACAAGTTACGCGACTCCCTTCCCCAAATTCAGAGAAACTGTAAACAGGGAAAATTCTCCGTCTCTCGACACATAAAGAGCATTATGAGAGCGGTCGCCTGTTCACCACCTGTTCACGCCTACCTTGTCAAAGGGTGACAGGGTAATGCCCTTGTAACAGGGTGCGATTTGGCAACGAGTCTCGAGCGCTGTCGACGTCACGCACTTGTTTTGTCTTGCGCGGCCATGGAGCGGGTTGGTCTTGCGCGGCATTTAGAACATTTGAAAGGAGCTATATGCGTACGCATCGGACGCCTCGGTGGTGCAAACCAATAGCCAAGCGCACAGCTTGAGAAAGCTCCTTGGGAAATCGAAAGGAAAGCCGTCTGCCATTTTGGACAGCGGCTCGCTTTCGCAAAAAAGTAACCTGCGCGTCGCAATACATCTATCAACGCGGCGTCGGGAATTCATTTGAAAATTGCATCCAACAGCCACTGCGAGCGCGGGCGCGTAAACGACCGCAACGGTGTAGACAATACAGCTGACGGGCGGAAGCGCGCGAAAAAGCGCGTTTGACCTGCCGGCGCGCCGCCGGGAAATTCAATCTCGCACCTGGGCCAATGAAAGCCCCGATGCGGCCTACTTGGCGCGCGACTGGGAGCGCGGGGGGAAAAAGAAAATATAGCAGAGGGTGGGCCGGTCGATGCGCGCGCGGTCAAAATTACCGCGGCCCTCGTGGCCTTCCGAAAAGGAGCGCGCGCGCGCACACGCCGCTCCAAATAAAGTTTCCGCGGCGCCGGATCGTATCGATTCGGAAGGGGAGGGGGCGACGCGCGCGGGCAGCTGGCCCCCATTTCCCGGCTGCGCGGTCAAGGCGACGGGCGGGCGCTCGATTTTGCCCGGAGAGGGGGGAGGAGGAGCTGGGGGGAGGGAGGGATCCTCTCGGCAATATAGGAAACCGGTGTCGCGTGGCACGCGCCGCCCTGGGTGTGGCCCGGCCCCGGCGCGCTTATTATATCGCCCGGAGCCGGCGCTTCTTCGACGCGCGCTCATTAGCATAATTGCCGGCGGGTATAACGGTTGATAAGGCCCCCGGCGGGAGAGGCCCGGTCGCCCAGGCGCCGTTTTCCCGTAAATTGTGCGCTTTTTCGCGGGCCGCTTTATAATTAAACGCGGATATCAGGAGGGACGGGTATCTTTTTACGACGTCCTTTGGCCTCGCCAAGGTGTCAGGGACGCGCCCGCGGCTAAACCAATTACCCGCGCGACAAACGCCGGTCCTTGGGAAGTTAAAGCCAACTTCCGCGAGAGTAGAGAACCAGAGTCATTCGGTTATTTGGTCGAGTAGTGACGGACGGAAAGTGTCGGACGTGCACACAAGGATGTGCGCCCGTTGCCGAGGCACTTGCCAGCTGGCGCGCACCTTGACGCCGAGGGCCACCGGGGAAACCGGCGACGCGGCCGGGAGATATATATGTATAGGGGAGGAAAAACCGGGGGATATCCACGGGGCGCAGAAAAAAGGCGGGCCGGACTGCGCGGGCGAGGCGACGCCGGCCAAGAGGCGCGCGAGTCGCGGGCACAAAAAGGACCGGGGGAGCGCCGGCGTACAAGCCTCGGAGCCGTGTCCGCCTGGGACGGCGGCACAATGCGCCAGTCCCTCCCGGGAGCGGCCCCAGAAAAACGCCCGGGGAACACGTGTAGCTGGGCGACTCCCCGGGACCCCTTGGATTCCGCGAGGGCCGCGCGCGCGCCCTGGACGTCGACCGCGGAGATTAATGCAGCGCGCGTCCAAGGTTACACCGAATATCCACCCCCCCGGCGGAGGTCGGCGCCGAGGATAATGTGACGGGGGTGACTGGCACCTCGCCGGGCAAAGTCCGCTCGTCCATGGATATATAGGAGCGCGTGGGGCTAAACCCTTCCCCGGGGCGGGCCAATGCAGCATTTGTCTTCCGCGGGATAAAAGCCCGCGGGCCCCGGAGGAATAATCCCGCAAAACCGGCTCCCGGAAAAACACTTGGCCCGCGGTCGAATTAATAAAATGAAAAGGGGCGCGGAGGGGCAAGAAAGCGCCCCGGGGCCGGCGCCGGCCTGTTTATCCCCGGCGGGCCGCGGGGACGATTTAATCCCGAGGCCATCGTGCCAAGTGCGGGGGCGGCAGCCGGGGGCCGGTCCACTTGGCACGCGAAGGAACCTCGGCGATCCTCGGGATCTCCGGCTAATTGGGTTGGATCTCGCGGAGGTCATTTGGCCAGGTGATGCCGTTTCCACTACGTATTAAAGCCCGGAGGAAAAGAAGCCGGCTCGAGGTGTGCAATCGACTGGCGGCCGATGATGCACTAGTACTCCCGGAGGCAGGTTTTACTACTCGAGGGCGGCGGCCGCCCTCTCGAGGCCTCAAAAGCTCCTCGAGGTTGCGGCCCTCGAGTGGCCGGGCTCTTTCCGCCGCGAGCACCGCAAGAGCGATAATTGCCCGAGTTAACCAGGTTCCGCGGGGGCAGAGGTGAAAGCGGGGGGGCCGGTCGTTGGGCCGTCAAAGCCGCGGGCCGATCACTCGACTCCGTCGTGATTTCCGTGGGGTCGGAGGGCCGCGCCCTCGCACGCACGTCCGCCCCGTAAATTGCCCGTGAGTCCTCGGGGGCGCGGTGTACGTGTTTCTACGCGCTCGATAGAAATCTGGGAAAGCCCTAGGGCCAAGCTAATATCGAGGCCGGCTCCGATAAGTTTATCGAGGGCAGGCGAGGTGTGCACGCGGTCTACTCACCCCTGAGGGCGTCGGCGGTTGTTGCCAGGAGACCGAGGAGGCTCCGGCTGTGATGATGGATCTGGTCGTGGAAGTCCTCCTTGGCTCGCTGGCGCAGATGCTCCTCCATCTCCCTGTCGCAGCAGCGCCCGCCGCAGATGCCTGCAAAAGTCGAAGCGCCCGATTATTGATCAGAGCCTCTTTCCCCCGGCGCCAGGACGCGGCGCCAAGGCCGCGGACCAGTTAGACGCGCGCGCCTCACCGCCGCCGCCCGCGGACACGCCTATACGTGTGCACGTATATACCCGCCGGTTAATCGGCCAGGCGGAGCCGACGGCCCGACAGCGCCAGGAGGCGGCCCGCGGGCCAACGTCCCGATTGCCGCAGGCCGGATATAATGCGCCCCGCATCGGGTAATCTTCCGCGCGGCAGCCCGGCGGGGCCTTGGGGGAGGCATGTGGGTCGCGGCCGCGGAGCCAGCCGTCTCCGCGCCTCCTAATCTAGATGCTTAAGCCGCCCCTCGATTCCGCCCACGCAGCGGTACTTCCCCCCCGCCGCGCGCCGCCTGCCGGATGGAGGCGCTGCGCGAGCACCGACACACGCGCGCGCGCGCACACACTTTCCTGCGCCCTTACAGATACGCCATTTTTTGCCCCCCCATTTTTTCCCCTATAAGCCCGAGGCAGAACTCGCGGCTTATGCCTCGTGTATATGGCGTAACGGCTGCGCGTCGCGCGTTAACGGCCAGCTTCTCCGCTCGGCCGAGAGTTATCGTCTTCCGCATATCGGGCGCGAGTTGAGGGGGGGTAGGGATGCACAGGAAAAGAGAGCGGCTTGCAGCCGCGAGCCAAAAACGTCAGCGGCTCGGAGGCGCCCGGCTCGCCGTTAAGAACGTCGGCGTCCATCAGCGGCGGAAGCGACGGGCGGTCGCGTCGATAACGACGCGGATTCCGCGCTGAGAGGAGGCGCCGCCGGGGGGGGAGGGGAGGAGGCCGGATATCCATCGAACCCGCCGAACCGCACGTGCGCCGCGCAGCCGGTCTTTCTCCGAGGCTTTCCGGGGCTATCAATCCAATTAATGGGGCGCGAAGCCATAGGCTGCCCCGATATACTTCATTTCGCGGGATGGGAGAGTCGCCGAAGGACCCGGAGCGCAGTGAGATGTAGCGCCGCTGCCCGCCCCTCCTAATCAGATCAATCGCTTTTCGGATCAGGCTAATGGCTTAATCGCTTTCGCTGCAGAATTGGATTTTGCCGGGCGGCGCCCTTCCATTCGGTGCCCCGGGACCGTTCGTCGGTTTGCGCCCTTGCCAACGGAAGTCAATGATTTTCGGGGCAAACTACTTGTTAAGTACATTCGCGACGGTACACTTCGTGCTGGAATTACTGTAATTGATTTTACTGTGATTGTACTATTTAGAAGGAATAGAATTTGAGTCTGATCAAACATAAATGTAATTAAATTAGTGGATAAAGAACCGTAGCTATTCATAAAGCGGACTATACTTCGCATAACTTAATAATATTGTGTATCGCTCTGCTCATAATTAGACAAAGCTATTATAATCAACTTCCTTAAATAGCTATACATAAACCGATTACACCTTCGAACATAGAGTTTAATTAAAGCAATTTCAATCTCTTTATATTCAAAATCGGATTTATACTACGTATCGACCTACTGAATAAGCTGAAAATGCTTACTTCTTCATTAAAGCTACGGCTAATACCTAGCCGAGAGGCTGCATCAAATAAAAATATAATAAATTTTACATATTTATCAGGATATTTCTGCCACTTGTACGCCATACATATGCAAATGTACCCTAGTTTGAAATGAAATAACGTATAAAAATAAATCCCGCATTCTCGACACGGAAAATACAACTACTCGTTATCATTTGTTGTTATCAATCAAGCGAACAAAATCCCAAACGATTCCACTGTTCGTCAAAGCTTTGACTAAATAGATTAACTACACTGCAGGCATTAAATAGATTTTTCTTGCAATCATGATTCCGAGTGCGCGCGCGCGCGCGCATGGCAATGAAAATTTTAGTGAAAACTCAAACGTCGGTTTTCCCCGCCGTATTCAATAGAGCCTTCGGTATATGGGCGGCGGCACATATCCCTAACGATTTATTCGTGTCTGATATATCGATTGAGCTTTCTGCGCTTCCATTACTCGTCCATTTTTATCAATCAAAGCTGTGCTTCTGTCGAGCTTCTTGCTCTCAATAGAATTGATTTCCCTGGTCAGGTAAGCGAATCCGTCGCGGATAAATACAGACACTTGCGACTTTCCGCGTGCGAGCAGCAGCTTACTTAGTGTCGCTCACAGACCTTCAACGTCCAATTTGCATGTTCGACGCACGGATATAATCGAATTTCTTACGCTCCAGACGGAATTTATTGACAGGGAACGTCAGCGGAAGCTGCTCATTTGAATAGTCGGCCGGAGCGACGAACAAGCGCACGCGCAAATATCATTTCGTCATCCTACGCTCGCGCGCCGATTCTAATTTCACGCGGGAAAACAAGGTCGAAAAAAATCTTTAGCCCCGGGACTCGATACGTCTTGAGTTAATTGCCCGGGCGACTTAACAAAATCGATGATATAGCCTCGTTCGAAACTGGCGTGGCGGCCGAAAGCGATTTAGCGCTCGGCGTCGATTTTCAATAAACTGGGGACTCGTAAACGGAACCCGAGGGGAATAAAAAAAAATAAGGGGAAAAGTGCACGGAGGCGTTCCGCAAGGCTCGCCTCGGAGGTGAATTAATTGATCGTTTTCACGCAGCGTTGGCTTCTTGACGCAGGCCTGCGCACGCGCGCAGACGAGCGCGGAATGAAATGAAGTTAAGTTTGTGCAACCGCGCGTTTCTTTTCCTGCACAGGTCGGCAAAGGGGGAGTGAAGTTTAATGCTCGCCGCGCGCGCGAAACGAGAAGCATTTTAAATTCGACATTTTTCCACCGCCGCGGCCCATCGCAAACAATAAAACGTAATTGCGCTTCCGGCTGCGCCATTACCATTGTAAATTCCCGCGGGCAGTATACTTTGGTGAGCCCTTCGACGGAATTGATCGCGTGCAGTCCGGAAAACTGCGCCTGCCTCGTATAGGACGCAACGCGAGGAAGGATTCGTCTCTTTCAATTTCATCCCACGGTCAGATGACCCATTTTTCAATTTAATCTCGTATACACGGAGTAGCTTTTTGTTAACATTTTTCAACGATGCTTTAATCCTCGTTTCAGTCAAATAGTATGAACAAATTAAGACCCAACAAGTCTCTAATAGAAAATTGATTAGTTTCTACAGTTGAAGCTCGTTAATCAAATATAGAGAGTCGAATCATTGCAGTTAAACTGTTATGCTAATATGGTTAGAGAGTACCTGTATGTCTTGGTATATATAAAAGTTAAAATGTTTACTGTCGCATTGCAGGGAAAACTGAAATCGGTTTTAAAGTGCACTACTGCTCTCTTGATTATAACCAGGTCTTTACCCAAAGAGAAAGAGTGCTGCGCGAAGGGAAAAAAGATCTCATCCCTGAACAAAGCTAATTGACTTCTTTAGTCAACAATAAGAGGTTCAAACTTCCAATCCCGAGTTTAAAACAATCGCACGAGGTACACTCAACGAGAAAGACAATCGCCTCTTCCCCTCTCTCTCTCTCTCGCTCTCCTATAGGCAGAGCAAAGATTCAATGAATCCGAGGTAATAACCATCCATCCCCATAAATACCCAAGTCGTCGGCGAGAGCAAAAAGGAGCCGCACAGTACCGAAGAAAATCGATAATTCAGCAAGAACGTGCTGTACAATTGAAAATAATCGCGCTCCAGTGCCTCCCTTTACTCCTCTCAAACTCAATACCCAATAAATACATCTTCATTAAGAAGCTTACCTTATTCCCCACGTTTATTTTTCTATACACCCGCATTCACTTGCTCCTTCCCGCTACTTGCGCGCCCAAGCAATGCCCCTTTTTCTGTCCTTAACAAGCTAGCATTCGGTCATCAGCAATTAAACGGGCTTTATTAACAATTGTATTTCCCCGCCGACGTGTGCCGAATCAGCAACGGTCGAATAATTCACGCGGCCAACGACGGAGAGGGAAAAATAGCCGGCGGCCGAAACTCGGTGCACCGGGCGAATGGAGGCATTTGGCCCGCGAGGTGAACCGCAGCCGTATAACGCGGCGAGCGGCGAATTCACATATACAGGCTGGCGCATTCCGGGCCGGCTCAATTACCGCTGATGCGCGCGGCTCCCATTGAGGGATTGGCCAGCGGATCGGGCCGTCAATGAGGCCGGCCGCGCGATGCTCCCCGGGCCTTTACACCCCGCCTCCCCCATACACGCGCACATCCGCCGGGCTTTATGCGGCCGGGACTCGCGGCCACTTTGGCCGGGGGGGTGCGCGACGAGGGAAGGAAAAAAAGGAGCGCGCGCGCGCGACGCCCGGCGGCGCTTTGTCCCGTCTTAATTACGCGCGCTCGCGCCGAGATTGCCATCTGGGCGTGCAGGGGCCGGCGTTTACGCGGACGTTATTCTGGTTAGCGATTCGAAGATAAAGCGTCGGGCGTCCCCCCCCCGGGCCTTTTTAATAAGTCCGCGTACGTGCCGGGGGCAGCGGCCCTTGCGGAAACGTCACGCCCTTGCTCGCGGCGACGGGGGAGACGCCCCGCGGCGGCCGCGGATATAAGGCAGAGGAGAGGCCGTGGGCCGAATCTCCGGGCGACACCTTACGCGCCTCCCCGGCTTTCGCCTCGGCCCGCGTCATAAATGCTTGCGAAACTCGTTTAATAATAATGGACGAGATAATCCCTGGTAAAACACTCCGGATTCCCTGGGCGTCTTTTTATCGGGGAAAAAAAGTCACAAAAGTCGGGCTAAACCTTGCTCATCGGGTGTTATCTCCCTTGGAGATAAACACGCGCTTTCTGCCGGATAAATTCACCGCTCGGTTCCGCGGCCATAGCCAATGCTTTAGAACCGCCAGCGGGCAATAATTCACTTTTAATAAGATACGCGTGGCGAGCCGATGGCTATCGTCGATCGGATTATCGTAAAACATTTTGCCACTTCCACTAGTTTCGGCTCATTGCCTATTTTATGCGCCCGCGCCCCTGCACACCCAAGACCGCGACTAAACACTGTTGACTCACCGCATATGCGGCCTCACTTTGCGACTTATGTATTCATTTCGAATTAGTCTATCTTAATTGGAATTCCTCCGGCCGATTTTGGCAATTTATTCACGCCGTTCGAGCCTCGGCGAGATGTTATTTTCTCCCTCTGTAATGCAATAAATAATCGTTTCTTATATGCTCCTCGTAGGCGCATTCCGAGCGCAATAAAAAAGCACCGTTGCCCATAATAAAGCAAATATTTCACGGCGAATGCAAGCGAAAAATAACGTAATTAAGCCTCCGCGGGTGACAACTGTAACTAGACATTATGGCCCTGAAAAATTCCGTAAATATTGCCCCCAACTTTCAGCACTGTAACTTTCTACATAAATTCGCAATCACGGGAATTTTTCGACCATTAGCGCCAAATTTATGGTTCGAAATGCGGGAAAAAACCGCAGAAAATCGATCGGCTGCCCGTGCTGATCTCGTTACCGGCCCACACGTAGCCAGTGTTATTCAATGAAGGCCTAATTGAAAAGCTTGTGCAACCAATTGACATTTCTCAACTTGCCGCGATATTCAACGGAAACAAGAAAAATCCAATCAACTTTGGAGAATCCCAAACAATGGCTCAATAGGAAGAACGTATTCTCCTTCATTTCAATTGGCCGCTTTCTCATTTCAGAATCCGACTCTATCTCACGGCGTCTGCACCAACTTGGCTAAATAACTTTACTACTTTGTCACTCGGGGCTCCTCGCTAAACGATATACCCAGTTCAAACTTGAGCAGTCCTCTGTATAAATAGCACAAATCAAACGGAATCGCGGCTGGTGGGCGAGGACGAGCAAGTCGGGGATGGGGGGGGGGGGGATTCCCGCGTCTCATTGAATCAGAGCGCGGGTAATTAGCGCTCGGGTGATCCCCCGTGCAGTCGAAAAATCGCGAGCGCTCGGGCGAGCGGAGGAGGAGGGGGGCAGAGGCGCGAGAGCCACGCGACGGCGCGTGCGTGACGACTATCCTCCTCGGGCACAAGGCAATTGCCGGGCGGGCCGCGGGATAATGAGCCGTTGGATCGCCATCGCCCGCGCGGACACTTATTGGCGCATTAAGATCGACCCGCCTTCCCCCTTCCAAAGCTTCCTCTCCTCGATCGCTCCAGTTTTCGAAATTAATACCGGAGGTGCAACTGATTGCTATGGTTATACCGAGTCGAGGGTCCACGTGCCCCTGCACTTATGTAAAGCTGCCGCCGGCCGGGGAGGTGCGGGAGAATATTCCTTCATTTCCGGAACTGCGGAGTAAATTGCAACGGCTCGAGATGTAAATCGCTCCTTTATTCCTTGAGGCCTTTGATATAAACTCCGCAAATCTTGGAGGTACACCTGATAATCACTTCTACTGTTGAAACTTCATAGTTTACACACTGACAAGGACTTTAATTTTTCTTTGCCTTTCCTTCTATTCTGCATATTTTACATTGAAGTGAGACGTGAAATTGTTAATAATGAGATAGGAACTTTAAATGCGTCACACGGTATACTTAAGTATTGAGTTTTCTGCCGACAAGAAAACTTTGGGATATTTTAATGCACAATGTCGCTTCTTACATAAACATACTAATGTGGCATGATTTATACATTCAGAAATGCCCATTAAAGAATAAAACAGTCGATGTAAATCATTACGTTTAACGTGCCTGAACCAAAGACTGCCAACCGCTATAGTCCCATTTGTGGAGCATAGTAATATCTATTTCTATCACATGTCATCTGGTATTAGATAGAAAAGAGATCGACCAGGTTGAATATGTACTTTATTAAAGCACATCAGTAATAAATAGTCTTTTTCTTGTGATTTCAAGGTTTAATACATCGCGTGATTATGCTATGAAAAACATTGTGAGTCACGCGATAGATTTTCTATTGGTGTCAAGTAGCAGAATAACCTCTCTCTCTCCCCTTCAGTTTAATATGAAAGCTAAAAAAGATTTGATGCGTAAGACTGCGTATAACTCTGAATAACTTCTACTTTAGAGATGCAAATTCATAACTCCTGCGCTGTACTGCTTCTAAAATACTCCACCAAATTAAATTTGATGGGTTGGAAATTAATTAAATTTTATTGTATTAAAAATATTAAAATGTTTTCGAGACAACATATTCATATAAATTAATTTTTAAGATTATTATATACGTATTTATAATTAATAATCTTTTTTTTAATATTATGCACGTAAACTCTTAATAGCCTCGATAATTTCAGGTTACACGGCAGAAATTTCAATTAAATTGTTTCCTTGAATTTAAGTGTAATTTTTAGGTAATCCTACATGTGGGAATAAGAAATATAATTCAATGTGATTGTAATATATTGAAACAAAAGCATATAAAATTACACTTTCCTGTGAGAATTCAAGCTATTTTTAGTCTGCATCCGAGTGAATGCGAAAATTTAATACTTAATTTATATACAGATAATAGATACGTGCAGAAAATATCCATTTATCTTGTTTTTGTTTCACTATGTATTCTTTATGATTTATTATGTGGATAAAGTAGATTATTCATTCGAAACTATAGATTGGCTGTTCTATCTAGGATTTAATGAAATGACGCAAATACGAGAGCCAAGGTTAATTTGATATTTTTGATGCAAAAGTTTTGGTTAAAGATAATTTGAATTATAGTTGAGTATCTCTTCGAACACATCCACGGAGTACATCGTGGCTGTAAACCGTTAGGAAAGCTCGGGAAAGACGGCCAGGAATCATTTCCTTGATAGTTTGCAGGGGAAACGCAGAGATTAGCCGGAAACACGGAATAGCGCGTGAAACATTGGCCTGGGGGTTTCTCTACAATGTAACGTCAAATTGACGGACAGACTAAGAAAGGGCCGTCGGCGTAGAAGAGTGGCAGACCGCATTAGCTGCTCATGCGTCGCAGGGGACGGAACGGAGATTTGCCCTTTCCCGCCTGTCGAACAAAGCAGAACACTCGCGAAATAAAGTTCAGTAAATAATAAAATAAATTTGCTTTTAGTACTCGCGCATTCAAAACTCGTAACCATTCCTTTTGTCATTATCTGTTCGGAACACGTTAAAAGTCATGAAGAGTCGTAACAGCTGATGGACTGTGCGCGGCAGTACTTATGTATATACATATATATCATTCCGAAGAGGCTATCATTCTGAGCTCATTCATTGGTTTTGAACTATATAGTTATTGACTACGGCGGGCATTGGTAACCAAGTAAATTTTGTAGTCGCGTTACCTTTACGAGCCTTTTTAAGCATAAATTGGTAAATTAGTAAAATCTACATACTAACTGTCCATGTAAGAATGAATGTTTATTACCGCTATAAGTATATTAGTGCGTCAATATCCATTGGAGTGTAGAGTAGAATAGAAAGGATCCTCAAACGAAAATGCACCGTCTATTTCCAGGGGCCCGAGTTAGAATTCGTTATATACTGCAATGTACACACATTAGCTCTTAATGACAGGCATCGGCAACTCGATCTTGAAATCATCTCTCAAGGATATAATTTTGCAAACGGAACGATTTGATTACCGTTACGAGCGGAGATCCTCTCGCGCATTCCCACTCGTGCAGCTCTCGACACGAGCGATTGGCCTCCCGCGCTCGGCCACCTCACGCACGTACAGCACGCGAGTGTGCCAGCCTCGGCTCCAAAGCCCAACACCTTCCCATGAGATACTTGGCTTTTCCCCCGCAATTTTCTTCACGCGAGAGATAGCCGCGCTTCCGAAAGGGGCAGCCTGCACGTACACACACACGTATGTATGTACGAGATGGACGCGATGTACGTATATATATATATAACAGACCGATCCCGAGCGGCGATCGCGATTTTCGCGCGGAGCTTTCACGAGGAGCAGCGACTACGCCCTCTATCTCGGCCGCATCTCCCGCGGGGCTCAAGGCCGGCAGGCGCGCGCTCCCATGTAACAGGGCCGGCTCTTTCCCGCGCAGCCTTTGATACGGGCGCGCCTCGATATATCCGCCTCTGCCGCTCCCCCCTCCCCGCCCGCCATTTTTCCCTCGTTTTGTCCTCTTTCGCGCAGGGAGGCGCGAGTGTGAAGTTCAAGGATGCGGGCGGGCGCCGAGGCCGCCGGCCGGTTCCACGATCGGCGCAATCGAAAGGGCGAATTCCAGCGATAAGCGGGGCCGGCGCGTTGAGAAATCGCCCGGCCGCTTGATCCGAGCGATCCCCCGTTGATACCGATTGCCCGGTCCATTACTTGGTCCTGGATTCCGCGGGCGAAAGCCGACATTTTTCTTTCCTTTTTTTTCGTGGCAAAAGCGAGGCCGCGGGGAAGCCGCGCGAGTCGGTGGGGACGACACCTTCCCCGCCGCGGACGCTTAACAATGCAATTAGGCCGAGGGCCGGGGATTCCTGCGGCTCGCGTTTCAAGCCGGCCGTCACGTTATGTCTGCTCTCGGTCTCCGCTCCGCTGGGATCCTTTGGGGGAGGAATGAAAAGAGGCGCGCGCGTAATGAAGCCGCCGCGCATTCACGTATGCGTATACGTATATATAGGGGCTCATTATATTTCCCCGTGCGCATTGAATCGGCATGATATCGGGTGCGCGCGTGTGTATATATATCTCTATTACCTATTATGCGCGAGGGCCGCTCGCCCGGGGAAGTTGGCTCGTGCCCGTACGCACATATACATACATACGCGTTCGCACCGGTCACGGCGGTCTGGCTTTCAAGTGACGAGGGGCGGCCGCCGCGCGCCCCGGGAGAGGAACCGCCGGGGCGTCCCCATTCAACGCGGCGGGTCCGATCTCTAATCGGCGCTTAATATACTCCCTGGCGAATGGCCGATCGCCCGGCGCTCCGGCGAATATTCCGCGCGGGCAGAGCCGCGTAGGGCCGTTAAAAATTGGCGGGAACGTTTTAATTTGCCGAGTCGCTCCGGCCGATGAATCAGGTGGTTTATTAGTCCAACGACGCGGCGGGCCGCTCTATGCCCACGAACGAGCGGCTCTATTTTCGGCCGCTTGTGCGAGGAAAGCCTCCCGAGCGCCGAGTAATTCCGAGCGGGCAAGTCGGCGAGGCGCCGGCCTTTCATCGGACACTTTGAAGCGGTCCGCCTCGGCTCTCCCCCAATCGAGGGAAAGTTGAGGAAGTCGGGGGCCCTCGACTCGTACCCTCCTCCCGTTGTTGTCCGCCGGGCCGCCGGGGGCGGAAGGACAGCCGGCGCGGCGGCCCTCCGCAAACAGGGCGCACCTGACCGGGGCGCATCTGCTCGCAGGCTTTCCACCCGCGGACAGGTGCTGCGCCCGTGCGCTTTCCACTGGCCTCGGGGCCGGCTTCCTTTTTCCCCCCCCGAGTCGAGGCCGATTAATTATTCCTCGGATAAGGCGCGCCGGATGATCGATTCGCCTTTTCGGTCACTTCGCAGAATTTCCCCGCTCGAGCCGCGCGCAGCCTCCCAAACAGGTATGGCTTTTTTTGGCTCGCGGTTTTTTTTTTTTTTTTTTTTTTGCGGCCTCGCCGGCTTTATCGATGACTTTCGTTCTTGCTGCTCGGCCGCGGGAGCCACCCCGCAAGAATGTACTCGCGCCGGACTAATTACCGATATTTTCGAGAATGAATTAATGATCGCTTCCCAGCCGGGAGCGCGCGAGCGGCCGCATAATGCCGAGCGCCTCCAAATGAAATGCACAAAGTTGAAATATATATCGAGGCGCGTAATCGCGTCCCTTCGCTCGCGCGCCTCCGCGCTGTATTTATAGAAAGGGAGACAGAGAGAGAGAAGCTGCGGCTGGTACACACACAAAAAAAAAATGAAATACTATATATCGAAAAGATATATACACGCGGGCCGATTATATCACGAGATTAATTAGAAATTCTCTAGAATGGGCCGGCGGCCACGCGCGTAAGTGGAAATAAAGCAGGCCGACTGCGATCGGTAAATCAATTTTAATGAAAACCATTTTTACCGCTTAACGAGTGCGGTAAAAAGTTATGTACCCGCACGCGCTCGCGAGGAGCGGCTTTACAAGGTGGGGGGGTGTGGGGGCCGCTCGCGGGCCCGTTTCCTCGAATCGCGCCGGTTTACGAGAGGCTCTCGTCAATGGAGGCGGCCGGCGAGTAACGAGCCGCCAAATCGCCGCCGTCGAAACAATCGCGCCTAATTGTTAAATAACGCCGGCGGTCGCGCCTCCGCCGGCCTTGGGGCCGTCCAACCCGGGCGGATTAGGAGCGATTTCGCGCGGCGATCATCGCTGGCAAACAGGGAGATTAGGCTCGTTGAGCCGAGCGATGATCGGTACGGCCGCCAACGGGAAGAGCGCGTGCCGACCCGGAACTCCGGCTTTCGGCCGCTTGCGCGGCCTCCGCTTCTTTCGCTTGTGGGCAGCAGCGACACGTGCGCAGTCGCACCGAATGCAGATGCGCTTTCGAGCAATTTGCAATATGACGGCCCCGGCGGAACATACACGCTCGCCCTTGCGGCAACTCGATTTAAGAACCGGTGGAAAAGACCTCGCCGGCAACCGCCACAAGGAGCGCGTGACGGCGACGGAGCCGGCGAGACGCAGACTCCGGAGCCAGGCGGCGATCGATGGCTCGTCGCCGGGGCGCGTGTAACGACCCAACAAAAAGAGACCGGTGCCGGCGGGCCGTTAATTGGCCGCGGGGCCGTCGCGCCTTTGATCGGCCAATTGGGCTCAATCCGGCCTGATTCGCTTTGACGGTGGCGCGAAGACGCGCGGGGAGCCCGGCGGCGCACGTAATCCACGGCGGGCAGCGGGCCGACGACACCTCGATCGGCCCTCGTAAAGATCGCGCGGGCGGCCGCCGCCCCCCCCCCCGGGTGAAAGGGAGGGGCCGGGCTCCCGTGCTCGAAAAAAATTCTCATTAGTGCGGCCGGCCCGAGAGAGCGCGAAAGCGGCGGCGGCGCGCGAGCGGCCGAGAGAGCCGGCCGGGGAAAGGAAAAAGCCCCCGCGAAACCTCCGGGCCGGCCCTCCGAGGAATCCGGGAGACTATGTAAGGCCTTTGTGCGCGGGCGGCGCCTTTTTCGGCAGCGAGGGCCCGAGGGGCCCCGGGCGCGAGGATACTTTCTTCCCACGCGTCGCGAGCCAGCGGCGGGGAGCCGAGGCCCCGCTCGCCCGGGGATCGCCCCTGATATATGGGCCTTTCTCACCGGCCGCCGATTGAGTAATTTCCATTGAGTTATTCGATTAATTCCCCCGCGCGTGTGCCGCACGGGTATACGCGTGTAACCGAATAGCGCGCCTGCACAGGGGCCCGCCTCCGCCTCCATCCGCGTGGCTCCCTCCTATTCCACGTGGTGGGATAAGGCAAACTTTGGAAGGAGCGGCATTTTTCCGTCGAGATTGCCGAGGAAGGGCCCGGGGTAATTAATTACCGGGGGCCACTGCCAACTCGCCGGCCGCGCTTTACAATGCATTACAGTGTTAGCTTTAGCGGGGAGAAGCCCGGGCGGAGTCCAGCCGAGGATAAATAAAGCAGAAAGAGGCGGAAATTGAGTAAGAAGAAAAAGCGGCTTAAAACCGCAAAACAATTCCCTGGGCATACAGATCAATTAACTTTCTCGCCGCGGAGGAGCGCCCGAGTCCACGCACACGAGCACGCGGAAATGTGTGAAAGCCGAGGAGCCGCGGCCGAGGCTTCTTTTCACCCGAAAAATCCGGGAGGCCCCCGCGAAAAAGCCCGCGCCCGGCAAAGGCCCGCGGAGAGAGCGCGCGGCCAGGCCTCATGCAAATGGACGCCCCGGACAAAGGACGCCCGGGCCCGGCGATCGGCTCCCCCAGGCCACCCATGTATACGCGCCCTTCGAACCCCCGGAAAACCGGGCCGACTCACAACGGCCCCTTTAATTGCACGCTCGTTACCGGGTGGTGGTCCGTATATTCGTCGCGCGAATGCGAATCAGCCGGGGCCCTCCTTTTGCCGGGTGTCCTCGCGGGGAAAGCGCTTTCCCCGGCGAGTTCCCGGGCGAGGGGCCCGAGGGCCGGAGGATCCGCGCGAGCGTGGGAACGGCCGGCCGGCCGGCGCGCGCCTCCCCCGTGCGCTCGTAAAAATTAATTGAATCCTCGCTGGCGCGCGTCGCGCGCGTTTGTTCGCGGGCGCGCGCGGCAGCCGAGCCGCGGAGGTGCATCGGTGTGTGCGGGCGCGCGTGCCCCGGCCGGGGGCTTCTCGGAAGGGCCCGGGGCGCGCGCCCGAGCCCGGCCGATAAAACTGCGACTAATGCGCGGAGGGCCAAAGTCCGTCGGGTCCCTGGCTTATCGACGCCGCCTGATAAATCAGCCCCGCGAATCTATAGTTCACGCGGGGAGTCCGTTTTTTTACCCTGCCGATCCGCGTGTTTTCACGTGCGCCGGCCAACGGCGCGTTCTCGATTGAAACAACCTCCGGCGTCGAGGTTGGCTCTTTGTGTCGCGGTGTTATTACGCCCTCGATTGAACGTCCAGCCCTCGGGAAAGTCGATCGGGGAAAATCATAGAAGCGCGCCTCGGTCCTCCCGGCCTGTGCGCTAATGTCCGCTGATTTATATCGCGGGGCTTCCAGCAGGATTCCAGGCCGTCTCGCAACGCCGAATCAACAAGCAATTTCTGGGGATAATTACTATTTTGATATTTACGAGCCTCGGATGATAAGAGTTGATTGCAATCTCGCGTGGCTTCAGGTCTATAGCGCAGCTTATGGTAAACTTAGATCGAATATAGAATTCCGAGGAGACTGGGCTGGAGCCCGGCTGCGGAATAAAAAAAAAAGGCGCAATTACGGGCAGGAGGCGCGAGTAGGGCCCGCCTATGGGCATAGGTTAAATAATCCGCGCGGGGGCAGGAAGTCGGCCGGTGGCTGGCAACTCGTAAAATTCTCAATTTCCTCGGCGGCGCGGCGCTCGGCGACGTGACTCGGCGCTCGCGCCGGGAGCCTCGCCGCCGGGCGGGGGGGGGGAAAAAAAGGGCCGCGCTCGCGAGGCCGCGCATTCCCGCGAGGAAAGTAGCTCGGCGCGCGTATATAACCTCGGCCGGCGCAGTCGCCGAATAATAACGTTTTCTTCCGCTCGGCTAAAGCGCGCCTCGGCTCGGCCGCGCGCGCTCGCGCGCCCTGCCTCTCCTCTCCCCCGTCTGTACACACACACACACACACAGGCGCGTACGTAGGTAAAAGAGCGCGGCCGTCGGAGCGGCTCACCTTCGCGCGTGTGCGCCGCAACGGGTACTTACTTATGTATGAATGCGTGTACGACGAGCCGAGCAACACTTGGCCCTTTCTCACGCTGCACTTGGCGGGCTTTATAGCAGTGGGCGCTTGGGCCGAGGCGCGCCGACCGGCCGATAAAGTCCGCGACGCCGGTGACACGCGCCATTGCCCGGAGAGCCGATCATCAGCCGCCCGGGAGTATTAATAGATCGGCCGCGGGCCCGACAGCCTCCGACAGGCTCCCGCCTGGAAACCGCGACCGGCATACGCGCCTGCGCTAAGGGCATATAAGCCGAGCGCACTCGGCGACAAAGCTCCCTGGGCCCTTTTGGAAACTCGGCCGGCTTTCCCGCCCCGCGGGACAAAGCGGACACGGCCCTGGAGACGCTCGGGAGGCCGCGATCGCAGGCCCGGGAGAGCCGATTGACGGACTCGCGAAACTCGGTCGCGCGGCGCGGCCTAGCCGGGAAGCCGGCTAAAAATACCGGGCGGCCCGGTGCAGCCTCGGCGCTCGTGCATTCGCCGGGCGCAGGCCTCTCTAGATTTTACTCGTAAACAAGGCCTGCCGCCCGCTTTCCCCGCGAGGCCTGCCGGTCATCCTCGAGCTTTTTTTTTTTCATTGTTCCATTGCTTCCCCGGTCGCTATGATTGCTTATCCGGGTAATATGCGCCGATTGAGCGACCAGTAGAATAGGGCAATTGTTGGACGCGCGGCCGGCTGCTCGAGTGCCGCGGCCTCGCGCCAGGGAGCGACTAGATCCTCGCGGCAATTAAAAACTTTTTCATTGCCCGTCAAAAGTTCCCGAGGCGCTTTAGCTGCACGCCGCCGGGGCTGCGTACACTCGCGGCTAGAAACAAAAATAGCCCGAGCCGCCCGCTCGAGACGCTTCTCCAAGTTTCCTGATACGCGTCAAACTGTTTATTCCTCGGTATCGCGCGCCTCTTATATTATACGTATACGTGTGTGTGTGTGAGCACGGGTGCACACTATACGTGTATACACGCGCCCGCGCCAAATAATTTAACTTGCGCGCGTTTCAACGCCCACGCGCCTCGCAAACTTCCCCAGCTACCCGTTCAATTAGCATAGGGAAACAATTATAATTGGATTGGACTTGATTTATTCTACGGGGAAACTTGGACCGAGCAGTGCACTGTTTCGCGCTTTACCTCTTCACGCCTCCCAGATCGATTGGCCTCTTGTCAAAATAACTCCTGCCTAACTCCCGTCCTGCCACTTTGCCATTCTTAATCTCCCGTAATCTTTTCCCTCCCCCTCGACATATAGCGCATGCATCCGAGTTTGCCACCTGCCTCCCGGTGCGTCATCCCGGCTGCGCGTATACACGCGTAATATTGTATACTCGTAATATGGAATACAGGAGTTCAACGGGCGTGAAAGATCATGCGAGCCAAAAGGTGGGCGCGAGGAGCGGACAACGGCACAAGGACTCCCGGCGCTTGCATCGCCCCTCGTCAATGTTTCTCCCGCGGCCGGAATAGCTGGATAAATAAACGTTGGCGCGTGACGCGCGCGGCACAAAACACACTCGAGCCGAAAGCCCAGCGGAGCCGCGGGACATAAAGGCGGCGCGCGTGCCCGCCTATTGAGCCATCGGGGGCGCAGGAAAGTAGGAGGGCCGGCTGATCCGTGCCGCTCATAATAGCCAATACCTAGCCGGAAGGAGCCGGGAGAAAACGGACATTCATCGCGGCCGAGGCTTCGACCCCGATTCCCCGGCCGAGATGCACCCCGAAAGCCGCCGGGCGCAACGTCTGCCCCCTCCGCGGGAGAACAATGACGAATTAACAGCTCCCACACGTGTATCGTTTCTCGATAATTATCGGCCGGCCGGTCCGTTCCGCCGCAGGCCGGGGCGAGTTATGTGAAAAGTTGACCGGCCGCTCGTCGGCCCGCACCCACGCGACCTCTTCCCCCGCCATTGTTCCCTCCCAGTAATTCCAAGTATTTTTTTTGTTCTTTTTTTTTTTGCGGCAGGGGAATCGGCGCTGTCGAGTACGCCCGCACCTCGTGTCGGCAAAAACGTCGATTTGATTGTAGCCGATCGTTCTTATTATAGAAAAAGGGGGATTAACTTTATAGTAGCGGTTATAATTCAATTTTTTACTTTCGAAATTTAGTGGCCTTTCCATAACGAAGTCGTTATTTTCTGTAGGAGCTTTTTTTTTTATTGACTACATGTTCAATGATCGTAAAATTTTTACACGTATAATTTATATAAGTTGATAAAAAAAAACTCTTGAAAAGGGGACATCGTATTTTGATATATGAAGAAAAGTCTTTTGTCTATATCTTCTTTTAGTATTTAACCAGCTTTAAATATTCCCCGAATGGCGTAATTTTATGGAGAAGAATATCAATAATTATATTGTAGTAATATTGAAAAGTGTAGGTATAATCGTTATTGCAAGTAAATAACAAACTGCGTAATGTTGCGCAGAGGCGCAGTAATGGATTTTTGCCCGAAATGAAGCAGAAATTTCACCAGGAAAGTTATAAGCATACAGCAACAGCTAAAGATTGTACAAGTTAATTTGTAGGTTGCTTAAAATTGAAGGGGAAATGCTTTCGAAACGAAAGAGATGTTCAACGACGTAGAATCACGCAATCCAATTTCTCTTACTTGCTACACCCACGTACAGCGGCAGGCAGCCTCGGCTTGGATTTTACGATTACACCAGTGAAAACTTAGATGCTGGGCGACAAAGAATAAAGCGCTGCAACGCGAGCGGCGCTCTCAAATGCGCGAGCTTTCTCGCGTTATCGGCGCAAGCCCGACGCCGCAGCGGCATCCCCGAGCAAAGTCACGCGCAAATACATCGAGGCCGGAGGCTGTGCGCGCCCCGGCGTAAAAAACCCGCCGCGCGCTCGCATGGCGGGCCCGATCCGGTGCAGCGCCGCCGGAAATTCCAGGGCGGCAGCCCGAGCGGAACGAGGCCGCCCGCGCCGTGCGAACAAACGAGGGGCCGAGAGTGTGCCCCGAGCCCGGCAAAAAGGACCCCGCGGAAGGGCTTCCTGGGGCCGATCCTCGCGGAATGCGCCCCGGCTCCGCTCGGTCTGCCGTTCTTGCCGTCGCCCGCGCCGTTACCAGCCGGCCGTTACGTATGTACGTATGATACCCACGCGTGTGGAGGCACGCGCCGCGTTAAACGCCCGCCCGCTCGGTAATTGTTGTGCCGGGATGGAGGGGGGGTTAAAAAAAAGGAAGGAGGAGGTGTTTACAGTGTCCGCCTTGCGGCGCGCGAGTCCGCGGCACGTATGTATATGTACTCGCGGAAGCGGCGGCCGATGCAATCGATTCGGTTATTAGAACAACGGCCGGCCGCGCGATTCATACTGTCGGCGTAGGAATCGGCCGTATCGCCCGGCTGATTTATCGGCTCCGGGGGAAAGTCCGGGCCGCGATTAGAGCGCGAGGGGCCGCGTTATAACCGCGCGGCCAGAACAATGTAGCCGCCGCGCGACGGATATAAGCGCGTGCATGCGCCGGAAACCCGGCCGGTCAGGGTGGCCTTCGCGGAAGGACGCGGGGGAAGCGCCACCGGGGACAGGTGACAAGGGCCACGCGCTCGGTGTTTACACCCGGGGCTCTAAAGTAAGCCCCGGGAGCGGAGACTTTCGAGGGGGCAGGCTCGCGACGCACTCGTAAAACAAATGAAGAGGCCGGCTTACGCGCCCTGCCCTTCCCGCAATTACTCGAGATACGCGGGGTAATTGCCGGGGAAGGGACGAGTTCCGAGTTTCGAGAGGTGAGCGGGCGCGAGCCACCGGAGGAAGGGAACGCGGGGCCCGGCGACAAATCGCTCGCGTGGCTTCCTCCCCCCGGGGCGTCCTATGTGTACGGAGAACCGCTCAGCCGGGGGGGGGGAAAAAAAAATTCGCAAAAACGCCCCGCGCAATCCCGCGGTTCTCTCCTCGCGGAACCGCGGGGATCGCCGAGCCGTGCGCGCATAGCCCGAGCCCTGAGCGACTTGTCGCTCGGAATGCGATTGCCAACTTTTCGGAACTAGGCAATGGACTCCGCGCCTGGGGACAATAACCGACCGTGGAATAAGCCTTGACGCGCGGCTTCTAGACACTCCCGGCCTGTCTAATCTCGGCATCTGTTTTTTTTTAAACTCCCGAGTGCAGCTCGATCGAGTGAATCGTGAGTGTTTAGCTAAAAATACGACTGCAGTTGTAAAAGAACAGACCGTTATGTATTGTTTTTATTTATCTTTCTTTATTTTTAAACATTTTGCCGGTTTTCTCGGTAAGATTTACGACGCGATCAAACAATAATTGTTGTCTCATAATATTATCAGTCTATAATGTTTAAGTGTTGTAATAACTGTAAATTCCTCCGCAAATTTCCGCGTGTGTACCAGCGCAGAGTGCGTAATAATGGGCTCCGAGAGATTGATTAAAATCAGAGCAGGCCCGATAAGATTAAGAGCGCACGCACGGGCGGCGATTATCGCGGGGATTATCGGCGTCGGCGGCGGCGGCGGTGGCTCAAGCCCAATCCTCCGGGCTGCCTCGGCTCCGCGCGGTCAGCTGTTCCTCCTCGGAATTCGGAATCGGGCCGCCGGGGAGTTTTCGCGCGGCGCGCGTATCGCGCCACGCTAACCCATATTCCGCGGTTATCGCCCGGGCGCTCTAATCTCCGCGGCCGATGGCCGAGCCGCCGCTGGCCGTCCGCGCGGCCGGCATTTAATTTTAACCTTCGCGTAAACACACATGTAACGCGCGGCCTGCGCGAATCGCCGGCAGGGGAGGCGCTCGAGCGACGACGCAAGCGCCGTCGCCGGGTTCAACGACCCGCGGGGCGGCCCGATAGCGGCTTTCGGGTGGGCCCGCGGCCCCGGGTCGGCCCGCCCCGCGAACAGCTGACTCGCCGCGCGGAGCTTTTATTTTTTGTGTTCCGCCGCGGCGGCCGGGAATCGGGATTCTTCTCCGTTCGGCGGGGATGATGCGTGCGGCCCGGCCGGCCAATGCTAATCGTAAAAGTGCCCGGGCTTTTATTGCGCGCTTATTGAAACATTAATCGGGCGGATTTACGAGCGGTCGCTGCCTCCCCGGAATTTCAATACAGATTATTGCGCTTTTTATACAAATTTTATATTTATGTAGCGTGCTAATGCGCCGTTATTTCTCCGATTGGCTGCACTAAAATGCAGATACGCAGAACGGGCCGAATGCTCGCGCACAATACAATCTGGCCGTAAAGCTAGGCACTCTGGGGATACAACTGTTTTTCACCGCGGACTTCGTGCCAGTGCAAGATAAATTACAAAAGAAAAAAAAGGAACAGTATATATACTGCCGCTCATAGATGAGTTTTGTTTCAATAATATACTCTATAGCCGAACGTACAATTAAACTGGCCTCAAATTACGGCAGCTCGCACGAAAGATGCATTTTAAACTTGTAATCACATTGATTTACGATTGAGATTTTATGTCAATTACCTTTCAGTACGTTTAAGTCTAATCTGTTCGGAGAAACTATATACGCAAGTAAGAAAGAATACACAATTCTACAAGGTCTCTTTTCCGATGTCATGTCTTTCGTACATCCGCTCAAAATTGCTCGGCGCACAGGCAATTATTAAATGTCAATAAATATTGTATAAGAATGCCAAAAAAACTATACACAAACTCAGCCTTGCAATTAAAATGATAATATAAATCACGCCCAAATGAGCGGTTATAATAAAGCACACATCCAACTGGGCACAATCAAGTGGTGTAAATGAAATGCACTTATCACCAGTAAAGTGCAAATATTGAAAGAGCCGTTTCGCTGTTTAGACTAGAATCGTTAACTTGTTAAACGGCAAACGATCGCCTATCCGGCTTTGTCTCAGAGTCTACCTTAATCGCCCAAAGGTTAACCTCAGTAAAGTGGCGCTTACAGTCGCGCAGACTCGGGCCAAAGTAGCAGAAAAGCCGCGTTACATAATGGCGATAGCGCAGCCTCCCGCGCGGAAGAAAAAAGGTAAAGGGAGCCCCGGTCGGATGAATTTTGCACTCACTTGAGCGCCCGGCGAGGGTTAAGCAAAGCCCCGGGGGGATCGATCGGCGTTAAAACCGTCGGGCGACACCTCGGTTTACGATCGCGCCGTAAAATCGGCGATCGGTTGCGACTCACTGTTGCGCTGCGCCTCGGCGTCCAGGTCGGCCGCGCGCGGCGGCGGCGGCGGCGGCGGGCTCTCGGCCCGGCTGGCGTTGCGGTTCTCCAGGAAGCGCTGCAGCAGGTCGCACTGGGCCGCGTGCCTCCTGGGGCGCGCGGCCGCGGCGGCCGAGCCGCAGAGCAGGAGCCCCAGGAGCAGGGCGGAGGCCGGCTGCATGGCGGGGCCTCGGGCGTGCCGGCAGCTGATCGGCCCGGGGGCGGCGACTCGCGGCTGCTCCGCCGCTCGGTCGTCTGGCCGGCTGGTGCGCGGCGGCCTCGCTCCTCGGTCCGTGCGGCGGTGCGGGCGGCGGGCGGAGGCGCTCGGGGGCTGTGCGGCTGGCGCGCGAGCTGCACGAGGCGCGTCCCGCGAGTGGCTCGATGCTACTGAGCGCTCCGCTCGCCTCGCGGTCCCTCGGCGCCCGGCGCAGCCCCGCCGCCGCCGCCGCCGCCGCCGCCGCCGCCGAGCCGGGTGGGAGGCCCTGGCCGCCCTGCGCCCCCCTGCGCCCCCCTGCGCCCCCCCCCAACCCCCACCAGGTCTATGCGCCGTCTACCTGTTTCGCCCGAGCTCCCACCGCTGCAGCGGCCTCCCTACTCCCCGCCCCCGCCCCGTCCCCGCCTCTTCCCATCCTCCCAGCCTCCCATCTTCCCATCTTCCCATCTTCCCATCTTCCCGCCCCGCCGCTCGGCCACGCATTTTTTCGCCAGCTTCCTTCTGCAGCCGCGCGGCTGACCCTCTATTGTGTCTGCTCCCCGGAGCCGCTCCGGGACCGAGCTCCGTCCCCAGGCCCAGAAGCCGCTGCCGGCTGCCGGCTGCCCTTTCGCACTTGGCCCCCGGCTCCTCTACCCCTTGCACAAGCCCCACCTGCCGCGATTATTCGCGCGCTCTTCAAATTCCTCTTCTTATTCGGCCTCCTGACTCCTGGCCGCCTCGCGCGATACCCTATCAAGATAGTAATAAAACCCCCTCTTTATTTTCAAATTCCTCGAGCATTCTTTTTCTCCATGACGCCTTGCTTTCGAGCTTTTTATATCTCCGAGCGCCTTTCCTTCGCACTTTGACTCGTCGTCTTTTTAACGCCCCTCTTCTCTCCTCCCCTCCATCCACCCCCCTTCCTCGGCTCGCTCCTCGACCCCTCCACCCCTCCACTCTTCTTCCACCATTCTTCGCTATATTATTTCGACTTTGACACCTTTGCCACTCATTATATTCCAACTTTTTACGCGCCTCTTTCCTTTCGACCGCTTTTCAAACTTGCCAATCTTTCAAGCCTAAATTCCCTCTCTAAACCATGGCCAATATCTATATGTCATGTGCATCCGATTGTTTATCACTCACCATCTACCTCGTGTGTCAACATTTTTATTTTTAAATACGATCCTGCCGTTTAATTGTCATTTCTTGCCTTTACCTTTTATTTTCATATATTTTGCAAATCGCTCTATTTCGCCTATAAACTTTACATTCGATTACTATTCCATCTACAATCCAAATGATATGTCGTTATTTTAACTCAAGTTTTTTATCTACTATTTTACCTATCACTTTATTACTATCTCAATAAAAACTTTTTAAAACGAATATAACTTTAAAGTTTTTTTATTTACCTTAAACTTTATAAGTTATTTCCATTTTTTAATGCGATAATACTAGTAGATTTTACAGTTTGAGCAAATCAATTCTTTCTACGATTTGCAACAAAATTTACAACAAAAGCTTAATGTACAAATAATTAATTTTTAAACTTAAGAATATTATAACACAATCTTCTGCTGTTTACTCATATATAATACATTCTGTAACGTTCAATCATTAGCCCTGCGCGATATTTCATTTATTCTAAGCTCTAAAAATAACGCGTCTCAATATATAAAATAATATAGCATAAAATATCACTAAAACTAATTATTAATGTGTAACTTTATATGAATTAACTTTTGCACATTATTACGAACACTCTCGAGAAATGAAGACATTTTGTTATACTACATGATAAAACTGTTGTAGATCTTCTGCAGGTAGTTTTAAAAATCTTACGCAATTCATATATTGTTCCTTACATAAATTGAAAACCTTATAGGTATATACATTCTGCAATTGTAATTGCACATTTCTATCTAGTACACAATTGACTGAATTTAACAATACTTGCTAGTAATAATACATAAGTCCATTAGCAATATTCATAGTAATAATAATGAACAAATCTTCTTTTTGTCAAACATTTGCAACAGGCAGTTTTACTAGTGGTTAACTGTATTCAGGGAAAGCTTTAAACCCAACTCCCCACAATCTAGCCATAAACTTTGAACTAGGCTACGAAACTACCAATAAACCATATCTGTCGTTCCAGCCCTTGCATTCGTTTTGGTGATCGCTCCAAGAGCATCCACGGTGCAATTCCTCTTTCTCCGCGTTTGCATAGGTTGGAGCGCGCGCGCGCAGGAGTCTAGTAGCCTCTCCAGTTTCCAACGACGCGGTCGCCTCCTCCTCCTCCTCCTCCTCCTCTCCTCTCTCTCAACCTTTATCTTCTCCTACCCCTTCTTAAGAGTCCGAGCGCGACGGTGCGCGAGTAACGGCGCGAGGCCACACAGCGACGTAGTGTGAGAGATACGCGCGCGCGCGACATGTAGTTTTTCGAGGCAAGCTTCCTTTTTTACCCGCGTTCCGACTCTCCTCCCAGGCCGCGTATCGGACTCGCGCATTCCTCGCGAGCAAACCGGCGATTCGCCACGAGCTCTTTTAATTGAATAAAGGAATTTCGGTTGGACTACCTGTTCTTCCTTTTAACTTCGCCAAAGAGGACCAGTGAAGAATACGCGCATTACCACGCAGTCTACGTTGGATAATGATCGATTGCCCAGAAGAATGCCGCATTAATGAGTGCAGTGGAAAGGGCTACGAAATTCCATTTGCTATTCTTTTTTTATTGCAATTCCGTCAAATTAAGTCTCTTACGAGAAATTTTTTAAACTTTCGTGCTTACTATTCTTATTGCTTTTGGTGATCGTGATTATAGTGTACAAAGTTATTATAAAATTTTGCCCATAAAGAAACAATTTTTTAATCAACAACAATAGTTTACCGAGCAGTGTTACTACAATTATCAGATACCTAATCGATTGGTGTAACTGTACAAATTTTTCATTGGTCTTTCAATTTGCAAGAGTTGTTTTATATTATTAGTATTTATACTATTTCAAAATATTGTTTAATATATTTTTTCCATTAAGTTATTTATTCAATAATTGAACCTATTATATTATTGTAACTGAAATATGACTGATAAAAATACCGATACTTCTTCATTTGTTTTATTTCATATTTGATCTAAAGTTTGATTTATAAAGCACTTTTTTATTGAAGTTAGTAGTAAATTAAAAAAAATTTCATCAAATTGTATGAGAAAACTGTCCATATTTTGCGTAGAATTTTCGGGTTTCGATGTACAGATTATGATGTATTACATCCCATAAAAATAAATAAAAAAGCCTTCCCAGGATTAGTCTAAGATTATCGCTTTATCGTACATTTTTATGCTATGCTTTTAAATAAGATAATTATTCTAGAATATTTTTCCTAACAACAGTCAAATTTTTAATTAAGTGCTTTAAAAGACCAATGAATTTATCAACATAAATTAAATAATATTACTATGATGGTAGTAGTTTAATTGATCTCTTATTAAAGAAACCAACTTGTACGAATCTATTTTCATTGATTATATTGTAGGCATCAGATTTCTTCTAAAACATTTAAAGGACTTTAACACATCTTGGGCTCTAATTTTCCGTTTGACTCCATAATGAATTTAAATAGTAAATAATAATATTTTTTATTTCCTACTCACTGCATAGGCCAAGTGATGAGCTGTAATCCTCTAAAGCTCTTGCGGAAGAGACGGTGTTAGCGTGATCGCTCTACTCGTGTAGAATAACAAGCGCGGGAAGAGGAAACGTGGCGGGGCGCGCAATAAGCTGATGCTGAAATAAGATGATCTTTGGAATGGGCTCATTTATTAGGAACTAAAACTATACAAACGCGCAACCTCTACCCATGCCTTACTCCGACTTGCAATGCTATGTGCATTTGTCATGCGTATAATATCTGCACGTCGGAAATTACGTGGTGCAAGGGTAACGTTACAATGATCCATGGTCTCGATGACCACTGATAGACTTGGTCGGCACCCTCAGATCTCCTGCGCACGCATTCTGTACCCTAGCGGTTTTAAGAAAGGTAAACATTCGACAAACATTCCCGCTTGCTTCACCGCTTTTTTCCCTATCGAGACCAGCGATGCTTGTCACAATTAAATCCTACTACAAATCTACAATAACCATTAACTTTTTTATATTCTTCAGATTTTTATGTCTGGATCATTCATAATTTGTTCTTTTTTATTAAATAAAGTAAGACATGTTTATTAAAATATTTATTTGTCTTTTAACTTTTTATTTATATATACATTTTAAAAATATTTAAATAGTTTTGATAGTAAAATTAACTGTTAACCCTACAAGTAGTAAATTCATCAAAAAACTATCGGTATAAATTTTGTACGATTTAATCTTATGTATAAAATTATTTTAAAAAATATTTAATTTTAAATATAAAAATTGCAAAAATAAAATTTTTTTTGCATATTACACAAAGTTTTCTTTACAAATTTTTTTTAAATTATTGTAACTTTTGTCTTGGCTTGATTTATTTGCCATACATTGAGCTCTTCATATTCTTCAATTACACTGTTAATCTGGTCGGGCTTGAATCCTTTACCAGTACAACGTGCCATTATATCAGATACTTTCGCAACTTTACATTCTCCAGCTAATTCAGTAATAATGGAATAAATCCTATCCTTATAATGATTAATACTCTGAATAGGTTTGAAATTAGAATGGTTTATTGAATGCTTGGACATTTCAACGAGTCTGTGAGCTTCTCTAATATCGTCTTTATCGACTTCATTTGAAAGCCGAAGTCTAGCAAGAGCTGTAGATAATCGTAATACACCTAACAAGTTACGAGCAGATGTAAAGGTCTGATCCCGACTGTTACGAGCTTCATTTCTCATTTCAACATAGGAATCTATAAAATAAATTATTTGATATTATTTTGTAAAGCTAATTAATTTCTTTTTAAATACTCTTATGTTTTAGTACTAAACTCTTCCATTCATTTTAGTTTTGTAATTATCATAAAATAAAGTTGTAATAATATTAAATAAACATTAACATACCAACGACATAATCGGCTAATTCTTCTGGGATTACAGGTTCTTTATGTTTACACATCTGAATATATCTTCTCATAAGATTCATATCTAGAGCATTAGTTTGTGTAGGAGGTTGCTTTTCATGTTGATGTACATATGTAATGTGCTGGGCTAGTCTGATAAATCCAAATACATAGATTAGTAAAATCAATACATACAATTTGTAAAAGTATTTAAAATACCTACTTCAGATCATTTTCTCTGTCTGCTTTATCTTGAATTAACCATAAGAGGTCAAATCTAGACAGAAGAGCAGCTGGCAATTGAATATTTTGTTCAATTGATCTCTTTGGATTGTATCTGCCATAAGCTGGATTGGCAGCAGCAAGAATTGAAACTCTAGCATTGAGACGAGCCATAATACCAGCCTTAGCAATAGAAATGGTTTGTTGTTCCATAACCTCATGGATGGCTGTACGATCAGCCTCTGCCATTTTATCAAATTCATCAATGCAACAAATTCCTTGATCAGCCAAGACAAGTGCACCACCTTCTAACGTCATTTGATTTGTTAAAGGATCTTTCAATACTGCAGCTGTAAGACCAACACCAGAGGAACCTCGTCCAGTCGTATATTGTGAACGTGGTGATAATCTCGTTATGAAAGATAGCAATTGCGATTTTGCTACTCCAGGATCACCCATTAGACAAATATTGATGTTTCCTATTAACAAATGATGCGTTTCAATTTAAGTTTAAACAAAAAATAGTTATTTTACACATAAATTTAAGTGATCCTTTTTTACTATGAAATAGTGAACTACTGATAATCAAATTAAAAACTGAATTTACCTCTGATTTTAATGTCCCCCTTTTTTTTGTCTGTTCCTCCAACTAAAAGCAATAAAAGAGCTTTTTTTACATCTTCTAAACCATAAATTTCTGGTGCTATAGAACATGCTAATCTTGTATAAAAATCTTCTTGAGTCATTTCATTTAATTCATTTTCTGTTAATTCATTAGGAGTATCATCATCTTGTGATACAGTCCGGTTTTCAATCATCTTTAAATTTTTAAAAAAAAAATTTAATATTTACTTAACTATGAAATTAAAACAATTTTACAGTATTAATTATTTTTTATATTGCAACTAAACTCACTTGTGCATCTAAATACGTTTCACTTAAAAGTCCTGCTGCTTGTCTATCAGTAAAGCCAGTTTTTATAATAGGTAAGAAAATTCCAGTAAGTTTAACATGGTCGCCAGGTTGACATTGCCTTGTCATTTCCCCTCTGCAGTAAACTGTTAATGATCTTGGAATGTGTCCTACAGGTACTTGATCACTCTACATAATGTACACAATTACTTTCGATATTATATCTTATAAAAATAGATAACTATTTGATTGAGAAAATAATTGACAGATTAAACTTACATGTTCTTGAATTTTTATCTCTTGGAACTTAACGAATTTAGATCCTTTTGTTTGTTGATACAATCTACCACCAGATTTATTAATTGTACAATCCTCACTTGGACAGGTTTTCAAAGGCATAAAAGACATGGATTGAATTGTCTGATATGTTTCAGCACCACATTGATCACAGGTATACGTTGCTACTACCATGAGTGGTTTTACTTCAGTGCATCTGGTAACAATTCCACTAACAGTCACTAATTTTCCAATATTGTCTGCTTTAATATCTCTAACTGACAATGGTTTGGCATCTCCAAAATTTTTAAAGTATACTTCGCTGTAAATCAAATACTCATTTAAAATATTATATTTTTAACACTGTTTTAAGATGAATTATTTATAATACTTACAAACGACGCATTAATTCTGGAGCGTATTTATTTCTTGGATCTCTCTGTGTACCTGGATGTTGATTACGAGTTTCCATCATTAGACGATGTTCTATATATACATCCAAAACATCTTTAGCAGTTACTGATCGTTCTTTAAAATCTGGCAAAATTTCTTGAACCAACTAAGATTACATTATTTTTAATACAATTAATTCAAAATAAATCACAAATTTAATAAATTTTATTGCTTTACACAAGAAACAAAATTCTATTACTGATTGTACATTTACCTCTAAAAGTATATTAATATATTTCCTTGTATTTAGTGAAATAACTTCTGCAAGTTGATCATCAAAATCTTTTAGATCATCCAAATCAATAACTAGAGCCACTTGTTCTCGATGTGCCAATCTTGTTAATTGTTCTCGATATTTAAAAAACTTGTTACCAGTTTTATCATCCATTTTTGAATATTCAGTGAGAAACAATTTTAATTGATCTAAGCATATTAATAAAAATATTAATAAATTTGAAAGTTTGTGTTCAATGTTAATTAATTTTAACTTTTTTAAAGATATCTTAAGTATTGCAATTGTATATAAAAATTGTTCATACAAATAGTAATTCTATTTCATTTTTAAAGCTTTATATGAAAATGTAAAATTACCTCTATCTTTATCATAATCTCTCGAAAGTTTCGGAGCCATTTTGCAGATTGCAGAATTTGAATTAATAATACTAACCGACTGTTACAGATTTATATTTTACAATAATGGCGCTTAACTCTGTTGTGACTGTTAAAATCACGAATTCGACATTGTCTATATTTCTACCACTTTTTCCCGCTTTCTTCATTGAACGTTGATAATATTAATCATGTAGATGTGCACCTCGATGACTAAAATCTAAAACTAAAAACAACTAGGGAATACGGATATAACTATATAGACGCGGGAAGGTAGGAAATGTAACAAACATGAAAAAGTTGAAAACAGCTACAGTAATGCGATTCCTGCATTACTGCAACTATACGGGTGGTTCACAACGTCAATGTAGTTATTTTCAACTCGGCCGCGTTCGGCTCTATTCAACTGTCATCGCTTCTGTGCATTCGGTACTTTTGCATATTCGAGACTTTGTGATGTTCGTCACATTCCCTCCCTCCCGCTCAGTTAAGTCAGTGATTTCTCTTCTTCTCTATTTATTTTTTTCACCTTTTTTTAATTAATACAAATAAAGCGCCCTCTCGGATTGATCATAAATGTTTGTCAATCTTTATCCAATATAACATTCGCGGCGCCATCTGACAGCTAAATAGGTTTGGATTCGTGATTCGTTAAATTGCCGCTCCGCGAGTCTTAAATTCCAAACTCTTGCCAGATCTTGGTTGTTGCTCTTGTGCTCTTGCATAAATATATATATCTTTGCTGCTAAAAACTAATCAAGGTAAAATTTTTAAAAGTAGTGGCTGACAAGTGGCAGACAGGCCACAGTAAGTCTGCACGAGGCTCGCACGAGCTTGGTAAGTGAAGAATTTTCATGGTGAAGCATACTTAATTAATACTGAGTAACGTAATGTACATTTGTGCACATTGATACACACAGTTACTGCACGTGCAAACTGTTACGTTTCGTATGACCTTAGCCTTGTCTTATTCATAAATATCTAATTCTAAATTTTTTAGAATCGTTAATGTGCAAGTTGTGTAATACTCTCTTTCATATTGTAGGAAAATGGATTATTAATTTTTATATCTTAATTTTAGAATAACAGTTTCAACAAATATTTTAATAAATTATAACTTTATTATATTTATTATGTCATATATTTAAAATTTATTATGTTGCATAAAAATTGTAATAATTTAATACGTTGCAATTTAATAAAAACAGAATTAATTGTTTTTATTAGAAATATCTAAGGATGGTAATGTAGTAAAATAATTGATAGAATAATTTTTAATAGTTGTAGCAATTGAAGTTAAATTTTAGTTAAATCTAATTAAGTTTTAATTAAATATTATTAAAATAGTTTAAAATATTTATGTTATTGACACGACTAAAAATATGTTTTTTAATTTCAATTAAACAGTTTTAAATAATCTTGATTAACAATGGAGAAGCCACCTGAAATTTTTGAGAGTTCATACCATGATGAGAGTATTCAATCTGGTCTTATTCGATTTATTAAAGAGAAACCTATGGGAGTCCTGGGTAAGTTGTTTAAAACAATTTTTGTATAGATATATTGATTTTTATATAATTAACTGTAACATCTATTGCTCATAAATATGCTTTTTAAAATTTTAGGTTTGTCTGGAATGGTTGGAGCTTGTTCTTATGCATATTGGAGATATAAAACAAAAGGATATTCAATATCTCCATCTGTATTTCTTGTACAGCTTCGTGTTGGTGCACAAGCATGTGTAATTGGTAGTTTAACACTTGGAATGCTATATAACATGATTCAAACTCATGTTATAAAAAAACCGAAAAATGATTCAAATTGATAATATACTGTTATGAAGATATTTAATGTACAATATATGTAAATATCAACGAAATCCTCATTTTTAATCAGTTCAGTATTTAAAAAAACTTAACTATTGCTGAACTAGCCTTATTTATATATAAGTTATATGTATTTTATGACTTACAAACAATTTGTTATGATAATTTTAATTTTAAATAAACATTTGTATTATAATCTATGTTAATTAGTAGTACAAAACTGTGCTTAATTTTAGAACAAAAACATGTTAAACCAAATTTAAAACAAACATTCAATGTAAAATATTCACTATTCTTATAGATTTTTCTCTGTTGTAAAATGTATAAGAAAAACACCTTAATAATGATATAAGAAATACTTGTAATGTTTAAATATCTTATTTATTCAAATTATTTACCATACTATTACCTCTTTAATTAAATTTGATATTTTTATTTTGTTTTTATCTTAATAACTATCATGCTATTTTATATCTTGTATAATATATAGCACTATTGGATAGTTATTGATTTAATCAAAACATTAGTGTATATTGCAATAACAGTTTCATTCAAATTACACGTAGGATTATTTTAGTTTGGTGTGCATCTGAATAAAAGATATTTTTAACATTATCGATGGATAAATATCTGAATATTTTTTTAAACTGTTAATGCAAATATATATTTTTATTTGAATAATAACTTTTGATGTGAATTACTAAATTGATAATAATTACAACTAATTAAGTGTATAAATAAATCTAGTTGCTCAACTATATAAAATAAGTAACTTTCACTTCAAAAGAGGCTGATGAGTATTAACTACAGTTTTTTGGATTCACCAATGGTTTTCATACAAATTTATTTATTATTAAAAATGTGTTATAATACTTTAACTATGTGATGAGCAGTTCAATTTTTCTTTGAATCCAACCAAAATAATTGAATATTATTGAAGTTTTTTTATAAATACTTATGTATATATTTTAATGTATGTATAAATATAGCTAATACTTTGATTATTGTAGAAACTTCAAATTAGTAAATTTTTTATGCAAAAGATTACAATATTGTGATAAATTTGTAATAATCTCTTTTCAATTTTTCTGCAAAACATTTTCAACAATGCTTACTATAACTACAATAAATTATAGTTTTACATATTTTATAGTTATTAGTTATAATACTAATAAAGCAATTATGATTTGAAGATGTACCATTTTATTTGACGATTATAAACTCCTCTATTGAATTAAAATTAAAGTAATATTGACTTCCATGCATAAATTAAAAAAATTAGACTCTTAAGCTGATACATAGAAGCCAATAGAGGCTACTATCATTGTCACTGAAACAATTTATTGCACCACAGTCAGGTGGGGTATAAAATTCAGTAACTAATGGTTATTCATTATCAATAATTATTAATAACTTTTTTTAACATCATTGAATTATCTAGGCATTTTTATACATTTTTTGTTTCATTGCATATAACAATTGGAACTCCTATATGATTCAAATTAAGATTTTAAATATTTATTACAAAAAATAATTTATTAAGAAAATAAATGAATTAAAAATCTATTTTTAACGTATCGGTTAGAAAAATCGTTAGATTGTCATTAATGGCGAGAAGATTTCAAAAGTTAAACTAACCGCGTTTTAAACTTGTTAGTTTTAATAAACAATTGGAGAAAAGTGTAGACTTCCCAAGTGTAAAAATTAATAATCTGTATTAAGTTCTCTACTCTACGTGCTCGTGAATTATGCAGGTTGATGTAGTTTGACGCAAATAAATAATAAGAGACAGTAGGAGATCAACAGGGTCTCCCAGCGTCTACCCTCACAGGCCACCATCCACTGGTGCAATTGGTGCAATGTACAGGCTACACCTTTGCATAAGCTCAATAAAGTCGGTGCAGGCCCGCCGTTTATAGAACAAATTCACAGAGCATGTAAGGTGTAGTGTGAGCATACCATGTAACCACGTGCAGGATCTACAAAAGCGAACATTGTGAAAGCCGCTTAAAAAATATACCATTATATTAGTAAAAATGTTCTCGAACAGCACGAGGTGTTGGAGTGGTGTTGGAGTATTTCGATAATTTCAGAACATGTTTACAGTAGTTAATTATCAATATTCAAGAAATAAAGCGAAATGTTTAGATTTTTTAAAGTCTCAGGTATCTCACAACATCATATTTGTAAAACAACAGATGCATTCAAAGTTTGTCTCTGCATTTTTCATCTTCGTTATTTGCTTAAGTTTTTGTATTATAGTATGTGTGCGCATTTACAGAAATAATATAAAAATGTCCTAGTAACAAAACTAAACTTTGATTAATTTTACATATTTATTTTTTCATTGATTATGTCCATAATATAATGTTTAAACTCAATCGTTAATTGAAGGTTATAAATTATTAGCTGTCGTCAAAACTGCAAATACTACAAATCTTTATAATTTGTTGATAATTAACAATTTCAGCTTTGAATTGTTCTCAAATTCGTTTAGAATCTTCAACTATTAATACTGCATTGTTGTGTTCAACTGGAAAAAGAAAACTAAAGAGAAGATTAAAAAAATATGCAGAAGTTTTAGAAGGTTTTATTGATATATTTTAATAAGAATTATACAAAAGATATATTTGTTTTAAAGCTAATTTTTATTTGATACTTTTTTATAGTCACTGATTCAACTACAAACAACAGAAAGGCAGCTGTTCAAAATCTTAATGCCTCACAACTTTCTTTTTTAGTTGATCAACCAAATGTAACATTAGACAAAATTCACAAAATTAAAGGAAAGCGTTTAGCTAAACAATCTTCTTTGAGTACATGTAATAAAGAAAAATTGAAAACAACAAAAGTTAGTAATTTTTGTATTGGTGTTTTTTATAATATTGCTTATAATCTTTTCATAAATAAAATTAAAAATAAAAATTGTGCTATAGTTAACTAGAATCTCTGAAGAGCTAAAAAAAATTAAAAAAAATTCATCTAAATCAAAAGAAAAAGTTCAATTACTAGATAAAGAATTAAAAGGTGAAGAAGATATACTTATTGAGGAGTTAGATTCATCTGGAATTCATGATGAAACTGTACTAATGCAGAGTTCTTTACTAGCAAATTCCATGATAGATTCTAATGAAGGATTAATTGTAAATGATAATGCACTAATTTTAGGAAAAAGGTAAATAATAGATTTGTTAAAATAAAATTATATGTTTTTATATGAATAACTATGTAAATATTTATAGTAAAGAATGGGATAATGAGGAAGAGTCAGAAGAAAAAGTTACAGGTAAGGATCAGAAAGCAAAAGAAGCTCTGATTCAAGAAGATAGATTAAAACAATTTAATAAAGCACTTGTAGGATATATGGATGTATGTGTAAATAGTGAAACATTGGATTATGGAAAGAATCTGCTTACTTTTTATAAAAAAAAAAAAAACAAAAAGCATTTTTATTTCCACATTAATAGTATAGATGTTTATAATCTTCAAATTGAAAAATTGGCATCTAATGCTAATTTAGAAGATATTTTAATACTCTTACAAAATTTAAGAACAGATAAAATTAGTCTTAATGTACAAACTTATGTATTTGTTTTTGACTGTATTGGACGTATGAAAACAGACAATGAAAAAAAATTGGGTAAATAATTTTAACTATATTTTAATTAAATAAATCATTGAGACAATTGACAGTTTTTGATTCATTTGATACTCTAAAATAATAATTTATATAATTTATAGAGATGTTAAAACAGATTCAATCAGAAATGATAAATGATGAAATAACTTTGAATGATATAATAACTAAATCTGTTTTTAAATCTGATCAAAGAAAATTCATTGAAGAAATGGTCAAATTATTAAATAATAAATTTGAACCACATTATGAAATTCCGGATTTAAAGTATGATTGTAGATTATTAGAAAAATTGGGTCTAGAACCTTCTAGTCCATCAAGTACTGTGGCAGATCTTTTGAGTATATCTGATTTTGAAAAACGGTTAAAAAAACAAATTCAACTAGAAATAGATGGTCAAGTTACAGTTGCTAATATTTCTAGACAAAATACACCTTCGAAGAATGTTTTATATTGGGTAAGTTTATTCTAATCTTTTAAAATAATATTCTATATATAGAAATAAATAATTTACGTGAATAATTATTTTATATAATTTTTTTAGAGAAATAACTTATTAAAGCTGGAAAAAACATGGGAAAAGACATTGACTCATGCTTTTCAAAGAAATTTATCAATATTAAGAAATAAAGAAAAGTACCAAAGATCCAGAAACATAATGTTATATCCTTATTTAGCTATTTTAAAACCAGAAGATTATGTTTATATTTTAATGAGAGAAATTAAAACGTTGGGAATGAATTCTGAAATGCACAGTTTACCATTTACATTACTATGTCGGCAGTTAGGGATGAGAGTGAACAAAATGTATGAGGTAAGAAAAATAAATATGAATAAAAATCTTATTGTGTATGCAAAATAATATTATTGAATTTTTTATATTTAAATACAAAGTCTAAATGTACTTTTGTTATATCTTCAAGGCAAAAGTTAAACAAAAGAATGGAATAATAGACAAAATATCAAATACTTATTTAGAATACTGTGATTGGTTTATTAAAAAAGATGACACCTTGAATAGTCGCATGAAATGGATTTTACTACAACATGAAGCAAACAAAACTGGTGTGTCTGTAAATGTTGAAGTACCTTCTTGGCAGTCAAATGTTCATTTAAATGTTGGAAAATTCTTATTTAACATCATCCTCAATGATATCAAAATTCAAACATTGAATACAAAAAAAAGAAAGAATCATCATGGAAATGAAAATTATGTTCAAGCGTTTTTTAAAATATATAGACATAGTGGAATATTACTAAAAGAAGAGGTATTTTGACTAATATAGAAAATATAACAATATTTCAAATCGGAAATTATAAAATCTAATGAATCTTTTTTAAAAAATATTTGTAATTAGATTAAACCTCATCCTTATGTAGCAAAGATGTATAGAGATTCACAACCAGAAACTTTAATTTTTGATACTACCCTTGTACCCTCATTATGTCCACCTATTCCATGGATATCTGTAAACAATGGAGGATATATTGTAACAAAAACTGACTTAATTAGAGGAACCTCAGCTGCTTTTGGAGAAGTAACTATACATAAATTTTTACTGTCATTAGAAAATTAAATAAAAATTAATACTATAATTTTAATATTAGAATCAGCAAATGAATATTTTAAATAATAGTTCCCCAAAGAAACTATATCCTACTTTAGATAGTTTAAATCAGTTAGGATCAGTTCCATGGACTATAAATTCACTTATACTTGATGTAGTTATGAAGGTATTTCATATGTCACTCTTTTAATATTCAAATTTTAATAAATTATAAATATTAAGTTTTAAATATTAAAATATCTTTTTTAATTATCTAAAAGGTTTTTAAAAATAATGGATCTGAGGAACTAAATGTACCTCAACCACCTTCAGTACTTAAGCCAATTCAAGCAGCACCTCAAAATGCCAGTGCAGCAATGAAAAGACAGGTAGATAAAGAAAGAATTGAGTTCAATAGAAAAAAAGCCGAAATGTATTCACTATGGTGTGATGCTTTATACAGGTTGTCTCTGGCTAACCATGTAAGTTAATATTTCTATAAAGTGAATTCTATATTAAAACTATAATGTTAAAATAACGCCAGTAATAAAACATTATTTATACATTTTGAAAATTTAATAACGTTATTAAATTTATAAATACGAGTATACATGAAATAAAATTGTTTTATATACTATATTATATATTTATATATTATATATTATACATTATATAATATGTATTTGACAAGAGTGGATAAATAATCTTAAATATTTTAAATTTTAGTTTAGAAATGATATATTTTGGCTACCGCATAATTTGGATTTTAGAGGTCGAGTATACCCAATACCTCCACATTTGAATCATTTAGGATCTGATTTAGCAAGGTCTATGTTACTGTTTGCGTTAAAAAAACCTCTAGGTTCGAAAGGGCTTGATTGGTTAAAATTACATGTTATAAATTTAACTGGTTTTAAAAAAAGGGATCCTATAATAGAACGTTTAAAATATGCCGAGGAAATCATGGATAAAATAATAGATAGTGCAGAAAAACCGTTAGATGTAGGTTTTATTATACTTTATTACATAATAAAATATTTAATGTTAAAACTGCTATATTTTTGATTAATTTTACTATTTTATAAAACATAGGGAGAAATGTGGTGGTCCAAATCAGACGAGCCATGGCAAACATTAGCTGCTTGTATGGAAATTGCTGCAGCCTTAAAATCACCAAATCCTGCTGAGTACATGTCTGGATTTCCAATTCATCAAGATGGTAGCTGTAACGGTCTTCAACATTATGCAGCTTTAGGAAGAGATAAGATAGGAGCTGAAAGTGTTAATCTGTATCCCAGCAATTATCCACAAGATGTATATAGTAGTGTTGCAACAATGGTACTTTAACTAAATACCACTTTCATTATAAAAAAATACTTTTTCTTCTTTACAACATTTACATAGTACTTAAAAAATTCTTAAAAAGTAATTTTACTTCTAATTACTGATAAGTATGGTAATAGTAGAAATAAGTACTGCAGTGATGAATTTGACTTACATTTGGAATTATAAAGGAACAAAAGAAAGAAAAGAAAAAATTAAAATTAAATAAAATTAAAATTCTATCTAGACATCATTTATTCTCTGCAGAACTAATTTAATAAGGAATTGAATGATACTCGTTAATAATTAGAAATTTCGATTTACTAATGTAAGATATACTAAAGCAGTTTTCTTTATTTTATACTATTAAAAGAATGTACTGAGCTATTTAACTAAATATATAAATAAGAGATACAGCAGCATTTATCCGTTGTATAGCATTTTAAAAAATCATGTATTAATTTAAGGTGGATGAAAGGCGTAAAGAAGATGCAGACAAAGGTCATTATATAGCTCAACTTTTAGATGGCTTTATTAAAAGAAAAGTTATTAAACAAACGATTATGACTACAGTTTATGGTGTAACATGGTTTGGAGCTAAATTACAAATAGCTCGACAATTGAAGGGTATTTAAATATATTTACTTTTTGATTTTGGTAACTTTAAATTAAAACAATTAATTTATTTAATAATACGCAAATAACTTGTAGATTTAGATAATTTTCCTCAAGAACATCTTTGGCAAGCTTCAGCTTATCTTGTTCAAAAAACTTTTCAAACTTTAAGAACTATGTTTAAAAGTGCCCGAGAAATTCAAGATTGGTTCACGGAATGTTCTCGTTTAATTTGTACTTTAAAGGAGCAAAATATGGAATGGATAACACCCTTGGGTTTGCCAGTGGTACAACCATATAATAAAATGCCTCGAGCACATTCAAAGAATAAAAAAGAATTGTTTCCAATTATTACTTCTGATATGTTTAGGTATAATGAAAATAATATATTTATATTATATCTCTTAGAGATGTTAAAGTAAATAATACTAGTATTCAAATTGACTCAACTATTTTACCTAAATTGTAATAAACCATTTAAATTGTAATAAAAAATTTAGAGTTATATTAATTGTAATCTCTAATGTCTCGTTATAGATCGGTTAGGTTCTATTATTTAAACTTACATTAAATTCAAACTTTAAGATGCTTAAATTTGTTTTTCTTAGAAAACCAAACGTAATGAAGCAAAAAAATGCATTTCCACCAAACTTTGTTCATTCTTTGGATTCTAGTCACATGATGCTTACCAGTATATACAGTGAAAATAAAGGTATCACATTTGTATCAGTACATGATTGTTATTGGACACATCCTTGCACTGTTGAAATTATGAATAAGGTAAACGTTTAATAATTTCTGTTTCCATTACTTAATTTGGTTTAATTCTTTGTAATGTTGTAAGTTATCTAATTCATATTTGTTAGATATGCAGAGAGCAATTTGTTGCTTTACACTCAGAGCCAATTCTTGAAGACCTTTCCGAATTTCTATTGATGAGATTTACGGATTCAGAGTAAGTCTTGATTTATTTTTCTAATTTTCTGTTAAATCATTCTAATCTTATCTACTTTCATTTTTTAGGAAAAATAAAATAGCCGAAGATGATAAAAAAAATTCACAACTAATTTTAACTTTATCAAATATACCAGAAAAAGGTGACTTTGAACTGAATGGAGTCTTAACATCAACATATTTTTTTAGTTGAATTTGTGTATAAATTTTAGATTATAAATAAGTAAGTAATAAGTATCTTTATTTCTATATGATTTTTTGTCATTGTAAGTACGTATATATATGTATATAGTGTTATTTGATAATATCTAATAATTTTAGGCTTTACCTAGTAGTGATTTTTGGGCATAGTTTAATGTCAGTTTGTTGATTTATCAGGAAAAGATTGTACAATAATAATAGTTTAATTTTTATAGATTATTAATAAAACAATTTTTTAAAACAATATTATTGTGAAGTTTATTACATTGTCTTCAATATGTGTACATAAAATTTTTTTATAATAATATTTTCTATAATTTTTTATAAATAAAAATTTAGATGTATATTGTACATGTGTTATTTTGTCATTTTGGCTATTTTTACTATTTTTGCAAATTTTATATTTTTCAAATATATACACAAGTATTTTAGTATCAAAATAATTATTTATGTTTGTAAGCAAATACTTATTCATTTATTTAAGTACAATTTTTTGTTTACTATTTCATTATTTGGTATAACTATCTAAGATGGATATAAATAATAAAATGGTTTCAATTTCTAATAAGAAAGAAAATGTTACAAAATATTATCACATTATTTTGTTATTATTTTTGTATAGTACAATAGTACTATATAGAGCCTAATCTGTTCAAGAAAAAGATCCAAGAATTATAAGCTTCTGTATCAGATAATAGCGTTAATTATAGTAGCCTTATTAGACTTTTTTCAATTTTTATAATGTAGGAGCTATATAAAATAATGATTTTTTTTTAATTTTCTAATTTCCTCTCCTGTTCTCTGATAAGCCGGAAATGCAGAAATATTCATTTATAATATTTCATTATAAAATGTTTGGTTTAGGTGAAATTTTAAATTTCAGGAGTTTCTTACACCAACATTATTTCAATTATTTTCGCGTAAAAATTACACACCTTTGGAACCGTTTTCCTCGCTATACAAAACTTGCGCTCATTACCAATTTAAGTACTTTATCTAAGCATCTTTACTAACTACATGTCAGGCAATAGAATTATTAGATACGCATAATCGTTCCACTTCTGGCTGTTTTTATAAATTAGCTTACAGAAAACTTATATTAAAATACTTTTCTTCCTTTTCCTAGACCGTGCGCGCACTCCTTAATTTGACCTGGCGATAAGTTATCAAATAAGCTATCATGGAATCGGCGATGCAAATTTAGCCTGATTTTGTAGCTGCTTTTGGAGCATTATGTCACATAAATTAGCTAATATAAGTATCTGCACCGTTCGTATGTCTCTGCGTGTTTAGTTTATATATGGTTCGTATATTATATATCGTATAATATACGTATTATACATCGGTAACAAAATATGTAACTTAATCATCGAAATTGGCACAATAGGCTTACTTTGTCCATTGTATCAATGCATATATTAACGATTTCTTGTAAATTCACATTTTAAGTTCTGCACAGCTTTCTAGGACGTACGAAAAGTTTCTAACTATATTCTGATGGTATAAGCGCTGCTTTGCTACTGCCTAGTTTCTGAGAAAAGAAATCTAATATCTTATTACTCTTCATATAAATTTTATTGCAATTATCATTTTGATTTAAAAAATAAATATAAATGACTTCAAATCCAAAATTGTTTAATAACAAGATCAGCCATGATAATCTAACAGCCTTGTCACGTTCTGAGAACCTTGGTTGGTAGTCATAACGAGTCATGCACCAAACTCATCCACGGTAAAATGAACGCATTCACTGTTCTATCGTCCCGTTGATTAAGTAGCGGGTTATGATTATCTTACAACTGCATATTTTTGTATAAAAGATTAAGAAATCGTGAGCTGTCAGAGATAATTCAGATGCATATGGCATGCATTAGAAACTTCAATGATATCGTGCAGGTGTATGTGGGTGAAAGGCACATTACAAAATAGGCAAACTATTACCTTTTTTGAGCTATTGGGTTATTTATTGTATACTAAGAGCAAATTCTGTAAACTCATAAAATTCAAAAGTTGTCTTTATGACTATTTTCTGGACGACTTTTAAAGAGGCAGATCATGGAAGACCATATATTTTAGTCGATGATTGAGACCGTGTCACTCGTAGTGTCAGCATTACGAGATTTTTAGTAATAAGCACATGATAGCAATCAAGTATCACATAATATAATTGTTAAGGTGGTTACAGTCTACCTTGATTATTTTCCTAATTGCAACGAGCTGAGAAATAAGTATAGATGATATTTAACTATAATATGGTGTAGAATTCAACCTCGGCTGCTTCTACAAAGTTCAAGAATAAGGCATCAACAATAAGCAAGAACAAGTGGAGAAGTGAGTTTTTTCTCATGCCAGATCAACGGCAAGATTATACGAAACAATAATTGCATTGTAGTGGATGTACATTGTTAAGAATGTGCCGATGACGAAGCAGGAAACATCGATATCACGGTGACCCCATACTGCATTAAAAAATATAAAGTCCGTTTGTTGAGCACTTATGTTAACCACTACTGCGAAATCTTGCAATATAGTGTTCCTTTTTATGACATGAACATTGGTTATTTAGACATCAATCCTATGACTTCTGCATTCAAATTTTCATCTAATAAATTAAAATTTTTAATTTTAATAATAAAAATGATAAAAATAATTTATTCGAATTAGAATAAACTCAAGGACAAGTCAGGTCTTGATGCATTTATTTCCGATTAAAACAGATAATAAGTGATTAATAATCATATATTTATTAGTTGATTAACCGCATGACAAATTAGATGTCTTCGTACACTTATATCTTAAACTCAAATCAACTCCCCACATTATGATATTATTTATCATAAAAATTGAGATATTGCATATTATATTTTACAATGTTGATGCGTGAATTTCTGTTTGTATCATTTTACATCAAACGGTAAAAACTTATTTGAACTGCTAAATAGATTACAGTTATTCTATATTTTTTAATACCGCCTAATTTTATAATAATAAAACTATCCTAATGTATTAAAATAGCAACATCATAATAGAATTTGAAACAAGCGATAACGTAATCACTAGTGAACGTAGCCTATAACCATATTTTGACGTATGAATTACGACCGATATTGCATTTTAAAATAGCAGTGCAACACTTGATAGTTCACGGATAAACAAATTGTAATGACTGATTAAAAAATACAAGATCTAATGTATATAGACCCAATTCGACATCGAACAGTAATTTCATTATCAAAAAGTGAAAAAAAACACTTAATGATTTATTATCATTTATTTAGATAATCTTTTCATAAAAAGTATTTTAAACAAAATGAAAATCAGATTTTCACTTTTTGAGAAGAGTATATAAGAGTTATAAACACTATATGAAAATGAATAAATTTATCTAACATACATTTAAAATATTATTTCTAAGCAATAATTAGTAACCACGTACTAATTACTATCTTAAGATACAATATAACATAAGTTATACTTTATATTTTCTAATTTTATAAAAAATAAACAATAAAATAAAAAGCAAGTATAAATATAGAAGGTATAAAAGAATAAAACATTTAATTAAATTATTATTAGAATTTATTCCTAATTATTTCTAATGCAATACAAATAAAAAATATTTAAATGTTATTTATTTATTTAATTCGAAACTAGAATTTTAACTTTACGTAAATGTCTTTATATACAACACGGCGAATAAAATATTTTAATATACCATTGGATATTTTGATTATACTGTTGAAAATATAAAAGACAATATCGTTTTCAACCTTTATACTTATTTTAAAATCAAAACATTGATTTTAACAAAAACTATACAAAAAGACGTCGATTATTTTAAACATTATTATAACAACTTTATAACTTAATTAAAAATTTAACATTAATTTTAAAATTAATATTGAGTCCAAACGAATTTTACAGTAATCAAATTAATTTAATAATTTATCTAAATATTAAGTTATAGTCAAAAAATTATAGATTGAAATATCAAGCACCCAACAACACAAATTATATTTAATGGATAAATATTACACATCAATAGATAGTGATATATTTAATTTTTAAAATTGTTATTATGTACTGTTAAATACATATTCATTTCAAACTAAAATTGTTAAAAACAATTTAATCTTGAGATCAAAAAACATATTTTATGTTAATTTTTTTTAATTTTTATACTTAAGTCAGCGACGGTTGATAAATGTCAGATCATTGAAAATTTTAAATTAGTGATGCTGTGAAATTATACATACATTTTTGGTCAATTAAATATCAGAATTTTTCGGCTCTCTAAAGCGTTAAATACACTTATAAACAATGTAGATTAATTTTAGTAGTACTTATAGTACTTTTTAATCTATAATAATAATATTCTGTTTTTAAGTATAAATTCAACTACTATATAAAATATATACTGTTTCAATAGTTACAAATTTGAAAAAGGATTCTTTTAAATTACTAAATTCTGCTCATTCTTATTAATAAAATGGAGGATGATTAGTGATATCGCATTCGTCATCAGATAGTCGCTGGCAAGTTGGCGTAGGTGGTACTTCGCAAACACACTTCATACATACAGAACTGTAATCAGTTGCTTGGTTCAATTGATCACCAATGTTCAAACTCATATTGCCAAATTTGCACTGCATATTATCTAGAAACATAATTTTTATTAGTGGGTGGTCAGAAAAGAAATTGAAAAAAATCCCAATATTTGTTTTTATAACCACAACGTTCATTGAACGAAGTAAACGAAATATGTGGTGAAGATATGTCAAACAATAAATTAACTTTCTAGTGCATTATTTTTAACGCCTATATTGACAAATTAGCAGGTTGTGTTATCGTATTCGCTACTGTGAATACGTTAAAATTGCATAAGTGCTTATGCGTGCTTTTCTTTTAGAACCAATCTGCATAATTATTTATTTCCGCGTAGCCATGAGTTTAATTTTTATTTAATAATTTGTAATTTTATTTTGCAGTAAGCTAGTGGAGTAAACGTTTGGTCTGTAACCCATTCAGTACTCTATACTATGTATACAGTCTCTCTCATGTTATTGTACTTCTTTGTTAAATTAGTAGATTGGAAAAGTATCTCATTCAGATAAGCAAGGCAGAGATCCACGGGTAATATATATTAATGAAACGCAATTGTATTTTAAATAATAAAAGATTAATTAAACCGTATTTTAAGAGAATGATAGATGCATCTAAGGTTCATACTTATAAAACACTTGAAAATGTAATAGAAATTATTTATTACCTGGCATTTCTGCCGATTTTCCGTTTACTGAACGAATTATGGTGTCTCGGGAATTTTCTACAATTTGTTAAATAAGAATTAATATTTTTATTTTTTTCTAAGTAAACATAAATAATGAGACATTCTCTTAGAGTACTTACGGCATCTAGAAGCATAATTACAGTCTGTATTTGGTGATTGATTGTAATAATACGTAGGGATACACTTTGATTGAACTTCGTTATTATGCATCAATTCAATATTACAAAACTTCAAAGTTTTGACACAAAAAGGTTCTACATTTTCTCCTAAAATAGTAATGAATAAAAAAAGCTCATTATACTTACTAAGATTTTTAAAGAATTAATCAATAAAATATTGAGTGTTATATTACCTTTATAACCTTTTGAACAATAACAAGTCATATGTTTGTCTTTTTCGGGGGTGAATGTTTGTCCTTCATAATAAGTATGGCCATCGACTTCACACGTTGCTAAGTTTGGATTTTCATCAACTAAAATCAATGGATTGATTTTTATACACATGCGAAAATTAAATAATAATATAACATCTTTATTTAATAACTATATTTATATAATTTACATACTACACACTGTTTCAGAGCCGCAACACGAGTCTAGACTTTGTTTTCTATAACATCCTTCGCGCATTGGTGGACCAAAGCACTCAGAAATTGCACACGTAAACTTTGCCCTATACAAAAATATTTTTTACCATAAAGTATAATGAATGTATGAAAATCTAATGTTATAATAATAAAATACTTAAAAATATATACTCACGGAATTTCAGGATCTCTTTTAGAGCAAAAGCATCCTACGAGGCAGGGATTTTCAGTATCTTCTTTTTTTAAATATTCACCGATATTATACGTTTTACCATTGATGTAGCAATGATCGGAGGATCTATTGTATAAATGTGAGCAGTCATAACTTACAGCACAACAGTCTTCCGGATTTTCATAAATTGGTTGGCATTTTAAACTCTCATAATAAGCCAGTGGCCCTTTACATTTTGATTTATCACATTCTGTTGCAAACACACAAACGTACGTATCTATATATGTATATATATATTTGACTAGTCTGTATAATATAAATAGTCTATTAACTATAAATAATGCACATTATCTTAATAATATAATTATAGACGAGTCTGTAGAATTTTAAATAATATAAATTCTTTTTCGTGATTAGCAATGAACTAAAAAAATCGCACGAAAAAATATCGAAGTTTTCTAAAATACGTTTCAAAACAAAGAAAATAATTCAGAAAATTATTTTTACCTTTTGCCGAGATAAAGACAAATAGTAGGCTTATTGTAATTCCAAGGAGGACTGGCGTAGCACGACAGGAGGCTCCGTACATGATTGACGCTCGAGTAACTTTGAACTCCTGTCTTCTGAGGCGTATCACTTTTATACGTGTCTTGAAGCTTTGTTAGGTAGGGGAACCGTGATCAAATCTCACAAGGATAGCTCGAGTGAAAAGTTACTGATGTATATTTTATTGCAGATCGAGTACGCGCTTATCAAGGTTCGAGAATCCTGCAATGATAATGTTCAGGTAAATTAAATGAATAACAAAAATAGTTGACACGATACCACAGTTGTTACTACAGTCTTTCTAGTGAAAATAAAATAAAACGGATTGAATATCTAACCCAATTTTTGTTTAAAAAAATTATTCATGCAGCTTAATTTTAATTCAGTTTCATTATTTATAAAATTTATTTCAGCAAAGTAGCATTATATAACCTTATCGATTCAATTAAAACTTATCGAAAACGTTGGAAAGCCTGCAAAAGTGGTGAAGACAATTTGCTAAGTAACAAAATGTAGCTAAATTTGCTAAATAAAATATATATAAAAATTTGAAATAGTGTTTAAAGAGACCTACTAGAAATCTGTAGATTTTTTTCTATTCCAAATATTAATTGTTCAAAATGTTTAGTTTGGTGCAGTCTTTTTTGGGTACCGATCAATGAATCTTGTTTTAAAAAAGCTTAAAAATTATGGATATTTAATTGAAACATTAAACATCTATAATGCAAGACCTCCGAAAATAAAACAAATTGGCTAGGCCAAGAAAGTCTAATAATTGAATTAAACGTTATAAGTTTCTATAGTAGTATTATTCAAATTTACAATTATTATTATATAACATTCGGATGTTAATTTCAGGAACACTTATTTATCATCGTTGCATCCCTATCCCCCCATAATCCCTCGGGTTCGAAACATATGACTATAAAATTTGACATATTTTTCCAATATAAATTTTCATATTTATAAATATATATTCATATTATGCACATGTCACACTGGCATTACTACCATACAACCACATCGTTAAACTCGACGTGTTAAAACTGTCAACTTTACATCTTATAATATCTTAATTCAGAGACAAGAAAATTATTTTAATTTATGAACACATCTGTACTATATATGTGTTTAGATTAGTTGGCAACTAATTGCTATCATGTACAGAGCTAAGGAGATGATTTATCTTTTATAATAATATTACAACTATTATTAATTTTATTAAATACATTATTAATAATTTTTTTATGAAACATTTGTTTACTATTTTTGAATATTGACAAAAAATAACCTGTAAATTACATTTCGTATTTCTCAAGACTCATTTTCATTAAATTATAAAATATAATTTCAAAAATCTATAAACTAATTTTTTTGTATTATATCTGATTCTACCGAATAAGTTTTCACGTCAAATATTTTATCTAGTTATCGACTATTAATTTACTTTTTGAATAATATTGTCTTAATTTTAGGAAGGTACAATTTAAAAGTTACTGTTATACAATATACATGAACAATTTCCATATTATAACATATAGCGAAGTTCCGGTCAAATTGTGGGTAACTCCCATGATTTTGCATGTTACACAGGAGATAAATGTAAAAATTTCCTTCAATATTACAAGCTTTAAACTATCTTTTAGTATTTTTAATAGAAGAAGTAGTAAGTTAGATCATGGGAATTTTTTTTAGACATTACAGTATTTGTGTCGCTTGGTTATTATAACATAGACCTTTATAAAAGAGATTGTTTTATAACGTACTAAACATTTAATTGCAACTCATAAATTTTGAAAAACTAAAATATTAAAGTTTATTACTCGTAAATATAAATTGAACAAAAAATATTATGGTTACGGCAGGCAACTATCGAAGAATATATTTCATTTCTTTCTATCATAGATTAATTTTATTTTATAAAGAGACTAATCAAATCTATCCTTTGAGAATTATTTTTTTAAATGTTTTATATATTTGTATATGTTTCTTATTAATAAAATTTCGGCATGCATATAAAACATTAATGAATACGTCTACTAAAAATGAATTAAAATTTATAAAATGATGAATTTTAAGGATACTTAAAATGTCATTTGAAACAAAATAAATAACAATGCATGCATCTAAATAAATTGTATTGATATAAATAATAGTAACATAAATGGTATAAATGTATACAATTGTCTTAAATTTTTTTTATTTTATTAATGACTATTACAAATTAATCTATATTTAAAATTATTCATGATCTGGTAAGTGTTAATGTATAGCATAATTTATTTATTTGAGATACTGGCAAGTCGGTAAAGGTGGCACTTCGCAGACGCACTTCATACGGTTTTCATTAGGGATTTGGTTTAATTCATCTCCAAGTTGCATAGTGATATTACCATAAATACACACCATATTGTCTAATAATAAAAAGTCTATTATATATCATCCGTTTATAACTTCAGATACACGTCTTAAATATTAATTCTTATGCAAGTATAATATAATATATATTTAAATAAAATAATATTTTAATGTCGATCTAGATTATTCTTGAAAGTCAGAAAATAATAGTAAAATTGAAATATTTTAAATCATAGCATAAATAAAACGATATTGTAAACTAGACAATTTTACAATTTCTTACCTTTCATCTTTGTTAATTCGGATGTGTTAGTGTTAACTTTATTTGAAGAAGGAATTACGACGTCCGAGGTGCGTTCTTAAATACAATTAAATAATTTAATAAACATACTATAAATACTATTTTAAAATATATCTATGATCAACATTCCTGAATATACTTACGGCATCTAAAGTCAAAGGCACAACTGCTACTTGGCTTTTGAGTACTGTAAAATAAGGGGGGGCATTTTTTACGTATGGCAAACGCATTTTGCACTTCTGTTTGACATGGGCGAGGCACACAGAATGGCGCTATATATTCTCCTATAATTATGTATAATCACTATATAGTATGCGTATAACATTGTAAAATTAAGAATTAATATTAATACCCTTATAGCCAGGCTTACACTGGCAAAAGAATTCTGGATTATCCCTTGGTATAAATGTCTGTCCTTCAACATACAACTCGTCTTGATCATAGCACGTTGCATCTCCCTCTTTATCTGAAACATCGAATACTATTTTTATTGCATCTTATAACAAATGATTTAAAAAATAGTTATAAAAATATTAACTAACGGCATATTTCTTCTTGATCGCAACACAGATCTACATCTAATGGGAAGAAACACTCTGAACTTGAGTGTTTTCTGTCGCTGCATCTAAGATTAGTACTGCACACAAACTCCGTTCTGTAAGATATAATTGAAATGCTTGCTCACAAATGCCATAAATGTACTATTTGAAAAAACCATTTAAAAATTAAGTTTTTAACTAGGTTTTGAGTAAAGTTTTATTTATGTTTATTAACGCACACATTTTCTTCGGTTTGACGGCAAGGACATGATTTTTCACACTTCCATGGTCTATCCTCCTCCATCATTTCATCTCCAAGATTATACTCATGACCATTGACATAGCATTTGTCAGGCAACTGTTTATCCAAGTGAGAACAGTCGTATGCAACAGCGCAACAATCATCTTCAGTACCATAAATTGGTTTGCACCGTAATTCTTCATAGTACTTTATAGGTCCTTTACATTGCGATTTGTCGCAATCTAGAAAATTTTATTAAATATAAAACATAATGTAAATTTTATTTCAAAATAAATGACTGATGATTTCAATATAATAACTAAAGTTTATATTTTAAATTATAATTATGGAAACAAGCCAAGACTCGCATTATATTCTATACTTGTCGATATAATTATTAAATAATTAATGTACATAAGCTTTTTTCGACTAATTATTTTATCATAATAATTCACCTATCATGGGAACAGCATTGCTGAATGCGAAAATTAGACATAAGCAGGATAAAACACTGGGATTCATTTTTCCAACGCGCAACCGTTCGCTTGATGAATTATGGAAGACTACAAAATTTTCGGTTACCTTACATATCTCTTATATAGTAACCATAAGTGTTTTCATGTGTTAAAAAAGAGGTGGGGATGGAGTTGACTATACAAATCTGAACAACATGAATCTATGAATACATAATCATTGTACATAGAATTTTTTCGGCAATGATAATTATATATTATGATAATGTTTTAATTAAATATTCATATGAATCTCTAATAAATGTCCAAGATGTAAAACATTATATTATAATTCAATTATACAAACTAAAATTTTTTTTAGTAAATATTTAAAATCTCTCTAATGTAAGTTTCACTTACACATAATTGAATTTTCAAATAAATATATTTTTATTTTATTGTTGCTTTAAATGCACATAACCTTTTTCAAAAAATTTGAAGATAATATGAATCACAACGATATCGGTAGTGATGATAATAGTTTGTATAAATATTGGTAAAAATATTTTCCCCCATTAATTAATTTGGTTATTATGTCTAATCTGAAAAAATTATGAAGCATTTCCATATAAGACAAGATTAAGATTCTCGTTTTACAAGCCGCATTAACATTTAGAGTCTATTAACAGACGCGCTAGAGATGCTGCAAGATTAAAGTGTTCGAATCTAATTCGATATGCGGCAACAATAAAATATTTTTTTGATAATTCTTTTGTATATTATGACACTTTTTTGAACTTTTGAAATAAAGTTTACCTTCTAATAAGTTACTTATTCAGTGATACATTTGAAAATGTCCTCGTAAACAGCTGTATTAAGAATGTTCAAAACATTAGAAAAGCTTGATAATAGGATCTCAGATTAAAATTTATTGTATTTTTTTTTATTTTGTAGATATTCCAATTGTTTATAATTTTGCAGGACGCAGTTTGAAATAATTGTTAGATACACTTAGAATGGGTTTAAAAATATATTTGTTATGTTTCTCATTATCAAAAGCATATAACTTAATACATAGATTTGGAGCACTACATTCCATTTTACGAAAGTAATTTCATATCTTATCCTTCAGAAATATAGCATCAGTTTCTGCTTTGCTAATTTTATAAAGTAATAATATATTTAAATAATACACACTATACACATATTAACACTATCCTTACATTTGAAATGTTTAACTATCAGTTTCTCTTAAATATTTTTTTTTGCATTTTTCATCAGAAAGTCGTCTACAAGTTACTACAGGAGGTACTTCACAAACGCATTCTGTGCATTTAGTAAAATAGTTAGTAGTGGATTCATTCAGTTCATCTCCAACATATAACTTTAAATCGCCAAACTTGCATACGTTTTTATCTGAAAATAATAAATTTTTTTTAATATATTTTCATTTTAATTATTTTTAGAATTAATTTTATCGACTTAAAATATTTTATTCGTCTACTTAAACGTGTAAATAATATAGAAACAATAATGTATGTATAAAATTCGAGGATACTGAGATATTTCAACTTATTATTTATTATTTTATGTAAATAGATTTTTCTAATTTTGGAATATTAAAATTGCAGCATTGTATAATTTTATGTGTACCTCCTGCTTCTGCTTGTTCACACCCTTTACGAATTACAGTGTCGTTTGAATTTTCTATAAAAGAAAAATCGCAATTAAATATTTTAAACAATGAACTTTAATTTGTGTATATATCTGATAATCAAATATCATATACTTACGACATCTGAAAAATGTATTACAACTTTTATTAGGCGACTCGTTGATGCCATACACGGGAGCGCAATTTTTGCGAATCATTGAAGGCTTTCGTTTTTCAGTTTCGCAAGAGGTTCTTCTGCAGAACGGAAGAATATTTTTTCCAACTGTAATAATTTGTTTTATTAAAGGCTTCCTATAAATTCTTATTTTGTCTATTTTCGCATATTTTTTTTAATCTATCGTGCTCCTACATGAACTTTGTTACATAATTAAAATTTTTTTTTAAATGTCGAATGCTCTCTATTTATTTTTTGTAATAATGATTGTTACCTTCATAACCTTCCATGCATTGACATAACATGTTATTATCTTCAGTTGAAAAAAATCGTTCTCCATCTAAGTATGTTTTTCCATCAACGTTGCATTTAAATCTATCTTCTAAATTTTCAGCTGTAATATGAAATTTTTTTGTTGTATTCGATATCAGATAAAGGACAAATTAACATTAAATAGAAATGAAATCCTACGACAAACTTCTTCTGACCCACAACAGGTATCAAGCTTTCTTCTTAAATAACACCCTTGTCTTGCTTCTTTAGGAAAACAGTCGACAACTGCACAAGAAAATTTTGCTCTGAAATTTAATAACGACCCAATAATTAAATATGAAAAATAATAATAATCGGTAGTTCAGTGTCATGAGGTATCTTGTAATGTAATTCCTAACATATTTTTTCATTAAAACATTTTTATGTTGCATATTTATATTTTTTTATATTGATCGTGAACACCTTATCGAAATATTACGTAAATAAAATTTTTTTATTATTCCGATTATAACAGTCTTTTCTAAATTTTGTTCTAATTTTTTATCAATAAAAGGGTAAACTTTGTAGTATAAAAAATTAAAAATATAGTATAATACGTTTATGCATACTTTTCAGTTGTAGTATTCGTACAGTAACATCCAACAGATTCACATGGATTTATGATGTCCTCGTCCTTCAGTCTTTCCCCAATTTCATATTCATGGCCGTTTGCGTAGCACTTATCAGCCGATCTACCGTTTAAATGCGAACAGTCGTACTCGGTGGCGCAACAATCGTCGGTATTTTTGAAAATTGGCTTGCAATTTAAATCCTTGTAGAATCTTATTGGGCCTTTGCATTGTGACTCATCGCAATCTATAAAATCTGAATTATAGATAAGAAATTATTTCAAAGTTTTTTTGCATCATTCAGAATCATACAAAAACATTTACTATTAAAACAATTTTTATCTGATTAATTTTACAATATCGAAATAGAAATGATAAGTGAAAATAGTGGTTCAGAATTAGAAAACGAATGTTTTTCTTATAGATTATTATTCGAATATACCACATACATTATAATTAACAATAGATTGATTTAACTGAAGAATAGTCGTGTTATTGACAGCCAGTAAAAAACCGGTTTGTAGGTGTATGCATAATTACTCAACCTTGTATAAAAATGATCAATATGTATTTTTCTTTTTTAAATGATGAACAAAAACACGGAACGAAGTGAGATACTATCTAGAAACTAAGTACATATATCTAATCGGCCTTTAATTTTGTAGAATTATAGTTAAAATACTAGTTTAGTATAACTAAAATTACATATAGCACAAAAATCTATTTATATTATAACTTATTGTTAATCAAAAATGTTATACATATCTAGAAGAATATCTAATATTGTAATAAAATATTGAATATCTGTACGGTTCGGTATAGAAGAATAAATATATGATTATGGAAGAATGATTATGGGAAAGAAATGTAATAAGCTATATATAGAAATAAATGATCTAATCTAATTTACTATCCTATGTCCTGCGTCAAGATTCCCTGGCGATTAATTTAATATAATTCTTTAGCACGTCACGTTCCCTCTTTAGAAATATATTTCAGTAGAAAAAACTTTATTCACCTTTAGCTGAAGTAATAGCAAGTAAGAAACAGAAGCAGAGGTAACTGCAGCTGACGTTAATCAGACTTTTGAAGCAACGTGTTTTTCCGAACATGTTGCGAAAACAACGTCTTTTATTGAATGTCAAAACAAACTTCGTAGATTTTATGTTGATCCGTTTCATTTATATGAAGAAGTGTAAACTTTATTCTTCGTGTTGCTTATAGTGGGGAGTACGGGGAAGTACAATATTCGGATGACGCAATGCACCACAATTATAGTTATAAAGCATTATCTGAAATATAGATGTCTTAAGCAGCTATTAAATGCATTTATGTTATTTTTTGTTATTATCAACTGACAAGTACTCAAGCGTATACTATTTACAAGCCGTATATGCCCTTATATTATAAATTGTTGGTCCATTTACAGCCTATATTCAATGTAAATATATATAATAAAAAGATGCTAATTATACATTAAACATGTATACATATTCTTTACTTTTAAATAAATAATTTTGATTAGAATCATATAGTTTAAATTATGCATTATAGCTACTGATTATGACAAAATGTGGCATGACGTATTCATAAGATATTACAGCGTAGCTATAATTATGCGGTCTTTATATTAAGAGCACGCATTTAACAATAGCATGAATTCTAATTTTACTTATAACAAATTATAAATTATCCAAGTTAACAATCTAATTTTATGTATGCATTAGGCTTATTTATAAACATGAGTATATACAATAATTTTCGCATGAATTACCTTTTAATTATGCATTATATTTCCAAAGTATTTACACTTAGGGATTATTAACACTAATTAATAAATGTACATTATAATATTAAGTACTAGTTTTAGCCATAATATTATTCAATTATTTTTAAACTATAAAAAAATCTTAATAATCAATAATATTCAATATTCTGTTATAAAAATGTTTATAAAATCAGTATTTTGCTAAAAATATTCTTAATATATAGTCTTGATTTTAAAGTATCTAATATCTTCCGTAAATCACCAAAATAGTACTACATTCTTAAAATTCTCTGAACATAAAATGTAAAGTATTTTTTAAATAATTTTATAAAAATAATACAATATTATTGTATATGTAGTCTATTTTATAATTTATATTATAAAATAAATATAATTGAGAAAAATAAACGTACATTGTAATAAAATTATATATAAACTTTTAGAACATATTTAACTCTTGCTGATCTTTACATATATATAAAAACATTTTAAAACATGCAAAAGCTTCTGATGTGTTATTGTTTACATTACGAGTCACAAATTAATTATAAACGTGATGTTTTTCTCTGTAGTTCGTATCATATCTTATCTGATTATTATACGTTTCGAATTTAAATAAATGTATAATATTAAAAAAACTTTAAAAATAATTAAGTTAATAATAATAAGTTTTGTATAATTTACAGAAACTTCTTTAATAAAGTTTCTATTATCTGGCAATAGCATTATTTATTTTTAAAATTATTGAAAATTGTTGTATAATACCTAAAAGAAAAACATTTTTGGTAAAAAATAACGAAAAGTCTAGCATTTAAAAAAATCACTAATTACTTTTGTACTATAATTAAGTTTTATTGAATAACTATTTTATTAAAATAGATATACACATATAAGGCTCTAAAATTGTGTACCTCTCCTATAAATTATTTAAAGTTGTCCAGGATAGAGTTGAAAATTGATCAACTAGAAACAACTGTACACAGGCAATGGCTCATGATGAACGAATTTTCTTCCACTCCTATCGCGTACACGACACCACTTTTTTCGGCATCAAACTTGGCTTGACGCTGCCCTTACGAACGAAAGAACGAAAGTTATACACATAATATTAACTCGTGTGAATGTATATGTATGTATATATAAATATATATTAAATGAATAAAATAAATATATTTTGTCAAAAATTTATAATAAACTTATAAATGTAATTCAAATTTATTCATTTTTTCTGAATTTAATCTTAATAAAAATGAAGTACGGATACAGAAAATTTTTAAAAATAACCTTGCTTTATTTTAATTGATGAATCATTTTTAAGATAGTAAAAAACAAACTCTTATTGCATTATAAAGTAATATGATATTAAAATCTAATAATAATAAAAATACATAGCTTATAGATATAGAAAAATATTTTACAACAGCCTTGGTTGTACATTTTTATATAATACATAATAATTAGAAAATGTGTTTATACAATTAATAGCAACCAATAGCTGGAAGTTGGAACTGCACAGAAATATACAAAATATTAAAAGTATGATGTATACCGATTGTTTATAATGCTAAAGTGATTTAAAATAACAATAATAAATATTTATAAAAATACTATGTCAAAATTTGATCGCGTCAATTGGTATCCAAACATATACTGATATACCCATCGCTCAAATCACTTTGTTAAAATGTAAAAGTGTAAAAAGTAGAAAGTGTGTGTGTATGTGTGTATGTGCGTAGTGTCTTTGTATAAAGTAAAAGTAAGTGTGTGTGTTGCGTCAAGAGAATTATGTAATAGTACTATACATTAAGTTACGTTTTCTTCAAATTGTTTTTGAATTATCAGTTTGTTAATGATTTTGTGTTTTGGTAATTAATAAACTTTATCATAACTACATTGCAACTTCTATCGCATTGTTTCTAATTTTTTTAATTTTCTATCTATAGTTGCATGGTTACTTATGAGTGAAATAAGCGGAAAATTTACCTACTTTCACTTTAAATATGATTATAAATTCTAATCTTAATTAATAAACTGTATAGTATTTTTCATATAAAAATTCAAAATCATCTATGACCTTGTTACATTGCACGCATTTCATAATTCGCAACTGTGAAGGCTGATGGATGGTCAGGTATACGCACTGACTCATATCATGCCTGCAAATCCTTCACCTTGACACTAATTTCATTACCAAATTAAAGAACAGTATTTGTGTAGTGAACCGGTTTATATGTTATTATTTAAGGTATTTTAATATAATTATTAGTATTAAAATTTAATAAATGTAAATATAACTAAATTTAGTAGCTTAATAAATTTATAATAATATGTACATTTAATCGCACATATAATGTAGGGTATAAAATCTGGGATTAACTATATAGAATATTGCGATTTTGTTAATACTACATACTATTAATTTCAAATTTAAATAATTTATTTAAAAACTTGTAAATTTTTTCTTTACATACAAATGAATCAAGGTTTTCTTTTATTATTTACTGATTATTTTCAAAATCTATTGGCATCGAGACTTCAAGGTTAAATTACAAATGATTTTAGAATAACAGATGTGTCATGAGAGTTAATTCTGAGAATTATAAGGATTCCTTTTTTGTCACTAATAATTCTTATAATTTTATAAAATTGGTGTTGGTTCTATTTTCTCGATTATAATTCATTTCGTCTTTTAATTTTTATATTTAAAGTTTTTGAATATCGCGGGCTTAAACAACACTGGCTAATTCCTTGCAATGGCGCTGGACCTTGTCCAGTTGGCTAATTGGCTATAGCTGGGATAGGAGACGCGCAAGAGAACGCACCTTTAGTTCTTTTGACCCATGTGCAATGTTCTTTCATGAGTGCTATAGCGCTCACCAGCACTCACTAGCACTGAAAAGAAAACAGACCGAGAAAAATACTTCACTGCTCACTATATAAGCTTGCACCATTTTTCACTCCCGTCCGCTTTTGCGACATTATTATAGGTCGGTATACAAGGGTTTGCAGCCCCCATCGTGTATCCACGTACCTCTACGTACATGCAGCGGACAGCAGCAATTTTCAAGGAAACATTGAATCGAGTCAGTTTTCCGAGAACGAAAGTGGAAAAGGCAGCTACTCCTCTTGAGCTTGACTGGAATTCGCAGTTAAACAAGGTGTACATGGCGAGAGAGGAAAGAGTCGTCGCTCCGGATGATGCTGTTGAAGTAAGTTAAATATTTTTTCTGATCGTATGCATTATTTTGTACTCCGCTAATACTTGATTCGTACGCAAAATTTCAACCTGATAAGTGTTCATACATTTACAAAAAAACTTATCAGCAATAAAATGTCTGTTGTAGTATGGTTGAATCCTAAGATTCATGATAATACCATATTTCATTATTATTAGCTATATTACTGAAAGTTATGATGAGTTCTTGCATTTTTGGTAATTGAAAATTGAGATAGTTTCATCGTTGGGATTAGAATATATTTGTTTTTAACGTAGCACTCACTCTACTAATTCTTTATAATTTTTTGACAGATGATCAATGTTGGTTGAAAACATCAACTAATTTCTAAAAAAGACTGAAAAGAATTTATTATCAATTAAACAAAAACAATTGCTTTATGCATATAATTTGTTATTTGACTACAATAGCTAGTATGCAGTTCAAGAACGTATTTAAAGTTGAAGATTTCCAGTGACACATAGTAAACTTTCTTAATATGCAGAAACATACTCAACGGTCCTGATACAGTTTACAGGGAGAGTAACTTCTAGTTTCAAAAGTTCTTTTAATTATTAAAACTAAAAAGTAGTAATTATTTTTACTTGGACTTTACTATTAAATTCAACTAACATCATGGCTGAAACACAACGTATTACTACATATGGGAGATATCCATCATGTGCAAATTTATCTCGTCTTGAAGAACGACGATCAAGAAGGTGAACCTGTTGTTAATTAAATGTTTTAAACTTTCAAAAAAAATTAAATATACTAATCCAGATTGAATTTTAGGCTTGCTATGATATTAGAAAGGAATAGAAAATCGGATAAACCAGATGATTTTGTTTGCTATCAATCAAGTGACGATGAAGAAGAAACAGTTGTAGAAGGAAAACAGCTTTTAAACACATCATTCAATTTTGTAGATTATGTTCGTGCAAGAGAAACTAATACAAGGGAAATTCGTAAAATAAATCAAGAATTTGGTTCACGACATATTTTAAGTCATGACCTTTTTAAAGAATATTCAGTTAGTTTAAACAATATGAACAAAGTATTTTGTTCACAGTGGCTTAGTGATAGGCAAGTGGTTTTTGGTACTAAATGTAATAAATTAATGGTGTATGATGTTGCCACACAAAAATTAGATCAAATTCCATCACTTCATGGAAGACAAAATGCTTCTGCTGGACCTGGAGGCATTGTAGAACAGCAATGTGGTATACATTCTGTTCAAATAAATCCTTCTAGGTAATTAACAATTAATCAGGCATTAAATATTAAATGAGTTTTAAAATATTGAATTACAAAGCTTACATATTTCAATAAATTAAGAAAATATCTTTTTGTTTATCAAAAGTACAGATTTTTGTAATAAATTTTAAAGTTAATAATGTAATAATTAAAAATGCAATAAATTTTTACATTTACAGAACTTTATTAGCAACTGGAGGAAGAAACAGCACTGAAATAGCAATTTATAGATTACCAACTTTAGATCCCGTTTGTGTTGGTGAACAAGGCCATAGAGATTGGGTCTATGATATGTGTTGGCTAGATGATGAATTTTTAGTTTCAGGATCAAAAGATACAAAAATGGCTTTATGGCAAATTGATAGTGACTTATCAGAAGCTCCTGATAAAGCAGATATTCCTTCCCATAGGTAGAATATGCTATTAGATCTAAATTTAGATTAAGCAATGACACTATATTTTTAATTATAGTAATTTTATTTATATAGATTAATACAACCAGTTTGTGTAAAAGAATGTAGATCGGCTCAAAAGGTTCGATCGTTACTTTTTAACAATGCATACAAAGAAATTGCTGTATTATCAATGAACAGTTTCATTCATATTTGGTCTGCTGAAAGTTTTAAGCAGAAGATATCTCGGAAGTTACCAGCTTGTCAAGATAATGTTTGCTTAGCAGTGCATGATGATGGATTGTATGCTGTCGGTTGTCGATCATATACCTTACTGTTAGATGCAAGAACATTACAGCCTATAAAAAAAGTACCCTCGAGGTAATCATTTTTAAATTATTCATTTTTATAGTATTATTTATCTATTTAATTTTATTATTGAGTCGTATTATTTAATGCTTTAATGTGTGATATATTACTAAAATGCTATGTATATTTAATTATAAATTTTAAGTGAGAATATTCAAATAATATTTAAATATTTTCAAACAATAGGTACAGTGGATGCGGTATTAGATCAGCTAGTTTTCAAGGGTCAGTTTTAACAATTGGAACTGGACTTGGAATGCTTATGTTTTATGATATTAGAGCTCAAAAATATTTAGAATCCTCTATAAATTCTAACCGAACCGTCATGTTAAAAGCTTCCAAGGGTTATGTGGTAAAATATTTTGAATATAATTATTATTTAATATCTACGGAAAGTAAAACTTTATTTTTTTTATCAGTTTCCAGATGAAGACTATATAGATGGATTCCAAAATGTTAAATACACACCAGCCATTTACACACATTGCTACGATGCATCAGGTACTCGATTGTTTTGCGCAGGAGGACCACTTCCAACAAATCTATATGGAAATTATGCAGGATTATGGCAATGAGTATATACGTATGAGTCGTATAATATTTCTACCAAACTTAATCATCAGTTTTTGTGATGTGCATTTAAAGAGGAAATTACATGCATAAGATTCTATGCATCCCATTGAAGGCTTTTTAAAGTCTGTAGTAAAATCTTGAAATTTTTAAGCGGGAATTGTATGGTCTATTCAGTCATTAAGTATGATCAGCCTAACATAAAAATAGGTTAATTTAGTAAAACATTTAGTTTGTTGAAACTAAGCTTTATGTACTGAAAATTACATTTTAATTTCAATGTTTTACCTTACTAACTTGAAAAAAATTTGCTTCATATTTAAAAATTATTTTTAATTGTACAAAAATAGGCAGAAAGATTTGAAACTGAACTTTAAACTATTTATTAATACATTAATAATAGTTTAATGTAGTAAAAACACGTTTTGCAATACTTTCTGCAATATTCATTATGTTACTTGACATATTAGTGACATACATTGGATTTTGTGGTATTTGTTTTATTTTCAATTGTATTATATTACAATTCATAGAAAAACATTTTTAACGAAATTTAATTTTAATACTTAAATTATAGAGTTTAAAAAGTGTTTATTGTTAATTTTTATTGATAACACGGTGCATTTCAAAATTGTCAATAGAAGAACTACCACTAAACCCAGTATCAAGTTAGTTAAATATATGCTAGGTATTATTTATCGGCATAATACGCATATTACGCTACGTTATTTTCGTAAAAAAATATGCTTATCAATATAGCGAATTCATTTCCGAGAATGTATGAGTGTTAATGTATAATTTTAGTGTATCCGTGGTCGAACGAACCATTTACTAAAGGACTTTAAAATCATAATTTATACTAGCCCAACGAATAAATTGATCTCTCGACAAATATTAATAACGCAAACTTGTTGATATGAAAACTCATTTACAAGTAGTTGATATTTGTGAAAAAATAATATGAAAAAATAGATTAGCTTAGATTTTTTAGTCCAATAGTAATTAATTATATAGAATTGTTTTTGGCAAGACTAATAGGATGCGTCAACTGTGATTGTATAAATGCGTTTGGTAGAGTGCAATTGAAGTAATTTCATTATTTTAGACATAAGAAGTGAGGGAAAAATATCACATTTTTGCAATGAAAGTGCGAATCGTGCTTCTGAAAAAGGGGGATGATAAAAATTCATCTAAGTCATCAATGGCATGCATGTGCTTATTTTGCAAACTCCAAGTGATTGAAACTTATTCATTGGTGTTATTTATTGGTTGAGATACAGTTTTGGTAGCTCAATTCATTTTGATGTGTACATGGAGAAATATGATTTGTTAAAAAATATAATTATTACAATGCATTGCATAAATTTATTCACTCACCTTCTTGTTGCTTTAATTTTTTAATTTTTAATTTTTATTTTTTTGTATATACAATTAGAAGGAGAGATAATGGATTTATGAGTAATATAAATATATTGAATCATCACACTTCTATTATTTACTTTAAAAAATTTAAATTATTTTTATTGATTAATGTTATTGTGTAGTAATAAATCGGCACATAATTCCATTTTATTATATTTTGGATAAAATTATTTCACTTATTAAATGTGATTTTTTTCAAATTAAATTACACAGGATATTTTTTACATTTAATAAATTGTTTTTAAACGCGTGAACGGTGACGACAGTTTTGTTCCTATTATCTGTATTGTTAAAAAACACTGAGCGTACTGAAAATTAAAAAATTATTTTCTAAATTTATTGATATGAATTTGGAATTAAATTTTGTAAAGAGAAAATAAGAATAGCCATACTCAGAATTCATATAAAGCAATTTTCTAATACGGTGTCGATATATAAACTCAATGAATGAAAGTCTTGTATACTATTTTTATGCATTTGTGACTTTGAAATGCTTACAACAAAGTCGTCCTGCTCTGCCTAAAATACATCTTAATAGAATGAAAAAATGTATGCAGAATGTCACTTCCAAAATTACGAAATTAATATAGTTATTAAGAATTGAATTAATATAAATAATAATAATTCGAATGAAACTTCAATCGAGTATAAAATAAATGTTATTGGAGGCAAACAATGTTGCCAATATGAATAATTCTGTGATTTTACTCAAATTTATTGGCTTTGGTAAATTTTAAGACTAAAAATGCAACAAATAATTCTTTTTTGTTTCTAATCGTGGCTCTATGTTTTTTATTAAAAATATACAATAAATTTAGATTGAAAAATATATATAATTTAATTATAAAATCATTAATACTCGTATAAGTATATACAAACAATATAAAAATTGTACATTAAATTATACATGTGTTCAAGAAATTCATTGAAATTCAATAGATTTCTGTTTGTATTAATCAATTTGATGACAGAATAATACATGATTATGTACATTAAAATCAGTAGTACTTAAACTACTAAAAAGCAATTGTTGTAACATAATAATTATAAAACCAATTAGTTGAATTCTAAAATGACATAACTAGACAAAAGATCGCTTGAAGTTTAAAAAAAATGTAATAAATTATCACTTTTAAAATCATGTAACATCCTATCATATGAAAAACATTAACACTTTCATTTAATGTTTAATCTTTAATAATATAAGGATTCTTTTATAAGAAAAAAAAACTTTGTGAACTCTAACCAGGACTGCGAATGGACCTGGTTGAATATAACTGTTTTTAAATAAACATACTAAAAATCGATGAAGACTGGTATTTAAAGTAAACGTAATAGTGCGGTAGCAAAAGAATTCAAATGAAAGAATGAGATGATAGGAAAAAGGGCAGCCATTCGGTTGGACGTGTTAATTGAGTAAATAATTATTTTAGACTTGACCAAGTCAGTAATGTTTAGGAAGGCAAAAAGGATCAAATGCGGTATGTACGCGATGATAATGAATATAATTGATAGCGAATAATGTATGTCTTTGTTAATGAGATAGTAATACATCAACAACATTTTCTACCTATTTCGGCAGAAAATCCGCAGCAGCGATTTAAAATCAAGTAATAAGAATTATTATTATACCGCTGTAATCTATTAATTATACATAGCGCTCGGCGTTGAATAAAATTGTGTAAATAAAAAAAATCATTCACAAAAAATGGATTTAAGTTATTTTCATTATTTCATACCTTATAAAAACTGAATTTATTTTTCAATATTATTTAACGATTTTATACAAAAAAACGTTAGTAACATATACAAATTTTATTAAAACTACAGATTTTATAAAGCTATTATTTTATGATCTATTATGATCTATATTTTTAATGATCTGTTACGTGCTCTGTATTTTTTAAATATTCATCTTTCTCATTTTTATCAATAGTTATACTATCATGTTTTGTTAAATTTTTGCATACTTTAGTACAATATTTATTTAAACTATTCAATGTACATTATAAGTAAAAGAGATTTTCTAATCGAAAAAGGTCTCATTAAATTTTTTATATGAAAAGATGATTCAAATTAGTTTATTTATACTTTTCAAGATATTTTTTATTATAAATAATTTATCTGTAATACATTCTAATAAATATTTATATTACACCGATTCTTAAATCTAAATACCTAAGTGTTTACAAGGGAATAGTAAGTAATTGATTAATTCTTGTACAAATAATTCCCTTTCTGATGATATGCAAGTAGTAACTTGATGAATTATAGATGATATGGGTAATTTTCATGTAATACCTGATGGTATTTAAATAATTTCCGATATGTTTGATTTAATGCAATCGTTAATTACAGTGTTCTTAAAAAATGGAATTTAACATTTGTATCCTGCAAATATAAAATAAAGCTTTTTATGTTGATAAGTTTTTTTGAGTACAATTTCTGTGAATCTGTCTATTATATAAGTTAATATTCGCAGTGATTCATATTAAATTTGTTATAACGCCCAAGATTTGAATTCACAATTTCTAGATCTTTTCCTTTAGGTTCAAAATAGTACTTAATATTTAATTATTACTTTGTAAATTATTAAATTAATAATGTTGTAATTGTTATTTTGTTCAGATAGTGGTTATAATGTACATGACGAAATTTCTTTATAATAGTCAAATCGTTAATTTTGATAAAACTAATATTGTTTTCGAGACTCTGTATAATTTTCCTTTTTTTGTTGCAATTATTAAATTAATTTTATTAAAATTCAAAATTTGTTATGATTAATAATGGTATGTAAACATTTACAAGTAAGTTTAATATGTCATTAACAATTCATTAATATTAAAAAAATTCTTGGTTTATCGTGAATGTCTACATAAGAGAAAAATTTAAAGCTTTTCAGTCGGTATGTATTTGTATTATTTTAAAGTTCACTTTTTGTTTTACGTTTAGAGAATTTTGATCATTAACCCTGTAATAATGTACTTTTTTCTATAATCTAATTTCAAAAATGAACAAATAGATTAAATCGAATGAAAAATTGAGTTCTTGAGGAAATTTGTGTGCGATAACTAATTTCATGGTCTTTGTGCCTTCTTATCCATGTGTGAATTCAACGACCATTGATTTTCTACTATTGTTAATTAAATTATTTTTAATTAATACATTTGCGAAGAAAAATAATTTTTTAACAAGGAAAATTATGCAATTGTTACAATAGAAATATCGACTAGCTTCAGAGTATCATATAATCTTGTGATATACAATTTCCTAACTTCGTCGGCTTAAAACTTTATTAATAAGTTATACATAGAATAGATGTATTAAAACACTTTTGAGCTGATAAGAATAAATGAAATATGTACAATATAATTTATTCCACAATTGTTTAATTTTGCGTACGAAACAATTTCTTATGAATCGTTCAATATTGTATAAATTTTTAGTACAAGTTTTTTTATTAAAATAGTAAAATATAATAGGTATGTAAATTACCACGAAAATCAATATTTAATTCTAATAACCATTAAACCAACATAAATTACACCGCGACATCTTGAAAAACTATAGGTTTTTTCTTGTACATGAGATTCCATTTGTAATTACATCGATTTTTAGCTTCTTGCTGTACTGCATACATGTCTCGTTTGAAGGTTGATTGGCAGGTTGGTACCGAATTGTAAATTTCCATTAGCTATTGTGCAATGATTTCTTTAGGTCACTTGATCACACTAAAGATTTTTATAATGTTACTTTTCACTGACGAACACGGTGAGCTCTAAAATTTGATTACTCATTTTATAGAGCTGATAAACATCTACACATTCAATAATGATTGAAATCTGGCCCAAAATGACCTTTGGGACGTAACGCTAGCGGGTCCTATAAGGATACTCGAAGTTCGCTCGACATCCGCTCTGAAATGCGCCTCACTCTCAACAATGTGCAATGATCGTTAACTGAGAAGAAAAATTCGGTGACGCGTGCCTCGTGGAGCTACTTAGCGAGTAGCGAGGAAGGCAGGGGGAGGTCCTCAAGCCCTCCGAGCTGGAAAGTCGATGGTTCTTGGCCCCGCGTCGAAGGTCAGCAGGCCTCGCCCGCACTCGAGAGATGCGCACGTGCTGGCGGCGACTCGAGGGAATCAGAGCTGGCCGGCCTCGAGTGCCTTGTTCACGTCGGTGACGAGTGCGCCGAGGACGGGGCGCAGCTCCGAGCCCTGGGAGAAGACTGCCTCGAGGAAGTCGGGGTGGCAGAGGAAGTCGAAGACCAGGTCGCATCGGTCCTGGGACTTGTCCGTGAGGTGGGGCTTGATCAGGGCGTGGACAGAGGCCCGGCAGCGCTCGAGCGACTTGATCAGGTAGGCTCGCTCGTAACTGAACTCGAGCTCGTAGAAGGATAGGACGGCCATCGCCGTGGAGCGGAGGGCGCGGCGCACCTCCTCGATCCGGCTGGCGTCCCCTGGCCCCAGCTGCTGGTTCCGGTAGAGCAACCCGATCTGTTGGTCATGCAACGTTTTTCATTGTACAATCGAGACACATCATTATAGTCGCGTATTCCATATCGTACACTGGATACCCAATATTTATTCCGACCCCGTGATTTCGTGCCGCTTCTCGATAAAATGTACGTTTAATATATTACGTGTAAAATGAGCTTCGTGCACGAGCGATTCGGTTAATAGAATATTTCGAGATTCTTTTAATTTCATTAAGGTGGATACTGTTTGCCTTGGGCTATCGACAAGCTATCGCTAGGACGCGATGAGATACGAGCAGCGGATAATATTTATGCCGAAGGTTTTGTTTGCGGGATGCAGGAAAATTGCACGTTAACAGAGATCCAACGTATAGTATACTATACAATAGTATACTATACAAAAGTTGATGCAATTAAGGAGAGAAGGTCATAATTATACCGAAGAAAGTCATAAAATATCAAGGCTTTTTTATTCAATGTATATTTTGCTTGCGTGCAGTTCAGGCAATCTAGAAAAATGAATCTGATTCCTATATCAGAAAGATTACATAGATTAGTAGTAATTTACTGAACATGTTTCAAAAATTAAGAAATAATCAATAAAAAGTATAAAAAATGTTTTTAACTAAAAATAGATGAGTTTAAATTTGGTTGCAATAATAGAAAGACATGTTAAATAGTAATAAAGAATTTATGTGCAATTACATGCATGTACATTGTAACCAGAAAACAACGGAAAAGAAAATTTGAACGATCAAGAGATGATGATTTTATTTGAAACAAACTCGAATGAAATAAAATCACGAAACGATTAATTGAAATGTTGCAAATAATTGTTCTATAATCTCTGACCACTTGCAAAAGAATAAAAGACATAACGTGAAAAAGTCGTGGGAGTTTCAGTAGCTTAAATTTAGACTTAAAACAATCCGAATATATAGCAGGGAATCCCACTGGCGTAAGTCCGTTTGAAAGGATATCGACGCTAATCGGCAGATTGAAAAAGGCTCTCGAGAACTCGTGAGGACGCGGGCAGGTCAACCTTGCCCCCGCCGTAGGCCGCGAGCAGCGGCGCATAAAAACCGCTCGGTGCACTCGGCGCGCCGGCGGGAAATTGAAAGCTCGGCCGGGCGTCCGCGGCGAGATAGGATCGGGGCAGGGGCGCGAGGCCCGGCGCGGCATAAATCAGACGCACCTTTATCGACAGCTTGACGATGTTCTTGAGCACCTTCTCGGGGAGCTTCTTGTCGAGGTGCGGGCTGCCGCGCGCCGCCCGCTCCATCAGCCTGTAGAGGTTGTCGAGGAGCGAGGTGGTCGCCTCGTCTATCAGCAGGGACCTGCCCGCGTTCGAGGCCGCGAACCGGCCCAGCAGCTTCTTCTGGGCGCGGAGCCCAAGGTCGCGGGCCCGGCTCCCCGTGGTCGCGGCCGCCGCCTGCAGGGCCCCGGACCCCGGGCCCGCTGGGTACACTCCACCACCTGTAGCCGCCGACTGCATCACTTTTCCGAGAGGGAAAAAAGCGCGAGGCAAATTAGTACTTTTCTTGCGCGGGGCTTTCTTATTACTATATCACGCTGGGCTTGAAGTGATTGCAAATTTAAGAAAACGAGCTGCTTCAAGGTTTATGCTTCCTACTCGCGCGCATCTCGAAGTCTGTACACGGTGACTCATCTACCACTCGAAGTAATGGTCAATTGATTGGTGTCGGGCATACCTGCGCTGTGCACATAGAACATGTGAATGACCTGACATTCTTACCACTTTGTACAAGTTATAAAGTAATATTTAGATAGATTGAAACGTTTAATTATGATTATTTACGTGAAATTATACGGAATTTCTCATGTCAAACTTTATTTATTTACTTGTGGTCTATTTACTGAGATGCACGTCATAAATTCTGAGAGAAAACAAATATTTATACAATATTGGTACAATTTTGTAATTTAATACAAAATATTAAGAATGTTAATATATTCAGCAACAATTAATCGTAATGTTTATATTTCAATTCTTAATTATGAATCACTTCACAGCTATTCAACAGTTGACATATGCGTTATCAGTTTAATATCCTCCAATGTATTGAAACGGAAATTCAATAAGTCTATATAAATGCAGTCTTTATAATTATTTATAAATGTCTTTTAACGGATACATCATTTCAAATTTGTATATAAAATACTATAATAAATATGGTTCAAATAAAACTGTCATGGAATTTAACATCTAAAATATAACTATACTTACAAAGCATACAATGATAAGCGCAATGTGCATCGACTCACCATCAAACATGGATAGACTGCAGGTTCCTTTAGACGATAACGAAATCAGAAACTAAATAATGACTTGTGGCAGTGTGCAAGGTCCAAACTTAGGGTAACGAAACTCAAGAGACTAAAATAAAAATGTTGGGTTTCCCCAATGTGATGATACAGAACATATACATATATATATACATGATTAGTGAAAGAAATATAGAAAATTAAAAATGAATTTGTTTGGCATTGCTCGAACAAGGTTACTTATTATTGTTTCTTCCAAGAAAATATGTTGATCAATAAAAAAATAAATATTTAAAGTTTAAATAAATACATCGATTAACAAATGTTATGAAGGACTTTCATCGTGCAAATGTATACATACATGAATATAATATAACAATGTAAAAATATAAAAAAAATTTTTATTTTAACGTAAAAAATATTACGAGCGTCAAATAAATTTCACTGAAAGCTACTATACAACATTATTTTTAAATTATTCAATTAATGCTAATGGTATCCAATCGGAATTTTTGGAACCCGTTCAAAAATGCAATTAAATAAAGTATACACTTTCTAATGTATGCATGAATAATCAGATGAAAGTATGAAAAAATAAAAAATTCTAATTGCGCGACATTTAAAGGAAATATTCAACATTTAACTATTTTCTAATCTCGCTTCGTACCTCAAACTATGCGGAAAATTAAGTAATTTTGGATATATTTGTAAAAACATGTCTGTAACGCAGTAAACTGAAAAACGACCGCCTCCTTTTCATTCTCCATGCGAAGGTCGAAGCGAGATAAGCAAGCAAAATTATAAGTGCGTTTACTAAACGAGCAGCATTTAACATTTCTCATATATATACACGCATAACGTTGAAACGCAAAGAATGTAAAACGAGGTATAGGACACGTGCGATGAGGCTCCTTCGTCGTACCTTGATTGCAGTCGCTCACGGCTACGAGGTGGTAGAGTAACCAGCTCTGCAGCTCCATCACTGCCGTACCCCACGCCACCTGCAAGTACATATGCGACCAATTAAAAAAGACCGACCATCGCTCGTCCCCGCCGTCGCGCCTAACTTGATTTTCCTCTACTAGGAAGAGAGTACGCCTGAACGAGGGCTTTTTTTCCCAGGGCGCGGGCCGAGTTTTTCCGCCGCGCTGGAAATATGTACGCGTATATCTGTTTCATCGCATTCACACGCGCGTACGTTTTAACGTATCCGTTTACCACGCACCGATACCGTGCGTGAATGAATTTTCAATTTGATCGATATTACAGGCGAGTGCAGTGCTGCCCCGGCCTCGCGGGCGCTTTTCCCGACGGCTCGTTTTCGCTACGGCACCGTGGAAACGTCGGCGAAGCACTTGGCGAAAAATATACGATCAATTTTCAGCGATAAGCTCGATTGCGGTCTTTCATTCGGAAGCATATATAACAAGTCGCGTCACGAATGATATCGATAAACCCCTCCCGACTCCCAAGGATTTAACGCAATGGGATATAAATTTTGCTTTTCGAGAGGTATTTTTCCTGCATTTTTGACGTTCGCCTATACCGAGCGCAGCTTTATATATTCATGTTGCGTTTTACGCTACTGCACACCGCGCGTATACGCGATCTCGTATTAGATCCGTGCCCCAGATTTCTTTTGGGCGTAAAACTATAACAATCGAACGATGGATCTACAATTGCTGCCGCATTCTACAATGTCTTTTTGCCGAGCACAACGGCAATCGCGCCTAATGAGTGCGCATATACACACGTGTACCCCCACCGCGATCTCACTGCCAATATAAAGCGTGATTTTCTTTATCGCCCTCGCAAATCTGGCGCAAGCTCGAAAACAGGCTTTATACGACCCGCGAGCAAAAACGCGGGGAACGATCTCTATCGCGCTAAAGAATTGCGCTAATTCCCCCATTACATGCGCAGCGTGGAAGGGAGAATTGACGCTCGGGACGAGGGGCCCCGCGAGGAGGCGCCGTGTACACAGCGGCAGAGCGTCCAAGTGCCCGTGTCGCCCCGGTCCTCCCTTGTTTTCCACGATGGAAACGCGCCGCCCGGGTCCTGTGTACACAAAGACAAGTCGACAGCCCTCGCGGCCCCTAAATTGGCCCCTCCTCCCCGGCAAAAAAACCAAGCACACACACACACACATGGACGTACGTGGGGTCTCGGGGGCGTCGGGACTCGGACACGTGCTACGTCGCCCCTCGGCTCCTCCTCCTCCTTCTCGCACATGCCTCCTCGTGCTTGCGCGCGGACTTTTTCCGCCCGCGCGGCCAACGGGTTCCGCGGGTCGATCCCGCGGCCGTTCCCACGGCGGCGACAGGGCGAGAAAAAAAAAGAACGAGGCAAATTTCAACCCAGCCGGTTCAATTTTTTTTTTTCGTTCTTCTCCCCCGGGCGCGCGCTCGACCCAGTATAATTCGCGCTGCTCCGCGGCCGGCGTCTCCGCGGGCTGTGCGGGGGCCGCGCGCTCGCCGGAAGCCTCCCAGATGCTTAATCCGCGCAATGTCACGGCTACATCCCGGCAATGCCGCGCGCGGCCAATATGCACGCGTGCGTATATATATATCATACATGCGCGCCGGGGGCAAGGGCAAGGCTTCGCCGTCGGCGGCGACGCGCGCGAAGGAAAAAAAAGGCGCGTAACTCGAGCCTGGCGTCCCCGCGCGCATTGTGCCACCACGCGGACGGCCCTCGTATATCGATCGGCAGCGCCGACGGAATTCGCGGACTCCCAGGCGGCGCTCCGCCCCCGCCCCGGCAGACGGATAATCGCTCGGGGAATGCCCCGGGGAAGCGCATCTGCGAAATTCGCGTGGGCGGGCAGAACGACTCGGGGGGGTGGAGTGTGTATACGTATGGCCGCGTGTAAGCGAGACTTTTCCCGACGGCGCGATTCCCTGTCGACGAGCGCGGGGATTCTCTTTTTGGACCTTCCTTCCGCCGCGCGCCGCTTGGGGAGGGCCTAATGAGGATACGTGTTCCCAAGCCGAGCCGAGGAAAAAAAAGGTGAACGTACTTGCGCCGAGTGCCGTGCCAAAAGTTAAATCGACTTCTTAAGTACTCAAAAATACACTACCCGCTTTAGACAGTGAAGTATATTGACTTGTGTATGTAAGCCGAGGTATACTCGCTATACTTAGAACTCATAACTAGATTTTTCTATCTGGATATTATATCTTGTAATTATACGATCTAAGTATAGACAGGACTAAAAGTTTTGGCCCCCCTACAGTTTCATGGGCTAGATATCCCACTCGGTTTTATCGCAGTTCACCTCCTTCTATCTCACCAACTTCAATACGCTTCTTATGTAAATGAAGATTAGAATCTCACAGGAACGATTTGATTATCATACATTTCGCTTGTAAAGAGCAAAACTTTAAAGGTTTCGGTTCTGTTTAATAATATATTCCAACGGATCCATATAACTACGCACTCGGCCTACACATGTATGTAAAAAGCTCTTGCTTTGCGCAGTGCATTAATAGCACCCACGCAGACTTTCTTCTCACCCGTAAGAAATTTAATCAATTTACAAAGTAAGTGCATGTGTACCTTCGAGTGACTACTGCACGCGGGATAAATGTTAATTGCGAGGGCGGAGGCGGAAAGCGGCGAGGGCGTCGCGCGCGCGTCCCGCAAACCAAATGAAAAATAATTTTCCCTGGCTTTTCAAATGCAAAGCGTTGGCATGAATTACCGCAGGTGTGCATGTATAAATACGCGGGATGGAAGCTCCGTGGGCGCTTTAATTAAAATTTACGCACTTGACCTGATGAAACGTCTGCACTTCCAAGCGGTACAGGGCTCCATAATTATTTCCATTTAGCCTTTACGCCCGTATAAATTCCCTGGCACGAGGGCCCGTACAAAATAGGACGCGGCAGTATCGGGGCAGGAGCGAGGGCAAATGACGAGGGCTCCCCCATTCGCCCGACTGGGAAATCAAGCGGCGCGGGACGTGCATAAAAGCCGTTTTCATTTTTGGCCGCGGGAGCCTCGCACCGGCCCCGGGGTTACGCCGGGCATAAAACTCTAGCCTCGATCCGAGCCCCGCGAGGAGGCCATTATTCGGGCCGGGCAATCGGCTCCTCGTCTCGCCCCCGGGGGCTCGCAAAAAAGAGCGGAGCGCGGCACGGGAGACACAGCGATGTGTATATGTATATGTGCGAGTAGGCCCCGGGCGCGTATATCGGCCGACCTTCGTCCCGCCCTTGCCAGGTAGCCCCCGTGAAAAAAAGGGACGCGCGGCTGATCGATCATCTCCCCGAGGTGGCGTACGTGCGCCGGCCGATCGGCGATAAGCCTCGCGGGGGACCGATTCGCGGCTTTTCCGCCGCCCGGGGGCCGCATATTTGCATGGGGGCCGAGCCGCTTAGAATGCCAATCGCCCCCCGCTTCGCTTTGCCCGTCTAATGGCTTTTCCAGGGGGTGTAATGGCCCGGCGGTGCCCTCGGGCCGCCGGCTCCTCCGATCCAGGGGAGATACGCGTATACCTTGCGTCAGAGAAATTAATATGTACACGTCGATTTGCGCGCAGCCTACAATACTTGCAAATCTGCATCAATGGCGCGCGTATTCAATAATCCCCCGCATTATCCTGATAACCGCGTGCAGCTTGTCCATCGACCTGCTGGTACTACTCGGCGCTGCATGGATTAATGCGTGTTCATAATGAGGCTGCATGGCGAACAGTGTGGAAATGAGGGAGCGTCATATTCATTGTATTAATTTGCGCAGAGTACTTTTCTATAAACATTTTCATGTTTGCTTTCCTCGTGCATGTACACTTCATTCAAGTATATGAACAAACAGAATCAATACGTAATGCTGTACTAAGAATTTCAGTTCAAACTGGATCATACAGTATAGCCATGAAAATTTCATTTCTGTAACTTTAAATATAGATCATAAAATTTAAACCGTACAGTATTCAAGGAACAGTATTTTCTTGCATGTCTCCATTCATATGCACGCATTCAATGAATTAAAGTCGTTACATGTAGATATATTACATTCCACGTGGGCAGTCCGAATCAATAAAACAGAGCAAGCAAAGCGAGATAGTGAATATGCATGTTTTCTAACGAGATTAACAATGCATAAATCGATCAAATAATATTAAAGATTCTGATAGATTTATATTTAGCACCGCTAACTTCATTTAACATGATTTTGACACACTGTCTAATATATGAATTATTATTTTCGCGGCTCATCATTTAATATTCAGATTAGAAAATTGATGTGAACACAACGTTTAGTATATAATTATGAACTATGATAATTGTCTTGTAACTCATCAGCTCAATCATTAGTTTTTAATCATTCAATATACTGATTCAAAACAAAAATAGTTTCGCAGATAATTGAAATGTTGAAATGATTGACATTGCTCTGTAAATATAGTATCGTCGCATGTTCATAAAATATCCAAAACTATCTATGATAATTGTAAGGGTTATCGTAACTTCTGAGTCTATTTTGTGCAGTAAAAATAGCTCGTTAACATTGTTATTTATTTACTGTCTGTCATACTTATTCGCAGAGATTAGATCTTTGATCGGGTTATTTATAGAAGGTACGCTAATCGATTCTCTGTGACGAGATATTGCCTCCTGTGAAAGTAAACATTGTGTGCGCAAAACTGTGTGGAGAACACATCACGTTGTTGAACTAGTTTGTCTCAAAGCTTATTAATAATATAGATAAAAAGCACTTAGTATGGTAATATGCCTATGTATACAATATAGAATAATTAAGTGAAGATTCAAGCTTTTCCGATAATTGCACGTAAATGTAATATTACAACTGCAGAATAAGCTACGAAGTCGACTTTGTACGTTTTAAATAGAAGTTCGAACCATAAGTGGACGTACCGACACATACACTCGGTTTGATTTACGAGGTCGAACTAAAGCGACGCGCTGAAAATTGGGCATTTCATGTTCAGTAGTAACCGTTGGAATGTTATAATAGTCAATCAAAGTAGAGGCAGTGTCGACGGCACGTATGAGATAAAAGATAAAAATAAAAATTTGTAGATGTGCAGATTTGTAAAGATAAGGAAAAAGAAATATGTACATAGGCGTCGGTCGCATCCTTTTTCTTTGAAAGTAGTTGGAAGAGTCTACCATTACATTGCCAATGTAAAATCATTACCATTAGCAATATAACATAGAGTAAAGTACCTGTCGAACGGGGAATCGTGAGGCTGCCCGCGCCAACGACGTTAAGGGAAAGCCCGGGGGGCCGAGAGATCGACTTTTCCGAGCGGCGTGTAATAGCGCCGTCCAACGGCTCGTTCTCTTTGTCTTTCTCCCTTTCTCTTTCTTTCTCCACACCGCCATTCTCCGGGCGTTAGTTTCACGTACGCACACAGGCGCTGGCCCAATACCCGTGCATCTGCACGTGTAGAGGGTAGGTGTGTACCTGTAGGGAGCTGCACGGCTGTCGCGCGCGGCCCCTTTTCACTCGGCCGTTTTATCAACCCCAAGCAGCTGTTGCGCGCTTCTGGCTTGGGGCTCGGATCTATTATATCGTTCGTTTGGTAGGCCGACAGAGAGGCTTTCGCTTGGCGAAACACACGAGTCCGTGAGCTGTATAGGCCTATGTGTGTAACGAGTCGTCGACCGTGTGTGTACACCTAACGCTTTTTATAGCTGGGATTTTTGCACTGCACGAAGCGTAATGTATTAAACAAATGCGCGCACGTTGTTGTATAAACTTCACTGAGCGGCCGCTCGACTTTTTTCGGAGATTTTTTACTCGGCGAGTCTCGTGATTAGCAAACGGTAACTTCCGTGCGTGACCCCCACTCGTAATCGTTTCGCACTCCCGGCGATAAAGTTTTACAATCGATACATCACCGAAATTGTGCTCTGGACGTTTGAGACAATATGAAACGATAGCGACTCGATCTAGTGCGATTACGTAGAGCGATGTAAATTTTATTAAGACTTTCTCTGTGAAACTGGTCTTTCAATGACTTTGTACACGTTCCATTCCATTAAACGATTTCCATTATGTGTATATATATATATACACATTCAGTACAATGGTTTTTACTTATTCTCAAGCTTAAAGAAGAGGAAAATATTAAAAATTAATTGAACTCGAGAAGAAAGATCAGTTTCAGTTTCTTATAAGAAGTAATGGCTGTTTTTCTAAAGCAGAAAGTTAGATTCCAGAGTAATAAGTAGCAGTATTTGCAGTTTAGCCCGAGTGGATAAAGTAGATAAAGAGATAAGAGACGGTATTAAAAGTCCTTATTGCGAAGTAGTAGTTATTCTTAAGAAGGCAAGACGCAGGTTCCCGCGGCGACCTGCTGCTCCCTTGAACTTTTCCTCGGCTCCGCCCCCTCGCCTCTGCCGCCCGCGCTCAAAGACACACACACACACACACACACTGGTCCGGCAGCTTTGATAATTTTGATGGGAAGCGGGGCGGGAGGTTTTATCATCGGGCCGAGCGTGTATTTTTCGCAGGGACGCTCGCCCCGGGATTTCTCCCGAGCACCAAGTGAGCCCGCGGCCCAGTTTTCCACGAGGGCGGAAATACTAGCCGCGGCTCGGCGAGCGAGCGGTGAATTATTGAGGGGGCCCTGGCTTTATTTAACGGCCGCTGATCCACACGGAGGGCGAGATCGAGGGCGAGGCGAGCGGCCCTCTCGGCCCGGCCGACGCCGCGTTATACCCGCGCTTCCCGGGAGCCGGCCGGTCGTAAGGGCCACCTGCCGCGCGACCCTCGCCAAGCGGGAGGATCGCGGCCGCGAATGCCAGGGCGATCGGAGGCTGCAGCCGCCGATTTTCCTCTCGAGCCGAGTGAGGGGGGCGCGGCCGGGCGAGTCCGCCGCTGCTCCCGCGGCCACGCCCGCGGACGATAATTGACGCTGTTCGCGAAACGGATAATTTTTCAAGTGTACAGCCGCGCGCTTAGGCGGTCGTGCGATCGCGTCCATAAGGGCCAAGTGGACCGCGGGGCTGCGGTGACGCTGTACCGGTACCGCTGCGAGTGTGCGGCGACCCCCCACACGTGAGCGCCTATATATATCGATTCGCGACCCTCTCGCGCGCTCCGACACTGTGTGCCTCGTTTGGCCTCGGGCTAACCACCTGCGAGACGGTTCAATCGACACTCGGCTCTCCCGCTTTTTCCCTCTCTGCAGAGTGCAAATTGCAGGTACTGCGTGGCGCAGTCGGGGCCGAGTAATTAAATTCAACTCGAGCCAGCGCGCCGGGACGAGCTGTGCCGATCCTCACCCACTTTTCCAACGCGGCGGGAAGGTCTCGCGCCGAATTGCCGAGACCTTCATGAAAAATACAATCATTAATTGGAATTTGCAGGGGCGCGAAAGCCGCTGTGGCGCGAGGACTTGTTGCATTTCCGGGAACGAATGCCTCTGGAGGAGTGGCAGCTCTCTTTGATCAACTAGATTAACGCAGCTATATGAGCCCTGCTATGATATTATTCGACTCTAAATTATCAGACCTAGATATATAATGATTATTTAGTCGAGAGCACAGCTCCTATATATGTATACACACACGACACTGTAGTATATGGGTGACCCGCTCCGAGATCCTTGTGGATACATGTGTAGATACAGATGGTCCTGTCCGGCCCAGCGTCCATTTTGTCAAAGGGCGGAAGTATCCAGCGGTCATTGGTAATCGATGGGCCGCTTTGGCCCGCGAATCCAATCATCCTCCGGTTGCCACGGGAGCGAGTCAAGCGCCCTGGACATCGATAGGGTGCAGCTAGTTCGACGTCGCGGTGTACGTCGTGCCGCGGCAGTTGGTTAAACGCGCGCAGTATATATACACGCAAGGGCGTGCGCGGGACATGCCTCGGGGAAGCGCATAACGGAGATCCCGCGTAACTCAAGATACGGGCGTGAAAAAAAGCATTGGCTACAAAGTTGTACTTCGTGCACGTAGGACGCGCGCGGCGAGTAACCCAATCCGGGGATCACGAGCGCAGGCCTCTATGTCGTCTATACGTACGCGTATACACATTGAGGAGCATCGGCCTCTCGTCTACTCGTATATTCACCTCGCAGCCGTTTGATTTTTCGTCCATCGAGTCGCGCCTCCTCCTCTGCATCCCGAGCCTTCAACGAAGTTCATCAGCGGAGCAACAAGTGCAGAGCGCGCGGGTGCGAGGCCGTTCGGAGGCCGAGTCCATTCGGTCTACCCGCGGCCTCGCAGATGCCCCGCACAGACGTATACAACGATCGACGCGGTATTATTTCGGTCGCGGGCGCACCGCCGTGAGCATACGCAGGCCGCTCTCAAGTGGGCCTCGCCCCGGGGATGATGATTCGCAGGCGATCATCGCCCCTCTTGGTCCATACATGTGTGTATTTATATACATGTGTATACACGCATCTGCCGGCGGGGAGCGAGGGGGAAGTGCCGCGGCGCCTCGCGGAAGAAAAGAATGCGGGAGTCCCGCGGCCTCGCGGCGCCGCGCACCGCGTGTAGCATGTGTATGTATAAACCGGCGCGGGAAGAGGATTATGCCTGCAATATCGACGCTCGCCGTTGGAAAGTTTTACGGGCGATGCAGCGCGCGCTACGTGCGGCTCGGGCCGCTGATTAGCCGCCACCTTACCTCTTTACTGGGATTCCCCCGACCGCGCGCCGCTTCCGCCTCGTCGATTACAATAATTCAGCCGTCTGTCCTGCCCGAACGGGAGGCCTTTTAAAGCCCAGTGAGCAAGGGCTATGGGCTAACTTTAAATACTACTGGCAGTGAGCACAATTATCAAGCTAATTTTTTCTCATATATATATACATACATATATGTGATGATGAAATCCACAGATGATATTGTAGTATTATTACACGTGCAAATGTATGAATTCCGGCTAAAAAGGGAAATGGGGGGCAAGCGATCGATGCGACGTTTAGCCCTTGCGCGGTTTAACAAACTTATCCGAGCCCGCGGTCAGTTCGTCATGCGAGCGACTTTAAAAAGAGGCGTACGGTATACACATATGGCAACTCGTAACGTAACGCTTGACTGCCGGGCGGCAATAGTCGGCCCAAGAGAGGAAGAGCCGGCAAGAGCGAGAAGGACAGGAGAGACACGGCCGCGGACCGGCGGTGCTTGTCGTCCCTCCTTCAATGCGCACAGCGTCACGACCAACAGCTGCACGCGCGTACATTATACACGCAGCGCATTATAAAGGTCCCTCCTCTCTCGCGGCTCGGCTATCCTCCCTACTTTTTCCACTGCTCGCGCGGGCCCTGCGCGCGCGCACACATGCGCGAGGAGCACGGCAACGCCCACCGAATTTCGCGATGCGAATATCTTTTGACCCGATCGACCTGGCTCACCCAACGCTGCGGCTGTGCCGGGGAAAAAAGCTTGTCCTTCGGTGCACGGGCCGACGTTATATTTCCCCTGATTTGACGGGGCGTCGCGCGGGCCCGAAATTGCCAGACGCCTCCCGTATATACGCGCGCGGGATGTGCAATGCGGGAAATTGCGAGAGCGCGAAAAAGTTTTCCCACCTCGCGCGAGGTGTGCGAATACGGGGAAGCGTCGGCCTCGGCCGAGCGCATCGCGCCCCGAAATTTCGTCCAATTTAACGCGGCGGCCAAAGAGCCGGAAGCGAATTACAGTTTTCCTTGCACGCGCTTGTAAATGAGTCATGAAAGCCTGGTTAATTGCCGACTTATCAGCTGTACACAAGGTCGTTCTAGAAAGCTCCAGTACGGACGTGTATATCCGTTTCGTTATCACGGCGGGCTCGGGGAAAAAGAAAACAGGACGAGGCGCGGAGGCTCACTGGCCTCGCGAATTCCCGATGAATATACATGGACATACCTTCAATCGCGCGCAATAATAAAAGAGACCGATATCGATCATGAGCTAAGCGGCCGACTGTTCATCCGTCCGCGCTACGGTTCGAGTGTAACCGCCCCGGATGCCCTCCTCGGCGTTTCCCATACATAAACTCGTTTTCATAACTCGATCAGCAGACACTAAGTGCCTTGACAAAGCCCGCCACTCCGGCGTATCTCGATTACGGTTTAGAAGACGAACCTCGGACTCGCTGCCGGAGCTGCATGTACACATCAAAGGCGGCCCGCAGCTATATATATGCAATAATTGAAGAGGGCGTTATAAGGCGCCCTCCGTTACGTGTCCCTTTCCCTCGGCAAGGCATTCGACTGCCTCGCCGGGGGAGCTTTTTTATCCGCGCTCACCGGTGATCTCAGCCTGACCTCGTTCCGAGTAGCCATTCTAATGAGAGCATTTTCGCCGATCGGATTCCCATTTTAGCCGCGGAGGCGGCTGTCTACTCGTCGCTCCCGTGTGTTCCGGGACACCGTCGGTGCGGGAGGTCTAACGATCCTTTCGCCCCGGGCCGCCGCTTTTCCTTGGACCAGTCGATCATTATGCCTCTCGCCGCAAGGACGCGGGACTAAGGAGGCACTCAACGTACGCGTGTCTAATTTATTAATTTATTTTCCTCGGCTGTTTATGCGCGTTTAAAGATCTTTAAGTCAATTTGGCTTGCAAAATTTCTTATTCATTTTCATGATATTATACACATGCACGCGCTTGTTGTATTCCTGCTTTACTTTATGTAAACTAGATTTTCCACCGGCAATTTCTGAACAGTGCATACAACTTTCAGGTTACTTCGTAACTTCAATCATACCTACGCTGAGAATACAAAATGAATATTTATGTTTAAAATTAACCATTATCTAATGTGCTTCCACGCCACGACATTACATAATGTTAATAAGTACGATTTATAATTTCATCGATATATCTTCTTTAAAATAACTATGTTATGCATTGCATGCGACTTTTACGTAACCCTATAGCATTGTGTATATACAGTCAAATTGAGCAGTGATTTCTAAAGAACAGTTTGAATATAATTAAACGTTTAATTAAATAATATTTTTCACTGCGAATATCAAACAAATATAAAAATTAAATTTAAAATGTACAAATTAAAACGAAAAAGTACAATTTAATTAAACTTCATTATTGGATCCTTATGCATATATAGGTATAGCGTCAAAGTCGATTTCTGTTGCATTATAATTGCATTGTCATGAAAAATGTTCTAATTTCTGCCAGGGTCATATTCCTTGTGTAATACTCGAGGCATCAAAATGTCTTCCTAGTATCTAAAATCGTCTTTTTCTGTACATAGCAAGATGTGAGATTGATGACTCCGCATAACTTTTCGTGCTTCTTTTAGTTCATTATCAATTTACTCGTGTTACTATTTTTTGTGTATACCCTCGGGATATAAGTTTTGAGTTTTAGCACGGTAGTTTGATACATTATATCAAACAAGATGAAGACGTAGTACTGGATTCAACGCTAGGATCATTCATCAAATAAAGTGTTTCGTTTAAAATTCTTGAGAAAGTTGTTCGATAGATCTATATGTAATCAGAATACTTAGAAGCATCGAAAGTCTCTGGCAGTCGGAAAATCGATAAAATAATAAAAAGGAAAGCAAGTTGCGACGCAAAAGGCTGATTCTCCGAAGGCACAGCCAAAATCCTAAACCAATAGTTCCCTCTAATCAAATACCACTCGTGATCGATCCGAAATGTACTCCGAGTGAGCTAGCGAGTGCCACCGAGGGATGTATACATTATATCGAATCAGTCGATACAATGTACGAGTATCAGGCGCGGGTCGCTGCTTAAACGAAAAACTTTGGTGACACGCGGCGGGGAAAAAAAGAGCAGTTGGAGGCCGCGCACTTGAGGAAAGTTGGTTGGAGGCCGCGGCCGCCCTCAAACTACCCCCGAAACTCGGAATCAATCGCCGTTATGCACTAGCCGAGGATCCTCCCGAGTGCCGCCACGGCGTTGCGCGCCGAAAAGGGAAGGCTTGTAAGCGAGGCCGGCCTACTCACGGGGACCTCGGCGACGGGGCCGATTATCCGCGGGCATTAAGAATCGAGCGCCGGCAGTCGATACGCCAGCTGCGGAAGGCCGCGGCGAGTTGGGCAAGCCGCGCGCGCCCCGTCCGCCTGCGCCGACCGACGGCATGTATACAGTCCCCGTTTCGCGGCACCTGCCCGAGGTATCACGTGCCGATCGACGTAGGTGCACCCTCTGACCCGCATCTGTCACGGGATGGTCAGCCTTCCCTGCGCCCTCGGCCTCTCCCCCCGGGCCTCTGTCAACTGAGACGTTGGCGGCCTCCTGACCCGGGCGGATCATCCGCCCACTCGACCCTGAGGAACCGAGCCCGCCCCCCCTGCACCTGCGCGCTAATCGGAGGCTGCGTCGAGGCGTCCCTGCGAGGCCGAGCTCGGGAAAGCTAACGAAGAGACGGCTGTGTTATACCTATATACATGGCGCGCGCCGCTCTCTCGAGATGTAGCCCTCGACTGATTCCTCGTGTTTGTACATTGTTTCGAGGCCGCTGTTGACTTCCTCCCCTTTTACTCGGCCGCGCTGCCTCGGAGTGTCCTTCCGGCGAGCGATTTTCCGCGCGGCGATCGCCCAATGTCGTTCGGCCGAGGTGTAACTTATACCGAGGTGAAAGTCAATCGATTCAATTAGGACCTCCTTGGCCCGCGGCCGGGTGTTATTCCAGCCTAACGAGCGGCGCCGTCGAACATAAAAAAAACCGGGAGCTCGCGATCGAACCTTCTTTTTTTACTCCAATTCAACAAGCGCTTGTATATATACGTATATACAGGCAGGGGCTTACTTTGACGCTCGGGTATAATTATTCCGCTTTAAAAGCTCCTCTCGAGCGGCCGCTGCAGTTTTCGCGACTATGCTTGGAAGCATCGGCTCCGGTAAAAGCTTCTTTGTTGTATACGCGCGCTCCGCGATGCTTGCCGCATAGATATAACGGAAGGGCCGGGGGAGGCCTCGCCTCGAGCTTTGAGCGGCTGCACCGGCGAGCGCTCCTCTCTATCTCTCTCTCTATCTCCGCCGGACAATTAAATTTCCCTTTCATTTGGTAAAGAGCTGCTCGATGTATTTTATACACACGTGTATATACAGCGAGGGGGCAGCGGTCGCCGAGTCGTAAACACGAACGACAGCGCACTCGGCGCGATCACGCGGAGGGTGTAAAACACGCTCGCGCACGTCGGAAAGCACGGGGGGGGGGGCACAAGTGCGGCCGCGGCCTCGTCGCGCCGATAGCATCTCCGGGCGGCGTAATTGCACTCGCGGTCCGCACATGACACTCGCCTGCGTGTGTGTATGTTTTCACCGCGCGGAGTGGAAGGGCCTTCGATCGGCCGGGCGCGACAAAAAGAAAAAAAAAAAAGTCGCGGGGAGCTTTTTCTTCGCCCGCCGGGATGTAATGATTGCGCCGGCGAGTCGGCCGCGGGCAATTAGCGAGCTTTCCCCCTGACTCGCGCGTCGGCAGCTATATACGCGCGCGTATAGCCCGGCTTGCCGGGGCGCAGGCAGTTTACGAGCCGGGGGAGCATTACGCCCCGAGCCTTGGCGGCTACCGGGCTAAGTGCGGTAGCTCTCGTGCCGTCGCCCCGATAATTACCCAGCTCTTATCCTAGCTTTTCCGCCTTCCCGCGGGGACTTTGGCTGTGGCCCCGATCCCAATTGTCCCATAATGGCCCCGGCTCCGTTCGTCCGTGTATACACGCATACCTGGCGACTGCGAGAAAGGTGTTGCTGGTACACCGTTTCCTTGCGCCCCCTTGATTACGACTGTAAATCACGCCTGTCATTTAATCGGCCTCTGCAGGCTCGTATATAGGCGATAAGCAATACCGTGAGCCAGCCGACGAGAATGGACTCGGCGTGATTCGCATTCGCCGCGCTCTTCCAACAGTTAGGCCGGACTTTAAATTGGCGGGAAAGCTCCCGGCGCGCCTTTTCGCCAAAGTTTAGACAAAGAAATTGGCAAGTCGTACGGGGGCCGCCGACGCCGCCAACAAGCAACGCCTCGGGCGCAAACCGGGTAGAAAAGGCTAACCACTTCTCGAACGACTTTGTAACTTTTTTTTTCCCGCCGCGGTGTAAAAAGCCCGGCGAGTTTACGGGTTGGCAGCAATAGAAATTGCGCACTGCCGCTTGGCGAGCTTTTTTTCCGCCCGAAAGAGGCGGCCGGGCGCGTTATTGAATAGGTCGCGCGCGCCAGGCCGCCTTCCAAGTAGTCCTACTTTGGTAAACAAGAGCGCAATTGGTATTCGAGCGATAACGAGGCGAGCGAAAGGAGCCTCGGGCCCGAATTCCGCGGGGGCGTCGCGAGTGACGATAAAAGAGAAAAAAAAAAAGGAAAAAAAAGGCGGAGGACAAGCGACCCGACGGCATTCCCGGGCCGCTCGAATCGCCGGCCCCCGGGGGCACGTAACGGTCCTCGCCGCGGGCCGCACGTGCGGCCGAGCTTGCGCGCCCGAGGACCGTGTAAACAAAGCTGGCCTTGCATCGATTGGCCGGGGGCCGCGGCGAGGACGGGGCCGACGGGGAGGGAGAGCCCCTGCAACTCACCTCGACGGATTTCCGGGGCCGCGAGGCGCGGCCCGTCAGCTGCTCCAGGCCTGCCGCCTGGCTAGCGCCTCGGCATGTGGCCCGGCCCCCGAGCCAAGCGGACGCCGCCCGAGGGAGCAGGTGGGACTGCGCGCTCCGAGCCTCCTGCAGCTGTTCCCCCGCACGCCTGCGTTCGTAAATGCGCGCGCCAACTCGCGGGAGGCGTACTCGGCGCGGAGCGATGCGCTGCCGTCGCGCGACCAAAGTCGTCTGCCAGTCGCCGCGCGACTTCGCTCCGCCGGGCCGCCCGCGCCGGAGCCCCGGAGGTGGGGGGCTCGGCTCCGCTCGCCGCGCCTATGGTAACAGGCCCCGCGGTTGCCATGCCTACCGCAGCTGCATCGCCGCCTGCTTTCGCCCGCGCGCTCCAGTGGCGGAGCCCAGCCGAGCCCTACTACTCGTCGCCTGGAGCGGCCCGGAGCAGCGCAGCCACCTGGAGCAACAAGCCCCGCGCTCTCGAGCTCTTCATCTTTCTGCACAATACCAGTTTGAACTTTCGCCCTCTTTCCTTCCTCAGCCATCGCTCCTTTTCTATGACCACTATTAAGCCAATTATTGCTCTTCTGCCTACATTCCTTTTTAAGTTTCGATTATTTTTTCCTTCACAAAGTCGTCATTTCATCTATATTCGTCTAATTGATTTCAACTACGAACAAAGACAATCCAATGTTAAATCGTTAACTTATACAGTATATAACTGTTATACAGCCTTGTGCATCATTAAATTTTCATGTATAAAGTTTATTTCTGTTAGCAGTTTTATCACATTTATCCGGAAAAATTTAGCAGTGAACATTGAAACAAAGAAAAAGCTTTATAATAACAATAAATTTAAAAAGTGCGTAAATTGGTATTAGGACATTTTTCAAATTTTTATTAAATATAAATAATAAGACATAATAATAATAATAATAATATGTATACAATTATAATTCATTGTGAATTTAACTTTAAAATAGAGGAAAAGGATGCGTTAAATAGATGGTTCTACGAATTTGTTTTTGAAGAAATAGGAAAAAAACATCAAATTGCACGAAACTATGAAATAATTAAGGTGTCATTATTAAATAAATAATTCAGGTGTCATCAATTTTCTAAAAAAATAGTTATTCGTACTATTTTTATTAATTATATTTGCTTTAATATGACAAAAATTAAAACTAAACGAATCATCAAGATTAAAATAATATATTTTACTATGAAAGCATATAAAAAACAAAACTGAAATAGGCATATGTTAACCCTTCAAATCATTGCTGCTGCAACCAATTGAACTACTTTAAAAATCGCACTACAATTGACACATTAGTATTCAATTATACCTATTATCTAGGCATCTTATCATATACTAGACATAATTATTTGTTAATCATTGAGCCTATAACAATATGATCATGCATATGAGATCAAGCAAATATAATATAGGATTACATAATGAATGGATCTCATTATTTTCAAATTAAATTATATTTTCCTTATTTTGTATATATTTCTTACTGACATTACAGTTGGTTAAATATTCTTTATTTAATTAACAATATTAAAGTTTTGCACCTTTTTATGTAACAAGAAAGATCAGTGGCAGTGTCAAAATTGAAAAACTATATACAAATGAATACATTATTAAAGAACATGTATTGCATACATATTATATACACATTATGTACATGTATATAATTAACTGACAAAAAAATTAAAGGTAAACTTCTGGTAGACTTGGAAATAAAAAAATAACTTGATAAATAACTATACATTTAAATTTATTAGAAAATCTTGTGGCACAAAGAATAAATTGTTTCAAAGTAATGCTTTGGTGTAATAATGTAATAAAAATTCTTTTAAAGATATAAATTGTGATAAAGATAATTATGCAATTGACAATTGTAGAATATAAAAATGTTTATAAAAAAGTTTAATGCGATTAATAAACTCAGATTAAAAGACGACAATTCAATCGGTAATAAAGTTGTGCGTACATTCTATAGATATATCTATTTATTTCATAACTTATTTCTCCATTTTTCTTGAATTTCTTCCATATGTGTATATGCTCGTTGTGTAATATTTAAAGCTGGATTCATTTGTTGTAAACAAGGTTCTCCAATTAAACTGAGGCCAGAAAGGCCTGAAATAAGTAATTTTTTCATAAATCAATATCTTTGTTTATTATAGGTAATATTATTAATTTAAAAATACAAATATTTCTAATAACTATTTACCTAAAAAGGCATGCAAAGGATCTGTGCGTTCATTATCTTTTTTTCCAAATCCTCCCATAATTGTATTTTGAGTATCAAGAACAAATGCCCTGTTGTTTTCACTGTCTGACAAATGACTTATACCAAGTAAGTGTAAAGTTGCTCCAACCCAAAAAGTGTAACAAGAATCTGAAGATTTACCAGGCCTTCCATGAAAACCTCGGTCTTGCCTCATAAGACACCATCTTTTTAATCGAGCAAGTTGTTTATCAGATAAAACATTATTAAGTTCATTCATAAGAAAAAGACTAGCAATTGCACAATAAGTAGATCCACCATGAGATTCTAATCCTGGTCCTTGTCCAACACCACCATCATATGACTAAACATGAGCAACAGTTACTAATTCTATTTTTTAAAAGAATAATTTATAAATTATAATATCATACTAGCATTTAATAATTTTACTTTCAAACAATATTCTTTTTTCATATTTTATAAAATATTTTATGTCAAATTTTCAACTTTTTATCAAATACTAGTATAAAAATTTAAATAAAGTAATAAAAACCGTACTATGCTTTTTAGTATGTACTCAATGGCTTTCATCTTGTTGATTCCAGACCAGTTATCTAAAATAGCTGATACACAGCAGGCACAATAAATAAACCTCATGTCACTTTCATCACCTGTTGCCATTGCTGTGAAAGATCCATCTGGATTTTGACAAGCCTTCAAACCTTCAATAATTGATTCCTTATCAACACCACTTAAATCATCTCCAAGAATTATCAAACTTGCTAAGGCAGTATAAGTCATGGCTAGATGACCACAACGATATATGGTTACTATACTGTTGGGAATCATTGTTGATGATTGAAAACCAGATCTTGAACCAGCTTCCTTCACTTGTAACCTATATATCCAATCAATTGCTTGTTGTTTTTCTTCTTGCCTCAATTTATCTAAAGCCTCTAGTAAATCTAATCCTGATATTGCAAAGAATGCAAATGTAATTCTTGTAGCATCTGGATATTCACTGGACATCATTTGTAGTATCATATTGAAATATTTTGCATGTAAATTCTTCATTAGTTTTGGAGTCATCTTTTTAGGAAATTTTTTAGGTTTCCTAATATCACTTGGCCCCTCAATTTTGACTTAGTTTCAATAATAACTTACAAAAAAAAATATAAAATAATAAGACTTATCAAATGTACATTTTCCTTTGCAAATTAATATTTATAAATTACTGTAATCCTGTGAATTATCATTGTCGATAGATACATTTTGTTTTATTAATCTGAAATGATAATAAATACAAAGTTATAACCTCTTTATAAACATTGTAATAAACATTTAATTACATTTTTCAAACTTACATTTTTTTTCGTTACAACGACTTTGATTTTCTAAAATATTAACTACTTATCATTCTGAAAGAATACCGTTTTTTGTCAAGTTTGTTAAAGTCAATTAAAATTTTACAAAACAAAATGTGCAATCCACGACTGCTGTGTAATGTAGCACTGTATCACACTGTACCGTATAAAGTTCAAGATGCCTATCAATACCTACGTATCAATGTATTTTGTGTATCTTTGTGCATATTTCGACAATACGCCTGAAACTCCCATACGACGGAGGGTCAACTCAGGTCAACTTCGTCACTCAGTGAGAGCCAAAGTCAGTCACTAAGATCTAAACCTCGGAGTCATTGAGTTGAAACTTCAGAGTCACCAGAGTCAGTATAGTCACTCGGACAGTCCATGGCGCTAAAGTTTGAGTAAATATTCCGGGAGATAGGACGTACGAGTGGCTTATTCTGTTTCGTACATCTTTGGCAATTTTCGACTCGATTAGATCGCGATATGAATGTACATATTGAATCTTGAAATTAATTTTATTTAATTTCACTTGATTTCATTTCTTAAGCCATCGATAAAATCGTGTTATAATAATAACCGTCTAGTGTAGTGTATTACTTTTAAATAATATTGTAAGGGTTTGATCGTAAATTTGAATTGCAAATACCTTTTGAATAAGCATTTTAGTTTTTTAATTTGTTTTCCTTTATTGGTAGTATTTTTGAACATAAAGCATACGTATTATGTTCAATACAACTCATACAACTTAATAACACTTAATACAACTCTGATTAAAAAACAAAGCTTTTCCAATTTCCAAAAAACAATATGAAGTGTTTATCATGGGTGATGCTGAAGGGCTTGACATGTAAAGACATTAGTTTAAACAAGTTAATTATATCTAAAAGTCACTTTAATGAAGATGAGGTTAGATTTATGCTGAAGGTCGTTAAAATAAGATATAAATTAAAATATAGTGCCAAATCAGCATTTACTAGAAAGTCAACTTAAACATAATATTGATATTGATACAAGCATGTAATTGGTCATAACATTGTAATGTATTTTAACAATAATACTTTCATCAAATAACAAAAATAACTCATGAAATACATCTACAAGAAAGAGTTCATTAAACTCATTTTATTTTAAGGCTACTTACTTTAATATTAATGAATTTTTTCGTTTTTTATTAATATTATTACTTCATTTCCCAAAGTCTTTTTTATTTGTTTCATGACTAATAGAAAAAGAAGGAGTTCTTTAAGTTGTAGCAAAAAAAATTCTATTACTTTCGTTAGTTGCAAGTCTCAAAGCAGTTATTTATTTCAAATCAAAAACATGAAAGGTATATTTAATATCTCACGTATTTATGGAATGTACATTTTGATCCTATTATGTACTAGTCTGATGATTATTTATACTTATGCTATTAATTTACATAGAAACATAACTTCCATGAAAGGAACTAGCTGATTTGCAATTGAAAATCTTAAAAGATGGTGTGATCAACTTGATGTTCACAAACAAATTTGCAGAAAAATAATGCTGATGTTTAGAACTATGAAAAGCAAGTGCGCTAGATATTTTCATTATGATAAGACTGTAGAATTGTTCACTTACATGTAATCTCATAAGAGCTACAAGTCAGAACAAAATTTTTTTAACCTTGCCAGTAAAAGTACTTAAAAATATTTCAGAGCAATATCAAACTAAAAATTTGGATTTATAGGAATATTCAGTTGAGCTTTAAAAAACAGGCAGATGTTTTAATCTAGAATAAGAGACAATTGTTACCTAATCATGATCATAGATAAAGTCAGTAGTAGATAGAAGAAACAAAATTTTTGACTGTTCTAATCATTATTATAAAAAGTTTGCAACAAAATTGAAAAAAGATGTAACATCAATCTTACATATGCAAGTTTGCAAGCACCAACACTCAAAATAGTGATTAGTATTTTATCACTCCTTTACAATAGGTATTATCTATTGGGGAGAATTTTATAAATTTTTTTCTAAACCATAATTACATGATCATTTAACTTTTTATTCTTTTTTAATTAAAATTAAAGATATATTTAAATATAAGTATATGTTAAACAAATTTAAATGTGTTATCTACACTTTATTCATTTTAGGAATTATATTGTATTATATTGTATAATGAGTATTGGGATAATCATTGATACAAGATAAGCAGGATTTAGAAAATTAGATATTTCATTTAAGGTAAAGATCTAATCCAATAATTATATTTGAAAGCATTCTTTTTATTTGATTATTAAAGACATTTTTAATATACTTTAGAACTTTCCATTTTCGTCTCACTTAACTATATTAATTACTTGAAATAACAAATAAATATTATTTAAATAAAGATAATAGTATACAATATACTTTTCGAGTGAACAATTCCCAAAATTAAAAAAGAGCGATTTTTAAGACCAATTTTATCGCTTTCATATTAGATGAACGTGAATTAATAATAGTACCTGAACTAAAGTAATTAAACAATTAAATCATTAAAATTAATGTTTTCCAGCGAATATGAGTAATTTAATAATATCATAACTGTAGTCGCACTATGCTAGTCCGCATAATGAAAAACATTACACATATTTTTGGGAGTCTTACGTCCGGGAAGGTGTGGAAGTATGTACAGTAAGGTTCAGGTAAAATGCGGGTGCGTCAAAGAAAATAAATGACTAAAAACTTTCTTCTTTGGTACTCTCAGGGCCAATAGTGATTGAATGGGTGAATACAAATGGATCCTAATCGAGAGGAACTCTTTTGAGAGTTCCTGGCATGTGTAGTTTCGTCACAAACTAATCTGATTGTAATTCAATCTGGGCCTGTTCCTATTTGTGCACTAGTAAGGATTCCGCCTAATAGGAATAGGAGACATGGAAAATATACTAATAAAAGAAATTAATAAGGTTTTATACAAGGTATGAGAAGGTATGAGAAGATATGCTATTAGCAAGGCGCAAAAGAAGTTGAAATGTATGAAAGTATATTAGCCAATCAAACGGGCTGTAGAAATGACTATTTGACAATCAACAAAGTTACAGGCTCACAGCAAAGCTATATCTATGTTACAGATTCCTTGAATTTCCCTAAAACGACATCTATTGCAGGTGGTGACTGTCGAGATAGTACTTCTACTATAAATTAATGTTAATTATCTTCATCCTATGCAAACTACGTTAAAGTACTAGAGTACGAATTGCTATATTTTAGTTTATAAATGTAAAAGTTATAAATGTATATTTTATTTATAATGTCTATGAAATTTGATATTGATGCTTTTTTTATTAGTAAATAAAAATCATATAAATGTTTAAACATGTAGTTGTTTGTATAATTTAATCTTTCACATTATTTTATCATATTTCCTGATTAGGCTTTTACAGTTTAACTTCATTTATATCAAATTACTAAAGGTTTTTGTAATTAATTTAAATCAATTGACTAATTTGTAATAACAGCTTAATCTTAAAATATAAGTATTAATAATTTTAGCATTGAAACAGTTCAGCAACAATTCAACCCATTACCTAAATTTAAATTCATATTTCCTATCAAAAAAGTCAGCTGATTATCAGCTGGTTATCAGCTGATAACGATGCCAAAAGTATAGCTAATAGTCTAGCAGAAGTTAAATGAAAATTATCTAGATTGTACACTTACGCATAAACTATCATTGTGTCTATAAAGGATTAACATGTAATTTATGCACGAATGCACGGAGAGTGTACATATAGGATCGGTGGCAATTTTTGTACTGTTATATAGTGTCTGAACATGCGGTAGTATTTTAAACGTACTTCGAAGGGATTCTAGATAAGAGTGATCGATTATGTTGCCAATTAATTTTTAATTGGTTTTAAAGAAAAAAATATACTATTTATTTAACGTTAAATGAGTATGGATATTTTAAAACAATTTTTTAAAATTCAAATAACTGAATATACAGTTAATAAAATCAATTGAATGATCATTGTGTGCAATAATATACTTGTGTTCATTATAAATATAATTAGATGTGGGATTAGTCACCATTAGGATTAGATCTTTGTTACATTTTAAATTGAAATTATTAAGATTCTTTTATTCGGAAATAAAAATTATTAATACAACTTTTGTGTAATGCATTTCGGTAATTACTCTAAACTAACACTAAAGTTTTTGTTTTTCAAATTCAATATACAACAAAAAAATTAACATTTAAATTCCGATTTTTTTAAAACTTCTCTTTACAATTTATGTAACAACAGTGTATATGATTAAATATATAATGATTTAATTATTATAGCGTTACAATTTATTAGCTCTTTCGGACTCTTTTACCCGATAAAGTACGACATTTAAATATAAATGTAATGAAAAGAAGCATAACAATGTATAAAACTTATCTGTATAATTTCTATTAGTTTATATTATGTAATTACTTTAACAATTAATGACATAAATAAATGAAATGTTAAGCAGCTCCAGTCAAGTATAAAAGAGAGTAGATACAAAAGATTGATCATGAAAGTAAAGTAAATATACTAAAGAAAGGGGCAAACCGCAGATTTTGTCATGGATAAGAAGAAGATAAGTGCAAGAGAGAAGCAGTGTCGCAGTGGTACTGTCGGCTGTCCGCCACTGTCCGCTTGCCCGCACCGCTCACGCCTGGAGCCCGAGTGCGCCGAGGCTTAAGAGGAAATACGCATACACGCGCTTACTTACATACAATCCCATCGTTATTATAGGCTGAAACACGTACACTTGAAGCCGACGACCGAACGACGACCGGCGAAACACGGCGAAATACATTCATCATCACGCATCGTTTCTGTCCTTTTCCTGCGCCTGTTTTGTACGGCTCGTCTGCTGCTTCTTTATTCTTTTAAAACAGTTTCTTCGTATACATTTAGCGGAGTTTTAGCAGTTAATTTGCGGCACAAAATTCATATTACTCCACGTACAGACTGTCTGTAAAGTGTTTGTCAAGAAAGTCAGATATAACCTCTGTTCAGAATCGTGCGTTGACCCTCGCATTCAGATCGGTCTAGAAACTACAACGATTAATCTTGTAAGTATGAGCCATTTTCAATTATTATTTAAATTAAAATAGTTCTAGAATGTATGAATGAAGCTATTTAATTTTCTACGATTCTGATAATTTTAAAGATAGGGTCTATTCATTTATTGCATGTGTGTTGATTCTATACATGAGTGGCTTTCTGTTATCGTACTAACTTTTGAAAAAATAATAAGATACAATGTATATGGATTATTTTTTCCTGTTCGGTAATTATAGTTTTAAAGCTAGTATTTATAAATATTATAATTATTTCGTAGTGATTCTTGCCCACTGCAAATAAACACACTACCAAAATACTATACAGAGGCACATAATAATAAATATAGGTGCGTGAATGTGCCTCATTTGTTTTATACAGGTTAGAACTTGAAACATTTTAAAACAGTCAATTCAGGTCTTTTGTGAATTATTGATACTTAAACATTCTATCCTGTCTATTTTTAATTCAATTCTAGAATTATTTTAAATGTAAAAAAATAAAATGCAAACCATTAGAATTTATAAAATGTTTAACTTTAAATTAAGTTAAAATATTAGATAAAATTCCATTATTATTCGCCTAAATAAATATAAAAAATAATAGTAAATAAATGTAATTTTTTTAATTTGTAGTCTTAAACACGGTGATCAGAAATATTTAATTTTAAACTAAAATTGGTTTGAAATTATAAATTTGTGAAGTAATTTTAAATTTTTTAAATTTTAAATTTATAAAAATATTTATTTTGAAATTTATTAAATCTGTTGCAGATTATATTGTTCATTCGTTACAATTTTAAATATTTTACAGGTATATTGATGTAGTTTTATGATCTATGACTTAAAATTTTTATTATATATTAATTTTATCCATTTGTGTTAGAACTTACCATATTGTTGAAAAAAGTATTTTAATCAAATTTGTTATGTTGTATTAAATTGAAAAGTTCATTTAACACTGTGTCTACTTTTGTTTAAAAAACCGAATTTATTTAAAAGAAATTTTGAAAGTAAATTTGTATGTTCTTGTAACAAATAGAAAAATAAAACATATTTATTAATTGATGAAGGAAATTTAGTATATAGTTCACATGTATTTGGAAGCCGAAATTTGGATTGAAAAGACGAGCCAATCACAGGGCCTGCCTGACTGCCTCTGGTCTCTGGCAGCGGCAGCTATTTTGTATCTCGAGGAGACGAATCGGGTATCCTTGTTTGTTTCATTATAAACTGTGGGAGGTAATTTTTTTCAACTCTCGCGTTCCTTGTCTCTAATGTTCGTTTCGCGAATGGCCAAGCGAGTTAGAGGAGAGCTCTATCGCGATTGGTTGGTGGAACCGCCCCAAACGAGTGACCGATAGCGCCCCTCGACGGCTCAACTGCTGCAGTAGCATCGGCGGGCACACTAGCGCGCTGCGCGAGAGCGACTTCCTCCTCCGGTTTAGCGTGCGCTCGCTCTCCTTTCCGGGATTCTCTCTGCGAGGCAGGATGGCTCAGAACAATTACTTTGGCTTCACTCACGGCGGCACTCAATATGGGTATGATTACGCTTAAAATAATTCATATACGTTGTCCTAAATGCAGAAATCACTTATGGAACAACGACGACTAGCCAGATAAGGCGAATGAGGTCGCGGCCGTGATGACGCTTCGCTATGAGAGTTGCGAGGCCACACCGCCGCGGCCCCCTCGACTACCGGCTTGTCGGCCGCCATTTCTCTCGTGGTAGTTATTCGCTTTTGAGAAGTTTCCGGGCGATTACAGTTCTCAGATAAAGTGCGCAAGGGAAACGAGATTGATGGAGGCAAAGGACGGCATTCGTGGACAGGCGCAACTTTTTCAGGGTAGCTGCTTTCGACGCTAATTTTCACCGAATGGTGGGAAGGGGGAGGGGGTGAAGCGCGTGGAAACTTCCATTTTCCACGTCGCGTGCACCTACGCTTGAATTCGGCGAGATGCACGAAGGACATAATATCGAGCGGCTTTCGATGCTTATAGATTTTACTCTAGAGTTGTTAAAAAATTAACAATTAAGTATTTATGTCGCATATATGTTGGATTTAATTTAATTTACTGATTAGTCACGAATTAGGTTGAACATCAACCTTTGATCGTTCATTTGTTAAATAAAAAAATTGTTTAATATGAATTGTTGCCTTAATAATTTTGAGAAACTAATGCATTCCATATTTGTAATACAATGTTTCAACATTAATTTTAAGATTACAAAATAAGACGTATTAATTATTAATTAGCCAAAACAAGTTTAAATGCAAGAAGTAGTTGGTTATTTTTTTATTAATTTTCAGAGCTACTAGTGCTGCAGCTTACCAAACAGGTCAAGCTGGTTATGCCGTAACTCCAGCTGCGACTGCTGCTACATACACCCAACGTCCTGCTGCTGCTGCAGCCACAGGTTACGAAACCTATCAAGCAGCTGCAGCAGCTGCTGCCACTGGTACAACTTACGCCGGTGAGAATGATGTATTACATAATATTTTTATTCTAGTACAAGTATGTTGTACATAGTAAAAATTCAATTAAATGTTGCCAAAGTTAACTATATTTAAAACATGTTAATGTGTTAAACTCATGTCTTGTCATTCGTTTTTTGACAGCAAATCCAGGAACTGTACCACAAACCTACGATTACGGTTACGGTCGTGCAGCTCCTGCAGCAGCATACGACGCTACAAAGACTTACTATCAGCAGCCAGCTGCTACAGCAACTTATACAAATACTGAAACACATTACCAGGCTGCAAAGCCTGCTTACAGCACAACAAGTGCATACGCGGGAGCTCCCCGCCAAGCTACCACCACTGGTCAAGCAAAAACATACCAGGCAACCAGTACAGCATATCCACAAACAAATCCTACTCAGAATACAACTTATTCTTCATATTCTGCACCTGCAGCTCCGGCTGCAGCTCCTGCCGCAGCCACGAACAGTAAGTATCTGGATATAAATGCAAAAATGGTTGAAAAATATCTCTTAAGTATTCAATTTTTTAATTTATTTAATATTTATTTTTTAAGTATGCATTTTTAGGTAAGTGTTGTCAATGAGCATAAACGTCTTAAGATTAGTTAAAGATAAAAAAGCTCAAAATGAATTTTTAATAAGTCATTTATGAATGATTAAAAAAATGAATTGATTTTAGGTTTTGTACAAAATACAATAATATATTTATGTAAACTTATACTTTTATTTTTAATGAAATGAATTTTGCATCATATACATATAAATTATTACTTGTATAAAGAAATTGATATTATTTTAAATATGCTAATCAGATTAGTCTAACCTATCTTGCCAATAGCTGATATAGATGGTTTTACATCATATCTAAATTTTATTATCAGTGAGATAATGAATATGAGGTTAAGCACTGTATAAAATATTTTATTTCCTTTTAGAATAAATTTCTAAACTTGCAATGCTTAATCTGTATAATTCAGATTGATAATTGAGTGTGCCTAAGCTTCCTCATCTATCTTTCTTCGTAATTATCTTCAATTGTTTATCAATTTTTATAATTCATACTTAAAAACCTTTAATCGTTTTGCAATTCCTTCTGTTCTCTTTCATTTAAGTCTGAGATCCCTGTAATGTTATTTAAATAATATAGTAAACAATTTTATTTAATAATAATGATAATATTGAAAAAAGATTTTGTCCTATTTATTTTTCTAGTTATCATTTGGAAACAAGCAACTTATTTAAAGTAACATTATAAAAATTTTCACGTTTTCATTTAAAAAATGATAAGTAGAAGAATAATGTTGTGAAAATTGTTTTTATAAAGAAGTTATGAAGATAAAAATGTTTTATTAGATGCTATTTTGCGAACTTATGATAGTACAAAATCGTTTTTCAAACCAAAATAAACTAAAAAATATGAAATTGATTCTCTCACAATCTTGTATGGCTATATCAAAAGTCGATCTAAAAAGAGGAGTTACAAAACGCCGTTAATAAGAAATAATTCGCGTAAACGCATTCGAAACGAATCCGGTGAATGCAATGAAAACGATTAACGTGAACAAGCAATGAGAAAGCACTTGGCTGCTCGGAACGCAGGAGACTTGAGGCTTCAATTTCATTTTCTTTAGAAACGGCGGGTACAGCGTATTCCGGCTACGATGCAGCGCTGTACAGCGCCGCGACAATGTACGTTGCTCAGCAGAGCGCGAACAGCAATTCGACTAACCCGAAGACTGGAGGTTGGCAGGGCTACGCACGCAAGGGTTTCGGCTCTGGCGGTGGAGGCGGTGGAGGTGGTGGCAGTATGAAGGCGATGCGACCGAAGCAGCCTCCTAAGCCGCAGCAGCTACACTATTGTGATGTATGCAAAATAAGTTGCGCCGGTCCTCAGACGTATCGTGAGCACTTGGAAGGTCAGAAACACAAAAAGAAAGAGGCATCGCTGAAGGTACCGCAGCAGCCGCCCGCGCGAGGAGCTGCCAACTCTCTTAGATGCGAACTCTGTGATGTTACCTGCACGGGTAACGACGCTTATGCCGCCCATATAAGAGGTGCCAAACATCAAAAGGTCGTCAAATTACACACAAAGCTCGGCAAGCCTATTCCCAGTGCTGACCCCACCGTACTCAATCCAAAACCCAATGCGGCTAACAAAGCGGGTGCCGCGAAAAAAGGCGTTGTCACTGCAACGCCCAAAATCAACTTTGTTGCCTGTGAGCTCTCATTCCTTTATCAGTTCTTTTACGTAACTCTTTAATTTCTTTTATTTCATACATTTTTATACGTACTTGTACAAAATAACAGTAATTGAGTTGCGTAATGGTAGTGCACATAAAACGAAATTTCTAGAGTTTTTGAAATAAATTTTAGCTGGAAATTTGGGAACGGTTAATCCTGGCCATGAATCTAAAATAGAAGATAGTGAAGATGCTAGCGAAGAACAGGTGGCTGATGAGAAGGATATTCAGCCTGTAGGTCAAGAGTATATTGAAGAAAATAAATCAGAGGATGGCAAGATTATTAGCTTTAACTGCAAACTATGCGAGTGCCGATTTAATGATCCCAATGCCAAAGATATGCACATGAAAGGCCGAAGGCACCGTTTCGCTTATAAAAAGAAGGTTAATCCTGATCTTGTCGTTGACATGAAGCCAAGTTTAAAGGTATGTGCATATTAGTTGGAATATATTCTTGTAAATTATGTATTGCATTTAGATGCATTATTTATCCCTTGTCTGGTGCTGCAGACCAATATAATAATTAGATTAATGACGATATTATTAATAGAGTAAATTTCAATCGTAAAAATAGAAAGATCAAATAAAAATTACAATTACTGTAAAAAAATATAGGAAATAGTCAGAACTGTTTGGGTATGGATTTTCTTAAACATTAGATTTAATTGTTTATTTTAGCAACGTAAAATGCTAGAAGAGAAACTACGGCAGCAACAAATGCGTGACGAATATATGCGCCGTCGCGATGAAATGTCACAAATTGGTCCAATGGGACCAATGGGTCCAATGATGGATGAGGAAATGATATACTGGGAAGAGCGTCGCCGTTACGAAGAAGACTGCGAGTACTATGAGTGGTATCGGCGCTATGGTCGAGGGCCCGGAGCTCCACCTATGCCTAGGCCTTTTCCCGGTTTACCTCCTATGATGATGTTCCCTGGGCCTCCACGACGGCCGGATACTTCTGATGACAAGCACGTTATATCCCATCATTCTACCATCTATCCCAAAGAGGATGAACTGCAAGCTGTACAAAAAATTGTTTCTCATACCGAAAAAGCATTAAAATACGTATCCGACGCCTTAGCTGACTCCGGTAAGATTTTTAGCTCCTTCCGTTTTATAAAGTGATGAATGTTTTCTAATAATTTTAAAAGCAGGTCAGTAAAATCAGTTGCATGTTTTTACAGTACCAGCTTCTGCTTCGACCAATTCCACAACTACAAATTCAAATGATGCCGCTAAAAAAGAAGATGCCAATAAAAAAGCGGCACCACAAAAAGAGGATGGTAGCGACGGCAATCTATTCTCTTTTCAAAAAGAAAAGGAAGATTCGAGAATTCTTCGGGGTGTCATGCGAGTGGGTAATCTCGCTAAAGGTCTTCTATTGTCCGGAGACAATCATGTTTGTCTTGTAGTATTGTGCGCCGAAAAACCAACAAAGTAAGAGCTCGGAAGTTTTCAAATATAATATATATCGGCGATTCCTTAACTGGATTATTTTATTTTAGAACATTATTAAATAAAGTCGCCGATATATTACCAGTGCAGTTGAAAACTGTAGCACCAGACGAAAGTTACAACGTCGGTAAACATCCTGAATCGGCAGCCCTAACAGTATCGGGTGAAACAGTGACAGTTAGCGTTACTTTGACTAGTCCGTTGATGCGCGATGCTACGAAACCGGCTACTACCACTGGTAATTTAATCACTTCATTTTATAGTACCGGCCAAGAAAAGGATAATCAAAATGCGTATTCTGCATTTTTAATAGGACGAACAAGAAAGGGTTTTCATTTCCTTTTGCATTTATTGTTGCATTATTATGTATCTATTGGTTAAATTGGATTTAGTTTGTTCTTTTCATGGCCTGGAAAAGGTTTTGAGTAACGTTTCTTTCCAAGCACCAGGTAAGCGGCAGTTTCACAGTTCCAAGGACTTCGCTGTCAATGTCGCCAGTGTGTGTACATATACGCTCTATAATCTAAAACTAATTCTTCTTAACGCAACGGCATTTGTTCGTATTGTATAACTCGAGAGACGCTCGAGTCTTACAAACTGACAAATGTAGTAGCGTTGATTGAAGTTATTAAAAAAAATAAGAGAACGATCCATAAACAACTATATTCTTTACGGGAAAGAGAGAGCGTAAACTTGATACATATATGAAGTTTTCTTCGTTCGTTTTTTATTATTATGAAATTAATTAGATTTTTTAACATCTAGTTTCAAAAGAAACAATGATAATGTCTTGTTTAATAAAACATTCAAAGTAGCTTTAGACGATTTAGGCATCAATTCACGTTTCCAACGACTAGCTAGAGTCTCCTTCAAAGAAGAGTTTCTGAGATATCGCAATACAAACATGGTCATGTTTCGATATCCGGAAAACAACGCTGAGGCAATCTGAAAACTATGGACTTTTTGATCATGCATTTAAATAATCCACCCTCTATCTGAATTGAGTGTAGTTTGGTTAGAAGCTCAACGTTTTTTTCGCACCTAACCTAAACCAATATAGGCAATGATAGTGATAATATTATTTAAAATTATATTGTCGCTTACGTAGTTAAAAATAACTGAATAACACTATCAATGTTAGAGCATCATTTCCGTAAATTTATTTATACGGAAGTGAAACTGAAAAAAACGTTTTCGCATCGATACGCACACTCGTCAAGTATAACAATTAAATGATTTGTTTATTTTCTATTATTTTATGATAACTTTTATATACAAATGAATAAAATAAGAAAAATCGAATCTAATACAGAATGCGTAGAGAAAGAAATAAATAGATAGACAATAATAATAAAAAATAGAGGGTTTCCTTTCAAAGCTGGGCATGATCAAACACTCTAAGTGTTGTCTAAGCGTGTTGTGCTTTCTTTGTTGGAATCTCAGATAATACTGGACAGCAGCAACAGGGAGCTGCTCAGCAACAAACGACGGCCGCGACGCCTGCCGCGACGAAACCAGATCCACCAGACGTACTACCCAAGGCTAAGTGTTTGGAGGCTTTAGCTGCACTCAGGCATGCCAAGTGGTTTCAGGTTTGAATTCAACTAAAACATTCAAACAAACAGTTTTTTTAGAGAAATTATTATACAAATTACGATCGAGTGTCAAAGACATTCAATTTACAATGGAAAATACTATTTTGATAGATCGTGTTCTTTAGCTACGAGTGCAAGTTGTCCTCTCTCTCTCTATCCGCAAAAAGCCTCCGACATATAACTGACAAGAAAGCGCAAATATCTTAGGGAAAGTGTAGAAAAAACTAAGCGTCAGTGTTAGATACTTCCAGCCTTGTGATCCACAGCTTTTATTTTCTAATCATAACAATCTTTTCGCAGCATGGATATATATTTATCTATTATAATACCACGTTTATATAAAATCCTTATTGTAGTCTTGTTTGAACGCACTCGGAGCCTTGATTATGCTTTGGCATTCGTAGTTGTTTGAGTTTGAGCGTTGTTGTGTATGCATTGCCACGTGTCGCATCATAAAAAAAGAAAAGGCGGCAGAATGCTTGAGTAGTTTCATGATTGGATGCCCTTGATAAGCGAGTGCCAAGAGTGAGATCAAAAGACTATTATAATGAACTACCAAACAAATACAGTTTTGTGCTACTGTTTATGAGTTTGTATGAAACTATATTTGCCTGGGTTCGACCAGATTCTTGTAAATGTTACGACATCCAGAATAATATAACTGTTTAATACAAGATTTTTTTCTTTACTCTTTACTTGAATTTATAATCCAAAATTACGTTTATGTAGTTCGCATTAAATTTTCTTTACGTTATTATTCTTGTTGTTTTTTTAAAAATTTCTCGGTGAATGGGATTTATAGATTATTCTGGATTATTATGCGCCGTGTTGCCTAGACTGAGTCTGTTCTAGGTCTGTCTTAGAAAAACTATGCATTTTATGTAAAATAAAATTAATCAAGGTTAATTGAGTTTTATGCACTCGCTTTATTTTGTTTAATTAGTACGTAAAATTATATGTGGCACTCTCGACGTACATGATCAAGCTTCAATAGTTTTAATGGTGGTGCCTTTGACAAGCACTTTATAGTAATGACAAGAAAGAGACAGACAAGCACAAGCACACAGTGTTGTCGATATGTGTACCGGGTGTTTTTTTATCTTCCAAATCGACCAACTGTCGATTGAAGCTTACCATTAATTTTTTTTCTATGTTACATATAGTACGAATTTTTAAAAATTTTTTTTTAATAGTTTTGTTAATAATATGTTTTGTTTTATGTATGTATTTCCGGTAACACAAACACATTATAAACACCCGGTAATATTGATATGGGCTAAACATAATTCTAATGATATGGAAGCAGTATGCACGACTAGGCACGAGGCTGGAAGACTAGTGCTAAAGCCCACGTATAACAATATTTGAGATAGACTAGGATATTATATTGATGATTTTTGTTAATTATCATTTCTAACTATGTTTATAACAGTAATAAATTATTGTTTTGAACAGGCTAGAGCAACATCAATACAGAGCTGTGTAATGGTTATTCGAATAATGCGCGATTTATGCAATCGTGTGCCAACATGGAGTCCATTAATACCATGGGTATGTAATTAAAAATTCGAATTATAATCAATTGTAAAAAATATTTATGAAAAATATTTATAAACTAATTTGATCACGTAGGCGTTAGAACTATTGACTGAAAAGGTTCTTAGTACTGCTGGTGTACCTCTTAGTCCCGGTGCAGCTCTGAGGCGACTTTTGGAATGTGTCGCAGGAGGAATCTTACTTCCAGGAAGTCCAGGTGTGTTATGTAGCATTTTTAAAATTGCAACCTATTTGAGTTATAAATAGTATTTTGAAATGATGATACCGATGACGAGACTGAGAGTAAGACAGTGTTTCTTTTTAATCTTGAAGACGAGTTTTTTGGATTCTTGATTTTAGAGTGACGTTCCTGTATTACTTCGTAGATTATTTTGGCAATCTGATCTTTAATTAAAAAAAAATAATTCAATGTCAATAATTGCGTATGTGTGGAATGCAATAAATTAACGCTTTTGTTTCTTAGGGCTATCGGATCCTTGTGAAAAAGATCCAGTTGACGCGATCGGCGTTATGACAGCTCAACAAAGGGAAGACATCACAGCATCGGCACAACATGCGTTGCGACTTGTAGCCTTCCGTCAAATTCACAAAGTCCTCGGCATGGAACAACTACCACCACCAAAACACAAGAGCAGTCCCTTCACGCGAAAACGGAGACGTGATAATAGCAACGGCGAAGGCACAGACAGCGAGGCATCAAAAAAGGACAAAAAAGCGGAAGAAATTAAAATGGAGACGGACTCCAAGTAGATTTCACCAAAACATTCAATTTAATACTTAAGTCGTAACTTATAAAAACGAGAAAAAGAACAAGACATGATGCACACCGAAGCGTTGCGGTTTCTTCTTATGTACGAATTATTATTATGTTGATTGCTTGTTTTTTAAGTAAAAGTGAAAGAATGAACTGATACAATGAAATCGAAGATGATCGATACATCCTTTTAATTTTAAACACGAGTCGATTTTTTGTTCATTGTACGGGGAGTTCATTTATTTATTTCTAATACGTATTCTTTCGGAAACATGCAATTGGTGCAATGATTAATTTTAATTGAATTATCTCCTTACTATAGGACATTGCGATTAGTATGATTACTTATTATTTAATTCAATGCATCATTTAAAAAAAATGAAACCAAGTCACGATTGTAATGTGAGAAGAAGCTAAGTCGGTATGGAAGTTGCGGAGATTTGTAACTTTTGAAAGTTTAGATTAGATGTAGTTTGTATTGGGACTTTGTGTATGTTGTGTGTGTGTAGTCTTACTAAATGCGAAAAGTAAATAAAAACTACAGTACTCGTTGTCGAGAAAAATTTCGTAAGGATTGTTCTGGAAAAATGAAATTCCACAGGAAACTTGGGATTTAATGTGTAACGAGATCCTCAAAGCACATAAAATTGTATTATTTAAATGACATTTGATTTATAAAGATGAAATGCTCTTTTCGGAATTAGATCTCTGATTCACCTTGTTATAACGATGAATTCTTTTCGGAGACGATTGTATGGCCGAGCTGCTGTATTAAAAACGTCGATGAATATGAAAATAAAATTTAAAAAATCGAAAAGAGTTCAGATGTTTAATTTACTCTCATCCATTAATCCTGTTAAATTATTTCATCGAATTCAAGTTTCATTATTTATCATTTAAAGTTATCTGAAGTGAGATGAGAAAATAGCACCAATGACCGCACACACAATACACTGTTTCACACAATACCGTTTATAAATAGATCTTATTATTTCTAATTGGATTCGAAGACTGTGCTCTTGTATTTTTAATCTACAAGAGTTATTGCAGTGTTATGTTTGCGTGTAGAGTAGGTTTTCATTCGACATGTACTGAATTTCAATTCTTGTATCTAAAGAGAAAATCCATCATTTTTTTCTATGTTTAAAATTATTCTTTAACTTTTTACGCGTATTTTTATCCAAAAACATTCTCAATAGTCACGATTACACTAGCAGTCTAATCGAAAGATTTGAAGTACTGGTATGTTCCTAATAAAATGGTAAACTATTTATATCTACATTGCTGCTACAAAATTTTATGTATTGTATCATTGTCTTTTTGATAACGATAAGGAAAGTTCCTTTCCTGAACAGATATTAATCTGAAGTTTAAGATACATGTGAGTATGCATAAAATGTTATGCAATAGGTAGATTTTAGTTATTTCAAGCTATTAATAGAAATCAAAATTAAAAATGATAACAAATTATTTTTACTATAAGAGCAATGTAAAGATAAACTTTCATTTAATAAATACGCAACGTGGTGTTAAATAGGCTTACTGTACGTTAAATACCATCAAAAATATCATTTTTGTGTATCATACAAAATAAATTATCACAAATATACATCTTCATTGTGTTCATCATTTCACTGCAATGAATAAAAACTTTAATTGAAATAAATTGTTTATTTAATTTCCCTTTTCTTTAATAATATAAATAGATATAGTTACTTTTTCGGTTGTACTGGGCAAATGCCATCATAAATAATTTTACGTGTAAAACAGAAGTAATAGAATCAAGTTTAAGCCATGTTTAAGAATAAGAATTAAAAGTGAGTTTCATTTGTAGTAATGGATCTAAAAGATTTTTTACAGTAGTAGTGTATCTTTATAAAAGTGCATTTTAAGAATTCCCTTATCTCATTGTACGTTACTCGTGATTCATCAAACAATTTAAATAACATGTTCATCTTAAGGAATATTTTCTTTGAATTCAATTTAGTCTTTGACGATGTAATTAAGTCACAAAATTATTAGTGATTAATGTTTGATTAATTGAGCACGTTCTTTTATATTTTTCTGATATATTGTCGAAAGTAAGTAAAATTGAGATCAAATACAAATCAATAATTATGAAGTGGAGTATATACTATATTTTTTAAACTTAAAGCTTAAAATTACAAATGACGAAAAACTTTCCGTGTTTACGTCAGGTATGGATTTAGTATTTTATTTTTGAAAATTCGTGTAAAAAGATTAAGAAAATTAGATTTGCTCTGCAATCTTACTGGAATCCAATCAGTTAATTACGTAAGATATCGCTTATGATACGTAGTTGATGAAGTTATAGAAAATGTTACGTTTGAAAATAATTCTAACGTGAATCGTCGTAATATACGTAGTTTCACTAATGAATGTTTTATGAGCTATAGAAATTCACTATCTTCTCTAAAGTTATTATAGGAAAATGTAACTTGGCGTGAGTTGGCTAAAAATAACGAATACGGGACCACCAGACTGAACTGTTTGTAAGCGAAGAATAGTAAATTTAAAAATGGAAATAGTCTTTAATAAGATTAGTTCTTAAGTTTATTATTCGGTAAAGCATGCTACGTAGAAAGCGTTATAGCATTTATATACGTAAAAGACATTTACGTAGCATGATGTTTTTTATAAAATATATACGACACATCGAGGCATAGATGCAAAGTAGTACATTTCTAAATAAGATAATATTGAAAAGACAAGTTAAGCATAGAAAAATATTTTTACCTAAAAAATAAAATTTTATGGTAGTGAAGCGTATAACAAGTCTTAAATAATTGGGAAAGTTTAGAGAGATTAAAATAGATCAGTAGAGAAATCTAGCATGAAAACACAATCAAAGGAAAGATTACTCAATGTAAATCTGTGTTAGTTTTGAAGTATTGTACCAAATAAGCGTCAGAAAAGTTTTACAATTATTGAAAAATACATTTTAATGGTAAACACTTAAATCTTTCAATACATTTAAAGAACTTGCATAGCGACAAAGGCCATTGTTACATTGTGCACGAGGAGCGTATCTTAAAAGGAGCTATATAAGTCAGTCCGTTTATAAACTGTAGCTGTGCATATGGATAATGGAGCACGCGCGGACGAATGAATAAAACCTGCAAAGTGCACAGGTGCGTGCATGCAACTTATTATATGCAACGCACACGGAAGTATCGTTGTAGGTTCACGTTGACGACTTAGTAAATCGTCAATGCACTAGGGGGGGGCCAAAAGCATTTTATTTTAGAAGCGTCTTTAGACGCAAGCATACGACGCATCTGGATCGGGAAACCCGTCAGGAATTACGTGGAGGAAATTTGGACTCGTCCGACCCCTTGGCAACGCGTGCACCTCTCGGACCCTCGCGCGGAGCAGGAAAGTTCTAGATACGATATATCTTCGGGCGTCGCATTGTCTCATGGGGAAGGGTGTGGCGCTGCGCGTGTGGCCAATCGAGAGTCAGGGCATAGCGAGACGCGCTGGATTCCAGCCAATAGCGTCGCTTCGTGCGCTTATAAATAGATGTGAGTGCACGTCTGAGCGACATTGGCGAGTCTGATCTGCACGAGTGCGCATCACAGAGAGATATCAAGTGATTTTTTCTGCCATTTTATTGTTTAAGATATTGCCTTGCAGTCACTGTCCACTTAGGAGAATTGTTTGGACATTTAGGTGAGTCACTCTATTCATATTTGTGCGAGTCTAATTTGCAGTTAAGATTAAAGATTAAACTTGTTGATACTTGATTGTCTAATGTTAAAGTAATTAAGTCCTAAAATTATCAATTTAATAGTGAAAGCTTATTGAACAATCTTTGGTTCCATTTTGTTACGGTAGTTTTATTGAGTGTGCAGCTACTGTACGTGGAGAAAGTCGTATTGCGCAGTAGCTCTGCTTAAATGTAGGTCAATCTGTTGGTTCTTGAAGAAGGTTATACAGTATTAATAAATGGTTTTGCAACGTAAGAAATTAATATAAGATTGTTCCGAAAGTCATTGACGGTTGTGAAGGTTGCAAGGAAAGCGAGAATCTTCTTTGTTTCGTTGCTTGGTAGTCAACCGACGCCATTACAAGTTTTCTGTCGAGGAGCAGTTATTTTCCAAATCAAACTTGTGAGCTCTAATATTTATATGTTAATAATAAATTCTAGTAATATTTATCAGAAATTAAATAAAAAATTTTAACAAAAAAAGTAACTAGTTGCAGACAGTAAAAGTATTCAGTAAAAGGTAAACGCAAATGACAATTTTTAATTGTGGTTATTGATTTGAATACTTTAAGCATTTTTCGTGCATAATTTTAAAGATAAAATACTTAGCATCGAAACGCGTAGAAGCTTACGTAGACAGACAATGGCTACTTTAACGAAATGAGTCAGCCGCGTACATCCACCATTTTGTACGGACGCCAGCTGGGAGCCCACCGTCAGTCGATTCTTGAACTCGAGGCAACTCCTTGTTGTTTAGTAATATATCTTATTCTATTCATAAGTATTTATCGACAAATTCATAAATAAATTCTTCAGAACATTTGTGAAGTAATTAAACTACTTAGCAATTATACATACAAATTAAAATAAGTAAATCTATTTCTAGTCATATATCATATTTTTGGAAGTTATAAATAATTTTTAAGGAAAAACCATGTAATGAATAATGGGGAATTTGTAAATAAAAAAGATATAGTTAGACCTAATGCTCATGTTAAAAAATTAATTATACATAGTCTATTATAAATTTATGTATAGAAAATAAAGATTAAAAATATATTATTAATTACAGAATTTTTTAATTCCAGATAAACATGCAGATATTTGTGAAAACATTGACTGGAAAGACGATCACCCTTGAGGTGGAAGCTTCTGACACCATTGAAAATGTTAAAGCCAAAATTCAGGACAAAGAGGGAATTCCTCCTGACCAACAAAGATTAATCTTCGCTGGCAAGCAGCTTGAGGATGGACGTACGCTATCCGACTACAACATTCAGAAGGAATCCACTCTTCACTTGGTTCTTCGACTTCGTGGAGGCATGCAAATTTTTGTTAAAACTTTAACAGGAAAGACCATCACCTTAGAAGTTGAAGCATCAGACACAATTGAGAATGTTAAGGCTAAGATCCAAGACAAAGAGGGAATTCCTCCTGACCAGCAGCGTTTGATCTTTGCTGGCAAGCAGCTTGAGGATGGGCGTACTCTATCCGACTACAACATTCAGAAGGAATCCACTCTGCATTTAGTTCTTCGACTCCGTGGAGGCATGCAAATTTTTGTTAAGACTTTAACAGGAAAGACCATCACATTAGAAGTTGAGGCTTCTGACACAATCGAAAATGTCAAAGCTAAGATCCAAGACAAAGAGGGAATTCCTCCTGACCAGCAGCGTTTGATCTTTGCTGGCAAGCAGCTTGAGGATGGGCGTACACTATCCGACTACAACATTCAGAAGGAATCCACTCTTCACTTGGTTCTTCGACTTCGTGGAGGCATGCAGATCTTCGTGAAGACTCTCACTGGAAAGACCATCACCTTGGAAGTCGAGGCTTCTGACACAATCGAAAATGTCAAAGCCAAGATCCAAGACAAAGAGGGAATTCCTCCTGACCAGCAGCGTTTGATCTTTGCTGGCAAGCAGCTTGAGGATGGGCGTACACTATCCGACTACAACATTCAGAAGGAATCCACTCTTCACTTGGTTCTTCGACTTCGTGGAGGCATGCAGATCTTCGTGAAGACCCTCACTGGAAAGACCATCACCTTGGAAGTCGAGGCTTCTGACACAATCGAAAATGTCAAAGCCAAGATCCAAGACAAAGAGGGAATTCCTCCTGACCAGCAGCGTTTGATCTTTGCTGGTAAGCAGCTTGAGGATGGGCGTACACTATCCGACTACAACATTCAGAAGGAATCCACTCTTCACTTGGTTCTTCGACTTCGTGGAGGCATGCAGATCTTCGTGAAGACCCTCACTGGAAAGACCATCACCTTGGAAGTCGAGGCTTCTGACACAATCGAAAATGTCAAAGCCAAGATCCAAGACAAAGAGGGAATTCCTCCTGACCAGCAGCGTTTGATCTTTGCTGGTAAGCAGCTTGAGGATGGCCGTACTCTATCCGACTATAATATCCAGAAGGAATCCACTCTTCACTTGGTTCTTCGACTTCGTGGAGGCATGCAGATCTTCGTGAAGACCCTCACTGGAAAGACCATCACCTTGGAAGTCGAGGCTTCTGACACAATCGAAAATGTCAAAGCCAAGATCCAAGACAAAGAGGGAATTCCTCCTGACCAGCAGCGTTTGATCTTTGCTGGTAAGCAGCTTGAGGATGGGCGTACTCTATCCGACTATAATATCCAGAAGGAATCCACTCTTCACTTGGTTCTTCGACTTCGTGGAGGCATGCAGATCTTCGTGAAGACCCTCACTGGAAAGACCATCACCTTGGAAGTCGAGGCTTCTGACACAATCGAAAATGTCAAAGCCAAGATCCAAGACAAAGAGGGAATTCCTCCTGACCAGCAGCGTTTGATCTTTGCTGGTAAGCAGCTTGAGGATGGGCGTACTCTATCCGACTACAACATTCAGAAGGAATCCACTCTTCACTTGGTTCTTCGACTTCGTGGAGGCATGCAGATCTTCGTGAAGACCCTCACAGGAAAAACCATCACCTTGGAAGTCGAGGCTTCTGACACAATCGAAAATGTCAAAGCCAAGATCCAAGACAAAGAGGGAATTCCTCCTGACCAGCAGCGTTTGATCTTTGCTGGTAAGCAGCTTGAGGATGGGCGTACTCTATCCGACTACAACATTCAGAAGGAATCCACTCTTCACTTGGTTCTTCGACTTCGTGGAGGCATGCAGATCTTCGTGAAGACCCTCACAGGAAAGACCATCACCTTGGAAGTCGAGGCTTCTGACACAATCGAAAATGTCAAAGCTAAGATCCAAGACAAAGAGGGAATTCCTCCTGACCAGCAGCGTTTGATCTTTGCTGGTAAGCAGCTTGAGGATGGCCGTACTCTATCCGACTATAATATCCAGAAGGAATCCACTCTTCACTTGGTTCTTCGACTTCGTGGAGGCATGCAGATCTTCGTGAAGACCCTCACAGGAAAAACCATCACCTTGGAAGTCGAGGCTTCTGACACAATCGAAAATGTCAAAGCTAAGATCCAAGACAAAGAGGGAATTCCTCCTGACCAGCAGCGTTTGATCTTTGCTGGTAAGCAGCTTGAGGATGGCCGTACTCTATCCGACTATAATATCCAGAAGGAATCCACTCTTCACTTGGTTCTTCGACTTCGTGGAGGCATGCAGATCTTCGTGAAGACCCTCACAGGAAAAACCATCACCTTGGAAGTCGAGGCTTCTGACACAATCGAAAATGTCAAAGCTAAGATCCAAGACAAAGAGGGAATTCCTCCTGACCAGCAGCGTTTGATCTTTGCTGGCAAGCAGCTTGAGGATGGCCGTACTCTATCCGACTATAATATCCAGAAGGAATCCACTCTTCACTTGGTTCTTCGACTTCGTGGAGGCATGCAGATCTTCGTGAAGACCCTCACAGGAAAAACCATCACCTTGGAAGTCGAGGCTTCTGACACAATCGAAAATGTCAAAGCTAAGATCCAAGACAAAGAGGGAATTCCTCCTGACCAGCAGCGTTTGATCTTTGCTGGCAAGCAGCTTGAGGATGGGCGTACTCTATCCGACTACAACATTCAGAAGGAATCCACTCTTCACTTGGTTCTTCGACTTCGTGGAGGCATGCAGATCTTCGTGAAGACCCTCACAGGAAAAACCATCACCTTGGAAGTCGAGGCTTCTGACACAATCGAAAATGTCAAAGCTAAGATCCAAGACAAAGAGGGAATTCCTCCTGACCAGCAGCGTTTGATTTTTGCTGGCAAGCAGCTTGAGGATGGACGTACACTATCCGACTACAACATTCAGAAGGAATCCACTCTGCATTTAGTTCTTCGACTTCGTGGTGGTATGTAGATGATTGGTCAAGATGGCAGCAGAATTATAGCTAAAATATAAAGTTGGTGAAGCTTAGAAATGTTAAGACTAAAGTTAGTTTAAGGGTATTCTTTCAGGTCAGCAAACGTTATTATTTAGTTTACTTGAAAACTATTTGTGATAGACTCGCACTCTTATAAAGTATTGATGAAGTTTACCCTTTATTTAGTCTTACATTCTTCAAGGGTGGAATTTAAAGCAAATTCTTTTTATGTGATATTTATAGATGTAAAGAGTTAAACAATTAAATAAATTAAACTTTATAATTTGCTTAAATATTTATTATAATTATTCCTAGTCCTAGTTTCCCTGTCATTAGTTTTAAGTGCAAACTTTATTCTAAATATTTGAAATAATGTGCTATAAGTAAAAAAGAATTGTGAAAATGATCCAAGAGGGATCAGTTTGATTGTATGATTACAGTATAATTAATACATGTTTATTAGTAATCGTTAAAATGTTCAATATTTATGGTAATCGTTTTTAATAAAATGAAATAATGCTTTATTTACATTACTAATTTATACTGAAAAAAAGTCTTAAAAATAAATTAAAAAGTTTGGAAGAGATATAGTGTAATTGTGAGAAATCCTGCTACATTTATATTTTAAAGCTTTTTGTTGTTATATATAGTTGTTATCGATCGAACATGGTCGCAGCTTCATTAAACTGACGCGCGATGGCGCTTCTTGTACAATATAAATGAAATGAACACATTATGAATTAATTTAGAAATAAGTACTGGTACTCTTAATAATCGTTGTTTAGGTTTGTCTATTTAGGCTGTTTTCTTTCACGGTAATTCGTTTTCATTGAGTAGAGTTAAGAGTAATAAAGTAAAGTAGATTTCGAAAATACTTGTTCCATGAAGATTAGGCTTTTAATGACATGTGCAGCATTAGCATATATCTGAAAAGTTATTAAAATAGAAAGTTGTCAGTAGCAAAGCCTTAGTTGTGGGAAATATCGGTGTAAAAAAATGTAACGATGCTCATGGCAGGGTGTTAAAAGCGTTCCGTAATTTTCGCGCACAATATATATGTAGATTCGTCAGGTTGGGTCGAAGCTTATGCCTGCATTATTGTTTGATCACGCGCTTTAACGAAAAATCGAAGGGACGCGGAGCGGGCCCATAAATCAGGGGCCAGGCCGAATAAAGTCACCGAAATTTCTGGGCGCTCGGGCGCGAGGACGTCGCCGTAAACGTCTCGGCGCGAGAGCGATCCATTAGACCCTCGTCACTGGGCGCGCGTCCCCCTGGCGCGTATCGCACGTATCATCGGCGCGCGTCGCGGCCGATTTGCAAACAATGCCCGTGGAATTACACTAATTCAACATCGATGTGTATCGCGCGCTGGACAATTAACGAAATTGCTTCTTTGAGCGGGGCTTCGCGCCCATCCGCTCGTAATCAGCAATGATTTAACGTCGATTGTTCGCGGTCACCCCCCGAGGGGTCCAGGAGTAGCGGTACTTTCGCCCGAGACTCGCTCCGCCTATCTCTCTCTCCCGCTGCATATTATTCCGCGCGTGCGGTACGAAAGTCACAAATAGCTGCGGGATGAAAAAGGGTTTAACGCTCATTGCTGGTGCGAGGCCGTGCGGTGACGCGGTATCGCGACCATTTCCGTTAATGCAATTTGCGACGTTCCGAATTTTCAGCAACTGTTAGCGACGTTAAAGTTATTGATTTGACGTTGGGTGGAATTATTCGCGGAGGAATCGCGCCGCCAGATGGTTCAATACAGCATTCGCAAAACGTTTCACTATAAACGTTGACTTATTACGCTATGAAAAATTTCACTCCAAAAATCTGTATTTCTGTAATAGAATTTTAATTTAAACTTGTACGTTTTTTCGTTTTATTCGAAAAGTAAGCCAGAAATATGTCGTTTAAGAATGAATTTATAGCTACAAACGATCTTCGAGGACTCGGAAGAAATTCTATTTCTATCGGTAGAGGGAATACAGTAATCGCGCTGGAAAAAAAATTTATAAATGGTAAAGCGGTTTTAGAACACTTTTTTCGAATGCTCGTAGGATTCTAGAGGAAATGCTTGTAAATCCCGGAGCAAATGGGAGCTTTGAAATGTTATTTTAAGTTTTTTATTTGGAGACTCGAGTACATTTTTCAAAAGATGTGCACGTGGATATTTATTAATAAAAATATGCAGGTATTTGAATTTCATATCGGAAGGCATTGAATCTTTGGCCCCGGTCTTTAAAATTCATGAACGCATTTGTTTATATTACTCGGCTTCTTTTTGATACATATTACAATTTTGGTACAAGTTTTCTAATGACTGGATATTCGTGTAACTAAATCTGCATAGACGCAGCGATTAAGTAATGGCGTGTTTGTTTTGAGTAAAGTACACGCGTGACGACGGTTGTCCAGGGTTAACGCGATTTGCGAAGCCTAGAGCGAGCGTCGAGCGGCGAGGGAGATTATTTCAAGAGCAGTTTGCCAATGGCAAATTAATGAACGGCATTTGTACCGCAGTCGCGGCAGGGATGAAATGAAGCGGCGCGGTGGCGGCCGGTGTTCGCGGAAATTTTCGAGGCGGAATCAGGCGCAAAGGGGGGCATTTGAATTGTTAATTTTTGGAGATGCCGGGAGCCTAGTGGTCCCCGCGCGAATCGGCGGCGGGCCGCCGGTATTTTACGCCCGGCGGAATACTCGGGGCCCGCGGCGATCAATCAGCGGTCGAAAATAGCCGGGGCATTAAAGTCGGGCGGGCGGCAAATCGGGTGGCTAGCGGGCCGGGAATAAAGGCGCGGGCGTGAAACGAGGGGCGGGCGTATAAAAAAGGTGGGCCGGCGCGGGAAGGGCCGCCCGGCGCCCGAGAGCGCGCGTACACGTATATATATATATAGGGGAAACGTAAAAGCTGCGGGGCGAGGGCCGGGGAGCTTATAACACGGCGCGCGGGTAATGGCGCCTCCTCCCCGGCGTAGGGCCGCGCGGGCCCGGGGCTCCAGCGGGTGCACGCACACAGGCGCGGCCGCGGCCCCCACACGGGGGCCGCTCACGGACGGGCCGCCGGCCGGACTGGGGAGGACGGGGACTACCGCCGGCGCGAGTAGAGTCAGTCTGAGAGCGACTGGCACACCGCTAGCCCAAGCGGTCCCCGCGAGTCCGCCCGAGCCAGTCACGCGTGGCCGCAGCCGCCCCCCCAGCAGACCCGAGAGCAGCCATGGCAGCGCCCGGCGGCTCCTAGGCCACCACCGCCCCGAGGAAGGCCCCCCAGGACGCGAGGCCACGCGCACAGGGAGGCGCGGGCCATGCGAGTGGCTTGACTCGAGCGACCGGACCGACCGCCCGCTGAGATGCCCGGCTCCGGGGCTCCGGGGCTCCTCCTCGCCGCCGGCCTCCTCGCCTGCCTGGCCCACGGTAAGAGCCCCGCGACAGGCGATCGCGCCCGGGCCGCCTCGGCCCACTCGGCTAATCGGCGAGCGCGCGCGCGCGCGCCTTGATTGCGCTTCCGCGAAGCGATTATCTCGGCCGCGGGGCCGCCTCCTCCGGGCCTTATCTGCCGGGGCGCGCGCGCGCGCGTTACGAGCCCCGGGGCCATTACTCGGGCCTTTTCCAGGGGCGCGTGCCCCGGCGTTATTTAGCGGGGCCGTTAAGCCCGCGGCCTGATTGGCCGTAGGGGACGGGGACGACCCACCGCGCGGTCCCTTCCGGAAGCCCGGCTCGGCCCCTCGTCCCCGGGGCCCAGGCTCCCATGCAAATCGCCGCGGCTTTCTCCGAAACCCACGCGGTGTCCGGCCGCTTTTTCCGCCTCCTTTTCCCGCGGCGCGCGACCCGCGAATCAATCATCGTGTCGGCGCGAGGGCCCGCGGGCCTCAGCCTTTTTTTTCCCCCCCCTGCGCTCGCTCTTTCCCGCGAAAAACCTCGACTCGCGACTCGTCCTTTTTGTTTCCCCCGCGCGGATGCAAATGTCCCCGGGACGTCTCCTTTCTAGTTTATGTTACGAGGCGGCCGGCGGAGCCGCGCGAATTGAATAGGGACGGCTCGCGCGCCGGCCCCGCTAATTAATGGCCCGGCCGAGTGTATTTGCCGAGCGCGGCCGTACCGTGTCCTCGGCGCCGAGCCATTAGGCGCGGGAGGATAAAGATGTTAGAGGCGCGCCGGCCGACGGATGGCCAACCGATCGCCGCGAGGGGAAGGTCCCGCGGCGCCGGGATCGGCTTTGCCCGCGGGGGCGCCCGCGTAAATCGAGGAGCCGGCCTCGCCTCGGGTTGCGCGGCCCGTTATCGCCCCCGCTCCCCGCTTCCCGAAAACTCCCCCCCGGCCGCCGATCTTTGTCCGGCGCGGGCCCTTCGCGGAACGGAGGCGCGGCTAACGAGTCGCCGATAAAATTATTCGACGCGCCCGCCGATCTCGGGGGGTACTCCTTCTTTCTCGCCGCGGGACAAAGGACCGGCGCGTGGAGGGAACAAAAAAAAAAATTAAACGAGGCAACAAAGCGAGCGCCGGGGCTTATTTTATCTCGCGAGAAAGCCGCGGCGTTAAAGTTTTTCAATTCTCTCGGCGTTGCCGGGCCGCGGGGTCGTATAACCCCGCTTGGTCCCGCAGTCCTCGTTTCCCCGTTTCATTATTCCCGCGCGCGGGCACACGCGCCCCGGCAATGGCCCGATCGGCCCTTTTCCTCCACTCCGTCTCCATCCGCGGTTACCTAATGCCCGGCTCGTTAGGGCGACTCGCGCCCCGGGGATTCCCCGGCTCCCTCCGCGAGTCGAAAGGAGAATGGGGGCCGCGTCGCGCCCTCGGCTCGCAGGATACACAGACGCGCCGGGGATAGCGGGAAGAAAGGGCCGCGGTAAGCTTGACCGATAGGGTAAGCTAATCCGCGGGTTGGCTCGGCGACGGGAAAACGATACGCCGGTAACTGGCGCCGACCGCGGCAAGTGAAACTCGCGCGCCGAGTGGTCACCTGTAAAAGTGCGGGCGAGTCACGCGACCGATTGTTGCAGCCACCGTGGGCTTATCGCCGCGAGAGAGCCGCTCTTACCTGCGGCGAGTCCGGTGCGCTCGGATTCCCGGTGCCGGCTAGAGAGTCTGCCTGGCTGTGTGGCTGCGCTCCCCGGCAGAGTGTCGCGGATATTAAGCGAGCGCTCGATCCCCTTTCCCGCGTAATCGTAACGCGCCGAGTTGCCTCGAAAACGGCGGCCCCGGCAATTTCCAATAATATGCTTATATTATCAAGTGCCTTGTTTATCGGCATAGAGGACGATTGAGATTTGAGAATATGCGCCCGGTAATCTGAAATGCTTTTAAGCCGCCGTTTGCGGGAAAGCGGCGCGTAGAGTTCGGTTTAATTGACCCACTTGTGTACCTGGGCCAGTTCGTTCAATCTCCCGGCCGTTCGATAAAAAAGTATCTGTTTACAGTGGATAAGCGCTATATGGGCGGAGATAACAGATGCTTCTGATTATGCACATAAAAGCCATATATTAGAGTTCATACATTCGGATGATTTACACCGACATTTGTACACTATAGCTTTTAAGGAATTTATAGCACAAGTATCCATTTATGATTCTGCGTGCACGAAATAGATGTAGCCAGTTGTATATTACGTGCATTTGTGAAGAAAACGTGATTTCTATTGTATATATTACGAGATGTAGTCTAAACCTGATACAGAAATAGTCTTCTGTATCTATTTGAATTGTAGTTGTACGGCGTCGAAGCCAGTCTAAAATTGTGACCAGTGCACGTTTGGAATATTCGAGAATTTCATGAGATCCGAATTTACATTTGTATAACCATACCATCATTACCGCTTCTGTATTACTCTTATCAAATATAAAAAAAGGTAATCATTATAAAAATATGCCGGTAAGTCGTGTATAAATGTTGGTATTTTTTCTAACTATAACATACATTTGAAATATATCTTTTATGAGTTAGGTTGACGCGAAAATCCCCTACGGGGTTTCAAAGAGAGAAAATAAAAACTTTCATTTCTGAAATACGTATGCTGGATACTATACAATATGCAATCACAAGTTGTAATAAAATTAAAATTTTTAATTAAAATTTACATAAAAGTATTTCATCTGTTATAATCTGGGCTTATTGTATATTTAGTAATGTAATGTCGATAGTATAATTAAATTATGCACACAATATTAAACATCCGTCTTTTAAATGAGATGAAATAAAATCAGTCGATGAATTTTGAGTAGCTTTTAAAGCTATATTTAATGTAAGGTATCTTGCCAGCTTCGTTTTAACTTGCAGGAACTAATTAAAAATTGAAAATCTTAGAATCAGGAGCTTTATTCGCCTTAGCGAAAAGTTTCGCCAGCTGTAAAGTTACACTAATATTATTTTATTATTAAAACTAGAATGATAACAACCATCGAGAGGAACTAATTAATAATGATTGAATGTTGTATTAAAGCAGATTACCGAACAATAGATTCCATTAGTTTTCAGTTCCGTGCAGTTTGAAAGGGGTGGAAAAATTGAAATCTCCTATTGCATGCATTATCGGAAATTCGATTTCAAAATGGATTCGCATATGTTATTAAAAGTCGTTTTCGTTTTATTAAAGTACAAGCTCGAACCTTATGCATTATGCATATATGTATCTTACATTTGCAGTTTATTGTTTTTCAAAGTCAATATTGAAATAATCCAAAATATCGAATGGAAGTCTCTCCTGCACGGGGGTTTTTTTTTTCTACAAAGAGTACACATCCTTTGCTCAAATAATCCAGTTGGCTTGGCTTTCCATCGAGATAAATGAAAAAGCCCAACAGAAACAGGAGCTTTTTTACTTCTGCGTACTCGAGCAGACTGTTCAAAGTCCGCGCGACCTCCGCCGGCCGTGGACTTGAAATCGAGAAAAGATCGATCGGCGACGCTCCGCAACGGGGATCGATGTTCACTGTGCAGCCCAAGCCGACCGCGCCCGCTTCCTATGCACGCGCACTCGTTCTAAGTGGGCCGAGCTCGAAGCCACCCGGGGATTTTCTTTGCCGAGGAAGACCCGGACCCCGGGTAATTATCCGCGAGCCGTCGGCGCGGCTTCGTTAGCCGCTCTCGGGCGGCACGAGCGCTAGCCGCATATTGTGCGCGGGGCTTTGTCACCCCCGGGGGCGAGGTTATGCGCGCCTCGGCAGTCCTATCGGCACGCGCCTCGGAGGGACGTCGGCCCGCCAATGCAGCGGCAAACGCTTCCTGTAATCGCACGGGAAACTCGAGCGCGATTGTTGGCTCCAATTGCGACATTGGGGATTATCGGGCAGATACATGCACTCGCGCCAATGAAAAAAGAAAAAAAAAATGGGAGCCCTTCGTCGATTATGATTTTGTGCCTCGGCGAGGAATTAACGCTCTTTTCGATGGTACGGAGTCGCGAGTCTAGCCTCGGGCTCTTGTGGTACAGTCTACGATGGATGGCGCGCGTAAGTGGCCGGCGCACGTCACTGTTCACAGCTCGGTGCAGTAAAAGGACAAACAAAACAATCGGATCGCTCGAACGGACGTTTCCCCGATTGTGTATATATACACAGATGCCGTGGCACTGCGGCGAATCGATAGACGTATCGTCGATTAAAAATAAAAGCCCCGAAATAAATATAAAAGCGCGGGTGGGACCTTCGAGTATTGAGCGAATCGCAGTCGACTGTTATTATCGCGGCGGTGGAGGGGCAAACAATGAATCGGGCGTCGCGTGCAATTCCCAACAACTGCCTCTCTCTCTCTCTCTCTGCCGGTCTCTCCGCGCGCCGGCCGAATTCGCCAACTTCATTAACGCGTTCGGCCGTGAATGCGCGCAGACGCGGGGCCGGGGCCAGAGGCCACCTCTCGTTGACGTGCCGATAATCGATTCGTCCCCACGTGCACCCCGCCCAACATAGTTTATTTATGTCGGCTCGCATGTAGATCTATAGAGAGGTGGACTGCTGACCGCCGGGTGCCGCTCGATTCCTACAGACAATTGCTTTATAAGTTGAGCCATGCGCGAGCTTTCGACTGCTCGACGCGGATTCTTGTATAACCTTTCGGCCACCTGGTCAACTGGCCACTCCAAGTATTGCAAAACTTTAGCAATATCGACAACTGATCGCAATCTACGCTTTTAGTGACTGTTTTCCAATTAATTTTAAATGCATTGATTTCAAGTTTTATTTTTTCGCCAATCAATCATAAATAGGAAATTTAAGAGTATATATGCAAGTGCTCCGCAACTTTCAGAAATTGCTCTCTCCTCTCATCTCCTTGGATCTGTATCAGGTAATAAATAATTTTCACCTTTGCGTTATACGGCTTCATATATGCTAGATTTTTTTTCCAAGAAAAATATTAATCTTAACTTTGTATTTGACTTTTGCTATTAAGAATAGATAAGTCTCTGCTAATAAGGACCTAATGTGTACTTTAAAATTTGACACGACTATGATACTTGGGGAAAACATAAAGTCAAAACGTCTCGTACGACGTACTTGGCTTCGAACTTCTAATAATAACGAATACTAACGAATAAATTTCTTGAAAAACATACAGACGTGCATAAATTAATTATTTGATAGAAATGACGCGCTTCTATAACATTACAAATCACTTTAGGGTTATAGAAATTATTATGGCTGCATTGAATGAACATTTGAAAAAAGCTCAGATGCATAATTGATAGTAATAATCTATATAATTAAATTGAATGATGACAAATAAGCTATGTTAATTGATCTGCTAGAATAATCGAACCCATAAATTCTCGTTAGTCTAATATTGTACGTATGTGCGTATAGATAATTGGTTAGTTGATTTGTTGAATAACGGTCAATAAAAACAATGGAAAAAAAACTTTTTTTTAACAGCTAAAACCTCGTATATCGCAAGGTATTTCCGCGGCAATCACGGTTTGCCGATGGTTCTCGATTCCGCGCTCGGTCAAAAACAATAAAATAAAAATTCAAATTCGACGCGAGGCTCGCGAGCTCCCGAGTGAGAGGAGCAGTGGTTTCCTTGAAACAGTTTAAATGCAAGTGAGCACCGAGATTTATTGAATGCAGACAGCCGGGCTTCCGGGCGATTCTAAGAGGCGCTTATAATTTGCACACAAAATGCCGATTGTGCTGCGGGTAAAGTTTCGAGCGGCTCGCAGGCCCCCCCCGGGCAAGATGCAATTTGCGCTTCATCCTGCCGAGGCGGCCGCTCGCGCGACAGCTTGTTGTAATTAGGAGTTTAATTTTGAGCAGGGCGCCGCACGCACTCGTAATTTCGCCCGGGAGCGCGGTTTCACTCGAAGCGCGTTAATTACCGCGTCTTTGAGGGCATTCAGCGCTCGGGGCCGCGATGCCCCGGCCTTTGTCGCCGGCCGAAAGCGCGTTATTCCTCCCCGTTAAATCACTCGCGCCCCGGGGTAATACTTGCCGCCCGGGAGTATAGGCCAGACCTCGGCCTCGGGGACAAAGCCGGCCGCTTCTTTCTCCCCCCCGGCGGCGCCGGTTTCCCAATCGGCCTGGGCGTATAAATGTCGCGGCGCCGCGATCGACTCGGATACCCCGCAGGCGGCCGGCAGCCAACGGCCGCCGTTCTTTTCCCGATTGTTATCCGTGCCGCGAGGGCGCCGCATGACTAACGCCCGGGCCATTCGTCTTGGCCGCGGGACAAAACGTCGGGCAGGACTTCCGGCGCGCGCGCGCGCGGATCCTGGGTAATTATATTCGATCGGCACGACCTCGCGGGGGCTAATGTCGATGATGGACCGGCCCACGCAGATATACGACTGCTCCGGCGTCGACGGGTGTTATTTTCTTTTTTTCTCTCTCGATTGTCGCGCTCCTCGGCCGCGAGTTCATTCCGCCGGCTGGCACGTCAGCCGGCCGCGTGATTTATTTTTCTCCGCGGGCGCACGCACGGGAATTTCGCTTCCGCGGCGCGACCCCCTTGAATAATTCAAAGCGCGCGCGGGCGCGCCGCGACCAATATCGGGAAGAATCGGCCGCGAGTACCGGGAAGGAGCCACTTAGCCAATTAGGACCCGTGGAATTATTAACCGGGTGACCGGGAGCTGATGCTTTTTGCGAATTGAAAGCAATCGTTTGGCCGGGGGGCGGGCGGCTATCCCGCTGACGGCCGACCGCAGGAGGGAGGGGCTAACGAACACAGTTGGCCGCGGGGGCCGAGCTCCGAAACCGGGCTCCAAACCACATATTTGACCTCTCCGATCCGTGGGCAAGTAGCAATTAAAGTTACTCGAGTAATGCCATCCTGCCTAGTCGGCCCATGGGCCGTGCAAGTAGTAAAGGGATTAAGCTCGAGTCAAACACAGAGGGGCCGTTTGCGTAACTCTCGCGATGCATCTGCGACCGCGGGCCGCGTCCACCTATCTTCCGCCAGCGCCATCCCCCCGATTATTGGGTTATACGCCGGTCGACCAAGCAGGAGAGCCAATATCGATGCGATTAGAGCTCTTAAAAGCCCGCGCGTATCCCCTTCACGCCCGCGCGGTTTTAATTGCGCCGCAGTGCGGCTCTTCCCCTCTCTATTATTCAGGGCTTTGTCTTGATCTGCCACGCGAAAAGTGGTTTACTAGAAGCCATTTGTCAGTCTGCTACAATTATATCTCTATCGAGCGCTGTAAATTATTGTCGCGATATAAACACTTCCAAAAAGTTGTAATAAAACTTCAGATTGAGTGAAGCAATAACTTTTTCGGAAAATTTGAATTATTTTTTAAGCAGATAACCGTATTCTCATACTGAGTTCTTCATTAATAATGTTGTAATAGCAAAATGTCTCTTTAAAACAAGCTGTAGCAAAAAATAGAAATTACAATTTGATAAACAATAATATTTGCAAAATTACAGTATTTAATTATCAGTCACGGAGCAATGAAGAAATAAAGTAAACGTATCATACATTTCATATGTTTTATATTTTACAATTGTAGGAACAACCTACAAGACAGAGAAGGTTTAGATGATAACACAGTGATGCAGTTTAAACAGTACTCTTTATTAGGCCGTATCGTGCTACGTGCAACGTGGCGCACTTTCCTTATCCTTCACTCTAGCTGTAAGCATCCTACTCAAGTGGTCTTCATCATTTGGTTGCCTCTTTCCGTTCCTCTTCTTTGTTGGGTTTTAGACGGGGCTTCATCTCAAGATCTAAATAGTTCTCAAAATAAATATTTGTTTCGGCATGAATATGACTTCCCGAGAGATTCCATTACCCTTATATCGTTGAGATGTACCATGTATAATTTACTGCAACGCAGACTAAACCCTACTCAGCTGTGTACAATGCTCATTAGATTATTACAAATTACTAGATAGCCATTATTTCTGGAAATAAATGCAACTTCTCAGTAGTATTGCGCGTATCATGATAGATATACAACGTTTCTCATTTCTTATCTCATTTTCTTATTTTGGAAATTTTATACATTCATAATTCCTCCTCACTTTTTTCTATCATGTTTTTACTCAAACGAAGCAATCAAATTAGTTTCTATCTTTCCTAAAATTCTTTATATTATTACATTTATAAGTATTATCTTTTTCTTATTGTTTAAAATAAATTGCATACATACATAATCGTATTTATTCTCTTTATATTTTCTCTTCTTCGTATTTTACAATCAATTAATAACTTAAACTCTCGAGTTCAGATAAAATTATTTATACGATAATTACTTTTTTTATTCAATACGTTTTTATCAAATATATCCATTTTATATAATAATAAGTAAGCCATCGGAGTTTCATCGGTAATTAAAACAGGTGAATAATTGAATGACTATTTCTGAATCGCATCATTGAGTAGTCATGTAATCAAGGAGATGTGTTGCATTCCGTACATATTTACGAAAACATATTGCTTTAATTATATTAAATGTAATTTTACTAAAATAATAATAATTATATTACATTATAATTGGAATATCCCTTCAAAATGAATAATATACCAGTGCAATTACCACCTACCTCTTCCTGCCTACCCACTTCCCTGGACCCTTTCGTTGAACTTTATATTTAAAATATTTTAATTAAATTATAAAAGCGTGTATTTTTTATCTATAATGAAAAAGTCTATTTAATTCACTTGGTTTTTTTGAGGATGGCTCGGGCGACTCGATTCCGAGACTGCGTTTCCCCATAGTCAGCCGGAGATGCACGGGTCTTTCTTTCCGCGTTGCGTAATCCGAGTCTCGCGGCTCCGCTATTTATCGCCGTGTTTATCGCGCGGTTTTAAAAATCCGCTGCGGTCGACGGGGATTCAGCAGCTTTTTAGAGCGGCGATTCGCGCGGAACTTTTAAGCGAGCGAGCCGGGACTAGATATTCACTCGGGCTCTCCACTCAGTGCTTTCCGGGATGTGATTTGAAGGGGACGATTAATTGCGAGACGCGACTTGCTTCTTCGACGCGTCCGCGTGTTTTTCTTTTTACAATCCCTGCTTTTGCCGCAACTTTTTTAAGATGCAAATGCGAATGGCAAACTACGAGTGCCGTTGACAATAGAATAACATTTAGCTTTCCTCTTTGTCTGCGCGGTAGTATATACGGCAATGCTGCCCACTGAAGTACACATGTAGCGATTATGCGTGGCATATCTTTTATACCCAAACCATTTTAGGCCCCGAATAAAGGATCTTAATAACATAGCATTACATTGGTGACAGTATGATTTTATAAATACAGTGATCTTATCTGGCAATTTTTTTCTTTTTCGTCAGCATACTCAGTTTTGAAGGAGATAATAATTACGACACGGCTTTCTCGTCCCGAGGAGTATAATTTCCCACCCAAGGAGCGCATTGGAGAAAAATTTCGTCATTTTAAAATGCAGAAAGTTCTCCACTTTACTGTAAACCCGAATAAAGCCTCGGCTGACACTAATGTTCGCAGAAAACGAGTATTAACGTTCTCTCGTATTTGGGAACGCCGAACCCGATCCTCATTTTGATGCATTTCCTCCGTTGTAATGCGCAGTGACGGGCCCGATCAATTGAATACGCTTAATGGGTCATGTACACGTTGCAGAACTGTTTATCGGAACCCTGTTATACATCCGTCGCCCGGCGCAAACACTCGAAATATGTAACGGTTCATCCTCCGGATGCCGCGTTCGCATCGCTGCAGCGGATCACGCGCTAATATACCCGCGAGGAGGCTTATCGCCAAACTCCCCGAAGGCGGGGTCCGCGGGGCCGAGTACGTACATACCCTGCAACCGCGGGCGAAATTAATGGAAGAGGTCATTACCGCTTTCGTGGGCGAAATTGACTGCGAGGGTTGGGTCCGAGGGATGTAATTGATCTGTCCGTCGAAGACCGGCCCGTTATAAGCGTCCCCGCAGCCTCCGCGTCGCGGGTAAGAAAATCCAAGCGAGAGAGAGAGAGGATGGTAGAGAGAGAGATGGGCAGCGGAAGGTCTTGGCTGGCGCGGCTCCCGTGAGAAATTCCGCGCGCGCTTATTAGTAGTCGATTCTTTGTTGGCCGGGTAATTAATGGGCAGGCAGTTATTGAGACGCGCAATCGGCCGCTCAGCGGCAGAACGAATGGAGGCGACCGGACGCTTGAATAGGCCCTGCGGGCGCTTCCTTATGCGCCGCGCGTGTACTCGCCTCTTAAAATGTTGGATTTGCTTTCAAGTGCGCTATCCCGCGGCCCGTAAAGTGCCATTAGAAAGCGATAGCATTTAAGCCCCGGCAGCCGGGAAATCCTACCCCGCGAGAGAGAACCGGCGGATCACGAAAAAGCTTAATCGACGGCCCTTACATCCCGAGCGGCCCCGCACACAGGCATTACCTTGGCGCTCGGCCGAGTGCGCGGCTCGTTACCCGCTGGGGGCAGGGCCGCCGGTACAAAAGGGAGCGAAAAGTAAGAAAAAAAATGGCGCGTGCCGCCGTCGAAGGGTCGTAGTGCAAGGCGCCGGGGGTTCGCTCGCTGTACCCTCTCTGGGCACTCGGCAGCGGGTCGCACGCGAGCCTTAACACACACATATATATATAGCGGCGAGTGGGCGGGTGTCAGTCGGCCCGGGGTGCTTCTCGGCCCCGTTTCCCGCGAGCCCTTCCCGAGTCGGCTGCCGGGCGATTTTATCGACCGAGGGACGCCCGGGGGTACGGGCCGGGGGTATCGGGGCCTCGGCTGCGGGCACTACAAATTGCGCCCTCGCGTGAGTGGCCGACGGGAAGAATTCCCCGGCGCGCTAATGAATTCGGTCACGCGGAGGAGAGGAGCGGTCCGCTCGCCCGGGGAGCCGGCCGGCCGAGTAACCTGTTGCTATTAGCGACTCCCTGTTTATTCGCTTTCTCCGCCGGCCGACCGCGCCCGCGAGCCAGCGGAGGCTCCGTTTCCTACGACGCCTGGGAAAAAGGGTACGACGCGCGGCCTCGCCGGCCGACCCGTCCGCGCACTTTCCCCGATTGACGGCCCGAATTCGTCGGCCTTGGTACGCTCGTTGCGCCAGCCTCGGGGCGGCCCGCCTCTCTTTTTTTTTTTCGCGCTTCCCCGCGGCCCTGAAAGAGATAAGCGTTTTCAAAAGCGTCTGGCTGCGCCCCCGGGGGGAACGGCTCGTGACAATTTCCCAGGCGCCACGCCCGGCGCGTGGCATACATTAGACCGGGTGGAATGCGCCGCGCTCTCCCCCCAAAAAAAAGCCGACGGGATACGAAAAAAAAAAAAAAAAAAGAAAAGGCCGACGGGCAACTAGTCATTGTCGGGCAGCGAGACGTGCGGCCCGGCTAACAAGTCCAATCGGCCGCGGGGTGGGGGAGAGCCGTCTCCCGTCGAAACGTGAAAATGGGCCGGCGAGCACGTAGGCGAAAAATCGCAGCCGCGTCTCCGCGCGCTTCCGCCGGCCGGCGTCTCCTTTCCCGGGGGCGACGATTTTTGATCCGGGAGCGCCCCTAGTCGGCTTACGCGGCGTAATAAGCGCCCACGGAAATAGCCCGAGTTCCGCGGGGCTCCGGGTTCACGTGCCGGCGACGCTCGACTTGCAGGCTTACGAGGAAAGAAAGCCGAGTGGCAAAGCGCGCCCGGAGATCCGTCTAATTGGAGGGCGCGCCACTCGCGATGCCCTTCTTCGGGGGGAGGCGCGTGCCTTTTATATATTGGAGTGAAATAATACGGAGGATTGTTTGGTGTGCGCCAAGCTGGTTTATTAATCAAAATTCATACGCAACTTTTGATTGAGCGAGTGAGGATGTTTTTTTTTTCATTTTGAAAGAAAAAAAAATATGAAACGTATTACTGTCGATTATACGGGCACAAACTTCGTTAAAAATGCCAATTTCGTTTGTACCGACAACAAAATTAAAGTTCACCGAGTTCAACTGAGGAAATACACAATGATTTTAATTATGAGGGCAGGTATTTGGTTTTATTTTCAATGTTGGTATTTCAATCAAAATAATGCGTATACACCGAGCAAAATTATATCTACACTTTAGAAGAATTTTTACAAATTTTTGCAAAAGCTATATAATCGTTTGATTCAGTAAAGTCGAACACTCGAATGTTGACACTTTCTATTCAGATCACTCGATCCATTGATCTTCCTTCTTTATCTGGTATAAGAGCGTATATGATGTGTGCACAGCGAGCAGTCGCATTGATTTGGTGCGTTCCTCGTATTCCTTCCCTGGCCGGATCATCTCTGGAGACGACCTTTTATTTTCTCGCTTCGGCTCTTCCTTTTTCCTCCGGTATATCTGGATCAGTGATTGAAAAAATAAGTATAAAGTGAACGATCAACCGGAATCATTAAACGCTTTTAAATCTCGTTAACGAACGAATCGGAATGTATAAAGTAAAAATCCGAATTAAATATCCTCCTTTTACATTGGCGAATACTTTAAATTAATCTTCGTTTGCCTCGATTAAAACGAGTCTCCCCCAAGGAGATAATACCGATAGTCGGTATTGATTTTGCCTACATGTATATATATATATATACATGTGTGTGTGCATGCGCATGATATCGCCGCGATAAAATGATTTCCCCCGATTACCAGAGCCCGTTCCCCGCGAGCCAGCCGTCCCGCGTACGAAACGCCGAGCGAGGCGACGACGCCCCCCCCCCTCCTCCCAGCCGACACACAATCTCCTCCTACGTAATAATCACTCAGTACCGCGCGCAGCATCTTCATCCAGGAAACCCCGCCGCCAAACGTTAAAAACCTCCCGCGACACGGAAGGACGCGCGGCGGCCGTTTAACTCGGGCCCGTCCTCGCGCCGCTTGACAAATCGAGGGCCCGGCGTTATTTACGGGGCTCCTCGTCGCGCGCCTCCGCGAAAAGCGGCCCCCGGATTAGCATAGTAATAGCCTGGGCGCGAGGTGCGCGACGAGCTAATCAGCAGTAAAGGGCGCGCGGGCGGCCCCGTCACCCGATCCCCGGCTCCGTATAACGGCCCCCGAGGATTTATGAAGTCCGGCCGGCGCTGCATCCCCCCGCCCCCCAGATTGAAACGTCGCGGGGATCGAGGGCCGGAGAGGCCGATCGCTTTATTTATACAGCCAAGCGACTCGCCGCGGGGGCTTATATGTACATACGCGCCGGGGCTTCCCGGAGCCATTTGTCCGGGGCCGTACGCCGTTAGGGCTTTCATTACGCGCCGAGGTGTCCTCCGAAAGTGTTTAACGCGCGCCACGCGCCCGGTGCATCAACCGGGGCTCCCGGCTCTGAGATATACACATATATATACCGCGTTCTTTCCGTGATGAAACGGAAAGCTGCCTTTTGCCCAGAGCACGATGTAGATCGCGGGGTTTGGCGGCCGGGTCCCCGATCAAAGGGGGCCACTCGGAGTCCTCGAGAGGACGGGGAGGGGGGCAGAGCCGCCCGCATACAACCCGATACTGCACTGGCCTCCGAAAACGTTTCAATGCACTCTCACCCGTAATAATCGCGAATAAAGTGGGCGCCGTCGAGCTGCAAAAAAGGCCGGTAAAAGGGACCGGCTCCTCTTGCGGGCGAGTCGGGCGGGGCGGCTCGGTCTCGTGTAATCAGCGGCCCTCGCTTCCGCGGGGAGCCCGGGGGCGGGGCGCTAGATACCGGCGATAAGCCGAGTCGGCGGCTCTGCCCAAACGCCCGGGACAAGTGCCCCGGGAGTCGAGTCGGCGGCGGCGTTATCGGCGCCGCGCCCCTGCCTCGCGGCTCTGCAATTTGTTGCGGATTAGATTAGCCGGGGGGGTCGGGCCGACTGCCCTCGCAGTCGGGCGACGTCGCGCGACCGATTCTTTTGCGATAAGCTCGGTTCTCGAGCGGCTAACCCCTTGTTTGTTCTGTCTTTAAAAGATTCTCCTTGAAAACCATACGCATATATATATATACATGTGTGTGCGTTTGTGGGAATACGTGGAGGAGGACAAAGGGATACGGTGTGGGTTTCAGGCGCTATTTGCATGATCGGTTGGATCATCTTTTCATTTTGACCCAAGGAACAAAGTTGAGGGATTATAGAGATCGCGAGTGCGAGGCTAAAAATGCGACCGATTGAATTTCATTAGAGAAAAAGGAAGAGGCTAACCGTCGAATGCTAAACCGAAAGCAAAAGGGAGTCAAGGAACTCAAAGATTATAGAGCTATAAAATACATGCTAATGGCATTCCGAAGAGTGATACTATACAATTCATAGTGTTTATACACTTGAGAATCGTATACTGTCCGTATGGTAATTTGATTAGTTTTAACGACTGCTATATGTGCCGACTAAAACAGCACGTGATATACGATTGTGTAATCTGTACTTTATTGCGAAACGTGTACCGTTTTGTTCAAACTTGAATATTTGCAAGGCAGTTTTGAAATGCTTTTTGAATATTTATCAAGTTTGTCAATTACGATTATTCCCATTTAGACGGAAAAATTTATTTTTTAACGAAAAGCCCCAAAATGGCAAAGATCAATTATACACGGTCATTGTTCCGCAGATTGTCTATACAGATACCCAAGTGAATAATCCAATTCAATTTTAGATTGATGAATTTGGTCACTGTAAGCTACATTTCAATAGCAGTTTTGAATGCAATCAAAACCGATGACTTTGGCGCTGTCTGCATAAGCTAATAATTCTTGCTCGACCAGGAATGATTACATTCTCCGAAAGCCTATTAATTTAGCCCTCGCTCGTGATAAATTCGCTCCGATCCATTCAACACGAAGGCTAAACCGGATAAACAGCTGTCCTCGCGTTTTCTGCAAAATGAACTTTCAACCGCGCAAAGGCAACGGCTTCCTGGAAAAAATCTGGCCTATCACGGGCCGCAGTCTCGTATTATTTTTTTTTGCGCCTCTCTCTCTCTCTCTCTCGCCGAAGGACAACAATCTCCCGACTATGCTGATTAAAAAGCGGGCTCGGCGGGCCGACTTGATTCCGCTCGTCAAGCGCCGCGCGGCAGCCTCGCTAAGGAGAAACGGCGCGCCGCCGGGCGTAAACATCTCGCGCGAGATGAAATCGCGCCTTGACTGCCCGGAAGCTGGAAAGCCGATTGGCGGGCAGGCGCACAATGCCGTTCATAAACGCGCGCGTCGTCACGCCGCGGTGTAATGAAAAGCGGGAGGGAGGGGGGAAAGAGTGCCGAGCCGACGCGTCGTTTCCATTCTTCTCTCTCTCTTTTTTTTTTTAGTCGGCCACGCCCAGTACGTACATCGGGGTGGTGGAGGCCAGTGCGCATGGGAGATTGATGGGGGAAGTAGACGCGCGAAATAACGCGAAAATGAGAACGCGGCCCGAGGCTTTTGGCGCGGGCGGCCCTGCAATCGTCTTGGTTATTGGCCGAGCGGCGCGCGCGCGGGAGTGGACGTGACGGGAGCCGCGATGAATAATGAAAGCGGGGATCTCGAGCGCCCGCCGCCCCGGCACATGTAACAGTTTGCGCTCAATTCTTGTCGCTCGACTTTCAATCTTCTGCCGATGGGGGGGAAAGCGGGCCGAGTAATTGCACGCGTTATAATTCAACTTATCTCGGTTAAGATGCGCGGATAAACGAACAATGTGCCGGCTCCCGCGGCTTTCAATGTATTGAATATTCAGATGAAAGGGGCCGAGGCGCCTTCAGGACGTTTAAGAGGGACGTTGATCAATAATTAGCATTCGATTAACATAACAGATAGCGGCATATTAAGTTTCTAGACGTCAATCTCTTAAATCAGTATTGATTCCAACGTTTCAACAGTTAGCACGGTTATATACGACAAGGGTATGTAGGTATTTTTGACCTTGAGTGCCGCGCGATGTATTAAACTTACAAAGCGTACGTAGTAAACGTTTGTGGTAATCGACCCATCATCGCTATTATAACCGCAGGATAAAAATAAAGCGCGAAAGCTGATTGTAACCTCAATTGATGGCGAGCATGGAATCGCACGGCCCGATCGGAAGCGAGTGGCCGAGCGACCGAGATATAGTAGGAGGATAGGGATAATGAGAATAGAATTCGTCAGAACGGTTCTCGTTCAATTGGGTCGGGTCGTTTTACGGTCACGGCTGTTAGCTAAGGTTTACATCTCCTTCGAGCTTTAATTTAATGACTCTTTTCCGCGCGGGGACCGCGTTTGTCTCTCGGCTTTTCTCAACTAGAGCGAATCCCTCGGCACGCGGATGGCTTTTACGGCGCGGGCTTATTCAGCTTTTACAAATGAATAATACGCCCGCGCCCCTTACACATACAGAGGATTTATTGTTTGTTGGATTTTATAGCCCCTGCGAATCTCTATATATCGCTCGGAATTGTAAAATTGTTGACTGAAGAGGTGCGAAAGCTTCGGGGATATAGTCAATGGTTATTAGAGATAAAGGAGGAATTCAAACGCTTGTCGTACAATTTTATGGCGTTTGACGGTAACGTACATCGTTCATTTTATTGTCTGATTTTGTCAAGGTATTGGGAGCAATGACAGGCTATTAAAATCTCGCTTGGCAGCTGCGCACATTAGAGTATTCGAGCGTAACGATAATTTAATTATAGGGGGCTCCGTTTTTTTCACTGTTGACTAGCAGTAGTATTGACCGAGGCAGAATTCAGGACGAGCTACGTGACGGGTACAGTGTGCATCCAAGTACGTTGCTATAGAACCTTTTTACGCGCATTACCGTGACGCGCAGACGTGCAGTAGACATTTTGGAACAACGCGGTATCTTTGTAATATTAAAAATAGTCTTGTACAGTACTGTACAATATTTTTATTTTAAATCCCCATTAATCTTTTGCTTCTTTGATACGTAAAAAGGGATATAAAAAGTTATGTTCGCTTTGATTTTATGCATCCGTTATATTTTAATCAGAATTAAACTCACTTTTTCTATCCATCGTTTTTTTAAATTAAAAGGTAAAGTAGATTTTTTGTACGTATTACTTTAACCAGTAGTAAAAACCGTATGACTTCGAATATAAAATAAAATAATGAACAGACTTTCGTGCGTACGGATGAAAAAAGCAGACATTTTTAAGAGCAACAATATTTTTTGAAAACAATTACGGTCCGAGTGCAGTATACGACGGCTTATCAATTCACGAAAACTTTAATAAAAAGAGCGATTTTTCTCCTATTGTTCGAGGACTTAGGCAACAAAAAGAGCCAAGTGGATTGTCCGGGCTATCGTGGAAAATATTAAATTCGATGAGAAACAAAACTCATGCCGGGATGCAACGCGCACAATAAACGACTCGTATATTACTCTCTCACTTCTCTTTCCGCATGAAGTATTCGCAGTCGCTGCAGAAAAGGAGCAAGACTCGAGGAGGCAAGAGGAAAGGAGGAAAAAAAACTATAATATTGCCTCCATGATATCCTCTGAATAGTAAATCCATACACATGATATACTCTTATAACTGGCGAGTAAAACAATGCTCGAATATTCGAATTACAGTCGGTGCACTGCAAGGCACAGGCGATTTATTTCTCATCGTATTTCAAGAATTATTATATGTTCGCTAACGCTTCGTGCACTAATAAAAATAGCAAAATATTGATCGTTATTAAATTATTGAAAAGTGAGTCCAATTAACACGCGTTAGAGCTTTATTTTTATGCAAGAAATATTGTACGGCGCGTTTAAACGAAAATGTAAATAATAAAAACTGTAACATTTAGTGTAAAAATAAGTAAATTCGTTCTATACATGTACGGTAAATATATGAAAAGAAGACTACATTTGGTATAAAGTGAAATAACGGGTCTCACATAATTTTCTGATATTCAAATGTTTTCAATTCTATATATCTAAATTGAAATGTACGTAAGCGGAACTAAAATTCGCAATCTTTGTACAAATTGTTGATTTAAATAAGGATACTCTGTGCTTCTACACATTCCAGTTATGCATTTCTTTTACAATCAAGTTGTGAATGTAAAATATAAAAATTTCATGTATATTTATTTAAATTAATTTAAAAAAATGAAGTTTTCTGAAACACACGTAGTGATTTCCATATGAAGCTTGAAAAAACTCTCAAAGGTTCAATTGGTGTAAAATTTGAAACAAATGTATTTATTTTTACTCTACGCCTGTCTAAACAAGAAAAATGAAATCTCGTCGAATAGAAGAGATACGTGGATGATCACCTCGTATGGATCTTATAATTTAAACACGTATTAATTGAATATTAATTAAAAAATATTTTATCATCGGGCTAGGAGTATCTTAAAATAATAAAAAAAAATGCATTAGATTATAAGAAGTAATTATCGCGAAGAGCAGTTCATTCTTCTCGTTATGATAACAGCTAGGAGGGCGAAAAAAGGTCAGGCAGCGTCTCTTTCCCCGAGTATTCCCAACTGACGCCGGCAGCTTTCTCCCGCTCCCCTTTTGAGTCACTTCTGGGATTATACAAGCGCGGAAGGCGCTCATCCCTTTTAATTTAGCGAGGCGACGCGGGGGCCGAGGGGCGCATGCGCCAATCCGGAAATAGGAAAATGAAAAATCCGGCGGACGGGTGCACCTGGTGGAAAAAGCCATCGGCCGCCTCTACTTCCATCTTGGCCGTACGCGCGCATCTTCATATAGAGGAGAGGCACACCGTCGGGGGGATTTGCAGCGACGCCTCCGAGGGATTTGGTGCGCGGTCGCGCGGTTTACGGCTGAAAAATCGCGCGGCCGAGGCCTGTAATCGCGTCGGCGCCTAATAGCCCGAGGGCAGATCCTGGGCGGGTCTAATGACGGATCCGCGGGGAGCGCCGGGCTTTTCCCCGGAGAGAATGGAATTAACGCGCGGGACAGGGGCCCGCCCGGGGATCGTCTCATGAGCGCGCTTCCGCCTTTATAGCCGCCCTTCTTCTATTCCGGCGCGCGCGGCAGCTTTACGAGCCCGCTGAATTATCGAGGGGACAGGCCGCGCGGAGATCGCGTCTATTTCCGCGCCGCGGGGATGACACCCGTGGGCCCCGCCCGTCGGGGAAAGGGCCGCCCCCGGACTTTGGGGGGGGGGGAGCCATTGACTTCCCATTGTCGGCGGGTGCGCGGGGATCCGAGGCCTGGGAGGAGAGGAGCGCGCGGCCGGCTCTGCTCCACTGCTTCTACTTCCTGCCGGGCTTTCCTCGGCTTCGTATAGTCGACCGGCCGCCGGCGCGCGGCCCCTTTTACGCTCTCTAAGTGAAACTTGATTTAAGTTTTGACAGACGCTGATGTACCGGCCAATGCGCGCTTTATCGACCGCGCAAGACCGTTAATCGACCAATCGCCGCGGGTTTCTAAAAGCTTCGGGCGATCCTGCGACTCCGACCGGCACCGGGTTTTACTTAGATTGCAGCGGTACTCGCGTGATTCGCCGCGAACCGCAGGTATTCTAGCTGCCTTATATCTCATTGTCACATTTGAATCGATACCATTTGAAATGTCTTCAAGTACAGGAAATAAGTGCTTAATGGAAAATACGTAAGCATTCTGATAAATATTTGCGACAATTAATTGATCATTTGAAATTTAAAATATCCTATACAAGAGAACATTGATTCAATAGCTTTATAATAATATACGATACGATATGAAAATCAGGATTTCCATTGTTTATAATACAATTGACAGTAAGCGGGTATTGAATTGACACATATTACATAATTATATTGTAGTACATTTTAACAAAAATATAATATTACTTTTATGTCCATTATCGCAATTAGGGTTATAAAATACAAACATGTAGCTCTATTTGTCTATATTTCAGTATGTCTTATAAAACGGTTTTTCATGCAAATTGTAATATGCTACTTAGTTTAGGACTAGAGGGGAAAAGGGGCAACGAATACACTTCTTACGTATAAAGCGCAAACGTCACTTTATTTACACTTGAGTAGAATATGCAGGCTTTGATACAATCAGCTTGTTGTTGCGCGCTCGTCTAACTTGGCGGTATCACAAAACGTTCCCGGATACGCGACTGCGCGGTGATCCAGCAGAGGTCAGGCCACAGTTCGTACTACCTGGCGCCACCTCGGGCGCCACGCCGGAGTTCACGCTCTATAACGCCTCGCAGATTCCAAGCCCACGCAAAGTGCGAGTTACCACGAGGACACAGGCACACCCCCCGAGGAGAATCTGCTCACTCCGGTCCGGCCGGTTGGCTTCCGTGTATCCTTTCCCCGTTTCTAACCCCTCGCCGCCCCTGCGGCCGGGACGGAGTCTGCACGCGTCCCCATCCGGCCTCCACTCAGTTTCACCGAATATACTAACTGAATTTCCCGCCTTCACAGAGCTTCATCCCGCTCGCTAATCCCCAGGCGTTTCCGTACACATCAGAAACAAATGACGGGTAATACAAAAGGGGGTCAATGCCCTTAGTCACAGACGCAATTAATAAGGCGACAATTGATTAACAATTGGCGTCAATTCGTTACACTACTGTTGTATTAGATTGCAAGCTTCGTATTTCTACATACATACATTTATTCCATTCGTTTATCTGTTAAATGAATTTTATGGAGCAAGTTATTTATCGACATATTTGTCATTTGTTTATAATAGCAACTTTTGCGTTTATGATATTATAACTTAAAAGAGATGATAATTTATAAAAATTTGAAAATGCTATTTTTGTTCATAAATTACCTCATTCGACAATTTCAGCTAAAATTCATACACCTTATTTGTTTGAAAACAAAGCTATAAATACAATTTAATTGTTTTAGCCCGTGTATAATACTGTTTAATCTAAACAGTTGATCCTTGCGGGAGCGTAAACTTTGCACGCATTAGATTGCATTCATACTAAACTAACAATGCACAAAAATCGATTTGGAAAGCCGGGTAAAATTAATTAAAAACTGTAATCTCTTACGAGAGAGAGAGAGAGAGAGGCGGACTGTATTTCACGTTCGCTATAAGGCCATAGACGCTTTTGTACAAACCTCAGATCGCGAGATAAAGACGTCACGTCTCGTTGTTTTCTAATTCATTCTCCATTTTATCAGGATCGTCGTGTTTATTAAGTGGATATGCTAAGTTGTCAGGGAGACAGTTGACTTTGGAATTGCTTAAAATTTTGTTCGCGTCTCGTACATGGCATGGCTATATCGATACACGTATAGTAATGAGCAACTTTCCATTTCAAAGTCGCCGTCATGGAAATCCGCCGCTTCGACAACCAACAATTTCACTTTTGACTAAAAAGATGTCATTGCGAATCGCATCTGGTGGGAAGCAATCACGCGCGTACACGTGTATCAGCCAGTCAGGCGCTCCGCGGTTAATTAAATTCTAAGCGCTAATTGGTAACGCGCGTCTAAGCAAAACGTAATCCGCCGTGTCTAGCGATTGGCCAATCATTCTATCCCTTGAGATCGTTTATCGTCTAACCTGCAAATTGAATCGCGCATAATCACCACGCCGGCGAAGCATAATCGACTCCCACGCGCCCAACTCCAATGCGGCCATAACTCTTTTAAAAACGACCCCCTTTTACGTGCTCCGCCAGGGCAATTAATTGACGCGACGGGTCCTAACCTCCTCCCCCCCAGACTCCCCGCACGGCCCCATGAAAATCGGCATAAAGCGCCCGGGACGCGCGATATAAAGCCCCGTTTTCGGCGTAAAACTTCATCTAGTTGGGTATCGGGCGCGCGCATGTATAATTCCCGCGGGCGGAGGCCTTAGAGACGCGCATCCCTCTATTCTCCGCAGGCGCGCCAGCCCCCGAGCAAACGAGCAAATTTATGCAGTACGCGGGGGCGGTGCCGCGCCGTTATCCCCCGGACGGAATTAAAGGGTAGCTGCGCGACTCGCGGGGAGCACGCGAGGCGCCCGGGCGAAATATTAATTACTTCCTTTTTATGCGCCCCTTCCGCGAGGAATCGCGGGCGCCTTTTATGCCCGCCGGCGGGGCCGCATCCCCGAATTAGCGTAATTGCGGCTTAGCTTACGACGCCTTTTTATTGCGATTATCGCGATGTATATTAGAAAAATGGGATCGTGAATCACTCGGAGTCGCGGGGCCTTTTGCCACTATAATTTCCAGGGGCTATATTGCCGGCTCCGTGCGTCTACAATTTATGCCGAATTTTTTGTTAAACACCCAATGCGTGATCCTGAATTGATAGTAAATACCATTCGAGCGTCGCAATAGTTCTAAATCTCTCAAATTTACTGCTTTGCTTAATGTATTTCTATTAATGAAGCGTTGTTACTTCACACACCGCCACACTTATACATACATATATAAATATACGTATATTGCACAGGTGTTATTAACCGTTCGTTTAATACTGCACCGCTAATGAATCCAATCAAAATATTATCTTTATTGAATTACGAGGGGAGAGAAATACTGTTTTAATCCGAGCGCGTGTACCCACAGGGCCTGAGTGGATTACAAGCCTTTAATGATATAATAGTCCGCGGGCCGCGCGAGTGTCGCCGGATAATAATCCCAGCTCGGTCGACGGGATGTCTCCTCAAGACCCGTTTGCCGCGGCGGCTCGCGGCGGCCCCCGGCAAAGACAATCGGCCCGGCGGGCCGAGCGCCAGCAGTCGATCACCGGGGGCCGCGCGCACCCCGAATTCCCCGGTCAAGAGTGCGGGGCCGCGCGGCATCCCGGCATTCCGGTGAATCGCGCCGGGGATTCCCCGGCCGGCCCGATCATTTCAGGGCCGCCGGTCCGCCGGCCGAAGAAGATATGCGCGCGGGCCGCGTATTACGTAATTGCGAGGCGCGCATTCGCATGCGGGGTCCTCGCGTGCGCCCCCCGTGCAACGATCGCCCGGGCGTTAATTAAGCGGCGAGGGGAGTGGGGGGGGGGAACCCGCAGCCTCTTCTCCGGGGACCGCCGCGGCCGCCCGCCGTCTGATTTTCTCGCGTGTTTACGCGGACGCTGTGTTTACTTTGGGTTGCGTTCTGAGTGCAATATATGTGCGGGGGCTCGCGCGCGCGCGCGGCGCCCGCCTACGTGCGCTTCGGGATTAACCGATACGCCGGGGGCTCGTTTGTTTACACGCACTTGCTATTGATTTACCGGGCGAAATGACGTTGTAACTCGCGGCAAGAGAAAAGGCGGGGATTAACATACGCGTCTTACCATGTAAGGCCTGTGTCTACTTGGGGCTCGCGGTCCCATACGCTCGTTTATCCATTCATTGGCCGAGGCTATACTTTGGCGGAATGCATCGCGCGGGGATTTAGCCGTCATTTTTAAATTATACATCCCCGCGCCGAGGGAGGAACTCGGGATTTTTCCCCGCTCGTCAAACTGGTAATCCGACACGTGCGGCTGCTCCCCTCCTCGGTGGTTTTTCCAAAAAAGGAGGAGGGCCCGAGCCTTCCTCCGAGCGGCTCCTCGATAAAATGCAGAGTAGTCGCTTCGGGAGACGGGGAATCTTGGCTAATAGCGAATTATTACCGAGACGCCGTTTGCAATCGACTGGCCCTGTCAGCGAGGCAACCGCGAGTAAGCTAAATTATGACAAGTTTGCCACGTGACACTCGTTCCCCCATTAAAATAACGCAGTAAATACGAAGCGAGCAGGCACGCACGCGTACAGAAGAAACCGCGGCGATTACGGCAAACTAAGCCTTATAATTCCGAGCTTGTTTACGCGCACCGATGCGCGCGGCAATTTGGAGTTCCTGAAAATCGAGGTTTGCGAGTTTTCGAGGGGGAGCGACAGACAGCCGAGCGCTCGAGTTTCAGTTGCGAGGGCCGAGGCGATCCGCTCCTCCGAGGAGGCTCCGATGCGCCAGGAGATAAGAGGCACCTCGATATACCGCCGGTAATTGCTTAATGTACGTCGATCATGCTAGGGATTGCGCTCGGGCTCTCCAAGTCGCGCTGCACTTGTAATTTGTACCCTGCAACTATACACTGCTGCCTTGTACAGCCCGCCGCGGTAATGAAAAAAAAACGCGTTACGTATATATACGACGGTCTACCGTCGAATCGATACTCCCCTTTTCACTATCTGTCGAGGCACGCGTCACGACGAGTTAAAAGCCAGCATGGCGTAACACTCGAAAGCCCCTGCCTGTATGTGTACACGCGCGACAAGATATATATATATATATGTGTATATATATATACATATATATACATATATATATGTGCGTCGCATTCGCTCGCGAGCCGTCAATTTAAAAAGATAATAATTGGTTTTTCACTTCAATGGCATAAAAATTTTATCGGCTCCCATGCGCGTGCCTTACAGTAAAAACAAAGCAAAGCTTCAAACGGTTTCATGCATGAAGGAAATTGATCAATTTGCGCGTAAAACGGGTTCCGAAGACTCGAGCAAATCTACCAAAATAAAAGATAAATCCAGCAGAGCCCCCGGTATTAAATATATATATCTCTCCGTCGATCGTTTTATAGTTCAAACGAATAGGCGCAAAAAAAAAGAGGCAATAGCCTTGTAAAAGTTGAGACGGGATTGGCGGAATATAAGCGCCGTTTCCACACTTCATCGGCGCGACTTAAAAAATCCGGGGAGCTGCATCTTATCAATCGGGCGATAGGCCGAACGCCGCGCCCTGCCGATCATACGGGGGCCGTGAGCACTAATCCCTCGGGGCCCAGGCGCTCGGACTTTATCCCCGGGCGGCCCCGCGATACCCGGTTTTTCGCGCGCGTCCTACTCGACCGGCCTCATGAATGCCAGCCGTTGTTCCTTGTTATTGTAGATCAAAGCCGGCGTCCGTCTGGCTTCTTGCGCGCGCTTTTGATCTGCGCCTCGAGGGCCGCATTTGTCGAACGCTACCGCGCTGCGCTATGCGCGGATCGAGTGCCGAGCTTATCAATCCTCGGGACGAGCCCCGGGGGTTTCCTAGGAAAATGGGTCGCGCCGACTCGCCTGACTTTCTTATAAGGGGCATTGCGCGGCGCCTCTGACTCGCCGTCGACCCTTTTTTTTTTCCTGATTAACCTCAAATTGCAGTATGGGTGGTGGAGTGCGAGGGTCCTTGGGCGACCGGGCAAAAAGTTCGGCTATCGAAACTTGGGAAGCGCCGAGGAGCCAGTCGCTTCCGGGCAGATTCCGCGAGCGACTACTTGCTGATGTTGAGAGGCGCGGGTCGGATCTGTCGATTGCTTTCGGCCGAAGCGCGGATAAAGTTGGCCGGGCCGAGGCTGACAAGTGTCCGCGTTGTAAGGGGGGACGCGCCCGGCGCAAGAAGCGCGCGCGCCAACTTTCGAGCCGGGCGAAACAAGTTGGTCCAACTTGTGTCCCCCTCGATTATATATACACACCACACACTCACACACACGTATATATATACATCTCGTCGAGTAGCGCGCGCGAAAAATGAGCCGCGCAGTGAGGCTACCGTCTTTTGCCCGCATGGTGCACACCACCTCATTTTTGCCGCAGTTTCCTGGGTCGATACGTGTTTTGCGCACACAGTCGCCTGATTCTCGCCTCTTGTTCTTTCTCCTGGACAATTATTGTTTTTCTAATCGTATCGTGGACTTTTAACGAACCGCATCACTTGACTTGATACGAATCGTCCGGCATAGGAATTTAGTTCAAAATTGACGTTTGGACAAATTCTAACGAATATATGTAAGTTTGGAAACTTTATTATTAAAATATCAATTTTAAGGATTTATAGTGTTATTACTTGTGACTTAAATTGAAGAATTCTGAGAATTTTCATCTTTCGAATTTGAATCTCGATCATTTGATATTTTACAAAGACTTCACTCGAGTGACCTCGGATTTCGAAGGAATTCATTTCTGGATATTCTTCGTAGAATAAGCTGTAAAAAAATTATCTCGGATTCAAAAACTGTAATAATGAAAAGTTTTTTACGCTGGCTGAAGTACTATTAATCAAGGCTAATTAATTGAATAAGTCATTTTACGGCGAATATAATGGATACTTAAATGTTTCAAAAACTGTAACTCGCAGCGAAGGGTAAAATTTTGTGACAATTCATTTTCTAGCTTTGAATAGTTGAAAGGTATAACGTTTGGTAGGACCCAAGTTCAAGTCTCAAACGAGGTGCGACCAGCCGTCAAAACTTTTGCCTAATGGAGATTTAGGTGTAGGAATTTTGGTATTCGACTGGGCGATCTTAAGGCTACCAATTAGCAACAAAATGTGGGCCACGAAGTTGGTATCGATATCTCAATTAGGTCAAGAGTTATGACCCAACTGTCTACGTATATATATACATATGCATATACAGTGTACTATCTTAATAGCAAGCTTAAACCTCACAAGGTGCTCGCAAACTTTATTTAATAACTCCTTGGAATAAGTCTCGAGGCTTCATTTTTCAAACTGCTTTCAAAAGACGTCGCTCGAAAGTTTCCGAATTCAAGGGAAAAGCGCTCCTTCGAAATTCTCTTTCTCGCCCAGCGGCGCACCCGACAAAAGAATGTTCCTTAAGGCTTCGTTTCAATTCCTCGGGCGAGGGAGCGCTATTAATTGGCAATTGTTGAGCAGAGATCGGCTGGATTCCGAAGATAATTAAAAAATTCTCTATTGCGCGAGCGCATTCTCTTTCCGGGGCTTGATTATCGCTGCGGCGCATCGGGGAAAAGTCGGCTAGGCGCGGCCCCCACGGCAAAAGGACGAGAGCCGATAAGCGCAAATTAATAAACATAATTGAAGGCGGGCCGAGGCGGCCGTCCCCCCCCCCCCGGCGCAGTCCCGCGGCTCGCAGCCGGGGATCATCCCCGCGTGCGCGCGCGCGGTGTGAACTTTGCATTTACAAAGAGCCGCGGGACCGGTTTCATTGAATGCCATTGGCCCGTGATTTGTGATATTTATTGAAAGGAAATCGTCGGCCGGCCGCCGCGGCGCGTCATTATGCGCGCCTCGTGTAAGCGGGAATCTCGCTTTATAATTACGCGGACCCGTGGCCTTTTTTTTTTGTGCCCGCCCGGCGCACTTTACGCCGCTGGGCCGAGGCGCTGCGCTATTATTCCGGGCGGCTCTAGCGCCTCCTAATGAGACGGCCAATCGCCGGCCACCCTTTCCTTCTTTCCCACTTTCTTTCCCCCGCGGGGTATAAATTGCAGCCGGCGGTGGTGGGGACACCCAATTCACACGCGGCCGATGCGCCCGGCGATTTATCGCGGCTTAGCGGCCGCGCGGCCCCTGTCACTATGTCCGCCGCGCTGCGCACTTATCGCCCGGGATTCTCGCGTTGCATGAACGGCGCTTCCGCCTCGCGCGGACTCTGTCCCTCGGCCGTGTAAGCCGCCCTGTTAACTGGGTCCCTCGATCGAGCCGCGATCCCCCGCGCCTTTTGCTCGCTTTGGGGAAGCCTACATGCATCGCCGCGTGGGTGGATTTATGCGCCCGCCGCCAGTGACGGCTTCGCGCCCCGGCGAATTAAAGGCTGTTGCTCGGGGTGTTGTGTAACGCCGCGCGGCGCAACGGACCGATGCGCTTTGCGTGGGATACATTCCCGCGCCGCGAGCGACGAAAAACTTTCTGCTCGTTACTTATATATAGGATCGCGGCATTTAGCACCTCGTCTTTATCGATTTATCACGCATTTATCCCGAGTTTAGATCAAAAGTTTCGATATTATTATTATATACCATATAAGTTTTATGGTAATATTAGGATATGGCTTAAGTTGAATTTTTTTTCTTTGCTTCATGGTTTTAAGGTTTACGAGGGTAATTAACGATAAGAAATTACGGCCTAACCCATATGCAATTATTCGTTTAATTTATTAAAAATACTCTTAAAATCCTGATGTTGTTTCGTCGCTAAGCCCAACACTATATACGTTATAAGATTAATAAATAATGTTTGAATTGTAAATTTCAAGATATTATAGATGCACATGCAAGATAAGGATTAGCATAAATTTTGTGATTCGTCCTTTTTTCCCAAGCTTAAATCTATGTGCCGCGTAATAAGGACATTAACATTTTAAATAACATAACCCAGCCCGTCTTAAATCATTTAACGATCAGCTCAAATTTCTGTCAACTCTTGTTTAAAATTCCCTATGCGCCCCCTTCGCGGCTTTCAACGAAACCTCTTGTAATAACGACACATTAATATTATTGTTTCAGGTAAGCCACGCCGCCGCATCTTCATGCTCATTTTGTAAATAATCAAGACAGGGGTGAGCAGTAACTCGTTCCTTGCTTATTTGCATTTTACACAAGAGCATAAACCTCGAGGTCTCGAGCGCACGTAACGCAAACAGAGACTGGGGCACGGGATCGTCGATCGATAGACGCTTATAAGTAGCTCGGGTAGCGTATCGTGGGCGCGCATCGATTACAAGGGGCGCCGCAGAGTCAGCGGGGGAAATCGCGACTAGCAATTTTCCGGGGGATCGTAAAGCCATCCCGGGAGCCCGAGGCGCGCGCGCGCGCGCGGATTATAAAGGCAAATGCACGGGGGGGCAATTGAAATACTAAATAAGTTTGTTTGGTCGCTTTATCGCCGTCTACCGTTTATTTTTTTCGATTACCGGCCGGATAATTCAGCGGCGACGTCAAGAGTCCGGGGTCGAACAGGTGGGCGTAGCGATAATCCATTCACATGTTCGGGAGCTTTTTAAACCCAGCGAAATAAATCGCCCGCGTGTTTTTGTTAGGCCGATTTTAGCTTTTACGGATTTCTCGTAATGGAACTTCCCGAGGAAAGCTTTCACGGAGTTTCGGGAAATTTGGGGACGGTCGCATGTATCCATTGCTCCCTCCTCCACTAAATATTTCAAGTAGCTAATAAATGTGGCTCGCCTATATACGACCGAGTCCCCAACAACTTACAAGTCAATAAGTGAACCTACGCATATATACGTATGCTGGATTTTAAGCGAGGTGTTGAAACACCTTTGAAAAAAAAGGTACAAAAGTCGAGCTTGCTAAATTGTTTTTTTTATTTTAAATTTTCATTTGGACCGCGGCTGCGGTCCTCTATGTTTACCGCAAGGTGACGAGGGAAAAGCGCCCAACTGGGCGAGCGTCCCGGGGTCGTGTAACCGCGTCTCACGGCTCGCGATTGCCGTAATCTGGCGGAATGTCGAGGTACATTTTCTGCCGGGCTTGCAGCCGAGTGGACCGAGGCTCATTTTGTCCCGGCTCGGCTCGCCCCGCAAAATTTAAGAGTGGATTACGCCCCTTTACTCGCACTGATTTCCAGAGTAGCGCCGTTCCCGCTTATACGTACGCGCAGACAATAATTCCGCGCAACAAATTTATACAGGCGCTTGCGACAAATATTGGCCTGTATATATACACCGGGCCGCTCGTCGGCGTGAAGGCCCGGCTGCTTAGAGGCCGCGGGCCGGCCGGCCTATAAAGCCCGCATTTACGACGAGCGGGGATTAACGCGCAAAGTGCACCGCGGGCTTATTTAAATCGGGCCGACAGCTGCAGGTCGCGCGGCGGCTAGGGATGAAAATAACGCCGGCGCGATAGCCGATCCGCGGGCGGGGAGGACCTTTTAAAATGCAGGCCGTCGCGGCGGCCCGCGTAATCACTCATCGCCCGGAAGCGGCGGCCAACAAAAGTCGAGATAAACGGGCCGGGGGCAAACGAGGGCCGATTGCGCCGCCGGGATTTTCGTCCCGCTGGCTTAAGCGGCCCGCGGGCCGAGATAAGCCTCGAACGCGCCCCGCATATACAGTTCTTCAAGCCCGGCAGTGGGTAAGGAGGAGTCGGCCGGCTTGAATATTTTTCTCTCTTTTTTTTTTCTCGCAACTCGATAAATCCCGGGGCTGCGCGGCCCGCTAAAATCCGTTTAGGAGGCCTGGCGCCGCCTGCAGCGAACCTCGCGCGGCTCTTCGCCGCCGGGGACGTCGCAGCGCGGAAATTGGAGAAAAGGCGCGGCGACAAACTTTTTTTTTTCCCGACGCCGCCGGTGGAAAGAAGCCATTTTCAATTTCCGGGCCCGGCCGATCGATGGGCCGTCCGATTGGCCGATCCTCGCGGACGGTTGGTAGGCCTGACTCTCGGCCTCCGCGGCTAATCACTCAATCGAAGGAGACGGCATAAGGAGTATGCGCTCCTCGGGGGTAAGTGTCGTCAGTGGAGTTATTCGCTTCTTGCTCCCTAGGGAGTTTGAGGCTTGCGCTATAAATTTCCATAATTGTGGGCAATTTTCGAAGCAAACGTTACGGGCATGTTTATTGGGTGAGCATCGAGGAAGCAATTTCGGATAATTAGTTGGTGAAATGGAAACAATCTTTATTATTTATTTATACGCTACGTACGGGTGATATACGACGCTAGCTACGTACATTCCCGCGCAATTTACATTTTGCAGCGGGTCCAACGGTTACGTTACCTTTTCCTTAAATCTTCCCCCCCGGTAAAAGAGGGTCTACTTACTGCGGGAGCTCGGAACCGTGATTTTTGCCCAGAATGTAATCTTAGGCGAACCTGGTAAAACGTGAAGTCTGCAGTTTTATAATACACGTCTCGGCCAATACTACACCCGTTACGCTCGACAGCTTATGCGCTTTGAGAACAGTGCAATATTTCATCCGGGAGATATATATCTGGCGAAGCGCTTTTCAATGCCTATCGCGATCAAGTTGGAAGATTTAGGGACTTTCCATTGTCTGTCCCCGGAGCCCCGCGGAAATTTGCAAAAAGTGGAGAAAAACCAGAGGAAAGTTTATTTCTGCCGGGGAGCCGTACCTTCGGCTTTAAAAACCCGGCGACGTCTTCCGATCGTAAAACATCTCGGGCTCGCGGAGCTTCAACGATCGTTAATTTTTTTTTTTTTCCCCCTTTCGCTCGCGGCAGACGGCGAGCCGCCGATACGCCCTCGCCGCGAAACTTCCTTTTTTTTTTGTTCCCTCCTTTCCGGCCGCGGCAAGCCGGAAGTGCAGCAAGGGCTCGCGAAGGCCAGAAGCCGCGCCGGCAACCTTTCCCCCGCCGCCTGAAAAAGGAGGCGCAGAAAGGGCGCGGAGGAGGCGGATTAGTCGCGGCGGGCGAGAGATTGCCGAGGGCCGGGTGCGTGCGCCCGGTAGTTTTTCGGGCGATAAATTAGCGTCAGGCGCAGGCTAAGCGATTGCGCGCCGCGGCCGGTTTTTCTCCCCGCGTGCCGGCTCTCTTTACTTTTGGGGGGGGTGGGCTAGGGCCGCGAGGCCGCAACTTTGTCGCATGCAAATGACCCGGCTTTTATATCGCCGGCTTCTTTGTCTCGCGGCGGCCCCCGGCGCGCGGTAATCCTCTTTTTGGAGGAGCCGCGGCGCGCAGGGATTGCCGCGAGGAGGCTTCCTCTTTTTTTTTTTGGCTTGCGAAAATTTTAGCCCCGGTTTACGCGAAGATCGGCTTTTTCTTTTTGTCCTCTTTTGTTTTATTTCGGCCGGCCGGTACATCCCGCGCGGGACAAAGCACCCGGCGGAGGGGTCCGATTGCCATCCGAGGGTTTCCTTTTGCCCCGGCGATCCGTTTATGAGGCGCAGCTCGCACTTCTGCCCCATCCACCGTTTCCTCATTTGGGGAAAAAATGCGCGGGCCAAGGGGACCGGCGCTTAGTGTCCGGGGGTAAGCGCCTTGGCCACTTACTTCAAGCAAGCAGCTCGAGCTTCGCAAGCTCCCGGAAATCTCCTTACAGCCGCAAAGCGCCTCGACGCTCCGGGGCGGGGGAGAAATTCCGCGGGCCGAAAACCGGCTGTCCGTCAATCAATGGCGGACCGTCGGCCGGCACAATGCGCCGCCCGAAATCGCGCCCCCGGCCAATCCCAATAAATCATCGGGCGCCGCTGCCCCCGCCCGTAAAATACCCCGTGCATTTTATTATCCACGCCTTGTGTAATTTCAGCGCGCGCCGCTCGTAAACGCCCCGGTAATAATGGCGCATTGTGTCGGGCCGGCCGCGGGTAGCGCGCCCCGGTAGCTCCCCTTGTAATCGGCCCTGTTCCCGCGGCCATCGCCGGCCGCCTGCCGCCAATCGGCCTCCCCCGCGCCCTCCGCCCGGAATTTTTAATTGCGACCCGCGAGAGCAACAGCCGCGCGGCGCCTGTTCATTTTTCCGGGGCGTCCGGCCGGATCAATCGCCTCGTTTCCACCCGTTGATTCGCTGCACGCGTCGTCATTGCGGGAGCGCGCGAGTGTTGTTTTTGTAGGCCGGCCGCGCCTCGTTCGCCTATCTAATACTTGAAACTGGCAACGCGTGGCGCCGCGGGAAGCGTCAGAAGTGCGCCTCATTATCGAATTGCAAATTGGTACACGGCTCGTCTGACACCTATACCAAATTACCATGTTCCTCGATATTGTAGGTCTGATCCCTCGCTCGAGGCTTCGGTTCATGGAATTCGAGGCCTCTTGGGAGTCGCCCTCGCGCCTGCGTCTCTCTTTTCTCCCGCTTTTTTATTTGCTCTAATCCCTTCAGCCCGTGGGCATGCTTTCGACGTTTCTAGGACAGGAAAACACGCGTTTGCTGTTAGGCATTAGAACCTACGATCCATATGGCTTTGGAATGTATACGCAGAGTCGATACTTTCGTAAAATATTATTTGTTCGTTTTGTTTTTTTATTCACTCTGCCTCATAATAAGAGAATATTCCTTTTTTGAATAAATAACATTGAACAAAATCTGCATTTCCGCATTTCTGAATTTATCCTGCATAAAGTATGAAAGAAAAATGAGGTTATGAAATTATTGTTAAAGTGAAATTATTTTGAATTAATTATAATACTTGATGAATATCTGTATTTAAGAATTTGTAAAGGTTTAATTACGTTGAAAAGGGGGACGACGTTACGTTAATGCTAATACTGTCTACAATGAGTATGCTAATCATGCCAAGTTCTAGAAATTATGTATGTCTAAAATTTTACGTACAAAGTTTCGTTGCACACACTTGACACATAAAATTTGCAATGTGTGATAATTAATTTTGTATATGTATTTTCAGTATACTGTAACAATAAATTTTTCCACGATAAATATGCAGAACTTTATTAAATTAATTTAAATAATATTTATACAAGAAAAGGATCCATAATTCAAAGAAGATTTATTTACAATATCCAACCTTCGATTTTGATTTTTGAAAGTGTGTTATTTTAACGAAGAATAATACGGGGTAGAGCAACCTATAAGTAACGTGAAAGTCTCCTATTGTTTCAAATTCTTTTTAAAAGATTTCTATACTATTTCTGCTAGGAAATTGGCATTTGTTGAAGAATTAATGTGCGTCATCGAGTAGGTGTGTTCCTAGTTACTTCCAAGTCACAAAATACAACTGATTGGCATCAGAGCCTAGGATCCAATTTCAACAACTTCACGGGCAAGTCGTTGAAGAGAGGATAAGCGGATCTCGACTCTTTTCCCGAGCTTTCCTCTCCTTGAATCCAGTCTATTCAAACTTCGGTTCTTTTAATCTTCCGGTCAAAAAATTCAGTCGAAGACATTTACTAAAGGTATATAGTACTCGAACAATATGCAATGAAATAGGATATGAAATTTACTCATACATCGGCAAACCGTACACAAACAGGTCAGAGAAGGTAGAACTGAATCTGTCAGTTCTCGTTCTATATTCATTTGAATGAAGTTGAATAAAAATAAGTTTAGCTTCCACAATCTGACATAATTATAATGCGCAGCATTCGTACGAGAGCATTTATATTGTCGAATGATTAATGTTTCGTCAATGTCAAAACTGAATATATTATGAAAGTTTTGGACTTTCATTCGATTACCGGTTCGCGGTATAAATATGGCCGAACAGTTCAGTTTAATAGCTTTCTTACTTATTAAAATGCTCATGCAGATTATATTATGAAAACAATGTGCGGTTCGGTTAAAGCGAGCTAGTTTAATTCAATTGATACGTCTATACGAATCGCATTAGAGTTTCAACGAGAAGTGAATTCAAATTTACAGTTTGCTTAATTCACGAATCACAAGTGGTCTTTGGAGAAACCGAAAAACTTCCACCCGGGAGCCTTGCGGTAATCCGAGGAATAACAATTGCCACTCGGTAAAATTACACCGAGGCAGCAGTAAACCTTAATTACGCGTTACCTCTCGGGGTTAATGGGCCAAAAAGCCCCGGGCACCGAGTCCTCGGCGGTCCGCTTTTTATTCTAGCAGCCCCGGGTGCTGGCGAGCTTCTGCTCGATTATCCCGCGTCTTCCCTTCCACGTCATTTTTTCCCCTCCCCCCTTCTCCGCACCTTCGCGTAATGCCTCGGCCGAGCCGCGTGACGATGCACATCGGCCGGGGCAAAGTGCGCCACTCGAACGGCTTTATTGAGTAGCTTCCGCGGGAATTTCCGAGGGCGGCCTTTGGCCCGAGCCTTTCTTGCGAATGCCGATAAGCCGGGCGCCGGCACATAAAATCACCCCGAGCGTAACCGCCGCTCCTCGCTCGAGGGCGGAATCTCGGGACGCACTCGTCCCCCCCCCCCCAGAGGCGCGCCGGTTAATGAGGTTATGTTACAGACTAGCGACAGGGAGTTTCGCCCGTTCCCCTCGAGCTGCTTCCCCCTTTAAGGCCGTTTAAAAAGTAAGCCGGCGCAGTCGAAAGGTCTAAAAAGAGTCTGGCGAGCACGTAAAGGCGGCGGGCAACTAGCGGCACCGGCCTCGCATGACAATACACCGGGGCTCGAGGGGGGCGATAACGGGGGGGGAGGCGCGCGGGGGGGCCCGCGGGTCCCGCGGATCGGCATTTCCCTCACGGAGCTCCTATGGGCCCGGCTCGATCGGCCGTTACGGCGCCCCCGTAAAAACCCCGCGAAACATCGTCGTCGGCGGGAAAGTCGGCGCCGCCGGGGACGGGGACATTTCCCACTGGCGTGGATCCGTCGGTCGCGCGGCTCGGCCGTCTCGGCTTATACCGATAAGGCGCCGGGCGGAGGAATGCGCGCGATAAATCCCGCCGGCGTCGGGGCACACGAGCCGCGGTTGCTCGAGGGCCGATGATCGGCCTCGGGAGGCCCGCGCAATTACCCGCCGGTAGCCCCCGCGAAAAAGCCTAATATACGATTGGTCACTTGGGCGTTTACGGGGCCGCTGCCCGGCCGTAACTCATGGGCCCCCAAGGCCCGCGACGCCCCCGCCGATGGGCAAATTAGCCGCGCCCGGCTTTCCCGTAAATCACGGATCCGCGGCCGGACTTTCAGCCGCGGCTACCGCCTTTTCTCGCGCGGGCCCGCCTCCCCGGCCTGGGGCTCGGGTGCGCTCGGCTGTCTCGCGCGAAAGAGAATCCGATATGCGGATGCGATCGCGATGCGCGCCGCGGCTTTATTTCCATCCTCGAGGGGCCCTCGTGTCCTTCCAGAGGCGGCTGCTTCAACCGCGATAATCGCGTACGCGGACCAATCCATAATAGCCCAACTGTCATACGGCCGAACGTATCAAAGGAGGGTATAGAGGTTTTTGGATCCTCTTCTTGCCCGCGGGCTATCCGAGGGATCGGCGTGACTAGTCGCTTGTGCACACAAAGCGAGCTTTCATTTTAAAGCGCATATACACCAACGACTGTGTTTCGAAGGTGTATCGATAATTTATTATTCGATCTGCCCTGGCAAATAAAGACTGGCGAGTCCCCTCGGACGTTTTTTAATGTTTGCGTGAACCGCATAGACGCGTCTGTCGGTCGGCGCGTAATTAAAGCTTGGGTAAATATTATTCAGGGGGCAGGGGCGCCTGCTCGACTAATCCCTCTCCCCCGTAATGAAGAACCGCCGACTTTCCAATACAACCAACTCCCAACGCATTAACGTAAAAGCCAACTCTTTGTAGAAAAGGAGGACCGGCGCGGACGGCAATCGCGCAAATGAACTTGTAAACACGGCTTTACAATGCCGCCACTGGTGGACCGGCCTTGTATCTCCCTCCCGGTGCAGGTGCATTCGCGTCGCTCAAGAAAACCAAGCTTTCAATCCATTACCAGAATAGGCTACGCGGGAAACAAAAATATAAAGGGCTAACATACTTAAAAAAAAAAAGATGGCCGCGGCGACCTTGCACCTCTCGTTCCGGCGGCCGATGCGATTACAGCGTGTGTGCATATACTCGCGCCGGTTAAAAATGCAGGCGTCCCGAGCGACGCGGGCAGTCAATCACCGGCGCCGGGGCGTAATACCCCGTGAATTATTCGCGCGCGCTAATGGACGGTTGGAGCGAGCGGCGATCGGCCGGGAGCGAGGAGCGCGCGGGATTTCGGCGGCCGCGCACAAGTGGCCGGTCAATTAATACCCGCGGCCGGCGGGCTTAGCTAGAAGAAGCGGCGCTGACAGGGTACTAACGGGAACCGGCGCGGATTCGCAGCGATGCATCATCCCCGAGGCGAGGCGCGAGATCGATCGAGCGGGGGGAAAAAGTTGAGGAGGGCTCCGCGGGAAAATCCCGGGGGCGACGCGGGATTATACGCGGCGACAAAGTCCCGGCTTATACACCGGATCATCTCGCGGGTAATTACTCGGCCCGAAAACGTCCCGGCATTCCTAGGAGGCGGCCCGTTTTCTGCCCGAGGTGCGACGGTGCCGGTCCTCTCGATGCCGGGTAGTTTCGCGGCCGTCGGCGGCAGGCTAATAATTAACCCGCGGTCGGATTAATCGAGTGCGTCGGCCGGCAGCCGCCAATTAAGCGGGGGCCAGAAAGAGCCGTCCGCGAGTCGAGCGCGGCAGCCTCCCGGCGGGCGAACGGTAGTGGCTCGGAGATTCGCATCTGCGGCCGCCGCACGCGCGCCAAAAGCCGAGGGCCCGGACGCCCGGAGAAAGGAGGAGTAAGATACAAAGGAGATCGGGGAGATGGGCCGGTCCCTGTACCACCGCGTCTTATGCCCATTCCTTTTTTTCACCCTCTTTGCGGAGCGGGAGGCCATTCGGCCCGCGGGATTAATAACTTTATTTTCCCTGTAGGTTCAGTTAGTGTAATAGAGGCCCGAGTTTCTTTTATCTCGCCTGCGAGTAAAATAATACCGAGCCTTATCGCAAAAGTGTGTATTACAATCAGAAAAATCGTTAGGAATTTTTGTACTGTATCATAGGAAGCTAAACGTTATTAAGTGATAAGGTATATGTTTTAATAAAAATTTTTACTCGCATGATTACAATTACACATTGTCCACATCATTTTAAGTGATTCTGTAAAAAGTAGCTTTTGTGTATTACTGGATATATGATTATTTTTATGATTATTATAATGATCCTCAACAATGGAGTGCAGAATAATAAATAATATAAAAAAGATTTAGTAAAATATAACGCTACATAATATTTGCGTGCAATTTTCACGTGTGTAAAAATACTAACGCCAAATCTTTCGATTAATTTCCAAATTTTTTTATGTTTTCAATAAAAAATTGCTGTGTGCAATATTAAATGTACTAGAATAAACAGTAACAATTACTCAGTTGAGCGTGTCCATGGATTAGTGCGTTATAACATAGAAAAAATTTCTTTATATTTCCTAGTGCCTACAGACTTGTATTTCGGTGGATGCCGACCTGGATAAGGTTTCATTTTCCTTCATTAAAAAAACTCGGAGAAAAGTAATGCATTTTTAAAAATGAACAACCGGCCGAGCACAAAGAAAATGTTTGCAAGAAAACTTGGTCCTGGCGTTTTCTTTTGTGAGATCAATTTCACATCTAACTATAATGACCCGCAGCTCCAGTTACCCGCTTAGTAATATCAACACCTGCGACGTCGCGGCCGATAAGGTGGATTGAATTTTCGACGCAGCCATTGTGCAACTCGGCCTTTTGTGAGCCAAGGGAAAAAGGGCAAAAAAACAGCACCCATTATTAACAGTTTTGAAAACTTGTAAAAACGGCGGGGGGAAGAATTCGGAGGAGGCGGCCAAACGACGCAGGGCAGCCCCGGGGCGAGCGGCCGGCCGAAAGAGAACAACAGGCGAAAAGGGGCTCGGGCGCGTCACTCCCGGCGCCCATTCACGAGTCCCCGCGGAATCGATCGAGCCCCGGGGCTCCCAGGCGACGCTCACGAGCCTTAATTCCCGCAAATTGAAGCCGCAGCCTCGCACTTGACCGGCCGAGATATCCCGCCGATTGACGGGCGGCCCCGCGAGGCTCGCCCCCCCCGTCGGCGTCTCCGCGTTCGCACGGCCGAGCGCTTCCTTCGCATCCTTGACTCTCTTGGCTACGGCATATATCCTTGGGACCGACTCGGGCCGGCCCGTCTCGTTCCATTAAAAAGCAAAGTGGAGGCGTTAAAAGTTAAATTGAAGTGCCTAATTGAAATGCGCGGCCGGCGGCGCGTCCCGCGCGCTCTTGGCCCTCTCCCGGCCTCCTTAGTTTTTCTCCGCTCCTTTGTGTCGCGGGCGCACGCGCCTGATTATATGCGCCTTTGGGCGGATGCGTTGCTTGGCTCCGCATTTTTTTTTCTCCTCGCGCGCTCCCCGCGTCAATGGGCTTCGCCCCTCGGATTCTTTTTGCCCGCATTAATTTCGAATGCCAGATCGATGCATTGTTGATTCTCGACAATGAGTTTTGTTTCACTTGGCCGACTCGAAAGTCAACTTACAACTGTCATTCTTCGGGTCCTTTTTTTCTCAATGGCATTAAACTCGCATCGCCAGTTCATCAATGAAGTCAGCCTTTTGCCTTGTTTTTCATTCGGTATAATAGCTCGTATTAAAGTATCTGCGAATAATATACTTCGTATTTTGCGCGTGCAACTTATACTCTCTATACATCATTTGCTCAGGCTGCGAATTTTAATTGAATTCTGCGAGTTGTATTTTCGTACCGAGGCGTGATGTACTCCAGAAGCTATAACTCGCTCTAATGAGCCATCGTTTTTCAGATAATTGCCATTGAGAGATTATTTCTGAAATATTATCCTATGATTATTGTAATTGAAAACATATGAACCTTCAATTTATTGACTATAACACTTGAATCATAATTGTTATAAATATTTCGAAAATATTCATTATTTCGTATGACAATCGTTAAAAGTATAATTTTACAGGATGCATAATTATTTTGATCTTCGACGTTTTCATTTTCACTCATTGGTATTAATATACCTTTAATAAAAACCTCTCCAATAAAAATAAACTTTAAAGAGATATTATGTGCATTTTTAATGGGTAGAAATTTAATTAATAAAAATAGGTAAAAAATAAAAATTATCATTTGTTCCATCTAAAGTATATCAATCAATTTACAAAAATGTACACCATAAAAATTATATGATTAATAAGTTTATAAAAAGATTGCTATGTTCGGATGGAGGGTCGATATAAAAGTTGGTATAAATATCTATAAACAATAATAAATTCAATAGACAGACCCGATGCACTAATAAGGTAATAATACTCGGGCAGAAATAGCTTATAAAAAATACTACTTATATATTTATGTATTCGCTACAGTTTTAGTTCAAACGGTCAGACTCCTTTATCTTGCCCCTTGCCTACTACGGTGAGTCCTATCAGTTTCGACACTGCAGTAGTACTGAGAAGTGAAAACTGTCCCAAATAATGCATGAGCGCGTTCCCCCTTTGATAAGCTATATTCACCCACACTCGTCGCTATTCGACATGTACATGAATTCGTGCCATTCCCCAAAATTACCTTTTTCCATTACTTGTATGTATATTTTATTAAATATTTTAGTTCATTAATAAGAAATCGAAAAGTGGCTAAGCTTATAAACTTTGTTATAAACTTACTAAGTTATATTATTACTAAGAATTATAAACTTAGTTTCTTGTTAGCAAGATTGATATTTATTTATATTCCAGTATTTTTATTTTCTCAAAATACTTCCATAATCTACTTTCCAAGTTCATTTTGTAAAATACAGTCAATATTTATTATTATTTCTATATTTAATCTAATTAAATTTTTACGCTAATTAAGATTTTATATTTTTGAACGTTACAATAAGTATACGAACGTATATTTAAAATTTACAAGCATATCCCCATAAGTTTACCCAGCATTATATCGTATTCGACCGTATTCCAGTCATAATTCCGTTCATTTCTGTATGGAATATGTCGTTCGGTTTTAGGCGTAATCTACTGATTCGACCATAATGGTCGGTCCTATTTCTACCATAGTTATACCGCATTACTGTCTAACCCTATATTGTCATTGCCTTACCCCACTACATTTAGAATGATTTTTAATATTCTTAGTAACTATGTTATTTATAAATTTTCATTTACGTGCAAATGTATTAAAAATATTTGATATATCAGTATAAAATGAATTTCCATTACAGTAGAACTTGTATTCCATTAAAGCATAGTACACAAATGCGAAAATGTCAATTTATAATTATATTATATTTGACAGATTCTCGACAAGGAATGAGTTATGAGTTTTGAGATTGATCATTTAATATTGTTTTTTTTTCATTGAGGATAATCCCATTATCAATAGAAAACCAAAAACGCATGATTGGAGGAAGCCTTTTACATGAGAGTAAACAAATCCTATCATAGGATAATATCTGCACGTTATACCGCTATTCAAATTAGGGATCGATATCAAAAGGCGATTTCCTTATCAACTGCGAACTGTTTGATAAAATTCTGCTCCCTTAATACATGCATATCGAGCGGTCTCGTGCATGGCAAAAGGTCTCGGAAAACACGATCGAGTCCAATGCAAAAGAGTTGCATAAATTGCTCTTTATCTCTACTTTATGAGTTTAAGGCTTTGGCGCAGGGTAACTACCGCATTGCACAGCTACCCACTCGCAGTAAACTACCGCCCACGAGTAAAAGTTGCGTCGAAAAGCACCTCGAAAGTCCAGCTCAAGTATTCGTGCGCCATCGCCTCGAATGGCCCGTGCCGCGGCGGTACAGGAACGCGAGCTCATCGGCAGTTCGCTTAACGAGCGCCGGCCGATCTCCGCGGATAATCGCCCTGTTAATCGGGGCGGGCGTCGGGGAACGCCTAAAATCCGGCAAGTCTCGTAAAACCGGAGCGGCCCGCCTCGCGCCCAGTTTGACATAGTTCCGCGCTCGATATCGCACACGGCGTTCCGTAAGGTTTTGCTTTTTTTTTTTCGCTGGGGCTACTGTGCCTCCCTGGAATGAACCGGTAAAGCCCGGTGAATCGAGCGGGACATTTTCAGCTTTTGCGGGTGCGCACGGCCAAGCGCGCTTCATCTTACTCGGAGGTAATAAATATGCAAAAAAACTCTACGAATCAAATTTTTCGATTTATGCGTTGTATTTGAATATTATTTTTTTGTTTTTGCGATGGAATATATGCCAGCGCTGAGCTCTAGTAGTCAAAGAAATGAAAAAAAAAAGAAATTATTTGTGGAAAAATAGAGGTAAAAGATAAAATGAAAAAATAAATACAAACAGTGCTGCCAATGTTTAAAACTAGAGGTTGACTGAAATAATTACGCTTACAGCGTTTTACAGTGATTCCTCAGCTTTACCTTTTCAACAAAATAAATCATGCAAAACCTGATTTAAAAACTGTAAACGCAATGTGTACAATGAATACCACGGCCGACAAATTTTAATACCGCATTTTCCCCGCCGCACAAACGCCCCGGCATTCCACGGGCATCTTACCTTGATAATACCCACTTTCCGCTCCGTAAAACCGCGGCGCGCGATCGGCGGGAGGTAAAAATAAAAAAAAAGGGAAGCCTCGCCGAAAAGGACTATCGGGAATTCCAATCGGCCGGCACACGAGATCCGGGGAAAGTAGAAAAAGGCCCGCGCTGAGCGGCCCGACACGTACACGCCCGGGCGGCGCCCCCGTCCCGGTGCGTTAAGCGCAAGAAAAGCCGGCCGAGTTACTGCCCCGGGGACTTTGGGGAGGCTCGGGGCTTCCCGTCGCCCCTGGAAACGCGAATTTTCGCGGCCTCCGCGGCTGGAAAGTTCCGAGTGTCGCGCGGGGCTTTCGCGCGGGGCGCAACTGGATTTCGGGGCTCGCGCGCAACATTGAGTCCTATTATAATTAACACGAGTCCGTTGCCGACCCGACCTCGCGGTCCTCGCCGAGTGCAGTGGCGTACCGTCTGGACCTGTTTGCTCTCGCGTAGCCCTTGTAAACGTGCCACCTTAATCAGATTATTCAAGAGAATAATTAGAGTTGTGCTATTTCATTTATAAAATCATTTTGCCGACAGTTCAATACTTACCTTTATTTCAACAGTTAGCATCGTCGTCTTTTGGGATTATTTTCTGATATCATTAAATAGACAGTTATGGAGAAATTTATTTATATATGAATAAGCAGAACCTGTAAGTGTTAACAGCTTAAGATATGAGAGCTATATATTTATTTTATAAATTACCTTATTTACAGATAATTTATACACGAATTATAATTATAAGAATAAATAAATAAATAAAATATTACAAATTTGTATAATATAAATTATATTATTAAAAATGTCAAAAAAAGAAACAAAAAAGTTGCGGGTAATACAAAATTTTGCTCATTATTTTGTTTAATCTATTAGTATGTATGTTGTTACACATATTTTGAACTATTTATAGAGGTAAGGATTTGTCTAAATCGTGATCGTAAATCCCGACCGTGACGTTATTTGCATGAAATAATGACTTAAGCGCCCTAGTTGTTCGGCGGAATAGTACCCTACAACTACCGTGAGATAAATTCACAGCTTGATTCGATATCATTAATCTCCATCAACTGTTGGCGCGCGTACTACTGAAGAAAAAGTCGGGCCTCGATATAGCACATCTGTGTCGACACGATTCGCCTGTCAACCAATATCGAACGACTACTTGGAGCTGCGAAAGCATTGAATATCTCACTAAAAACAACTATTTTAATCGATTAAAAGTCCGTGGCTAGTGCCAGTTTTGCGTCGATCAACGTACACTAAAGCCTCTTTAAAGTAGAAGACTAGCGTCAAATCGGATTATAAAGATAAGGTACAGCGCGCCTATGAAGTGGTCAAACTATTTCCGATCCGACTCCCGAGGTATAAGCGCCTTGACTACCAACATCCTATGGCGGTTCCCGTCCGCGGCTTAATGCCCCTCCTTCAGACTTTATGGCGTTATGAAAATTCGCGGCGTTTAGCAAGTGCCCCATTTGGCACGTATTAAACATCGAGCGTGGATAGACGCGCGGTTTTTTTGCGTTATAAAGGATGACATTTGAGTGCGCTTTTAAGCTGGCACTAGGGTATTTAACCGGGATGCGATTAAAAATTGTTGGTGATTAGCAAAGTTAATGAGAGTAACACAAGAGATCTAGGTGGTTCGGGTCATCTATTATTATTCAAAAGCATGTAGTCATTTAATAGTAACATTGTACTAAAAAGCGAGTTGGTATATACGAGAAACTGAACTTGCTAGTTATGCTAGGGGGTCTAATCATGTTAATTATCAGGTCAATTTGCAGTTTCGAAATAAAATTGTCCGGAATAAAAAGAATTTCTTGGCATGTTAATGCAATTTCTTTTTACAGCTTAAATTAATTAAAAATATATTTGTGATTCGAAGAACTTTGTGCTTCCTAGGAGCCTTGACGCTTTCTAGAATAATTAATAAAGCATAAATTGGTACACGTAACGTTCTCATAAATCTTCTATTATTACAAGTGTATATGGATTTTTGCAGGATTCACAGTAATATTTATATGTCTTCAAAATAAAACGTGAATAATGAATACACAAAGTTGTAATTTAAGCACTCGGATATTATTCATGTAAATTTCAACCCAACAGCAGCCGTGGCGCATTTTCCTCGTTCCGCGTTGCAACAAAGGGCCAGGCGCTTTCAAAAGAATTTCGCTTACCCGGAAAACTCTCAAATAACGCATGCCTATCTTAATAATCACCGGGCAGAGAATACCAACTACTGCTGGCCTCTATGTAATAAACAGTCGCCACATCGAACGGCCTCTCACCCATATGACGCAGGCTACCGATCCACCAAAGTCGCCTCGCGAGGCAGACTATCTCGGCCGCGCCTATCCTCCCCCCCCCCTCGGAGCAAACACGCGGGCGCGAAACACTTTCCCCGGCCGCATGCAAAGCAGGTGCTTCATAATCCCACGACGCGGCTTTCTCGGGACGCGGAAAAATACGCGGGTATACATATCCGCGGGGATATTCGGGCGGGGCCCCCGATATTTACTTATCTCCCGCGGAGATTTATACGCGTCGGCCGGGCGTCCGTCGCGGCCCCAGTTTTTCTTGTCGCGTGGGAGGTAGCCGGCTGTGTTTGTACGGCTCGGGCCGCCGGCGCCGGGTTTAAGCCCCGGCCGATCGGATGTAACTTAATATGCGAGCGGCGCGCGCCATCCGGCAGCGCGAAAACAGCGCTCGTTACAGGTGTACTTTATCCATATATATATATATATCTGTCGCGCGCATCGGCCTCACGCGCCCTGAATTTCCAAGCGGACACGGCTCGCGCTACGCCCGGCCCCGTGCAATCCGGGGATCGTTGATCGGCGGTGATAAAGACGCCCAGCGATTCAATCATTATCGGCTGCGGTAATTAGGCGCAGTCGAGGGCGTCTTCCCCGAAGCGGCTGCGGCCCCGCCCCCGGATGCCCCTCGGCCCCGGGCGCGCCCTGCAGCCGAACATCTAATTCGCTCATGGACCGCAGAGCAGAGATGCATAATGCAGGGCCCGCCCCGGGAGACCGGCGGCACCGGCGCTGCGGGCGACGTAACTGTCTCACCGCGAGCGGCCCTTCGCCCCCGCCCGCACAGCTATCGATTCCCCCGCTGCGACCTATACATATTTCCTCGATTTTCTTGTGCTTAGCGGGAGCCGGTCTACCTTGTTTGTCGGAAAAGTCCTGCGAATTTCGTTTACCAGCACTCCTCTTACGAGAGAATATGATATTGTTGTATGTATAGATTAACTCAACGAAGTTTCTGGCGAATGTACGTGACTGCGACCAATTTTTTCCGGCCAGTTGATCGGAAAACCTGAGAATTCGACGTATTTCCAAAACACATCCTCTTGGAGCGTAGTTACTGGCCGCTACACCCGGGGCAAATATAAGCTTCCTTTGCGTACCCCCGCGCCACTAAAGTACCTTGACGATATTTATCCATATATAAGCTCGAACAAAAGCAACCCCGGATTTCCCTCTCTACGCTCAAAAAACACCCCAATTAGGATAAAAACGAGCGGCGAATCCTTAACGCGCTTTGTTCTGCACGGCCCCCGGGCCGCACACACGCCAAGCTGAAATATCTACACGACGGATTAATATAACGCCCTGGGCGGTCGGCTGGCGCACTACACCGGCCGCTTCGTCCTCCCTCGCCTCGCTGTTTTGTCAATTTCATTCTTATACCAAACCGGCCGACCTCGCGAGAGACGGACAACGACGCGAGATTGCTATGTACACGCGTACATGTATATACGTGTACATACAGTTCGACGGTTAATCTTCGCTGGGAAACGATCTCGCGGCTTCTTTCCGCGAGGAGCCGGGGCCGAGTCCCGCGGGGACGACCTTCGCCGAGAGGGGGGGGCGAAAAAACCGTACTCTAGGCGAAACTCCTTGCGCGCGGCCAATGGATTGCGCTCGATTATCAGGGAGCCGAGTAATCGCGGTCGGCCCTATCCCGGGAATCCAATGTGCGGCCTCGCCGAGTTCGTAAATTAATGGCCGGGCAAAAATGAATTGTGCTTTCGCGCGCGCGCGGCTTTCCTGAAATTAATGTCGAAAATGTTTTCAACTTGTTAATTAGTATTTACTACCTACCGAACGATTATTCACTCGCGAATTTAAATGAAATCTAACGCATTCTGCCGTCGGGGTTCCATTTAATGGATTTAGTTATCGAAAAGTGCAGACTCATAATTAGCTTGCTCCGCCTCCATTGTAAGAAGTAATACTTCAGCGGCTTAAAGCATAATTTACTCTAGGTTTATCTTTGTCTTTTTTATGGAATTAGGGGATGATGGAATAACAAAGGAATATTATGTATTCTATTTTTTACCCGTAGCGTAGATCATAACAAGCGTGTAAGTACAATAGAAGAAAGTCGTGCTTTTACTTTGGGCTTCAAAGCGACGAAATTATTTTTAGAAATTATATTCAGAAACAAACAATTATGAGAACAAAGAAAATCAGCGAGCTATTGCTGAACCAGCAGCTGGCTGTAGTTTATCGCTTACCATTGTGCCAATACATTTTCATTTTAATTTATTTTCAAATAGCTTATAAATCAATACAATATTATTCCACAAACAAACGATATACATAGTAAGCGAATAAACGCAAAAAGCCGTTGGGTTCGCTACGCTTACTCTAAGTAATACGTTTTCAACGGTAAAGCAATCCAGCGTTTGCGCAGGATCAGTAGAAGAAAAAATATTTTTGAAGAAAAATGTCGGTGGAAGTAGTAGACTCCGAGGTTGCTTTTGTACAACCCTAAATAATCCACCTGCGGTCTACCCCCGGAGTCGCGGAATTGCACCGGTGAAATATTATAATGATATGATAATTTACGGGAGGCCGGCCTATCGGCATAATAACAATTACCTTAATAGCCATTCATCTTTGGCGAGGATACACGTTACGACTGTTCCGTGGCGGGCCTCCGCCGCGGCCATAATTACAGCCACCATAAATTCCTCAAATGGAGCCATAAAGCAAATTATCGAGGTGGTGGCACGCAAGGCGCGGACGTTAAAGCCCCGACAATCGGGCCGAAACTTTCAATCCCGCGGCCGATAGGCAACGCGGCCGGGTCGTAAAGGACCGAGGCCGGGCGGGCAAGGCCGAGGCGACGGCGGCGGAGGCGGCCACGCCTCGGGGATCAGGCCGCGTCCGCCGGCCATCGGCCGCGGCGATTGATTAAGTTACGGGGGGGGGGGCCGCGCGTGCCTCGCCCGGGAGCTTCATTCGGATTTACGCGCGCGGCACCGCCGCACACCCGCTAAGTGAATGCCCCCGCCACTGTTATGCCCCGGGCTTTAATAGGTCTATTGGGATTTATGGGGTTTTTCGGGCCGCGGCGCCCGCTGGGAATTCGTGGCTCGCGCCTCTTTCGGAGAGGAATCCCCGATCGATAACTCCGCCGCGGGTCAAGCGGCCCTCGTTAAAAAAAAAAACGTCGCTGGTGACGGTCGATACGCGTGTGTGTGTATAGTGTTCAGTTAGCGGCAGCATTACAGGGGCGTCGGCCGGCGCGCGTTACGCCAAGTGGGCCCATCGATAGCCGCGGCCCTCGTATATATAACTTTATTAGACTGCCCGTCGCGCATAACGGCCGCGCAGGGACTTTCGGCCCGCGGGATTGGCGCCGCGGCTTTCTAAAAAAACAAACCCGCGAGCCGTTAAAAAATAACCGGGGCCGAGTCACTTTGCCGCGGGACGACGATAAATCGCCCGGGCGCTGATATAATAAATATAACAATCTGCGGGGGCGCGCGACAGCGGCGCGTGCGGGTTACGCGCGCACCTGACGCCCGGCGAAAGTCGACTTACATCTATATATATATATCGACGCGGTGCGCCGGGCTGATAACCGGGCGCGAGGCCGACAATGAGTCACGGGGTTGCGCCTTTCCAAGGGCCTTTTGTCTCCGAGGGATATATATCCTTTCGCTCGGGGGATTTCCCGGGGCCTCGGCGAGCTGCCGTCAAGTTTTTAAGCTCGTTATCGGCCCTGATGAGCGGCCTATCTCCCGGGCGCAGACGTAACAATGTACACCGTTTTTCCCGGGGCCCGCGAAATCCGGCCAACTTTCCCGCGAACTTAAACTCGGAGCCGGGCAATTAAGCGGGCCGTAATATTCATTGCGGCCCTCGGATCCTCCCTTGAACAACTTTCCCTCGAAAAGGGTACGGGCGCCCCGGAAGAATAAAAAAAAAAAGGAAAGAAAGAGCGGAGCCTCTTCAAACTGTACTTGGGGCGAAAAAACGGCTTCACAAAGGAGACCGCGAGCGACCCTCGCGCAACCCCTTTTTCTTGCACTTATGAGGAGAGAAACGCCGGCTGAAGTAGAAATAAATTTACTGCTTCTTCCTCGCATTCACGGCTGGATCCAAAGAGTAAAGGGACACAATTGAGCTCGGCGAAAAAGGCTCCTTTTATCCAGCGGACAGGGCACATCCGCGGCGGGCTCTTACCCGCCATAGCTACTCCCTCGGCCCGATGTACTTGCCTCTTCAACTGATTCCATTTAATCTATTTGAATTTGCCCACGGTTCCAGGCCTCCGCGCGCCCCCGCTCCATTTTTCAAGAGATGTTATTCCAATAAGGGATGATAAATTTCCATCAACCTAAGGAAGATCTATTTCCGTCCGAAGCTATTTCTCACTCCATTCGTCCAGTAAAGCGATGCCGGCCATTTGGACCTGCAAACAAATTTCACCAAAGTTTCACGGAAAATTATGTCAAGCCCGCAATATACATCGAGCACCCTTCAACGCCACGTACACCTTCGCGATATTAATGCCATTTTAATTACAAGCGATACATTATATTCAACCGCGAAAGAAACTCCCGCGAGCGAACTGCGTATACGGAAGGAATCATTCAGCAGAGGCACCCCTCGCAGTTTCTTCTTTCACACGCTCCAATTAGCGGAACGGAGTATAGAGTTAGGCAAAAAAAAAAAAAAGCCGGCGGAAAACTAAACTCTCGAAGTGGATCACGGAGGCCGCAAGGCAGCTGCGGCTCGCGCCCTTTTCCCCGGCGCCCCGACCGCGGCGGGTCCGGCCTTTCTCCGCGCGCCTTCCTACACGTCCTCCTCCTCCTCCTCCCCCCGTTGCACCGCACGTCGATCTTCTTCGCGGGCCTCTCTCGCGCGGGTCGAATCGATGCCCCGGGCGCCTCCCCCACGCGCCGACGCCCCGGCACTCGGGAGACGAGCTTCAATTAGACACGGGGGACGGGGTTCCAATTGAACGGGGCGATCGGGTTGCGCGCCGAGAGGTTAACGGGGATTACGGCCTCCGAAATCGGGGGGTGTCCGCTGAAAGTGAGGCGGATGATCGGCCGGTAAATCACGGGTTTATGGACGGGCGGCGGGGCGCGACACTCGTAAAAAGCCCGGCTGTCTCTCGCCGGGGCCGGCCGATCTTAATTACAAAATGCTTTTATCGTTAAAAAGGAGGGGGGACCGCGCGGCCCCGTTTATACGCCCGCGGCAGTAAAGGCCGCGCGACTCTCTTGCGCAACCGATCGTCGAGCGGCGACCTCTAGCGGAGGCCGGAAACAAAAAAAAAAGAAGGGTGTCCCTCGCCGGCCAGCGTCCGCCCCGCGAGGACTCGGTCCCCTCCTCTGCCACGAGCAGTCCCCCCGTTTTTTTGATAATGCGCGGGCCTTTAAAAGATACATCTAATGGAGCCGATAATGGGCCTCGCCTCCCCGCTTGCAATGTACTCGCGGCGTTCGCGGGGATAAAGGGGATTTACTTCCCGGCTGTACATTTTTACACCTCGTCAGGGGTAAATTGGGAAAAATGCGAGTTTGAGGGGGCGTAAAAGCCGCGGGCAGGCGGACTATGTATCACGGGCTAACGCCCCCAGGCTCCCCCTTTCCCTGTTCGGTTATTAATTTACGACGTCGATACAGGGCCGTTTTACGCGGCCGTCTGCCCACTTTGCCTCTATCTATAAGGGCGCCTTTCCGCGATGATTTTCCGCCGGGTAGCCGCACGCGCCGCTTTAAAGAGGCCTGTAATCGAAGAGGCCCCCATATTTGCCGCGCGCATAAAGTACGCCGCCGGCTCAATAAAGTGCCCTTATATATATATATATCGGCCCATATCGGCGCGACTGGCTAAACGCCCTCGCGTTGGCCCGGCGGGAGATGATCGGCCTGTTTCCCACCGGCCCGTGCAAACACGAGGAGCTTTGGCGAAAGGCGCGGCAACTCCGAGGACTACGTACATATCGCAAGATTTGCGCGCTCGTAAAAGAATTCGGCCGCGCGGGCGCGCACGCGAAGCGCACGAGGGCACGCAGTCCGGAGCCGATACCCACGCCCGGCTGTTTGTTTGGCGATAACGTTTTTTTACGGGGAGTTGGCCCTCCTTCTGCCCGGCGGCAAGTTGCAGGGCTGACGTTCGATTTTCGACCCTACGGTTATTGTTTGCCGGGCGCTTTTCAACTGGCGATCTCGGGACGATCTCCGTTTTGACTGGTGGAACCGGGCGAGAGCTGATCCGGAGGAGGGGACGAAGCAACCGCGTAATCAACACCGCTGGGCCCGGGGAAAGGATGCTTTTTTTTTCCGTTAGGGCCAAATTGCCGGGAGGAGTTGGGCCAAGACCCGCGGGGGTTGCGCCCGCGGCGGGATTCGTTTTATAATTAAAACGTCGCGGGGACCGGCCGCGAATTATGGGATCGCCGAAAGTTTTATTTCACGCGGACAAGCGGCTAAATTTCAGGGGAGCTTTTTTCCCGGGGCCCGCGAGGGCCGGGCGCGCCGAGAGCTTTTACGAGGGAAAGTTTGCGAGTTAAATTTAAAGGCATTCGCGCACCCGCGCCCCGAGACTTGATTCAGTAATTGCATCAGATGCTACGTGAAAAACAAGCGGGGGGCCCCGCCGCCCGGGTTAAATAACCTAAAGAAAATACGCACGTCGCTTTTGTTTCTAATTTGCTGCTTCGGCCCGCGCCCAGAAAGAATCTGTTTCGGCACTAATGTTAACCGCCACTTTATAACGCCGGGAGCTTCCGCGAATAAAACGACTTTATATTTATGCCAGCATTTTACTCAAGTTCATAACGAGCTATCAATTAAAACCACTCGCGGAAGTCCGTGCGCAAGAAACTTTACATATACAGCTGTAATTGGGAGTACCGTAATTTGTTTTTTCTGCGCTAAACGATATTCATATTATTATTAATATTATTATTATTGTATCTATAAATATTAAATTATAAATGCGTACTTATAATTTATTTCATTTATTCATGCGTAATGAATAATAAATAAAAGGAAATTATATTACTTTCTAAAATGAAAATAGCGAAAATTACAGATCGTAATTGCTCGAAAGGATGTGCATTTAAATTATCAAAAAGATCTCTGTATTTTCATTGTAGCTTCATGGATATTTCAGTGAATTTATCAGCAATTGGAAACAATGATCTGATTCTTCCTAGACTATCCACTAAAGTCAACGTATTTTCAGAGAGTACAAGTATCATCGCGCTGACGTAACCGTCAGAATGTCGCATCCGCGTGCGAAAAAGAGGAGGCCGGAATTTTGGCGGAAGTTCATTAGCCCCGACGAAAAAGAAGCCTATATCGACAAGCCAAACACTGAAATGTCAGGGACGCCCGAGGCGAGCTCCGTACCCGAAACTTGCGACCAACCGCCGGATCGTGAACGGAGAAAGACGAGTTCGTGGCGGCGCTCGGACCCACGTGAATTTCGAGAGAAGAAAAATCAACCACGGCCGGTGAACGATTAAAAAGACGCCGCCGGGGCAGTGTAACGTTAGAACGCGCAGGCGGAAGTGTAACCGAATCGGCGGATTAGCGCTCGGAGCCGCGGAGGCGACAAACCCGCGATTTTCCACGGCGCAACGGCCGAGGCGCGACTCGATGATTTTTGCCGGGGGCGCGATACGGTTGGCTGGCGCGGGTTAATGGCTCGTGGTGTATAGCACGCGAGGGCGGCTGCCGTGCATATATACATACATACAGGCGCGCGCGCTATCTTGGGCTTTGCGAGGGGCCCTTGTTTACGGGGGACTTTGCGCGGCGCATTATATGCGCGGCCGGGAATCAAAGCGTAAATTGGGAATAATCGACAGGGCCGCGGAGGTCAGGCCGCGGGAGTTGTTGCTCCGTGGGTGCATACATCGAGCGGCCGCCGCGGTTCTTTCATTATATCCTACGGGATTAACGCATCGGCGGGCGGGTACATGTGCGCTGTTTGACTTTTACCTGGGAATTATAATCCCGGCGCACACGCGGCACGGTGTAGACACACGCATATCCGGACTCGTGTTTATTTTTGAGGACCGCGGGCCAGCGCCGCGCTGCACCTTTTGTTTTTTTTCTTTTTTCGCCCCGAGCTGTATACCACGGCTCACGCTCTCCCGGCGTCGATCGGCGCGCCGCATTTATTTATATCGCGGCGTGCCGCGCGATCGGCCGGGGCGCGCCTTGGAATTTTTCATTAGGACGTTTGCACGGCGATTACACGCGTTTCAAGGGCCCGGCCGAGCACACACGAGCTCCCCGCGGCCTCGGCTAAAATAAACACGTCATTTATTTCAGGGGGCGCGCGACGGTGCCGCGACGAGGCCTCGGCCCCAGACGCTCGGCCGGCTCGTCAAACAAAACCGCGGCAGAGGCGCCCTCTTCCTACCCGGGCGACAATAATTATCGTTCCAGGGCGCGCGCCGAATCGCCTCGTATAAATTAAGAGGGGACTTGCGCGTACGCTGGAGGAGACGCGGGGGAAAAGTAGTACCTTGTCACGGTACCCGCTCGCCCATCGATCCAGCCTCAAAAGTAGATTGCAATTCAAATGTACATGAAAAAACATAATCGATTCCGGCTCGAAATTCCTTTGTTTCTCTGTCTCTCTCGCTCTCGATGCGGCTGTACATATTTTATTATATTATTCAGTTATGTAAATGCACGTAAGAAATTTATTTGTGAGCAAACAGATACACTTTAGTGATATGATCTAAAAGCGGATACATTAACAATAAAGAGCCAGTTATTAATTAAAGTTTAATCTCCATTATTGTGAATAATTGCTGTAAATAAAGAAACTCTGTAAATACTGAAAGTCATGCATATTACTGCTTACACGTAATACAATGCAAACTGATGTTAATATACATTATTTATTGTATTTTACAGACTAAAAGAATCATTAAGAATATTTACTGTGTAAAATTATAGGTTTGAGCTTATAGTCATTAAACCAATATACAAATTATTATACATTATCGTAAAAATTGTAATAACATACATTTGCTATAATTCCTACTTTTTTCACTTTAATACAAATGGTAGAAACATTCGGTTGACCAAATCTTGTCTAGATAACAATGAATTAATCTCAGTGACTGCTTAAGAATTGGCAGCAAATCAACAATAAGTTATGAAAATAATTTAATATGAGAGGAAGATTCTTATTTAAGAAAGATCTCATTTAATTGTAGTTACTCTAATTTACTCGCTAATTTATCTTTTTAATTACTACTGCACATTAACATAATCTACATAGTCTGACCACTTGCTTATGCTCTATGAAGATTACAAGAATTTCTCGTTTAAACGAACGTACCATGATACCAATGTAAGTTATATTATAGGTATTATATAGAAAACTCAAGAAAAAAAGCAAAAAAGACGTTCTTTTAAAACAAACTTATTTTTTTGTCGAGTCACAGAACGATTTATGATAAGGATAACGTTGACAGTTTTAATCTTTTTGTCTTATTAACTGGGCAGCCGAGAAAAGTAATTAGAAACCGCTGGGAAACGGTAAATATAGCGTTTGCACGGAAGCGGTCTTTCATAAAGCACAATAATCGATAACAATTGCGCAAGTTTAAGAGTAGCCGGTTCGTTGGCGGGGCACAGTGGGGCCGATATCAGAAATGGGGGCTCGGCCGCCGGCGCAATTACTCGGGGCGTCCGCGCGGGCGTCCATTGGGCCCGGGCAGCCGGGCCCGAGCGGCCCCTCCCCGGATTCGCAGGCGGCCCTCGGGCCGCGACATCGATAACCGTTAATTCGATATCGAGCCGCGGCCGGCGGCGGTATTGCCCGGCGCAAATTACGAGGGGCGTAACGGCGCCGCCGGTCTTAATTGACTGCCGCCGCGGCGCTTTTATCGGCCGATTATGCGCGCGCGCGCGACCCGCGCGATTCCTGGAGACGACGTTTTTTACGGCGCGGCCAAAAGACGACCTGGCCGCCCCTGTAATTGTCGACCCGCCGGACTTTATCGGCGCGCGGGCGACGCGAGGGCCTTTTTTTCTCTCTCCCTCGGGGGGTGAGGTTATGCGCGCCCGTGCGACTCGGCTCGCTGCGCCTTTAATTAAGTTATGGGCGTTTCGCGCGGCCGCGATAGGAGAATCAATTAGGCGAGGGCGCGGGTCGCGCGGGCCGATCGCCGTGTGAAAATTGAATATTAGCAATTTATACGCGTCGGGCAGTGCGCACCGCGCCCGGAGGCTGCACACAGTGTATATATATATAGCGTGGCCTGTAAGCCCCCGGGCGGTACCCGCGGGCGAACGGGCAAGCCTTGCAACTTTATTTGATCGGCCGGCCGCCGGTGTGCGGCGAGTATAGGTGGAGCTCGGGGGGTCGGCGCCGATGCGCGTAACGCCGATTCGGTGCAGCCGGGCGAAAAGTGCAAGGCTCACTAGTCGAAGACTCGGGCCGCGTGATAAAGTGCGCGGGTAATGTTCGGAAGAGCCTCGGCGGATTAATAGCTCGGAATTTCGGAGCCGGCGCCTATAGCCGGGACGATAATTACGCGAGCGACTCGACAGAGAGAAACGGCGGCCCTCTGATAACTGTAATTGTGCGTCTGGCAGTTCCGCGAAAGGCCGCCGAGTCGAATTACGGATGGGCCGCGCAGTTTGAGGATCGGCGCGTGAAAGGCGCGCGGCGCGCATCCTGTGTCCTTCGGCTTTATCGCCCGACTCCCTCGAGTTTTCCGCGCGCCGCCGTCATAAAGCCAAGACCGCGGCGGGAGCCAATTTTTTTTGCCTCCCCCGCGCGTTTACGAGTTCGAGGTCCGCATCCCTGAGGCGCGGGAGGAAATATGCCTTTATGCAGCTTTCTCATGCTGCCCGCGTGGCGAATGGTTATTTTGCCGAATTAATTTTTACGCCCCGCGGCAAGCGGAACGTGGCGCCGGCTTTTCAAAGACGCTTGTATTTGTATTAAACGGTGCGTATATATACGTTACGCTTTCACTCGGAGGATCAACGTGTAATATGTACATGGGAAAAGGGACAACAGTTGCCGAGTGCAAAAGAGTAGGTTCTGCTTGCTCAAGTCTGCGAGAGGCACGAGCGAGCCTTCATCAGACGTATATTTGACGTATTCCAACCTCTCTATTTGACGTTTTTTCCATAAAACCTGTTGAATCGGGGATAGTCGGGCCCGCGACGATCTTTTTCAAGACGGCCAGTACACAAAATCCCTCTGTACAAATAGAGAGCTTCTGGGAATTTAAAAGATAACCGAAAACTACGTAAGATGGGATGATCGCGGTCCTGGGCGCAGACCGGGGCCGTAGCTGCTGCTCCGTTTGCCGTACGTGAGGCGCCTTTCGAGGAATACACTTTTGAACTCCGGCAACTTGTTATATATCTATGTTTCGCTTGGATTAACTCGAAACTTTGCCGCAATATTTCGAGTTATTGCAGTTTATCAAAATGCCGCTATAAAAACTCGCCGATGGATATACGTATATTCGAGCCGAGTTCGAACTTATGCGTTATGATTCAGCCGGACGTATAATGTAATACGCGCGCAATCGCATAGCTGCAATTTTTAAATATCAGCGACGTTGCAAATATAAAGTACGCTCGTATATAACATTACGTTATAATACTCTATAAAAGTATTATCTCCTTAAACCTTTCTTCAGCACTAAAGGTACAACGACACCATATATGAGCCAAGCTTACCTTTTAACGACCTTGGCTCAAGTCTTGGCTCGCATTACCGGCTCTCGACTAGGCATCACATGACTCGGTACGCCGCGCGACTAAACTACCCAATTTTGGGGGTAAACTCCGGTCTTTCTTTAATCCCGGCCACCGGATATACACCGCAGCGCCCGACTCGCAGCTCTGATCCCGAGCTCCGATTGATATATTGTACATGTGCGCACATATATATATGGATGCGAATGAAAGGAGGAACCGCTTTACATTGACGGATAACATTCGCGAAATATTAATCACCGGCCGGCTCGAAAAGTTCGGCCGGCTAATTACAGCCCCTGCGGTTGTCAATGCTCGGGCGCGCGATTTATTCGGGGGCGCGCCGCATCGGCGAATTAATTTTCGGGCGCATGTTTGCAGTTCGACCGGGGCGTGATTTGTTCCGCCGGCGTCGCCGCGAGGATTTACGCGGCCGGGGCACACGAGGCGGGTTTATTTTCGCCGCTCTCAAGGGCCGCCGCGCCATTGTTGCGTGGGATAAAGGCCCGGTGACACGGCTCGGCATTTGCGTGCGCGCGCGCGGGGGAGAGTCTGGAAAAAAGGGGAGGAGCGTGTAGCGGAGACACTCAATCGGTATACTCGTTAAGAGGCCGGAATTCGATGAAGGGGCAGTCGCATCGTATCTGCGGACGCGTCAATTCCCCGTGAACCTCCTGATCCACATGAGCGAGAGCCTCGCCGAGTGATCAATTACACATGCCGCGCGCCTGCGGTCAAAAAAGCCCCGTTTATCCGCATGTGCCGGAGTAGAGGCACTTAGGCGCAGATCGATCTCCGATTCTGCCTGCCCCCAGTCGCCGACTATCCCAGTTTCGTGCTTCCGCATTGAGTATGTGCTCTCTGCCTACGCTTTTTCTTCGACTGTTGGATTGACTTCTAGGATAATCGTCGAGAGCGCTTTTTCAAACTCGATACGGATGAATTTGATGGGGTATTTCCGCAGCTTGTTGCCTTAATGCAATATATCTTTTATTTGAGCTCAGTCATGCTGACAAGAGTTACTTTATTAAAACGTAGCGGGCAAGCTTTTAATCTCATTATTTTATTAAAAATGCATTGTTTTTTTCAATCTAAGGCTAATTAAAATTCTGAATGATACTTATATTATATTATTAAATCGCGCAAATATAACTTTTTTTAATTGTATTCATTTTGTCGAAATAATGAGCGCTCTATTTTTATTAAACGAATGTCTCAAAAATACCGTACTATTTTAGGTTTTATTTTGAAGGATTACGTATTTGTAATCATTTTTTACTAATTCTAATTCTAAGTAAAGTCCACTTGCAGTTAGTTCTAGTAAAGTGCACTTGGTTAGTATAAAAAATGGTTATGCTTATAATACTAATTGTTTTCGTTCCGATGAATATTTCAAAAGTTTAATTGACCTAAAATGTAAAGTAAATAGAGTGGGAAAATTCGTTTCGGTTAGCGAAATTATCGATTTCCCAGAAGCATATATTATATAAGACCGGCAAAAGTGAGCGCCAAAGTCTATTCTCTATCTTATTCATAGTTCCTTTATTCTTTAGAGCTTCATGCCAACAAAGATTTTGACCCAAAATTGATTTTGCGGTGGGATTGTTGCGTTACGCAAGCTTTTCAGCTTTTTATCACGGTCTTATAAACGTTGGTACAATAGTTTTTGTAATAAGTATAATACTCGTTCCCTCTGTGTTATAAATCTACTTTAAGATTGATTTGGAACAAGAGAATGGAATAGAAAATAGACTGGAAGTAGAAAACACGCACGCACAAATTTCTAACGTCTAATTTGCGCTTTTCATGATCTTTTGAAAGTATCATATGCAAATTGCTTGGGTGCTTAGGTCGCCACAATGAATCTATTCTTTAAGTGTACGACAGATAACCTAGTATTCACTGCAGGTTCACGAAGAGATTGCATTAAGGCACCGTATGCGTGGTACATCAAAACAAACTTCACGACCGCGCTTCTCTCTGTTGCTCAGTTAGTTCCTTAGCTCCGCTTTTCTCTACTCGCAATGTGTCAGTGTCCCACATTCGCGTGCGGATCGGAATTAAATTTCGCTTCTAATGAAACAATGCTTACTTGTCTACTCTGTCAAAATAATCACTTTGTCAGTTGAAGGGGATTTTTCAAACATCTTAAGAATATGCAAAGATTTGCGTAGATATTAAAATAGATCGGCAACGTTTGGACGTGGAAAGTGTTCGCAAAATTATTGTTGATAAAGAAAAGTACAGTAAAATGTATTGGATTCGATTAACTGTAGACTAAACAATGTCAGCTAATGACGATGAAAAGCTGAAACCATTTCACTGACAGTTATTTCTCGTTTTAGTGAGGCGAGAAGAATTAATTACAGTTATAGTTCTAACAAATGATTAATTTGATAGTTTGCCCGTTTGAAAGCTCTCACAACATACGTTGAAATAGTCACTAGGAAAACGTTATGACACTGTCCTGGACAATATTTATATAACAGCGTGTCTTGCATAAATATAAGTCTGCGTAAGCCATTTACGACTTTGTGTGTCAGAATGTGGTTATTGTTAATAAATATTAGTTTCAAATGAAAGGAAACTAATGAGCCTATTCGCAACTCAACTACTTTCATTGAAGTTTGCATTTTTTCCGCCTTTTTTGGCACACGTAAATTAATGGCATTTACGAAGATTATTGGCTGTTAACATGCCTCTGAACCATCATTGTGTCACATGAGTTTCCTCATATTGACGTCACACTTGATTGAATTTAAAACATTCCATATTTAACTATCGTACGTCATTTGGTTAAAAATCGAGAGAAGTTTCGTTAAACAAAAGGATTTTACTTTTTTTAAATTAACTTTTGTTTATGAATCGCACTGCAGAAAATTATAGTAATTAAAAAAAAATACAAAGCATGGGGACTTGATGCGGGTTCATGACCTAAAATTAAAAACTTGTTAGTTCAGTGTATTTTTAGATTTGCGATGGATTATTCATCTAATTTTGTAGCGGTAAATAACATTTACTATGTAGAATACGAAATTGTAATCTAACTTTAATATAGAAACAATTGAGTCATTAGTTAATATGTATACATATGCAATATTTTAAACATAATAAACATTTTAGTTGAAGAGCGAATCAAGAGGGCTGCAGTTATTACCCTGTTGTTTATAATGTGTACCGCTGCTTACCTCTCCGCCTGCTCTGTTTGCATTTTAGTTAAACGACGCAGAGGAACAACAGTTTCACGCACGTGCACCCTAATGAAAATGTCTTGGTGCTGTTGGTGTATTCGTCATTGTGCTAAAAACTAGAGTTTATTTATACAGCAGCATGTTGTAATTAACCGAGGCGCAGCCTCTGCATCTTGGATACAGGAAATCTTTGGTTGCAGGCGTCCGGGCCAACTGTCCCCCGGTGGAGGCGCCCGAGTGGGGATCGGTGCGCGAGCGCGTCCTCAAGGATGGCTCACTGCAGACGGTCTACTCCTGCGAGGCCGGGCGCCGGCTGAGGGGCCACAAGGTCCTGACCTGCATCACCGGCGGCTGGAATCACCCGATACCCTCCTGCGTGCCATCCGGTGAGTACCCGATCCCGTGTATACACCAGTAGCGCCGCGGGTCGTTAATCCCCGTCGGCTGATAAACAGCGCCACCGCATTACCATGGAAATCGAGTCGCTCATTGCGCGTAATAGCGCGGGCCCCAAGATACGCGTGCACCCCGAGCGACGATGCGCTCGGAGGCCAGCCGGCGGGGCCGGATCCTCAACTCAACATATCAACTTGCCCGTTAAATTTCATTTGCCGCTTACCCGCCAGTTGGTTGGAGGTTGACGTTTGAATTTCGCGCGTCTTCGATCCTACGCGGGTTCTTTTTATAAGACGCGCCGCCGGGAGGGAGAGACGAGAGGCCCCTTTCAAAGGTTTGCGGTAGGAATCAAAACGGAAGGTTGAAAGTATTTACGCGCCCCTCGAAAGCCTATGAATACTGATTTTGTTTGAGCGCATTACACGTCGAGAGAGAGATAATTTATTTTGACCCAAAGACCTAGGAGGTTTCGCATTTACATAACAGAAACGGCAAGTTACATCAGCGCAGTGCGCACTCGTGTTGATTAGCAGACGGCTTTGGCCAGCCTCTGCAAACGTTACAGTTTAATAAACAGACAGTTATTGCGCGGCGGTCCCACCGGCCAAGCCCTCGTCTTGCCCGCGGAACGAATCGCCCCCGATTGAAGCGCGCGAGCCGCTGAATACGGCCGGACCTCTCGCAAGGGCTCGGCCCGAAACAAATTAAACGTCGCTCGGCAAACGACTCGCGGGAAACATGCGCGCGACACGCTCAAGGGCCGCTAATTCCAAATCCAATTAAAGTCCCCCGGGCGTATTTTTGCACGGCCCCGCAATTAGCGCGGCCCACCCGATCAGGGAGCCATCTATTATCCCCGCGCGCAACGAGACTCGCGGGTGTGTATACGGTCGAAAAGCACAAGCGTTCTCTTTGCCTGTCCCCGGGGCAGCGGAGGCCGCACTGCGGGCGCGTTGATCGGCCGGGGCTATATGTTTACGGGTGCGCCAGCTGCGCCCGGATATAAGCCGCTGTCGCTCCCCGGATCAGGCCGACCTCGTGTACGTGCGGGCAAGGCTTCCGGTTTTTTCCGGCCGTTTTTTTTTTTTTTTGGCCACGGCCAATCCAGCTGTCGCGAAAGTCTTTTGTGTCGTCCCGCGGATCGAAATCTTTTTTGCATCTGTGTCTTTTATTCGCGCGGATCGGCGGGTACATGGCCGGCGAGGCTGCTTTTTCATTAGAATCCTATTTTGTGGCAACTGAATCGGAAGAATGGATGGGTAGCGAGCGATAAAGAAAAGAAAGAATCGTTGGTAACTAGGCGAATAAGTAAAGCTATTTCGTATATACGTATCTAATTATCATATGATTGAATCGATAGACTCGTCTACATTTTTGGATATATATACATCGATTAATGGAAGTAGCTACTATATAAATTTACTTAACTCGTTTTTATCTGGAAATAATTGAATGTATTTTTCGCGGTTTATTTTCAATGTTAACTTTTTAAACTTAAAACCGATATTTTTGTTTAACAATTCAAGTATATTTCCTTTTCATTGCAATTGGGTTTAATCAAATTGATTTTTTCTAGTTGATTTCCTACTTGTAAAAGTAAATTGAATTTCTAATAACATCGACGTCCTCCTCGCACTTTTATAGGTCAATTTTTTACAAAGTTCAGTGGGAAAGTTCTTTCTTCCTATCCTATGAATCCTGATCAGGACTTGGTTTTGAGGGACGTCGAATCTATACCAGATCTATATACATAATGCAAGTGGCGGAAAAAGTAGAAGGAAAAATGATAATGACCTTAATTGGTGAGGAAAGGCGGTTAAAAGATTTCTGTCAGTTCAAAGTCTCGAATAAGTCGGTGCGCTTGAGCTGAAAGCACGAAACGCCGTTAATTCTTGGCGTCTTATAGGTATATAGGTGGAGCGAGCGACCTAACTATTTCTTCGAATCGGCCCCCTTTGTTCGCTTGTTCGCTCGGACTCGCGGGACGGCCCCGGCCTCTGATTTCGAGTCGCCGCGAGATGAAAGTTTATCGGGGCGAGAAGTTTTCCAAAGCACGTGCACTCGTCGTTTGACTGGCGAGGCCCGAGTCTCGGCCCATCGCCTCAGTCAATAACATTGAAATTCTCGCGCTCGACCCGCGTTTATCGGCGCATTCACCGATAAGTTTTTCCGGGCGCTTTTTTCCGAAAAAAAAAAAGTTCGCGGTCACAATTTTGAGCCTGGGGCGGCGTCTCCTCCGCGGAAGTTGGCTCCTCCTCGTTGTCCGCGACGACCCTCTTAGCCGCCTCGGCAAGTTTTTCCCTCCTTACCCTCGTTTGCCCTGTCGGATTCACCAGAGGTCGTACGTCATAGCGCCGCGGCGGAAGTCCTCGCTCGGCCGATTTCCAGATCGTCCATACCCGCCTGCACGCGTCGATAAAGTCCGCTCGTACGTTCGCGGCGACCGCGGCATTATGCAGAGGACGAGGACCGAGGCTCGCGGCAGGATGAGCAATCGTTTCGCGAGGGGCGCCTTATTGTTCGTAGCGATCGGCCGGAAAATGAAAAAGTTGCGGATCCGCGCGTACCGACGCGCACATACCGGGACCCGGGGACAATGAGGAAAAGCGGCCGGGGAAAAAAAAATGTCATCCGGCGCCCGGGTGGCCGCGCACCTTATTCTACGATCGAATTATACCTCGGCAATTTTCCAGGAGCAATGCCCCCCCGCGGCCCGCGTGCACGAAACTTTTTTGCGGGAAGTCCCCCCCTCGTCCTTCTCGATTGTTACACGCTGCGGTGCTGCTCGCTGCGGGGGAGTGTGTGTTGGGCACGAGAAAGGGCAGTGCACGGCGGGGGGGGGGAGGGAGGACTGGGATTTTCTAGTCGGCGGGTTCCTTTCTTTCCCCCGTGCGCTCCCCCGCGGTCGCCGCGATTGCCCCGATAACCGCGGATTTATGATCCGGCGTAACGGGGCGCGCCGGCGCATTCCGATCACGCGCGCCCGGTCCCCGCGCGATCGGCCCCGTTCCTATTTCTCCGTCTGCTCTTCGCCCGCCCCGCGGTCCAGCCTCCGCCCCTCCCCCTTTTCTTTTATATTAACACTCGGCGGGAGGATGATAATCTCGCCGGGGGTCGAGGGCACGTAGCCGACATAAGCGCCGTCCGCGGCAGCTGTCCCGCGAGCGCGCCTCGCGAATTAGCCCACCTGATTCGGGGGAGTGGCGGCGGCGGCGGGGCGCGATTAGAACCGCGGCGAGGAGGGGATTCGGAGGCGCGGCACGTAGGCAGGACGGGGGAGGGCGACAAGAGCCCGGGCCAGGCGGAAGCGCCCAGTCACCGGGACAAATAGATTCGGGGCGTTGGCCGCGCGGGTTATATATCCATCGGCCGCCCCGCAAAAAAAGGAGGACCTCGATGGACGGGCCGCTCGGTGGCCGGCCTCGGGGGGCCTCCCCGCTCGCGACCTGATTTACCGCCGATGAATATTAAGCGGACGTAGCCCGCGGGCCGAAATAATCTCGGGCTAATTTTACCGCGGGGACATTGTTCATTTGCCGCGGCGCGTACAGGTGCTCCTATCTTTACCGGGCGGACGTGTCGGGAAACCTTGAGTCCCCCGCGGATAAAAGAGCAGAGTAGGGCCGCGGAGGACGAGGAGGCGGCCGGCCTCCCCGAGGCCGCCGAGGACCTGGCCGAGATTACGCGGGAGTGTACCTTCCTCGCGACTCGTTCGATCCCACCTGCTGGCGGCGCCGTCATCCATTGGAAATGAGCCGTGAGCCCGCGGCTATTCCAGAGGCGATCGATCTCGAGGTTTTCCAACCGGCTCCGAGATTATAGATAGACCCAATTGTCCAGGCTGTACAGAGGCGGTAATAGCTCGAATAATTCATCGATTATCGACAGCTCGCCACCGAGATATTTCTATTAGACTGCAACGCGCCCGATTATTGCAAGAAGTAGGTCCCCCGGTGCACGGGGAAAGACACAGCGGGCTCTTGCGGCTCGGCTCATATCGTCCCTGTGAATTTATCAAAGGTCCGTTTTATATTCTGCCGCGGACTCGGGGTGCGGACGTCGGCCGGGGCCGATTCAATCAGCGAGAAAACCCGCGGCAATCGATATACCAAATTTGAATATATTTGAATGCCGATGGCCAGTCGTGATTAGGCATCCACCTATACTGCGCCCGGGCTCCGGGGAACCTTTTTTTTTTTCGCGAGGCGCACTGGGAGCCAGGGGCGCGCGCCGCGGCATCGTCGGCGCGTCGAGGCCGCGGTAATCGGGGCCGGGTCGTAAAAGCCGCGCGGCGCGCCTACTCGTAAATTCGACATTGTTCCTGCTGTCTTACGCGCGCGGCCGCCGCGGGGCGCAATATTCCCGATGCGCTGCACTTAGGCGCTGATGGAAGAGGCGGCGCGGGCGCCCGATCCCGCCCTGCAACCGCCCCTCCCTCCCTTCTGTCGTTTTTGCGCTGATGGGAGGACGTCGATGGGCTCGGTTTCATCGCGCCCCGGCCGAGATAGAGATATTAGAAGCGAAGAGGGCCGCGCGCAGTGTCGGCTTTCGGCCGGCTAGAGTGCTCGCAATTAGGCCGAAGCGCGCGGGCTATCGGTATTATCGTTTTTACCCCCGGGCCCGCATGTACGCGCGCCTTCCCCGGGAATTTCGTTTGGCCCGAAAGGCCTACTGCTCGCCCGATATTACTTTGTCCGGCTTCGGGAATTTTCAGTGGATTGATTCGAATTTGTCTTATCGGTTGGCGCCAGACGGGCGGTCTCAAAGCCGGATTAATTAGGCTGCCTTGCAAATGAGCGACACGAATTGCCTCTGTGATTGTGCGCGAAAACCTCGATATTTTATTTCGGTTTCGAATGATCGGACATGAAACTTTTATGTCAAAGTTTCAGAGCAAAGGTATTCCAGAAATCAATCCAAATTCTAAGTATTAAAATTGCGTGTGTAGATTTGTCATACGTAGTTCGGTTCAGGGCTTTTATGTATTTATTTTAAAAGATTCGAGTCTTAATAACCAAAAATTGTATTTGCATATATCTTGTTACTGTATGATAATGAGTAATGTCGATCCAGAATTTGTTTTTAAAGATTATTTCAAAATATTTTGCATTCGATTTCATGTCGTTAATTATGGCACACGGCAGCCAAACATTTATCACTTGTACATGTTTGTCTCGATATACATATTTATTTGCCTGGGTCGCCTAATTACAATACTCGTAAGCAAATAAGTATTTAAACTATTTATCTATTGGAAATCTGCACTGGTATACAGAATGTCCCTAGAATCCTAACGGTTCTAATCCCTCTTGATATGCAGTTTGCTCCAATTTTCTATCCCTTATCCTTTACGCCTACTTTTAACTATGGTAGAAGAACCAAATTCTTGAAATTATCTTTAACGCATTCTTTTATACATTCTAGAAGTTTACTGCTACATTCGACCCAACCAGAAATTCCGGTTTTAGTGATTTTCATTGTATTCAGCTATTAAACGTCTATGCATGATATTAATTTTTATAAATTATTTTATAAAGCAATAAAAATTAAACATACTGTCTTTCGCTTATCTAGATGTTGGATAAAACGAGAATTCCGCGTTAAATATATATTGAAGTTGATATACATTGTTTACAAATTAGAAAAAAGTTTGCAAAATAGAAACAAACGAGCCAGAAAGAATTTTAAGAGTTTAAGTGATCGGATAACAGATAAGGTAGCTTCACACGATACAATGAATGTGTTGGAAACAAAAAGTTACGCGAATTATTCATTAAGAGGAAGCGAGTTCGAATATAGTTTAGGGTAGTTTACGCAGATCTTCGTATTGTGATAGCCTCAGACCGAATAAGGTCACCGGAAAGGAATAGTGTAGTAAGTGTTGGTATGTTGGTGACCCGCGGACTATTAGACGGAGAGGACTGAGCACATCAACTGTACTGTATATAATATGTAGAATTCAATCGTTAGCCTTAGAGCCGTGCGATTTCGATTCGTAGAGACTAACACTGAAGTACCTCCGAGTATTTGCAACATCGCGAAAACGTAGGGATCTGTAAGCTGTCGTCAGCTGCAGCTCACTAGGTCGTGGGAGGGTCACCTCCCCCGCCCTCCAACCCGCGCACTCCGCCCCCGCAAGGGCATTGCGGCTTTGGTAGACCGCTCTAAGCCACGAGTCCATGGCTTCGTAGCCGTTCACCCACGCACGCTGTATCGCGACGCCAGATCCAGCGAACCCTTTTTGACCACGGATCCCGTAGTTCGTAGATCGAGTCGTGAATACTCTCCGACGCCTCCCCCTTTCGCGATCGCAAAATAACCGAACACGATAGCGTTACTTTATCCTCGGTTTCGGTAAACGGCTTCGATCAGATGTATAATTCTTGTGTGCTTGTATATCCGTTACAAAGTGATTTACTAATTTCACCGTAATATTAAACAAGGTATGATCATTTTAATAGATTAGTATGATAACAGTTATCATCTTTTTATTTTTCTTTGATATTTTCATAAATAAGTTGTTATTGGCGGTTTTAAGAATTGCCTTTAACTTTGTATACATTGCAGTCTAAGGAATAATATTAAAAAGAGAATCCTTCATTGTCAATAAAATTTTATGAGAATAAAAGGATTGTTAAACTAAGAAAACTGCGCAAGGCCCACCTTAAAAATGTTTTGACATGAATAGGATGCTTGCTTTCAAGTCGGCTGGATCTGCATGTACACGGACGGGTTATCAGGTAGCTTCGTAAGACCGCGAATCGTGAGGTCGAGGTATCTGCCTGCGCACCGCTCAGTAGCGGCTACCGATGTATGAAGGATTGTAGTGGGGGGAACATCAGGTAAGTGCTCTTATGGGGATCACGGAGCGTGACTCGTCACTTTTTCTCTCTGGTTCACGAGCAATGCACATGACTATATACTTACAAATGAAGCATCATTAAAACAAAACAAGTCACAAGACAGTTTCTTTTTAATTTCAAACATTTTCTCTTACAACTTGTTATAATAATAGTTTTTTGCGATATCTACAGACTCTCAGTGTTCCTTATCATCTGTTTCATTGGTTGGCGCTTTCGGTGACGTACCCGAGCTTATTATTCGCTTATAATGTAACGAGAGCGCTAAAGTTTGCCAAAGGGCCAGAAATCGCATTGCTGCAATATTTTGTAGACATCGCTGCAGCCTCCTCGAGATTCTAATCATCTCTCCTAGGACTTTGTTTAATTCAGCATGCCTTTAGACACGAACAAACCGTAATTGGTAATGACTTATATATTTATGAGAAATTATTCAAAGGATCCTAGGAAGGAGTAATAAGATAACAGAGTATCATAAAGTATCCTGTACTATGAATATTCACTTTGATTCAGTAATAAATAAGTAATCAAATCCTATGAAATGCATAAACATGAATATAGCGCGATTCATGTTTTAGTCGATTTGTCGCGCGAGAAATCCATATAATGCATACATTTGTTTCAGTTGCCTCGGTAGTTTCATATCTAAACGATCTTCGCATTAAATTAATGTACGTGTAAACTATTAGCTTTTCACTCGGCTTTTATGCTCTTTCGCGTGTTTCACATGCAAAACCATTTTGTGCGCAAGTGTTTAATTATTGTTTGATTACTTGATGTGCGTTGGAAGTTTCAGACACAATTGCTTAGCGGAGTATGAACTTCGTGTAGTTAATATTTAGTTTAAATAATAGTTTAATAGTTATCAGATAAAATATCTTTGCCTTAAAAAGACTTTATTGTATAATAATGTATCTATGATCGATCGTTATGACCTGTACTTCTCTCGGTTTTCCTCTAAAGTCACAATGACCGAGTCATGCGAAAAGGCAGAAATCACGAGCGTGAGATGGCCACTTAATGGAAGTAAATAAGGCATAAGCGCAGAGCAAGTCAATCTCCGGGCTCCTTTTCCTCTTACAGAGCCAACGAGATTATATAAAGTCGCGCGAAGTAAATTGCCGTATAGGAAATGGCATCGGAGCCCTCGATCCTCTCTTCGATAGCGCGCAACTCACAAGTAGCTTCGCTTACATGTACGAACGGCGTCGACTACGCGAGGGCGCCATGATTCGTTGCGCGGACGTCTCGTATATAACTTTGTCTCGCGAATGAGATTTTCATTGAGATTGATTTCGATGATTTGAATATTGAAGGGACTGATCGTTTGGACGATAATCGCTTAATGAAGCAGAAATACTAAAATGGTTCCATTCGATCTATTCCGATGAATCATCGGGCTATATTACATACTAACTTAATAGCGTAAAATGAACGAAGTTATTCGGGCGAAAAAGTCGAATAGAATTCTTGTAAGTTTGCTATTGTGCAGCGTGAGAAGCAGATTTATAGCCGCGGTGCACAAGTGCAGGACGAGTTGTGCAGTACATTCTCCGGATCCCTAGAGTGGCGCCCGGTTCTTGAATAATACTAAAAAGGGTCTTAAAAACTAATGCGCCAAATCAACTTAATCCAAAAGTTTTTGCATTTTTAATTTAATTTAAATTTAATTTTTGTTCGTGCAAACAGTTGATGCGTAATTTACGTTTCCACGAAAATAAAGTAGGACACTGCTATAATTCTATAGTCAGCGAGCTCAAAATATCCAAAATCTCTGCGGAGCTTAAACAGAAATATTAAAAATTAGGACTAATTAATACATTAAAGAAAATCGATACACAATAGACGTATTATTTGAGTAATTATGCGCATTAAAGCGATGGTAACATAATAACTAATTAATATGTAGAATTCTAATTTAAATATTTATAACGTAGGTATAGTCCAACAATAAATATCAAATACTCAAAAAAATATTTGAATTATCTGCAAATGAGGATGGATGCGAGGGTATGATAAGAGAACAGGTTAAGCTTTAAAAGTGATCCCTACATCCAATAAATCAATCAGACGTGGCAAATAGGCAAGCTATATCCTCGGCATGATTCGCCCGGCAGCGGCATCCGCACGTCCCACGGGCAGGCACATTAAACAGTACGAATCAGGCGAAAATCACTGGCTGCGTATACGAGCGGCGAGTATATGGCTCTGCGTAATTCCCCGCGCGCGTCATATATAGTCAGGAGGACGAGCGATAACTCAGGACAGGCCGAAAGCTCCGGGGGCTTTTTTTTTATAATTTCTGCCGCTGGCGGTAACCACGAGCCGCGACGGCCGTCGGGCTCCTTAGCCGTGAGCCTCGCCAGCCCCATCCGCGTCTTTGTCCCGGGGCTCGGCTAATGCGCCCGCACGGGGCCTCCGGGGCTGCGGGGATTACACTCGCGGCTCCTATTTTTTACTCTCTGTGCGAGCTTTCTTCCCTTTTTTTTTTTGGTGCGTTCGCCGTTTTGCATAATGAGCCGAGTCTTCATCGGAAACATGAATAAATCAATTATGCAAAGTGCGTATAAATTATTTATCTCTCACCGACGGGCGCCGGGGCGGCCGGGGAAGGCATCGGGCCGAGCAGCGATTTGGATGGGGCTCTTGGGGGTTGTTGCACCACCCCGGGGATTTGGCCTTCCTCCTATATTAATATGTTTCTGAAAGGGGTTCGTCGCTCAGCCCGCGAAAGTATACGCTTTTAATGCCGCCGTAGCATTAGGGGCTGCAGCCGCCTAATTATGGCGTAACCAGACGAGCGTAATACGAAGAGGGTCGATGTACAGAGTGACAATCATCTTCAGCGGTGTTTCTTTTTTCTTGAGGGAAATTTCTTTAGGGGACTTTCTGACCTTTTACCTTGGTCAAACACCTCGTATAAAAGTGACTTATCGTATAAAAACCGACACCTCGGGTTATTTACGTTTTACATACAGCCATAAATAATTTTATAAGACGGGAGGTTTCTGTTTTGTAAAATACGAGGCTGATTACTAGGATTTCCTCTTTCGATATACGATACTTTTGGGAACGCCCGCGCGGCTCGAGAGCGCAAACACACGCAAATCCTAGGAGATAAAAATGTTCTACTACCCACATAAGAACGTGGGCATTTGGCACACAGAGAGTCTATATCGAAATTGAATCGATACCCGTTCGAGAGGCAATGGCACAAGGGGCGCGGAAAATTCGACGTACAGATTGCACGCACGCAGATGTGTACGCGCGGGAGGGGGGAAGAGGTGGAAACAGTAGCGGGCACCTCTCGATCATCAGGGGATTTAATTAATTACCGAGCGAGCGTCGCTCATCCGGCCGGGCAAAGTCAATATTTCCAGCCGGCGGGCAAGCGTTCGCCCTGTCCGTCCCCCCGGCGCGACAGAATCGCCCGCATATATCGGGAATCGGGGAGGGCGCGGCGATCGGCCTGCCGCGGCTCCCCCGGACACCTGGGGGCCCGCTGAATTAGCGCGATAAGGTCACAGAGCGCCTCATGAATATGCGCGCACTCGCAATACCCGCCGGGGCGCTCCTCCCTATTTGCCGAGGCCGCGCTAACGACGCCGGAAGCGGCTTTCGGCCATCCCTCGCGCCGCCTCGCGCCCGCGTATCTTGTCCGCATTCGGCCCCCCGGTCAGCCGGGCTAAGTGGCCGCCGCGATGGATGTATCTGTATGCGTGTGTGCGTACGGGGCTATGCGGACGGGAGCCGGTGAATTCGCCGGCGATACGGGAGTGCGGCCGGCGATATGTTAATGGAAGAGACGGCGCAGTGGGTTGATTTTTGTTGACGTTTATTAGACGCCCGGCGGCCGCGGAGGGCCATTAATTACCGGGGCGCCCGGGCCTCCTACGATATCCACATTTACTCGAGTTGGGCCGGCCCTCGGTTCAAGTGCAATCCTCCACGGAGCCGCCATTATACAGTCGCAGTGACCTTTTAACGCGCTCCCATCGTTGGGTATAGGCTCTCGGATAACTTCGGGAGGCCGATGCCGAGGGTAGCGCTCCCCTTTTTTTTTACTGTCCTTCCCGGCGCATATAACCCCTTTTTCCTTCCCGCCCACTAACCACTCGGGAAACGCCGAGTATATATATATAACCATCGACGGCCGAGGGAAGGGCCTCGTTACCCCGTAGGGGGGCCAGATATCTTGTAAAACGGGCCGTCGGCTCCGCGGGCGGGTAATCGCACGTGAAACTGTCGGGGGGGAATCCCGCTAGGGGGTGTAACGGGGCGCCGGTCGGCGGCCGATCGCCTAATTAATTCCCTGTCGGGCCGGGACAAATGGCGCGGTCGTCGGGGCGCGGTGGTCCGTTTACGGGGGCGGTGCGCCCGCCCTGAAAAATGCCCCGCTCGCCGGCCCTGTTATTGCGCCGGCTTCTTTCCCGAGCCTGATTTACCGACCGCGCTTTTTTAAGGACTCGCGGGTTTGCCTAGGCGCGGGCCGCTCACCGGACGGCACTCTCATGCCTCACGCGCTTCAGTCGCCCCCGAGACTCTCGCTCGGCTTTTATTTCCCCTTCCTTTTTTTAATCGCCAGTAGCCTCGCATGACCCGACGCGCCGAGTCCAGCCCGAGGCCCGCCTAATTATCCCTTTCCCCAAGACGCCAGCCTGCGCGTGCGTAGTTGCGGATTCTCCGGCGGGGGCGGCGCTATCGTCGCGGCGAGGAGGCCGGTGGGGCCGGCACGCGTGCACACACTCTGGGGAAGCAAGGGGGGATCGCGATCGACGCGGGTAGATAGGCCGCGTTCCGCGATCTTAATCGGCCGGCCATTTGTCGCGCGAGGGTCTACCTCGCCCTCGGATTAAGATAAATCCCGGGTATAGTTCGCGCGGGCGGCTTTTGTTCGCGCAGCCGAGCGAGGCGCGCGTCGGGCGGTCGACGATCATGCAGTCGGACTCGCCGCTCGCCGGGGAGGTACATATACGTGTATATATATATAACTGCGGGCTTTGCGCCGATTGTGCGCGGAATAACAACTTGTCGCGCGATCCCGACGCTCGTGCCTATTCCACGGGCGCGCCGGCTTTATACACCGACGCGGCCGTGTAAACGCCCGAGCAATTTTCGTATATACACCGAGGCGCGCGGAACGCGCGCAGCAAGGACAACGACCAGATTACGCGTACATATGTACATAACCGCCTTGTGATGAAAGGAAAAAAAAAATGAAAATCCACCCGGGCCTATACACTTCCGCAGCACTAATCGGAAAAGTATACGCGGGGTTTACAAGGAGGCGAGGCTCCGGCACGAGTGGGGCCGACCCTTGGAAAGAAAAAAAGGGGCGCGGCCGTCATCTCGGGCCGCGCGCAGACAATCGCCCTCGGCTCACATTGTTCGGAGAACCGGCGGCGATAAGGCGCGACTCGTGCTCTTTATCTGTCGCGGCGGGCACAATGGCCCCGCGGGCGCCGTGGGACTTCCCGAGGCTGGGCCACGAGCGGCCGCGGGAAAATTCGCCGCTTGCGCGTGCGTTAATACCGGGCGGCCGCGGCTCGTTAGCCGGCTCGGGGCTTAATTAGCCGCCGGGGAGGTGTGGCCCCGTATTTTCGGAGGCGCGCCGGATTAGCCGGCGATATCCCCTTGACGGCCGATTAATTAATGAGGAGCCGGCCTCGGGCAATCGGGCTTTCTTGCATAACTCGCCGAGGTGAGCGCGTATATATACGTGTGTACATCGGCCGCCGCGGCGCCTCGTGTCGATCTCCGAGCGCCACGTACACATATACATGTGCTGAATTCGGCGGGCCGTTTTGCCCCGCATTCCCCCGGCTGCCGTAGCATCCGCGGGCCAGGCGCTATTTCCAGGTGCTTAGTTGGCATTAGCGGGACTCTTCGGGGATTAATCTAGCCCCGCGCGCAGCCGAGGATCCGCCAGGGGAGATCAATGAGGCGCGCGGGAGGAAAGGTGATGGGAAGCGATAGGGCGCGCTAATGCATTTGGATTAGAATAAATCAAAAACTTAATTGAAAACGGGGAGAAATGACCCCGGCCGAGGTACTTACCGGGTGGGGGAGAAGGGGGGAAAAAAAAAAGAGTCGGTCGCGGCACGGTGCGTTTATATATACATTAGAGAATTATCGCGGCGAAGCGCCTCGAGGGCTCGCGCCGCGCCGGGGAGAAGTCACGGTTTAATTACGACGACGGGGTCTTTGCCGTTCGATTAGAATTCCGCAGCCGGCGCCCGCAGTTTATCGACTAACGGTACAACAAAAGGGCGACCAGGCAACAAACCCGCCTGAGCTTTAACCCCCGACTTTGTTCCAGGGCCCGGCTTGCACACACACACACACACAGGGCCGGATAACTCCTGCAAGCTCGCGGCCGATGAATTGAAAGGCCGCGGGGGTCCGCGCGCGGGGGTTATTAAAGGCATTAGGCCCCCCCTCCTATCGCGGGGATCTCGGCCGTCGCCCGGACCACCGGCGCGCTCTCGTAACAAGTGCGCCCCCCGCGCGGCCGCTCGATATTTCGGAGCGCACGACCTCCGGCTAACAAGGGCCTATCCCCGGGGCATCGCTCGCCGATCGCAATCGGCCCCGCCAATTTTCCCCGGGAGTCCCCGCCGAGGGCCCGGGATGCCCCGTTCACCAATTATACGACCTCGCGGGCTGCGGTCCCCGCGGGTTTTAACGGGCCGCCTCGCCTCATCCGACTAGCCGCAAATCCCATTGCGGATTAACGGCCTGGGAAAAAGGGGAGCTTGCGGCGATCGCGCCTACGCGAAGGCCTCGCGCTCATGAGACGCGCGTCGCGCGCGCGGAGACGCGTGATTTATTTATAGGCTCCTTTGCCATTTACTTTAAATTGTAGCATGTGTGTTACTTTAACACCTGTTTATCTCATAAATCCTTTCTTTGAAACAAACGTTCACATTCTCAGAAACTTATAATGCCATTACGGTATAATTATATGCATACAATGTAGATACAGCATAAAGAAGAATTTACTGTTGTAAATGGCATGGAAAATGTGGGTATATGAATTTTACCTGATTCGGAATGCACTGATGTTTGAGCGTATCTTGAATCATAATTATCGTGAATTATCAATTAATGTTTTTATTTCTAGTGAGTAGTTAATCTTTTTCAAATGATTATATTAATTAAAGTTATACATGTTTCGTATTTGGCTGTATCATCTGTATTTAAAATTAATTGAGCGGTAAGAATTATAGGTTAAAATAATTTAATATCAATGATTATCCAAATTCAGCGTTTAATTATTATTCAAATTTTATTTATATTCAGTTAAACATAAATTATTAAATGATATAAAGATAACATGAATATTCGTACATAAACTTAAAAACGATAACATGCATAAACCTATCGCGTGAAAAACAAAATACAAATGACAATCGGATGAACGGTACCTATAGCAGCACTTGAACAAGCATATAGCTTATTCGAGGCTATATATTTAGATATTGTCTACATAAATAACTTGGTACTGTAATAACTTTAGATTTGAGTTCTGATAAGAATTCATCTATCATTCAGGATGCACTCTAAGCGTAGATTTAACTCTTCGATGTAGATAGATTTTATTATTTCAAAATAATGAATGTGTAATAAATAATAAATAATCAATAATATTTACATACGTAAAGATTGATCAAGTTAAAGTTTTTTCGACTATTTTTTAACACGGTGTTATATAATGTTATAAGGGAAATAAGTATTTTGCCTTGGGAAATCTAGGCATTGCATTTGTAGTATATTTTGCTCAATATCCTTAAGCGCACTGGCACTCATTTGAATACAGGGCGGTTGTCCATTCGTAAACGGATTCTCGCGACAATCTAAGAAAAGCAATTTCTGGAAAATCGGGCGCTTAATTCGGAGAAGAAAGCGCGTCGCGGCGAGTGGGACTTTGCCTCTAGCGCCTCGGCGCGTCACGCGGGCAAGTTATGAGTCGGTCCCCGGCGACCGGGTAAGTTTGGGTAACTTTTCGGCAGTTGAGCGTCGCCTCGGCCCCTTGCCACCCCGAGTCACTTTTCGCGCCGGGCGTCAGTAAGTGCAAATTGAGCTCTTTTCCGCTCCCCTGATAAATTGAATTTGAATTCATTTTCCGCGCTATTATTTCGCGGGCCCGTGGGGTAAGGGGGGGAACTATTATCCCCACCGAGTCGCCCGGAGATCCGGCGGCCGCCAAGGAGAGCCGATCCGCCGACGACGACCGTTCAATTTCGCGGCGTGACCCTGCACGTGTTCGATTCGGCGAAACCGAACAGTTTGTACAAGCCGCAGGAGGGAGACGCGGTCCCGCGCGCGGTAAATCAGCCGTCCCGGATGTAGAACCTCGCGCGATTTTCACACCCCGGAGCAGTAAAAATGCCCGGGAAAAAGGGCCGGACTTTTCGCCGGGGCGACGCGCGTGTGTGTGTGTGTATATATGGACGCAAGGCGTATATAGGTGACGAGCCGGCGGTCCCGGGGGAGGCCGTGCGGCGATGCCCTCGCGCGGCGCCTCGTGAATCATCCATGGGCAGGGCGCGGAGGCCTATCGCGGCGCCGAGCCAACTTCTTGCCCCCGCTATTCTACCTCGGCCCTCGGAGACGCGCGCCAGTGTTTGCGCCCGGGCTCAAAGGCTTCGTTTCTTGTCGGGCCGGCGTCGCGCCCCTGTGTAGCCAGTCTATATCCCGCTCAATTCCTCGGCGGCTTGCCAACGAGTTATTACGTGTTATACACATGCAGCTTGCTTTCAATTTTTTCCTTTTTCTTTTTTTTTGTCGTCCCACCGGCTTTCGCCCAGTCGCGGTCAATTTACATTATATATTTATAACGCAGCCCGCGCGAATTCCCGGAAGCGCGTAAAACTTTACTTTCCGTTCGAAAAAAAAAAAGGAAAAAGAAAAAAAAATAGGTGGGTGGCAAGGCTTTTAATTCGAGAGCGGTGGTGCGCCGGGCCAATGCAGTGTACTACGCTATGAAATTGCGCGCGGGGGGAAATTCACTGGCAGCGGAAGTGGAAACTTCCTGAGGTGTAAAAACCGCGGGAGCCAAAGTGCGCAGCTGGCCCGGGCAATTGTCCGAGCTTACAACGATTAAAAAGGCTAATCCCTTACACACACACACACACACAGACACAGAGGCAGGCAGTAGCGAGCGAGGTGGAAAAGCCCGGGAAACTCGGCGTAATCCTCTCGGTCCGCCGGCGGGAAAAAGGCCTATACATATCGATCGAGCAGAGGTTCCGCGACGACACATGCCCGCGTGTATTGTCTGGCCCAGGAGGAGGTCGCGAGGAGGTCGCGTCCCGGGCGACTTGCGCGTTTGCGCCGCGTGCTTATTGCGCGCGCGTGCGCCCCGTAGGAATGAGCCGGCCGGCGCGCAGCTAAACTGCCCGCTTAGGGGGGGGGCGCCCCCCTCACCGCGAGGGGAAAGCCGATCCGTGCATCAGGAGCGCGGGAGCGGATCCCCGGCCGATAAGCAGCCGGCCATTGTTCTCGCGCGGCGGCTTATCCGTCGGGCATCTCCATGTCCCCCGGCGCGCATCCATCGACACTTGCGGCCCGAGCCCGGCTTTTTCAGCCCCCCGCGGGAGAGTCTCACGCGCGTACATCACGCGCGCCCGGGGCTCTATCGGCCGCCCTCCTCCCCCCCGATCGCCCCCGCCGCCGATTTATGGCTCTATTATTGAATAGCGCTCGGCTCGCGGTAGTTCGGGCGTCTGCCATTTGCCCGACATCGCGGCCCGACTCACTTATTGCCCCAACTTCCATTCCCGGCGAATTACGAGGCGGTTCTCCCACGATGCTTGCCCTCGGATAACCAGTGATAATTATAGAGGGCGCGGCCGGGCGGCCCTCCTCCGGGGGGAAGGCTTTCTTTATCGGTACACGTGTGATGTAACATTTTTGTTTTAGGCGGAAGAGGAGGGCGACGGTTTATTAAACGTTTATCACGAGATTTATTTAGAGCGGGGATAAATTTAACGTCCCAATCAATGCAGTGATGCAATATTTATTTGATCCTTATCTCGCTCGTGATCGCGAGAATTTATGTAACACTACTCGATATAGATGCTCTCGACCTATTGATACAAATTTTAGAAACGGGGCAGTTGATTGTTGTATGCAGGATTAATCAATCTTCATATCAACATAACTGAATAAATCTATAGCATTTGAATTATCGGCGGCGTTGTTAAATGCGCACATATACGGGCGCATTGATACGATAGTGATTAATTAATTAAACCTCACGTGCTCGTAACTCTAAAATTAATTTACACGCGCGGTGACGGTAATGTTTGTAATTTTGCGTGGAAAGTGGCGAGCACGAGGTCGAGTAAAAGCAGCGAACCCGTGGTTTATGTCGACAGGTGAGCGCAGCCTGCGGCACGACGTGTTGCTCGGTGACGAGCCCGCCCCGGAGAAGAGCGCGCGCCGCGAGGGCAAGGATAGCCGGCCCCGCCGGCAGAAGCGACCCCGGAAGCAGCAGCACCGGCGCAAGGACACCCAGGCCTTCAAGCTCAACGAGACCTTCGCTATGGCCCTGGACGCGAGCTGCTACGGGAAGCTGCGGGCGGGCAAGGCCTCGGTGAAGCCGCCCGTCGTCGACCACGCCGTATCCATCAAATCCATGAGGTGCCGCCGTCCGCCCCCGCGGGAGCCATCCATCTCCCAGCCGCAAAGGCGACCGGTGATGATAATCCCTCTGTTGCAGGAAGAACCAGGCCAAGCCGTACAACCGCTACCAGCTGGTCGTCTACGAGTGCGGGGACGGCTTCGTCCTCAAGCACGCCGAGCAGGACCGGCTCTACTGCAGCGAGAGCGTCTGGCTGGGCGTCGTCCCCGAGTGCGTCAAGGGCGACGGTAGGTAGAACCGGGTGCTTACCCAGGAAGTCGGTACAACGCTCACGGGCCTCTGTTCCAGGGTCCGGCAAGCCGCGGCGCTGCGCCAGCGACAAGAACGTCTGCAAGCAGGTCTGCCTCGACGTCGAGGACGGGATCAAGTGCTCTTGCTTCGACGGCTACCGCCTCGATGGCTCCTCGTGCATCGGTGAGCCGGGGATCGATCTGCCAGGCCAGACGACCCCTGAATAATATCGGGACAATAGGAGGGCGAGACGCCCCGGGGGAGCTGAAAACGCGTAACAGGTGCCCGCGGCCCCTCGGACCTCTCGCCCGACTAATTAATATTGTCGCCGGAGAATTGTAAATAACGAAAGCTGCCCCGGCCCCGGAGATAAATGATTCATTTGTGGGCCAATGTTTATCCTCCCTTGGCGCTGTCGACCGAGCCGGCGATGGATTCCGCCCGCTTCTTCGACGAGTCGCGATAAAATATGCGCATATGCCGCTTTGCCGTTTGACAACTTGTACGGCATTGCAAATATCCGCCCAGCCAACCGACGGTGAACGAATTAGTTTCGATCGACATATTTTGGACGGTTGGCATAGTAAATACCTGACGCGATATCAATACTACACGCTCGATGCGGCTGCGCATCGAAAGAGCAAATTCGTTTAGCCTCGTAAAATCCGATGGGTGTAGGAAGCGCCTTCGTTGTTTATGTTATTCGACAGGTGTTTGCACCGCTCGCTGCGCCATTCATTAACTCAAGGCCCGAACGAGGAAAGATCGGTATTTTCGGTTGGGCAACCGCGCCAAATTATAAAAGCGGACGAACATCCGCTCAGCCTTGAACTTTCTCCCGCTGGAAAATACAGAGCCACTTAGTAATTTATCGTCCTGCCGCGGTAGCCCGACGTAAGTCAATCTTTCGCGGAGATAGCATCGGGCCTCGCGGCTCCCCCCCGAGGTTTCAAAAAACGAGGAAACGTACGACGGGACTATCGCTTTATTTCGGAATTCGAACACGTGCCCGATTTGAAATTCACTTTCGCAGTAACGCGATATCCCCGCCGGAATCCGGCATTCCTGCAAACTTGATTTTTTCCCCGATTCACGTGCCGCCCGGCGCCTTTTTTTTTTTTCCAAAAAATCTCGAAATCCCGGCCCACCTCCAGGGGAGAACTTTTGTCGGCCCGGCGCCTCGGCGCTTTTTCAACTCGGCCGAGTGCCGAACTTTCCGCGCCGGGACATGCCGGGCTACATTGTCTCCCGTGCACCGGCCCAGGGGAGATGCCAATCGGAGAAAGTAATCAGAAGCTATATCGTCCAGCGGGCCGATAGGACGTCGATCGATATGGCCGCGCGAGTGCATATATACGTGTATAGATTCTCTTGTTGACATCGCGCGAGAATATCGCCGACATCAATTTTCCTATCGAAATGGCGTTTTTTTGCCCGCTTTCCCTCGGCGTCTAGACCAGCTTCGATACGATTATACCGTCGCGTGCCGCTCGATCTCGTTTTTCGATTGCTTTCCCGGTTGCGCGCTCGGTTTACGAGGCGTAACTCCAGGCCTCCGTATGCCTTTATCCCCCTGCATAAAGATTTTAATGAAAAGCCGGGCGCGAACGCCGACGCGGCTCGGAGCACACTGACGTTACAAGATTCCCGTGACTTTAATTGGCAGAAAGTGCTTTGTTTGTTAAAACGGAGCGGCAAATTAGCAAATTGGATGTACATGGGACTCGGCGGCGCGGGACGTCGCGGCGGGCCTGAATATTAAATTAGCCGCGGTGGGAAAGCCGGTGACAAAACAGGAGGCCGATTATTTCCGCGGCAGCGGGCGGAGAATGAGGGCCGGGCGGCCCGCGAGAAGTCACGGGACGCTTCCCAGGGGCAGCTGCGGACATTCTGCGGCGCGCACTTTTTCGCCCGCGCTGACAAGCCGAAGCTCGGGCGAACAAGTTAAAGCCCGTGACGGCCGCGCGGATTAGCATACGATCGCGAGCGCCGCGGCTGTTTAGCGGAAGGCGCGGCTGACGGGCCGTCGCGGCTTCCTGCCCCGCCGACACTCGCCGCTTGCCAATGCCAATCCGCTACGTGCCGCGGAAGGATTAAGCCCCGCCGGCGCCTCGAGGGCCTCGCATTTTATCAGCGGGGGGCGCCGCCTCCCGGAGGGCGAACCCCCCAATTAAGCCGTGAAACCGGAGGGTCGCGTTTCGTCCGGGGGCGCGGGCCCGTGGGCGCAAACAAAGTGCGCGCCGCCCGCCGGAAATTGGATCGCTGCCGGGCGGCGCTCGCGAGCCCGGGGTTTTTTTATTAATATCCCGAGCGCCGCGAGTGCCGCGGCCCCCCCCCCCCCTCACCTTCGTCAACATCCCTGTTGCAGATATCGATGAGTGCGCCGAGGGCAGCTCCGGCTGCTCCCACATCTGCCGGAACGATCTCGGCTCTTTCCACTGCGAGTGCCCCGCCGGGTTTCGCCTCGCCGACGACCATAAATCATGCAAAGGTACATTATGACTTATTGTTTTGTATTCAGCGGGATTCCGGAATCGCTATGACGGTTCGATGACGGCCGCGGGAATGAAAGCGCCTGCCCTTGTCGGAATATTAATTGCAGTGTAATCGCGTGAAAAAAGCTCGAGCCATATTAAAAACTGAACGTGGCTCCTGCTTTCTCGCTTTGTCTGGAACTTCGGAAAATGTAAATGCAGTTTTTTCCCGATACGCCAATTGAAATGTCATTTCAAACATTAATTTAGATGCGTAGGATATTGTTGTTGATTTAATTTAATTTTAAATTTATCGATTAACCATTCCCTCTGTAATTCTAACAAGAGTATTTATTTAATGAATGTTTAATTAACATATATAAATACGGTTAACAAATAGTAAAATATAAAATACATAAAATTCAACCAATTAAAAAGTTTGAGTTTAACCAAACTTACCGGTCAATACATCGATTCGTCCCATTAAACTGCAATATTTTACGCGTTTATTCCTTTTATTATAACGTTTCTAAAGAATTCATGTATATGCATCATGGCGTCCATTTCCCGTGTCGAATGCGAATAAAATCGGAATCGATACTGCTGGGCGATTAACAATGAAACGCTGGTACTTTGGAGTGTAGATATCGATGAGTGTGCGGCTAACGACGGACACGGGCCTTGCGAGCGGATATGCAACAATCTGCCGGGCAGTTATGAGTGCAGCTGCAGCGACGTTCCGGGCTATAAATTGAAGGCGGACAATCGCACTTGCGAGGACATTGATGAGTGCGCGAAAAATAATGCTGGTTGCTCGCATCAGTGCGTCAACACTCTCGGGAGCGTTTTCTGTCTTTGTCCAGAAGGGTTCGTTCTTAGCAATGATTACAAAACCTGCGAGGGTAAGTTTTTCCAGAATTATCTTTAATTAAAATTACAAAACTATTAGTAACTATAAGTAAAACATTACATCAACTCTTTATAAGCCACGTAATATACAGTAGTATGTAAAGATCATTTCTTGTAATATTTTCAGATGTAAACGAGTGTATAGGAAGATAAAAAAGTTTGCAAAGAAGAATGCGTGAATACTATAGGATCTTATAAGTGCGTACCAAAATTAAAGAAAAAAACCAAAATAATACAAGAACTTGATTATGATTCCGAAGAGGATAATGGAAACGATGATTACGATGATGGCGTAATAACTGAATCTCCCGGATACGAGTCGTGTGAACTAGGTTACAGAAAGGACAGTAAAGGTGCTTGCATTGGTGAGCTAATCATTTTTATTGTTTTAATTCAAAGAATTATGTAATGCACTTTTAATTTTATGTTCTGTGTGTATTTATTTCAGATATCAATGAGTGCGAAGATGATGGCGATGACCATGGTTGCGATCATGTATGTAAAAATGTAGAAGGCAGTTATATTTGCCAATGTAATGATGGGTACGAGCTGGGTAATGATTCCACGACTTGTGTCGACATTGACGAGTGTCAAAAGTCACATCCTTGCTCGCATTATTGTATAAATCTTGAAGGATCATACAAATGCTCCTGTCCAGATGGATTTAAATTAAAGTCAGATAATTCTAGTTGTGAAGAAAATCAAGTTGCTAATACATGTGCAAGCTTAAAGAAACTTTGTTCTCACCAATGCAAAGATACCGTTGATGGGCCACGTTGTACATGTCCTCGAGGCTTTGAACTTAAAAATGATCATTTCAATTGTGTTGATATAAATGAGTGTATTACGGATAAGCATGGCTGCAGCGAAGAATGCATAAATGAAATTGGAAGTTACAAGTGTATATGCCCTATGGGTACATTCCTTAAAGACGATTACAAAACTTGTGAAGATATCGATGAATGTGCCAACGATCGTCATGATTGTGCTCATAAATGTACTAATACATATGGATCTTATCGCTGTGATTGTCCTTCTGGTTATATTTTAGGTGACGATCGAAAAAGTTGCGTAGATATTAATGAATGCACACGAGCAATCCATGAATGTTCTCATACGTGTCATAATGAAAATGGTACGTATAGTTGCTCGTGTCCACCCGGTATGACGATTATGAAAGATCTAAGAACATGTGAGGAGCTTGCATCTTGCGAATCATTAAAGTGTTCTCATAAATGTATTAAGCAAAATGATACTTATCACTGTGAATGTCGTATTGGTTATATTATTCAAAAAGATGGTCGAAACTGTGAAGACTTTGATGAGTGCGCAGAAAATGAACATGATTGTTCACATGAATGCATAAATACTCTAGGAAGTTATAAGTGTAATTGCCCTGATAATTTAAAACTTTTGGAAGATGGACTTACTTGTGATGATGGAAAATGTTCAACTGGAATGAGACATGGAACAGATGGGGAATGTGAGGATATCAACGAATGCATTGAAGAAGAACATCAATGTTCACATTCTTGTATTAATCACCCAGGTTCCTATAAGTGTGCCTGTCCTGTGGGTTTAACGCTTAGTAATGATGGATACAATTGCATATCCTCCGATCCATGTGCGACAGCATCCTGCGAACATAAGTGTGTTAGGATAAATGATAGTTTTATATGTGAATGTAATGAAGGATTCGAATTAGAAATTAATCAGGTTGCTTGCAAAGACATAGACGAGTGCGCTAATGGTCACCATGGATGCAGTCACGAGTGTGTAAATAAACAAGGAAGCTACCAGTGTACTTGCCCACCGCAATGGATACTAACGAAAGATTTAAAAACTTGCACAATGAATGAAAACTATTGTGCTGAGAATCATGGTTGTTCTCATACTTGTGAACAAGATCATAGACGCATTCGCTGCGGTTGTCCAGAAGGCTACGAATTGTCAGAAGATGAAAAGACTTGCAGAGATGTTAATGAATGCATTGATGGTTTCCATTCTTGTTCACATAGTTGCTCGAATACTGAAGGCTCGTACCAATGTCAGTGTAATGCAGGATATGAACTTTTAGATGATAAACGAACTTGCAGAGATGTAGATGAGTGTTCTTTAGGATTACATGAATGTTCCAATGGATGCATTAACGCACCAGGTAGCTTTACATGTTTCTGTCCAGATGGTTATAAACTTAATGAAGATCAACGTACTTGCAATGATATAGATGAATGTAGTTTAAATCTTCACGAATGCACTTATTATTGCAAAAATAATGATGGAGGTTACACGTGTCACTGCCCTGAAAATTATACAGTAGGAAATGACAATAAGACTTGTATTGAAATGGTACGATGTGCAAGAGATCACGGATGTTCAAACGAATGTTTTATTATAAACGGTCAAAATAAATGTCAGTGCCCTATTGGTTATGAGCTTGATGACACTGCCAGAATATGTAAAGACATTAACGAATGTTTAAAAGATAACGGTGGATGTTCGCACATTTGTGGAAACATTGATGGTGGTATGCGATGCTCATGCCCAGCAGATCAACTTCTTCTTGACGATGGAAAGTCGTGCATTGAAATTAACGAGTGTTTCACCGATAATGGCGGCTGTTCTCATTTCTGTAAATATGAAGACCGAAAGAAATCTTGCACCTGCCCGGACGACATGATTTTGGACAAAAATGAGTTAATGTGCGTCATTCAAAGTGCATGTCTGAATAATAATGGAGGTTGTAGTCATCGATGCGAGTCACATAATGACACGATTATTTGTAAATGTCCACATGGAATGCGTTTGGGTTATAATAATGCAACATGTATAGATGTGGATGAGTGTTTAGAGAGTTTAGATAATTGTACTCACAATTGCATTAATACGTATGGTGGTTACGAGTGCACTTGCAATGCTGGATTCTCCGTAAATACTCGTGATAGTGCATTATGCGATGATATTAATGAGTGCTTCATTAATAATGGAAATTGCTCTCAAATTTGTATAAATACTGTTGGTGCTTTTGAGTGTTCATGCTTTCCTGGCTCGGCCTTGACAGATGACAACTTAACCTGCTCAGAATCGAAAGCTTGTTCACGCAATAACGGCAACTGCTCACACTTTTGCCACGTTAATGCAAATACTGATTCAGTGTCTTGCTACTGTCCATCGGGTTACAGTCTGCAGCAAGACATGAGAACCTGTCAGGACATAAACGAGTGCGAAGAATTCGAAAATGATGTACATTCTAGTTGCTCGCACAAGTGCGTCAACCTCGAGGGTAGCTTCACCTGCGAATGCCCAGAGGGTTATACTCTTTTAAAGGATGACAAGCGAACTTGTATTGATATCGACGAATGCGCGACATCTGCACACAACTGCTCTCAGAACTGCCTCAATATCCTCGGCAGTTACGTATGCTCTTGCAACGAAGGCCATTATTTGGACAACGATAACGCGACCTGTGTAGACGTCGATGAGTGCGCGATAGGTAACGGCGGATGTTCCGATTCATGTAACAACACCATTGGCGGCTACAAGTGTCAATGCGTCGAGGGATATCACCTGGACGAGGACGAGAAGACCTGCGTGGACGTGAACGAGTGCGAGAACGGGAAGTCCGATTGTGCGTTCGATTGCCTGAATACCTTAGGGTCGTATCAGTGCATCTGCCCCGATGGCCATGTTTTGGTGAACAATTCACGATCCTGTGTCGCGATCGGCAACTATTCACACCATTGCCCTGCGGGCACCTACCTGGACTCGAACGGGATCTGCGCCGACGTGGACGAGTGCGCGCGCGACAATGGAGGCTGCCCCGACATCTGCGAGAACATGATGGGCGGCTTCATATGCCACTGCTCGGAGGGTCGAGAGCTTAACTTCACGGGCAACACGTGCGACGACATCGACGAGTGTGCGACGGACAACGGAGGCTGCTCACACGGCTGCCTCAACAGCGAGGGCAGCTTCCGGTGCGAGTGCCCGGAGGGCTTGCGCGTCGGCTCGGACAAGCGCACCTGCGAGGACGTGGACGAGTGCGCCGCGGACAACGGGGGCTGCTCCCAGCTCTGCAAGAACGAGGTGGGCGGGCACCGGTGCGAGTGCCGCCCGGGCTTCCGCAAGCTCAACGGCACGGCCTGCGTCGACGTGGACGAGTGCGCGACGGGCGAGCACGGCTGCAAGCACGGCTGCGTCAACACGCCCGGGTCGTACGAGTGCGGCTGTAAGGCGGGCTTCGCCGCGAGGGCCGAGGGCGGAGGCTGCGAGGGTGAGTTTGGCCCGCCATTGGGCGCGAGCGAGGCGGGGACTAACGGCCGATCGCTTTTTGCAGACGTGGACGAGTGCCTCGGCGGGAACGGCGGCTGCGAGCAGATCTGCGTCAACGGCCGCGGCTCCCACGGCTGCTCCTGCTACCCGGGCTTCTACGTGAACCGCAGGTAAGTACCCGGCGGCCCCGGGGCCAAGACTGTCAGCCGACTACAGGGGTGAAATTCCGCCCGCGCAGGAACACCAGCCAGTGCCTGGACATTAACGAGTGCGTCTTCCTCAACGGGGGCTGCAATGGCGACTGCATCAACACGCCAGGGAGCTACTATTGTGTCTGCGCGGACGATTTAGTGCTCGCGGCCGACGAGCGGACCTGCGTCACCAAGTCCTCGCGCTGCCCGGCCATCCTGCCCCCGGCTTACGGAGAGGTAAGTCTTCCGCGCGCCTCTCGGCTCATCTGGAGTACCCCTTACTTGCTTTTACGAGGCACGTCGTTCCTCTTCATTCACTCGCTTGCACGCGCCCCGTGCACTCGCCGCAAATTGATGCTCATAATGGAATCGCCTTTTTTGCAACGTCCTCGATTTTAGGGGAGGAAAGAGGCGTTTTAGCGCAGACTGTACCACGGTTTTTTCATGTCCCGGGCGATTCTTTTTCGGTGAAGTCGTGCCGCCGCTTTCCTTTCTTTTTTTCAAACCTACAAATGTGCCCGCTTATCGGCCGGCATTTTCAAAGGTTAAACATTGCCCCTGTTACAGATGCGATGCCCCGGGCACCCGTCCGGCTCCCTGGACTATCCTCAAGGAGCAAAGTGCCACATAAGGTGCGCCAGGAGTTTCCGACTGGAGGGTTCTTATCTGCGGACGTGCGAGGCCGGCGGCCAGTGGGACGGCAAGGAGACGGTCTGCGTGCGGGACTACGCGCCAGACGCGCGCCTCTACTACACGAGTAAGCGAAGGAAGAGGCTCCCCAAAGCGTCGGGGCGAAGTGGGCCGGCCTCGCTAAGCGCTCCTTAAGATGATCGGGCAATCAGTGTCCCGCGCAACAATCAATTGGCGCGAGTTAATCGGGGCTCCCGGGGAAAGAAGCGGCGCGATCCATTAGCCGGGCGCTCCGGGCGCCGCGGGACCCTCCCCCAATAACAGGGAAATGGCCCGGGCGGCGGACCGCGCTAACGAGGCCATACGTTAACGCCAGGCCCTAATGAGCTTACGCGGCGGCGCGGGCGTTCGGCTACTTTGCAGCCGGCCGCCGCAGGCTTTTTTGTCCCCGCGCGATTCTTCCGCGGGGCCACTGCCATTGTCCCGGTTAATGAGCGCAAGGGGCTTCCGCCCGCAACAATGACGGCGGCAGCCCCCGGGCGGCTCTCCCGCCGCTTTTTCCGCGGCGGGCTACTCTTTCCCCTGCGCCTCCGGCGGGTCGATCGATCCCGTTAATGAAGCGAATTTCCGGGCGCGCGCGAGCCCCGCTTTTTTCGGCCGAGTCATCGCTTCTTCGGCGACGCCGGGGATGACTAGAGTACACAATAAACGGCGGGATCGCCCCGTCCCCGGGGCGCCGGTGTGCGCGCGGCCTCCTCTCACGGCCCGCTGGCTACGGCCGCGCGGAAAAAAAAAGACACACCCGCGCGTTTGCCCAGGGCGTCACTTTTTTTACTCCCCTCCTCCACCTGCGGGGGACGTCGCCGGCTAATGAAAAACCTCGCGGGAAATGAGAGTCGGCCGCGTCAATGTTCATTTTGCGCGAGTGCGTCGTCGCGGCGCGCCTTTGCGACTTGGCGGGGAGGCGAGCGGGGGATCCGCGGCGGGCCCGCGAGCAACTAGTTATTCAAAAGAGAAACATTTAGAAAATGAGCGTAAAGTTTGATTCACCGCTCGTAAAAACAGTTTCATTTTCTGCCCGGCGACTCTAAACCTTAACAGCGGCATAAAGTCCTTAAAACGTTAAAATTTTTAACTGCCGGTGTTAGATTTCTTCGAGTTAATTTTCCGAGGGGAGAGAATCCTCTGGGTTTTACGCCGTTTCGAGGGCGGCCTTGGGCCTTGTTTAAGCATCCGCAAATACGCCGGGGCTGCCCGCCGGCTACGTACGAGCCGACCCGCTCCCAACCCCCCTCGCGCAAAGTTTAAACGCCTCGGCACTCGGTGCTTTCACCGCTGGCTGCGGGGACAGGGGCCGAGAATCGTCGAATTGGATTTATTATCGGTCGCGCGGGCCCGGCTGTTATGGGCGGGGGGCTTTTGTCCGCGCGTCCCTCGCTCCGCTCCTTTTCGATTTGACGGCCGCTTGATGGATGAATTCCCGCGGCCGGGATTAGCCCCCGGGCGGGGGATTTTTCTCGCGGGCGCTTGCGGATTATGCGCGGGCGGCTTGATTAATCGGGCGGGGGTCCCCGTGGCTCTTTCAGCGGCGGCGAGCACGACGAGCGAGAGCACGAGGCCCTACATCAGGTGTCCGGCGGACGTGGACGTCGAGCTGGCGGCGCGGCGCGCGACCGCCCGCGTCACCTTCGACCGGCCCAAGACCAACGTCGACTGGTACAGGTAGGTGATTTATCGAGGCTCATTGTGGCCCTTTGATTGCCAGTTAGCCGCGAGTCACGCGCGGGCCCTAGCCGGCCTTGCGGTACTTTAATTGCCCGGCCCGGCTCCGAGCCGCGTACATAATGGCCGTTTGAGTTATTATCGGCCGGGCGCCGCGGAGCCGCGAGACCGCCTTGATGAAGAGCGCGCCTTTTTTTCTCCCCGCTAGGGGCCGCGCGGGTAACGCGGTAACTCGCGCGCGAACGCGGCTCTACTCCCGCGCGTAGGCCCGCGGCCTCTATGCCCAAAGCCCGCGCGGGCCCGCGGCTGCCGGGAGGAGCGCCGCTCTCCTCCGATTACACGTGTACAACGGCGCGCGTGTGTGTGTGTGTACGCCGCGCCTCGAGGAGCCGGCGAGAAAGATTGATAACGCCGACGGCGTCCTCTTGGGCGCGGCCTTTGTTCCCCGGCGGCTTTGTCACACGCGGCCCGTGCAGCCCTCGAGGCCGCTCTTCTCGGGCGGACTCTTCCGAGGCCGCGGCCGGAGGGCCTCTCGATCGGTCAGCGGCCGGACCCTCGGCCCTTGTTTCCCCGTATTTACACGGCCGGCCCTAGTAGTCCAATACACACGTATACATGCATACATCGGTCTTCTTTCTTTTTTTCTTTATCCGCGCGCGAGACGGGGCCTTTAATACGCTTTTTTACGGCGCCGTATCGGGGGAAAGGTTCATGCAGCCCGCGCGACCTCGTAAATTCGCAATCTGCCTGCCTCTATTCATGGGCTTTTCCCCAAAGCGGCGATCGCGGCCTCCCGGGGGTAGCGGCCCGCGGCCGGCGGAACAAAAGCCGCGGGAGCCAATCTGCCGGCGGCCGCGTGTCCAATTATTACCGGCCCTCGAAAGGAGGCCCTCGTAAACTCGCCGTGTTCGCAGGTTCGTCGAGGCCTCGCCCGCCTGGGGCAAGCAGCTGCAGGCGGACCTGCCGCCCGGCGTCACCATCCTCACCTTCACCGCCAGGAGCTCCGCCTCCAACGCCACGAGCGCCTGCAGGATGATGATCCGCGTGCGCGGTAAGTCTCCAGGGCCGCGTTGTCCCGGCCGGGCCATCGATAATTCAGGAGGCGGCCGGCTCAACGGGCCCGAAATTCCCCGCCGAAAATCCAGCCGGCGTCTACGGCCCCGAATTAAAAAAAAAAAAAAAAGAGGAAAGAACAGCCGCCGCGTCCCGCGGATTTGTCATACTCGCGGGTAAACCTCTTGCTCGCGCGATATCTCCCCGCGAGTTCCCGCGGACCTACGAGAGGCCGAGGAGGCAGAGCCGCGCGATCGCCCGGCTGAGCGATTTGTCAGCCGGCGATTAATCAGCGGCGCGTCGGCTCCTCGCCCCTAAATTATGCAGCCATTGTCGCGCGCCGGTCGGCCACTTCTTCGGCCCGTGAATCATCGCCGGGGACGTGCGCGCGCGAGTCGTAAAGCGCATTAAGCGATCGATGCGCCGCGCCGCGGCTAATGACGCCTCGCGGGAGCCGCCGCACGTAACCGCGCCGAGCTCCAACTTCCGGCCAAGATTTTTCCTTTTTTTTCTTTCGTTCGTCGGGGGCCGATGCATCGGGATTGATTTGGCTGGATATACGCATGAATATGCCGATCGGATCGATGATATCCCCCGGATCGTTAAGGCGACGCGCGCCTCCTTGAAGATTCGAGGAACGTTTCCGCCGACTCTTTTATACGTCCGAGCGTCGGGAAATTTTTCGCGCGAGATTCGAAAGGAAGGATTTCTTTAGCGGGGGCGATTTTAAGCAAACGATTTACCCGCGGCAACTTCCCGCAAAAGTTCTTTCCCGATTCATCGAAACTTTTTATTCGGGGATTTCGTCGGGGGCCTTTATGAGCGCGGCTGATTACCCGGTGGAAGTCGGCCCGCGCGCCCAATCGAACGTTGAAAAGCCTCTGAAAAGCTCGCGGACAAGGACTTTTTTTTTTAAGAATTTCCCGCCTCGGCTGTCCGCTTTATCCCGAGCTAATCGAACGCTTCGGCGGCCATCGTCCTTTATCTCCGCGGAGGCTTATTAATTTCGAAAAGGAAGGAATTGGTACCCCCTCGGGGAAAAGGAGTTTGGCCGGGGGCGCGCGAGGAGATCGCGTGCGATTCGGCAGTCGAGAGCCGGGAACACGCGGCCGAGGCCCTCCTCGGAATACAATCCCGCGGCACGTTTCCGAATCCCGGCCGAATATGAGCGCCGGGATTCCCTGGGAGGTCAAGATGTAAGTCAATATCGTGCCGCGCGGGCAAGCCGCACCGACCGTTTTAATTACTCCTTCGGGGGACGGGGCAAGCGAAGGGCGCGGATTGGCGAGATCGTACTCGCGACCTGGCGCCCGTAAATCGCGGTGTATATAGGGGAATTATCAGGGGGATGACGTACAATCTTCACGGGGGCTCGTTTCATTGTGCGCCGCTCGACACGGATGATCTTGTTGACAGACACGGAGAGCCCCAAGGTCCTGAGCTGCCCGGCGGCCTTCGAGGTGCGGCTCAACCCCGGCGAGCGGGAGCGCGCGATCTTCTGGCAGGAGCCGCTCTTCAGCGACAACGTGCGCATCGACCGCACCTACAAATCGAGGGTAAGAGGGCCCGGACGAAGGGAAGAAAAGGGAGCCCCGGCAACCCGCGAATGATTAACGGCCCCGGCTGATATACGCCGCCTGCCCCCGGCGAGCGCTTTAATTAGCTGCGGGGGAGGCCCTCTTATTGCGCGGAGCTTCCGGAGAAAAGAAGCAGGGCCTAATTTTAGGGCTCCGCCGGGGCTTTTGGAAAAAAGTTGCAGGTGTCGCTGCGGGCGCGGCCCGATCGATCGGCCGGCGCACTAAGTAATTGAGGCGGCCCTGTAATAAGGCCGGACGGCCGTTAAACCCGGCGACTACTGCGATTCCGGGGCGGCGGGCGCATCGGCGCTTATCGGCGCGCCTCTGTAACCGAGCCGTCGCCGCCGAGCTCCGCCCCCGGACGAAACTCCGAGTCGCGGGGACGCTCGGGTTCCGCCTCGGCTGGAGCGATTTCGAATCGACCAAGTCTAGCCGATATCGATTGGCGGCCTTCCGTCCCGGTCGCTGCTTCTGCGCTCGGCTACTTCCCGCTCCCGGCATGCGAGCGACGCTAATTAGTTTCTCCTGACCTTGTTAGCGAGCTCGCCTATATTCCAGTTAGGGATATTTCTAATAAGTGGGCAGAATTGAGCCCATCAAAATTAGCTACATAATTTTCCTTTACTAAATTGTTAACTTTTACACCTGTAATTATATATGCCCGGGTCAAACTTCAACTTGATTATCTGTCTAATTATATCATGTTTTGGGTACCTCTATATCTCAATCATCTATTCATATTCTTCTAGTTTTTTTCTTCAAATTACATCCTTCGTTAGACTTTTAATGAATAATATTGTTTTTGCTCTATTATTGTTGTCTTTATAATTGTGTTATGTTAAAAATAAATGTTTAAATTATAAGAAACATTTAAAATGTTATAACTCTAGTGAATAAATCTATAAGCACAATGTAATTTATGTTTCAAACTCGGAGTTATCAGGCTCCTACATGATACATAGCTACATTATCGAATTTATTTTATAGACTATAACCATTTCATATAATACAATTCACTTATAATTATAGCGAAAAAATCTTAATTTTATCTAAAATAGATTTAACAATTTATATATGATTTAGAAAGTTTTTCTCAACTTATTCCGCGACAGGGTTAAAATACTTACCTAAATTTTAAAGAAAATAGTCGAAGAAATTTTTTATTTTCTTTAAACGCACCAATAATATATCCGCAGAATTTAAAAAATTTGAAACGTAAAAAAATACTTTTATATTAAAAACATAAAATTTTCTTTATTAAAACATATTTTAATTTTCAGTTAAATCCATCCTCTATACAAGTTAGTACATTAATGTATCTCTGGAATGTTAATTTTTCAAAATTGTGGCTTTGACACAGATTTTAGCTTGAATAGGTCTTTTGGTCTCATTGTTAGAATTAAAAAAAAGAACTCCTTAGAGTTAACGAATTCATGATACAAGAGAGTTGGTTGAGAACCTTAATATAAATAGCGCATTCTCAGGATCTACTTTGTTCTCGACTTTGTCTTCGTATGCATCACACTAATCTGTTAGTATGAGAACATAAGTACAGTTCGAAACTATTGCTTGGTCACTTTTAGTACTAAGTTTTAGGTAGCTGTTGAGTAGAAGGTGTTCAATGAGTCCTAAGTTGATAGTACTTTTTGCAAGAAATATTGGAATGAAGATAAGAAAGAGCAAACTTTCTTTAGACTGAGTCACGCGAATGAATTTACTTTCGAAAATAAGAATCAATAAGACTATAGGTACGGAACTGATGCACGAAAACTATTTACTCAATACTTACTGTATTAAATGATGGAAAATCGCTACTTGCATCGTTGCGATTCAACAAAAACTTTTACTCGTGTATTAAGGTTCAACAGATAAGGATGTGATCGGAATTAGCGTTTGGGGACGAATGCAGTTGGAGTTGAAAACTCGGGTACTATGATGCGCGGAGTGGACCGTAACTGAACAAGTTCATTCAAACCGCGATAATCCCGCGACAGAAGGGCGGAAGTTAGCCGGGGCAACGAGAGGCGCGTCCTTGCGGCCCTCGGCTGTGTCGCTGGGGGCCTTCCTATACATTTTAATCCGGATTCCCGCGTCAATTAGCCGGGCGAGAAAGCACCGGCCAATTACACGGGGGCTTTTCACCCGAGCCAACCGCCATTGGCGGGCTCCCCGTTTTGTTGCAGGAACCAGGTCAGGCTCTGCACCCGGGCCTCCACAACGTGCGCTATATCGCCTCGGACGTCGCCGGAAATCGAGCCGAATGCCATTTCACGATACACGTGCGAGGTACGTATATGCACACTGTGCCCCAGCATCTATGAATTTATGCAGCAGCGGCGCCGCTGCCGTTGAACCGCGATTTGCGGCTTTACACCCGCCCACTGTGTTTGCGCGGGGATTCGCGCGAACGCCTCTGCGAGGACACGAACCTGTAAGCGGTTTCAGGGCCGCGGGCTTTTCGCCCCGGCAGTTTTGCGCTCGGATTTTGGTTCGCGCCGCGCGGGTCAAGCGCTTCCTCTGGCAGCTTCGGCCGCTCGCGGATTATCTCGAATCGGCCGCTGCTGCGCTCCCAGTCTATTATGGAGGCGCACTCAACTGAATCCCGAAGCGCTTTTTCTCGCTGTCGCGTGGTGTTTAACGTACTGAATGGCCTATATGAATAATGTATCGGAGCCAGCAGTGGAACTCAAAAAGGAGAAGCTTTTTGAGGGCGCCGTGCTCGTTACTTGCTAATTTGTCAAATCTTTATCGACCGGGTTTTTCATTAATTCTCGATTTTCCGTACTTGGGTGCGCTTCGCTGACGAAAAATTTCGAGGGAATTTTAACGACCGTAAATGTAGATTTTTTGATAACCTATACATAGTATATCGCCGAAAACACGATGGTTTTGGGCAATCCTCTCGTGATATTTTCTAGCAACTAACAAATGGAAGATATTCGGTCGAGATATTTGTGATTCCGATATTTTTTTTTTTGGTGCAGCGTTATAGTATCGTGCCTGTGATCTTTATTACTGCGGACAATATATCACCAGTATACATGCATACTCTGTCGTTCTTAAAACTCGCGGAATTTTCTTCCTTTACATTAATTTATTCAATTTAAAATTTTATATCTTGCTTTACCTCAATAGTATTTTACATCAGCCAGTTTGATTTAAATTAACTACAAAAGCTTTTATTATTTTACATCTCTTTACATAAAATTTTAATTGTTCATATCGCTTTAACGAGAAAAACTCACCCCCCCATCAAAATAACAATACAACAGCACACCCATTGGTCTAAAATTCTGTAAGATCGTCATTACATGACCAAGAAAGAGACATTGAAGCGCATTTGAAAACTCGTGCCAGGTGATAATGCTTCCGAGGAACATTATCTTCGCGCTCTTTACAACTTTTCAATTCACAAACGATAAACTGCTACGACCCTCGCGGCGAATAAATGACTTTTCTCAAGAGCTGCGGAAAGAGGGGCTCGCCCGGTTTTGCCCTCGGTTTTGCCGGCACTCGCCCCACGCACGGAAAAAGCACGTTACCCTCCGTAAATCAAGCGGGGAAAAATAACCCGATTCTTTGCGGGGTTACGCGGTCGGCCGAGTCTTTTCCTCCGTCTTAGCGCGGTGGGTAGGTGAATGGATCTGCGTTACAACGATTCGGAGTCGAGGCCCGACGTCATCGCCGCGCGCTGCCTTTTGTGCGTCGCCTCCGGAGTAATGCAAGCTCTTGTCTTTTGCAGAGGCTGAGAGACGCATCCAGGAGCTACCCGAGGTAAGTTGAACGGCCCGTTGAGTCCTCCCTTGTTCTGTGTTGTCCTGCGGCGTGCGGGAGAAGCAGGAAATTCTATTAATGGAGCTTTCCATTATTCTTCCGACCAACTCTCCCTCGCTCGGTTATATTTTCCAAACGATCTTTACCCAGCTCTCCGCGCGTTCCCATTGTACCGCAGAGTGTGAATTCCGCTCGAGAGGATAAACATACAATTTTCTCGAGGTGCGTATTGGTTAGTCTACAATGTGGATTACGACCGGAAGAGAATGTTGAAGCCTTTATGGAAAAAAAAATTAATTGCACCTACTTCATTTTTTTTAAGGTTAGCCAGCTTTAGCTTTGATTTCATCTTGTTCACTCGAGTTTGTAGTTGATTAGAAGTTACTTGGATTAACCGTTGGCTCGCAGGAAATGAAAAATATTTTTTAATTACGCTCGTTAATTTTACGATCATTAGCGAAACTTTCAGCTTGCCTCAACGGAATTTCAATAAAGTTTTACCGTAATGGTAAACTTTATTTTGAGATCAAATTTACGCTCGAGATTCTTGCATCTTATTAAATTTTTTCTCTCTATACTGAAGTGTAGTAACCGGAGGACAAAAGGAGTAACGGCATTATATCTTTGACTTACTTAATCCTTCCACAAAGAACCCGACAAAAACTAAAGCTTTCAGTATCTAAAAGCTTGTCTTTTACACTTAATTAGATTACGGTCTGGAGAAAGGTAAAAATGCATTTGCTCGTTTATATCTCCATGGTTTCTTTACAGCCGCAGCCACAGCAGCAACAGCAGCCGCAGCAGCAGCAGCAGCAGCAACAAGCCTACAAAAGAATGCTGATTTGCCCCAATAGACCACCACAGGAAGTACCATTGACGCACAGAGTAAGGAACATACTATTTACCCTTATAGTATTAGTACACGAGCCAAGGACAGAAACAAGATTATTTTCCTCTCGGTAAACTTCGACCCTCTCCCCGAACCAGTATTGTTTCTGACCTTGGCAAGCAGCGTAAGCCGAGCCCGTGGTGATGCTTCGGAAGCTCAAACTCCCCGCCTGCCGATAACCCAATCGGCCTTAATCCCAAAAGTCGAAGAGGCCCGCCTAAAGCTTCCTCTTCACCAGTGGCAGATCCCCAGCGGGTGTTACATGCGCTACACGCGCCTCTACTCCGGGGCGTACACGGTGCAGCGGCATGGCGGGTCCGGGCGACCCGGACAGTACCAGCGGCGCAGCGACTACCGCGCCTCCGAGTCCGCGGCCTACCACGAGGTGCACCCGATGCGTCGCGCCCCCAGCCTCCTGCAGCAACAGCACGAGAACCGCCACCACCAGCCGCAGACGCGCTCCTACCCGCTCGTCAACTGTAAGTGTACGTGTTCCGATTTCTCTCACGCCCCACCCTGCCTTCCGCCCGCTTGAGCGTGTCGTGCCGCATACTCTGTCTTGTCTCCCGTCGCCGCTGCTGGAAGCAGCCTCTCCTGGGCTTTGGTAAAGTATCGTTTGCTTTATACCGCCGCTCTCCGGTGCTGTGAGTGCGTCTCTGTTTCGCACTCTTCGCCCTGGGACTCCGGTACTTATGTATATTTTTCCGGAGCATGCGTCTTCTTTCTTTTTGTTTGTTTTTTTCGGAGATACGCGAGTCTCTGTTATGTACACTTTTGGTTCAACTCATTCGTCATTGACTAATTAGTCGGTATAGTATACTTATTATTTTATTTAATTATGTTATGTTTGTTTTGCTACAAGTTTCAAATCTATATTAGCTATTTCTACATAAACGTGTATACAAATGTGTCAGTTTAGTATTAAACGACATGTCAAAAGGATTTTTAAAACAAGTGTGGAAATACGTTTTTGGTGCTATCTGTAAATATTAAAAATGTAAATACATGATATATTATGTGTATTTTAATCTGTGTTTCAAAATTCAATTTTAAGTCACTTGAATTTAATTTATTAAAAAATTAATTTTCTAAAATAAAGTTCTAATTAAAAAAATAAATTTTGTAAATTAAATGTACGAAAGAAGAGACTGCTCGAAAATTGATGTGTTAGTTGAAGATAAATTATGCAGGATCATAATAGCTATCAAATATAAATACATGTGCTTAATAATTAATTAAACTCATTCAATGACAAAATAAAGTTTCACAAACAATGTAAACAACATTTTAATGATAAAAATACTGTTGAATGAAAAGGTTGCTGTGAATACTTGCAGACCATAAATTTTGTAGCCAAACGTTATGTATGCGATAGTAATATAGGGTAATAATGTACGATTTAATGAAAGCGCTGCTAATGAAATCAAGGTAATTTCATTTTAAAAGTCCAATATAACTTCTTTTAGATAAGTATTTAATATTCCATAATTTTGTAAACTTTCCTCGCTGGTTAAATAACCTACATTTTAACTAATAGGTAATTTTTTGCAAAATGCGATATAGATACATAAGAAACTGGACTCTAATTGAACTAAAATTAAATTAAACTATATTCATTAAAAGTTCAACGGAAGCGAAGGACAAGTTCATTAGTAGAGAAATCGAAACCCTCAATCAGAAAAAAACACATGTGATGTAATTGAAGGCGCATTTCAAGTGAGATCAGTACGCTATGCAATGGAATGCTATAAGTTCTGCTAATGTGCGTGAAAAACTTGAGTGTATAAATTGTTTATTATACATGCATGCACGCAGGCACGACGACCGACGATGGCTTGGCGTCTGACGAATACAACATTAAAATGCTCATAATAAATCTAGGGAGCGAGAAACTGATACTCCCGGCGGCTGAATCTCGCGCGTATTTCCCAGACACGCGGAAGGAAGCACGAGGTGAGACGCGTGTTTCTCGCGCGGGGAAGAAGACGCTTTTAGCCCGACGTAAAAAGCACGCGAATGTATACGTAATAATGTCAAGAAGCCCCCCTGGCAGGCCGACACCTCGCCAGAGGCAATATGAACCCACCGAACCCACGGCTCGCTCGCTCCACAGCCCTCGCAGGATCGGGGCAGGCTGTTTACTCCCCGAAGACCTCCGCGGGAATCCCGCGCGCGGAAATTGCGCGCGGAATTTTCGGTCGATCAGGCGGGGCGCGCGGGCCAAGCCGCGCGATCGATCCTCGTTTTGCAGTTTCGCTGCTTACGGCGGCAAAAGGGGGGCGCCCCGCAAAACGCAGCCGCCGCCATAGCCGCTCCCCGGGGCGCGTCCCCCGATCCCGGGGCGCAATTGAAAATTTTCGCCCCGCGAGCCGCGCGATCATCGCTTGCGGAAAATACACTCGGGAAATTCGATGGCGGCGGCTCGAGGGCCCGGCGGCGCGATGTTTTCCCGAGGCGGAGGGCGCAGTACTCGAGCCGGAACCGCCTGAATAACGCAACGCGGGGATTGTTACTCTTGGCCATCCGATGGAAGTAATAGCTTGGGAGCTTTGAAAGGCGGAGAGCGAGAAAACAGTTGGCGGCCCCGGAGCTTCGCCGCGGGCGCCCTGCTGTCCCGCCCCGGACTCGCTCCGTGTTTTTTCACTCGTCGATCCCCCAGCGGCGTAGAACAAGGGCAGAGGCGAGGGTCCCTCGAGTCCCGCTCTGCTGCTCGGTTGACCCAGGCATGCGATTACTTGGGAAGTAATGTTTTCGAAATTTTTAATGCGCTTATGTTTGCGCGGATCTTGGAAATTGAAGGAGAGAGTCGACCATTGTTTTGTTTCTGCAGAAAGGCCACTTGATGCCACTTGATGCCTTATGCGTGCACCAATTTTTACGGTTTAATTGCGGTAGAATAAAGTCTTGCTCTCGGAGGACCTTAATATTTCACTTATGAACTTCACATCTTACTTTTAAGAGTTTTCGTAAGTTGTATATGCATTCGTTGCAGATGACTTGACTTTACAAGTGTTACAAACGCACTTTCAAATTTCATGGCTTGAAGTTGTTAAGAAACAAACTAACCTCAAAAGTGCACTGTATAATTTTTGAAAAACTAAATTTCTCTTGGGGATAGTTATCTACGTAACAATAGTACATCTATAAAAGAAAAAATATTATTCATAAATATTAGAAAAATGCTGCTATAATATTTCTTCACTGTTCAAAACGTGCGAGAAACAAAACCTGGTAGAGGAAACCTATATAGCATCTAAGTTCATTGCAAACAAGTAAAGCCGACCCGAATCTTTGCGAAGGGCGGAGCTTCGGTTGTCAGTGACTCCCGGAGGGACATCTTCGCAAGTGAGGCGAGAGGAGCTAGCAGCATCCTTAGCATGAGAAAAAGCACTGCATCATCAAAATGCTTTCGGCTAACTTCTACACGTAGTTCAAATTCTACAGGGGCTTGTGGTAAAAACAAAACAACTGAAAAAGTAGGATAGGTGCGAAGAGAGTCAGGCAAGTGGAGGCGGTCTACTAGAACTGTAGCCAAATACCAGGTCAAGCGGAAAAGTGTGTCGTGTATAACGTAACGTCGGTATCGAGATGTGCGTAAGTCCAGGCTACCGTACCGATGAGCGGCGGCTCTCCAAGGCGATGCTCTGACCCAATGCCCCTACGGCATGCTCGACGCGGTGTCTGAAACCAATTCAATCTTTCCGACTGGCCACATCTAGAAGGATTCTTTATCTTACTCATTTTTGAACTGATCTCGGCCCCGTTCTACTTTCGCCGTCGACTCCGACGAGTAGTTGAGGTTATACATTTGCGCACCTCGCCACTAGACTGTACACGCATTTACTTTGACTTCATTCTCTGCAAACGAAGAAAGACACTCTCGACGCAAAGATGTCTGAGAATTCACAGTGTTCAGGTGGAGTGGAAATGGACAAGCTTAGTACATTCATAGGCGAGTTAGCTCAGGAAGAGCAGGACACGACTTTCGAGCAACCGTTCTCTAGTTCGACAAAATATGAAGAAGACCCGGGGTATAAAGTTGATGATTTTTTCGGAGCAAACAAATCGCTACCAGTATTTGCTAAGAGCCCTAGCTATGACTACCCCACGGTCCGTACAAAGATCCTGGAGGATGTCTTCATCAAATATTATTCCCAGAAGCAGCCACCTGGTGATGTCATCTTTACCTCATTGTGGCTGAATATGGTGGACGATCAGAAAAATGAAGAACAAGCAAGTGAATGATTATCAACCAAATAAAAAATTGCTTTTTAATTGTTCGATTAGAAATTGTTAGGTTATCATTTACGCTTAATTTGTATTGTTAGTATGAGAATTGATTTTAATGATCAACAGCTACATTTGAAAAATCAATTAAAATACTTTTTTTTACAATACAACACAAAATAATTGAGCAATTAAAGATTAGGGATTTGGACTTCTTGGCCTTTACCCAATCTCGTGATCCTAAATCATGGAAAAAATCGAAGCTACTCAATCCTATTGACTTCTTCTTAGTGAAAGGGGATAAGAAACTTAAGACTGCGGAGAAGTCCCTAGAAACGAAGCTCCCATCACTCTGGAACATACCCAACCATCCTTCTGAAGGCAACATTATAAAGGCTGACCATTTGATCACGTAGTTCTTTTTTTGATATCTTATCTCAAAAATTAAATCTCTGAGTATATACATTAAGTCGAAACTACGATATTTTTAAAAGTAAGATTTTCAAATTCATTAGATCCGACGGTGATCGTCCAAAAACGGCAACCGGAAAATCATCTCCTATCAGAGCACCGAGTTCTCCGAAACTGACTGTAAGACCATTATCGCGAAAAGGACATCAGCCGTCGGCTACATCTGAAGTTTTGCGTATTGAAGAGTGTACTCGGTTAATGAGATATCCATTCCCAATTTAATTCTCACTTGAACTATAATTCGGTTGAGATCGTTAATCTAACCTTTTTTACTTTCGATCGTGCATCTGGTGTAATCCTGCAAACGGAGTAGACCACAGACATCAGCCGGTAGCGGCAGTGACATGGGCAGCGAGCGTGATGGACCAAATAGCAAGAAGCGGCATTGGAATTTGACGTCGATCGAGTCGCAGAACCGCAAGTTTGATCAGACAAACGTCAAGGACCAGCAAAAACGTTCGCGACCACGCACAACGACTTGCGGAAGCCCGAAGCGCGCCCCCCGCGACTCCAAGGATACCTCCAACACTACCAGTAGCCCGTTGAAGAGCAACATACCGAAGACAGCGCCATCCATTTCGAAGAAGCTACCTGAATCAGAGGAGTCAATGGTTACCGAAAATCAAAATCCGCGTAACTCAATGACTCCCATCAAGGGCGTCGAATCCATTGCCAGCACCGTCACCCTAACATCCTTGAGCCGCTCGCGACTTCCATTGCTACAGTCAAGCAGCCGTACGTTCGGCAGTCGCAGCAAGTTGACCGAAAAACAGGGAACTCGACCCTCCTCCGTTGAGCACACTTCGCAAGACCACAGCTCTGACAAGGAAGACGGTAAATATGTCGAGGCTGCCATCGACGAGGGTGAAAAGGACACAATAAAGACGGTCATCATCGAGACGAGTGAGGAGAAAGTGAAGGAGATCAACAAGAAGGTCGATTATGAAGTCAAAAATGAGGTGAATCAGAAAGTGAATAAGAAAGTTGAAAAGGAGGAAGAAAACGAGGTCCCAAATGAGCCTGCACCAACCCTTTCGATGGTCCCCTCGCAGACTCGTCCCCGTAAAAGACCCATCAAACCGCAGACAATTAAGTACCGCCGGTGGTCCACCATGGCTCAACGCGAATCCGCAAATCAGAAGTTTGATGATCAAAAAGATAGGAAACAGACGTCTCAGAAGAACGGTTCTGCGGCCCCTTAGTAGATCCGAGGTCTTGGTATGCTCTTCCACCTGTTCGAAACGTCTTGAAGAGTCTCGAGCATCACGCGGAATAATCGAAATTCATTCTCAGTTCCGAAGTTGGGAATCGTCAGATGCGCCTTCTTTTGTGATCCTGTTTATTCGATATATAAGTTATTATGCAGTACCTCCCGAACTTTACATGCAATATTTATATTTTCTCGAATAACAAAGAAATTTTCTAATTTTATAATCAACCTTTGAATAATCTATCAACTTTCTGGCAGTCGAAAAAAAGATTAAATTCATCAAATAATAGAAATTAATTTAAACATTATCTACGTACAGTTTTTATAAAATTATAAATGTTACAGGAAAAAGCTTATTTTCTTGAACATATGTATTATGTATAAAATTAGTTTCATGAATATATATTTTAGTATACATTATTTTTGTCTAGTTTATTATTAAGTTTTAGTGTTTAAAATAACATGCAATAAGTGTATGAAAGGGAAATACATACTTACAAAGAGTATCGAGTGAAAAGGTGACAATCCATTATTTTATTAATTTTTTTATTTAATATTTTTTTTTCTTTATTGTATGTGATTGGTATAATATGTAATATTTACCATCACAATACATTTGTTTGTTCGAATTGTTTTCGGAATTAATCTATTGAAGCATGTTGTGTTTATAAAATAACCTTTGTTTTGTTTACTTGACAATGGGTGTAAATAGTATTTATCAAAGATAGAAATTGGCTTTATCTATTTATAATAAAAAATAAATTATATAAGACTCTATGAGCAAAAAACGATTAGCCAAACTTTATTAGGATTATCAAAACTAGAGATCACCTTTCTAGTCATAAAATGCTCAAGTAAAAATGCAAAATATATTGTATATTTATCTTCTGTAAATACAGGTACATAGATCAATGCTAATTTTTTACATTTATTGATTGAGAATTGAATAACGTTATAAATCGCATGATAATGCGTAGTTTTTTAAGATCTTATATAAAATACGATGCTTTAATTTTATACCCGTTGTTTTTTATTACGACGAATTTTGACTACATAAAATCTTTCGTGTTTATAAATGCAAATCTTAACCTGTCATGTGAAATTTACAATTTTTAGCCATTTTTTATCAGTGATTCGATAAGCAATTATAAATTTTATTTTTAAGGAATTTTGATATCTTTTATTTTTTAAGAATCTTTATTAATACTTAAATATGGACGAGAATCTTTCTTCAAAAAATTCTCGTGATCCTTAAGACTGAAAATTGTTATTTGTACAAAATTGATAAATGTGCTATCGACGAATATTTTTTATATTACAATAATATTCGGATATAAATAAATCGATGATAGAATATATATTGTCAATATTTCCGTGCGAAAAATAGTAAAAAATAATGTTTTAATCATGGAATTAAGCCGATTTCTATCAAATCCTTTACCCTGGGATCTCTCTCTTTAAAAAGACTGATTTTCAAGTTCCAGGAGTCGCCGATACCATCGAGACAGTTCACATAAATTTATAGTAAAAGTCGTAGAAAACCGTACATGCTTCAAGAACGACCCCTGACTAAATCAAATTCCCGAAAAGCCAACACCGAGCAGCCCCAAGTAAGAAGAAACGTGCATGCCGCGGCGCACGTGTTTTTTTTCGATGCTTTCAGACGCTTGGCAGGCGCACCAACAGGAGTATCTGCGCAACCAACAGCAACAACAACAACACCTCCAGTTGCAGCGGCCGCGCGAGCAAGTGTACTACCCCCGAAGCGCCAGCAGCAGATCGACGGCCGTCCAGGTGTACAGCGATAGACAGACGAGGATGCAGCATCACAGGGGCCATTGCTGTCAACACCACTGAGAATTTTCAGTGACTGGAGTCTCGGTTGTAGTTTTGGAATAACTCTTAGTTTCAAGATCTTTTTAAGAGTTTTGAGAGTTGCAGGAACTTTTTTATTAGCAAGAGTTGAGCCTTTCTTTTTATAAATTAATGTCAGTTTTTAAAATACAAATTATCATTAAATGGCTATCACTATCTTCCTATATTTTGGAAAGATTTCCTGAAGTTGCTAAAAGTAATCTGTATTTGTGACAATTGTAAAATTTTTTAATTTGCATTTTGAAAGGTTAATATTTTACTACTACTTATACTACTACTATTACCATTGACTTTTATTCTATTTAATGAATTATTTTTATGATTTTGTATATCTTTAGTCATTACACTTCTTATAAAAATGTACTGCTTATAACGGCTTACTCACTATTTACATTAGTTAATCAGGATCATCTCTCAGTACAGATTAACTACAGAATTCATTTTCAAAAATTATATTATACATGAATTTATTTTCTTTATAACATTTATATCACCTACATATAATTTTTTATTTTCATACTTAAGCACTAAGGAATATATAGTATCTATATTTTATCGTGTAAAATTTGAAATTGCCATTGAAAATTATTTATAATAAGTTATACTTAACGATTTTTTTGCCATCTTTATATTTTATATTCTAGTATTACTACTTTATTAATTTTTACTTTATTGTGAACGCAAAAATGTCTATTTGTTTACCTTTAGAAAATGTATGCTAATCTGAGATTTATGTTAAATTAAGAATTATACTTACTGTTTATTAATTCAAGAACAATTATTTTTTTATAGGACAACAGATCAAGTTTAAAATTTCAAATATTTCTTATATGTAGCGTAATATATACTGCAAAAGGGCAATGCATAAATAAAAAAGTGTAAATTCTTGAATACGTAAACATTTAACTAAATCAAAATTGATATAGATTTTAAATTTATATGAATTTTTTACTATAATAATTAATAATAAGATTTAAGTTACATTTTAAATGAAATTAAGTACAATAATTAAAAATTAGACATAAAAATTAAGTTCTATAATTTCAATTAAAGTTATTCAATTTGATTCAAATTGATTTAGTAATTTTTTATAGATGTATTAATTATAAGTTCATTTTCTAAACTGTGTAATTATTAAGGTACTTAAAAGTAAGCGTCTCTGATCTAAAATATAATAGTGCATTTATAAAATTAAAGAAATAAAAACAAGTGTTTCGCATGTTTTGTAATATATTTAATAGGTGAATTTTATACATTTATAATGCGTCACATATTATTATAAGTATTTTAACGTCATTGTAACATGATATGCGACTGGCGTACGGGCATAATGACAATAATAAATAATATACGTAGTTCCTTACGTTCATAATCACTATATTAATGATGATTTTTTCGTCCGCCTATTTTTCCTTGCATTTTATACTTAAAATATTATTCACATTGTTACTTTTAAATTCTAGAAAGTCCTTATCTTGAATGCTGTAGCGTCGTCGTGCTTATACTTTAAAAATTTAATGTAATCTCTACCTGCACATTCACTCTTAATATATTCGAATACCAATTATTATCTTTTTTCTGTTATTTTAGACTGTAAAGTAATAATCTACAACAAACAATGGAAGCTATTTTTTTACTATTAATTTTTTCAATTACGAAGGTTATTGTATAACGTTTAAAAATCTATTGCAAACAGGTCAATTTTCAAAAACAAGCCTTCTCCCATCGAGCAGGTTGGAAAGTAACTTTTTGCCGAATAATTTTCAGCTCCATTCAAGCAACTACAATTTTAATTAAACAAAAGCCCGAGTAATTGCTCGAGTAATCCAATTTCACGCGAGGGGAAAAAGTTAGCGCTCGGGTGCGCCTCGTAAATATTTTTCGAGCCGTGCGACCGCGCGTTTAATAAAAACGATCGGTGCTTCGTCCGAGTGCGCGTATGCGTCGTGGCGCAGGTGTGTCGCGATCGCTCCTCCGCGGCAGCCAGTGGGATAAGAACGTGTGGGATGAAAGATGGCTTTCGCACGGCCGTCCAATCATAATAACGCGGAGTTGCCCATTTTTCATCGGCCTCCTGTCATCAATTATCGGCCCGCGCGTTTATTTATATAGCGGTCGACGTATTGACTTGAAGCAACCGATGCGACGCCCAGCGGGATAATAACCGGACTCGGATAACAACTGCGTAAGCGTTCGTATCCAGCTTCTCGTTTATCTGTACGGCCGTGACGGCAACCAGAACAAAAATGACGATGATCGCGCCAATTGCAATGTCGTCACTACTGGGTAATGAATCTCCTTTTTTCCGAGCGCCTTAAGCTTCGGAATGCGTCAAGTACGCGTGTAATTACAAGCGAATCGATGTGCACATGTTCGAAAAACGAGAACTGCGCATATTTTTTCTCGATGAGTGGTTTTCAAATAAATTTAAACGAGTTATCTCCGGATTATCCTTATTACTACCGGTCGTTCGATAAACAATTCGAGTACTATATTTTTTGAATCTTATAATTTAAAAATGTTATCAGTTGCTCCGAAAATTCCCACGAAAATATTTTTATTACTGAATTTTTCTGCTTTAACTTTTAAAAGATGTGCTATCTCTAAGTAAATAAAGTATTTGATACAGGGATGATCATTTATAAAGAATGCAGGGTACGAAGCGTATCAAAAAAATTTTACGCCAAAAGTTACGGGGCGGAAAGCATTCCGCTACCACAGAAGTGCACTACTATGTTACTCTTTTCTGAGTCGCACGGATTCATCGGTAATGTTAACGATTCCAAGTCGTGTAATAAAAGCTTGTGCACTTTTCGTAATCTAGGGATAGAAGATCCTCCGCCTCTGCGCCTCTTCATGCTGTCTGTGCAGCTTGCGAAAATCGTTTGAAGTTCGCCTCTTAAAGCTCTAACGCTCGCCTCAAGTACGCGAAAAAAATGTTCGTCCATAAGGGCGACCTTTTCAGAGTTTTTACTTTTACAGCACAAAGTTTAAACTACTAAAAAATTGCAGAAAGTATATTTTTTATTCAAGAAATTTATCGGTTGATGAATGTACTGTAAAATATTTGAGAATATGTTTAACTTTTTTTTTAAATAAGAATTAATTTTATAATAGAATAATAAATAGATACTAACGGTATTTCTTATCGAAACTATTATATTATGCGATTACACCGATAAACATTTCATACTTAGCTGAAGTGATTACAAGCTATGGTATTATATTTAATCCTTTTAGTGATTTATTCTAAAATGAAACTAATTTTGAAATGACTTACAAATGTACTTTGAAAAATTAACTTACATTTCTAGTTGTATCTTTAAAGGAGTTCTAGATCTACAAGTAATACCCAGTTGTACCAGACAACGTTGAATTCTTGTTCAGCTGGAATTTACACCAAATAGTAGCAACTTGAAACTTCTTTGTAATGAAATAAGTTTCTCAATGATTATGCAGCCATTAAGTTACAAAAGCTCTTTGTAATATGAATACGTACTAACAATGCAAGAAAATCTAAAAATCTCTTATGTTATTTTTTAGATTGGACATAATATTAAAATTTCTCAAATCTTAAAAAATTACGAAATCAAATTTGGAGACACGACGTCGCGGACATGGAAGCAATTCTCGAGGACGATTAACAAATCACGAATGAGGGTTTCGTTGCCACTTTTTTCAACTAATTTGTGGTAGCATGTATTGTATTGGTGAACAGATTGCTAATTACTATGGGGATCTCGCAAAAAATATCTGCGTGTCTTATGTGATCCGTCTTGTCCTTGGACAGTTAGTATTTTGTTTTTTTCCTTTTAGAGGATCTTACATATTATAAAACTTTTGCCTTTTTATCTTGTGTGGATACGGGACGGAAATATGCTCTGTAGTTGAAGAACTGCAATGTTGTTTGAATTGATGTTTGAGAAAATTCGTCTGGTTATTACAGATTTTATGGATTCCCTGCGATCTTCTAAAGTATTTTAAATATATCGTTATGAGGAATGGTGAATATAAACTACGTCTCAGCGCATTAACATTGAGGATTCATCTTTATCATTTTATTTCATAATTGTATCGCTTTTTAAACTTGTAGAGGATAGAATTGCAAATTCATCTTCTGCACGTGCAAGTTAAATACACTCAAGATTGCATATTATGTCAGAACATTTTCTTCCCGACATTTATCATCGATAAAAATACAGCGTTTTATTGTAAGAGAAAAGTATCCTTTGTAAGTAGTTTTAAAGAGTTTCTATATCAGTGTAGGAAAAAATATTCATTGTTCAATTGTTTAATTACCATCGATTTTCGGAAGATTTTCTCTTATGATAAAATACTATTATTTCCGGTATATATAAGAAATAATAATTAATCTTAATGTGTTACAAACTGTTTGTAAAACTTATAAATACATTAAATACTAACTATTATTATAATTACAATAATTGTCTAATTCAAATAGAATGCATAGTCTTTGATTTCGTTAAATCTATGAAAATGGCCACTTTTATCGAAAATATTGCATAGGTACATAATTACGTGGTTATACGAACTCAGTTTATTCGTAATACTATTAAAACATCAATTGTTATATAAATGCAATATAATACTCATAGATAATTCTATTATTATTATTATTACGTCGTAGGTTAAAATATTTACGAGACTAGTATGCAGTGTCGTATAAACGAAAATTTTTTTACAGACCTCCTTCTCTCTTGCGGTTGTAACGCTACGCCTCCTTCCACTCGTAGAAAACATACTCGCTATGCTTGTAAACAAAAATGACCGGTTATCAATGCCTCGATAAATCGTGCAAAAAGTAAAAAGATAAACGCATCCAATCGAGTATATCACAGAGACTGGTTAGGAATGGAAAATCGCGATCGCGGTGGAAAGGAGGCGCACGCGAGCCGATCTGGACCCCGCGGAGCAGCCGATCTCGCCGAGAAAAGAAGAGTCCTGGTCCATCATCCGGTAACGAAAGAACAAGGTGGCGACGGGCAACGGCTGGCAGGGGCGCCTCCTCACCCTGTGGCTCCACGAAAAATCCATTAGCGGCTCGTGGGAGGAGGCGCCGCGCCATTTCCATTTATATTACCTGGTGGCCCTGGATTCTTCGCCCCTCACTCGCTAAGGGGCCGCAGGACGACGGTGAAGATGCACTTGGTCGTCCAGCCGGCCTCGTCGCTCGCCTCGTACTCGACCTTGTGCCCGCCCACGCTGAAAGTGCGCCCCGGACTCTGAAAAGACGCGCGCACCACCGCATTTATTTTTTCATTAAACTCATATTTTAGCCGGCAGTGGGGCTTGGGGCGGCTTCATTCCTGGGAATCGCTTATGAGGGGGGCAGGTCTCGCTCCCCAATCTGCTTGCATTAAGTCGGAGTTTTAATTGCTTCTTGCCCTACCCCTATATTACTTATTATTGTTAGGGACCGCGGAATTGATTGTCCTGCCGTTTCTTTTTACTTTCATTGCTTGCGCTATTCAGAATTGGTATAGTTTTTCTTGCGGAACCCGGGATGAATAGCAGAGATTTTTTTACTACAATAAAAAAGTTCGGGCAGTCCAAGCGATGTATAGACGGTCTATTTTCTCATCACTAATTACCCCACGCGCGGCATCGCAATTAAAAGTTTAAAGTCGCGCGAAACCGAACCGCCCGTCTGGTTGTCATCGGTTAAAAAAAAAGAAAAACTAACCACGGAGAAGTGGTCGCGGAGGAGCCCACGAAAGCTTTCACCGGAGCTCTAAAGCCAGCTCGCACTCGGCGGTAATCTCGGGAAGCGCCGCAACTTTCCCGCAAAAATAAAAGCCGCCCTCTCGTATACTTGCGGGGAGTTTATCGCGGAAAATTACGCATGACTAATGTAACGCTCGCCTTCGTTCTTCATCCGTTGCGCTTGCGCAAGCTATTCTTTCCCATTTTCAGAGCATTTGCAGGTCGACCTGTTTATTGTCGCACGAATGGCACCGGCAGCTTTTCCCTTTCCTTATTTCCTCCCGACCTTTTGTTCCAGGATTTTGCCGTTTTTAATTAGAACACGCGGAGCGAATCGGTCGTTCGATAAAGTTATGTATTGTCATGATAAATATTTGGAAGTATTCGGGTTCTTTATTGCTTTACAGCGTCTTTTCTTCCTTTCAGCTTCAGTTCTTTTCATCCGACAGCTCGTAGGCGCGATATAAAGTTATTTGCATGCAAATTGCGCGACGATTTTAATTTTTTTCGTTTTCGCAATACGGTATTCAGAATACGTAAAATGAAAAAAGTTAAATTAATCTTTATTAATGTGTAGGGCACGGTATGATAATAACAGCAATCAATCATGTACGCTCGAACGAGCGTCAATTCAACGGTGCGCCATTGAATCCTTTTCCATAGGAGAACTTTGACTCTATTAATGGTGGAGGGAGATGAAAGTTGTTGCCAAACGTGTAAATCTACATATTATTCGAAACGAATAAGCCGGTCGATATATTAGAAGGATCCAATGCAAGCTGCGCATGGTACTACGCATAAGAGCTATTCTATATGATTGCATGAAGTAATTCATTCGCAATTTAGACAATATACGCCTTCCCTCTTTGACGGAAGCGCAACGGCTTCTCTATAATATAGACCTTCAGGGGTGTCAATTACACGACGATATAGCTGTTATATAAGGGCTATCTATGAAAGGAACATTACCTCGTTACTCGTTATTCGTGTGACTTTGACGTTGTCGGTGAAGAGGGGCTCCACCCACGTTATGGCCGATCCATTCCTCCCCGTTATCTCGATGTCGCTCGGACAGCCCTTAACTTTGGGTGCTTGGCCCTCTGGAAAATAAGAGAAAAAGGAAGCTGGGAGGCGAGGTTTCTTGCTCGGCCGAGGAATTATTGGATTACGTGGCCAGTGCGGCGGGGCTTCCTGTAAGGGCGCCGAGGCGATAAATCGGAGGAGAAGCCGGGAGGCACGTCGAAGCGCGCGTTATGCCTCCCGGCGGAAATTTCTCCGATTATAAGGGAATTGCTGCAGTTTTATCGGCCGGGCCCGTGCCTACCCAGACGAATTAATTATTCCCCTAGTCGCGGCAATAACGGCGGGTGCGAAAGTCGCTGGCGGCCGTTGCGGCGCCGCGTATAAAATTCTGAATGCGCGCGAGGGCCGATAACGCGAGCCGCGCAATCAGTGCGTCGCGAATGACGCCGTTCCCAAATGAAAATACTTGGGATGGCTGCGGCGCTGCTGCGCCACTCCGAACCTATGAATTCCCAAAGCCGGGCGCGGGCCGCATTCTTCCGGGAGCGCCAGGCGCCGCCCACGATGGCTACACACCCTATATATATACACGCTCTCTCGTCAAATTATCCGGGCGGAAAGCGCGGCTGTGGTCCACGCGGATCGGCCCCTCGGCGCGCTTAATTAAATCGCGCGACTGCGCGAACTCGCTGACTTCTTCGTGGATTTGCATGCGACAGCTGCCGCTTCCGGGGGGCACGCGCAAGAAAGTGCCGGGGACGCAGCAATGGAGCTTCGCCAGCTGGGTAGACGCGCGAAAACTTGGACGCCGACGGGGGGACCGTCCCAGATGGCTTCTCCTGTTGATTTTGCATCGCGGACCGCCAGTTCCGATTAGATATTCGGCTATTTTTGCGAAAAACGTGAAAAAGGCGGTCACTTATTATATAATCATGCTTAATGTACTGTGCGTCAAAACCTGCGTTCTTACATACAGTGACTTATTGTTTGAACATTTTACATTGTCCTTTATTTTTCAGTGATTTTGAAAATTAAGAATTAAAATAAACTTTTATTTAAATCTACTTTTTAGAATTTAATAATAATGGCATGAAATACTACTTTGCAAAAGTTATGTACATTTAGTTACGAAAAAACAGGTGCATCCAAGAAGACTGTAGTATTTGTGAAACAATGTGGAACAAAAGTGGATTATACAAATTTTCTTAAAAATACAAAAACGAAACGAAAATGGTAAATTATATTATAAAAGAAGTTATATTTAAGATACGTATTCATTAGACCTCCTTGCTTGCTTCATAAATATTACAGGAAATTCCTACGTAATCCAATGAACGCAATTATTATACTCAAATATTCATAAAACTCTTTCTTCAATAAAAATTTATGCTCATATATACTAATTCAAGTATGAAGTATTTAATTTAATAGTAAATTCAACATTTTATGTATTGATGGGTTAATATCGAGATCCATATAATGGGATTTCATCTGTTCGAACTAATAGAGAATCCTCTCTCATCCTTCCCCAGCTTTCCGCAATTGTAAACTATGTGATCAATACAGCACGATTCAAATCGAGCAAACTTTAAACATATACTATATTGCATATCTCCTAATGGTATAATGTACTACCAGCGGAAATAAATTGAAGCAATAAGTTGAGGCAATATTAAAGAGGAACAAGTCTTTGATAGGTTTATCCGATTTACAGCTATCTTATTGCATATAATGCGGACCTTAATAGCATTTTTCGCGAAACATGACTTTTTCCACTTTCCGCCGCTTTATGCGCGACTAACGTAATCGGATTGCGCCTTGTTGTCTTGAGTAAATTGCATTTATGCGCGTTTAGAAATACTTGCTAAAGGTAAAATATTCAACCAAGTGGTGGTAACTATTCGTATGCAAACGAAAAGAAAACCTTCATTTTTAATTTTCCTGTAGAAGAGTTGTTATAGAACACTAGGACAATGGCATGAATAAAATTATCCGTAACAAGCATTTCTATCGAGATTTCTCTACGATGTATGCCAAGAAAATTAATGAATCGGATAAAACTAAAGTTTTATCATTTTCATTTTTTTGCACATTAATCACGTTCCTGAAAATACTTATTTAAACGTACGATAATAGAGGGTTCTTGCCTCCGGGCACCAGACTCGCGATCTTTATCATTATTTAGAGCGGAGAGAGGCCTAGAATTAAAAAACTCTTCTTTGCTCTGATTTTGCAAAGTCGAATAAAAGTCCAATAAAGTCTGGCAAAATGACAACACTGCTCAAGTAGGCTGGGCCAAGCCAGACATTTATCCCCGAGGAGAAGTTTCGTTCAGTTTTGAACGAGGTGCCGAGGGACTATTTTTTCTGCAAATGAAAGATCCGACCCGGCGACGCGAGGGATAACTTTCCCAAGGGGTGGTACGTGCCCCCTAAATGCGACGTGCGAAACGATTGCGATCGATGGGGTAGGCCATCGGGAAACGCGGCTGGACAATTACGGGATGCTCGGACTCACCTTCGACGGTGATGTTGAGAGTGCAGGTGGCCTGCTTCTTGGAAACTGGGTGTCGGGCGTAAAAGGTGATCTCGTGCTGGCCCTTTTTCAGATTGGCCTCGAGCCGTGTGCCCCAGGAAGGCTTCGACCGGACGTAGCGGAACCAATCAAGGTCCGTCGAGGGCTGCTCGTAAGTCACGAAGGCCTCGTCGCGTCCTGGGGGCAGCTCCGCTACGACGTCCTTCGGGCAGTCCAACCGCGGCTTGCTGTATTCTGCGCAGACGTTCTCGATTGGTAAATTTTAGCAGGTGAGGAGAGCTATCGGGTACTTACTGAGGACACTCGCCGTGCTTAGGGCCGTCCCAGGTTCCATCTACGCGACACGTCAGCTCGTACTCTCCGTGCAACTCATAACCGTAGGGGCACTTGAGTCGACACTTGGTTCCTGGGCGTATAGGCCGGCGCTCCTCTTCTTCCTCGACGCGCACCTGTCCCGGAGGTCGATCCGAGCACATCAGGTAACCTCGACCCACTGGATTCAGCGGTGAGCACGAGACACGGCTCGTCGACAACCAGAAGCGCCGTGCTGGCTCTCCATCCATGCTCTCAAGCTGCTTTTCCGTCACTACATCGTAGACCAAGAAGCAATAAAGCAGTTGGTTATATTAACTTTTATTAAATTTTACTCAATTTCAAATTTTTAAGTATGTACATTAATTTCACAAGAGAATGCAGATAGTTTTTCATTACTATTTGTGATACATGAAGTTAGACTAATATGTTTTTTGTATTCGATATATGTATGTCATAAATGTTTCATTAAATTTGTATTACTATGAAAAGACAATCTTTTTAAAAAAATTACACTTTCTATAAATAGTAAATTGAACTTATTGTTCAATTTACTAATTCGCGGAGCACTTAGGCTTAACGTCGACACTAAACTGTTTAGTGCGCTTTGCAATCTCCTTCGCTCCTTGCATGTGTTACATACTCAAGTGTTAAATGAGGAAACTTTAGTTAAATCGTTACCTTAGTTTATTATCCAAACGACATTTTTCGGTTTAAATTACTTGTTAAATTACCCAAAAGTTTCACAAAAATGAAAAGTTATATCGAGCTATTTGTCACAAATAGCCCATTTTAATCTTGCGATTTAAATCATTTAAACCATTAATCAAACTCTTATAAGAGAACTTATTCTATCTGATTTTTGAAATTTAAAACTTAAAATTTTTAATAAAGATATTATCGACACTAAAAAATTATAGTATCCCATATTTTATACAACTTGTACAAGTTTTTGTCTGTGAAAAAATTAAATTTAGTTAGAAAATACAAATATAGATTAATATTTCAAGTCTTACCGATACAAGTTTTTCCATCTGGAGATAAAATTCTTTCATCACCTTCACAAGCACAGAAATAGCTTCCCTCGGTATTTTCACAAATCTCGCTACATCCGCCATTATTTGTAGCGCACTCGTTAATATCTTCAGCAAGAATAATTTATGTTTTTAGTTTGTAAAAAGACTAAGTAATATATATTTATATTGGTATTATTAATAATAACTATTAAGCTGAAACATATATATCTTTTCAGTGTTTGTGAGTTATCTAGTGATATAAAACCATTAATAAAGCTTATAAATATGTAATGCCATAACCTAAATTCAAATATTTAATTCTTGTCACCTGTTAATTCAAAGCAAAGACAACTAGGAAAATTTCTTCGGACATTGTTTTTATATGACTATTATTAATGTGCTTTATTTTAATTCAATCGTAATGCGACTTTAAATTCACATACTGGCGATATACTGAGAGAGTCAATTATATACTTCTCTAAATTTGGTCCACCTAGTATTTAAACGTGGCAATATCGCGATATAGTCAGGGAAACAAGTATGTAAGAGTAAGAAAGATAGATTTCACTATCTAACATATGAAACAAGTACTGTATTTATGTGAATAAATAAAAGTAAAAATAAATGGAAAAATTAAATAAAAAGGAATACAATGACAAATAGAAAATATTTCAATAGAAAAGTAAACGAGTTACGAAAAAGATACGACAAAAGACTTTAGTAAGTCCAACAAACAAAGAAATTAAAGAGTGGCAGTGGAAAGTTTATAACTAACCTAACATATTACTTGTGTTATTATTATATTTTATTTAATAAACTTTTTGAAATTTATACGTTGTTGGATAATTGTATGGAATGATCGCATAAATACGAATTTTATTCAGAGTTTGGTAGAAACCGCATCAGTTTTATTTGTCATTTTGGAAGCAGATAATTTGAATATAATTTTGGAATGGATTATAAACTGATCTCATAATACCTTCAATTGGTCAATTTTTTGAAATGAAAATTCCAGTTTTATGTGGATTAAAGAATTAAAATAACGTAATTTGAATAACGTGCCGATTTTTTATTGATAATTTATGCGCAGACATTAAAGCTGGTTTAGGTGTAGAATTCTACATTTGCTGATTACGCGCGATATGAATTAAAGTTAGTGAACGAACCAGATACCCCTGGAAAAAAACCAAGCATTGCGTTGCAAACGAGAATCTGAAGACTGTCGTCTTGGAGCTGGTTCGCTACATTTCGCATTTGTAGCGTAGTGTGCCTGAGAAAATTGCGGAGCTTCTAAAGGAAGATTAAGGAGTAACGATTTCATCATTAATGCCGGCTGCCTTAAAGGTAAATCGAAATTTCGCAAGCCATAGACGTGCGTTATTGAACTTGAGCTTGGGAATGAGTTTCAGACGAATATTCTGCGCTTTACAACCCTTATTAATAATAGGAGACATTGTGTTTTTTGGTTGGACAAGGATGACTTTCACCAATTCGCATTTCTGTTTGTTGCGTTGGTATAAACTTTGTGTACACTGTAAGTTCGTAAATGGAGCAAGATAAACTGAACTTGTCGGTACAGTTTCCTTCTAGTTATTTGAGTATAAGTTTCTTGGTTTGTTCTAACTACTATAATTAGCTGTGTTTATTTTTAGATAGTTTTCAAGGAATTTTCAATTTTTATTTCAAATGAGCCAAAAGTAATAATAAAACTTTTATCAAGTGACTGTTGCATTTTTTCACGCGTAATTCGTAGCCAGGAGGATAATTTACATTCCACAAGGAACGAAGCAAGATACCTGGGCAGCTTTATGGGCATACTTGTACCTCATGCAGATTCCAAAGATTAAAAACGAAATTAAAGTTTCTAGAAGTTATTGGTCGGATGAGCATAGCTCCTTTTATATAACCAGTGACACCACGGGCATCAATCGCTTCACGGCAACTACCAGACGATATATCGACTCTTCTGCCATTAAAATTAATAAGTGCACAGTCATAGCATTTTTCCCAATCCATAGCAGTCGGAAAGCACTTTTGCGCACTCATGAGAAAAGAAGTCCAGTAGGTAGCCTCTCGCGCTTCACTGCGAGCGATATGTGCTCATAAGAAATCCGTACATCTGTTTCTTGGGGGGGATGGCAACCTCCTCAGGCCGATACTCCGTAACTTTTAATAAGCATCTTTACTGCGGAGGGCGCGGAAAGTTCTAGAGGAGCGGAATCGCCTGGCCGCCGGTGATTGGAGACGAGCGGACTGGAGATCTTTTGGGCTATCGGAGATTCTATCGAGGAGCGCTTATGCCCCGGGCCGATCGCCCGCCGTGGCGCCGACTAATGAAAACTTTTCTCATAAACCTCGCGCTTTTTTCCGTCGAAATTGTACGCGAGCCCCGGGTGCAGGAGTAATTAATCGCTCGAAAGTTTGCCGGGACCCGATCACGTGGTGCCTCCCGGTCCTCGAGTTAATTTGACGAATTGAGCCAGGCCTTGCCTCTAGATTATTCAGGCGAGATCATCGCAACTTTTTTGTGAATCGCTTGGCTTATTGGAAGAAGTGATTCAGTAAGAGTTCGTGTACTACTACTTGTAGACATTGTCTACATATCGGTTAGAAACTATTTTTCGATTTAGCAGTTTATATATTCCATATATTATGTAATATTTAATAAAATTTCATAACGGTGACAGACTTGGAATCTTCAAAAATTTTCTTTTAACGCGAACAAAATATTTTAGAATGACAAAATGAGTTGCAGGTGATTTACTTAGGAGTGTGATGTAAAATTTTGATTTATTTAATCAGGCCAAAAATTGATTTAACGTATAAAACACATTTATAGATTATCTTAGATAGGAGATTTTGTTAGCGAATTTGTAGATGGATGCACTTTTTTATCATCGTCAAGATTGACAGTCGCATCAATGCAAATCAAATTTAGCTACGCAAAGTATATATTAGGATTTAGCATCATACGAATTAAAAGGTTAGCAAAAAGTAGCTGTATTAAATCACCGCCAAATGAAGAGCCACACCCTTTTGGATTGCTCCACTTACTGACATTCCGTTTTTCAAATCCGGGACTCGGCGCCTGCCGAATCGCACCCGAAATTCAATACAAAATGCCGGCGTCAAAAAAAAAAGTAAAAATTTGATTCGCTGGTGAAAAAAAAGGCGCCGGCAGAATTAAACGTCCCAGTCGAGCGCAGATCTGGCTTGGGATCCAATCGTCGGCGCGATGATTTACAGGCGATAGCGCGAGGTTGATAGATCCGCTGCTATCGTGACCCATCGTCCCGCTAGCCGACGCGACAGCAGCGTAACGGCGACGCCGTGCGCACTCGGCATTATTTGCCTCCGCCGTCCAATCTCGACTGCCGAGCTGCTAAATCACCGCCAGAAAGCCGCGCGCGTCGACCTTTGTTCGCGGAGATTCGCTGATTAGTTATCGGATGGCTTGGCCTGATTTTTCCCGGGCTCGTCAACCGCGGCTCAATCAAAGTTCCGACGCTTTGGCAATTAACGCGCGGGCCAGTCAAGGTTGGAGCCAATTTTGAATTCGACGCGGGTTACATGGGACCGGGGGATCCTGATTACAGTTCCGGGGCACTCGCACGGGGATCAGACGTCGCGGCGGGCCCTTCCGGCCGAGAGGTGGACTACGAATCATCGTGATAACACCCGGCGGCGGGGTTACAAGGCCGCCTATTTAAATGGGGAGAATATCTCGCCCGGCTCCCGGGCAGTATATGCGATTAAGCCGATGGTTCTTGATAAGGAGTTCCCGAGGAGGACCGAGGGCCTAACGAGATATCACTTGAGCCGGGCTCGAGCGCGTGGCGACTAATCGAATGAGGGTCCGCGCGAGGCGGACCGCTTTCATTTTCTTAAGGGTCGGCCCGCCCGAGTACACGGATTCGACTCAACTCCACGGGCCGGGGAGCGCCGCCAAGTTGGGAAGTGCAGCTGCGAGGAGCGCGGCGTCCCCGGCGGCCTGCCGATCCCAGTTCCGATTTGGCGCACTCGGTTAATTATCGACCATTCTATCGGGGCTAATTGATTGGGTTCGTTGGGGCGTTTCACGCGAACGCGCCAAAGGGTTGGCGCCATTTTCCGGGGGCGCGGCCGTCGGACTAACGAGCCTCCGGGCCCTAGCCTCCCGAGCCTCTCGAGGCCAATCGACCTTCGCCGGCGTTTTATTCGCCGCGGCGGCGCATTTAGAGGATCGTGGGGGAGGGTGGGGCTCTCCCTTTGATGGGGGCCCCGAGGCAAAGGGCCGCCCGAGGCTTAATCAAATGAAAGAGGCGCGAGCGGGGGCGTTTTATCAGTGCGGGCCTGCAGGCGTTAGCCCGGCGGAGACAACGGCGGGCGCGGGCTCAATCTAAAGATCAATAACGTCGTTACGCGGAAGGTAACGAGGCTGCTCCCGGCGCCGGGCGCAAATTGCCAGGTGAGCTGCCGCGCTGAAAGATCGGGGACCGGGGGGGCCGCGCGCCTTATCAACGCGCACTCGCTAATACCCCGGGTCATTAATCCCGAACTTGTTCATTACCGCGGCGAACGGCTCCCCGCGGGCCCGGCTAAGGAGCCTCCGGGACGATACCGGGGCCGAGTCCTCATTAAGCGGCCCCGAGGACACGGCCGCCCCCGACAACGCAATCATGCACTCGGATGCGCGCAGGCGCGCGGCCCCTCCCTCCCGCCGCCCGGCTTCTTCGGCCCCGCCCCCCGGCGTCCGTCCCGCTCGAGGGGCCGGATTCAATTTCGCCCCGCTTAATGAACTTCTAATTGAATCATCGGTTTATAGGTGCGCCGCAGCCCCGTCACCGGGCCGCTTCCGCCGGCGCTTTGCGGCCGATTGCCTCCGCCCGGGCCGCGCGCGCCTTCTTTCCCCGCCGCTCGCCGGAAAATATATACGCCCTCATCGGCAGCCGATGTACTTCTCCCCCCGGCTCGCCAAGCCGGCTCCTTTTCACTCGGCCGGGGATTTACGGGCCCCGCACTGCGGCCCGCCGTTGCCTTAACTAACCGATGGACCCCGGCTGCTCCGGATTCCCGATCGACCTCTTAACGGGGGGAAAAAAGAGGGACGTTCTGCTTAAAGGGTTTTTCATATTACGTCGTAAGCCCCATTAACCGTCCCTGTAACGCCAATCAAAGGGCCGATCAAGCCGCTTTCTGCCTAATCAGCCGCCGAGCGCCGGGCTGAGTTACGGCCCTGCCGCGGGGGCCCGGATGCGCCTCCGGCGAATCGAACGATTCTTTAATTCGAATCCTAGTGGGTTTAATCGCCTAAGCTGACAATTACTCGGCTGAAAGTATTCCTCGTAAAGGGCGCAATTTATTTCCAAAAGCAATTTAGCCCACCGGCTCGCATCAAGTCGCTCCGCGAAACATTTAAAGGTCGTTAAAAATTTCATCTCGGAGCTAGACTGCCGAAACGTGCCGCGCGCCCAGCGCGTCAACTCGACTCTAAACTGGGTAATACGCATTCGAATCCGCTCTTTAAACTTACATGTTGGTGAAAAAAAAAAGGTTCTCCGCCGACTTTGACTAAAAAATCAGGGATAATTTAAGCTGCCGCGATACGTACTTGGGCGGGGGGAAAACCCGTGGAATTTGCTGAAAAGTATACGCGGCCTGGAATAGGGCTACTTTTTACAAGGGTTTTAGTGCTTCTTGCGGCCATGCTCCAACTCTTTTATTATTAATAAAAAGCATTAACTGGCTTTTCAAGTCAATTGTACAGCGCGAATTGTGTTAGTTGCCGCGGGAGAATCTAGTACTTGGTCAAGGATTGTCGTAAAGCTTTTATGAAAATTGGAAAGTAGGTCCTGTTATAGTTTATATCGCCTACTTACGGAGTGTTTCTATTCTTATGAAAAGCGCGTATTTCATAAATATCAAGAGGATTCAGCGTGCGCTGCAGACGCTTCGGAAAAGCTTTTAGTTCCACATATTTAGCGTGGGCTTTCAAGTTATTGCTTAAAAGAGCGCGCTTAGTACGTCAAGCGACTGAAATTTATACGCGCATTATTGTTTCACGGGGGGTCTTATTTAAAAAGCGCAAGCCGCGATCAAACAAAGCTCCCTATCAGTTTGGGCTCCTCGAGCGCCCCTTGGAAGCGCGGCAGCCGCGACGCTTGATGGACGAGGGCCTCTTTGTCTGGCTTACACCCGGAGGCCCGTTAATTTTCGGCCCGCGGCATTGATATGCAAAAGGGCCGCTAAGCATTCTCGCATTGACATTGAAATATATCGGCGGGCCGCGCGAGCAAAAGTCCCGAGCCGGCACGGCCGAGGCAGCGTGTATTAAATACAAATAGATATCGGCCGCGATCGCTGCGCCCAGTCGAATCGGCCGCCTCACCGACGTATACACATAAGCGTCCCTGACAGAGCGCTAAGCCATCCCGGTGCGTGTATACGAGCGCGCCTCGATGATGACTGGGGAATAATTGCGCGCACCGCGTCCCGGCCGCCGCGTGGACTTTTTTTATTATCCGCGCGACAGATCGGGCCGCGATCCCAGCAGTTTCTTTTGGGCAGGCGAGCCGGGGCCAGGCCCGCGATGCTCGCGCGCGTATAAACTGGGCAGTTTCCGCTGGCGAATTGCGCCAGTAGGAGACAAATTGCAATTACATAGTAATGAACGTATTTTACTGCTGGCTGCGGGGATGAAAGCGGTAAAAGATTCGTTGCGGTACGCAGCGAGGAAGGAAGCGGTTGCGCGAGCCCGTGAAAAAAAAAAAAGAAAAAAAAAATATTCCCCGCCCCGGCCGTAAAAGCCGAGGGCGTAACAGCTCGCGCACAACGAGCCAGAGCGCCGCCATTGAATCGGACAAGGAGTGGGTCGCGTGGAATCCCGAGCGCTCGGGTAGAAAAAGCCAACCGAGCCGAGCCTGCAAAACTTGCGCGCGCGGCAAGTATGCAAAAGGCGGGCGGTAAGCGGGAACGGAAGAGTTATGCATATGTACTGACCTTGGCAGTTGCCGACGGGGCCGTCCTCGTAGCCGGCCTGGCACTGGAGTCCCCGGTGGAGCTCCGCCTCGAGGAAGGGGTGCTGGGTCGCCGGAGCCGGGGCGCATCGGTACGACCCGGGCGTGTTGATGCACCCGTAACGGCATACCTCCGTCTGGAGCTCGGGGACGGCGCACTCGTCCACGTCTGCGGATCCGTTCGGTTAGTCGAGGAGACCGCCCCGGTTAATGCATGCATACACAAACAGCCCGCAAACGAGATTAGGCTAACTACCGGGGCTCGGCTCGGTACAATATGGACCCGGCTCTGATACCCTCTGATTGGACCGGCGCACCGGAAGTGCCCCGAGTCATTGTGCCCTTCTCCTCGGTCTCCGTTATTCAGCGCTCGCCCGGGCTTCTTTTCTGCTCACGCGCGGACCCGGGGGACCGCACGGGGTTGGCCGGATGCCTCGGCCCTCCGTGGCGATTAATTGCCTGGAGATTTGAGTCCCGAGCCGCACTCGCTCCTTATTGTTACCCCGAACCGCCGCCGGGACGGCAAACATAGCGAGGGCACACCCAGCGAGGGGGCTGATATCCGTGTATATCCGTAATCCTCGAACGCCCGCCCGCCGAGCGGATAAAAGGACCTTTCGCTTGTACGTGACCAGCGCCTTGTACGCATACCTTGGCAGGTCTTCCAGTCGTCGCCGAGCATGAAGCCGTCGGGGCAGAGGCAGAAGACGCGGCCCATGCTCGCGAGGCAGGTGTGGGAGCAGCCGGCGTTGTCCTGGGTGCATGGCCCCTTGTCCTCGGCCTCCTCCTCCTCCACGCAGCCGTGACTGTCGGGGGCGAGCCGCGCCCCCGGGCGGTTCTCGCAGGAGCAGGAGAAGCTGCCCACGACGTTGTGGCATGTGTCCGCGCAGGGCCCGCGGCCCCCGTTCTCCAGGCATTCATCAATGTCTACGGCCACCGAAGACTAATTACACACACCCTACTCTCGATTTACTCGCAGATCTACTATAATTCGATAAGGGCGCAATGTATCAAGGAAGTAGAGCATCCCCTATGCGTATTATACGTATATTATGTGTGTTATTATGTATACGTTATTATGGCACTTTTTTTGTAAAATAGATCGCTAAATATTTTCTGGCATGAAATATTTTGCTAAATAGATTTTTAGCTAATTTTCAATTTATTAACTTAATTTCAAGAAGGTTAATTAAATTTTTATAAATTGGTTATTTTTCCTACAATTTTTGTCCTATGCAGATTAATTTATTTATTCTAAACAGTATTTTAATTAACAATTTAGCCCGCAAAATTAATTAACTTTCTACCAAGATTCTATATTAGAACATCCAGAGACTTAAAGTATAAATTTTTCCAAAAAATCTATCTTTATTTGCCACTTTTTAGGAATATAGAAATTTGTTTGAAAAAAACGCCCTTCGGATAGACGTTCGTAAATGTATTGAATAATAGACGAAAAATACATATCTTGCTCGAGCTCGCTCCTAACGATGACGTTCATCAAGCGCGACCCTCTACCTGAATCTCTGAGTCTCGATTGACAAACACACCCTCGACAAGTGCCCTGCGGCCCCTTTCGTCGTCGGAGTACGTCTCGCCCCGCATCCGACGCACAATAGCCGGACATTCGCCAGACAAGAGACCGGGGTGAGAGCGAGACGCCCTCCCCAGGGATAAAGAACGATACCCTCCTCATTTAGTTCCTGCGAGGCTCCCGGGAAACCGTCCAATCCTCCAGCCACGTTTTTCGGCTAAAAATGAGTCGAGAAGCCGGGCCAAATTTTCTTCCTCTCGGCTAAATATTTGTTCTCGCGAGCCCCTGCATAATGTAGTTGTCCGCGAAATGTCGGCTGGGAAGTGTGTCCCTAGAGGACCGGCGGGGCCGTTTAACTTTCCAACTGATCTTCGCGTCTCTTATTGTTCCCAAAAAATCACAGTGAATTAAATTGTTTTTCTTCGTATTATCTGGCTTCTTCTATAATTGTACGAAATGAGAATTTGCACTTTTACAGTTTTTAGAATTATTTTTAGTTTTCAACTTTGAGTGCAATGTCTCGAAAGGGAGGATTTTTATTTTTTTTTCATAATTCTTACAGACCGACAAAGTTTCCAAAAACTCCCTTTAAATCTTTCGGTCTTATTCTAGATTTTAAGAAGCTCCTCATACCTCGGGCGTCCTGCACCTTTTTGATGCTCTATCACATTTTTAGCCCGGGAAGCAATTTGCCCGGACACTCTTTTTTTTCCGAAAAGAACGGACTAGATTTTCATAATCCCCGGGTAAAGTGAGAAAGAGAGAGGGCGCGCACGGAGAATGCGAGTGGCGTAAAGCAGGTAGAGCCTCGGCGATTATGTACGCGGAGATTTGGGGGAGAAAAGTCCGCCGGCTCTTCTAGCCAGCGGGAGGCATAGCTGGTCGGAGGGAGGCAATCCCGGCGCCGAGAACGGGGCAATAAAGGCGTCGAGGACTCACCCAGGCAGTTGCGACCCTCGAGGCGGTAGCCCTCGTGGCAGAGGCACATGGCCCTGCCCTCGACGACCCTGCAGAGCTGCTCGCAGTCGAAGCAGGCCGAGGCGACGTAGTCTGTGCGGAAGGTGCAGACGGGCAGCCGGCCGAGCCAGCGGCGCTCGCGGCACACCAGCCGACTCTCGTTCCTCGCGCCCGCGAGGCCGAACCCGGCCTCGCACTCGTAGTCGGCCTCCAGGTACTCGTGCCCCGGCCGAGAGGACCTGCGCCGAGACCCCGGCAATTACATACATCTTATCTCGCTGGTGTCTCTCTTTTTTTTGTTCCTCCCCATTGGCAGTCGTGCGCTCCGAGGCGATGGAATATTCCCGCGCGCAGTTGGAGAAAACCGAATTACGCAATATTAAAGTGCACGAATGCGCCCGGCCTCCCGATGGAATTATCGCTCCCCGGGTAAACTTGCTCTTTATCGGGAGCACCGCGGAGCATCCAGAGCTCGCTCTTTAGTCTTAGATTACTGGCACAATGTTCCCGCCCATTAATTACACTCATAATTGCAGTTCTGCGCATACCTTCTGGAAAAATGAAGATTAAATACCGGGCCCTCGGAAACGGCCGACATCTAGAAACGAGTTTGCTTATCACGCGAACACGACTAAACTCTCAAGAATCTCCACCCTGTACTTCGCCCATGTCACCGGCGTCAATTTTTTCCCCTATATATCTAAGCAGAACATTCAAACGACTACTAAATCAGAGTTTGACCCGAGGCTTCATCCTTTTCCCGTGCAAGAGCGAGGAATTTTATTAACTACCCGAGCCGTACACAATCTCAGTTTACTCCGTGAACTGCTATCGGCGCGACGAGGGGGTCGGCTATTAAATATTTGAAGTGGGGTCCAGCTCACTTGACATATTTGATGACGGCGTGCTGGACGTAGGGCGCGGGGACGAAAGTGCCGTTTATGCAGGAGAGGTCCCCGCGCGGCTCGTCCCCGTCAAGGCCGTCGGCCGGCTCCTGGTCATGCTCGGCGGACGCGAGCTCCCCCTCCTCCTCCTCCTCATCCTCCTCGTCCTCGTCCTCGCCCGGCTCCTGCTCCTCGGCCTCCGCGACCTGGAACACGGGATTGGCTTTGAGCCGAGTGCGCTAGATTGATTTTCCCAGCCCCTAACCCTCCTGCGCACGAGCGGCCGCTTTTCATTATAACTTTTAATTGACCAGGCTTGTGTACGCGGCGCCGGGGATTTGGGGGATTCGCGCTCCGATGACTGGGACCTCCTCCTTCGACCTCCTCGCCGCGCTCAATCGCCCATTCATTGAGGCCGCGGCTAATTGATTGTCCCCCGCGACTCGTTTTTCCGTGTCGATTCAATCCAACGTCCAGCTCGTTCTTTTTATCTTGGGTCCTCTTTTTTACGTAAGAAAGTACTCGGTTGCAGGTGCGAAAGAACGAGTACGCGCCTTATATACTAATACTCGGTTTTATGGAGGGAAATGTCGGACTGTGCACGCGTCGACATCTCGACGGAGGAAACTGCCGTATTTGAGCAACTAGTGTGGATCGTGTATGCAATCTGGCGCCAGGTGTCGGGAATGCGAAAGATCAGAGCCCCCTAGAATTGATCATCCGGAAGTGCAGTCACGCGGACACACTTGCCCCCGGAGGCATTTTGAAAATTTCCTCCCAGCGAGATACGCGGAGATAAAATACTGCCCGGAGGAGTGTTACGAGCTGAACGATCTACGGGAGCTAGCTACGGGGCACTCACTTTTATCTTGGACGCGGCCCTGGGGCTGGAATTCATGTAGGCCTTGTAGTCTTGAAGGGTCCTCTGCAGCACCTCGTTCTCGAGGTCGAGGATGGGCAGATCCTCGTCGGTGCGCGAGTAGCCCAGCATGCGCTCGGCGTCGAAGGAGCCTTGGGGCAGCTCCTCGGGCTCGCGCGTCGTCGGGACGAGGTGTTCGTCGAACCTGGGCAGTTCCTCGCTCTCCGTCGAGTCCTCCTCAGGGTCGTCTTCGGCGGCTTTGCCCTTGGCCTCCTCGAACTCGCGCTCAACGTGCCGTGAGAACTCGCGCTCGATCTCGCTAGGTTGGCCGCGCGAGTGCGGCGGCGTTGGCTCCGGTGGTTCCGGGATTCGCGGTTCCGTCGTCAACTGGGACAATTGGCTCGATGAAGACGTCGATGAGTTGTTCGGGTCCAGGAGTTTAGCTGGGCCTGCAATACGTGAATTCATAAATCCGATGATAAAATCCATGCTTCAATATTAACCATCGGGTATACGAGTACACACTGTATGTCGGGTATGGAGTATATAGTGGCAGTGTATTAACTACAGCGCGATTGGGATATTTGTGAACGATATTGCATAAACAATCTGCACATGCTGGCGAAATAGGGTAAAATATACGCGATCCAACATACTGCCAAAATGTAATAAATGAAAAAATATTTTATTACGCGAAAAATATTATATACCACTCTACCACCGAATACTGTACATCTATTGGATATATTGAGAGGATAAAATTTATGTATGACATTTGTTTTTATAACTTTATTTTCAATCGAGACACGCATAATTTGATTCTATGATAAAAACTATACAAAATCGTTGTTATGTACGTAGCAGCAAATTCCTTTGATAGCTAGACTTCGGGGAATAGTAATGTAAATAAAGAGACTAAGTTAAGACCAAGCTCTAAATGCTGATTCTTTCATTACAAAGCGTTAAAGCTGCTAAATTGTGATCACGAAGGTTTCGTACCAACTAATTCTCCGGAATGCAAATAAACGCGTTAAAGGGTATTCCAAGAATTTTGGCTGTGGGGCAATAGCGGAAGGTAACTTTGCGGAATGGCACGAGTTTATGCGCACGAAACCTGCAAGTGCGTAAGAACGAATAGAAAAGAAATACGAATCACATAAAAAATAAAGTTGCATCTGGATATGACTCAGGAGAACAAAGATATGGCTAGTCGATATTTTGCAATTTAAGCACTGTACATTGTTCTACAGGTAAATAGGAAAATAATTGTTGTATAGTTAATGCTCAATTTTATGATTACTTTGAGAAGCTTAAAACAATTGAATACAATTGGTCGCAGCACGAATCTATGAAAGAGGTATATAATTGAGTAGGCTACCGAAGCTCAAAAAAAAATGGTTGATTATTGGCGAATGGCGGGGGAGGTGGCAGGCTTACCGTTGTCCTCGTTGAACCTGCTGCAGGAGAGGTTGAGGGGATTCTCGCTGAGCAGGCGCTCCCTGCTGCGCTCCAGGAGGTTCTTCAGGATGAGGCCCGTGAGCTCGGGCCACTTGTGGTCGTCGCGCATGCGCTCGAGGCGCATCCGCGTGGTGGCGCGCAGGCGGTTGCGCCGGCACCGGCGGCGCATGGAGCGCCCGAGGGCCGCCTGGCTCGCGGGCTCCTTCTTGCCCCGGTTGCGGCCCCCCAGGTTCACCAGGTTGGGCGCGAGCTCGCGGCGCGCGTGCTGCTTGTCCCGGCGGCGCTTCCGCCTGCGGCGCTCGCCGCGGCCCTGCCGCTGGCCCGGGGTCCGGCCCCCCGGCGCAGCCTCCGCTCCTGCACACGCGTTTTGTTTATTAGAGCGTCAGGGTCACACGCTGGCTGACGGCCGCCGCTCCCCCGAATAATAATCAGGGCCGTAAATCCCGGATCCAATTTGCCGGGCATCGTCCGCGAGCGGCCGCGAGCCAGCGTCCCACCGCGTCAGCGGAAACTGCAACTCACCCTCTGGACCGCGGCGCTCGAGGAGGTCCGGCGCGGTCTCCGCCGGCTTGAGGCTCGCCGTGCCGTTGCCCTCCCTCGGCGCGGCCCGCTGCATCTCCTCGGCCCGGGCGACCTCCGGGGGCGCGTCCCAGCTGGAGGACAGGCAAGCGAGAGCACCGGGTCACCCTCGGCTCCCGGTCACCCCAAGGCGGACGCGGGAGCCGAGTCAAAGCCCCCTTTTTTTTACCCTGTGGCCGATCTGCCGGGATGTGTCCAGGCCGGCATCGACCCCCCCGGCGGCAAGTAGGGCAACCCCGGGGCCGCGAGACCGGGCCGCGCTAATCGGATCCTGCGCCGCCTCGCGGGCAGCCTATCTCGATCGGCCTCCTCGCATTGCACATGCGGATTCGCGGCATTATCCCGCGGAGATTGGCTTCGATTGAATTGCGAGAAAGGAGAAATCAGTCGGCGCCCGCCCTACCTCGGGCCCCTCGCGCCCCAGCCTCGCATCCAATCGCGCGCCTCGCTTTCCCCGCTTATATCGATTTGTACTTACTTCCCCGGGCCTGCGAATCGAGTCGCGCACTCGAGAAGAATCGAGCCGCGATATACCGGGGAGAACGTCCGCGGCACGCGCGCGATATCGCTCGACGCTTGGTCGCGCGATCCCCTCGCGATTTCGATACATGTACACATCGCCTGGAAGTCGATCGGGTACGTATATATATATATACGTGCACCTATGCCTATATTGGGCGGGAGCCGAGATCTCCCGGGCTCGGACAACTTGGCCATTTTACGGCGCCCGGGCCACTTACACCCACGGCTTGTTTACTGCTCGCCCGCGACTTTTGCGCCGGCCAAGTTAGCCGGGGGGCCCACCCGCGCCCCTATTGACAAAGTTGCGGAATTTGCAAAAGCCCTTCCCGGCGAAGCGGCGGACACTCGATATCGATGCGACTTCATTTTGAATTTTCATAACGCGCCCCCGCAGGGTTTTACTGCTGCGATATTGATAAAAAAACTTTTTCCCGCTCGCGCTACACGGGACAAACGCCTTCTTCTTCTTTTTTTTTTCGTCCTCCGCCCGGCCGGAAGTTTGCCGCGTGGCGCGCTACCGATAAATCAGGCGTTTTCTCAGTCGGGGCAAATTAATCGGTCGCCCGCTCGGAGGAGACGCGCTTCTAATCATGGGGGAGCGAGCGAGCGGCGCGCTGTCGGGCCGGGCGAAAGGAATCGCTCCCGCTTCCGATAATTCAAAAGGGGGGGGGGCGCGCCGAGACACAAAGCCCCCTGAGCCCCGATTGTTTTCGAGTGGGGAAGAGCCTTGTCTCCTTGTATACTGCATTATGCAGGAAGCGCGGATAAGCGCCACTCGCCCGCCACTCGCCCGCGGTCTTTCTCGTTTATTCGGCCGGCGGTCTTTTTTCCGGCGCACTCTTGTCGGCAAATTAGCCTTCGGTCCTCGGATGAGAGTGCGATCCGATTAATCACGTGGGGGCCGGCTGTTATCAAAGGCGCACCTTCTGAATCTTTCATGCGCCTGGAGGAGAGCATGGACTAGCCGATTTGAATCCGTTAATTTTACTTGGAAATCGCGGGAAGATCGAGTATATGCGCGCATGTTTGCTTACTGCTCGGCTGGAGGACTCGGGGCTTTTGAAAGGCCACTGACGACTTCGTGGGGGAGGGTAATAGAATAAAATTTGAGCGTTTTCGATTCGAATCGGGACATTTTCCGGTGGTAACCCGCACTCTTGAATTATGCACGCGTGCCCTAGTTGAAGATATCTTCCAGGGACTTTTATATCAGTCATTGAAGCTTGATCGTGTAATATATATCATAAGTATATAACCCAAAGAAGAGATAGATCAATATCGCGAATAATGCATTACATTTCTTTTATTGTCGTGAAATTTTGCTTTTTATATTGAATAAAATTGAAACCATTAAATTTATTTAAAAAAAAATTAATGATTGGCAAAGGAATACCTTAATTGTAATTTCCACGAGAATTAATATCAGATTCTGCTAGGATAATTTTGCTATTCATAAATTCGAATTCGCAAGAGATTGAAAAAGGAAAACAGAAGAAAAAAATGAAATGAATTGAAATAAGTACCAGATACGAAAGCTAATTGCTTCTTCAGTGTTTAAAATCTTTTAGAGTACTAGAAGATATTTCAAATATTGATTTTGTACGTAAAATACTTTGTAAAGATAACGAAAAAACTTTGTTAATAATTTTAAGATGGGTTTAGAATAATAGAGTCGTTGAATAACAGATACGCACAAATCATCCTGATGACTATCGAAATTCGTGGAGGGTGGTGAATTTTTGAGATTGTGGAAGCGCTCTGCATTCTGTCCCCAGCCTGAAAACAAAATCACGTTTTATTATCACAATCGAGCCAGATGAAAGATTTAAAATCTATAAATTATCTTGGGTCCAAAAAGCTCCTTAGAAGGCTGACATAACATTTTGAATTCCAACTATTCGTTAATTGTTCAAGGCTTATTAAGCATCCACTTATATATCTTTCCGCAGCTGTTAATTAAATGTACTCTACAGTAGCTCGTTTTAATTAACAACTAACAACATAGCTTGATGCGAAGCTGCAAGCACTAATGACCGAATCCGATAATAATTGAGCCAGTCCTCTTTGAATGCATTTCGGAGTAATTAAACTTGGATATCCATAAAATCCAGTCTGGTTATCGTCGGGTTTTGACGCAAAGGAAGAGAGCCAGGGTCGGAAAGATGCCGCGCCCTATACAAATCATGGAGCTAAGAAGCCTCTCCCCTAAACGAATTACGCCCGGTTCTTCGAAAATGGCCGCGCGGGCGCTTCGCTCGCGGGCGCAGGGCCACTCCGACTCTTCCGCCCCGGTGTATAAGTGCGGCGGAAGTTCAATTACGGGGCTCGAACTCTGGCCCCGCCGCTAACTTGCGAGCGCGCGGACAGAGCAAACAAAAAGGGCGCGGCTGGAAAAGCCGGCCGGGGGAGAAAAAACAATACCGTATAAAAGCGACGGAGCGGCCCCTCAATATTGAACTTTTTATTGCGCGGGCGGATCGACTGCGGAAAAGCTACCGGGCTGCCGGCGGAGTGCCGAGTGCATGTAAGGCATCGCGCCCACCGATATTCTCAAGTGGCGCGCGGGACGAATTTCCCCTTGTTTTTTTCACCCCGGGAGAAATGGTATTGCTCTTTGCCTCGCGTTGGTCGCGCACGTCTGCGTTATTTTCCCTCGACGACGTCGCCGCCGGTCTATCGATTCTCGATGCAGACTATGGAGATTCGTTCTGATAACGTTATTAACGATCGGGCACTTGTTCGGATGCTCGATTGTTTTCGCACCAGTAATTCAATTGCTTCGCCGTCGTAAGTTGCGCCGTGCCGCTTGTTGTTTTTAATAAGACATAATAATTGCATTTTGTTGCGTTGATATAGCGAGATGCATCAAGGCTCCTTTAATGAGTCATTATGATTTGAGCGTCTAATTTGCATTTGACATTTAAACTTTTAAGAAAACTGCTTCAAAAATTACAGTAAGGTAATACAAAATAGTTCTACGCTCGAGGTTATTTGGTTAGTAGGTTTAATCTCTTTAGTAATGGAGTTATCAGGTGGAATTACGTTGTCTTAGAGAATAAACTCACGCTAATGGCTAAAGCAAATTCCTCCTCCTTCCACAAACAGTTTGTACCACAATAATTATTTGGCCACTCATACTGGTGTCTACGGGATGCACTTGTTCCGCATAAAAGTGTGCTTTAAACTTTACGATTGTACTTATGCAGCGGCAGTATATACCGACAGGGGTCAAAGCAGGAAATTAATCTTTATATACGGAGCTCATTGCAAAGTAGGGAACTTTTGTACTCCGGCAAAGTCAACCGGTGTAAAAGCCGCGCCGTAGGGCCAGACGCCTGATGCAACGCTTACAGCCCTTTCCTCTGGCCTACTTCCACGTAATTGCGTATCCGGTGCGCACGAGCCTAAGGAAAACTTCGGCTCCGCGAGGCAGCTAAGCGTCTCGGACCGATAATGCGCCGGGGCTTTTCGCGCCGGGGGCTGACTCCACCCTCCACGGGGCGTTCATAACCGAATTGATAGGATCGCGCGGGCCGTGAATCGGCCACCCGGGCGCAACTTGGCTCCTCTACGGGCCTCGCGTCGAATAAAACGGGCGAAAGCTGCCGACGGAATCGGGAATCGATGGGGGAGGGGGGGAGAGAGAGTGGATTGCACGGGGCCGGTGGACGCCGCGTGGGTGGGGGATGAAAAAAAAAAATTGGAGCGAGGGAGTGGGCGCGGGGCTGCCGGCGATGCAAATCGAATCGGCTCAGGCGCACGGCTTTTGTCGGCTGGCTCGGGGATCGCGGGGACTATTTATGATAACGCCTGCTCTTACGCGGGCGTCTCGTTTTTTCTTTTCGTATCCCCGCGCGTACTCGGCTCAAGCGATTCGCTTGGTAATCAAGCGGGATCGGACCGACGGCTGCGGTCTCGAGGTGATACCCGGCGCGGCTCATTCTTTTAGAAGCAGGAGCAGCGCCGAGATAATTGATGTTGATTAAAGTGAGCGGCTCTGACGGACCGGCCCTCTGTATATCTACTTGGACTATTTCATCTGCAGGAATTGACAGCTTTGGAGTTTTATGTTTTTGTTAATGGCGTTACCATGCCTACTTAGATAAGTGCAGACATGTTTTAAGATAACTGACATCGAGCGCTAGATACTAAAACGCGCGCGTTTACATATATTCGTAAGGAAAATACGCTTCCTTTTTTATCGCCCTCTTCAACTTTTTACGGCTTACTTTTTATAAGGCAAAATATGGCGTTTCGAAAAATGACGCGCAATTCAGACGCTTACATTCGTTTCCCCGGGAAAACTGTCAGCTACTGTAATACTTTGTAGGTCGACAATTTGACGCGCTTCAACTTCAAGCTTTTCGTTCGATCGGCGGCAAAAATCCAAAGGGTGTCCCTCATCCTTCAACATGTATCACTTTTCTCCTCGTTTCATCGAGGATTCCGCGCGATCCTCGTTCGACGTCTTTGCACTTTCGCCCCCGGCCACATCCCCCTGCTGCACCTCTGATCCGGCGCTGTCTGCCTCCCGTCGAGTAGCGGAGAGCCTAGAGACGAAACGAAGCCCCAGCGACGCTGGGGTCTTGAGCTGCATCGCGTCGAGCCAACCTTTCTTGATGCGAGAAAAGGCACAGCGAGTATTTTGATTGAGTGCCGTTGACGGTTGCGTAATTGAATGCCGAGAAAGGTTTACTCGAGGTAAATAAAGGGCCGACAATCTAATTGAAATGCAAGGAATGTTGACTATCCAACTTATTTTGATTAAATTTATACGTACATTTTATTAATATTAACGAGCCGTCTTATTAATTTCGAATTAGATAACTAATGCAGCCTTTCAGTACCACTCATTGCACAAAATAAACTTTTAAATAAATTTGATGGATGCAGGCAGTGCGAATTAAGCCGCGGGGTAAAACGTCAAAATACCGAGCTATACTTTATAATTGTTAAATTACGGCTTTGAGATTCAGCATTGTGCGCTAAAATCAGAATACAAGGCTAGTTTAGTGAAGCGCGTCGAATCCCAGGGTAAAAAGAGGACGACGTGGGCGTGCGGGCCGTGGAAAGCGTCGAGTTAGCGCAAAGTTTAAGGGAGTCGCAAACCCGATTTCTCATAATATCCACGAGCGATAAGATTTTCACTCAATGGAGGCGGGCGAGAGCCTCGGCAAGCGGCGCGCGCACGCGCCCTGGCTTACATCGAAAGTAGGTGGTAAAGAGACAGTCAAGGCCCGTGGCCCTATACCTATATAAAGTCGCCTTCTCCGTTTTACAACTTCAAACTTCTCGTGAATTTTCAGTCTCGAGGAAGAGATCAATGTCCCGTCCGCTCTCCTCGACTCCCCTGCAGTTATTCGGCGTCTCCTATTTCTGAATAAAGAAACTGTCGAACTCCTTCCCTCCGCTCGCCGGGAGGATTGGTATTGTTGCACGCGCCAAGGGCTCCATATTGCGCAGGCGGCGCCGCGTCTTACGGAATAATTGTGAATATGAACGGAGGGAACGGGCGCTTTTACAATCTTGATGGAAATCGTTAAAAGGGGAGTAAAATTTTTAAGGGTGCCGATGAAAATTCTTCAAAGGCATCCCCGGTAATAAGGCGTTCCTCGAACCCCTCCGCCGGGGCGAGAAAAAACGCGCTCATTTTTTCCCCGCCCTTGAAATCCTTGTATCTTGTTAGGCGATCGAACCCTTCGGAAAAGCCCGGTTCCACTTTAGCGCAGGCGACGCGTGGGGGCGCTCGTCGACAGAAAAGACGGGCTAAGCTCCACTTACTCAGGCTAATTACATTTCATTATACCCTTTGCGCGCAAGAAAAATGCAGCGCGGTTTCCAGGGAAACAGGTTTAATGGGCGCGCGAAGCCCATTCGCCGGCCTAAAGGAGCCGTTAAAAAGCCGCAAATCGCCAAAGGCGCGGGAGCTTTCACGAGGGCCGCGCGATTATAAACAGGGGGCCGCGGGGAATTTGTCGGGCGTCTCGGTGATAAATTTTCGGGGGAATTGCGGCCGCCCACCGACAAGCTTAACGAGCCAAGTGCGTTCGAGAAAGTGAGGAAGGAGCTCGGCAGTGGCGCCGCAACGGTCACTCGCGTCCACTAACTCATCCTAACAGGGGCGCGGGCGCGCCCATAATGGCCGCGGACAGCCGACAGAGGCCTCGAGCCCGCAAACCGCTTAATGCGCCCCGACCGCGGCCTGCTTCGTTATATTAAGCTTGCGCGACAGCCGCGACGGGAATACTTAATTTCGGCCTCGTTTATATGGACTTCTTGGACGCTGCCCCTTGGATGCCGTGGGAATTCTTTGAGAGGTGCTCTTCCAAAACTTCGCGTCTGTTATGAGAAGAGGATGAAAATGCCCGCGCCCTGGGCTAAGCTAACAATAAGAGAGCTGTGTTGACAAGGCGGCGCAAAAATTCACTTTGCCTCGCAATATTAGCTACCTGCATATGTATATCATTTAACTAACAGTGAAATAATGTCTAATAAAACGTTTGAATACATTTTTTATAAAGAATGAATTTGTATAAATACTCAAGTTTTATTATATATTTTTATTGTAATCGTGCACATCTCGAGGTAACTAATTCTCCGGAATGTAAACGCGCTAGAAGGAATTGCAAGAATTTCACCTGCCGAGCAATAGGTACATGGAACTTTACGGAAAAGTATGAGTTTATACATACCGAAGAGCACCGAGATAGCAAACAGAAAGTAAATGGCGAGCTGCGTTTCAAGGGATGCGGCATTCGTGCTGTATTTAGTGTGGTCCTCGGTACCGTAACAGCCTTTACAGGATAAACCATACCCATTCAAGCAGTCGAGGACATATGAGAGTCAATTTATTTTAGTTGACGTAGTGTGCGAGCTTATAGGTATATAAGTGCATGAATAACCAGTAATATGAACAACATTTATAGTATATAATCAATTTATTAATGAGTGTGAGATACTGAAGAAATACACATGTGTGTTTATAAATTGCAAAAAATATGCGATTTACTCCTGTAATCATGGATATGTATTTTATCAATGCTGGCACGTACACGTTCATCCTCTCTGAGCCTTATATAGAGTGAAGTTGATGTTGAAACATATCATGTCGTATGATCGTTTAACCGGAATTTTCATATTATATACGCATTACAGCTTCTACTGATATATTATTTTGACGCAATTTATAATCACGATTCTGATTTCTAAGTTTCGTGATACAAGATCAGAAAAAAAATTCTAATAGATGCTATTTGCACCATATCTGAGACATGAGATCATTATATGAATGGATGAATTATTAATGAAGCATATTTGCAGATGTTCTATATAATTATATATTAATAGAAAATAAGTAATATACTTCAATTAAAGAGCAAAAAGATAACGTGGAAAAATACTGAATTTTTATTTCATTCAGGTTAATGACGAACAAAAAAATAGGAAAAATATGAAATCGTAAAAACATTAACATACATTATTTTGTTGCTCGATGCGAATCTATTATTCAAACGGAATAGATAGAAGTTGGATTTTAAAGAACATTGCTGCGCACTAAAAATATTTTAATTACAAACTAATATAAACTAGTTATTTAATACTTTATTTGTTCGTCTAGACTTACAATTTTTTCATAAAATTAAAGAAATTTTTTTCACGTTTATTGTCTATTAAATACGGTAATGTAATAAAATATAATGGTTATTAATAGATTTTAACTTTATACAACTAATATATATCAAATATCTGTTTATTTCTCACTGAAATTAACGTGAGAGTATAACCTCAAATTTTTTTTAACATCTTTTCAGGACAATTTTAGAACGTTTAGCCCAATTTGCGTTATATAATAATGACGTAATGATAAAAATGATGTACCATCGCTTAACATTTCAAAATTTAATACTGAGGCTCTCTGTTCCTATCATATTTCTGCATTCTTCCCATGAAATGCCCTTCCTTCAACTTTATATTTCTTAAGACCTTTTTGATCTTTTGAATATTCCTTATTTTTTATATTATAATATTTTTATATCATAATGTAATTTTTCTTCTCTTTTATTTTCAACATCAGTACTACACCAGTATAAATAAAAATTTAATAAGTTTATTTTTAAGTACTCCTATTTATATATTTCTAATTGTAATTCATTGTATTGCACTCGTATAATCTATTTATACAACGTAAAATTTAAAATCTCACGAGTAAAATTTCGTCAACTTCTAAAGCATATATTAAACTATGCAATTTAATACATTATACTATATATATAGAGAAATTTATACAAAAAAGAAAAACATTATGAAACAATTAGCTATTTCTACTGAAATATATAACAATTGTGATGGTATACTGTCTACATAGGTAGTTCATTTTAGTACGCTTACACATGTAATGTATAATACATTACTCCAAAAATGCATCTTAAATATTTCATAATGTATAAATTCAACTTCGTATGAAACAGGAACATATGATTCTTTCTTCCGAACCTGTTTAAAGTTGACTCTCAAGCAAGCGAGCGACAAGATTGATAGCCTCCGGATTTCCGAAAAAATCAAAGCTCAGATATCGATGAAGTTTTGATTCAGGGCTGTGGCAGCTCTCAGATCTCGCGGCGGAAGTTGCACCACGAGAAAAGGGAGCAAGCGAGGAAAAGGAGGGAGATAGCGAGGAGCAGACTGGAACGCGATAACGCCCATGAATTTCAACATCTTTTTAACTCGCCTTTCGGGGTAAAGACGGAGTGCCCGGGGAAATCTTCCCCTTTCAAGCAAGGACACTCGGCTTACTTATCTCCGTTACGTCCGGTAATAGATTATGTGAATGGAAGAGGATCGGATTTTTATCACTTGTACTTGATTGTTTCAAAGGATCCTGTTTTTTCGAAACACATGCAGTTCATTAGATTAAGCAAGGTTGGCAAGAGAGCTTTCAAATGTTGGATACATTTATTTCACCGCTCGACTATTTGTATCGCTCTTTATGGTTAGGAACTTATCTATATAAGATTGTTTTAATAATAATATTTGAATTTCAGAATGATATATACAGAGAATAATATCATGGAGAGAGGTAGGAAAAATTGTTCGTCCTTTCATGGAATGCGTTCTAAAATTCTTGGCGATTGTGGTTACCGTATAAAAGCGGTGAAAATTATTATACTTATTTGTGCGACGTAATTTTCATCGTAAGTCATACTTGTTTTTGGCTCACATATTTTGCGGAATTTCTGTGTTATTACTTTAAATTTCGCCCTAAACTTTTTCAAACCTTTGACTGAAAATGGACTAAAAAACCTTTACCGCGTTCAAAATATTTTTCAAGTTTAAAATATTAAATGTTCAAAATATTTGAACATTTTTAAAATTGACGATTCGTATCGGTTCGATTTTGGTTTGAGTATCGATTGAGTATCCGAATTCGCGAATAAAACAAAACATCAGGCACACGTTCAAAGACTCTTAGAATTTTAATTTAAAACTGTGCCACAATAGGAGTAAAAGAGAAACTAGGAATCAAAGGTTCATTTGAAAGGGACAAAGGGCGTTAAAATGCATTTGAGAAAAAGGGGCAATAGTTGGCTAGGGGGCAAAAGGAGCAAAGCGCACGCAACCGAAAGCGCTCCTTTCTCCGGAAAGGAACTGCACCCCTTTCTTCTCGGACAATCCTGGCGGGATCGGGCGCACGCGGTGGGGCTATCGCGGCCGCTCGGAAAAAAAAAGGACGCCAAGCCCGCTAAGGCGGCCCCGAAGATTCATCGGCGTAATCGCGGGTGCGATATCTCGCTCTCAGGTATAAATTCCGCATGAATCATGCGAGCTGGCCCGCCGAATCAAAGCTCGGGAGTAGCGGCCTCGGGAGGGTCGGCCGGAAAGCTCCCGAGCCCGGCGCTATCAATCTTCCCATTCAGGCGCCGGGGACTTGGGCTTTTGTCGGCGGCATCGAGTGCGCCTCCCCTTCCCCCCCCCCCCACGAAAAACCGGTCAATTATGAATGGAGGCGCGTCCGCGGCGGTTATTTCGCGGGGGCGCGCGGCTGCCGTGGATGGGAAGGCCTTTCGGCGGGCCAGATTGAAAAATGCTTTTTCGAAACACGCCCGAAACAGGGCGCGGCCGCCCGCCTCTAATCCGCCCGGCCGAGAGATGCCGAAGATAAATAAAGACCGTCGGCGTTTTTGACAGCGTTTGTTTTGCCCCGCCAAACTGCACGGCTGGAGTGAACTGTAAGATAAATAAGGCCGTGCAACTTGGCGATGATTGCAGGATATGCAGGAGGGTGTTTTTGGATTGCCTTCCGTTGTTGCACGCTCGAGGAAGTTTGAATATTTATTCATTACAGCCAAGTTGCAATTGAGCGCGCTGATGTATCCGGTGTCAAATTAGGCATGCTTGTCGCCAGTTGGTGCACGTTAGCCTGCCGCTCGGGTAGCGCAAAGTTGGATTACGAGGCACGGCGTGAAAAAGGTCGACTGGCTAAACTTGAGCGGGAAAGGCAAGAAATGACGAGTTTGAGATCCATTCCGGGCAAACGTTGTTATTTGTCGGCGAGTTTCTTTTCACATCGGAACTACTTGCTGGACCTCGAGGCCCGAACTTAAATGAAAGCTCCGTCGAAGCCGTCGTTGTTTAAAAGCTTTTAAAATACAAACACATTATCAGGCGGCCGCGTAGTCAAAGGGCGGGGCTTTGTACCCGTGGCTGCGCCCACGACAATGAGACGACAAGTATTTATAGACAGGTAAGATAGTTGGCTCAAGTATTTGAATAAATTTTACTTTCAAAGCGAGGGTCGCTGTACTTGCAAGCATAGAGCTTTGTCCTCCTGTCCTCGGCCAGACCACGTCTTCGGCTCATCAAGCTCTCCCGCGGATGGATTATCAACTATTAATCAAGACTAAGCCTCGAGACGCTTCGCAAACAGAACGATGATCTCGTCGATAGATTGCATGGGCAGCGGAGATGCGGCTGGCCCACTTCCATATAGAAGGACGTATTGTCCCCGGTCCACGGGGTCGGAAGGAGGCAGTCCGCGGGAGTTCGACCAAGTATTTAACTCGCGGCGACCCGAGCACTTGGCCTTATGTGCGCGAATAAAGCCGCGTGCGTTCAACTCGGTTCGCCGCTGAAAATGAACTCGGGCCCGCGGTAATTGCACCCGGACGCCTCGACGCGGAGAGTCCACGCTGTTACCGTCGATGGCTGCCTCGGTTCTAGCTCCGTTGGGATGCGTTTGTATTTCCGGAGCTTTCAGGAGACGGTGAGCTTCGAAAGGCTGGCGATTATTGAAAACGCTCGCCGAGTGGAGAATCTCGTTTTCGGGTCGCTTTTGCCCCCTTTGTCCGAGTCGATCGTCAAAATGTGGTCAAAGCGCGACTTCATATGAGAATGCTAGGACTGCGAGTATCGCATTAACCACGTGTCTTTTAATAATCGCAGAACATTAAGATATACGGTCAAACGTTGGTTGTGTCCGCTTTTCCGAACATTGCATGCATAAAAAATATGCGGATTTAACATTTTGTGATGTATCGTTTACGATCAACATACGTTTACATATTCGACGTATTTCCAGAAGCTTGAACTTGCCCACAATATTCTCCGCACCAACCAATCACCATAGAATCATGTAAAGCAGGGTCGAGGGTAGTCCTCGCTAAGAATCCCCAATCTCCGCAAATCGTTGAGCCTCCTTGTCCTACACCCCTCGCGACGCTAACCTCGGCTCGCATTCACGCCCGAACGGCCAAAAAAAAAAAACGAAAAGATATCCTTTACATTAGCATACGATCGAACGGCCGGCTCTCATTTTATATAACGCGAGTTTGCGGCGTCCGGAAAACAATGAGGATGTTTTCCCAAGGAAAAAAAAGCCATAAAGCAGGGAGATTATCCCGCGGGGAAGGCCCGCGGCTTTAGGGGGGATGCCGCGCGTCGGCCAGCTGTCTACATTGACCGTCCGCTTTGCTCCCGCCGGCGCTATTGAACCGGCCCTCCGCCCGCTTGCTTAATAATGCAGCCCCTTTCTTTGAAGCGGCGCTCGGGTGCAAATGTTTCTCCAGGCTTTTGTGGATTTTATTCGGCCGGTTCTCCCGGCCGTATAGCCCCGGGCGTTGCGCGCTCCCGCCGTTCGCTTTCGTTTGTTGAGCGATCGGCGCGGTTGACAGGAAGGAGGGCGCGCATGTTTAATGATTAACTCGCGCGTTATTCCGCGGGAGGAGCGTCGATTTAATAAGATGGAATTCCATTTTCCGCGATTCCGATTATTAACTCGCGCGTACTTTGAATTTGATTAATACTTATTGCCGAGCGCGCAACCTGCTAACGGATTTTACTGCTCCACTCTCGGTCGTTATTAAACAGTAATGCAGTATTTATAGTCTCGATCCAGGGCCTTTTCATTAATGAGCATAGTGAAAGCTTTTAATGTGCCACTTAAATTTAGATCAGTGATAACGTAATTTAAAACAGGGGTCATTTAAGTTGGTAATGCTTTTATAAAAGCTGACGGATTGCGCATTTTTACCTCTGGTGCGTCGTGGTCTGGGCTTCTTTTTAATACCAAGCCAGGATATTTTGGAACTGCTGGTATTTATCTAATATTTAATTTAAAAAATGCCTCATAATTTTGCGTTACAAACGGTTGTATTTTTTAATTACCGGCGTTATGCATCTTCATTTGCAAAGCCGCTGTACGAAAAATAGTTTTAAATAAAATTGTTCGAATAAATACGAAAACTTCCCCGTTTGAATAATATGAATATTAGCTGTAAACGTACAAGCGTGTGAACATCATTGAATTCGACTGCCAAGTCACGTGCTAATACGTTGACTCGAGCGAATATTGATCCAATTAACTTGATGCAGTCAATCGTCGTGCTAACTTTATTATGAATTAGTCTCTTTACCGACCGAGAAAATTATGAAGCGATTGTGTAACGAATTTAATACACAAATTATTACAATAATAAGAAATTTTGCTAATTATATATAAGATTGTAGTTTAACAACAGAGAATTACACGTGTACTATCCACCTTATTTTGGTCGTACGGCACAATTATTATTCATAAGAGTATTCGAATTCTAGCTAACTACTTATACTAAAATAATAAAATATTATCAATTGTGTTCAATTCAAATTTCAAAAAAGCACTGGCTGCACTATTAGATCGATTTTCATATCGATTTTTTATATATGTGCATTTGATGGTCTCCAAATAAGCAAATCAGGATATTTTATATTCATTCAAACTCCGAGCCAAACTCGTACTCATGTTTGGATACTTTACCATGTACTTCGAATTCGTTACTTTAGCTATCGCGCTGTAATTCAACTCCATTTATTGGCATTATAAAGTTGGGAGATTTATAAAGTATTTTACAATTATTGCTGCGGACTGGCCAACATTTATACGCGCAAACTTCCCTTCAATTTCGCACTGTTATATTAGTTAAATCTCGAATTAAATGTAGTCCTGTTGGACTTTAAGTCGTCGAGAGTAAATGAGGCAGCTGCGCACTTGTTTTTAAACGAAGCCGCGATGCTCCTACAAGCTCCCCAATCGCGTTGATCCTCCTAAATACGAAACCAATACGGTAGGATCTCGTTACGTAGTCAGGGAAAACCACACGACCTCCCAATGGGAGCGGAATAAATTTTTAATTTTCCAGGGGCCGACCGCACGACGCGTTAAATTTCATTTAGTTTAACGCCCGGCGAAAACTAGAAGCCAAAGGGTCTACCGGGCGTTCATCACAGTCGGCGGCAGTCGGAAACTTTATTCCTTCTTGACTCGGGGCCCCCCCCCCCACGCCTCTTATAAATCAAGACTATTCTCGCCGCGGGGCGGAAGGCGCGCGCCCGAGTCCCGGCTCCGCTCGCGCGCAATTCCGCAGTCTCTGAATGGAGCGGATCTGCAAGTGAATCGAAAGTATAATTATCGAGTTAGCGCCCAACTCACGAGCCATTGAGCCGCGCCGCGCGTATAACGCGACTCCCCGGTTGTTTTGTTCGCTCCGCGGCTCCGGCAGCCCCGACTTGGACGCCGTCGGCCCGCTCTTCCTCTGTTGTGTTTTTCTCGCTCGGGTTGTTTGTCGGCCGGCCGGGCGAGCGGGGCTCGCCAATGAGACCGTTTCATTTGTACCCGCTCGTCGACTTACTTATTGTCGCGGATATTTTTCAAGAAATTACTCGTGTTTTCTTTGCTTGGACCACATAGCTTTCCTCCTGTTCTGCAAACACTTATATAAAAGCAGAATATTGTTTAAATACGCGCAATAGATCAATAGGATCTAACAAGCTATTTAGGGTAATGATAAATAAAGTGATATTTTGTTATTAAATATTGGGCAATAACAGTGTCAACTCCAAATCAAATCTATTTTTCTAAAAAAACATTTCAGATTTTTATTCTTGATATATTTTTTGTTACTATTATGTCAACTGCAGAGTACGGATAAATATAAACACCTCTTAAAGTAGGTTAACGATTGTTAATTCAGACTTGAATATTTTACTGTCCAGTTGATACATTTGGCCAAAAACATCAAACGTTAAGTAAGTTCAAAATATTAAATTTACAGTTATAAATAAATTTAACGTGAACGATTTTTAAATTTATTACATTAGAAACATAAATAAAGCTGTACGTAGCAATTTATTCAAATCGACCGAAGCAACTTTACTTTGTGCACTCGAAAGGAAGAATTTCAGTTCAGCTTGCTTGTAGGGAGCTGTGATCAGCAAAGAAGGGTGGGTACAGCGTTCTCGCAAGTATCTAAATGCTTGTGCGCTCCTCTGAAACTGGACTCCAACGCGCCCTCGAACGTGCTCGAAAACGAGCATTTCTCTCGGCATTTCTCTACGTGTAGCATCTAGTTACGCCCTTTTCTTTAATTCCCGTGCGCTGCGATTGCCTAACGAAAGTTTTTCGCCGACCCGTCGCAAGTCACTCGTCGGCTTTAAGAGTGCACGTACGGCTTTGAGCTATACACTCCGACAAAGGGGCTCGTCGGTGACTCTTTTTCACCCGGTAAGTGGAAGGAGGCCAGGAGTTAAATGCGGAAGCCGCATGTCGTAAAAGCAATTTAATGGACGGTGGCTCGTACCTCCTTAGGGTGCGAGGTTAACACGCTTTTACTGCAAAAAAGTATCACCCCAAAAATATGTTCCTTTACATTTTTACTGAATCTTTAATATTAACGTTTTTGCACAAGCGATTCACGAACTAATTTTTTGAACGTACAATGTGTGGAGATAGATCTATTATTTTTGAAAGTTTATCTTATTATTGCCATGTGCAACTTTCTTTTATTATTTGGTTAATACAGCTGTACCAAAACTTTGCACGAGTTAACAATATGCGATGTTTTGGAAGTGCGCTCAAGCGATATTGGAATGTTGAGAGGTGAATTTGAACTGTATGTGTACTCAGATTTACGCACTTTCGAGCATAGATTCATAATTTTGTACCAGCAAGTACTGCAACGTAGCAGAATTAATAATAAGGACATTGAAGAAAGGTATATTGCAAGAATCAGTAGTAATAAGTAAGCTCGAATTATTTATAAAGCTTTACCTTTTTTATTTAACGTGTAAGCCAGTAAGGCAATTGAAACCTAATCAAAATTGAGGGAACTTAGATAATTCGAACTTAGATGCCAGCTCGCAGTTGACACTGCCATTTTAGCAACTCATTTAGCTAATCACTGAAATATATCAATCTAAATTAGAAGCTAAAATTAAGTTTCAAAAAATATAATTATAGTTTTATCATTAAAAGTTGTATAGAAGAAAGTTAAATCTACTATGAATAAACGAAGCAGAATAATTTATCGAAGCAATAATAGTCAAATAAAAAATAATAGCTTTTTTCATTTCTTTTTATTCTATCGCAAGTTGATCGTTATTTGATCCATCTATAGTACAGCTACATTCTGTTCGAATGATGAAATAATTTTGCTTTAGATCGCGATTGCCACGATTTAAAGAATTGAGATCAAGTATAGTGATTATAGCGATACTACAACAGCACTCACGTAAGTAATGGACAGTCGTAAAGCAAATGTTCGAAACAAACGTGGTACAAGAATTTACCAGAGACGTCAATCTTTATGAACTGCGTTAAAGGGACTCTTGCTCCATCACAATACCCCTGAGATATACTGCTAATCTCGAGAAGAAAGATTTTCTCCAAGCTATGTGTACATAGACGATCCCGCAGGAACCAAGTCTCAAACATCAGTACATCAGCACGTTACTCTATATATCTGCTAAATTTCCCATGAGACGACCAACATCACGAGCCATTACAGGTACTGCGTTCTGGGCTCAGTTCAGGGTCGACACGAGTGGCCGCCTAATTTTATAACACCTCTGGCCGAGCGGGATGATGGGATAACCGGCGCGGAAATGGACGAAAAGTCGGTCCTGGCGAGGTTAGTGTATGTAGATATAACTGCAAATATGTGTGCGCGATCTCCTTTAGATTTCAATTGGTATATAAGAGACCTTGCTTTAAATTTCCTAATACATATTTAATATTATCACATGCGTATAATATAATTAATTCTAATTTTTTCGCTAATTTAAATTTCCTATATAGATAAAATTAACACATCATTATACGCAACAATTTCACTCGAATAATCATAATCCTATATTTAGCTTAAGCTGCTTTATTTCTAATGAATAACGCACAAACAGACATCGATAATGTCTGTACACGATTAAATTTATGAATTACATTACAGTTACTTACACTTCAGATTAATATTTTATTCCAGCCCGGGTTTACTGATATTTTACTCCTCATTTGAACTTTAGAGCTTCGGATGGAAGAAGGCTGATAGACTCGTACTGATTCTCGCTATTTACGAGTATATCGGGTGATCAGCGAATAGTAAATCATTTAGGGCTCGCTTGCTCTGCTAGAGGTCCCGTCCACCTTGCCTTGTTAGGCCTCATTGTCTCATTTTCTCATGCTGATTAGCTAACCATATATGTTCCCTGGGGAAGCATTCCATAATTTCGCGCCTCGAATAAAAAATGGTCAGCATGATTTCAGCTGTCTCGTGATATATAACTTGAGACAAGCAATACTAGAACAGACTGTATGTACAGGAAATCCAATAAGTACATCATTCGACAAGCGCATGGAGATCCACTCAGGCATCCTCGTATTGGACTTTCAGCCAAATTCAATCTCGAAAAGTAAACTTTAATCACAGCGCTACGCGCTTATTCTCATCCTCATTCTTATTCATATAAAAATGTAATGTACTGATGCTGTACTAGCTTGAAAAAATATTAAATATACTAACTTATAGGGCAGAGCTCGTTATATCTACAAGATCATTGTATTCATGCCCGGGGACAAACAGGTATAGAGGTCGAGTTGAGCATGTAAACTGCGGACGGGGATTCTTATCCGTGGCGAATCAAGCCTGACATTTTCAGTCCGACTATCGTTGCTGTTTGTGGGAGGTAAAAATATACATCGTACAATATTCGTCACATATCTTGCTCGAGAGGATGCTCTTATACACGTGCATTTTACGTGTTTATGATATGCCGCGCAAATCTCTGCCATGTTTCGCATTCGGGCATTTTTATCATAAATCTGAAGAAGGATTGAGGTCATTGATACAGAGATTACGATTGTTTAAGGGATGAAAAGTTGAAATGTCGCCTTTTTCAACTTAATTCAGAATATTACATGATCAGTGTAGCTGCTGCGAGTATGTGATAATTCGGATTCAAATTTCTGATACTAAGATTGCGTACGAAACTATAAAAAGTCTGTTTAGTGATCGGCGACTATTTTTTCAAAGAGGTATAGTATGTTTATAGCTATCTTATATCCGTTTGCATTTTTTGCCCGTATTTCAGATTTTCACTAAAGATATGAATACGTATTTTCCGACTAACTTATGCGTATATACTTAAAATTGGTACTTGCAATATTCTGGAAATACTATCATGTTCGTTCTTTTAAATTATGCTCTGAGCGATGGATCACGAATGTGTCTGTATAAGAGGACTACATAAATGATATTATTGTTCTATTTAAGAAAATTTAACAGTAGGGAATAGGTTTCTTTCATTGGATCATTTCGTTCTCGCTATCTCGGCTCTTCTGCGCCTGGCAATTTGAGCTTGCGCGATCCTCCTCGGCCGCGTTTGCCCGCAGTCCCGCCGAGATTTCGAAGTCTTGAGAGTAGAAAGGTGTCGAGGGCGTTCTAAAAAGTTTCATCTCGCTTGCGTCGTTCATCGGTATCGCGGGAGGGGAAAAGCATTTTCTCTTGACGAATATATCGAATCAAAATCAAATCACTCTGTCTTCTTTTTGTGGCCTTCTTAATTTCTCCGTTGTTATAAGATTTATAATAAAATATATCACAATATTTAGTAAAACTTACTATACTATACGTGACTTTATCAGTTCAGACTTCCAATTCAGCCAATTTTTTAAATGGTATAATAACAATTTTTGTGAAATTCTAAATTTTAATACATTATTTTTACTTCGATTGTATTTTTTTGTTGTTTATTTTGTTTGTATATTTATGATTATATTATTTTTTAAAATATAATTATCAGGTATTGTCTTTTTAGCAATGAAATTAAAAAACATAAAACTATGTAGTTTTACATATACGTCGGAGAAAAATAATCGGTGGGTGCCTTAGATTATTATTCTCCGAAATACTGTGTTATGTTTGATATAGGTCGTAGATACGTTAGTCACTCGTGGACGGTAGTTATTATTTATGTTAAAAATATTTGCAAGTTATTATTTTCTATACTTCTTCGTTCGCAATTTACTATTCAGTTTTTTGTATTGTTCCATTACTGCTACGGCCGTTAGGCCCAGTAGCTAGAGCATTCCACCACCTTTGTATAGAAGTAGTGTTTGATCCTGTACACTTTATTTCCAACCAATATTTACTCTCTTCACATTTCTTCCTCTACTGGAAGTTTTCTCTCTGCTCTTTTGCAGGGGCAAGTGGTCCGCTTCCAATGTAGCCTTCTTGAAGAAGGTCCCATCTACGGGACGAGATCCTCACAAGTACGGCCGACACTTATTACTTTTTAGTTTTCAGCTGTAGTAATTTTCTTTATTACAATTACAATAAATTTTAGAATAAATTTTTTATGTATTATTTTATTAAATTTTTTCAATACTTCGAAAGTCTGCATGACAATTAAAATTCTTCCATATACTTAATTCTAGTATGGAATAAATGATCAGATTTTTGAGATCTTGCATCGAGGGTTTTATTTTATCAAAAATATTATAAGATTTTTATTAAAAGATTTTTTCCTAATTTTGCATATTATATTTTTTCATTTCAGATAATCAAAGCTTAACTAACCTAGTGTCTAGTATTAAGTATCAACTATAAGTAAAGTTCATATTATAGAACTAGTTAATTTATCGATTTTCCGGTCCAGTAAGTATAGAAAAGTTTGTAAAGAATTTAGAATTAATTACAGCTAACGATGTGGACCTATAGAGCCTGGACGCAACATTGCCAAATAAATTTGGTACATACGACTATAACATATATATTAAAAATTATTACGCTAAATTATAAAAAACCATCCAAATATTTAGAAAAATTGCTGTATGTTTCTAAAAATTAACTACTTTGATTTATATTATGTGACCTGTAAATTTTTACATAGCTCCATAGCAATAATAACCCATTATTATTATCTGTATAGTATAAAAAGCCATTTTTCTATTTAATACATTATATGTTAACTAATTTCTTAAAAGTAAATGATGAAAATTATGTATTATTTAGAAAATATGTTTATATTAGCTGCTAGCCATAAATGAGTCTACAGAAAATACAATAACTTTTATCAACAATATTCTTTTAGAGTTGCTGCTTGGTCGGTTATGTAAGTTTTATTCTCTACTACTTTCTACTGCTTATTCTTTGCTCACTCTTTATCCTTCTGCCAGTCGTGCTTCTTGCTTTGCGTTTTATTAGGGTGAGAATCCCGTTAAATGTGTTTCCGCAGTGGACGCCCGAGTAGTGCGTTCTCGCTTTATCGCTTTTCCAACCGCATAGACATATTTTTCCCTCGACGCGATTTTCCTCAGTTGTCCCAAGCATATCTCGTCATGCTTTTCCACGTCAGAATGATAGCCCACTACGCATGCTTTCTCTTTTTATTTTTCTGCCCGGTTGGAATAGATGTTCCATGATTTATTTGTTTCGATGAGTTTGATGAATCCAAGATCGGCAGATGATTTTTTTCGCATGATAAATCGAAAAGGATTTGACAAAATCTTCCATGTTTCATTTAGATATTTATAATCAAATATTTATATGAGTATATTTTTAATGCGTATGTTTTACTATATATAGATACTGTATTATTGTACTACTATATTTCTTAATAGTAAATGACAATATCATTGTACAAAACTATTACACTTTACGTTTTAAAAACTACATTTCCACTTTCTCTTCTTTCTAAACAGCTTCAATGGCATTCAAATTGTAGAATTTTGTTATACAGTGGTAACAAAAGGTAATGCAGATGGCATACTTCATCCTCCAACCATCGAAATATTTACCCTTAGCGATGAAAGCGCCCGCTGTATGTATATATGTACAGTTGGCAATATAACCTAAACTTTTTCCTTCTCTCAAGTCAACGACCTTCCCTGCGTTTCCTTGAATACGAATCTCCATATTTTTTAACGCCTTGCCTTCGCGTCACGGCGCATAAACCGAAATCGCAGTTTTATGTGCGCTGAGATTCGTTTAATTTGACAAACGAGAATACCTAAACCTCACTTTAAAAAAAAAATTTGAAAACTAATTTTCAACTTATATTAAAGGACTTATGTAAACTTGTATGAGATTATATTTGTCAGAAAATGCAATATAATTTTCTAATGTATTTAGAAAATATACATCAACTAATAAATAAATCGAAATATAAATTAATGAAATTGATTAAAATATAATTAATAATGCTATGATAAGCCATAAAAAAGTTTTAATTGTTGTTTCAATGTTCAATTGTAATATTTACTTTTTACAGAAAAATAAATCAAAAGAAATATCAGTAATACATGAAAGATTGTGTATTTCATCGCATTTGTTTGAACAAGAGGTGCATGAAGCCTGAATTTTCGTGGGAGCCAATTTCCAGATGTGAGAGATACTAAACGAGAATTTGGAGAGACGCTAGCCTTGGTGGCATCGTAAAGCGCATCCGACGCACCGACACCTACATACGTGTACATAGTATCTCGTTGCGCACTAAGGCGGGTTTACGTATACAGACCACAGCATAGCCAACGCGTCTTTCCTCGTTTCGGCTAATAAGAAGGGAGAATTATTGGCATTCTGCTATCTAGAATTTTGCCACTTTACAAATAGAAACATAAGTATCGTTTAGAGTATAGATATTAGTATACAGTATGATTATAGGTTAAGGGTTATTGTACGCCATGATCGGATAAATTAAATTAATATTATACTTATATTTTTTAAACATTTATTACTTTTATGCTTTTATCATTTCCATAATTTGAATATTACGTTAGATTAAAAAGGAAAGTATTAATTAGTTAACGAGGTCAAATAACATTTCGATCTTTGTGTAAATTTTATTTGACCATTTATTCATTAATCTTTTTTTTAATCTAACGTACAATTCAAGTTATGTAAATAAATAAATCATAAAAATAGTAAAAATAGTCATAATAATATAATTTCATTTAATGAGATCATCACATTTTTAATAATTTATAATTCTGCTGCAATTAATAATAAATAAATGTTTGATCATAAAAATGTAAATATAATATTTAACAACAATGAATCATATATCTAGAATGTACTTCATATAACTAAATGAATGATTTAGTGAAATAATAAATAATATACAATGGTTCACGAATCAAATACATTATATATACCTTTTAATCAATTAATCAATTTTGTGTATATACATTTGTCTAACTGGTTATTTTTTCATTTTTTCCATTGTGGACACTGCTATTTTTCATATTTATGTACGCTGGTAGAGGAAAATACACAGACCGCTTGCCCGGTGAGTAAACCATGGACATACATGCGGCTGTACTTATAGGTTTACTAGATTTTTGCTTTTCAATTAAAAAAACCAAGATATTTTTATTTTCTGATATAATCATTTCAAGAGTAAAAGTAATCCAATTTATATTCGTATGAAAAAATGTTTGAAGAGAAAAAATCAAGATATAAAAATAATGGTATTTTTCTAACAGCATGCAAATTATATTAAAAAATTAATATTTAAAAAGGGTTTCTTTTACGTGAATAAACGCGATGTCACACAAATATATGTTAAATAGATATTATTGCAATAAATACAATAAAAAGAAGCTAGCATATTGGTATATTTTAATCGGTTCAAAAATGATTTCTTTCGTAATAATATACGAGCAGCACAAGTACAAAAACAGTAAACAATTATAAAAGCTGCGATTTATTCTATAATAAATGAAAATCAAAGTTTAATCGAAATGTTGAATTCTAGATAGTCATGATTAAAAAATTATGGACGACCTTGCAACGCTTTTCAAAACCACGATTCGATTTTTCGGTAAGTCAATACGCATGGCATCCCACCTTTGATTATTAGTGGTTTCCTTTGCATCGATTTACGATAATGCTAGCCACGCGTTTCTCTTAGCTAGTAAGATAAATGTTGCATTAACGAACCTCATGATTACTAACTCCATAGCCGAGGAGTTCCGGACTAAAGCCCTTTAGAAGTTACCACTATAGTAAATCGTTTCCATGAATCGACCCGGCTGCGGTCATTGCACTCAAAACCGTCCGAGAGATTCATCTATCATTGTATCTTCTTTTTATTCAAATTTTTATATTTATTTAGTTCGTTGTCATAGCAATATTCGCCTTAAATTTCAGTTAATCAATTTCATTTTTATATTTGTTTACATTTATCCTGGTTTTTTGCTTCAATGTAGACCTTTAGGCTTTTAGAGCCTTATATTGATTGTCTTTTGATTTTATTTATTATTCACATACATATCATTTTTGCATTTATATATAGTGCAAAACAACTAATAGTAATTATCTATTCCCATCAGTTTCTACTGTAAATAATAAAGCATATTAGCCCCCATGGATAGTCCAGATTGTAGTTTCAAATTAAAAGATAATACGTAAAGATTTAAATTTCTTATCTTTAATTAATTAATAATTTTAGATTAATTTATGTGTTCACATGATTTAACTATTTAAATAATTTGTAAATTCTGATTATTGATAAAAAAGGTTAATGATAAATAATTGGAATAGTAGATATGGAATAAGTTTTTTTCTAGATTCTTATCGAATATGTATATATCAGTGTATCTTTGTTAAAGTATATTTATCAAATAAAGATTTGGCATCTTTGCGGCTTTAATTCTGGAACTGAGTAATTAGAGCAGCACGAAACTTCCCACTTAAGGAGATTGCAGTTATGTGGGCGCTCACAGCAGGTGTACAACCGCCCCTTTCAAACTCGAGTCATTTTCTATTATACGAATCACGACAAATTAATGCTTCTACAATTTAATGATGTATTATAGTCCTCTTGTGTACTCATTTAATAAAACAAACATAAAAGATTTAATTAAACTATATTAAAAGCTCCTGTCTTGCCATACTCTGTCTGTATCTACTTGTTCTTATACTACTCATACAATTGGGAGTGGAAATGGCGCTGTCTATCGCGTAAAAGACAATTACATACGGATATAACAATGTCAATGAGCGGCTATTAGCAACGCCGTGACGTGCTAAACTAAGTGTCTCTTTTAAAACACCGAGTAAAAGGAAATCGTTCGTAACGACATTAAGAGCGCAGCCTTCAAGCTGGCGGCTAGTGCAAACACATCGCGTCCCATCGAGCTCCAACTCGCTCCAAAACTTTGCGAAAGAGGTTAATGAGCCGGAGTACTCCGCTGGCGCTTCAGCAACGGCTCGACGGTAGAAGCTTGACCGGCCAACCACCCAAGAGCAATATTAAGCGTGCAGAACAGAATCAAGTGGGCGCACCGCCCTGATCGCGGATTCGACGCTGACTCCGTGTTACGCGTGGCTTGCCTCTGAAATGGGAATGTCTGATGAAAACCTACGGAGCACCGCGGGAATTAACTCTCTAGCGCTCGCTTTTTATACAGTCAACGCGCCAAATCGACGGGGGCTGTGCGCTGACTTTGTGATTAATTGAAACTTGCGACCGCCGTGGGGAAGCCGAGCTTTTTCTTGCTTTTTTTGACAGGGAGCTCAGTTTTTCAGGGTGGTCGGACTTTCGGGCGACCAAATTCTCGCACATAAAGAGGCCCGATGAACTTTTACGGACTCACTTTTTTACAAACAAACTTTTTTGCTCACTACCCAAGAGTTTTGGGAACGATATAGCTTTTGAAGCTGCATTCCCATGCACCGTGAGTGATTTTGATTGATCTTGTATGTTTTAAATATGAAGAGCAACATGTTCGAATTTCTTTACGAGTTATGATTTTAATTTTATTAGATTCAATTAAATGGCTGCTTATCATTTCACAATACTGGTAAATTTCTATTCTGATTATAGCGCGAAATTCGCGATAAAATATATTTTCGAATATTGGAATTTGAGTGATTCAATCTTAACCTGCCTTTAAGCTCTTTTTCGGATTTTCATGCACCAAAGGACAGGAAAAATTTTGATTACACGGTATCAGTTACTTTGATAAGTCGTATAAAGGTTTTCACTTTTCTAAAGACAACTAATCACGTTACCCTTTGATGGATTCCTAGTCAAGTATTTCGAAATTTAAAACATTAATAATTTAATTTAAGGATATGTCTCAGTTTATTTTATTTAATGTTTCTAGAAAATATAATGCAATGTGCACTATTTAATGCTTGAGATTACACTATATGCTAAGAAAAATAGAAATACAGTAAGATGATACTTATGTACTACTATCGATATAGAACACCTTAATTAGGATTCAAATCTTAATTTCTTACGGATTACATAGACTAGAGCAATCTACGATACTCATAACTAAGATAATTAAGAATCATTACTCATTGGCAATTAAGATAATCTTACCACTTTAATGATTGAACAAAATATATAGTACATAAAGATAGAACGGTAGAACCGGATTGATTCACCCGCGAGCTCCCAAGCGCGCCAGCGATCGGCAAAAGCATTAGCGAGTCCGGAAGAAGCTGCGACTCCTTGACGGAACTAGCGGCCGGCCGGTCGAGCTAGAAACCTGTAAGGCCAACTCACCGGAGGAGACGAGGAGTCCGGCGAGGAGGACGAAGAAGCCGAGCTTCATGCCGCCAGGCAGCGCGCACATGTCCCGGCGGATGAGTAACTCGCGGCCGTGGCGGGAGTTCGGGGTCGCACGGCTCGCCCGTACTTCGCGGCAAGGTGAGCGCGCGGCCACTCGCGTGGCTCTGCGGCCGTTCGGGCTCCCGCGGCGCCCGCGAGCTCCGGTCTCCGCGCCGCCGCCGGCGGCTCGCGCCTGCCCGTTGAGCGCCCGGCGCGCACGCACAGCTGTTCGCTTCCTCGCCTCGCTCCAGCGAAGCTCTGCCACCGCTCGCCCGCTACCCCGCAAGCTCTCCCTCTCTTTTAGTTAACTTAACGAGCTTCTATAGCTCATTCTTAGCTGACATTTTAGGTGATACGGATTTTTTACTTGTCCGCCCAAGAGACATTATCACCTAAGACACGTGTTGTATTTCAACTAAACTTTATTTTAGATTAATTTAATTACTGGTCAGTTTAAAAAGATAGTTAATTTATTGTCAAGAGATTGATTTCTCTGTGTAATTATTAACTTACTGCAGGTATATAAATTTGTCAAAAAAGCATATGATGTCATAATAGTTTGATCAGAGCAGTAAAAAATGTCTTTATTTAAAACTAGTTACGCAAATTATTAGAATATTATGGATTAATGATTTCTAAGAATTGGATTATTAATTTTTTTATTGACCCCTTGTTACTATTTAACACTTTGAATTATATTCCTCCCGTTAATATATTTTTATAATACTTTTTTTGGCACGATAAAAAAATAAATAGAAATATTAAATAATAAAATAAAAATTTTTGTAGTAAATATGTATTTTTTTTTGTTATTTTGACGGCAAAAGGGAAATGAGTATTTATTTTTCTTTGCAATAGATTTTCCATAGAGTTAAATTCAGATATATACTCGTATACTAAAATTTGAATAATAAATTATTTTTTATCTATTCAAAATTTATACATAATAATTTTTGTTTGTTTCTAACGAATCTCTTAAAATGAATAAATACTTTTTAACTTGATATTGGACGACTTTTTCAAAATTATACATTTAATTTTTTTATTTATATAGTAGCATTTAAATTAAATTAATGTTAGTTATATATAATAAAAAAATATTAAACGTTGGTAAGTCGACAGTAGATATCCAGTAGTAGCGCTAGCGGCATCTGACGATTGCCTGGTAACGGTGCTTTCTACTTTACTTCATGGAGATAACCAAGATTCAATTTTACTTCATACCTTATTGAAAATTTTATATAACGTTATTCATCATGAATCTAACAAATTTGTAAAATAAGAGAAAAAATAAGAAATATTAGAGTCATAATAAAATATTTAAACTTTTATATATTACTTTTTATAGTCATTTTTGATTTGCCAATATATCCTATTAAAAATGTTAATAAAAAGTAGACATTTTATTGATTTTTGAAGTTTAGAAACTTTCATTTTATCAACCAAGTTTTATATTTAAAAATTGTTTATAATATTAAGAATATTTAGGTAGTAGTGGAAAATCGTATAGAATATGTATTGAAAAATTTTTTCAACAGTTAGATAAAAGAAAATCATTTAACAAGAATATATTTTTATCTTGTATGGAAATTCAAACAGAATGATGGAAAACTAAAATATTAGTATACAGAGAATGTTTAGATATTAAGAAAACCATACACAAAATGATTTTATATGCTTCTTTATATATGTTCAAAAATGATATATTATTCATTGATGTTTGATAATAAAATTTACCGTAAGCCTTCGATTTCTCTTATATAACGAAGTATGTTTTCGCTTAGAAAAAACGATTGTCGAGATAAAACTTCAAGAATGAATTATAAAATTTCTATTAATATAGTAGAATCCATAAGACATGCTATCTTAATATAAGATTTAATTATATACTAAGCAGTTTTGCTATTTCAAGAACTATTTATCATAAAATTAATCAAGAAATTTCAATTTCAAAATTATAGCGTCACTCATTTGTTTTATGCTGAATTCAATATGTATTAATTTAAATTACGAATTCACCTTTTTGTTTTATAGCTAATACGTGTATTTAGTAACATCGTACTAATAATTATTTTCTGCAAACATTATTTCATTAAAAATATATTTTTAAATAGAAATTAAAAAAAAGATTCTATTTAATTTTATTATTGTTAATAACCAATACTATAATAGATACTATAAACTATTGGATACACCCTCAACATTTTTTGTAAATTTAAACATAAATATGGTACATCAGTTTTTAATAATTTATTTTACAATATCTTTTTGATTTTCTATGTATATTAAAATATCATTTACTTGGTACAAAACCGACTGAGATTTCTAGAGTGTTTTTGATCAGTATTAAACATGGAAAACTGTATATTGCTAGTCATATTATAGAGCCTTTTGATAGATTTTTGCATACAAACTCTCGGAATGCTTGAATAGTACTTGTTATTGATTATCGTTGCATTGCAATAAATTGATAATGTATTGAACTGTAGAGATCGATGAAGTAATGAGTCGTTTACCTTTCAAATAACTTGAGTTCATTTTATTCCTGTTTTCTTCATTACGACAATTGTTGTTTTTTTCGTACTATACTCATAGACCGATACTTCAACATTTGTACGATCAATCATGTCCTTAGAATACATAAATACATTATTTCTGAAAAAATTCAGTTAAAGCAAGATATCATGCAGTTAAGTGATTCATGTCAATTTTTTTATCAGAATGGTAAAAAAATTGTATTCCAAGAGACACTATTTAAGTTTTGTTCGATCAAAATGTTTTTATAACTTTTTCAATAAATAACTACATTAAAACACTTTTTGCAACACAAAATTTGTAAAAAATTCTTTATTTAATTACATTGATTATTGCAAATAAGGCAAAGCATAAATAAGATTAGCTAACTTATCTAACTATATTGTACACATGATTAATAAAAAGCTATCAAAGCTTGAATCATAATTACAAACTTTAGCAGCAAACTAAGCAAAGAATATCTATACAAATTAATATTATATATAAGTTATTATTTTTAATCTAATATTTAAGTCGAATGTGACAATGTTTTTTTATTCAATGTGTAATAAAATCATTAAATCTTTTTAAACAATATATCTATAGCACTTTATGTAGAGAAAATGAATCGGTCACTTATTCGCAAGTGTCTAGTAATAAATTTAATAGGATAGAACAAAGGTATAATAATCAGATAAAATATCTACAATTTAATCCTTGTTTATTAATAATATACAATTATAAATGTCTCGAAAATATAAAAACATTAATACAAATGTTAATTAGTATAAAGTGAAATTTTGACGAGAGTTGTGTAATAAATAACAAAAAAACATTTCGAACCTCCTGTAGAGAACTGTTTCCTGAGAATTCGTTGAATCTCAGCTTATCTCCGTTCGCGCCTCGCGCTTCGTAAGACCCCTGAAAAGCTGATGCGAGAGTGCGCCTCTCCTATAAAACCAGTCTTTCTACAGAGACTCATGGTCCGCAGAGAATAAAAAAGAAAAAAGCAAGGCCCTGTAGTATATATTTCTTTCCTTGTGCAGCGTATCCTTTCTATTTTCCAAGATCGGCGCCAATCGGCGGCTCGAGGAGATACAGGCTTGTCGCATCTTAACTTATTCCAACCAGTGCGTCTCGAGCACCATCACATCGCATCTCTCGCTTTGCATCCTCAGATTCTATTCATCAAACGATCAAAAATGATGGGCACAATCAAGAACCATGAGAACGGGGAGGCTGTATGTGGTTCGCCACCTGATAAGGTGAGTCAATTCTAATAGTATTACTTTGTGACTCAGTGTGGTATACCTATTATCCATCTTTGTAGGAATTCTAATTTTACCTACACAGATGTAAAGCTCGCAGTGTGATGAAAAACAAAATTATGCTTAGAAGTCTATATGATGATGTTCTGCTTTAATGATTCTTTTATAAAGTCTGAAAATTTTAGTTATTTGAGTTAACTGACCTAATGAAGAGTTAAAAGTTTTAAATCACATTAATTAATGTTTATGTAAAATAAAATCAGTATTCATTTTTTTCAAAATAGATTTAATATCACATTTTATAAAAGGTATTCTTAATGTAACTTCAATATCAGTGTAAATAATAGTTTAAAAAATATAACAGTATTATTAATTGATACTGATCTACATGTTGCATATAAGGAGTTTATTTTTTATTTTTCCAAATAGTTTCTTAATTGACGAGATATGTTACAATCACAAATCAGTAACCTTTGATCGTATGGAGCAAAAATATATAATATTAGAAATTAAAATAGAATTGATTTCTAAAATTATACTTTATTATTTAATTCAAAAGCAGTTTAAAAAGCAGTATAATAATCTAAATCCTTCCAAAACAAAATGTACAAAGCAGTTTAAGAAAAAGTTGACGTATATATGCAGAAATGTTTAAGTATAACTATAAAAATTAATACGTAATTTTCTTTTTAGTTTTTATATGATGTTTTTGTGATATGCGATAAAAGGTTATTTATTTATGGGCATATTGTCTCGTTTATAAGTGTTGATTTGTTATTTCTAATTATAACAACAATCCATGATTAAAGGAATTATAAATAATAAATAATATTACATACTGTAATTTATAAATACTATACGTATATAATATACATACATATATCATAAATATAACATCATTAAAAAGTTTATTCGTATGATAATCACGGTTAGTGATTTGATAATTAATTGTTGTAATAAAACAAAAAGTCAATAATTATTTCTAATTTACTGATCAAGAATAACTTAATTGGAAAATATATAGTATAGTGAATTTAATCTATCAAAATAAAAAAAAATCATTAAGTGTAACAAAAAGTATATAATAAATAAAAATCTCAAACTTTGTTTGGGATAATATATATAAATTTGTAGTTTAATGTAATAAACTAGAAGTCTGTAGGCTCGTTTAACTTTAAAACATCAATTTTTTTAAATTTCGGGTTTGGCGTAGAACCGATCAAGGAATTTTGTTTCACAAGGGCTTAAAACTTAGGTATTTAAGATGTAAATTTATTTACATTTAAAATAAAGCTCAACCCTTATTGTGCATTAAATATATTCATTTTAAATCCTAATGGAACACAATTCATTGATCGGTTCTACAAAAAACCTACGCTAAACTTAAAATTTTGTAAAATTTATATTTTACAATTAAATAAGCCCACAGACTTTTACTTTATCTAATTAAGCAATAATAAATTTAAATAAATATTATTAAAAAAAATTTTCAGATTTCTATTTATAACATATTTTTTAATATATGTTATAACATATTATTTATAACATATTTTTGAATTTTATGTATCTGTAACAAAAAATATATTATTTATACAAAATTTTGGGATAAACTTTTTCTTAAATCGATCAAAACTAGATTTACAAGATTAAAAAATAAATGTATTAAAAAAAATAAAAATGTTTTTAAAAATTTACGAAACAAATAATTAAAGAATATAATTTAACTAACAATACAGTTGATGAAATGTGCATATTTCAGAATAAACAATGATTAGTATTCCATAGAGAAAATCAAATTATATGAAACTTGCTCTTCTTTTTTATTCATAATTTACAAAGATTAACTTATTACACTTTGTTTTAAATATTTATATCCAAAATATTTAAAAATAATTAGAAATAATTTAATCTGTCTAAAACAATCTTAGTATGATATAAAAAAAATTATTAGTTAGTTATATTATTTTATTATTTTAATAATGAATGAACACGGCTGTCTATTATTTATTATGATTTACAGTTGCTGACTTTTATATTAACTAATATAAAAGATCAATCATAATGAATATATAAACAATATCTTCAAAATTAATATTTATTCAAGAATTGATAAATTTGAATAATATATATAAGTATTGGATTAGAAAAAAATGAATTAATGTTTTTATCGTATCATTTGTATAAGTATTATTTACTTATAGTAATTATGTATTTTAAACATTTTATCTCTATCTTTATTTATGCAATACTAGCGATTAAATAAGCTTTAGCTCAAAAACTGCATATTAAGCAATATCGAAACAAGGTAGAATAAGGAAGTATTTACAACATTTTTAAGACTTGATATTTAAATTTAATTTAAAAATAGGTAAAGAATACGTAATTTTGATAGCAGAAAAAAATTCATTGTATAATGAATCTAGAAAATCACAGTCCATATTCATACTGACAAGTATCTTTATTTGATTTTGCAAATGTAAAACTTATGTAAATTCATTTTGATTGAAGAATCTATAAAATACATTATATATAAAATACCCATATATACATGCATAAAGAGAAAGAGAGCTACAGAGAGAAATATGTCTGCAGAAACCTTTCAAGATTTAAGTTATGCTAAAATAATTTGCATTTCTAGGCGATAACGGCAACTTAAAAAGTGCTATAAATTGATTAACATTATTCGACTTTCTATCAAGTAGAAATTGTAAATACATAAAATAATACTGTAAAAAAATTTGAATCGAATGATTAATTATAATAAATCTACACAGTAAAAAATATCATATGCTTCAAAATGAAGAAAAGAATTTTCTTCCGGGTTAATTGGTACTCATTCTACTCATTCTTACCATTTTTAGACGTGTCTTAGGATAGAACGTTTCTTAGTTTAACGTTTCAGTTTAAAGTTCCTTCACAACTCGTGTGAATAATATGAATGATTTTATCCAATTGATAAAGTGCCCAACATAATTTTTCAACAGATTGTCTCCATTGTCTCTGCCTTCAACATACTAGATCTGTCAGGATATTTTGATAATAATATTGTTAATGAAAATTACTCTAAAGCAAAGTCAAGCCGTTAATACCGTAGGTACATTTATACATTTGAATATCTTAGAATGCAGTAAATGCATACATATAATAAGGCAGAAAATGTGAAAATGTTCATATACACTATTCATATTTTTTACTGTATTACAACAATCAATGGATTTTACTGAGCAGCTGAGATTATAGTACTTTCAAGACTTGACTCATGTACGGTAAGTTGGATACTATTCGTTGTATTTGAAAGTCACGCAGTTTTATAGCATTCTGGGTTATCATTCAAATTGTAAATCAGTTATTTTAATTTCCTTAATACTAGTATAGATTATGCTTTTGTGTAAAGATTTTTTATTACAAACGAATCAGTTTATTATAACGAATTTGAATCACATCTTGATATAAAAAATGGATTTTAAACTTTAAGGCCGAAGTACAACAAAGAGGTTACTACTCTCTCAAAAAATTATAAATATTAAACCAATCAATGTTAACACGAATACTCTTTTTACTAGAAAATAGTGAAGTTTACTATAAAATAATAACGATATTCAGCTCTATTCTTATTCAGTAGTATTCAAATAAGTCAAGTAAGATATGTTGTGTATATATTAAATTAAGAGCGGGCAATACTAATCCTTAGTTTACTGCTAAATTTATTGTAGACCATATAATACATGCAAAATATTAAAAATTATGTAAAATGTGCGAAATCACATTTTCATCATATTTTTTGTAAACTATTTAATAGTAATCTATACCTTTCAATTGATGTAATAGTGTTTGTACACAAGAAAATACTGAATTTTCGCTGTTCTTTTATTGAAAATGCATGTGTTAGAATAAATGAAAAATATTTTTATAAATTAAATAATGTAATACTTACTTAATTGGTATTTGTGAGCTAGTAGTATTACTTGTTCGAAACATTTGGAAAACATTGTAAGATTAGAACAAAGTCGCATTCTAGAATTTCCAATAATCCTGCATCTTGTTCAAGATTAACAATTGTGGAGTAAGAGTAAAGTCCTGATCGTCTCGGGGCTATACTCCGACATCTTCCGCGCGAGATGTATGTGCAGGTAAGTCTCGTCGAGAAACAACGTCACCAAATTACCTCCGGGGTGGCAAGCATTTGCAGTGGCTCGGTCCAATTTCCGTCGTTCGGCGTTCGCTCGGATTACCGCAGCAGCCAAGAGTAAGTCAATCGCGCGCTTTCAACTTCACTACATAAACTACTCAAATTGACAGGCACGAAGTGTAAGTTTATGATATACAATGTTTAAGCTGTACAGGGACACAAATATTGTCGTAAGAATTAACAAAGTATATACACTCCAGAAACAAAGTAGTGTACATTGACTGTCTAACGATGTCACTGATTCAATCAACGAAAATATGTTATATTTTCAAAAAAAGTTGTATATTGAAGTTACTTTAAAGTTATATATGGCACAAGCGTAAAGATATGGACTTCATACCTTCCTCTCAACAGTTGAAAACGTTGATTTCATTTCAGGATTATTTTTCTATTTTATCTAATATTTATTCATTATTATCTAGGGTCATTCTCATTTTCACTATCCAAAGTAGTGACTAGTCACTTATTTTCAAGAATCAAATTTTAGCTTAAGAGCTTAAGAATTTGTTAGAATTTTAACATTAAAAGTATATATGTATCGGTACTATAATTTTTCGTATCATAATTGGAGTTCAGTAGAACAACGTAAATAGTTTCGTTGAACAATAATTTGTGTAAACAATTATTTTGTAATAAGAAAAGAAAAATTTCGACTCCCTCGTAAAATTTTCAAGCAGAAAAGAAAAAACTCATTGCATACTGAAATTAATCGTAGTTGAATGCAAATGCAACGAACATAGAAAACTTTCTGACTATGTAATTTTCAATGCTATTAAACATTTACGATGATCTTACCTGCAAAGACTGGAAACGACTGCTTAGAAGGCTTTGCATGGTACAAAGTAAGTTTAAATACTGTCATTACATCGGTATAATATTTAAACTCCATTCAACTGGCCAAACTATTTACTATGTATCTATAGTCAAGTTGTAAATTGCGATAAAATTAATATCTCTTCCAAAATTTAATAAGTATTTTTGAATACATTTATTACATAAGTATTTATTACTCGAAATAACTAATTATTTGATTTCGTTAGTTTAGAATTTAAACTAAAAATAAAACTTAAAAAAGAAAAAAAGGATTGAATTAACTGTTTCACATTTGTTCTTAAAATTTCATCAACACGTATCGGAAAGTTTTGTAGGTAATTTATTCCAGGCAACTAAATGAGACTGATATAAAGATGAAAGTCAACTTAAAACTTGACTAAAAAAGTGGTTTGGTACAGGTCACTTAATGATGTGTAAGTATATAGTAGCATGTGTCTACGGTTCATAATTTTCAATCTCTGCATGGCCTTGACTCTCAAACTTGTATCGAAAATATGATGCAAAGCTCAGAATGGATTACAGTATTAGGGCAGAGCATTGCAAGTCTGTAGGGTTGCATCATCCCTTTCTGTTAATTTCGGAGATAATAAATATTAATTTTTATACACTTACTATTTTACACTTTAATTATCCAAACTACAAATAGCAGACAAATGATTAAATCTTAGTCTGCTAATTTTAACTAAATTTATGTTCAAAAATACAAACATTTCACATACTTCAAAATTAGTTGTATAAATTAGAAAATAATAGACATTTTTATAGTATAAAATTAGTTTGTCAACCTTTATTGGGTACCTTCACACTTGTATACACTAGATTTGTAAAGTTTACATATTCAGTAGACTTATTAATATGTGAAATGATTTTATGTATTTACGTATTTTAGAAAAATAAAAATCGTCCTATAATTAGCACTTTCAGAATTATATGGTGTTATTAAAAATTATGACACTAATTCACATATATAATATATTTATACACGTATAATATAAAAATTTAAAAAACTGACGCGCAATGAATAAGATGTCAGACAGTTATGAGCTGTTAGACTAACCATGCAAGGTATCCATTGGTCTAACTGAGTAAGGGATAAGTGAGGGATATAAGGAAAAGAAGCGGAGCGTTTTACGGCGCAGAAAAGCGCGCGGAGTAGGAGAAAGACGAATGAGAAGGCAAGGACCTTTGCTACTACTCGACATATAAGAACACACGACTCTCGGCGTCACTCTTATTCACTACGCGCATCTCATAGTGTCACTCGTATATCCGTAACAATTCAGTGAAAAGACGTTCACTATTTTGTCAATCGACAGTATCAATATTGACTGCAAGAAGTAGATTATTGCCTATAGCTTTTCTTCTGTCTCGTAGTCGTTATCGGCTTTTTCTATTCCTGTGAGTGCGACTAGAGTTCGTCTGCGATGGTGATTGAGGATGTAAGAGGCTTTTTGGACATAAGTCAAGTGTAATTAAGGAGTGTGAAGGGCGACTGGTTGGTCCTTGCTAATGAAAACTTTCCTGGACTTTTACAGCCAAAACTTATGAGCGGCGGGAATTACATCAAGGAGGGTAGGGACTCGGCCAAGAGTACCTGCCTCATCTTCTCGCCCATGGAGAACGACGAGGTCGGCGCTCTCGGGCGCTATCTACAACTTTTCGCTGTGAGTACTTTAGACACTTTGAATCCATTTGAGACAGATAAATTAGTTTTCCACGTAAAAAGTATAATATAAAAGTCCAGTTCAGAAAGACGCGAATTATATGTAAGTCATTTTTCTATACGCAGGTGGAAATTTTTGTTGATGAAGGCACTTTGTTAATTGACAGTTAATTGGATATCATTTCTATTAATTTTACCATCAGTTATGAATCTGTCCCTTTCTTATATCTATTTAATCTGCCTTTTATTACAAAGAGAATACATTTGCCTAAAAATAGTTTACAATTTTAAAATACAAAAGTGATACTGACATTTAACAATAAGTGCTGGATTTATGATAAATTAATTCATTATTCTTACAATTTGAAAAATACAAAATTACGTAATACCTCTTAAAAGTATTACTATGCAGACTAAAAAATATTTAGATTATTTTAATGATGGTTAATCGATTGAATTCTAGAAACATAAAGTCAATCTCTTACGCATTGAATCCCGTAGCAGCTTACGTCAGGCTAATGGATACGAGTTTATGGTGGAATGTGCCCCTGGTGGTGATTTGGGATCCGCTATTGAAGCTCTTCAAGAGCAATGCGGATACTTCTCAATAATTTCAAGGTTAAGGATATTTTTCTCATTTTAGTTTTTGTATTGCGAATGTTTTACATCCTCATGCAGAAAATAATTAATATCGATTAATTTTAATGTACTTTAAAGTATATTGTTATATATGTTCATATACTTTAATATTTAAATTATTTACAGAAACTACCATGACAATATGGGTACAGTACCGTGGTTTCCGCGTAGAATTCGTGACCTCGACAAGTTTGCCAATCAGATTCTCTCGTATGGTGCAGAACTTGATAGTGACCATCCAGGTTTCACCGATCCTGTCTATCGTGCGAGGCGAAAGTACTTTGCAGACCTCGCTTACAATTACAAATAGTAATTATCGTGCAATTAGACTTGTATTAGCGTTACCATTGAATCCGACCTCGAATCAATGGATAAAAACTTATTAGTTTGCACGACCTTCTATACTTGACTGAATCGTTCTTTCACCTTGTTTTAGTGGTCAACCGATTCCTAGGGTAGAGTATACGGAGGAGGAGATTAAGACCTGGGGTGTTGTGTTCAAGAAGCTCACCGAACTCTATCCAAAGTTTGCCTGCAGGGAGCACAATCACGTATTTCCTTTACTGATTGAAAATTGTGGCTACCGCGAGAATAACATTCCACAGCTACAGGACATTTCCAACTTTTTAAAAGGTCGGTTCTACTTATAAAGACAAATTATAAACTATATCAAGAGTGTAGATATTTTTAGTGTATTTAATGAGTAAATTATTTTAAGTATACTTGTTAAAATGTCATGTGTACAATTTTAGAATTTAATTCATCGTGTTAGACATTAGATTTTAAATTAATAATACATTTCGGTACATTTTTAGATTTATATCTAATTCCTACATAAGAATCAAAATAATGATAAACCTTTAAGAAATTATCTACAAAATATTTATGCGAGTTTTATGTAAAAATAAATGAATTCCATATTGAGTTAAGAAAAAACTTAAAGTAATTTTACTTGGAAATATTCCTACTTATAATTATACTTTTCTTACATTTTACAATAAACTTATGGAATGAACGTGATTGACATTCCTACACGACAAATATCGCGATATAGTAATTAGAGAGCTTGTTCAATAATGAGATAGTAAAGTAATAAGTAGGCTGGAAAAAGTTGCAAAATAGATCTTTGATTATGTGTATAATTATTTGCTAATGGGTTAAATCGTGTTAAAAACGTTTGAACATATAGTTAAAAGTATTCATTATACGAACATTATTAATTATTGAGAAATGTTGCAATCGATCGTTTTTTGTCGTTTAAAAGTGAGTCTTTCACAATATTCCAATTTAAATTATATACATAAATTTTTAAACAGTATCTGTAATTAAATTAAATTAAAAATATACATCTAGTTTACAAGTTTTTGTAATTAAATAAAAATAAAAAATTAAATATAAATGGGAATGAACTGTTTTCAAAATTCATTAAATGAAAAAGACAATGTATAGGTATATTCAAGTGCAATGTAAATTGTGTTATTCTCGTGCAGTTTTATTTGTTATTGCTATCTATAAATAATGTTATCTTCATCGCATAAGAATTAAAATCATTCCAATATTTTATTTGTAATATTTATTAATATTTGAACAGATATTTGTAATTGGCTTTTTTAATTAAATGTATTTTTTTCCAAATGAATAAATATTAAATGTATGTTAATGATTTGATATACGGTACAGCGCCTTAATATTTTATAATTAATAAGATGTGAAATAACATGTTTTTGTTAATACTTATAAAGAAACAAATGAAACAGTTTAAAAAGAGCTTCTCAAATAATTACTACAATATATTATTTATTTTTTGAATGACAGATTGTACGGGCTTCACACTACGACCCGTTGCTGGTCTCCTTTCATCTCGGGACTTCCTCGCTGGTTTAGCTTTCCGTGTGTTTCATAGTACCCAGTACATCAGACACAGCAGCCGACCGCTCTACACCCCCGAGCCAGACGTCTGCCACGAAGTTCTCGGACATGCTCCCCTCTTTGCAGATCCGGCATTCGCCCAGTTCTCTCAAGTCATAGGCCTCGCTTCTCTTGGCGCCCCCGACGAATACATCGAGAAACTTGCAACGGTACAGAGATTTATTTCGTAATGACATAACTATATTTAGCATCACTTAGAGATCGCGATCGGTAGAACGGTAACTTGATGATATTCTGAAGGTTCAGATATACGATAAGAAACTTGTATACTGCATTATGTAATAGAATAGCATATACTTATAGATAGACAATTTGAGTTAAGTAATACTGCAATAATTTTAATAAAAAAATCGTTGAATTTTAATGCAGTATTGATCCAACAAACTAAACAAACATACCTAAAATTTAAGTTTATAATGCGAGTGATCAAGAACAAAATAATTGAATCAGTAATTTTATTAGTTTTTCATCATGCACTGAATATAAGCCTTCTGTACAACACATGAGGCTAATGATATGTGTACACTTTCCATACTGTCAAGATCAAGGCTATAATGTTTTAGTTTATGAATTGTCCGATCATTTCAACATAACTATATGCCCATATATAAAGAAATCGAGAGAAGTTCTACAATAATTTTAACAATACCATATGTATTTTATAGTAAATATTCAATTCGCGATCCTTTGGTCCGGAAAGTTTAGCAACTTAACTATTATTAATAAATTGAATGATGGCCCTTTGACGATAACCGTTGTTATTGCATTACTGTAGTGCTTCTGGTTTACCGTGGAGTTCGGCCTGTGTCGCCAGAACGGCAAGCTCAAAGCTTACGGCGCCGGACTTCTCTCCTCCTTTGGTGAGCTTGAGTATAGTCTTAGCGGTGAACCTGAGCTGAGACCATTCGATCCGGCTACCACAGCCCTTCAAAAGTACCCTATTACCGAGTATCAACCAATCTACTTCGTTGCCGAAGACTTCGAGGACGCCAAGGAGAAGATGACGTAAGTAATCGATAGGAAGAGCTATAAGCGAATATTAGAGTATTTTTGAAATTAAATAGTATCAAATTAAGTAGTAAATCAAATAGTAACAGGTAATAATTGAAGAATTTCTTTAAAAAATAGAATAAACTATGGATAAAAGTCACAAAATGAAAAAGATATGAATTTAAATTTCATTTAATTTACATGAAATGATACTATTAATATTTATAAAGAAAAAAATAATATAAGAAAATAATTCGTTAAATTATTTTTTATTCACAGAAAATTTGCTGAAACTATTCCAAAAACTTTTGGTGTTAGATATGATCCTTACACACAGATGATAAACATTATCGATAGCAAATTACAAGTCGAAGAACTAGCGAACAATGTAAATCGCGAAATACAAATTTTAATGGATGCCCTGAGAAAATTGAAGAATTAATGAAGTAATTGAGTTAATTCTTAATCTTTCATTTTCATCATAAAGCAGATTCCAAAAACTAGTTTTTAAAACCGTTTCCATGTATAATAAGAAATTTTAAACACAAAATTTAGAAATCTAGATCTAATATTTTGGATAAAAATTAAGTCCATTCAAAAAAATCAATATTAATGATGTTTGTAATATCATGTAATGTAACATATTTTTATAAGTTAATCAATTAATATTTAATACATAGAACATAAAGATTATCATTAGGCTGGCCAGGTACTATCAAATAAGTTAAATTTAAGTTTTATGTACTTTCCTTTTTATAGGAATGCACTAATAAAATTTTTCGTATTTATTTGAATTCTTATATCAAAAATATATATTTTCATATAATAATTAAAATTTACATGAAGTTTCAAAGTTATACATCGATATTAATTTTTTTAAATAACATAAATATTAAAATAAAATAATTTTCAATAACATGATTTTTTCACATTTTTGTTTATTCATAATTACAAAGAAATGACATTTCACAATCGATAGGATTTCTTAAATTTTATCAAAATATCTTGATATTTTTTAAATTATAAATTATTGTTTCTGAAATAATTTTAAATAAATGAAATTTAGAAAAATGTAGAATTATATGAATGACATTTATAATGACAAATATGTTCTATATTAGGGTTTGTATCTTAACAGTATAATACATACAAATTATTAATTATCGACGTAATATTATCAACATTATGTCTCTAAAAAGTAACATAAATAAAAATATATTTATCTGAGATTCTTTACATATACATACATTTTAAAGTGTACTCCATAAATTACCATTTTTAAATAAAATTTAGGTCACACTTTTTTTAATTGGCATTTTAAATTTCACAATTTATTAAGTATGGTAACTCAATAGTTTTTGACATATTTTATTTGGCTTATATGTTTTGGCTTTTCAATCTAAGGGCTGAATACTTTGTAAAATATGATGCTGCTAAAAATCATCTTTTGGTCCACATAATTTCTCATAAAACTTATTGTTTAATTTAGTGATTATGATTAAAAACTTTTCATTATTGTCAGGTTGCTTGTTAATTTGAAAATATCAATCATTTACACTATAAATAACTTATTTTTTATACTGAATGTTGGAATGTTATCATAATAGTTACATATAAAAGTGTATTCTAAATTTTTAAATTTAAAAAACTCACAAAAGTTTTTTTACCATAAACATACTCCTTGTACAAAAAAGTCTCATTATATTTATTTAGAAACAGTTATCAGCTTTTAATATATTTTTTACAATTAATAAAAATATTTATATAGAGATTTATTACATATTTCTGGAATGTTTCTTTACTTAAATCTTTTGTATGTTAAAATTAATATTTTTATCAAATCTTAAAACTCATGGCACTCATTTCAAAAAGCTCTGATTTGTAGATTTTCAACGTAGAAATTCCACATTTATAAGGCGAAATGATGAATGAATTTATTTTAATACAATACATTTTGTTATTTACATCATAAATATATTTTTTAAATAATTCGTCATTTTGAAATATTTGAAACGCAATCTTTTATTTTAGCATTTCTTTCTTTCTAATAAACACTAATTTATAAAAAGGTGTATACACTTATATACATTTGGTTTTTAACCAATGATAAAATAGTATTGATATATATCCAAATTTTTTAATGATTTATACAAATAATATGAAAGTAATGTTTTTTAATGAATTCCTCAATATGAAAAATTGCGTATAATGTAGAGAAAAGGCCTCTATCCATTTCTACAACGAAACAGTCAACGGCTATTAGCACCTACTGTAGTCTCGCCTATAATATATCTAAAGTTTAAATCTAAAAAATATAGATTAATTCTATAGATCTTCACGAAATTTTTTTCCAAAATAAAAAACATTTATGATATACATTTGTGATATCGATATAGGATGAAACTTTCTGTTTTACTATCATTTCTAATACACTAATTACACTGAGAAATAAGTTTGTTAGATTGAATCAGAGTGGTTCATTTCTGATAAAATATTTTGATTCGTAAAGTTTTATGTAAGAATAACTTTTTAATTTTAAAATATTTGGCATTTCACTTAATGATTAATAATTGATAAATTACATAATAATCTTTTGTATGAAGCCAAATTTATGCATATAAAAATATTTTAGTCGATGTATAAAAATTAATTAATGAAAATGTGATTTTTTAATTAGCATTTAAAAAAAGATGTTGTTTAACATCATATAAATTAATGAATATGTATCACCATAAAATCTTAACACAATCAAGTCACAATTGTCACTTTGAACACTTTAACAGTCAAATAATTCTATTTGCAAAGTGCTGTATGGATGCACATAGAAAATAATTTACGTTGAACTTATTTTTGTACACTGGATTTTTATGGGTTATTTATATAGAATTGTCAAAATTTGGATACCCAATAAGTACATACTAAGTTTAATTCACTGTGATATATAGAAATGCTTTCATCCTTAAAATAGTTATGCATTTTAATTCCTAGTTGGTCTCTGTTGTTGGTTAGGAGTAGCATCCAAATTTGCATACAGCAACTCATTTGGTTGACACATTTGGAAAGGGATGAGATCTGTCCTTTGTTCCTCAGGTTGTTGTTGTTGATTTTGTGTGATTGATTGCTGATTCTGAAGCTGTTGTTGCTGCTGTTGTTCAGTTGTCATCATTTGAATGACATTTCCATGGGTAGACATAGGCGATGCTGAGACTGAATTTACTGGTAATGGTTGAGGAAACAATTCGGGTGGTACTATATTCAAAGGAAGTGTAATAGGTACCGATATGCTTGGAACACTTTGGTGAGAGGTGTTTAAGCAGCGTGCCGTCTGTTGAGATTGATTAACATTATAAGGTACGCTGACCTAAACATAGATATTTATATAATTTATTAATATTTAATTTAATTAGATTCTTTTTACTAAATAAAATGAAATATTTATTATAAAAATAAAATCTATTACGTTAAGTAATGGTGAAAATATTCCATATCTAGCTATCAATAATTGTTCTGATACTCTTCTTAATTCCTCTTGTTGGTGAACTATTAATTGTTGTAATTCTTCATGCTTCCGTTGTAGTTCGTCCTGAATTTGATTTTGCGCTGGTGTCATCACCAAGCCTTGTTGATGTAAAATCTAAAATATTATATGATTTTATTTTAAATATTATTCAATGGGAAAAGTTAAATATATGACTGTTAAACAAAATTAATGAAAAAAACATGTTTTTGTATTTATTTATTTGAACAATTATAGTTTTTAAAAAATTCAACTGTATCAACCTCTGTTGTTTGAAGTGGAGCAATCATAGACGTATCAGCTGTATCTGGATATGCACCACCAACGATTGTCTCAATAGGTACAGTGGAGAATTGTGTAGGTTCCAGAAAGTCCGTGCAGGGTTGCTGCTCTACCTTTAATTTTTGTTCTATTTGTTGTTGCTGCTGTGGCTGCTGTTGAGATTGGTAATTTGGTTGTGGTTGGGGTTGAGTTTCGATCGATCTGCCATCGACACTAGGCATCCCGGATTTAGAAACTGAAGAGTTGTTCGTCGATACAACTTTAGATTTTGTAACAGATTGTGGGTTCGGTTGAAAAGAACGTGAGCTTTGGGAACAAGCAGAGACGGAAGTGGTATCGGACTCTTCACCTAGTTGACGTCCACGTGATCGCAGAGAAACAGTGCGTGAGGTCTTCAATGATTTGGTGGACCAGGACGGTGTTCGAACATGACTGGAAGTATGCTATAATTTATTTTATTAGTAACAGTCATTGATAGTTTAAAAATAAAAAAGAGTAATAATAATTTTTAAATGCTAGTCGTACATGTGATCGTTTTGTCGTTGACATTACATCTTCTTGTGATCGCAAAATAGAAAATTCGTCAACTCCATTTCTCATTTGTTTTACTACATTAATATAGCTAATAACGTGATGAGTACAGACTATAAATTCTGGTTTTGAATTCCATTGATTGTAAGTTATGTAAAAACGAGTCTGTAACCAAATCCATTGTTGTCCTTTTGTGAGAAACCTGTAGTAGCATGATGTGCCTTCTCCTTTTTTCATTACTATTTTTGAAAGTAAATAATTATAAAATTTTATTTGGCTCGATTTTATTTTTTACAAAAATTGAAGTGGATATTTACAAGATTCATGGCAAGTTACGACTTTATCAAGATCATCAATGTGATAATAATCATATCCAGATGTTCCTAGAACCTCGAATGGCAAATAACCAATTATGGGAGGCGCTCTATGGTCCAAAAATAAAAATTTCCATTCTAAACTGTGTCTTGATGTAAATTCAGTTTTTGTGTTATCTACCACAGACATTTCTCTTATTAGTTGAGGTATTTGCAGACGCCCGGTACAGACGAAAACAGTTCTGTTTAAATATATAAAAATAACGTAACTAGATAACATCAAATATATATTAATAGCTTGTTAAAAATTATGCATTTCTTACTTTGTTTCACTATTGCCAGTATTACCAAATCTATTGTTTGGAATTATATTATCCATATCTGTATCATTATCGGTGCCTAAAAAAACATATTTTTACAATTTTAATTACAATAATAAGTATATGAAGATGTAAAAAGTGTAATATTAACACGTACGAAAATACCCTATAAACTGAACTAGTTCATAAATTGGTTCCTCTCTAAAATCGAGGCCTCCACGTTTTATATGACAAGTAAATGATATTTGTTGTTCTGAAATAAACCATTTTGAAGTGATATTGAGTTTTGAACTGTTAGTTATTGATTTTTTTGTATAATATGTACCTTTTTTAATACTATTTTGATCTCTAATATTTTCGGCATTTGCCAAAATATTATACAAATGTGATTGATCTTCTTGAAAAGCTATTTCATATATTGTCGAATTTGTTAATTCACTTGGAAGATAACCTAAGAGGGACGTTATACTTTCAGAAGCATAATGAATTCTTCCAGATGGCGAAAAAAGCATAATAAAGCCATCGAGTGCTTCTAATGTTAAATGAGTGAATTCTTCGTTTGATAAAAAGGAAGGCTTCCAGTCTTCTTGGATTTCATGAGCTCTCGATCTTACAGCAAGTTCTAAAAATGTATTATGATTTTAGATTGAATCTAAAATAAATTAAAACGATATTACATCAGGCAGGTTTATGTTAATTACATACCATTATAATTCTTTAGAAAGAGTATTGTTGATTTCAGTACAGTAGATTTATCCATTTTTCTAGTATTTGTGCTCACCATACTGCCCAGCTCATTGACCAGCATGTTAAATTGATCTCTTCTCTTTTTCTCGCTTAGATTTCGAGATTTTCTAACATGGAACATATCAATTTAGTAAACGAATAAATTAGAAATTAGAATTTAATTTCATAGAAATACCTTTTTGTATCATCTTTGTCGTCATTATCATCTTCCATAGTCTCACTACAAAGAAATAGGAAATGTACAAAAAAATTACAAAATATATTAGACATTTATCGCACTCCTACTATATAACAAAAAAAATATCCAAATTTTATATCAGAATGCTGCTTTGGAAAAAAATTGCTTTGCATAAAAAATTGCGGATGATTTAGTCATTAAATCCAGAACCCTATGGAGTGACTCAACAAAAGGAAATTTATATTAAAAGATTAGAATCATGTAATAGCATTAAAAAATCTCGTATCGCGACGTCAACGCCAGCGCGGGCTGGGAAGAGCGTGCGCAGAAGAAGGCAGGCTTAGAGCGACGGGCGTGAGGTCGAGGCGCTCTCTGGGGCGCGAGAGGCGCATGGTTACGCGCTGCGACGTCGGGCGAGCCAATCGATATGGCTCGCGCCCGCGTCCCCGTCGGCCGCCCGCTTCCTCGCTGGAGCGCGCCTCTGGACTTACTCGGACTGGCGCGTTGAGCTTTTGTTCCTGATGTAACTCGCCATTGCTGCGAGGTCTTATGTCAAGCGGGCAACGCGTGCGCCTGGGAGCGAGAGAGAGAGAGAGAGACAGAGGGGGCGCCGACCAGGCTCGTCCCGTCGCCGAGACTGCGTCCCGGAGCTTTCACTCGCGGCGCATGGCCAGGAGGAGGCACTGCGCTCCCGCGACGCGGACTCGGTGCACTGCAGCTCTCCCCGCGGGTCACTGTGTGAGCGCGCCCCACTCGCCTTGCACCGACGCGCGGACACGGCCGCGCGGCCACTTGCGGAGTCTGCGCGCCACTCCGCGAGTGCACTTGCCGGGATGGCGAACCTGCCGCCTGCAAATGTCTCTAGCCTGCAGCGCGCTCCTCGCTTTTCCGGGCGCCCCCGCGATTTTCACTAGCTGACAGTGGCGCACGTGCGTCGATAGCCAGTCGTCAAGTTTGAATGCGCGGAAGAACAGAATAAGTTGCATTTTCCGCGGAGGTCATTGGCTTTTGATCAAATCTTTACTATTTCGATTTTATTGAATTTGGATGGGATATTAGAGAAAGAGGAATGTTTATCAATCATTATTACTCTATACTGTTACTCTACAGCGTTATATAAATAGTAGATCTCTAGTAGATATCACAAGGGCGTATTGAATTCATAAATTAACTTAAGATATCTCATTTAGTGGGCAGGCTATGCACCTGTACTTTCACTCTGAGCTGGAACTAGGCATATGATACAATCGTTCGATCGGGTTACTTCTGTTTGAATATAATGTTAATTTGTTGTTGTAAAATAAAAATAACCAGTAGTTGGTCCAAAAATTTTGTATATGCACATCCAATACGTAGTACAATATAAAAATAGAGTAAATCTTCATAAAAGAAATCTGTTACGATAAAGACAAAAGACCGTGATAAATTTCTCAGAAACATCTCACATTTGACAAATTATAGACTAATTCTTTTTCACTGTTTTGAGCCTAGAAAACACGTTGGGATGAGTAGTGTTCTTATTGGTGAGCGGCTCATGTCCCAGACTAGTACGTTTGGTCATATTTCTAACGACAGGCCTACGCTCAATTTTCTCGGGCATGTTCACCTGGATGCCGGAGCTACGAGTAGTCAGGCGATCGCTTTCCGTGAAGCGCTTCGCCACCTCGTCGCTGGCCTCGAGATAGCGCTTCATCAGGTAGGACATGCCGCTCTCCTCAGGCTCGTCCTTGATTGCCTTCACTCTTAGCTTCCTCTTGGCCTTGGCGCCACCATCGCCCGAGGCTGGGCTCCTGGGGACCAGCGATCTGATGCTTCATCAGCATGCTCTCGGTCTTGTTCAGCTCATCTGAGTCAATGTCGCTTGCATCCGACTGAGCGATCGCCGATTTCAAGTAGTTCTTGCGTAGCATCAACTCGATCTTTTCGTTCTCTTCATTTACGAACTTATATTTGGTGAGCTTGGGTTGCGATTTTGTATCCTTGCCGTCTTCGAACCGCGGGTAGCCCTCGCCGCCTGCGTAACGTTCGACGTTCTTGCGATAAAGATTGTTCGTCAACCGCTCAGCTGGCGCCAGTTTTTTCCGAACCTCGACTTTCTTCTCCTTGGCAACGGTTACCGTTTTTCTAGGAGATTTAATCAACTTCTCAGTTTTTCGTGGGCTATCATCAGGGGTTGGTTTTTGTTGCGACACTTTTAGATCGTTTTGATATTTTGTTTTGGGAATGTTGATACTCGCGGAGCGCGAGACTTCGCTTCTATTCGATATCGTATGCAGATTCTTCTGTGGTAATGTCCGCGTCTCGTCCAAGTACTTTATATTTTTATTTATGCTATTTCGAATATGCTGGTCCTTCGCAAGTTTTTTAAAGCCGTACGTCACGCTTAAATCTTTTTCCATCTCTGACAATTTCGATGATCCTTTTTCTCTTTTCAGTATTATTTCCCAGACGTCGTTTTTATCGAATATCTACGTGAATGTTAAAAATATATTATCACTTGCAACTTTACTTCATGTATTATTCAAGTACTAAAAAGACAAAATCAAATAATTTCCACAAAAACATTGATTAATGTTATAAACATTTATCTTGACTATTTAGCTTTAGAGTGTTATTTTTACAGTTTTTAATTTAAAAAGATGAATTAAATAAAAGTTCAAAATTCGATTGAATTAATAATTTTCAAAGTTATAAAATGTATACCTCTTTACTAAGTTTTGACAAACAAAATAAATTGACAATATCTTTCAAATTCAAATATCTGATCAATCTTTTAACAAGATCTTGCGGTAGAGTTAATAATGATTTATGTTCTTCTGTAGTTATACGTTCAAGGTACTGCAACACTTGTGGACCTTAAGAATGAATTTAATATATTTATAATTGTTAGTTTGTTTACTATTTTTTCCAGATTCACATACCAAAAATGTATTCAATTTCTTCATGTAAATCTTTATGCTCTTCAAAATCACAAAATTTAATTATTCGGACAGTTGGAAATACATGAGGCCCATGCGATACTTTCCATTTGTACCAGATAACCTAAATATAAAATAAAATACTGCGTCATACACTGATGAGTTATGCGGGTGAATTTTCCATTAATTTAGTTTAGACACCTCATTGTCGTGTACTTTTATTCCATAGTAATCGCGACTAGGACAAGGTGCGACCGAATACTTTTCTAAATATGTTCTTTTATTCTTTATCCCCATGATAGTTGAAGAAAAGTATGGATTGAACATACCTCCGCATGAAGTATGCACAGATCTGTCAGAGATATTCTTTTTAAGTATTTAAAATAAATTTTTGTATAATCATTATATTCCATGACATTTTTAAATAATTTTGAAATTGGCAGATGATGAAAATTCTGATCACATTAAAATAAATAATTTTCAATTTTTGATTGTATAAAAATCAATGATCATTTATAAAAATTATTTGCATATATAGTTTAAGTGATTAGGAAAATAAATTAAATGTACAAACACAAATTATCAGTCGATTTCACAATTTTTATTACAATAGATTCGATATGAAGAAGTGAAGATAAATATAGAAATGTTCAAAGTAAAAATGGAAAGTCGAATGTTGAATTCGTTATAGAACTGTAATTGTAACATTATTACAAGATAGGCTACATAGTAATATCACAATGCATGATTTACAAACTTTCGTACGAGTGTATAAGAGAAAATGTGATTGAAAGTCGTTATGTGTAGGTACGCGAGCGCTTCCTCCAGAGACAAAAATCAATAAATTCAATGGATACGAAGGAGTCGGAACGTTCACAAACGCGGAATATAATTTTCAATTTACAAAATATTCGGACACTTAACAAATAAAAAGTAAATTCAACGACGCAGTTGTCCTCAAAGAAAGTAATTCCTCTTTGAATATTATAAGTATTACGAATTATATTTCAACATCTAAATAATATAAAACATTTTTTCTCTTAAAAAATTATAAAAAAATTCATTCATCTTTTCAAGATTGATTACGACGCTATTTACTCTCTCCTTTGTATCTCTTGCTTTCTTATCTTCTCTACGCATTAGAAAAATGTACTCTTTTTTATTTTTTGTGGCGATAGGAAAATTTCAGTTTTTGTTTTTCTCTTCTAAATCCTATACGATCTACTAGAGCTGACAAGAAAAAACTGAAAGATCACAAATATACCGATTAAATTCGATTTTTCATATTGATGATGCATATAAAGAATATATATATTCATGTCGATAATATATATATATATGTATATGTATATATGTATATATGCATATAGATTTTTATGTATATATGTATATGAAGAAGGCCGGACAAAAGCCTACAGCCGACATCATGTTGGGTAGGGGCAAAGATTCGCACATCGCCGCATTAGTTCGGCAAAGGATCAAGACCAAAAATTTGAAAATCTATTACGTCAAACTCTTCTTATACTGTTGTATGTTCTTTTCATTTGTGATAAAAACTTTGAGTGCGGACTGGGTTAGTTGCGATACCATTATAGGTTTAAACGTAAAGCACATACATAGGAGAGTACGGAGCTCCACTTCTGAGTAAGGAAGAAAAAGCAAGAGAGAAAAAGAGTTTCTTTTTGACACGTGTGCCTGGGTAAATTCTATATCTCTTATTAAATACTTGATTGCATGATTGATATGACGTCCCTAGTCTCAAAAGGCTCTAAATATTCGATGAGTTTAGGGTTGAGCAGTGAAAATAAATTACTATGCGCTAGCGTATTTTGAGAGTCTTACAGGCAATGGAATGACGTAAAAAGGTTCGTTTGTTTTACAAGCAAATGTCTCACCCTTATTATCGTCATAATTGTATTACCGTTACAATAATATAAAAATCGTGGGAGTTGAGGCGATCAAGACATATTCGTGTGTATTACGGCTACTTAAAGTCTGCGCCATCGCAAAATGACAAGTGGCCGTTGAGATTTATTTTTTTCACAGAAAGTGGGAGGCGGGATAAATCACAATTCCAAAGCGTCGTCTTGCTTCGATTCGTCCAAGTTTTATCATTTCAACGAGTAAAAAAAAATGACCATCTATTTGCACTGTGGTAGGTAAGATAATATATCTCTATCGTTTACAGAGATTTACGAGGAGCGAATACAGAGTAATGACGTTTTGTATTTTCGATAGCAAGTGGCTTTGAAAAATATCGAAGCTTAAGGGACTTGAATTTGTCGTACTCGAGGGCGCTTAAGCGCAAAATTAATCATAAATCGGTTTCCACGATAAACGCCGATTCGAAATGGCTTCCTTCTTATCCGTAAATATCACCTAAAACATCAACATTCGCGCGCATGTATCCATTTATACGTACGCGAGGAGAGATTTGCCTAACTTTGCGATCGCAGCAGCTAGTTGAGCTTGCTTTTGTTGCAATTATCCTATTGCCACAGAATACGATCGTTCGGTACAGTCTATTATTGCAGGTTCCGAGCGCAGAGCTATTATTGTTATTGTGCTTGAGATAGGCGCACGGGGCTCGTACAGAGGATGAACCGAGGGCTCCGTAGCGTCTGGCCAAAAAGTTGCTCGAGTAAAAGATCTCGGATTTTCGGAAGAGATAGTCGAATTGGGCAGAGAAGCGAAAGAAGGAAGAGCCGAGGAATCGGTCTACATCTACATCGGGGAAAGGTGCGCCGGGCGAAGGCATGCAGTCTTATCACGGGCGGCAGGGCCGCAAGGTAGTGGGTCCAGGACGAGTCGGCTCGCCGAGTCTGCGCTCCCCCGTTTGTCTCTTTCTCTCTCGGTCGGCCGGCGGCCCCGCCCACCTGGGCTCGAGGACTCGTGGCTCGGTGATCGGGCAATCGGCGGCGAAGATGCGGGGCAAGGGCGCCCCCTGTATATATACACACACACGCGCGCGCGCGCGCACGCACACAAGTACACATGTATATATGTATACATAAGGTGCGGAGGGCGAGCCCTATGGGCTGGCCCTGGACTACCGGCTCCTCGAGCCTCGTGCACGTGTCGTACAGCGGGTTTCTAGGAGGACCGCGACGCAGCCCGTGCGCCCGGCCCTGGAAGAACAGATTTGCATATATTGCATCGATATACGTACATTTATTGTATATATATATATATATGTGTAATATATATATATATATCTATATATGTGTGTGTAACAGCGAAGAAAGTCGGAGGCGCTGCGGACAGCGCGGATCAGCTCGGATCTTACGTATATGTATGTATAATCGGACAGGTTCTCATAGAAGCAGCACCATTATATTTGCTAATCTCCTCGGCTTCTGTGACGACTAACGCTAGACAGATAACACTTACGCGATAAATAGAGCCCCGGTGAAGTTCTCGACGGCTTTCCTACCTCTCTCTCCCTCTCTCTCTCTCTCTCGCTCGCGCGTCTCTCTTTCTCTCCCGAGGCCGAGACTGGAGCGCTGCCTGACTAGACGCCCCCTCTCGACCCCGCGCGCATCGCGATCGCGGTCCTTGCTCGAACGCTAACGCGCCCTCCCGGCGACTCACACCATCTCACGCATTCCTTCACTCTCGCGGAGCGTACAGACTTAAGATTCAAGAGTTCTCTCGACTGGCGCGCCAGCAAACTTCCTCGGCGTAGGAAAAAAAAAAGAGAAAAAAAAAAAAGGAAGAAGGACGAAAGGTCCGGCGCGGCGGCAGCGGCGCCTTCAGACTTGATTGAGAGGGCGCGCGAGGCGGCTTAGGAGTGCGGGTGCCCGGGGACGACGTCCGCGATGGCCACGGCCTCCTCCTCCACGCCCATGATGGCGTCGCGGTCCGCGTCCCGGCAGATGCTGCTCGCGGTCGTTGTCTCCTCGGAGGCCGCGGGCCCGAGGCTCAGCTGCCACTGCTCCATGTGGTCGAGGGTCTTCTCGATGGCGCGCAGCCGCTTCTCGAGGCTCGTCGTCCCGAGGATGCCGACCTGCAGCTGGGGACCCAGGGGCAGGATGGCCAGGAGCCACCAGGTCCAGGAGGGCCCGTCCGCCAGCCGCAGCCACTCGTCCTCGGGCTCGGGCATCTCCCCGAAGACCCGGCGGATCTCCGAGCGCTGGGAGGCTGGCACGGTCACCCACCACCGCCTGCTCTTCGCTCGAACCTACAGATAAATCACTCGTTAGTCGGTCGCTCGGTCACGGTCGCCGCGCCGCAATGACGGGGCACTCACTTTGTTGTGTAGCTCGGCAACGCTGAGCAGCTGGTCGGCCGGGATCGGCGTGTCTCGCAGGAATTGCACTTGGGCCGTGTCGTAGCCGTCCTTTTCCCCTCCTGATAGGACGCGGAATCGCCTTGCTCCAATAGTGCTCAGGATACTGCAGCCGTCTTTGAGCAGGACTCGATCCCTGATTTCCAGCATCGTTCCGTACTCCGCGTACCTAACAATTATTTTCATTAGGATTCTATATTTCAACTTTCTCCTTATGCCAACAACCGGCGTTTCTTTCCTACCGATAGTTCAACTTTCGACCATTAGAAAAAAATAAACCCATCAAAAAATAATATTGCTTGCAAAAGTGCAAATCCAATTTACTTGTTTATCAGCGGTAACGAGTCTACACGTATAATCAAGATCAATTAATATATTAATGAGACTGTCATTAGTTCCTTTTTTTTTTCTATTAAACGTACAAAATCGATCTGCCCGTGATTTACGCGACCGTTTCCACCCGACTGCAGGTTGCGCACCGGCGTGCAATCCAGAACGGGTGCACCGGCCGCCAAAAAACCATTGCGCAATCTCGGCGGAGAACTTGCAGCTGCGGCCAGGGAAAAAACTCACCTCTTGGTCCCGGTGGCCTCGCGGTTGAGGCAGGCCGCGATGCCGAACTGCCGGACGCCGCTGTCGAGGCAGCGACGCACCATGAGCCTGTAGCGCGGCTCGTAGACGAAGAGGGGACAGGCGACGCAGGGGAAGGCCGTCGTGCAGACAAAGACGGCGATGCGCTCGCCCTCCGCGGCGTCCGGCTGGAGGAGCTCGTGTCGGTGGCCGGCCGCGCGGGCCGCGTACTCCTTCGGCGCGGCGCACTTGAGCGCCCGCTCGACGAACTCCGTCACCGTCTTCTGGCTGCTCGCCAGGTACTGCAAAAATCAAAGCCGGGGATCAGGCGGCGCTTCTCCCAGCGAGCTCACGGGAAAGGGGCTGCGACTTTTGGCAGGGTGGACACAGGATCGCGGGGAGGCTCCCTTCGCACGATCCACTGGTTTTTCCTTTAAGGGAGGAACTTCCTACCTCGCTTGTCTCGGTTAACGGGAAGCTCCGAGGGGTACAATAATCACAGGCACTGCGCATGAGCGGTAAGATAGCTTGGTTCGTGTTAGGCCTTGAGCGAATCTTAATAAACATTGTATATCAATGCAGGTGTACTTTACTATTTGCCATGTCTGCTTTGTTTCACGTTCGAATCTAGGTCGACCAAGTGAAATTTAAATAGGAATTTTTATTTTGCCTTCAACGGATCGATCGGGTTTACACGAAAAACAAAAAGTCGCATGTACGAATTATCATTATTGGCTAAAAATAACCGAAATATTTTTTCCTGTTAGACTAATTTTGTAAGTCGCAGTAGGCGATGACATTTGCTTGTTATAAAAATGTACGCAATGATATTAATTAATATGTATAATGATAAAATTCAACTGGTCTTACTTTTTCAGTTGTATTATTGTTTGATTGGGAATATTATTACTATTCTTATTTCACCGTATTCTGCATTTACGCGTGTATAATTTTTGATAACTTCAATTTTGATTCAAAGCAGTGTAACTAATAAAGTCTGAAGCTATTAGTCGGGCGGAAGTTATTTTTGTAAGCCGTTTTGACCAAAATTAAATCTCAATCCAACTCATTAAATCGCTTAGCGAGAAATTGAAGTTAAATAAGATTATTTTAAAATATGCAAAATGAAATTCAAAGCAGAGAATTCGAAGAATTCACCCGATTCTTTATCACTAAAACGTACGAGTAATTTGATTTATTTGTTTGCTCGAACGGCGGACAATTTAATTATCTCACTATTATATAATATTTAAATTTTTGTACAATTGTATCAATCGGCTGTTCGTGACTTTACGGCACATTGTTTCTCCATTAATTTTTCAACGGAATACCTCTATTCTCGCTAAACATTTCTTCTCGAACATTCGAGCTCAGAAGAACCCAAGACCTGAGAAATGCGAGGCCAACAGCAGCTGCATCACGAGAACGAGAATTTAGTCCTCGGAACTCGGGGCTAGACCGCAGCGGCGGCGTACCCCTGGGAAAGCAATCGAAAAGCCGTCCGGCGGACAAATGGTCCGTGGAAACTTGGATCTGAGAGAAGTTACGGACGCCTCACCGATGCATTACGCGTAGGAAGGTTGCGACCGCAGACAATCATTTGGACTCACTGGTGCACAGGCGTTCGACAGGTCTCCTCCTTTTTTCTCGGAAGATATAAAATCCTTAATGCAACAGACAATTCTTGACTACTCCTCAGTAAAGAATATATTGATTGGACTGATTAAGAACTCAGCTGTATTAATACTGTTATGACAAAGTCAGAAAGCATCTATTGCTATTAGCAACAAACAAAATTTACTATTCTGAAGTTAATCTTAATAACAATACACCTTACTCCTATTACCAAAACTAATCTTAAGCTACAATATTTCGCTGCTGTTACCAATATTAAGTATATAATCTTAAAACTGAATTTATTAATAACTCCACTAACAAACATTAATGGTTTACTTCTTTTATAATTTTTCTGTTTGGTTCTTGAGTAATTTTTAATAATTTATTTATTGGAAAAATCTCAAAACTAAGCCATATCTATAAAGCTTACGAATACACTCGTAGTCTTAATTTATTTTGCCTGTGTTTTTAAAACTTTATATCTATGTTTATCGGTTGTGCTACATCTATAAGTAGCATAGTATAAGTAAAATTACAATCTCATAATCAAAAATATATTTGCTGTACTACGGCGCTCACCTATTTTTGGTAAAAATTGATTTTCCTTATCTCTAGGTTTATAATTCGCTAGAGGAGCTCCAATTTATATTATTGTAATATTTCTTTTGTGGTTTTGTCCTATAGAATTTTTGTTTCAGATAGAGCGATATGCCGCCCGTCATCGTTCATGGCGTTACGGCGCAATATCAGATTTCACAACTAGTCAATTGCACGTCTGCCGAACGATTATCGTTTGATGGAATGTCACATCTTTGAACCTGCGGTTGTTAATTACCATTTTTCCAATTTTGTCCTTTGCGTTTCCATATTGCAGTTTGAACAGTAGTGTAATTGCTTTCTGATACACAGCGTTGGATTCCTAGATTATGAAATGGGAAGCTTAAAAGTCAAGTGGCTTCTCCGCGTAACTAATGTTTGCTCAATAAGATGCAATAACCACCTAGAGTTTAAGAGAAGGATTCCTAAGTAATACGCAGATCTCCTGACATCTTATCAGACAGATATTTATTTCATAACGCGCAATTCGCGTGTACCAACACGAGTATATTCATTCATCGTTGACGCATTCTACATTTCTAGGAAAAGCTTGGAAAAAAAACACCAACTGAAACGTTTCGATGAATTTTTAATTAGCGCGTCGAGTAAGGCTTTAGAGTTAAGTTTGTGGCCCACCCAGTTCATTGCGCAAGGAGCGAGGGCTGAGCGAGGTAATCGAGATAGGTGCATATACTCACGTCGGCTAGGGAGGTGACACAGAGGGGACAGGCGGAGGAGTAGTCTAGGCAACGGTCGAGGCACATCCAGCAGTAGGTGTGCCCGCACGGCGTCGTCACCGGCTTGTACAGCAGCCGACAGCAGAGGATGCAGTCGAGGTCACCGCCTGCCGTACCGCCGTTCAGTGGCGGGACTAGGATCTCCGCCGGCTTTGCCTCCACTCCTGCTGACACAACAAAATTTGTTAGTAAACATTGATACAGAGTATCCCGATAGCAGGGTTCAACATCTAACGGAAGCGAGGAAGGGGCGGGGACGCGATCGAATGACACCCGAGGTGCTAGAACTAAAGGATTACGAGACATGAATTCTGGTTTTTCCGGTTCTCTAATCGACGGAGCACGCGGTTTTAATGAGTAATGGATTATCGCTTTGTTTACTGATAATTGATAAGCGATACAGTAATTAATGGCTTTGCGTGCGTACGAAAGAGCACACTCAGTCCATTATATAATGGCTCTTGTTAGAAATTGAAGTACACATGTGTAAGAGAATATTTTTTATCAAGAGTTTAAATCGTCGTATTAACAAGTTTCAGCTTAAATTTATAATACTCATTGAAGATCGATGCCAAAGTGGTCATTTATTATTTAAAGTTTTTTTACCAATTCAATATAAAAACATTATCGCGAATTGGATATTTATAGGTTCTATGAGAAAATATAATATGATCAAACATATGCAATGCACGTGATTCACATATAATAATAACAACATGGCAAATATAACTATGTATTTGACAAAACAACTGATTAGCGTCACATAACCTCGCGACTCAAAACAATATTGTTTTTTGTAAGAAAAATTTACGAGAAACGACTCTTAACTACTTGCTCTTCAATGTGTACATATTTAAGTGATTTGCGTTTAAAAAAGAGCAAAAACTAAATTATCACAGTAAAAAAGAAACAGCGATTACTCACTCTTCAATTTTTCAACTTCTTGATATAGCCTGTCTAACGTGGCGTACAATTTCGAATTGTCCTGCGGCGTTGTACTGGAAAGTAGTCTCCGACAAATAGACTGAAAGTGACAAGAATATCAGATTAATTCCTATGAGTAATGAGAGGCGTTCGACGTGCGGGCGCTTACATAATTGTAGCTCTAACGCTTTCAACGAATCTTCGTTTTCTTTTCTGCTCGCGACGCTTCTTTTCGGCCGACAATTAAAGCAAAATGCACACGCCGGTGGAGAATTACGCAACTTTGCGCGCAGAGCTACCCGACGCCTCGCGGGCGATACGGGCGACACCAGAGAACCATTATGTAAAGTAATGAAGAGAGAGAAAGAATTAAAGCCGACCACAATGTTTCAATTACGAGGATCTAGAAGCGAAGCGCACGCTTTAAAATCTCAACGAGTCGATTACGTAAGAATTACGATTACGCCGCTAGCGAAAACGATGCTGAATTATCTGCCCTTCACCCTGCCCCATCGCTACATTGTATTTTATTGAATCGGACAGTGTTGATAAATACTGCCGACTGCCACTCTATTTTCGTAAGGCCCACTTCACATTTGTTCTGCGCCGGAGGCGCGAGAGAAAAATGATTAAACGCGATCGTGTGAGGCAATAAAGTGAACGTCGAATCCTAGCATGCGAAAGGTTTGTATTCCGAGAGCGCGAAGGAATGTTAAAATATCGCACTGTGAGAAGTATCGTGCCGTGGGGAAAAATTCTACTAAAAAGCAGACTATTTGGAAATCGATTCATGTGCCAAGATAACTAGCTTTTCTCCATAAAACGGGTCGAGATTAAATTTCATTTGTTTCTGTTGGGAGACGTTTTCGCTTCGGTTCGGCTTGCCTCTTTTATTTCACGCAAATCACATAATTTGTAGATTTACCGAGTAATAAGGAACGTGTCTCTAATCTTTATTCTCGCAAATACGTCTTTCTCGCCGCGTGGAGTTTTATCGCCGGTCAATGCTCCTCGCGTTTTATTTCGGCTTTTAAGTTATTTTTGACGTTCTGGAAAAGTCGAATTAAGACCCCTACTAAATTTTTCTCTCGGCGTCGCGCGCGCGCGCGCGCCATGACCCCTGCGACCGAGTTCATTCTCTTATATCGAACTCATCAGAATTCTATTTTCTCCTGCGCGCGCGTACATAATCGTAAACCTGTCAACTGCGATCGTGAGAAGACATAAATCGCAGCGTGTCCTTTGAATTCGAAAAATGAAACTAGAGACACACGCGTTACATCTCATAAATGATCTACGTCACCGCAATGAAAACAGATTTTCCAAGATAATATTTTTAGATCATATCGCATTACAAAACGATCTTCATTGTACATCTTTTTCCGCAGCGTTTCTCGACCCGAAGGCGCAAGTGGACTTATTTACAAAAAACGAAAACCAAGTCCGCTGCAAAAAAAAAAATGCAGCAGCTACGGTATTATAAATCAAAAGAAAAGTCATACTTGTCGGTCCGCTGAAGGTTAAAGAAAAGATTTCGAGGTTTCGTTGAGAAGGAGCTGAATGTCTCTTTTAAGAGGGTCATTCGCTTTTATGAAGATGCTTTCAATATTCCTTTTTTTACGAAGACAGTTTGGGGCCTCTTAGAAGGCAGCCCGAATTACCCCTCAGAAAAGACAGTTAAGCGCGCTTGCCCTCGCGGAAACACGCACTTACCAACAGCTCGGAGGGACTTTTATTATTCGAATTCACTTCTCACCTCCGGCACTTTGGCGCCGCGGCTTGATTTACCACCGCGGAATTGAGCTCACCTGAGAGAAGTCCTCCTCGCCCCCGCTGCTGTTGTCCTCGCAGTCGGAGGTGTTGAGCCCGGCGTTCCCGCCGCTCGTGCGCCGGTGCCTGTGCCCCGAGCTCATCAGGGGCAGGAGCAGGTGGTGGCGGTTCCGCCTCATGCGCACCTCCACGAGGTCGTAGGGCGTCCGGAAGCCGGCGCCGCTCTGCCGGCGGACGTTCGCCGCGAGGACTCGGTGCAACACCTGCGGGGCAAAGGCCAGCGTTACAAGGTTGCCTGGGCGGCGCTGCTCCCCCTCGCGCCGCGGCGTCGCCCCGCTCGATTTCGACGAGTTGACGTCGCGCGGGCTTATCGATTAACCATTACCGCGGGGTAGTTATACCGCGCGGCTATAACCTCATTCTTTATGCAGCGTTTACACAAGCTAATATCCACGCTCGGGCCAAACATTTCCATTCTAGCCTGAGCCCCGCCGTCAACTTGTCGTAATCTTTCTTCATTTTAGAGCGCCCGGCTCGGCGATATAAAACAGGACGTATATAGGTTCACTCCCGCCCGATGTACATCGCGCCCCGGAACTTCCAGGGCGGATCCCCTGACCCGCGGGGGTCGAAGCGCCGATAAATCGCGCTATTTCCCGTCGGCAGGCGATTCAACAAGTGACGCGCGTCCCTCCCGGCCTCGCTTCATTATTATGCCGACGAGGGAGGGGGGGAATAAAAATTAACGACTCGCTCGCCCGCGGCCGAGAATAGCCGGGCGGCGCGCGCCGCGGATCGCCCAATATCCCCGGGGGAATCGTTAAGATGCCCCTCCCACGGCTCTCCGGTTGATAATAGCCGCGAGGTGAGCGGGGGCGGGTCAGTCAACTCGCGGGGTTATTCAACCGGCGGCGGCGGCTGCGGCGCCTAAAGCCCGAGAACAAAAGCGCCGCGAAGCGTGACGGGCGCCTGCGTACGTGTGTCGTGCGCCCAGGGAAAAATCGCGAGATAAAGCCGAGTTGCGCAACTGGCCGCGCGGACGTACGCCGGAGGATTTACGGCGAGGCTCATCGGCGTGACGGTCGTTGCTCCCTCGCCAGGTTTAGTGCCTCCAAGGAGTCGCGCGCGCGCGCGGCTAGAGCGAGCCGAGCAGTCAGCGCGCGCGCGTCAAATTCGTCATGATATTAAATATGCGTAACGGACGTTGATACGCTCGCGAGATGTTTCGCACGGAGGAAGTCTCGGGAGCCGCGCGGCTCCGCGGAGGCGGACATGAGTTTTGCCTTCGCCGTTCTATTCTCGGCGCGAGGAAATTTTTTACCGCGGAGAAGAAAGCTTTGATCGATCGGCTCGATCAGCAGCCAATCGAATGATTCTTTCTCTTACCCTTGTTAGCTCGTGTCGAACGGCGTGAGGATTTTTGTCGATTACAGCACTCGTGCACAGGGCAAGCAATGCCTCCTCGTTTCTCATGAGTGCGGATAGAGCTAAGCCTCTCTGATAATGACCCTAGAATCATGAAGAACAAAGCATTTTTCGAGAAACTTTTTACTTGCAGCCTTAGCCAACTGCGTTAAACGAAAGATTAACCGCTAATTAACTGTAAAAACCGTGTGTTTTTTATGTTGAATAATTAAGAAAGGCAGGCATAGAGGCAACCCGAATGTAAGAATATGAAGAAATACTATTATCTAGCCAAGGAGTTTACTAAGGACTACTTGATGCTGGAGCTTTAAGCGAATAGTAAAGTTGGCCACTTGCGGGCATCCATGAGAAAGAGACTCTCACCTTGCCCCAGTCCGGGCGCACTCGAACCGCGTGATCAGCGTCGGCTAAGGAGGCCTGCGGCCGATTTAGCAGCAGCAGCACGTGGGCCCTGTTGCTCAGATGCAGCGGACTATTAGGCGCTGTAAGCACAAAAATTAAGACAGTGTTAAAGTTTTGCCAGGCGTTCGCTTGCTTCCAATATAAATCTGTTTACTGTTTTGAGGCGCGGGGCAGTGTGGAACTATTGCAACGTAAACGTAATGGGAACGGGTAAATAATGTTTGCGATTGAGCGATAGCTCGTAGTTCATATATGCTAAGTAGTTACGGAGGCGCGTGGAAAGGCATTCGTTTGAAGTCGGCACTGAATGGTATTTTAACATTCCTCCTTCATTGCGGCTTGAAGTAGAGTAGCGGGGTATTACTTGAATATTAAAGGTATCCTTTCGTTCGGAGTAGATTCCGCGTGGGCTTGCTCTAGTGAGCCAACGATCAGCGAGCGGCGAACGTTCTACTTAAGGAGCCCGGCTCTTATTGAGAAATCAATGGTCTGCGCGGCTGAGAAGCGGCTGTAAAACGGCCGTGTGTATGGTTTTTCTCCCAAGTGCTCCGCATTTTTTCTTTTTTTATTTCCGCGGCACTGGGTTGGGAGGGCGGCGCGGCGGCTTTTCTGCGACTATATACGTGTAGGAAGTGCGCGACCGCCTCGACGTAATGCGCCGAAAAAAAGAATAATGCTTTCAAAATAGATGCGAATTGTGCAATAGTTTATTACGCGTAACTGTAACGAGGCGTTTTTTTTTTCTTCTTTTTTTGCTCTTCGCGGGGGCGCACGTGCTCCAGAGGAGGGGGGGGGGCGGGAGAGGGGCCGAGCGCGGCGAAAAGACGGCATTACGCAAAGGCGCGCGCGGGGGCAAAAAGCCGGCTAGTTTGCACTAAATCCTCGGGGTTGATTGTATGCCATTATGAAAATGGCAATTTTAATGCAGTTATGAGCGCGGAGCGGCATATAATTGCCCGCTAAAAAATATCCCGATGGCGCACTAAATAAAGGCGCGCATGAATTATTAATCGGAGAAACATTCAATTAAAGCCGGCGCTTGCGCAACGCGGCCCGTCCCCGGCAAGAGCAAAAGTGTGCCGGCGCGCGAGTCGCGGCCACATTTCCCAATTTTCGGCCTAGCGCCGCCATTGTGTTTTTCCCGCGGGGGGGAGAGGGGGGGTCCCGGGCTTTTCGCAAGGCGGCCCCTTTCGCCACGGCGGCCGATTAGCCGGCCGACTACTGCCGCGCGCAGCCGCGGGGGTCGCGAGGCGTCGCATCCCGCGCGGGATGCGGGGATTACGTAAGGGTCGGCTGGGCGCTCTTGATTCGGGCGCGCCTCGAGGACGGGCCGAGAGCCAGCCGCGGGATCGCCCGCCGCGGTCAATGTAATGACGCGGCGACTTTTTCCTTTTTGCCGCGAGCCGATGCAGAAAAAAAAGGAAGGTGCCCGGCCGGCTCTCGTAATATTTTATGCAATGGATCCGAAGGTTGCGCAAGCCGGCGGCGAGGGCGTCCCCCGCGCGCGGCCTTCCCGCGCGCCCGGGCCCAGATCGCGGCGTGCGCGTCGCCGCGCCGCTTGCGTAATTGCGCGGGCGAGCCGCGGATATCGATCGGCGGGCGTCGCGGCCGATCGGGGGCTGTCGTCCCTCCCCCCCCCACAGGTCCGCCCGGCTTACGTAAGCCGCCCGCATTTCGCGGCTCGGGGGCCGCAATTAAGGCGGCATTGTTGCCCGGGGCGCCGCCGCGGAAGAGCCTCGACCCCGATGCCGAGCATCCCCGGCGGGCCCGGCGACCTTCGGGACGGTTTTAGCGGCGGATCGGCCTGGCGCGGACGACGCCCGGGGAGAGGAGACCGCGAAATCGGCGCCCGGGGGGATCGATCATCCGGGGGGGGATGGGTTGCGTAAGCCGCGGGCGGGGCCAGCGAGGCAAAGGGCATCCCTTGGCCCTTAGGCCTTACGTAAGCCGGCTGGGGGCTGACACGCATGCGCGAGGGGATCGACGGTCCTCCGCCCGCGGGATTGATGGGCGCTCGTTGTGGCGCGGGGCCCAATTGCCCCGGCACAGCCGCTCCTTGTCGCCCGGCGATAATTGAGGAAAAGCCGGCGACGGGCTTTTTCGACCCTGACGGGCCGGCCGCCGCCGCCGGCGCATCTGTGGCCCGATTGTTTCTCGAAGAATCCGCGCTAATGGTGACGGATGCGCGCCGATTCCTCAGGCCCCGGGACGTTTGCCGGATTATTAGCGGCAATTTTCCCCGGCCGCGTCAGGGCCTCTCGGCTGGCAAATAGCTTTGTTGAAGTTGCACCGCCACGTGGCGCCGCTCGGCTTCGCTTATTTATAAACACTCTTCATATTTATACACGGCCAGAGGGAAGTGAAGTTTCCTACGCGGGCTTATGAGGAAGAGCATTTGTTTGACAGACGTTACATTTTCAATTAGCCGACTCAAGTATCTCTTATTAATCGACGTCTGCTAAGTAACCATTTTCCCCATTCTTCCGCTGTTTCAACGCGATATAATCCGAACAAATGTCCGCCAATTAATTAAATGCATCTGCAACTTTTCATCCTGCCACTTTCTACTTTCATTCTCACTTATTCTTTAATGGACTTTCAAGCACTTCTCCATTCCAATATAAATTTCCTGATCCTAGATCTGCGTCGCGTTAATTACACTGGCAGCTCTGCGGCGATACCACTTGATCGACATTCTGCGCAGGTGTATTACAGGTAAATCGAACCGGCGACCAACGTAAATTACCATTCGGGCAAAGGTGTACATCGAGGTGAGGAAAAGGAGGCCTTTGGGTCGAAAAGCGGCGAGGAACATTCAAAAGTTGTCAACACGGCGAGCCGCTGGCACGGGCGTCTCGTAATCGAGGCAATCCCCGACGGCTTTCGCGGTCACGCTTGCAGTAAAACAAAGCCGAGCGTCGGATGCATCCCGGCGCGTGGAAAAGTTTCCACTGCGCGAGGCGGGGCCGCGAGACGGGTGTCGACTTTCCTCGGGCGCTGAGCCCCGCGGCCTCCCCCTCGCCGCCCGTCTGCCCCTGTGCGGCCGCATCTACTGCGCCAGCGCACCAAGCAGCCAGGCGCACGGCCGGTGCACTTGTTGGATTTTCGAGGCGCGAGGCCGCTCGTCCCTTTTATCACCGAGCCAGCTGCTGCTGCTCCCCAGGTCATCTTCGCGCAACGGGCCGCTTGCGCAACGCGAGATATCGATTTTTCGGGCAAAAGGCCGCGCGCGACCATCGGCTGGAAATTCCCGCGCGTACGACGAGCCGTGTTTCCCTTTGTGCGGGAGCTCCGCTCGAGCGATATCGAACGGTTCTGTCGGGTCTCTTTTTGCTCGGTGCAGAGCGCACCGTAAGCGCGAGTTTTTCAAACGGAAAAAAAAAAAGGGAAAAGGGAGAGGAAATAAATGTCGGGAAAAACACAGAGGCGTACAGTGCGCGCACGGGCTCGAGAAGAGCAGCCGAGCTTTCTCTCGACTGACAGCTCCCCGAGGGCGGGCCAGTGCATTAAGAGCTTGCAGGGCCGAGAGGGCGGTGGTACGTCTTGAAAAAAAGTTTAACGGATCCGGCGAGTGCGAGAAGCGCCTCGGGCTCTGCCCCGGGCCTCGGCCGGGACAAAGAAAGCGCCGGGCCGAATCGAGCCGCGGCGGGAGGTGGGAAAAAAGCCGAGGGGCGCCGCCGCCGCCGTGGATTAGCTCTAGTGCGCAGGCGCGCCTTGCGCGGAGCCTTGAATGGAGAGGCCCACGGGCGCGCGACAGAATCAACAGAGATAAAAAAGCGCCCGGCGAGCCGGCGGTGGGGGCAGAGGTGAGCGCATCGCCAGGTGACGGCTGCGCGCGCGCGCGCGCCCGACGCCTTCTGCTGTCGCGAGCGCAATGTCATTGCCTCCGCCCGTGTTTACATAACGCCTCGGCCGCCGACGGCCGCGAGTCCGCGATCGATCGGCTCGATTAATGCCGCGCGAGCGTCAGCCGATCCCCTCGGCTGCGGGGCTTTTGGGGCCGGCGGCGCCATTTCCTTGACATTATGGATCGGCTGATTCCAAGAGCGGGAGCGGCTCGCACGTGTCGGCCCTCCCCCGCACTTTCCCGAAAAATCGATGTCCCCGGGGGGGGGATGGGGGAGGCGCGGACAGGTGTCGGCCGCATCGACCGGCGGATTGCCCCGCAGAAGTGGGCCGCCCCGCTAAGCCCTTCCACGGGCCTCGGGAGCTTTTCCCGGAAAGTATAAAAAGCAGGCCTCGGTCTTGTTTTCCGCGGGAGATCCGTCCCCGGGGCGGCGGAGGATCCGCGGGCGGCTTGTCCCCGGCTCGGCGGGGCAGGTGGCGCTTATCCCTCGTCCGCTGATGGATCGATGTCGGGCGTCGCGAGCCGATTAGCCCGGCTTTGATGTCCTCTCGGCGCGGCGCTATTTACGAGGGCCGCGTGTCACCCTCAATCAAGCTCCGCGAGCAAAGCACTCCGGGCGCGGAGGAGCACTTTGCTCGCGGCTAACCGGGTCGCGGCCCGAAATAGCCGCGCCAGGGGTGGAGGCAGCGCGCGGAGCCAGCGGACGCCCGTGCGGAATAATTGAGAGGGGCCGCGCAAGGACCGGCGGCCGGCACGTGCGCCGCCGACCCGGGGGATGCTGGCCCCGCGCCGGCGCATTAATCCCCGCCCGGCCGTCTCACCGCCCTCGTCCGCCGCGATCGCCTGGAAAATCCTAATTACTCGGCGCTCCGTCACGCGCAGCGGCCTCTCCTCGGCCAGGATCGCGCCCCGCGAGGCCGGATGCTGGGCGCCCGCTGATTCATCCTCGGGCGCCCGATGACTCCGGGGCTCTGGGCCGCGGCCCGCTCTTTGTGCAGCAGCGCCGGCTTGTATCGACCGATTTCGTGGAAGCGATTTGCGCTCGGAGCGCCGCGACACCAGCGTCCCCGATAAGCGCGGTGCACCGAGCCCCGCTCTAATCTCTAGGTAGAGCTTGCCTCGAGGCGCGCTGCAAGGGTAAAGTTTATCGGCGGCGACGGCCGCGGCGGCCTTATATAAAGCCGGCGATTGGAAAATCCGGGAGGTCGGCGGTCGGTCGGCGGGGGCGCGGAGGTTGGCGGGTGCGTGCGCGGCCGCCCCCGGGCCGCCGGGCGCGTTCAAGTGTACGGCCAGTGGCCGGGTGACCGACCTTTACGTAACGGCCCGTCGGCGCGCCGAGCGACACGCGGGCGCACGCATCTCCGGGCTATCGATCGACCTCCTTTCCGCGGGGACGTCTCTCGCGGATTTGGGCGGCCGTCGCCGGCGCGCCCCTATCGACCGGCGCCCGCGAGACCCGCCAATTTTTTTTCCGGGGCGGTTACGTAAAGCCCGGGGCCGGGCTGACATCGGGCCCCGGGGGCCGATCGGCCCCGCCCACCCGAGGCCGTCATCTTAAGGAGCCGGGTGATTAATAGAGGCGGCGCGCCGGCCGCGCCCCGCTGCCAAGAGGGCCAATGCATCTCGGCATCGTCAACGGCGCGTCCTCCCAGCATCCGCGCACGTGCCCCGGCCGGATATACGCGCGGCCCGAGAGGATGGCCGCCGTCGCCGGCTCCCGGCGGCCGCGCGACCGAAATAATACGCCGGGCTCGCAACTTTGTGCAACCTTGCGCGCGTGCCGCCGGATCCCCGCTAAAAATATTAGCGCGAGGCTGTCGCCGCCGCGGCCGCCGCGCATCTGGAGGCCGGATCCCGGAGCCGGCGCCGGATCTCGATCGGGCCGCCCTCATCGGTGGCCCCGCGGTGTATTTCCAGCTCTAAGGAGGCCCGGCGCCCGGTTGCGCAACCTCGCCCCACGGACGGCCGCTTCTCCAGGGGCTCCTCCACCCCACAATGGGCCTTGGTTCCGCCGGGTGATTCTACCGAAGTGACGGGCCCTTGGCTAAACAATGCCTCCGCTTTGGGCCGCGGCCAGAGAGCAAATTTAAATTTCAAGCTCGATCGGTGTAGATGCGCTTCTGGCTCGCGACAAAAACCCGATGAAAAAGTTCGCGCGCCGCCCGATTAGAACGTTCGTGTGCCTCGCGATAAGGGGTTCGGAAGGAAAAAAATCGAGCGCAAAAACGACTCCTCTAACGCCACGGCGCCGCCGGCCGCGTAAAGCGTCGCTGGAAACGGGGAGAAAAAGACGTCATCGCGTATTGACATCTTGTTGTACCGACGCGCTCTCCTAGTGTTATTCCTCTGTTACGTGGGAAGGCGATACGCGCCGGATCGCAAGTCGAAACTTGAACTCTTTTATCGTGGGCCGTTTGCGAGTATTTTTAATGCGCTCCAGGGCGTCTTGACTGATCGACTTTTCGAAAATACGGCGCTCTAAATTGGGCCAAGGGATAAATGTCTCTGCAAATTTTCGTAGCCCGGCCGGATTCGCGATTCACGAAAATAGGGACGCAAACACGTGTAAGCAAATGAGCTCTTTTGGCACGCAATTGTCTTTGTAAAAACGTTCCGCGGTAGTTCCGTCGAAACTAAATATTTGTTCTTTACAGCACTGAAAAGAAACGCTGCAATACTCGTGACCGCGACTATCCAAGTTGGTTCGGGACCAAGGAGGAAAGCTAGCTATTGTTTTAAAATTTAAAATAGCGTTTAAAATAACGCTCGAGCAGCCTGCGAGCTGTATAATTCCTCGATTTCAAATAGCAATTTTAATAGGGAACGGAATCAAATTTTCCATATGCATCATCGGATTACGATGACTCCCGCGCGAGTTTAATGTTTTCCATTTCGAATGCGTCAGCGTTATAATAATCAACGCGAGCCCGGCCCATGAAAGCAAACGCGGCGAACAGTGTACTCCTATAGCTCGTACGGGAATCGGATATTCCGCGGCGATTATAAGCGGCGAATCGTGGCGCCGGATATTGGAAATCCTAGGTGAGTGCGCGCGATCCTCGGGGAAACACTGCGAGCCATTTTCACGCCTAGCGATTCGAGCAAAAAAAAAAAAGAGAAAAACTGCACAGAAAATTGTTTGCCATTGTTAGCACGCGAGCGATAAGAGTCCGTAGGCGATGTTGTGCAATCGCGCGCGAGTCCGAAACCTAGCGCGTGCAGCTCTGCGGCGTGGGTCGTTCGAAGACCAAATGACCCGCAATTGATTTATACCATTCGAAGCTGTTTATTCGCCGATGACGATGCAACCATCATTTCGCATGTAAAGTTTTATCGATCGGTACAGTCATTGCCTAGAATTCCAAAGAGCACTTATTTTTCCTTTTCCGTTTATTCACAGTATTATGCTCGATCCAAAGTTTCGAAGTTGTGCGATTAAGTAAACGTATCCACTTACAAAAGCTTATAATTTTCCAGAATGCTTAAGCAGGTTATAACAGAGACTAGGCTCCGGAGCCGGGCGCTATTAATCAGCCATCGAATGGATTATAAAACTAATTACTTGAATTTTCATGGATTTTCTCCAAGACGATGATATATCTTTGGGATTATGCGGAGAAAAGCGATTGATAAACTGGCGCGCCCATTGATTGGGCCGAGCGTAACGTACTCTGTCTCAATTTCATCTGATAAAGTAGGGGAAAAGGTCGGCGCTGGCCTTATCTTCGAGTCTAATTAATATTACGCAGCAGTTAATGGCCTCGGGCCTCCGAGGAGGAGGAGGAGGAGGAGGTGCAAATGCAGCATAATATCCGCCCGCGTTACAATGTACACCCGGGGAGCGGGCCGCGGAGCGTGTTTGGCTTAGATAACGCGGGCGGGCGGGGAGGGGCGACGGCGGCGGCGGCGGCAGAAAGAAAGCTCTGCCGGAGAGGAACAGCTGCGGCTAACGGACTGCGGCCGGCGCTCTGACATTGCTTGGGGCGCGGGCCGCTCCCTCTGACGTAAGGCACGCGATCGCGAGCTATCTCCTGCGCGGGCGTTTTTGCGGCCAGCGCCACACGTCGCTGAATCAATGATCGGCCCCTTCGCGGAACCGGGCGATGCACAAAAACACGCAGAAAAAAAAAAGAAAAAACAACAGAGCCAGATAAGAGCCAGAGGGGAGAGAGAGAGAGAGAGAAGAAAAAAGCCGCGTATCGGGCTTTTTTTGCGCCCAATTGGGCCGCGGCGGGGGTCGCGACCTTCCGCAGGGGCGGCTTATGCAAGCGGCGGCGCTTCCGCCCCGGCAGTGCCGCCGCGCTAAATATTCATAAATTTTTATGTAACCGCGCGACGCGCGCGCGCCGACGTCGACGGCGAGGCTCACGCGTTTATATAAATCCCCGGGAGCCGAGGAGAAGCGGCGGGCATTGTCCGGCGGGCCGGCCCTCGTTGGGCGCGTAATCGACCCCGAGGAGGCGATATATATATTTGTGTATATATATATACGTATCAGCCCCGGCGGGGCGCCCGCGACTTTTCAACCCGGGGCGCGCGAGCCGCAGCCGCCGCGTTACGTAACGGCGGAATGGAGGTAAAGGCGATTAGTAACCGGCACCGCCGAGGCCCGATAAATAAAGCGCATTCCAAAGCGGCCTTTGATCGGAAGAATTTATGCTAATGCCCCGGCCAACGGGTAATATCCTAGCGCGAAATAATAGCTGCGGTTGAGTTGTCGTTTCGCTGACCTTTGGGGCCGTTAACGCGCCGGCGGCGGTGCTTCTGGCCGATCGGCATTCGCCCGGCAAAGCCCCTCTGGACACTCGTGCAGTCTTCGCGCGGCACTCTCGCCGAGTTTACGAGACGGCTCGAAAATTTGACTACAGTTTCGTTCCCCGCAGCTTTTTCCGTTACTCCGACCTGTGCGCGATAAGCGCGGTCACTTATCTTTAAAATGTGCGTTTTTATTGGACGCGATTAAGGCTGCGCGTTACGTAAAAATTCGATGCACTTTTCGGTGCACAGAGTCGATAAAATGTTGAGCATTATTCTTGTAATGTGTCAAGCCGTTGCGGCACAATGTGATATTGCAAGAAATGAATTGTGCAATTTTCTTCTTCTAGATATTAAACTAGAAAATCTCTTTATTCTGAACCCCGATAAATTGTCATTACTCAATAAATTATCTAATACAACGTATACTTTTGCTTTTCTTTTATTATATCCCTTTTTCGTAACCTGCACGTCAAAGTACGTACTGAACGCGTGAAAACAATAAAAAAACCGGTTCGTGGGTAAATTCGAGTTAAATCCAATATAGTTCATCGAGCAAAGTTTCGCCTAAGATAATTGCACCAGATAATTTTGATTTACCTATAAGTCGGTATAAATTCACGAAATATTATGTATGTGCGCACCTATTACATCATAATGCCGATATTACAACATGAAACATAATTATCATGCGTATATTGTAAGGTACGACGTAATTATTACACATGCATCTTAACATAAGCGTTATACAATATATTAAAAGCATAAAATTGAGTAAAAACGTGTGTTTAATTAACAATACGATATTGGAATCGAGCAAAAATAACCATCGAAGAGGCACGCGGACTATTCCAGTGAATCGTAAACGTAGTTGAAATTTGTACGCGTCATTCACTCCACACATAATTAATTAAAAAGACGACTTTGCTGAAATACTATCAATGTTTTACAAAAAGCGACACAGGCAAATTTCAAAAGATTTCGTCACCCGCGCGCCTCGGCCGCGCACAACTCGGAGAAACGTTACAAAACCCTGGCAGCGGGGCGGGCGCGCAGATTTTCAGAGTTATTAACGTCTCAATGGAGAATTAATGCGGGGCCCGATAAAGTTCCGATACATTACCGTAATACGCAAATCGACAAAAAACTATTATTCGCGCGGGCGCTCGGAAAATTATTAATGGGCATCGTACGATTGTCCGCCGGGGCAAAAAGTCCCCTCCTCCATTGAGTCGCGTGGTCCGTTATACAACGCCGCGATCCCTGCACGGATCCCCGAAAGGTCAAGCGCATTATTTAAAAGCTCTCTCGCGAAAAAAAAAATAAAAAAAAAAATGGCGCGATACATAGACGGCCGCGGCGGCGCGCGAGAGGGAGAGCCGCGCGGCGAGGTTGTTATTCGCGCGCCGCTGGCAGCGGCACCGGTTACGGTGCTTTTCACGGTCAAGTACCCCGCGCCGCTTCCGTTCGATAGTTTCCTAGCGGCGCGCCGCGCGACCTACTATCTGCCTCTCGCTCGCGCGGGACGCGCCTCGCCGCCGCGGGCAAAAAAAGAGACCGTTCAACGATCGCGCCGATTTTTTTTTTTTTTCAATGTTATCATTATTGTGCCCCACGGAGAGCTGTTATCGCGGTTGATCGTGCGGCGATACGCCGGTCAGGGGATGCCGGCGGGAGGAGCGCCGCGCCGCCCGCGGGGGTTTCGCGCGAGTCGCTCGCGGTGGAAGCGTAGTCGCGCCGAGCGAACAACTCGGAGGTTTTTTGCGCCGCTTAACTTCTTGCGATGGCGTTGGAAATCGTAAAGTGTGGACTTTGAAGTGAAAAAAAAGAAAAAGAATGACCGCGTTGGAATAGTTTTATATCAGCGATTCTATTTCCGTGCCCGAGATACATTAAGGCGTTATCAAAGTATGGAAATACTAGCCTGATTTAAATAATCATGTGGGAGGATTTCCGTTGGAGTGCATTTTTAGATACAGGCGCATCCGGTTTCAGGATAACATAACACGTACCTTATATCGGACTTTGTTTTCTAAAGAATTTAAAACTAGCTTCTTATTAGCTCGTTACGCAGTGCGGATTTTGTAACTATTATATGAGTATTCGGAAAACTTGGTTCGACTGTAAATTTTCATTCTATACAATGAAATCACGATGAAACGAGGAGTTGAGCGAGTGCGCTACAGAGACGCATGGTTCGAATTGCGCAAAACGGTATCCGCAACCATATATCTTACGATACAGGTTGACTATGACACATCCCTCTTACATATTGGCCCGACTGTCGGTGTAACAAACGCCTTCGCGATGGTTATTACAGAATCACTTGGATAACGCACGGAGAAGCCCGAGTGTGAAAAAGTCGTCCCCACTAGACTAAAAGAAGATCGTAACCTATCTACATTTTTAAATTCATTGGTACCAGCTTGGTTACGAGCCTCATCTAATAATTCAAACAAAAAAAAAAGTTACTACACGTTATTCGAGCAGAGGAATATTTTTAAAGCCGAGACAACGCTTGCAACTTCAATAAAAATGTATATTTGTCACTCGGGTGGGGAAAAAAAGGTGCTCGAATCTCTGCATAATAACAATGTATTCCGAGGAATAACTCGGGCGGAACTCGATTGGAATTCGCAGATTATTGCATCTGCGAGATAAAAAGCTTACGCGCCGGTTTTTTTTTTCCAACGCTAAAAGTATTTGGGCGCATAAAAGAGCTCCTCGAAGCGAGCGCCGTGGCGTTTTTTCCGTCGCGCCCACAAGTCGGTTCTCGGAAAGAGTGCAGCCGATAGGACATATCAGTCTCTCGGTGGCTCCGCGCGGCTCTCACCAAACGGAACAAAGTGACTCGCAGCCGCGCTCACGAGCAGAGCGAGCCCGGGCATTTTTTTCTTCTAGCGAATCTCGACGGGAAAAAAAATCGATGTTAAGGGCTCGCTTTTGAGCTTCCATGACCGAGGAGGGATACTCTGCGGTGAGCGGAGGTGCCGGAAGGGCGGCGAATCCGAGGCGCAACCGGATCTCCCCGTTGCGTCACAGTATAAGGGCCACTGGCTCAGCAGGTGCGCCGCGCTCCGCATTCACGGCTGACCGATTTTCGGGGCTCGGGCCTTGGTTGCGCAACGCCGCCCTTCGGCACATCCTGCCCGCGGGCAGGGCGCGCTGTTGCTTTCTCGGTCGAGTGGTGCCAGCCGGACGCGCGTCTTCGCAACTTTGTAGCTCGGGGGGAATTGGGAGCGGGCCGCGTGGGATGCCGATTTACCGGGTCGATTCGGCCCACTGTACGTGTATGCGCATCCGCGCGCGTGAGAAAAGCAGGGTTTCAATGTAAACAAGAAGGTATTTTCGTTGGCCCGGGGGAGGGAGAGGGGAAAGCGTTGCGCGGGAGGAACGGTCGGGTGGCGCGCGCTGACGGAGAGTCGCTCCGTAAAGCGCAGGTCGGGCGTCTTTGCCGAGTCACGCAATGTGGGAATCGATACAGTACCCGTAACAATTGATGCTGCCGGCCTTTTATCTCGCGGGCCATTTTTGCGGGCCAATCGAACGCTGCTCGCCGTTTTATTTGGCGTAAAGTTGACGATAAATCAGGCTGTACGTAACGTTCTTAGAATAAAATTTCACTTGTAAGGCCAATAATGATGTAACCCCGTTGTTGTAATATCAATTTCATTGTACATTTCATAATCGACTTTTAAAATGGCAGAAATTCAATTAAATCGCTCGGATGATTGCGTTACCATTTAATAACCCAATTAATCATCTGTATTTGTAAACGGACGCTGCTTCAACGGGGGAAAAAGAAATTGCATAAATAGCACTTTCTAAACACGTACCCATGCATACACAGGACCTCCGCGGAGGACGCGACAAGGTGAGGCCTTTAAAGGCCCCGGCGCATCTGCCGGGCGCGAGTCTCAAGGGCAAGGTAACGGGCCCGAGGCACCAAACGGTAACCCCGCACTTCCGTCCTCGGTCGCGTGTCATTCAGGGTCAGCAGATGCACATCCCCGCGGACAATGTGCCTGCCGAGAGGCTGGCACAAAGCCGGGCCGGCAAAGGAAGCCGGCCCTTCGGCGCCCGGGGGAAAGGGAAGGAAGGGCCCCGGCGGCGCGCGCGCGCACACGTATCGGCGCTCGGCCGAGCAGCCTCTCCTCGTTAGATAATATAAAAGCAAGTGGCCAGAGTCCCCCCCTCCCTCCTGGCCGCGCCGGTGTCAACGTAACCATTTATATAAATCCGTAGTTAGGTAACGCGCCGCAAGCCAGCCGGCGGCCCCCACTCGGGGCTAGGCGCGCGTGCGCGCGCCAGCCACGGCCGATCCGAGGAAGATGATCTTTCGGGCGCGGGCGGCGCGGCCACGTGGCCGGCAGCCGATAGCCCCGAGCGCCGGCTGCCCTCGCCGCCTCGCCCTTATCGCCCGCCGCTTTTTCCGCGGCCACGCCCGGGATAATTATAGGCCGCTGGGACATTCCCTCGGGAGTCCCCGGGCCCGCGTAACGCCTGTTTCCCGGGGATAACGAGAGCGCGGCCGCCGGACGTGTCCCGCATGGCCGATGTTACTCCGCTGCCGCGCCGCCGCTAATTCTGATACATAAGGGCCGGGATTGTTCCTGGACCGCCGGGTCGCCTATCCCGTGGCGCGCTGTGTGCACAGCGGCGAAGGATTCCCGCTGGTGCACGGACAAGTTCGGCTAAATTGCGCGGGGGGCCAGACTTGGCGGGCGCGCGCCTCCGCACTCCCTTTTTATGTAATAGACCGCGACAAGACGAGTTTAGCGGCAGCCCAATATTACGCTTATCCCGCCAATTACGCGCGACAGCCCGACATATTTTTCTCATTGTCATATTGAATAATTACAAATTTCTGCTTGTACGCGGTATTTATTATTGTTTATTGACTTTGTTGCGAGGTTTCTGTCTCAAACGTTCATTTATTGTTATGTAATTGTACGTACGCGATTTGTTGAAATTCCGTTATATAAATAGTCACTTTGAAATACTAACAGTTCAATTTTAAAAGGTTATTATTGTGTAGTTATTCTTCGGGTACTATATCTGTTAAGAGTTATAAAACGAAGTTATCTTATATAAAAGTGTTATTTGAATATAATAAATACACTTTTTAACCGTATTTTGCTTGAAAGATAATAATGAAAATCTTGTTCATATTGGTTATATATTTTTATGAAATTCCAAAATTTTGCATTAATTTTAATTTTATTGTTTCTGATTTATACCATCGTAATCACCATTGAGAAAGTTGAGAATAATGTTCAACATAATCCATGTTAATGAGATAACATTTTCTTATTAATACGGTTGGTTAATAATGTTTGCTAGAATTATTTCGTTATTCTATCTACATTGAATTAATTTAGTTTGAAAACAAATTTAAAATAATTATTTTTAACGCTTAAATTTTATACAGCTTGGGAAATTTTTGTAGTCAATTGATTTTTTAAATTCAAGTAAATGATCTAAAAGTATTTATACGAAAATTTTGTAATTACGATGTATATAAACATACGATATGAATATTTTTGTGCGTATGTAAAATGATTCATCTTTTTCATTTGCGCAGGTATCAGGCAGTTTTAGTGGTATTATGTAAACTAGTCTTGACCGAAGAATCGTCCACGTATACATACGCACGCAGTTTACGCGATCTGTTGACACGATTAAAAAAAGTGGATTTATGTAATATATCACAGCATTGATTCCTCGTTCGTTATCATTTGCTCGGATTGATATCTGTTGAAGCTTACTTTAAAAAGTTAACCAACCGTAAAAGAATCGTCTAGCGAGTCTTACGGCACCTTTTCTAGTAATATTTTGTACTAAAATTTGTTTTGAAACGAATTATCGAATCACTAAGCTTGAGGCAATACGGCAATAAGCAGTTAATTGAAGACTAGTCAAAAAATTCGTCGATAATTGATTTTAAAAAAGAATCGAAGTGACAATTGAAGAGAGCGTACTTTAGCCACCAATCAATATTGACATTTCCAGGGAACCAAGCCTATATGAATGGATTGCATTGACCATCGTAATCGTAACATTATAAAGGGAGCGCGAGATAAGAGGTTACATAAGCAAATATAGATACGTAGAAGGAGCAATTATTTAACCGAGTGACTGTATCGATGCGCGGTGACGTTCTAGGGGACTGTCGAAGCCTCGGCCGCGCGGGGGATAAAGTCTCCCGTCTAAAAGCGGAAGCTGCACCGAGAGCGTCGGTCCATTCGGCAGCCGCTGATCGAGGATAAGATAAGCCGAAAATACAGGCTCGGCGTACGCGCGTGGCAAGCGCGGCGGGTCCTTAGGACGCAGTGGGTATTGGGGTCGCGGGGGCCGGCGGCGCCTCCACCTGTCCGCGCACTGACGCGCAGGTGAGGGCGTCGCGCGGGCTATAATTAGCGTTATAAATATTATTATTCCGATTCCGTGGAAGCCCGAGGGGCTCCGAGGAAATTTATAACACGGCCCGCATAAATATTCCGAGAAGCGCGGGCTCCTTATGCAATGTCGGTATATTTCGGTATCATCGCCGCGGCTTCGGGCCGTGGGCGGCGGCGCTCCCCGGGAGCGGCGATTGTTCCCGAAAAGCCCGCGGGCAGGTGCGCACTTGCTCCCACCCCCCCCTCCCTCCACCGGCGGCGGCGACCCATTCACAAGTGCCGCGCGCAATCGGCCGGGGAGGTGGGGCCGCGGCGCCCGGCCGAGATGGCGGCCCGCCAGCAAGAAGCGTGCACAGTTTACGTGACACGGATCCGCGGGCGGCAGCTTGACAGGCGGCCACGTGCCCGAGAGCCGCTCCTTTATCGCGGGCCGGTGCCCTCTGACCTTCGGTTGGTCTCGGCCCGGGCCCCGGCCCGCCGTGGGCTCCCGCGGCTCCGTGGGACGGCGGGCCCGCCTCTTCCCCGGAATTGGCTCGCCGGCTAAATCGGCGAGGGGCGCATTTATCGCCGGCGGCCGGTGCGACGGGCTTCGCGGAAGGAGCGGAGATGTGGGCCGCGCGGACAGCCGGGGCCATCGGGCGCTCCGGGGAAGAAGGCCGCGGGCGGGACGTAGCGGGACCGCTTGGGCAGAGCGCGCGCCGCTTGCGTTAGTATCGGGAGCGGAGGACGGGCGATAGGAGCGAGGCGTGTATGGGCCCCGGTTGCGTAAGCGCATGGGAGCCCGAGCGCCGTGGCACGTGTCGCGCGGCCCCCGCCCCTCTGTATCTCACCCCCCCCGTCCCCCGGGCACATTAGCTATCGGGAGGTGGCCAGCCGGCGCCTCTTGCCTCTTGCCGATATTACGTAAAATTCCGCGCGGGTTTCGCCGAGGGAAGGCGTTGAATCGGGGGCGGGCGGCTTGCGGGCCCTCTTCCCCCCCACAAACTGTGTCACGGTTGCTTCCAGTCTCCCGCGCGCTTTTCTATCGCGCGACGTTTCGTTCCGACGTTTCACCGTTACGTCACACTCGTCGTTCCCTCCGGCCCGCCTCTTTAAAAGAGACATCGGCCAGGAGTCCGGCGCCCGGGCCTTCTTTCCGACCTGCCGAATCCTACGGGCGTTACGCAAGAGCAGCCCAGCGCGAGTGGAAAATTCACACGCGCTTGATTGGAAAATGAAAACAATCGAGGCCCGAAGTCAAGAGCTGGGCAATAGGCTCCTCGGAATCGAGAAACTTACGTAACGAACGCCTCGGCGGAATCGCGCTCCCGATCTACATTTTAAGAAACGAAAATATTGATTTTCCAGCGCGCGCGCGCTGCCCACGCGTCCAGCCTCGAGTCAATCGTACCGATACACGGGGCCGCTTTTAATTGCACTCGGTTGCCGATAAGTCACTCTTGCGCGGAGCGATAACGAGGAGGCTTTTCGTCGCTCGGCAGATCGATCGGCCGCACCGAGGGACGACTCCCGGGGGTCCAGCGGCACCCGGCCGATCCGGCCCCCGGAGAAAGCCGGGCGATCGCGAATCGGCCCCTTTGACGTGGGCCGCGTCAATCCGGCCGCGTACATTGACCGTCTCCCCGGGTGACATCGATTGCCCGAGGCCGCGGGGACCCTTCGCGTGAATCACGCGCCGAGCGTGACTAAGGCGCCCGGTTGCGTAAGCCCAGTGGGCGGGAGCGGCGGCCGGCCAATTTGGTGCGCGGCTCCGCCGGCGCAGCGCCGGGATTAATTCCAGAGAGCCGAGGGGGATGGGCGCGGCCGGCGGGCTAATTTTAGGCGCGCTGGAGCAGGGCTTCTTTCCCCCGGGCGCTGCGTGCGCCCGGGCACGTCGCCCGCGGCTTTTTTTCCCGGGCGATCGCCGCGCCCCGGCGAGCCGGCGCTCCTCCGGCCTGCCGCGCGCTCGCACTTTCCTCGCCGTCAATAATTAGATCGGTCGAGTGGTTAATTAACGCTATCGACGGGGGATTGGGTTGGAAGGTTGGGTTGAGAGCCTATCTGTCGACGCTGCAGTTAATCAGCTTGTCTACGATAAACTTTCAAGCTTCTCGAACTTGCATTAAAAATATTTATTCACGAGTATCAGCCGGGCCACACATGCGGGCACTTGTCTCGCAAAGGTTAAAGTCCGATAATGAGATGGATAAATATAAATCCTTTGTACAAACGAAGAAAAAGAAATATAGTTCAGAAAGTCGTTCGAAATGATCAGAGTTATCGAACAATCGAAAGATATAAATGCCATTAGCAGCAAATCCGCTATCAAAGCACCGACTCGTATTCCACCGAGTGCATAATTCATCATTGCGAATATACCAATTATTAACTTTAGGGATCTACGATAAAACAGATACTAGCAGTAAATTTAATGTCAATAATAATAATTCTCATTTCATTCGGAATTAACAATAATAATTTACTTTCTAATGATTTCATTTACACTTTTGTTTAGATAATAATTCTCATTTTTATTTGTCTTCGGATTCTTTGAAAGAGATACATTAATGCTTAATTTTTGTTTCGTGTCAAATGTTACTTTCTCAAAAATTATCAATTTAATTTTAGATGTAAATTATTACACCAAAACAATCAAAACTAAAAATACGCATTAGAAATATTCAGTCCGAACAATATACTTTCAATTGAAATAAATTAATAATTCATTACATCATGATTAATCGAGGTTAAAAAGTGCGTAATTCATGTTGACTGTTTGGGAGCAGTCGAAACTTTGTACGTAAGAACAAGACTATTCTGTACAAAAGATCAAAATTATCTCATTACATTTTCAGTTATGACCATAATGGGTTGGGATTATTATGCGCCAGGTAGGTGGAGGTTATTCTTAAACTTACGTAGCCGGTCACGAATTCGGCAAATCGATCAGCTTGATTACTCACCTGCAACACAAAGAGAGAAATTGCGAGATTAGCTTTACAAATATAAACGGCATAGTCGTGCTTCGGAGGCAGTCTCCGAGCCTCAACTTCCGCCAGTTATACACATCAATAATTGATTGAGCCGCAGGCACGCGACTACCTATTAATAACACGGAGTGCGAACTACTAGGGGACCATTCACCTCTGGGATCAGGACAATGGTAGAGGGGCATAAGCCGGCGCAACGATTACGCCAACCGGATCTTAATTCATGGGTTAGCGCGGCGTAATAATGGAAGGGGCCTCGGGCGCTAGAGAGGGGCGTTGGCCCGCGCATTCCGATGGTATAACCGCCGTTATTAATAAGAGCCTCCCCCGTTCGGCCGGCGGACGAAATCCGCGGAGATAGCATAACCGGCCAAGAATAGGAGCGCGCGAGGAACGCCTTAGACCGTAGATGGGGGCGCAATTAGCAATTGGCGCTCGTTACCGGGCGCGCGTTGCGTAACGCGACGGCCGCGCTCGGCCGAGATCGCTCGGGCCGCCGATGGGCCGCCGGGAGCGCGCACTCGCCAATAAATATTCATAAAGCGGCCGCGCGCGCAATTCCCAGGCGGGCGCGCGACGCGCCGCGCCTCGCGCCTCCTGGTGCGAGCTGCCCCGGTCGACCGGGACGGTAGGGGGGGGGGATCGCCCGACGCGCCGCCTCGCCGCGCTCGGCCGAGCGTTGCGCAACGGCGGGGGTGGCCGCGGCGGGCCCTGCGCCGCTCGCCTTGACACCGATGCCGCGGATTAATTCGGCGCCGCTAATTGCGCAAGCGCGCGCGGGGGCGCCTGGAGCGCCATCGGCCGCTGCGCCCGGGCCCGAGGCCGTCCCTCCCGCGGCGCCGCTATTTTTAGCGGAGACGTTGAACTTGAAGATCGCGCGCGGTGTCCCCCCCCCCCGGGCGGTCGCGCCTCCGCCGGAGAACAATGGAGGCGCGCTCCTTGGCCGCCGAAGGATTTATGCTGATTATGCGAGGCGAGGGGCGTCCGAGCATACCGATCGATGCCCGCTGGATTCCCCGCCGCCGTGGGGAGACTCGGGTCCCGGCCGAGTGCCGATCGTATGGTGGTGGGGGGGAGGGATTTCGCGCGATTAGGGGGGAGAAGAGGCGGCCCCGTCGTTCCGCGAATCCCGGATTCGAGCGCGCGGACGAGTCGCCGCGGCCCGGGCGTGATTCACGGGGGCCTGCGGCTCGTCCGAGATGACGACGTTTGCTGGTTTTCGTGGGCGCGACGAGCCCCGCGACAGGAGCCGATGCCTCGTGGGCGATGGCATTGTTGCCGGTAATCGATTATATAACCGAGGAATTACCGATGGCTACGGCCAGAGTCGCCAATTAACAACAAGTGATTTCATTCGAGCTTCGCGTGCGTCTACAATTTACTCGCTTGCCGTAGTGTTGCAAGGATTTCAAACGCCTAATTAGGCTTCCATTACGGGCGCATCATTCGCACGTTGAATGCAAACTGTGACCCGCGGGATGATAAGTCGCATACTTGGGGATAAAAGGAAAAATGAAGAATGTTTAATTAAACGGCGTATTTAAAACACTCGCGTATACGAGCATCTAAAGGATTTTTGTAAAGCGCCGCAGGTATAAGCCTCGCGAGGGAATTTCTCCATAGCGCACGCCTAACAGTGTCAATGTCAGCGAATGATGTACGAAGCGCGCGCGCGCGCACCTAAATCATAGAGAATCTATTATTTGCGATAATAATATTAATTTACAATGATGCGGCTGCGTAAGAGCGGCCGTGAAGATGTCACTTTCAAGTTCGCGATACTGTCGTCACGGGGGGAAAATTTAAGAGATCGAAGTGGCGCGCGTCGCGCGTGCCCGAGTCATGCGCCGGGAATAACTGGGCAAGCCTTTACGATCGGCGCTCGATTTTTCATTGGCTCCTCTGGAGAGCAGATTTTTACGAGCGCGCGCGAGCGATCGCGACCAACAAGCGCGCGGCACGTGACTCCCCGGCGCCATAAATGCGTATTTTTGCAAAAAGCCATCGAGATCGCGCGGGGCTCGTAATTTGCAAGTCGGCGATAAAGAAAGTGCCAAGTGTAGCTCGCCGCGCGCGATCTTATTCAACTGCTCGCCGGCGGAGCGATACGCGAGTCGAGCGCTCGCGAGTCGGCCGATGCATCGCCGATCCATTACATCATTTATCTCCGCCGGTTTATTATGCACTGCCGAGTTCTCGCAGACGCCCTACTCGGAACGTCTTCCCAGAGACAATGCGAGAACCCATAGATATCCGAGCCGTGGATGTAGAGGGGACTAATTGGAATCGGCGGGAAGCGCCGCATTGTCGGCCGAGCCTTCCCATGGCACACGCACACACCATCGAAGCTCCCCGTAATCCCGGGAGATCCTGCGCCCCCGGCTCTAGCCGGCGGGGAAGCAAAGCCCGAGGAGCCGAGGCGCGAGGCCGGCGGCTTTAAAATTAGTCCGTCGATATCGCCGGGACGCACGCACCGAGTGCACTATTTTTTTTTTTCCAGGCCGCACGTGACGGCCCGCTCGGAAATAATCCCCTCGCACCGCCGCCGGCTATTTCGGGCGCACGTGAGGGAGGCGGCCGGGAAGGAGGTCGGCCATTGGGTCAAGCGGCCCGCGGGCCTCGCCCGCTCCGCGGCTCTTTTTCTTTCTCCCGTTTTTTTTTTTTTCCCCCACCCGCCTATATTAAGAAGCGAGCGGTGACGCTTTTTTTTTTTTGTCCTCGCTCGAGGCCGGCCAACCCCCGACCTTGACGCGGCCCCGCCCTCGTCCTTGATCCTCGGCCGGGCCCTGGCACCGGTCCATCCGGTGCGCCCGCGATTCGGAGCGGCCGAGGGCGCCCCAGCATCCGAGCCGTGGGATCCCCGAGCCGCGGCCCCGATAAGCCGGCACAAGGGGGCTTTGTGCGCGAGCGTGACACACGGCCGCGTCATCGGCGCCGCGATGCCGATCCTCTTTCTCCGCGGCTGCGTACGCCTCGCGGCCATGTATGCCCTCCTTCTTTCCTTTGTTTCCCCCCGGCTCGCCCCATTTTCCACCGAGGCGCTCTATCCGGGGTTATCGCCGGCCCCCGCGATCCGCGCCCACGCGCCCCGCCCGAGATTAAGCAGCCGCGGCAGGCGTACTTCAAGGGGCTAATTATACCGACGGGGAAAAGTTCCGGGCTATATATGCTCCGCGGGCGTAAACACCCCGGGATCTGAACTAACAGAGTCGCCGGGCTCTGCGAGGCGAAGGACTGCCAGGCGCCCCGGAAGTGCCGCGACGCGCCGCCCAGATACGCCCAGGTCGTTTTACTGCTTTCGAATGGCGCCCGTTACAAATTCTCTGTACGCGCGAGTTTATACGCACTCGAAGGATCGCGATTCGCGAGCGATTAAACAGTCGCCCTCGCTATTTTCGAAGCCGGCAGCCGCCCCCGAGCGCGGCCTCCGCGCCCGAGGCTGTTTCTCGCTTTGAACGTAATCGGCCGTTTAAAGACTGTTAGAGTCTCGCGGATGTGTCATTTAAGCGCGACTCTCGGTATTTCCGGAGGATTATGATTCGATTTCACACGTGCCATAGACTCCTGCCTGACTAACAACCGCCAGTCTATCCGAGCTGTGTTCGCTTTGTTTACAAGCATATTCGCACGGATAGTATGAAATTTTCATTAGGTCTTTTTGACGAACATTTTGTAATTTATGGCGCGGCTACCTGTTCTTTGAACCCGCCGCTTTAATAAATCTTCATTATTTAATACACGTCCAATCAACGCGCAGCCGTCACTTTTGTCCGAATTCAATTATAAATAAATGAACAGTCGCGCAACCTTACATTATCACACTACGTTGTCAAGAATTTAATGGGAGCGTTTGAGGGTCAATATCTGCAGGAGTTATTAATCTCAGCTTGTCCGCGGCGCCTCTGATTTATTTATCGGCCGCTCAGTTGTCTAAACGCGAAACCGGCGCTCCTCTCCAACTCTAACGTCCCTCGTCCTTCGCCCGACACAAAGAAAGCAGGCCCAATCTCCCGGATTCCGAGCGCGAGAGAAAAAAAGGCAGCAGCGCGAATCCGGTTCGTCCGTGATGCATATATATATATATATATACACATACACAGCTGAGACAAAAGCCCGGGGAAGGAGTGCGCGCGTCGCGCCAGGTGAACCTTTCGCGGCAGTGCAGGTGCGCGGCCGAGGCTCGCGCAGCTGCGTCGCGGACTGCAGCGTGCCGGCCGGATATATAAGGTGTCGGTGGCCCTCCTCTCTCTCTCTCGAGCGGCTTCCTTCGCTCTGCGAACCCTGAGCGTGCGCCCGCACACGTCCCCGGGATTAAGGGGCCGAGGTCGCGGGAGAAGGCTCGGATGCCCGGCGTCGATAGGTGCCGGAGTTAGAGCCGCCTGGGTTTATAAGCGCGAATCGCTCGAGCGCCGCGAATGCTCCTGTCGCCTCTCGGAGAAGCGTTGCGCTCTTGCGCAACGGCGCGCCCGGGGAGGCAGCCGGTGCCAGGGCGATTAATACGAGCGCGCCGAGGCGTTGGGAATCGGTAATTAGCGCGGGCGATAGCGGGTGTGCTTAGCCCGCGGGGAGGGGGACTGATCCATCGGTATGACTTCATCTCTAACCAGATGGAGAGGAGTGGATTTCTTTTTTCTTTACCGCCGATCGGAAGGAAAGGGGCACTGCAGGGGCGCACATACGGCACAGTGGGAACTCGGACGGTAAACACACGAGAAATGTCACGGTGTCGGCGCTTACAAGGGTACACACATTAGCTTGCTCGGTAAACTGTATCGCTTAGCAGAAAGCGCTAATTCAAGGGGCCGGCTATCAGCAATGACTCGTAATTCAATAAAAATTTAACGGAACCGGCCTCGCCGCTCCTCGCGCCCGGCACGCACCGCCGCCGCGCGATCCGTAGGCCAATATATTGCAAACTTGTTGCTTCCGCTCGGCGAGCCGCGGACGTTGATATGCCCACCCCTCCCGCGGCCTTGTTTTTCCACCGCGCGCTCTTTCATAATTCGATTGAATTGCAAAGAGGCGCGCGGCTCGCCTTCTCCACGCGACCGATTAATTGCCGGAGGATCATGGCAGGTCCATGGGTTTCTTTTTTGCGCGGCAATTCGAATGCGAGGCCCGGTTTCGGACGCGGAGTCTGCACGTGGAGCGCGGACGCCGATCGAAAAAGTGTTGCGCGCGCGCGCGTCCAGTCGGGCGCTGCGCCTCGGTTCCCAACGCACGCGGCTGATCGACATTTTCATTAATTCATTAAAAGAGCGCGCCGGATTAAATTGGTTTTGTAACTTTGGCGATGGATGTTATTTGCGCGGGAATCGATATTCGCAAGCGTGCGGATCGGTTCTTTTAAAAGAGTGCGAGTTAAGTAACGCCGGTCGAGGATACCTCCTTGGAGGAGTTCGTAACGATATTAATGTAAAAAAAATTATATTCATGAATGCAAGTGAACGTCTTCCTTATGCTAGTTATTCATTGTATAACTTTAAATGATCCGATCTTACGTGACTCGTAAGTACTATTATACTTTTTTGCATAGCAAAGGAAAGAAGGTGCCAATGCAAAGCAAATTTTAGCGGCGTAAACATGATTTGATTATCGCTTTGTATAAAACCCAACGCACGCGCGCGAATTATTTATTCGAGACCGAGTCCAGAATTCTTTATTGAGATAGTTATTAAACTAGGGGACATAATCGAATGGATTGTTTAGAATAATTACGACAGCGAGCAATAGCAACTGATAATGGATTTAAATGCTACAGCCAATCAAGTATATAGTAGGACACATTACACCAGGCATTAAACATCGGATTGATTGTAGTGTACCTTACGTAATGGACTCGCGTCACTGCGCGCGCAAATATGGTCCGCGGTACTAGAGGGGAAAAATTTTTTTTTGCCTCGCAACTTTCAAAGAGTGAGGTGAAACGAGCGTTTCTTTTAGCCGCGAGGTCACAGTTCATTTTCCTTCAGGGAGAAGAGCCGCCGCGAGCAGCGCCGCCGGCCGTTTTGATTCCTGTCAACATGACCGCGCATAAGGTGCATAATCAGCCTCGTCGCATTGTTTCAAGGCAAGGTTAATTATAGCCGCGCGCGCTCGCCCGAGATCCCGGGGACGTAGATTTCCGCGTTATTACGAGGGCGAACTCGGGCGAGTCGCGTATAAGCAGCGCGGCCGAAAGCCCCCGCGCGCCGCGGCCTCGCCCACCCCCCGTCTTGGATTAGGTAATGCATCGAGGATCATCGAGGTGGCGGGGATTATAAATAAAGCGGCTGAGGCCCTGGGCCGTGGGTCCAATTGACCCACGGAGGCTCCTCGTCTCCGGGAGGGCGGGGACACCCGGCCGCCGGGAGCCTCCCCCCCCCCCTCCCCGGGGGCTGCGGGGGCGTCGCGGGTAAGTGGGTCGCGGTCCGGCGGGAGGGCCTCGCGACACCGATCGCGCGCGGGCGCCCCGGCCGCCGGGCCTTTATGTAAGTGCAATTTGAGCCAAATCGCACGTAAACGTAACGGCCATTGCTAGAGCGTATTTATCTAATCTTGGAGCGGGCGCGCGCGCGCGTGTTCGGAGCTGCAGCGGCGCGGGCGCGTGCGTGGCAGTTGCATCACGGCCGGCGGTGCGCCACTGGCGAGCGCTCGGCTAACGACGCTAACGGCGCCCGAGCCCCCGGCCCTCCCCCGAGCCGGGGTTCTCCCCCCCCTCTGAGCCAGGGGGGGAGCCGCGCCTCCCGCACAGCCCGAGAGTCGGACGTCCGCGAGGGCCGCGACAAACCCGCGCGATTTTTATTTTTGGCTTTTCGCTCGGTTTATGTAACGGCGCACGCGCCGCCCGCCCACTGTTTATATAAACACCGGCCGAGACGCCGGCCTATTTATCAAGCCGAATTCGCGCGGTCTATATCGGGGCCGCGTCTTCTTCGGGCTAAATCGATCGCGCGCCCCTCGCTATCTCGCGGTCGAGGCTTCCGCCCGGGAAGCCCGCCGAGGGTTACGTAAGGGCCGTAGGGCGCGGCTCCCCGCCCGAGGTCCTCCGAGGAGTCCCGATCCAAACGAAAGCCCCGTAACGGGGTTAACGGGAGCGCCGAGACGTAATCGGCCGGCCCTCGGCGCATTGTTGCGGCCCTCGCGCGGGGAGCCGCGACGCCCGAGGACAATGCAGCGGCCGTTGCGGAATCCCCGGGGAAGATTGCGAGCCCGCCAGAGGATGGCGAAAGCCCCCGCGGCCTTTCCCCGCCGGCCGATTATAACGACCGGCCGAATAATTCATTAGCGGCCGGCCCAACTTGCCGCCGGGCCTGTTGAATGTAAAATCCGCCGCGGTGGGTGCTTTTTTTTTTCCCAAAAAAGAAAAAAAAAAGACACGGTCCTAGTTGGCCCGGCGTCCGCCTGTCGGGAGAAGGTAAACAGAGGCCAGGCCCCGGCGTAACCCAATTAGGGGGCGGCCGCGGGGACGAGGGGCTCTCGGAGGACCGGGGGTGGGGGTGAGCGGACCTTGCCACCGCGGCGAGTGCAAGAGCCGCTTGGCGGGTGCGCGCGCGCGCCTCTCCCGTCCGGGAACTCTCCTCGGCCGTTCGGAATAGCTCGCGCGGAGGGGGCCGGGGCTTACGTAAGGCCGGCCGCCTCTCTAGACTGGCCGTGAACTTAGCGGCCGCTTAGCGCAGCTGTTTGTGCGCCGGCGCGCCGCCGGAAAAAGTTGTCGATTATTGTGCAGCCTCGCCCGGGGCGAGAGGGGTACAACCCTTTCGGGGTACGGCGGAAGTTGGCCGGTGCCGCCGCGGCCCTCGCCGAGCGGCGACACCTGCCGGCTTATCGGCCCCGTTCAATGTCGCCCGCGATCGGATCGTGCGCGAGGGGAGGGGGGAGGACTATTTGCGAGCGGCGCGCGCGCCCGTCCGCCTATTAATAGCGGGCTAATGATCGTCAGGTGGTTATCCGCGAGCGATCTCGCCGCGGGCTGTTAGCCTCGCGCGCGCGCTCCCCGGCGCGATCATCGCCGCCGCAGCCGCCTGCTTATATAGCCCCCGGCCGGCTTCTGATTAACGCCTTCGCGCCGGGATATTTTGGATTGGGTGCTTTATGCTTTTTGGCACGCGGGTTTGCCGTTAATTAAGAGAGATGCACCGCCCGCCCGGCCGCGCGGCGCTTCGTTAGCGCACTTTGTAAAGGTACTACATTGTGATGTAAAGTTAATAAATTTCCCATTTGTTGCTGCTCGGCCGCCTGTAACGGCATAGAATGAAACACGGCGGCCGCCCAAACCCGTTGACAGATTTACGACGCGACCCGACTCATTTTCCTCGCTAGATAAATCTCATTTTTTGACCGCTTTACACCCTTGAGCCTAATGGATCGTCAATTCTGCCGGGCGTTCAATGCCCCGGGGCGAGCGGTCGAGTGTCCCCGCGAGCGCGGGGCGAGCCCGTCGGCCCGGCCCGATAAGGTGGACCGGCGTAGGCGAACGAGTCCCGGTAAACGGCCATATCCAGTAGTAACGGCCCCAAACAACCAGACGAGCGTTACTCAGCAGCGCCCGCGCCCCAACCAACAAGGACTCGGAAAAAGCCGCTCGGCAAATGCGCGCGAATCGTCCCCCAATCAACAAGTGCACCGGTTGCTAACTCGAATCGAGCGGGTAAAGGGCCACGCGGCAACCAAAGCCGATCCTCCCGCGCGAGAAGCGCCGACGAGGCGCGCGCCGCAGCCGGTCGAGAGAGGAGCCTAGGCCCTCGATGACAATGCGCTGGTGGGAACCGGCCGAGGAGGAGATCGGCGGGATCGGCTTGGGCCTCGGGGGGGAAACCGGGAGACCGGCCGGCGGGCTGCCGGCCAGGGGAGAGGGGAGCGGCTGCGGCTGCGGCTGCGGCTGCGGCGGCGGCGTCATTAACGTGTCCGGGCGGCGCGGACCACCGGCTCGGCTGCTGGTCCCCCCTCCCCCCGGGCGAAAGAGAGCGTCGCGAGCGCGCGGAGCGCGTGCAGCGCCGCTGACCTTGGGGCTTTTAGCGGGAGAGGAGTTCGACGACCCGCGGGCAAGGTCGCCGGCGGCGGCGCTGCAGCGGAACGGGCGCGCGCTCGCGGAACGCCGGGCCTTTTTGCCGCTTGTTTGTTTTGGGGCGGGCGCTGGGCGCGGCCGAGTCGCGCCCAGGAATGCGCCGCTTTCCCGCGACGATGCGCCAGGGCCGCCGAGGCCGATCGTTCCAATAATAAAAGAGGACGAGGCAACGGCCGCCCGCCACCCACCCCCCACCCCTCGCATTCCGCGCGCCCGCGCATAAATCTGCGCCCGGCTCCGCGGGCCGCGTCGTCTGCCAGACAAAGCTCCCCCCGGGGCTCGCGGCTCCGCCCCGGCTAATTGGACGTGATTTAAGGGAGCCGGCCGGAGGGCGCGCGAGGCCCCCGCGCTCCCACGGCTCCCTGTCGCGCGAGATAACAGTCGGTAGGGGGCGGGGGGGAAGGCCGCCGGGACCTTTGCGCGGTTTATTTACCCCGGCCGAGGCCACCCGGCCCCGCGGACCTTGCGCGCCGCATCGGGGCAGATTATCTCGCGGGCCGGCTCGGCCGATACCGCCGCCGTAATTATATATACACGTAGAGAGCGACCGGCCGCGGTGCGCTGGCAGCCTTGCTCCTCTCGCCGGGCCGTCCCGCGGCTATCCGCACCGGCGCCCCCCGCCCCGTCCGCCGGCTTGCAGGCAAATAAAGTCCCTCTCCGCGCGAGATTACCGGCTCGATGCATCGATAATCCCCTGTTGTTGTAATGCCTCGGAGTCGGCTGCCGGCCGGCTCCAAGGTAAAAAAGGCCCGGGCGATAAGCCGCCGCGCCGCCTTTTCTCTCGCCACCGCGTGGATATATAGTATACGTACGTACAATCTTCCTGAATTTTATCTGCGCCCGAGGCGTTCACGTTCGATATTAATATCTCGCTCGCGCGCGCCAAAGTGATTCGAGAATACAACAATGCACGCAACGCGCCACATTGTTTTGTTGACTCTGCGGGAAAGATTATCTCTCAATGTCAAGCGCGTAAAGAAATTATCGGGCGCGCCGATGCGCCGGCGGAGAATCTCGCGCACGCGAGCGCCGATAATGAAATTTTATTAATAAATAATTGAAAGCGCGATTAAGTAAACACGTCCGTTGTCGACCAGTTCCGATTTTCCGATAGAGCCGCGGCCCCCGCGCCTCCCGCTGCTCCTACCCCGTGGTGCTGTCCAGGGACGTCGGGCCTCTCGCCTCCCCCCTCCCCCGTGCGAGCCGGCATACCCGTCGTCGCGATAACGCTCAACTAATTCGTTTCCGAGGGCCGACGACGTCGCCGTCGCACGTGAGTCATCGGCCGCGTCGCGGGGTTTCGAGCAGCGCGCCGCTGTCTACGTCAGTAGTAACAGACAGCGCGCAGGCGCGCGGCACTTCCTCGGCACACGTGCTCCCGCGCGTCTCCCGCTCGCGTGGAGGGGAGCTTCTTGATCTAGTTTCCTCCCTAGCGCCCGAGCTCATGGTGTTGACGTAAAGCGTGAGAGCGAAAGAGTGAAAGAGCTTTTAGTATTCAGTTGTCGACGATTCTTTGACCAGCGGCTCACAGAATCGTTACGTCACGCGCAATAACGTCGCTCGGCCGCGGCGGTTCGGCGGCAACTGCGCCCGGTAGGCAGCCGTAGGGAGCAATCTCCGATCAATTGAATGTTTACTTGCGCACAGTGATAAATTCTTTGCTGGCAAGGGGACGAAAAATCGGCCGGTTATGTAACGAGCGGCAGCGGTCTATCTGCAACCGATTGCTGCTTATCGGCCGATTCACAATAGAGGCGCGCGCGCGCGCCTCCGCTAATTTTTCAATGCACCCCCGCGGGGAGATTTTTCGCGGCGCGCGCGCGGACAAAGCCCCGAGCGCGGGTGACAGCGCGCGAGCACAACACTGCGGGCGTCGCGGCCCCCGATCGCCGGGCTTTTACGTAATTTTACGCTACCGAAGCCGCGCGATCGCTCGGGGATGGGGGATGGGTACCACACGCGAGCCGGTCGTGGTATCCGCGCGCGCGCGCCCGCGACGCTCCCCCCCCCGCCTTCGCATTATACGTGTATATATTTGTACGCCCTCGAGGTGGGGTGACGGGGCCGCGCGCTCCCTCCCCCGCTGGCCGCTTAATAACACGCGGGGGTTGCGTAAGCGCGCGCAACCGGGACGCGGGCGCCGATTAACCTCCGGGAGGAATGTCACCGGGGCGATCAATCGCGCCGCGGCGAGCAGGCGGTCAGGAGTCGACCGGGGGGGTGCGACGGACGTAAGCGGCTGGGACCGTCGCCGGGGCCGGAAGTGGGCGGGGGCGCCGGATTCCCCGGCCCGGGCCCGCTAGCCGGAGTAAAAATTTGAAGGAATCGAGCCTTTACATAATTGGCTTTACAATGTTTTACATAACCCCGCGGCGGCGGCGGCGGCGGCGCGCTCTAGTCTCGGGCGAGCTCGTATAACGACACGCGCGCGCGCGCGCGCGAGTTTCGTAACGCGCGCCTGGGAAGACGCGACGCGGCGGCTGCGGCCGGGGCAGCCCCCCGCGGAAAGGTCAGGGGATCCTCGGGGGCTTATGTCACCTTGGCAACCCCAGCGGAGGGCAGCCACCGGCGCGCGGCGCCTCCTTCCACGCGGGTTATAACTCGAGCGAGGCGCGCGCGTCCGCGAGTGTAAATCGAGCGGGGCTGCGCTTTAGTGAATGACCCGGTCACGTGGGCTTTATTTACCAAAGGCGCGCGAGGGCGGCGCGAGGCTTACGTAAGCCGGGGCCGGGGGCGGGGGCGGGGGCGCGCGGGGTGTTTACATAACCGGGGGCGCAGGTGGGCCGGCTCGGGGCGGGCAGGTGGGCGGGCGGGCAGGTGGTACTCACCCAGTTGGACGGCCAGGTCGTAGCGCTCGAGCGCCTGGGCCAGCAGGCCCTTCTTCACGAGGGCGTCGGCCTCGTGGCGCGCGGCGCTGGCCTCCGCCTCCCGGGGCCACCACTTCTCCACGAGCCTCTGGACGAGGACGTTGGTCTCCGGGCTCGAGGGGCGCTCGGGGGCGGGCGCCGCGCGCTCGAGGCCGCAGAGCCGGCAGGCGTCGGGGTCGAGGCACGCGCGGCAGAAGGTGTGCCCGCAGTCGAGGCTCACCGGCTGGTGCATCGCCCCCTCGCAGCGCGGGCACGCGAAGGACGCCTCGAGGTGGGCGCGGGCGCGCGCCGGCCCGGCGACTCCCCGGGGGCCCGCGGCCGCCAGGCCCAGCTCCTCGAGGAGGGCGTTGGCCAGGTGGCGCAGCCGGTCCGAGGGCACGCTGCCCAGGGCGAGGCAGCGCGAGTACACGTCGAGGGCCTCCCGCAGCCGGGCGCACCGGGCCAGCGAGTCCCCGTAGCCGAGGAGGGCCTCGAAGCTCGGGCTCTGCTGCTTGAGGCACCGCTCGTACATCTCGAGGGCGAGCCGGTAGTTGCGCGAGGCGAAGGCCTCCTTGGCCGTCTCGGCCATGGCCGGGGCGCGGCTCAGGCCCGGGGGCGCAGGGGGGCGCCCATGGCGCGGCGGCAGGGGACGCCTGGAGCACGCGGTCCCGGGCGCGGCGGAGCGAGGCGGCGCGGCTCTCTGCCGCCACTGAGGTTCCCCGTCGACTGGCGCGGGCCGCGAGCGCCGCGCGCCAGCCGCCGCCTCGGAGCGCCGAGCCGCCGCCGGCCGCAGTCGCCGCTGGTGGTGGTCGCCGCCGCCGCCGCCGACCGCAGCGCCGCCGCGCGGCCGCCCGCCCAGCCCGGGCGCCCGCGGCACGGCCGACCCCGGCGGGCCCGCGAGTCCAACAAGTCCGCGCACCCCGGGGCCTCGGCTGTGCCCGGGGACACTTGTTGTCCTCGGCGCGCTGTTGCGGCGCCCCTGCCGCCCGCCGCCGATCAATTGTCCCGGGCGCGCTCGCCCCGGGCCTCCGCCTGCGCCTGCGCACGCCCCCGCCGCGCGTAATCGACCTCGCTCCCGCTACCCTCCCCTCGCTCCCTGCCTCCCTTGTTTACTCTTGCGTCTCCGAGCTCTTTACGGGCCTCTCCACCCTGTCCCGGGGAGGATCGCCGCTGCCCCTGGAATTCGCGATCAAAGGACGTCCGCGACGACGCGCTTCGCAACTTCCGACCTCCCACCCCCGGGGCTTTTGTTTCCTTCAAGCTTATGCCCCCCTGCCATTGTGCGCCCCTTTTATAATCAGACCGAACAACGGAAGACGCGAAGGCTCGCGCAATCGTGCGCTTGCACTATCTGCGGACTTTTGAACGATATTCGTGTTCTTGCCGTAACTCACCTGTGCCTATCAATATTTACTTTTAGCATTGTTACATAACGTTATTTCATCGGGCAGATGCGTATCGTAAAAAGGTTTTCCGTAAAAATATTAGAAATTCGTTTGTAGGCTATTAAAAACGTTCAAGTTGTGATTAAACTATTCAATGACTGACATTGAAATTCTTTTCTTTAAACAATAATATTTTTTCATTTGATGTGTTGTCAAATATCGGTGATTGTAATAAAATACTTAGGTAAACTGTTTTAAGTTTCTATGTTTAAGTGTAATTACTGGTATTATCTTTACTATGTGGAAATATTCGAATTGCTTAGAAAAATGTCTGTCCTTTACAATTTACAATACGGATTAGTTTAAATAAAAATAGAGCAAATATTGTGCAATTCGAGGCGCAGTTCAATCCAAATGATATTAGAATGTAATTCAGACTATGCTTACAACGTATTAATAATTAATTCGAAGCTTGAGTGTACATGCTATGCTTAAAAATTAATTATTATTCCTTATTCTGATAACTTTACTTACTCTAATTACAAAACACTTTTTCTATGTATTTGTTACCATTTAAAAACGAATATAAATATTATTCAATTTTTAGTAGAATTTATTTTTTGAACCATAAATATGGTTATGGTATTTACTAGGTTTTTAAAAACAAAGGAAATCAAACGGAACTTTTCATACTACTACTAATAAAAATGACAAATGTAACTTAAAAATTAATTTTATTAATATCTCATCTATATATATGCTTTTATTTTATCATATTCGTTCGGTAATTATTACTACTTTACAAATTTTTTGAGCAATATATTAATTCCACGATACAAAAATATTTAATCGATATTTGAATTTAAATATCTTACATGTACTTTCATTAAACTCATGTTAAAGGATTTTTCTATTTAATAAATAATAATTATGTAATTTTAATAAATTTTAATTTATAAATACTTATCAATACCTACTTATGATACAATTTCAATGTATTTGAAAGCAACCTTCGTAAATTATGTATCAACTTGATATTACTCATTTGATCGTTTATATATGCATGTATAAAATTTATTATTTAAGTTTTATTCCTATAACAATAAGGTATAAATAAACATATAGAAACGATTTATTTTTTGCATAATTATATTAGGGTTAAGTGCTCATGAATATTTATTTTTTTACATGTTTTGCTATTTTCTTGATTCCTTTTAATATTTATTTTTACAGTATTAATATCCATTTGTGACGATAAAACTATTTTTTTAATTTGTTTAACAATCAATACGTGCATATTATAGGTTACCTTTACGAATTGATAATACTCGAAGTCAAACACTCACACTCTTTGAAACTAATGGTGATACATTTCAATCGATCGAGCAATCGATGCAGGTAAGCATATAACTACATTTACATGTGTAGATATAGTATGTATATATACAACTCATACAGAAAAATACGAAAATGAAAAGGTTTTAATTGTAAATTAAATACGAAGCTGATTGCTGATAGAGAAATCCAATTATTACTACTCTAAACGCTAGCGAAGCTAAACAGAGTACAGGCAATGGAAGTAATTCTACAGGTATGTCGTCTTTATATGAAATAAATGAATACTGAAATCTGAGTGCTTTTGTGAGATTGAGACATTTTAGCAACACTTCCATAAAGGTACATTGTCACACAATAATCCATCTCTCAGTATCTAAGTGGCGTAGTAACAAATGAATCATACATTTTAAAGTGACACATTCATCTTGCAATTAATTGATTGATATGCCATGAATGCAGACCGTAAGTAAGCCAATCGACAATGCAATATCAAGACTCTTATCTCTATCGAAAGAAGAAATCTAGGCACAAAAGCTAATATTAATATGGATTACGATATTTCAAGCAACAGCTTACAAATATCGTAGTTTTAGTCTTCTTGCCATTCATATTCAACTTAGTCGATCATAGATAAGTCATGCACCGTCAACATGGTAACTAAATGGAGAAATTAATTTTTTAATAAAACTTTACGGATAAATTTATAGATAATATACGAGTATATACTAAATATATCTGGTTCATTCCAAGATACATTCATAACTCAATTTCGATCGAATGTCATTGATGCAGAGGCAGTAGATCAAGGGTTCTTCAACAGATCCTTTGGGTACTTGAATGTTGGTAGAGAGCCAGAAAAATTTCGTGGACTAGTACGAAATCACAAGTTGCTTTTTATCGGAGGGGCAAGTACTTTCCAAGTAATATACGAACCAATACAATTTTTTATACGCTTTGGTAAAATTAACTAAACCATTATTTATAAATAGAATAATGCAAAAAATATAAAATATTTTTTTTGCTTAATACATTTGTTGATATGCAAACATACATACGCATGTCATTTGTTTTACTTGCAGTTTCAAAATTCTAATATAAGCACATATTAAATTATGTTTATATAAGTAATTACGTTTACTTAGAAAACAATAATACAATTTTTTCTGTATTGCTTTTCAATCATTGACTATTGAAATTTCGCTTTTAAATTTAAAGGTACCTCAGTAAATGAAAAGTTTTCATTGATAATATATCTTACAAACATCCGTTTGTATTAGAAAGAAAAAGGCCTGCAAAGAGAACAAATTAGAAATTTTTCTTATTCATCTTTATCTTATCGGTTGTTTTTATTTCAGCAGTGTGAACACCAGATTATACTAATAATAAATTTTAAGAAACAATGATAAGAAATTAATTCATTATTTTTAGCCTACTTGTGTAGAGCTCAAGAGTATAAAGGAAATCGCAAAACATTTTAAGGCGCAAGAGAACGAATATAGTTTTCTGTGTAGAGTCGAATCGAAACTTCTATATTGATCCAGGAAGTGAGTCTAATCTAAATAAAAATATTAGTTTCTAAAAAACAGAGTTATAGTTATAATTTAATGAAATTGCATCAATATTAGCATGATAGCATATTTTAGACTTCGTCTTACTTCATGGTATCGCCTTAGACTGCAAATAAGAATGTTTATTTTAAAGTATTTGATTGTTTTGTCTCACCTTCTCTCAAGAACCTGATGTGAAAGCTATTATTCTATTTAAGCCTTGTAATACCTTGTAGTCATTATTTTCATTCACAATTATTTTTCAAATAGGATTTTCCATTATGTTAACACAAATTGTCATTGCAATAATGTTGTTTGTAACTTACAGAATAATAAAAGATACAAGTTATCTGATTTATTTATGCTTTAAGACCAAATTATGCCATAATTAAAGATTAATGTTAATTAATATTAAATTTAGATTAATTAATTTTGGATAAAGACTGGTCACGTGTACCTACATTAAGATTAATTGACTTAGAATTTCACATTATTTTGTAATTACGGATAATATTTGAAGTTAGATTTCACACATATACATAATTTTGTATAGATTATTCAAAATTTATTTAACGACAAAGGTATTTTCTTAATTACAGTTTGGTTATCGATTTAGAAAAAATAAGTGAAACTAATGCTACGTTATGAAAGTGAAATGTTATACCATGTATTACTGCTATTCTTTATTATAGTAGTTTAAGCTTTCCAGTAACAATGTATAACTTGAGAATGTGAAAGAGTCACTTTTTATCTTAATAAGATTAACGACCAATAAATTAATTTTTTTATTATTAAAGACATATATTTATGTACAACACATAAGATTAGAATATTGATAATCTTTTATAAATAATAGAAGTTTTAATTTTTTCAGGCAAATAATTGATAACTTTTTATCAAATAACTACTTGACCTTTTCACCAATGATAGTTTATATACATACAATCTTTCATTAACTGTTAGTATTTTATATTATGAATAAAAATATTTTTTAAACCTATAGTTACCTAAAAAAATATTTTTACATTCTTTACAACCATACGTACATTATTAAAACTATCCATCTGTATAAATGGTTAGTTTTGTAATTCCAAGATTTTTCTCGCATCTTAAACGAATAGTTTCTTAATTTTCGACGATTTAGATCTTGGTTTAATTTTCAACTCCATGACAGATTGCAGAAAAAATTTTGAGAACCATCTTTTTTTTTGATCATCGATATCACTATATCTAGTAGGCGCTTGCCACTCTAAGCGCGATGAGAAATAGGTAAAGGCTAAAAAGAAGAGAATGCGCTCGCGCCGATCGAGCGTAGCCTTAATCTTTGACTTGCACGCGCGCATTTACCTGCGCGACGCTTATGTAAGCTATTTGCGCGTCGCGCACATGTACATGCGAAGAGGAGAGTCACCTCTGCTTGCGCGCCGAACGCAAAACAAATTGTTCACGATCCGAAAGCTTACGTAAAGCCGCGGAGCGCGCGGCGACGCGGGAGCTTTTTCACGCGGTCGGGAGACTTTTTGGCAGCGCGGGGGTCACTAGAGGCCGCTGTGAAGCGCGCGGACGGTCGAGATCTGTGCCGTGCTGGGATTGATAGCGGTGTATCGTTTGCGCAAGCTCTGCCGTTTTATGCAATGCCACGCAACACTCGGTGGACCGCCGCAGACTGTCGCGCATTCTTGTTGCGCGAGTGGTGGGAGGGGATTCAAGCTCGATATCGTACGCCAAGCTTATATACCTCCCTCTGTTTCCATTCATGTGATCACAATATTTATGTTGACGTTTGGCATCCCATTGTGGGCAAACGCGATGTTTTGTTTTCTATTGAATATTTGGCTCTGCGTGTCAACATAATAAAGAGTTAAAAACGTTTGTGTTTTCAAACGAAATTTTTCAAATTCAAGCACTAACATTATTAGGTTCTTATTTCCAAACAGCTCATGTAAAAGAAGTTTTATGATTTAATGTACACACGTTTTACGATTTTCAAAATGCAAATTTAACTTTTTCTGGTCATACAAAATGTATTTGGAAAATGAAAATTTGAGAATAAAAACATTTCATGCAAACTATTGCAATTACGATTAATTACGATTATAAAACAGAAAACTAATCGAGAAACCAACTGACAAAAAACTCTTTTTCGTTTTACATCAGACTTGCGAACAGCATTGCAGCAGTGTTTTCCCGCACGGTCGACTGCATTTTCACCGCTTCTCATTGCAATCCCCGATTCTCCTACAAAAGGTAAAGCTACAGCAAATCTCCGATTGCGAAATCGAAATCGCGATTGGGAAACTACCGGCTAATTGTGCAGTCAAAGGTTAATCGTGCCCTCGCCGCGAGTCACTTAGGATCTTACGCCGGCGCGGCGAAAGAATGGGAGAAACACCTCGAACCGTGGCGTGAGTGGCCTGGCACTTTTTCGGCAATTGCTCCGGAGGCGGGCACTCGTGGATCATCGCGGATTTCGCGCGAGCGGACGTTTCGTAAAAGTTACGCCAAAAGCGCGTTACATCGTGAGGGGAGTCGAGGGCGGGAGAAATGAAAGCCTTGCTCAAATAGTGTCGGTCGTTACGTAAGGGCGGATTTTTTTTTCAAAGTCCCGCACAATCCTCCCGAGGCAATTACGAGCCGACTGTTTTAAAGAAATTCACTTGACGGGATGACTCATCGTTACCCAAGATTTGTACCAACTTTTTTTTGTTCCTGGCGTCCACTAACAGATAGACTTTCGGCCACTGCACCTATGCATGAATGGAAATTTTTTTTTATAGCATCTTGAGGAATGTTGCTCAGGCTGAATTGCCTTTTTAAAGCATTTGTAATTAAAATATACTTTTTTAGGAGCGAGCAAGTAGTTAATTATAACAATTACAAGGTATTAAATTAGAACAACATCCTTCTTACTTCGAAATAATTTGCTTAAGGCTGCTAAAAATATATTGATTAGTATACGTAATTCTGGAATTTATAAAATGAATGTTTGTGAATATAATCACTTATTTTCTGTCAAATAGAAACGTATATGATTTCATAATATTAACTTCAAAATTTATTTATTAATAGTGTATAAAACACTTAATACTCAAAAAATAAAAATTTGGTAATTATTGAAACTGTGTAAAGCACTATATAAAAGTTAACAATCAGTATAAATCAAATTAAATTATCTATAAAAGATCATAAATGGCGTTTAGTAATTTTAATTTGGTAATTAAATAATATTTCGTCCTAAATCTGATATCTGTCGAAAATGACGCCTCGAGCAACACTTCCTCTAAGAGTTACAGAACGCATACCAAGCAGAGGCTGTTTCGCCGAAATTCCCATTTCGTAGTCGCGTACACAATGTTACGCAACACTCAACGTTACTCGGCCACCATAGCCTATTTATGTATGTTCATGCTCACGCTCTCCGGCTTAGAGGCTCATCAAACAATGTTCCCTGGCGGGGCGGCAGATAAGATTTTTTTTGTAAACTACAGACATCTTTGTCGCGGGGTGAAAAATACTCGAGCCGTTACAGGTTCGGAGACCGGGACCGATTACGCCGCGGAAGCGGTGGACGATCGGATTGCAGTGGTTCTATCGTCGGATCCGATCAAGATATCGGCCTTAATAAAGTTCTCTTTGTCCCGCTTGGAGAAGGTCTATGGTTACGAGCAATTGTTTTGTTGTCAAAGGTGGGCATACGCGCTAAATTTTTCCGCAATGAATGCATCCCGTCGATGAATCCATATACCTATTCATTAAACGAGGCACAGTGTTAAAAGCGCGCGGTGAAATTATGCATGCCGCATTTGACAATGAATGCAAATTACGCGCAAATGCCGAGAGAGAAAATTTTATAAACTCGGGGGGCTTCCTAAACCCGGCGGCGCTTCAAGTGCGCTCTAAAGAGAAGAAACACAGTGTCGAAAGGAAAAGTTACAAGGCGACGCGCTAACAGCGGGAAAACGCGCGCGCGACTCGTGTCAAGAAACAATCCGAAGCGACGCGCGCGCTCTCGTGCTTCACGGTACGCGCGCGCGCGCGCCCGTGCGATTTTCGCGATTGCGCGTGAAAGCTTAGTCCCGCGCGAATCATGGTGCCGGGTCTGAAAATAAAGCGCCGCCGAGCTTGCACACACGTAATGACCGGGCGCGAGTTTGGATCCGCACTCGCGCCGTCCGTCTTATATCGGTATCGAGTTTCGTCGGCGGCCAGCCGCCCGTTCGTTGTTCTCTTCCCGCTTCGCGCCGGTTTTGCTCTCGTCCTTGCGCGATTGTTCCGTTGGAAGAAAATTACTACCGAGTTATCCGCATATTTGAATAACATTTGTAGGTTTATCGTTACTGGTAGCTAGATTTCACACGTGATACGCGCCGAGTCAAAGTCCTCAAGTTACGGAACCTATGAACTAGCGTAACTTTTTACTGCCGCCATTATGCCAATTCTCGGTAGACGGGCCGTTCAAAAATTGACGTTTAAAAGGTCAAAGATAATTGTTTACGTAACCGATTAGAAACGCGTGAACCTTTCTGTACTCGGATGGAGGGTTGCCTCTCGGATTATTGGTGAAAACGAAGTTGGCGATTGTATAAATTTAATGTAACACATCGTCCGCCAACGATAAGGCGTTTATAGTTCACTTGTCTATATTTACTTTTCATGTTATACAATGTGTGAGGAGTATACATGAATACATGCACGTCTCTTACATAATGCAATTTGACATTTTTGAGCAATAACGAGGTCGCGTTATAAGAACACTTTTTTTGAGAAAGAACATAGTTGGCCAACGAGTCTGGCAGTATTTAGTTTTCAACCGGTAAACCTAATCAGTATAAGAATAAATATTTTCTTCAATTTGTACAAAGCTCTCTTATTTTGAAAGCCATGTCAATTCAATGTATATATATACACATGCAACGTAATGTCAATACAATGTCCATGTATTTAGCGGCATTCATCCGATAATAACAAGCAAAATAAGTAGTGTTTAATTAAAGACTGCCAGCCATTCAATCGGAGAATGAGCATAATTGTCGAACGCTAGGATAGATTAAGCAGCCGCTCCATTCAGGCGCATTATCACTTTAGACTAACCAGAGCTCGCGCGTTACATAACAATTAATCGGGCCCTCGGCGCGGGTATTATCTCCCGGAGCGGGAGCGGGCGCGAGTACACGGCCGTAAAAAGCCAGCCGCGCGCTATTTCACCCAATCGGCCGCCTACGCACGGTTAATATTGACCCGCATCATCGCGCGCGGCTCCTCGGATTTCCAGCAAATCAGCAAGGAAGAAAGAGAGCCGCCCCGGCTTTGTTCGCTAAGCCACGTGTTGCCTCTGCATTCCGCGGCGGGAGAAAGAGAGACGCTGCGCTGGCGGACCGTACGCAGGTCGCGTGCAGGCGGCCGCGCGCGTGTGCGTGTCATTCGCGCGGCGCCGAGGTGAGTTTACGATAAAGCCGCCTTAGCATTGTGCTTTTTATATAAGAGCCATTTGCCTCGCTAATTTTTTTTTTTTCCGCGTGTGCTCGCGGGGCCATACCTTCGAGGCGGGCCGTTGAGTCGCGTTGCGCCGCTTGTCTTCGCTTCCCCGGGATGAGGTTCCTCGGGTTCCGGCCGGCTGCTGATCAACCGAAGACGATCCGTCGCTCACCGGCCGCTGAGAGCGTGTCTTTGTTCGCGGAGATAAAGCTTGCCTCCTCGACGTAAATAGAGATATTTTGAAAAAAAAAAAAGAAATAATCTGTTCCCTGTACGGATGTTCATGGAAGAGCCAATGCTCATTAGCATTATCGCGCGCGACATAATGAAATGCTTGTGCGAGTGAAACTGTCGTAGAGTCTTTCGTTCTCTCTAGCAGGTTAAGAGGCTGAACGATTATTGTCGCCGATCAATGTAAAATATTTGCGAGCTTGACTACCAAGTAGATAAGTACGAGAGTTGGTCAGACGATGTGTCTTCGATATCATTAATCATATGATTCCTGTTAAGCGTAGACCAGCATTTTTCCGTATCAAGCGAACTATCAAATAATATTTCAGTATCATGGAGGAAGTATAATCTGTAAATAAGGGCGAGCAACTTCCTGAATACTCTAATGGCGCATTTTGCCCTTAAGTTCAATTAAAATTTCCAGAGATGTAAGAAATCAGTTTTACTTTGTAGTTAGCTATCGGGCAACTAGATCAGGGAAGAAGAAAATTCTCCTTGCTATAATTCTGCGAAAGTTCTGACTAATTAGATACTCGAGCCACATCCGCAAGCACGGCCTGTGCCAAGTCGTGTATTATTGCGCACCAAAAAGCTCTTGATCACAGGCAAGGCGCTTCGCGATTCGAGGGCACGCGCTATTACGTTTCGCATTTATTGAGAGTATGTAAACAACCGAGGTGGCAGGTGCATCCTTACCTTGGGCTTAAGTACAACATATTGTTTCTTTATTGTACATATTGGCAGAGCGATTGTTTTCCTCCTGCAAGCGCTTGCTTTTAAAAGCACTCGAAAATTTTTATTTCTGCGCTCATAAAATTTATTGCGTAACGAATCCACTTAGTGCGCATTGTAAACTTTTGAAGCTTATCGCAAATTATGAAACTTTTTGAAGAAAAGTCGTACTACGCTGGAATTAGAATGCAAGCTCTACTCGTCAGAATAACTTATATAAACAGTGGAAAAACAATTTCTGAACACTTGTGCGGCAATATTCATCTTTGGAAGCTCATACGCGCTTATGCATATAGAAAGCTTTTTTTTAAGGAGGTGCAGATGATTTTGCAGACGATCAGAGCGATAAACTATTCTTCAAAAGCTAAACACTGCCTAATAGGGCATTGGTAGCAAAAGTATACCCAATCGGTTTGAAAGTTTAAGTTGCGCGATGCGTCACGCGAGCACAAACAAGGAGGGAATTAGATAAAAGGTCGCGTTACGTGAGGACTGTGATCCACGGAAGGCACTCGGTGCGCGTAATTCCAAAGTCGCTCAATAAAACTCGTCGGCGGCGACGTCGCAAGCGGGCATAACGCGGGAAGCCTGAAAATAATGCCGAATCTTGGAAAATTGAAGATTCCCTTGAAAGTCTGTATAAGCGCATCATGAATTCGTCCCGTTTCCTTCAATCCAGGTCACAAATTAGCAGTAACGGGCGCAAGCATCATTTGCAGGTCCGTCGGGCGCAGAACAGCCAGCCGAGCGAGTGCAATCGGCGTATACGCGCGAGCGCGTCTGATGACCGAGAGCGTAAAGCTTTTTATCCGACGGAAAGTCGACAATGGCAAGGCACGTAGCGTCATTTTTCAAAGAGACAGCGGGAATAGATATTCCGAGAAAGCCTACTTATCCCGGATATTTATCTTATCTGCCGAATCGCTCTAAAACAAACCCTCGCGGGCGGCGCGCGGCTCGCATTCGAAATAGCGGACCGAGCGCCGAAGGACGTTTTTCCCAAAGTCGCCTGAAAGTTTCATGAGATTCTCCGAGAATCGCATTAGCCGGCCGCGAGTTGCTCCACCGCTGGCCGGCCGATTGAGCAAACGGCTCCGAAATAATAATAGCCCGGGGTACCGAGGCGGCCGCCGCCTCGGATCCGCAGTTACCGCGCGCGGCTATGCGCCGCCGGCAGGAACGCGGCCCAACGAACAAAGGCCTCGCGATAAAGCGGCAATTGCATCCGACGCGCCGCGGTATCGGCGTCGCGAGGGAGGCGCGCGGGCGCCATAAGCCGGCCCGGGGTACACGCCTTCCGTCATTAGGCATATCGGGGCCAGCACGTGCGATCGATGCGCCCGCGGTGAACTTTACATAACGGCGCCGCGCGCGTAAACAGGGAGGCCAAAGACGGGGCCCCGGCCGCGTGTGCGTATAACCCGCGCGCCGCGAGCCTCCCGGGCGATCGGCCCGCGCAAGTCGAGCTTTACGTAACCCCCCGCCCACTTTGTCCTGCGATCTTCCATCTTCCCGGGCTTTTCTCCCGCGTGGGCGTCGCCGCAGTCGAGGAGTGTGGCGCGCCCCCTATTTCGCGCTGCCGACTCCTTGCCTGGCATTGTGCTGGCGCGCGTGTGTCTGTGTGACTCGGGCGTTTCGGCCGGACTGGAGGCGCTGCGATATCGTGGAGTTGACGTTGCGGCAGAACTGGGAGCTAATTGGGAATTAATGCCGTGTGTTTTATCTGCCGATGCATTGATGTAATATTATATATAGAATACGTAATTGTCGGGTGTTTTGCCGCGTTTCGGTTTGCTATCTGCCAAGCGGGTGGGAACGATTGGGCCGGGAATAGCCTCTGGCCGCGCACTTTCGCAATTTAATTAGCGCAGTTTATCCGCGGCAGCGCGTTTATGAAGTTTCGTTTAACTTTTTCTAGCAAACAATCAGCCGGGCCGAGGACGTTATTAACCTTTTTATTGTGACATAATTTTAACGAGCCGCTCCTATCGCGCGCGGCGTTAATCCCCAACTTTTCGTCCAATTGATTGGCCATTGGGCAATTTATTAGAGCGATCGCGGCCGCTTGCATAACATCGCGCGCGCTCGGGGAGATCCGGCGGTGGAGCTTTTTCCAGCCGACGAAGCTCGCCGATTTTCCGTCCCGGGCGGATACGCTATGCGTGCGGTCGCTCCTGGACCGCCGAACAACGCGTTATGTCACCGACTCCCTCCCCCTCCCCCCGCGCGATGGATCGTTCGTTTGGCTTTTGATGATGCCCGCCCTCGTTGAAATCCGAGACGCGCGGCCCCCAAGTTTCCTGAGTGCGGGCCGGCGTCACGGTTTCGGGAGCCGCGACAGCCCGCGACCACTTAAAAAGTCATAGCCACCGATATAACTTATGGAAGCCGCTTGTGGAATCTGGGGTTTTCGCCGGTGGCGGTGCTGCTTACCCACATTCCTCTTCCGGCGCCATAAGGAAGAGTCTCCTATAGGCATTTATAATCGTTGCTAATGGGCTCGCTTCTGAGGTATATTTTGAGGGACGTTTGTCACGGATGGAGAAGAGGCTCAAAGAGAGCAAGTGGCACGGTACAGTCAAATGATAGCCCCGCTCCGATTGTATATTTAACGTGTTTTTAGCTCGCGCTGAAAAATTGCTTCCTCTCCTGTTTCTATCAAAGTTTCTGCTGATAATTGGTCGTTTGATGAGTCGTTCAATCCTTGATTTTACGATTGCTTCAAATCATTATTGCACAAGAACAACACAAATGATGAAAAATAAATTGTCATTTCATAGTCCCAGTAGACCGATAACTATATATACATAAGGCCGCATTGTATTTTTTCATAGCACTGCATACATATCCGTTTATCTCCGTGCATGAAGGCTCAACGAGAGAGGCAAATGCTATGATTCGCAGTAAATAGGTTAATACATCGATGATAATTGTATCATTGTCCGGTGCATTTGCACAGATCGCGAGTGCGCTCTTGCATGAATTAGCATGGGCTCCGAGGTTCCATTGTGTGCCTCGCGTCACCGAGTGTAAAATGCCAGTTTGACAATTCACTCGGGGCATCGACCAATAAAAAGGAGTCAGGGAGATGCGCACTTCAGCCGGTTTACGTAACCGGAGCAGTTTTCTTCCTTCTTTTGCCTTAACGAGGCCACTTGCCTTCGAACGACCCCTTCGTCATCGCCATCTTGCGGCAATTAGTCCGCATTAAGTGGCGCGCCCGCTATAAGGTCATTATGCAAAAGGTGCACACATTACATGCGTCTGCCAAAGTATTCGCTTAAAAAGTGCCACTTGTGTTTCACTCGCAGCCAGTTTCCCTGTTTAACTAATCTTTTGCGCAGACGCGCAAAATTAAACAGCGCCTCCATTGATACAATGTACGATGTGCGAGTGCGCGTATATAAATAACTGGTCAAATAAAAAGTGAGCGAGCACTTTAAAGAAATACCCGGTCATTAGGTAAATGGCACGCGTGATTCGTGTGTTTCTTACAAAATATTAGCTTATAATGTGAATCCTCTTAGCCGAACAAGATAATAACGCGAAAATTGCCAGTCAGCATTTCGTAGTAAAATGTTTACCTTCGAGGAGGGAATCGTCAAACACAAGCCGTATACGTCGCGCCTGTGCCTACTCATTACGGATTACAGTGTCAAATCCCAGGCACATATTATTAATAAAGCCAGTTACCAAATCATCCTCGCGGCGATACACTTTGTAAGCGGTTGCACAAGCACATCCTGTTTGCCTAGTCCATAAACATTATCAACCGATTCTCATTGAATTGGTGTTTACTCGGCCGAGGGAGCGCGCGCATAGTTAACGGGGCAGCTCGGCGCGAAGTGCGAGCTTTTTCAGCCGGGAGCTCATGCATCATCGACGCTCGCGGTGCATTTATGCAAATCCAAATTGGCCGTTGAGCGCGTTCGGTCTTTTTTTTTTAATGGATTTTAATGCAGCCGCGCGGCGGTAGCAGCAGCACGCCCGGAAAAGCTCCGCAAACCGGCCACGGGATTGCGAATAATTCACGAGTCCCGTGGGATCGCCTGATTTAGAGGGCCCGACGGGGGTCGCGTGGGCCCTGCCGGAAGTCCTCGTCTGCGGTTTCCCGCGGATGCAGCGCGCTATCGCTATCGCGCGAGATAACGTTTTCTGCAGGCGCGCGGCGTTGAATACGAGGCCGCGTCGGCCGGCAAAGGGCGGGGACCGGCACCTCGGGAGATTCGGTTACGCTGCACCTCTCGCGTGCGCCGTTACGCAAGAGGCGCGGCTGGCCGTTACGCGGCGGCCGACACGTGCTCGCCACCGAAAATCGGTGGGCCTTTGTGCCTCCTTCGCGGGAGACCGGAGCCCGTGACCCGCAGCCGGTTGTGCAAGTCCCCGGGGTCCGCGACTCCATAACGCCTCTTTGCCTTCGCGCGCGAGCGCCTCTGTCATCCCGGGGCTATTTCGGTTCCGGATCAGCGGGGAACTATTTGTCCACGTCGTTCCGGTTTAAACGGCTATAATTCTCCCTAGTGTCTGTATTATCGACCCAGCGCCAGTCGGTTGCAGTAGCTTAATCTTTACGGCTGTAACTCTTACGGCTCGCTGACTAATGTGCAGAGGTTTTGATTGAGGGCCCTTTTCTATCTTAATTTATTAGCAACAGCGAGATTAAGTTCAAAATCAAAAAATAACTGGTTCGCAACGCACGACCGGCCACTGCGTAGATGTTTCTTCTTAATAATTATTTTTATAGCCCTGTTCCAGATTATCAAATCAGATATGTTTTCGTCTCTACATAATCTATTATATATATGAATAATAAACTAAAGCTATAAAATATAGCGCGGAACCTCTGCAAACTTAAGAGGGCATTACACTCGTAATATTAATAATACATAAAATAACCGGAAACAAGAAAAAAAAAGCATGTAAAAAGTAAATTAAATTATTTCCTATTATTGCGTAATTATTTATAATAGAATGAGAGTAGTTAGACTGCTGCAATTTCAATTTCAGGTTGAAACTTACGAGTATTCGTTTGAAATTTTGGCATGCGCGAAACTCGTAGGTAGAACCACTTGGCGAGCTCAGCAATAAAGGGGCTTAAATGTTAGTACGTTCAAAGTGCCTTTGGCTGCGGCCGTTTTAATTACTGTCAAATATCATAGCCACGTCAATTCTAGGTTAAAATATCCACTTCTAATAAAATATTCAAGAGTCTAAAGGCACAATAAAAGTCCAAAATTAAAGTAGTAATCCGACCGTTACATTTCAATATTTCAACAGAGAACGAGTCGGCAGGAGCCGTGGAAGGCCTCCTTTTACCAAAAAATCTCATATACCCCGAGCAAAAACATTATTTAATTCGTTACATAAGCGGCGGCTTGTATCGGCCGACACAATGTCGGCAACCTCTCGGTTTCTTCAATGTACATAATGGGCAGCCGCAGGCGGCGAGGTCCTGGGCCGTAGGAGCCGGCAGGAAGCGAGGACGGGCGACGACGGGCCCCCCGAAGGTCGGCCCTCGGCGACCGCGAGCCCTCGCCTCCCCACCCCCCCCTCCACCTCCTCGGCCGATCCTTTGTCCCGCCCTGGGTTCCTGGAAGGCGCGAGCGCGCGATCGCCTGTCGCAATCGCGGCAGGAAGAGGGCGTTTAGCGAAAGGAGGGCTCGCCCTTGCCGGCCGCCGAAGCTCCTTCTTTTTTTTTACGAGGCCGCGCGGCTAATTTGCGCCGGGCGTTACGTGTATCCTCCGTTTCGCAAGCTTTCGGCCGGGCCGCGGTCAATGGGGAAACGGGAGACGCCTTGCCTCCGGGACACCCGGCCGGCGCGTCCTTCTCTCTCCTTTGGCCGCGCGCCCAGTCGGCCTGCGGCTTCGCTCTTGTGCCGCGGCGTAACTATGTTGAACAGACTGCGAACGGCCAGCTATCGCTGCCGCTTCGGAATTTAATGGCCTCGCCTGTCTATACGGCCGGCCTGCGAATTGCACAATTTGCCCGGCCGCTGACAAAACGGTTCTCTCGCGCCTTCGCTACTTTCGATTCCCGCCCAATGTTCCCCAGTGCAAACAGGTGCTTCGCCTCCAAGTGGGCATTAAAGGTCCGCGAAGCCTGCCCGGCCGCGTTGCCCTACCTTTCCGGCGATATCTGGCTCGGCCGATCTACCAACGCTCGGTAACAACGAGAAAAACCCTCTCCTACGGCTATGGGATCGAGGGCTGCACGAGCCAGCGGCATCGGTAATCGGATATCCTCGCCTCGTCGCCCTGCAACGGCTCCGAGAAAAACAAAAAAAAAAAAAGAAGAACCGCGGCTCCCCTCGGTTCTCCCGGCGCGCGGCAGTTCCCCGGATTAGAGAAAGATCCCGGGCGGCGGCGTTGCGAAAACCTTCACGAGGGCCGGCGGCGCAGCGCGCGGGAAAACGCGCGGCCAAACTGGATCGCGCGGGCGCGCTCGTTACGTAAGGGTGGCGCGACCGCGGTGGGGGCGGGGGCGGGGGGCCACGGGGCGCCCGGCCGAGAAAGAAAGAAATATATCGCTTTGCCAATTCCGCAGATTCTGAGGAGATTGTGTCGACCGCCGGGGCTTTCGTCACCCAGCGAGGCCCGCGAGAGCGTTTAATGGCCCTCGGGCGCCCGTTTACTTTTCTAATTAGATACGGCCCGGTCCTTTTATTGAGACGAATGTTTGGCCGGCCGCCTATTTTTTTTTTTTAATTCGCATGCTAATCGCCCGGGCCCCTTTGTCCGAGAGCGCCGCACTCGCCCACGCGGCGAACGCGCCAGCGTCCCTTGCGATCTCGCGGTAGGTGATTATTCATCGATCGCGCGCCGTCCGTCCGATCTGTATGTTTTAGACCGGCGCAATTGCGCATCGGCCCGGCGCACTCGTAACGGGGCGACCTCGGATTTTTGGAACGCGCCGACGCGCTTTCAAAAGATCGCAGGTTGCAGACGCGCGCAGTCCTCGTTAAGTTTTGAGAACTCCCGCGCACAATGGAAAGCGTAAAACTCGCGCTGATTAAAGATTGGTATTGTTGCATGGAGAAACCGGTTAATCACACATCGCGCCGGGCGCACACAACCGCGGCCCACCTACGCCCGTGCATTTTTAGCAGGGGCATCGTTAAGCGCTAGAGACGGCGCTCCGCTGCAGTTATACCGAGCCCATTGAATAAGATTATTAAACGACCGTGGAACGAGTGCGGCGATCAATTCAGGAGATGTATGTAATTTACATAAAGCGCTCGGACATTTGTCCCGGAGCGCGGACCGGTCCGGCGCGTGGAAGCCCCCGCTATCATTTTCGAATCATTACAGCACCGAATATAATCATTATCTAATTTAATGGCGCGCATTACACATGCACATGTAATAATGGTGTAACGCTCGCGGTTAAATTAGATAACGATTATATCACGATTATCGCATTGATAGGGGGCCCGCGGTGAAGATCGGAAAGCCGGCGATCGAGTGGATATCCCGGGCGCGAGGCACACCGGACGCCCGAGTCAAGCACCCCGAGCTGTTCCGGAGGCTCTCCCGGCGTGGCAACCGAGCGAGAAAGCCTATACCGGGGCACGAGTGGCGCGGGGTTGGCGCGCGCCGGCGCCTCGAGAGGAAAGGAGCGCGGCCGCGAGGGAGGGAGGGAAAGAGAGCGCGAGAGGCTCGCGCGCGCGCGCGCGACTTACATAATCGAAAGCGGGTCACGGCCAACCGAAAAAACCACGCGCGCACTCGCCCGTGCGCACGCACACCCCGCCGCGGCGGCTGTTACGCGCTCGCGCGCGCCCGAGTATTATCTAACGCCGGGCCGCTTGCGCCGGTTGCGTTTTATGAAAATCCTAATTGCCGCGCGATCGGTTACGCCGCGGCGGCGCGCGCGCCGCAATCAGCGGCCCCCCCCCGCCGTAATCTCATTGTGCTCCCTCGCCGGTTTAATTCGCCCGCTCGCGGGAGATGATAACGCGCCCGGTTTTCCCGCAGCGGCGGATTAGTTGGCTGTAGGCGGCTGCGCGCCGCCCAATTCCTCACCGATCATCTACCCGCGCGCGCGCTCTGCTTTTGTTATTGTATACCAGCGCAGCTGAAACGAGTCGAGATATTGTAATCTTATCGCCGCGCGCTCCGGATATTTTTGCTATTTGTAGAATAGGAAAATTTATGACGCGATGAAGCGGTACTGTGTGCGAGCTAATTGTTTTCAATAGATTATTTGATAAATTTATTTCTAGTTTACTATCGTCTGAAGAATAACTTACCATACCATTGCTGTCGATTATTTAACTTTAATTAGTTGAGTAATCGTTACGAATAGGTTGCAGATATTATATACCAAGGAATCTTAGATCATCGATGAAAAGTTCATATTTTAAGTAAGTCAGACGCACTGGTTCGCTAGAAATCGGTATTAATATATTGCCATACGTTATAACGATACTTTTCCACCTATCAAGAATTTGGTAAAATTTCTATCTAAAACCGATATTTACGTTCGACATTTTTCGCAATTTATCTGATAAAAATGTGCTACGAGCATACGGTGTACGACTTCAATATATTACTTTTATAACAGTGCAACTTAACCTAAATTTATGAATCATTAGAAATACATTGTAGTAGCAAGTTTTTCACCGTGACCATTTTGAGATGCATCGTGGCACTTGGGTTATATCATCGCTTCGAATATCATCGTGCACTGTGCAAAATTCAAAACCGACGAAATCGTAACCCTTCCGCGAAGCTACGCGGCCCCAAGAAAGGCACGGTATAAGAGCCAGAGCAAGTATAGACAGAGGCCGGATGTACTCGATGAACCGACGCGGCCTCCATCTCTCCCTTTCTCCGCCCTTCACTTTATAAGTTTATAGACTCACGCACATTCACGAGTGCAGTATAGTCACTTTTTCCCAGACGCGCCCGTCTATAGGCGATGAAATTAGAAGGGCTGCTCGCGTTACGTACCCGCAGCTCGCTTTAATTGCCGAGGATAACGGCGGCGAGAGCTTATATGAGGGATTTGCTGGCGTGTTTAATGTTCCGTGCGAGCGCCATGACCACAACCGGATACGTGCCTTCCTAGTTTCCGAACTCTATCGACCTACGATTGACTTGTATTTTAGGAGCAATTTTCAAAGTTACTACGCGTTATTTCTTTAGCGAAATTTTTTTTTTTCATTTATACGTGGACGATTGTCGTGTCTTGTTTTGTATTAAAACGTATTATTGTCAAACATTTGTTACAAATAATTATTTAGCACTTCGGCGTAATAGTCCAGACAAGGCAGTATTGAAAAAGATATTGCACTCATTAAAATATGCTTATCTATCTTTCTAAACTGAAAACCTTGTGTATTACACCACGTGTGATATCATAACGATATTAATTCGGGCACGTATATAAGTATTCGGTTGAAGTTTTTCTTTTTTTTGCAATTATGTGACACGTGTTGTGTATAGCAGGTCGCGTGCTATAAATATTATAAAACGCCTGCTTTATAAAAATAAGCGTGAAAATTAGAGTGCAATGAGAAATGGTTAGAACTTCGGCTCATCTCGGCAAAATGGAGCGAATCTCAAACCTAAACCTGCAATCATCCACTCACGCACGTAACGTTCGGTTACACAATAAAGCTCGAGCGCGCACCAGTTAATCATGGGAGGGGGAATCAGAAGCGTCACGCTCGTTGATACGAATTAATAAAGCCGATCCGCGCGGCTTTTGCACGGAGTACACGATCGTACAACTTCCTCTCCTTGAATCGAAACTAGCCAACGATCGATGCTTGCTTTTTAACGTGCCCGAGTTGCGCAAGGGAAACCGGCGATCGCACAAAAACTATAGGTGATTGCGTCCTTTCCCCTCGTGCCCGTCGTTGACAAAGGTGTATATGTGGTTGGCCTCTCTCGCGGGATGTGAGTCAAGGTTAAGTCAGCGAATCGCGAGCATTGGGACGAACTGCGAAGGTGACGACCAAGTCGACCCGCTCACCAGGCGTACTTTTGTTATAGCCTCGGCTCCCACGAAAACGCGAGGCCTTTTTCAACCGGAGCAATCACTTCTTGCCTCTGTGCTTTTGAAACTCTCCATTTCCATAATAGTGCATATAATGTTCTCGAAAATCAGATCAGGCCGCTCGAATTAATGAAGTAGCGTGGTACAATTTCAATTATTTATAAGAATTGTACCAAATTTTGCTTAAGACTACTATTTTTTACAATCGTGTGCACTTACGCAACTGTAGTTAAAATTTTTACGAAAGAAATCGAGTTATACAATCGGCATAATAATTACTATCGCTAAAGTCGATATGTGTATAATTGTAATTTAATCATTCTATAAAGTTCAATTTTTGATTCCTGTAAACGCAACTGCGTAATAAATGAGATATTGTTTGTTATTAAATGTTACTGGCATCGCGTCAACTTTTAGTGCACGTAAATGTTGACCTTTCTTACGCTAACCCATTTCCAGTTTGTTTACCTTGTTCCTTCTGTTCGGGTCCACTTTTCTCCTATAAACTTCTAATTATACTCTACAACTAATTGGAAATAATTAAGTCGTCTAAGTATCGTAAATTATTCTACGGATACTCATTTCACGGTGTACGCATCTCAGTTTTAGCGGTTGCAGCTGTGAAACGAAAGTGAACTCGTCTCTGACTTGAGCGACAAATCCTTTGTCATACATCTATTAATAGTCAACGATTTTAATCAATTCGTTACATAAGTTCTCGTTTAATTTTGATGCTTTATAAATAAATATGATTACAGATTTCAAAATTAATTTTTATGTAACTGTACTAAAAATAAAATTCTAAAGTATATTAAACTCACGACGTATCAACGAATATTTATACGAAATTATACTATTAAAACTATTCTGTATTGTGTAAAAAATGAGTTATCGAATAGATTTCTTTAGACATTTATATGTAATACTTAAAAATAATTTAATATGTGCAATACCAACAAGTATTATACATAATTTATTACATATCATATTATGTAATGCAAAAATAAATATGTTTTACTTTATGTTCGACGCTATACAAATATATCAAAGCCTTGGTAAAAAATCTTATAGTTAGTGAGTAATGCATAGTCTGGATTAATTAAATAAAATTTAAGATTTTGAGGACATTAAATATAAAGTTTCTCAGAATAACAAGTTGTCGGCACATATACATTTGTTCAGTAGAATTTTTCTTTTTAATTAATTTTTGTATTTTAATAAGTAAGTATTAATTACTATAGGAATAATAGGGTGTTAGGTGTATGATTTTTCTTATTAACTTTTCATATCACTCATTGTTATTATGTTTCGCTAATTTTTAAAACATTCTTATTTTACAATTATTATCTATTAATGAAAATTTTATTTTCAGATGATTAGTATTTGAAATTGCAGTAATTTGAGTATAATGCAACATACACATTATACACTCTATGAAAACATTTTTACCTCGCTTATAAAAACAGTGAAAAAGTAAATGTACTTCGTGCGAGAGAGATAAATACAAACGAATGTGATTATTAGCAGAAAGAACTATATGAATATTGTTGCGGGAAGCTTAAATAAATGGTCAAAAACATAGATAATATAGAGAAAGTATGAATAGGAATATGTTTTAAATGCGTAAAAATAGAGACAACTCAGTAAAGATAAAATAATTAGACCAATGAAAATATAGTTCTCATACCTAGAGACGCTAACTGAGTGATATAACTCACAACGAAAAAGAGAACTCTCGCCTGAACCTTCCTCAAGGTTATATCATACTCTCAGGTGGGGAGCTCATCGCGAACCGAAGGAGTTCCACCTCTCTACGATCACTTACAACCTTGAGCTTCGAGGCTACCGTCACTATCTGAGGGGATTTTTTTTCCCTCTCTTCCCCCGTATTGTAGCACCCTATCTATAATAATCATAGAATATCCAATAAATGAGCAAAATCTGCTCAGTGTAGATATAATATATAAGGTAGTCTTACGCCAAAGATACATAATGATCTTCTTTGGCTCTCCCTCGAAACGATCAATGAGAAATATGTCATCCTCGTCATATAGTATACTATTATTTTCGACGCGATGATATTTATTGAACGATTATATAGTTTTGATTTATGAATGTAATGATTACTTCATTGTTCATGCCTTAACCTGCAGAGTACATGTAGAAAATCCCGCTTACTAAATATTTAACTGCACTTTATGATTTTAATTTAAATTGCTCTTTCTTGTGATTAAATTTAGAGTATAAGCATCATTCTTAATTCGTGAATTATGTATACGGATGCTCGTTATTTTCAAATCATAGTTCTATATACCTCATGATCTCCTTATGGCTTAATACATGAAGTCGTAAATCATCTTGAAGATGCTGCAATAGTAGTAATCACGTTTTCTGATCCAGAAGTTGCGAGCGACTGGGAATAGATCCAGCCGCATCGAGAGCATCACAAAAGATGTTGCGATCATAGTAAGTATTCCTTTTCATACAATTTGATTTAATAGGAGGTAAGGATTCATTTATTAAACATAGTTATATGGTCATTATAACGATTGATTAAAAACTTTTATATACATAAAGAGCGAGCCAATCATTCAGAAAGGTTAAGTAACGATTAATAATTTCAGGTGCGACTATTATGCACAAAGAATTTTAACAAGCTCATTAATTAAAAGCTGAAACATTGTTTTCGTTGCAATAAACTGCATCCGCGTTACAATAGTCTCCCCTGGAATTCCATTTATAAAATGTCACATATAGTATCTCGTGCATGCCATCCGACATGCCAATTTAATATCGCGTGCCGTAACCTGTAAGCATAACGCGATTACGCGAGAACCGAAAATTCTAAAGTTCCTCCGAGTTTCGCCTCTGCGATTACATATATATCAGCAGTTACGAAGATTGTTAATGACAACGTTAGTAAATAATCGCATCTATTCCTAGGATTCCTCAAATACCTCTCAAATATCCCTCTGTAAACCAAATAATAAAACGGAGGGCCGCAGTTTAAAGCGCATCGAGGTAGGAAATACGTAACTTAGGAATAACGTACTTTTCGCGTTTCCATTGTCGGGAGCCAGCGCCTAGTGACGAAACCTCACAGCAGGTATATCGTCGGGCTGCATAGCTGATCCTTTCGCAGGCGCGCCAATCGAACGTTTGCGAAATGCGGGTCGCACCCGGATGCAGGGGCCCGACCGCGCCGAGATCGCTATCAATCTCGAAACTTATTTTTTCGTCGGTGCGTGGATAACGAGTGAGGATCAGTGAATTCTCGGTTTTTGTGGGCGCTGCTTTCGCGGAATCATCGAGATGAGGTTTTTCTTGCGGATTAGACGACTTATGTAAGGGAGATTGTTTGGAAGAACGAGCAGTAGGTCAGCGGTTGGCGCTTCTATTTTTCCTAAAACATCAACTTAATGCAGTATTACTCAATGGGTAATCGAGGCTGACGTAACGCAGCCGTTAAAGGAGTGTCGCAGTCGTATCCAATTTTAGGCGAAAGAAGTCGTGAGATTTCTGCACTGCTAGTCTAAAAATTAATTGCACCAATGCTTTTTCTATGCTCTCAGTGCTACTTAGTCTTTTAATGATGTATAAAAGACAACTTACAGACTTGAATTATCTCAGGTTTACGGTCATAAAGGGATCATTTTTGCAATTTTAATGAGGCGCTAGACAGACCGAGCGCTAGTTTATACAGTGGTACCATAAATTACGAAAAGGCGACTCATTTTTACCACATAATTCATAGTTTCGTTTAATTATTCAATGAATGTACAATAGCTTTTACATCGTAAATTTAATATCTTAAACAAATATACAAATACGTCAAATACTATTTAACCTTTTTGAATAAAAAAAGAGTTAAAAGCAGGTCAAATATAATGATTTTAATAATTCCCATTTCACAATCTTCGTTTAATATTTATGACTTCGGAGAAAATAGATTTCCTTATTCAATCGATACAAAATTTTATGCAGTTCAAAGTAACGCAGTTACTACCATTCTTTTCTTTACAATGTATTGTAAGAGCAACCCCAATTAGAACTCGATTTTTTCTCAAATATTTTCAGGTAAGTGCGATAATGTTTAAACATTTCTTTTTGAATTCTCGCATTTAACAGGTACGCATTCAATTTTATCATATGATTTTATTATCTTTTGATTTATTTTCATAAGCCTTAATAACGTTATTATACACGCCGGGTGATTGCAGTTGCCGCATTGCATCTGCAGCATCGTAAATAATCCTCCATGAGTCGTTTTTTATGCCGCCGACCTACAAAATCCCTCTGCGTCCACTTGCACTTTGCCCAGCTGCTTTAAGTAACATCCATGCAACGCTGTAACGAAAGAAAATTGATAGGTGTATTCAAAAAGAGACAAATTGTAATGCGTCACAAAGTAATTCGGAGGCTTTTGTTGGTGACGAAACTGCTTATTCTGTGCAATGACACCCGAAGCAGAAATTGAAAGTTGCATGTATCATTTTTCATTTGCCGAACCTTGGTAGTCTATCGCCTCGTTGTTTAATGATGATAAACACGCGTGGATTACATAACTCAAGTCTTAAAAAAAGTAGTAAAATGTGATATAATAATCAAATTCAAATTTATTGGATTTTATAGACCGGTATTAACATTTCTCCAACGTGCACACAAAAACGATATACGACATAATTTTCCACGACCTCGCGCCCGTACAATGTCGAAAGCTAGGTTTATTATTATTACACGAGCATCAATTAAAAATACAGTCACGGTAATTTTCATATATCCTAGAATTTGCATGTAAAACTGAATGAAACGTTTTGTAATAATTTTGCCACAGTCAAGCAAGAGATCATCGCTAGGTTATTGTGAGCCTCACACCTCCACCGAACGAGAGTCCCACGCGGCGGTTTTGCAAAACGCCTAAAGAACGGCTTGCACCGAAATTCCAGGAAAGACGCGCGGGCCAGGTCCGTCTCGCCTTCTACGATAAACTGGTCGTTTTGAAACGCGGCGCCGCCGGCGCATCTTACGTAAGGAGGTTGCTCTCCCCGCACGTGACCTTGAATTTGAGGATTCCCGACGACGCTCCAGGGTACGATTAACCTAGAACGAGCTCCTCTCAAGTTCTTTCTGCTTCAATAGTATTGCTTACTTGTGTCAAATTTTTAGATGTAGGATTGAAATCGATTTCGGTATAAAAAAATGCCTTCTAAGTAACACTTAACTATTTCTGAGATTAACTTTTTGCTTTAGTTTAGATTTCATCCATTTGATATTTTTGTTTTTGTATTCAATGTCCAGAAATTATAAGAGAAGAACAAAATAGTTCAATATCGCTATTTACTTATATATATATTCAAAATTATTATATATAAAATAAATTTTGTGATTAATACGTGTTCATTAAACAGAGCTTTGAATCTATTAAATTCAACTTTCAACACAGTAAAAATCATGTAAACTCAGGTTAATATGCAGAATATAAGTCATAGAATGCATGCGTGTATTTGCATAACTAAAATTTTTACCAATAATTGAGAATGAAAAATTAAAAAATACTTAGCTTATAAATTTTATAACAATAAACTGATGAGAAACTCATTTAATTGTCTATAAGAAAAGTAATGATTTTAATATACTTTATCAGATAACAAAATTGTAATGTAGAAACGTAATTCTAAAATATCAAAAAACTATTATAAAACAAAATTATGCGGGGAAATTCTCTTAGTTTATGTAAACAAAGATTTTGCTAATAATTATTTAGTTGCACAATTAATGTCATGTACTTATAAACAGGAGAAATTATTATTTTTTTCATAAAAGTTTACGCAACAATAATTGTTCAGTTGTCATAAAGTTACATGCTTGTTGTTTACGCTTTATTTTATGTTAACATGACTGTATATGAGATTGATGTTCGGTACGAAGTTTAAATCAACTCCGTAAAGGATTATAAGTTTGAAATAAATATTTGGAAAATCTAATGATTTGTCTAATGATTGTTTGTGTAATATTCATAATTGAATTCAAAAACTATGCAATGTATCAGTTTAGAAAGCTTACGCATATCAATAGTCCTTGTGCCACATAATTTTCAGTTGCCATACATGCCACGCGAGTTTAGCGGTAGATTGCAATTACTGAAGCCATGCAAATGAGCGCTTTCAATTTACACTTTGTCCATAAAATTTATCAAGCCATCAAACAATCCGGCACATTAACAGCGTTTAAATAATGAGCGCAGCTAAGTCCTCGTGAGCCGCGCTAGTGGCTTATAACGAACGTTCACGATGTACACACCTATTAAAATTAACAAGTATAGTGAACAGCAGGTTTCATGCACGTGGTGGATAATACGCGAGAGCAATAAAATGTATTTTGCTAAATAACAACGGAGCAGTGTTTTTGCGCATAATCCAAGGATTTAATAATCCTGCCCGGATGATGACGCGTCCACGTAACATGGTAGGTGTGTCGCAATTAATTATCCTCACTGCACATTACAAAGGGGTATGTGCCTAAGTTTCCCTTTTCATGAAAAAGATCACATTTTATTTAAAATTTAAGAACAGTTATAATTAACCTTAACTTTTTTTAAAGATCACACCTGCAGCTGTTATTTCGAAATAGCAAATAAACAAGAATTGATTAGAATATAACAGTGATTTGTGACAAGAGCTCATCATGCTTCTACATCTGAGCTGAATGAATACATGAATAAATAACATAAATAATATAGTATTTTTAAATATTCCAAACTTGCTAATTAGATATTTTAAAATATCCAACAAAGATTGTCTAAAAAGGATTTGTACAATTACTTTCTGAATCAAATGTATGTACTGCTCTTGTATAAAAAGTTCTTGGAGCTTCACATCACTAAAAAAGATCTCGAAGAACTGAATAAATTTAAACAACTTGATTCAAAAATAAGAAGTTTAGATAACAGTTATAGTGCGTTGAAACTATTATAGTGTTACAATATGAAATATATTAGCGTAAATATATTAGTAATAAAGAATTCTTCACTAACAAGATGCGCGAAGATTAAATTAATGCCAGACTAAAATACTCCAGTTTTTATATGTGTACGTCAAATATAAAATAACGATGCATTATGTTTTATTTATAGTATTCTCGCCTTGCATTTTCCCCTCTTTGTAGCAACATCGAACCTGTCTTCATTGTGGCTGTCTTCGAAAAAGAACAACTCTTTAGTATTTTCATCCAATGTAAAGTTTTACTCAGACAGATCATCTGTATAGTCGACCAGGACAAATAATAATGAGAAAGGGCTATATTTAGTAAATACGATGTGTATACAAGAATTTGCCAATTATATGTTTTTGAATGGGTGTTAGTTGATGTGATAAATTGCAGACAAGCATTATATTGTAGGGAAATAATTTTAACATGTACAGAAATCCGAACCGAAACAGTGAAAACTTAAGTTTTGTCCCATTTTACTGGTTCTTGACGTTGTTAGGAACTGAGGCATTATATTAGCAACGCATTATATTAATTACTAATAAATTAGCTTAATCTATTATTCATTCTCAATTTGGTTTCGAATATCGATAAGGTTCGTACATTGTTTAACTCTAGAGGCCCTTTAAGATTATGTTATCATTAAATGATCAAATTTATGATATTGCATTTTAGATTTAGCAATTTCAATATCGTATTCTATCCGATCCAGTTTTTGTTAAACAGTCACCGAAATCCAGTAATACTTTTGTAAACCTTACATTCTTTTACATGCCAATTCAATGCGATGTATCTAGGTAATACCTACGTCACATATTACATGAAGCTTGACACGAAGACTATTGGCATTGGCAGGCAGCTGAATGACGTTTAAGTTTAAGTTTATTAAAAAGACTAAGACCACAAGCCGTAGTTAGCTAGGGCATAGTACCCTAGTACGTAAGTGACACAGTATAACCAAAGTCAAGCTGTACAACGTAAGTGATACAAAACATAACAATTTTAAGCAGAAACGTAGGAGTGAAGCCTGCAGCAAATAACAAGACATAAAAATAATAAATAATAAAAAAATAAATAATAACAAAAAGCGCAAGTTCAATAACAAAGCAAAGTTTACAAGGCACACCCCGTTTGGCTATAGTAGCTAACGCTAAGTCTTCGAAAATATAGTATTATCGAATAACTTGAATAATAATAACTCGAATAATCATTTTACTTCTGAATTTAATTTAAATTAAAACCACTGATAGACTCGAATAATTTTCGTAATATTTATTCGATGATTTAAGTAGTTTTTTAATATTATTAATTTGACGATTGCACATCCACGAGGATAAGGGGAATGATTTTAGAGTAGAGCCTCGGCTTAACCGTCAAATACATACCTCTTTGTACTCGTCCTCTACCTGTATGCCCGAAGGCGAATTGCGCCAATAGCGAGATATCGGGCAATGCGGCTAAAACAAGTTTTAGCCAGCCCTGAGGAGTCGTAAGTATTTTATAATACTGCTTGTGTGTCAAGACAATATTTTTTAGCAAACTGAGTGCCTTTTTACGTTTGATTATTAATTATCTGTATGATCTGCTTATTTAATTATATTGTATTTGTTAGTAACCGATTTTGAAAATATTTATATCGAATGAAGCGTGAAAATGTTTTGGCATCAGATTTAAAAGACTTTGTACAATATCATCGTATGAGAAGATATTTGATCTTGAAGGTCGCTTACTTTTGGACAATGGTCAATCCCGCTCGTTGATTTCAAGTTCGCGCGGGAAATAATTTAGTAGCACACCTAGTTCTCATCGTAATGCGGGTGCGACTCACGAAGATTGGGGTAAGGGATGTGGGGATGAACTATTCACCCAGATGAGAACTGGGCCGATCCTGTGCCATCATGATCTCATTGTCACTGCGTGGGAGGTGTGCGCGGAGTGGGGTGTAATCTATTCTACCTGATCTTGACAGACCTTTGGGAAAGGTGGTCAGATCACAACGTGTTTGCGAGTAACTAAATGAATAAAACACATGGTATCATTTTACGTGTTAGAATCGCATTCCGCGCAAGCAATCGGGCGACCATCGATGCCGTAGAGATTTCCTTGCGCAGTAACGACGTGCGGTGAACAAAGTACTTATTTGCTACGCTGTTTTTGTGGACATCGATTAAACATCCATGGTTAAATTGTGTATTAATCTTCTGTTGTCTCATAATTTCTCACCTTTTTTGATATGCAACAACTGTAGAGAGATATTGACATAATTTAATGTTGAATACTTACTGCATTTATTCATTAATTTCTTTGTTCTTAAATACACTTGCTTTATGAGCATAGCCTAAAATTAATGTATAAAGTAAATTAAAGACGCAAACCTTTCATGAATAGTAAACTCTGACTAGTAAAGATACTCATATTTGATAGTATCGTCAAACTCTTAATAAATTTTTGTTCCCACTTATATCCAATTTTTCAGTTATAAATAATATTAAATATAAATTTTTCACCCCAAAAACTTAAAAACAAAAATAGATTTTTAATTGTATATTATCAATATTAGATTAAACTATACAATCAATAATAGAAAAAATCTAGAATCATAAAAAATGTATATATAATATAATTTAATATAATATTTTACCGAGAAAAATGTTGCTCACAGTGTAGTAATTTTCAATAAAATAATTGCACTTTTTATACAGAGTATTATTTTTATTAAGTTGATCAGTATGAGATCAATGTACTAGACAGTATGATAAAAATTACTGTAACATTTCTCTCAGTTTATTACATAACTATTTAATACATTGTGTACTTTTAATATTAATTTATAGTCACCTCGAAGAATAAGACATTAAACTTTATCAGGCACTTCAATTTGAAGAAGTCTGAGCCTCTTATACCGAGAAACCTTTTCGGAAGTTAAGAAATATCTCCATGTAACACAAGGAACTTCGGAGAGATTCTTTAGTAATTTTGCATTCTTTCAAATTACACGTTGTCGAAATACATTGTGTAGTGAAAAAGAGTTGTCACCCAGTGCGATCACACATTTCCGTAAATTACATAGCCTAAGTATATTATTTTTTCTGATTTCTTGTTTTATGAAATGAAATTACAGCTTTCTTATGGAGAAGATCTTAGAATTTATTTAGTAATTTTTTCTAATTCTCCGAAATATTTTTCGTTTAAATACAAAAGATGATATGATTTCTTATACTTTCTTTTTATGACTTTTACTGAAACTGCTTTGTGATTAATAAGAGGATAATTATTGTGATATAATAAATAATTAGATGTATCCAGAAAAATTTATTAATATAAATAGTAATATATATGGTATAATTTTTATTCACAAAAATTGTAATTTATTCTTATATTTTTTTTAATTTGCATACTGTATTTAAAAAAAGAAAAAATTCAAAAAGGTCACTATAAGTTTAGATACATAAGAAACAAGTAAAACGGTATTCATGCTCAATAAAATTTATAATTTCATATAAGGTACAATATTACGCCAACACCATTATATAACGATAATTTTTATTTCGTGTATTTACATTTATAGGCTGTACTGAGGTATAAACGAATTAATTATGAAGCATAATGAACATTTTTTATTCGTGGTTTATTAGTTTTAAAAAGATTTATATAAAAAAATAAAATACCCAATTATTCAAAGAGTACAGCAATTACTTTGAATGAAAGGTAAAATCTACAACGTGTACATAGAATGGAACATAAAGGAATGGGCACTGAGGGTGTGTCCACGAACTCATTTCGAAATATCGAATCCGCTTCATTATCTGGAGCTACAAACAACATATACGGCCGCCGTGATATTACACTTCCAACCTCAAAATTAAGAGATATTTGGAAATTCGGCTCATACGCCTACACACGAAAAAAGCGATAAAAAAGTTTCGGGAGTTAGAGCTACTCGCGGGCTGCTTGGTAGGCCCATGGCGCGCTCCAATGTAATTGGCTTGTCGCAATCCGTGTCCGGGCGTTACCTCGCGCTCGCGCTCAGGCATTTGCATAATCGACGTCCGCCGCTGATTGTCGTAATAATGCCCCTCCCTTCAGCTTCGGCACATTATGGCACAACCTCTCGTTATGCACACTTTGGAGACTGCTCGCTCTATTTTTGTGAGGGCACTGTTCTGCATCGGGGCGATAATGCGCGAACGCGGCCGGGATGCTTTTTTGTGTGCCGATTGTAATCCAATTAGAACTTAAATTCTTCCAGTGCATTTGATCATCGTAAATTAGTCTTTTAATTCGCATGATTGATTTATTGAAGAAGAGCTTTCATCAATTAGAACATCGATTTAAGAGTGTTTCATAATGAAATTTCTTTATTTGTAGATTCTTCTTCTCTATGATTAATTTATTGGTCTCAAAGATTGCGATGGTATAAATTTAAATTGATGTTTCATGTAAATAGGTAAAGGACGCAAAAAACGTAATCATAACAATTTATCTTGTTTTTAAATATTTACTGTAGCGATACTGCACCATACATAAAATCCTTAAATGAATTAATTACATTATACAAAAATTGAAAATTTAGACAAATTATTTATATTTTAGAAATTAATTTAGGTACATGATTAGTTTATTTAATACAGGCAACAGTAATAAAACTCTTTTATCTAAAATAAGCATATTTGTTTAATAAATATCACATTTATTTTTTATACAAGAATATCTAAATTCAATTTACAAAATCATCCCCGCGTCTTACATTAATTTCAATGATGCAACAAAAATAGTATGCATTAATAATAAATTGAAATCAAATACTGAGTTTTCACGTAAACCTTCTACCACTTGTTTAGTGCAACGCGATGAATGAAAAACGGCGTTAGAGAAAACATGGACATGCGTCGAATGGTATAAATCCTAAGCAATCGTGCTGGTACTGCCAGATTCGAAAACTAAATCAGTCGAGATTTATTGCGATTTTTCCACGCTGTTGAGTTGCACGCCATTCACTCCTTGATATTCGAGTTTTTTTGTCGTTCAAATAGGTCACACGGACCCGAGTACAAGCCGCCATTTTCATCGATCCCTTTCATTTGATTCTGCAACGTATGGATTTAAGCTTGAAGTTATCGCTGGTTTTATTTTAATTAGTTGTGTGCTTTCAATGCACGAACTTACATCTATGCACTGTATACACATAGGTATAAGTGTGTGCACGCATAAACAAGCTATGTAGCAGCATATATTCATGGATATATATGAAATTTTCTGAAAAGCATTTGGATTTAAGCCAAGAAGTTTAGAGTACTTTTAGAAATATAATATTTCGAAAACTTTTTATCGTTTATTCGTTTATCAGAAATATTAAATTTGCAATTTTTAAAGCTACGTAAAATTACACAATTTGAACAATATTTTGAATGCTTAATACTTTCCTTGGTTAGAAAAAGAACAATTATGCAATAATATAATTTAATTCGCAATAAGTACGTTGAAAGGAATTTCAAAAGTACTTGGATAGATGTATATTTTGTACAGGCCTTTTTAAATTTATTAAATAAAATATACTGAATTTTATTTGTTTTTACATTTAAATATGGTTATAAATTTTACAAAGTATAATTTTTTACAAAAGTTGACAACTAATTATATCTGTTTTTATCGTGACACGTATTAAGTGCTGTTAATATGATGCAATTCGGTACTATCTTAAAATGTTATTGCATAAATAATTAAGAGCAGTACTTTAGTAATATATATAAAAAATTGTCTCGTATTTAGTGTTGCGAAAAATGAAATCTAAAAGATAGATAGAAAATGTTATAAGCACGCGATACTTATAATTAAGTCAGGCTTTTTGTTTAAGATTACCATAGGCTAGATGGTGAGATATAACGTAAAATTGCATGACTCTAACTTTAATTTGAAAAGTATGAATGATTATTTAAACAAATGAAATATACGAGTAAATACGATTTTTCTAACTTCAACAAAACGTTTAATAATTAAAAGTGCGTAAATAAAATACAGAAATATAATTAGATTGCTCACAGCTTTATGAAGTCAAATTATTATGCAAAGCTGCGTTCCAGGCCAACATGTGATTGCGAGGTATAATGGAAGACATTCAAATTGAACACATTCATTGCTACTCTCGCTTATGCTTTTCCCTTGTCCCTTCTCGCAAGAGCATTTACGTCAGTGGGCAATTTCAGACGAGGAGCGTGCGGCACCCGTACAATGTTGCCGCGGTACACGCGCGCGACGAGCAAGCTTCGACCCGGCGCTGCATATTCCTCCCGCGATTGGCGCGCTGTAACGCAACGTTAGCGTCTCCTCGTCTCGGCCGCGTCACTCTAATTACCCACACTCGGGAGCTATCTTTTTGAAACATTATTACGCCGCGCTGAAAGAAGAGGCGCACCTCGCGCTGTCGCTAATGACGAAACGCCTGTCGCTAAATATTGTCATCGATGTTCAGCGCGTATTAGGATTAATTACACTTTAGCGTCTCGGTATTTCTACTACTCTATATAGAGCCAATCATTGTTTTCCCTTCTGCTCTGCAGGCTTTCATAGCACTGTTTACGATGGCGTCCTTATTAAGGAGTAATTGCGATCGGGCGCTCGCGCGCACAACGACACGCTCAGGCTCTGCCTCGGCGCTACAGCCGCTTGTATAAGATTTTATCAGACAATTGTAGTGTACCGTCCCCGAGTACGCACACCTCGCAGCTGATGCAATGAAACAATGAGCATTTCTACGTATCGATCCTTATATGCAGCGGCTAAATTTCTTGTGCAACTTCCTTTTCTCCCCTTTAATCGGCGAAAATCGGTTGGTTTTGAAATACGATCGCAGGCCTTTAACGTATTGCGTGACTGGGAGTCGAAAAAAAATTTGACACCGATAGCGTATATAGCGCGAGTTGCTTTATTAGGAGGCGCAAGTGAACTCTGAGATACTTGCACGGAGCTCGATTTGGCTGATTCCAAGTGGGCAGAGACCGATTGCTTTTATGCTTTCGACACAATTGAGTCAGATTTGATGATAAATACGTCTTTTATCGTTCTGATAAATAATCGTGCAAGGGGGCAAACGATAAATCAGCGAGAAGCCGGTTAATATCGCATAATTGTATGTATCAACGGCGAACAATGCGAGAGTCCCAACTGTCGGTACAACAACCTCTCAAATCGGATGTGCTTCCACGCGTACACGTCGAGGGAAATCTTGGAGGATTTCCGAAGGCGAGGAAAAGAAACCGAATCGGCCGGCGTTGTTGGGACGATTGGCGCGATGCAAATACTCGCGGCAGGGCTTACGTAAACGATCGGTTAATAAGTCGCGGGTAAATACGGGCTGGCTGGCTTGCGCGACTCTGCACGCGCCACTCCCGGCTTCTTATTATAGAAAGCCGCGGCGTCGAGATTAAAGCGTCGCGGCGCAGATTCCGAGGCGGGCGACAATACCGCGGCGATCGGCCTCAAGATTTCCAGCTCGCCGACAATCCGACCCCCTCAAGAGCAATCGGGTTAAGAGGATTGCGGCAAATCGGCGGGAAAAATTCCTCGGGCGGACAATGGCCGCGCCGCGCAACTGGCCCGATTAGACCCGCGGCGGAGGTGTCAAAAGCCCGTAAACCGGCGCGTAATTGGCCGCGCGCGCGGGTTGTTTAGTTGAAATTTAAGGGGATATATGGTTGAGAAAGCTGCGCCGCGGCCCAATTATGTTAATTCCCAATAGACTGTGCAACGCGATAGGCGGCGAGCGCGCCTGGAAAAATCGGGCGGGGGTACGAGGCGCGCGGGCGCCCAGGGCCCGGGCCGTTTTTTTTCCCCTCCTTCCTTTTCCTTTTCTTCTCAATTTTTCGCGATCGCGCGCGAGCTCGCGCGCATTATTTTCGTAATGCACAATTTTTGATGACGAAACATCGGCGGAGTAAATTTGTTTTATCGCTTTTACACGTGACGCAAAAGAGGGTTATGTAAGCCGCGGGGCTCCTAACAATGCGTCCCGGAGCAGAGGCCGCTGGCGCGCGCGCGCGCGAACCGATATTACATCTTCGCCGTTATGAACTATTAAGACTTACGGAAAGAGCCGCATCTTTGAATTGTGGCGTTATCGGCCCGGTCCCCGATCTTTCGCTAATGCGCCCCGAAACATGTGTACGCGCATATAACGGTCCAGCGGTATATTTTTGCAGCTGGCGTGGCGCTCTATTTTTACCCGCCGAGTCGATAAATTTCATTGCGGGATTGCGAATTGTTTGCAATTAAGAGTAAGAGGTCGTTTGCTCGGTTAATTCTTTAAAGACGACATGGTAGTTACGTAAATAGCGCTAACTATGCACGGAGTATTGAAGCATGAAAAGGCGCGCAAAATATAATTAGTCACGTATAGAGTGTGTTAAAAAGTCGAGAATGTGCCGCGGCGGATTCAGTATCTTTTTATTCCCAGCGCGGATTCACCCATTGCGAGAAATATCAATTCCTGGCCATATAGCTCCTCGAGTATACGCAAGCGAGCAAATAAAAGGAGAGGCCAATTCCCCGCCCTTTCCACGGAAATTCCTCTAAACTTCACTCGAGGCCCAGGCTTAGATATCTGGCGGAAAAATTGCGCGAGCGCTCGGCACGTAGCGAGTATCAATTAACACTACGACCGCAGAGTACGAGACGGCTCAACTGGCCCTAAAGCGAGGCTCTCCAGCCCACGTAGGCGGGATCAAACCGCCGGCACCCGGGGCTCGGCTCTAATTGACCGCCGATAATAAAGCCGCGGGGGGAAAAAAAAAAAATCCGGGCGATCGGCCCGCGCGGGAATTAAGACGTTTCGCAAGCGCCTCGCCGGGGCGCCGTGAAAATAAAACAAAAAAAAAAAAACAGGTACTCCCGCGCGAATCTATTACAAAATTGCTCGGGCGTCGCGGCCCCGTCGTCGGCCGCCCGGCGGGTAACGCAGTTACACGGCGCGCAATGGGTGCACAATGGCGCTAAAAAATCCGCGACGTGAAAGTATCCGCGCGCGGGCCGGCTTACGCAACAGCGCCCGGCGCGTACGTAGGAGGCGCGCGTGCGCCGCAAGCGCCAAAGCGCGCTTTGTCCTCGCGGCGGCGACACTCCGGATCCGGGGGCTCCGCTTTCGCCGGGCGCCGCGCGCAGCTTGACGCCCCGATGATTTAAGCGCGACGTGCCCTCATGCGGCCCGCCGGCCTCCTTGTTTTTCCTTTTTTTTTTTTTTGTTTGCTTCCCGCCGGCCTGTACGCGCTCTTTTTATCGGCCGAGCGCCTTGTGAATGGGGCGCCCGGCAGATTGTGAATGGCGCGCGCGCCGTGGGCGAGCTTTTTGCGCTCGTGGCGGATCGGTGACGCGCCGCCCGCTGACGGCTCCCCCGGATACTTAATTCGGTCCGCCTCCGAGCCGTTTCTCCTTCTTTTGCCGCGTGGGAGGATCGTCGGGTAGGCGCTGCCTCTTCTCGACGACGACTATCAACCTTTCCCCCCACTTTTTTTTTTCAGCGAATTAATTATGGTGTAAATGTTGCTGCTGCTGACGGGAGCGTTTCGAAAGTTAATGCGCCTGGATAAACTCATAAAGTGCGTTTGTTCAACGTGCACTCGAGAATAATATCGTAAACTTTTTACACCCATTGATTGGTTCCAAGTGACAGTTTTATATTACGATTTACTCAACAAATATCGTAAACAACGTTTTGTTTGATTATTTCCGCTGCTATGAACATTTACGTTTACAGTTCAATTTTTTACCATGCAGTACAGTTATCATTATAAAATAATAAAAAAGATACCAAATATGCATTTGTTATGAAAATATAAATTATGCGTAAGTAGGTCACTCATTGATAATAAATCACCGTTAAATATTATTGACGAATATTGACCAATTAGTACACAAAAAATTATTTAATGACATGTAATCATCGTACCTAATATTATTTATTAACAAATGTTACAAACAAATGTTATTAATTATGTCGAGAGGACTGTTGTCAAGCAATTAAAAAAATTTAGTTTGTTCTTATTTTAAATCCAAATGAGCCTTATATAAAAATCCAATATGCGAGTAAAATTTACGTGAGTATATCTTAATACCTTATTTTCTGCGAGCAATAACAAATGTGCAGAATTCTTAGGTACATAAAGTGCTACTAAGCCTATTTATTGAGCATTAAAAAAGTAATTCAATCAGCGTATCAAAGATTTTTGAGATGTGTTATGCAATCGTTTCGACCAATATAAATGAGAATCTTATTCGTTTATGTAAGCAAACATTCCTCGTAAATATACTTGCTTTATTCTGTACATATTGTTTGAATCTACTGAAAAGTACATAAAAGAATACCTACGCAATCACATGTGCCACAGGATTACGGTCTGCTGCGCTAAGAGTGACTTACGTATTTAAATCGCAGATATTCTCAGACAAATAAAAATCTTACGTACGAGAAAACACTAATGTAACCGATATGTGAGTTTTCATCAGCATAATCATGGAAATCGTAACAATCTATTTTTCTGCTCCACATTTCTGAGCATTACAAATGCATTTTTTCCTCCGTCCCATTTTTCACGGCTACCCGCAGCTTCCTACTTATCCCCCCGCAAAAAGCTCAAGGAGCCTGTAATTTCACCGCCGGGGGGATTCGTGCCGCGCGCCGGCGATAAAGTAAGACTCGGACGAGGAGTGCGCCGGGCGCATCTCGAGGGCAGTCACGGGCTCCCGGTGTCCGAGGACCGCGGCGGCGACTCGCCGCGAGGCGTCGATTTCCGCGGCGTCGCGCCGCGCATACGCAAACTCGCACGTCCGTGGACGCGTGTACGCGCGCCGCATCCGCAAATAGGCGCTTCCGCCTCCGGGGCGCTGTAAGCGAGCCGATTGCGCGGGCGCGGGCGTAAAAATAGAAATAATAAGCCGCGCGCGCGCGAGCGCAGGAAGAAACAAATCCATTAGCGAGCCGTCGCTGCCCCGATCCCCGATGCGTTTCTCCTCGGTGCGCCCGGGAGACTCGCGGAGAGCCGGATGATGGACCTCGAGGAGCGTAAGCGATGGGTTATTGGAGCGGGCCGCGGGCGCCGAGTGATTTGTTGCGCGCGCCCTGCCCTCGGCGGAACTCGAGTGTTTTTTAATGCGCGGGCTTCGCGTGGGACGGTCCTTTGTCTTCGATCGGTGAGAAATGTTTCGGCCGCTTATTTTGGTTTGTTTGCTGTGTCAAGACTGATTGAATGAAAGCTCCTGAATTGCTTCAATAGAGTAATTGGCGAAACAATTCTTTCTGTTGTCAGTACAATTGTATTCGTCAATGTATTTCGCGCAATAGGCCAGAGTAGCAAACTAGGTTACGATCGCCCGCGTTAAAAAATTTTTACACCAAACGCTGCGTTCCTGCTAATAAAATGTACACACGGTACCTTTACGTAAATAATTGTCTCAATTTAAAGTGTTTGATACGATCATACATCGTTAAAGATGTTTATGCGCCTATCCCATGAATGATTCAAGCAGGAAATAATAAAAATCTTTTCCTGAATAAATTTCAAGTATATCGCTTAATTTTTATGCTGTAACCATTATGTTTTATAGTATTGTCAATTATATTTATATAACACCATTCAATACGTAAATCGCGATTTTTCCTTAATGAGTTAATAATCTTGACAATATGTTGGCATTCAGATTGTAGCATCGTGCGTGCGGATAAACTGATGTTGTATCTGATGAAAGCCGCCTTGTGTCAAAAACTGATAAGTACCCAACCTACTAATTTAACTTACTAATTTTATTTACGTCTGCCGGCTTTAATTTAATATGATGCAATTGTATATTTATAGTAAAGCTACGTGATACATATATTATTCAAAACGAAATTAAGTAAATAATATTGATGAAGCTTCTGTAGTATTTTTAAAGCAAAATGATAATAAAAATTTACGTTCAAAAACAACTTGTGTAACCGATTCCGATCATTTTTATTTACCATTCCTTCGTTGATAGTGTATCCGAATATTGCACACGTAACTGATCGGCTGATGTAATTTATTGTGACGTTAAGTTAATTGTGCAATTATTGATGGTGTCCCCGAATTAAGTGGTGTTCTAATAATGAAATTTATTACAAATTTTATTTCAAAGACAAGAATAATTTTGAAGTTCATAACATTGCTTAATATTCAACGATCACATAGAGACTCGAACGGGACTCTCCTCAAACTTGAAACATAAATCATAATCCTAACGGAAAACATTTAAGCTTTCAGCAGAAACTTTGCATAGCGCTGTAAATATTTTTACGGACTGTGCATATTTTAAAATAAAACTGCGATACTCTGATGAAATACGTGATTTTTTAAAGCTAACAGTGTCGAAACTCCATTTTTTATTTTGCAATCAAGTCAACCTGTAACGCGGTCCATAAAAAACTGTACTCTATACCTCGGCGAGTCGGGGGAAAAATACCATTTAATAAGATATATTGAAAGATTACCCAAATTGAGAGCAGTAAAGCTAAAGTACAACAACGAAAATTAATAACCGGCGCATTCACAATTAAGAGTGAATTCACTTAACTAAAGGTTGCCGGGGGCAATTGAAGATATTCAAGCGAGGATGGGGGTATGGGTAGGTTTTATTGCCGCTCTTAAGTTTGCCATGCTCTAAAATAATTGAAGTTTCAGAACTGGTTCGTTCTCTTCGTTCCGCGAACTTCATCGCGCGAGGGCTTACGGCGTAATTGTTGAGCAGGTTATCCAACTAGAGGCGGCGGAGACCAATAAAAAAGGAGACGCGCGCGCGCGCGCGCGCGAATCCAAGTTCTGGGAGCGCGCAGAAGGACCGCCGCGGCGTCTAAAAGCACTCAAGTCCGGATGCTTCGGATGCAATTAGAGCATTCCAGCGATGACTAATTTTAGAGAAGATAAAAATGTCGGCGGGGCGGCGCGCGGCGGCCGGCGGCGCTATCGCGCGAGACCGACGCCGAGTGCGTGCGCGAATTATCCGTCGGAGCACTCGTCACCGGCGCGCGGCCGATTTTATTTGGTAAGCGCCGTGACGCAATTGACCGCGCGCTGACATAATCCGAGGGGCCGGGGCACAGCCGAGCCTCCGCTAATCAGCTCGCGAGCCGCCGCGTCAACAATGCGGGCCCCGAAATAATAACGATAACGAAGGAAAGAAAAGGAAACAAGAGGGGGCCCGGGCATCCTCCGCGGGCTAACGAGCGCGTCTTGCGTCCTCGAGGCGCCCTCCTTTCCCGGGGGCCGCGTAACACACGGCCCGATCGTTTGATCTCTCACGATTCGCGCGGGCCGATCGATTGTTATGTCGCGGCCATTAGTACGCTCGGGCCCTCATTGCACAACGGCCCGTAAACATTGCCGAACAATAGATCGCGCCCGGCGACATTTCGGGAGGGAGCGAACGCGCTGCGGCGGCGGCGGCGGCGGCGCGCGGGAGGGAGCTCGAGCCGAGTCGACTCTTGCCGCCGCCGTCGCGCTTATGCAATCGTTACATACATTTGGTTACATTACTGTTTTATTACATAAGGAAGATTATGAGGAGCGGGTGAGCGCGCGAAGAGGAGAAAATTGTTATTATATTGTTATAAGTCCGGCGCGTCGCCTTTCTTTATTCCCCGGCGATTAGAGCCCGCGAGCGCAACTTCCTTTTTCTTCCTTTTCCGGCTATTACTTTGAAAATCCACCCGCAAAAGCTTCCGATTCCGTTGGATGCTCGACGGGTGGATGAACTATTGGATAATGTCCCGGGACGCCGCTTCCGAATTCTAACGGCGTTTCCAACGAAATTTCTCCGTTACCGAAGACTTTTGTTCGATGCCCTCTGTACGCGGGTTATCCCCCGCTAAGACGAGAGGCTCGCGACTGCTTCCGAGAGACGCGGCTCTCATAATACGGCTTCTGAAGGTACATCAAGCTGTCGGCATCGGTTACAATAAGCTCCTCCTATTCCGCTAAACGGCGCTCGAGTACAGGCAGAAAAACTCGAGGCCGGCGGGCTGTATTCCGCCGTATAGCGCGTAACGCCCGCGGCCGATTTTCCAATGAGATATATGCTCCCTTGGCTAATAAACCAAATCGGCAGCATCGCCATTTCGCCAGGCCGGCCGTTGAAAGCCACTGCGCGCCGCTCGGCAAGATCTAAAACGACATCCCTCCTTCCTCCGGGCGGCGACCTAGAGGCTCGCTCGGCGTCCGGTGCGCAACGCCGCTCCGGTCAATCCCCAGCGACTTTGATTTACGCCAAAAGCCCCTTCACGACCGGGGCCCGCGCGAATTTCGCAAGCGCCGGCGCGTTTAGAAAGAGAACTCGCAATGGGCCGAGCCTTTTACGCCTCCAAATTGCAAAATGGAGCCGCGCAATTTTCCCCGCCGGCATAAAGGTCCTATACATGCGCGAGGAGGGGGAAAAAAAGCTCCCCGCGGACGGCGCGCCGGGCTCCCCGTCTTTTTTTTTTTTGCCGTTGCGACACTCGTAGCCCGGAATCCATCGCAGCCAAATTGGGCGATGCGTATCGGTAGCGTGCATAACCGATGGGAAGCCGCGTTCTTTATGGAAAATGGGTCTTAGCTCGTCCGCGCGACGGCTCTCGCTAATTTATCGGGCGGAGAGCGGGCCGAGGAGTCCGGCGGCGCGTCGCCGCTTGACGAAGACTTATGATGCGCGCCTGCTTGACAGTGTTTACAGACGCATCTTCCGAGCCACGCACGCAAGTTATCGGCCGAGCGTTATTAACGGTTGATTAGTCACCCTTGCACCGATCATCGATTCTAAATCTGGCGCGATATTCGCGCGTTCCCATTGCCGACGATCCCGCCCGCATGTATACAATGTTTATATGCTAATAACCCGAGGCCCGAATATGGAATTCAGCCGTTTTAACGAAAGCCGCATTGAAGAATATGTAAGTAGCCAGAACTTGGAGCTGTGCGTGATTGGAAGATTTGCCAGATTCGAGATTACGAGGAAACGATTATGTATTCAAATGAGTTTAATAAGGCCGCCGCCAGGTGGAAAGTACAAAAGTTACCACTTGCACCTCTACACCCGCGGCGGCTCCAACTTTATAAAAAATGTATTAATCCAGAGCCGCCGCCGCGCCGCCGCGGCTGCATCGGCAATGCGAAAATCGCGTGCCGCGGCCCTCGTTGTAATATCGCGGCGAGTCGTCGACCCGCAATCTCGGGGCATAAAATTGAGCCCGTGTCCTCATAGGAGCGGCGGTGGCCGCGCCCGGGGCCGCCGCGCGTCACCAGTGTCAACATAATCAGCTGTCGCGCTGACCGTTAGAAGAGCCATTGCGAGGGCCGGGCGGGGGCAAAAAACGCGAGACAATAAACCACGGACGGGAAGAGAAACGGCCGAGTGACGTCTGGCGCGTATATATATATACGCGCGCGGCTTATCCTCCGTTAAGGCCTGTGGAAGCTAGCGCGCGCCCGGGGATTACGTAAGCCGCGCCTCGGTTTATGTAACGGAGCGTGGCTCGTCGAGTTACACTGGCAACTCGAGCATCCCCCGGCCTAATCTGCATGATAATGCCCCGGCGCTTGTCATCGGCCCTCGCTCGGCTCGCTCCTTTTTTCCGCGGCGCGTACGCGCGAGGTGGGAAAGCCGAGGAGTGGGACGGAAAACGTTAGGAAGCGCCGGAGTAGTGGGAGCCGCGCCCGGGAGAGGGACAGTCCCGCTACGGCCGGACCCTGGCGCATGTGGCGCTGCCGACATCTAGCGGCCACTCCTCCAGTCCCGAGGCCCCGGCATAGCCGCTGGTAATGAAGCGCCCTGCTGTGCAATCCTCTCAGTTTTATATTGGCCGACTGCAATCAAAACATTGAGCCGCCGCTGTTTATATTCCAATGAAATATATACATATACTCATATTTGCACATTTTCATATGGCTACCACAATGGAAATTTTCATTTTTCATTTTGCGCATCCTGAAATAGTATGCCACTAAAAAATACCAATGCTGTTGTATACCAAGGATTTGCCAATCCTCTAGGGGAAAGCGGCGAACGAGAGAATCCGTTGTATTCAAACAGCGTTGTAATTATTTTTGATAAAAATAACTGCTGGGACATTTCTGAACTGACCAGACAAACAGCGCGGTAAGACAATAAAAGACTGTTTTATTAAACGTAAAATGTCGATCCATTAACGGCCCATGAAAAATATACGAGGCCGCGCTAATCGATAGATGGCAGCATGGTCATGCCGCCGCACTCGGTATAGCCATTCATTCTCCCTCTCGTTAGATCGCCGTCCATTAGACCGCTCTCGCGCTCCTTGATTTATCGTATCGCCACGCGCGCACACTTTTTTCATCTCTCTGCTCTTCTCTCCCTCTCTCTTTCTTTTCACCTCCTAACGCCCGGCTGACTTTCCCTTTCCGATCCGCGAAGACTCCTCCAATAATTCAGGAATTTTCATCCAATCAAAGGAAGTATTGCAGACCCTCGTCCTCTGCAGGGCAGGTCGCTTGATAAGCCTAGCAGTCCTTTTGGTCCCTGCCAGGGTAGGCCGACTAATAGAGTCCGAAATATTAGACTGCCCTTTCCGCCGGTGATCTCGGAAGAGAGCTTTGACGTCTGCCGATACTTGCAATTATACGCCACCAGAGGCGCACGCGCGCTCCATTAATAAGGACTAAAAGCTCGTGAGCGCGAGCACCGACCCCCCGTTTATCTTCCACTTTTCTACTAGTTACAGCGAGGCCCCTGCATTCCGAAGTTCATTACCGGGCGACAGCAAGGCCTCGGCTAGATACTCACGAAATTTACTTTTTCTGTTCAGCGATGGGTAAAGAGCCTCTCCAAGGTTCTATGTACAGAATTTGCGTAGCAAATTCATTTTCATGCAAAATTACGTTAGCTAAGATTTTTATAGGAGTCAACTGAATTAACGATTGCTTTTCAATTTCGATTATAGTTACATAAAATGACAATAATTACATAAACTTTTTTCCGCTATCACTCGGTTGTGTAAAATTACCCGTGCTAATTGTATTTTTCTTACTTTTAAGTATTTGTATAATTTAAGTTAAGTAAAATTTCTACAACAAACTCGTTCATTTGCATAATTCTTAGTCATTGTGATCATTGATTCAATCTACAGTTCTCGTTCTATCAATATTTCCTCACCAGCTAATAGCGATAGATGAAAAACGTTAAAATGATATGCCGTTATATCGGATTAATTTTGAATAATAAATTAAGCATCAGATTTAACTTTCACTAGTACAGTCAAGGTAAAATCGATCGTAGAAGTATAGAGAATAATGAATTATCAAAGTGCGTGTCTCGACACAAATTATGCTGAAGTCGATAATCATGGGTCGCATTTCTAAAATACTATAAAGCATATTTTATTTACTAGCTGAATTTTAAATAAATGTATAAAATTTTACAATACATTTATTATTTTACAAGTAGTAAATTTTTAACTAATAACACAATATAACTATAAATTGAAAGGATTATCTGATAAGTAAATGAATGCGTCTCGTAGTCAAGGGTGCAGTATACATTTCAATTAGATAAATATAATTAATTAATTATATCATGTCATAAATCTGATATTATTTTTTTTATCATAATACATGTGGATAAAATTAAACTTATATTTTATTCCACACTGAAAATACATGATACTTTTTGGTGTTAAATATTGATTTCACAAAGTCAATTTATTATCAAGAGGAATCCGTCCATGTGTTTTGTTAGGAGCATAATGAGCAAAATTTGTCTTGTCGTTGACGTATCGCGTGTAAAACAATCGTATGCCCTATGCGAATAATGTAAATGGTATAACGTGTTATCACAATTCTACTGTTACAATGAGTATACAGAGAGAGAAAATATGGGTCAACTACAAACTAACTTTAATGAGTCGTAATTGGATTTCTGACAATTTTAATAATTAACGAGTTGCTGTCCGCGATCCTTCTTATTTGATCTTGTTTGATATCATTACCGCGGAGTGTGACAGAATCTTTAAATTTTATAGAAATTTTTCATGGACTGATAAATCAACAAGATTTTAAACTAGTGCTGAGAAGTGATATGATTAATAAGCTAACTCAATAGTTTTTTCAGTGCTAAACATCTTTTATTCCAAGTAATTATTTTAATTTATCGACATAACTATTTTACTCGAATATACATTACGTTTGAAAGCAATGTATTCACGCCTAAGTATAAAGTAAAATTATTGATAACACTAAAAATGGCAATTAAGATGCAGGGCTTTACAGTCGCCCATTATATTTTAATGGGAAAGAATATTTATTTTTTTATTTTTGTATTGAGTTGAAAAATAATTTAATGATTCTAATCTAAATTGAAATTGTTTTATAAATTAATAAATTTGAGGTAAATATTATTAGTAGATGAAAGTCTAAACTTTACTTTTTTATCAGTTTATTCTCTAAAAATGCAGTAATGATTGGTATGCAACCTATTCAAATTAATACAAATTAATATATATTTTTCATTCTTTTTTGCTAATATATAATATTTTTTATATTTATCACTGTTCGTTTTAACCAAAAATACACATATTTACGAAGTTTAATAAGTAATGCAGATTTAATAACTAGAAACCGTAACATTTTTTGAAAAATTAGGTTAAGTCATTATTGTAATGCAAACTGTTTTTGAAAATTAATGATCTACCAACAAAACATCAATTACTATCATGATATATATAATAAAGCAAAAATACTGTTCATATATTCAGTGAAAATGATTGCTATAATTAATTCTCCAGCAATAAATATCGCTTTAAATGTTAGCACTACTATTTTTTACCAATTTTTATTTATGGTTTATCTTATTTAATAAACAGAAAAAGAGTAAAACTAATTACAGGACAGCAGAAATTTGGTTTTATATCTCTCTTTTATAGTATAGAGCATTCGTTATATATTACAAACATATAAGAATATACTGGCAATCCTACATTTATTTTTATTTATAAAAATTATTAGATTTCAGAGTTGTGAATTATTAAGTATAAAAAATCTATAGCTTAATGAATTTTAACTACTTTTTTATTATACAGTCAATAAAAATAATATATATAATAAATTATTCTCGAGAATGAATACATTCGGAGTGTGAACATTAAAAGTAATATTTTGCAGTTTTTTCTTTAAAATTTCATTAGCTACTGCATTATTTCTTGTCGGCTGTAATTAATAGGATACTTCAAGAGTGCAGTCAGGTTTTTCAAAGTTGTATCATTTTATAAAAGCCGATGGAGTCTCTTCAACTTGAAATAACATTAACTTTTTAATTATAAGATAATTCCATTGTACTGAATAATTAGCTTATTCAATAATCGTGAATTTAAAAGTAATTATAAATTGCTAGTATGTCAGTTTCAATTAATTCGAGGTAAAAGAAAATTTTTCGTGAACATTTTATGATATTTGATAATAACATTGTACAACTTATTTTAATACTACTCATTTTGAGTATTGGGTTTTCAAATTTATGGTCAATATTTTATACAGTTATTATATGTATAATTACAATCTATACATATCTATAATTTGCAATAATCCAGACAGTATAATAACAATATTCGGACGACAAAGCTATAGTTTTTTCATTAAATTTATTTTAACCAGATATACATAATGATTCTGAAGATCCTGAAACATCTTGAAATAAGGATGTTATGAACTTTACTAATAATATCTTTGATCGTTAAAGAAGTAGTAAAAATAAATGCTTGGTCCTTGAAGCGATCTGTAGAAGAGACTCCCCTTCTCATACCCTGCTCGTTCTATCTTTCTTTTATTAAGAGAATGGTCTTATTCTCTGCAAATTACATTGTGCAGTATTGGAATAGAAGAAAGTTACAGTCCCCCTTACATCTCCATCCTTCTTATTTTAGTTCAGACCATTTCAAGTCGGATTATAAGTAGGCAACAGTTTAGGGATTATATTTTTATTTAGATTGATCACTAACATAGACCCCACGTCAGTTCGTCTATATTGACTAATAAATCAGTTTCATTCACAATATTTTCGTAATTAATATTTTCAGTATTACTTTCGATTCTGATGTATTTTTATAGATTGATTGTATATTACCTTTTATGTCAGGAAGAAGACTGAATAATTGCATAAACACTTTCATTAGTGTCGGAACGTCAATACTATTAATGAGTTGAATCGTGTGCGATAGAATGTAGCTGACTATACGAAGATGGAAGAAGAGAAAGAAGGAAATGCAGAAAATGTATTGTGCCGGACTTCTTGATAACCATTAATACTCAATAAATCTCTTATTATGTAAAAAATATACAGGTTAATCTTTGTTTCACTAAATATAAAAACGTTGTATTTATTGAATAAATGGCGTCAACAATATTTTAATGCTAAAAGTTAAATTATAGACTGTTCTTTGTACATTAACTTATCTATCTTCTATTACTTGCTTTTCTTACTATTTTTATCGTTTCACCGACCTCTAGTTTACATTGACTTTTTATATATAGAACAGAAGGAAATCAAAGAATAAACCAAGTTTTATGACTTATTTACTGAAATGATATGCATTTAGTCAAAATATTTTATAATTTCAATACAGTTCAACTAAATATATGCTAGAGCTCGCTTAATTTGTGAATAGTTGAAAAGTAAATGGACTTGTGTTTTAATTCACATGCGATTTTAACAGAACTCGGCGCAGTTTTAACTGATTGTGTGTGCATGTATAACCTTTGTTTATCTGAAACTTTAATGACAGATTTTAATATCTCACGTTAAATTAAAAGTTTAATGTCACAACGGAATTCTGGTAGTTCCAGGTTTCAAATTGAGTCCGACCGGATTCGACCATTTCTACTGCACGTATACTTTTTTTTAAAAAAAGGTTCAGAAAAAAGTCTATTTCGATCGAATTTTACGTATGTTGGGCAATATTCATTGAAAATACGATCTATTTGAAAGAAATAGATGCATAGCGAGTTCTATATTCCCGCGTTGAAATTCTGAAGAATCTGCTAACAGTCAACTAGCCTAGACAAAGGTATGTGTGCAAGGAAGGAAACTTATTAAGAAGTTTCTTTGGACGAGTGGATTTTTGACGACGTAAGCAGGGAGTTCCTCAAGTGGCGAACCTCCTCCCCCGCTGCACATTAGCGAGGCAGAAGCCGAGTGGTGCGGGCGCAGCATTTAGCGGGCGGCACTCGCACCCCAGCCGTGGGAACAAAAGGCGGGGGCGAATTCCGGCAGCCGGCGGTGATAGACCGGGCGTAGGCCCGGGGGTCGTGTATAGGCGCGCGCGCACAGCCCCTGCAGGCGTCGCGCTGCGGTACGGGAGGGTCGGAGGAGCGTCGCGGCGGTGGCGGCGGCGGCACCGCATCATTCAAACGCGAGACGCCGACGTGCTCGGTTCGAGCCCCCGGCCCCCGCACACGTGTGCGCCCCGAGCCCCTGTGGAGTGGCGCACGCGCGCACCTGCACACGTGCGACGTCGGGCCTCCGTCGGCGCGCCGCCCGGCCGATTGCGCCCTCCCCGCCGTTTTCGGCCGACTCCGCGCCCCAGTGCTGTGCAGCCCCTCGGGCCGAATGTGCCGCCGGCCCGAGAATAGGCCGCCGTGAGTGATCCCCGAGGCTGGGAACGCGATTGCCGCATCTTGTCTGTGCACAGCCGTCAACCGCCTTTCCGCCTCGGCTGTTTTTTTTATCAGTCAAGTGCTAGCTTGGCGATTGTAAAGTGCGACCCGCAGTGTAACTCGAAGCTCTGTGCCAGAGTAATTGGTGCATGTTTCATGTAGGCCAGTGTTCGGAGCTCTGTCGACTATTGTGCGCTTGCAGTATTGTGTGTAACCTCTGCGGATGAAGACCTCGTAAAATTCGCATAGGTATGCCGTGCCGCATGGAAAGTCCAAGGCATATTTCAATCCTATTATTCTAATCTTTTGAAAGTAGCGAGAAAGTGAAATCACGAGTGAGGTGATAGCGAAAGACGTACGCTCTCCTATATGATGCTGCTATATATTTAACATCAAAATGGATGCCGAATCATAAAAGTTATAATTATTAATTAAACCTAGTAGACAAGGTTAATTAAACTCCTTCAGCACTTATATATCAAGTACTCATATTAATGAGACAACCCCACGTACAAAACTCTAATGAGAATTGCCATGCATATGAAACTTTCTTCTTTAAAATTGAGTCTATGAATTCGACTAGATTATAAATTACAACTATTTATAAATCAAAGACTATTCATTAGAACATTAATATGTGTTACATTGTTGTTCTTTACGGATTTAAAATTCATATTATTTAATTAATTAAAAATAAACAACGAATATTTTAGAATTAGTTACTTATCAACTTACATTATACGGATTGGGCTTAAATAAGCATCTTTAGTGTTGTATAAATTTAGCAATAAACAATAAATAATTAATGCATTATGTTTTCATTCGTTTCAGTGATGGCTATTGTTCAAAAGTTAATTATTCAAAATTATTATAATTAAAGGAATAATGCAGTAGGAATTTTAATTTGAAAACCTTTAAAAAATTAATTCCTTTTTACCATAGTTTTTATTATTTTTCTAGCTACTAATGTTTCATAATATGTTGGATATGTAACGTTTTCGAATGATCTTAATTCTTCAAACGATTGAGCTCTATCAACATTTAATAATATCTATCTTAAATAAAATCGTTTTTGATCCTTTGGAATGACAAAGTACAGTTTACTTAAAATGAGTTTGTTCAAACCATGTAGTCAATATTGTGTTTGTATTTTTATTTACACTTTTATTTACTAAAAAGGGAATTTTTTTTTGGATTTTTGGATTTCTTGTACTGTTAATAAAAATATAATAAAAAGAAAAAGTTAATCTTACATACATTTATCTTATTTCTTATTATATTATTTATAAAAATTTAGCACTACAATTATTGCAAAGTTGTTTGTATGAAATCTTAACAAATATTGGACAGGTTGGCAAATTAAAGTCCCTCAAGTCAATTAGTTATCGTAAACCAATATGCCATAACATTGTTTGATTTTCATCAATAAATGTACATTAACTTTGTCTACCCTTAAAAAATTAACAATCAAATGCAAGCTGCAGTTTCAGGGATATTAATTAAAATTATAATTCTCCATAAATCAATAATGTTTTCTACATTGAATATGTATTTAAATAAGAACATTTTAAATAATGCTATTCGGATATGTTAACAAGATTTAAATTTAAAAAATGCAAAATTTAAGAACTTCTAAAACAGCATTCATCAAGATAGGTTTTAATCTGAGCTTAATATGGGCAGCGAAGAGATTTTTAAAAATCAATAATCCGTAATATCAAGGATGTCATATGTGCACTACCGCAAATTCTAAATTTTGAATTAAAAAAGTAAAGTTCAGTGGAAATAAATCCCGCACAGTATATCTTTAGCGACGAGTCTTGAGCTGTTAGCTTATCCTATTATAAAAAGTATGACAGTCACGTAGGCAGCTTGTAGACTAGTCGCGAGCGTAATTATACCCGCTTGTACACGACAGTGCATCGTCCTAACGAGGAATAAACACGACAAAATCACGCGAAAATGTCGCTTGTCAAGCTCGGCCAGGTAGTCGGCGACCGCAACCATTGGGGTTAACACGATTGCTGAATCGCTAACATCAGCCAATCGATGTGATGCGGTCGATGAACTTGGCCCAGTCAACTAACGCTCTGGAAGTTTTTCGTCCTCTTCCTCTGGTCCTCGTTCTCTTGGTGATTTCCTGGGGTGCACTTTCTTCTTTCCACGCTTTTACCCCAACGAACTTTTCACAGCAAAGCGACATCGCAAATCGAGAAAGTTGCTAGGACCACTGAGTATCTCCGCGTTTACCAGTGAGTTCTGGGTGACCCTTCTCGTACTTAGTACAGCTCGAGGACAGCTTCGCCGTTGTGAAATACCTTTCGACTATTCTCTCACGAACTTTACGGGGTCATTAATTTTCTTATTTTTCCAGAAGACTACGGTAAAAGGATTGGTGAATAAAAACAAAACGTGTATTTTCAAAAATTGCACATTTCGTCAAAATAATATTGTTGATTTTTAAATTTTAGTCTATGTTGGCCAAGGAAACTTGGAAAATTCTGTGAGGTGAATTCGGAAATTTTAAATCTAATATTGAAGAGGAATACGTGCTTACGTTAAACGTGTCTATACTCGTTTGTATCGATTGAACCGTGATTAACTGCATCGATTTGCAGCAGCCAATGACATGTTTTATTGCAAGATGTCCCTATCGTATTTTTACCATCGCGATATTCTTTATTTATGCATTAAGTTCTGTACGAAAAATGTCTTGTCTTTATTTTTATTGTTTTTGAGATTTATGAATTCAATTGTGTGTTAAAAAGTACACAATTCTCTGATAAATTTTGCAGTTATAATTAAAACTTTATTATTTAATTCATTAAAGGAGCAGCTTAAAATTTAAAATTTCGATGAATACATACCTACGTATGTTTTTAAATTATTATATTGATACACCTTACTGCTCACATCGAAGTTCCATAGAATGCAGGAAGACCTTGAGAATTGATTATCCGTTCAAATTCTTATTATTTATTTTATGTGGAATTCAACATAGTTTCATCTTTTTTCCAAGAATATACTTTAATAGAAAGTTCTGAAAGTATAGACATCAAACTGTATTGCGAATCAAATAAAATGTATTTCAAGTAATAGCTACTCGGGTTTTATATAACATGAGGATATGTTATGTATACACATACTAAAGTGGAGATGCGATGGAAATTTATTAAAAAAACGTTTAACTACAAAGAAATAAATATCAAATGATTTGATTCACTTTATCAAATCATTTGATTCATTTATAATATTTATCACATTTCATTTTTATAATTTGTTGAAGAGATTCACTTTCACTTTATATAAACTTTATACGAATGCATATTAAAACGAAAACTAATATTATTTATTATTTTATGCACAGAAAAATAAGCTATCAATTTCAATATCAAAATACAAAGGAAAGACCGAGCATTATGATAAGAGGAGAAATGTCATGCTCCATTTGAAATGTTAACAAAAATCGAATTATATACACAGGTATACTTATGTAGAATTCTGTAAATTGATTCTGGTCTTTTGAAAGATCAAAATAGAAAACAGGTTAGTCGAGAAAGAAAAACGATAAAAACAGAATTCAATTTTTATACTTTGGTTTTTTTTTCATGCGCAATGCAAAATGCAGATTCAAGAGATTTTCTTTTGGTTATAAAACGCCTCATGTATACAATTATCCTACTGTTATACGTGCTTTTATCTAAAACTTTTTATTAGACTCGGTACGTGCATAACTATTTCTTTATTTTGCTTTTGAAATAAGATTTGTTGCAGCTATTTTTTTCAAAACTTACAACGTTTTGAACCTATTTCTAATTATGACTTTTATTTATTTTACTTTTGAATACTTCTTTGCGCATTGTAGTCTTACAATGCCTTACTCTTTAAATTGAATTAATGATCAATTACTTTTAAGTTTAAGATAGTAGATTGCTGGCTTTGCGTTATTTTCCTTTAGTTCCTACCTTTCCTACGGATATAAACATATAAACGGATAAAATCTTTTAATGTACCATTGCGTTTACTGCCAATTTTACGCAGTGCTAATTTACTCTTGCAAGAGGGCACATAAAGGTGGCTCGGTGGCAAACAAACGTTTCAAGCTGAATAGTTTAATACCGTGGGACAATTCCATAGTCTCCGCGCACTCGGCATCATAGATTCTTTTATTGCGGCCCTTTTAAAGTTTAAACTCGGGCTTAGCCGACCGTCGGAGGGTCGCGCGCGCGCATCGCTCGATAAAAACTCGATAAGCCCCGAAAAGTGCAGCTCACGAGAGACGGCTAAATATGCCCGTCGTCGTCCCCTCGACGCGCAATCGCTCGCGACATGTTTGGGCACTCGGGGCGCGACAGTAAAGAGAGCCGCTTGTGCCAGTCGTTTTCGTTTACTGCCTTGGAGAAATGCACACCCCGTTGCACGCGTGGCAAACAAATGCAGACCCGAGCCCCACTCGTAATCCCGGTAGACGCTCCACGTGTTTCTTCCCTCGCAACTTTTGTCTCAATCTTCTTCCGACTCGCGCCGCACCGCGCGGTTTTTGTCATTCGACAACTTTTTCTCCTACGAGCTATAGCTCGAGCTCGCGTGCGTCCGTATCAGCATTCGAGGAGGAGGGAAAATCAATTGTTTGCCTGAAGCGTTTGCTCACAAATACTGGGAATGGGTAGTTACTGTTAGATGCTTGTCGTGTGAGGCGCACCGTTATAGTCTTCATAAAAAAATAACACTTTCGTATGCGTATTCAGCGTACATTATCAATTACAAAGGAACTGATATAATTATGCGCAAACTTTTGTGTACATTAAGTATATAATATGCAGTACCCGTATTTCGGACCTCCTTTCAAAATAAAGGGACAGGGTCTGCGTTGAGTTACAGATGGAGCTTGTTAGGGGTCCAAACATTTATGTTCGCGTGGTGCAAAATTGACCGAGCTCGTTCCACAAATAAACGTTCTCAAAGTAATAATAGTCAACTTGTCGTATACCCCAAAGTTCAAGTCCCCCCGCACTTTCACCAACTCATCCAATCTACGGAGTTACAGTTGTTTGTACTGGGCGTCGGTCCCTTTTCTTCAGGATAATTTACAAGGACCCACGATCCACATTATCATGGGATAAGGCGTGTGCGCCGGAATGCGTCACGAGGGTCACGCGCGCTGCCGTTGATAAATAGCAGGAGGGGTCGAATCCTGTAGGCACGTGACAATCGCTCCTTGCGCGTTGGGCATTAATTATTTCCGAGACTTAAGCCTGAACAAGGCTATTCCGCGGCGTGGGCTAGGCCGGGAAACTAGCTCGAGCGATATCCGCCTTAATTGCGCCCGAAAATCAGCGATTATCGCGCGCTCGTGAATCTGGACGCCTCGCTTTGACCCTATGCGCGGACTCCGTTGGCCTCATGAATGGCGCCCCGGAGAGCCGGCCAGTTATTAATTCCCGCGAGTTTGATCGCTCTCGATTAGAATAGTAATCGTGTAATTAATTCAGGGAATCGATGGGTTTTTAACGGCCATGGTTATTGAGGGCTCGTCCCTGTCTACAATTTCCCGGGTGCATTATCCACTGCGTATATTATTCTAACAGGGCGGCGCCGGTTGGATAGACCGAATCAAAGAGCAATACGACCAAATAATCGCGCAGTGAATCCGCTCGAGATGGCGGTTAAAAAATCCTTTAATATTCAAACAGGCCGCACATTGGAGTAGCGCCGGCGGCCATTTCAATAACTCGGTTACTCGGACTATATTCATCGAATAATCTCGAGGCTGCCAATCACGCGCGCGGGGGGCTATAACCCCTTCGTTCAGGGGAGACCCGTGGCCGCCATCCGTCCCGCGGCGCTGCTTGTTTTTCCAATTGCCCGTCGCGACAAGAGCAGGGAAAGTTTCTCGATCCCGGGGCGGTGGCGCGGTACCTTGGGCGACTCGGCGCGACCCCGAGACGGGGCCATGGGCACCTACGGGCGGCGGCGCAGTGTAGCGCGGCCGGCGGATCGATCCCGGACTAATCCTGAAAAATTTAGAAAGCGGGACCCGCCCGCCCGCGCGTCACGCCTCGTTAGGGGCCGCCGGGGACCGAGGCCGAGACGCGGCCCCGGCGATCGCTGATTGGCTCCTCCTCCGCTCGCCGACAACTCGCCAACTTTTTCAAACTTCCCGGGGTTATTCATAACGCGCCGCGGGTGTTTCGCCCCCCCGCGGGCCAATTATTCCGATGCTCGCGGGTTGCCTGGCCAACTTTTTAATTGTGCCCCGGGCCTAATTGACGCGTCCGCGGCGCGCATTTAAATTTCAAAAGCGGCCGTGCACCCGACGCCAAAGGCACGCGGCCCTTTGGTCGGGGGAACGGCCAGTGGACCGCGCCGCAGCCGACGGCCTCGAATTAGGCTCGTCCCGTTAGACACGGCCTCGCGGCCATGAACAATACCCGTGAGAGGCGAACGATATAATTTTCCGAATGCCGTTGCAGAGGGGCGCGACGAGGTCTGCCCTGGTAACGAATTGACAGGTGGCCGCGATCCCAGTGGGCTTATCGGGCCCTCGAATCTCCCGGCTCTGGTATAGTCGAGCCGAATCAGTCATCGACGCCGGCGCGCCTCAGTTCCGTGCTGACGCTCTTATACCGATTCGATTGCTATGTCACGTCTATTGTAATAGACGACAGCGCGTCAAAACTGTGCTACTGGCATGAGCGCGCTGAGACTACCGACCGAGGTGTCAGGAATTAAATAACAATGACCGATACATTATTTTGATTGTATCATGGCCTGTCCTGGAAATCTAAATGAGTTTTAGCGAGTTTGTATATGTCATTTATTTATGAATGTCCTATTTTTTATGTTATGAATACTTAAAATAGTTTATTACTGTGTCCTGAAAAATCTTGGTATAAATTTTTATTTTACTCTGAAAAGTGAGAAATATATTTTTCCATAAATTTTATGTACTGTTGCATGACTCATTTATTAACATGTACATAAAAAACACGTCTCTTTTAATAATAAATCGTCTAATGTGAAATTTTGAAATATCTATCAGGTATTCGTATGCGTAAAGAATGAGCTTATTATAAAAGCAGAGGTCAAGTACTACCGCATGCAAATAGTAGATTCAAATATATATATATACATACATATTTTTATTCTACATAATTGACTGTTGAATTCCATTCATGAAACTCCAAGAAGCAAGAGAATTGAATTTCTTATCTACATCTACCAATTTATTTTTTAAATAAAATCGTGAATATTTGCCAAAATCTAATTAATTTCACAAGTTAAAATATAACCCAAGAAAAAAATTATACAGCGATTACATTTTTACACTTTTTGAATGAAATTTGTTCTCTTCTCCAGTTGAAAAGGGTTTGATGATCTAGATTAGATGCAAACTATTTGGTAACTGTCGAAGAAGTTGAACTTACCTTCTACTTCTGGTACATTTTTATAGAAAATTTATATTATTTACCTTAGATATCTTATTTCTCGAACAAAACTTCATACAATTATGATTTTGATTCTAAGAAAGTTCATGTCTCTTGACTTTGCTACATTTGGATGTAAAAGTGACACAACTATTCAGCTTACTTGGTCAAAAATGGCGCACAGCTCTATCCCTATCGGTCGATTTTATTATAAAAAATGCATTTTTTTATTACAGTTTTTTATAGAGAGTAGGATAAAATCATGTAAAGCATTTTTTGCTATCGAAAGATGAACGACCTTGCGTCAGCAATTTGATCTCATAATTTTTGGTATCAGAGATGTATGGATGGAAGAAGAACGTATGTATGCAAAGTAAGCTGAATTCATAGTAAAAGAGTGACTATGTTAGCATCTGGGGATAAGATAGTTTATAGATCAGCTATTATTCGATGTATGAAAATTATATAGAGGATGTGACATTAATCATGAAGTTTACATTATTACTTACTTAATAACTGAATAAATGAAGAAAAAATACTTTTCTACTTCTTTTAATGAATAAATTTATCGTAAATTATGTCGATACTAATATAATAAAAATGAATAATATAAAATCCGTGACATTTAACAATAAAGTTTTCAGTTTTGACATGATACAGGTTTGTGACATGTAAAAGTTTTAACGAATATAATTAGTTTTGATCCTTGGACAATTAAAAATGATACGGTTACAAGCGATTGTAAGTAAAACAAATAAATGCTTGTATGAAACAATTGTATAATATCTAACAGCCTAGAAACAAAAAAAAACATATAATTTTGATATATTCAGTAGAATAGGTCGAATATCATCAGACTCTTAATCGTATATTATGACAAGTACAACAAAGTATACAGTAACTACATAGAAAATATAGAAATTAGATATTTCATTATTAAAAATATACACATTGTTACATATAAATATTATAACTATTAATCAAGAATTTTAGTTGCCCGTACGTTCTCTTAAATAAAATTAGTCTTTTGTGAAATTTCATTAAAGTTTCAAATCATGTTTAATCACTTCTGATATTCAAACAGATCAAAATTCAATCTTGAATCTTTATAATTAAAATACGTTAATAATTCTTTCTATTTCGGTTTTGAAAGTGTACTCAAAATTAGTAATTCAAATTATCATTGTCAAGATTAGCTTATAGATATTTATTCTCATTATCTATGTATATTTACTTCAAGGAGTCTATAATACTTTCATATAGATTTTGTTACCTATTTATTTGATCACGATTTTTAGTTTCAATAATGCATTTAGCCTAAAATTTGGTATCAGCATTTTAAGATTTTAAAGGAATCAGTCACAATTTAGTAAAAGGCAGTATATACGGTATGATATAAGTTATATGTCAATACTATCAATAGAGATATCACGGATAGTAGATCATGGTCTTGTATAAAAATAATTGTATGAAGATATATTCATAACTTGGATCGTTAAGGAACACAGACAATATATATGTTCGTATTAAAAGATATACGAACCACTGTGTTAATGCCATTTTCCTTTTACAGCATTTGTCCTTTAACTTTCTATTTGATGCTATCTTGCCTTGACGATATTCGGTCGTATATGAATACAATTCCACCCAAAATACCGTTATCATTTTAATGAAAATCTGTAAGAAAATAAAAATATTACGACTTGTCACGACGATGGCTCTACGAACGCCTACGCGGAGTCAATCGATAGCTGTGAATTTCTATATAAACGTACATACATACACTACTAACATTTATAATGCAATGCAATGTAATTCATTATATTATATATTTACAGTTTCAACCTTACAGTTTTCTAGGTTTCAATCTACAAAATTAAAGGGTCATAAATTAAAACATTTGGTAATATAAAGCACAACATTCAAAATTTTACTTATTTCTAAAAATCAAAGATTGAGAATGCACATTTACGGTTTTTGAGTCTAACCGATAAAAATCCTAAAATTGAAAAGTGCAAATTCCATATTTTTAGATTTGACTGCTAAAAGTATATCCACCAAAAAGATAGTACAGAATCATATTCAACAACTTCGAAAATCTAGAGCCACTATATGAATCTACTTTGTCAATGATAATGTTTCAAAAATCATTACGCTTTAAATTTTCATCCGAACTCTCTAAGGATTAAATAGTGTAACTAGCACCTGTTTCAAGTGTAAATCCACAATGATTATGTAAAATCTTGAAATAATTAATAAACTATAAATTGTAGATTATAAATATATTTTTAAGTATAAAGTGAATATAAATTTAAAATAATCAAAATATAAACTATAAATGTAAAAAGATAAGACAAATAAATAAAAAACTTAATTTAATTTTTATAGTAATAAATAATATTACATTAATGAAAATAAACTTAATTAAGAAAAAAATAACCATGAATCTTTATATTAGTCTTTATGTTAGCACTTCCGTTGTTTGATAGCGACATAGACTTGTATTCCGGTGGTATCGGGTTCTATGCTCGAAGTCGATAAGGGATCATAAAAAGATTGATATGAAATAAATAAAAAAATATTTATTAAGATTAATTATTAATAATTATTCTTAACTATTAAGATTCTACAAAAAAATATTTATACAAATACATAATAAAACTAAATAAATTAAAATAAGATAATTAATTTGAAAGTTATAGAAACAGTGCCATTCTAACTGCAAACTATCGTAGAATCGTGCATCGACACTTTTTTGTCTTATCCTCGCTTCTTTTTGTTTTTCATGCCATCAATCCGATATATCTGTTGCCGGGAACGTTGCGCAACTGTGACGGTCAAAAGTGAATTTAAACTATAGTATTTTTAAAGCTTTTATTGTTATATATACATACTTCAACTGCAATTTTTAATTATTCAAAACAAAACAGATGAATAATACCTACTGAAATTATCCTCTATGGTTATTATTTTGCTATTGATTGTTTAAGTATCTTTTCATTTTTCTTAACAATAAGTTTTTAGTCACTTTGAAATAAAATGAAAATCAATTTCACATTAGACGTATGAGTAGGTTGTATTTACTTTTTCTCAGTATACACATTTTTTCGTATTTACCATTTATTTTCCTTAGCTGAATTATGAAAGGACTATTTTGTATCACAACAATGGACTTCTTTAATTTTTGCCAAACAATGAAATTAAAATTGATGTTGCTAGAATGAGTGGACTTTTTATGATTAAAATATGTCGTTTATTTTTGATGATGGGAGTATAATAATGCGAAGACGTGTCCTGAATAAAATGTAAATATATAAATCGCGATGCACGCAAAATCAACAGACGTTAAATAAAGAAGGAAGTTCAGATATAATAAATCAGAAATATTATTTATAGTGAGGTATTGTTCATATGTTTATAAAATTACTATATTACCTCTCAATAATTTAAAGAAACAAGTAAAATTTAAATATTATTTTACATTTTTTAATAAAAAATAGTAACTTTTATGAAAGAAAAATGCTTTCATTTTCGTTAAAATGAATAAATATCTTCTAAAACTTAAAAAACTCAAACTAAGTTTACCGAAATCAATTGTTTTCAGAAATAATCATTCAATTTTTTTCGAAATTACATAATATTAAATGTGAGATTAAATGAGGCTGTCTTAAGTATATCCCTACTATCATGATAATAAGTGAATTACATCGAATCGAACAAAAGTGTCTCATCTTAATCGATATTGTTCATTGAATTAATTTACTTAACCATCAACCTTCATTCATCTCATTTCTGGTTATTTTTTTGCTTTTCATCACAGAAATAACTTTTCCATCTCTCCTTACGAAAGACAAACGCCCTTATAAGAATCCCTATCGACAATTTCAAATAATTCGTAATTGATAGGAATTATCAGGGCATTCCTGACATCTCGAAACCTTCCACAGTCAATCCGCCGAGCAACGCAGTGCAGAAACAGCTCGTCGACCGGAGAAACGACACGGGCCCTCGGCAAGAAATATCGAGGCCAAGTTTGCCGCTGTGAGTGAAGCCGCGCATGAACGGGGAGCTGTCGCCTATGCTGAGCGACTGGCAACGTGCCCTTGGCTGCTCCTGGGGCGTTCGAGGCCACCCGGCGCGGCCTCATCATGAACGAGCCGGATCCCTGCCTCCCTCTTCTGTTGCCACCGAGGTACCGGCTGCGCGACCTCATCCTCGGTGACTACGCCTTCAACGACGACGGCGAACGGTGAGTTTGACTACATATTCCTTACGTTACTCCCCCAAATCCCATTTTTTACGCTTGGAAGATTTTAATCATGGATACGATGAATGTCCGAAAATTGTTCCACTTTGAGAATGAATAAAATTAATAGCGGTACCGCCTACCAGGGCACTTGAAATTTATGGAGGAGAAATTGCTGGTATTATTTACGCAGGTGTTGATGCATCGTGCCTGCCCAAATCCGGATACGAACTACTCGTAGGAAAATGTATTGCGAATGCAAGATATCTCATTTATTTATTATTTAACATTATATAGGATAAAGCATGATTCCCATAATGAATTAGTATAAAAATGAATAGACCAGCATTTTTCTATTTTTTACAAAAAAATTCAATAGCATTTGTTTCTTGATACTTTTTATAATATTTTTTCAAGATTGTGATTTCGTGAGTGATGTTTGAAAAAGAAATCATATGCAATTTCCCTGAAGAATTTTTATGAAAGGTACTTTAAAATGTATTTTCTATGTAATTTTTTCTACGATGTGTATGAAAAGCTTTATACTTTTATAAAGTGTAAAGATTAAGAATAGCTCCAACAATCCATTAAGGAAAACAGGTCGTATGTTTTATCGATTTTTAAGACACTTTAAATGGTATTTTATAGGTATTTTATTTTTCATGTGAATTTTATAAGGTATTAATACAAACACTGAATTTTTTAATATTCGCATATTTTCTTTGGGCATGTTCTATCTCTCAAGTTCCTACGTAGTAACTGAAGCGTTTATGTGGAATATCGATTTTAAAAAACTTAGTTTTTGCAGTAAATGTTCTTTCCGATATCACTTAACAACGGCAATTCAAGTTCATAACTAATTCAAAAAATAAGTTTTACTCTCTTTATTTTATTCATTCTCTTTTCTCTTGCTAAAGTTTATAACATCTGCTGAATTTTTTATAATAATGCATCGTTCTGAAATAATGAAGAATTTTATCTCATTTCAAACACAAAATAATTATGTAAAGTCAACTAATTTCATACATTACACAATATAATTTTTCTGAAAGAAAGAGGAGTCCTCCTTTTCTATTAGAATTTATTTTATGTATGACTATTTTTATATTTTTAGTTTGTAGTTATTTAAAATATAAATTTGGATAATAAACAATAATTTATTCACTGTAAACTGTTTGTCAATGATTATTTCAGAAAAAATGTATAATAAATTTTAGAAATTAAATGTCCATTACTAAATTCATTACACAATTCTAACAAAGCTATGCTATGAATTTTATGAAAATGAAAAGTAAATTATTTTAAAATTGTCAAAAGTATTGCAGATTATCAATCAGATAGCCTCAATAAAAAACCAGAATTAACAAGTTACTGATGGTAACAGAAGGAGAATTTAGTAATCCTTCCTTAATTAAGTGTCTACTCGAGGCAAGGAATTATGATCGTCAAATCCACTAGTAACTTTCTAAATGGTATCTGCACAAGGGGTGCGACAGGTTATTTATGGTCCCTCAGGTTACGACCATTAAAGGCTACACGGTGACGGTAATCGCATCGAGTATTAGGATAGCATTATGGAGTGCTTTTGATCGATTGATTCTCCATTGGCCCATTCCTCGTCGATTATTTGATGCGTTAACCAATCGAAATATCCCTTCGACGATTGTACGAAGGAGCTACAAAATATAATCTTTTATCGCTGGATATCCATTCTCAAGACCAAACGAAAATTTGATATAAAGATTGTGTACATTTTTCATTGCAAACTCGTTTACAGTTATTTCTCGAACACTCTCATAAATCTCATCGCTCTGTAAATGTTTTTATCGTTTAAATAAATGTTTGTATATTGGTATATTCTCATTTTTACTCATATTCTTTTTAACGATTAAACATTAAAAATGGAAAAAGAATGAAAATGTATTATAATAGCTTACAACATTATTGCATACTTTAAACTGTAGTCATTTTAAAATATATTATTAAAATATATTATTTTCAACATAGAAATAACTAAAATAATGAACAAACTTATGTTGATATAGATTTTTACTTTAATATTTATGGTTCTAATGTAAATTGTTTATAGCATCGCTACAATATTACTTAATTAGCACGACTAATAAATGTCCACTCATGTTAAATAAATCACATTAAAACAGCTTTCTGAATACACGCAATCCTTAGCTTAAAGATTATTTAAGAGCACTCAATTTTACTCAAAAACTCTATACAAGTCACATAAAAACGTACTTTTTTCTTACAATAAATCAAAAAAATCGGATCCTTATTAAGATACATTTCAGCTCACGTTACCGACTGGGGCTTTTTTTATCTCTGACATCCACGACAAGGGATTATATACATTGATTGCCTGTAAGCGGTAGCTTTCCTCAAAGTCTTGACATCCTATATGCGATCTGGATTCGCGGTACTTGAGGGTTTATTGCTTAATACCCTGAGAAAATTTATCGGACCTCTCGGTAGCGGTCGCAGGGGTTGACTAAGTTCGTTTGTTTTTCGCCTCCTCCAATGGCATGCCACTCTGCTTTCCGACGCTAATGGAGAGAGATGCAGCCCCGACTCCACTAGGATTCACGGTGTTCGTTGGCGCGAAAGTGGGTCGACTGCAGCATTGTAGCGGGACAAAAAAATTTTCGACGATTTAAAAGCACCCTTATTCTCTTCTCCATTTGGATTAGGGTAAAGTTGAATGAACCGATTCCGCAAATCGCACTTGGCGATCAATAAATTATTTCAATTCAATTATGATGATTGCAACAGAAAATCGGCGGGAATTTTTCCCCAATACATTATCGGTCGGAAAGCTTCGAATGTCCCAAGAAGCAATTCAGATCAAATTAATTTTAATCTAATGATATCCAATGCAGATTTGATGTTTATTGAAATCATTAACGAGGCAGGATAAATTTTTTTATTTGTCATTGTTGGGTTTCAATACGGTATAAATTCCAATGTATTGTCATTGTTTTATTCTTCCAGGGGCCAGTAGAAAAATATATATTCTTATTCAGTAGTATCACCTGTATTAATTTACTTCACTAGGTCCATAAAGTTCATCTGACCGTGTTTATTGACCCCACTTAAAATTAATGTGGCGAATCTAATTACTATCAATTAAATTATTTTATAAGGTTCATTTTGATTTTTATGCATAATATAAACTTTATTTAATATTAAAAAGAAAATATATTACACATGTCGCCTAATTAAAAATAAACAAAATTAAAGTATTATTTATTTAAGTTAATTTTTAATCTATAAATTAAAAAGGATAGTAAAAAATTTCAGAAATGTATATTAGTAATCCTTAAGTTCGTAAAGATACTGCATTGAATACGGCACCATTCTCGGCAACGACATAGCAATGCATAACTGTCTGTGCAGAAAAGAGTGGTCAGTGCATTTAATTTCAAATACGTGCGAGCCAAATTCAATCCCGACTTATTTATTACGATACCTAAACTGTTTAATTACCAAAATTTTTTATAGAAACATAACAAAATCTAATTTCTAATGATAAATATCTACATCTACAAAGTTTTATAAATACTATTTAGAGCATTTCTAGATATAAGAACTTTTCATAAATATATAAATATAGTATAATTCACAGATATCCTCCTGCTTAACCTCGAATTTTATTATTTGATAAAAATCTTTAAAAGATCTATATTTCTCTCCTTAAAATTTAAGGGAAGTTGTAATTAGCGTTATTATTTACTGTACTGTAAAGAGGAATGTTAATTTTTCTACTTCATTTATTAGGACTAAAGAGGGGGCAATGAGGCCTATCGTGAAGGGAGCCTAAAGACAGGGAGGCAAGTCTCTACTCAAGCCTTTGCGATCCGATGAATTATTTTCCCGCTCTATATGTAGGGGCGAAGGGAGCTTCTCGAGCCTTCCCACCGACCTCCAGATACGATCTCCCCTGAGACTGCTCCGATCGATGAATCTTCTTAGATACTCAAGTTTTTCTATTACACTGTGAGGATTTAGGCAGCTCCGTTGTTTTGCCCGACGAAGGGGCGCGAGCTAGGCGATGATGGCTTGCACGCTTCATTATTATCGTTATCATTGAGATTCGCACGAATATAATTGAGAACGGTATAGATACAGAAGTAAGTTACCGTAAGTGGATTTGATCATTTACTCGAATTACGGTACTTTACGAGTTCATTGAGTAGAATGCGTTTACGCATTTCCGCTTATAGTCCGTTTAAATAGCAATTTACGTTTAATGTATTTTTATTTATTGTATTCATCGATTATATATGGGTGCAGGCCTTAGAGAAAAAATTCTCACAGATAGTTTGCGCGAATAAAGCAATTGTGAATATAAACTCTTAAAATATGACATTTAATTTAATATTTTTTAATACATAAAAGAATATTTTTTTAACAAAGGACTTTTAAACTGGATTATTATTTATAAACTGTTGAACTTCAAAGAAACTTGGCGGTTAGGAAGAATAAATAATGCGAAAGATATAAATAAATGTAAAAAGTATTTAAACAATGTTATTATGTATTAATAGGATGCTGAAACGATTGATGCTGCTACTCAAAAGGACTATTAGTTAGTAAAAGAAAAATTGTGCACTTGTACTTTTTTCTCCATCGCTCGTTTTTCCCGGACGTGTATATATTTAGGAATACGGCTCTTTCTTTGCAGTTCGTAGATGATCGTGAGAATTTCCACATCACTCACTGAGCTCAGGCGAACATCAGCCCTTCGAAGTTAGGCAATCCCTTTGGCACTAGGCTTTTACGAATTCCAGAACTACGTATTTACTGGCTCGGAATTGTTCCCTCTATACACATACATCAAGTAATTTGGAAGTAGAAAATATAACATATACAATTTGTTAATGTCAAAAGAAGAATGTTATTTTTCTTACACTACCTTACTAAAAGTATTGTTACTTAGTTGTAATAATAATTAGTTGAATATGCTTCCTTCTCCACTTACTTCTCAAAAAAATGAAGGTATGCTGTTTTGCTTATAGCAGACTATCTTGAGCTTTCGCTGCTTTTGTAAGCACACACAATGTAATTTTATATTTCTACAGATAATACGCCGCAAAACAATTGTACAGCAACTTGAATAAGAACAACAATTCCCTTTTAAATGCATACTTGTCACAATATACAAAAGTTGAAGGGTTTAAAATTAACAAAAAATTTTATTCGATATAATATAGTATTTAATTTGATGAATTGTATTACTATAATTTAATACGATAATTATATATACCTTTTAAATATTAAATTACTGAAATTATTCAATAAATGTATTTAATCATAGATCTATATTATTTTCTGTAGAAATGAAAAACACAATATACTTGTTACGCAGAAGTTTATTTTAACTACATGATCAATCTACGAGTTTACTATACAGACTGCACGTAATCCAGTATAATGCAAAGTTTATATAATAAGTTTGTCATTTGCAATAATTAAAACAATAAGATAATACATACAAAATAGTTTCTTTTTGTTAATTTCCCTCATTACTTAAATTTAATAAATTGAATATAAATATATTTTTTATTTTGCAACTTGTATCGTATATATATATATAGTTAAGATCTAATTAGCTTAAAAATTGAAACTTGTTACTTTCTGATAATTATGTTGCATTAAAGAATTTTCTAAATCTAACTAAAAAAATCTAAGTAAATAAATATAATAGTTAATAAAGAAGTTATCCTTCAAATAATTATTTTCTTTGAGTACATATTATGTAAAAAATTCCGTTACACAGAATGGAAAATATTTATAACTTCAACAGAAGAGATCGCTTACACAGAATTAATTTGAATCTTCTTAACCTGTATTTATAAATAGCAGCACCCAATGCTTCGTTAATTTTTCCAGGAGGTTTCAAGTTCTGAGTTACAATTTACTCCATTAAACGAGAATAATATTTATCTGACAGGTAATCAATCAAACCAACGCAGTTAATCTGTGCCATTTTCACTTAGTTACCAATCGGATGATTGTCACTCTCTACAACTATACGCAGCGGCGAATTTCGTTCAGGAGGCCAGTGTTCCTGCGACCGGAAAATCGCCTTGTCGAGCGCGCAAACATTTTACGGTCTACGAGCCTTCGGAATAGAGAGAATAGAGAAAAAGAGCGGGCGAGAAAGTGATCGGGTTCGGTGAAAAAAAGTTATTCGAAGGGAAGAAGAAAAAAGAATGCTGGTCGAGTGTTGCTGTAATCACGCTAGAAGATAACGAGTTTTCGTGTGCCTCCGGCATTTCTCACCCCTTTGTGCATTGCTTGGGAATTTCGTAAACCGAAAAAGACATATAGAAGGATTGATTGAAACGATATCGGGATTCTTTCTAAGTTGAACTCTAAAAGCACTATTCTTGAGCAATAAAATTCACAGTGATAGCTTAAAAGCTCCGAAATCAGTAAAAAGTTTGTTCAACTTTAAAAGTTTCTCTTATCGAGTATCGAATAAGCTGATTAATGAGTATAATTTGCTAATTCTATTATAAATCTTGTAGCATAATAACATTTTTGCGAAAAAGAAGAGTCATTATGCGTAACTATAGAAGAATCAATTTTATATACATAGACGTAAGCGCTGAAAAGTTGAAACGGAAAAGAATAAATCAAGAAAAATGTATTATAATTTACCTTGTATATAATACACGAATTTTCTTTTTACTAATTTTATTTATAAATATTTTGGTAACAATCATGAGTGTTTTAAAGAAAATTAAATTCTTTTCTATGTACGATTGTAGAAATACTCAACTTTTTAAAATACAATAACTTTCAATATTTTTTTATCACACAGTTACTACACTAAATATTCCTTTATGTAGTTAACAGAAGTAAATAAAGGGTAAATACGAATATTAAATAGAACAAGGAAAATAATTTTCAATTTAACGGCCGAGAAGCAATAAAAGTTATCTTATGACTTAGCAGGCAAGAATGATCATCATAGGGGTTGAGATCATCATGGGCTTTTAATACATTAATAGATGTATAAGCATATAAATTATGAGCGTATGATATTACGATATTGACACGTCCGTACATTTATCGACGCTATAGGCCCATATTGCGGGACATAATAGTTAGGTATATGTGCGTATGTGGCAGAATCTATCTACGAAAGCCTAACAATATAAATAACTAGATAATTAAAAAAATAAATAAATATAAATTCAATATAGTTCACTTTTAACAACAAATATATTCTTTAACAAACTCTAACCAAAACAACAATATTTTGAAAAAATTATGGTAACTGACCAATGTAAAAAAGAAAAATATTTCGAATAACTTGTCATAAAAAAATAGAATTTTTAAGTTTATTTAATTTAAAAATTTGATCTATTTGCAATAGTAAAATCATAATCATAAGCCGATTTTATATCTTATTCTTTTTATATTATTGATGCAAAAAAAAACTTATTCACTGTCCTTGAACAAAAGATTTACTTTCTTAATACAACTTTACTCTTGCCCAATATCGACTCAGTCAGTTATTTTCAGGTGCGTTCTATATTTCTTTCTAAAAGAAAATGAAAAGCGACGGTTAAAAGTTGGATTACTTGATTTTCAAAGGCTTGTGACCACTCGCTTCCTGCAATGACTCTCTTCCTTCCGACCATCTCTTTCTTGCTGTCGAAAAAGGATATAACTTGTAAGGAATTCAAGACGTTTGGAAGGGCAAACGGACCAAGACTCACTTTTCCCAGCTTCTTTCCTATTATACGAAAGAAACTGAAAGAACATTCGTTGGTCTTTTAAAAAAGAGAATTTAGTAGCAAAAAATTTAAAATGTGTAGTTAATGAATAACGATGTAAGATGTGTCTTATTAATGGAGATTTATTAGTTTCTAGAATAAATAAAAATAGTTGATATTTCAAATGAAAGATTATTTAAACTTAGAGTTCTTTCAAATTTTTAACTTATTTTTAAGGATTTTGAATTTTAATTATAAGATATTTATTAAATCAACATTATGTGAAATTGTAATAACCTAGATTAAAATAGAATTTCACATAATATTATTTAATATATCCCCATTATTTAATTTTTAAACAAATCTGTTTCTTATTTTTATTTTATTTTTATTTTCGATAAAGCATGTATTGACTTTCTATTTTTGGTTTATTCTTATTTGAGTGTATCAGGTAGACATTTGAGGTTACAGCGATAGCCTAAAACAAAGGCCGTGTAATAAGAATATTTTGTATAGTAATGGATCGAAAATTATGCGTGATAATTATTTTTGAACCTAATAGATATCTTACGCATATGCAAAATTACAACATAAGTCGTATTAGAGAAGATATATTTTCGATAGATGGAAGATATGACAAGGATGAACTCCGGAAATGACACCTAGAGAAGGAAGTCAAATAACATTAACGAAGATTCTACCTTTAATGATAAAAAAATTATAATAGACTTTGCAACTTTCATAAATTTTCTATAGCTTGAGAAAAAGGTTTTTGATGATGATCAAAATAAAGTTTGTACTTACCTCAAGCAGAATAAGAGAAAAATAAAAAAATAAATACGAACAAGTTATATTCTTTTCTACTACTTACAATAAGTACATTACTTTAAATAAATTAATATTTAAAAGTTTATATGTTCTCAAATAAAATCTGTAATTTTTTACATTAAGTTAAAAGTATTTTGAAATATTCAGTTTTATATCATTGCCTTAGAATTTAAACTCACTAATAAAATATAAAAGATAACTTTAACTTGATCAGAAAACATAAAAACTAATAAATTTTATATGTATTGCATAATGCTAATATTTTTTAATTAATTTATAAATATAGGATTCCAATTACGAGATTGTATAAATATTTTATTACAATTTTTATTCAATACTCATGCTATATTTCTTTAAATCGACACAATAATGTGTCCATTATTCTAATAACCGATGCTCATTATATAAGGAATTTTATTAAAAATTGACACACAGAAGGTCAATAAGGTGTATACAAACATATATTATCAAATGTTATATTGGTAACCATGGGTTGTTTTCTGAATGGACAATAAGAAAGACAGTAGATCAGATACCTGAGAATTAACATGCGCTAAAAAGTAATGATTCTTAACCTTAGTTGTGATAAGATCGAGCCCAACTATACAAACCATTGTGTCGAACCAAGCTGATAAAGGGAGGCCATTAAATCAGCCCCTTAGGAAGTAACCTAGATTCTCCAACAGACCAACGATTATTTTGCCTGAAAAGGGTAGGTTATAAAAAAATCTAAGCAGACTTGAAAATAAGACAAACCGAAATTAGATATAGTCGAACAGTGTAGTGTAAAAGCGAAAGTTTTGCACAAGTGTTATATCAACAGAGAAGTGGATTCTCGGGAGAGAAGCATCTTTTCCCTGGCGAGCCGTGGGGATTACCTCTCTTGCCTTTTTCCAAGTGGAAACCGATGCATATTTCATACTGCTCTCCAAGAAAACGCAATAATCATACGGGGAAAATGGGCGCGTAAGTCTTGACCTACAATCGAATCGAATCTCTAGGAATGAGAAAAAGCAGTAAAGAAGTAACAGACAGTCTTAATGTAATAAAGTGTACAGTGATAATTATAAAGTATCTGATATAATTTAAACACAAAATATACACTCAATATAGATTTCAATTTTAATACATTCTATTACATTGATTTAGTTTAAATTCAAATTTTAATCGATCAGATACATTACCTGATAGATAAACTATTAAAATTTTGTGTCTTAGATCTTTCGAGTCGATCCAATATTTATTATATGCCATTACGTCATTTCTTTATGATCTTAATATTGTGAATATCATATAAGCAACTATTGAATACCTTTATTATGATTAAATTCTAATATATAACTTATCTATAATATTATACATTGAATTAATAAAATTTTTTTGCAAAAAAGTACAACATTTGTATTAAAATACGCATTTTAGATGCTATTCTGTATCATTATGTAGAGTTGATTTTAAACAAGAATTTAAAATGTTCGTAGTTCTTTAAACATTTGCTATTTTATATAATCTAAAAATATATAACATATAAATACATAAATATAAATCAAAATATTTATATTATTACCACGTATAATTAATAAATATACGAAAGGGTGTAATGTATAATTTCGTTCTTGATTCAATGAATCATCATTTTTATGGTTACTTAAAAAAATGTATGATGAATTTTTTTATTAAAATAGAATAAAACTTTATCATACTATATTATCAGATAGATATTTTTCATCGACAATTAATATATGATTTGTTTAATCATCGGAACTCTTTTTCTCGCGTAAAATTGACCGGCCATTTGTGAATATATATAAGGTCTTGGCTAGAGTATAATAATTGTTCTCTGTGATTATGTAGTAACTTTTATAATACTATACAAAATCTAGGTTTAAAAACAAAAGAATATCCAATTACAAATGACATTCTAGTACTAAATATAATAATAAAAATGGTTATTTGCATTTATACTTCCCGATGATCAAAAAAGACAGACTATTAAAATAAAACTAATGAACAATGTATTTTATTAGTATAATACAGATTCCTATAGTCATTTAAAATTGGACCTCATAATTATTTCCGACGCGTTTAAGTGCCATCTTCTACTCATAGCCTCAAGTTATGCCACATAGATTTGTCCATGCATATGTATGCAGAGAATTGTTGTCGTACAGAATGACCTGGTAAAGTCAATCAGGAAGCAGCACGCGTATTATTGTCAAAGGGTTTGTTAGTGAAAGCAAAACATTTGGGTTTATCCAATTATTTTCTGCTTCTAATTGAATAACAAAATAACGACTAGTTACAACTAAATTTTTAACGATGCAATGACTAATAGAAGATAGTTGAATGCAAAATTGGTTCTGACTTCTAACGAAGTGACTGCGATAAAAAGAATTCAAGAATAACAGTATAGCTTTTAAAAGCATTGCCTCGATACTTTTTTTAATTTCACATAATCCATGTTAATCTACAATGCGGACCAAACCATTAATTTTTCGGGAAACGTAAGTATTAGTCTAATACTTCTTATTCAGCAATAATAATCCTCTGCTGTAAAAAAAACTCCGCTGGTGCGGAAGTCCCGCATCGGTATGGTATACAAAAAAGCTGTCTGCATTGTTTTAGCGGCCCGATAAGTGCGCGCACTACAGACTCGCCGCAGCCGGACTCCCTCCTTGTTCTTCTTCATCTTCCCTTTGTCATCTCGTGCACGAGGAGCCCGTCCCCCGTGGGCTCGCACTTGACACGAATACTATCGAGCGACGCTTCTATTTTCGCCAACCTCCCGCCCGGAAACTCGTACTCGGCTTGAGAGTACGACTCGGCGACGGGGAAGGAAGTTCGCCGTGGATCTAGTCGAAAAAAGAGATGGGGTGGGAATTAATGAATCTCTCCCGCATGTGAGCTTTGACCTCAAAACATATGCAGTAGATGCCCCGGGAGCGAATAACGCTTGCACCAAGGGAGCTATGAATCATAATGACTATGTGCAGAAATTGATGCTGCTCTAAATAAAATAGATCTCATGATTATATGCTTCAATTAATACGAATTTACAAGACTTTCTTCGAAATGTGCTTCTTTAAACCGAATTGAAAGCGTGACTAGTATACGAAGAAAGGAAAATCTCTCAGACATTAGAATGGTTGCATAATTACAATTATTTTCCTTACCTTTCCAAATAAAGAAGTATCCATTTTTTTATTAATTATATTACGCGAAATTCCTTCTTTAATATTGAATAGTATAAATAAATTATTATTTTAAAAATGTACATTTTTATTTTGCCATATTAAATTTCATTAACTTGTTTTTGTATTTGATTAACGTGGTGAGAAATTTATATTATCCTAGAAGTAACATGATTTATTATATTTATTATATAAAATTAATAACATCGCATGTGTCGAAGTTTAGAAAAAGTTAAATACTAAATCATCTTTCATAAACTTTGTTTTTACTTAATAAATAGTTGATGGAATGAGTAATTGTAGACAAATATCAATCAATATATATTGAAATATATTAGTTTCAACTGTAATGACTAGTACAATCGGGATCTTAATGTAGTTTATATCCAAAAGTTTACGTGGTATCATAAGTTAAGGCTTGCACTAGCAATTAAATCTGAGGTAAGTAGACGATAGTATATCTGAACATATATAACGTTTCATATATTTAATTCTATTTCAGTGAATCAAATTACATTTTAAATAAATACTAAACATCTTTATTTCGTAAGTTTTTATTTAGTAATACATTTAGAAATATTTGCGGTTACTTGAATATGTTTTAATGCAAACTTGAAGTTATACTTAAACTTAAATGTTCCAATTACAGTTTGAATAGTTGTTTCTATATGCAGTAACGTTTATATGTAAGGTGGTCACTTTTATTTAATTTAGGTTGTATGAAAATGTCCAACAAGCACTGTATAGATATTATTCTATAATGTATATACTATACATTAATATTGGGGGTTATATTAATTAATATTTTTTAATAATTTTGATAAGTTAGGCAATATTATGTACTTTTTTGAGAATTATATTATTAATGAGGTCATCTTATAACATCGCTTTAAATTTATTTAAATTACATTATTTTAGCACTGTTATTTTTTAAATAAGTAAAATTAAAAAATGATCACGGCTTACCTTCGATGCGTCTGAGTTTCTCATGTACATCTCATAAAATAAGTATATGTTGAATACATCGATTTTGATGACGTAGAAGCTTACTGAATATTCTTGGAAGCAACTCGTGTATCGAGAAGTTCACAAGTTGGAACGTGTCATCTGAGTCAAAAAATAAATTCTTGTTTTTCTAATGCAGCGGAATCTACGTTTCTCTACAAAATGACATGCCCATTTTTCAATTAGTATTAAAAAAATAATTGAATGGAAAATTTATCAAATCATTAAATAAATAAAACATAAATAAATCGTTAAGTAAAGAAAATCATGAAATATTAGAATGTTTTGTTGTATGTATTAAATTACACACAAGAAAATCTAATTATATCTAGTAAATATTTAATCCCAAATAAATTAAAATATTATAAAAAAAAATTAAAAAATTATATATTTACACATTTATTTATTTTATTTTTTTAGTGGAATAAAAATGAAAAAAGTAAGATAGGAAAAAATGAATCTACAATTGATGAAAATGGAGAAAATGAGAATTGAAGTCAAAAGCTTACAAGTAAAGAAAATTTTGATTCGTTGAATGTACATAGAATGCAATAGCTAGCAGCAGCTTTGAATTTTAAAGATTTCGAATACATCAAAATAATTTTTTTTCTATTAGAGTAAAAGTTTCTTTGGAGCAAGGGTTTTACTTTAATTCAAAAGTGGTCGAGAAGCGAAAAATACTTTTTTACTTAAACTAAGAATTTGCTTTACTGTACCAATCATTTTCAAAGTTTAAATTAATTTCAAGGATATTATCTTTTCCGTCTAAAGAAATTATTTTATTCTAAAACACTTCTGAATTCGTAGAATTATGAGTTCATATTCATAATGTATGCATAACATCGTGTACTGAATCTTTGTATTTTTTTGGTTTTGCATAAATAAAAAGTAGTAAGTCGTTAAGTATTTTTAATTGAATTTTTGTTTTTTTTTAGTTTTAAATAATTATTACTTTTTACAATAAATAATATGCAGTAAATATAATGGACTCTAGAGTAAGATAATAATGTGTAATCGGATTCACATAATATTCGTACAATATTCAGTTAAAATTAATTTTCAATATTTATTAATTTAAGTTAGTTTGTTTCAATATTATAATTGCATGGTAATATAATGCAATTGTTCCTTTTTAAATAAAAGTGAGTAAAATGTTCTATCTGTGATTAAAAGTTCTGTTCGTTAATTAATAAAATGAAACCATACAACGTGACAATGAATACTAAAAACATCTTGAAACTTAATTATGTTCTCTTAGTGAAGCACTCGATATGGTCTATCGCCATTTATATTCTGCCACGAATTAATGCAATCCGATTAAAACTAATTAACTATGGCGTGCGGAATAGAACTAAGATGCGTAAAAAACCTAAAATATACATGTATTGATCCTTTGTTTTTTTGCAAACTTTATCTCTGTATTCTTCGCCTTTATGTCTCAATTTTCATTCTACTGGCAACAATTGCAAGGCAACTAAACAAAGATGAGCTTTTTGGGTCAAGAGTTTCCGCGACCTTTGACGTCTAGGTCTTGGTGAATCGACCGAGCAGCGTATCGGCCGGAAATTCTGGAACTAACTCCCTGCTTTATCGACTTACCGAGCACCAATCGTAAGTGACCCATTGAGCATTTTAATGTCGAATTCATGCTCTTCACAAATGCCCATAGAGTGCGCTTACTTACGCTTCTGCCGAATTAACAAATACATTGTCGCGATATGTAGCGGTAAGGTTTCAGCGAAATTGTACTGAATTAGATGTACAATGGTGAAGAAAGTGTGTATATTCTATGGTTACAGTACGCTATAAGTTAAGTGCTATTCTTTAAAAAGTGATAATCGATTATCAAATAGGAACATATATTTTAATTTCATTATAACAGTATTTTGATATTTATAATTTTTGAAAAATATAATTAAGTAGAAAAATTAAAAAGTTTATGTATCTGTTCATTAGTGATATTATTAACTATAATGACATATGAATATATGTAAGTATTGAAACTTTTTAATGAAATTTTGCAAAGTTTTTATCCAATTAATGTTAATATGTATTGTAATTAAAGCTTGAGTAGATACATTGTACAAATAAACTAGGAAAGAAATTGTTTAAATTTATTAACAATCTGTAGAATTTTACTATATATGTATGTATGCTCACGTAAATGAAAGAATTAAGTGATTATTCATTAAATTAATTTAAACCCCTTAAAGAGGTTTACATTTATTCCCTTCATAAATTTTAAATATTTGTAAAAAAATACATATTACCTAAAAAAACATTAGAATTTGTCTGCTTATATATGTTAAAGCTTGTGATTGAATGAAATTTATAAGAAGTCTATATGTTTAATTGTGACATATTAATTTTTGGTTTTATTTAAATATTTTTTGATCTGTTGAATGATTTTTGATCTGGAAGGATTTTAATTGTAGATATTTATTATTCAATTCCTACTACTCTCTTAAAGCTGTTTTGAAGACAATGTTTTGTATAATGGTATAGTGTTAGTGGCTTTAAAAATTTTTATATACTATATATTTACATAAATTAATTAAAAATTAACACATAAGTTAATTTATTTTAATTAAGTGTAGTACTCGTTTAATCAATATATTTTAAACAGTTTTCGATAAATTATTTTTTAAATGTAAACTGTATTTAATTTAATTAAAAATTTAAAAATACCAATATTAGATAAAATAAAAATATACTGTCCTATATAAAGATTAAAATATGAAGGGTTATTATTAAAATATTCTTTTATTTTCTTGTTACATTGTTAATTCAAACTTAGCATTCTACTTTTAATATATTACTATGGTATATTTAAAAATACATTTCAAAAAAAGTCATCTATCTTGTCCATCAAATTCCAGATAAATTGCACTACTACACTGTCTAAAGTTCTTGACAGAATCGTTTATAACCATTTTATGGAGTTTTAAATATCTCATTTCATCTCGGTCTTCTTAAGATCAGTTTGTATGCGACAGATAAAACTAATTCTACTTTTTAAATTTACTAAGGCCTTTGATATCATTTTACTAACAAGGATCCTGGCCTCCTGGCATACTTGGTGTCTCTCATGGTTTGCTTCTGGAACCGTTTTTTTTGCTTATACGTTAATGACCTTGGATTTTGCGCTTCGTGCATACGACCTTCAAATCTGTCTTAGAATTTCAAAGAAGATTTGATGAATGAGGTCCACCTAAATCTGTATAATTTATTAAATATTTTTAAATTACCTCCACTTATTTGAACGGTAAGTAAGCTCGTACTTTTTCTGAGATGTTAAGAAGTTCGGTGTTACGAAAAGAATATGAGGATAAAAAGAAGTAGCTTGTTGATAAATAAATAAACTTTAAATTTAAGAAAACTGTGTACTGTATTTGTATTCTATGAAAATCGTCAGAAGCGTGCTAGAATTTCATTCGGAAAGTTACGCGTCGCGAAAACCATATTCAATGTGGTATATTGACTGGTTTTCCGTGGTATACTGACGGTGAAGTTATGGACTATATAATACCTGGTTAATTTATTAATATACTGTTTCAATATATTAAAGAGATAAAGGTATGACCAATCCCTCTCTATCTTATTTCAGCCTCTAGGTTATCTTTTCGGAATGTAATGTAAATTTGGAGATCATCAACACCTACAAAGATACAACTACTACCTACATAGCTCATCTTACATTCATGCAATCACTTTTGGTATGCTAACTCATCTCAGTACCCAACGAAGAAAAACCCATACGTCTCATGATTTTCACTATTGAAGATGATACGATTGTGCCAAACGCTTAGCTAAAGTTAAAAAGTTATAATAACATCTCCAGTTTTTTATTTATAGCTGCCCATACATTTCTAGTTAGTCTTAGAAATGAAATTTCGGTTGAACTATAAGCAGTCTACAGGGAGTCGAGGATATTTCTAGATACAACAGAGAGAGAGAGAGAGAGAGAGAGAGAGAGAGAAAGGAAGGAGAGGGCAGAAAAAGAATTAGTGCTGATCTTTGAGTTGATCTCAGAAGATAGCAAATAAAACAACGTATTAAGTGCAGATAACCCCATTCAAGGTTGTTTGGCCGTAACCAATATACAAGAAGATCTTAACGATCAGTTTGTTCAACAACGCTGCTTGAGTATCGGCCATCTTCTCTTTTCTCTCTAACTCGAGAGCTTCTGCCACGGGACCAGTCTGGGAATATGATCATCAATAGCAGTACTTGCATGGATACAAAGATCAGCAATGTGCTCCAGGCATTTTTTGGATGAGTCTTGCAATTCAATCGCTTTTGCTTCCACAAGCCGACAATTCCGTTTGTGTCTGCGAAGTCTGCCATGGTGTTGGCAAACTGCGTCACAGCGGTTGCAATTAAGAATATGATTGCTACTGATGGCCGATGCTGTGCCCGTCGCTCATCGGCATTGTTGCCGATCTCTGGGCTTTGGCACCTCTTCTTAATTTTTCCAAGTGACCTTCATAAACCAATGTAACCGGTAAGTACACGCATATTTAGTTCATTATATATGTACATAAAGATCGTTCGGTGACCGCTATGTAGTCAGCTATGCCTTTCCCTTTTTTCTCTTCTTCTTTTCTAATTCTAATTTTTCCATTTTCAGCTACTACTGAGATTTGGGATATAATAATTCAATCCCCTCAGAACTGCATCAGCGCTTTTTGAGCTTCTCTGGTTTCTGTTGTCTACTTCTACCTGTTGTCGCTTTCGAATTTTCACGCACAGGTATACATTACCGCCCTCTCTTTTTTTACTTCTCTCCCAATTCTCTATTTCCCACTTATTTACTTTTTCTTTACTCATTTCTACCTTTTATAGGTCTGCATTAGGTTACTACTTGTGATACTGTCACAGCTTTATCAAAATTATGAATTTTAATGAAATATTTTATTTACTCTCATATTGTTATATTATGTTAATTTACGATCTTTTGATGTATTTTCATTGCTGAAAACATGTTTTAGATTAGTACAATTTTTGGATATTTATGTAAATTATTACAATTTTTATTAACATTGTTGTTATGATAAGTTTCTACAATCATGGAATCGAGGGTAAAACCAAAATCGCAACCCAACAATCCTTTTTTCACGTTTAGCTTTTGGTTCAAAATTTAAAGTAAGACAAAAATAAGTAATACAGTAATAATGTAGGTAAATAAATAAATACAAGCAGTTAACAAATAAATTAATTTACTAAATTGAGACTAGGATTGATCTAAAAAAATTTAAATTATTTCAAAGTACTTTTAAAAACTTTACCATATTTTATGTCATAAGATAGTTGCTAAAAATATTATATAGGAATCAGATTTTAAGATTTAGTCTCTACATCTAAATACAATAAACTTAATATACTTAAATACAGTTTAAAAATAGCAAGTTATCCTACAAATTCTATTATCTATGACGTAATGAATTAAGTATTTACTCTTATATTAAATAAAATTTTAATATGGTTGTAGAAGACTCGAAAAATAATTTAATCAGAATGATATAGGTGATTATGGAGAAAATTAATTCGTGAACTCAAATATAATTTTTGAGACTTAGTTGGCTTCAGATATATGCTTCGGTGGGCTAGTGAAATGTGTCTCATCACATCCCTGGAAGGGTCCTTCCCTCTCTGTTAACCTCGTTTAAATTCCAACTGCTCCGGTCTAGTAGTTTCCGGCGAGATTTGTATGCCATATATGGCAAATATATATATCGTTTCGCCAAAGTGGTCTTGGGCCCAAGTCACTCCGACATGCATGCACCGACTTCTAGAAAAAGCTTTCTATGAGTCGTCGCAATATTTGCCTCCATAAACATTTCTGGTATACCAGGTCGGTTGAGTATAAAATATCTACTACTTCCTGTATAATTTTTAATAAACAAAGGAAACCTTGCGCTATTAAATACCCATATTTAAAAAAATTCATAAATAAATATTCTTTTTATCGTGATTCATATGGTTGTCAAATGCTACGCATAATATTTGCATACATAAGTTAAATAGTATTTATTACACAACAAGATTTATTGTTATTAATCATATTATGATAAGTTATAATTTAAGATAAATGTCAATATAATAAATAATATTAATTAGCTTTTCATACATTACAATTTTCGTGATATAACAGTAATTTTTATTAAGCAGTATTGCCAAAATTTCTCTTTTAATAAGTCTATCGTGATATTATCGTAAGAATTGTAACAGTAGATTTATACCTGCAACACAGTCAGTACTGCTGTCATCTAAAGCTATGGTAAATAAAGCATTCAGCTATCAAAATTATAAGTACTATTTTTTACTTGTAATATAATTATTATACAAAATCGTGTAATCACTGAGTGAACCCGAGAGTGACTTGTAGGGATGGACGTATAAATTATTATCGCGCAGCTGATTTTAAATTAATGTGAATGTAATATTTTAGGATATAGCCTTTTCTCTCGTATGAAGATAATTACTCACGTGGTCTGAGTACATCGTGGTAAGCGGCGGGTAGCATAGGGATTATGGTATAGATATGCCGTTACTAGGTTATAATTATGTGCGGATGAATCCGCAGTATGCACCCACAAATTGTTTGTTTCGAAGACACTTCATGTTACTATTTCTTTATATCCTTTCATCCAGCGACGCGCTTCCCATTAAAATCTAATAAATTAAAAATATAATTAAATTCTTAAATTATAATAATGATTTTGAATTTTTTCTTAGGACATAAGTTATGCCGTATTCCAAAAATGTAGTAACCTGTCAAAATGTAATCAAGCCAAAATGCAAGTCGATGCAATTACGCATTGTAAGTTTTCAATCATTTTTAAATATTTATTTTAATTTTAATTACTATATCAAACTCTTTAGTTTATATTTCTTATTTCAGAATATTATTTATCATAGAAGTTAGAGAAAATAAAGAAAAAGAAACTTTATGACGAAACTTAAAGAATGAAACAGATCCAGTGGAAGAACTATCACTATAGTAGTGAAGTTGACGTCTAAATAAGAACATATATTAAATAATTATATTTTTGTATATAATATTAAAATAAAATGTGAATAAAACATTTTGTTGTACATGATTTTCTGTGCCTTTCAAATTACGAGCCTACAGACTTACTATGTTTAAAGGTCGTACTTTACAGAGAAAAAAAATAATGAATAAATATAGGTATGTGAGTAGAAGAATTGGAAATAATGAATTGTTTTAATTATATTGAATTAAGATTACGCAGGTCAACTAACCAAACCAAAATCACTAATAAAATGAGATGAATATGTCAAATCCGATAAGCTGGATTGTGAAGCGAAGATCACGAGAATCCCTGCTCATATTATTATAGGAAAGAACATATCTATGATCAACAATGATGTCATATATTTGTCTTTGAGCTTGTTTTCATAAAAGTCAGGTTTACTTTGATAAACGCAAGGGGATGTAAGGGTCCATGTTATAGAAACAGAGAAAAAGAAATCCTAGTACAAGTGAGTAAATTCAATTGCAAAAACTCAAGCACATTCCAAAATTTCGTTAATAAAAAAACATTCTCTAATGTTTAGGTGTAGTACTTACTTTCATCGAAGATAACAAAACGTTATGCGTGTTATATTTTAAATTGAATTACAAATCATATAATTAATATCGATGGTACATCTGATAATTATATTATACATCTGTATTTGGAGCTTTGAAACTTAAAAATGAATTAAGTGCTTTAAAATAAAGTATAACTTAAAATTTAAAAAAATGAACGTATTGAAGAAATAATTAGCGAAAATCTCTCTTAAGATAGTTATCACCTAAATCCATCCTAAAATTAATCCCAACTACGTTGATTATACAACACTCCACAATTAATATAAGGGCATTGTATTGGTTTTTCAGTGGCCTGTGAATTTTTATCATCGGTAATTTTCTATTTTGACATTAAAATGAGTTGTACTAAAGCTCATTGGAATCTCCTATTTTATTAACTTACCTGCATTATTAGAAGTTGTATTATGCAAGACAGTAGTATTTAAATCAGCTGTTGTTTTTGAAATTGGATTTGAAATTATATTGATCCAAGTTTGCTGGTATTTTACTATCCATAATATTTTAATTATATCCTTTTTAACTTATTGCAAATGACTTCGGAAATAGTAAATCATATTTCTGATTACAGACTTTATCAACACATTTATAGATGAAATAGATATAATACCAGTGTTTGTACATAAAATTGATACGAACTTCGAATCCATAACCGCAATAAAGTTTATATTACTGTTTGCATCGTGTTCTACAGTTTGCAAATGTTTTGAGGAGCTTTTGGATTTAATTTATCTATTCTGCTGAAGAGTACCTGTTGCTTAAACGCCAATTTTTTTTTCAAGTAAATTAATAAACGAGGACTGCTAAATAATTTGACAAAATATCATAATAATTATTTAATTGGTTATTAATAATAATTTCTACGGGAATAGTTGAAAAAGCATTTTTGATCATTAATAATACCATATAACTTTCTTATGCATATTTTAAAAATATATTGTGAAAATAGAAGTAAAATTGTCATTTCTATTATAGCATGTTTTACAATCATATATAAAATCATTGGTACCAGACAATACTGATATTTAAACTTCATAGGTTGAAATACTGCTTGAACATATTACATTTATAACATTTGCTTGTAAAAGTGAACTCGTCATGTTATTTATTATCATTACGTATTAGTAATAAACATTTAAGATACAAATGGATACAATAAACAAATTTATAAAGTATCTATAAAAAATATACAGGAGTATTTAAAAGGTATATGATATAGAAAGAAATTTACAGGAAATTTAACATAAGATTCTCGTTAATCGAAGCATTTTAACATTCTAATTTCATTTCTAAAATTATTTAATCCTTTTAAAATAAGTATTGATGACATTGTGCTCTTTAAAGGCGCCATTTTTTCATTTAAGTCACCCATGATACTTTCATATATCTTTTATGATCACATCAAAAAATCCATTCGGACCTTTAAAATTTAATTGGACTGCAACCTACATTATACCTTCACTATGGTGTTTATGAGCATAAACGTCTATACATATAATATAACTATCTGAATCATGAATGATAATGTAAAAATTAATTTTAAACAATTTATATGGAAATAATAACAAGTTATATTGGTTGATTTTTGAGACTTATTAATTCACATGGAATATTTAAAAAATAATTTAATTCATTAAAGAATTCTCGCAGTTCCAATTGAAGATGTCTTGAAAATGTGCTTAATGCTACATTTATCTGAAATTGTATATTACATAGTTTATGTAAGATATTAATATTACATAATTAAAAAATAGAAAAATCATTAAAATAAGCAATATCTATTACATAAAAAATACTTTGAAATATTATGCTTATTAGGTAGATATTTTTAAATTGGACTGACAATTCTTGCTTCTTTTAAAGTCTGCCTTCAAAGTCACATTTATGTACATTAGTCTCTTTGTGGAGCCGATCACTGACGTAGCAATATTGACGAGTTAAAGAGAACGTTCCTACCACCGGTTTGTGAATTTATACGGAGCCTCGCCTTAAACAGAAATTATACGACTTTAGCAGTTTGGTTCATTTCCCAAGTGGCAGAACGAGGCATCTTGCTTGTTGAAGCCAAGTCCGTTGATGAACAAATAACGATGCAGGAAGATGAAATGATATTCATAACTTGTCAACTCCATTTCCATTTTTTGTACATATTTGATTAGCTACCTGTCTTAATTCTAGTTATTATTACTTTGATGAGCAGTGCTACAGTTGCGAATATTCATTCTTGAACCTTACGTAAACATATTCGTAATAAACAACATAATATGAGATATTTGTTCAACAAACCATCATAAATTAATCTGTAAAACATGTCCATTCTTTATGATTACTTTATTTGCGAATTGATTATATTTTCTGCAATAATTATTAAGGTCTTAATTGGCACCTCCATTTACAAACAATTTACACGAATATATCATACGTGCACATAAAATACGCAGTACGGTATGATTATTCTGCAATTACTCATTCAGGGGTTACTGTATAATTATCAAACTTTTCTCGATTATATTGCTCCTTTTGAGTTAACTAGAATTTAAAAAAAATTCAAACTATCGCTATCTATAAATAGATGGTCCCACCCAACTTAGTGAAAGCCTGACTGTGCAAACACTCTCTGCTCGCGCCAGTCCATTTTCAAGAGTACACAGTCGGGGATTTCCCCCTCCCCGTCCCATGTACGTATATGCTCGGATCCGCGCACGTCCTCGAGATAGCTGTGCGCCCCGCAAAGAGCACGTGACATCACCGCAGGATTTCGAGTTTTCCGCGCCGCTCTCGAGGGCGCAGACTCGTCGGCGTGTTCGTTCTCTCTCTCTTTCCCAGCTGCTCCGCAGCGCGAATCGATGCGCATCGGCGCGCCCGTTAGCCACTCACACGTGTGCGAATTTTGCCCGTCCCGTAAGCCTTTCGTACTACGCCGCCGACAATAACCGAGACGGGAAGCCCAGTCGGCGCCCTGGTTTCCACACCAGGAGTCGGAGGCAGGTAAACGGGTCCCTGAAGGGCGCGTCGTCCAGCAGCAGCGCTCTGCGGACGCGCGTGCAGCCATGTGAAAACGGTCGCTCCAAAGGTCAGCTGAGGGGTGGCCTGCGACGGCTGCGACGGCTGCGACGGCTGCGACTGCTGCGTCGGAGCCGAACCGGCCTCGATCGCGGCGCAGTCGCCTTGACGACCGCGTCCCGCGTGCCTCCGAGGGGCGCGCGCACGTTGCGACCCGGAGGGAGGTAGGGCGCGCGCAGCCCCGCGGCGGGCGGCCGCAGTGGGCGGCCTTCTCCGGCGAAAGGTGGGACGCCGCTGCGTTGGCGGGTCGCGAGCCCCGCTGGTCTCCGCGGACGCCGAGCAGCTGATCGGCCAGGGCGCGCGGGCGGCATCGATCGCGCGGGCGACCTTGGGGTGCGGGCCCCCGACGGACCCGGGACAGGTGGGCTCGGGCGCGTGGCCTTGAGCCAAATCGATGGGCGGCGTGCGCGCGGCCAGGCCTCGGGAGCGACTGCGCGGCCTCCCCGTCGCCGCGGACGCCTGAGCCAGGGCCGGGCCCCGCACCGGGTGATGCGAGCGCGGAGTGCGCCTCGCTAGACCGCGTGCCGACGCGGGAGACGCTGGTGCGAGTATCGACCGGCCCTCGGGCGCGCGGCTCTCCCGCCCGGGGCAGCCTGACTCCGCGCGGCAGGACGGGCCGGCACGGGCGCCCGGGAGCCCAGGGCCCTGGCCCGAGGGCCCGAGGAGCCGGCGAGCCCTGTTGCCCCTGCCGCCGCTCCCCACCCGGCCCCGACATAGGGCCCGCGGCCCTCGAGGCGGGCCCGCGCCGCGGCTCCGCCGGTTCCTCGGAGCCGCTGCTCGACATGGCCTCCCGGACCGACTGGGACTACGAGGCTCTGAACGCGGCCTCGGCCGGGGCCACGCCGACCTCCACGCCGCCCAAGCCCGAGCAGCAGGAGCTGGTCCAGCGCCCGGCCCCGCGCGTCTACTTCCACGCGGAGAACCTGGCCTCGACCAGGCGGCGCAGCAGCTGCCGGCTCCTCGGGCCCCAGGCCTCTTACCGCCGGCGCAGCCGCAGCATGAGTGCCTGGAGCGACCTGTCGCGCTCCTCCATCAGGTTCGACGAGAGGTGAGTCGCGACCCCAAGCCTCGGATAGATCTCGACCTGGAGACCCTGCGTTTTACCCGATCCGCTGTCCGCACGACCTCCTTTCTTTCGCGATAAATCAACCCGAGGGGGCCGCGTAGCCGCGTTGCGACGCGGCCAAGTTACCGGGCCTCCTACCATCGATCTTTTACACACGATTGCTAAATCACTCAAGACCTTCGGGTAGTCCTTGTCAACAAGTATTTGGATAAACTAGTGCCTGTCTTCTCTTCCGTCTTTCCCTTTTCTTCCTTGGAGAATACTAAAGCCTTCACTACCCTTCGACTTTCTATTCCATCATCATTATATTACAATTAACATTTCATAACTCGGTGAAATTTTTAGTTTCCCGAAATTGTGGAATTTAATCAGCGTAAAAATCTTCCAGCGTGCTCACACATAAAAAGTCCGAATTAATTTCCAAGAGAGAAAATATTCGTACGTTAATGCTCATTGCATCTTTGAATAATGAATATCAAAACAATTTTTCTCGAACAATATGAACCTGTAATAATAACCTTATTTCATCAACTATAAAATTTACTACTAAATTTTCCATGTTATTTTCAACTAAACAGCAATATTCGGGTATTAATTATTGCAGCGAAAATTATTGATACAATATTTGCAATGAATATTCAAACAAGAGATTTAAATGCAAGATAAAAAATTCGATATGCATTAATATTTTATTTGCAATTAGTCAATAACATTCTCCATTTTTACATATTTTATTCACTATCGGAAAGAAACTTGCTGAATCATTTTGTTTTTCACAATATACAACTTCAATATGTGCAAACTAATTTATCAAACGCATTTAACGTAGGTGCTTCATCAATGTGGATAAAATGCCTATAAAGCATTATAAACTAATGTGCATACTCATATAAACATTAGTAATGTATTAAAATAGTTCCATTAATATGTAAATCAAACATATCTTTGACATTTCGCTGAAGAATTCACGGTCACGAACAGCAGACCCAATTCAATTATCTAAAAAGCATTCCTGAAAATTAAACTGCATAACACTGCAAACCCGTTACAAAGTCGATTTTCAATCAATGCGATTGTCAACCCCCAAATAAATAATGGATGCGCCAAGGCAATTTCTCGCTTTACTCGTTCGGGCACTTGCAAGACGACGTCATTGCGCCGTTGCGTCGACGTCAAACGTCCCCTGTGTCATGCATAAGTTCACTTAGGGGTCCGGGCGATTCAATTTTCGGTACTTACAGGCATGAGGCAAACTCGTCGGGGTCACGTGATTACGCTAATCGATGCAACTGGATGGGGTTGAAACCCCTGGGAAATTGATTTGTCTGTTGGAAGATTTATGCATTGCACATTTGGATTTATGAACTTGTCAGCTGCCCGCGATGTCACAGCGAAAATTTCATTCAAAAGTTCTGGCTAAACTTGTCCAATTGTTTGGCTTATAATATCGCGCTTGAATCTGGCAGCATTATTTGGATTAGGGGCACATAGTGTTCGCATTTTGACTGATCCACATTCTCTGGGAAGCTAGTATTTCATTGCCACTTACCGTTATTTTCAGGCAATACCACTACCCTAACATTATTTATATACTTGTTGAAATTCTTTGTATACTTATATCAAAACAGAGATAAAATATAATCCCAGATAATGTCATGAATGTTTTACATTAAAGAATGGTTACTGTTTATTCATTTATTATTCATAAATTGGTATATTGGTTTCATAAAGGATGGTATAAAATCGGAAGATAATATAAAAGCACGATAACACTTTTTATTAGTAAATAAAATATTTTAGATACTATAATGGAATAAACTAATGAACATAATCTATATAATTCACGACATGTTCAAAAATACGAGCATCGTATTTCATAATATATTTTAATAATTTACTTAGATCATGTTTCATCATTATACGCAATAAGATATTCTCAGATTCTGATTTTGAAGACGATATTTTCATCACTTGTCGTATGATATTCTCCTTCAATTTCGTTACCGAAATTTTTTACTCAGAAATTTCATAATCTTATTTCACTAACGACCGATGGTTTCATGTTTCTTTAAAACAATTCATTTTCCTAAGTATCGAAGAATTGGTTAACCGTAAAGGAAAGTTGTTCGGGGGAATGGATCGGCTATAGCTCCGCACTATTGACTCTTGCCGTTCTGAATTTTCGCCACGTTCCCGAATACATGTCAAATTCGAAATACGAGACGTGATGAATACCACCTCGAATATCGCTTGCGTTCGTTTCCAGAAAAAAGACCGAACTTAATTGTGACCGCATTCGTTCAGAGCTGATAACTTTTCCAGTCACACAAATCGGTTTTCTTTGAATAGTTCTTCGAAAAAGGACGAAAAAATTTCACCGATCTAATATCCGTTTTTCGACGAATACATAGTACAAAGCACTTGGATGTTATCATCTACCTGAATTTCCCTAGAACTGGAACCGGATGAGCAGATGCTGCTCCAGTTAAGTTCGAAAAGCATTCTTCCCGCGGCCAGGATATTACAGTTGAAATTCGCCGCGACGCTCCGAGCCACCGAGATATTGCACGCCCGTTCATTGCGATATATCGTTGTACGAAAACAAAGGGAGGCAGAAAAATTCGTCCGAGGAGAATGAAGGTTCCATAGGTGCGCATCGGAAACCGATAGCCCGCGATCGAGCGCTGGGGCGCCATGAACATGATACCCCCTCGCGTGTCTGCAGCCGGCGAACACCCCCCTCCTCGAATCTATCGACTTTCCGCGCCGTGAGAGTGCGCTACAAGCATTGCATTATTCAATGCGTTAGAGGGCCATGCCCTTGATCCCACGAGCTTTCGTAGCTTTTAAGCCATCTTAACAACCGCACTTTCAACTTTATAACGTTACTCGAGCTCAACATCTTTCACACGCTCAAGACTCGAAACGCACCACGATACTGGAGATAGACTTAGAATGTCTAACGATGCTCGTTAGTCTTCTAAGTATTTATGGAAGATGCGAGCATGCACGGCGAGGTAGCAACGAGACTGTGCTAACGTCTCTCGGGGGTCCGTAACAAAATTACCTAGGGAATATAATTTTATACACTTACTTGTTTAGCAAGGCGAGAACAAAGCAATTGAACTGAGAAATAAGGGTCTGACTAAATTTGACAGCTGTCTTTTCAACCTGTGTAGTAAAGTAGCTCAACCAAAACGAATGGTTCATTTAGTTTTCTGATGTTGACTATCACGTGTATAAGAATTGAATGATAAATTAATAACAAATTTGCTTTATTCGAAAACCACTCATTCCGTTTGTTTTTTCTTTACTTATAATTTAGATTGAGTTCATGTATATTCTCTTCACTTCTCTACCAGGATAAGTAATTACAGTTACAAAGATCGATAATATTGACTTTACCTTGCAAAAAATAATAAAATAATACCATTGTATACATTTAATTTGTCACTTTTTGAAAGTATAATTATAAGAATAATTTAAAATAATAAAATGTACCTTCTATTTTTCTCCTTAAAGCATAATTAAATTAAATTGTTTGATTTAGTTAAATCTGTACTTGAAGAAAATCTTTCGTATATTTTTCAAAGATATATGGTGGAAAAACTTATTAGCTATTTTTTTTTCTTCTCTAATCATTTTTCTTTCTCACTCCAGTTTTTTCTGTTTATATAAAAATTATACGGAACTTCATTTTTAATTAAAAATATTCACAATCTATACGAATAAAAAAAGACATGTATTAAACTTAGTTCTTTTTCGATTTTTCGATTTTAAAAGCGAGTAAAGCAGTTGAGAAAAAAAATTTTAAGAGAAGATCGTAACAAAGAGAAACAATATGTTCAAATTGGTCTACTAATGCACGTTTGCTTTACGAGCACATTTCACCCTCCTCGGATTGTCTGAGAAACTTCGATTTTCACTTTTTTACGATCTCGATTATGGCTTTCAGTTCTTCCTTATTGTCTTATATACCATAGCTTTAACCTTAAGTAAAGGAATTTAACTCTTGTTATACAATTTAAATTTAATTTAATGTAATTTAAATATGTGATAATCTAATTTAAAAATTTAAAATTAAATGATCATTATTGCTAATATACTTTTAGAAATAAATAAACAACATATAGCTTTATAATTTTATATTACAAAAACTAATAAATATTACAATATTATACTTTCAGTATTGTCTCTTACACAGTACTGTACTCTTATGTATTTGAGCAATAACTCATTTTCTGCAATTTATCAGCGTCCCCAAGTAGGAAATGTAATATATTATGATGAGATTAATAGTTTAAGAAAGCGAGACACAGAGACATCTACAGGCGTACGACATAGTGCGAAAATGTTGTTTTTCTTATTCAATGTCTTGATTAAAATTTTCAGAATTAATATTCTACAACCATTAATTTGTACATACTTGCAATAAAGTTTTCATCTTTATTGTATAATTTCTCTCTTTCTTTATTAATTACGTTATCTTCATCTCAGACTTTATATACTTTGTTCTACTTTTCTTACAGTGCCTTTTATTTCGATTGTTCAGAAAGAGTAAGATTCCGGACTTACCAACTCGGAGATTATTAGAGCGTCCAAAAAGTTTCGGGGTAGCCTAATATTCCATACCGAATTATAACGAGTAGTTCATCACTTTCCTATAAATTGGTGTTTTTATTTTATTAGTTTATTCTGTTATAAACCACCAGCGTAGTTTTACATCTACTTCATTTTACACAGACTTTTTGCGGATTATTACAGTGCTGTATTCCTGAGTACAGAAAATATGACTTGTTGTACTTGAGACTAAAGTTTAAGATGGTATATGAAGCTATGAAGTGTGAAGGGTTTCTTTTCTTTTTTAGCCTTTAGTTCAAAGTTTTCCGGAGTATTAGCGCAGCGAAATTAAATCGTTGATCTGCGTTTTAGACTTAAAGACTCTATTTTATTTTCCTTACAATGAGGACTTCTTGTGATTGCAAAACTATCTATATCGGTGCAAAACTTCTCTAAAATTTAATTAGACTCAAGTGATTTGAAGTTAGGTGTAAATAAAAGAGCAGTAAGCTAATGAATACTTTTGAATTGGTTCACTTTTTATAAGTAGAATAATTTTCTTTACTAAATGTAATAATAAAAATTATTAGCAAGCTTAACCCTTTGTTTTATGTGAGTAATGGAAAGTAAAGCACTCGTAGATAAGAATGTTTATTATTAAACCATTCTTTATCAAGACAAATATTTCTTCAAGGAAAATAGTACGAATTTAAGTTATTATTTTATGCTCTAATACCATTATTAATATTCTTTTTTAAAACAATAATTATGAAAATCTTATTGTTATTCAACTAAGGGCGGCAGTGAAAGAGGGTATTATGCAGAGATGTATAAAGAGTAATTGAGTCGCCATTGCTATATTTATTAATGATCATGTTCAATAACATAGAAAAGAGTTTCTTATCAGTGAATATTTAATTCTTTTTGTTTTCAAAGATTTTTTTATTTTATTAATATCTTCAAGCATTTTAAATTTATTGGATAAAACATAGTACACGTAGTACAGAATAATTTTATAAAGATTTAGTACCGATGAAAACATCATTAAAACAGGTATTATGTTAGGTAGGTATTATGAATATATAGGAATGCGTAGAATATAGACTGCGGTATATACACACTATATTTATTTCGAACGCAACTTTTTACACAGATGTACGAGACGCTACGAAGTATTCGATATGCTGATGCTCTACTAACCCACTAAGTCTAAAACTATAAAAGTTGAGAAAATGGTATCAAATTATTTTGCTTTTTTCTTAAAATATATATATAGATTAATTCTATTTTCTATATTATAAATTTAATAATATTATAAATAATTAATATTAATCTTTTATAAATTATAATATTGTTATAATATATATATATATATAAACCAGTATATGAAAATATGAAAATTTTTAAAAGATTAATAATATCTCACATTTATTATTTCTTAAATACTAAAAAGTTCACAGTATCAATATTGGGATTGAATATTTAGATTTTAAATAAATATTTACTTAATGTATAGAAGTTAAGCGTAATTCAACTTTGAGGTAATAATTTTACTATTGTAATGCTCCACAATGGTTTGATTTATGTTCATCATATTATACGTATGAAGCAGTTTATTTATATTGGAATTGCTGTGCTGATGCTTTAATAATGTTGCACGCGTAAAAATTGCATCACACACATGTGAAAATTTTAAAAACCACGAGATTTGTCGGTGTATGTAATGAGTATCCATTCTAATTTGTGTAGAAGTACAACCGACGTACAAGATTTTTTAAAAAGAGCATCGCGACACCACTTTATACATTCAGTTTCGTTTATGGTTTTCTTCTCGTTGTTCCGTTAGACTCTTATGTATTATGTATAGTCCCTTTTTATTTTTAGGTTCTTTTGTTTTAAATCTCTTACATATGGAAGATTCGGAAGATTCTACCTATTGAAAGGACTTTAAAGACTTTCTATTAAGTGCTATCTTACTCACATTTTGAGTACCAACCTTCGATAAGCAGACACTCGATAAATGCTTGTGACTATCACAAATATTTAAAAAAATGGTTTTGAGATCTGTTAAGATCGCATATAAATTTTTATCGTACACCTCTTTCAAATAAGAGGTATTTTATTGAATTACTATCGAAATATGGAAATAAAAAATTTACTACGTAAGTTTACTGGTTAAGTATTCCATGAATGCAATAGAATAAAATTGCGTTAAAAATATTGGAACGTCTGACCAAATTTGACGATATCTACTGAACTCACAGATATCGACCTTAGTCGTGCACTCTGTATCAAATATTTATTCTCACTACAGGATAACATTATTATTTATAAAGATACTTTATAATAAAATGCAATAACAGAAATTTTGTATTTTTTTATTATTTCATTAAAATGTACACGTTGAGTATAATTTACATGGCAAGTTTTTACTGACAATAGTAGTCTGTGAGAGTACATTAGACATCTTTTCCATTGCTAGATTAAAAATATCATTTTTTGCATACCACTAATTTATTTACAGCATGTAACGAAGAGAACGTATATATGTAATGAGAAACGAAATAGTCTAGTACATACATAGGAGGTTAAGAAGCGTAAAAGATTGCTTGTGTGCGACTAGTCACGGAAATTTAACAAAGGCTTGCCTCCACATATCCACATATGTTGTATCCATATATACTTACCTCTCCATATGAATAGAACCACATGAGCTGTGCGAAACAGCGGGCGATCATGTTTCCAGTGCATGCATTTAAAGGGAAAAAGAAGGAACGGTCTACTAGCTACAACGAGCGGACGACCCAGTAACCTTATGTTCGTGCGTTTGCGATAATCTGGCGCTTTCTAACGATTACGACCTCAGGCCACGCAATCAAGTGACGAAAACAGAGGGCCAAGGCGAGGGATTGTGCAGACCAGTTCCGCCTTTAAGACCGGCATTTTGCCAAAACATCGCTCCGAGGATAAAACGACTTTTGCTGCTCTACTTGACGATCTCTTTCCGCTCTTTCATTCTTTAGTCCCTGTCTCGCTACCTCATCTCTCAGTGGTTTGGTTTTCCGCGCTTTCTTTGTTCTTGAGACTTCTTTGAATGAAGAGAATTTGAAAAATTTTCGTACTGCAGGTGCCGATGGATTCTCCAAGTAGCTCCCATTCCAATTACATTCACCAGACTATGCGCAATATATTTTTGTAGAATACGAGTTTCTTTCACAAAGCTATGTTCATTCAAATTATTATCTGTTCTTAGACTAAAAATAAATTGTGATTTACTCTATTTTAAATACCCATAATTCTTATAATATATTAATTACATTAAATCATAGCTTTCATAAATATCCACTAAAACTTTTAATCTTCAAACTAACTTTAATAAAGTGCAAAATGAGAAATAATAATGGATTATATTTTGCCACGGTAAGTTAGTTCGAATTATTGTATCTGTGATAAAGCTCCAAAAGAAAAAAGTTTAATCAAAGCCTGTATAACTAAACTTGCTTGAGAATAGTCGATGGACTTCGTTGTAAATTAGATCTTTTGGCTTGAATTATGCATTATATTAGTGTTCACTTATATAATAGACTTGTGTTAATTCTTTTTAGGTTACTGAAAAGGGTCATTGTTTACCTTAATTTCTTATCTGTTGAATAAGTACCTGTAACGAAAAATTATACAATTATTAAAATTATTAATATTATAAAACACAAATTTTTTTATAGATACGTATAATAACGAAATATAGTTGAGTGAGACCTGCTAGGGATTTGTATGTCTATTCAACTCTGATTTATAATTCGTTATGTAAATCGCTAACGCCCGAAGTAAGCTGCGGTACATAGATCTACATTTAAGAGAAATGTCACCCGAGCGCAACATTTTGTATTTTAAAAATGAATGCAGGCTTAACTCGTAGTAAAAATATTATAGTGTAAATATTTCATTTATGAAAGAAATCATAAAATTTAATATAAAATTATTTGAAATATAATACATACGATAAATCTAATTACTATAAATCATATGCTATATAATTAAATATTGTTATCAGACATGTTTAAACTTGATTAAATTATTCAGAATTTGCATGAGCAGAATACGTTACTCGCTAGTTCTGATATCTTTACTAATAATAGCATTGACTAATTACATTGTACATTACGCGTTACGTATAAAAAAGGTAGGTAGCGAGGTAGCGATTGTCCTCAGTTAAATCACTCTTTAAATTAAGTAACTTCTAATTATTTCAACATACTATAAAGCTTAAGTCTTATTCATATTTGATATTTTTGTATTCAGAAAATGACTATGTAAAATTATAAGAAAATCTGTTACATCCTTAAATTTAATTCAAGCGGGGTATGTTTCAGACAAATGGGTACCTGATCGAGAGATGAAAATGTGCTTGGGCAGAGTTCAAAAGTTGAATATACTATACATTGTTTGATAACTTTTGACAGAGAGTGGCTCGAGTTGGGATGTCGTGATGGAATTTTGTCCGATTATACTAAGACGCGAGCGTTGATCCGGATACTGACACGACTTTCTATTAAATGTGTGGTTTTAGCTCTCGTTTTTGACCTTATCGAGCCCTAATTAGCAAGTGCAATAAAATGTAATGAACTTAAAACTCTTAAAACTTTTGTACTTATAAACCACTCAATCAGTTTTATGCCTAACTAAAAGAAATTTTTTTAAGAAATTGGGCTTTATTTGTCAACGTACACTCCTTCAAGAGTCATACATTTATTCTGATGTTTCTCTAACTTTTAGATGCACTTTTGTACAACATTTAGCTTTCATCTGTAGGCTTTAGTTTTGGCATTCATTTCTTCATTTTAAACAAAATTTTAGCTGGAGTATATTTTTAATATTTAATAAAAGTTAGTCTTCCTGGAGATAAAATTCGATAGTATTCAAGTGTGCGAGGGAGTAATTCAAAGAGTAATTTCATTACTATTTTCATTGATTTGCAATGCAAAGCATTGTCTTAATGTAACAGTAATTTTGTCTTTATATATAACAAAATACTATACACATTTTCAAATAGGAATGCTATAACTTTCCAGGTAGCTTTCCAGTTTTTGTTTATTTTGAATTGGCCAGTATCCACTCAACTGATGATGATACTAGATGAATCTATATTCCATTCATCATTGCATATGGACACGAGGAATCCATTTTATCACGCTTGAACAGCTGCAAACAATGCTTTGAATCATCTACACAGTTATTTTTGAAGTGGTACAAGTAAACGTGGTATTTCAAAAGCAAACTCCACTTTAAAAGCAACTGACACATACTCAAATTTATGTGTAAAACAAGTAAACGTGTTACCAAATGCTGCAAATTATATATAATTTATCACGTTCAGCATTAATATATATGCTAATCAATAATTTTAGTTTTTCTGATGCAGAATCTTCATAACACTTACTAAGACCCTGCTCTATTTCTAGAATACTCTTTTCTCCAAAAAACAATGTTTAATCAGTACAAAAAGCTCTTGTTTATGAAGCTTGTAATAATTTTCAGAATGCTATGTCGATAATGTTATAAGCAACAACTGGCACTATACATCTGGTGTTAGTAATGTTCACAATAGTTTTACTTACATAAGCTGGTTATTATAACACCATTAGCCGCAGAATACACAAAATACAGTTGAAGTTTGTGTTGTTCTTTCCCGGCGTCGATCTTTAGCACTATCTTGGCTCGTGACCGTCGTGCGTTGTCCTTCGTCGATCGGCTATACCGCGCCTGCCGAACTGCTTGTCTCGCTCTCCTGCGCCCCGCGTCTGATCTAGCCCGGGCTAGATCTCGCTCCTGCGAGCGTGCTCATTCGGTTTAGGCGGTTGATCTTCGCATTCCCTTCCCCCGCGTTAGTCCTTTGTCATCGACACGACCGAGATAGAGCCTGCGGCCGAATCCGGCCCTCACCCAGTTTCCCTGCGTACTATGGAATATCCCGTTTGGACAGCGGTTAGTGCTGCGCGCTTATCTTCAGCCGCTAACGAACATAAACATAAACAAAACTCGGAAATACACAAGGGGTCAATAGCCCGAGTTGTTGAGTGTAAGAGTAGAAAATACAATCAATGCAATTGCAACGTTAACCTTTGGAGTCTATTAAAATATTTCTGTTGATGTCATTTATCATACTTCATTTCATTTTCTTATCTGTTTAAGTTTTAAAAATATTTTTTATTTAATTCTCTCTATTCTATCTCTCTATTCTTTCTATTGTAGGTATGCCCCAGTCCCTGAAGGGTGCCTGATCCTACTTTAATCTGCCTTATATTTCTTCTGTTTTACTCTTTTGTATCCTATTTTATTGCTTTTCCGCTTTTCCCATACTTCTAATAATTCCTTTCTGTTTCCCCTCTTATTTTCTAACACCTATTTTCTAACTCTATTTTTTCAAAATCTATTCTTGTACATATGTATTTTTCTAAAACATATATTGTAGTTTCCGTACTCTTTATTTTTTTCCACATTAACTTGAACGTCCTTTAACATTAAAGTGTATATTTAATTTTTCTGTTTATTGCTTCTCTAGTTTCCGGTTCGTATTCGCTTCGTTTTTAACAATTCTCTAACCTTTCTTCTTAAAATTATCAAAGCTCTCCCTATTGTATTAATGGTGATCCTGTCTCAGCCTATTTTCCACTTTTTGTTTAGCTCTTCTTTTGCAGTTTGTCTAACCTTTCTTTCAATTCTCTCATTCTCGTTTTTTTCTTTCCTTATTCTTAGTTTTCAAATTTTTGCTCTGACAATGAGTTTTATTATTTCAACAGATCCATTCTTAAACTAAACAATTGATTGTTAAAGTTTTTAATTATACTAGTAACTTGAAAATTCGACCTCTTACTATTTCAATACTATATTCTCGTTGCCTTGATCAAAAAGATATGGACGTCCTTTCGTATTGTACAACCACCTGTGTTCAATAATATAATTCTGGTTACTAGTTTATCAATTACTCTGGGTTAATCCATTCTCAATGCGCCACTTCTCTGGCATCTGATTAAATCCTAAATCCTCTCTAACTCTTTCAGTCTCTGATCAGGAGGAATTCTAAAGAGATAAAAATACTTTTAAAATATTTATAAGAAGTGATAATATTTTTACGACTTTATAATATTAATAATATTAATACGACTTATGTCATGGTTGTCGCTGCTTCACGTCCATCTGTCCATGATGTGGAGATATTTTCAGGTAACGGTATTGAGTCTCCTTGTCCTTTTGCCGTCGAGATGACTGCAGGCAATGTTACCGCGCCTACGCACTTTATTCTTGCAAAGTCACCTTGTCGATGTTATTTATCGCTTATAGTATTTATGTTGCAAAATTCACACTTCAAATGTAAACCTAAATTTTTTTAACTTCAATTTTAGTGATACATATATATTGTTTTGAGTATTCTGGGCGTCCCTAAACGGACACAGATCCTCGTATTTTATCAACACGTTTAGTGCATATGAAATCCTGCGACATCTGATGCAATGAGCATCTGACACTACGTAGTATTAAAATACTTGGAATTCTCTACCTTCGTGATATAGGAGATCTATTGAGTCCGAGACATTCACTAATTTAAATACCGCATAAAATGCGGTAATCTTTAATGTACATTTTGGACTCATCTAAAGTTACGGATCTAGATCTATGTATATCATACTTTGTAACATGTCAGTTTTTTAGCGTTATAAGACTGTAATTTCATGGAATTAGGGATCGTGGACTTGTTACTGTCCATAGACTTTTTTTGTATGCATTGATTTTATTTGTATAATTTTATAGACTATTTGTATGTAATATAAATCCATGCCAATCTTGTTCAAGTTTAGTAAATATGAAAAATTCTATTCTAGTTGTACACAAAGCTCAACCCTCCTTCCCTGCGATAAAGCAAAACAGTTTTACCCAAAAGACAAAAGCACGTTCGAGCTAACATACTTATCTTGGCTTCCTATTTTTTGTGTTTCAGGTAAGTGCTGGCCACCGTTTCCACTACTCTACATCTCAGTAGCACATTCGTGTGCCCGAAAAAAAAGTTGTACCAAGGACTTTTACTATTGTCGCAACCTGACCATGGAGGGGTAGCGATCTCAGTTCCTTTTATAATTCCCTGCCGTAGATTGCTACATTCATTATCACGAATAGTTACCGTGGCTTTTACGTTTCGACGAGTACTATAAAATCTCGAGAAAGATCGATTAATCTGCATTCAAATGAGTTAAATCGAGTATAGACGCCTCCTGCATGGGCGCGGATATGTATATGCGCGCTCGTATCTTCGCACTAAAGCGGATAGTTTTAACCGTATCACGAACCCCTTGGGGGATTGATGATGCTCTTATCGTCGATACCGTCTAACGCGTTTTATTCTCAACTGTAAAGAGGGATAACTGTTTATTGCTCATTGTGTCTGCAATTGGAATTAATTTTTGAAATTAATAATTCAGTAAGGATCTTTTTTGTATTGTTTTAAGAGAAATTTACAATTAATTTCCTTCTGAAGTTTAAGTACCTGTAACAATAAATATATTGTATAAAAATGTGATTATTTCGTAAAATATGCTTAAAATTGAAGATGAACAAGACCGAAAATATTAAACTTTTTAAATCGATCAAAGAAATTTGTTATAAAAAGTCTTCAACTGTAGGTATTTAGTGCACCTTCCAGGTATTTTTATTTTTCAATTAATCAAAAATGCGAAAATCGTAATTTTTTTCTCATTTTTATACTATTTTGTTAAATAAATAAATTTTTTATGCTCTAATTATGAAATTCAGAGAGAGAAAAGTTGTATCGCTATCATATACATAACATATTAAATACCTACGATTTAACTCTGGTCTATGCCAAATCCAAAGTGTGAAAAAATTTTTGTTTTATAGAGTTGAATGTGCTTACATACACTTAGTAAGTCTTATGCAACTACAAACTTTAACATCTTTTATCAAAAGATATTTTATCATTTTACAAATAATATATTTTTTGTTTCAAGTATTTCAAACTTATGGAAGGAATAAATGTAAACCCTCTAAAGGAGTTCAATTCAAAAATCGTTTTCTAAACATTTTTAACATATAAAATTTTGAATCTGTTAACCGACCTAACAGGTAACTCTCGTATACTATATGCAATGTATTACAAAAGAAATATTATTGATTTTATAAAAAAATTAAATTAATTATGTAATTAACAATATTCGAAGAATAATGTAGAAGATCTCGTAATGCTGGTACTCTTAAATAGCACTAAATCATTTTTTTACAATGAGATAATGAGGGTATGTTATGGCTTGTGCGACTGTGCAGTAGCCATTAGTCATGCCACGTGTTATCAAACAAATCAGTTAAGGATTGGAAAACTATAACGACCTTTAAGTGCTGCTTTTAGAATTTTCAATAGTAGTGAATCTTCATTTGATACAATTCATGTATGTCGTGATAATGTAGGGACTCTGAGATAATGGATTTATGTTCACATTAAATGATGCATTATCGATGTATATAGAAATTGTACAGTAAAGTGGAAAAATAAGGGTAAAAGTAATTATAGATTATCATATACGTCATATTCTTCATGCAGTTATTTATATGTAAGTATGTAAAGTAAATGTATAATTTTTGAAATTGTAAAACTCTTTCTGTTTTCAAAACATAATATTGATTATTTATATTTTTTATATTATTGATTGAAATCAAGTAAATTTTTTTATTATTTTATAAGAAAAAAAATGTATTATTATTCGCTACATATTTACGGTAGTTTATAGTAGATATTTAATTTTTTAGAAACATATGTGCAAATATATGATGGTAAAGGTATTATATTACTTTCAACCGAGAAGTGAAGATGTAGAGCGAAAGCGTTTGAGACTTAGTCGTTTGCCTTCACTCATAAAAGTGATAAGCTTTCTTCCTCTAACTCTGCAAAAAATCGTAGAAAAAGCTGATAAAAGATATACAGCGGGGATTCAACAAAAAAGTTCAACCGCGATAATACAAAGAGGGCGTCGGTGTCAGCGGCTGGCTTTTTTTCTCCGTTGCAAGCCGAGCAACCTCAGAGCATCGGCAACTCCGACCCACTTTTTCGGCGCGAGTCCTGGAAACTCGGAAATTGCGGTATGAGGCAACCCACAGACGAGGTGCAGCGGTTCTGATTAAATTATCGATCAAGAGGCATTCGCGCAGCTATGAATCCCTTTATTTAGACTCGACACTTTACCTTTTGTAAATGAGAGCCATCGGAATTCTCGACTGACATTCTCTAACTGACGTGGGTGTAATCGAATCCACGCGGGAATTGGTAAGCAGACATCGCGCGGTAAGGTGGAAGACAATTGTCGTAATTTCCATCTAAGACGTAGCCGCTTGCACTTTTATGATAATGGGACAAGTTTAAATCAAGACCAGTCAGTGTAGAGTCCATGCTATGATTTGTTTGAAAGAGAGAATCTCTCGCGGGTATATTAATACTACCTCGGTAAAAGATAAGAGTGCCTTTCAGTTCTCTTGATGGATATAAGACTGCAATTATAAATGTAAATTAATACAACGCCAGTTTCTATTAAATTTTATTAACTCGCAGTGAATTTAATTGAGATAGTGGATCTGTGAAAAGATGTATTACAAATTCATTGCGCAGGCCGGGGAATCGTGTTATGAACGTGAAAAGACAAACAATTTAGAATTAATAATGTATATTGCTAGTAAAGAATTTTTTAATTTTATATATTTATAAATTTCTTGAAATTCTTAAATTTCACCTTCATAATATATAAATGTAGGAAAATCCGAAAAAAAGATGACAGAATATAAGCATAAGCTTTACTTTTTAACCTTTCGTTCGATTCATTTGAAATGACAGATGATAATACATTTTAATAAAAACAGATCGAAAGTATTCAGATTAACGACAGTCGGATTTAGCCGCTGTTTCGATTTCTTTTTTCACTCTGACGATTCAATAATGCACATACGGGTTAAAGAAAGTGCCCGCACTCGGTAAACACATAGTGTGTGTTGAGCATATATGTATGCACAACTATAGCATAACAAGCGCGTGAACCCCTTCGCTTGATTATTATGAAGGAAGAAAATAAAGCCATGTTAATTACGGTCACCCGCGTTTTGCGAAACTTCTGGAGCGGAATAGAGTCAGACGCGTCAGCAAGCCATTCTCGCTTATTTCAATTAGTTCCGTATACGTGAGAATATTATCTCAGCAAATTGTGCAAAATGTAATGCAATTACGCTTTGACGATTTGGATTGGAAGCTTGCATCCTTTAACAGCTACTTAATTACCTATTATTAGAAGCTTACTACTACTGCACGGACAGAGTCGCATTTGCATAAAATCAACTATATAGAATTGTAGAATTATAATTTTTGATCATAGGTCATTAATATTTTCTAATAATTATCAATAACTATTTAAAAATTGTAATATAAATTTTTTTTATTCGCGCATTACTTTTAAAATATATAAAAAATTATACTGAGAAAGCACTTTAGTGTATGAACTATTATAAAAATAACAATGATTCCAATATTATTATTATTTTATTAAAATAGATTTTTCCCCATAATAATATCCTTTACTGTACATAAGCAAGAATTTGCATTTATATTTATAACTCTAAGAACATGTATCTTTTAATTTTTTATTAATCAAAGCATTGAAAATGAAGAATTTCATCAATAGTTATTCAAGCGATTGACGATAATCAGCAGTTAAATTTTCTTAAATATGTTAAAGTAAAAGAATTTTGATCAATCAAATCTACATTTATCCTACGGGCACAATGCTTTTTATCACTTCCTCTGATCAGTCGGTAAATGAGATTCCTGTTAGAGCTTGCACAGTTCACTACTGTATAAAACATAAAAGCTTTCGCTCTCTACTTAACCGACGGATGTCAGTTGTTGCTTTCATTGAAAGCTTTCAAGTTAGTCTCACAGATGCTGACTCTAGATTTAAATACTGTTACCCACTAAAAGTACTAATGACTTCTATTTTTGTTAATTTGATTGCGTGATAAATAGATAACGTAAAAACTTTCATTTTCTTTTGGCTTATTAATTCTTGTCAGATTGTAGATGAACGTGAATTACATGCATGTAAAAACAGACTTACGTTTGAGCCAAAGTATAAGCAGTTTATCGACTTCTTTCGCGAATTGGCCAAAACATAACGGAGATTCACTATAAAATAAATAAAATTGCACTAAAAATGTGCAGGCAGTACTTACCCCGATTGGACAAGTCGCTTGCTCACATACTGGTTCTCTTAGTTCATACGGAAAGTGATAACTGCTCTCTGCAGGCTGACGAACAAATGAGCAGACGCGTCGATATAGCTCCTGACAATAATATTTAGGTCTCCGACCGATTGTAACTACTGTTGTTTTGATAGCTACCTCCCTCTTAACAAGCGCACTTTACATAGCCGAAGTAACAGATTCTATTTTCAACTATTTCATAATCTAAAAATGTAATATTACTAAATAAAAATTAATTTCATTCATTTATTTACTGCTTTTATAAAAATATTGCAAGTATTTATTCAAATACAATTTTACTTTTCAATTACATTGAAAAACTATAGGTTATAGATTTGATTGATGGACAATTTTATTAAATAAAACAAAAATTAATTTTTCTTGATTATTCAAAATGAACTATAAAAATTGTTATATGGGCACTTAAAGAATAACAGTATAATTAGAAACTAATGCTTTATTTGTTGTAAAATAGTATTTTAATTAACCCAGGGACAAAAGTGAGTAAATTCTCATAATAAATACTAATTAGAATTTATTTGTAAGGAATAGACTCAAATAAATATTGAAAACTATTTTTGATCTAATATTCAGTGATAAAAATGCAACAAGTAAAGTTAACAAAAATTTGATGTAGTTGTTTTTTCCTATAGATGAAAAAGCCCTTAAAATGAGTAGAACCTTCCGAAATTGAAGTGCCATTGAAATACAGGCATTTACTCTGACTCTTCAAATACAAACTAGTATATATTATATTTTTATATGCGCTAATAAAATATTCAATTTATCTTTCGTCCCATCGGACAATCGAGACCCAATATTTTTTCATCTTGAGTGGAATAAAGTTGATCTCAGTTTTATGTCTGAGGAACCGGCATAAAGCGGATGAAATAGAAATTGGCACGAAGCGCCGAAAAAGAGTTGGGTGCGTTTACATTACACTCAACAGTAGATTGAGAGTCAATATTTGTCGATGCAGTGCTCGCTCAGTAATTTAAGTGTAGCTACAGGGAAGAAAACACTCCGTCAGACGCTTTCGATTCAACCAAGAGCCGAGGCTTCAATGGCTTCAAGGCAATAGTTACGCTTCAAAAAGTACCCTAAAGCTGGTGCACGGTAATCGTCGACTCGAGAGCACCGCGGCTCCTTCCCAAGGCTCGAATAATTCCGGACGGGCGCGCGCGACGGCTTAAACGGATCCCGGAGCTCCTCGTCGATTGCGTTCGCATTCAAAAAACGTATAATGGCAGATTATAAAAATCCCTCTGCCCGCCCTGCGACGGGCGTCGCTCGCCCTCCCGCTTATGCCGTGGACGAAGTAATTACACTGATATTTCAGTGGGGCGCTTTAGAAACTGAAAAGAGGATTGGAGGGGGGACGAGGAGAGGAGATTGCACAAAGCGGAAGGACCTCGTCCGTGTCGGCGCGCTCTGCCCGTCCCTTATGGCTCTCATCATTTTGAAAGCTCCAATTTGCATTCGCGCGCGCGCTGGCGGCCGCCGGGCGTCTTTCCCGTGTGTCTCTTAAGGAGATGAGACTGCGAGAGCCGCCCCTTCCCGCTCCCGACTTGTTTCGTTTTCTTTATCGGGAGCCTTTCAATGCGCAGTCGAGAGGCTTCTTCGTTTGGGGGAATAGCTGTGAGCCCGCGGCGACGGGCCCGCGGCAGCCGCGAACTCTTTATGGGGCCTTGGGCGCATTGTTGTATGCCAAGTTCCCGGCGCAGCATTTTTCAGTGGCTTCAAATGCTCGCGACTCCTAAGAATTTCAAGCGAAGTCCGAGGCGCGACTTTCACCTAAGATTTATGTACAAGTTGAGTTTCTAAAGTTCAAGCTTCAAAAGCATCGAATCGATGCTATATGGATCCTGGATTCCGATGATTCAAAAATACCGCAAAATGAAAAATTCTTTTCAAACTTTCGTGTATACTGTACATTTTCATATTTCAAAATTTTCCTAATGCACGCTTTCAAATGATAAAATGACGTCGAAGTAATGCTTTAGACATAAATCAGCTATAAGCTCATTGAAAATGTTGGTAAAAATAGACATTTTCTTATTCTCGAAGGACAACAATCTTTTTTATAAATAAATACTCTGTCGTAAATAAGTACATGTAGTAAATTCAATTAACTCTTTCCTGTGACATTGTTATTTTATGAAACATACCTTGTATTCTCAATCAAGCTTGACCCTGTTTTCTTTTAATTTTTACGCAATGAAAAGCGTTAATTAAAAATAAATAACGTATTGTTTTGAGGTCACTTTATTACAATTGTACCCATCAAAATTCGTGTATTCGTATACTTTTAGTTGCTGGGAAAAAAAGAGTCGATCATTTACATCAATATGGTGTCAAATAGTAATAATAATACCAAAATTAACGGAAAGCAAGATAGTGGAAAATAAAGCAATTAAAATTCTTTCGTTTCGCGAGCATTACAATACCACGAGCAATAATGGCAAGCTTCTCGTTTACGACCAACAATATTCAGGCCACAAACGTCCCGAGCAGTAACCTCCCATATTAGCGGTTATTAGCTCAACATCGCGCAGTGCAATCGATTGGATCCACTAAGCGGTACGGTAAAAAATCATTAGTGCTCAGAGTAACAACAACCAATCTACGAACAATTTTTTTCCCATCCGGCATTTTTTGAATATCGCAATTAGATATATAACAAAATATAATGTAAAAAAATTTATTTATAAATTAATAATTCAACAATATTATTATTTTTAATGTTTCCATGAATCCACAATTATTGCATATGAAATAAACATATTTTTAAATTTAAAAATTAAATTAGAAAAAGTATTCTTTACATTGGAATTGTGATAGCATTGCCTATAATTTATCATTTGAATTAATTTAAAAACAACCATTAGAAAAAAAAAATTATAATCCAGAGTCTAATTTGCAAATATATGAAAAAGGTAAACGAGGAATTTGTGTAGTTTGGCAGTCAGAGATTAAAAGCTTTCGTGGATACAAATGATAAACAGGGAGCTTTTATATTGGTGCGAAATTCATGACGCAGTAGAAGTCTCTTAATGAGCAGAAGTGGAAGAACCAATATATAATTACGTAAACTAACTCGAGGGGTAATCAACTGCCAAAATAAACAAAAATAGTACTTGATTAATATAATTTGTATAATTATGGAATGTGTTTTACCTTTGTAGAACGATTCCAAATGAATGTACAAATAATAGAAAGTATCATAATCAAAATTTATTTATTTAGTCAAAAATTAAAAAATATAAGCTTTGATCGTGAAAGTACTTAATACAATAAAAATCAATTTTAAATATAGAAATATTATCTTATTAACATTCTGCCATAATATGTTATGATTGGTATAGTTATTATATTACAAGTTGGTGAAAAAAAGAATTATATTAAATGCTACCGGATCCTAAAATTATGTACTTGAAAATATGCCAGCGTGTGTGATTTCTATTATTATTATCATGAATTTTATATAAGAACTGTTATATGAACTGTGTAATCGCGATTTTTAAATAATTAGTGGACTACTTGTGGTACAGTTGTAATATTCTGCTCTAAGTTAACTCTGCAGAAAACAATTTAGTCCTACACATATTACTCACTTCGCCATTGCTGTTGGTTACATATAGAACAATTCATCTATTAGCAATGTTTCGACTGCAGTCGTAAATGACACTATCTCTAAACGTCGTTAAAGCTTGATTGGGCAATCCAAGACGTTTGGAACCTATTCCAGAACTATGTCATTTTACAACCTGTGGGGCTCTTGTAGCGCATTCAACTGCATAAATTACCTATACTCCATTGCTTCACGTCAATCCCTCTACAGTGCATTGACCGGAATGATTTGGCTTGTGAAAATTGTTCGAGATGGAGTCATCAGGATGCACAACTATAGACCATTACCAAAGATAACGACTGTGTACAAATATTGGAGATCTGAATGCAACTAAAACGATCCTAAAGTTGTTGAATCTGGTAGGTGGTAGAATTGTGAATAGCTGTAAATTAATAAAAAACTGATTATTAAAAAATTCATTATTTCAATAATATAATATGTATTATACTACATTTTATTAAAATCATAAAATGACCGATCAAAACAAGAAAGAACTACTTTTTGAATACTTTGTTCAGCATAAATACGAATTTTGAAAAGTAACAATACTAAAGTTAAATAAAAGTCTTGTATTATCATTTTCGTTGTAACTATCCTATAAATAAATCGATTAAAATTGAACGGTATAAATTTAAACTTTCTTAATATAGTATAACTCATAAAAGTTAATTATATTATCATCGATTTTTAATTAGAGTATTTAATTTTAACGATTCGTTGATAAACTGTTGGTTAAGTATCATATTTCATAATAAAATCAATTTAAATAACAGTTTCTGTGCAGAATAAAAAATTAAAAAATCTTTACTATTAAATTTTTATACATTATTTAATAATAATTAATAATACAAAAATTACAAAAGTTTTATACTTTATGCTTAATTCCAATATTCTTATGGTTCGATAATCAAAACAGTATACACATATAGGAGCTTGCGTTATATAGTTCCACAGCTGAGTGCTTTGTGCTTGCACAAGCTCGCAATAGAAGTAAAAGTGCTTTCCTGGAAATTAATTTGAGTTCGGGAACTTCACCTAGTACAAATATTTTGTTGCATTTTCCTTTCTTTACTTTTTAACAGATAATACGTTAATGAAATTGGATAATAATATGATTACTATTCACTATTAAGTGGTAATTTAATTCTTTGATTAAAATTTGATAGACTGACATATATGTGTAAAATTTTTAAACTATTATGATATAGTCTAATTCAAGTTAAAGTTATTAAAATATACGCATAAATACTACTTAATTTTAAATATTTGTCCTTATTGTGCAACAGAAAGAGGAGTTCAGAGGTAAAGACATGAAAAATCTCCATTCTTGGGTACAAAAGCTTGATTTTTAGGTGAAAAGAATCTTCGATGATACGATGTTGTCGTAGCAGAAAGTCAACGCGGTCGCGTTATACCACCGATCAGCGTCATATACCACGATGTTGCCTCACGCTGGGCTTAGCCGCGCGTTGAGTTTCGTGGTGGCGTCTCCAAGACCTCGAGTTCCCGCCACGCCTCACAAGCCTCAGGATCACGCTTCAGCGCCTCGCAGGCTCCGAGCTCACACCATGTCCTCGATTGTATACGGATAGTGGCGCACTTCTCGCCAATCGGCCTCGCGACCGCAAGTCAGTGATCTCTGCGACATCGACGATCACCCGATAGCCCGTGCGGGATGCGATTCCAATACATAAATTGCCCCCGTTCTTACGCTTACACTGGAGCAAATATTCGGTCCTCGCGCCCTTACCTCCAGTGTCCAGAAGTTGTATTCTCACAATGACGCGACTGTTGGCTTGTCAAGCGCTCGGCGCGGTCTCGAAAACTTCTTAACCCGCGTAGTAGAAATTCATGAGTAAGATTGACGGACGCAGCGGGTTTTCCTATACCTGATATTCCCTTTGACTTTCTGCTTGTCCAAACATATTTTCCAAGAAATAATTATTCACCGCAGTTTATTTTCTGGTCGTTATATTTTACATTAAAATTGTCGATAGGCGAATTTTTTTATCGCGTTTTCTTTTAAATAAATACAAAAGGGGTTCGCTACAGTCATAATGAATTTATTGAAATGTGTAATTTTATAAAAAAATCGATATTTAAAAAATTAACTACTTTAAAAATTATTCAATGTTACACACATTACTTCGTATTAAATTCTAATAAACATCTTAGATATACTAAGAGCTAAGGAAGAATTTCTTCTCAGTCTATCCAAGTGGAAAGGGTTAATTGTACATCGCTTTACGATACCAATTCTATCTTAATCCCAGATGTTGTTTAATGGCCTTCAAGACCAGTTTTGGTGATTTTCGAAAGCAACACGTGATATATCGTCTAAGTAATCCATTTGTCTTCGAGCTTCTCACAGGGTTTCGGTTTGTACCACTGCTTTCGCATGTTGCCAAATGTAAAGCAGTTGATATATAAAATTAGTATATTAAAAAAAATTATACAACTAATGTGAAAGGAATTAGATTACGATTGTAGAATTTGCATTTTCAATTGTGCTAAAATTTGATAATTATTTGATCTTAAAAGTATAGTTTTTTATCAAACTTTTCATTTTTAATTAGGTTCGTAAAATTAAATTGTAATTTGAAAAATTTACTTAATTAAATTTAACTAATTATGATAATTTTTCCAGCAATTGTTACCAGTATATCTTTTTTCTAAGACCTTTTAAAATCATGCTATTGAAGTATGAACTTAAGGATCAGAAATTTATAAAACGATCCTATAATTAGTAAACATAAATTTGCTAAGAATTTTTGGAGATATTTTTTGAAAAACTTAGCGACTTCTTTTAAATTTGGAGAAAAAAATATATTATCTGAGTAAATACTCTAAATACTCTAAATTTTTTTTATTAAGAGTCCAAGAAAGAGATTAATAAATTAGATTTCTTAGATTGAAATTCATGTTTATACGAATAATAAAATATATGTATATCGCTCGTATTATATCACTTTTAATTTTGAATCTACTTTTGACTCTGGTTCACTAATCCAAGATTACTTAGCGATTTCAGCTGGGAAGCCTCGAAATTCCCAACTAGACCAGTAGGCCTGCGAATTGTTTGGGGTGCTCGTGCTATCATAATATCAATCGCACGTCAAATCTCTGAATACATAGAATATCCCTGGCCGAGATGAGCCGTACAGAACCAAGGTGAACCGAGTGCCTCTAACCCGATAAACTAAAGCCCGAGAATCCCTAATCATTATATCCCTAATAAAGGATACTTGGACACGTCCATGCTCTATTATATCTATACCAAATATAATACACTTATTTCTATAAATTAAAACATGGATAATCCAATTATATGTTTAATAAGTAGCATCTGTACATTTATAACTTAAAAAAATCATTAAAATATAACGAAGATTTGAGTTCAACACTGTATATTTCACTCGTATATAGTTACGCTTGCCAACAAAAGCACAGGCAATTGTATCGTTGAAGTTTAGCATAATAGAACAGTACGATTCTCGAACAATTACTTTCCACTCGCGGGTTTTAACCGTCCGCCTCGCAAACTTTGTGTATTTTCTGTAAGGCGTGTGATTACATTTTCTTATCATACAAAGTTGCACGCGGTAATCTACGCCTTTATTATTCAAAGAAGCGTCAAATACAGTAAATTTTAACTCGTTAATATCTAATCATAATAGCGTAGAAAACTTTTTACCTAGATCTCACACAATACTAGTGCACTAGAATAATAAATGCGCGTAGAGAAGCTTTCAACTCGAAAAGTTTCTAAGATTTAGTAAGTACCACGACGTTGAATCTCTTTCATCGAAAATTTAAAGTAACGCGGATCTTTTTCTTTTACCGCAGTCGACAAGGAATTTGAAAACACCAACATAGGTGTGACTTCTAAAAACGGAAGTGAAAGAAAAAAATGAATATGTATAGCACTTATTTAAAGAAATTTCATGAACTTCTTTCGCAATTGCAATGTAAGTTTTTAGAAAATATTGTTTTGTGACTGTCATTTATTTTTATTCGTGAATTATAAAACAACAATCTATTAATACCGAAATATTGTTGAAACATCATTTTATGTAAAAGCATTTTAAAGAATTTTTGTACTTTAAGACTATAAACGGATTTACCTGTTTTAAATTTACTAAAAATATGTTATTAAATGTGCTAAAAAATTGGCTAAAAATTCATTTTGAATTAAAAATCGTTGAAACTGTAATAAAAAATTTACCTTTTGAAGCGGCTAGATTGAATTTTTCAATTCTGAACTATATCTTTTGAAAGATCATCTTGTCTATAGACCATATCGTGTTTCAGATATGATTTTCTATCACTTATAAAAAAGAATTTTAGTTTTATGAAGTTTTCTTACGTTACTGCGGCAATTTTTAATGTTCATATGATCGAAATTAATTTTTGAACAAGACACTCAAAAAAGTATCATTTGATTTAAGCGTTGACGGCAATCCAATTAATCAATTCTTGTAATTCCGCTACCTTTAATCCATTTTAGCTGTTTTATAAACATTTATTAAAATTTTGCAAATTATTAATTAAGTTACTGAATATATACTCATATTATTTGCTGTGAAGTAGATTAGTAGTATAGATTTATAGGGAAGATATGTATCTCTAAATAAGATAAAGGCTACCCAACCAGGATGTCTTTGACTTCTTAGTCCAAGAAAAATTATTAGGGGGTTGAATTGTATCTATATAGTTGTTGAGCACACGCACATAGGACCGCTAGCCTCCTTTGTCAAGCGTAAAGGGAGAAACCGCAAGGGAGTCAATGAAAATCGATAATCTCATTAAATTCTAACAAAAAGAAAAGAAGCGACTTAATACATCAAAGGTTCTAGAACACTAAATCTGAAATGGGAGATGTTAGTATGACTGCAAAAAGAAATTAGTTTAATACTAGTGGCTATTGAGATAATTCATACAATTTACTATTTTTACGCTGGTTGACAATCGAAATACTGCTATATTGAGTTATACTGTTGTATAGAAGTCATTATATTTTAATATTTTATCGACTTATGCATTAGGAATTTATTCATAGAATTATTTTAATACAGCAATATTAATAATTAATTTAATATAGCAATACAATCATTACATTGTTAGTATACCGACTTATAACAATGACTGTTAAATTATTATACAGATGCAACTTTTTCATTTTTGTTTAATAACGTTCATTTTTGTAATATCAAAACGAATAATGCCAATATAAATATTTTATATTAATTTTAATCATGCAGTAAATAATATCGCTTAACAAAATGTTCGCATTGTACGAAATGCTTTTTAATCTCGGAAACTGTAATTATAATAAAAAATACATCACCATTATTTGCATATCAGGTTATAGATACGCACACCATTGATAAACTTATTCCAATCATAAATATACCGACAATAATTATTTTTCTCAGTTGTTGTATCTAAAGTCAAATGGTTTATAGAAACAAAATAAGCATATTAAGTTATTATTCTTCAAATAATAAAGTTTATAGACACAAGCCTACAGTATTACACAAAAAAAAATTCTCACCTTCATAATTCAAATCTTTATATGTTGTAATAACTTTCATCTTTAAAGATCATTTAGTTTGCGAAGAGGCAATATATGCACGTATGAGACTACGTCTGTTACCGAAAGATGCCGAGAACGGCCGATAATTCATGGCCTAGATACATACATAGACTAGCGTGAGCGAGGATCTCTCGCTTCCGCTCAAGATGTCGACCGGCTCTTATCGGTACGAGTTTTCCTACACCGGATCACAACGACTTTCGAATCTGGTCTGCCAGATTTCATTGTTTTCCATGGATAACGACTGCTGTGAACTCAGTCTCAGTGAACTGTAATCAATTCTATAGCTATCGCAGTTGGCGGCTAAAATTTGGCGCTAGTAACGATCGTGTGTTTAGAACGACTATATAGCACTAGAGATCCAGTAGGGTTATCGATCTGTCCCTCCCTCTCTGTGACTTTCTCCCAAAGGTTGCTCGTCCGTTCATAGTCCACGGCACTTAATTGCTGTCCGCGTGTCCACTGATTCCGAGTTCTATTGATTTCGGCGGCGTATTCTCTGGTCCTCCCGCTAGTTTGCAACCTAAGCTATACCGATATATTTAACGATCCAGTTTATCGCTGCACACAACGTTGGAGCCTCCAACAGGGATTGACCCCTGAAATGACGAGGATTTTGTCGACCACCGCGATTGGTGAGAGGACACATTTATGATGTGGCGAAGCGTATTTGACGAGATTAAATTATTTATAATAATTCGAACGGTATTCAAATTCCACGATTGTCATTTTAATAGAAATTTATCGAATAGACCGATAAATTCCATACAGATATCTTATTTTAATCAAATGTTACTAAAAGCTTGTTACATACCAGATTTAATTCTATTTTATTATTTGGACAATAAGTGCTTGTTACAAATTTAGATAAGAATAAAATATTAAAATAAGTGGGTCGGTTACATTCTACTGCAAAGAATTGTATTTCAACACGTGTTTAATTAAGGAAAATATTTTTGTTTAAAAGTGAGATGAATATTCTGTAGAGTTAATGGTTACAGAAGTTAGTTAATAATCACTTCGTGACTTTTTGGGCATATTTGACAAGTATGTTTCCAAATAGATGTCAATATTGATTAATTTTCTGATAGTTATATAAATTTTAATACTACATAAATAGATACAGTTAATTTACAATGGATTATCTCAAGGTTTTCCATTTATAATACTTTGATTAAAACTGCGATTATTCATCTTACGTACGTGCTTTTCATTTTTCCTTCTTAATATAATACCTCCAGCGACTTCGTAGACATTTCATTACCCAATTTTCCCTTGCGCTCACGTGTATCTCTATTGTATGAGCTTACGTTCGCGAATTTAAAGTAATTATTAAACCGTGATTGAACGTCAAGCCACAGAATTAGCTTCCGGCTCCCGTTTCAAATTATGTATGTAACTTATCCATCAAATTTAAGTCAGCTATATGGAAAATCGTTCTGAAGATGGTTAAATGTATTTAGAGAAATAATATTTTAGTTGACAGTGCTAATCGCAATATCTATAATTTTATTAAATTAGTCTCATTTAATGATTTTAATATTTTTCTTGCGTAAATTATTTTAAATTTCACGCGGAATACTAAGAAGAATGACATTCTCTAATACAATTAGATCCAAAACAAAGGCACTCACATCTAAGATGAACTTTAAATGTTTGTTTAGTAAATTTTCTGTATATATAATTAAAATATCGTTAGCAGTTCACCCAATGCGTATCGCTTTCCTGAAGAGTACAATATCTTCCGGTTTGAGTAATGGTGTATACCGCGGTGAGACTTTGCAATTCAATGAGACTCGCGCGCGTCGTTATTCCTCTGAATTTCCAAATTCTTAGGCAGTTCCCCGAGAGTTCAATGCTCGACCCATATTCCGCGGTACCCTCAATATTTGAATTGAAAATTAAATGAGACCACAGCCGATTGTTAATAGAATTATTGAACAAATACATACACTTGCCATTGCGCTGCACTTTGAAGCCCATACAAGCGCTTGGCCTCTACCCCGCAGGATCCGACGGCACAAGAAGCAAAAATTCCTGACGGCCACCAACGGCGGCTTTGTTTTGCTTCCTCTCTTTAATCCCGCGCCTCTTTTGCCGGAACTATGCAGACTCGGCCCTGCAGCGAGAGGCCCTTCAGCATTCGAAAGTCGCTGTTTTCTGCTCGGGCCTGTCTTTGTCACGGGAGAGTCCCATAACTCCCCCGCGCATGGACGCTGTGGTGGTACGGACTTTCAGGTACCCCCTTGAGACGGAGGATCACTGGGTGAGGCTTCATGGTTTTTCGCGGTCTAGTCTCGCGCGAACTAGTCTCGTCTCCTTGGGTATCCCGAACACGTTTTGAACTAAATCTTTTAATTAAGGTTCCGAGGTATGCAGCCAAATGTGCGAAAAAAACTGAGAGCCTAATCCTTTATAAGCCGCTTCATATCCTAATCACTCACTCACTCATCTTAACTCATTACCGCTGGGAGGGGATACGCAGTACATGCGCAGCACTTTTCAGACAGATATGAAAATTTTACCTGTCGAATGTCTTATACTGTCAAGTTTACACTGTATATTGCTTATTGAATTCGCATAATACTATATTTACACAATATAACATAATTAATTTTTGGTATTACAATCATAATAATAATACAATAGTAACATACATTGTGCGCAATATAAACAACTGCACCGAATATAAATAAATAAACCTAAACTTATATAGAATACTTTTTTTGATACATGAGTCACCCTAGACCTTGAGTATTTCCTTACACAAGTTACAAAATTAAAGATGCTATCATTGACAGATAAATATATTTATTATTGATTGAAATAAATATACAAACCTCATATAATATTCAGATAACAATGATTGTGTCATGTATGTAACTTTCACATAATTGAATAGTACAGTTATTCACTCAAGCAATGGCCTTTTTGTTAAAATTTATTATAAAATAAACAATTTGTTTATTAATTAGTTGCATATTATATATTTGAATACGTTACTACGGCACTTCAAGAATCATAACTATTGTAGCTTTGTTTCCATGTAAATAATTAGGAAACTATGCTTGAATTATAATGCTTCCAATACTAGTGCTCAGTAATTACTATAATGATTTATTTTGATTATAACATCTGTCTGATTTCAATGAAGGCCATTACTCTATTACATTTGTAAACAAGGTACTGATTACATTAATTTGATTATTATGTTCAGTTGATTGCATATGACTTTACAATAGTAAACGTTTAAAATGTAGAAATAGGAGAATGGAGGGAAAACAATAAAGAAGGAAAATGATTGTTAAATTTAACTTAAATAAGGGCAACCGGTATATATTGTAAATAGGTTAATGTTTGTTACAAATTATAAATTTCAAACTTTGTAAAGTAGTTTTTGAACTTCATGAAGTAATTAATAAACAAATTATTTAATTAATAATTTTATAATAAATCCCGAAGGGTAATAATAAAAATAATAAAGCTTTCCCCTTCAAAAAACGGGCCAAGTTGAATGTGCGCATCAACGTAGTTGTAATAAAGCACAGTATTGTCCTCGAAACATGAAGAATAAAATAGAGGTACGAACACTCTGCATAAAGCGGTGTACAGGAAAGAAAGAGAGAGAAAGGTGGGTGGGGAGGGGAGGAGTAGGATAGGGTCGTGAGGAATAAAGATAGCAGAGGGTAGGACCACTAGGGACAGGTAGGTCTTATATACGTTTGGCTTTTTGGCCCCGGGGGCGGATATCGTTCGAGTCTGCATCGCGAATCCTTTTACCGTCGGCCCGGCTATAAAACTAACCCGCGTTCATCAAGTTCGACGCGCGCTTCTCGGCCTGGATCCGCGGCCGTTCGCACGCGGATCTATACATATATACCCAGCGGTGAAATGGCTCGCGAGAATCCTCGCGAGACGGCGCCTCTCTTCCTAATTTTTTAGAAGGCGTCGAGCGTGTAAAAAGTTATGGGGCAGTTGCCGGGGCTCTCGGGAGTATGGAGAGAATTTAGCGGGCGGTAACTTTCTTCTTGGATTTTAAACTGGCCTCCTCCCGCGTCAGCTCCCCGGTAATTGTTTCATTTGGGCCTTTTACTCGCGGTCCCACGATTGGAGCTACTGCCTCGTAAATATAAGGCTCCTAGGCGCTCGAGCCCACTGATTACACCCGTTTCGGCGTTAACGAGAAATTCAAACAGTTTAAACGTTGGAAAGTTGCGTTTGAGCGCGCAAAAACATGCATATTACACAAATGCGCACCGCCAGCAGTGGCTGCCACAGATGAATTGAAAAAGGCAGCTGTGCGGTACACTTTGGATCCCGTTACGAATTCCCGAAAATTCTGCGGGCTTTTATCTCAAATGATATCTATACGCGCATACATATTACCGCGACGGAAGAGCAGAAAAAGAGCGTAAAGGTCGATTTCATAATACACCAATATGCTTAAGCATAAAAGTCCGTAATATAAAATAATTCTCTTGCACCCTTTTTTGGCCCGCGCAGCCAAATTTTGACGAGAAGGCCGGATTTTGCCGGAGTAACGAACCGCGCGGTCCTCGTTAAATAGTAACCGTCTAGCCGCCACGCAGCCCGGGCGCACCTCCATAATTCGCTAACTTAGGCTGCCGGTGCATGATTGAAAGCGGGCCCGCTGAAAAATGCAGCGGGGCAACCGCGGGCGGGCGTCAAAGCCGCCGTGGCCGAAGGGCCAGCGCGGCGCTGTCCCTCCGGAAGGAAAAAAAAAAAAGGGACATCGCGGGGCGGATTAGCGGGCGAGGGCGGGCGCCGGGCGCCGGGGAGAGACAGAGAGAGAGTGGGCTGGGGGGAGACGGGGGGGGGGAGGTGGTGGAGGAGGAGGAGGAGGAGGAGGAGGAGGAGGCGCGCGGCCCCGTGGGGGAGCGAGAGGGAGAGAGGCCGGCGGAGCGTGAGAGCGGATCAGGCGCGAGAGAGCCGGGAGCAGCGAAAGCAGTCGCCTCCGAACCGTCGGCCCGTCGACGTGTGCCGCTATAGGGCCGCGCGGTCCCGCTGCTGCTCCCTCCCCGGCTCGGCTCAACGGTATAAACGCGCCCTGGCACCTGCCCTCGGCCCCGTCCCCTCGCCCGCTCCCTGCCTTATCGACGCGCCTCCCGCTTCCCGGCGCCGCTCGCGACGCGCGCGCAATTATAAGAACAGTGGCCAAGTGTTTTGTTCCGATAGCGCCGACAGCGGGAGGCGATCGCCCCGCGACGGCTATCGACTCGGAGGCCGAAATTACCCCTGGGCGGAGGGGACCCGGATCCCGGTCGGGCGGGATCGATAGCCTCAAAAGCATCGGGCCGCGGTGGTCTCGCTAAGAATAGCCCGGGCAATCGAGTCCGCGGTCCATGACTTATTGAGCCGAGGCCGCGCCGCGGAAGTGGGCCAGGCCGCGAGCCGGTAATCGGCCCCTAGCCGGGGGCCCGGCGGCCGGCGGCGGAGCAGGTGGCGGCCGCCCCACTGCCGGCCTCGGGACCGCGCCGACGCCACGCCCGCGCGGGAACGGCTGCGCGTGCACGCGGCGCGCGCGCACCACGTGAGCCGGGGCGTCGGGGGGCCAACCAGGGCCGAGGGGCGCCCGCGGCCGCGGAGTCGCCGCCGGTGCGTCGGTGCGTGTCGTCGAGCGGCCCGCGCGCCACCCGAGCGCCCCGTCCCGCCGAGTTTCGAATCGCAGGGGGCGCGCGCGGCAGTGGCTTTGGCCCCCCGGCCCCGCCGAGCCGGCCACCCCGCGCCGAGGGCCAATCAGCCCGGGGGCTCTTGATTGCGCGGGCGCTTTTACCAGCCCGTGGGATTGTGCGTTGGTTTCCATTAGGGGCCCCGGACTTGGCCCCTAATCCAATATGGCTTAAACTCTTTGCCTCCGCAGGCGCTAACTTCTTTCCCCGCAAAGTTTCCGAGTCCGCGCGCGGCCGGGAGGGAAAGCGAGGAGGCGGGGCCGGCACTCGCCGGGGGAGCCGCGTCGGCCCTACTCACCCGGAGGATTTTCCAGAGGCCAGCGCTCGGAGGGGCTAGGAGGAGCGGAGCCGAGGCCCGGTCCGAGCGTCCGGCCGCGCGCCTGCCTCGCAGGAGCGCCATCTTGGATCCCGGACCAACTGGCGCCCGAGGTTTCAAACGGCCGGCGAGGAGGGGCCAGGGCGGGTGGGCGCGTGTGCCGAGTCGCGCTCGGGTCGGCCGGCGCCCGAGCCTCCGAGGACCAGTGGCCGCGTCATGTGCAGGGAGTCGGTGCCGCTGGCCCGGGAGCACTTGTGCCGCGGAGGCCCTGTAGATAAGCCAGGAGGACCGAGCGAGGGAGAGCGGGACCAGGCGCCGAGCCGAGACGTCAATTAGCTGGCGCCCAGTGCACACTTGGTAGTTGGCCCGAGGAGCCAAGACCACCAGGCCGCGGCGCTCCACGGTAATTTGACAAAAGAATTCCTAGTGCTCCTCTGTCTTGCTGTGTCGTTGCTCTTCTCCGACCCCGGGGGTTGCACCCGCCCTAACACCCCGTCCTCCGTCCTCCTCGCACTCTACTTCATTTCATTCTATGTACGTGATGGAAAGACAAGTGCGACTGTAATCACGAAGCGCCACCCGCTCACTAGTGACATTCATTACAGGTATTCATCGTGCTGATGTATACGTGTACCCTTTAGCAACAATAATAGACCTTTTAAAACTGTAGCTTCAACTTTGACACCTAGATATAGATCGCTCGTCTGTCTCACCAAAGTATTCGATGAATGTTTTGTGCGAGTATATCAAGTATAGACATTTTCCTACTGCTGAAGATTGACTTGAAATTTTGTTTATTGTGTGTTATGTGGGGCTGTACAATATATATATACACACACACACATATATATATATACACATATTTACTTATACACTCAGCTCCTTTATACCTCTCAGATATATATTCTACGTTACATAAAACATTGATCCTAAATAAAGGTTTTAACTGTATGCATTGTATCGACTCAATAATCTTTGTAATGTCGCTGCTGAACCAAATAAACTCATTAATATTTAATGTAACACTACGCTGAATCTCTTTCCACGTCATCAAATTAAGTGTTTTCCATTTATAATCATAATTGTATTAAAAAGTGCTCGAGTGAGCGTATAAATAAACTGCACGACCGACCCAGAAATAACCTGGAATCAAAACGGAGATTTCAATTATTTTTTTTCCTTTACTGCCGGAAACCGCGGACGGTAGGATTTAAATGAAGTTTCCCCGATAACTTGAACGAAGCGCGTCGAGTTTACCCTGGCAGCGTTGCCGCCGCTCCACAACCGGAAAAAAACCTATCTGAGAACCGTCCTCGAGAGGTTCGGAAAATCTTTAATGGGATGTGAATTTATTATCGGTCACAGCCGCCCGGCTAATTGTCAATTCGCCCGATTAAGTGATACCCAAGGGCACCGATGGCACACCGGCATCCCGTTCCCCGGGCACGTGAAATGAAACTTTGCCAAATATGACCGAGCAATTGGGCGCGCGCGTGCTTGCGCCGAGGTAGTTTCGTCACCTGCGTGTGCGGCTTATCAATTGTTTATCGTGCGAATAGCATCGCGTCAATTGCTGCTAAGAGAGACACTCGGTCAACGGTATTTTAATTGTTCGACCAACTGGGGGCTGCATTCGATCAAACGTCCTTGATTATTACTGAGAATTATATTTTTTTCTATGGTAATGAACGTTCGCATACGTAACTTTGAAGCAATAGTCATGGAGCAATTTGTAAAATTGATCTATGCGCAGGAAAACGTGGATTGTAAAATTTTAGAATCCAAGTGTCTGTAATACAATTCAGGAATCATAAAACAAGACAAAGGAGGGAGAATAAAACCTTCGCTTTTAAACGCCCGGTATATGGACTCGAGAAGTACCTATTTATTGCTCGTTTGATTGGTCATTGTTGTCAACCCTTAACCTGCTATTCTATAAGGTTAGTAGCTTAAACTGACCATTAATTTAAAATGAATGGCTGTATCGAGTTAATGGATAATTTCATTTAGTAAATTTGAGATTCTTTTTATTACTTGAGCAAATAGACATGTAACGTTTGATGAGAAAATACTTAAAAGTTTTTACACGAAACTAGCATTTCATAAAATTTATTGTATTTAAGTAAAATTTTAAATAGACAACATAAATAGGCTAAAGAAACTTTTGTAGCACTTTTCTTTTCCAAAGTAATTTCCTTGAACTACGACTTTTCACTTTTTTTCATTAACTTAATCGCCAACCTTCTCGAGAATCGTTGCATTTAAAATCAATTGATCAAGGTGTTAAAGCAGTCTCGCAAATAAGATTATTTGAACACGCGCCTCGTCAGAGGGTAATATTTGCACATCAAAACAACTGATGAGCATACAAATATATATAAAGATCGAGAAAATCCACATGTGAGGAATCGGTTCCTATGCGGAGACAAAGCCGGTGTGTCGCCGGGCCACGGAGGTATAGAGGAATTGGGTCAGCGCGAAATTGAAGTTGAAAGGCCGGATTTTCCATTTCGCACAGCCACGGATGTATTACCGAGAATGGAACTCGAGAAATTTTCCATACGTCGTGTGCAACGACTGGGCGGATATGGGATCGGTGGCAACGTTTGCACTCTATCATTTAGTGTTTGGTCTTCGATCGGACCTGATGGTACATGAAAACTATGAATGATGGAAAAATCAATGTTTGAGTTTCATATTAAAAACTTTATGGTTTCAATATAATGTCTTATGTGATCTTAATATTTTTATGTTAAATGCAACATAAAAATATAAATTAGATTTTGCCTAATTTTATTATTTGTTTTCCATTTCGAATTTAATCTATTAAGAAGAAACTATAGATTGCACGTTTTCGCGATAAAGCCAGACGGTAACCTTCAAAACGCTGGAGGCGTTACGTGATACTCTCGTACAGCTATATATACATCTTTCGTATGCCGTCACTGCATGGTAACGGTTGCCTTGGGTTTTTCCAACTAAAGTATTCTAATAGACTTCTTTTAACGCAGTTGTTGTTTCCCCATATTTTTATTTCAATCATATTTTTCCGATCAAACTTTGTACATTTTCTTAGAATAATAATTCAAATCAGTCTTTAAATCACTTTAACTTTTGTATTTTTACTGTGTATTTTTTTATTGTGTATTATTTGTATTTACATACATTTATGTTAATGAATTTTTTATCGAAAAATTAAAAATGATCTAGACATTTATAATACTGCAACTTTTATTTTACAAAAACTATCTACATCGTGAATAAAGATTTCTTTCTTTCGTATAAAAGTTTCTTTCTAACATCATGGTATTGTTAGTAAATTTTATTATAAAACCAAAAGAATATTCTAGACGAAATAAAATATTTAGAAATAATATATAAGGAATCGAATATAATAAATAATATACTGTAAAGTATATCCACAAGGTTTTTGATTACGCATAAGAATCGATAACAATTGCCGGAGAATAGACTAAAATCTTTAAATGAGACAGAATTGTTTTAAATCGCAGCTTATTCAGTATTCACATGACCGAGCAATCGACCTGTACGAGCTTGCACTCGAAGCTATACTGTCCATTTTGATTCACAACAGAAAGAGTCGGTCGAGCATGAATCCGCTGCTTACTCTCGAATCAGGTTTGTGGTGCACGTACTGGTTCAAAGTAGTATTGTCCGGCTGCAGTCAGACGGACATTCCGACTCTTTGGTAGGTGAACGCGCAATTGAAGCTCCAGCTTCCGGCAAGGATACACGGGTCTTTGAGGGCACGATGCATCCGACTGATGCCTTTATATCCGATTATTAATGATAGTTCGATTCGCGTTAACCGCAAGCCGGCTTATTTAGCCGAACGGTCTTCGAGTTTTCAATTGCTCTATGAATTTTTAAGACAAATCTCTTTATCGATAGTTGGGAGCTGCCAATTAAACGAGTATGGGAGGGCCAGCAAATTTCTGTAATCTCACCAAACGAGGATCATAAAGTGTTCGCGACAGCCGGCCCCGTCATAAAGAATTATTCATCGTGGGTGTGGCGGCGGGGGTGAGATAACTCTTTTAAAATCCCCGATTATGGTGAGATTAGAGGAGATGGAAGGGCTTCAGACAGACAGTTAAAAAACTTAACGACCGGCACTTTACGATAACCCGCTTGGGGAGTCGCCCGCCCGCGCCGGGAGGGGGAATCTTTTATACCTCGTCGTTACCGTCGCGTACCCAACCCAAGACTTCCCCGGTCGGCAGGGGATTCGGACGAAAATTTCCACTGGTTTCGCTCGCTATCGAATAGGCTCGTTTGCATCGGTGGGAGGGCGCGCCGACCGGGCGATACACGGATTGAACTAGGGCCGCCAATGCCAATTGTCGAAGGGCAAACGAATGCCTGGATTCCCTTACCTCGGTACATTTGCCCCTTTGCCCTCCCTGTATCCTATTTGAATCGAATATTAGGGTCTGCTGCTCACTGAATTTCACAATTGATATAAAACCTTGTTACACGTAACAAATGTAATTTCTTACAATTTCCTCAAGGCTGTAAGTTAATAAAAGTAGCGTTAATTTCATACTTCAAGCAACCCTTTAGGAAATTTTTATCGAGTCAGTATAGCTCTCATTCACCAATTTGTCAGACATCATTTGTTGTATTGTGGCATAATTGAGACTCTTGTAAAGGAAAGTCAGACAGTGGTATATGAATCGTGATAAAAAAGTAATCGATAACTCGAACACAAACGTAGGAGATACATTTGTCTCATAATTCAAATAAAAAAGGCAAATAAAAGTTCGCAGAATAACTCGATAAAAATCATTAGTATTTTAATAATTTTAAGTCAATACTGTGCAAATTATTCAAAAAGTAATCATTTTTTATCACATTCTTGATATAATATGTAAATAAGTTTTTTTAATTTATTGTTCAAAGTTGTATATCCTTTATCAGTTATTTATGATGTTACAATATTAATACCGGATTTCAACCCAAATATATAATATTTTAATAGATTTTATAATTAATATAATTATACCTACACTTAATAGTTAATTCAACTTTTATTATATACTCCAATCTGTTATGAATAAACTAATTTTTATATAAATGACTTTGTTTATTGACTAGTAATTTGTTTTTGATTCTGATACATATAATATATTGTACATTTATTTAGTAAATCATTTACAATTATATTCTAGTATAATTTTATCTGTTAAATGTATATTACTTATGTATATACTGAGACATATTGGAAATACTTACTCCTATCCTTTACGTTTTAGTAAAGATTTGATCAATTAAGATTAAGATTTTCCTTACCATCAGAATTACGTTATTTTTAGTTTTAATAAAGATACACTTTTAATGGAATCTAGAGGTATTTTATTTTTATTTAATTAATACATATTATTAATAATATTATTATTTTCCGTTTATATTTATCGTATTCAATTAAAAAGATGCTTATAAAATTAGTTATTGATCTACCTACATTTTTAGCTTTCGTATTTTTATCTATTTAACTTTTCATATAATTTGAAATAAGTATTATAATTAAGTTGGCATAATTTTATATTAATAAGTTTTTTCACTTACGGAAAAATCTATGCAGAATAATTAAATTAGAGCCTTTAATATTTTAGTTAATTAAATGAAAAAAAATAATACAAAAGTAGCGATTCTTTATAAACTTTATCAATTTATTACACAACCGTAGACTTTACGTGAAAAAAATGATACCTCGAACCAACGGAAATAACGAGAGAATATCGCGGAAAAAACCACACCTCGTTACAAGAAAGTCGGGACTCTTATCTTGGGAGTTGTATCATTCCTTCTCGGGCGAGCGAGCGCAGGAGTAGTGGAGGAAAGGGCGACAGACAAAGGGAGCCTGGCCTTCGGCGCGGTGGAATTCAATCGTTGCTGGCAATTCACGAGCGCGGGGGCCGAAATCCCGCGTCCCAACAATCGTCCGGCAATTTACGGGGCTTCGGCAAACGTACGTCGCGGGGGTAAAGTCGCTCGCGCGCGCGGCCCACTGGCCCTGGCTGCATTCCAATCTTCCGCGGCGGCGATAATTCAGGGGGCGCGTCGCACGCACGCGCGTCTTCCCCTGGCGGGGACTCAACAGGTGGTAGCAGTCGCGCGATCTCGCGCGCTCGCGCCCGGCCGACGTTGATAAATGATCGCGGGCCCGGCGCCCAGAGGATTATGCAAAGTGACTCGCGTGCCGGAGCGCCGGTCGCCCCGTGACGTACGCACTCGCCGGGCGGCGCTTCTTTCGGGGGAGGCGGCGGACACGCGCCGGCTATCGATCGCCCCACTGCCACGCCTCCGCGTTTTTCAGGCCGAGCGCTCAGTGGGCGCCGCGCGCTCCGTCCCCTCGCGGACTAATGAGTTATGAAAATACAATTGCTACGGGTTCGAGGATTAATTAAGCGGGCACGCGGACGTGCCGGATCGAGTAGTGTCGGAGGTAGCTTCCGCCCGACCTCGTCGCCGGCGCATTACCGATGAAAAATGCCTGTTATGACTCGTACGAAATAGCCTTTAAATTTTAATCCCTCGTGACAAGGCAATTCGAGCTGTGTTCCCAGGACAAGGGGCGCCCGCCCTCCTGAATAGTTGATAGCCGCTCGGAAAAACCAGCAACAATTATGTATAGTTTTCCGAAGGGATCCGTTAATCGCCTTAGCCGGCGGCTTTGCGCCGAGACCCGAGCGAGCGGCAGCGTTTTCTTTTTTTCCTTTTTTTGCGCTAATGAAATGTTTCCACCGCGGCCAGGGTGGAAAACCATATCTTCGCGGCCATCCGGAGATCAATTACGATCTCGAGTGCATCCGTTTCGGAGCCCGCGGCATGCGAGGGCATTTGTCCTCGAAACAGCCACGGGCCGTGTAAAAAAAAAAAGTCGGGGAATCGATAAGCCCTAGCATCGGCCGCCCATCCGTTATGATCGGCCGCGTCGTCGGCCGTATAGCCCCGATACACAGTATGCGGGCGCATCGCTCAACGCCCGCACTTTTTGCGCCCGGCCGTTTTTCGCCCGCGATGAATTATACGCGGATGCGCGCCGACGCGGCTTAGCGCCAGGATGATTAATGGCGGCGATCGCCCGCGAACGCGGATGGCTTCTTGCGCGGAGGAACGCCGTTCGGGAGGAGCCGCCATCCGAGACTTTCGCGCCTATCGTCCTGGGCCTTATGGGCCAACCACGCGAGGTCGACCTCGGTTTCGCTTGCAGATTCTCTGGACTCGCCCGCGCTTCGGATATAATACTTTAATTGAAATTGACAAGTGGGTATCGAACGAGGTCGTCGCCTAAATGTAACGTGGACCGAAACTTCAATTGATTGACTAGGTAGATTCGTTCAAATTTCGTAATAATTAATTGCTTCAACAGCTGAATCCTAATTGGAAGGAATTCTTTTGAAATTGCAAAACGTGAGATTTGCTATGATCCAGCCATTAGTGTAACATCGCGGCGGGATCAAATGTAATATTTTTTTACCTTCTCATCGGGTATCTAATATTTTGAGAACATTATAGCAAGGCAGACAAGGTTATTATTTCTGGCACTGCAATTGCTCGCCATATCCCCGCCCATCAACCGAGCCTCCTCCAGCTTCGGTTATTGTATCCGTAATGCGTCTAGACGCGTCCTCTGCCTTCTCGGAGCTATAGGGCCGAGAAATCGCACAGAGAGCCTGGCCGTCGCCCGTTTGCGATATATTTTTACTGTTGCCTGGGTACGGGGTCACGTTTCTCTTTTTAAGGGACGACTTGACGAGAATCTGTACGTCGCCCTACCGCCGCACTTATCCATAAAATCTTCGGCAAGCACATCTGCCGGCGGCTTGTTTTTTTTTTTTCCTGAAACACGCGACGAGTCGCGCAGGAGACGAGGGCGGCGCAGACGTCCGCGGTTATGAGCTTTTCGGCTCCACTCCACTCCGCCATCGATCCCCCGGCCCATGGCGCGCTTTATCACGCGAGTCGACCCACTTCTCCCCCTTTAACGCCTTCCCCGGCGCTACTTCGCATCTAATTAATTTTTCCTATTCGCTGGCGCAGCAAGGGGGGGTCGGCTATCGCGGGAGCCGATCGGCCCTCGTGACCGCGGGAAGTAATCGATACGAGCCCGCGTGTACTGGCCGTTTAATTGATAAACGGAATTATAACCGCGCGGCACACGCAATGATACACCGCGCGGCAAGCGATAAATCTCCGCTGTGCTCTACCGCCGGGGACACTATTATGTTCCGTCGGGTCGCGCTCTGCTCGCTAGCATATATATAGCCCTGCTTGGTGAGCTGCACGCGCGCGATGTGTCAATCTCTGGCAGCTGGCGCGTCCGCGCGATTCCGAAGATCTACTCGACTATGTACGTGTCGTCTCGTGAGCGTGATCGGAAAATTCCAGAAGTAGATTCGAAAGAGACGATCCTAGCGGCCGAGGCGACCTTTATGAACTGTAATCTATACGTCAAGGACAAAGTCCGAGATTAGGTCTGCGAAAACACGGGATAACACGAAATTACTTGATAAAGCTCGTTCTTTCATCGACTAATGTAAGGATGCGTCTCTATTGTCGTATTTGACTCAACATAATAATAGTTTATAAAAAAGAATAATTTGAATATATCATGCAACTACTTCAAATTGCCAATTAAAACTTGACAAACATTTTCTTGTCACTACAATGAACCGCGAACAATGTTCAACTGAAGCCCCAAGTTTTTTAATACGCCGTTCCACATAGATCGACTCTAATTGGTTCTTTCGGCAATTGCATACGACTCTACAGCTTCAGTTAAAAACTTTTCCCTATGCTGCGTCATCCTGCTGCTATACAGCCGCCCGCTACACAAGTCCGTAATAAGGACAAACACCCGAGGCAGAAAAAAAAGATTAGGCCATTAAATCCTCCAGAATATAGTACACAGATGTGATTTCGGTGAGACCTCGTAGATTATTATGGTCGCGTCGTTCTTCCCGCCCGAGCGCTCAAAGTGGTTGACGTCAAGAGATGCCCGGCGCCTCGCTTGACAAACGACGTGTTTGAGTATCACGCCGTCAGGCGACAGATAAGTTTTGATCGAGGGTCTCGTTGCCTAAAAATAGGTCCGCGCCTCGCTTCCGCCCCTGGCACCCTGGCATTTTAGTCACCGTGCGAACGGGCAGATTCACTCGGGAAGCTTCTTGGAACGCCCGCGCACTAAACGGGTACTCGGCGTCGAAATTCGGAGACGACGGGCGGTACGTCCTTAACGAGCGAGATTGAGCGCTGCCTCGGGGCTGCCGCGAGCGTACGCCCTCGGGCGTCACGTGACCGCCTTCTTTCCCCATTAGCTGCGTAACAGGGACGGGCTCGGATGCGGGAGGCCGCCCGCGATCTCCGGGACAAAATTGAATCGGCTCCTATTTGCCCCGCTAAATTGGCGGCGTATCTCGCGCGCGCGTCGGTCCCTCCTAATTCCTCAGAGCTTCAACGGTGGCTGGTGAGCTTGCGGCCTGCCTCGCCTCCACCGCCGCGTCTGATCCTTACATTTTTCTTGGTGATAAAACAGGGTACAAGGCCATCGGCAAAGCCACGCCCCGCGACTCACCTTTAATCGGAATGGACTTACGGGGGATTTGCATGGCTTTCGTAATTGGCTTTGATCATCAGATAAGAAATTGTTCGGTTGCTGAATTCATGGCCAATTCGTCGTTGTGGACGATTAATTTTTCATATAATAAACATCAAAAAGACTTATAAACGACTCGGCATAGTTCATCCTATTTTTTTTATAAAAATGCAACTAATATTATTGTAAAAGAAGAGTCGAAAATCGTGTTTATTCTTCTAGCCAAGAGCTGCACTCTTTATATAAATCAAAAACATCTGTGAGTTTCTTTGCATGGATTTCTCTAATCAAAAGTCTTGATACTTCTCCTGAATAAATAACGTTACGTAGAGGGTTAATTGTTTGTCATGAGGCGTTTAGTTTTCGTGAAGTTGTTTGGCGGTTTCGCAAAGCATAGAAAGCTTCAAGTTAAAAACTAGTTGAATAAGTCAGTGTTGTTACAAGGAAATGATCGTATGATTAATTTTCAAGCTTTAATTGTAAACTCTACACAAATTAAGTAAAAACACAAGTTTGCTAAAGTTTAGTTCTCTGAAAGTTTAGATTTCAAATACTCGTGAAATTAATAAAAGTACAGTTCTCTGGACAGCATACAGTTTTATGTAGAATTAAAATGCAATACTGTCAATTTTCCTCAACAATTAAACTATATACCTTCAACAATATAATCTTGTTCTCAATATTTATTCATGCAAATACATGTAAAAGTAGACGACGAAATTTTTTAACTTGTCTCCTTTTTGTGAGATAATAGATTTCATAACACATAAGAAAACAATTGTCATGGAAACACATGCTAGCCTACCTGAACATCATCTTTGATTACAGTTGCGAAGCTGAAGCAATAGCCCACGTGTATCCGTTGAGCGGCGACTCCTGTAACGTAATATAGTCACGTTCCCCAGGAGCGCGGTAGCATTGTGCGGACTAATTGGACGAGGTACTGCCGGCGGAGATCGAGGTCACGCGCACGTGTGCCTAGCTCGACAATTCCTCTCTATTTTTCCTTAATTAGGATTATTTAGACGTAATCGTACATAGTTCAGCGTAGGAAAATTGGTTAATGTCAATAATAGATCATTTGTACACCAAAATTTATCTTTCGAAGTTTCAGAGTGAACAGAAGGTCATCGGAAACTTGAAGCAATGATAGTACACATTATTGTCTCATAGTTCCTTCTCCTCGTCTTTCTCATTATTTTCGTGTAATTAGAAAATATTTTATTCAGAGTCAGGAACTACTTCGGACACGTTGAACTCATTATAAATCTAATATATGTAAGTCAAAATTTCAATTGTAAATTATCCTAAATTTAATTTACAATAGTAGACGCAATTCGATTAAATAATAACGAAACATTAATTCTAAGAATTTTTAATCTAACAATTTTTATTTTTAAAAAAATTCTAAAAGCAAGATTATTTTAATTATTACATTATAATAAAACCAAGGAACACTTGACTTCTGCAAAAAAATTAAAAATATATCTCAAGAAGATACTTTACTTTTCATAGGTCAAGATCGTAGTAATGAATTTTTTTGGAGTAAGACAATAATTATGTCATAACACTCATGTCGATCTACTGCAAAATAACACTGTCGGGATCTGGAATTCAAACATTAACAAACTGCAATTTATCAATATTTCCGATACGCGTTAACTTGAAAATTCCGCTTTGGAGTAAACAATAGAACGTCTAAAGCATTTAATCTCTAAATTAGTTTTAACAAGTTTCTCTTTGACAGGTTAAGTCTTCAAGTATTCAATAAGAGCAGTCTGATTTTCGAAAAATCCAGGCATACATCTCCATCTTATAATTCGACGGTTAACCCCAAATTCGAAAATCTCAGTCGAGCGACCTATCGATGTCTCCCTTTCGAACGGGACTACCAATACACGTTTCTCTGGCTTTCTCGTCGATATTCAAGGGAGAGGGGAATTCACCGAGGGTGACTTAAAAGAGTCGCACCGGCAGAATTCGTTTCTTTGGCGCCTAGCTATCACCGTGGGAGTCGGCCTCGCGGGGCCACCCGGGGATTAGGGTGAAGGTAAGAGAGAGAGTCACTGCGGCGCGGCATGCGAATCCGCTCGCTCTATTAGGAGTGACGCGAAGAGGGTAGGCGGAATAAATTTAGGATCTCGCGGTGCCACGACGATTCGGGTTGGGCTTGCCGCGTGTTTACTTTCGCCTTCAAATCGGCCGGAATTAGTGGATTAATGTCGTTGATTTGGAGGCGAGGCGGATTTCCGAGTGTTGCTCGATTATAATGAGGCGGAGAGCGAGCGGTTTACCGAAGCAACACTGGATTCGTGGGAATTAATAGCCCGGCTAGAATTGTACTCAATGTGGTTGAATAATTGAATAGGATTGCCAGACTAGGTTCTTATGAATACATAAAGTTTTCTCCGCAATAAAAAAACCGCAGTGCTATACTTATCATACAAACTGGCTTTTAAAGGATTATAAAACAAAATTTATTTTATATGCTAATAGGAAATTTATTAGACCATAAGATTTTTTTCATATACTTGAATTTCCTACACAGATGCACCTTTTATTAATCTTATGAACCAAATAAGTTTTTAAAAGGATACGTTGACAATCCATAAAAGAACATAAATCAAGTTGTTTTAGTAAACAAATAAATCGTGTGGTCAATAACTAAACCAACGGAACGTAAACAAAAGCTCTACGCCAATAAATCACTCGATCTTCTCTTGTTTCGCGGGATGATTAATATATATTGCACATATCGAAGAGTTTCTGAAGTAACTACATTACCACTTTTACTGAGAATCGCGTGACGTTTCCGTCAGGTAACTTATCAAACGTCGAGAAATACAAGACAGTTAAGGAGACCGACATGCAGGCGAATCCGTCACGTGGCACTCATGTGGCTTGTCATGTCCAGCGCCCATTACACAAGCCAGATAACTCTCGCGAAAATTGAATTTAATACTGGGAGCTGGTCAGAGGCTATTTCGAAGATCTTTTATCGGGTTTCCTTTCCCGGACGAGGAGTCGAAACGGGCCCTTCGTACAAGGTGTGATGCTCGCATATAGATTCCGATAGAATTTCAGAAAGCAACGAAGCGAAAATTGTGTTGTTTCGAAACTGTTGACCGGTTATTGAGTAACCACGTGAACTTTTATACTAGTTTTTAAAATATAACGGAGAAAATAGTAAACTACATTTTCTTTAAAAATGATAGTAGCTGACAGTCAATTGTAATTTCTTAGTTGATTATACAATATTTCTGTTACATATAATAGAAATAATGTATATAATTACAGCTCTGCTATAAATGCAAGAAAAGGCAAGTCACTTCTGTGATGATTTAAATACCATTATGAAACATGGATAGCGAAAATTAATGTATACTAGGTTGTACCAAAATCTAAAGAAATAGATTTAATAAAATAATATTTTTGTTCTTATTTTTCTGAATCAATTTCATTGCCTCTACTCGATATAACATACTTATGTCAGAGCCTTTTCCAATCTTCAAAACATATAAAAAAGCATTTCTCCCAAAAATCTTTTAAAGTTCCCACTGATCTTTCCACTGATCTTTTAAATGTTTAAAATAGCTAGACGTCATAAGTTAAGTTTTAGTTTTAAACGACTTAAAAGTAGTATTTTATTTTCATATACATTTTGTTCGATATTCACTCGGTTGATCGTTTGATAAATCATAAGCATAAATTGAAGTCTCTTTTCTAACAGTAATTTTATTCATAGTTCTTTTTCAAAATATCCTTTAAAAGTACATCAATTTAAATATCAACTAATTCTTTGAAAAAGGGTCACTATATCAGAAGATCACTACTTCATGTAGTAAGTAGCTCCACAATTTCGAAAGACAAGCTTTTATTACTTGATGTATGTCAGTTGATGTTGATGGCCATTGGGAGCGGTTTGTTGTATTCTTTGCTTTCATGTTATTCTCCTTGAAACTGTTTGTACTACTTAAACACTTTTGATCGCCTCATAGCCTGTCGCTGACTTTTTCCAATATTTTAAGGCATTCTGCCAAACAGAAACGCTTTGTGTTATTAAAAAAAAAAAGAAATGCTTTTTGTATTAAAATTTATGTTTTATAAGCAAAGTTTAGCGATATTGTTGCTCGACAATCTAAATATTATAAAATTTGTTGAATATATATAAACATAAATGACAGCATCCATATCAATGGATTGCATTGATGAAAAAATTATTATACAAGCAACTGGTATGCTGTACCTGTATAAAAAATGTAAAATCTAGGAAAAAAATCTTAGTGACATTAAATTTATTTATTAATAAGAATTATTGTAATCAATACACAAAATAAAAACTCAATGAAAAATAAAATTGTTATAGTATAAGACGCATATATGTATGTACATTAAATTATTACATTTTTTATTACATAATTTCTTAATATAATTTAAATTGATATTAGTTGCTACTATCCAATAGTTGATACGGCATAAAACAATAAATTTATCAAAATTGAATTTGAAGGCGAGCCGCTTATAGGAATTATGGGTAGGCCATCCACTCTGTACACATAGTCCCATCAGCTGGGTAACACCGCGATTGCACGGGGATGTAAAACTGCCCAATGGCCAGAGGCGCAGGGAGGTAATCTCGCGAAGGTGGTATTCAATGCAGAGGCGTGGGCGGATTAAGTTAGAGAAGGGAATGTGCCGTCGTTGCAGGGGCGCTGTAGGTCTCCGCCACGATGCCGGAGTCGGGTCGTGGTGCGCAAATTTATCTTCCACCCACGGGCCCGCACTCAACTTTAATTAAATCCGTCTCTGTCCGCGGGAGAACAAAGTGCCCGGCGCACGCGCCCCTCCAGCTGACATGCATCAGTTTTGATTTTCCCTGTTAACGGCAGGCGGCTGCCTCGCCCGGCCGCAATAACCGCCCCCCGCAAGGCCCGCAGACTCCGGCAACTTGGTCTCGAAGGCAGCTGCCACAGTGGGGGTCGCTGATGCTGCGCCCTCTTTTTAGAGCGATTGCTTTTGCGGTCTGTAGTGTTTGATTTGGTAAGAAGCATGGGAAGATGCTTTGACGAGCGAGGGTGAATCACCCGATGCTACGGGAGATAGATGGAAGTGGATGACGGGGGAGGTAAGCCACGGCCAAACGAGTGTTCTTTAGAAACTGAATACTCCAGTAATTTTCCGAACACATTTCTAAAGATTAAATAGGTCTGTATAGTGGCCGTTATTTGCGCGATCCGAACAGTTCACTTGCAGACACTCGAGTCAATTATTCTTAGTGCCACTTAATGAATCCATCTAGATCGACTAATTTCATTGAAAAATAAGCCATGTTCATTTTAACAAGTTTTCATAATGTTTTAATGAATGCCCTTATCTTTCAATATTGATTGATACGAAAACAACAATTAAATTCTTATCATTTATTTTTAGAAATAATTACTTTTAATCCACACTAAAGACACTCTCATTTCCTGGTACGAGTGGTAACCAATTGAAATATTTTACTTATCATAAAAAACATAGTCAAAAGATTTATTTTTTTTAAAAGATTACTTGATATAATTGCATTGTACTTTCAGAACTAAATGACCTTTTTATTCACTAAAAATAATTTTAATTTATAATCTATTTTATTTACACTATATATTTCTAATTTAACATTACAGTTTAATTTAAACTTTGATTGGATCTAATATCGATATGTAGGTTTTATACTCCATATAGATTATTGACTTTTATAATTTTTTAATAACAGAAACTGTATGTTACTTCATAAAATCTTACCTTTATATAAATGTTATTATTTAAAAAATTCAAGTTATAATAAGTTATCGAAAACAGTTATTTCTTTATAAATTGTTATTTCAAAAGCTTTAAATAAATAGATATTCATTTTTTTGTTAAACGAAAAATGTAAAAAAAGATCATCATCCATTATTAATAATTAGAGATAATGCTTCTATAAGAACCATTACTAACAGTTCCTAATATTTACTAATAAACACATTAATTCGATGAAAACAATCAGTGTTTTTATTAAAATAAGGTGAATGAAAATATTCATTTATACACACTCATATTCATCACACACAAACATGTAAATGAGCAATTCAAAATTTTAAGGCGCTTGTACAAAACTCGATTGAGAGGAAACGTGACCAAAATCATAATTTCTTGCGCTTTTCCGTTAAGGCACAAGGTTATTGTTGAAAAAGTATACATTGCCTTTTCAGCATTTAAATTACATACGGTTAATAAAAAATCAAGCGCGTAATCTTTGAATAATATATTATAAAAATATAACATAATCCTAATATAAAATATAGCATTACGAGTACTTATGGTAGGTTTTTATGATTATAACTGTAACCTTAAGCATAAGTACGAGCAGCAAGCAGAGTATAATATCATGATCATGTTATATTGAAGGCTTAATAACATAACCGTAATAAATAAACATACGTAAATGCAATATAGTAAATACTAATAATTGATAATATAATAAGAATTTATAATAATATTTTCGTGTTTATGTATTCCTTCTTTATGATTAAATTTATGAAATATTAATAGCTTTTTTTATATTCTTATTTATTATTTCTGCGGTCATTCGTTTGTTTATCTATTTTTGTACTTGATGGTCTCTCTGTATGATTCCATAAATATCATGAAATGACCATTTTTTCAAATAAAAAAGTTTACTCTAAAAAAATTAATGAAAGTTGGATGAACTTCATGATTCTTTACATATTTATTAAAAATAGTATTTTTATTTGGAAACCGAAAGTTTTCATTCAATTATTTGCGTTGGTTAAATCAACAAATTTAAATAACAACTGTAAGGACGTAATTGCAGTTATGATTGAAAATATAACTACATAAACTATTTCAAAGGTCCACTAATAGACAATGATAAAAAGTATATACAATATTATATATATATTCATCATTAACCGACTATACAGTTTAGTGCTTATTTCGTCTAGGTAAATATAATATTTTTAATATATTTTTTATATTTTTTCTAGTTATAACTGTGATCTATCATATTTTACTGTGAATTTTCACAGTTTACTGAAATTTCCAAACACAGAAATTTCAAAAGTTCAAACCAACCAAATGGACTTCGTATTCGAATTCAGTACGTTATGATTTCACGAATATGGTCAAACGAAGAAACAACTTTTTATATATTCTATAAAATTTTATTTCCATATTTTTAATAGCTATATGCTTGGTTATATGCATACTCTTATTGAAACAGTTGAGTTTCCAGGGATCAGGAATTGTCCGAATGTAACGAACGAGTCGAAAAGTGGGTAATCGAGTTCCCTGTAGTCAGACTAACATTTCGTAGTTCCCATGTTACCCTCTGTACGAAAATCGGTAAAATCGAATAATAAATTGAGCGCTCGTTCAGCACACAACCTGCAATCATCAAATCACGAATAACTTCCGTACCACCGATGCATTAGCACAATGCGTTCTACCCTGCACGCCATTGACAGCTATTCGACATACTCCATTCAAGAAGTGCATCTCTTGTATTTCAATTTTATATAAAAAGTCGGAAATCCGAACGATGGCAATGTAGTCAAGAGTTTGTCTATCGCGGAAGTCGTCGCAGGGCTTTGGGCCAGCTTTAACGGGCCGTCATTTGTCAGGCTGTGGCTGTCAGCTGTCACTGATAAGCGACTAGCGAGTTTGGCGAGCCGCTTGCTCGGTATAATCACGGCAAGGCCGCGTCACTCCATGCCAATTCATTGCCCTCCAGTATTTCGACCGCTCGCGCCTGCCCCTCTAATGATTAATAATTCTAATGCGGTTTATCTCTTTCGGCTTTACGCGTAGCAAATTGAATTTCACTTGCCCCTATGCTAGCTACTGTTTAATTATTCTATGGTTGTTTGAATTCTAGTATCAGTTTTAGTACACCTCAAGGGAAAGCGTAATGGCTTTGTAAGTTACTCGATGAGTCGTTTCATTGTTTGCAAGTAGTACTCACAAGTTGGATAGTACTATAACCCTGTAACTGCATAATCCAGATGGTTTATTAAGGTATCGTTCAACGAAAATGGCTAAAATCAAGTTTACTCTGCAGTACAAAATCGATATAGTCAGTATATATTATATGAAATATATGTACTTGCTTGTGCGAGTAGTTTGTAAATAGAGCTTCATTAATTTTTTACAATTGCAATACTTTTTCAAAAAATTATGAAATACACGTAATGTTACTTTAAATGTATTAAATGTATTAAAAACATAAGTTTAAAGTTTTTAAACGAAAGCATAAATATTTGTTAAAATTGTAAAATAAAAACATAAAAAAGCTAGCTCTCAAATTAATTTTAACCGTCGTGTAATTACAAAAGTCTAGCAGTATTATGCACCTCCAAACGTTATTAAGGCACCGTTGAGAGAATTCGGCCGACGGCATTATTGTTCTCATAAAATTAACGTATTTCGCGTCTCCATAAGCCTCTTGACTACATAAAACAGTCTCGAGGAATGTGCGCGTTTGTATTCTCGAGTCTAGCAAAATATCGTTTGCAACTTTATGTATTTAATTAATATGAAAATGGTTGTACAACTAACAGGGAGAATAATATTTATTAAATATTAATAAGAATAATTAAAAAAAACAATTAATTGATTTACAAAGGTTTATTATCTACTTTTACATGAATTTGTTAACAAATCTTGTTATTATTTATCGGCATAAAGTTTAAGCTAAATTTTTTCTTTCATAATATCATTTACCGATACACATAAAAAGATTCTTCTTCTGTAATTGGAAACGGATCGCTTAACAAAGCCTGGCCCTGATCTCCCCACATTCAATATGACAATCAGAATTGTACTTCGTAAGCGAAATGTAACGTGATGCTTTTATATTTTTGAGCTCCGCAAGAAAATAGCTGCACTCTTGTTTCCAAATGTGGCAAAGAAGCGAGCGGTCAGCAAGCTGGTATTTCCATCTATTTTTGCGCTGCAAAACTCCCCTAATTAGTCTTGTACGTCAAAGCGGGGCTTTCCACGAATCGTCTTTCGGCGAATAACCACTGAAGGGCGCAGTAAATGCCTCAAAGCGACCCTTGGTCCATTTCAAAATCAAATGCGAGTATCTCAGTTGAGTAGCAGCCTTGGTTTTTCCCATACTGAAGCCAGGGAATACCGCCTGGGAACCCGACGATGCACACATGCCAAGCGGGCGTTATTGAATCGAGCTGCGAACGTGGCTTCTATCGAAGCGAATTGCATTACAGGGGCCGTGTATCGAGAGATTGCAGGGGCGTGCGTCGGAACATAACAGCATTAAGGGGGGAAGCCGAGAGAGGGGAAAAAACTTCCACCTTGCGCACGTGGCCGTGGGGTGGGCGACCGTCCTGCCGTTGACGTTGGCTAGCCGTGCCGGGAACTTTTTGGAAACGACAAATGTTTTCTTCAATGTTTTACCGATGGTGCGGCATACTGTTCCAGCGGATCAGCCTCATGGCGAATCAAAACGAATCGCCCTCGAGCATTTTATGATCAAGTAGTGAATTCGTTGAATAACATTAAAGGGACTGCTTATTATATCGACAGATTTTAAAAACGGATGATTGATCACCCTTCGCGTTAAGAAAGCACGCGCTTTTTCTCGAGAGACTATTTTATTATACGGGACTATATTAAGCGCGTCGTAGAGCTGAATTTTTTAAAAATAACTCGCTGATATGGTCAGATTTTATCTTCTACAATTATAACGACCTTTTATGATAAAATTAGAAAGGTTGGATATTGGAGTACGGTCTAAAGAATTTAAGATAAAAGCATGGTCACCATTTTAAAGGTAGCAGCTCTGCTCTTAATCCATTCAGAAATATAAGTAAAGGTAAAAAATGAAATTACATCAGCAGCACTTCATGATGAAGCAGCCATGGCTTTGATTTTGTTAATTAAACCAATTTGCTATATACTTCCATGCATTCTGAATACGATATGCACAGCTAAAACCCGATTCCTAGCGAGTACACTCACACGTACTTCATTGAACTGCGATACTACCCGCCAGGCCTCTCCTATTTCTTTCGAAGGGAAATAGACAAGCTCCCGGATGCATTATAAATCCGTCTCAGACTGAAATTGGCTCCTGGAGGAAATATACGTACCCGCGAATGGACGCACGGCGGTGGAAAAAAAGGGAGCGGAGAGAGACCACCCGAGACGTATACCGAGTTACGAGGGGATCGATGGCACGCGACAACCCGATCTCTTTTTAATTGAGGGCCTAGCAGCTCTTGTAGGCTCTGCGGATTTGTAAGTGCATCGATGCCTGCCCTCGTTTCCCGGCTCGTCGATCTCTCGAGCCCTCGCCCCCCTCCCTGTTTCGTTTTACCTTGTGCTATTGGGCTTTATTTCGAACGTCCGGGGGATTAACGCGGTCACAAGATTGCATTTCCAATATTTTAATTATTCTACGGGAAGCGCAGCTTAAGAGCTGCCGATGAGCAAAATTTATTCCGATCCTTGATGCGCGGATTCTGATTCCTTTTTACGAGCGCCCTACAATAACTGCCAACTTTATTAATGCACTCAGGAATATGCATTTATTTTCTCTAAGGGGCGTCAAATAAACCTAGATATATACGCGATATTGATTCGGCATTAATTATTCGTGAGGATGAAAAAGTGCCGGGGATTATCAAAAGACGATAAGGAAAAACGTCATCGTTCCACAAGGCTCGTGCAATATGGTCTGTATCATTAGAGCAAGTAGACAAACGCTGAGTTTGTCCCGACAAACAAACTCGTTTCCCATTTCTAGGGCTTATTTTCGCTCCCACGTATTTTCGCTCTCTCACCCTATAATCAAAATCATATTTACTATTCATTCTGCTATTTGGCGGGGCGCCCCTCTGAATGGGGATGATCCCCTTTGAATTAAAATAATTATGTCAATAAAAAGGCTCGGACGCCTAGTCCCGCTTTCGGGGTCATCGTCTTTAAGCCCGATCAAAAGCTCCGGCAGTGCTTTGAATTAATCAGCGAGCCACCGGCCCGCGCTCAAACACAGCCGCCGCGCGCAATAATCAAGAGATCCTCTAATCAATCAGGCGGAGCGCGGCCGATAAAACTCGCGCTCTCTTGGCACCCGCGCCGAGCAGGGGAGGGGGGGGGTCGCGACAGATGCTGCCTCGGGGAACGCGATCGCTTCAATTTTGCGCTCGATCGCCTCGGCCCTCTCGAGTTCGCCGGCGACGGGGAAAGAAGGCGCTGTTTGAAAGCCGAGCGAGGCGCGTCGCGTGTCTCGCGGGGCTTCGAGTGCCTTCGCTAATTATTTAGCCGCACGCAGGTCATTAGCCGGCCTCAAAATTTCACGAGGCGCCCGATGCGAGGGTCGTAATTGGGCGCCCCCGGCGGCAGCTCGCTTGTCTCCAGATTACGGCGGGGGAGTAATCAGTGACGTTTGTCGCCGCGCGCCCGTGGCCGCATTGTACGGTCGATTGTCCGGACCCGCGAAGCAGTGGCCCTTGCGGATTTTGAACGAGTGTTGAAATAGCTCAGCGCTTATCCGCATTAAATGAGCGCCTGCCAATGGGAATAACGTCGAGTCCCCTCGCTAATATTCCGCGTCCGGGAAAATCCAAATTAATAATGAATAGGTCTTCAAATATTCATCTAATAGATTATATCCTGTAAATGAACTTGAGAATATTCCAACCTTTATTATCAAATATTACGTTACTCGAGTCTTTTATCAATTTATTTTGCTTTTATATACACGATTACTGACTCTTTGTTGATTAAAATAACCAAAGGGTATATTACAAATTTTATGTCACAATAAGAGGATTTACGCGTATAAGCGTGATACTCGAAATTCAACATTTGTCAGAAATATTGATGAATTCGTACGTTTTATTGGTGGATTACACATATTCTCTCAGATGTCAATACTTCATAAAGCTGAATGTATTCTACAATACAAATATTGATAGAACAGTCGATAGAACTACATATACATTTCTGACTTTATGATCAAAGTTAGAAAAAAAATCCTCGCTTTTGTTTATTGCTATTTCAAACATTTATTATCAACAAACTTACAAACAAATTTCATTGCAAAGTGTATCTTTCATCTAATAATAACACTTTTAATTATCTGCTTTTTACATTACACTCGTTGGAAATTGCATAATCAAAAGCTTTTTACATGCGAAATGTGCAAGCGTATAGTGTTCCTGAAAAGATTGAGTAATCTGCAATAATACACGCGAATCCACTGAAAGCAAAGTATAATGTGCATTCGAATATGCAAGCATTATAGAATTCTTTTTCTATTGTATCTTCTTCTTTCTTTATATTTCTCTCTTTTCTGCCTTTTTTTGTTCATCTGAGCTGTCGTGAAGGAGAGTCACAGCTATAGATGTTAGTTATAAGGTAGACAGAGTAAAAAATAACTGCACGACGCTAACATTATACGTTTTGTCCCCTTCAATTCCGTCAAGTGATTTTCTGAGGTGTGAAATGTGTCACAAGGTACTATAATCGATAAAATAAACCTTATAGAATCAAATATAAAAAGAAATAAAGGCTTGTCAATTTACGAACAATACTTGAGTTACGTAATACTTGGGTTGGGTGATAGAAATATTACTAATAAACCGAATAAAGTATTTCTTTATGGAAGTTGTCAAAATGCAATAATGTACAAATCTGATGGAAGCTTCCTTTCATTAAATTATTACGTAATGAATAGGCAACAAACTATGCATTATACTTTTTCTTCTATTATAGAAGCTACATAATTTAATTTCATCTTGAAACAGATATTTTGGAAGTATACGTTCCATGTATTAGTTTCTAATGTCTAAAGCAAAGCATCAATTTCATCGATCTTTTTCCGTTTCCATAGCTTCTCGAGCTCAAACTTATATAGGTTCTTCCCTCTTCAACTCACATAAGACATTAAAATGTCAGAATTTACTTATTGCAATTGACTGCTTTACACCCGTGATATCTGCAATACTACTTTGCCAGAGAAATTCAAGCTCTAAGTAATTAGTTACGATATAGAAAAACTTATAATATCGAAAAGTAATTTCAGTGACATTTTGATTTAATAAAATAAAAATTTTAATCTCTGATAGTGGCATCACTCGTTTTCTTTATTTAATAAATCTTAGCACATTCAATTATTCCATGATAATAAAAGTATTTTAATTATAGTAAATTCATAAAAATATGTATCAATTTAAAAAAATATACCTACCTTTCGGAAGTGCTTATCACAGAACAGCTGCACGTCAAATATTAAAAATTAAAACATAAAAGAGAGTTTTAGTGTAAAAGCTCTTGTATAAAAATATGTCATTATAAAGCCACAAAATACACAATGAATAAACAAAAAATTTAACTACCAGGTAGATCAAAATTCAAGCCAATCTTCGAAGCTTAGCTCGTAACTTGGAAGGGGTACGGATTATCACTTGGAAGCACGTCATGTTTACAAGTGCTATGGCTCCTGGTCCCTCTGAATCCGGCATATCGACCCGGGCCATCGGCTCCATAAAACATGGCACGAGGTCTTTCCATTAGAATTTCCATCGACCGAGCATCCCGCAAGCCTGACACGGAACCCGCAGCGACACAGCGCGAGAACTTGTAATTGCGAGCCTCGAGGGCTCGACTGCCGCACGTTTTCCCACGATAATCCCGTTCAATTTCCAGCTACTTCGAAACTCGGCCCACAGAAGAAGGCGGCCCGAGTGGAGGAGCCGACTGGGCTGGCCGCAACGCCCGCCGCATCAGCCCCGGGCGCCGCCCATCGACGGCTCCCCGGTCAATGCATTTTCGTAAGCGCCGGGGACCCAAGCCCCGCGGCCCACTCAACTGGGTTAAGAGGAAGCCGGAAACTCATTGCACACACTGCTCCTGCCTCCTTTCATAGGAGAGAGAGAGAGAGAGAGAGAAAGAACCATTGCGAAAGCATACGCGTACACTTAAGTCAATTATTATTCGGGCCCAAATAGATCGTTCCAGGGATATTTTATAAAGATTTACCAAACTGTCGCGCGGAAGAGCCTACGTTTTCTGCCTTTTCCCGCGTGACGAAGTGAGAGAGAGAAAGAAGACAGAACGGTGCGGAGTCGTCGGTCTCTCTCAATGTCTCTTGCACATGACTCGAGTGCCAAATCGGAATGACGTGGCCTCCTCGTGGCCCAGCACTAGTTAATCTTCCAGCTTCCGTTTGAAAAGCGGACGCACAGAAGGGAAAGGGAGAGAGAGGAAAGAGTTAAGGAGAAGCGAAGGTACTGCTTGACAGCGTTCTTACCGACACTGCAAGCTCGAGCGTGTTATGTGTCTCTACGTGTTGCACGCCGTGTTTGTTTTACGAGTGTAAGTGAACCCTCCTTCAAGCCGCTACTTGTTATATTCCTCCACTTTTTGTCTTATATTTCTCCCGAGCACAAGATTTGCATGCTCGTGGCGTTCCACTTTTCGAGCTTGCGCTGCTCTATGGAAGCCTGGCTTCAACTTGTTTATGTGCGCCGGTTTACCCGTTAATGGCTTCTGTTTCTTATATTGTTTCTGGAAATAGAGTAAGAAATAATGCTACATTTGACTCACTTAATATATTTCATCCTACTTAACATCATCTTGCACGTATTTTATTATTATTACCTTTATTTTTATTACGTCACTGTTGCTGTCATCACACTTATATATTTCAACAGTTTTAATGTAATTAGAAAGTTATAACTAGAAGGTTTGAAGCATGATAATATCAAAAATGTATTTTTAATAAACATCTTTTAAGTAAAATTGAATTTACCATTCTTAAATTATTTGCAACTGAGGGCTTTATAAATTTCTCGCAATCTATTTTATCTCGTAATTAAACAGTTTGTCCCGTTTATTTCAGCAATTTTTTCTGCTTCTGGCATTACCAGGCAGGTAACTTTCTGTTATCAAATAATCCAAAGTCAGAGGTGGATAATAACTTCTTCCATCGTCAAATAATGGAGCTTGAAATTGCAACAATAATCTTGCTTCGTCACCTAAGAGTAAATAATAAACGTATATCTATAATATAACCTTGTAACCTTTGAAATCGACCGAGATAAAGATCCCTTGGATGAACGCTTCGATTTCGCGCGATCGCACCGACGTCTCTGTACGGTTCAATAAACTTCGAGTAGGTTCAACGAGCCTGTCTGTTTGATTCGGCTTCCATACTCACGCAAACTGTTCGTCCGAGAAATCGCGCAAGATTACCGCGTAATTCGACCAAGTTACAGATCCACCTCACTTACTCTGCGCATTAATTATTGCTGGCAGGAGGCGCTCGACAAGTTAACTATTAATTGACGAAATATTGATGTTTCGGTCCATGAAACCGGATTGCCTCGAATGCGTTGTGAAACCCAAGAGTTGCTAATGAGTTTGATATTTCAACCCATAAGATATTCCCATGAAAGTGCACTTGCGTTCCAGCATATTAATATTTTTATTCTAATTATATTTAACTGCTGATCTGAGCAGCCTTAAATTTACTTACGCGTATTTTGTTTTTAGTTTCAAACTAAATAGTACCACAAAAATTGATATTTTATTCTATTTTTATTTTGTTGTTTATTTTTATACCGTGTTTAATTTTCCTGCCCTCAAAACTTAATTTAAAGTGAAAACGAATCTCTAATGTTAAATATCCATGTCTCCGTTGGTTCTAGCTATGATAAATTATTTCCATGTGTCCTTATCAGCTTCGATCGCGCACCACTACTTCAAACAATCGTAAAAGAAAAGACGATTGAGAAGGTCATATCGCGCGTCGCAGACAAACAGAACTTCTGACCTTCCAAGGTCTCACTTGAAATGCGCGGTTTATTTCGAATAAGGATCTAGATAACAAAATTGACAGTCGTGAATGACACCGCGATCAAACACCACAACTACAATCATTAATTACTAGGGATCCAAAGCGTCTAGCCCCCCTTTCTGTGGTCAAATTATAGTTAGTTCCTCGATGCGCGTTTGTTAGAGTCTGATGGTTTTAACGCACGCTCGCAGCTTTCGAATTCATTTGACTCGAGGGGTTGAAATTAGTAGAAAGAGGAAGCATAGTTTAATTAGGCGATTGGGAGTGCAGGATCGACGTATGTGCGTGGAATTTAAACGTTCAGATTATCGGGTGATGGAAAGGAGTGCAGTGAAATCGGGCGGTTAAATCCAATGTAACTTTGATTCTCTCTTTCGGTCTTACTACAAATACTTCCAATTAAAAGTTTACCAGCGAATACCTTTTCGACTAAAATGATAAGTAATTTTTAAACGTTTATTAATTAATTGGTGCAAACTGAAATATTTTATTTAAAAATAAGGAAAAATATATTCAGTAGATATAGTTTTAAATATTTAGACATGCAAGCTATGCAATATTTTCATAAAATCTTTAATAAACCAGTGTTTCATCATGGCAGAATTTTCTAAGTTTTTTATGCATCGTTCACAATGCGAATATGAAAAACGTAGGAAAATACACAAAGTGACTCCTTTAACTTTTGTTTTAGATACATCATATCCCATTAGCTCGTCCACAACAAAGGATCTGACAGTTTATTTTTTCCATCTGGAAAACTCGAGCCTCCTAACCGACACGCGGATGTTGGTTTAAAATCGCTCCAGAGGTGCGCGACTATTCGCCATGTTGAGATTTTCAGACGTTTCAATTTGAATTTGCATTTTCGCTCGTGGTAGAATATCAAAGGGTCGGGATTTTGGGCCGTCAATTGGCGTAGGCGGCGTTTCTCTGCCATCTTTCGTTAAATTCAAGGATCTTTTCTTCTCGAATCACAATTACTTTGTGGGCTTGGTTTTTTTTTTATTTTTCTTTCATTGATATGTGAGAAAAGAGCTTTAAAATGGCACAGATATAAAATTTCATTACGCATGAAATATTGTAAAAGAATGGCCAATTAAATGATACATAAAAGAACTGCATCAAAAGTTAGCTTCTATTGTTCAAAATAATTTACTGCTTTCTTGTGCCGTAAAATTATTGTTGAGTTGAATTCTATTTCTTAATATTTAAATATTTAAAGACAACAATATTGTTTGCATGCTTCAATTCATGTCAGGTATTCACTTTAACTTACGCAAACAAAAGTTCTCATCTTTATCGCGTTTACAAAAATCACAACGCAAAAGATGCCTGGGGCGTAAATCCTTCCCTGTTATTGTATCCAGTAGAGTAAAAAGCTAGAGCTTCCTTTGAATTACTTTCCGTAACAGGAGAATTTGATTAGATTTACACTTCTGAAGAATGTTTGAAAATACGCAATGCGTTGCAGGGACACGACAGCAGAGCTTTTTTTGACGCGCAAATTTCACGTCAGGTGAATCTCTGTGCTACATAAAAAACGGCAAATAGATCGAGTTCTTGGCCTTCTTTCTCTTGGGAATAACGAAAACGTATATCTTTCGGGACAAGCTTGTCACTTATGTACAGATTTCTCTTATTTGTTTTTTGTGGGAGTTTGATTTAAAAAATGAAGAAAAACATCAATGGTATTTAAAGAAAACAACCCTACAAATACTACACACCTTTACTGTATACTGAGGAAAAGTTAAGTGTTTCTTTTCGTTCTTTAGATTCTTCGTAGAGAATTTCAGTTCAATGACTTTTAGAATCTTTCACAGATTGTGCGATATCGAGGAGAGATTTATTTTCTTGATTTCGTAACTATACGTATTTATTCATAATTATCCGTATTTCCAAGATTATTAGAATATACTTTAAATTCAGTTTAATCTATTTCTATTTAAGCTATATCGTTATTATATTAATTTTTAAATTAATAAATTTAAGAAATATTGTAAGAAAATTTATATTTTATTAGTTTGAAGATCAATGAGAAGATGCAATAATTGATACACATTCTAATTCTATTAATTTAATATCAACTTCTATTTTTCTTATTTTTTATTATGAAGAAAAAAATGTGAAACTATAAGAAAATTAAACTTATTTTTATAAATCAAAAAATTAGAAAGGGTTAGAGATTATGTTATGTTGCAGATTCTGTAAAAAATAAAAAATTCATATACACAAAAACATATCATTATCTTATGGGCATTTAATTTTTACTTGTTTGGTTTCCCATGAATTACCTATTTTTTCGGCTTTTATCATTAAGTAAAATTACAACGTGGTTCAATTTTTCATTGCCTATTATGCAAAGTACTACAACTCAAAATATTCCTTTAATATTATTTCAATATTATTTTTTTGAGTTCATTTTATTTATGTTTCCAACATCAAAAGTATTACGTAGGATTCTATTATATTTAACACTGCACAAGACGTGATATTTGAAATGTCTTGCTATGAATAAGATAACCCTAAGTTATGATTATTATTTTCGACTTTTCTTAATTCTCGAGTATGTATAAGTAAGAATTATATTTGACAACTTTTAATTATATTATAAATCTTTCGGTAACATTTTGACACAGCAAGTTCAGATTTTATACCGTTAACGCGCCATTCATTACGGCCAGTGCAACCACTCCAAACAGTTGTCCGAGAAAGCCGACAAATTAACCGGCGGTTGTTTATCGGTTGACTAATCGCAAATTATCCTAATTCATTGACACCTTGTCCACCATATTAAGCATTCGCTCTATTGCATTGTACTAATCGCGCAATATGATCTACTGGATTGCGCTCACCGGAAATGAAGTGCTGTTGAACCATTGTAAATTCCTCACGCTCGCCATTGTCTGTGATCGGAATGAAGTTGCTCGAAGATGACAGGTGGCGAGCCCGTTAACCTTTTAAATGAGTGAGAAGTAAAGTATCCACTTGAAAATTTTACTTTTAATTTCTTATTTTTGTTCATCTCTCTTTTTTCCATATAACAAACATTAAATTATTCGTATTATGAATTATGCGAAACTAATTAATTATGTAAAGTACTGAACATGATATGGCAAATTATGGAAAATTGTTAAAATATATTATGACACAAAATTATGAAGAAAATGGTTGAAATGCTAAAAATTATAATGTATTTATTACGATGATTGATCAACACGTAATTATTCAGAAAAAATTTGAGCAATTTTCTATGAAGAAACTTCTAAATATACATACATATGTGTATGTATACAACGATATCACGGCTTAAAAATATTAAATCATTGATAATTTCTTGTAATTTCTTTACCACTGCATCATAAATAAAAAAGTCATGTGTTCGCCTCTAGAAAAGCCGCCACTGCCATAAAATAATCCGTAGAAATTCAAATACAGAAATTTCCATTTTAAAATTGATATTTTGTTTCGCCTTTTATCGGTCTCTTTGAAGGTTGCCCTACTAAGTGTAAAGTACGGCTTCAAAGGCTTACCCTCGTCGCTCGAAAATCCGCGCCTCCTTTTTTATCAATGTAAAGGACGGACCGAGTGGGAGGAAGGCGCAAAGAAAGACGAAAAAAGTTCCCCCGCGTCATAAATATCAAAGCTTGCAGTCAAAGTAACTTTCCCATTTATTGGCTTCGGGAGACCGGGCGCGAGTCTCTCCGGCCCCGTCCTGAAAAATGGCTTCTCCCGCGGACCCTTCGAAAACTAACCCTCCCTCCTCTTCCTCACCAGTTCGTACTGGAACTCGCTTCCCACGCGCTGAGGAGGCGAGTAGGTCTTCCTCAACTTCTATCCTTCTCGTACCCTCTGCGTTCCTTCGATTTATTCTTCTATTTTCTGAGCGTCTACATCCCACCGTATCCATGTGTGTATTCTTGTGTGTACACTCGGAACGATACTGCAGCTGAATACCCTGTGACTCGCGCGTCATAAATACGGCGGAGTGTCGGAACTGCAAGTTGACGCGAGGGCACGTGACAAACGAGGATGACACGTCGCTGGGATTTTTCAACCTTCTGCTTCGATATTTCTTCTCAAGCTTACGATGTATCGATCAGTATTTGAAATTTTGTCGCTAAATAAAGGAACTGAAAGACTTTGTGTTTGTGACAATTGAAAAAATGATCTTGAATCATTCATTTTTAAGCAAAGAAGTGGAAAAGATTAAATAAAGACCATTTATCAAACATAGAAAATAATCCAATATTTAATATTTTTGACATATTTTCTAATACCATTGTTTTGAGATTAGTTAAACGAGTAGTCTTACAAAATTATGATTTCTATTTTGCTGCTATTATTGTCAGGTCAAAATGGAAGAATCTATCTCAGTTAGTTTTGTTTAAAACGACAACACCTTATCACCTATTTTATCTCTTTTCTTGCAAACTGTGCATTCTCTGTCTATTTGACTAAATATTTCTATGCTATATGATATTCGCTGTATTAACACGTGACAGTCGAGCCAAACGAAAAGTTCGCTGATGCAAGCCAAACTTCAAGAGCCACAAATTTCAAGATAAGAAACACTTGTTCATAAGTCGCTGGCGCTTTACCGCATCAGTGGATAATTATACATCTCTTACTGTCTTTATGCATTCATTCATTACCCGCTATCTGGATAAACAACCTCTATACACACTTGATCTTATGGGACTCACTTTTATTGACTAGGCATTTGCATTCACTGAATAGTATTGCGCATATGCAAATGATAATTAATTTGATATTAGTGGAATTTCGAAACTCTGGTCTATTTGTATGTTAAGCTACCTCAATGAAGATAACTTCTTCGCTTTATATGCCGAGCTAAAAGTCATTAAATTAGAGAGGTAATTAGACGTTGCGGTGTACAATTGATTAAAGTTGAGCTAACTATTTTTTATGTTTTTGCTTAATTTTGTTGTATCATTTTATATGCAGATCAAAATTGTTTGCGCATAAAGTCTAATATTAATTTTATCAATAAAATACATGATCTCACATAAACAAAATATTACATGCCATTAAAAAAAAGTTTTATTGTTTTTTTAATTTTGCATAATTTTAAATTGATAAATTTTCAAATAAAAATTTGATATATTATCTCAATGTTTATTTGAAACATTTTATTCTTTCTTACGTCTGACGAACTTCTATTGTTACGCAACAATTTTAACTTTTCCTTGCATCAATGTTTATATTTTCACTTCCTTGCCGCAAAATAATTTTTCTACTTTAAATTTATGCAACGTAACTTTAACATCTTTTCTGTAACAAACTTTGCAGCGCACCGCCATCTAATAAAGTCGAAGGAAGGGCATTTTTATGTCCCTCTACCTCGGAATCGATTCGTAAAATTGCGTTTTCCGGAAAGTTGAGAGTCGCTTTGATTAAGTGCAGAAAATCGAATTTCTCACCAAAAACGTTAAAAAATCTCACACTCCAACGCTGCGCTCTTCCTCCGGGAAAACTTGCTAACCTGCGTGAGTGGGAGAGCGAGAAGAGAGAGAAAGAATGAGACTGCGAGAGATTTCCAGGAAAGTAGACACTTAATAGCCTGCAGAAATTCTAATTAAAAAAAGTAGTTATCTTTTAAAGTTGTTACTTATAGCTTTCGAGATTTGCTGTCGCATTGGTTGCACTTTTAACTTACACCAAAGAGGAAGATGATTCTTTTTCCATCTGTCTTAATTGCACGTTAATTATTTCTTAACTTGGGGTAGAATTACTTTTGTATTGTGTCTTTTGATATTTAAAAGAAGTACACTATTGAATTCAGAGTATTGTTTTTTGTTTTTAATAAATGCTAATCTTTTTAATATTAAATGAGAATAAATATTCAATCGCTTGTATATAAAAAACTTAAATTATGATACTCAGAATTATTTTACCTGTTTAAAAACTTTTACAAACATTTACTTCATTACTCTTTTACTTCATTGTAATTTTTCCTGTATATATATATATATATATATATATATATATATATATATATATTACTGAATATATGTCAGATATTGTGATTTTCTTGTGAAATCGAGTCCAAACATTCTGTACTAATTTACTTTTAAGAAAAATGAAAAAGTTCAAAGGATGTTCTATGGTGGAAAAAAGGTGTAAAACTTCCATGGTTGTGCTTTTACAAATAAATTTGGAGGGAAATTTACTGATTACACTTCAATTTTCATTTAAATCATCAACGCAAAACTCTTTTGTAAAATATTTTTTTTCAAACACGTAAGTAAATAATAACATGAATCGTTTGACGTTTCAAATTATCTATCAAATCATACATATTTTTCAAAGTAAAGTTTTGGTAGCCCAATTTACATATTTACAATTGATTTGATGAGTACTTTCATCGTTTAAATTATTATGAATTCTTATTTTATGACAAGCTTACTTCAAAGTAAGCATTTGCAAGAGGCTACAATTTCCGGATACTGTCGTATTAAAGTCGCGTCACTTCAACAAAACGCCTAATTTTTAATTTTCCCACAACGAGCCCTCGGGACATAACGTCCTCGCAGACGCTCACTGGCTGTTTTTCTTTTTCTTACTGGCTTAACGACCGCATCTACGCAGGTGTATGTGTGTGCTTTTACTGAGATTGTCGAGAGAGCTCGTGCGCGCACATGTATTTGTAAGTGAATGAGTGAGAGAGGACTAGCGAAAAAGAGTGAAAAAGTTAGATTGAAGGAGGTAATCGTAAAAGAGCTACTGGAATCTAACGGTCAGCGACATAGTTAATTTCGTCGCATCCTTCGAAAGACCTTGAAAACATTCGAGAACGTAATTGAATTAACCCTCCGGTAATGAAGTTACACGATCTCATCATAGCCCTGGTATAGCAGCGGAGAGGTATTAAATAAATCTCGAATAATTTTCTTTCTATTGTTTAAATATTTTATTGATTGATCTCTTTTATTATTTCATGGAAATATTCAAATTAGATATCCACACTTCTACGGTATAAATACTTGTATAAAATTTATGTTTATAGATCAATTAACTACAAATTTTTCAATACACGTTGCGATACTTAAATTTTATATATTTATATATATTGTGCACTAAACCACTATAATAAAATCAAAAGCAAATAAGAATTACGTATTCTTCATTCGTACGATGTCTCGTGACCCTAAGCGTTTTTCAAAGTCTATGTCAGGACAAGAATGCTAATAAAACAAAGGTCTTTCACACGTGCTCGCATGGGAAACGAATTCTAAATGCCGTGAAGCTGAAGTTATTCGATTGACCTTGATTTAACCGTGTGTGTGCGTTAGACGATCGTCGAAAGTATATCCCTGTGTGTAGATTTACCCCCAAGGGGCGAGAGCTTAATCCTCTGCTTACTGGTCTTCTTTTATCGTATCGTCTAATGCGCCTCTAAATCTATGAATAAACGCGTGAAGAAAAATAGATTGCGATCAAAATGAAAAGGATTCAATATCACCTTGTCTTTAAAGAGGAATCCCTAGTGAATGTTCGACTTTCTGGTCATTCTAAATTACGTGTTGTTTTTTGGTTGAACAAGGCTTTCCAGAGCTCATTTTTCGTCTCATTGTAATTTTTCATATGTATCCGTCGATCTATTTCTTATAGTAATTTTTCCAATTGGTTGAATTTTCTTAAGCTATTCTTTGAAGAATATCAATAAAAATAACTAATACTTATTACTTATTACGATGAAAAAGTGATTTTTTGTATATTCTATATTTTTAGTATAAATTTCATAATAGCTATAACTATAGTTTACTGAACCACTGGCAAAAATTAACTTTTCACTCTTGAGAATATTTTTCCTAGTGCATCCGCTTTTCGCTCTTTGGGCTAATTTATGAAAATGCATTCGGCAAAAAGACGCAAAGATTAAAACCAAGGATGGACGTTCGACGGAGAATTCATTTGCCCCACTTGTGGCACGCGCCGCTTTTTCAGCTAATGTAAACGCTGAAGCGACGCGCAAAGCTCTCCCAGCTTACCTTACGGACAAAAAAGGAAAGGGAGAATAATGACCTTCCTTTGCGCATCAGTATAAACAAAATCTGTTTTATTTGTTTCTTCGGCTAGTGATAAAGTCGACGATAAAAAGAAATTTTGCTCTCTGGGCAAATATTTTCTAAACAGTTCCCGCGAAAGACTGCGCCCGGAAAGTAACATTTCGCGGTAGTCGCACGCAATCGGTCAAAGTGTCAAAAAGGAGAGTGGCCCAAATGATGAAGAAAAGAGCTCACAGACTCGTTGTCTCGCAGTGTTTCTCAGGCGGCTAGACGGCAGCAGGGGCTCTCAAAGGAAAAACAGCTGAGGCATCATCCTCTCCATCGGCTTCTTAACCCAGCTTCACGAGTGGCCCAGCTGGGCGCGCGGGCGACAACGCGCTGAGACAAAGGGATAAACAGTTGGAAAAAGTGGCTAGGGTGGTAGCGCCGCCCGTGCCGTTTCTGCCCAGCGTCTACAGTGGCGCTCGGTGGCGTGATAAAAAGCGGGGTCGAGAACCCGGTCGCTTATGAGCGCGGGCTACGCGTGGAAGCGATTTGGAACGGACGTATCCGGCGGACGCGCAGGATGACCCGAGGGGCCGTAAGCACGACGTGGCGATTATTCTCCGTCGGCCGTAGTGCGAGCGAATTCCCGCACGGGTCTTCGGGGAGTTCCCGCCTTTCTTTCGCCCGTGCCTGAGTTTCGAACTGGTGGGATGACGTTTCTTTAAGGCGCACACGTAGTGAGTGCGTCGGGATTTATTGAGAGCACCGGAAAATGCCTGCATCCCTTACTCGTACTCAGCTATAATGCCAATTGCGCTCTTTTTTAACTTGGATAAATTGTCAACTATATCAACTAGGAACTGTTTCACCGGCGCGATTGGGCAGATTATGCGTAAAGTGCTAGATGGAAAACGAGAATGGCTGGAAAGACGAGTGCCTCTGTAGAACGATCGATATTTTGTAAAAATAATAAATTTAATTTAAGACTCTTGTGCTCTAGCTTCAAATCTCCGCATTTCAAAAATAGTATTTCGAAAACTTGGCTTTTGCGCATCCTTGCGAGCTGACGAAACTTGCAAAACCTCAATATCCGCAACTGTTCGGAACTGGCCGTCAATGTTCAGTTTGAACTCGGCCGAAAGTTTGAATTAAAATCGTATCTCCTCCGGGGAAGAGCTGAAAGGAGGAAATTGTGCGCGTATGAGCCGATGATTCACAAACAATGCGAGGGCAAAGGCGTCGTTAGGGCGCGTCCGTCCGTGCGGAGAAACGAATTCCCTGCGGTATGCCAGCTCGACCCATTTTTCCCGCGGGCATTTGCATGCGAGCTCCACCGGTTCGGAATTCTTACAATTCCGCGATCGAGCAAGTTGTTCCTGTGCGAGGGCGCCCCGAGGCTACCGCCTGAGGGCTTCAAATTCCCCGTCCCGTACGTGCAGCCACGTTTCGCTTGAAATCTATAATGTAATCGTGGAACGAAGGAAAAGGAAGAGAAGACGTCTTCATTTCGGGTCTTTAAACATGACTACAGCCTGTGGTATCTCGAACGGAGCGTTACCTTCTGCCCCTACTTCCCCACGCGCATCTATACGTGGACGAGATGTATCTCGCTATGCTCTACAAAAGGAGTGTTTTTTCTTATTGAGAGGAAATGGCGATAAATCATTATCCTAGATATAAAATAGAGCACGGTACATGAAATGTCGTTATAGTTTATTTTAGGCGAGTTTGCACGACCGTGTTCTGCAATCAAATAATGCATCTCTCTTCAAAACTCATTATAAATAACTAGATCAATATCATTGTGAAAGTCTAAAAATGGATATTATTCAAATCTTCTATAGATTCTTCTTTTCAAGGTTTAATTGGTACTATCGAATAATCAAATTAAATATTTCATACATTTTGTGTATCTATAAATAGAAACTGAGAATAAAAAATATCTTTGAGAAAAAAATATTCTTTTAACGTACCAGAAATGCATTTATTCCTGGATCTGTCTATATAAAACGTTGGAATAAATCTTATTCAGGTAGGTAAATAGATAGATCTTGCCATAGATGATTTTCATAATATTCTACATTCACAAATTATTTGTTTTAAGAATTACTTATCCACTTAACTATTTTGTAATACAACCCTATGATCTTCACTTCTGTATCTGATCCTTACCTGTTCGAGTCCGATAGTACAACGCTACTGTCTAAGAAAAGTACGAATACGTTCTCCTTTAATAAGTAGTTTGCTCCTACTTTGTATACACTACATTATCATCAGTGTGTGCGAACCATTTCATGAAGCTACGTTTAACTATTGTCCAATCAAAAATTCTTGAAATTCTTTCTAGAGTATTTTTTATATTCCGAAATCTTACTTAATACTTTAGTTATGTAATTGTCATTGATCAGTATTTACTCCATGTAATTTCAATATTTATATTTAACTTTTTATTCTCCGCGATGCATTTATAAACAATTATTTTAACAGTTCGAATTATTTTTAATCAATAATTTAAATAGAAAAAATAAGAATATTGAAAAACATAAAATATAACTTTAATATCCGTTGCGTCTGTTACATTTTGTATCAAGCGAAATCCTGCGTCAAGATAAATTACCTACACGTATACAAAGGACATAATTGCTTTCGAAGATTGAAGAAAGGATAGAAAACTTAAACAAACCTATAAAGTAGTTTTAAACATCGTTTTTGGAGAAACAGCTACTTTTTTTACGGTATATGTTTACTAAGAACTAAGAAAATTAAAAAGATACAGTATAAATTTTTTAATAAATAAAAATATTATAAAAATAATAATATTAAATTAACAACCTAAAATATCCAAATGTAAATGAAAATTTTGCAGAACTTTATAGAGTTTTAAGTCAGTAGCTACACGTGTTAATACATTTTTGACATTATTTTACCTAGTCACATTTAAAGTTTTATATGGAAATTCAACTTGCATTCAGTTTTTAAATTTATTTAGTAACTAATCCTGAGCTTAGAAATACTTTAAATATAGTTCAATAACGTCAGATATTATACAAACTTGTAAATAAATAAAAAAATGTATTCCTAGTTAATAAAATAAATCATACATTTTATTTATGAACTAATTTATTTAATATAATTTCTAAGTTATTCTAAAATTGTTGCGACGTTACTATCGAAAATAGTTTATTTATTGTTTTCTATATTAAAAATTAAAATTGTTGTTTTATTATTTTTATACATTGATTGATGTATAAAAATGAATAAATATGATATATAAATATATAATATAAAAATATAAAATATAATATAAATAAATATAAATATGTAATCTTATAAAAAAATATATTTATGGATGGTGCACTAAATTTTATATTCTATATATAACAAATTTTTTTAAAGTAAGTTAGGAAATAATAATAATAATAACTAATAAACTAATAATAATAATTTATGTTTTTATTTAAGACATTGATATATTACTTCCTACTTTAGACAGTTACAAGAAATGGGAAATTTCAAAACTGACATTGTATAATGTTGCTTATATGAAATAACTCCTGTACAATTAGAAGCTATATGTAAGTGACTTTAGAAAAAGCTTTTAAGTTACACTCAAATTAATGTTTTTTTCTAGATGCTTTAATGGTTAAACTCAATGAATAGAGTGAATCAATATCCTGGCATAATGGAGAAATCAAATGGTGGATATGATTCGTAAGACGAGAAAGAAATGCGTAGTAAAATTGGTGTTACTGCTTAGAAAATCATTGGACTTAAATATTCCATTTTCCTGATTGGGAGTTGTGCTAGTGCAGAATCTCATCAGCTTATAAGTTTTGGAGGATCTCTAAAAGTGTATTCTGATCAAAGACGTATAATCGTTGTCTCCCTTATAATTGAGTCGTTATCTTCATTACCATATAAGATCTGCTTTTTCTTTACCTAGCTATCGCCGTAGAACTTAAATGACTTCGCGCTCGATCAAGCACAGCTCCACCAAGATGTGGAGCACAGCGAATAGATACAGAACAATAATATAATGCAGAATAATAATACAGATTGAAAATACTACATGCATTCGGATAATACTGAATTGATTCTCTTAACTAGAGTTGCAAGAGAAAGATTTAAAAAGATTTTTAATCAAACGAATAAAACGGATGACATATCCAAATTTACTAAACCGAAAGTTGTTCAACAACCCAGTCGATTTTAATTATACCAGTGGGTCGGTAGAAGCGTACAGTTGATTGGCTATATAATAGCGCAATACCTGCTGACTGTCAAGTTGCGCGAACCCCAAAAGTTACACCCAGATTCTGAATGTGCTCGAGGGAGGAACTGCCTATACCACACATGCAGTGAAGTGTAAGCACTGGCCATTTGCACATTCAAACAGTCATTATTAAAAGAGAGCTTCAGTAAAATAGTATTTTTAATTACAATATTTAAAAAATTAAAACTACATTTTGTTTTAAAACAAATAATAATTAATAATAATTTTTACATTTCTCAATTATAGTAAGATTTTTTAAAAAAAATTTTATAACATGGCCAAATTTAATAAAAAAATCTATATTTATCAAATAGTGATTATAAAAACCTTTTTCAAAACTTTAATTTAATATTAAGTAAAGACAACGTATTAATGTGTAATATATTCATCACGCAAAATTCTTTTAAAAGGTTTTTCTCTACTGTAAGCTACTTTAAAGGATCATCCATAACCGAAACAAGTAAATTTTTAAATAACCATTTCTTGCTTACCATTTTATAATATTGTACAAATCCTGCTTTAAATATAAAGCTTTAATACAGTGATGCTAAAAAGTTTTTTATGGAAAACGTAAAATCGTACTTTACATTACGCAACTCGTGCTCACTTTAAAATGACACGAAGCGTGAAACAAGTAAATACTTAAAACATACTTTATTCCTTTTGACCCTCCTAGGCACAGCTTCTGGTGCGAAATTTCTCAGCTTCGTTACAAAAGTTCTGACCCGGAAACAACAATACAACAAAAATTAGCTGTACCCTAAAGTTTCGCACCGTGATACGGTAGCTTGAGACTAGGTGGTCGGATCAATTAACGATTTTTTCTTGTTTTGTATGTTAATACACATAGAAAGTTTTTAAAAGCAATTATTGCTGAGGCTCATGATCTCGTTGTCGGCTAGAAAAAACTTTTCTGTGGGTATTACCCAAGCTTTAACGTATGAAAAGTCGGTAAAGCCTCTGAAATTAATTCCCGTTTGTCTCAGTTTGACGTAGTACGTCGGCACATGAAAAATATCATTTCAGTAAATCAGTTTTGTAACCGCTTACTAATCGGCAGTCACAGTTGACTTCCCAACCTACAAAGGAAATCAATGCACTCCACTTCATGTGTACTTGATTTCCGAGCTCTTGTTACAACCTCTTAACAAAGGAATCTTACAAGTCCTGGACGAATATTATTCGATACCTCGGCTGCTTTCGTAAAGTCGAAGATAGCAGAAGCAGTTTGAGAATGGGAGAGGCTGACAAAGGAGGCGGCCAAGCTGAAAAGACGATACAATTGCTTTTATATCTATAAGACCTAACAATCAGCATATTTACACGAATATTCGCACCTATGGTTATGGAAAGTATACACATTATATATGTATAATGATCGACTAGCTATTATTTATACGAATACTTTGAAGTATCTCGTAATTCAGGTTTAATTTTACACTCTTGTATTGTATAAGTGTGATTCTATTCGTTTATTCGTTCATAATTTTACCTTCTGCAATAAACATTCACGAATATGATCTATAATCGAAATTTATACAAGATCGCAAAAAATGGAAAAATAAAATCAAAATTAAAAAGGAGAATGAAAAATGTATACTTTCCAATAATAATATAAAGATTTCTTGTAATTTATATTAAATCACTTCACTTCAAGAAACAATTTGAACAAACTATTCTAGCACGATACGGTTGAAGGAAATTAATTTCCTAACTATTATCCACTCAAGTCTATTGAAGTTAATACTTGAAATCCGCCGCAATATTCGCCTCCAAGTATTCTATTTATTTCAAAATCTACTCTTTCGAGCGCAGCTAAGAACGGGTAGCGCCCACCTCTTGAAAAATCCCAATTTCAACCGTAGCCTGCTAAAAATCAATGGCCACGACGATAGGCTTCCGAGTGCATTGGAAAACCAGTCTCTGCAGCCTTGCTAGTCCTCGACAGTTCAGTGCACGGCGGGGCAATCTAATGGATCGCGGAATGCTATCCCAGCTTCCCTGTGAACACTCGACCCTTGTCATGTAGTCGTGATCGGATATTTCTGAGACTTCGGAGGGAGTTGAGTGGCTGGCTCGAGTCCACGAGTGATTTGATTACTAGAAAAGCGTAATAACGCTACTGCTTCGAGGAAGTGTATCTATGATTATTATGACGGCCTTTTGAAGGCTGAAGATGCACCTATAAATTCAATTTTATAGAAAAGACGCTGATTTTAAATCCTTCCCAGTTAAGACTCTAAGTTTTGTGATACGAAATACTTTTGGTATGATTAAGTAAACATTAATCAAATAAAAATATTATCCAAAAATAATTATAAATTAAATTTACTTATAAATCAATTTTGAGTTCTTTCAATTGTTTCTGAAGTTAGAAATTAATAGAAAGATAGTTTTATGAATAGCTTTATAGCGATAAATCAGAAACATGGATTTAATTGGAACGATAAAATATGAATTTTATTACTTTTGTAATACTATAAATATAATTTTAGAATTCTAATATTCATAAAATATACCTGCCACTTTAAAAGCGATATGTCACCGACAACTGTACAGATTTATATTAATATATACACAGAGTACTACTTCGCGGTTAGTTATACCCATGGTTAGGCTTTATTAATAGATTAAAATTTGATTGTAAAAATACACAAAAAAAATTCAGACAAAAAGAAAGAGACAGAGAGAAATAAGAGAGGAAAAGAAAAAGATTATTTGATTGATTGACTAATAATTTATGTATTGTTATATTAAACCTTGAAGATCAACAAGACTTTCGAACCTCCTAGATAACTGCATTCAACTCAGATAGGTTGGTTCTCCGAGATTCGTGCTTTATATGTGCATAAGGCGATGAAAGATTTGTCTGGAACGTCTTTGATCACCTTTCAATAAGGCCGTCTATACGTACTGTCAACATAGCTGGCACTCATCTTTTCGACGACCAAACCCAAGAAGCGAGGACACATGAAAAAATGAGGAAAACGTGGTTTGCGGATATTTCCCATTGCGGCAACATTGAATCGACAAATCGACAAACAAGGGAACTTTCGGAGTAGGAAAGAGAAGGATCGCGTTAGCCGCTCACACGTTACACGAGACTGAACGCGGCATTTTGACTTTGGAGCATGACGTGCACTCAAAACGTCAAATATTTTATTACGAGACCGCGCTATTACTATAAAATAATAAAATATTAAAGAAATATCATAGAAAGCTAGCATGGGTTAATAACCGTTTATATAATGCATGGAAATTATTAGTGCATAACTGTACATCGTTCTGCTCAAGCTCGGGTACTTAATTGAAATTGGTTGTGCAATGTGAGTAATTTTTTCTAATTATTTGCAGAGATTTTATTTCCCTCATTTTTATTCAATTATTTCAAAATAACGAACTCGTTACATCGTCTAGGCAGATTACGGATTTGCCTTTATTAAAAATAACTTCCACCAGTTCCATTATATATCTTTTATAAATCCTTTCCTGTAGAAGAAATTTAAATAGATTTGTGACCATTTTCAGTAGAATTTACAGCATTTACTTTTAAAAATATTTTCAGATTTTCACTATTATAATTAAATAACTATTATTAAATATGCAAAAGATCATATTAGTTACCAATAGTCTTAGATAAGATCCCTATTCAATGATTTTTTATTGAATTCGCAGATTCATTTTATTTGCTAGGTATTAGATTTCATTTACACATGCGACCATATAAAAATTTTATCTTGTTTTTTTTTGTACACAATGACAAGTTTTAACTTGAATTAAGAACGAATAAAACAACAAGTACGAATACAAACATGACCGTGATTTATATTTATAATAATATCCTAATTCAAGACCTGCTTTTTTGCATTTTCTTAGTGGAATACAATTTATCGATCGTACTTTCAGACATCTGAAAATTGCCGCTTTCGTAGTGCGTACTCGCAAATCTGTCAAAATCCCATCGTTCAACGAGCAAATCACCGTCAAATGATAAACTCTAGCCTCCCGAGACCGACTGTTCCCAATGTGGATTTCGACTCGGGCCCGAAATTTCCATTTCACGGGGATCCGGCGAATAGCATTGTCCGTCTGCCTTCCCCCTGGTATTCCGAACCTCGAAGGGACGCACACATATAGTCCCTTTGCGCTTCACCCGCTGTCGCCTCGATACTTCCCCGCACAGCATTTTATATCCCTCGTGACTCCAAGAATCTCTATGGCGCTTTCGTTTTCGACTTGTTTTCAAAGTTCGGTGTCTTTGAATGTACAAAATTAAGTGTTTGTAAGAATACGTCTATTTAATCAAAAATTCTTTAACAGCAACATAACAAATTAATCATAAAGTATTGTTTAATTAAAATGATTTAGATGATTACCTGTATTAAATTATATTTAGTTTTATAAACATCGATGTATATCTATTTATTTTGTGCACTTTATTAAGTACGAATATTATACATTTAATTACAATCAAGTTTGAATATAGATAAATTATCAGTAATATTATGTCCTCAATTATGTTAAAGAATTTTTTGAAGGTAGAAACTATCTATTATAGTATTTATTTTTTTGAAGTTTTACAATAATTGTACAAACAATAAAGATTCCACGTTTTATTTAGTCGTGGAAAACGTATACTGTATTTCAAATAGTATAGATTCAATATACCATTTGATACAATGTGGTAATTAATTTCAACTGGTTAATCATCAATTGAATTCTTAACCTCAATACTTGTCCCACAACTGTCTATTTCGCTGATTAGTTTAATTAGCACTATTCTATTAAAAAGATTGATTATCAATTATACGACAAGTATTAACAACTTTTTATAATCTAATTAGTACGAAAAATAAGAATAGCACAGTAGTAATACAGGGCGTCAACTTAACTAACTGATGCAAACAAACGTGTTATCGATCAGCATCGGATCACGTGGTGAGCAATGTTCTTCGGCGACGAGTTATCAATCATCGGTTGCATACTATGAGCTACTCCACATAACGAAGTATAGCTCTATGCAATTCGATACTATTCATTTGAAACATTTCTGAAATATTTGTGTTTATACTCGAGAGACGACGCTCGCAACCATCACTTGTTGTCTCATGGGATCAAACCGCACCGCGTTATACCGAATCAAGTTTATTTATTACTGATAATGAGAATCTAGTGAATACGCGAATATACATCATTATAATGGTTTGGTTATAACTTGAAAATGGAAGTAAAATCTATGTATAACAAAAATACTTTAAAATATACGCATGGATTCTAGATATATACTAATTATAATATTGATACATTCAAATGCACGCTATTGGTATATGATATTTTTTAAGTCAGAAAAAAAACACTTTAATGTAACGACTTATTAATTAGTTGCGATGAAACTTGCACAGGCAATCGTCCATAATCATCACTTTTTTTTAATAATGTACGAAATTCTTTTATTTAATACGTCCTCGCTGAGTAGATTGATAAATACTTGTTATCCTATACTTTTGCTACTACTCATCAACGTCACACATCGCTGTCTTCGCCCCTTTTGATTGTCCTACAACAGCTTACATTATATCAGGTATCCCCAATAGCTGGGGAGAATTTCATCCTTTGGTTTCTGCCATATATCATAAATTGTTGTCATTCCTTTATTTCTAATCATCAGATACACAGATATACAGATTCATTAAATTTCTAAAATAAGTTTAAAGAATCTTAAAACTTTAATTCAAGTGGCCGATAGCTCATGTTTACTATATACTGAAACAAATAATTATCTGTACTCTTAAAAAATTACACTGTTGCTACTAAAATAAACTTGAAAATAGTTTGCTCGAGCATTCGATATCACGATCCTCGATCCAACTCCCTCGGCTATAAACACTGGCTGAGCCAGTCGCCAAGTCTGCTCACGTCCGCGCATCGAGTGCAGAAAAACTGTCGCCCAACGGGGGCACCACGCACATAAGGCACTTTTTCCCAGTATTCGAAGTTATTACAACTTTCTAGGTGCTAGTTCGTGGGAAAAAATTGCATCCCGTCATAGGTGATCCCTTTGCTTCTTGAGACTGCGCCAGGGGAAAAAGGAGCAGGTTGGTGAGAAAAGTCGGGAGGTCGGTTTGCGCGCGCGCCAGCGCATTAGCCGCAGGAGTGATTACTCCCCGTCCTGGTGGACAAATTCATTTAGAGTCGGCAGATGGGAAGGATTCTTGCACGTATCACGGCCTCTTCTTTTTAAGCGCTCAATCAGGCTGCGCCGTTTGTAAAAACGCCCGGCAGAAGATTGCTTCTAAACGGCCCTTTTCCGGTGCGGCACTCGGCTCTGCTTCTTTTTTGCGGCTTACTGTGCTATATTTGGTCAGACATGTTTCGAGGATTCGGGGAATGAAATATTTGGCTGAATTGGAGGGGAATTTACTTGCTTTAGCCTTTTTTCTGGGTTTCATTGCATGATCGCTCGATAAAGAAAATTAAATGATTTTGTTTTATGGTACATACAATTTTTAGTTTTATAGCAAGAAGCTTAGTGTATAGTTTTTGTTTTTTGTTCCTTTTTATACATTTGCTGAAAATATAACTCAATTATTGTGTATTCAAAGATACATATTTGATATGGATATGAAGGGTTATAAAGCGTTATAACATATTTAAATTAAATCGTTTCAGAAACGTATAAAGTAAAATTGCATTATGTGTATTGCATTTAATTCTATGGATGTAAAATTCTAACGATGAACCACTCTTTGCAAATATCAGAAAATAATTTGGAAACATTATATTACAATGTAAATTAAGTTTTTCAAGTAATCTCGTTATTCAATTTAAATAACAGATTTTAATCATTATCCGAGTAAGTTTAAATTCGTTTAATACATTAAGTCTATATGAAATGAATCTCGTTATTATGAATAATGTGTAAGCTTCGTTAAAAATGTAATAGGTAAATGGAGAGAAATTATACAAATTTGAAGAATCTACCGTTTTTATTTATTTCGAACAAAAATTATTGAAAAATAAGATTACATTATCAAGTAATTATTATTTTATCTTTTCTTTCTAGTTATCAAAAATTTACAAATTCTCCATTTTCTCTGCAATTGAACTATTTATTTCTTCTACCGTTATACATGTTTCACGTGTCGCTTCTCTTTTCGACAGCCACAGCCGTACGTGCGAATTCGATATTCAGATGTACGTGTCCGCAAGCTCGATCTCGTTTCAAACACGCGCGCTTGTGAGATACAACTAGACGGGCAATTATTAAGAGTCCATAACTGTCGGATGTCAGAGCAGGAATTGAGCTTCCTGTCTGAATTAGCATGATTCCGTTACCCACAAATAGTTTGGGTTGAGTATAAAAAATTTGTATCTAGAGAAAATAAGGAGATAATACACTACTACAGTTTTCTATACAGCTAATATTGTTTTTCACAACTGACTATAATTTTTACTATGAATGTTTTACTATGGACTAATTTCAAAATTTTAAAAAGTCAGTGTTTTATTCGATACAATAGGTTGATTAAACTGGTTCAGTCCTATTGTTTCAATTATAAAACGAATTTTATTTAGAATTTACTCGGAACATAAAAATCTTTCAATCTATTTTGGTGTCTCTCGTTTTATCTATATCCAATTATAAATCGAATATAAAAGTTAATTTTTGTTATAAAATATTTGTATTCATCTTATATTGAAATTATGACACAAAAAACTTTGTTTTCTATATTACGCTTTTTTCTAATTAATAAAAGGTATTAAAGGCAGTTCTTTGTACAGATAAAGCTCGCTCGTATGTATGCATGTAGAATTCAGAATATACAGGCAAAACAAACAATCCGTATGTATCTATATATAAGCATAAAAGTCCAACAGATAGTATAATTTATAATTATTACACTGACATGCTTCGAGTGTAGTTATAAAATTAAGTACGAATAAAAAATTTCCCAATAATTGATTTAAAAACATTCATAGGTGATGTATATTCAATTTTTTCTCAAGTTATTGAAATAAAATAAATAAAACAAATAAAAGATTTAAGGAATGCCGTTGCTAACAAAAGTTTGGAATTTAAAATTCAAAATAAAATTACCCGCGCTATAGTTTCACCTTACGCGTACGGTGTTTTCAATTATCAGTTCGATTGCATATCATGGCCAAGTGCAATGTTCCCAAATAGCGATGAAAACGGCAGTGATTTATCGTTGAGGGGCGCAACTGCAGTAGTGAATTCGATTCCAGCTGTGGTTAATTTGTGGCGCGCACTATGAATATTTCATACTGCTGCAGCGGAGAAATGCGCGCGCGCATGTTGTGTTTTCAACCCAGTCGAATGCCGGAAGCCACTGTACTGAACTCATTTTGGGACACGTTAGTACCTGAGATGGACGTAAACGTTTATTGCCTTCGGCTGGCTCGGTAATTAAAAAAATATTCTTTATACTTTCCTAGTTTACTTTTTAATTAGTATTTAAAAAAATGTATTTCTTAAGTTTGCCAACAATGAATAATTAAAAATTATATCTGAAATGAAGTAAAAGAAAAATCAACTATCACATTAATATTAATAATATCTTATTAATATTTTTGAGAATTAGTTGAATTGCAAACATATTCTATCGATTTTGACTGCTACATGACTTTCTGTAGTTTGTTACGTCAAACTATTACTTGTTAATCTCTATTTCTACAATCTGAAAGCTTCATTTCAAACATATATGTTAAGCATGTAAAGCACGTTGTTGCATGCAACTTAGGTGAGTAATGCAGCTGCATGTTAGGTTTGTGTAATATTGAGAATAGTTTATCTTATAAAGCTTGCTTTTAAATGTGCGAATTTTTTGTATATTACAACCCTGAAAAGCAATGCAAATAAAGTTTTCAACAATAATCCTCGAAAGTAACCAAAATAGAGAACAGTAAAAAATGTTATTCCGAAAATGACAATGTTAATGCACCCGCGGTCAATGCTTTCCCTGCATGAAAAAATCGCACCAAATCACACTGTTCAAAATCACGTTCACCACATTGACCATGAAAAAATGTTGGCACACGTACCCGTGGACCCCGCAGAGATGTCGGTGTTCTTCTTCCGGCTGCACAACCTGCGCCGCCAGGCGGAGGAGGCGCGCAAGAAGCGCCAGCGGCGTAGCGGTGGCCAGGGCGCCCAGCGGTCCCAGGGCTGCGGGGACCAGCCCCAGCCGACCGCGGGCTCGATGCAGGGCACGAACCGCGTGCACCGCGGACCAAGCAAGCTCTTCGAGCGCGCGCCCCTTCAGCCGAGCGACTCCCTCGACGAGATCGCCTTCCAGATACCCAGGTAAATCTGCACCCAGTGACCCAGCTGAGTTGTCGATGACGACCCTCGGTAATTTGTTGGCCTAGGGCCCAATACGACTGCGCGAAAGGGTCATTTCTGCACTTTGACCTGGAACGAAGTTTGTATTTCGTGGCCAAAGTTTGATCCTTCGCGAATAGGATTATACAATTGTTGATCGAACCGACAAATTTCCAATAATTATCAAGTCGTTATATTAGATCATAGCGCTTTGTTGAATCAAATCGCAAAGTTATCTAGTATTTAATGTTAAACTATATAGTACAATGACGAAGAACGTATTAGATGGCATATTAAAATAAATTAATTTGTTACAACCTCATAAAATTGTACTATAACAACAATAAGCAAACTAAACTTATAATTAAAATTCATTAAATTATCTCATTAGTTATTAAACTAAGCGGATAGTTCAGCATAATATACATTAGAGGAGCATTTCGAAAAGCCATGAATAAATTTTAAAATTATACGCGAAAAATGTTTTTTATTTCTATGTATATAAATTTTTTACTTTAGTAATATTTTATCCAGTATTTTTTTAATTTTAGGAAATGTTTTCAAATAAGTATCTTTTACAGAACTAAAATTTAATATCTTTGTTTTTGACCCGACGGATTTGTATATTTATCTGAATTTTGAATATACACTTATTTTCAGTATATTTAAACACATTATCGAAGATACAATACATGTAACGTGACCAATTCGGCTCGCACATGTAACATCGTTAAAAAGTATATTTATATTTTCCTTTTAAAGATAAATACAAAATTGTGCAAGTTATTGATATTTACTATTGTAAAATATGAAGTTTTTGTTTGCTTTACATAATAATAAATATTTGATAAATATGAAATATTTTTCAATACTAGCTAATTGCAGCCTAAGTTCTAATACTTTAATTTTAGAATCATTCTTTTCTGAAATTAAAAGATCTGTTAAGCATATTTTATACATAAAATTTCGAATTTCTACAATAAACAGATCTCAAATATTAAGTCGATACTGAGATGAGGAATGAAACTATTCAGAAAGGTAAGATAATAAAAATCCACAGGATCTATTTTCTTTGCTTTATTTTTCTATTCAATATATATTCAGTTAATTGTTATTTACAGTTTCTACTAACTAATTACTATTTTTTAACTTAAGTAATCGAAATCATCAAGTTAAATTTATTTCTTAACGTTATTAAACTTGTAAAGAAACACTGTAACAGTTATTACATTTTATGTAAAGGTATGATGTAAGCCAAGAGTTAAATCATGAATTTCCTAGAAGCTCTATGAAATATTTCTAATTAATATCCACTATGGTACGATTCTAAGAAAGTCTTCGGCCCGCTGTATTTATTTTTCTGCTTGTTTATTTATCCCCTGGTAGACCGGTTAAACTGTTTGTCTCGTAAATGAGACCCAAAGGTCTCTTTGAATTTACTTTTACAGCGGATAGCTTAAGCAAAGTTTTTAAACAGTTCAAACACTTTTCATTTGCATACTTTTAGAGTTTACAGTCTTTTTGCGTCCGTGTACATCGATAGGGGAGTAACAGGTATACTCCTCGGGTAAAAAGTTCTCCGGGAAAAAGTCAATTGACCTACACTAATGCCCAAGACGCTTGTCTCGGTATCGTTATAAAATATTCCACGGCGTTTTCAAAGACTGCCCCAATAATTTATCAAAACGAGTTTCCACGGACTTGACTAATTTCGAAGGACGAGCGGGCGATTATGCGAAAGGGAAATTAAGTCATCCCAACAACTTACAATAGCCCAGGGGAAATCTCCGTATGAAATTCAATTCTATTCCGTGTCAATATTTACCTTAATTCCCGCAGTGCGCGTGAACGAGAAAAACAAATCTCTTGCGCGGAATTAAGCGAGTGCGAAAGCGCGCACTTGAGAAGGACTTTCGCTCCTCTAATTTATTCCCCTTGTCAAAAGAGAGGAGTGCCCTCGGCGCAACTGTCCCCTTATTGCTCCTCACTCGCGCATCGTCGCGTCCTTTTTAATAACTTTTTACGGCCGCGCGAGCGCTTAAGGGTGAGTGCACCCTCGCACTCGAGAGGTTGGACCAGCGTTGTGATTTCCGCGCATCTCGAGAGTCCGAGAAAGTTTATCGGATTGTGTGGGAGGTGGTCTGGGATTTAACGGCACTGAGGGAAATGCTCGCGCTACATACCGTATTTTAGATTCGAGTACTTTTGGGGAGAAAATCGACTTGAGAGCCGCTAACAGTGGAAAAATGTTGGCTAGAACCGAGCAAACGAAGGTAAACGCTATATTTTGTGCGTATGTACTCAGGCAAATTGTTTGTCAGCTAGATAAATCCGATAAGTATTTATTTGCCAGCATAACATAATTCTGATTTTAAGATGAGGAAATATTGTAGCCTTTTTGAATAAAGAAAATATTTATAACACTATTTTCGATACGCCTGTTTCACAACTTAAATCGCTTAAACTTTCTCAACACAAAACTTCTCACAAATACATTCGGAAATTACTTTTTTAACTTTAACTTTTAAACTGATGTAGACTGCCCATGATTTTATCGAATAAATTCTGTTTTATCTCCAAAGATTTCGTAGATGTCGCAAGAATTAATTTATTTTTGGTATGCAGATTTTTGTATCAGAAACTTATTCCTCGAATTAAATATTATTCAGTGAATACGTGCAGTAACACACAAATCAAATACATTATACAAATAAAAGTTACTTTTGAATGAGATTACTATGTTTATGTACATATTCTATTACGTTATACATTTTATTACTAATTTAATATAAATCTTCTAATAATCAAGCTAAATAAATAAAAATCTAGAAAATACAGTATTAAAAATGTATTTGTCCCTCTAGTATTATCTTTCTTTTATCTACTTCACACGCCACTAATCGAAATAAGAAAAAGAGAGTCAGAAAGGGCATAGACAGTGGGAGATAAATCTAGACAGTTGACTTTTAGTGAACGTCGAAGGAGAAGACGCGAGACCGACGGCATGTACAGCTGAATAGGCAATTAATTCAATGTGGAGGGTAATGAAGACGCTCGCTCTCGTTTCTCCCTAGCGCGTCGCCTCATCCATAAGCCACTCGCGCGTGGGTCCTTCCAGTCATTAATGTTCGTGAACTCACGTACATGCACCCTTACATTATAGTGAAAGTCAATGTTAAATAAAGCTCGAAATCGCTCATTACTTCTACTCAATTATTCATGAAAATTGAAGTTAGATTCGAACAAGTTCCTGATTCGCATCGACCGAAAGTTCTATTAAGGAACATAATTCGCGTGCTACTAATTATTTTCACGGAGTATCCCGTTACACCGCTCTCATTAAAACCTGATTTGGCAATACACTTTTTGTTGATTGTAGAACGTCAGTTGGAGTGCGCAATATATAGCAACAGTGCTACGCCATTTATCCGTATACTCGGCGATTATTAGCGCGGCAGCACTTGACGGCGAATAACAATCGCGGGGATTTCAACCCCCTCGAGCGCTGGGCGGACGCTATAAAAGCGAGGGTCGCCCAAGGCACTCGAGACGGGTGCCCCGACTGCGCGGAATATTAATTGACCCATCAATGGCTCTGAACGCTGGAGTGAGAGATATTTAAATGTCAGACATTTGCTTGTGTATAGACGCGATGGGGAATAATCGAGTGCCTTTAGGCATTCATTCTATAACCGAATTTTCGTCTGACTGAAGAGTGGGAAATCAGCGTAATGCAATAAGAGCCCCCGCCCCTAAGTTTATTCCTCGTTTCGGTTTTACTATTAAAAGTAATTATTGAGAGAATAGTTTTATCGATCTACTATACATACACTTTCGAAATTTACATCGACTGTAGCCGTTCATTTTCCAATTATCACGCTATTCATAGTTCTGCCGAATAATTTGTTATTTAACGGTGAATACCCGGTAAAACTGATGATGTATTCCATGTATATTCATAGAAATACAATTGAAGCAATCCCTCACACCCATACACTACAACACTAGGAATATCGCATCCGATGAAGCACGTGACCCTGCACATTAATCCTTGGCCGTTATATACCATGCTTCATTACCTCGGACTTCACTCGAATAAAAATTCACTGTTCGTCGTAACGCGGTTATAACTGGGTGCTTTGAAATGGATGCAGAGTGAGAGACCAAAAAGATGCGAGAACTATATATAGCTTGCGAGGGAGATAGAGCGTTGACCCTTGTTGATAGAGCCGGAAAATAAATCAAGTTTATTGGATTTGCACACCCTCGAAAATTCGTCCTGACGTTTGAGTTACGGGCCTGGATAATACGTCGTAGACGTCTTTCTTCAAGTATATAAGTTTGTAATATCTCGCAGTGAAGGCGAATCGCGGTTAGGACAAAGGCTCGCGAAGAGACACTCGAAAGAAATACAGAAAGCCGAGCGGAGGCAGCGTAGAGAAGCTTCCCTGTACACGTTTAGCCCTAATAGAAACTAACGATTCCGCGTCTCTTCTTCTTTTTGTTACGCGTTTACCAGGGCGATCTGTGACCTCATTTGGACCGAAAGAAAGAGGAGCAATTTATAATCATTTCGCTCCCAAAAAAAGAGAGTCAACAAGCTCTAAGGATCATGGCTTAAGAAAAATGTTTTAGTTTGTAATGACTCTTAAACATTGCCTCGCATTCAAAAAGTATAATTATTGAGATTCCGAATTAAGTCGTGTAAACTAGGTAAAAATAAACATGCTTCTGATTTGATATCTTGAATAATTTTACATAAATCTAGTAATAAGTACTGTATATTGGGTAGTATCGTTAAAAATGCTCGTACCGGTGAGCTGAAATAATGTTGCAGGTATAAAGTTTGAAAAATTGATTGAAGCCCGAAAAGACTGTATCGTAAATTCCCTATCTTAAGAGAACATTACTTTTTAGAAGCGACATTTTATCACTTAATAAAATCTTTTATATATTAGTTCTTAAACTTCGCATATCAATAATCAATCATTTAATATTAATCTTTGTGGTATAAAATAAAACTAGTTTCTTTACCACTTTTTACTTGAAGTTCTACGAATAATATTCAGTATTGAAAAACAAACTGCAGGAAAAAAATATTTGAAACAAAGTAGTGATCCCTTAAGTATGAATTTCTCATATTTATTAATATTTATAGATTATATCCTTGCCAAGCAAAGCTTGCACGGGGTAATCTTATAATCATTTTTCCATCATAATGCTTTTCAACGCGCGATTGTCTTGCCGCCCCGCCGATCTGACAACATCCGATTGATTGAAGGTGACGCGTGTCAAGCCCGAATACGACGTAGCGTGGCTGAGTACAGTTTTGGTTCTTGAGACTTTGAGGTGTGTACTACTCGCTAAAAGAACGCTGACATACCTGTGCTACAACTTCGGCGCTTTCGCACGAGTTTCCGAGGAACTCCGATGATATCCGCTGTTCCGTCACTATACTCCAGCCTCTAAGATGTTACCTACGCTAACAAGTAATTCAACGCGATAGTATTCGCGGATATTCACGTACGTGTCTTCGAAGACTTCTCGAACTGAGGAAACACCGTACAGACCTGCTGCGATCAAGTTGTAGTGAAGCGACTTATGCGAATAGCGTCTAGGCAGGCTAATCTTTCTATGTGCATATTCTCACGCTCTTTTTTATATTTATTTTTCCAGCATATTTCAAATTTAATTCATGTTTTTATTTCACCACCTTTCTCGATATAATCTTTTTTTTTAGAAATAGCTATGCAGGCACTTAACCAAATGTTAAATTATAAACTATATAAATATTAATAATTATGAGAAATTCATTAAGTCAAACTTAGCTATATTGGTTTAAAAATTTCGTTTTATCAGTTTCATGCTGAGCAGATTCACGATAAAATATATAGCAATAAACTATCAGTTAATGAATAAATGCGACTAAAGAGAGAATAGAAATTTCAGGAAGAATGAACCGCAACATTGAAAAAAAGGTTTAGTATACGACTTATATGAATAAGTTTCTATTATCAGTTTAATATGTAATCAAGTTTGTGTATGATACCGTTTTGCAATGAAACAACGTATACTGGCAATTATTAACGAGACAGTGAATTCGAGATTATGCACTTTTAAGTCAATGATGCTCTTGTCACTGAATACTAATATAGGAATTACGAATAAATGGAGGAAGATAAAATGGAAATGGAAATCATACTATAATATCTAAAAACAATAATTTTTAATTAGGGTAATTAAAAAATACTGTGTAAATTTTTGATAATTTTAATACACTATCAAATGAAGTATCTTTCAAATAACAAGTTTGTAATTTTGTGCGAATTTAAGATGCTATTTCTCAAACAGAGTGAAATAATTATTATGACAAAAAATTTTCATTTTCACAATTGTAAACTTTCTAGTTTATGACTTCCCCGTATTTGAATTCAGTTTCTCGTGAAGAAATCTTAAGATATGATCATCGCAAGTCTAGCTAAAATATGAAAAAGAATACTTATTCTGAAAGATACAATTTAGGGTTGTATTCGAAATTAAAAGGTTCTCAGATAGCACTCAAGTAAATTAGATTCAAAAAATTAGTTAAAAAATGTGTAAATACTTTAAAGGTACTGCTATTAATCTTTATAAGAAGATCTATACCCATGAAAATCGTATAATTTTACGCTTGGTCTTGATTTCGTATCGTAAAGATTGATAGTATGAAATTGTAAAGTGCAAAGCACTATTAAATGCGTGACAATTGAATCTAATAAATCTATCCCTCTTAGAAAGTGCATTGCTTTTACGATTTCGATTTGATGACACAATTTGTTTGAGCCATAACCCCCAATTTCAATATTTTATTTCATGCATATAACGGACAATTGTACGAACTCGGACAATAATTTGCAAAGTGCATTTAAACTGTTAGTAATATATATTACTATATTGTAATATATATTACAATTTAGATTTCAGGTATTCTCATGACATGAACTTTAATATTGTTAGATATATAAAAATTTTAAAACAAAAATTGACGAATTAATCGACTAAACAAGAATAATTTTTTGATATTTTTAGAAACAGCAAAATGATAAGTATTTTAATATATGCAGAAAAAAATTTTATAGTCAAAGTATTTATTTACATACATATTTCAGTGTAAATTGTAAATATTGTAAATATTTCGATATAAATTATGTGTTTCTATTCATTCATAAAATATAATTTTTTAAATCAACCTTATTTTTCAGCAATCGTTAATTTAGTTAAATTTAAATGCGATTACTAAATTATTATTCAAATTATATTGGTTTAATAATATTTAAAAAGGCGCAATAATATCACGTGAATTCAAGAAATAAATCAAAACAATAACGAATAACAGTTTTATGTCTGATCAATTTCATAGTTTACTACTGCTAAAATGCACAGTTGTAGAATTCTCAATCCGATAATAATAGAATCCATATATGGTAATTAAATTTCAAACTAAATTGTCATTTTCTATTTATTCAACAATAAATGATAGAACACATCTTGATTCAAACATCTCAAATTAAATTAAATTTTAGTAAATTTTTTAATATTTTGATAGGGCATCTAAAGTTAAAGTCTAGGTAACTTCTGTTTCTTAAAAGGAAAGCTCTTTCTGGAGTAAATTTGAGAGCTCTGGAAACCTGCTGCATCTTCATTTCCTTTCATTCGTTATAACTTTGACGTTTCAATTTTTTATCACAGTGACTTTTGAAACATTTTTACAATTTAGTAATAGCAACTTTCATTACATAAAAATTTCATGATATAATTATTTAATTACCTTACGATGGCATAGTGATCTCAAATGCTTACGCCACAGGTCTTCCTTGAGTAAGCGTTCTTCATTGTCAAGAGTATAAGTTAAAATATTGCGATATATTTTTAACATTTTATAAACAGATCCCCAAACGTGCATTTTCTTGCTGGCACAAAGTACATAAATATCACTCAATCTCCTGACGCTACTGGATTTTTCATATTTGCGAGGGGTTTCTAAAGAGACTTTAATGTCGGAAAATATTACATACCGCATTTACGCTATTTTCCTCTACAAAAAAGTAGGGCAAAATTGTAGATACACCCTTCGAGTTAAAAATCCACTTTGGCTAAAGTAAGCAAAGCGCTAGCCATCGACCGGTTGCATCGCTACGCGAATTCTTTGCCTGCAGGCAGCGTGGAACGTTGAAACTTTTGCGCGGGCAATTGCTTACGCAGTCAATCGGTTTATTGGAGCGGCGCGCGCACACACACAGCCGGGGGCCGGCTGTTTACGTAGGGAACTGTAGGCCGCACACGTACGGCGGGTAAGCTGAGTGGGACAGAAGGCGCAGCCGCGGCTGCCCATCAGGGGGCGCCTGCCGCCGGCCTGGGGTTGCGCCGTCGGCGTGCGGCCAACTGGCGAACTAGCGAGGCGCGCGCGCTCCTATATAAGCTCGGACTCGGCCGATTGCTTTTATTTTACCAGAGAGCCGCATGGGACGTTTGCGGGGTGACTTCGTTACGCCGACTCATGCAGAGTAGCCGCTCTGCTTTTGCTTTTGCGTGGAAAGCTCAATTGGTAATCAGGGATAATTCAATTAAGAAAATTAACGCTCGATTTTGATTCCAACACGATATATCGGCAACGTTTAACGAGAAGCGTATTATTCAAGAGTGAAATTATCTCTAATGAAATTTTTATCCGGTGATCTATTGAAAACACAATCGCCTATGAGATTAAAAAATTCCCCCGACTCCTTGCAGCCTTTGTTTACATTCTCTAACAACCAAGATGGTATCAAGTTTTTTTTTGTAATCTCCAGAGAGAATTAATCACGAAGATGTAGTGCATAAGGTATACTTTACACTCTCATTCTTCTAGAAAGTTGCGCACCCGAAAGACCCCCCGGACCGCTTAATTTTCTCGGGGAATCCAATTTTTATAAAGAGCCACATAATCAAGGGCCGATAAACAGGCTCGGCCCGGCAGACCTCCCACCTACTTTTAGCAGACAATCTCTCATTTTGACTCGCTCGCCTAAATAAATTGCCCTTTCGGACGTCCCCGCCGCCCCGCGTCCCTTGCTGCGCGCACTTCATCGTCATTTGCGCGCGCCACCCTCTGAGCGCACTAGCGACAGCCGGACGCTCGCTTATCCAGCTATAATTCCGTTGCAGCTCCCGGAGGGAGGAGAGAAAAGCGCACGCAAAGAAAAATCCCAAGAGCCGCTGAAGGCCGTCATCCGTGCCCGCGCGCCTCTCCCGGGGGCTAATGTAGCGGAAGTGGACTCTCAACAGTATTACCTTTAATCGTATTGAGCCGGCGCCGTGGCCACTCCTCCCCACCACCCTTCCTTGCTCCCACCCCCTCTCTCTCTCTCTCTCTTTCACTATCTCCCTCTCTCTCTTTCTATTCGTTCGTAATGAACACTGCCGGCGAAGTGAACACTTTAATTATTTCGTAGATGGAAGGTTTCCTCGAGAAGCGGCCACCTTAGCTGGTATTATTTTTCAATAAATTTTGACGAGAAATTTCGTAGTTACGGGTGGCTTATTGTCATCTGATTTAAAAGGCCACTCTCTGTGCAAATTTAGTGGAGTAATGGATTGTCCTGAAATCCACAATGAGTTATCGTACATAAAATATTCGCTACAATGTATACCTCTAAGAGTACTTCTGTGGCGAGTGCACATACAGTGTACGTAAAATTGCATAAAATGTAAGTTTACAATTGGCTGTATGCTTTTAAAACATAAATTCAATTAAAATCGACAGGCTCGTAAAAACTTAAAACAAATTGGTGTTTATTTCACTCTGTTCCAGTACACAGGAATAGACTGAAAGCACGAGCGGCTTACAAAAAAATTCAAATTATACCTTTTACAGTGTTATTCACAAACTTGTTTGTTGACATAATAAAATATTAAAATGCATGAAAGCCAACAAAGTTGATAACTTTGTTACCGAGGTAAACCTTTAGCTATCAGAAAAAGCCTATGCTCCCAATAATTAGGATTGCTCCCTTTTATTTATCTTGCACTCTATCGATATTACTTTACTCGGCTATGAGGCATTTTTTCCACTACCTTATCAATATTCTAGTAAACTCAAATGAAATGGCTCACTATGCATGTACAAATACATAGTTCAATTTCGCAGCAACGAAGCGTCTTGAATATTACCATCAAATACACCCAAAAACTACGCATCTTTTTATTACCCATTTATTTGATTCCAAATTGTGCTGTGTGATTGTCGATCGAAAGTAAAAATTAAAGATTCACGAGGCCCATTAATAAAGAGGCCCTTTGGGCAAGGCCCGAGGCTATCCCATCCGGAGTTCGGTTTATCGCACTGGCGGTTTGTCGTCGCAGTAATGCACGACTCGGCTCGCCGACCAACTGAATTATTGCTTTTATTGTCGATGGCCGCTCGGCCAGAGGCTAGCGAAACCACCGCTACGGCCTGTGTATTACGCGGACGGATGGCCCTAATGAACGGCCACCGGCAGAAGTGCTTGCGCGCACTCTGGGACAATTCCGTAGCTCTGACAGCTCATTGCTTCGCAACTTTTTAATGCATTTTCGCAGATTTCGACAGTCTTCACTTTTATTCGGTTTGAATGAAATTGAAGTATCGATAACTATTGACGTTATCTTATTGTGTCTGGAATAATACAATAAAAGCTAAATTATCTTCTAATGTTTTAATTTTGTTATATATCCCATAATAATCCGTGAAGATAGTGTTACGTGGAAGAGGGAGGCGGTCTCGACAAGGAAGGAGATCCGCGAAATAAATGACTCACGGTGCTTGTGACTGATACTTAGTGGTGATTTATTGATGATTACGAGTTCGTCGGGGAGAAGAGGCTCCCGTCTGCTCTGACGTCTGGTTCCTCGCTGATTATTGACCACCCCCCTCTCCGCTACTTCAACTCCCATTTATCCTGTCGTTGCTCGAGTCTTTCGTGGTCACTGCCCCCCGAACCGCTGACTCCCGGATTCCGTTGCACGCTTGCACCCGCCGTGTTCGCCGGGGCCGTGAGTATTTTCCAATCAGTGGATATTAGAGCCGCTAATACCCTGACTTTGTCGTATGCCTCGCTGAAGGTGACCGCGAGTCGTAAGCGCCGGGCCTTGGGTCTCTTTGTGGTGGCAGATATCGGAGCCGCTGACTTCGCGGCAACATTTTACATAATAATTATAATTTTTATCGTGTTCTGAAATTGTTATATTAGATTTGAACTTCAATTAATGACTTCTAGTTACTCAATTAATACTTCAATTAATGATTACTAATGCAAGTTCAAATTTAATAAAATGTTAAATTAGTCTTTTATTTTATCATAAATATATGAAAATATTAAAAATAATATAATATAAATAAATAAACCAATAACTTTCTAAGATCGTTTAAAAAGGTTTTACAGCACCAATCATATCATGCGGTAGCGCGTTGAAGGCAAGTATTATATATTAAAATGTAGTATCTAAAAATAGATGTTACTTATGTCAGAAATTTCGTCGTGCGATATTGATATGTAAGGCCGTCTACTTTTAACTTCAATCAATAATAATACTAATACAGACTTCATTCTTTATTCTTTAAAAACTATTTTAATATTAGGAAGTTAAATTAGAGAAAGTAAAACTTTCTTTGCATTGTAAAAATAGATTATTTAAAGAATTTAGACAAAAAAAGATATTTTAATTATATTTTTTTGCAAGCAATAGATCAAGTAATTGCTTAACTAACTAAATCATTTAGACCCTTTTAAAAAAATGACCACTAATCAAATAAAAATGCATATCCTGTTTAAGTAATCAAATTTTTTATTTTAATATATTTCCATCTTATAATTGTGAGAACAAACTCAGCTTTCTCGTTTTTTTATTTTTTCTCTCCACCTTTCTCTGAAAATTCCAACGTTTATTCTACCGTTTAAATACTTTGCTTTCATTTATCTAATCACATCTTAGCCATGAGAATAAAAAGTAAATTAAATATTTAAATAAATGCTAAAGAGGGTATTCATAAACCGTATTATCCTACCGTTTTTCTAAATTTTTGAGCTCTGTCACGAAATAATCTTAATTATGGCATTATTGTAATGTACATGCTAATGTGTCCAATTTTCTAAAAAAGAGGATTCTGCGTCTACCTTTCCAATTCCCGCTTCGACTGTATTCCGAAAAAAAACTAGCGAGCTAGAAAGTATACCTTAAGCCGCAAGGAAATTTAGTATGCAGGGATTAGGTGTTGCATTTAGCTCCAGGATTATGCTGAACGCATTAAATTTTTTCTAAAAATTAAACCGCAAAATACGGAGATAAGAGTATCTTGCGCTTAAAGCTCGTGCTCCCATTAGTCCGAATCAAGGAGATCCTTCAATTTCAATTCGTAAGCGGCCTCTCTAGCGCTCGCAAAGTCTAAATAATCGAAACAGGGCGTGCTTGGAGACGGGATGCAAATGAATTCGGCGAAAATTAGCTCGGGAATTTTTCTCCTCCCCCCTTTCGGCTCCTTCGCGCGGTGAAAACAAAGACGAGGAATTAATCACGGGTAAGTCCGGCGCGGCGGCGGCGGCGGCGGCGCATAGGAGCTCCCTACCCCGCTCGGAGTGGTTAGCACGTAAATTATATCGGCGGTAAAGAGGCGAATCTCTGGCGGGCGCCGAGAGGCGGCGGTCAAAGACGGGATCGCCGAGGAGCCGGGATTTATTTTGACGAACGCGCCGGAATACCGCTGGCTTGGGTTTCCCTTTGTGGCAATTAAACCGTCCCACTGCGCCTCTTTATTTTCCAGCAGCACATCGGTAGGAATACGTGGAAAATTTTTTCTTTACATTTTTAAGTCTTTAAAAATCTTGCGCCAAGTATGGGTTTTCTGAACAATTTATAGGTGTTCTTTAAATATTTAAAATCTATTTCCAACTCTAAGGTTAATAATCAGACTTTTCACTGAAATTAGGACTAATGCACTTGATTTTGCACCGTACTTTGCTTGAGCTTTGTGTAATTAGTATAAAGGATCTATTGCTATAGTAGTTCTAACAATTGAAATAGTATAGCAGAACTACGTCTAGAAATTACTTCTTGTTGCTGTGTACCATGTTTGTTACTTTAGCAGTTTACAGTGACACGGGATTATTTACGACAGAAGTGAATTTGTTGCAAGCATTGAGAAAACCGCTTATAAATATAAAATTAAAATCCGATAATAAATTAAGATTTTAATAGTCACAAATTTAAGCTTAATATCAAATTAATGTTGGATATTAAATTGGGACATAAAATAGCATACAAGGAATGATAAAATCACGTGACAGAATTTGAGAGAAATCAGGAAGAAACATACCTGACTTAAGCTATATGCGCGCTTCACGTGTCACTTGTTTTTGCTTCAATATTTTGAAATTTTGTCAGAATAACACGTCAGTTTTTTAATTTAATTCTAAAATAATTGTCGACATATTTATATATAAATGTTTTTTTTTGCAACAACCTGAATAGACTTTAGAGTTTAAAAAGAGTGGAAGTCTACGTTTAGTGGGGTTTCAGAGCACGAGCTTCCCGTGAGCCAACTTTTTCATGCGGGTGCAATTAATCATTCCTAGATCGGTAAAACAAGGTCGAGTTCCGATGACGTGCGGGGGGCGGGCCGTCGTGTCGTTTGGCCCGGGGCCGCGAGGTTCCGAGCGCCGATTATTTGGATCATTAGCGACGTCCCTCCTCCAACCCCCGTGCCCGTATATATATATGCGCAAAAAGGCGAAGAAGCGATGCGGCGTCGCGTCGGGCGCATCGGTGCGTCAGGTCCGGGCGCGAGGGAAAATCCGATTACCGGCGGCTCCGCCCGTTGCTTGTAACCCGGAGTATCCCTGTCAGTGTCTGGGCGTCCGCCTTCGGGGCCCCTGGCGCCTCTCCTTGCCCCCCCCCCCCCATCGGCGCTTCGCTCTTTCTATTGGTTTTTGCGCGGGCGACACGCGATGACAGCTGGGCGACGTGCTCGGGCCGCACGTGCAACTGATCCCGCCGCCCGATATTTAGCTCGGCCGCCGCTTAATGGATTTCCCGTTTATATTTTATAAGGGGATGATTCATCGGTGGGGCCCGATCCCGGCCCGATTAGCTCGGCTCGCGGTCATTTCGCAAGGGTTAGCCGGCCGCCGCGCGGCTAATCGCGGCCGCGACGCCGCCATCTGCCCGGCGAGCCTTTGCCCGCGTGCCGGGCGTCAATAGGGCCGCGGATTCACCCTGGCGGACACTCGGCGATACTCGGGCGAGGCCGCGGTCGGCCTCGCCGGCCGACTGGCAAAACGCCTACTTAAGGAACTGACGCTGCACTTCTTCCCGGGGGGCGGCCCCTCGAGACTACTTAAGAGTTCCATCCTCTTATGCGCCAGATTCCCGATTAACTCGTCCGGCGGTGCGGGTCGATAGACTACAGAGGGCAGGGCTCGCGCGCGGCCTCGGCCGGCCCTGCGGAGCCCGGGCGTGCCCCAAGCGTGCTAATTTGCGATTAGCACCGCGCGTCTTATCTCGCCGGAGGCTCCCGCCCTTTTGGGCCGGGATCCATTGGTCGCCGGTGGCGCGATTGCCGGCGCAGATGCTGCGGTGCGGCTTGTCGCCTGATTGAGAGCCGTCCTCCGCTCGATTCAATTGCTACCTATTGATTTTGATGGCTCTTTCAAGTCTCTCAGCCCGAGGACTGAATGCCTGATGCCGGGGCTATAACAATCCTTGTGTTTTCGAAGCGGTTAATCCGTCTCGAGTGGTCCAGTCGATTGAACAAAGATAAATATAATCGCGAGCTGTTAGCTAATTGAATATACTGCTATGCATCTTTCTGGCTTTTAATGGATCGCTTACTGCATTTTATACTGCAATGAAATAACTTGGACTATTACTAACACTTACTGCTTTAGTAATATTAAAATTGCCAATTTCCACATATACTACTAATTGCGCGACATCGCATGCGCGTGCAAAAGAACCGATGGGAAATCTTCGCGTTTGTACCTCCGCTGTTCTATTTCCGAGGCTCTACCGCGGGAAATCGTTACGGCAAATCGATCAGTTGACGAAGGGCGTCGGTAGCGGCTCTTTTTGCGCCTGAGCGACGTCTCCATAACAAAGCGTAGGAAACGCCTCTTGATAAATTACGTCTTATTGTACTCGCGAGTGCCGCGCTCATGGCTATCCCTGACAAATGCGTCGGCGGCATTAGCCACGAGTTAGTTATTGAGACATAAATGCCGGGATACCGTGGGTAGCCTTAAGTTTTTGAAAGAGTTATCGCACCGGCCACTGTTATTAATTTTAAGGGGTTCCGTGAATCGATTTCTTGTAATCTTGCGCAAGATTTACTATCTATGCTTATAATTTTATATACGCAAGTATACGCTCTGCCACGCATAACATGAAACATTACTATTTAACGGTCATAAATTCCCTTTCAATTTGCTAAGAGAATGATTATTCTAGTTTTTAAAACTATTACTGACGATATCGCTCAAATTAAGAGAGAGTTTGATTTTTTATGCAGTTATACCTTCTAATAGTAAATTATGAAATAAATAAAATGTTAACATGAGTAAATAACCTTATCTTATTCGAAATATTGAGACATGTATCCTATGAGTAAACATTGTATGAGCAATTTAGTTAAGATTCTGATTATTTAAGGTTAGACTGAAATTTTCAAATATTTCTTTTTGTTTTTTCTCTATTTACACAAATTAACATTTCTCTTGTACTTGTACATTTTTAAAGAATGAACTTTGTAAATTTAATACATTTCTCAAACAGGTTTCGACCTACATCAATTAAATTGTGCAAAATACGTGTAATTTATGTTCCACAGGCTAAATTGTAGCACTAGTTGTAAATAGACACACTTTAAGTAATTAAGCTTATTCACGTCAAAATGCAATTAGCAGCGCGGTAAAACCTCGATTGTACATTTTAGCTCAGTTTAAAAATTAATTATTTTTATAAAACAAAAACATTCTAATTGCGTGTGAGATAATAACGATGCAATACTAAATACAACTTTTGGAATTTTTTAATTTTTAATCGACTTGAAAATTATGGTAACTTTCATACATAAAGATCAATAGATAATGTAAACTTTGTGGACAATTGACACAAATGAATCATACCAATGGAGATCATTTTTCCCTGTATAATTAAAACTTTCACAGAAACCTGGTATTAATAATTCATGCGTACGCGCGTAATACTCGGAAATTCATAAAACACGATTCATCGTTTACAATAAAATAATGCTAATGGAGATTTCAAAGAAGTATAGTACGCGGTCGCACTTGACAAAAGTAATATCTTCGTAAATGGAAAATATTTTAATTAATTTTTTTTATTTTGAAAGTGCAAGTAGATAAAAAAGAGTTTAGTCAGGCGTGCCTCTTCCGCGCATCACTCAAATTTTTCTTAATTTTCTCGAGCACGAGGACAAACTCAAAAATTTTAAATTAAAGTATCTTTTTAGCTACAAGTCTCTTAAGTCTACTCTGAATTTATTCATCCACTGGGATTCATCTCTTCAACTCCGGGATTTTGCCTGACACCGGTGCACAGGAATTTTGAGATCGTCCCTCGTGCAAGCGCACTAACTCAACCGCAGTAAACACGCATCTCATTGTCCGCTGGGCGCAACTAGAATGTAAGGCGCTCTCATGCGACCCGTACTTGCTAAAATTTCTCGCTCAAGACCATTATACGGGGTAATTCAATTATTATAGGCCGATCGTTCGAATGCGAAATTCTGCCGGGTCCACTAAGTATCTTAATTTAGTGGGACACTGTACGCGTCATATCATTTAATCAGTTTTGCATTGTTTGATCAATAAATTACAAATGAAACAAAATGCAAACACTGACGCATGCACGCACATATGTATGTCTTATACGCATTTACAGATTTTATATATGATTATGTGCAATTTATGTATACATAATCGGATTCTAAAATTCTAACAGATTACGGACAGCTTTTCACTTAACTAAATCTTTGACAAAGTAACATTAATATGGTGATGGTAAATTAACGTGAATTATTGAGAAAATACAAGTAGTTTTTGGTAAGTAAATAGATGATAATTTTGAAAATGTACATTGAAAAATATGTCATATTTTTTATAATATTTTGGCTATTGATGATTAAATATAATAACATAAAATGTTTGCTTCTATAGGCATAAAGAAATTTAACTAAATGAGACGTAAATAATAAAAAACATTCAGCATATAAGATCGAGAAAGTGGTAAAATATTTTCCCAGTTTTATCGACTTAATACAAGTGTTACGTTTCAACTATAGGTGATACTAACCTCGGAGGTACAATATTGTTCAATAAATAGTATTTACAGTAGAATGGCGTAGTTCGTGGTTATAGTCATATGACTTATTGGCTATAACTCACGCACTTACTTTCTTATTCTGACAAACCAGTAACCCAGTAAAAAATGGGTATAAGAGCCTTCAAGGGTGTCGTAAAAAACCACGGAACAAATATTGCATTAAACGTAAGTCATATCAAACAATAAGCACGCCATTTTGACGTCAGGACAAATCCACTTTTACCTGGCGACCGATGAAGCCAGTTCTCAATCTAAACCCTTGTCACAGTCCAAAAAAGAAGAAGAGAAAAAAATCAGGCCAAACGCCAACCCGACAAATCTCTCCGCGCACTTATAGGCGCGAACGAATGAGGGAAAAAAGGGGGCGGACCGGGCAACAATGGGAAATGCGGGCCACAATGCACTCGCGACGATCAGTGATTAAATTTTACCGGTCGGGCGCACCTCATTGTTACACCGAAATACGTCTGGCTTTCTATTGAGCGCCCGCGCGCGTCGCAGCTCCCCGGCATCGTGAGATTAATATTCGCGCGCACGGGATAACAGAGCCCCGAAGAACGCTTACATAACGCCCGCAGGCGGGAGTTTACAGGAGACGCGGCTTACTCGGCCGATAAGAAATTCGGCTGATTGATTTCTAGGGCGATGAATGGCGGAGGCGTGCGCCGGCGGCGCCGTGTCGTCCGCGCCGGTGCGTCAATGCCACCGTGTGCACCCGTTTCTCATATCGATTTATTATCGCCGCCGGGGAGTAGAGCGCGCGGAAAGTTTCGGTCTGCTACGGCGAGAGCGCTAATGCCGGGGGGATACATGCGCGCGAGTGAGCCGCGTACATGCATTCTGTCCTTTCGGCTTTCGCTTGTTTGCCGGGCAATTTTAATGCGCCCGCCAGGCTCTCCCCAGCGTCAAGCGCAGGCTCGTGGAACTAGATATTTTCGGTGCAGCAGTGAGTTCCCGCGCAAGCTGGCGAGGACCGATCATTAAGTGGTAGTTGGACTCAACGAGGTGCCAGTTAAATTTATCGCCCGTTGTTTGTCACACGATTTCTCCAAGGCGCTTTTCCGGCAACCGTTAGAAATGACCTCTGGCGCTCTCTTTTATATTCCTCTTCTAGGATTTTACCTCGTGTTATTTATTCGAGCGGGGGAATCGAAGAATTGTCGAATCGATTAAGACGTGGAGCGAGCGGGCATCAACCGCGACCGGCTTTTCAGAGGGAGAAAATAAAATCGAGAAAATAAAGGGGGTTGGATTTACGAGGGCCGAGGCGAGAAGAAGCCGGAAGAGGCATTCGAATTAAGGCGGGCCCGTCCGAATAAATAAGCCCCACAAATTACACAAAAGGCCGACTAATTAATCAGGCGGCGTATCCATCAGTCGTCCACTCAAGGGGGGATAAAAAGTAACGAATTCCGCGGGACGATCGAGCCCCTGCAAATAATATCTCCGCGCGCGGAGAAGAACGGGAAAGGCAGTGAGGGACGATCGAGTGCGCCGCGGCGAATCCCTTGATTCGCCCCGCGCATTACTCCCGGGGCCCTCATGGAATATACAGGGAGACGCGCTTCGGGCCGAAATCGCGCTCGGGAGCGCAATAACCCCGTGGCACGGAAATTGCGTTACAAATCCACGGCTCGCGCGCGAGCGAATTCCCGCGAATGTTTATTTTAGCCGCGGCGCCGGGCCGCGTGCCCGCATTTCCGCGGGGCTGAAAAAGCCGCCGATGCGCGAATACTTTTTGCGCGCTCGCCTTGCCGCCCGGAGTTGCCCCTGCGCTCGGCCCGAGCTCCCCGACAATCACTGCCGCGGCAGTTGACGAATGACTCGGTTAGTGAATGTTCACGGGTTAACCGGGAACCCGTAAAAAATTTACCCCCACTGAATTTACCGGCGAGTGTATGGTTCCGGTATTTTGACCGGAACGGATACCATTTGCTGCCGCTTTGCGATTGGAGTTCTAAATTATTTTTTGTCTAGTTGAAGTATTATATTCATCTTCTGAAAAGATTGCTAAAAACGATCACCGGGCTATCATGATGATAGAACGCTTGTTTCTAGTAAAAAGTTCGAGTGGTAAGTTCAAGCCTGTAAACCCTTGACTACAATGTAGATAAGGACAATATCACCCAGTGACCTACATTAGGGATATTCAAACATTCCCTAATTGATTTATGAAATTATGCAAAATTGTTTATTCTCTTAATTAAATGAGCATATAACAGTTAATCCCTATCGTTACATAAGCTGTTGTGAAAAAGTCAGTTTATGTAATGTCGCATTAATTTTTGAATATATTGTTTTAGTTTTTCAATTAGTCCACAACAGTGCAATCAAGAAAATTTTCGACCGCAGGCATGAAATGTTGGGAATCCACCTAAATTTAGAAATTACCTGGATTTTGGAAAAAGCTTTTGTTTAATTAAAAAATTCCACATGCTTGTCAAGCATTTACGTGCAATTAAAATCGTAATGTTTGCAAACGCATACGGGCCTCTCCGTGCTTTCATTTTAAATCTCGTAAAATCTTTTATTGTTTAATGTGGGCTACATAACGATCTTTCAAATGGTTTAGTTTTCGAAACTGCAAGGCGATAAAATACCTTAACGATTCTCTCAAAACATACGAATAGTTAATAGACAAAGTTCCGAAGAGAGTTAATAATAAATAACGAAATTCTGAGTCTTTTTCGGAAAACTTTTCGAACGTGCTCGAGGGAAACCTCGAAATTTCGAAATTGACAAATTACATTCCCTTCACTGGCCGAAAAATATACCAACTTTCCGAAATTACAGTTTCACGCGGATTAGGGGCGTATCCGAAACGTCCTGCAGTCAATTACACGTTCTCCCAAACCCGGTCCTTCGGCGCACAGCCCAAGTCCCCTGATTCCTAACCCTCAAATTCGCTGGGCCATCGGCGGTTTTTTCAAACCTCAACTGCCTGGGGAGTAATTTCACCTAGCCCGTGCAAAGTGTATTAGGGAAAATTTTGATCGCCGGCGGGTGCGGCACCGGTCATTGGAAAGGTTAAGGGCCGCGGTAATTGAAAATCGATGCTCAAGGGAGGAACGCCAGCATACCTCAGAGGCCGGCACATAATGTAACGAGCAAAGGGGACGCGATCCTCGTGATCCGCTCAACGGGGGTAAACATCTGCGCTGCGGTAATTCACGACGTCACGTGACTGTTTGCGCAGTTCCTGCCTACACCACCGACTAATACGCCTAATGTGTTATTTTAGCCACGGGGATTAAGAACTTTTTAGCGATTATGCAGCGTCCGCGGCTTTTTCTTTTTGGGTCCTGGTACGATTTACCGAGCCAGGTGCTTGTTTATTCTTCTCGAGTAGTCTCATTCGGGGGCCGTCGTTTTGTCTGAAAATGTACGAAGAACTCAACCAGCGAAGATCGGATATTTAATTAGCGCCGATGCAATGTGGTGCTTAATAATTATAATTTCATGTGCTCAGAATGTTTATTAACTTTCTAATAAAAGAAAGAACCTGAATTTATCCGATACAGCAAATTGCATGCACGTGCTGATTAATTTTTCTGAAATGTCATTAATTAACTTAATTGTATCACGCCAAGTCTGCAGCGAGGTAAATTATTATTTACTTTTTTCTAATGTAGTTTACAAAATCCATTAACGAAATGCAGAAACGCCGTTACACGAGCTGTTATTCGAAAATCTAGCCACAATACTCACAAAACCAATGTCGCTATACAAACAAAATATGAGTGAACCGTTAAACTTCTATTCTACTTTCGGGAAAATTTACTGAATAAAAACTCTCTAGAGAAAGGAAAAGAAAGGATCATACAGTCATCAAAAAGAGAAATATAATGAAAAGGTATTCAAAATAGCTGAATTGACATGCGCGAGATATTTTCATTCTTGCGATCATTAACCATGCGAATCAGAATATGATACATAGTAATATTATATGCATTAGTGTATTAACAACGCAGTAAATAAATTATTACAACAAACAGTAACAGAAAAACTATTAATAAATACATAAAATATAGGTTTTGTCAAAAATTCATTTCATATTTTTACAAATACGAAATACTAGTTCATTTATTTTGTATTTTTATTAATTGTGTCATTAAATGAATACTTAATTTTTTCGAGACAGTATTTTCTTTAAATACACAAGATCATAAAAAGCTTATTTACGTACAAGCAGCGTGTTTTTATTAAAGCACTGAAAAAAGAAAGTAATCCAATTACACATAATCGCTAAAACGTAACTGCTGTTCAAACAAGTCGAAAACTAACAAGGAATATAAGGAGGGAAAAAAGGGAGAGAATGAAAATTCCGGGTGGAGGCGATATAAAAGATGAAGCTGCACCACACCTTAAGAATTAAGTACGCAAATATTGATCTTTTTAAAAAAATTTCATATTTCTGCTACGGGGAGGCGCAGACAAATCCACTCGCGCCCGAGTGAGTTACTTGAGCGAAGAAACGAACAAGAAATACGCGTGGTCAGGAAATTCGTTAGCATGAGGGGAAAGAAAACATAACAAGGAGAGTTGCAACCTTCGACTTGAAGGGGCTCGCTTGGATTGTTACCCAAACTTTGCGAGCCGATTGTTTCAAGATGCGCACGACGGCTATAATTAGCAGTTATGCTTCAATAATAATAGTTCCATCAGCGCGAGAACTTTGAGAGGGCGAATAAAGGCGAGGGCCACTTGCTTTGTATAACGAGTCCGTCGGGACGTTGACTCGCGAACGCTCTTGCGGATTTTCCGAATTAAAAACTTTCCGACCACTCGGAAAAAAGCAGAGGTCAGAAATAATCTAGCGCGTCGCCCGCTTTCTTCCTATCTTATAGTAATTGATATTGTTACTTACCTTTCCTTTCACGACACAGAGTCAAATAAGATGTTGTATATTCTTAATACACAACGGAGCTTACTAGCGTGCCAAATGGAATACTTTAAATTTATTTTATTGAAACTGCCTCGCTCGCTTTACATTCTCAAACCCGTAGTAAAGCAACTGCTATTTGAAAACAGATGAACGATCCGATGCAATAAAGGGACTAATAATAACCATCATCATTGATATGACTGCCGTCTTCTATTCCGTATGCATATAAATGCCTACGAGTTTATGGTACAAGTTGATCAGGGTCCTTCTAAATCCTTTATAACGAACGATACGTCGGCAACAGTTTACGACTGGCGAACCCCCTAACGGACGGGGATACGGAACGAGTGCCCGCGTCGTAAAGCGCAGATCGAAATTTCGGGATATCGCGTGCGACTTTTTTCTCCCCCTCCTTTCCTCCTTGCAACGCGATTGCCTTCTTCGCGGGACGCAAGGAAAACTGCGCTGCGCTCGAGAGCCGATATAAAGTTCGGAGAAAAGAAAGCCGGGGCTGAACGGAAAATCGGTTCGCATCAAGTATGCATTATATGTATCCGATATCGTCGAAGGCTACGAGACGATTAAATATTTGTACGGGTCGACTGTGTCTGAGTCTTGTATAGTAACACTCACTATTTGGATAGCGAATGTGTCGCTTTCAATTGGGATGTGCCTGTCGGTAATTTTCTAAGAGAATGAAATTGCGAAAAACCAACGAATTCATTAAATTCCTTCTCTTCGAATTTTACTTTCGAATATTTTCCTCAAAAATGGTGAAATGTTACGTTTTTCTTCTCATCGTAGATATATTATTAAGATTGTTTTGTATTTTAAACCAACTTGATTCTCGAAAGATTTTTAATCTATTAGAATTCTTTCTGAATTCAGGTACCATTACATAATTTATGAGAAAATAGAATCTATCTAAAATAGACGTAAAATTTAATATCAAGGAATTTCCGGTAAAGTTTTTTCATCCTCGAATGGATGTACGTTGTACATGTTCTCTCCAATAAAAAATAAATCTCATTCAAAGTCTAGTTTTTTTATTCCCTTCAAGCTTCTTTCTAAATTGACTATTTTATTTGAATGATTAATAAAAAATAATATAATTATCACGTATAAATTCTAAAACTAACATGTAGATAAAAGTTAAAAAATCTTTTCTAGGAGCGTCTAAACGAACCTTATAATTTATGGCTTACATGTACGGGAAGGAAAGTTTTACGCACAATATATCTTTCCGAATAGTTTTACGTCCTTATCTGCAACATTATCCATCGTTTAAGAATGAGTCGAGTCATCCAATAAAAAGAAGATTCTATCAAACGCAGTTTCGTGGCTATACTACAATGAATCGCTGTGCGAAAATATTTATACTTTATCTACATACTTTCGGCATTTTTGATCACGCAAATGTCACCTTAGCACACGGACTAATCATCACGCCCTATCAGAGTAATAACTTTTTGTAATATTCGTAATGGTGCTTTGTAATAAAACTGTGTATAATTTTATCTTATCTTTTACAGAGCTATTGCTTTACGCATTCTTCCCACTTACAGTTTATTTTCAAACCGAAACTTTTCCAGTTCTTTATCGTGCTCTAATCCTTTGCTCCGCTAAAATTCCAATTACACAGTAGAAAAAACGAGTATGTAATTCTTAAACTTTTTCTCTGATACACCTTTGACTTTATGCAGGACTAATTAAATGGAATTTAAATCCATTTTATAATTATCTGTGGTCTAAGTGCTATTTTCGCCTACTACTTTTGATGGTAAAATAAAATCTAAGTCACTATCATAAAAAAAACTTGTTTGGCCATGAAAGCAATAATGTTCATCGCGAAACGTCGAAATGTGTGCGTTTCAAGCCAGTGATACTATGAATTATTAAATATTATTATTGTGATTACTTGTAAGTAAATTATTTTATTTTATTATTTATTATTAATTTTACTTATTTTATTTCGTAGGGGTTTATTAGTAGTGAAATTAACGATTTCTAGAAATTATTATTATTATGCACCTATCATTGTTCACTATGATCTGAATAATCAAATCTTAAGTCATAAATCTTAAATACTCATAATATCACTGATTGGTATATAGTAGTTTCAGAAAGTTTTAATCTTAAGTGCGACGAAACGATGGAGAATGCACCTGGGTGATAAACGATTAGAATATAGTATACTCTCTAACTATCGCCGTATTCTGCTACTTGTGAAAATCTGGTAATCAAGGTGCTTTCATAATTATTGTTGTAAACTGACACCTTCTTTTCCACAATAAAAAAGTACTTTATATACTTTTTAAATATGTAAATCTCTAAACACACTTTCTAATATATACAATAGTAATATAATAAATACCTATATATTTAGATCAGTATTTATATATTTTAGCGACATTGCATTAATTTTAGGTCAGTCTGTTAAAGTGGTTAGTAAGCTGACATAGTCGAACGCTCCTTTTCTGGCTTAGAAGTGGATGTATTATATTTCGCTTGTATAACCTCAGCTCCTATAGATATATAAAATGAGCAACTAAATATTGCTTTTTACTCATCTACTTATTTATACTTCAAATCTCCTAGATGTCGCTAACTCGATGATTTACCGCCAATTCAGCTAGCATTTCAGAAAACATATAGAAAATAAATATGAAAATCTACAATAACAAACTAATACACGATGGAAGCGGTAACTATACGGTGCGTGTGTCATGTATGAGAACCACAGGAAAACTGAACTCCAAAAACAATACGAGTCTACACATTGCCATTTCGTGGATCCTTTGTTCGTTACAACGCGTATATACAGATGTATCTACCACGCAAAGCCTTACACATAAACTCATGCCATTTCATGAAAACATATTTAGATTTTACGCATCACTGATATATTTAGGATTTGTATAAAAAATATACAATAATATCAAGCATATTAAATAAATATATAATTAATATAAGAAATAAGTTTTTTACAGGTAAATGTAATTATTCTTCTGATTAATTGAAAATGTCTACGCTATAATGCATTACACGAAAAACTGGTTGTGTTTAACAGAAAATAGTTATTTTAGATGTTGAAAATTGTTTCCAGATTACAACCTCTGTTAATTCAAGCCTTTTTTGCTCAACGTAGTTTTGAGAGCAAACCACACCTACTAATATGACCACATATTTTGATACGATTTAAAAGTTAGTTTTAGGGGTAACATAATTAGAAACTCATTTTGTTGCAAGGTTCAAATTATAAACTTTGTTTCAGAATTTTCAAAATTTGGAAATTGAAAATTTATAAAATTATGCTAATATTGTATAAAAATAAATATAAACCATTTTTAACTGATTGACATATAAATAAGTATCTTTTATATTCATTTGTGTACTCAGTAACAAATAAATCTATTTATCTATCTACCTATTCCATGTAGCAAATATAAATGTTCAATTTTCATCGAATGGCGTCGAGTACACGAACAGTCTAGGATGGCGCTAGAACCATATCGTTACTGTGCAAATAGGCGAGCATTGCGCGGATGCGCATTTCCTTGGCGACGGTCACGTCAAGTAAACTACGCGGCGAACAAAGGGTCCATAGGTGTGCTACGTGGGCACATTCACACTTCGCGACATTCTCACACTGGACCTTTTTCCCCTGAACTATTCTCTTACACTACACATCACCGGACCAAAAAAAGTTAGATTTCCAACATTTCAGCTATGTGAAATATTTGAGATATTAGATAAGTAGATCTAAACTTTGCTATATAATTTGATTGATTCGAGAATTAATTTTTTAAACTTAACTTTATTCAACTATTATAGATTAAAAATTAACTTCTTTTATTATTTGTTTGAACATTAAATAAAACGGGGAACAAAGAAAAAGTTTAATTTCAGGAAAAGGGCCACATTTACAAAAGACTAGATATTCTCGGTGAGAAACAAGCGCCGGTCTCAGAGTGACTGACCGCGAATCGACCATGAATCGAGATATGCGTTCCTAAAAACAAAGAGAGAGAGAGAGAGAGAGAAATCAGTATCTACACCGTCTACGTGGGGCACTTAAATAACAGTGCCCTCGATACCCGAGGAAGCCCTCCCCGTCATTCGGGACAAATATTTATACACTCTCGCCGACGGCGGGAGCAGCAGTGGCGGAGGCGCGCGGTCTTTATTTACCTCGGGCACGTATGGGCCACCTTATATATCATCCGGTTTAAAAGCGGCTCTCGCGGTAACGGTGGAAGCGCCTCCTAGACGCTACACCTTTGCGGCTAGATTGATGCCGCCACGGCGTCCGCAACGAGTGCGCGATTTATTATTTTTCATCAAGGAGTCGCCATTGTTCACGCGCGCCCGCGTTTATTTGGCCCAGCAGAGTGAGTGGACCTTAAAAGAGATGATTATTGATGGGCAAGTGTGGACCGCCGGCCGATGATCGCTAGCCAGCGTATAAATCTCTGACCCACTGAAGTAGTGCGAAGTCCAAGACAAAGTGCGTGTTTAAGCTTGTAATGGAGGCGAATTGTCGGAATTGTTTTTGTCTTCGGGCGAGCTTTCGTACCCGTGAGCTGCTTGTTGAATTGGGTCAAAGCTGGATTTCGAGCTTTCTTTCTCGACCCTTTGTCGCACGTTTCGAGTATTGGAAAAAATATAAGGTCTGCCAAATGTAGTTGGTTTCTCGTGTCTAAGTCGCATTTACCTTATACCATTTTACAGTACATTAGGGTGATTAAAACGTTAAATATTTAAGATCAGATATCATCTAAATAAAAGTTAACTATGGAAGTGATCCACCTCTATTTCAAAAAATGTTTCCAAATCAGTAACATTAATCAACCTTTAGTATTTTGAATTTGATTCTCAAGTATTCAAAATTTAATCTCGCATGAAAAATTCTATGAAATCTGCATACATTTAAATTTGGAGAAGATGTAGAAATGTTTTAAATAAGATTATGATAATCACTCAACTAGTTTATGGGACATTGACATGATATAATCCACTGGTCAATTTTTGGTATTTCTAAATTAAATGAGTATACATTATTATTATCACGTCGCATTAAAACGAATATAGGGGTTTATATAGGCAGTTATTTCATTACGAGATAAGATTTTAGATAATAAATTCTCAACTCCAATATTAAATTCCTTATCTACTATCAATTAATTTAATTTTAGAAGGATTATTCGAATTTTTATACATTTATTTCAATAATATGACTCAAATTTTTGTGCAATTAAATAATTTTTACATATGTGTAACAACATAATATACAAAATTATTCAAGATATTATGAAAAAGTTTTACAAATCCAATGTCATTAGGAAATTATCTGATTTTAAAGGCTAACATTTCAATCAAAGTGAGCCTTAAATCAATGAAAATAATCAAAAATTGTTATTGTACGTTAAATAATGATATAGACAGTAATGTCTGTATGTTTTTGTGTATAAAAAATTTTTATTTCTTTAAAAAAAAGACATAAAAAATTAATTACTACCCTAAATTTATTAACCGAAATTGTGCAGCAGATTCTACAGCATTCTCTTTCGTCAATGTACGAATTTCATTTACTTGTAGCTGGACGTGTACATTGGTGAATGAAATAAAAGTTTATTTAAAGGCGCCTTTACGCTATTTTTATATCTCTATACAGAGTTTCATATGCATGTTATACGAAAATCTGACAATTCACGTGTGTTTATTAGATAAAAGACAACAGAATGCTACATAGCAATTTACATGTAATATTTTAGTGTAAGTACTTATTTTAGATATAATACGAATTTAAAGCAACTATTTAATTTTATTATAATATGACTGTACTGTATTGTATTGCAACTTGAAAAATATAAAAAGAAAAATATATAATAATTGGAAAAGAGTACGTGTATTGAGCAGGCGAACTTTGACTTGAAAGATGAATCTTGAAAACCACTATCGCCAAGTCGTCAAGATAAAAAACGTACAATTTGAAAACTATCGATCGTTTAACTTTGAAAGAAAGTTAGGGAAAATTGATGGAAAAGTTTTTGTGGTGCAAAACGAAAATCCGATCGAAAACCGCAACACTAATTAGTTCGATATTTTCACGACTGCATATAACGTAGTTACGTCTTCAAGTAAAGAACAATCATGCCACTTAAACTTAGAAAACTGAACTTTGTATCGGTGTATGATAAATTATTATCGAGCTTATAGGACGATAAATGATTCAATAGAATTAATACTGTCTAATCATCGAAACCGTATATTGTTCTGTATAAACGCGTAAAATCAAAGGAAACGTTATTTAAAAGAAAACAATTAAGATCTTTACTATGTGAACGCCCATCTGCCACATTGCCAAGCTCAAACCAGGTATTTTTCCAACCCCACAAGATGCTATCAGCCTTTTGTATTCAGCGCAATTGAATGTCCGAGCGCGTATCTTTGGCACGTATCGCCCATTAGCAATCGACATATTCACGCGGGACGAGCATTGCTATTCAAAGGGCTGACGTCCATCTGCAGGCGCTCATTTCAATCGATCGACGACCACAAAAAGCAACTTTAGCCACGTGACTCGGCAGCCCTCACCTCGATAAAATATTCAATTTTTTCACGCAATACCGTCGCTCGTCCGCGCGCGTACGTACAGACACACACACATGCGTGCGCGCGCTCAGGCACACACGAGCATTCATGAATTATTCGGCGCGGCGGGCGGACACGACGCAAGTGCGTAATAAACGTGGCAGGGCGGGATTTAACGATGGCCTCGTCGTCGCAGAAGCGCCTTGGGCGCTGAGCCTCGATAAGCGATCGTCGCGCACCCGCAGATTCGTCCGCGAGATAATCATCGTCGTGACTGGCGCGCGCTCGCCCGCGGCGATCGCTAATTACTTAATTGAAACGATAAGGCTGAAATACGGCTTGGACGTGCCGTTGAGCTGCGGAGTCGCGGCGCTACACTTAGCGCTCCTATTATCGCGAGGGCAAAGCGGAAGGGTCTTTTCCGTGGCGCACAAAACTACGGATCAATCTTCTTTATACTAAGCTCGTTGTAGCTACCCGGAAGTTTATTGCCTATGTAAAGTGCAGTCTGGTGCCTTCGGCGGCCTATTCAGCTTTTTATCTCACCGATTGATAAATTGATTTTTAATTTTCAGCCTTTCGATTGACTCTCGTGGTTCATGCATCGCGCGTCGGAACAAAATTAATAAAGATCCCTTGTGTGTGACGAGGTGAGTCGAGCATTGCTAATGTTATCAAAGGCGTCAATTTGCAAGGAATTTTCTTTGAAACTTCTTGTTGAATAATGACTCCGAAAATTTTCCATTAAAACATTATGGAGCTATTTTTTATCAATATAATTATACATTTCTGATTTTTCTTCCAAGATACACCTTAAATAAATTTTTGTAATACATATTTTGAATAATGGCATTGAAATCTTTAATTTAGCTTTTAGGTATTATAATGCTAAGTAATACATTTTGAATAGATCTAAGAAATTAAAAGGTATATTCAACTAGAGAAACTGTTATGAATAATGTTCTATACAGAATATAAAAGTGCATATTCTAAATCGCATGAACGATACCGAAGAATTATAATTTATGTATGAACATTATAAATCCTACCGTATAGTATGTCATTCCCTCTTCAATTTACTTTTCTCGAAACAATGACTATAGAAATGATGTATTGAATATTCATTGTTTTAATTTGAACGTTAATTTTTTAATAAAAGTAGCCCTATACAATCAAAAGAATATGCTTAAATTTTCTGCATTGCTGATTTCTCGATGCTATTAACGCACGAATAACTGGAAATTTACAATTCAAAGTATTACAATCTTTATTAATTTCTCTAATTGCATCAAAAAGCGTTGAAGTAATTATTATAGCTTTATCATACGCAAAACCCGCTCAGGCAAGAATTAACCGAATTCATGTGACTACTGCACGTTTTCTCTCGAAAATGTATTCCAAAGCGACCCCCACATGGACGTGGGCCGGGCGGTGCCCCCTCCCCTTGCGGAACAATAGGTGCAATCCGAAAATCGCGGGCGGTTCTTATCGCGCCGATGCGCGCCGAAACAATTGCCAGGCGGGCGGTCGCGCAGCCTCCCGCCCTCGAATAATTCATCAGGCGCACGCGTAAACACACGTACTCGTGAAACTTTCCCTTGATTAAAATTACACTTTCATTTAATATCCCGAGGCTCGTGTGTGGCATCGTAAATGCATTAAAATCTCCCCTCCGAGGCGCGGCGCTTAACAGAATCTGTGGACGGCCGGAAACTCTTTAGCGCGCGTGCCAGTCGCGGCACGTCGGCTGGGGCAAAACCCGAAACGCTTGACACTCTTTTTCCTCTGACTTGGATTATTTTGCAAATTGAATCTGGAGGCAGGCGCGCGCGCGCCAACGAACGACTGGACAGGTGCGACGGCTGCAAGATCGATTGCATCCCTGGAAATGGGTCGAATCTGCTTGGTTGATAATTAACGTGGTCCAAGCGGACAAAAATTCCTTGCCACATCATCTGTTATATCTTTGCGTAAGAGGATTAGTGATTTTGATACATATAGTACAACATAATTGGCTCAAATGTTAGTTTTGATACTGTTTTGTAACAAGCTCAAACATTACTTAGAGATTAGAAAACAAGTAGTGCAACCTAGATTAAGTCAGACACCCAAACGTTGCAAGGACATTGCGTTCGTTTAGATCAATGCTAGTAAATTCTTATTAGCTGAACAATATCTTCTTCGTAATCTAATAATTAAGAAATCGCTTGCAAATTGTATGCCAATGCAATCGCAATCGTACATGGCTTCAATTAAAATTCATTTATTTTTGGTGATTTCACAAATTTGATCTTACTTTGAACATTAAAACGAATTTACCCAAAATCAAGGAAAATCTCTTCATTTGTCGAAGCATGAAATTATTATATTACAATTTCATTGGATAAACTTTATCTTCACTACTCTCAATTTCATTTTAATAGTTTGTTCTCACCCTTAAGAGAAAGCGAAAGCAATGTATATATAAGTATCTTTCGTTTAATGTTAAATGCATTTCCCAATTTGTATCTGAATTACTGCGAATTTGGTTCTTAAATTTAAATGCTTTGTACCAATATAGTAGACTAGATATTTATACTTCAAGAATGATTAAAATACAATTGAAGCATTAAATTTGCTTGTAGCACAGAGGAAAATAATTTAGCAAATATAAATATATTCATATTCAATTTTATATTTTTATATAAAAATACTGTTTGGCGTAGAAACTAATGACTATTTTAGAAAATTTAAAAAAATAAATATGCGATAATAAGTAGTAAAAAAGTTTTTTAAACACTTAACCTTTATTTTCAGTCGTAAATGTAGTTTCAGACTTTTATTATTTTCTATTATTGGTTTCCTTAGAAAAAGTGATTTCCATTATTGGGATCAAAAAAATATAAGGATAATGTAAGAATAATGTAAGGTTTAAATCAAAAATTGGTTTTACTTTTACATTAATTCTGATGTGGTTCAATCATAAATCAAAGGCCCTTTGGTTTAAAAAATCTGCATTATTACAAAAATAAGAAAAGCTGAAACTTCCAGTGTCATTAGCGTCTGAAACAGGCCACAGAGCAAAACATGTTAAATTATTGTTTGTGATTATAATATGAAAAACCGAAACGTACTTTCTTTAAATAATTCCTATTCACGGAGCTATTTTGAGAACCATTGCGATGGAATTCGATTGTTCTTGAGGTTGCCGTTTATGCAAATTAGGATTTGTAGATACGGCCATAGTTGAAGGCGAACGGTTTCTGGTCGCGGTAACTTATGTACCCAAAGGCCACAACTGGCACTAGTAGGAGGGCAATAAAAAAGGCGTCGTGCATAGTTGTGCGATAGATTAGGAGACGGATCGTTCGGTTAAAAATTGGGGAGGAGGCGATTGGGCGGCGGAGGGCGGCGGAGGGCGGCGGTTGGCGGCGGAAGGAGGCGGAGGGCGCGCTTCCCGCGGTTTGCGCGGGGGGCTGGGGCGGGTCGGCGGGTGGTGGGGGCCCCCACCCGGGGGCGCGCGCAGGCGGGCGCGCAGGAGCCAGGCGGCGGCGGGCACTTGTCGGCTCGTCCGCCAGTCGGCGCCAACGCTTGGCGGCCCCCGCAGGTGTGCGGGCGTCGGTGTGCGCGCGCGCTAAATGAACGGGCTCGGGCAGTCGGGCGCGTGCAGCCAGCAGCAGCAGGGCGGCAGTCGAGCCACCGGCACAGGGCGGACGGGCCACCACCAGCAGCAGCAGCAGCAGCAGCAGCGCCGCCGCCCCGCCTCCGCAGCCGCGCCACCGCCGCCGCCGCAGCCGCCGCCGCCGCCGCCGCCGCTCGGGATGCCCTTCCTGAAGCGCAAGTGCCGGAGCCTCGGGGCCGCGTGAGCGCCGGCCACGTGAGCCTGCCGGCGGCCTGGCCGCAGTGCGCGAGTGCGGGCGGGCCATGGGGCCGGGACCTGGGGCCGCCGGCGGGCCAGGCGGACAGCGCCCCGAGGAGGCCGCGGGCCGGGCGCCGGCGGCGCGCCCCCCGGGCCCCGCGGCACCCGCGGCACCAGCGGCACGAGCACGCGCGCGGCTCCCGCCGCACCTAGTCGTAAGGACGCGAGCGCCCATGTAGCCCCGTAGAGGCGGCGCATGAGCGGCGCGAGGCCGAGCAGAGCCTTCAGGCTGGTTGGTGGGTCCAAAACCGTAGAATTCTACTTTAAGGAAGCGCGCGCGCCCCGGCGCCGCGCACATGTATATGCACCTAGGTTAGCCGCAGCGGCGGACCGGCCGAGCCCCCCGCGGCCTCCTCCGGGGCCTGGTCGCCCCGACTGGAGCCGAGGGGCCCCGAGCCGACAACTCCCCCGACCTTCTATAGATAGCCAGCGATGCGCGTGTATTTTTTACAAGTAACCCTCGAGTCGGCCGCCTCGGGCCGGGGGCCCAACTAGTGCCAGTGCCAGTGCCGATCGCCGATCAGCCGACGAGCCGACGGGCCGGTCAGCCCATGCGGCGGCGGACCCTGGCCCCGACCCTGGCCCCGCCCCGACCCGCACGGCCCAGCCATGGCCTCCTCCAGCCGCTACAGCAGCTACAACTGCCTCACCAGCTGGGACAGCTACGATCGGATTCCGAGGTACGCCCCGCCCGCCGCGATCGCTAATTAGCCCGGCTGCCCGCCCGACAATCCCTTCCTACCCCCGTCCCTACCCGTCCCTCCCCGTCCGTCCCTGACCTTTTTTTTATCGGGCTCCGAGTAATGGGCAGCTGCTGTCGACCGCGCGCTCCCCCCCGGCCCAATCCTTTTTTTTATCTGTCGGCCGTTTACGGGACCCTCGGCCGATTGTCGCGCGTCTTGTCGGCTGCTCCCGTCTTCCCGGGGGATAAGTGCGCGGGACTGTCGTGCGGCTTATGGCCCGCGGCGCGCCTTAAGAATTCCCGCGCTTCGAATTAGACCCCTCGCAGTTTGGAAACGTCTCTCGATTCAATTCGCGGATGTTTTCCTTCGCGGATGAATAATTCAGGCGCAACTCGGCAGGTCGAGCATTTTTTTAAAGAATTTCCCCTCCATTTGCCGAGATTTGACGGCTTAATCCAATGTACAAACCCAAGTAGTTTGCGAGGCCTTAATTAGAAACAACACCGGTATGCGATGATCCAAATTGACTTTCGAACTAATGGCTCGAGCGATAACTAGATTAAACGTATTCCCGTTGATTCGACTCGACAAAATAAACTTGTTGGCCGGAACGACGACTGCTCCATTTCCAAGATTTCTTAATAAGCCATCGGCCTGTACTTGGATATTTCCGCGGGGGGGAAAAAAAAAATGTCGAAACGAACTAATTCGATCGAGGAGCGAGGGAGCGCGCGGCCCTTTGCTCGCTCCCGCCCGGGTGCCACGGCCGACTGCAACTGCTATCCACTAAAAGCCCCGGCTCCTCATTTAGAGCTTTAATTAAATACTTGATAAAACCTTTAACTCGTTACTAACGGGCGGGCGCAAGCGCGGGAGCCGCCGCAATCTCGTTACCGATGCCGGCCGAGCATCCCGGCAAATGGAGAAAAATTGCAATCGAAATAATTGGAAACAATTTTCGAAAGAGCGCGCCCAGGCATCATTATTCAATCCACACATACACAGGGAAAGGGAAAGAGAGAGAACTGGAGGCGAGCTGAAAGCAACGTCTTGCAGGACTTAATTCAATCAGGCGCCCGGGCCGGAATGTAAACGAAATTCCCGGGAATTCGAGATAGCGGCGGCGGTGGACTAGTATCCCCGTATAAGCGCGTTAGGCCGCCCGCGCGCAACTTGATGCGTCCCGAGTTTAGCGGGATACTTTCCCCGTCTACTTACCCCCCGCGCACCTCCCGATGCATATGTAGATATCCCTCTTTATGCCGCCGGGCAAACTTTGACGGGATATTTCTCGGTTGGGCCGCCGCCTAACCCCGAGATTGGCCTCCTTCTTTATCGGCCGCATCCGCCGGATTTATCCCTGTCAGCCCCGCGCCATTTTCCCGCAGTTTTGAAAAACAGGTCGCACCGTCTCGGACGGAAGCAAAAAAAAAAAAAGAAAAAGGCAGCCGGGGGAGCGGCACTTCCGGCTCGGACCGGCCGCCTCCCGGCCGGAGATGAAAACAAAGAAGGCCGGAAAAGCGGCGGAGGCGGGCGGCCCGCAAGATGCCGGGCGACTAATCAGCGGCCGGCCCGCGTCGGCGATCCCCCAGAGGTTATTAAAGCGCCCCCGGCCGGAGGACCTAACGCGCCGGGGGTCTTACTTTTTTCCGGGCGCCGCGTGGTGTCGGATCGATCGGCCGCGGATCCTCGCGGCAAGGGCCGTCCCAAGGCGCTGCTCAATTTTTCCATCGACCTGACCCACTTGTCCCGACGCGCGCGGCGCGCGCTTCATTAGCTCGGGAATTATCCGGGCCCCCGGGAGGACGGGAGAAGGGGTGGCGGCGGGGGTGGCGGGTGATTTATGCGCCCCGGCTCCTCCCCTCCGCGTACACGCGCTTATGAATTAATCATGGCCGGAATTCTCTTACTCGCCACGGCCTGTCGGTTTATTAAACGCTCGCTCGCACGCGCGCTTACGGCCGATCGCCGATAATCGCGAGGGCCTCGACCCTGTATATTGATTATGATAAATTACTGTTTTGATACTTGGGACGGCCTCGAGGAAATCGGACACATTGACTCGTTTACTCCTCACTGGCGCCCGAGTAGTCTGTTTAATGGAAATTAATTACGACCCCTGTCCTTTTTCCGCGCGGGACAAAGCTTTTTCTCCGAGATCGAATCGTCCTCATTATTCGATACGTCGCGCCGATTTCTTAAACACTTGCACTTAATTCTTAAATCACTGCTATTATAGTTAGGACGCAGAATACTCTCTTTCTCCAATTACTATCTGCTAATGCTAATTACAGCTGAAGCGCCGACTGCTCAGTCCTTAATAAACACGTTCCATACAAGATTTATTCCATTTCAGAATCGACTAATAATCGACTCTGTTGGTATTTTTATACCCTTCTCTATCTCTTTTTTTATCCGGTAAATGACCCATTTGCCCCTTCATTAATCACCATCTAAAATGAACCGATTAAAAGATATATACCTATATAGAGACTCATGGATTCTCCTCGGAAAATTTATGAGGCGCGTCAATTTAATATTAATTAGTCGATTGTGAGCATCTCGCGCGGGCCGCAGCCCAACAACACGACTAAATTTATTATCCTTAATGCGCGGCTCTCGTCAAACTGAAAAACCGAGAGCTGCAGGCGGTGCCGCGGCCCAGCGACCGCTGGACAACAATGAACGTCCGGCTCTTTAATAACAATCCCTCAATATTGGCGAGGGGGTCGCTACGAGAGCCGCGGCGGCCAATCGAGCCTCATTACTCCCGTTAATATATCGGGCCGCGTCCCCAAACGCGATTCGGCCGCCGTGTCCGCTGGATCCTCCGGCGGGAAATGGCGCGAATTAGACGGGCTGGTTATCGCGGCCGGAAGCCGAGCGGCTGTCCCGCCCGCGGCTCATCTACTTGTTCCTGCACATGAACAGATGCACTAACCCCCCGGGCGGCCCCCACCCCGCGCCAATTGCCTTTTTATCACCGGGGGCGGATACTTCCATCGGCCGGTGACACTAACGCTGAAAGCTCAGTTATAGACGTAAATAAAGGGCCGATTGTCCGTTACGAGGTCCTGCCCCCGGATTATTCTGCCCGGAAGCCGAGTTATATAGCGCGGAGGCCGGTGTCCCGCGGCAATTACCCCGGGCCGAACGACGCAAGTTCCACCGCGGGGCAAGGATTCCGAAATGTTCCCAACTGCAAATATGAATATATCGTGGGAAGTCGTGCGTATGTGCACTGGCGCCTGCAGCGGGAAGAATTTAACAAGCGGGATTCCTTGGAGCGGCAGTTAGGGACGTGGGCCGGACGTTTTCGGAATCCCTGTTCGGCGCGCTTAGCGGTCGGTCAAATCGCTCGGCTGCAACGGCCGGAGATCGCGCCGCCGCGCCATCAAATATGCATGAAACTGCGACGCCGGGGGGTTTGTCCGGCTGGGCGGGCGCTTGGAAAAAAAAAAAACGGCTGCGGGCCCCTGCGAGGCCGGACGGCTTAATTAAATTCTAATCGAAGGACGCCCACCTCGCGCGCGGTTTAACAAGCGAGTAACTATCAATTAAGAGTTGGAAACAGATAAGTGGCCGGGGCGCGCGGGCCCGCCGAGGGCGGCGATAAGCCCGCGCCGTCCGCGGGGAATCGTAACAAACACCTGCGCGCCCGGGCGCCGTCCCCCGGGGCGGCCGAAAAACCCGGGGCCAACGAGTGGTCGTAAGGCGCTATTGCCCGGACAAGCGCTCGGTAAATATTTGACGGGCGGCGGGCCGCGAGGGGCAATCAGGGCGGGGCCCTCGCGGCCCGCGAGTTCGGCCCGGCCGCTACTCCCCGGGTAATTGCGCGGGGCGGTCTGCGCAGTTGGCCGCGGCCAATAAACGCCCCTGTAAATCGTCGCGGCCCCCGACTCAAATCATGAATTACGCCCGGCCCTAGGCCCGAGAGCCGGGGAGGCCGCCGACGGCGCCCAAGAAGCCGCCCAGAGATGGAAGGCTCGCCTCGATTCCAGGGGGATTCAGCACTGATTACGCGGGGCTTCGCGCCCCGCCTCCCCCGCCGCCCGCGATACCGCACGTACGTGGCTTTCGCTCTCTCCGTGCCTCCGTCCGACTCTCCGCGACCCACGGAGCGCCCACCCCACTTGTATCTATACAGATATACACCGGGAGGCCAGAGCAAGATTTCCTATTATGTCGCCGCTAACGCTGGATCCCCAGTTTTTCTTGCCCTCCGGGACACGGCTGTGGATGGGCCCCCCGTCCCCGAGTCTCGCGAGGCGTCGACGCTCAGGGGTCGGGACGTTGCGCGGACCAAAGACGCCACAATGCTTGGCACGTAGAAAAAATTAGAAAATTCGAGCTTCGCTCCTAGACCCAATTTTCCGATCTTCGCTTCAAACACCTCTCGCAAGTCGGTCTACAACCTAAAACTCTAAAAATGCAAACCGTTGTTACTTTAAACTTGCGTCATTATCAACTTTATTTGCTGTAATAGATAATTAAAAATAAATTAATTCAGTTGGATTTTCTTGCTACAAATGCGTTTCAGTTAGGTATATAATTTAAAAATTATGTATTCCGTGTAGCTATAGCAGTAGTAGTTTAACCGAAACATTATGGGCATTCGCGCTAGCTTCTATATGCAGTTATGAGCTACGTACTTATATGTGTGAAAAACTATCGTCTTTCTCTGCCTCACCATCTGCGTCACGCATGCCGGTTGGTACGGCTTAACACATTAAGTTGCATATGGAACAGTTTCAGTTTTAATTGCTTATAATGTAATTTCGTTTCTATTAAGTGACATATGACAAACTGAAAACTTTTATACACGAGTGAATATAATTAATTTTTTAACTCACGTGCTATTTGTATCGCGGTATCTATAGTTATATCGTTATACTGAAAACCACTTAGATTTACCAAACCTAGAGAGTTTCTAGCGATTTTATCGTGACCGTAGCTACCAGGGAACGATCGCAGGTAATCGCAAAGGATTTGTCGAGCTATTAGAGGAGCGCACAAGAGCAGGGACAACGAGGGGGAAATCTTATCTATCAATTACGAACGAAAATCCGTTGAGTGCTAACTGAGGAAATTTTTTTAATTGCAGTGTACTGTAAAAGAGCACGTAGATGACTTTTTCTCGCAACCGCAATCTGTATAATGACGCAAATGCTCGAGCTAAAATTTGCCCAACAACTTTTTGTCGATTCTGAATTCAGCTCGAAATTTTGTAAAGCTAAAAATGCTAAAATTCTTCACGGTTCATCTTATTCGTTCGTAATTGAAAGCGTCGTTTGTACTTTCTCTCGGTCTTTATATAAATAATGGTTTATAAATGATACGGATTCAGATCTCGTTCTCGTAATGCGATACAATTTTCCCTCCGAGATAGTGAAGAAAATTCTGCGCAGTTTATGACGCATCTTTTTGCGCGAATCCTATAAGAACGTTAATTACGGTCGAGTTACGCACTAGCCGAGTTTATCTCACGTCCTTGCGGGAACAAATCTTCCGCGACGCATTATGTCGCGTAATCTTATCATCTCAATACTCCTCTCTCGGCTCCGAACTTTAACGTTAGTAGGGCAACGTCGAAAGTGCATCGATAGATTGTCTAATATATGCTACTTTCCGTGAAAACTTTTATAAAGAGAAAATAAAAAGTAAAGTTAAAATCAGTCAAAATTTACTCACATGAAACGTGATCTGCATTTTTTCTATATTGTAATTAAATTTTATTTATTTACTGTGAACAGGAAAATGTTATAATTAATATGATATGCTTACATCTTTTTCGTACTCGAGAGAGTTTCTCATAAATCGGGATATTCATATATTACATGTTCAAGTCGTAGTCCTTGAAAAAAGGTAAAGAAAGATACCCTATACACCTTGATATTGGACTCAGCGAAGAGTATTTCTTCGATTTAGAGCTAGAGTAGCTTTTTCCGTTTCACGAACCCTTGACAAATTTATTACTTATTACTTACAAGTTTAATAAATAAAGAGAATTTTCAATAAAGTAGTATAAGTTCAACGTATCCTAGCGAAAAATAATTAAAAGATAAAGAAACTAGTAAAAAGCGAACATCATACGGTAATAGCAAATGTATAACAAATGTACACATGCCAGGCTGATTGTAAAACGCTGTAAGAGACATCTAAAAAATATAAATTTTAATACAACAAACTGGTGAGGTATTCTTTAAAGTTGGATAAACGTATTAGGTTCAACCTTAGCGCGACATATACGATTGGGCTCATAAAAGCCCCGCCCCTTAAAGTTTATAATCCAAGGCGGTAAATAAAAGCTTCGTCGACACGCGCCAGAGGAGAGAAGCATTCGATCTCCCGAGCTGCGAATCTCCCCTCGTAAACATTCCCCCGACTAAGTGCGAGTGCCATTTTAGCAAGGAAGCTTCGAATAGCGCGAAATGCGATTACATCCTTCCGGCCGAAGTAAAAATGGCAACTCGAGTCTCGGGAAGATCCGTAATACTCGGCTAGCGCGCGCGCAGAGTTAAATCGAATAAACGCCGCGCGCTATATTAAATTGCACCGTCGGCCGTCACTGAAGAGCGCGTACTCGTTGTCGGGGAGCAGCGAGGCGATGCCAGTATGATGTGCAAATTAAAATCCTAAAGAGATCGGAGGTATATATCACTTCCGCCTCGTCGGATATTTCAAGGGGCACCTGCTTCCGACAACATTTTGTTTTCACTCCTAACCAATGTAGGCAAGCTGACATTGCTTTAAATTTAATATTTGATAATGTGATTCGATTATAGTACCGGTTGCAACTAACTTAAGTGCGATAAGTAGTTCCTGTAAACAACTTTACACTCAACTAAAAGATTTTCATTTCCAATAATCAGATTTACTCCAATGATAAATGTACTAGTATTCCTGTGCCACACGAAGCTTTAATCATCGGAGCGAATCATCCATTTGGGTATAAATAGGTTGTATTTTACTCCGGTTCAGTCTAATGTGCTCGTTAGTAAGGCTTTTGTAGTCAGACTCGGCCTCAGACGCAAGTTCATATTCCCGCTAACACGCATCTTTATTACGAATTAAAGTAACTGAATATTTATTAACTCAATTAAATATTTGGTATCTCACGCAACCCGGGAATCTCGATACTAATACCTTGATGCCTGTTTCGCTTATGTCGCGGATTAGATTCGAGGTAGCTAATTAAGTCGGTAAAGTAATAAAGATACACAAAAACAGATAGCCAATGGTAAGTGTAAAGCTGCGTGTGGGCTGTTAGAAAGGTATAGGTCAGTGCTTTATCTACGAAATACCCACACAGGCTCGTGCATTTCCACTCAGACGCAGATTTGCCCAACAATCAAATGACCCTAGGGTCACCCTGAGCTGTTCTCTGCAGTCGACATCATTCGATGGCTATAAACTCGCGTCATTTCGCGGAACTAGCGTTTGTTATTACGGAACAACAAAGATACTTAGAATTGTTTCTATAGCATTTATAGACTCGAGAATTAGCAGCTCTCCGAGGCGCATATAATTTATTGTACCCTATTATATACATTCAGACTCTATTTTGTATCATAACGATAATATATATTAAAATTTTGTATTAATAACAGTATACATGTATTTATACGTAAATAATTTATATGTCTAATAAAAGCCACAATGGAAGTTTAACTTTAATATCAAGATTATACACATTCACTACGGGTCTCTGCTATGACTTTGAGACAAAGCAAGAATTATCGCAGTACAGACTGAGTGAAGCTCTTGACTTCCAAGCAAAGAGGCCTAAGATCCATTTCAAATCCATTGTATACTATTGCGCGTCACACTATTAAAGTTGAAAATACTATCTCCATATATCTATTTCTTAATTTTATTCAAACAGAAAACTAAATCAATGCTTATAATTTATTTATTTTCTTTTACTATATATTTTCTAATTTAAAAAATAAATTATTTTACTTTAGTGAAAAGTCTTTAAGGAACTAATAAAATATAAAATTATACAAAACTTCATAGCAAGCAAAATCGTTATAAAAATCGTCGATTTTAATAGGCAAAAAAATGTTGTTGATATTTAAACCAATAATTTAAAGAAATTCAAACTCATTAAGTTATTTTTTGAAAAATAAACAAAGAACAATCAAAGAACCAAGAAAAGATATAATAATTACCTCAAAAATGAATTTCTTAAAGCAAATGTAATTGTATTTTACTCAAAGTTAAGAGATGCAGAAAATGCAATTAAATTATAAAGACATATATCTTATAAAATTAAATTTGAAATCAGCTATAATCACATATATAATTAGTTCTTTTCAAATTTTTTTAATCTAAGTTTAGATAAATTCATATGGTCAGTAATTGTTATCTCTTTTCTTCGACTTAAATGAAATAATTATTAACATCTTTATGCCAATATGTAATATGATGTAGAAATTTAAGAACAGTTTAAACAAGTTATAATTCGGTTCAGTATAGTTTTCATTTGATCCCTATTTCTGTAGTATACTTCATAAATCGCCATTACCAACTCTTAGTTACAAACGATTTCTTCAAGATTTCTTTGACAGAGATTTATAAAAAAATGAACTACATTTCTGTGACGGTTACAAAGGAACCTGTATCCTTTATAAGAATGCGATGCTTTTCAAAGAAAAACAGGAAACTTTTCAATGTTCCACTCGGATATATCGCGAGAAGCTTAATAACATGAGTGTGTAACTTGCAGCGCGACGGCTTTCAAGAAAAGTAATCGTACTATCGAGGACGAGAAATGAAACAGAGCTATAGATTCAATCACAGCCACGTCTCCTACATTAGCTTTTTAAACAAGAGAGCGACTTGAGGGTACACGGACGTCTAACTCCATGGCAAACACTGGTTTTCGGAGTTGCCGCTGGTGGCTTCGTTATCGGGCCGGTAGTTGGAAGTCGAGCCCAGGGCCGCGCCTTCGCGCACGAATTGGTCGTCGACACTTATTGTTTTCGATACCCTCACTGTGTACCCGTGGGTGTCTGTGTGTGTGACCGGTCGTCAGAAGGATTGATCGGACCGTGGGCGATGCGACGGTATAATACGGAGCGCCGGCGGCGGTGGCGGCGGCATCGTATCGCCGCAACCTACATTTTCCGCCCGCGAAAGATTTTAGCTCGTCCTTTTTCCTTGCCCGCGCTTGCGATTTGTGGAATTGCGCGGAAACAATGCGCCCGATCGAGGAAATCTTTCGGAGAATTATTGTTTCAAAGCTCTGCATCGCCCGTACTGGTGTTTCCTATATACCAAGTAAAAGGTTACCCACGTCGTTGCCAAAGTATAAAAGAATATGAAAGAAAAGAGTCTAACTATGATCCGCGGCAGCTTTTCTTTTTTCTACAGATAATATACAAATGTATTATAAAAGCATATTAAAACCGAATTTTAATGCATACGTTAAGTGGCGTATTTCATTAAGTATATTCAAATGAATGAATGATCATTTCATTTGCCCTTTAGTATTTACAACATTATTTGGTTTATTTTTGTACTTTTCTCTTTTAACTCTGTAAATTTTCGTCGATTTAAAAATTTCAAAAGCAACGCGTAATCATGTAAACTCTTTATCCCGTTAAAATAATAAATAAAAACTAAATTAAAAATGTAGGAGTTAAAGGTTGAATAACTGCTGATTGTGAAGCTTATATATTTACGCCCATAATCTGTATATCATTGAATAACTTAAATCAGCAGAATCAGTAAAATGCAAATTTTTAGAATTCAGATAACTCATTTTATACAGTTAAAAAATAATTTTAAACTCAAATTCATTTAAAAAGAAGTATGTATATTCAGCTTTGATCTTTTAAGGTATATTAAATTTATGACATAAAATTTATTTTTGTCACTATCTTGAATAATAATGAATTATATAGGTATGCATGTATAAGCTTCAGTTATTTTAAGATATTTTAGTATAGAATACATTATTTCAGGCGAACGTGCATACACAAAAAATAAAATTTTTAAGTATTTATATTTCTAAAAGAAATGAACTGTGATGACATTAAAATATTTGAATAGGATAAAAGCATTATATAAATTAATAAAACGATTTCACTTTAATTTTTAATGAAAAAATTTTTGGTTGTCAGTTATTCAATACAGAGCAGATTATGTGTACAATATATCCTTATCGTTAATTAGCGCATTTTAATTCCTTAAAATATAATATTATAATACATAACTAATACTATCAATAATACTATACATTATTTTCCAGATTTAAGCTTAAGTTAAATGTTATTTTTCTTCTGTTTCAGGTGAGTTGCAGCAGAAAAATGTCACTTATATATATGTCCGATGATGTGTAAGTATCAAGACAAAAGTAATTGAAATGATTCTGGTTATGTTTGAAACCACCTAACAAATGAAATGTTGAACTGATTCTTTATTATCTTAATATCATGTAAATAATTATCTGCAACCCAATTCATCGCTGTGCAAAATGCGAAGCGCAATTTCAATCGTCATATGAAGTATCCATCCCATGTGCATTCAATCGATATTTCCAGCCCTTTAATCTTCGTCCCGAATAAAAAGTGTCAGAAGAATTAAAAAATGTTAATCTTCACTGTCAGCTGAGGTCGCTCATAATAATACAAATTGCGCTGGATCGCGCGGAAGCAGCACCAATTCATCACGGACGTGGTCGAGATTAACTACTAATTTATGCAATATCAATATCCTTCGTTCTTCTTGACGTTGAAAAGATAAAAAATCGTGGTAAACCAGGGTGAGTTATCCTCGTTCATCATTGAACCCATGGACGCACTGGGCGTTGGTCACAGGATCGATTGGGTCCCAAGAATCAATACCTTGTTTGGCCACGAAAGCATAGTTTGACAGGGCGTGAAAAGTACGATCATCTACGGATCCTTAGATTATTTGAGTTTGCGGCATCGGTAATACATCATTAGTCGACGGCCCCTACTCCCTCTGCCACTTGACTTTTAATGAGGATTCCGACGCTAATACCCAAGTATTGTGTGTCGAGCGCCATTCGGACGAGGTCGTTCATTAATTGCATCGATGAGGCCGTCGCGTTTAATTAAGTGTCAGGGGATTTCAAATGCTGTTGTTTTAGACTCTTTGCTGTTGGGTATTATTGAAATCAATTAGCAATTCATTTACGTCCGGAGAATTTGTTTAAAGTGGATTATATAATTAAAATCCTCTTCGCGATCGAGAAAGTCTCTTCGGTCATCAGTTTGTCGGTAATTAGAGAAACTGAAAAACTTAATAAAAATGGTTTATTAAAAAAGGTCGTTATAGGAACAGGATACATAACTTAATTCGATGATAGTAATAAAATACTTTTATGAAAAATGATCATTCATTTGGGCAGAAATGATAAAAGCTCGCATATTTTTAGAATTAAGCTTGGAATTGAATCTGTCGCTTCCAAATTAGATTAATCTTCCATCAACATCGGAACATCCAAGCATTCTTCTTATTTAAAAGACGCTAATCTAATCTTTTCATTGATCCGCAGCATAAATGTACTTCCATAAACATAATATAGAGTCTATAAATCAGACTATGAATAGGAAGAAAAAAAGTTCCGAATAATTTCCGAACATAAATCGCAGGTCGAGTCTTACCGGAGAATATTTTTAGCCGAACTACTCGTACCAAGTCGGCATTCCGATAACCCAATGAGCTCGAGTCCATGCAGAGAACGTCCCTAAACTTCTGCAAAGCACCATGTGGAATCAAGTCAAATCGCGAAGTAGACTCCCGATAAATCTGGAAGCGCGCACACGATTCCCCGCGTAAAGCAGAGCGCGCGGAGGGGCACTGCAGGCGGGGTACACGTCCCCGATATCAAGTGCGAATCGATCAGCCGGTAAATCGCGCAAAGATTGCCGGGGCTCCGCCGGGGAAGCGGCGCGCGAGCCATCCCCCACTTCCGGCCAAGGAAGCCGTCGGAGAGCTTTTAATTAGCGCGCGGGCGTCGGAGATAATGCGGCCGTAATTCCAGCTCCAGTCCATTGACGGGCCGCGGATTATATTTTTGTCCCCGGGTATCCTTTGATTCGCGGGTTAGCCCGGGGCGGCCTTAGCCGGCTGCGCCCCGGCTTGGTCGTAAGCCGGCGGTAATGTTACCTTATCTGGGCGGCAGATTGCGATGGATTTGAATTCCCGGCCGGGGTTTATTAATTTGCAGCGGGCGGACTCGGGCGCGCGGCCTCCGACAGCCTGATTGGGGGAGTTTTTCAGCTGCGAGCGAAAGGTGTCTTCCGCCGGAATTTAAATTACTTCCCGAGTTGGAGTATCGAGTAACAGTTAGATTAACAGAGCGAGTTTGAAGGCGGCTCCGGGGGAGGGGCTCGCGGGAAAAACTGTCCGGCAGCTGCGGGGGACGATCCCCCGCAATCCGCACCGCCGACCCGAGATTTCACTTTGGCTTGCGCGCCCAGCCCGGGAGTTGGGTAGGCGGGGGATTTAAAAAAAAAAAAAAAAAAAAAATATCTTTATTCAGGCGGCGCGAAGGGGGGCGGGACGTTGACGCGCGGCGACGTGACAGAGACGGGGAGCCTTTTCGAGAGCGCGGCTCGAGTGCGCGCCCGGCCCAACGAGCTTTGTTTCGTCTCATCGCCGGGGAGCCGACCTGAGAGACTTCCCTCACGTCCCCGTTATAACCGCGCGGCAAAGTTTCGCGGGGATGGGGCGCGGCAAAGCCGATGGCTCGTACGCGCGAATGACGCTGAAATTCACCGAAGGGAGTGCTCGCCGAGCTTTCAAGCCCGCCGCTATTTTTCCGAGGCCGCCCGAGCCCTGCCTCCGCAGCTTTCGCCCATTAATTAGGGGACTCCTTTTTCATCGATCTCTATTAGTGGAGCTTTTTCGATCAAATTTCGAGGGCGCCCGGCGAGGCGCCGCCAATTCCGCCGAGGCCCGCCTTCTCTCTTTCTCTCTCTCTCTCTCTCTCGCGTCGAGGCCTCCCCGAGATTTCCTTCGATTAATTAATATTTAAAGCGGGGATCGCTTAATGCTCGCGTGGAGAATATAAGTGCAAGGAACTAAATACTTTCCTCGAGTGCTAATTAATTAAAGGTATAACTGTGCATTCATTACTGTAATTAGGCTTAAAATTTATAATGCAGGCCGCAGTGGCAATTGATTAAAATATGCACAAATGCGTTTAATTAACTAAATAGGTGTTTGAGCAGCTCCAAATTGACGATGCTAAATGAAAATGAAGCAGCCGGGCGAATTAAAATAAAATTCCACGGCGGCACGTCCGCTGGCAAGTTTATTCACTGTTCGCAGCTCCTCGGCCAAGAATTTGTAAAGAATTCTGAAACGAAGGGACAAATTCCTCAATTCCGTCAAGGGTCCATTTGAATTTGAAAATACGAGGGAAAAGGGTGGAGGGGCGCGGCGCCCGCGAAGCAGTGTCTCCGCCGGGCTTCTTTCGGCCCACCCGCCGCCCGACTCAAATTAGATTCCTCCCCCGAAAGCATATCAAGCGTGAAAGCGGCCGTAAAAGCCCGCGTACACGATAATAATGCGATAGCCGGGCTGCGCCTAGGCGGCCGCGCCCGCGATAAGCGGCCTCCTCGCGGGCTTTTCGAGCGGCGAGGAAACCGGGGCCGGCAAACAGCGGGCAGAAACGACGAGGGCGAAATAGCGGACAAAGGGAGCCGGGCGGCAGGCCGATAGAAAGCGCGCCGATCGCCGGCCAACTTTGCCTGGCGGCCGCGCGCAGCTGCGACGGAAAGCCCATTCGTGCGTAATCGGCGATATCCTGCCCCTTTCTTTCCTCGGCCGCGCGGCCGCCCCCTTTTTCTCTCGTTATACCCCCCCGGTGGCCCGGCTTTCTTCGGCCGGCTCGCGCCTGGACGTGTCCCCTCTTTCGCTCCCCTGTTTTTCCGCGGGGCTCCGATGTTTTACCCGCCGAGTCGGCCGGCTCGCCTTTCCCCGGCGCCCCTTGTTTATTTTTACCCTCGCGCGGGCAAACTAGCCGCGCGTCGCGCCCATGTTTGCCAATCCGACGGATTTCGGCCCGCCCGACCGCCCGCCCCTTTGCCGTCGCGCCGCCTCTTAGGTTGTGCCCTTATCCTATCGGAATAACATATCTTGAAATAGCACGGAAAAGGGACGCCGGGGCAAAGTCGACAGTGATCTACTCGCCGCTGCTACTTTAAAAAGCTATTTTTAAGCCTTTCTCGTGCTCCTGGATTATGTGCCCCTCGCTCGCAGTCCGAGTCAACTGCTCTGCCTTTCCTGCGACTGATTTCGTTGCTTGATTCCTCTTAATCCTTCGCTTTTAAAACCTAATCACAGGAGGAAGAGGATCTAAAAGGTACGCGGCGAACTCGATCTTTTTATTTCATCTCGAACCCATCCCTTAGCTCGTTCCGCTCTACTCTCATCTACGTTTTGTACCTCTTTCCCGATTCCTTTCCTTCCATCGAGCTGTTAACACATCCATTCCGAAATCCAATTCCTTACTGCCGCTTTCCGAAGTTGACCCGTGTGGTGGACTTGACCGGATCCTCTGTTAGCAAAATGTCCGATTTTCACCAAAACTAAACCTATTTCAATGAATTAACTCATTTATAAAGCACAGTGGTCCTGCGAATTTGCGACAATTTTTAAATTTAATCCATGAATGAGCATGCAGCTCTGTCGCAAATTCCTCTGATTATCGTCGATTTTACATCTCTTTTATTCTCTTTGAATACATTTTCTCCGGTGATGAAGAGTGAATTTTTTGAACGATCTTATCAGGACCCTACTTGCAAAGTAGTTGAATTCTATTTGAATTTGCGTATTCTAAAGGATTATTTTGTCAAATTCTATATATAATTCTGAAAATGTGCTTCAAGAGATTATACATTTTGGTTATATTACTACATCTCTCCATTAGGTATTTGAGTCAGAAGATGAAAAATTTTTTAACCATAGAATAATGTGTTACGATATTTGAAACGGAGAAAAACTTTTAAAATAAACTTGAAAAACTCTTACGTACTTCAAACATATAAATCACGTCTTTATCGTATTATATTATTTTATTTAACTTTGAAGTTGTTGAAGAAACTTTCAACTTATCTCAGATCCAAACAAAATAAAAAATATAAAAAAGTAAAAAAATGAGGTTTCAAGACTTCCGTAGAACATAAAAATATAGATAATCGAGACTTTACTAAAGCTGAAAAATAATTTGAGTGCAGTATAATCGTATGTCACGGGTCCATATTTAAAATATACCATGGAGCGATGGAACTCCGCAATGAAAAACATAAATAACGGTGGAGTAACGATAGCGCACATTCCAGTAAAGAGGCGATTATAAAGCACTCGGTGGACCGCTTCGTCATCCGGGGGATAATACATCGAGCTCGGGCGTGTGCAAAACGTCAATGAATTTTCCGAGCCTGGCTCACGCAGTCCAATTATATTGGCGTTTCGCTCGATAACAATTGATCCTGGCCGCGCGCTTTCGGGGAAAAACGCTCGTCGTCCTCGACTTGCAATTTTCGGGAGAATCCGAGGCGCCGTTATGTGCCCACCCCAGGATTCTGGTCCTGCGGACCCCCGGTCGAAAGACACCCGACGGACGATTTTGGCGGAGCTCGATTGACGGGCTCCCGGCCGGCCGCGTGTTTATCGGGGTGTCGCGAATTGGTGCGTCGGCGGGGATTATCGGCCGGCTTGCCGCCGCGGCGCGTTTCCTTTTTTCGCGAGCGCGCACGGATCGCCCGGATTACTGGCAACAGGTGGATATTTATACGCGGCAGAGGCTTCGCGACTACGGTATAGTTTGCCCCAAGTATGATTCGTTATGGCGTGCCGGGCCGCGGCAAGTTTTATAAAGTTCGACAGGCTCGCTTTTTCGCGAATCGATAGTACCTCTTAGCTAATGGTGAGCTCATAACGGATCCGATATTTATTTCCTTTTTCCCTGCGGGCTCCTTACACGCGTACTCGCGCGAAAAGAAGGATTTTTATAAACATACAACGTCGGAGGGCTGATGCTACGGGCCAGGTTAACTTCGACAATTAGAAGCAGGGCGAATCTCTTTGGAAATGCGAGCCGCGAACAGCTTCCGGAAGGCCGTTCGATTAGGCTATGCAAATGAGATTACTCCCGGCGAAAGGCGCCCCAGTCCGCCGAATCGCCGAAAAGAAAACCAGGCGCCGGTTTCAATTCTCCGTGGGCTGTTAACCTCCCGGGTGAGCTGCGGGCTCTCGGGGTTCAAGCTATCGGGCCCGGGCCGCCCACGTACGCCACGAGCCATCGCGGGGCCAAGGGTCGGGCGTGCCGCGCTTACCTGCGCCCCTCCCCTCGAGTCGGCCCTTAACGAGGGCCTACCGAGCCGGCGATTAAGCTCGCGATGGGCCCTCATTTGTACGGCATCCGTGCCACCCGAATAGTGTCTGATCGATAGGCGGCGCAAGTTCGCCACGGCGTCTAATCCCGAGCTTGCGGCCCAACGCCCGGGCTGTCGCCCCAGGCAGCCGGTTACTCCTTCCACCCTGGGAATTCGGAATAACGGCGGTTATCGCGCTGGCGCGCACCGGATCGATAGCCGGGGAATTAAAAAATAAGCATCCCCAGGCGAGTGGTCGGGTTTTTTTTTTTCCCCCAAGCGGCTTTGTACTACTTCAAACATTCCCGGGGCGCATTTTTCCGCGCTAAAGGATTTCTAAAGAATTTCAAGCGATGCCTCGCGCGCAGAGTAAATATATCCAGTCAATTACAACCGTGGATTAAAGTCCGCTGCGCGTGTAGGTATACAACTTTGAGGAGATAACCGTGGGCTCTGTTAGCTTTGATTTTATAAGCGTCTCCTTCGAGCGCCCGCGCGGCCGCCCACCTCGGCATCGCGACGAGCCCCCGCGACTTTATTATTTCAGCTCCGTGATCTAATAGAAAAGCGGCGGTCGCGAGCCGATACGCCAAGAGGATTAAGAGGCCGTCGGAAAATAATTGAGAAAGAGATTAGCGGCGAGTCGATAACGAAACGCCCCCTCGTCGGGGACGACGCCCGCCGGGCACTCGGCGTCTCCGCCAATCCCCCAAAGAAAAACAGCGTCCGACCGCGGCGACCCGGGCGCCTCGAGGTTCCGTCGGGCGGACAATAGTCATCCACGGGGAGCGTCTCCTTTCATTGCGCCCCGGCCCGCGAATTGCCTCGTTACACGCGGGAGAGAAGGGGACGCCCGCGGCCCCTGTTAACGAACCCTCGAAAATCATCGAGTCCAGCGGCGCGGATAAAGGCCGCACTTCGAGGCGCGATCGATACGCGCTCTTTCCGCCAAAGGCTCGAGCGATCGACCCCGTCGGAACTAATGATTGCCGCCAGGCCTCCTCTAAGATTTATAAGTCCGGTAATTAGCGGGCCGTGCCTGCCGTGGCTCTTATTTCGGCAGCCGGTTCCTACCCCCCCGTCTATTCTTAAACCAAAGCTCGCCCAAGCCGCGCCAGAGAGCGACATCCGAAAGCCGTTTCCCGCCGAGTCACCTCTTCGCTTATCAATCTCGGCAAAAAAGGACAGCCTCGCGAGCCGCGAGGAATTTTCGGAAAAATCTCCCAATTAGCTCTCACGGGGGGAGGGGCACAAGAGGCTGACGAATTTGGAGCAGTCGACGGCCCAACAAAATAGCGCGCGGGTATTGATCTTCCTGCGGTCGCTGCGGCGGCTCGGTTTAAAAAAAAAAATTGCAGAATAACCAAGTAGGAGCTAAGAGTGTTCGGTTACAGAGCCATCATTATTGCCGAGTTGCCGCGTGCGCCGGGCGAAATAACAGTTCCTCCGGCCTCGGCTCCTCCTTTTTCCTTTCGACTCGCGGTAAGCAAATATCGCGCAGCCGCCGGTCATTATTAGCGCGCGGCCATTGATTTTCCCGCGCGCCCCCGCCCCCCACGCGCCTCTTTATCCCCGTAATACGAGCGATACGCTTATTTCATTGTTTCCGACTTTCCAATTATTCCTCCAATTCCTAACGAGGCGCCTTTGAAGCGGCCCCGTGGACGCACAAGCCCTGGCCCCGCTTCCTTTCTTCCTCTCCCCGACTGTAGAATAAAAAAACCCCGCTGACATTTTTCAGAATCGGGGAAAAAAGGGCGCGCCCGTCAACAGTCGCGGCGGTCGTTCTATGAATTTTTCATTCGCGCGCTGTCTCGGGCAAACTTTGGGAATCGATGTAAGTGGAAGCGCCACGCGGAATTTCATGTATACGCTCGAGCGCCAGGGCCACGCGCCAGTTACTTTTTACTGTGAGTCTTGTGCGCCGCGAGCCCGCGTAATGAATCCGGCGTGGCCGAGAGGAACTTTCGAATGTTTCGTAAGAGTGCGGCGTTTATTAAAATGCAGAGCGACGCTTTCGGTTGGGATGCGATGCAGACCAAGGAAAATGAAGGAATGCTTCCGTTTGCGCATTTTTAAAATGCGCAGGGGCCTCCGCGGGCTACGGGTTTTCCTTCTTTCCTCGCGGTAAAGCTAAAGTAAAAATTTTATTTTGTCAAAATAAGCCAGAAGCATCGACCTAAAAACTCACTAGAATGGTTTGATATATTTTTATATAATTTTGCATGACTTTCAATTTTTTAGAGATAGTTATAAATGTTAATAATGTTAACAAAGTATTTGAGAATTTAATTTCAAGTCCAAGCTTTTAAAAAATTTAAAATTTTATCAATTTGTAACTACGTTTTCATTTTTGAATACAGTAGTCGGAAAGTTGGATGTCGTGATGAGAAAACATCTAATAAATTTTTTCAACCCATTTTTAGGAAAATGTAATAAGCCGTAAAATAATAGGGAAATAATAAGAAAAACAAGGCACATGTAGCGTAATCATCTGAAAAGAAAGGGGAAATTCCATCATTTGTGCCAGTCACAAGGTCTTGTAAGAGTAACGAGCAGTGAATGGTCCCTTCAATCGACCAGAGCTTCGAGGGCTAAGCGGAGTTTAAAGCCTGGCCCTCGAACCGTTCGAAATTCGTTACGCCCGCATTCCTCTGCTCGAACCTTCGAGCATTCGAGTTTTCTCCTTGGTTTCCTTTACTTGAAATGCGAAAACAAAGTTTGCTATACCGAGGAGATTCGTAGACAGATATTAGAATAACAGATTTTTTACATTGCTCGAGGTGGGGTAGTAGAATGTTTCTCTCGGATTTTCCTGAATATTCTGTCGCAATTCCTGGCTTTCTTTTAATGTATTCGACGTCACTGAAGGTATTTTCAAGACAGGCATTTCCTAGGACTATTGGCTAACTCAAATTCCTACTGACTTAAGCACAATAAATTCCTTTTTTGTAATTACTTGGCGCTCGCCGCTACGTGGGAGCTCCGAGACTGGCACGCGCTCATCCCACCCCGCCCGGCCGGAATAGGGAATCCGCGATTAGACTGCTTAACCCGTAATGGCATATGATGCGCATCATATCTTATTTAGGTTTTCGAATTTAGACAAATTCTGAAATACCATATAATATTAAGTAAAAAATTAGATTGAGAAAATGCTGTTATCTGTTAAGGTTCCTTTGTGTCGCGTTACTCCTCTGAAGCATCAAAGGACGACACGACAGTGACGTAGCTAAAGTTTAGACTCTGCACCGTCTTCAATTTTGAAGGTATCGCCAACATTCAAAGAGTTCACAAAGGAAGTAGTTTAGAGTGTCCAACTACTGCTAAACTGATACCTGCGATGACCTATAAGGGCTCGCTGATATATAACAGGTTAAGGGGCAGACGAATTAAATACATAAAACGGCAAAAGAGCCGCGTAAAACGCGGTAAAAAGCAAAGCTGCGCGCAGGTATACTGACAAAATAAACTCAAGCTGGGCGGCGCCATCATTTTCCGCTCGGCCAAACAAAAATCGTCCAGTGCGGCTTAATAAAAAAGGCAAAGGACCCCATGAAAAAGTAAAGCGCGGCGAAACGCATCCTCGAAACGTCGGCGTATTCAAATTTCTCGTCTCACCCGAGCTTCGCGGCGCTGGCTCATTCATCTCGGCCGCGGCCTTTCAGCGTCATAATCCTCTCGGCGCCGCGCCCGAGACACTCAGTGCGACCCGGGGCGAAATTCCCGCCGCGGGGCATAAAGAACGCGAAGAGGGGAAAAAGGGCGGAGAGTGGGCGCACGAGGGTCCGGAGGACGCTTCCTCCTCGCGGTCCGCAGTCAATCTCCCAGGCGTCCGCGCGAGCCCCGACTATCTCTGGAGGGTCATATACAGGAGCGTGGCTGTAAAGAAACCAGGCGCGTAAAGAAAGCCCGCGTCATCCCCAGCCCAATCGAATCATGAGACCCGCGGGAAATAAGTTTCGGACTCCGCGGCGGCGGTGGCCCTAAGGCCGCGCACGCCGCGCGCGCCGCGGGACGTCGATTAGTCGCCGGGATTCCGGGGATATATCGTCCCGGCTCGCCACCGCTTTTTCCAGTCTTCCACTTCCGCGCTCATCCTTCCTCTTTGCCGCCTTCTTTTTTCGGTAAGGGCTTCTAATGCTCGCCGCGGGAGGGGCCGAGTGGCTTTCTCTCTGCTTTACCGCACGGAATCGACGATTTTTCAGTTCCCTTTTGTTTCCTCGCTCGGGCTTTGGCTTTTTTTAGGGTCGCTCCGGCGAAATATCGCTCCCGAGTTTCTTCAAGCGAGATGGAACGTAAACCAAGGTGACCCCTTGCGATACTTGAGATGATTTTCCGAAAGGCAAATGGTAAGATGATAGTCTAATACGTGTAAGCATTTTTTTTCTTATTTCTGTGCTAAAAATGTTTTTAATCTAATTATTAGAGATACTTTACAAAATGACATTCGGGTTTTTAAAATTTAACTTTTTAGAACTAATTTCCGACACATTACTTTAATATGTTTGTATTGTATTGATGGGTAAGTAATTATTATTGAGAGATTATTAATTATTACTTAATCTTATTTTAAAATTTATGATCATTATTAATGTAATTGTGTAATTCAGATACAGTATTTTATTTTCATTCTGTGATCTATATTTTATTTTGAAAAGAATTAAAATTTCATCATTTAATCCAATCACTTTTTCAAGGATTCAAATAATAAATATTTTAGAAAAAACGATATTAAAATGAGATCAACTATAAAGTGTTTTTACTCCTATTGATTTATCATAAATTTTTAATCACGTCGGTAGCGCATACCATTATAATTTACCAATCACTGCTTAGCATACTACCACCAACGAAAAGAAAATGCGGGCGTGTGACTTGTATTCAAAAATACGATATGAATATTTTACTATGTAAATTTAATATCTCGTTTATAGAAAAGTTCGGATTACTATATTCTGAACAAAGTTTTACGTCTCCATTTTAGATTAAAAAAATTATTTTCTATTTGCGTAACTACCAAAAGTTGACATTCATTGTAATATGAATAACTTTGACTGTAATAAAAAAAATTTCTAACTATTTGTTTAAAAAAATTTTTATCGACAAACAACAATATAAAATTTGAAATTATTCCTACAAATTTAAATACAAAACTTTTAACAAGCATGCGAATTATTATTTTATTCTGTTTTTGATTCTATGAATGTGTTGAATATTATAGATTTTTATATAATGTTTTTATATATGATTTAAGTTTCATGAAATCATAAGAAAAATTAGTTATTTTTTATTTTTTTTACAAAATCATGTAAATATAACATAATATAATGTTATATTAAATAATAATCTAATAATAATTATTCGACATTTGTTGTTAAATCATACATTGTCATTTTTAATAGCTTAAGCAATATATTTTAAATATCGTTGCTAAATGTAAGACATTTTCAGCTTATTTTGTTACGATTTATTTCTCGGCAGATTCATTTATAGCATTTTCTTTTATTTGTGGGGCTTCAAGATAAGTGTCCTTTGTAATTGTTAGTTTTTCTTTGATTCCGCTCAAGGAGTAATTCACTCAGTTGTTGTGTACTCAGATCCTTTGTGGTCTCTAAAGCGTAACGTGAGAAGGACGATATTGTAACTGCATAAGATGTCTACCTGATCTTCAGTCACGACGAGTGCAGCAGAGGCCCGTACCTTGATAGCCTCCTTGCAGATGGAAGTCACAAGGCTCTCTGTGCAATACTGCAATTCTGAATAGGGACTTAAAAACTTCCGTATATTTAAAAAACTCGAACGAGCGAACCGTCAGGTGAACGATGAGCAGTGACAGTCGCAAAATTTCTCACACTGCGTTATACCACTAAGAAGGGATGGATATCGAGTGATTTTATAAACACAGCACATATTGAATTATTCGACTTCTTTTTACACACAGCAATTAGCACATGAAACCCTCATTTAAGTCTAAATATATTATATAATAACTATATGTTTTCCAATTAATACACACGAAGGAATAATTATATTAAATATAATAGCTACGTAAATTATAATTCTGAATTATAATTCTCATAAGTAATCAATAACAAAATAAACTATTCATGAGTTGGAAATCAGTATACCAACTATACTAATTCCATTTCGGTGAATTCTATTCTACTCGACACTATCGCGATATTAAGAGTTATTCTAAGCGATGTACGGACTTGTCTCTCACGGACTTGTCTAATCAGCACTTTATCCAACTTTCTATTCTTGGTGTACTTGATGACATTCCTCTAAGCCGCCTTTTGTACTGCTCAGCAGTCGAAATTTCTGCAATTTGTTTTCATCACATTTGTTTCAATTTTTTAAAACTTACTGCGACTTTACCCACAAATTTATCTAAAATATCTATTCGATCGATAACAGATATTCATGAAACACTTTTATATTTCAATATATTTAATTTGGTTTGAATCATTTACTTATCTTTTGCATTGTGCGTTGTAATCAAGGCTTGCGTCTGATGATACGACATTTTCAGTGCCGGTAAGTGTCTTCCTCCAACCAACGCCGGACCTCCTTTTTGATAAAGCTATATAGATTTTTATGAAATATATATATATATATATATGTGTGAAACTACTTTTGGCATCAAGCTTGGTAAGATCATCTGCAACAATGTTTTCCTTGACACTGAAGTGTCGTGCTATCCACGTTAGAGAAATCTTCGTCTTTATGGACTGTCTATTTTGAGACTGATGACAGTCCCAAAACAGCTTGATTTTGGTGGTATATTACCGAGTAAATCTATATTCGTAGATCAAGGATTGCGTCAATTCCACAGCAGTGGAACCCGAACGCGAAACCCGTCTTTTCCCTGTTCAGCAGTGGTGTAAGGACCAAATAATCTATTCATGTACAAAATGAAACTATCGCAATGAATACAATCCATTTTTGCCACCGATTGCTCACGACTAGAGATGCTTATTCTAAATTTCTTACCAAAAAGAAAATTTTTATTTATGGTATCCTAAGAATCTCCTTTACGTCCAATCCTATTGGGTGCTTAGCAAGCACCTGTATTTTTCCTTCCTTCCTATAGAGAATTTGTGACTATGTGTACGGCTTCTGCTGCCACCACAAAGTCACTCTAAATGGCTGAACATCTAGAAGTAATCCCACCGCTAGAGTAGGTTGACCTAATTGTGCCCGAGATACTTTTAATGGTTACATCTCTTAGTTTCTCCAGGAATGCATTGGCCGTTGAGAGGGCTGTTCTCAATCACCACATCACTGTCTCATAGGTTAGCCTGGGTTTGACTACATTCTCATCAATCCGCTTCATAATCTCTCGTTTTAGCCTCCAATTGTTAGATACAACTCTTCTCACTAGCTATAAATTGACCGTTACTTTACCGTGTACGTGCTCTTGATGCTGTGTCCAAGATAAGTTTACAATCCAGAATCATACGTAGATATTTGAACAGATGCCTACTCAAAGCACAAATGCAAACAATCGTAGATCTTAGACTTACGAGAAGAACACGGTGTATAGCCAGAGCATATCCTACTTTTCTTTCCAAACACACATAAGACTACTTAAATGGTATAAGATACATAATCAGATTTACTTCCTATTATGTAAAACTTCACTGCACAGATATTGTTTAAACGGAGTCATTATTAAAATTAAAAATAATATCTAACAAAGTCAGTTTAAATACAACAGGTTTAGAATATAGAGTTTAGTATTTAAATGAACATAAGCTGTTTAACTTTGATGTTTAAGGCAAGTGTATAAAATATCTGAATATTTTGACCCTTTGTCAGAGCAAATACAAAAAATTGAGCTTGTAGTCGCAAGTGAAAACTAGCTAAGCCACAACTCAAAATTCACGACAGCTTATATTAACCTGGTGACAAAGTCCCTCACGATCTTCTGTGAGTTGACTCGATCGACGGCAGAAAGTAGCGGCAAATACGAGTTTCCAGCATGCCACTGACGCCTGACGACTAAATCGCTCAACCCGTCTCGGAACGCTCGGCTCCCGACTGCCTCCGGCGCATACTCTTCGCTTCCCCCCGACGGTTTTTATCCTCCCCAACTGAGGAGAGACCCCGAAGGACTCCGTTCTACGGCTTCCTTATAAGAGATTTCTCGCCAGGCGCGGCGGAATAATTTCCGGCGCCTTGTTTCCTCAGTTCCCTGATGACGTCATTTGTATATCATTTGCAGGGGCGCCGAGGGTACCCCACGATTCGGCATAATTTGACTCGCGGTCGCTTTGTGCAACCGCGCGCACGCCACGGGATGACGCGCATTCAGCGAGGTTCCGCCACTCGAGTGTGCCGGGCTGTTGACTCGTCCTCGTTCATTCGTCTCCTTTTTCCGCAGGGACTTGGGAGACTGCTGAATGACGCGGCATGAGACATTTTTTTCTACCTCGGCAACCGGCGCCAGTGAATGGACCAAGGGCGGATGTGTGATTATGCACAAATTAAGCGACGCGGCTCCGTATTCTCATTCGTTCATTACCGGATGGCCGTAGATAGCGTTAATTAGATTGCGTTTTCTACCTAATGAGTCAGATTTTTCGTGAAATATGCAACGAGATCGGGATCCTCGACACTCGCAGATTCATTTATCCAGAAAGTACTTTAATTAAGTTCACAAAAATTCAGTCAGTCGTTTTTTCCGAAACCACGCGCTTTCTACAGGACGAGTCTACCCATCCATCGAAATTTTATAAGAGAGGGGGTGAGGCAGGGAGGGCAGAGGGCGGGAGCCGAGCGTGAAGATGGCAGCGGCCAATGGGCTGACGAGGGTCCCACGACCGCCTCCCCCTTGTTACGCTGGAAATTTCGCGATCGGAAGGACGCAAAAAGCTCCCAGCAAAACCTACCGATGGCCTAACTGCGTAAAAGCCGCCGGCGCGCACACGTCGCTCGCCCCTTGTTTTACACGCCGAGTTTCGTAATCGATGTACTGTCTCTCGGCGTGACGCGCGGTTCGATTTTGTAATTGATCGCCTGTGCTCAGGCCCGGACCGTAACTGTTAGCTGCGTTATTACTCCGCGCTGGGCAGGGCCATTTTTTGTCCGCGTCCAAGCCCAAACATTCCGCATTTTCAGCGCGTTTTTTGAGGCCCACAGTCTAATCGAAATTGGAAAATTTATGTCTACTGTTTTTATTCGAAAGGTATTTGTTAAAATTTTCGATGCTTTGCACTCAATAAGATAAGAAATTCTTTTTTTATTAAATTAATACATGTTAATCTTCTTTTTTATTCGCGCATAATATTGAGTGCATTACATGTATAAATCGTAAAGGTTGCATTTGAAAGGTCACTTTTGTTTACATTTTTAATAAATTCAGCATAGTGCTTTGGGTGCAAATAGATATTAAACATTTAAACTTTATATAAGTATATGTAATGCCAAATTGGATATAATTCGTTTATAACATTGCAACACGGTAGGAAAATAAACGCACAATATTAAATAAATGTCTATTAAAATTATATACATTTGTAATACAACTTCATTTTTAAAACTCGTAAAAGATGAATATGATTCTTTTTAAAAGCAGTAATTAAATTGTGTTGGTTTAAGCTGAAAGAAACATTTAATTGAAGTTTTAAAAGTGAAACCATTGAGTATGAAATGCTCTAGATTGCGGATCCAAATTCCTTTCTGAGTGAACCTAGTCTAAATATTGTAAATATTATAAGTCATTTACAATTATTTATATAATTTAAATAATACAATGAGTCGTTTTAAATAAATACTAGTATTGACTTATAATAATGTACCATTTTTTAATAACTTACTATTTAATTTAATTCATTTTTCATTCATCTTAATTAGCTTCATTTTACGTGTAATTAATTTATTTCATTAATTATTTTTTTTAATGATTTTGAAAAATATACTACCTGTTTGTAATATAATGCTGCTCTTGTACTACAGTCTAATTATTTTTTCTCTTAAAGTAATTACTTATTTATAATTATAATAGAGTTTAATAGATTATACAGATTTTTATTTCTCTTTGTTTTTAAAAGTAGATTTTAAATGACGGCAATTCATTGGATTTTAAATTAAATTATTCAGTTATCATTTATAAGAAAAAATACAATTTTACCAATTTAATTTTAGTTGTTTATGTTATGGACTGTATACAATAATTATTCATTTATAGCCTAATCATACTTTTAGTATTAATTTCAGCCATATTTTATTTCAAGTTTTAGTAGTGAAGTAAAATTTTTCTTATTACCATTTTACTAAATTATAAAACAAAACGTAATTATATAGCTGAATAGCGATATGAATGTCGAGATTTCAAATACGGTTAATGAAAGTGTATGTACAGTCGGTGAAAGAATCAACTAAACCAATGTGCAAATATATTAGCAATCTAAATCTGTATCTAATTTTTACTGCATATATTTAATTTTTCATTTGCTTATTCCCATTTCTGTTTTGTTATACCTCTTTCCCTTGTGGTTAGCACTATATCTTATGTATCGGTTATTCATTCTCTCATCCATTTTATTTAGGTACAATAAGCATTGATGAATCTATTCGCATTTCATACGCAAATGTCAAGGTATCAGTCAATTACACAATCGATCGATCATATTTATTCGACATATTTTTAAAAATTTAATACTATATATTATTTCAAATTTATTTTAATTTTGAGTACAATTGATGCGCTAAATATAGTAAATTCTCAACACAACTTAATTATGGTTTTCTTGAGATAGAGATTAGTTTATTGATGAGTTTTTATCTACGTGGCTTTTTTTTGGTTAAATATTAAGTTATATATAGAATACACTTTTTTCTTCGAGTGATTCGTTTTTTATCAGCCAATTTATCTTCACTCTGTGATTCGCAAGTGAATCAGTAAACTGCATACTGCGTATTCAATACGATTGCATTGACATTCAGGAAAAACTTGAAATTTTCGCCAGATTTATTTCACTCGAACTGGACACTGATTGCGATACCATAACTACAAGGAAATAACGTCGCATCAATTGATTGAAATGTTGGAAATATTGGACTAAAGTGGAGACCAGTAAATCATCGATAATAATACCAGTTGATGTTGGTTTCACAATCGTCCATCAACAAATACTTTAAGTATTTTTATGATGTGAATTGAAACCATATTGAGAACATTTTAATTATATGTACGAATGTAAATTATATTTAAATATGACAAAATTAAATTTTGCCTTCTGATAATTTTCGATTAAATACTTGTACATTTCATATACTCCATAATATGAAATCTATTATCTATAAGTATTTAGTGCATCGAAAGAACTGAACTAATTAAACCATGTGCAACATTAGCTGTCCAATATTCAGTAATTTTTGACGCTCGTATGCCAATAAAAAATTCAAAAGTTGCAACACAATGAATATTTATCGAAGAGTTGTGCGTCAAATAAGTAACAAACAGTCCAAATAAAAGAGATCGCAAGCCAGTGCAGCAAAGGAAGGTAGAGCCATAAAGTCTAGTCGAGTAAGAAGGTCGGGCGAAGGTAAGCCGACATGTTGCGTTTTTCTCATTACTTGGTCGATGTGAGCGCACCGTTAATTCGCCGCGAGCGCCCGCGCAAATTCCCGCGGGCCCCAGGTGAATCGCGTGAAATGGCAGGGGAAGCGCACGACTCGCGATGTATAATGCGCGCGCGGGGCTTGTTTACGCGGGTGGCGCGCCGGGATGCGCCCACCGAGGTCTGCCGCAAACTGCGCCCGCGACTCCTGCTCGCCGACGAATAAGAAGAGCCGCGGCCTCAGGGTGACCCGTGGAATCGTTGACCGGGCCAGCCGCTGCTGACGCAGTTGGACCCGGACGCGCGCCACCGGGGTGTTATGCAGCCGAGTAGTTGCGCACCGGAAGGGACGCGTGCTGGAAATTGTTTCGCCAGGGGATTTAATCGCGGCTCGATTATTTTAATCACGTATTCGGGACTTTGACTCGCGGGGCGATTTTTCGCTCGGGCGCGTGTCCTTTCCGCGGTCACTAAATGCAAATGCCCGGAATTTTATGAGCTATTTTCACAGTTACATTCACCTGCGTACACGCTTTCTTAGCCTGCATAATATATGGGGTATGCATAAAAACGAGCTTTTAATTTGCATCGATAATTTATGCTGAAACTGAGCCAAAGTTGAAATATACGCATGGGCAATTACTCTTCTAAAACCGCGCTTATAAAGATAGCTCTGCGATATACTTGGCGCAATTAAAAATATTGCGTGCAGACCCTTTTGTAACATACTTTTAGTAACTTAAACTCTTTTAGTTAATTGAGACATTTACATGCGAATAGGCCTGCTGTTTTTATAAGTATAAAGCTACTTTTAAATAATTGGGACACGTAGTGTATTCTTTGGTTAAATTAGTCATGCGATAAAGTTTAGTAAGTTCAATACTACACCGTAGAATAGAGTTAGATGTACGTCTCTGTTGAAAACGGCGTAACATTTTGTATACAGGAAAAAAAACTTGTAAGAATTTTCACTATAATTTTTGAATAAATGACGGACAGACATTATTGTCAAATTAACAATTTTTCTACACTTTCCAGTAAAAATTGTAATTATTTTACCTATAATTATAATTGACCAAAATAGCATGTATGCAAAGTTTATATACGAATATTTTACTTGTCGTTATACATGCATTTACAGAATACAGAGATGATTAGCGTAAATCCTCTCAAGTATTACGATAAAATGTAACAATATTTCGACATTCTAAACTTGAATATGGCCTGGCGAATAATTATGGTTCGTTCGCGGGATTAATTAATCGCGTTTCCGTAGGATCTACCCCAGTACTCGCAGCAGGAGAATTCTCATTTATTCGACCGGTTGCAAATATCGATGGGGCATAGGCAATGCTTCCGCACAAGCGCGCCTGGACCGCTAGCGCATACGCAAAGGCGAAATTAAATTAATGAGTCCAATAGCGCCGAGGCAACGCGCGGGAAATTGAGAGGCAGCGATAAAGAGGCGGGAGGGGGCTTAAGCATATTGTTGCTACGGGGCAAACGGATCGAGAGGAGAAAAAAGTAGTCGGTGCGCGCGGGCGGATTCAAGGGTAGCTTGCGAAAGCCCGCGGGAGCTTAAAAAGTAAGGAAGCGAGAAGAAAGTGGAAGTCGCTGACTCAGGGAGAGTCTATTACCCCGTCAAATGAACTAGAGGAAATAAGTTATGAGCCGGAGGGCGGGGGGATGAAATATCGCGATCGTTTCAGTTGTAGCTGCGAGAGGCGACGCCGAAAAAAAAAGTGGAGCTCCGCGCGGGCGGGTACACAAGAACCGGGAGCGAAAGTGCATCGGGGATAGCGGGGGCGGGCGGAAGGAGGCGTTGGCCCGCGTCGCCGCTCCCCGGCAAATGAAGCGCGAACGCGGAAGGGGATTCTTTCGCCGGCAGGCTTCCTTTGGGGGGGGGGGCCGCCACCCGGGCGCGGCCTTAAGTTCCGGGGATTTGTATTCGCGGATGCGGCAGCTTACTCCGCCCCCCGCTTTTTTCCGTCCCGGGCTCTCTCTCTCTCTCTCCTCGCTACATAAACTCGGTCGCTGAAGTTTCATAAGCTGGGGCCGTGCGGCAGTTCCCTCTCTACTCGCCGGCCGGTCCGCGACATCTTTATTGATTGAGACGCCCGGCCGCGACAAATTGCACCGCGCGCCCGGCTTATCCGCGCGGCGGCTCATTAATAATTAATGCGGTTGGGCGCGGGCGCTCGCGCGGTCCCGGCTAGTGGTAAATCATTGCGCGATGTACATCCCCTTGTTATAGTCCCCGGCGGTGTTTACGCGCGGCCCTGAAATATTACCCGAAGCGCACGGAGGCGCCGCGCCCTGTCCTCGGCCCGATAAGATCGCGCGCTTAAATGTTTATAGTCGCAGCGCGTGCCTCGATGATTCGGAAAAGGGAGAGAGCCGGGCCGATTTAGGAGGGCGTCGCAGTGTACGTCAAGTGAAACGAGTCAATGATAGCGGCGGCGGCGAGGGAGCCGCGCGATCCTCGTTAGATATTCCGGGCGAGGGACAAGCGCCCGTAGTGACCCTCTTCGAACGCGCGATGATTATCTCCGGGAGTATCGAGGAATCGGGGCCGGGCGGGGCGCGCGTGACAGCCGCGCTAACCTACGCCGCGCCGTCACTTTGGTCTACTTTCCTCTCACCCCCCCCGCGGGGGCAAACTTTTTCCACGGGCGTTTTGAATAAACATAGCCTGGGCCAGCGCGCCGGGGGACTGGCGCGCAGACAGGCTCCGGGGGTCGCCGCTCGGCCATCGGAATCCGGGGGCGGATATGAAATTCTTGGGCGTTGATTAGTTGGGCATTAGCCGGGACAGGCGAGCGCGGGCCAATAAAAGTTTCCAAGTGCCGAGCGAAACTCGATCGGCGGCCGGCTCCCCAGGCGGCCCTGTCCCGTCCCCGGCATAAAGCGGATTTTCATCGCGAGCGGGCTTTAAAACTCGGGCCAAGACGGGCCTTCGGCCGCGGGCCACAATTAACGAGTTTCCGCTCCCTTTGCGGCTGGCGCCTCGCTCGCGATTGATCGGGCTTTTCCCCGCGGCCCCTTCGGCCCCGGGACAGGCCTGGCAAAGCGCGGCGGGCTTTTCGATTATCAGCCACGTCGCCGGGCGGCGGCCCCTGTTTTGCCGGCCGACCCCTCGAAAACCCCAGTGATATTCTTTCGAAACCAATTTATTTCGCAGATTAAACCCGCGCGGCCGATGGCCGTTGCGGCCCGCCCGTAATCAGAGGGGCATTCGGATTAATCCCGCGCGGGAGGAGCGCTTTGGCCGGTGTCGCGCGGCCTCCCAAGCAGCCGGCTCGATCGATGTCGCGCGAGGACGAGGGCCGCGACAACTGCCCGCGATTTATACAGGCGCCGGGAAATTGTTTCGGCCCCCGGCTCCATAAGCTCGGCTCCGTGGGGGCCGGCTGCCACGGCCGCGGCCCGCGCCCTCGTAATTTCCCGGGATTTAATGCGTTACTTCCATTCGGCTGATTTTCTCGGAATCCCCGCTCGCCGGCGACGCAACAAGTCCTCGGGAGCACGCGCACCCGAGCCCCGCGCCCCGATAATTTCGTAGGTGGGCCCCTCGTCTCGCGAGAGCGGCTTTTACGGCTCTTCTTTACAACTCGCTCCATCGATTTTTCCTCGGAGGAGCATTTTTCCGGTCCGCGCCTACCGCCCAAGCCGCCGACTTTTTTCGCCGGCGGCGCGGCATCGCTTTGATTCCGCGTTCCCTTTATCCCTGCGCGGAGATTCCACAACTGGGAAGTTTTCGAAAAAACAAACAAAGAAAAAAAGCCCAAAGTTTTCTCGTTAATGTCAGCCCTTTGGTTTAATCAATTAGTTTACTTCTTCAAAACAAACGCTGTGGTGTTTGTCGAACCGAGGGAAAAGCATACCGCTCGATTCTTCAAAACTCCTCGCGAGTACAATTTTTCCTATTTGTGTAATTAATAGCGGAAATGCTAACTACTTACATGAGCTAAGTAAATGAAAAAAATTCGCCATAGGAAACATTTTGGATAACGTTACTTAATAAGGTCGCACGCGTATTTGAAACTTTACGACGGCAATCTACGTAATTAATTCTATATCGTATGTACTACGTACGTACTGGAATTAATTAATTTGTCATCTGAATTATTAAATTAAGAAATTTTCATTCGAATTAATGATCGCGATAAGAGTAAGGTTCGAGGCTAACAATCGGAAGCATTTTCACCCCAGAGATGGGAAATGATCCCGTATGCATATGCATGTACGAACAGATAGATAAGAGCCGCCCGAATTTCCCGGCAATATCCATGGAAAAGACGGTTGGCCAGCGGCACTGCCCTAACCAATTCTCATTACAGGCGTCCGCTGCGCCCGAGTATAGAACAAGCGCAGCCAGCTTTCTCAATAAAAAATTTATTCCTCGAAAATCAATCACTCGGACAAGGCGATCGATCGGACGTCCGCGCACACGAACTGGAAATGCCCTACATCCCGGTACCCCTAGCAGGCCGCGCCGAGCGTCTAATTGATTCTCCGGAAGAGTAAAAGCAAATCGACTGGCTCGATCGTACCGAAACGAGGTTTTCCAAGAAGGACGGATCTTCCCGGAGTATCGGGAAAGCGGTTCTTTCTGGGGTCATCGATCGTGCGAGTCGCCTCGTCGCATAAAGAGCCGCGCGTTCGGATCCTTCATTGTGCGCTTTATTCCCAGATGAGAGGAACAACGGGGTTCTTTTACAAGTTTTACTCGTAGATAAGGACTCGGGCGGTAAGTCGGCCGGCGTGCCGTATTGAATCAAACGAGGGGATTGATTATTGCCTCGCGACTTTGCGGGGATACCGTAGGCGTACCCACCATCTGGCCGCTCCGTTCTTCGTTTGGTTTTCGCTCGAAGCGACGGCCTTTAATGTTAGATCGAGGCCATTTCCGCGGTCAGGGTTTTTGTCCGAAAACCAACGAGCCCGGTACACACGCGGCCAGTGGAAAATGATCGTTCTGGCAATCAGTTACCGAGGCGCACTCGGACTTTGAGTCGCCCACGACTAATGGAAGCATAAAGCAGGCAGTAAATACGCCAGCGGCGGCCTCATTAGCCTAAAAACAGACGCAATTTGCAGATCAAAATGCACGCGGGCGTAAGCGCGGCGCGCGCGAAACAATTGAATCGTGTCGAGTGGCCATAACGCGGGGACGCCGCCCCGGAGCGGCCGCTCCTTCCGCCCGCTGGAAAAAAAAAAGAACGCCCGGCAACAAAACAACAACCTCGTCCGAGCCCTCGTAAAAAAATACAAAATTGCAATTGGAGGCGGACAATGAGGTAGCGCCCGGCGACAAAGGGAACGTAGTAAACCCCGGGCGGCGAGTCGTTGTCCCCGGGGTGCCGATAAAAGCCATCCTCGTGGAAAATTCGCGCTCGGCGCGGCTCCTCGGCGGCCTTCGGCTCATTTGAATAAGCGCCTCGAGAGGCCGCGGGCCGCCGGACAAATCGGGCGTGCGCGTGCTTAGCCCAATCGCGGGGCCCGGCCGCGCCCCCCCCTGCTAATATCCGCCGCGGGATCGCCGGGCAGAAGGCGCATACTAAGCAGCCGAGGGCCGCGGCGCGTCTCTTTGATTGCTGATTGCCGGATTTTTCCGTTGGGGCCGTTGGGCGCCCGGTGCGCCGTGTCTAATTTTCGAATCTCGAAATTTCATTCGCAATCCGGGCAAGAAGTGTAAAAGCCCCGCGCGCTCGCTGGCCCGCGCGGCCCGGCTCATTTGCATTACCTAGGGGCTGGCGCGTTTATACACAAAGAATAAACCCGCGGGGATTATTCAAAATGCGCCCGAGCGGGACAATTCATTTTTCTCTCAAACACAGGCTGTATATAGAAATGATTACAATTTAAATATAATTGAAAAAGCGGGGTATTATACTTCGGCAGTTGGGCGCCACCCGAAATTACATTAAACGCGAATAATTCAGACGGCTAACAATATGGGGCTCCAAAGTCACCGACTCGGCGACCTCGAGCGTCGGCTCGTGCGGTGAAAAGCTATTTGAGCTATGCTGTGTGACGTTCACTATAGTTACCACTGGCGGTCAAGCACCGACTATGCTCACTAAAGTTTTCTATGCCTTTATATTTTTAATATATCGGTCTATCATTTAACCCGCGATTGTGTTAAATTTTTACACCCCGACACAATGGATATAGCCATGTATTATGCGATAATGTTTATGGTATTCATTAACTGCATTTAATTACCCGCACCCGATAAGCATTATTTAGTTAGCATATTCGCCATATTTCTACACAGCTTATACACAGCGGCACTATTATACTTCTCCCCAATGATTGAATTAATTTAAACCGTATAACGTCACACTAGCTCGACGCTTTTTCCTTGTTGGAAAATAAACATCTATCTACGGTAGGAGAGACGCTTGGCGCTCGCCGCATCCGCGGCCTCATTTCTCCCGCGCAAAACTCGATAATCCGCATTGAGAAGCAAACGGGGCGGATTTGAGGCAGCCGCCTAGAAAGAAGCGGATCGCGCACGGGCGACGCGCTCCCTCCGCCCCGCGGAATACAAGCCGCGAGCCCGGCCCCGAGGAACACGGGGCCGCTTGGGATGCGGGCGCGCGCGAGCTATCCCTGTCGTCGCGCACCTGGCGCGGCGCACCTGACGGATCGCCGGGGCGCGAGGCCCGATCGACGCGGGCTCAAACAAAGCCGCGCGCCGCCCTGCATTATTCATCGGCCGCCCGGGATAACCCGCCCGCGGCGCGTCATTGATTTATGAATAACTTCAATTAGCGCGGCCCGGGCTCCTTCGGCTCGTTTGGTTACTTGATGAGGGCCGTCCGAGTTCGTCCACCTGCCCCGCGTAATGGCCCGGTAAGTTGGCCCGTTGGCTGCGCAGACGGAATTTTCGACTGCAGCGGCGTGGAAGGCGTTTCCTTTTTTTTTTTCACCCCTCGACGGTCCTAACTCGGACGCCGGGAGGCAGAAGTCCAATGGTGCGGGAGGTTTCGAAGCTCTGGCGCGTGAATGTTTCACCGCGGGAACTCGGCCCGGCGGCCCGTCGCCCGAGATTTCAGAATTGAATAAGACATTGTGCGCCCGCGCAAATGGGCATAAGTAGTAAACTTCAGGCACGGGCCCGCCGATTGATTTATGGCTCGGGAAGGCCTCCGTTACTTCTTCCATTGTGCTGCTGTGTAGGGCTATATAACCTCTCTCTTAAACGGATATGGAAGGACAGCTTGCCGGCCTTTAAGTTATGGAGCTCTGCGTGCGAGTCTTTAACAATTTTTCCTCCCGTGCGACGCATTAAAGTAATCGCACGAATTTTACTACACCCAATGACTGTTTCATTTACACACTTGGCATAAGTAGGCGTTAATATGGAATCGTTTTCGAAACTTTATGCTTATTCAAAGTTCATACAAATGAATGTAGTACGTAGTACCCCTGACTCTGCTACAACGCCCGTTACATCAGCTATTATTGCAATAGGGCCTTAATTACTGAACTCTGTATTAGGCCCTAAGTGGTTATTCAACCCGTTTCCTCCTTAGTGAAATTCTCTTGAAAAGGCATTTACATCATACCCACGTTTATACCTGATCATAAAGTCTAAGTAGATTTAAGCAATATATATTTCTGCATACGTAAACTTTGGGGCACCGTAGAGCAGTGTAACGCGATAAATTGGATTTTGCATTTGCAGCGTAACGCAATTTGCAATCTCCACTAAACTGCGGCGTTAGGACGGTTGATTCGCAACTGGCGCGCTTATTCAAGGTCGACGCGATACGGGGACCAACCTTAATTTGTGGATCTTTCTAGAACCGCCACAAAGAGCATCGGGAACTCCGGCGGGCATTAGCGGAGGCGGCAATCAGCCGGGAGGTGGTCGGGGCCCGGGATCGAGCGCAGATGCCGCAGTCGCAATAGATTAATCAAGGAGCGAAATGGACGCGGGCGCACTTGCACCGATGCCCTCCCCCACTAGCCTCCCGAGGCGGCACGGCTCAGCCATTCCGCAGTCCACCCGAGGCCAGCCCTACTCTCTCCAGCGCGCGTTCCTCCATTATTATCGGCGCGGATCGATGACTTTATCGGCCCCGGCCAGCGATCCTTTAATCCGTGACCCGTCTGCGCCCCTAACGCCCCCTACTCCACCTATATCCTCTCGCGGTTATGGCTCGATGATAATTCGCTGAGATACCGATTGCGCCCTCTTTTTCATCCCGAAACGGTCATTCCACGCCGGAGAAATTCGCCACGGGGCATCGTCGCAAGTACGATTTTCACTGTAAGAACATGCTTTCATTCGTTTATGGGAACAGGGTTTTTGGATTTTTACTCCAATTGTCCAATTTCAAAGCGAGTGGATATTTGAATTGTGGATAATAATACCTGAGCAAACAAGTACGTTTTAACATGATTGCCTTAGTGAAATTAATAAAATATCATATTTCGGATTGATAATGCTGAAAGGAAGGTTGTGAATATCAAATAGATAAAAGTTTAAATAAATTACGCATTTGAATCGCGAACAGAGTATTTTGATTTATATTTACTTATTCGGTATTTGAGTAATCTAGTTATACTCACTATACATTGCGCTTAATTTGTCACTAATTTGTATTAAAAGCTTTTCGCTTGATAAATACTAAATGATATTATCAAAATAGAGTTAATCTGACATGAAAATAAAATTTTTTTTTTGATTTACTCCTATATGGTAATATCTTAAACATTCTTTTGTTTATTCCACTAGTCTACAAAGAAAAATTGCACAATCGGTAGTTTTTACGAAGTTTTTTCATTAAGCTAGTTTTTAAGGTATGAAAACTTCCTCATTAATTTTCTCAACTTCCTGAGGAATTAGAGCAGACAATATTTTTTTAATTTTTCATCTCTTGATTGTTGGAAAACAATGATAAATGATTTGTCTATAAACTTGTCTTTAGATGATTTTTGATTAGATTTTCATTTGATTTTAATAAAATATATTCATAACCTTAATTGATCACGCGTTCATTTTGAAAGTATTTCTAAAAAAATAGGAAAGCACTTCAAAATTATAACTTTAATATTATTTTTCAAGAATATAGTTTTAATGGAATTTAAAGTAATACCAGAAAGATAGTTACACTAATTTAACATTCATTTCATTAAACGTTTGCAGTACCCTTCATCTGCACAAAACAATGCAACGTGAAACTTTTGACATAGCTCGCTTAAAGGCCCAACTTATTTAGAATGCTGTAACTACTGCCAGTAACGTAATCCACACTTTAAATTTAATAGTAAAACTCGAAGTACGAATGAGGCGATTATGTCGCTGAATTTAATCTACGTACAGCCGAGTGAACTACCAATATCCAACACATATCCCTCTTTTCCAATATCGAGGAGTGTGAAAGCGGCGAACGAGCGCTGATAAAAACCGGATGTGCGCAAGATTTAGAAATAAATAATACTATGCGATCCCGTCTTGCGCATCTCTCCGAGCGGGCACTAACGCTCGGCTCTCGAGCGCCCAGCTGAAATGGCCTGAGGGCTGTTTTCGTTACGGAAGATACGCGTCTGTAAACAATAAAAATCCATCCGCGCCCCAACGCGTAGGTCTCCCCCGACCCCTGTCTCCCTCTTTTACTGGGCCCGTAAAGCGCATGGAATGCATCGATAAAAGTTCGGAGGGGGCAGCATAACGCTGTTGCATTAAACGAGTGCGGAATATTCATTAATTCGGGGCGAATCGAGCGTGAGTTTTTAGAGTCAATACCGAGGAGTTTCAATACACATCGGGCGAGATGCGCGCGGGCAGGTAATAGGGATCGCAGTTTTTCCGTTGCAAGCGCGCGATCGTAAAGTATGCATCAACTCCTCGCGTTATTATTGTTCGGTAGAAATTAGAGTAGCGGACCAGCGACCATCGAGAATAATGGAAAAATCACACGCGAACCTTTTTTTGTTACCCTACGCTTATTGTATCAGGGAACGATCACTACCGTTACGTTGGCTTGTTTGACCAAACGCATTTTTATCAATATATAACTTTCAATTTGACTTTTACTGTATAGAAACACATGTTAACGTTTGACTTTATATTTTTGTTGGCAAATTGGACAGTGCAATTTTACTTTGTGCTTTTCATACAATATTTTTTCTCTTTTTAAAATATATTTAGTTTTATTCAGAAAGAAAATATTCATGTCAGTTGTTAATTTTATGTTTGAAAGTGTGTAAGACTATAAAATTGGAGATTTACATTCTAAAGTGTAATGTTACAGTGTAAACTAATATGAATTTTAATCAAATTAAAAAGCCTTGACCGAAAAAATTCATACAAATTTTTTCAGCTTTACATTCTTTTTTCGTCCTGTGTGAAAGGATTTCTTAGTTGAGATGTTCACGTACGAAGTAGACATGTTTTTGAACTACTTAATAATATAAGTAAATAATAAGATTGTTACCATAATTAAACTTTTTCTGAATTACTGAGCCGTATTACTACTGCTGTTTTTTGAGTTTATAATCATTACGTACTTCAGGATCAACTACAAGATCCAAATATTATAAAAAATTAGTTAAGTACTATATCGATGTAAATATTACTATAATGGGCAAAGAATGAGAAACCTTTAAACATAATATAAAAGCATAAAATGTATCATTAATAGATATAAGACTACGGTATAATGTCTCGGGCTCCCGTCCGAGGTTTTATATTTCTTTTCATTTTAATTAAATTCTAGCCTACGAGATAAAATTTCTAAACTAGAATGCGTAAGCATGTAAGATTTATATACATTTACTGCGCGTATGCGGGAAAAAGGTTTAACCTTCCAAACAGGACGCAACAATTTTCATATATTCTTTTAAATTGTCTTGTCCTTTCTTAAATATCTTCAAAAATAATATAATGAAATCAACTCTCCGTTAAATAGATTCTTAAAAATAAAATAAACAAAACTGGATGAATGTACTTGAAACAACATCATTAAAATCGTTTATTGAACAGTGGCTGAATAATGCGATAGAGAATAGTCGGTCCACAGTCATACTTAACACGTGCGCCGGAAATTCGATAGAATACACCGGCCCGTTACGAGATAGAAGCATCGACGAAGCAGACCCTCGTGCTGAAGTTGGTGGCCGTGAGGCGAAAAGAGCAGTAGAAATCATCGCGTTAAATAACACGTCGGCGCGCGCGGAGCGTCTATTAAGGGGCGAGAAGGTAAACCCCCCGGAGGAGGCCGATCACGTAGGGCAGGGGGAATGACACGCGGTGGCGCTATGCCCTCCTTTTCTCCCTCGAGCCAATAGTGCTTCTGCTCCCCGCTCACGAGCGGGCCAAAGAGGGAGAGAGTGAGAGAGCCGTAGATCTACTAGGCGAGCGTGCATATCCCTCCCGCGGTAAGGGGCGAACAAGTTCTTACCGAATTATAACTCGGGGAAGCCCCAAGTCCGGGATCGTTTCGAGTTTCAACCCCGATCGACGTCTCGCTCAATTTGTGTGCGGCCCAGCCGACGGCACCCTACTCGAGCCTAGAATAATGCCCCCTATAAATGGACGCGACCTTTGCCCCTCGGGCGACGCGCGTACGGCTAGTTTCTCTTTTTCGAGGGTGGCTGGGTTGCAAGTAAACCTCGGGTGAAATCTGGCGTCGGTGCACCTCCGGTAATAAATTTCAGCCTCGTTCTTAAAACTAATTACTTTTACATTTTTAACGAGGTGAAATGGCCAAGTTTTTTCCCTCGCTAATTACTTTTACCGTTGAAGACTTACGGCCGACCCACCAAAAGTATTTTACTACCCGATAGCGCTGAAAGGCAGAAGATTTCACTCGATTCACGCCTTCAAATTGAGTGAATAATAAAACGACCTGACTTTAATAGAGTCAAGCGATCTGCCCCTTTTTTATTTTATCGCCCGAGGTTTGATCGTATATACTGCATATACTTTAGATTATTGACGGGAAAATAACGAAATTGTCGATAGCGAAGATTCGATTATCCATCCATTCCCTTGGTTCTATAGAATTCCAAAGAAAAATTAGCTTAACGATTACTGTAAGTCTAAGTAGTACGATCCCAGTTTGATAATTCCCGATCACGCAAACACGAAAACTCTTGCAGTTGGACACTGTTTAAGATGATCAAGTTTTTTTTTTGCAAATTCCAAAGTCTCTTAATTCCCTCGAACAAAGTTACAACTTTAATACGCCCCTTGCGCTTCATTAAACACGAGAATTCTCTCCATTAGCCATGCGCCAAATCTGTCGTATCGGCGTTACGATTCTGCACTCCACCCTGCACTTTACCGGAGAAAAAGAAAACAAGTCGCAGCTAAGGTATTCCTAAGAACGAGCCTATGCAATCCATGCGATAAGAATACCGATCCGACGCGTTCAGCTAATTTCACCGAAGTGTCAGGGAGTTAACGAACCACGATGCAAAAAGTACGAAGGGCATAAAAAGGGCCCACGGCGCGACAATCGGATAAGATCTGGACGGTGCACCTGTCTTCTCTCTCCCTTAGCCTCGCATCCGACCGGATCGAGGGATAGATTAATCTCTCGCGAACTCCGGAGGTGACCTCCACCCTCTCTCTCCTCTCTCTCTCTCTCTCTTTTTCTCTCTATCTCTCTTTCGGCCAATTGATCCACCTCAGCCGCGGGAGATTAATCGTCGAAGCTGCCGTTCGGACGAGAGATACTGCTAGCGGCTGGGGATGCTGTTTTTCTTGGACCGCCTTCGAATTGATTCCGAAGTTTTGCCCTCGAAATTAGTTGGCACCCAGTTTTGTTTAAATCGACGACCCGAGTTTTGACGATGAAGGAAGAATTTTTTTCAACCACTGGAGATTCGCGGCGAATCCGGTCGGATCCACTTTGTGAACGTGCGCGTCTGTGCAGTAATTAAAAAGTTTTTCAAATTATGTCCCACAACTTTACTTAAACGCCGTTGGTGGATCTTTTATCTTGAGGAATGCTTCAGAAACTAGTTATTATGTGTTATTAGTTGTTATTTACTTGTGCGCTCTAAAACGAGATTACAGTACTTGCATAAAGAGTAGTTAGGAAGGTAGCATCTAATACTTGCTTCAGGAAATTGCTACACAAAATTACATTATTATTGAAAATTATTGTGAAGCTCTAATATTCGTTGTTCTACCGAACATAATTTAAAAATAACGTGTTTGTAATGTAAGTGACTTCATTACTAAAATTCTACTCCTTTAATATCTTTATCTAAAATACGTGTCTCCTATATTTAAAGTTTTCGCATGATTCTTACGCAATCAGTTTGTATCATTTATTGCGTTTTTAAAGATCTAATACGAACTCTAAAACAAAAATGAGAATGACGCATAAAGCATAACTTCTGTAATTCATGTATTCTCAGGCGCCTTTCATCCATGATATAAGGGTCCAAAAAGTTACGATCTCCCTAAATTGCATATACGAAGGCCGTAACCTAAGAGTCGTAACACTCACTGCATTTCAGTCCGTCGATCTTTGAATTTTCTATGATTCCTTTTGGAACGATAAAGTTTTCCCTTCCGGCTACCGACAACGTCTCCTCGTTTCAATACCAACCCATCCCAAGACAAACTTTTATGGTCCACAGTTTGTTCACTTCGCTTAAAAACTATTTGTTACTATTTATAGTTAGATTATAATGTTATATCAAACTAATATTAAGAATATAAGAAATTATTTGGTTGAACTGTATTATTAAGTAGAAATTCATAGTATAGTCAGGCAATTTTTTTATTTGTATTTTTCACAAACAAAATTCTTCTACAATGTTTGAATTTTAAAAATCTCTACTTTAAGCTATTAGTCAAAAATTGAAATAAAAGTAAATTATCCTTACAATATTATTTAAATATTTTTTAGTATTTTCAGCTTTTCTAATTTGGATACAACTCGATTAATCATGAAGAGAACAATGAGAGATCTTTATCTATAGTCGTTTATCTTTCACTTTTATTGTTAAAATGATAACATTCTCATAATCGCATATTTTCGTGTGTAAAAAACCTGGTAAATGCGTACACTATATTATATTGTACTGGATTATAATGTACACTGCATTATCATGGTTAACGGCATGGATGGTACTGATTCGAAGGGCATGTTTAACTGGATCGTATAAAATATAATTATTATCATGATTGCTTTGTCTCATTAATAATGACATGGTCAACCACTTATAATACTTTTTACATATTTATTCTGTACATACCTCACAAATACATAAATGTGAATGCAGTTTGTTATTTAATATTACACAATAACTACCACTATTAGTTATTAGCTATTTGAAATAAAACTAAAGATCGTGTAAACTTATTTAGTTATTGATTCAGTAGAATAAAGTGTATTACTTTTTGATAGACAATGATGTTAAATAATGCTGTAAAAAGGTGGAAGTTTGTCTAACCCAAAAAATACTGAGTCGACCGAAAATGATTGACAGTTCTTTATCATCAGATTTTACTTTTACCTTTGATAAGCAATATAAGTACTCTATTTAATGGAAGGGTTTATTGAGCTTTTGTACATAATATACAACTTAAAACAAGGTTTCAACATGCTACCCATACAGATATTTAGGAAAACGTCATAAACCTACAAAAAAATTTAAATACATCAAAAAAGGCAATATAAAAAGTACGTGTGCCTAAAACCCATTTCTTAGCTCATATTATTACTCAAGACAGCCATTACCTAGGCACTCGACTGTCAAAGTTCACAGTAATGAATTCTTTCTTCTCACAAAGACCTAAAAAGATGGGAAATCTGCAACGAGGATAAGTCGACAGAGCCGGGCGAGGCAATATTAAAAATTCATCGGGTGCGCACGCGTGTTCGCGCCCCGCGATGAAGCAAGGCCGAGGATGTAGCGACGTCTCGGGATCATCGTATGTCATCACGCACACTATACTGCTCTATATTTAGCGGATGCACTGCGCGCCGCACCGGGCGTCACGCGACGTGACACGCGCACAGGGCGAACTAGTTTTCCGGCGCCAACAACCCACATCCACAGTCTAGTCCCGGAAGAGTTGCAACCAATGATGGACGCCCAGTCTGTCAATTACGAATTGCAAATTTCAAGAGAAGGAGGCGGGTAATAATTTGCGGTTGTCGGATGCGGGAACTTGAGAACAAATTTTTACAGACCACGACTGAGTGTCCTCGCTTCGCTTAGAATTCGGTCAATGAGGAAATGAATAGTTATGTTTGATCTGTACTATTTTTAAGCAAACACATAAATTACATTTATGTAATGTAATGACTTATTAGATACAGACTTGTGTAAGATTACAAATATAGCTTTTTAAATCATTAAATATCAAAATTACAGCAAAACATTTTAAAATAAAAGAACCTCGAATGATTATTATGGTTTATGAAGGCTTCGAATGAAAGTCTTTTTGATGTTCTATGTGACTTGTTAAACTATTTTTATCTATGTGCATTAAGACTTTCCGAGGACCTAATAGAATTTTCTCCGAAATGAAAAGTTTCTTTCTGCGATTTTATTTACACTGGTTATTGGCTAACTCTATTATACAAAATGTGTATTGGACTTTTAATACGCAGTAAAAACTTGAAATTGTACAAATAAATGGTAACTGTTGTTAAAACAACAGAATTTTTTCAAAGAATCAGAAACTGTTCTATTATACTCACAGTATTGTTTCCATTGTTTGAATTTTCTATTGTCCTGCTACCGCGAAACATTGATACTATTTCAATTAAACCTTTTAGTTTAATAAATGTTACTTTTGATTTAAGGTAAAATCCATTAAATGGTCTGAAAATCTTTTTCTTTCATTCAGTCTATTGAGTTTTGTATGCGTTACTATTATTGTACCTTTTGCTTTTGGTGAATGCAAGGCCAATATTTTGATTGAACCGCAACTGATTTTAGAGAAAACAGTTCAGGAAATCATTGAAAATTAAAGACTTTGATGAAAGAGTCTGATTGATTGAACAACGGTGCAGACGTGCATAGCATTGCAATAAATATTCGCGTAGATCTCGTTGAAAAAATATTTTCTTCATAATGGGTGTTTCGCATAAGACGCCGGGAGCAGTGTGGGCAATAAAGTTCTCCTAGGATAAAAATCGAATATCACTCGGCATTTCTGAAATCGAGAGCCCCGGAGCAAACCTCGAAATCGAAGGCTACGACTTTTATTCTTTTTTAAGACCTCGCGAGGCGTTGCGGGCACGCAGGTGAGGCGGCCCCGCCCCGCGCCGAGGCCAGAGTCGTTCCCGCGCCGCGGAATGGAAACAGAGGCATTTCCAATATTTTCGATTCGAAACGCCTGCACCCGCGGGCTGATATCGAGAGCCGAACCGTTCGCCTCCCCGGGCTTATCGGAGGCGGGAGCCGAGCCGCCGCGACGCTTTGTACATTTCCACGTGCGCGGGCGCCAGTAAATCCGGGCCGATTCCGGTCCCCGGGAATACACGTAAGCTGGAGGCTCCTCCCGAGAGCCGAGCGTGCAGCACACGCAGAATAAAGTCCCGCTCGCTGCCTTTGTCCTTTGTGTAGACCTCCTTGGCTCCCTCGCCCCGCGTCGACCCGGCTGTACTTAAATAAGTTATTTGTACCGATGTAAGACGGGGGAGGGAATCGTGCTGATGCGCTTTGTATTTTGGTGCCCGATTGTTCGGAAATTTTCCCTGCTCGAAATGACTTTAAGCGAACCGTAGTCGAGATATTTATACGTGCAATATTGTTGCAATTTTAGTTTTCTGCAGCTCATAGAAATTATCGGGCATTTCAAAACAAGAGTAACGCGAAAATTTAGCTAACAGACTATTGAATAAGCGTTAATGTACGTATTTACCACTTCCGTGAAATCAATAATTCTTTGAAAATTCAATATGCAAATGAGCAGTTTACGAGGTTGTTAACGATGCATTAGTAATAAGGGGCAAAGCACGTCGTTCAGATTATTGTAACAACTTACAAAATTATGACGAGTAACATCACGCATAAGCTTAATTATGCACATTCGTTACCCGAATGCGATAGCCCGCTTAGATTTCAAATATTTCTGAACTAGTTATATTTAGTTCTAGATAAAGAATTTTTAAAATAATTTTTCATTTATGATATTTTATTCCATCTAAAAACGTTCCCTTTCCATGCACATGAAAAACCTCACGCGAGTCGCAAACTGACGGGCAATGCGTTAGGTCCTGGCAGCCAGATTTTACGATTGAGGTGGATAAGGGTAAAGGGTAAATGCGCGTGCACGAGCGATGTTGCGGTGGATGAGAAAAATGTCTATTTTGGGACGGGAAAGCAAATTAAGTGGGAGTAACACACGGAGATTGAAATGAGGCTCTCATTCTGTTACAGAGTTCGCGTTGAGTACTACGTGAACGAGAACACATTCAAGGAACGACTTCAGCTGTACTTCATCAAGAACCAACGCTCGAGTAAGTTAATTACCTTCAAGCGCCTCATGCCCGGCTTTCCGATTCTTGCGAAAGAACGGTCTTTCCGACTCTTTTGAGAATTTCCCGAGTATAGAAAAAAGAGCGAGGAACCGCGGCGCACAACTTGGCGAAATAATTAAAGCTTGCAAATCACTAAGTAGTCTCTCGTGGTTTCTTTAATTGATAGAGATTTACTCAAGGGAAATGTAAGGACATTCTTACCCCTTTATTCTCCTTTTCACTTTGCGAAGGCACTAAAAAATTGCCACAAGAAGCTTGGAATTGAACTCGGTCGCCCAAATAAAGCCTGCTAAACGAAAAAGAGCGTCGGTTGTTAGTGTTATTCATCACGCGTGTCGCAAGCTGTAAAAATACAAGCCAAAATAATCTATTAATAAATCAGAGTTTTACGCGATCGCCAAGTAAGCTCTTTAACCTGAGCATCAATATTGCATGGTGCAAACTTTGCTCTTTCATTAGTAAAACAGGATTACTTCTGCAAGTTTCACCTCCTAAGTGTGAATGCCAAATCAGCCAAATCTGAATGCACTTTGTTTGACTCGGCGGAAGTTCCGCGTCAGGCTAAACGCCGCGGCGTTTAACTTTCCGTACGGCGGCGGTGGCGGCGGCCTCGACTGCAGCGTCGTCCCTCGCAGGGGTGAAACGCGCGCGGGCCGTATACAAAAGTAATTATCGGCCGGCGGCGAGGGCCGCCTCGGGCCGCCCGAGGCGCACGTCCCGAACTGCGAAAGAAACAGCGAAACGCAATCTCGCGCGGGCGCCGACGGCGGCGGAGGCGGCGGCGGCACGGCCGGCCGTAAAAACTTTCATCGAAAGGCCATAAATTCCTCAATTTAAACTCCGGCAGCCCCGTAACCCAGTGGCCAAGCCGCACGTACCATCTGCAGATAGCGTATCGCAAAAAAAAAGCCGACCGCCGCCCGAAATCCCCGGCGCACATAATCCCCTCCTCCCGAGCGCGCCGGGGCTTACCCGCCGGCTCTCGCGGGCTTTATACCTATATACACGCATTATCCTGATCGACGGCGCATAATCTTCCTCATAAAACAAGGCAGCTGCCGATAAACGCCCGGGCGGGGCCAGACCGCCCGTCTCGGACGCGCGCGACCGGCGCACCTGCAGAAGTGCCCCTGGGCCGCGACCGCGCGATACAAAGCCTCCCCGGCGCGGCGCTTATCAAGTTTTTTCGGCTCCCTAAACCCATTGTGCCGGGGCGCTTTTACGGCCGCGGGGGGAGCGAGAGAGAGAGAGAGAGAGGAAAAAAGAGCGCGGGGGAGGGTCCCGCCGAGGCGACGATGGCGCGTCGCCACCGCGCCGATAAGGCAATAAAATCGCTATCGATCAGCCGGCCGTCCGTTGCCAGCTGCCTCCGCCGCAGCCGCGCCCGAGATTCTTCGCCGGGGAATTTTTACGCTCGCTCCCCCGGGCGCTTTTGGCCTTTTTCTTGATAAAAAATTTTATCTTTCGATCGGCGGCCCGAGGACTATATCTCCCGCGGTTTATTAGCCGCCCGGAATACCGCGCCCCGGTACGCGGGGGATACGCGCCATCCGATGCATCGTTAATGCCTCGCCAGATACTACACGGCATCGGGCACGTTATATTCGGGTTCCTTTTTTAATTTTACGACTGGAAAAAAAAAAAAGTTTAAGGGGCAGGAGGAACCGCGGCGGAACAATCTAGGGGGAGTCAAACGCAGGACTTTTTCGCGGGGGGAGACGTGCGATAAGGGGCCGATAAATCATAATTTTGGCTGGCTCGCCTTTTTAAAAGAACATTAGCGCGGTACGCTTGGGCGAGAAGAGCGCGGTAAGCTATACATGTCCCGAAAGAATACGTGGAAATCAGAAATTTATTAAAATGCAGACGTGCGCAGAATCTCCGGGCGGATAGAGAGCCAGGGCCCTCTTAAATATTTATGCCCGTATTTACATACAATTGGGGGCGTGTAATCGCTTTTAAACCGCGAGCAGATGCAATCACGTTCTCAAAGAATACACCCGGCTAGGTTACTATCCCTTTCACCTGTACACGCGCGCATCCACGAGCGTACACGTTATACGTTCCCCCCGCGGAGCCCGGGGGGCCCTCGCATTATAGTTGCACTGACCACGTATGTTTCCCATTCACTCGCTTTACTACATCTTTTTGTACCGGCGCGGTCAACAATACGGCGATACGCTCGCCCCATGGAAATAGCTCGGTTTCTTTATTTAACGACTGCCTCCTTTAGCCCCCGCTGTTTTATTTTTATTGACTTGTCCGCGATAAAAAGGGCCAAGGCACCGGGGATAAAACTCAAACTCGCCGGCAGGGCGCGCCACGAGCGCCGTAATTAAAAAGCCAAACACACGAATGCTCGGTAATCGGCGGGAAAACCGGGCAGCTCGCGACACGTCCAAAGTAGTCCGGCCCCCCCTCCTCGGAGGCCTTTCCCGCGCGACGTGTTTTCGGCCGTCGTCCGAGAATTCCTCGGGGCCCTCGGCGACTTCGGTCCCCCGCGGCTCGCCCGACAAGGGCATCGAGGAATCGATGGATATGCATACACACGTACATATGTACGCCGGGCGGCGGGCGCTCGGCCGGCTAACGCACCGACTCCTCGGCCCCGCGGCGAATCAAAGGGCTCGGACAGCGGCCGGCGGAATTGGCCGAGCGACAAGCCCTAAACCCGCACGGCAATAAACGGCCGGCACGAGTCGAAATCCGCGGGCGTGCATTAACGTGTGGGGGGGGGGGAGGTCGCGCCCGGCCTTTGTTCCCCGGGCGGGCCGTGTTCGAGGCCCGCTGCGCCCCGTCAAAGGCCGATCCGGTGTACTTTGAGGGGGGCCGCTGACGCACCGGCTTCTTATGACGCAGGCGCGCCGAGCGGCGCGAGTGACAAGTACGGAATTGTCCGAGCCGGGGAAAAGGCCGCGGGGCATTAGGAGGCCGATCCGAGCTCGCTCCTTCGATTTGGGTCGACCGCGTGGCCCTCGATAAATACGCCGCGCTTGCCCGACAAACATTGATCGGGAAGGGATTATTTTTATGGCGGCCGTGCTTAATACGCCATTGTGTAACGGAATAACAAGCTCGGTGGGTTAATGACTGCGGAGGAGGCGGGGGCAGCGGGTACACCTCGATCGATGGCCGAGTGCAGTTAGCGTGGAGGATACTTAACTCCCACTGTAATCAAGGAATTAATGCATAAGACAAATATTTGAGCCGATTGGCGGGGGCGCACACAGGAGGCCAAGTATTTAGATATACACCCCGACAAATAGAGCCACATACTCCAGCGTGTATAATTCAATGGGCTAAGGTGTACCAATTTTGTTTTCCAGGTCTGAGGATACGACTGGCCAATCTCTTTTTTAAATTGCTGACATGCTTTCTGTACATATTTCGCGTGATTACCGACAGCGATCCTACATTTGCAGCTTGGTAAGACTAGTACAAATAACATCTTTATTTTCCCGGGGGCTCAGTAATCACTGTCGCGCGGGCGCAAGACCCCGGGCGCGGCGGTATAGCGCCTCGTTGATCTAGATGCCCGAGAGGAGGATCCGGTGAAAATTAAACTCGTTAAAAGCGCCGGCTTTCTCAATTTCTCGAATAACAAAGTCGGCCGACTGGCAACCTGATCCGTATTAATTGAAAAAAAATCCCGGCAGTTCGTCAGTGTAATCCGTCCATTAAACTCGCGGCAACAAGCCGGCCGGGGCTTAATCTTGCGGGGCGCGACACCGTAAACATCAAAGTCAAATAGCTGTCGCGCGGCGCGATCCCTCGGCCGGGACACGTGCGCCCCGCGATCCTCCCCGGCTAAAAAGATTATTGATTCGCGCGCTCCCGGGGCTCCCCGCGAGCTCCTCCCGCTTATGTGCGCAGCCGGGCCGGCGCGATACCGGCCGCCCCCCGGGAGCCGACCCGCCTCCTCCCGATAATACACCGCCCGCGAGTCCATTGTATAAATAACGCGCGGGCTTTCGCGGCGGGCCAATTTTTCCGGGGTATTGCCAGCCACGTACGCGCCCCGCGTCTCCGTGTAACGCCGAGTTTCCCCGGGCCGGGGATGGATACGTCGCTCGCGGGGGCTACTTTGTCGGGGAACGCGTCGCGAAACTTTCGCCCCGCGAGAAATGGTTTACTTGTTGGACTCGGCTGGCGGCTGGCCAATACGGCCCGTCCCCCGACCATTTAATTGCTCCCACTGCGAGACGCGATTCGCCAAAGGCCCGGGAATGCCCGGGCCTGCGGTTTTACCCCCCGCCGGTTCGAACGGCCGAACGGCTCGATCTTTCTGGCCGGGGCCGAAGCGGCAAGCCGCAAGGCTCCCCGAGTCCCCGCGCTAAAACGCCACCCGCCAGATTAAAAATTGTGCGAAAAGTCCATTAAGCGGTGGATGTACGGGGCCCGCCCCCTAAACCCTAATTTAACTCGACGAAGCAATTAACTCGCGCGGAGACAAATCGCCCGGGCGCGGCGAGTCGAAAAAGGAGGGCGGAAAAAGGTCGCGGGGGTTGGGCGCGCGGGGGCGACGGCCGCGCCTCCCCCGCGCCTTAGCTGCGGGAAGAAAACGCAATTTCCGCGTATGGCGTCGCGCCAGGCCGAAACGCCCGGCTGATACGCCGGCAACCTCGGGGGCAAATGGCTTTCGCCACGGGTCTTCATTTCGCGATAAACTTCCACCGGCTCCCCCGGCCCCGCGCGCACCCTCCCTCTACCTTCCTCTCGCTTGCCGCGTCTTCAACGGCGTCTGCGGGCTTGTTTCAGTTACGGATGCACGCCCGGAAACAAGACCGAGTTCCTACTTTCCCAGAACCTCACCGAGGAGGAGTTCCAGGAGCACCCGACGATCAACTGGGACGCCATCCTCTGGGTGCGCCGGCCCCTGGAGCTTTGGATCATCCAGGTCATACTCGCTATGGTCTCGCTGACCGAGGCCCTCCTACTTGCCTACCTCGGATACAAGGTACGTTTCGACCCGCACGTATCAACTCTATGCACACATTTACCTTCCCTCTGGTTCCGAGCTCATAAATCCGACTGTAGCTCGAAACCGTGCGCCACAATGATTACCACCAAGTTGTGATTTTTGAAATAATACGCTACGACACGAACGATCTGACGTGTAATTAAAATTACAAGGCAAACATGTTTCTTTTGCGTGCCATGGATGTTTTTCTTTGCAACTGTGTTAACTTTGTTATAGAAACAAAAAGAAACTTACCCGCAATGTAATTATACAACATGTGAGCTAGACATTACAATGCATAGTACGTATGTACATGGCGTACACTGCGATTATTATAAAACCCAATGATTATGTAAATTTAATTGTATATATACCAAATGCAATGAAAATTACTGTGTGTATGCAACAAAGTATAGAAAACCAATTTTTCACACGAAGAAAGTCTCTTTTGTCATCATCGATTTTCTCAGAATTCGCGTGACATTTTCGGAGTAAATTCCAAGACATAATTCAAAATAAACAAATAAAAATTTCATGACTTATATGTAGACAACAAAACGGACATGATGGATGATTTAAACAATGTCAAACCAGAAAATAAGGTATTTTTACAAAACGACAATTTACAATGCTTTCTTTAATTGTTGTAAAACACTTTTTATGATTGACAGGAGATGGATACACATTAATCACAGATATTTTTAACATGTTTTTAATCACCGATGGATATAATCCCCGTAACGAATAAAACGGTATAGAGTTATTTCGATAAATAGCAGTTTCCAGTAGATTCCCAACCTGAAAAAAATGAATTCACTGCTATAGCTATAATTTACAGACGTACGTAATACAGACGGAAGATATCGAGAGATATTTTCCGAAGACCCGTTCGTTTTAGCACTTCTGAAATTTTACTGCAATTACAGTGGCACCTTCTTCCTCGGCGGGAAATAAAAGAGCGAATTCCGCTTTATCGCGGCGTCTCGTTGAAGCAATCTCGCCGGCAAACCTCAACTTTTTCTCGGCCCATTATCGCAGGACCTCGAGGCCGCCCCTCGTTTACACAGCTGGTAAACGCCACCGCCGCGCGATCTTCCGTAAGCGCCGCGGTATAGTCCACAATACGCTCGCAACAATCCCCGATGAAAATTTTCATCCGCGTGCATCTCAAATCGTGCGCAATACCCAGGGCGTTCTTTCGGTAATAGCGGGCCATTCGCCGCGAATTACACGAGGAGCGTCCCTTAAATGTCTCGTTGTAGCGCTCCTGCGTCCTCAACGGTTGCGAATGTTTTAAAACTTGATGGTGGAAAGAGTTTACCGCGACTGGGATCGCATGGCGATTTCACAAAGGCGGAGCCAGTTCGAAAAATCGCGTTTTCGTTTTGGATACGCGAGCATTTTCTTTCCATAGTCTCGAATGAATTCGAACTTTCCGAGCTTTCGAAATAGCATTTGCATTACCTGTAGTATGCACAGGACTGTTTATTTTAGCATTATTACGCTTAAGAGCTGTAGATCACATTATTCCAAATCTTTTAGTCCTTTCATTTAAATTTAACATTACATTGACAGTTGCAAATGGGTCTGGTTGGATCATTAGTAAGCTTTAGACATAATGACATAGATTGACACAATTGTTTTGGTATTCTGCATCTGCGATTAATTTATTAAAATTGTTTGTAGAATTCTTGTTAAATCTTTGTAAAACTTTTATCATATTTTGAACTATAGGTTTACATATTTCACAGAATTCAAGCGTAAAAAATCTACTTAAAAAGTTGTAGATATTTTTTGTGTTTTTTAAAGTAGCATTACGACTTAATGAATTAATGAATTAAACATATAGTTGTTTATTAATGTACTTGATTCGCATTAAATGCAAAAAAAATGAAAACCAGAAAATTTATAAAAAAAAATCCTGAATATTTAAAAATAATCCAGACTTTTTTATATTTTTTTATTTTTCTTAATTTTTGTAAGTAATGTTAATTTTTTTATTTAAAGTTCTACTTATGTTACATAATTAAATCTCCTTTTATCAACTCAATTGAGGAAAGTAAATTATTCATATTAATACTTATGCGTACATGCCTAAATACTGATAAATTTTCGTATAAAATGTAATAATAGTTTTGATATTGGCTAAATTTTTAAAAAATAAACAATTGTGTTACAGTGAATTCCAAAAATTTTAGCAACTGTGTGATAGTATGAGATAGTTTCATGAAAGTGCGTATATTCTATACACCTAATGGCACCTGGTTCATAGAAAACTGAAAATAAACATTAAACTGGGTTTCACAAGAGATTACATTCACGCAGTACTTTGTGCAACTCTCAGTGCAGCACTAGTGTTGAACCTGATAAAACTTAACGAAATAAGCAATAGAATGTGAAAATCAGAACTAGGAAGTATCTATTATTTGAACTAATTATAGATAAAAACTCAAAGTGATAATTTTTAAGCAATTTTAGAGACTAAAATAAAAGTATTCTTTTACTAACAATAACAAATTTTTTATTAAAGAAATAAATTATAAATTATAATAATTCTTGTTTATACATATTTATTTGTTACTTCAAATTCGTATTTACTTTGATTCTGTGGTTTACTAGATACTACATGAATGTAACATTTCCAAAAGCTAATTATATACCTTATTTTCTCATTGCTACACTGGAAATCATTTTGTGTCAATAAATAGAGCTATTTACCTTCACTGCACTGCTAAACCACTATACTGGCTTTAAAATGAAAGTTTGTTATGTTTTTTAAGTACTATTTTGCGGTTTTTAACACGATAAAAATACTTATCTATTCGCTTACATATCCAACAATTTTGCTCTCATTATTTTGATGAGCCTAATTGGGTCCAACATTAATGTATCATTGAGAGATATGGTGAGTAATGTGCAAATGGTACCTTGTTTAATGATTAGTATATAGGCATCGACTGTGCACGAGATGTAATACTGCGTGTCACAACTCTTGTCATTTTGTGATGCAACTGTTGAGTATTACATGACCGTCAAAATTCTCGGAATTTCTTTTACACATTTGTTGACTTTTCAAAGACTTAAATGTCGTAAAACTTGTCTAAGAATTATAAAACGTTGTGAATATTTACATCTCTTAATATTTATTTATTTCGTATGTAATACTTATTCTCCTCAGTTTAAGGAAAGCTATTTTGTTCGTTATAATTTCAGTTTGGTAGAAATGATAGAAAATTTATTAATCTTTTGTTTTCCATCATATCGTAATTCTAATCGAAGATTTTTCTAATTCTTTCATTTTAATTTTCACAAGTTACACTGAATTTTTAAAGTTGGAACTAAAATGATGTACGAGTTCATTTCTGGAGCCTTTCTACGAGTAGCTGATTAATTAACGTAATAAAATCTATCTCGATAATAAGACAAAGGATATAATTCAGTTGTTCGACTAAAACATAATTACATCATAATCAAATATTGTACATAGTGCAGTGGCTATATGGCATTGTAATACGATCACGTCATCCTACTGTTTGCGATGAGCTCGCCGATCGGTACGTTCGATTAAGCGATTGCCTAATCAGAGCTTTGAATCCGGCTCATTTGCATAATAAGCGTACCAAACAAACGGATCGCGCATTGAATTTATATGAAAATATACCGGGGAAAGATAACGAGTGAAGCGGCCGCGTGGATCACTCGGGAAATTGGCGCTGGCTCGTAAAGCGCATTACCCTCGATCTCACCTCGGCGTGGGTTAAAAATTCCTGGCAGCCCGGCGACGGATTTAATATCGCACCTCTCCCTCTCGCGGCTCGTAAACTTTTTCAGAGCGGCGAGGCGCGCGGCGCTCCCTTATCGCAATCAGGCGCGCGCGAGCTCCGATTAAATTAAATTTTACGCGTCCTTTCGCGGGCGGCGCGGCGGCCGCTTGCGCTCGCCCGCGTCCCAGGAGATAAAACAGCCCACTTGGCACAATGCGCCACCGTAGCGGCGGCGGGGGCGCCGCGGGCGGTGTCTATACCTCGGCCCTCGCAACGGCGCGTGTACATCGTAAATAAAACTTTAAGCGCCGCGTATACGTCATTTGTATTCGCGGGCGCGAGTCGGCCCCCCGTCACTTTCATAAAGTTGCAAGAGCCGCCGCCGCGTCTTCTCCGGGGCAACTTCCGGCTCTCCAGGCCCCTACCCCCCTCCCCCCCCCGCCGGGATTTTTATTGCGCGCGCACCCGCGCCAACTTTGCATTCCGGCGCGGGCGATAATTAAGACGAGTTTGCCCAACTGCGCCAGCCGTGCCGCCTTGCCGCCCGATCCTCGCGCATTCAAAAACTATAAATTGATTCGGGCGCGGGCCCGAGGCGTCGACACAGTCGATGGACTCCGATTGGAGCGCCACCCGCGCCGCCAACTCTTATTGCTGTACGCGCCGAGTGGCGAAGCCTCTGCGCTAAACGACTATTTCGCGAAAGTTAGACGCAGATAAGAGGACCCGACTCCTTTGCAAATTAAGAAAATCGTTCCCGGGCTTTTTATCGTATTACTTTCCTCGCCCGGAGACTGGGATTGGTACAGAGAATATATCCGAAAGATTTAATACGTCAGCGCTAATGTAACATCTATTGGGGTCGATTCATTCTACTAGCGTTATATCAATTGATTGAAATATTATACACTAAAAAAATACGTTATATTATTAAGGTCAATATAGCTTTATAAGAAATATATTGTCTGAGTAATGAAAAAATGTCTACAAGTCTACACTCAAAAATGTGTTCGTGAAAAATCCAGTAAAGTTCAGCCTAAATCAAGTTGTTGATCAAATCAGTAAAGATGCGTAACATTCTCAGTGATTCTTTATCGAAATTTTAGTTAGTTTCACAGTTATTTCAGTGAATATACCACTAATTAGCTTCATGGCCTGAGTTTTGCTAAACTTTAATGAAATTTTACTGATTCATTTTTCGAGAGTAGAAAGTACGACTAGTGGCGATTAAAAACAATTTTGCAACTCGTAGCACCCGTGTCCGCTCGCTCCCCCGGAAATCGTCCACGTGGCAAATCGGGCCAATTCCACGGACTACTTTTTTACGATCCAGGAATTCAATATTCGGCCGCTGATGTGCCGAGGAGAATGGATCTTCCGCCGAGGCGGGTCACTCTCCCCGAAAGTCCTAATCTGACCCACTCGAGACCGAGACCGGGGCGTCTTACTCGCCGCGGGCTTCGATCCCCCGTCGAAATTTCCCATTATACCCCTTGGCACGAACGAGGCTGTCGCCGGCTACCCCACCCCCGTGCTTGATATATCGGCCCACCTGAGCGCGCGCGTGCCGCCCCCGGAAGACTCGATTAGCGCGGTTGCCGTGTCCCGCCACCTGCGGCGAGGGCCGATCCGATCGGCATCGGAAAGAACAAGACCCGCGGGAGCGCCGAGGTGCCGACGACGCGTCGCCCGATTACATTAGCTTGTCGCGCGCGTGTGTGTATGTGTCGGACCGAAAGGCCCTGGATTCCGTGCGGCTGTTGATTAGCCGGGCGCTTAGCCGCGCTTGCGAGGGTTCTCGAAAGTATTCCGCGAACGCGCGATGTTGCGACGGGCGATGCCGCACTGACAATATTTCCATGTAGGTGTTCTGCGAGGCAAAGTGTGATTTATTTTATTATCCTTTTACAGCAATGGGCGATGGTTCCGCCTCGTAACAATGCACGTATTTCGAAATTATGGCTTCGAATAAAGTTTTTCTTTGTAAATCTCATTTCAAAACGATTTGCGCTTTCAATATATCTTCCTGCAAACTTGCGTGACTCTGAAAAAAAAATTCGAAAAAACCATCTCCACTCCCACCTCTCCCGTATTTTTTAATATTTTTCTCGTTAGGTGCTAAATCACCGGGAATCCTGACACGTGTATCGATAAAAAGATTACATTGATTACAGGACACGTAACAGGCGAGTGCATCAGCTCTTAGTGATCGATTTATAAAATTAGCTCCATCTAAAAACTCGATCCAACGGGGCGGAAGCTTACAGACTCTTACATTGATAAAAAAAGCATTTATTACAGAGGGGAGTTGTATATAGCCGCGGGGCGGCCCTTGGAATGAAAAATGCCTTCTGAGCGGGCGCATCTATCTAGTGCAACTGAAGTAACAATCATAGCGACTCTTCACAATTCAGCGCTCTCGGTTCAAGAGTCGGAGCTATTTATCACGAGTATCCAGGAGATGCGGGGGCAAAAAGCGGGACAGCCGTACACAGGGCCGTGGCAGCCGAGGCTCGAGTCGCCGCGGCAGCGGCGGGTCGCGTCCGCCCCTCGAATGATAAATTCAGTCGGGTGGGGAGGAAGCCGCGAGAAATCGCCGCGCATCTCGGCTTCCGGAGCCCTCGATTTGTCCTGTCGTTTGCGCCCGGGCGTCGAATCGAATTACTCGAGCATCGTCGGTTCGCCTCGGCGCCGATGCTCCTTCCTCGGCGCCCTTATTTACTCCTGCCGCGACCCCCGGAAGTGAGGAACTCGCGAATTTCTGTCTCCGCGGCTTCCCGTTTGTTCCCGTCGCCGCCGAGGCGCATCGAGGGGGGGGGGGGGAGGGGGAATCAAATTTTTTTTTCCCCGCCGCAGGGCGAACCCGATAAGCGTCGCGACTGTGTACACGGGCCTCGCGGCGAGACGCTCTTAATGGAGACGCTCGGTACTTTCGCCCCGCCCGTCTCCGATTCCCCTTTGTCGACGGGCGAAGTACAGACCCTGGTCGAATCTAATTATTTCCCCGGTCCTTCCCGCTTGCTTTCTCTCTCCGCGGCGAGACGAGTTCGCGAACTCTATTCGACAATTTGAAATTGTATCGCGAGGGAGGATTGCGAGCGAGAAAGGTGGCCGCGTCGACAAAATTAACTTCGCCCGCGTCATAATTAATGGTGGCTGTTCTTCGTCAAACGGAGGCAACGCGTGCGCGCCTTGCGCCCTCCCCTTCGCCCCGCCGAGACGCGCTACCGCCGCCCCAACAAAACTGTACATCAAACGGGCTGCGAGATGGAAAAGAAACTCCGCAGTCGCCGACTCCCAAGGCCGTCACTCTTGAACGGCCTCTTTTGCGCGTTAGAGCGCGCTCTCGGTGCAAACGCCGCGCCTCGCCCAAATAAGCCGGAAAGGGCGACTGCGCGATAAGTGCTCAAAGACTCCCGGCGCGGGCGGCCTGGAATTGGCAGGCAGAGACGCGATTCCATCCGGGTCTCTTTGATATTTCCGCAGTCGGCTGAGGGAAAAAACGCCGCAGCCGGGATCCCGGGATATTGTGGCGCCTCGCCAAACGCAACGCGCTGTATTATCCGCACAGTGAGCCGCGGGCTGGTTTGACGGCTACACGCGTTCGCAGGCAGCTAATTTTCGGGTTCTTGTAGCACGCGCGCCAGTGCTATATGCGTGTGCCCTATTGTTCACTCTGATGTACGGCGCTGTGGGCGTGTAGCTTGCCCAAGGCGACACTCGGTCAGCTATACTTCGGAAAATCTCTCGATATACTTGGTTTCATTTAAAACAGAATAATCATAAGATAAACTCAGTTGTTTTTCAAGTTATGATTACTTGGTTCGACGACGAAAGAAAAAAGATTTTAATTTATCCAATAACTAATTCATAAACGAAAATCTAGATAATAATAAAACGCAATTGACATGCAATGAAAGTAATAAATGTGACTATGTCTAAAAATAATTCATTAAATCTAGGAATACGGTAAACTGTAATTGTTAATAAATACATTATTTATGTAAATTATTGTCTTAGAGAAATCTAAATAAAAATGAAATGCACATTAATTATTGAATTAAGACGAAATTGAAAAAATCGATATTTTAGGCATCACCTACAAATATTGTAGAACTATAAAATATTATTGTAAATTCGAAATATGTTTCCCCGTCTACATGTATGCAATAAAAATAACTTGTGAAAAACAACGAAACGGTCTAGTTTACACAAAGAGAAAGAATTTAATATTACTATAATCCTTAGTATATTTATAGAAAATTGTGTAAGAGGATATCTCTAAAATTGTAAATATACAAGTTCAAAATCTTATAATATAGTAGATATTTGGAATAAAAATATAATAAGTTATAACAGTTCAAATTAAATTTTCTTATATTTTATCTAAGACAATATACGCACAATTTATTAAAGGTATAGTAAAGTTTTTCGGTATTGAATATCCTACATACATAAAGAGAGCTGTTTTCGTGTGCATACAAATGGAATAGTTTACTAGAAAAGCTCGAGTAACAGAAGGTAACAGCTGTACTAACGTTACATTCAATTCTAAAAGTTTATGTCATTGATACTTTCTCGGATGCTTGATTCCAACTTCCAACAGAGAAAGCTGGAATTATAAATATCATTATATAAAAACCTGTACAATGCTTAAACCTGTCCGGAAAACCATCTAAATGTCTTCCTTGGTAATAGAAATGTCACCATGTGAAAGAATGACTTATGTCTTATGCTTCCTTCTCAGGTAAAAATCGAAGTCGGGTGTTCAAATAGATTCAAGGCAGACTTTTTCATGCTGGTTTATAATTAAAATGCTTGACGATATAGTCTGACTGAGTTTTACGCTAAATCTGACTTTGCGAGACTAAGTATATATAAATAAATTATAACTTTGAAAGAACTTACGGCGCACGTGAATAAATTCCAGACACGAATAATAAAATTCGAAAAAAATGAAATTCTATCACTTTTTCACCTAAACAACAATGTATAGGGTTGCATTTAAATATCATTCAGCCCTGTATAAATACCTCCGCGAAAATTGAAATATATAAACCGTCGTAGAATTCGCTCAGAATTCACACAGAATTCAAGATAGATTTTGGTCAACCATTTTCGACGGATTCCAGTTGCCTGGTCAGAAAAGCTGTCTAATTTTCAGCGGTATTTCCAAGATTCTAATCAAACATTATATTCAAGTCTGACGTATCCAATATTCGACTATAGCTTTGAATAATGTTTATTTGATGTCAAGTTTGTCCTTGGACAAATGCTACCTTATGCATTTGTCGGTAAATTTTTCAAGAGTTATTCTAAGCGAATTTCTCTCCGTGCAGCAAATAAAAATTACCCTCCTCGCAGTCGTTTCATAATACTCCCCCGAAGTAATCGATACAACGGTCTCGTGCGACTCCACGTAAATGCTTCATTCGTATGTTACGTGCGCGCGGCCTCGACTCCGCCACCCGACCCTATACCTCTCGCGAAATCCGAGATTCGAAAGGCTGAGCGCGTAGGCTGATCACGGGAGGAGCGAAGACATCCATGCCGTAGCGAGGAACAGAGGCGGGGCAGCTTTAATCTCTGATTCGGGGCCCTCTAATATGCCTACAAACTTGGGGCGAGCGGGAGGCGAGGCCGATACTCCCGCTGCCCTCGGTTAGACCGGGAATGGCGCCCGACCGATTGCCCACGATCATTACCGGTGGCTCGAGTTATAATTCGGCGGGGCCGCCCCCGGCGCTCCGTTAACGCAATCATCTCGCGAGCGTCTCGGCAAAGTTGCCCTCCACTCTCATCCAAGGATCTTCAAACTTACCCGGGAGTTGGCGGGCCGAAATTTCTAAGGGGCTCCGCGGAGTATGCAACGCCGTTTTTCCCCGAGCGAACATTGAGGAGCTGCAGCCCGTAGCTCCAAGTTTCGCAGCGCCCGGTAAATTTCAAATTCTCGGTATTTTGTTGGACGCGACGCTCGCGCGGCGGGGCTTATAGTTACAGATTCCCTTCTTCGACGGCGCCAAGTTGAAGTTGGCGCGCGCGCGCGCGCCCAAGACAACCTTCCCGATGTCTCGGACCCATTCATTTTTAAGCGCCCCGACTAAACGCCCCTGCGACTGCAGACGAGTTAACCTGCAAATTTTCCAAGCTAAAAGATTTATTTAGCTTTTATGCACTGCGTTAAAGTTGAGAAAAAATTTCGCGTTGGCTTACCATTGGTCGAGTCATGACAACTTTTCGCTCTAGAATTTTTACAGCGAGGTAACTTGCACTAAAAATTTAGATCCAACGTCATAAATAATAAATGCGCTCGAATCCAATTAGGATGAGGAGCCGTAGAAGCGCATAGTGCACATCACTCCCAGTAGAAAAGTTAACGTTATAATTGTCTTTTGAGTGCGTTTCAAAAACGCCCCCTAATGCAGTTATCCGTAAGTTTATATAAATTACGTTATAATAATAGGCCCGCCTTGTTCTATTAATCGGAACCTCGCGTGTCAAAGTTCACTGGGCATTAAATACAACTCAAAGTCCTTTAACGCCTCCTCGTCTGGCTACGCTCCTACTTTGACGTTAGCGTAACTCCCTTGGCGTTTAATTGCACCTCTTCCTTTCCATCTTTCACGGTCACTCCCCAAGGCGCCCCTCAAACGATTACTTTTCAATGCGCTCCGCATATAATTTTTTTTATTCCGCAACAGAGTATGTACACTCGGGCAATGAAGCGACTGCTCTATTTACTAAAAAACAATCCATTTCGTTTTAAAACTCGCCGAGAGATGAACGGTAACTCCCGAGTGCGCCATTAGAGGCAGCAGTTAATTACGAGGCTAAGTGACTCGTGATAAATTAACAACTGAATTTTTCAATACATACCGCAGCGGAAAATTCAATGCATACATTCCGCATTTTACATATAAAGTGTACATGTAAAAATTGCGAAAAGGCACAAGTATTCCAAATCCATCTAATCATCTCGACTGGGAAAAGAAATCAAAGGAGGAAAAACGCGAATTTTTATTCGGAGCAGCTGTCAAAGGAGAGAGATGTTCATAAACGGAATGTAAATCGATTCGAGGGCAATCTTAAAAATCCCGCCGCGTCAAAGGTTGACCGCATCAGCGGTGAATCCATCTCCCAACCGAGGGCGCGCATCTGGTGCGCGAGATGAATTCCCGACGGGGTTTCTCGGCGGTCGCCCGCCGCCGGGGCGGCGGTGATGGCGGCGGTGGTGGCGCTTCTTTTAAAATTGCATCCGCCACGGGAGCTTGCACATCAAAGCGCGGCTCGCGCGCCTCGTTAATCCGCCCGCGTGGATATTAATAATAATGGGGCGCGCGCTCACCGACGCGAGCTCTCGAAAAATCCGAGGCGCCGTTATCGCGCCCCGGCACTCGTGCCTTTGCCAGTCCTTCCGAGGGCTTCGTCCCCCGCGGCGCCTCCCCGGAATGACGGGCACGTATTACTCCGCCAAATCCCGGGGCTCGCCCTTGTTTTCCCGGCTGATGCGCCGCGGCCCTTTTCGACTGGACTCTAAATGGACCGGCCGCCACGACTTCGGCTGCCCCGGCGGATTTGATTTTTCCCGATTCGCCGGGAGTTTTTACGGTTGCCCGTGAGCCGATGGGGGCGCGCCTCGCGCGGGTTAATTAGAATTTTATTGTCGGTGCGCGCCCGCGGTCTTTTGAGGACACGCGGTGTCTAACAGTGGCGCAACGTCGCTCGGGCGTATCGATTCCCTCGTTGAAATATTTGCTGTTGCAATAAAACTTGAAAAAAACTTTGGTGTTTTTTGCCCGGCCGCGCGCGCGCGCGCCCCGAACTCCATACTGCTGAGAGAGTAAAAATTCAGTTTTCTTTTTAACGAGCTTTTAGAAATTTTATGCTTTTTACAGAGAGAATGCAGGGAAAAAGTTCTACGGCAATTTTCAATGAAATTGAATCAATTAATCAGAGTTAGTCGCAAAGAGTGTAAAAAACTATAACAAATATTCGGAAGCACAGAATGAACACGGGCGCTTGTAAAGATTATTACTTTCCTACCTTGCTAATTACAACCTTGATTTTTGTCTCTCGTAACTATATTCGTTTGTAATATTTCTGTACCTGTACTCGTGAGAAACAATGGAAAAAGTTGTATTGATTATTATGCATTGCTTGATTGAATAAATTTTTCATTTCAATATTCTACAGCAAACAATAAAATAATTTTGAATATTTGGTAGAATAATAGAAAGTAATGAAACAATTATTACCGTTATAGCTAATTTTACAGTGAACTGTAAAGCACACTTCCTGTTAATGTTGAGGTCATAAGAGAGCAAGTAGAGGTGAGGTAGAATGACGGTTTTGTACGTGTGTGTAATTTATATTTATAGAAGATATAATGTATTGAAAATGACCAGAGTGTTCAAGTGGCCAGGTCGCGAGCCAGCGAGAGAGTGACGACAGAGCCGTGGGTCTCTCTTTGTCTATCGGCGCCGCGCAGGCGACACTTGCCGCGCTTTCCCCCACTTTTCCGCGGCCCTTTGTTCGCCGGCCTCGCGCGAGCAGTTAATTCCGCCGCTTTTCCGCGAATTTCCCCCCTTCCCTCCGATTGGCCTTCCGTCGGCGGCTGCTTTCCAGTAGTACACGGGCAGAACACGTCGGCCGCAAAGCATTGCGGAAAGTCCCTATCTGCCTCTCGTCCGTCGGCGGCCGCACACAGGCGACGCGCGAGCAGACCCTTTGGCTGGACTCACTCCCGCAAGCTCTTCCCAAACTCGAGAGGCAGCCGATTTGGCCTGTCCGTCGGCGGCCGCCTCCTTCGGCCGCGGGCAGACCCTATGGCTGGACTCACTCCCGCAAGCTTATTCCGCGAAGATCCCCGACGCGCTTCTCTCTCTCTCTCTCTCCTTAACTTTGTCGCGCCGCGATGAAGCCTTTGTTTGCGATTGAGCCCTTTGTTATTCGATCGATGCCTTTGTCTATTGATTTCGGAGCGACGATTTCAGGCGTCGCTATACCTGTCCGTGACACTTCCCTTAGTTATTAATAACTGTGCTAAAATCTGCATTTCATGTATTATTTGATCACTTTCGCATGTAATTGATACTATTTTGCTACATAAAAATTGTAGAGTAATAAGCTGCTTCAAAATAACAATTACGAGTTAGATTGTCTAATAAAGGTTGACCTATTAAAAAGTTACACGCAGGATTCTGGGATTTTACGTTTCATTAATCCTTACAGTGCAGTATAACGAAAACAACGTTCGCCCGCAATACTTCTGTTGCAAAGTGCGGGAATCTTCGAAGCCGCGTAAACCTACCCATCCGGAAATCCCAGCGATGCGTGGAAAAAGCAAGACACCTTCGGCTTTTTAAAGCCTCTAAACACGCATCTATCCCCTGCCGAGTATCGGCAATTCAAAAGCCTCGGAGTGCCGCCACTTTACGCCCGGGCTCGAAAAACTTTCATAAGTAACTTCGGCCCTTAATCTTCGGCTGTAAAGTCCCGCTTAAGAGTCTAATATAGAGATAGTATAAAGAGGAATTTATTATAGGTATCCCGACTGTTGATTAAAGAAACGCCACCGCGTTGAGTGGCTCGCGCCCTACAGGGCCCAGGTTCGCCTCCTAGGAAGAGCATAGCGACTGTTAGCAGGAGTAAGGCCGAGCGATGCACTGAAAAAAATATTTAGTTAAAGAGCGTTGATGCCGGGGCGAAACCGCTGGAATCCTGCGCCAGCGTACCGAAGCTACTAAGCCGGGAGGAAAAGTTTTAAGAGCTAAAAGTCCCGGAAAAATTACGAATCTTTCTCGTGAATCCTAATGCAATTTTAATATAAAGTGATTTGTTGTAACATTTTGTCTGACTTACAATCTAAGTTTGCTGTTGAGAGGAACTGCATGGTAAAATAGTGAAATATATTCTTTTAACTTGGTAAAGCTGACTTTCCAATTTAATTACTCAAGTTTCGGGAAAGGTACGAGGTGCCGTCTCTGACATCGGACAGTTAATATTTGAACCTCCGCATTTCAGTCCTTGTAGTTGAATAAGTAATAGACTTAAAAATTCCGATTCCGGCAAAGTTTTCATACCATTTATTTCCGCAGTATCGCTCATTGAAATTTACAGTTTCATCTCATTTACAAAAATTGCCTCTTACGTGAATTACTCCCTGTGTGAATTTAAATGTTAATCTTATTATCGAAAACTCCATTATTGCTATTAGCTAGGTGAAAAGAGTTAATTCATTCAACATTAGCTGTATACATGGCGATCCATCGCAAACCAAGTAATCTGAAAAAGTGCCGTTAGTTTCTAAAGTCGAAACTCACTTTACGCTCGTCCACTTCTACTCGTCGTCCACTTTATACACTCATCAGGGGCGAATTAGAGGAATTTGGGCGCCGCGGGCGTTTCTCGAGTAGTAACTCGATAAGAAGGCGCGGAGAGGATACCGGGGCTTTTTGTGCTTCGGGGGCAGATGGCGGCCCAAGTCGTCCGGGAAAACGAGATCTTCTACGCCCGCGTAGCTGCACTACCGCCATGTAATAGCGTGAGTCAAACCGTCGGCAAGTGCCGCTTTGCTGTGCGCAGGATTCGTAAGCACCACCGATGTATAATACAGAGCGTAATATCGTTTATGTATGCGTTAACGTCGTAAGCCGTGGCCAAAATGGCGTGTAGTTTCCCCAATTATCCCATGTGCTAGTCGAACAGCCGCAGGCTTCTCTCTTAACCCGGGTTTTTCAGCCGTTGTGGGAAAAAGAGATTAGAACTTCATGGAATTTTACCACTAGCAGAATTTCGAATCAACGGATTAGCGCTGCTGTTGAATTATCGCAAGAGCACCGGTCCACTTTCCATCCGCTTAACCGCTGTTGTCTGTTATACTAGATATTCGTCTGTGCCCGTTTGTGCGCGGATATTTCTTTATTTCAATAAAATGCCATTGTCTTGTCTCGTATAATCTTGGAAATAAGTTGTTTCTGTTCGATTAAATAGGAAACAAAGCGTATGCATTTGGCGAACAAACGCTTTCTTTTGACTCGCTTCTATAAAAAGTACAACGCAGTACCAGACAAAGAAATCATGTTTTGCTTTTATGGTTTAAGGTAAGTGCACGTTTGGCATCGGTGAATTTTTATATCCTAATTTGAATAATAATAATGACGGGTGCTGGAAAGCTTTTACGAAAATTTTTATGGTACCATTTTAGACTTTGTGCTCAATGTACCACGAGTCCAAACTCTGATGCATTTATGCTCCAAATTATTCAATGTGGTTTAGCGCTTTTAAAACCCAATTGTCCTTCAGTTTTTGTACTCGATTATTTATATTGTCCTTGCCACATGTTATTATTTATCGTATTTTAATCAAATATTAATTCATTATTAAAGATTTCTAAACGTTTCGATTGATGAACAAAACCATTTACCTATATTGTGAAAATGTAGATTTCATGCTTTTTTACGTACTGAATGGTAGTCTAGCAATCCTTTCAATTGACATGCAGCATTAATATTTAACAGTATCGGATTTTAAAATATTTTATTTGATAAAATCTATATAGAGAAGGTTTCAATATAGATAGAGAAACATTATATCCATTTCCTGTCAAACAAAAAATATTTTCTTTTAAAACAAGAACGAAACGAGTAGGTAGTTCAAATTGTAGTGAAACAATCAAAGCTGATTCATAATATAAGTGAAGTACGTACTTTAATTTCTCCATTGTACTATCTATATTTAAAAGCTTTTCAACAAAGTGAGGTTGATAAATAATGCACGTCTTAATTAGAGTAAGGGAACGGTGGGGATGCCCCCTGACGCGCACCAACGGCCCCCATGAAATTAGGCACACGCGTTGTTGATATTTTTGCGCATGAAGTGCACCTATTTACCTCGGACCAGGGTGGGAGCAGTATTTATCTCTCGCGCCCGAATGCTCGTACGTCGCACTGCTCTTTGCCTCCGTCGGCAAACATCCGGGAATTTTGTTCGTTAAAAAGTCGAGGGATAAAAAGAAATCACAGGTTCCTACAAAATACTTATTTATTCTTTGCGCAGTCTATGCATGAATAAATTTAAATTTCTCTTAACAATTTTCATTAAATCCCGCAAGTTGGCCCGAAGCCTGGAGCTACGATATTTGACACTTGAGAAAAAAATGGCTAAAAATGTTTTGTGTTTCGTAGATTTTTATAGAATTTCCCTGGCTACATACATCAAAATTTGATGTTGAAAAAGTTTCAGTAAGCCTCGGATAAAAAATAACCGAAACAATCTTGGAAAACAGATAACACAAGTTCTATAAACTATTTAGAAAATTGATTTGCTAGAAAAATTTGATAAACCCTTTTAATGTACAAAAACTTCTATTGGAAATTGCTCTTCGTTGTTTTATTTGGTATTTTTAGGTCAAAGATTCATTTTATACGATGATTTAAAACAGAAATTCAAAACTTCGTTCATCCGAAAGCTGAGCCGTAGAATCAGTCGCAAAATTCGCCGCTTTCGGAAACTTGATGAAACCCGAAGGTCGCTTTACGCCTCGGGCAGCATTTTTACTCGAGGTGCGCCATGGGAAAATTAAATTTCCCAAGGGCCGTTTTACATCGAAAAACATCGGGGTGCAGAAACTTTTTCCCGGTACTCGAGTAGCTCGTGGTGCAGCGCCCGTCGCCACCGCCGTGCATATATGCGCTTGCGGTTTTAATGGATACACTTGTTGGTGAGGGCGCGGCGACGTTTACAGCCCTTCGCGCATACAACGGAATCGTGACACGGCAGCCTGATGCGCTCATAAATTGTTCTTTTCACGCCCGAGCTTTACCGCCGTTCTCACGAGTGGGGATCCACTTCGGTGGTGCCTTGTAACGATTTCGAGCGGTGTGCACCGCCCCAATATAAAGTACTTATAGCGTATTGAATTTCGGAGCTTCGGGCGGGCACTGAAGACGACCTTTCTGAGGTCCATTTTAGGACCTTCTCTTCCGGATCGCCTTGTTCAGCCCTGGAGTAAAACTCGCCAACACGCGAGGCTACTTCCGAGAATTAAGATTTATTCCACTTTATAACGGTTGTTTGGAAGTACCGTTTTTACAGACTTTCGGATAATGATTTTTTTACGGAGAAATAAAAGGACTATTTATCTTCTCGTTGACGTGGATACATGCATTTTTCCTTTTTACGTGTTAGCTGCACACTTTTATGAATCAAAAACTTAAAGTAGGTTTCATAATGTTTTCTACTTCTTTTGCTCATTTAGAATCTTTAAAAAAATATGTTTAGCCTGTGAATTATTCATGATCATCATCGCATGTAATGAAAATAAAAAGGGTTACTTTTGATAAAACCGCTTTTTATGGTTATAAAACTTTTTCTTCTTAGTGAAAATTATGTAAATTAGTTGGTGACGAAAGAAAATGGTTCAGTGAATGATTGATTTTAATTTTGTGATAACATTCTATACTTTTCTATTTTATCTTGTGACGACAATTATTCCTCAAAGTACTTTCATAAAAAACTGTTTTCCACAAAATGTGATATTTTCTCAACTTATTAAAAGTTTCTAAGAAAATTGCAAATTTTTCTTTCTAAACTCTCAAATTTTGTCACCCAATCTTAAAAATTGTAATATCTGAATTTTAAATTTCTTCTACTGTTTCAAATGACTTGTGAGCGTCGTAAAAATCTCTTAAACGCTGTTCGGAAAGAAAAAGGGTCCGGAAATAATAGTTAACGCATTTTTGCAAAATCTGGCAAATCAATATTAACGTCTAGTAGAAACTAACGATCGTACTACTGTACAGCGTTCTATGGTCACTTGAGATGCTAAAAATTCTACGAACCGAAAAGCTGGGCAGAAAGCAATAATCCTGCCAATTAATCAAATCCCCGGGCGTCATAACTCGTGCTTACAGCGCGGTAAGCGCGGGGGATAAACATGCCGGACGCGGGGTCGGTCGCGCCCACACGCAAGGAAATAGAGCCCCTCCACATGTAAAGCCTGCGATAAAAACGTCGAGGCATCCGCTCCATCTTTCCTAATTAGCAGATTATGCGCGCCCCACAATTAGGGTCTCCGGCCATTCATTAAAGGGCCCTTCCCAAAATATTAAGTCCGAATTTCCACCGAGGGACTGAAATATAAACTCGAGACAAGGGATGCGCTTCCTTTGCTCCTGGGAGCAAGTACTTTGAGATACCTGCGTTATGCGGAGGCTGCTTCTTCGCTAACGAACGATGCTTAATTAAGTGTCTTAAGTTCAACACCGGCACCGCTCACTTGGCGTAAATAAGGCTGCTCCGTCCTGGGATTCGGGGTCGGAGCTTGTGTTAATCGCCGCCGTCGCACGATTGAAAGTGAGCGCTGATGAATTATGAATTGGTTCTGCAACGTTGTCCCGGAAAATTGTCAAAGTTGCGCTAGAGTATTAGCAAAAGTGAACTGACGCATTCTCGCTACGAAACTGTACTGTCGTTTAGAGTGTCCAACTTTATTAACGCTACTATTGACTCTTTACTGCTCTGAATAAAGAAGTGAGAAACAAGCTAAAAAAGTTCTGAAATTCATATAGGGAGGCTACAATAAACACAGAACTTATAATATTCGGCAAGTAGAACAAACTTAATAGAGTCAGACCCACTGCCATTTGACATATAAACTTCTGTGAAACCTTGTTGATCAATGTTCAACTTTGTTTAAAGTAATTATTTATCTCAGCATTAATTAGATATTTTTGATTACGTTTGCACTTGTGTAACACGAGTCCTAAGCTCACAGGTCGAACGAGTTAATCTCTAGTTTAATCGCGATTACGTAACTATTCAAAACGGAACACTAATAGTTTAACCCCTATTCTTTGACAATCTAGCTATCAGAAACACGTGGAATGACACGCGCGATTCCATCTGCGTCACACATTCGGACAATTATCGCAAGATAATCTCGCGACCGAGTACGCATCGCGAGTCGCATACAGCGATTGGCGGGGGAACCCGTAGAAGTATATAGTGTAAAAATAGATTGACGTAGATAATAGAGAAAGAGAGAAAGAGAGAAAGATCGATGGCACGCAAAAAGAGACACTGTACTGTATGGAGAGCGCGAAAGAGAGAAAGAGACCCGTGCACGCGCGTACCCAACAGCATATATGAACTGTGGCACTGGGTATGTTGACCTGTCCATCTAATGTCCACAGGGTAACATCTGGCAGCAGCTCCTGTCCTTCCACTTCATCCTGGAGCTGGTCAACACGATACCGTTCACAATCACGGTGAGTCAAAGCCACGCCAATAGCCGCACTCGAAGCGCGTTACTGCATACTCTAAGCGGGTAATTATTCGCGCGATGTCCCTCTGCCTAGAGCAGCCCGGGCCCATCGTCCGGCCACTGGCCGAGGCACATCGACCTCGGACGATTACGCGACGGCTATCGATTGACTATCGGCAGCCAGCGGCTCTTTGTCCCTCGACGGCTCTTATATCACCTCGCGGACTTTGCGGCTGAGGGAGGGAAGCGCGCGCTCGGCTTCACCCGACCTATTGACGGCCGGCTATGTGGTCGACCAAAATCGCCTGCGAAACGGCAGCCGCGTGGATTCCCGTTCTAGGCCCCTGCCCTACTTGCTTGTGCGTCCACGTACTCGAGCCTTCGGAATTCAATTAGCCTAACATCGGGGATTACATTCGCGAAATTTGTCTAATAAGCCTTGGATGCTCCAGTGGCATACACGTACAACCTTAACACGATTCGGTCCTCTCGCGTCCTTGCCGTTGTACACAAGATAAGCGCTTTCGAGCGCTCTGGAAAAAGGTCTTGATTTCCGGGTCAAACAATGCACGCAATGCGTTTGGAACATCAACTGACCGAGAGAAACTCATGCCCTAATTAAAGCCGTTAAATTAAGTGAAATAAAAGTGTAGCGGTAGCAATATACGCCATCGTAAACTTCTGCATAGAATGCATAAATTCAGAAGTTGAAACATAAAGAGTTATAGGTCTGGCCATTAAACTGTTAAAACGTATGAAGCAAATGTAGCCAATATGCATTTTTATGATATCAGTTATGTCACGCGTGGGTGGCCATTCCGAGTGGAGCTCACATCTTAATCAATTCGGGAATATTTAGTCACGTGGATGATGAATAAATTTTCTGGATATATTTGCACAGGTGTGAAGCCAGATAAGCCGTACAATGAATCTTCTGAAGGACGTTTTTCGTAAATTTTTCTTTGTATCATGATAATCTGATAAATAACATATTTGTTTATTCATGCCTGCATGAATCTATAATTTGTCAGTTAAAGCCTTAGACTAGTTGCTGCTTAACGTTTGACACTAGTTAATCTAAGATTTAAGAGTCAATATACATATTTAACATAATAATTTACATAACAATAATTTATTTGTTTTAGACGTATATTAGTATTCACTAAATATTTATGAGCTAAAATATTTATTTCTAATGATCTGTTTGCAAGTTGTTAAATATTACTTTCAAAGAATAAAAAATATACATGTGTCCAAAATGTCAACAATTTCAAAGTACAGTTTTTCGTGTATGAGTTATGGGGTGCTAAATAAAAGCTTCGATGAAATAATAAATAACTACTGGGAAAAGCTACAAATATTTGATAAAGAGATGTTTTACGACGTGAAATTGATAAGTGGGTAAAGCGACGTGGCTCATTGTGTGTAGGTCATAAAGAGAAAATTAAAGTATACCTATTTGATACGTACACAAAAGGTCTAAAATAAAGTATACACATAATGTAATATTTACTTTTACAAGCTCTAGAGTGGCCTAGATCATATTGTACTTATAAATTTAATGAACTACTCGCATTAAAAAACAATTAGTCTGCATCGCTTTCGATCCATTTAATGATTAATAGCTCGTAATTATATTCATTACAGAGCAAAATTGTGGAAGGAATATGGAAAATTAGCAAAGACCATCAATTTGTGTAAATTGCAGATAAATGAATAAATTATTTAACGTTTCCTCTTCACCCGTAACATTTTATATTTTTTCATCCAATCTGAAACTTAATATGATAATACAGGAAATGTCATTATTCCCATAATTAAACTGCAGTTAAATTTTCATGATATGTGTGACACATGTGTCAATATAAATGCGAATTTTTTCACTATTGAAAATATAAAACAATTTAACAATATTCAAAACTTAATCAATATTATTTATTCTATGTTGTTTTATTCTTCGCTGCTATAAAAAGTAAACGAACTAAAAACGGACATATTAATAATCGCGCACTTCAGCGGAATAAATGAACGTTTAATCAAGTTGATGCAATGAAGCTTTTCACGTACAAACGCACCAGCAAGCAAAACTAACTCACTTTTCCATCGTTTGAAACTCAAACATCGCCGTCAGTGTGTGCACTATTTTCGGCGACCGCGATGCCAACGGGTATGTCGAAAACTCGTCCGCAACCGTATACGCTAGATGATAAGTCGATGCGCAGAGGTCTTTTACGATTCGAGAGCCGCGAATTGCGCGCCTCCGTTTACGATGATCCAGCAGGTCATATTTCAAAAAGCCACGTATTTCCGGGACGGAATGGCTTAAATAAATTCACAACCTGTACCGCTGTTTATAAGCTGGCCGCGACTCCTAGGCTACCTCGAGAGGTGTAGTTCGCGAATGTGACTTTTAACGTGCTATTATTTTTGTTGGTGCGCCTCGTGATTTGTAAATGTGAGCCATAAAATATATCTCGATTCAAGTTTTAATAAAGAGTTTTGAAATTCTACGCAATACTTTGATAACTGAAAAAAGTGATTGCTCTATAAAATTAAAATATCCATTACATGTAAATACGCTATTGTCGAGAATCCTAGATTTTGAATTTTGAATTTTGATAATTTATAGGATTATGGATATTAACAGAATAGTCGATGATATCAATTTTAAGAGATTTTTAACTAGTGTTCACTAAATAGGTCAATTTAATGGAGATAAATTAGGATTTGGCCACCGTTATTCCTCCATAACTGAATAAAAAATATTAAAGACATTTTTCCTTCAATAATAGAAAAAATCATTATAGATTTTTATTGCGTTAATCTAATTGATGTAAAGGTTGTCTTTCACAAACGCATAATAAGTAAAATCATAGTTAATTTCTATTAGGGACTAGTCTAGAATGTACTATTCGAGAAATATTAAATATCAAACTACAGAATTCTAGTATTTCGATATTATAATTTTTAAATATAGTAATTATAATTCATTGAATTAATAATATCAAAAGGATCGAAATATGTGCTTGACTACACATTGCCGACTCTGTTATCATTACATTTAAGCGTTGTTCGTGGCGTTTAACTTGGTGAACTCTCAAAGTCATATGAGAGAAGTTGCGTAAATGCGTTAAAAAAATTTACTTTACACACTCGATTATGCGCGAAAATTTCCAGAACACTGAGTGTAATTTTTCGCTCCTTCCACATCGAAACTTTACATCAAAGATATTTCTCTTCCTAGCAATTATCAGATATAAATATCATTGAAGCTGCGAGCTCAAAAATTGAAACGAGGTCATAACATCACTTTGTGGAGTTAAAATTCGCTTTAATTTAGCGTTAAAAACAGATACCGGTGACTATAAGCTCGAGAGGCAATCAATCCTTCTCGGAAATATAAATGCTTGCAAAACGTGTTTCATTAAAAAATATAATAATGAAATATTATTATCAAATGACCATTGTATTGTATAATAGAACAAGAACAAGCATTTTCAAAATAATGAATATAAAAGAATAGACGATAAATAAATAAATATCGAACCATTATTATATATACCTTTAATAAAATTAATAAGATGAAAACATGAAAGAATTAAATCTTGTAATTAAAGTAATTAAATTCATTTAAGTATTTAAAGACAGAACTTAAACATTTACATTACGATAAAATGGATATCAATTGTACAATTTAATAACAACTTTTTGCATTACAAAACTTTGCTGTCTCGAACTTAAAAATCGTAAATATTATCAGGAAATGTTTAGGCGGAATCCGTCATAATATCACCTCGACCTTAAAATTGTTCAAAAATAGTCGGTTCAGATTTTACATTCACGACGTTAGTTATATCCTGTAATAACTAGGTTCCGTCGCTGATTCGTTGCATCGGAGCGGATCATCGCATCCACGTCCGTTTTCGGTAGCTATCGGCCAGACGCTCACGTCCTTGCGCTTCAGTGGCCCGCGCCGACGCGCATGCGCATACCTGCGTTATTTGCCCGAGCGCCCTTTGATGGTCGCTGGAAAATCAGAGAACGACGGACGGATTTCCAATCGATGCGCATCTACACGAATGTTTGCACTATCAATACCTGTGTCCGTGCGGCAAGGGGCATTAGCTACGCGTCATTTGCCCAGCCGCGGCATTAACAATCCTTGAGCAGTGTGTGCGTAATTGTGTGTGGGATGCGCGATCGTGCACATTAGCCGGGCAAATGTTTAGATTGACGAGCAATGGAGAGCGTGTAATTAAGCCCCTTTAGACGTGGAGAGCTAAAAGGGTGCAGGGGATTTTTGCTTCCTGTTGAGAAGCGCATTCGCTAACCGCTGAATCATGTTTGTCGGTGCGTCATTTAGTCAATTATAGATATCTAGAAGTTTGAATTCTGCATTTATATAATAACCTCATGATCATTTACAAAAATTTCTTAATATTAATAATTATTTAATACACCTATCTATTATTTTTAATGCAAAGAGAACTTTTTACTTTTATAAATACGGTATACTGATTTATTCAATTGCTTTGACGACATCGGACTGATTTTATTACTAATTTCTACAGCAAACAATATTTTTCTGTTTACTATTTTACGATAATAGAATTTCGCGAATGATTAACTGCACATTTGAGATGCATTCTACATTCTCTGTAAAATAATGGAGATGCTCTTTGCCATATCGGGTTTCGGTGCCGTTCACTCTGGAACATTAGCTATTTCAAGTACATCAGGAAATCGATAATCGCTGAAAACGAGAACAATATCCTGTTGTTACTAGAGCGACATTTTTGTAGAAAAATCTCGACAATTCCAGATTGCAATCTTTAATCATTCATAGTAATGTTTAGTCGCCAGATTTTAGCTTATAAGAGAATAATAATAATAACTAGTAGAAAATGAAAAAAGATTCAAATGTGGAACGAATATATAATATGATTAGCGTTCCCCGCTGAAATTTAACCGGTAGTACGAAAACGATAGTATCTATTTGATTGCAGAGATATAATTACGTAAAAGGGTACTAGCTTTAATATTCACCTAAAAATAATCCACACACACAAGCAATGAAAGTAAACGATAAACGCGGCGATTTTTCTCGCCGCAATTTCGCCGGGAGCCCCGCGACGCTTTTAAAAAATTATCCTCCTCAGTGGGATCTGAGCCATAACTAAAGGCGTCATATTTTTCAGCTCCTGTATCCGCCCATGAGAAACCTCTTCATACCGGTTTTCCTCAACTGCTGGTTGGCCAAGCACTCCCTTGAGAATATGTTTGTAAGTAGCCTCACGTAAACCGGAAGTGGCGTACACCCCGGAGCGATACGTCACGGTGGCCCTTCCGATAACTCCGCCAGCCTCTAGCTGCCCTTACTTATGTTTGCAGAACGATCTTCACCGGGCCATGCAAAAGTCGCAGTCGGCCCTCAGTCAGCAGTTGATGATCTTGAGCGCGACGCTGCTATGTCTGGTCTTCACAAGGTGAGTTGCCTTTGATCTTAGACGACGTATTGCGCAAGTGAAACGGCTCCTCCGAGAAATCGATACGTCCGCTGAATCTTTGAAAATTCGTCACCCGTCAGTCAGAAGGGAATATTACCGTTTATAAATCCAGATTGACCTGCTTGCGACTCTCTCCGATGCATTAACTACACAGTCTCGGGCGAAAATATCCCCTTGGGACACAATATCGTGAATAATTCCCGACGCGATATATATCGAAGCAGACACGAATAATGGAGGCTGACATGTCAAGTCCAACCTCGGAATTCTTCGCGTGATGTATCCATTGCAGGGGGCGCATCGAGCGGTAAGCTCTCATATCAAATTAGAGGGCCAGATAAACCGTTCTCGAAATAATTAGGCACCGGCAAATCGAATTGGACCAGGGCGGCTTTTATACAAGTGGGCGCGCAGATCCTCGAGGCCGGAAAACCAAATCACCTTAATGAGAAGCAGATTTGGCGTAACAAAGCGGTAATTGCCAGAATTGGGCGGGCAGTGTCGCGAGAAGCTAACACAGTTAGCCTGTCCGCCGGTCGCATAACCAACTTAATGCAACTGACGAACGAGGCAGCTGTAACATTTATAGCTGTTATTCAAGCGGCGGAGGGTCGACGACCCCGAGGAAGTTAGCAGGGGCGCCAACCTCGACGGCCGAACTGGACGCTCGTCGCCGCCGGCGGACCTCCGCAGACGAGCGCCCATGGACGGTCAGTTGGGGGGGGTGGGGCTGTTCGATATGTCCGGCGACTCCGCGAAAGGGTCGTAGGCGCGACCGAGAAGCCAGGCGCGGGCCTGCGAGTGCGTCAACGTTTTAATCGGCGAGGGCTCAATAAATCAATAAAAGCCAAGGGTCGCGAGCGCCGACTCCAGCGCTCTATCCGACGCGCCGACGTGTCTGCGCGGCAATAAAACCAGGCGAATAAAAAGCGCCGCGTAAAAATTTATCGAGCAGTAAAGCGCCAAGGGCGCGGGCGATATACGCAGATTCGCGCGCAGGCGGCAAGGCCCGCGTTCAAGTTCACCGAGCCCAGCCTCCGGAGATCGCGAGCCCTCGAGCCGCCCGGCCTCGTTGGGCCGCCGGCTCGTCGCGAGGCGCGCAGCATCATTGCCCCTTTTCCCGGAATAGCGCCGGGGAAAGTATTATTGGGGGGGGAGGGGGCGGTTTTCGGGCGCGGCCCGCCCCTCAGTCGTTGGCTCGCCGCGGGCGGCCCCCCGCCAACTAGCTGCCGCGCTGTAATTCTTAAGTGATTAAACGCGATCGCGCGCGACGGAATTTTAATGCCCGCGCGGTTATTTCGTAGCTTATGTTGCAGCGCGGATATTAAGAGGAGAGAGGCAAGAATAACTTTAATGCTCGTACGCCCTCATATTGCGGGCGCGCGCGACACAAATGTTTCTCTCGTAAAGCGAAGACATCGCCGAGCCTCGCAGATTTCCCTGTTTAATGGCGCCCCGGGCCCTGCGGTCTTATACAGAATTATTAAAACGGCTTCGAAAATTAATTTTTGCCCGGTTGACTTTAACGTTTTACTTTTAATGGGCCCAATAAAAGATCTCTTCAAAGAGAAGAATAGAAAATAAGTGCGCGCGCGATCCGCAGCCCAATGTAAGATTATACCAAAGAAACTGGGAACTCGAGCGTTTGGAAAGCAGTGCCGCTGACACATTTATCCTGAAAATACATTCTATAAGCACCGCGTATTATCAATTTTTTAAAAGCTGCCACTTGCTCATAATATTATTATTATTTTGCCTTTTTATAAAGGTGACATAGTTCTTGTTGTAACGATGCTGAACAGATTTCATCCATCGATAATTCAATCTAAGATAATTTATTTATCAAGCATAGTCTACCCTTTGTTTTACAATAGCTCGTTACTGTGGTAAAGAACACTGAATAATTTCAATCCTTTATGCCCTTTCTCGCGGTTACTTGTTTTTCTATTCTATTACTGTGTTTTTCCTCACAACGTCGATATTGGAATCGTGAATTAATTAATACGACGGCTGACCTAATCGATTTTAGTCCGATACGTTCCTCCCTACCAATCCTGCTATCTAAAGCTACAGTTTAGACGCACTTTATAACAACAGTGATATAAGAGTCAATCATATCGGCTTTGGCTAAATGATCCGGGTAAGTCCGCATCTGCCGATCGGCGAAAATCGAAGGAGCATCGCTTTGCTCGTCGTCAAGTGCATATACAGGGTCAACGTGAGCCCCCGCGGGGCTAACCCGTCCATTGTGCGCGGGTCCAAACTATATATACCAGCGAGTCGTTAAAATCTATGCGGGCGTGTTATCTGACGGAGAATTTGCATTAGCGACGGAGTCCGTAACCGGGGGTTGCAAACTAGTTGGCGCTCCTTGGGGAAATTAGTTATCATTATAAATATTAAACGAGCCGTACGAGTGGTCCAGATCGGCCCGAACGATATTCGCAGCCCCGTCCCGCGACCCCGAACGACGAACTATCCGGCGAATTTCGCGGCGGAGAGGAGAGGGAAAAAGCGAGAGGGAATCGAATGACGTTCCTTGGCAAGCCACTTATCAATGGCCTCCCAGGGACGTCTAAAAGAGCCGCGCGGTTAATCAAGGAAGTCGGCCATGTATTATTTAGCGGGGCTCTATATCTCGAGGCTTCGACGGCAGGCATTGCAGCGGGTGCAGTAAGAGCCCTCGAAAGGAGGCTACTAGGTGTATTTGCGGATATGTTCGAGTGCGACAATGTTTCTCGCCGGCGGAATCGATGAGAAAGTTAGGAGCCCGAAAGGTTTTACGCGTTTGCTGATCGACCTCGAGCAGAGGTGAAGCGCTCAATGATGCGTACGACAATGCGCGAGGACCGCATTTTCTACTTGAGTCGCTACCTATTTCCGTACCGAACGCCTGCAATTTTTCGTTATTCTTGCCAGCCTGACGGCATGGTTTATTTATTATTTCATACAATAATACACGATGTAGCACTCAAAATAGGTTATGGAAATTACTTGAGGGAATACGAAACGTCACGCAAAGCCGGCCTTTCTTTTTATAGGTTATAAGATCGCAAATATAATGTAATTGTATTGCTGAGAGTGTATTTTTGCAAACATCGGTGCGCGGGTTGAAACAAGGTTATCCTTGTCAGCGCAATTTTACATACAGTATGTCGATAGACTATTATTTAGGTAACCACTCAGATATGACTAAGTACGCGGCGGGTGTAAGTAGATTCATCGCCGTTATCACTTTTGGCAACAGTCCAAATTTCCAAGCTTGTTTGCCTCAGCTTCATATCAAGATATTACTCGAGCCGTCATAATATTAGAACCCTGTTATCCTAATCGAGGCCGACCTCAAAATCTTGCCACGCGTTAAGATTTGAACGCAACAACGACTCCCAAGCGACACAAGCCCATCCGCTTGAGCCAACGTCTCGAGCGTAATGTAGAGAAAAAGAGATGAAAATAACGAGCGAAATGCACACTAACCCCCGCTTCAAACTAAACAGCCGCGCTCGCGAGCAGCTACTGCCAAACCAGCGCTTATTTATTCAACGCGGGAAAATTGGGACGCTCGGCGCGAGCCAAAGCCCGAGGGGCGATTCCCGCGCAAACTTGCGCAGCGGCCCCGCCAGGAAAAATGGAGCTGCCGTCGGGCGGGCCGCGCCGATAATTTCCCAGGGAGTTCATTGTCGCTGCGGGCCGTGTGTTCTTCGGGGCCCTTCGAGTTAGCTCCCCTCCGAGGCTTCGGGAACTTGGCCGAGGCAAGTTGGCCGGACACGTGACGCGGTTCGCGGCACTTTGCTGCCGCCGCTGCTTTGGAAATTAACTTGCCCGTATTTTTGGGGAAACTAAGGCCTTGGATGTGGCCAAGTATTGCCGGGGCGCCTCAGTGGCCACTTGCGGGCTTGTGCCAGATCGCCAACTGGATTTTGAGGGCGCCGTGTTGCGCTCGACGTGCGCGCTAGGGGATGGGGCGGGAATCCTTGGAAACGGTCAAAGGGGTCTTTGAGTTATGTACGACGCGTCGCAGTTACTTGGACTGAATTGATTTCGAAAACAAGTGCTCGATGTGTGAAGAGGGCGAGAGAGAGAGAGAGAGAGAGTTCATGGTCAACATAAATAACAAATGAATAGTGTATACAGTATCTGTAATTAAACGATAATGACCAGGGGACTATAAATTAAAGCGGCGGCTTTAAAGATTGCAATCATTGGAGCCTTGTATTGATTCATAAATAGGTCCAATTACAGTCCATGCAATCTTTTATACTGGCCATTTTGCACAATATCAAAAATTATGGTTAGCGTATTGTTCGAAATTGTAGTCTGACTACTATATACAGTCCAAATTTCCACGTATATAATTGACTTTCCAACTAAGCTCACAATTTTCAAATTTGATGCCTAAGCCAAATTTCAACTAACGCAGTTGTGTGCCACCCAACTTATAGACGGTGCGCGAGTCAATACTGGCGCCACTCTGGGCGGCACTCGTTTAAGGAATCATCCCCCTTTAACAATTCTCGAACGCCTCTTTCGAAGCAGGAATGAAACAGGCAGCCATCCACATCGACACTTGGGGAAAGTGCCATCTCGATTAGCGAGGGGCCGAAGAACAGAGGGGCGGGGAACCGCCTCCCGCGCGTTTTTTCGTAGGATCACGGGGCGATCGGCCGCGCTCATTCGAATTTCAATCGCGAGACGGTGGTCGAGGGCCACGGCATCGACCCGCGCCATCTATTATTTAGCGCGAGTGGCTTGTTGGTGACGCATAGGCCGCTCTGCTCCCCCTCTTAATGAATGCATCCTTGACATAGGCGAAGGAGGGGGCGGGGGAGGCGGCGCGCCAAGGCCGGGGATAGATCAAAGCCGCCGCGGCAGTCGTGCGGGACGATTCACCGATTAGGCTATTAAGCCGGCATCCGTTATCCGCAAGTCCCTTGGCTCGGCCCTCCTCGAGCGCATCGGTGGGATCGTTTCGCGAGGAGCCGCCCTCGAGTCCGCGAGTCTCGCGAAACCAGGCTTTTACCTCGCTTTAAGCGTCGTGTAACACCGGGGCGGCACCACCTCGAGGAGCGCCGCCCGCCAATCGATGCGCCCTGAAATCAGCCCCCGCCGTATCGGATTATCCTGCGCGCGGTCCGCTCCCCGACACCCCGAACGAGTATAATAATAGCGATTGTCGCGCGGATTAATTTATGATCGGTTTTGCTGCAGCGCGACGACTTGAGTTTCTTTTTCCCGCTGACTGTTTGAATAAATTATCCAGCCCATGAATATTGATGGGATCCCCCGTGTCGGGGGTTAACTCGGGAACATCGTAATCGCGGCGTCGCATCCACAAAAGGAATACGTCATTATGCACGAAGGGACCATTACTATTCATGCACAAGAGTGGAATTCAATCTTTCCAACGTGAGACGGCCGCGAATAGTACTCAACCGCACCCCCGGCCCGCCATTCTTCATCTATTCCATCCATAATTGCTAAGAATTCTACCGGGATAGGAGTCGACTAGCTCCCTTCATCTCGAATGTCTCAATTTTGAACTTAATTGCCGTATAATTATAATACGGCCGCGTTCGTCCTTCTTTTGCAGCATTATCAAATAAGTACTAAGGTTGTTCATTATTCCGATTTGATCCTTGTAGTCGGTCTTCGCAGAGGCGCTGAGTATAATGCATTAAAAGCGAGGCGCGCGAAAAAAGAAAACGAAGCAATAATACTCCCGACGGCTAGCGATGAAAACGCGTAATACCTAGAGAGTTTGCAGAATTCCGGTGCCCTCCGGCAATATCCGTGAGGTTATATGCCTGAACTATACAATGGCGAAGGGGTATATGTGTATCTGAATAAGGGGTGCGTTATGTGCTGTGTACGAACTGCCAAGGGTAATCACAAAGATGCGCACATTAGAAGAGGTTTATACCGACGAGGTAGAGAAGGAAAAAAGAAAGTAGGAAAGCAGGTCCTTGACGATGTTGTCGCCCTACAGTCCCGATTCTTCGCGTGCACAGTCGGAAGTATAAACGAGACGCGTCTCAGGACGAGTAGGGAATATTTTAATGGAAGCTGTAGTCCCTTGATGAACTAAGTTTGTGTTGTTCATTAAGTGGATAGAAGAATAGATTGCTTTCCGAGACTGTAAATGGAAGAGATCGTTTAGGAAGCATTTTTCTTTGTGCCAGATGTACGCTTGTGTTAATCATAGTCTCACTGAGACTTCTTCCTTCAGATTATTGTGGTTACCTTTTCCTAGTATCACTCAAATTATTACGCACTTATTGTGTGTCTCGTAATTTTTTAATTAAAGCAGCAAAATTTATATTATTTATGAATATCAAAGATACATTAATTGATAAAATAAGTATTACAATCAAAAGTAAGATATTTATTTGTAATATGTAATTCACGAAAGTAGAAACTATATATTTTAGTCGTATAAAATCTTGTGCTCGTTTTAAATTTAAATTTTGAATATTTTATTCAAAATTCTTCCTCTAAAAACTATCATTTTCTATGAGTAATTCCAACATCATTTTCGCGTAATAGCAACTAGCTTTATCCAAGTCAAAATGCAAGAGCTCTACAAATCCCAAAGCACTTACTCACATGTTAAACTTTATTCAACAATAACTCAACGTAGAATATAAAGTTACCGGAGTAATTAAATTATTCCTATCGCTCACGTCGAAACAAAACGGCTAATGGGTTTCCAGTAAAATAGAAGAAGGGAAACGTCGCAGACTTTCCTGCACTACACGGTTCTTGAGCCAAGCACTGACCGGAAATTCCTCCTTTTGTGTAATACCATCGACTCGATACCGCCTCCCAAAATACGACCCTCCTGTGCAAAGCCCAAGCCAAATCAACGGCCATCAATCCGTAAAATTAGCCCGTCGCCGCTGCTCGCGCCCGGGCGTAAACAAACGATTCACTTGACAATGAAGTCCATAGAGATCCGCTCCGCAATTTGCAGGGATAGGGACGCGACGGAGTGACCGTCGGCGCCTCCCCGGCGACGCGTGTACTATGCAAATCCGGCCGTTTAGCGCTCGACTTTAATTAATGCGCGCGCTTCGTTACGGCACACCGGCTTGAAATAAGTAAATATACGCGGGCCACGAGGCTAGGGCCAAAGGATGAATATTTATCCCTTGGACCTCCTTCATCTTCTTTTTGGGGTAGGATTTTCACTGGGGCACTTCAAAAGGTTTTCCGGTCGTCCGCTTGTGTTCTGCTTTATTATTCGCGAACTTGCGAGCTCTTTGCCCAAAGCCGAGGGTACTGATATTTTTCTTTCTGAAGAACATTTTATAATTTTAATGAATCTATGGGCGCTTTGATTCGCGGTTATAATTTTGCCCTTCTTTTAATAAAATGAGTCCTATAGAATATGCACACGACCTTACATTTTCAGTTTTTAAACTAGAATTTGTAGTTAAGACATTATTCAGTTGAGCAGAATTCATTTTAATAACAGAGGTCGATTTATAATCGTATTAATTCATCTGAAATTTAATAGAAAACGATGATTATTGGAGTCTATTTTAGATCTTATATTAGAACAAAACTGTTTAAAAAAATATCTGTAGGTATTGAGTTAAGTTATTAATGAATTAGACAAATGCAGTCTTTAGCTACAGAGCATTAACCATTTAAGAATTTCTTGAAAATCAAATGGCATACAATAAATAACACGCCATGAGAAAATGATCTCTCTATAAAAGCGTCAACTACTCCCCGAACGACAATCGACACCGCGCGAGAGAGCGCAATAAAGATCAACGACCCGTTAATAAAAACAATAAAGACAGCCGGCACGTTGTGGAAGTAAATAAAGCTCAATAAGCAACGGGTTAAAACGAGAGAGAAAAACGAAACAAATCCAAGAGTCAAAGAGAGAAGAACGAGAAAGACGAAAGGTGTGCAAATACAAGGGTGAGGCGAACGAGGAAAACTGTATGCATAATGAATGTGTTTTATAAACACTCTTTCACTGAACTTTTTGACCAGTGCGATGATTCTATTAGCGCAACTTCCAAGTCTCTTGGGATATGGACATAAACGCTTCTTTCCTCTACAGTTGTTAGATACCAAGAGACGCTATTACAATTCCAGCAAGAAAAAGTTACAAAACTTGAAATATATGCTAGTTAAATAGAAATATTATTCGAATCGTCTGGATTAGATAGTTATAATCATTATATTGCATTTCATTTCGGGGCTATTTGTTAATTTCGTCAGTAAAGCTTTTGCAAACAAACCCAGCCATAGACGCGATTCTAACTACGAAAATATCTACTTACCAATTAGCCGGTACCGTAAAGATCCTGACTCTTATATCTCCTTCCAGTCTGCTCCCATGGATCCTAAACAAGGTACGAAAACATTCATTCTTTGATAAATTATTAGCTCCCACGTTCTATACTATAAATATTTCTATAATTTACGAATTAATGGCTTTCAAATTCTCGGAATTATCTCTAGCGCATTTGTTTACAATTCAAAGTCTTCTTATCATAAAAGCTCATAATAAACATTTCACTATATTCGTATTTTAGCTACAAAAAGACATGATCTACAACATTATCTGTGTTATTTGTAGAAAATAGTTCTAATAGTTATTATTCATTGTTAAATAATTGAATAATTAAATTAGGTAACTCGATTAAATAATCTCGAAAATATGTTAGTACAAACAGTATACGCTAGTCATTATATCAAATTGATGTTACATATTGACTTCTATTTATATTTCAAGGGAAATTGATTTTCTGTTGTTTCGATTATTATATTTGGAATGTCGTTACCTATATACCGTATACTAAGAGAATTAAAAATCGCTTCCCATTCCAATTCAAGGCCTAATTTGCACTACATATCTCCGGCCCTTTTCTGAACTGTCATAAGGCTATTTTATTTGCACGCAAAAAATAATTCATATTACACAGGAGAACATAAAATACGTCTATGGTACATACTCGTATAATTTTTCGAAGCAGGAGTGCAAATAAATAGTTTTCGTGACTTTCTCGGTAATTCAGTCCTCTGATTTTAAAGAAATATCTAACAAATATTTTGAAGCGTTATTTTTTCGCAAAATGTGTAAGTGAGTTATCAAGTATAAAGCGGCGCATTTCCCACAAGGCTAAGGAGAAAATTCTCTCATTTGAAAAATCAAGAAACAAGTAATGAGTGGTAGTTCTTTCGTATTATAAGAATAAGAGGAGAAAAATGCTATAAAAGTATGAGAATGATAGATGGAAGCTTGAAAGATTTGAGCTTTGAACGATGATTTCAATCATATTTTACAGTTAATATTGGTGTAAGTTTATTTTTGGATTACACTATTACATTTAAAATCTTTATCAGATTTTCATACACATGCATTATCTATTATCTTAAACTGTACGACGATGTTACAGTTGATTTCTTTCGAATTTAATGCATTAAAGTAGTCCATCGATAATATTAAAATAAAACCCATTTCGTAATAATTAGATTAATTCATTACTCGTATTTTTCTTGAATTAGAATCGAATTAATGAGAATAAATTTCAGACCGATGATTTTTAATATATAACCGAAGTTTATAAGTTTAAGGAAAAAATGTCAGATAATAAAATTTTGCTTATATTAGCATAATCGTGTTAATAAAATACTACAATCATTTATAATTATATTTAATTATTTATCTAAAAGTGTGTAATTGTAGGCCATTTGGAAACGATGTAAATTTCAATATACTGAATTAAGACAAATAAAGAATCAAAAGGTTTAAAATGCGATATAAGGTAGATTCGGTGAGAATAAAATTGAGAGAATATAAGAGATGAAGAATAGAGGATGCACTTATATTCAATGAGACAAGGAGTTGGGTAGGGCAAAGAAGAATTCAAAAGTAAAATATGAATTGTAGCGAGTAAATGCAGGAAAAACATAATACCTTATTAGCCGGTGCGAGTAATAAAAGCAGGTAGAGGCTAGTCTCGAGAGAAAGACTAATTCATAACCGCAACTCGGCATCGCGCGGATTTTCCTTTTTCGCGGCTTAACTCATAACGAGCAAACCGGTTTCATTTTCTTTTATTCAAAATAATTTGTCAAAAAGCAGGTCTCCTCTGCGTAATGTTTTGTGAGTATACAAAGCTAACAATTAGCTTGCCTTTTGTTCGAAAAACCAATTACGCATCGCAACGGGGCTCCCTCATTGTCTCCCAGTACATCATATTGCTCTCGAATTTATAAATTCCATGATCAACAGCCATTTCGAGATACCCTTTAAAATACTGGCGCATACACGATACAGTGGTCAGTATCAATACAAACAAGCCAACAAAGGAGGGAAAAAAAAACACAATTCAGGATTATAAAGCGGCTTTAGCGACGAATGAACAACCGAGTGGATAATAAATAAGGCGGCGTTAATCAAGCGCCATAAGTATAAAAGGGAAAATACGCGCGGGGCGCGGGCAGTCGGGGACGCAGCCAAGCAGTTATCCGCGGAGGTATGATGCCCAGGAGGAGGGCGCGGGCCCGGGACCGAGGGGGCAGGCGGGGGCTCGGCCGGGCTCGAGGAGGAGGAGGTGGGGCGGGTGGGGCGCGGGGCTTAATCGGGCGCCAGCCGGGGGCTTTTACGATTGGCCGTATTTCATCAAGCGGGCGAAGCGGTGACGGGCCGGCCCCGCGAGCAATTAAAGCGCCCCGCTCGAAAAATACAAAAGCGAGAGGGGAATTGAGTCGTAAAGCGGGCTTATCGCGGGCGGCGGGCGGGCCGATCGATCGCGAGGAGCCGCGGCACTCGTCGGCCGCCCGGCGATCATCCCCTGCATCGCTCCGCGCGTGTTTCAGCGTCTGCGGGATCCAGCACTTCCAGCGGGCGGGACACCGGCACATCAACCTCTTCCAGAGCACCTACTACGTCGTGGTGACCTTCTCGACCGTGGGCTACGGGGACTTCGTCCCGGACATCTGGCCCTCCCAGCTCTACATGGTCATAATGATATGTGTCGCCCTCATAGTCCTGCCTACGCAAGTGAGTATACGTACATGTATGTGTGTGTGCGAGCGCGCGCGCGTGTGCGTGTGCGTATATATCAAGAGGCGTGCGCAGGGCAGTCCAGCGTAAATCTGCGCCCGGGGCCTTGGGGCTCGAGCTGGGGCTGGCGCTGGCGTGCGCCTAATCGTTCCGCCCGAGCTTGCCCGAAACTCGGCTTTGCTTATTCGGCGCCCGGCAGCCGCGCTCTCGAGTGCCTCGAGGGCTCGTTCGTTTTTGCCCCCACCCCCTCCACCCCCGCCCACCTCCCCCCAATTCAGCCGGTACGCCGTCGGGGATTTATCGCGAGCCGCGCGCTGCGATTCCGCGTCGCTTGATTAAAAAGTGCGCGGGGCGCCGTGGGCAACGGTCGCCCTTCAGCGGATGTACCTCTTCCCGCGAGTCGATAATTGCCTCGCGGACGGGCCGCTCGAATTATCTGGGGGAAATCCGTCCGCGGCGATCCGCGTTGCCGTCGGTGCCTAATAATATATTACGATCGCGGGGCCAGGAGATAATTGTTACGGATATTACCGCTGAACGCGGTTAATGCGCGAAACATTCAAACTCTCTCGAACCGCGGAACTGGCCGCAATCAAAGGCTTCATTTCGTTCTAAAATATACGAGCAGCAGCACTGCGCGCGCAATTAGCGGCGATAAAATCCCGAGGATCCATCGAGGCGAAGCGCCGCAATAACCGCGAGAGCCGCGAAAAAGTCAATGGCCGGGGCGGCCGACCGCCAATAATCCACGGGAGGTCCCGGCGGTCATCGGGGCTCCCGGGGGCCGCCCGATGGCCAATATTCGTTAGGGCGCGGCTCTTGGCGGCCTCGGGGCGAGGAGGCCGTCGGCGGCCTCGTCTCCGGCGGCGGAAGTCGCCCTCGAGGGCTAATCCCACGCGCGCCCTCGTCGATTTCAATTATCGCCGCGGTCCTTTACGAGGTCATCAATTCGCGCTCGTACGGCCGGCACTAATTGTCGGGCGCGGGGCGCGGCCCGCCCCCACAGCGTAAAATCCGCCCGGAGCCCCGCGCCCCACCCCCGCTTTTACGCGGCTTTTTTACGAGCTCGCGCCGGATCCGCGGCCCGGGGGTGTCTAAGTGCCCCCGCGGGGCCGCCTTTATAACGCTGAGCTCTTACTCCCGTGGACCCTTGGCCGCTCCCCTCATTGTTGCGCCGCCGGGACCGCGGGGGCCGGGGGCATTCTCTCTCGTTACGCGCGGCCGCGACCCCTTTTTATCTCAGCGCCCCGCCTTGCTTTGCATCTGCACCGAGGCTTTGTTTGCGGTCCGCGAGCCATCGACGCTCTTAGTCCCCTGGCAATCGGATTGTTAATTAACTTGAAAACCGAGAGAAGCTTTCCGACGCAAATAACACCACCGCTCCATTGGACGTTTTCCAAATCTGCTGGCTTTCCCTTTCCCTCTGTACCCTTACTTTTTAGCGCATCAATTTTCACAACATTCATCACGTTTCAAAGCTCTGCGAGTCATGCTGGTACTAGATTATTATGTAAGCCAAAAGGAAATTTATACTGTAAGTCAACAATAGTGAATTGGTAAAGTGACTGCTTGTCGCTCGAAGGATTGGGATTCAAATTTTTCTGACTTTTCATAAAGATTTTTCTCCAATAAAAATATACTTTCTAATAAATATTCAATCAGTGAATTTACTTACCGTAACTCTGACAATAAAAACTCTCAGTAGTCAAAGTGACAATATTTTCTTTATTATTCATATTCACGAACATCTGAATTAAAATTAAATAACATGTCTGTTAAAATCAATTAACATGTATTTTAATTTTACATATATCATATATTCATTTTAAGAAACACCTATAGAAATTATTTTTTCATATACATACATTAAATTTAATACATGTTAATGACAAAGGAAATTTTTAAAGTATTTATCCGAAAATTAATACAAATTTTCGGAAGAATGTAGCTAAATGTAAAAGTGAATTTAAATGGCTACTATTTGTAATACATAATTTTTAATAAAATACAATCTTTATTAAAGCTTCATGAGTCGTGGTAGTGTTCATTACAGTTCCGGAGTCGCGCAGGTATTCGAAAGCGCCCTGCAAGTTGTGCTGTTTTCGTCAGCACTCTCGAGTTGTGCTACTTTTTGTCAGAGTCTTTGAATTATATTCTTCACTGAGTGTATTATACATCATCTACAGTTGTCATTTTTGTTTTATACTTTTTTAATAATTTTTCAAATTAAATTAAAAATATTAACACTATATATCTTTATATATAATTTATTAATATTCTGTCATAAACTATGATTGTAGTATATACAAATAAAGAATTTAATCAGTCAGTTTATTTACTTCAAAATCCTTTTCACGTTATTACTTTATTAACAGTTTATATAATACAGGATTTATTCCATATTGTAAACGATAGATAATATGTTCTTAGAGCAAATTTCAGATTTAAATATGAAGCATATATTATTAATGAAAGGCAGCTCATTGCTTCATAGCGAAAAGCTTTACATAATCCGTCTTTTGTTAGGTTCTTTCTGCATCTTCCTCACGAATTTTCTTTTGATACACACTGTCCCATACGGGATGAATTTCGTACTGGATTTCATTCAATTATTCCATCCCCAAGATTATATATCTCCCTTTATTATATACATTATCCTTCTTCGCTCACGACGTTAATTTTATCATTTCTAAAAACTCGTAATGCACATTGTTTGGAAAAAGTTGAGAAAACGAATACAGGATTAACCTAAACGTAATTGGACTTTGCAAATATCCACTATGAATTTATACAGCCTTTAATTTAGCTCAAAATATTCGGATGAAGCCGCCGAACCGCAAACAATCGTGGCTTTGGACGTAGAAAGCAATCAATATAGAGGCGCGCGGCGTCATTTCCCGCCGCGACCCCGCGAGCGCGCTGCTTCCATTACATGCGCCGCGCCATTCAATCCCTCGGCATAATTAATCGTATTCCGCGAGAAAATCGGTGTTCTCGCACTTGTTGCCTTGGTATTGGTCCGCGAGCCCCGGCTGACAGACAGCCGTCGCGTGCAACAGCGGATCCATTTTTTTTTGCCGGCGAATCGACTATTCTCGAGGAAGGCGGTGCCCCTATCTTGGGCCCTCGGTGATCGAGGGCGAGTAATTGTGCGCCCCGTTTTTTATCGCCCGTCTGATGAATTGAACCGATCGCGTCGTACGATACGGTCTTCGACGTTCGCGCAATAAATCTCGACCACCGTCCAGAGCGAGCATGAGAAATCCGCGCATACAGGGCAATTTTACAAACGGACAAATGCGAAAAATCCGTTGGGTAGGAATTCATCCGTTGGAATGCTTTAGGATCAGACGATAACGCCTCGTTGTAAAGTTTCGTTATCCGCGTACAAGACGATTTAAGCGAGGGAAATGCTTCTTTGAAATGCTCGGCGATAGATCAAGCTGGCAAACGAACTTTTTCAGTATTACCAGTCCTTTGACTATTGCATCGGATTATGCACATCGGGAAATTGATTTTTTTCAATGAAAATACGATGGCAATGGGAATTTCGCGGGCTTTTAAATCCGCCGAGTGTCAGAGTCACCTTTGAAATGGCTTTCCACCTGGCGAGCAATTCTTTTTCGTTACTTTAGATTAAATTGGGAAATCTTTGAATTTTGATTTTTAAGCCAATTGAAATTTCGAGCTTTATCGCGATAATGTCGTTTCTCGGTCGGATCCAATTTTTGCGCTTGCTTTAACTGCGCTTTTCGTATAATACGATCAATTTCATGCTTGAATTAAACCCCCGCAGTAATATTAATGTCTATTAGTATGTCGGAATATTTCCTCTACAAAGAACCAGCATAATTAATTACAAATTGGATAACGCTTTTAGTTTGTCAAAGATTGATTAGAACAACAGATATTTAATTGATATAATACCGCATGAATAATTCCTGATTAACTTTTATCTAATGCGTACATATATAATTACATGAGCTAGACTCGAGCTAATTCCCCGTTAAGTCTGCCTTATGTTCACACCCATTATCACATACGCACGTATCCGGCGGGCATCAAGGTACAATCGCGTCACGTTAAACAGCTTAAATCGTGCATTTTTAGTAAGAGCAAATGCGACGGTAAGCCCTGTATTCAATTACTGAAGTAATCTCAAAGTCCATGAATGCGCCTACGGCGATTGATTATATTCGTAATATAATTTATCATTCGAATGGTATCATTTACATTTATCCGCAACAATGCGAAAGACGTAGATGGCGATTTAACGAGTAAAAAATGGAAAATCAATGACTTGCAGTTATAAATTTCAAATTTGGCATCCGTGTAATAACCAAATTTTTGGATTTACATCAATATTTCCTGTTCAAGCTGCCAAACGAAAGCGTTGAGCAAACGTTCGTCAGCCCTGAAAATCAGCTCGAACGAAAAGACTTGTGTAAACACAAGGGCGCAGTCGGCGACAAGCGTCGTGTAAAATCTGAGGCTGGGGATTATTAGCTCCAGAGGGGGGGGCGGGGCGCGATCGATGAGCGCCGCGCGGCTACAGGGCGCCGATCCGATACAATATTCAAATGATATGCATCTCGTTTCCATAGTTCGAGCAGCTCGCGTTCACGTGGATGGAGAGGCAGAAGCTCGGCGGCTCCTACTCGTCGCACCGAGCGCAGAGCGAGAAGCACGTCGTGGTCTGCAGCACGACCCTCCAAGCAGACACCATCATGGATTTCCTTAACGAATTCTACGCGCATCCGCTGCTACAGGTGAGCGAGGCGCGGAGAACCGGCCCGGCCTGCGTGACGACTCCTTGACGTGGGCCCCCATATCCCCCTAGAATTTTAAAGAAGCCCACGCTCTCCAGCCGGATTAACGCCGGATGCTTCGATGAAATAATCAGGGGATTCGCGCCTCGAGCGGCTCCAACCCCGCGCTGCAGCCTCTCTTTATTTATTGCAGAGCGCGCGCGAGGTTTTATCTTGTCGGAGAGAATATTTAAATTTTATTATGGCACGTTTTAATTAATGTACAGACCCATTGCAGCGAGAACGTGAATAACTTTTTCGCGTTATTCAAAAGGAGCGCCGCGCTGGGCTAATTATTAATGTACCGATTGTTCGGGTCTCATAATGCTCCTCTCAAATTTTTCACGTTGCTCCGGCATTTATAAATCACACGTCGTTGACGTGAAATAATTAATTTGGTACAGAATATTCCGTGTTAAACAACATGCTATTTTATACCGTTCGGTTCACAAAATTCTACGCGAGTCAATATTGCTTTCGAAAGAAATAGACGCGAAAAACAATTCGAACAATTCTACAATATCGATTGGATTTCCCCAGGATTACTACGTAGTGCTGCTCTCGCCGATGGAGCTGGATACGACGATGCGCATGATTCTCCAGGTGCCAATCTGGGCCCAGCGTGTGATCTACATCCAAGGCTCCTGTCTTAAGGACGGGGACTTGGCGCGCGCGCGCATGAACGAGGCCGAGGCCTGCTTCGTCCTCGCGGCGCGAAATTACGCAGACAAGACTGCCGCCGACGAGCATACGATCCTCAGGTAAGCTCCCGGCGGACACCCCTACCCTAACCCCTTGGCACTTTCCACGGGTCAAAATCTGGCGAGGGGAGATAAGAGGCGGGCGAGGGGACCGTCGGATTACCAGCTGAACGCTTCAGCCTATTGTCGGATTTGTTACGATTAGGAGGCACAAGAGAGGCAGTCGCCCCAAAGAAACTGACGGGAGCTTTCATCATTTTCTATAATGTCATTTTAAGAGTCACTCTACTGATAGAATTCCCTTTGCTAAGAAATACATTGACTCGTACGTACTATATTTTGTTGCCGAATCAATTCCTAAAATAATAATAGACGTCCAACGCGATGACAATTTCATTTTCAATTACGCGTGATTATACGGTCAGTGCTGAAGCGTAACACTTTTAGACCATAATAAAAATCTAATATCGTGGTAAAGGTAATGTTTAAGCGAATAAAAATCTTCTACTGCTGCACTAAGTTTCCATAAAATGCTTTACTGCAGTATGTATAGATATTTTATTGTCATTAAAAATAAATTTATCTATGATGTTATAAAAATAGAATCATGTCTTAGTATTCAGTTATAAATAGTAATAATAGTTTCTAATTATAAAGTCAAAAATGATTGACGTATATAATAACTTATTGCTATTTTTGTATTCGTATTCTTAAAAAAAAGTGTAATAAACAATCAAACGTGTTGACAAAATCTTTTTAATCTGCTAATAACAATTACCAGGGAATCACCTATACTTAAATGATAATTACAACTGTACAGATCTTGGGCCGTTAAAGATTTCGCACCTAGTGTACCGCAGTACGTGCAGATATTCCGACCGGAGAACAAGCTGCATGTAAAGTTTGCCGAACACGTTGTATGCGAAGACGAATTCAAATACGCGCTTCTGGCAAATAACTGCACGTGCCCAGGCGCCTCGACGCTCGTCACGCTGCTCTTGCACACGTCAAGAGGACAGTAAGTCACGCATACTCCCTTCATTTTGATTGTCACATATGCATAACCCTGAATGCATTATGCCAAAAATTTTGCATTACTTATGCAAAATTATTCAAGTTGATTTATTTCAAATCACGAAATATGTACATAGTTACACTTCTTATAAAAACTTATTAACAAAGGGTTATAATATGAGTATATAGTAAATTCAAAGATAATAATTGATTGATGTATATATCCACGAACGATGTGTTAATCATAAAATCTTACCACCTCGTTTCTTTAGGGAGGGTCAACAGTCGCAGGAAGAATGGCATCGACTGTACGGCAAATGTTCGGGCAACGAAATCTACCACATAATCCTCGGAGACTCGCGCTTTTTTGGCGAATACGAGGGAAAGTCTTTCACTTACGCGTCTTTTCATAGTCACAGAAAGTACGGAGTAGCCTTAGTAGCGGTAAGGCCAGCGGAACTTCCCGAATTCTACGAAGATACTATTTTGCTCAATCCAGGTACTTATAAAGTGCTAAACAATGTTCCTTTTGTAATTCCTATTCATTCATTTTAAAAAGTATGAATCAGTGGCTTAACTACTTACTAGAAGATTTGTTTTACAATGTAAAATTTGTACAATACATTGGATATTTATAAATCAAATAAACTTTTATACCAGTGTATAATAAAACTTTTAGTTTCATAATAATAGCTTTAACTCGAATAAAAGAGAAAAAATTAATCTTGAATATTTAATAACTTTACAAATATTGGAAAGATTACAAATTGTATTCACATACCCAACGTTGATACATGTAAGTAGATAATGCAGAGTGTAGTCCGACGGGCGTATTGTTAACACAATTTGAACAAAAAACAATAGAGTAAAACCTTTTTAATTTATCTTTTCAGTTAAAATATTTATATGCAGGTATAATACTTTTCAGCTTCATTTTCTGTCACTTTTTACAATTTATATTAAATAATTTCAGTTCTTCTTTAACATTTATTCTTCAACAAAACCATATAAAATTATTGAAATACGTGAAATGGTTGAATGAAAAAGTAATTTAAAACATACCTCTCAGGTCCTAGACATATCATGAAGAAGACCGATACCTGCTACTACATGAGTATAACGAAGGAGGAGAATTCGGCGTTTGTGGTGGCTAACCACCAGTCGGGAGTGGGTGGCGTGGACCCGACGCAGGTCGTCGTCGATACAAAAACTGACCAGAACCATCCGATTTCGACGGCGAGCTGCACGACTCCGGGTACGACGACGACACTCACGACCTCGATCGCCACTGCGATGACTACCTGCAGTAACACGGCGACAGCAGCCAACGGTACTATCACACCCGCGTCACTGCACTTAAGCCTTGTTGCGACTACCGTGAGCGGCGAGGACGAGGGTCAGGAAGCCGCTCGGGCCGATGCCGACGAGACACGATCACCCGGTACACCCGGTACTACTCACGACAAAAGGGCCCATCCCCGACCCCCTCAGGTTATCTTGCAGGTCCTCCCTAGCACGCCCACACCACTCCAACACCACAACCTACTACTCGCATCCAATATCCACCGTGAGTGTTGCATGTAAGCTTGAAACTCGCTCTCGCTTTCTGTTTATTGTATTATGAGCATACATTGATCTATTTCGCTATTGATTTTTATATAATCCTTATTTTATTTACAATTTATGATTTTTCTTTTGCATCCATTATGAGGTGATTGGTATAAGATTTATTTATTTTAACTAACGTCTATTAACGGTATTTTGATAGCATCCATCTAAATTGAGAAATAGATTAACGCTTTATACAAATAAATGAACTTGCTAAATTTCACTTTTGACAACTTTAAATCAAAAGTTTAATTATATTTCAACATATTACCTTCTTTACAAGCAGAATATTAAACCCTCTATGGTACATGGATATCGGTGCAATGTCTATTTGAATAAATACTCAGTAATATTACTCGGTCTAATATCATCAGCTCTGTAAAACAAAATAAATTTAAAATTAATTCTTCAAATTTAGAATCATTAATTTTTTACCTTCTTAGTAAAATAAATTTTCTAATATTTCTTAAATAAAATAGTAAATGTATACCATTCGCCTCTTTATCATAATTTTTCAATCTATGATTATAGCAGACAAGTATATTTTACTAAAAAGTTTAATTAATCTATCATACAAATTTATCAATAAGCATTATGCAAAACTGCATGTATATTTTTAGATATTTATTGCTTTCTACTTTGTTATTACTTTTCCTAGAATTTTTTGAGGTAATCAAAAAAGCATTCATATCATCTAAAACTATAAATTCGCAATTGCGTATACTCCTAAATGAATATTAACAGTATTTTCTTTCTCCAATAAAGTTTTAAAAAGTTATTTCAGCACCTTTTTCCTGGCACTGAATTAAAACGTCAATATTTGCTTGGTATTTGTTTGTTTCTCAAGGATGCATAAATTTAAATAAAAATGCAATCCACTTTTTCTCAAGGGAAAACAGTAAAGAAATATAAAATAGAGTACTGATACATACTTTATCCATATACACCTAAAAAGAGGCTTAAATTATACTTATTAGTACATATTTATAGCGAATAAAATTTTTTTTACTAGTTTAGCTGTTAAATATTAAAATATTAATTTTACAATTATAAACGAAGGAACAATCGCGAGAAATTCATTTGACAAATAAAGCTATTAAAAATATGAATTAATGTTGTATAAATATTAGAAATGGTAATATTCAAATCGGATATTACGTTCATACGCAATAGCACAATTCTTAAAAAAAGTTAATTCAATGCTTATATACACACAGCGAGGTGCCAACATTAGAATTGCACTATATTGATTTTTACCAACGGCGATTGTACTTAACAAGTCAATTTGCATATAAATTTTAGTCTGTCTCGAAAAGTAGGATTTTCCTTTCGCACACTTAACAAGTTGAAAGAGTTCCCCCTCAAGTTCGAGCTAGAGCATACCTCGATCCTACAGTTGGCACCAGAAAGCTTATCCCTCCACAAAGACTCGTCGAAGCGTCTCAAGTGCTGGAGAGTGCATTCCACCAGTCGCTAGTCTCCCGCGGGGCCACGCGCAGGGTAAAAAGACAGATTGCAGAGATGACTTTGAGCATGAGTGACGGGTCGACGTATCACGCGGAGCGAAGTGCACGCTTGCATGCACGCAGTGGCAGGGGCAGGCGGGCGAAACGGCGAGCCGAATAATTTCTGGGTCGCTTGCACCGGGAGACAGAGGCGAGTGTCCCTGTCTCTCTCGCGCGCGCGCGCGCCCGGATGGGATGCATTTAAACGGGATGTGCTGCGACGCTTCCACTGGCATCTACTAGCGTCTCCGCCTCCGATGCACTCGCTTTAATGCCGAGAGGCGATATGCTTCTCGCGCCACTTATTATGCACGCCTCGCGCCCTTCCATTAACTCACCAAGTGGTTATGTCTGAAAATATGATTCAGACGTTTTTGTTACGCGTAATTGAAATGTTTAAGATTTCTTGGAACCTTTGGCAAACCGAGACTTCTATTTTGACACTTTATTTTAACTGAAGGCACTTTAGAGCCTGTTCACTTTTCACAATTTTGATCAGTTTCAAAGTTGAATCTTTGATAATGTTATAATCATTACAAATTAAATAAGATTGATCTTTTATTATAAATATTAAATAATGGTATTTGCAGAACGGTTAATATTTATTGTGGAAATAATTTGGTAAGTTTCAATTTTGATAAGAATATGAAACAGATCATTTTTTTACAAATAATTGAACTGAAAAATTAATTTTACTATGTGCTCCACAAAGGTAATTGAATTTTGTCGATGGTAGGAAAATTTCTTGCTGACGTCAAAAACTGATTTTTAATGAAGTACTGCTCTTCAAATAATTAATATCGCATGTATGTGCAAATCACTTTACAAGAATATGCTTTTAATCATTAGCACTGGGTCATGAATTCGCCTTAAAATTAAAAACATATTTTGGAATACCAAAAAGTGAAAAGGTTAAATAAAGACTATATAAAAAAGTTGTTAACTTTTTCATGACAAATTGAAAATTTCAACAAAGGATTTACTACTTTCAAATAGAAATTCAAAAAAGCATTCAAACAATATTATAAATTATTATTTTTCAAACTTGAAGTAACATAACTGTGATAAGAATTTATAAGAAATAAATACTTTACATTTCAATAAAATAAAGTATATCTTGTTTTCAGATACTTTTTTCTAACATTATATCATTAAGTTATGTATTTATTCACTTTTGGAATTCAAAAACATGTTATAACAATCATCACTCATTTACTGGATATACGTTTAGTATTATCAATTAACAATTCTTATAATTTTATGAACATTTCGATTTGTTAAAATAACCAATCACTATAATGATTGTCTTTCATATAAGATTATATAATAACTTATTTATTTAGCCATTGCAAAAAGTTCCGCATTGCACAAATTGTTGTAAAATACCTCACCTAAAAGTACCCTACACTAATAAATATTATCCATTTAACACTTACATTTTAAATAATACAATTAACAATATTTTTAATTCGTATTTGATTATGCAACACATTGAATTATATCATACAACAAAAGAAATAAAAGTTCGATTCAAAGTTACGTAAAATTTAACATATAACTTTACTTTACTTTACATTCACTTTAATATTCACAACAGTTTTAAATTATTATATTTATTATTTTTTGTTGCAATGAATTTATAGTCTGTAAGTTTTGTGGAATCCGTACAATCAAATATTGAAACATAAATATTCACCCATAAAAATTATTATACTTTCAATACTGTATAATACTCAAACAAGTAATTAATATAAAAATTAGATTTATTACATTGCTTTGGTATTAGAATGTTCGAATATATATCTAAGGAATTAAAAAAAAATGAAAGTTCATGGAATGTAAGGTATGATAATTTTTTATGTATGCTTTATCCCTGAGTATGAAACCATAACCCTACTTAACAAGTCCATTTGATCAAGCATTATGATGGTATAAACCAATCTTTTATCTATACTACCTACTAAAGAAAATATTATTTTTCATATTATGCAATAATTCTATTTCTTGTACAATCTTATCTTTCTTATACGATCCCGTAGTGTATCAGTAAATGTCTTGTGCAAAAAGAGTTTCATTACTCTCGATGCAATAAAAATGTAGTTTAAACATAGCCGTTTTCTGATGAGGCAGATATGCATTTGTACAAGTTTACCGGGACTTACGTAATATCGTATATTTACACTGTAGCAACTTATCTCGATCCCGGAGGATTAGGCGACTCGAGGCAGTGTTTAAAGGACGGAAGTTCGTCGCCGCAAACACCAATGACCGGAAATCACCTCGATGTGCCACGCTCACTCGAGCCGAATCCTAATCTTCTCAGTCCCGAAATTCTCACCCAAAGGAGAGGTAATCCATCGGCTTGGGCGCCTCGTCGCCCTAGCTTTATCAGACTTATTACGAATCATAAAAGATGCTTGGGAAATTTTAAACTATTATCCAAAAGCATTTTCGCTTACAGCGCAGAGTGTATCCCTCGAGAATATAAAGTTACTTTTGGATAAAATGTTTTATTTTCCGTGCTTATTTTGCTCGCGTCCAACATTTTCCTCATACATTAAATCATATCATAGAACAATGTAACTGATATACAATAAAATTTATCAAATAGCTTTGAATTATTTCAGCATTTGAATCGATGTGAAAACAACGAGAATCTAACGATAACTAATAATCGAATGAAAATTTTCACCGTGTTATATTAATCAAAGATTGTTTTCAATCTCGAGCTAATATAAAAGCATCCTTCAATCAAAGCGCTTACACTCATCAAATCAATTCCCTCGTAAATAAAGGGAGAGAGGTGCTTCCCTCTGCAGGACATCTGAAAAATCAGATCCAATGTGGGAAGAAAGCCTCTCGGCCCGTCCAATTAGCTTAGAGGGCGACGAGTCCTATTGACAGGGCATGAATTGAATTTGCTCGCAGGGAGTCGGAGACCCAGTATTCTACCGGTGCCGGACATGCTAACGAGCTCAACTCTCCACCTACCCGGCCAAGAATCGCTGGACCACGAAGGTGATGAATCCGAGGATGAGATGGATGACGACGTACCTTGGCGATCGCCCAGCGAAAAGATAGCGTGAGTATAAATCATCTAATTTCAGTTTCGGGGTTCATCTTTTTGTGAAAGTGAATCGTATCGAGTTAACTGAGAGCATCTTCAATTTCGCTGATTCCCATCAAAGCTTTTTCATTATCAATACAAACTAGTGTATTTTGTCGTGAAATCAATTTCGACATAAGCATTTCAGTGATTACTTCGTACTCGCTACATATTCATCTGACTTATAATTGTGTATTGATTTCGAAATTTACTTTTGATGTTATATAATACATTTACCTTCTACAAATAAATAGAAGACTATGATTTGGTCAATTATTATGTAAAGTAATTTGAATAGTTTAAATTCATAAAAATATAATATTAGTCGAATTAAATATATCATGTGAATATCGTGCTCATAAATTCTACGATGTCTCAAAGTAGTTCTTAGATATAACGAAGTTATCTGTTACAAAATTCGCTTCATAAGTGCTAGTTTCAAGAGCTTCTATCATTAAACGAATTTTCAAAGCTATTTATTCATCCAAAGTGACACTTAACTTCGGTAATAACTTTAACAAAATTGTGTAAATCTTGCATTGCATAAATACGATACATTTTTAGAATAATCAAAATTGAGGATTCTATAATAAATATGGAAACGATCAAACACATAAAAAAATTTTGTCGAAACTATTAGGAATAGTTTTCGATATCTAAATAGCATTAAGTCTTGCATAAATACAGTAACCGTAAGTATTTTTTATCTTTATACAATTAGCGTGCTTTTCTTTAAAATTATAAAACATTAGTATGAATTAAGTTTTGCTGATATATTCTTAGTAGAATTAATTTTATATTACAAGTGAATGAAGCCGATCTTGTAGATGTATATATATATATTTATATATACACACATATGTGAATATTAGTAAAGTAGATCAAATGTATAAGTTAAGCATCAAATTAATTAACGAATGAGGTAGTGCATTTTTATTCAAGTATGATTTATTCGACGTAATAATACAAGCGGTTAAGTAACACTATTAATTACTTCAATAAAACTGTTAAATTTAATAACTGTATCTACAGAATACAAAATAAAATATTTAATAATTTTCTTGATATTAGTGTATAGTTATTTTTATGGAAATTCTTTATTGAATTCTGTTAATTATAAGATTCTCAATTTAATAATTTTTTGTTGTAAAATGTCCAAAAATGTTAATTAGTTTAATAAGTATCACAATTAAGATCTCGAAAGATGTATAGAATACAGATTGAATTTGAGAGTCTTTTTCTTCACCAAGCCAAAAGCCGCGAAAGTAGAAAATGAACATATTAATACGGGTCACGAGAAATTACCGACCACGAAAATGAGCCGCATAAACCAAACTCGACCTCCTTAATCATGCATCGCATATCCGCGGTCGCTCTCTCTGCACTTCCACCACGAATCTGCATAATCAGGGAGCAGAGGCATTGAATCGGTAGGGTACGAGGTTAGGAAACTGCATCCCATCGTCACCGACCAGAAGCGTATACGCACCTTGCATGATCAACACGCACGCAAACGTACACCCCGTTGATATAGTCACGTATCAGCGAACCTTTATAATTTTACGAGTCGACCCTCGAGTCGACTATTAAAACGATCCACGCCCATACCATTGAGGCACACCTAAGCTAAGTAAGCTCGTGCATACCTTAAGGATCTACATACGGCACGAATATTTTTAAATATCATTGCTGATATACATCTATGATATCTCACTATATCAAGAATTTTATACCACACTCACTTTATTACTGATGTGTATGCGAACGTCATTGTATCACTAATCGTTGTTGCACTTGAGAAATGCTGGTATATTTGTTTTCAGTGAAATTGATTACATTATTAATTTAAGAACTTTCTGTGATAGATAAAAGCTTTATATTCATTAATACGTTTTTCAAATTTTGAAACTAAAATCAGAATCAAAATTTTCATCTTATAATATTATAATCTATGATTTAGAAATATAATTGTGTCTATGATAATTATATTGTACATATGATTATTTTTACTATATTATATTATATTATATTTATTATATTATATTATAAAGTAGAATAATTTAATATAATCTTTGCATTTTTTTGAGAGTAACTTCTATTGAACGTAGTACTTCGCCTAACTCTGATTATATCACACATAAATTAATATTTGTTTAGTATCACTTGTAAATTTGAATCGATTATTAACAAATTAAAACCGTAAGAGTTTAAAAATTATTATAAAAATTGCATTTATTTATAAACAACATCCTTAAAATCAAAATATAGACATAGTACAATATACTTTCATAAATTAAAAAAAACAAAAAAAAATTTGATTAGATAATTATAATATTACTTTACAAATCTCTGTATTTACAATTATTAAAAAATTCTAGCTATTATATTCAATTTAATTACAAACAAAATGTTGACTAATACAAAGTATGCAAATTTTTTTTAAGCTTTGAAATCATCATATTTACAATATAATGTATAATAGAAAGTAAAATAATAATTTTTCAATTTGAGTTAGAAATAAGTTCATTATAATAATTTATTAAATAAAAACTGAAGTATTAATATTTCCACCAAGTACTTGTATTATAGTTCAAATAATTATTATACTAATTAATTCTTTTTTTATCACAATTTGGCAATGTTATACTTTATGTTCGTGCAAATTTTCTACTAAAAAAACTTATTTAAATTGATGCCCTTAATACCGGCATTAATGTCTGTCCATTATTCCTACTATTCGTACATAAAATACTCGTGAATGTTTTTGATGTCTTCCTTATCTGCATCGTCTTTGTGCACTTCTCGCCCTCTTGCCGCACGTCGCGCGCTGCCGACTGTATTCGTCCCCCGCAGCTTCAAAGGGTGAGTTTCACGCGTTTCTCTCTCCTTTTTTATATTACATTGCACCTTTATCGCTTAATTCTTGAGCTATGATTTTTTAATAACTATGCGTTTCGTGCATGGAACTAAGTTGACGTTTGTATTCCAGCGTATAATTGCACAGTAGTATTATTAAAAAAAATCTTCTACTTGATTACTATATTTAAATACAGTAATTAAATGATGACTACGTTCAAACTATCCTTATATTAACTTTGAAGCCTTTATCTTTGATATTATTTTTTATAATTTATAATTTTATTTTCTTACAGTAAAATTGTATTTTAAACTATGAAATTATTTTAATATGAATGTATCTGCATGAATATAGTAAAAAAGTTTTTTGTAAATAGTTATAAATAAATAGCTACAATCTTTTACTCATTTTATCTAAATAACTAATTAACAAAAGCAAAACCAGCTATTTTCGTTTGATCTTTTATTTTGGAATTTCGTATTTTAAAAACTTCTTCTGAGTTAATTGGTAAAACTTATATTTTAATGTTTTAGGCATTCCTAACGTTAATGTGTATATCTTTTTCGACCAATGTCTTTTAAACCATTGTAGAGAAAAAAGATTGGAATAAAATTGTAGCCGATTTTTAAATAGACTTTTAAAAGTATGTAATTAATTAATATATGTGCATGAAAAAACTTATTTCTATGATATTTGAAAGACTCATTTCTTTAAAATAAGCTTGATTTGAATGCTTTTATTTCTAAAAATAAAACAGTTAAGTAATGTACAAGGTAATATTTAAATAAATTTTGTACTTAAACCTTATATAAGAGTATCCGAAGTTCTTTTAAAACAGATCGCTTTTCTAACCAGTAAAACAGTTTGATAAATGTATATTTTTAGTATAAAAAATTATGAGGTTGTTCATTCGACTATACTTACTCAAAATTTGAATGAATGAAAATAATAATATAATAGGAAATATTAAAAAAGTTATAAGAATACTTTGATTGCAAATGTAATTAAATTTAAATGCAAAATTTTAATTACAAAGAGGAAAATGGATTAAATAAGTAACTCATTAGATTCACCTCTCAAATGAGAAATTAATATAGAGAGATATATTTTTGATTAACTATATATGTATAATTTATAGAAATTTAAACAGTTACAACTCTTTATACTATTTAAAAGACATATAAAATTCAAGTAGATGTCCTAGTCTTTTCTTCTAATATAATACTAATTCAATAATTTAACGATAATTTTCAGAGCTACACAATAAAAAATGGTAATAATTCACGAATAATTTGATTGCATCGTATTATTATTATTATACAGATAAAAATAAATAAAATACAAATGGATTTTAATCAATAAAATTAATATAAAGAGAATCTCTGATTAAATATAATTATTTTCACTTCAAATGAAAATAATTAATGTAACTACTATTTGAGTTAACATTTTTAAATTCTAATTATTGCTATTGTAACATAAGAATTTAAAAATTGATAGTTAATTGTTTTTTACAATTTATTTAATTACTCATCATGAAAATATTCTCAAATTCGTTTTGTATCTGCAACAAGCTTTTTCCCTTAGTTTCGGGTAGTAAACCAATAGCAAATGGTAAACCGAATGACCCTAACATTGTAAAACAAGCGAAAGCCAGGCATGAACTGGTGCGATCATTAAGAATGTTATAAGACCTTCCAATACAAAAGCCTGTGAGATACAAAAGAGAGCTACAAATACTGACAGCTGCAGTTTTTGCTTGACAAGGAAAAATCTCTCCAGTTATGATAGGTAATACTGGTGTCAATCCCAATGCATAAATAGAATAATAGATACAAAGCATTGTCAATGGTAGTATTCCTTTATGAGTCTGAAACTATAACATAATGTTTAGTATTAAGTTTTATTAACATAAACAAAAAAATATTTTAACTAAAAGTTGTATTGTAATAATTTTGTTGATAATTACATACCATTTTAGTTTTACATCCTCTCTCAACTGTTAGTGTGTAAATTGAAAAAATTAAACAGATAAGAGCGGAACTAATGGTACTAAACATTAGCAAAGGCTTGCGTCCAAAACGATCAATGACGAACAAACAAATAATTCCGGTAACGATGTCGATAAAGGATGTGACAATGTGACCAATACTTGGATACTCTGTATCAATAAGTTGTAATGCATAATCGTTCATGGCAGTGACGCCCAACATCTGAAAAATGCACAGAGCAGGTACAGAAAGCGTTAATGGACGCATTCCTTTTGGACAAATCGACTCGAGGAGAAGTTGACCGGGCTTCTTAAGAAAGCTCGTGTTAAAAAAAGCTTCCATAGATTTGTATTCAAGATCAACATCCAAGATACTATTGCAATCCCGAAGATTCTTCAAAGATATTTTCGCTTTCAGTACCTGCCATTTTGGAATAGAATATTCCATTTAGCTTTATCATGGATACAACTTTAAAAATCCTTCGTCAATGCAACTAGTGTATTCATAACTCTTACCAAACCCTGCTGAAAAAGATAAAACGGAGACTCGATCATCCATAAGTACAGGGTCAACAAGAAAATGAGAGGTAAACATGGCATAACGCTGAGTAAAATAGTGATATCGAAAAAGGCCCCGAAGAGATTGACCGTGAAGACGCCGATGTAGCCGAAGAGTATAACGACAGCGCCCACCAATCCTCGGTTCTTGGAGGATGAGATCTCGGCCACATAGAGGACCGCCGTAGCCGAAAACATCCCGACGCCGAAGCCCGCCACTCCCGCTGCGGAAATAATCAACTGATAGTGGGTAGTCGGGCTTCCTCCCGAGGCCCCTGGGCTAAAAATACGATGCTTCGATCAAGCGGCACACTTACTATTTTATCGGCCCCCGCGGCCGCCAGGAGGATCCAGAAACTGAACAGGAAGCAGCTAGACAGGGCGAAGGAGGCGCGCCGCCCATAGCCGTCAGCGACGAAGACAGGTACGAGACTGCCCAGGCTCGCACCCACGTTAATCGCCGACTCGATCCAGTTCTCGTCTATGTGGTCAAGTATCGGCTCGCTCAATCGATTGTACAGATAGATGAACGAGGGGCTCGGCCAGCCCGTTGCCAGGCCCGCACATAGTGCACCTACGTTTACTATCAAATGGACGTTAGGCGAGGGCGAGAGTGAAAAGCTCAAATTATTTGAAAATTGGGCACGTGTGCAAGAATTATGTATATTTTTGAGCAACCGCAAGGTTGTATCAAAAATGTATGTAAAACAAAAAATCCTCTCCATTTTATTGTAAGGCAATCGTAAATATTGTTAATAATAAATAAGTATATGTTCATTAAGAACTCTAAGGCCTGTCTGATCATAGTCAGTACGAAAAAATTATCTCAAAGTATGTACAAAACATTGCAAAACTTAAATATTACATGTACAAATGATTTGTAATGGTCTAATGCAACATATTGAATTTAAGTGAATGTTATTTAATCATTTGTAATGCTTTAAAAAATATTATAATAAAAAATAATAAATATATTACTTACAGGTTATAAGAGTTTCGTAAAAATGTCTGTGTTTTTTTATATTTTCAATAATCTGCATTTTATGAAACGACAAAATATAATTGAAGTGTCTTTTGGCTTTTCTAATGCTTTTATCCTTGCATGCTGTCGACGCACTTCGTTCTAAGTACTTACTCGCTTGACGTTAGCATTTACGAATGAAAAATATTCCACAGCGTGGTAAACCGATAAAGCGAAGATAATTGTAAACTAATTGACTTCAAATAAGAACGCAGTCAGAAAATGAGTACAAAAAACTTCCTCTGTTTACAATGTATAGACACTTTTTTAGTCATTTTTTAGTTTCTAGAGACTTTCTATTTGATAATTTTTTAAATCACTGTCTTTAAATTCGTAGATTTAAAAAATTTTATCATTGATTCTACTATGTAAATAATTATCTATCTAGAATTCTGCGAAAAGTAATGTACACGGAGCAAGAAGTATAGTAATGATTATCTACTCCGGTTAGTAAACCGAAAGAAAATTTCTTTGGTTAAGTTATCCCGGTAGATAATCATTACAATATTACTCTCATCATGTTATAAGGTTATTCAAGATGAATGATATTCTCAAATTTAACATGAACTTAAAGTATTTTTTTTAGTTTCAAGTATAAAGGAGCACATAATAAAATAATTAATATTTGATAATATGGCTTTTGTCTGTACTTATTAAAAAGTAGTTCGTGTATGTAATCGGTTAATGCTCGTAAAATAAAGTACATGTATGTATACTTTTGCAATTGGATTATAGTATATTTTTCGTGTATGTAGATACTTTAACAAAATTTAGATTTTATCCCTAAACGTAAATTATTTCTTTCATTGACTCTAACCAATAGTATAGTTGCAGCGCTTCAAACATTCTCTAAAATAAATAAACCTCGAAATAAACTTGAACTAGGCTGACTGCTCTGCGCAACTTGCTCAATCGACATTCCCTCTTTAAAAGAAAAATGAACCTCGCTCTGCAAAGTTCAAGGAGCACGCAAATCACACATTTACACGTAAAATACGTGTGCATTGAGGCAAAGCGCGTAACACGAGAGGGTAGCGGATATATAGTGGAATGCAAGCGTCAAACTTGACTGCAGTATTCAAATGATTTTGCAGGATCGTCAAGGGATTCCCGCCAGTCTCGCCATTCATCGGCGTCTCGCCGACCCTCTGCTACCTCCTTAAAGAGAAGAAACCGCTCTGCTGCCTTCAGCTCGCTCAGGTGAGATAACGATGCGCTCGCATATTCCTTTGCCTTTTAACGAAATTTCCACCTTCTCGCGTCCCTTCATGACACGTGCTACACTGCCTTTTTTGCAGGTGTGCGAACACTGCAGCTACAGGAACGCCAAGGAATACAACTGGCAAAATAAGACCATCATACTAGCTGCGGACTATGCCAGTAATGGCATTTATAATTTTATCATACCTTTGAGAGCCCACTTTAGGTAGGTGGAAACAGAAAACGAGGGAAAGAGAGGAACGGGGAAACCCCCCGGAGAACTCTTAACGTGTCCACTTTAAATTCGATAAGGCGATCGGTGTAGAATTGATTTCACTGCAATAGTTACTGTATTAAAATATTCATATTATTTTTCAATGAGATTTTAATTAATACATATTTGATTATCCAATGTAAAAATTAATGATTTATTTCACAAGCACTATAATTATAATACTATATAATAGAGAATAAATAAGTAGTGTACACTCATGTTTTTAATTACAAATTCAATAGAAATATATTCAAAAAAAGAAACATATTTATAATGAGTGATACTACAAATCGACAAAATAGAATTTTTTTTAAAAAATATTTAAAGTAAGCGTGGGAATCTCATGAAGTTCGACGACCGTTGCTTCAAGATAATTAACACGAGATGGATAATTTAAGTGGACACTTTGAGGGGGTGAACCAAGGAACTAAAATCCGTTCTCTCTGTCGGCGCAGATCGAAGACCTCCCTGAACCCCATAATTTTGCTGCTGGAGCGCCGGCCAGAGATTGCCTTCCTGGACGCGATCTCGTATTTCCCCCTCGTTTACTGGATGCTGGGCTCGATAGATTGCCTGGACGACCTGTTACGTGCCGGCATTACGCTCGCGGAGAACGTCGTCGTCGTCAATAAAGAACTGAGCAACTCCGCCGAGGAGGACACCCTGGCCGATTGCAACACCATCGTCGCCGTGCAGACCATGTTTAAGTAAGCGCTTGCCCCTGCCGAGAACCTCGGCAAACTTGCTGTATAAATCAGCTTGGAGATTGAGGGTCCGTAAACTCGCAATCGGACACGCCGGAAATCACTGGACGTTTCCTGTAGAAATTCAAATTTCTATTTCGGAGATTAATATCTTTTGCAGTTTTGTAAATCATTCTTACCTTCAAGTTAACTCAACTGAAATTTAAATAAACTAAATGCTAATCATTTTTATTTTTATTTCAAGTTTAATTTAATAAAATTTACAAAATGTTTTTCAATGTAGCTAATCCCATACTTAGATATACTCAAATAACAAATAATAATGCACAAATGTTTCAATTCTAATGGAAATATGATTTGTTTTTCGCAGATTTTTCCCTAGCATAAAAAGCATAACAGAACTATCACAGTCAAGCAACATGCGTTTTATGCAGTTCCGTGCACATGACAAGTACGCCTTACACCTCAGCAAAATGGAAAAGGTACTCCTAAGTACTACTTCCGGTGACAACTACCCCGCTGAGCCTTCGCTGGGCTCCCCGGTAACATGACATCACTCACTCTGATCTCTGATATTAAGATGATATAACTGTGGATCGATGGATCAAACGATTGATTACCGCTTGATTGATCGATCTGACACTTTTAGACTAACACGCGTCCCATCTTCTCGCAGTTGCAATAAATATTTTTTAAAAGAAACTGAGATTTTTTCCAGGTAGGTACATTGAATTATAATTTTTATTGTATTACTCTTGATAAGTGATATCAAGTACTTTTCTATAAATTTAATTTGCAAGAGTCAAATCAATTATGCAATCGTGATGTAACATAATCGAATAAGAACTTAGCTCAAATTTGACAAATAATTTTTGTAACAAAATAATAATTGAAGAAAATCTCGTTTATATTTTTAATATTTCTTTCATTTCATGCTTATCTCTTAGCTCACATGATGATAAAGATGTGTTGTATTGTAGTACTTGCACTGTTTTCTTGATTTAGTAATAATTGACATTAAGTCAAGAAGTCTGATTTTTTTAAATATTGGGATTATGCTGATTATTAAAATTAAGATTATTAATTAATTTCAAGAAAAAGGTTATTCGAGATATTTTTGGGAAATATCTTTCGTGTAATCGACAATAAAACAAAAAATAAGCTACAACTGTAAAATTTGCCCCAGCCAAATAAATTTTCCGACAACATCAAACAGCTCGAGTAAGTACATGGGTACTAAAACCCAGTCGATCAGCCCCAAAATTTCTTAAGAGCTCCTTCCAAGTACCTGCACTCTGGACTAAATCGTTCTTAAACAGCTGATGGCGCCCGAGTATGGGCACGCGTACCTACTTCTTGCTCCGCCCTCGCCCGGGGAAAGTAAAAAAGGAGAAAAACAGGCGTGGTAGGGCTCGCGAATCATCGAAGAGGCCGCGATCCCGCGCCCAATGTTCTCCGGAGAGAAATCCACTTTATATAAAGTGCTCCTTCGACCGTACACTTTGGCCGGCACTTATCGATTTTGCGAATAACTTCTTTTACGCCCTCGTAAAACGTTCGGCTCCTCGCCGCGACATACGCGCATGTATGTACGAGTGCGCGTCTCGAAAGTGCGATGAAGACGCGTAGACGCGACAAAGCGAGGAATGTGGACAGCTGCCTCAATGATTGAAATAGATACACATTTTATTACAATGTAAATTATAGTTGCTTTTTTGGATTTTTATCTTGATTCGTGTTCTCGGATGCAGGAAACATGCAGAAAGAAATTTTGGCCTTACTCTCAGTTGCCTCGGGTAAAATTTGAGCTTTGAAATACGAAAGTAACATTTTCCTGTTGATTTTTAGTCATAAATTTTTTTTATTCGAATAAATATATGTAGATAGAAACTAATAGTCTCTTTAATATTATTTGACTCTGTAGATTGTAAAAACTGACACCAAAGAAAATCTAATTTAAATTTGATGTATATTTTATTTCTACAGCTAATCAAAAAAACATTGCAAGTGTGGACAACTTGTAGAAGATGGGAACGTAGCTATCTAATTGTTGACAGTGGTTGAAAAGCTCTTTTAGATTTTCTATAATTTGCTTAGTGAACTTTTAGCTGAGTCATTTTTATCTTACTCTAGGCATGAAGATAGCTATAGATAAATGCAACTCTCTCTCTCTTTTGTATATACAGTATTGGTTTTTAAAAATCTATAACTTTTCTGGTACTTTTAAACGTATATATTGTAGAATCTTTTTCTAAATTTAATCAAAGTTGGCACTGTGAATATTATTTGATTGTTTTTGCACAAGATGCATATAATATCCTGCTATTTTATAACTATATGATAAATATAGAATTCTGTAAATATTTTCTTTATGATTAAGGTGTAAATAAGCTCATGCCTAGTAAACTTTCATGCTCATCTCATTTAAATTTGAAATGAAAATTTACTTATTTCTATGGCAAAAAAATGCTGCGATAGTCTATTTAGAGAAATGAAAAATAATGCTTTATTAGATAAAAATCTTTTTTTTTATTTAAAGCTTTCTAAAATAGTGATTTACAATAGAAGCATGGAAAATCAGTAGTCAATTAGAAGAGGCTCAGCGTGACGAAAAAGTCTTCATTTTGGATTTAAATGAAAATATACGTAGTTTCATTAAAATGCAAATCATTGCTAGAATTCTGCCTCTGACTTTGAAAAGTGAAAATTTAGCCGTTGAAATGTAAAAGAAAAAGAAAATGTTGAATTTTAACGAAATGTACCGGTGGGCCCAAAGCATGCGCTTCATATATTCCTTAAGTAGCAAATAATAACTGTGGATATTATTCTATAAATATGAGTTTATTACTGTGTGTGCAAAACCTCGAGAGAGGAATATTAACCCGTGAACCCATGGGAGTAGATATTCAAACAGAAAAATCTTACCTCTTGCGACCATGAGATAGCGAAAATATCGAACTCTTCTGTTTTCACACGGCTGTGACTTGCACAGAGGGAGAAGGAGAGGGGCTCGCACATATCGTACATGTTCCGGCTCCCGTTCGCAGCCGGCAGCGTATTTAGCGCCTCGATGCTGGACACGCTGCTCTATCAAGCCTTCGTCAAGGACTATGTGATAACTTTCGTGAGACTGTTGCTGGGCGTAGATCAAGCGCCGGGCTCTGGATTTCTAACTTCGGTCTGTGAATTTATCTCTTTCCTATTGACCTAAATATAATGTTATTTATGCAATAACAATAAAAAAGAAAAAACTTTCAAAAGCGTTATACTATCACTTTTTACAAATATCGTGTATCAAATTTTTGTTATAATTGTCCAATTTCTATTTGCATTTATTGAATATGTTTGGCTATTTTGGCAAACTTCTGCTTTTGATTTTTATTAAACGTGAAAATTAATTACAACTTTTAAAATCTATCGATGTCAATTTTTGTTTTAAAGTGCAGTTGTTTTCAAATTTTAGAAATAAATTTATTAATTGTAGCAGGTTCTTAAATTTAAAACATGATCGTGACGAGTAATCAATTTTAAAAGTAGAATTTATGTTTCATAATTGAATAAGCCAATCTATAAAGTTTATCAAGAGAGTTGATTATATAAAAACTTATTAATTACTAGAGATTACATTGTTAACATTGCCTAATTTTATCGACGATTCTTCTACTCTCAAGTTTTAAATCGGATGAACGAGAAAGTTTTCCAATTAACAAAGATTGCAGTGCTAAAGTTGAACATGTGTGTTACAGATGAAGATAATGAAGGACGACATGTGGATAAGAACTTATGGTCGACTGTATCAAAAGCTCTGCTCGACAACTTGCGAAATCCCCATCGGTATTTACAGGACGCAGGACACGTCGATAGTCGACACCTCTCACGTAAGTGTCTCCTGGCCATTTCCTGCGCTAAGGCGCTTTAAGCGAACTGCAACAGACACACGTGCATTCACACACTTACTCGTACGCTCAGATACAGTCTACACGTAAACATTCAGACATTGGAAAAGTTCAGTCTCTGGATCCTATGCCTCCAGTACGTTTGAATGGGAACTCTCTCAGAGACTCACTTGAATGACGGTCGGTTGTGTGAGTAGCGCATGGTTGTGGTCTCGCTCGTTCTCTTTCAATCTCTCTTTAACTTTCTTTCTCTTTGTCTGGGATCCACGCTTTGCCTATTCTGTCGCCCCAATTTTTATACTTTTAAACTAAAATGTCTTCAACATTTGCCTATATGGATACATTAGCTATGTACTTGATTTGAGTGTCTGGAAATCATTCTCGCTCGCTAATTATTCTATCCTCCTTATTATCGTACATACGAACCAACGAATACTTTCTTTGTATTTAATATTTCTTACATATGTACAGAAAATGAGCTAAGGAGATTAACTTACCGTTCATTTTTTTAAACGGAACGAAATTAATTTTTGGTATCTCCAAGTAAATTATTCATTCAATGATCATTGATTTTCAATTTATATTAAAAGTTAATATGATTAAAAGAAATCACTCACGAGGGTCATCGGTATAATTTCTAATCTCTATGCTGCGACTGAAAACACTCCGGCAACTAATGGAATTTACAAACTGGCGCGGGGGCGCATCTCCATTCAAATTTTCGCACACCGTCTCCAATTAAAATTCAATTGGGATAAAGCTATTACGAGTGAACGATCAGGCGCCACTAAATAGAAACGCGCATATTGCCGCAAATCATGGGCCATACTACTCCACTTTTGCCGCAACTCCGCTCTATAATACAACCATTTACTTGTCCCTGCATCGTGCTCCAACCTACTCTACATATTCATAAGATACCGCGCAAGTGTCGAGCAAACCCGCGAGGAGCCGCTGTAAACAGTTCATCCTCGCCGATCTCTGCCTCTCTCCCACTCACTCCCTGTCCCGAGGGGGAGAGTTAAAAACAGAAACTAAGGCATGTGCCGAGCGAAGCGAGCGCACCGAGATATCGACACACACAACAGCTGCTTTAAAGCGCGGCGCCGATGGCTCAGAGGGCGAGTGATAAAGCAAAGCGCCAGTAAGTGTTGAGCTGTGCTCGTTTTGGTTTTTCTTTTCGACAGGGCGACTCGGACGCGGAGAGCGACGCCGGCGTCGGCGTTACGTACAAGATGCGCCACTCGGCGGCCGCGTCCTGCTTAGCGAATTGCACCACCCGTGACAAGGGTGCCTCAGCTGTGAGTACGGTCGATGTATGTGCATCTTCCACTCTTTTTTCTCTTGTCTCTTTTTTAAGTCACAGAGATTGCGCATCTCTTTTAATATATATCTATATATCTAAATATGAATATTGTTAGCGCAAACCCACCCCCACCCCATGTTTTTCATACACAGTATACTCAAATTTTTGTCTCTATTTTTTCTCTTTTGTCTCTGCATTCAGCATAACTACTACTCTGTGGCCCGCTGCGATCGACTCTCTTTCTCTGTACTTGAATTATATTATTATCACGTGGTTCTTTAAGTATTATATATTTATTGTGTCTGTAATTTGTATTGTGCAAAGTCACCACCTTTGTTCTCGCTTGTGTTTGTCGCCATTGTTGCGTTTTACCTTCTTACGCGCATATTCACACTGAGTATGTATATAGTTTACAGTTACAGCTCATTTCAAGTTAGCCTCAGCATTATAACGTCTGCTTTATTTTAAAATATATAAGCTTGTTCTTTAATGAATTTAACATTGTTTTTCAATTTGCACTTAAATCAAAGAAACAATTGAAAATAGCATTGTTATTATTATTAGTAAATCGTGGTTCAGCATTACAAATGCAATGTGGATTTGCTACGAAAACCTATATGATGTTCTAATTTACTGTCAGTTGATAATTCATTTTTTATATTCTTTAATAATAGTTTAAATTTCAAACGAAATTAAAAAATACTAAACTTAGTCGAGTTGATTATTAGAATAAAATAGATTCGAATGTTTATGAATTAGAAATTGCTGTAGCATTTAATAAAAACGTAGAATAAACATAGGACTTTATTGTTTTAGTTTATTAACCACGATAATATAGACAGTTTTTATTATTTTTTTAAGAAATGGAACTACGTTTTGGAACATGTTTTATGCTTTTCGCAACTTAAAGCTTTGCAATGCTATAAATAATACCATTTTAAAACACTTATATATGTGCTATTATCAAATGAATGAACAGCCTTAAAGCACTTTCGTAGAATAAAGCAAAATCTTTAGAATAATATATCTTACTCTCAGTTTTATTTGCATTCTATTATAATTTCATATAAATAATTATTATTATTGTCGTTATTATTATTTTATTGTTTCTATTTTTACCATTAACACTTAAATACTTTTTATAATAAAATAATTGTCGAAGCTGTATTATTATTTAACAAATGTTAACAGCATATCTTAACAAATCTTGAAATATAAATCGTTCATATTATGATTCAGCACTAGTGGATTGTAAAAATGTTATTTTTCTAAAAAAACAGTTGGAAAATAAATTAATATCCGCAACAGAGATATTGGGCTCTACGATGTTAAAAACATTACTGTTATGACCTCTATGTTATTACAGATAATACTCGTACAATTTACTCTGGCTCATCTTTTGGAATTCTTTAAGTTGTTTATGTAACTAAAAGGTTAACAATATTCTATTTTCTCTTGTTCTACCCAGGTTGAAAATTGTTACTATTAAATTTTGTGTTACAGAAATTCTGAAGTTTCTAGTGATAGGTTAGGCACATCTTATACGTACATATAATATATATCCACAATCAAACATTCGTTTCCTACATTTCTACGAGTTTCTCCATCATGGCTCCCTTTCCGCACGGTTTTCCAAAAATTTTCCCATTTCCTGTTCAAGTTTATCTGTCGCCACTCCCTCGACCCTCCCCCCTCCTATTTTCAATTTTAAATACAATAGCCCCTCCTCTTCCTTCCCCTGTCCTTTGTCCCATTCCTTTGTCTCTTTATTCGTCACTGGTGGACCGTGCGTGCAAACGAAGGCAGAATGACGCGCGGGCGCTTTTACGACGGTGGCAACGGCCAGCGCGCGCGCAAAAAAAGGGAGGGAAAAAGAGCGCGGGCAAACGAAGCGATGGACGCCGGTGAAAGCGGGTGGAATGTGTCGCATGCGCCCCCAAAAGCCCCTTCACTTACGTATGTGTGTACATGTGTCTTTCTTCCCGCGTTCCGTCACTGTCTGCATCTTTCTCGCTCTTTTTCTATCTTTCCACACTGTCTTTCACTCTTATTCTCTGTGTAATTCCCACTCTCTCTTTCTCTCTATTTCTCTTTCTCAGTGTCAGTGAGTCAGACTGATCATTTTTTGCCAAGGCAGAAAGTTCACTTCCAGGTTTGTTCCTTCTCGAGCGTAACTCGGAGGAATCGACCGGAAAGGCATTGATTACGCGCTCGCGCGCGCACGTGGAGAGTAGAATGAGGTCTATATCAAAGACTTACACCCTCCCCCGCAATCCTCTACTTTTTTATCACAAAAAACTCGATTGATTTACATGTGAAACTTATTCAATTATCTTTACATCTACCTTGTCGGGGTTATATTTAGAGGGTGCAAATTGAAAAGTGGAAAACGTAGATAGAATAGATTGTTTGTTCAAGATAAGAGCTTTCCTTCTCTACTTTTACAGAGGTTAGACATTCTTTTTAAAAGAAACAAATGATTCAAATTCGTAAGGACATTTTGGAGCATTATATTTTTCGATAACCTAGCTAATGTTTAAATTGAAATTGTAATTTTTTTTATACAATAAACAATACTAATTAATATATATTTTATAATAAAACAGCTAAATTTTATACATTACTGTTTCAATTAATTGTTGATTGTCATTATTTCATTACATTTTATTTCATTCACTCATATTGCAATAATTATGATCACTGTGTGGCCTTCAGTATTAGTCAATACAACATTATTTTTAGCAATAATGATAACGAAATGATAGTGATAATATATCAATAATTATGTTAGTCTGATTAGGAAATTAGAATTGTTTGCACAAAATAATAAAAAAAGTCGTTTTTGAGAAATAAACGATACACCGAGTAACGCACGATGTTTTGCTGCATAAATAAAATGCTTTATTTTATTTTGAGGAGTAATGCACCGTAAATACTTCGAGAAGCTGGATAATATTTGCAATTTATGATAGTAAAAATAAATACTTTGACGAATACAGTCTTATGCGTAATCACCTGTCGAAAGAACACGTATTCGCGCTTTAGTGTGCTTAGTAATCTGCTTTGAAGAAGGTGATTTATGTAATTTGATCGTTGAGAGTTTCGTGTTTGTAATTTGTAATTGTTGAACTGGTGAAAGATTATTCGGCAATTAACTGAATTCTCGAGTGAAATTACCTTGTAGTACTCCTCGCTGTTGATACGAGACTCGGAGCTGAGCAAGACTAACGAGCACTTTGTTCACTTCCGGAAACGGGGTACGCAGTACTCAGTGAGCCTGGGCGACGAGGCACGCGACAATCACGCCCAGCAGATCGAGAGGGCAGAGATCGCCAACCTCGTCCGCTCACGGATGGAGTCGCTGAACCTGCCGATCGCGGACTACGACGACGTCTCGGAGAAGCGCAACAGCCTGTCGTACGTGATCATCAACCCATCGTGCGACTTGAAACTCGAGGAGGGCGACATCGTGTACCTGGTGCGCCCGTCACCCTTCTCCGCGCAGAAGACCTTCGAGCGGCACAACTCGCGGCGGAAGAGCAACATCAGCTTCTGCTCGGCCCAGCTGGTGGCCCACATGAACGCCACGGTGTCCTCGGGCGGCGTGATCCAGGGCGGCGGCGGTCCGGGGAGTCGGCGCGGTTCCGGCATCGGCATCGCCAGGGCGCCGCCGCTCAGCACCTCCAACAAGTCCAACTCGCTCTCGCTGCCCGACAGCCCGACGGTCGCGGGCAGCCTGCGCGGTCGGTCCAACTCGCTCCGCGTCATCGACGACATTCTGCTCAGGCGGAGCAATTCGCTCAGGTGAGTGGCGCAAGAGCGCGCGGCGCAGGCAACCCGGGCCACGCAGGTCGACCGCGTCGAGAGTCCATCCGGCCCTCCCGAGCGCAGCTTAAAGCGAACTCTGCCCCCCGCAGACAAGGCCTGAGCATCCCGGCGCGGCGCAAGAGCAGCCTGGAGGACATTGGCCTCGGGGCCCTGTCCCACCCCTCGAATCACAACCCGATCAAGATCGCCCTCAACGGGGCGATCGGCCTGGAGGTGACGCCGCCCGAGGAGGGCGGCACGCATCCGCCGAGCACCGCCACCAACACCGGCATCCTCGACGTCGGCCTGCCCTCTATGCCGGTCCTCGGCCCCAGCATCTCCGCGTCCGTCCTCGGCTCGGGCCTCGGGGGCTCCATGGGCGGCCTCTACGACCCCCAGCCTTCCTACGCGGGCCCGCAGACTCAGGCCTCCGGGGGCCAGCTCCAGTCGGCCCCGAGCCAGGACCCCCAGCACATACAGGGGACGATCGTATGATATAACCTCATGTGGGGTCGCAGGCTTTCCAGCGTAGTGCGAAACAAGTGGCTGTAGCGTGCCCCACGTGCTTAGGACTCCAGAGTAGCTTTCACTTTGCCAGTCGACTCGCCTAGGCCCACCTGGCCCATCTCCAAGCAGTATCTTTTCCTTTCTTTTCGTTTTCATCCTAGGCCCTTAGAGCCGACGAAGAGCCAACTGGTGGCTTTCTCGATGCGGGATCTCTTGCGCTGACCTCGCAGATCACCACGGTCGCGGCGAGCCCGGTCTGTCTTGGCTCCTGGCAATATCTTTATCTAGCTTCCATTTATTCTCTTATCCTTTACTGCGCCATCTGCAAAGGAATAAGTCAACGCTAAAAATGAACGATTCTCTTTGTCTAACCTGTTGCGCCATGTGTCGACAAGGGTTCCTACTAATTGTTCGGAACCGACAATTGGTACGATATCCTTGACGTATAAGCAGCGGTGGTCGTTTTTACATTGACGCATTTCTTTGCACATTGAGTCTTAAATACAGATAAATTATACTATTATTTTAATTTGTAGTCTTTCTTAAGGTATTTATTACACATCTTTATAAGAGACAAATTATTAAAATTGTACATTACTTTTGTAAGTACCATATTATTGTTCAATGTAAACATCCTTATTTATGGATATCAAAACAAGTGAATGAAATTATTTATATAAAAATGACATGTAATTCAAAGAAATTGATAGCAAAACGAATTTTCATTAAATAGATACAAATGATTTACTAAAAATTGTTTAGAAACACAACTTTAAAGGATATATTTTACTTAACTTTTAACTAATCTTTTAATAAAAAGATCAGTTTAATACGTCAAAATAATGTTACAAGACAGACCGGCTCAATATGCAAAGGTGATCTGATTATTGAAATATATTCAGCTAAATTATTACCCAATTTTAAACAATATTATAACTTAAAACTTGAATGTTTTGAAATCAACTTGTTAAAAACCTAAATTAAAATACTAATTGGATTAAGTTTGTCAAATTTTTGCTATATTCATGTGGCGATTTGAAGAATGCGAGAAAGAATTCGGCATCGGACTCTTCGTTCAAGAAGCTTCTTGCATAAAACTTGGCAGTATTAGCCATTCAAAGAAGAGATACTAGTGATTTTTATTCAACTTTAGTACATGTACCAAGCAACCGAATAGAATGTTAAAAAGAATGTGATCTTAGTGTGACTTGAAGATATCGAAAACTGGTTATCTCCATCAACCTCATGAAGATGATATGACAACGAGATTCATTGCGCTTGACCATGCGCGTTAAGGTATATTATATCATAATAAAAATTCCCAAAGAAATTTAGCGATTTCGAGTGCCCTTCAAAATGAACGATTACGACATTCTTGTCGATAATTTTGTACTAGAGGGAAATAAATAAATATATATGTATATCTATATATAAATACATACATATATATATCTATATATATATATGTATGCATATATACATATACATATATATATACATATATATATTAAGAGAAAATAATTTTAAAAATTAGATATATTATATAAAGTAAATTAAAATAAAATTTAAAAAAGGGGGAGTAAAAGAAAGGATGATGACCATTTCAATTCATATCACGCGAGCAATGTGCTAGCGTATAAGTTTTGTTTAAGTTGCGCGCGAATACAAATTATAAATAGAATATAAAGTCGAAATCGTATAATATGTATGGTTATAGAATGTAAGCGCATCGATTTGGATGTCTGTGCATGAGTGATAATGTGAATATAATACTACCAGATGATTTTTCGCTTTTAATCATCTATTCCTGCGCAATTGACATGATTTTGAGAAGATATACGTTTGTGTTTAGAGGTTCAACTCGCGCAATCCGTATGTTAAATACATATATTTATTCGATTGCTTAAACACTTATCTATACTTATAAAATAACATAAAACATAAGTTCTTTTTGTGATCATTGCTAGCAAAGAGCGATGGAAGCTTCTCTGCTGCATTTGGCCATTATAACTGAGCCTTTCTTTTCATCGGCTTAATTAAACGTTTTTATTCCAATGTATAGAGACGTGTAAAACAAGGGACCTTTACAAAGTAAACACAGTTCTTATAACAATCAATGTAAACAGAGTGATCAAAAAAGTATCATTATCCTTCATTCACACCAAAATATTTTCAGTTTTTCAATATTGAAAATATTAAAAAAATGTGTATTATTGATATAAATATCAAAAAACTGTGACTATTATTCGCATATAGTATTTACTACTTAATAAATTTAAATATATTTTCTGTATATGTATTTAAATAATGTTTTTAAAATACTTTCAGATGATTTTTTTGTCCATTCTGTATGTTCAAATAGAAAAACACAATTTATTGAAAGTGAGATTAACCTCAATATTAATAATTAATATATATTTAGTTATTTCAGAATAGTCATTATTTAAGTATATTATTATGTAATTTATAATTTTTTTAATGCATTTATTACTTAAAAACAATATTTATAATCTTTATAAATCGGTAATATGTTTATTATTCTAATATAAAAATCATATACCTATAACACTGCACTTTTTTAATGTGTAATAGAATAGTTTCTACTTTTTTTTAAACAAATAATATATTTGTTATTAAAAAATGAAAAGAATTTAAAGAAACACTGTTAAGCTCATATTACATTTTCTTAAAGTATTTTTAATATCAAGAATATTACAAGATTTTATAAGTAAGATTTGACCATTAAAATAAATAAATAAATTACCATACTTTTTTCCGGGTAATTTTTTATCATTTTTTATTTTGTTACCGTTTTTATTTTAATCGTGATATTTATAAGTATTCTGAATACATAGATAAGCGCTCCATAGAGAAGCGCATCATATAAATTTAAAATAAATAATGAACGAGAGCTCTATCGCGTTTGGTGGAGAGTTAAGAGATTTTTGATTATCGCCTGAAGTACCGTAAATATAGTCACAGCGTTAAATATATAATATATAAATAGCGAATTATATATACATACATATACACAAATGCATATACATAAATTCGAAAAAATATGAGATTTGTAAATAGATAAGGCTAGTCAAGTATTTTTTCGGAGAAAATTTTCTATTTGCATCGACGTCGAGAGTGCGCGAATAAAATATATAATGAAGCGCTGAGTGCCCGGTATGCATCATGGTTTTAAGTAAAAATATACGAATGCTCGAATATTTGTAGTGTCTTTCTAAATGGAAACTGAAAATTAACATATACTTTGTTAATTATGAAATCTCTATATTTTTTTCTTGATCATCATTTTACTGGTACTTTTTCGCACTCGTCTTAAATAAATATCTTCTCTATAGAAATATTGCAGAAATTTAAATATTACGTAAACTCAAAAATTGTTTTATTAAAATTGAAATGTGTAGCCTATAATTGTTGATAAATAATTTGTTAATATTCTTATTGAAAGTTACTATTCTGTTAAGGATTAAATAATACAATTTAGGTGAATGTCGTTATTTTTTAATGATTGTTAAAGATGTATGCGTAAATTATATCGATATAGTTTATTTCTTATGCAAAAATTCTCAATATTTTCTCTAAAATTTAGTATAAAATGATTTATTGTTTTTCAAGACTAGCTTGAATGTGTTCTTCAATGCTTTGTATAAAATATGTTAAATATTGATATAATCTTTATTCAATTTCAGAATATTTTTCACGGTGCAAATTTAGTTGCAAGAATTTTTCTTGTACCAAACACGATCATCCATAGCAAAATTGCATAACAAAATAAATATATAATATATTGCAAAATCAGTACTAGAAATGTTAAAGTGACGAAATTTAGGAATTTTATTATAAAATGGGACTAGAAAATTACATTGTTTAGTGTTATAAAACTACGTCAAGTCAAGCGAATCTAATTGAACAAATTATTAATGAAACTATGTATAGTACAAAGCGAAACGTTTCTGACTAAGTTACATTTTAAAGGGAAACAATGTAACATTCTATCGTGCATAATATAACAAATTATAATAAAAATTAAAGATGTGAATATATCACTTGAATTTTGAAATTATATAATGATAATTATTTTTTATAAAAAAGTACTCATAAAGTATAAACATTACGTTAAAAATGCGAAAAAAACTTCTCTCTAACTCAGTAACGTTTCCCTTTGTCAAATAATAAAAAACTTAGTCTATATAGTTAATTAATATAGCGTCGTAAACGCTAAATAAAGCGTATGATCAATTATCATTTTCTAGTCGATCATTTTAAAGGAAATAGAATTATATGGTAGTGCAAAATACGATCCCCAACATTTCCTTGCGAATTGATGCACAAACTAAAGTTCCATGCAAAGTTCTATAAAAAATTTAAACAATATAAGATTAATTGCCAGTTCACAAGGAAATTATAAAAAATTATCAAGTTCTTTTACTTTTTCTCTTTAAAGTGTCATATAAATTCTTGATGATGTACAAGTAAGACCATATATTAAAGTAAAACATGCAGTATACATCATCTGTTTTCAAAAAACCACTGTGAAAATCACCACAGATGTATAATTATACTCCTCCCTTAACTTCACGTAGACTTTAAGCGATAACACGATAAGTATTTCTTCAATCAGATCGTGCGAGAACGAAACACAAGTAATGTTGAAGAGTTGAACAGAAAAAGAAAAAAACTTATGATTTCAAAAAAAATTAAAAAAAACGAAAACTGTAAACGGCTGTACGTAATGTAAAATAACGGAGATGAAAAATGTAAACTATATTACGTGTGCAGCGTTGTGGTACACCTCTTCGCAAGCATACTGAATAACTTATTATAAATAAATTATTATAAAGCGATGTTCTGTTGTTTTAATTATATTGATCCTGAACTCTCAATGGAACTCGAAATTCAAATAATATTCAGTAATTCAAGTAATTGAGTAAATGATGGCTTTAATTTTTTATCTGAAATAAATAATAAAAAAATAATAAAATTAAATTAAAAAGTGAGGGTAAAAGATTGAGCATTTATTAATAATAATAAAAAAATTGTTAAATTATGTAAATGAACTTTTTATTTTTACGTATTAAATACATATAATTACTTCAACGCAAATCAACGATCAATCGCATAAGTGTTTTATCGACAACACTACTACTTTTTTATCATAGTAAAATATTAATCGATCATTTACGTTTAGTTCATTTTTTAATTTCATATCTTACACAATGACGCACCCATGCCTATAGGCTCGGAATGTACGTGATCAATACGTGTTTAACCACGTTTATAATCGTATTTACAAAATACGCATATTATTAATAATAATTAACGTATTGAAAAAGTTTTTCAAATCACAAAAACCATATCTACGTTTGATGAGAATATCGGAAATAATTTTACAACGAACTTTTTTTTTAATCATTCAATGAAAAAAAAACGGTCAACTTTCGTAGAAAACTGTATATCGATTCTAGACCTGTGATTATTTTGAAACAAACATAAGTTCATTTTTTGTTTCGAAATATTACTCAAATTTAATGTTATTACAAACTTTTTCACTAAAAATTTCAAAACAAAATAGTGATAGCAAATAAGAATTTTTATTTGTGCGTTATCAATGTATGTAGATAATAAAATAGTACATCCAAAATTTGGTCTATTTAAAAATAATGAGAATTCATTGTTTTCAAATTGAAGTGAATAAACCAAAATTCATATACATGATATGGAAAATGATTCTATCAACAATCTTTAATAATAACAAGAAAAAAATAGTTTTTTTCTCAGTACCAGTACATATATATGACTGCTTTAGTACAGTACATATGAACAGGAGGGATTTTCTACGTATATATAAATATATACGTAGGTAGGTAAAGTATAATGCCTTCATCAAGGCTTCACGCATAATTTCCTTTCTTATCGACGGGCGGTCGAGCAGATCGTGTCGGAAGTTTTGGACTAGTCGACGACGCTCGAGGAGCTGACGGTCATGAAGTTGCCGATCTCGGTACGTTTTCAGTAAACTGTCCGATGATGTTACCCCTTGGGTGGTAAGTAGCAACTACGACGCAAGTGCCATCGCGTTTAGCCATTGCAATACCCATTTCAATCGTCCTTTTCCATACAATTTGCGTAAAGTGGCCTATATAAATGACATTTTATAATGAATAATATGATTTTTTATATTTTTCTGTACAATATTGGTCAATTATTTTTCAACGAAGTATGCAATACTATCAATGAAGGTTTTGGATTTTTAATTTAAATTTATAATTGAATAATTGTTTTGAACATACAGTTTTCGTATGATTCTAATAAAACCTTGATCCATTCTACACATTTTAAGATAAGATAAGATGCGAGAAAAAATAATTTGGAATTAAGTTTGTTAAAATTATTTTCTCGCTCATTTCTGTTATGATTACTTTTTATTCTGAATTGATTGTAAATCTTAATTACAATGGAGTAATATTTATAGCTGTAATTTCAGTTTTACAGACATAATTTTTTTTTTAAATTATTTTGAAAGTTATATTTTTTAAATATTTTTGTAAAATTATTATTTTTTAAAATTCTTTTAGCTTGTATTTGTTGCAAGGTAGATATTATTATGAACAATTAAGTTTATTACAATGCATCAACTTTATTGCGATGTAATCTATCGTAATAATTTTATTAATAAATAGCGCACACTAATTGAATACAATGGATAGAAATTTTTACTTACACGTATTCAGCACTTTGGGTTCAAGGCCGAATTTATGGTCCTTTTTTTCGGAATACCACTTGGAAATGACTTCTCGAGGCGAAACGATTAGCTTAGGATCCGAACACTGCATTGAGTATATATTCTCTCCAAACGGTGAATTACATTGCGGTACAAGTTTATTTGTATTCAGTAGCCTGCACGCCCAAGCCTATATGAGCAAGAAATTGTTTCATTAGTGTTAACAGTACTTAATGTTTCACTTACTAAATCGAAACTTTTTTTGCATATTTATTATTTAACTCTTATGAAAACTATAATTATATACTTTTTTGTAAATATAATTATTATGTTTCTAATGAAAATGAATACATTAATCGCAAATTTATTATGCTTATATAAATAATAAAAATACAAATCAATGATGTGTATTGTTAAATAATACGAAACTCAAAAACTTATTAAAATTTATGGATAGCTATTTTAAACAATAAGTATTTCTATCTCTTATAAACATTATTACTTTTCATATCATTTTTATGTATAATTACTATATAACATATCGGCAAGTAAAACTGTTTTAGAAACAAGATGAAGTGCTCCAAGAAATTAAAAAAAACTTTAAAAATTCTAAAAAAATTGATTACAATGAAAAAATATAACTTAAAAACGACAACTCACTACATAAATCGTTCAAGATATATCTTCTTATAATAGAATATAAATTCCTTATAGAAAAAAGATAAGTCAAACAATGATTTAATAGAAACATTGACAAAGAACTTGTATGTTGGACATTTGTAATTGAAATTTTTGTTTCTACAACTACTTTTATCAAACTCCTTGAACTCTAAAAATGATGGCTAGTAACAATTTGAATAACTTCAGTAATATAACATAGAAGTTTTTCCAATAAAAGGTTATGTAATGAAAAACAATAAACTTCTATTATTCTATTTTTAAATTTAGCAAGCCTCAACACAACAAATTACATTTACATAACTACAGCGCATCCATCACTCTGAAACAGTTCATTTCCAGAGTAGCATCATAATTATCGTACGATCGACTTACGGAAAATAGATCTTTTTCTCAAAAGTTCTTGGTCATTAATAAGAGTTAAACTAGTTTAACTATACTATCTGCCAAAAGATTATCTCCAAAATATATCATTACGTCATAAAAAAAATAAAAAAAAGAAAAAAACAATTACAAAAAAGCTTACCTTCGCAGCTACGCATAAATCCTGGCTGAGCTTGAGTTCGGGTACTCCGTGCTTCTGCCTGTACTCATTGTGGACGGTTAGAGCCTCCTGCTGCCAGAAGCGCTCATCGATATACTTTTCGGGGCAGTAATTCTTAATGGGGGGCGTCGGACAGTCGCGTAGGAGGCACGGGGCGAGTACATTCTCAGCGAAGCTTCCGAGGAAGTTACCGGCGGGCTTGTAATTAGCAACGACATAAACTTCTCCATTGGCGTTGCGCGTCATACCAACACCGAGCTCTTCTGTGTCACGCCACACGATTTGCGTGAAGTGTCCTGTCTTGAGCGTCGTCGGCTCCTTGCCGTACTGGTGCTGCAGCTCCTCCGCGTACCTGATCAATGAATTATCATTTGACAAAGCTGACATTTTCAAATAAAAAGAAATATCTGGAAAGTATAATGATGCTTACCACTCGTGGACGGGTTCGTCACCGGTCACCTGCGTTTTTACGTTGGAGCTCCACATGCAGTAGAGGTTCTCTCCATAGTCGATGTGTGGCTTGTGCTCGAGCCTGCCTTTCGTCGCTAACGTGTTCGCCCAGTTTTGCGCCGCTGCACATAGCTGCAAAGAAACATATCTTTTATGTAGCAGATCTGCGTATTAAACAAGAATTAATGAGCAAGTGAAACAAGCCTCACCTTTCTGCTGAGCTGCAGGGGTGCAACGCCATGGCGCTGTCGGTAGAAATTGTGCGTCTCCAGGAAGGCGTCTATGAACTCCTTACTCGGTCCTGCCTTCTTTCCCTTGTCTTTCGATGACGACTTGGACTGCACAAAGTAGGGAAATTTGCACGTTGATCACAAAGTTACTAATTAGACATGACTGCGGCTTTCATTTACTTCTCCTGACCGCTCGCCGACGCAAGCAGTGAGGATAATTTTCTTGGAATCCTGATATTATGTATTCATCTAGCTAAACCGGGACTGTGCACGCGAGGCTGAAAGATCTGGCGCTTAATTAGATACGGCTTTGGTTCTTTCAGATTTGAGTCGAGGAAAGGCTTCGGTACCGATCGCGATTTTGAAGAGAAACCGAAAACAAAGGTACATTAAGATTTCTTGTAACTTTTTCTTACTTCAACTAATCGGATTTACTTGCCTGCCAATGAAAAGTCAGACTGAACCGTGGTAAATTTCAACCGTTTCGGGTTCAATAACAATGATCTACTTTTTACTCACACTTATTTGGTCTCCATTCGTAAGTCTTTCCATCGCCTTCGCTTAACGATCGCGATCTTCGATGATAAAAACGCAGCGGACATTCACGTAGCAACGTAATCACGCTCTAAAAATCTCATCGGCGACGTCGTTGTCGGCCGGTAAAGAGTGGCTCAATCGACGCGCAAATCACCCGCGTTCCTTCTCGGAGCCATGATCTTCAAAGCGCGCTTTCTATGAGCTAGTTAGCGTTCGTGTGCCAAATCGAATTTCGCGCCTTCAGAGAGACAGGACGCCGCGGATTACGTAGGAGCATAATTGAGCGGAAATGGAGGGGTTAACCTCTACGAGCTTTCCGTCATTGCCCAGGAGAAATCATAATTTCTGCGTGCAACTCGAACCGATACCAAAAAATAGACGATCGTCGTGAACCCATCTCCGGCTACTTTAATTGCGTGAACGTCGTCATTAGCGTACGACTGATTATGATGAGCGATCGTTTACTATATGTATTAACAGCAGCTGCAATAGTAGTTGAATTACTTTATTTAGTTATTCCAGGAGAAATTAGACATTGAAATGAATGACAGTTCCAGATAGGAGGTTCTTTTTGACGAGCTTACGTGCCGACGCACCTTTATTGTTCTACTTTGGGTGTTATAATTTCTAAAAGGTTGCTCATGAATTATTATTGATGTAGAAGTAAAACGCAAGGTGGACTCTGCAATTTTAGTATAATAGCCGATGTTTTCACCATATGCTTCGTTATGAATACAGTACATTGATAAGTATGCATGAGATGGTTTATAAAGTTTAATAACAGTGAAATAATTTTTAGGATTATACTGTAATTATGTTTTTGGCGTAAATGGTGCTTCATAATAATAAAGAAAAAAAATTTGGTTTTTTGTACAGAAATTATTTTGTTCTAAATAACAGTATGTAGGAAAGAAACTGATTTTAAATGTCAAATTTATGCTTTAAACATACAACTGGTAGTAATAGATCATATTATTTATAAAATTAACAATTTTGAACATCTTGACTTTAACTCAATCTTTTACAATTAACCTTTTTTTAATTTTTTTAATTTAAATTATTGAATTTTAATTTGAGATTTTTTATTTATGCTCTAAATACTTAAAAACTTATATTTTTATCGAATAATCAGAACATTTCTCTTTCTTTAGAAGTAAAATTTATCGCATAATATACCATTCATGTTACGTCTTCTAAAAAAATCGAATTCATTATACCTATAATAAACCTTCATTATTCATAAATGTTCCGTTATAAGTATTATTTAAAAGAATTTTCTTTGTATAGCTACTCTACCGATACTTTACACTAAGCTACAGCAGCTTAATAGAAGACTCGCTCGCTGCTAGCACGAACAATGAACTTTGGGCGAATGAAAAGAATCCCTTTACCCGATAAAAACGTGTGCCACTTGCGAGAGAAAAATCTCAAATCCGCCCAACTGGTGGGCACGTGCGCGTAAGTTCCTCTTTCACTAGCACGTACCACTATCCTAAATCGCGGCATTATAACGAGCTCGGCGACTCCATTAACGCGCGCGATACGCTTTTACAAATCGCTCCGCATTTAGGCGCCCTACTCTATCATCAGCTAGCCTCGGCGTCTTTTCTTCGCGCAAGTTCAGTTTGGTGAGCAAGATGACGCGATCGATCATTATTGTTGGGGGGACGGGTTTTAGGTCGATGAAAAGCCTCAGCTTGTGCTAGGCCTATTTTATGATAGATCCTGCTATAAAGACAACTTTCCAGGCGAAATAAGCTATTAATAACCGATATCGATCTTCCGGTGCACTATTAGCTCTGGACGATACTTATCAGTAATCGCTGTTGTATAGTACAATTTTGTACTTGGTCTATGATTATTTTAATAATGAATACATATTCTATTTGTACTCGTGGTTATAAAGTATAAGTCTACCACCATCTTTCAATCATATGTTTCTTTATAGAGTCTGCCTTGGTATTTCCCATTTCTTCAGATATAGTAAATCACGACGTAATAACAGTTACTTTGCAAACAAACAGAATGCTATAATTACCGGATCTTATTTAATTATAGGTAATTTGTTTTTTTATATTTTCTTGGGATTGAAATTGAAGGCGTAGTTTAATTAATGGTGGTTCGATGATTTAATTATGTCTTGTGATATATATATTATGTACTTAACATTTCAAGTGATTCCCAACTAGTAGGGCAATCAATTGCGTGTATGCATCTTTCTATTATACTTGTTCCTACAATTCATTTTTTTATTGTCTTACATCTATTGATCTTACATATTTCAAACACCTTGAATGCTCCTGTGAATAATTTTTCTTTTCAGAGAATAACATTAAACTTCGTAATCTTGAATTCATAAAAATCAGTAAGACAGCAAAAGATAAGTAGACATTGTTAGAATTATTTTCATTATACATCATTGCATACCTTTGTGGAGGCAGCATATCTGGCAGAGTCCGGAGATGCCGACGAGGACCTCGCACTGCTGCAGGACATGCCGTCGCTGCCGAGGCTACTGTGGAAGCTACCGTGGAAGGAGTTAGATAGCGGCCCCGGCGATGCAGGCGAGGCCGTTAGTGGAGACTTGGATCTCACCGAGTCAGCCCTCGATCTGCGAACAGACCGCTGTGTCATACACGGGACCAATCGCGATTAGTTGCTCCGACGATGGCGAATCAAGAATTAATCGCAACGTACGCGGGGAGATTAAGGGGTAGGAGAGACAGAAAGCAAAAGAAGGATGAGTTAAGCAGTTAATGATTATACAAATACTTTCGTCGCTTTTTCCGGTGATTCTTATTTTCAATATGATAGAGATGAGACTCGTCGTTTGGAAAAAGATCCAGTCACTAGTTAATGCGGACGGTTTTTCGCTTTCTTGCGCAGACACTTTAGTCTCGGTATGACGTTTCGAAAGTTTTTTTTAGTGGATAGCTAATTAATATTGAACATTGAACGCTTCTATGTGTAATTAATTTTATAATTTTTAGCAAATACTCGTATAAAGAATTATTAAAACAACTTCGAAACGTTAATCAATATCTTTTGTCGAATTACATATTCAAATTTTAACCAACGCTCCGAATTACGATTAAGTCGTAAGAAACTAGTGCTAGTCGATAAAAAAGAGAATCCAGAGTGTCCACCGCCACCAGGAAAAGAAAGGTGCGGTACCCGAGGTGGAAAACCGCAAGCAATTTGTGGTTTTTCCTTTCGTTGATCTCGGCAAAAAGGTTCCAGCTCAATCGTAGAAGACTAGAAGAACGGGTCAATTTGATCGTTATACGCGTAAGGGCACAGCATGTACCGACGATCTAATAGTACAGCTGTGTTGCAATGAAGTTTCCAATTTCGTATCAATTCGTGGGACGAGACAGCTGCAGACCGGCGAAAGTCGCCCCACGATTGGATTACACCGATCGATATATAGGTTCATTTTCATGACTGACCATGGCCAATAAATATGAGGAACACTCTGGTGAATATTCAGAATATTCAAAAATTGACTCTAATATTTTTTATAACATCTCATAGATGAATTTAATGTTTATAGGTCAGTTTTTATGCATATAGTATACAATATAGTAATGAAATGAGTTTTTATATCTGATTTGGCAATTTTAAATATTTAAATTTTGATATTTAGATTATACGATCACGACATTTACTCAATTATGTATTATTTATTATTTGCAACTTTATCTTAAACTGTGAATTAATTTTTTAAATTAATACAATATATTGAAGAAAATTAACTTATATATTTTGTATTATATTTCATTTATTGTAAAAAACCTAAATCTTAGACGTTTTTACAATGAACTTTTGATATATGTGGATTATGATTTTGAAGTAGATATCACATTACGTTGCTCTCTTGCTAAAAACTTTCAAATTTAAAAATAGCAATGTCAATTTATGGATATTCAGTACAAGAATTTTTCAATATATCTTTAAACTTAAAATGCACATAAATAAATAGCTAGTAAAAAGAAACAATAAAACTCTGACATACGGACTTTAACTGTTCATTCAAAAATGACTTGGAAAATGGTTAATATTAAAATTGCAATCAATATCTTCAATGAGAGAAGTAAAAACAGAAATGAAATATTTTCAATTATTCTACATTAAAAGTCAATCATTAAGAATCAATCATATTGTTTGAATTGATTCAAAGGGAAAAACTTGATTCCAAAGTCTCTAATTGTCACTAATAATCGTATTACAAACCAATCATAAAAATTTAACCTCCTTGCTTGGGAGAATAAACGCAGTGCAGAATTTAAAAGTGGATACAAGAAAGAAGCTATTAACACATTGTGTTATATTGTCACTTTGATGACTGAAAAGTTTGAAAATCAATAATAAACTTACAAAACAATTATGTATTTTTCAACATATTATAATACAAGATTAAGTGATAATTGAATAAGAGTGTTATTTAACCTTTTTGTATGAAGCACTTTCTTCACTTAATTTTAATTTCATTGCAAATAGTACATTGATTTATATTAACAAATATACGGATTACAAGTCTTATAAGTATTGTATATTAGTTGAAAAAATTATCATTACTCATTTTCTTTTTCTAATAGATATGTAATAGCTACATATGCAATTAAAACAAACAGGAAATGTTCATCATGCAAATTAAGCAAGCTACAGATAAGTGAACTACGTTATAAACTCTGTTTTTCTATAAAACTTCAAGGTATATTTTGAAAGCCATTAATGCAACTATTTAACTGACAGTTCACGCGACTTTTAAGGCTGTAAATGGACTGATTGTACTATTTTAAAACTAGACATGCATGCAATACTTTATTGTTGAGAATGACTACAAATACATTTTTAAATATTCAAACTTGCTAGTAAAAATTGGTAACTCAAATCGGATAGTAACAGTGTTCAGATTCATTTAGCTCATAAAAAGTACTTGATTAAAAAACTGATTATATTATTATTAAATAATAATATTATGTAAATATGTAGCACCTTTAACACATGCACGAATGTATTATGTGCAGATTTGAGTGTTAGATCACTACTAAGAATCGCATCATATACGCCTATAGTATACTTGCAGCATATTTCTAATTATTATTATCGCCAACATAAAGTTTATTATGTATGACGCAAAAAACGTACATAATGTGCATATTAAAGCACGATATGAAAACAATTTTATTTCCTTGACACTCTTCCTGTATACAATCTTGCTATAATTATGATCCTGTGTTCCATTATCTTTAATTTATAAAATCGGTATCTACAATATTACAAAAACAAAAAAAAATTGTGAACGTGTGAAACGAATTTACTGTTATCGAAGTTTCCTTTTGATAAAAACGTGTGAGTTTCAATATTGTACCAGTATTGAGTAAAGTACTATAATTTCTAAAATAATGACAAAGCACTCGACTAAACTAAATACTAAAGCAAAAATTCTTTTGGTCGGGTTGAATTTGTCCCACACTTTCTCAAAATTAAAATTCCCAAATCTAACCCTAGAACGAGTAAACTTAAAAGGCTGACAAAATTGGGCAGCGATCCTACGCAACTCCTTAACGAATGCAAAGCAAGTTCAAACGCTCTCGACCTTGTCCCCTCGGTACAAAGAATCGATTATCCGAACAGCTCGCGTGGCCAGACGTGGTGACAAGAATCCTTAAGGAAAAAAGAACAAGAAAAATAGGAAAGGAGAAGAGAGGGCCGAGAAAAGCGACAAAAGAGAACGAGTTCGAGTTGCACGTGAGTGCGTCACGCTTAACTCGACCCTGTTCCGGCCGTAACTAGGCGAGAAGCCAACGCGTCGATCCTGACCTGCATCTATACGGGGATAAGCCGAGCACCAGCGGTCGAGGGGTTGCGTATGTATATCGTACGTAGGTATTGCGACTTTTTTCGCGCCCCTTCGCGTCGCGTGTGCTGACGTGATTCTTCTCGGAACTATCGGCTTATGTACTTGCATGTGTATGTACATTTGCACCTGGGAGCTCGTGCATGTCTGAGTGTGCATGATATTGCGCGTATGTACAAAACGCTCCGAGGCGGACTCCAATTCCAATGTCAGTGTCATAAGGGGCGGTTCTAGGTGAGCGAACATTTCGTGTTGCACAGGTTGCTTTGAAAGAGAAGCCAATAGGCGCCGCGTGATAACGTGACCGCGAAGCGGGCGTCGAAAAACAGAGCGTATATAAAAGCGAGCGCGGGGAAACGCATAGCAGCGTTATACGTTACAGCTGGGTCTTTTTGATGAAATTATACTTTTGCAGGAGACAATTGGGTGACCTTTTTCACTGCGCGCAGAGATGGCGTGAAAATTAACATATAATTACAAGGCAGCTACGATGGGAAATAAAGCACATAATCGCAGGCGGTATAAGTACCGGGGAAAAATGAGCTTCTCAATGATCTCCGAGCGATCGGCTCCACTCAGGCTCTCAATAACACCGCGTGAGCGTAAAATCGGCGCGTTTTTCCCGGCCGCGCGAGAAAACGAGAAACGAGTCGCGGGAGAAAAAGAATTTCGTCGACGCGGTAGGTTGGTTTTTCCGCGCGCGCGCACTATCACTTCCCCCTCGCGGGGCCCGGGGACCAGGTTAACGAAAGTGTTATGGCCGCCGGCGCGCGCGCCCGATAATGCGTGACTCCTTTCTCGCGCGGTTTTTCCTCCGGATTTGAAGGCGGCCGCGGCGGCGTAAGCGTGCTCATGGGACTGCAGAGGAGGCGCGCGCGCGCCGCGAGGAAAAGTTTGTTGACTCTCCGCTCGGGCGCGCGAGCGCGACGGCGTCGCCTCCATTGTTCCGATCGAGAAGTTGTCCGAGGGACGAGGCGTTGCACTTGAAAGCGATAGAGGCTTAGGCGCGCGCCGACAGGATGAGATTAAAATGTGCATTGTTCGCGAGATAATGCAGACTCGATAAACAATGATGCCCGAATATTTTATTGCGGAAGGCGAGGACGGGCTGGTTTTAAGTAGTAACAGACAATCTTGCGGCTAAGAGATTTGTACACATAGACTGGTGTGGAGCGCACAAACAACATGATTAATGCTCTATGGATGTTTCTAATCTTGGCGGAGCAATAGAGACTTTCCGCAAGTGCGGAGTGTAATGGGCAATGTAGTGTATGATACTACTCTTTGTTTTTCATATACCTTTCGGGCGACGCTTGGTCGACGAAGCCGACGACCTTTTTTTTCGTCCCGCTTACACCGAGCGAGGGCATACTACAAGGGGAACGATAAACTGTGTATTTCAGCTATTACAGTAAACATGTTTAAAGTCTGAGTTATAGAGAGCGCGAGGTGTACTTTTGCGTCTCGAGCGAGCCATCGTCCATTTGCTCCCATGTTTACAATTTACTTTCTTCTCGCGGCGCTTCCTGAACATTAGCCACGTTAGAACAAATGTGAATTTGGTTCTTTATAGCTCTAGACGCGCAAAGAAAACTATAACTCTACGTGCTAATTATATTTGCTTTTAAAGTATAAGACGAACATTTGTAATTTTGTTTCTGGAATACGTACATAATTACTCTTAATTATCGCCATGTACGCTTACGCCTCGCGAGCGTTGAAGCGTTACGAGATATTACTTTATTGCAAACGTGAAATGATAATTACAATAATAAGTACAGATTGTTTATTTAAAATTAATCTTGAATAACGATTATCGCGAATCTCTTGTAATCGCTCGCTCGAGACAGTTTGTTTTCATTTACATTTTCTATAACATACTATGCAACTCTACTGCTACAGTTTATTCATTCAATTCTATCTGTCATCTATCAATCTAGATGAATATTATTGAAATAACATTAATTTGATGCAATCAACTTTTATTGTTTTATACTTTTCCTTATTTCTATTCACGACTTATCGATAAGATTTCGTAAGCCTCAAAACGTTTACTATTGGAAGGATAATTGCTGTTTGTTGGGTTGGATGTCCTCATTAAAAACTAAATAAAACAATTTTATTTGCTTATTAATATACATTTGCCATTAAACCTACTTTTAAAAAATCGATCAATAATATCGGATCAATAACGTTGATTTAAACGATGTACATATTTTAATTGGCAATTAAAAAATAAAGTGCTTCCGTCGAGAAATTGAAACGCGTTATCTAATCAGGTGAAAGTATTCAGCGTGCCTTTGTACATTCAAAACAAAGATACAACATTTCTTTCTATGATAAAAAGACACGCGCGTCTGTACAATTGAGCCGCTTGATGAATTTCTTCATCAATCACGGCGACAACATTCTTCATCCCGATGGAAATCTTTATCGCGACTGCACTCGGTGTACAAATGGAACGATACCTCCCGGGCTTCCAGCACCGGCCGACTTCCTTTCCTTCTGCCCTGCCCTTTACACACTCAATTTCCGACGCGCACATTTCGAGTCATTAATCAGGACATCCGCCCAGCAATTAGGGGGAGGGTAGAGATGCCCGAGTGCGCGCTCCTTGCCTGGCTCACCTGCTCGATTTGGGCGTGACGATGTCCCTCGTCTCGGATGTGTACTTCCTCTCGGCCCGGCCGCCGTTGAAGAGCTCGACCGTCTCCCGGGTGACGGTCTCGAGGAGCGGCTCGCCGCCCCGGCGTCCCTTGCTGAAGGTCCGCTGGTCAGTCTTGCGCACCATGACGACGCGCGACAGGGGCCGGATTGAAGTCGTGCCCGTGCATCGTCGGCGGGATCATGGCCAGCGAGTGCGAGAGCGGACCGCCGATCCTCGGCGACCTATGCAACCAGAAGGAACATTGGATTAATATTAATTGTCATGGCTTAACGAGTACAATGTAACTACGTTTAATCAAACAATAACAAACGAGACTATATATTTACACGTATTGACTCATAACCTTACGATAAAGCTGTTGCAGGCTATTGCGAGTTAATTATATTTTCTCAATAGCATTGTTTAAACAATCGCTTTAGTTGTTGTTAATATCTACGATTATTCAGTTTAATCGGGAGTCGCTTCCCTCGTGGTGCGGACGCGGATTCGAAAAAAATTGCGACAAAGGCCATTTTTCGCCAACAATGGCCCCTCGTCACGGGTAATTTTTCCCGCGGCCCCCGATTCCGGGCAAATAAACCCCAATTAAAGTAATTCGATTCATTACTTAACGTTTTTTTTTTTTTATCAATTGCAGGATGTCGGCGAGTGGCCCGACGATTTCGTGGCGCGCACGAAATTAATTCGCCGGCGCGGGCGGAAAAGGACGGCCGACCTGTCGAGATGAAATTATTTAGGATGAGGAAGCACAGGCCGAGCGACGGGGGATTTCGCAGGCCGTCAATTTGACGGCGGCGATCGGGATCGCGTGGGCCTCGGCGGGCGTACGACGACGGCGCTTGCGTAACACCGCGGCCGATTACATTCCGCTGACCGCGCGCGAAATCGGATCGGCTTAATTCGCTTGACACACTGCTTCTTTACCTTGTCATTATCTCGCGAATCGATTAAAGCGCTTAAATTTAGACTCGGCCGGCGTCGCTCGGGCTGCGCGCGCCTTTGCATACAATTATAACGCGCGTCGCAGGAGTCAAGCGTCCCGAGTGCCGCCGCCGGGCGGATAGGAGAGGCGCGGAGCTGCACTTTCTAAATAATAAGAATATCGCCGCGCGCCCGCGCACCAACCGCAAGTTCAGCCGGCTCTTTGTTACACTAGAACGAGTAAATTTATTCCACTGGGTCTTAAACTTGCTCTCTCGAGGCAAGCCGAGCCTATATACCGAGAGATTGCCCAGTGGAATGCATCAGGCCTGGCGTCATGCTCCTTAAAAGTATAATCGCGATGTTCTATATTGTAAGTATTAAGCGGACATGAATTAAATTAAATCGTTTATCAGATAGTAGTGCTCGCACTTATACATCACATTTCATTATGTTCCAGTGGTATTGCACAGTTTACCTAGGTTATACATTTTGGAAGGATATTATACAATGATTTAATGCCAGATATAATGTCTAAGGTAATGCGGGCGGATTACGAAATTAGCGTAATGGAAGAGAATCATTAGTCTTACAATAAATACGTCGATGTGCAATAGCATAATTTCTGTCAGATAATCACACGATTATTATTATAATCGTATATTGATTAATTTTATTTTACAAAACTATGTTTGCGTCGAGGTTCGCGTTTGCTAATAAATAGGTATAATAATAAATTTTCAAGCTTCAACCGGCAATTAAACTACTTAGTACTTTAAATATACGATTATTGCAAGCACTTGCGAGTGTAAAATATATAATTTTACGTGGTTATGAAATAGCAAAAACTGTATATTTAATTTTATTCTTAGAAACACGCTACCGATATGTTTTATAAAAAATGACTTTAACGTTATGGAAAAATATTTCTGAATGTCAATCTATACTTCACTTACCTTTTTTAAAGAGTTAAAACGAATGATTTAAAATTCTTTGAAAAAGAATTATGTAAAACTTGGTCTCAATAGTAATCGATTTTAGTTGGAACACGGCAGAAGGAAAGTAACAGGAAAGTATAGAAAAGAGAGGCGTGTCGCAAAGAACATATCTATCAGGAACAATAAGGATAAATGACTCTTTCACTGTGCAGTTAAATTCAGTAATTCCATTGTAATAATTAGGTACGAAAGAGCTGCAAGGTTACTTAATACGTCAATGATAAAGTTCGCGGGTGAAAAGGCATAGTTAAAAGCTAACATTTTATAAGTGAAAAGTTTGTTTACAGGCGCATACTTTGAATTTTAACGCTCAAGGAATAAGTTTTATCACAACGATTTCTCGGAGAAACTATAAAGTTTTTCCAGTGTTTACAAGCGCCGTAGTCGTAGTAACAGGTGCGCCAACAACAGAGTCGCGCGCGAGTCGTCCGATCCCCCGGTAGGGCCAGCTACCGATCGTCCAGCCGACCGAGCGGCCCAACGGCCCGACCTAACTGTCCACACATACACAGAATACAAACCCGAGCCGGGGGGTCGGGCGCAGCGGGGAAGGACGCGGCGGCCTCTCCGCGGGTCGGTCCTCCCGCCGAGAAAGGGAGCGGCCCGGTTGTGCAGGGGATCGATCGGCGCGCCGGTCACTCGGTCACTCGCGCGCGCGCTCCTCCAAGGCTCCCGCGGCTCGGCTCGCGCGGCGCCGACTGACTCGGCCGGCGCTGCGCTCGCGGTTCCCCACCGGCTGCGGCGGCGGCGGCGGCTCGCCGGTGCGGAGAGCCGGCCAATTAGCCGTTATGCACGCGCCCGAGGAGTCCCCGCGGATCGCGACACGCCCCGCGGACGCAGCCAGGGGGTGGAATCACCGGCGATTTCCGCGAGGGTGACGCCCGCGAGTCGGCACGCGCCGGCTTTCCTCGGACGGCGCTCCCTCGAATCGCCCAAGGTCGAGTCCGCCCGCGGCAACGGGGACGGTTTTTCGGCGGCGCGCGGTACAGTTACCCGGTGGGTACGCGCCCGGCGAGGCGCTTCCTCCGAGGAAGTGCGCGTAGGTTCCGCTCGGGACCGCCGGCTGGAAAAACGGCCGGTTCCCTTTGATTCGCGCGCCTCGGGGCGAGCGCATCGGCCGGGCCGCGGAAGGAACTCGTTGGGCCGACGGGGCTAATTAATAACCGGCCGGCATTAAGATTCCGCGGGCTAGGCTTCCCACGGGCGTACCAGGGGGGAGGGAAGGGGACGCCCTACGCGGCCGGCTAATTGATCGGCGCTCATCACGCGAGCGCCGAGATCCGCCGGTACCGCTATGCCGCCTGACCGGAATCGCCGCTCTGGAACAGTGGCCGCGACCGGTAGCCTCGCCGCGGAACCGCCCGCGGAGCTTTATGCCGCGATTATTCCCGGCCGAGGCGCTCCCGGCGTCTCTCGTTAGGCGCCGCGCCGCCCGGGATTTTTTTCCCCGGACGGCGTCCCGTGGGAAGCTGTCCCCTGTGCCCGGAGCCTCGTCTTGCGCCTACTGTCCGCGGGAGATTAAGGGATTAGCTGCTGCGTCGCGGACCTTAAGCTCTTTGCACGGATTTATTTTCCTTTCAGAGGGTGCGGCTACTCGCTGCGAGCCGCTACGCGTTAGTCCTCGAATAAATCACTGTCACTCGGCCGATATAGCCGCGAATATGTGCAGGTAATTGATTCAACAACCGTACGGCCAAGTAATTATCTGCCGATCACGAGCTCGAGTACGCAGTTTATGACATATCAACGTAATACAGTATCTATAATTCGCTGCTTGTGAAGCTACTAGAAAATAACTTGTACATAAAATTCTCAAACGATCAATAAATGTGTCATTTATAATAGTTGCAGTAAAAGTTTGCTGATTGAAATTCAAGAAGAACCAAATTTATTGAGCTTGACCTACATTATAATTTCGTCCATTATATGCTAATAGCGTAAGATGCAACGTACAGTGAGCATATTTCATTATTGTTATGAGGAAATAACGTTTCGTACTTATCATTTCTTTAAATTTATCCTGTGTATATAGACTAACAGAAAACTTGCTTTCGTTTATACTTTCTCAGTAGGATTAATTTTCCATAAGTAACTTATGCACATATATTAAAGGATAATCTATAAGACTGTTTTATCGGAATTTTTTATTTTAGCAACAAAAATTTTGTAAAAAATCAATATTTATGTTTTGATTCGAAAATAGAAAATTCGTGAAAGACTTGTACTTTTTCTAAAGTACACCGATAACAGTTTTGTTAGGATATACAAATTTATAGAATTGCAGAAAATATTACATTTTATGTAGCTGTATAATCTTCATTATTAAATTTTGGACTAAAAATAACTCGTATGACAATTATATGAAATTATTTTAATTATTTTAATTATTTTAATGGAAGATAAAATGCGATTCTGCAGCATAGTTTCAAAGTTTATTCTGTAATATATAGAAATATCGTAAATAATTATTCAACAAAACACTTCCGATTATCTTATTTGTACGTACAATTACTGCTTCAGTATATAGCACACATTGCATCTGTTCAAAAATTTAACCACGGGTTTGGAATTAGCTTCTTTGAAGTAGACACCACAAAGGGAATAGCTAGAGGCAACGAGAGAATTTGCGACGCCTCTCTCCGTGAAGATAGATGCCTCCACTCAACACTTGTTATCAATCGCCGTTCATGGCACATCAAGGAAATCAAAGCCGGAAGATCGAAACTGGGGCGGCGCCTGAAGCATCTTTGGACTGGAGGCGGTCCAGACGCGCGCACGTGTGTTTCAATTACTATTCTCACGTGGGCCGCGCTTGCGCCGAGAGCAATTTTCTCCTCGGCACTAGGCGCCCAGCAGCCTTTCTAAAAATACAGGCAGACGGAATATCGAGATGCGCTCGCGGGGAGTTTATCGTCGCCGGTGGTTCATTAATTACGTTTATGCAGCGCCTGGCCGAGTCTGTTTTTTTTCCTAGCGCGTAGCGAGAAAAACACCTGCTGAGTTATCGCACCTGGAAATGTTGCGAGTTTGTTGATTCTCATTTTTTTGAACCAGACGCGAATGAGCGAATTCGAAGGAAACGGATGGATTTTACGCTTTTTATTGTCGTTTCAACTGATATCTTTTTTCTGCAATCTCTATAGGACTGCCTTACGGCGTGAAACATTTACGGTGATGACGTTTTTCTGCGTGCGAGTTTTTACCGGCTAGAAAAAATATTAAAGCTATTGTGCTCGTGGGAAATGCGAGTCGGGTCAAGTCGTTCAATCCAATATTAAAAACGTAGAGCACGCTCGGCCTGCCGTGTCCGGCTCTATCTACTTGATCCCATGTGATATAAATCTTGTAACTTTACGTCAGTTGAAAACTTCCTAGTATTTCCTGCCAACCTTAGAGCGATAATTAAATTAGACATCGTTTGCCATCTATATACGCGCAAACGTACGTAGCGGATTTTCTACATAAGGTGGCACTTATTTACTCGGCTCACCCCGTTTTAATCCTTGTAAAAGTTTATTACGCGTCTTATCTGTATGTTGGATCGAGAGGGTTGCGTAATCGAAAATTCCTCGTGGTAGGAACGAAAAGAAAGCAGGCAACAAAAGCGCAGAGCAAAACAAAGAGGCGGCCACATCGTCCGCAGGTATAGTACACGGCTGTTGCGTAAGACCACGCGGAGCTTCCCATCGACTTTGCGCAACCTACACCTGTGTATGCGGGCGGCTGGCGAGGCGCGCACGCGCGGCTTTCCTCTCTTTACGGGCGCTAGCGGCTTGTCCCGGGCCATTAAACGGCCCGCTTATCGGGATCGCGGGTGCCGCGTTTACACCCACGTGCGCCCGTGTAAATAAAGAGGTACGCGCACTCGTTCTACACAAGAGTTTATCGACTGACCGGCCGAGGCGCACGTGGCGCTAAATCTTCGCTCTTATCCAACCATTGGCAACGTTGTCGTTTCGGTATCAAGGGTTAATTGTTAATTTGCCTAAGCGCATCAAGTTTCGATTTTCAATTACATTTACCAGTGCGACTCGACAGTTGCTCGGTTAACGCACGTGCATGTCAGAAAAAGCCAAAGCTGGAAATTGCTTTCCGCGATTCACAATATATTATTGCGCAATTATCAATAGGCATATAATCAAAAGGCATTACGCCGTTTAAATACTGCGGCTTCTCCCACCGACTGCCTCTATCCCCGGTATTTTCCTGGAGAGCCGCGTCGAGCATTCATTAATACATTAGAGGCACTATTGAACAGTCAGAGGAGACTTTCCCTTCACAAACGAAGAGCCGGGCCGAGGGTAAAAAAATCGGCAGAACGCTGAACGAAGCGCCGACTTCTGCGAAAGTTGCGCACGCGCACCGCGGCTGGCCGCCTCCCGCGAGCCGATCCCGTACTCGACTGCCTCCAACACCGCTCATTACGAATAAATTGCCGATGCGGCCGCATTGCCACTCATCGAAACGCGATCTAAAATAATACTCGCGCGCGGGGGGAGCAATGATTTACATCTCCCTCGGCTGCACAATGCTCAGGGCCCGTGAAGGAAAAGCGCAGGCGCACGGAGAACCGTTAAGGAGAGCTGCACCTCCGATATGCCCGGGCTTAACGATACATTAAACCGCGCGCCGCGGAATATAATAAAGCCCGAGTGCGCGCGCGCGCGCCGCTCAAATCCCTGTTACGGCTTGAGGCCCGCGTCGTAAATCCTCCGGGGAGCGACAAGCCCTAACGGCCCCCTCCCGAGCTCGGCCGATAAGTCGGCGGCGTTTTCGCGCGAGGATGAGCCCCTATCGATCGCGCGCGCGGTTGCATCATCGCCGTCGGGTAATTAAGTTCTTTCTCGCACCGGGAGTCTATCGGGGAACTCGGCGCCGATCTGAGCGGTCAAAAATACACGCCGATTGATTTAGCGCCCGTGGCTCTTCATTACACGCCGCGAGCCTAGATCGAGGCCGCTTGATGCACTTATGCACAGCGGTGGTGCTGGTAATTGAAAAGAATATACGGGCCATTTTTAGGCTCGTAATGAGCGATAGAGCCTCTATATTCAAATGCATTTTCACTTAATCTTGCTTTCGCTCGGGGTAAATTGAAATTCGCCTATTTCAATGTTTCTTTTTCCGGATATTGCTCGCGTCGGATTTTTCGTCGCTATTAGAAACGCTCGATAAAATTTGATTTATAATTTGCCTTTTACGTTATAAAACGATTTACGATAATAATACGAAATAAAACTTTTGATTTTTGTTGAATTCAAAGTATTTCGTATATTTTTCACGTTGTTGTATTCATGGACGTTATAAAAAATTACGTAATAGGGTGCTGCAAGTCACCTTAATATACTTCATAAAAGCGGTTTACGCCCGGAAAACATATCCCAAGGCATGTTTGATGTCAAAGTCTATGTATAGGTATTGGAGCAAGTGCTGCGTATACCGCGGAGCTTCAAAAGTCAATAACCCCAAGAATAACGTCTGTTGAACTAAAACTAGCAATCTTATTTTACAAGTCTTGAATACTTTAGGATCATCTCGCCAGACTAAGCTTAAACATCGTTTATGATTAATTTTTTAATTAATTCAAGTAAACTTTTACTGGACAAGAGGAAAATAAATGAATTATTTTAAAGCCAATAGAAACTTCTTTGACGTGAAACTTAGTGTTTCTTCACATCGATGTGACTTTTTCTTAATTAACTGTATCAGTTTTTCTCCCATTTATTTAGCCAATCGACGCACGCCTTATACGTAAAGGCTGCCTCCGCACATTCGGTCTTAATAATCTACTTAAACTGCACTCGTCACCGATCCCAATCGCTCCGACAGTCCTTTCTCTTGCGTCCGTCATGGGATTCAATTGCAACATCCGAAGCTACCGACTACTCATACTCGACCAGGATAAACTTTTTATTTGAACCACCCTCGCTACAAAAAAAGTGTACGGACTGCATGTGGTGCAACTATCAGTGTCGAAGTCTCGGTCTAAGTCCGAAAAGGGCCACTGTAACTGCGCCTTTGAGGCAATCGCAGGAGTCAGGCATCGCGTCACTCACGCAGTACGTAGGTATAGATATACATCTGTAATGACCGATGATTAGCTGAAGATCGTTTGCGTAAGCACCGGCCCTCTTTCTTTCATTGTTAAACTGCTTAATTGCGAAGCTCAATTCCCCAGGGAAAGTATGAGTAAGACCCGCGCTAGATCTTAGCACCTTGAGGAAGTGTTCTAAACGCTTACAGAATTAGGACTGAACATTTTCCTCCTAAGGTAACCTCTTCACATTGTCCTTTTCAAAAGAGACAAGCAAGTGCTATGTATCTTCTGCTGGGTACCATAATGCTTTTTCATTTATAACATATAATGCTTTTTATTATACAGCTTTAAGAAAATCTTTCTTTAAGAAAGTCTTTCGAAATTAGTTTCTCGGTCATTAAACTTTGATTCTGTAGATAGCATGAAAATTAAAGTATAAATAAAAACATATTCTAGTTTTTCTCATTTTTCATTATATTTTTATTCACCTATTTCTAAAAATCAACTTTTCACACGATCACTTTATCTTTTGAATTATAAACTTTAGATAATATTTTAATTGTTAGTATAATATTGTAATTAATAATATTGCAATTGTTTGAATTATTAATCGATATGGTTTCATCACCAGTTAACCATTATGATAGACAATGTATTTTCAATTAGTACTATAAAACTTTCATAGCCTTTAATTAATCATTTATTTTCTTATCTAATTCACTTTATTAAATTATTTCGACATAATTAATCATTTAATCATAATAAATCACTCCCTCCATCACTTCGCATCTACCTACATGTAAGTTCCAAATTGACATTTATTATATAATAACATATTTTTTGCTTAAACATGTTAAATTGTTTTGTTTATATTAAAAATGATAATTATCTTAATTATCAGCTTTGCTATAAAATAGCTCTATCAATGATATACTATTATCTAGAAATTTTTGCAAACATCTATTTAATATTTATTGTCTATGATTCTGTTGAGAATTTAAATTTAATATTTTTAATTTAAATTCCAAAAATATTAAATACTCTTATAATTATTATTAACTCTTTCTCATATACAGTATTTAAAATTAAATTAGTGCTTCATTTAAAAAACATTTAAAAACTGTTCATTAATTACAAATGCCTTTAAAATTACCAAATTTTTCAAATGGTAAAAATTTCAAGTTTTATGAATTCATTAATGAAATAACATTAAATTTTTTGTATGTTTTTAAATTCACAAAATGTGAATCTTTAATCAAACTTAAGATTAGCTCTTCTCAAATCAGATTCAAGAAACTTTAATCAGAGTTAAAATCAGCCCTGCTAAAATCAGTCACTGCCTTGAAAAAGTTCGATTGTTTTATTACGATCGTTTATCGAATAGTTTTCTTTAACTATATATAAAAAGATTAAATAGCACCTTAAGAGCTAAGTTAATTTGCACTTCGAAGCGATAAGATACATGGTCATCGACTACACATATATCTTGCCTTCTGTCCTCCTTTTGGCACAAAAAATTTATTCTGTTTTCAATGATTGTGAAAGATATGGCAATTGTGAAACTCGTACAAGGAACTTTTTGTTGTCATTGAGTCACTGACGTAATTGTAGTAATAGATAAAATTAGATTTCAACAAAAAGGTATTATATTGCAAAAAATATTTACAAAAATTAAAAACAAAAAGCTTGAATAGGTGATTGATAGTATACAAAATTTCTTCCCAAAGTTTTTTCAATATTTGAGAATCTTTCAGAAAAATCAAAACACTGAAATTTATTAAAAACCACGTATTTTCTCAAATAACTCTCACATAAATTAAAAATCTCATAAAATAAAACTCTTACATGAATTAACTTATATAGTCATACATGTGCATTATTATTTGTTCTGATTGAAATATTATGTTTTGACTCGTCTTTAAATTTAACCTGAAACTGAACGCAAATCATTGGACAAAAACTATACGAATAATACGACCACAAGTATATGACTCGTTAACCTTGAAGTGTAAGCGAATATTTTGGTTACAAGTTAGAGGTAAATAATAATTTAAAAGTTTCATGAATCTCCTTCAGAACGATCTCCCATCATAAATCATAGTTAAATGGCCAGACCGAAGCACTGATGCACGTGTAAAAGTGCTTGAAGTTATATACTTGGTTATTCCGGAGATTTCATCGTTACTATAGGTTTCTCAAAATGCACATATATCTATAAATCTTGAGACATATGGTAAGAAGAAAGAGTGTAAACTATATATGTTTGAAAAGCGAAATAGTAAAAGTAAAGATTCATATGTACTAATGGTATAGGTATACTATATAATTTCTTTTGAACACATCAGAAGCCTCATCTAAATCAGTGTTATTTACATGTTAGTGAAATCTTCACCAGTGCACATCAATTAAAACTTTCTTTTAATTAAAATAAGATTTAAATATTGAAAGATTTGTGTAAATTTTATTAATGATATTACTTGGAAACACGTTTACTCTCGTTATCTCATCGCCATCATCTCAAGTGAACCCTCGCACAATTACAGGCAATTCTTCGCAAATTTATTCTCGCGAGGTCTTTTCTCACTGCAGGGCTCACTAATAGTCTGGCATACCCCGCGCGCCCAGCGATCCCAAAATGCCAGACAAAATATATCTCATAAAGAAAGCTCTATAACGAGCAGAGACTTTTACCGTCGTTAAAATTCCGCGCAAGCTCGGCAGGGAGGTGCAAAGAGAGGACAGCCTAAGCGCGCGGCTTATTTTATTGTAACGCGATGCGAGTGAAGCGCCCGAAATTTCGTCCGGACAAGCGGCACGACTATGTGTGCGTGTTCACGGCGGATCTAATGGCTCATCAAGGCGCGGGCAGTGCAGCTGTCGCGTACTCGTCGACCTGTTATTGTTATTGTTATACGAGTGTTCGTGTAAGTTATTCGGCAAGTTCAAGGCGCTTGATGAAGGACGCTTGCAATGTGCCGAGAAGTGGCTTCACACGAGTGGTTTTTCCTCGGGTTTTTAAATGTGGGTTTGCAGGTGACTCCTTAAAATTGAGATTTATAATCGTTTTTGCTGTAGTGCGATCGTATAGATCATTGTTGAATTAATATTTATATATTCCGCCACTTGGCTAACATAATACGATGAAACGAATATTTTTCAAAAGTCATGCCAAAATAGACCTCCCGTCTCGCCTGCTGCCTCTTGAACCTGAAACCAGACTATTAAATTCTCCGCCGCCTTTTTATAAGGATTGATTCCCCCGATATTTAATACCGTCCTCGTTTAAAATCGGCAACCTCTTCGACGAAACTAAAGGTTGACATTGTAAGGTCATTTTGATACTTACAGGATATCAAATCTCTAGATCAGGTTATTTTTGACAATAAATAAAAACTTTATGTTTTACACTAATCTCTGTCATGATTGATAACGCAATTTAGCGTATTTTATAATAAGTTAAGTACACCGAGGCCAAACGAAACATAATTAGCAGAAGGGGTTCTGCGTGCGTTATAACTCATCCCGTAATTAATAAGAATTCCATGGAAATTTTAATCCTCCTTTCATATTATATGGTACTTATAAAATACGCGTTACGCGCACGCTAGCCACTTGGCCGTAACAGAAAGCCATTGATCCGGGGCTGGAAATACCAGGAGGCCGCTTGGGATTCCCCCGCAGGCTGCATCCGCACGTGCGGCTCAAGCCGCGTTTCCAGCTCAACGAAAATATTTCCCCCGGCAGCGGGCGGCGCACTTAGCCGCGCGGCCGCTGCGCCTCGGCTTATTTCTTTGCCGCTTCTTTCGAGCGGGGCGCGCGCCGCGAACCGGTACTCCCACGCGCCCCCGCCGGAGAAAGTAAACAGCGCGAGCGCGCCGATTTTTCCGGCCGATCGGCATCTCCTCCGCCGGGGGAGTGGAAAACCGTGTTGCGCGCCGAGCAGTCATCGCCGGCCGCGATCGCGGCTCGCCAACTTCTCGGGAGCCGCGGCCGCTGCCTCAGGTGGGCACCTTGTCGCCGTTGCCGATCCGAGTCGCTCGCACGTGGCCTGCACCTCGTAAAGCCGGCGCCGCCGCGGCGAGAAAGCTAATGCGCGCGCCATTAGAATAAATTTGTCCATTTTCTCCGCGCTTTCGGCGAGGCCTAATTGCCCCGCATCGCTCAATTATCGCCGGGCGTTACGTCCGGTGCGTGTGCGCGTGTATCGACTTTCGATCGGCCGCGTGAGTTCGGCCTGGGTTGTATACGCGTAACGCGCCGGCCTTATCGTGCCGTACGGCCCGGAAGACCGCCTCGAAAATAGAAGGGGAAGCTGGCGCGCGGTCGGACCAACGCTCGGCTACCGTGTCCATTAACGCTGGCCAGCCGAAGCCGGAAGTGCGCCCGGCCTCGCGCCACCAATCTCTTATCGCGCGCGCGGCGAGCATTACACGGGCGTATCGGGCGGGCCTCTTTACGACGTCCTCTCGGAGACAGCCGGCTTCCACGCGTCCCATAAATTACGCGCGCGTGCATCGTCCGCGCGAGTGTCGCGCTCCGGTTTCGGACGCCCCCGCGATCGGGATTGAATCATCGCCTGCGGCGTTATCGTTCTGCCTCCTCGAGCACACGAGCGCGCAATTAGTCTCCCCCCGGGGATGACTTAAGCAGTCCGGGCGAGCTTCCCCGGTGACGTCGACGGCGGCTTTTACGAGGCCGTAAATTCGGTTATAAAATATCGCTCGTTGCGCATTGTTGTCTAAAATCCTGTAATTGCCCGCGATTTTGCGCGCTCGTAAAGCGATATCGTTCTGAAAAGCGGCGGCACGCACTCGCGCCGCTTCGCCCTGAAAAATATCGGCGCTTTCTCGATGCTTTGAAGAATTGAAGGAGAAAAATTTGCTTATATATATATAGGGGCTAAGAGCTTGGAATGAGATTTTCATTACCCTGCCCGCGTAGTTAAAAATTATCGCGTTATAATAATATAGAGTATTCGCTACCGAATGGTTGGTAATAAAAGAAAAATAGCGCAACGCGGTGTAGAAAAATCCTTATTAGTTTAAATATCACTATTTTCCGTTGCAGAACAAGCGCAGTAAATTCAGTTTGCAGGTAGATTTTCTCATTTTTCTTTCGAGAATTTTTTCATTGATACGCCTACTCGAGTAATATAATTTATTAATGAACAAAAAAGGTTAAATATGGATTTGTAATTATCCGCGAGATTATATTTTCTTATAATTACTAGAAATCGAACTACTTTTACCTGCTATCAATTAACAGGTGCAAGTAACCTTTCGAAACAAGACGCCCGTCATTCGCACGAGATGCGGAAGAAGTGCGCTATGCATTTTCTCCCGTCGCGGCTATGAGCTTGGGCATCGCGAGGGATTATACCGAGCCGCTCCGAGCCAACAAGAAGAAAGAAGGCCCGTCGCTCCGGCAAGAGCCGGTGGCTTTTCTATCTCGAGCGGCTCATCGCTGGCCGCGCGCGAGCCGAGTCTGGGAAATCGATTGGCCGAGCGACCGGCCGATCGATCAAGGCGCGAATGTACTTTCCGAGAGCCGAGAGCCAGGCCCCGGGATGTTTATTATCGGGAATAACAGGGCTCGCGAGCCACGCCGGCGGACCCCGAGCAGTCGCCGGATTTTCCGCGGTCGACCTGTACCAAGACCCCGGAGGAATGCCCGCCGACGGTGAGCCGGGCTTTACCGATTCCCGGCGGGGACTTCAAAAAAAAAAAAAATAAAAAAAGGGGACATACCAGCAGGCCCTAATAACGATCGGGCGGGTGTCGCCGGGAGGGGTTAATGTAAAATAAAATGAAGCACGGCGCGCGATTTCCATGGAAAAAAAAAAAAATCGGCGAGCGGAAGCCGGGCGTTGCGCAACCGCTCACGACTGTTCCTCTTCTTTCGGCGCCGGGGAGTTTATTAGCCGGAGCTGCGACATCCGGGCGCGCGCAAGGTGTATCGGCGCCGATGACGGGGCGGCTTTCGTCAGCGGATCCGCCGGCTTTTGTGCGGCTTTTCGGCCGGTACACTCCTTAGCGCCCGCTAATTACCATCGGCCTCGTTGTCTCCTCGCTTTTTTTTCTTCCTTTTGCGCCGGCCGTGTCTTTTGTCCATTGTATCCGGGCCCATGCCGCGCTACCGCCATTCCGCCGTAGCGCCTCGGCGCAATTTACATAGGCCTGTTGCCGTGTATTATAATCGAGTCCGGCCCCCTCGCGCACCTTATCCGACCGGCTCCGCTGTGGATATCCCGCGTGCCACGATGTACATACCCCTGTGGGAAACGGACCGCCAAAACGATCGTCCCGGGCTTTTAACTTTTTCAATTCCAGGCCGCGCAAACGTACGCGGGCGTGTGTATTGTATCGAGCGGTACACCGCTTGTTATGTATATATATATATTGAATAAACGCGCGAGCGCCGAGTGCGATTCTCACGGGCGATTCTAGGCGGCGCCGCGAAAGGAGCCTCGATATGCGCGTAATTCTCGCCCAGAGTGAAATTTCACCGAGCGCGAACAAAAGACTTTCCCGGGCTCTCGATCGCGCCGAGTTATCATGCGCGGCCGGCGCGCGAGGCCCGCGTACAGCTGGGGGCGTGGGACCGAGGCGCGCCGAGCCGACCTTCGCCCGAAGGTCCGATTGTCCGGATTGTCCCTCCGCCGCGGCTTCCGCCGCTTTTCTACCGAATCATCGCCGGGAGTTGACCGCCCGGACAGCCGGGGATAAACCCACGGATTCGTCGATCGGCCCCGTGACCAACGCGGCTTAGCTACGCTTTTTAAATGCTCGCCTTCGCACTCGCCCGCTAACGGCATCCTTATTTTCGTCGCCAATTAGATTTTTTTAAGTACTAGAGGTGTACGCATGTGTACATTCAAAATTATTCTGAAATTTTTTTAAATACCATAATAACAACTTCCTTTATGTGTATGCTAATGTACATATAAATTTGAAGCTATGATATTGTTTCTGGGTTTTTCTGGATTCTTCGTGTTACTACATTTATTCTTATAACCAGAAGAACTGTATGAACGTTCTGTAAGATGTATTATATGTACATTTTATTTGATAACATTATTAAAGTAATATCAACAAGTCTGCATGATCCATCAAAATGCTTAATAGAAAATATCTCAAATTAAAATTCGTTATAAAAGAGTTAACAGAGAAATTATAATCAACTAATGGAGTACACATAACGGATAGGCCTAAAAAATGAAGAATTTATATCTAATCCTTAAGTCAAGCCTATCTGTCTTAACAATATCTTGCCAGAAACAATCAGAATTGAAATATAATTTCATTTTATTTTACTTAGTTTATTACTTAATAAATATTTCAGAAATATGTTTTCTTGGTGGAATTATCTCAGCTAATTGTTGATTATTTTCTATTTAAGCGCTAGTTTAGATACATCAAAAAGAATTACGCGCTGTAGAAATCGAGAGTTGATTATGCACACGTTTTGAATAACAGACGCAACCACCAAAAAGAAATAAACAAATAGATTCAAATGAAAATTACAGACTGTTATATAATGCTCAGCTTATGTTTATATGGTATTCAAACTGCATTATTTAATTAGAAAAATATTTTTTTAATTGTACAAAATGCAACTGGATAATCAATGCTAGCATGTGCCCGATTTTTCCCTACTACAAATGTAAAACTATAAATACATTCCAAGGTAAGTGAGCCTATACTAGCCAATTAAATTTTTTAGATTAACAGCGAAATTGTGCTTTGTAATAGTACTCTAAGCACAGATCGGATGAAATGCAAAAGTCTTTGATAGATTCTTGATTAAACTTTATTTTTAGGCGGGGAAACCGATTTATTGGAGTTACTTGGCCTTTTAACGGACTCTTACAGAAATTTCGTGTCATTATAAGAAATCTAATAGAAAATAGTTAACACAAAGAATATTTTCACACAACTTTTAATAAGAAATTCTGAAATGTTCCGGAAAGAAAGTTGGAAAGTCGCGCCCCAAACAAATCTCTTGAAAAGTAGCAGTGCCATTGGCCCGTAGCGTCGCGTTGATCCCACTCCCTAATTTCCGCACGCGAGAAAGAAATATAAAACCTGTAACGCGATTTTCTCGTCTGCTAATTGTCACTGTCTGAGCTTACCTCGTAGAGTAGGACCTTCCCTGCGGTTTGGAGGCCATTGCACCTACGAGTCGCGCAGCGAGTCGGCTTCGATCGATCTTCTTCTCTCCCTCGCTTGTCCCGTCTCAAACCTTTTGCGGAAGCTTTGACGCGCCTCTACGGCAAAATGCCGTAGCTATTTCTCAGCATCTTGAGTCGATGACGGACACGAACCTTGCGAATAAAAACGACTTTCTATTTTCCAATCGTATTTGCGGTCTGTAGAACTGCATTCAATAACCGTGAAGCGTGTGAGGACGCAATTAATTTGCCGTTCTTATTAGCTTCTATATATTTACATACGTATTAGAAATGGAACGTATATGAACGTATATATTTATATACAATTTAGTATTGCATACTTTTGGCAATCTATAGTAATTACGCTATAGATATTTCGATACTTAAAAATTAAAATAATACATTAAATTAATAATATTGCCAAGATAAAATGCATGTTGATATTTAAAATGTCTGGTTGAATTGCTCATACAAAGTCAATATTATTTTTTACAAGTCGTTAATGATAGTTTCAATCCTGTTTCTTGTCTCGATGTTCATATTTATTTTCGCTGATAAAATTTTATTACCGGCTTTTGAAAGTATTCTTTAAAATAAAATATAATCAAAAGATATTTTCAAATATGTAAAATCAAATGAAAAAAGAGGTTGTTTTCAACACTATAAAATACTTTATAATTTTATTCTGTAAAATACAATTTTATTGCCAATAATATGATCCTGATAACGTTTATTTATACTTCTTTTTACTTTTTCTAAAAGATAAACCGACTACGATTCAAGGATTTTAATAAAAGAATACACATTGATTTATTCGACAAATTGAAATAAGTAGCAATAATAATAAAGATATGTGTTAGATCATAACAATCATTTTAATAGCAATTTCAACAAATTCATTAAAAATATAAAATTAATCGAATATTTATAACATTAAATTTAATTATTCTTTCAACTAAGCGATTATACAACATATTCAAGTTTCTTTAATATCAACGACATGTGTTAACTTTTTAATAAGCTCGCAGTGTTCTGCTAAATATAGAAGTCTGTATATTTATTCAGTTGACATGACACGATAGTATAATGCTAAAATAATGTGTACGCGTACTGAGTATGGATTTTATGTTTGACTCGATTGCTCCGCGACTGTACATTTAGTTAATTAAAATAAAAATATGAAAAAAATTCGACATGGGCAAATTTACTTTAATGATAGAATGAAACTAGTATTTGTTAGTACTCGTAATATGTACTTTTTGCAAATAAAACCTTTTTTATGGGTCATGAAAATAAATTAAATTGTCAACAACAGCTAGTAGTCAGCATTCTAATAGACTGAATCATAAAATCTAATTATAATAATTTATAAATCCAATAAATATAAGTTTTTGTATCGTATTTTGAGTGAAATCAAAGCGAAGCTAATGAATTTCAAATATCTTTCAAAAAAAATAATATATCGTATAAAAATGAATTTTATTTTCAAGAGAAATTCACCCTTGTTTATAAATATAATTTAACAATAATTCATCTTCATACGAATGGATCCTTTAATGAAATACTTAAAGCTTCTAAAAGCTTCGTTAGTTTTCCTCGAGTCGGTTAGCTGCGTCACCGTGACACGAAGGAATTCACCATTTTCTAAAAGGTTCACATTTCTCACACTTTTAGACACTGTGCAATTTAATAATATTTTTGGATATTACAACCTCATTTTATCTTATAGCGTATTATTAATTATTAATTGTTGTAATTAAACTTACCAACAATTTTTATTATAAATATAATCACTATAAAAGGAACTGAATAATAGTACGTTATTAAATATATAGAAACTATGAATACAATATGCGGTAAATTAATTTGGAACTTTAAGATTCAGATTAAAAAGTATGTCAAGCAAGCCGAATTAATAGAAATCAATATTTGACTCAATCTGTTACTCACAGCACAATATTCTTATGTGCGGACGGCTCTAATTACAGCATAAAAAGAAAGAAAAAAAAATCAAAATAGTGCCTTCCCGTTCAGCTATACACGATCCAATCGAAGGCTCAATTGTCCGCGTCAAGCAATTCTCTCCGTACCACAAAAGTTTGCTAGAGCGCCGAGTGCACGGCCCAATCAATGAGAAATTCAGTGTACCTCGTGTGTGAGCGTCGCCGCAGCGGCGCCTCCTTCCGCGTATAAGGAACCCCCGGGGGGAAATCGATAGGGCCAGCAGCAGCAGCAGCAGCAGCAGACGCCACTCGGCTCCTCTCTGGCAGACGTCGGCTCCGGCCGGGGGGGTCGCACCCTCGGCGGGTAGTTTTCCCGGCGCCTCGGGGGCGCTCTTCGCAGAAATGGCGGCCAGTGGGTCGGATGCGTGCGCGGTCCGACAGAGAGCGAGGAGGCGCGATCCGCGGGGACGTCGTCCCGGGGATATCGTCCACTGTCGCTTTCCTGCGTGGATATTCGATTGGCGGCAAGTTCGCGGGCGGTCCGCTGGCGCTGGCGCAGCGGCTCCGCTACATGTACGCTCGCTGTGTGTACGCCTGGGCTCCGGTCGCGCGTATTGCGGGATGCTTCAGCCGCGACTATCTGTGTGGGAAAGCGCGCGGCGGGTTAAAACCCTTGGTCCCCATGCGGGCGGGGCTCGCGATGGCTTCTTGTTTGCTTTGACGATCGGGCGATTTCTTTGCTTTGCAGTGAAAGCGAACGGGGACTTTTACAGTCGCTCGAATTGATATATAGATAAAATTGCCCCGAGGAAAAGTGGATTTGAAAATGATAAATTCGAACACCGATAGAATGCCGCACGGCGAGGGTGCGCGGTATAATGTTTGTAAAACAATACTTGGCGCTCAACTTGTATTACTGCAATTGAACGAGTGCGCGGCAATTTGACTGAACGAGCCTCGTTGAAATGAAACAGTTGCCATAACCGCTTTCCCGCAATATTGATTTACTTCACCGACTTCCGCAGTTGTTCATTATTTAAGGCGAATTGTGAACAGCGCTCTAAAGCAGAGGACTCGTGACACAGTTCGCGGCTATAAGATAATCAAGTCAATATTTATATCGTGCCCAAGCGGTCACGAGGTGAAAAAAAGCGAGCCTCACTACCCCCCAAGTTCCACGACACCTGCGCCCTCGGCAAAGAAACCACCCGGTCGCCCAAACAAGCAATCAGCCCAAAGCCGTTCAACTGGCCGATCAGACACCCCCGGAATCACGTACCGTCAAACGGCTGTAGCCTAGGGGCGGGGGCGCGCCGTGAATGGAGCCTGGCGCCCCTGGCCGATTGGCCCCCTAGGGCTTAATGCACGCGCACGCGCGGCTTCGCTGCACGCACTGGCCGTCGTCGTCGTCACGTCGTCGTCGACGTCGTCTTTGGTGCACTTGGGCCACAGCGCCAAGGCCACTGGATCGATCGCCCAAAAGCCTGGGTGGGGGTAGGGTAGGAATGGGGCGAGAGAGAGAGAGAGACTCCCTTCAAGGGCGCGCGCACTGGGGCCGCGGGCGCACGCTCGCGCTCCTCCTCATCGACTGGCCGCGCGCAGCTCCGCCGCCGACGACATCCCGGCCTGGAATGAGCGGCGCCGGCGGCGCGGCGCGCGCACGGCCCGCCTCGGGGGGAGCCCGCGAGAAGGGGGGGGGGAGGAGCCGCTCGCCCCGCGCGGGGGAGAGAGCACGTGGGCGCTTTTCCGCGGAGTGGGCCGGGCCGCCGCGTGGGAGGCCCAGGAGATGGCCGCCCAGCCGGACTCTCGGGGATGATGCGCTCCTCCTGATTGCCCCGCGCCGAGGCTTTATTATTAAAGATGCCGAGGCGAGCTATCCGATCGCGTGTATATGTATACGGCGCCCGGAACAAATACCTCGGCTGTTTCCCCGAGGTCGCCGCTGCTGCCGATTCCTCGGCTTTATCGCAATCTCGCACTTTCGGTTTCTTTGCAAAATCGAGCCTCGCGACTGGTTACTTAATGCCGCGTAATTAAGGCTATCTGCCGATCCGTCATTTTTTACTCTAGCGCAAGCATGATTATGACGGTAAACAAGCTTGTCTCCGTCGATTTTATAGTCGACGTCGAGAATGAAATAATGGCGTTCTGTGCTATAAATTCATTCTAGCAATTCCAATAGATCTTGAAAGATTATGAAGATCTGATACGTTTGTGGTGTCTTCTTTAGAGAATAAGGTGTAAAGAAACTAAACCACTTCCTCTTTCACTTTTAGTCGATCTATATTACGAAAGGTATACATTTGAGAACATCCGCGTGAAATTACCATAATTTCAGCTTAAGGACTTTAATGATGCCTGCATGGAAACAAAAGTGCGCGGTTGAGCTTATTACAATTCTACCTCTGGGAACCATTATTTTCTATAGCTTCAATTTATACCCATTGCAACTTTTTGCAAAACAGTTTCAATTACATTTATGACTGGGCAGGATGCACAGATTCGCATTATTACACGTTACCAACAAATTCTCATACACTTTCATTCAGATGCATGCTTTACAAATCCGCGAACTTGCATTTACTTAAGCAAAATATGTTGTCAAAAATAAACGTTTTTTTTTTGTATTTTAACCACAAAACCTAGAAAATGTCTATTATTTATTTCTTAACCTTTGAAAAAACTGGTAATTTTTTAAAGCAAGACACGTGTAAAATAAATTGTTTTTATGAACATTGTAATAATTGCATGCTTGCATAAATATTTTTTGATAATTATCACATTTTACTCCACGCTTTAACGTCGTTAAATATGGATTCGCAGCTCAAGGTTCAGATAGTAAAACTTCCAAATGAAATGGGTTTGGCATACCGTTGAGATGCGGAATTTTTGCCGATCGATAGGTCAGATTTGTCAGTGAGTGTGCAGTATATGCGAAGCACATGCGCTGCCGGCGCCGCACCCCTTTCTCTGATCATCAATTTTAATCTCATACAATGAGATTGAGTTTTAGAACGACTCTAGCACGACCTACATTGATATAAAGTGACTTTTCGCTGAATCCTTTAAGAAATTGAAGTTCCTTTCGTAAAATTATTAACTATATGTAATGCATTCTTTCTATAAACATTACATCATATGAATTTAGCTATATATCTAAATAGTTTCTAATTTGCATATGTAATATTCCTTATGCGAAGAAATATCTATTATCAAATGTCGTGAATTACAAAGAACAAGCGAGGGAAACGAAAAATGCTTACCTCATTAAAATCTAATCAGACGTGGTTTAGATAAGCACAAGTATTACATGTGGGAATTTTTCCGCTCAAGTATAGTCTATTTTAGTAAAGCTACAATAAGCGTGCAAGCATACACGATACAGCAGTTTTGAAGGATACATAAGTATTTTAGTCCAAAGACTTTGAAAGCATCCAAAATAATGGAAATAAAACAAAAAGCTCAATCTCCGAAAATTTACTGTAGTTGTTTCCTTGAAATTTAAATGCGTTTTGAAAGAACATTACTTTAAACGTAGCAAATTCGAATATAGTATTCAAGATATATCTAATACTTTTGAATGGCTGAGATTAAATTTTTTTATTTATTTAATACCAGTAAAATGACATCAGTAGAATCCAATAGAATTGTAGATTGCAAAGGTAAGGCATTGTAAAGGTAAAAAATGTTTATCTCTGTTTTAGCCTGGAAGTAAACTACCTTAAAAATAATTAAAACTAACTTAACCCAAAATAAAAATTATATTATATAAACAAAATAGTAATGATGAAACAGGAATAATTTTCTGCTTAATAGCAATGCATAATTTTAAATATTTATAAAGCATTAATAATTATATTTTTAATCCAGTATAAGTTTTCTTTTTGTTACTTTTTTACGTTTGAAATTTAAGAGAGTCATAAATGTAAAATAATTTATAATCACTTAAAATCACTGTATAATTAATATTTGGCTATATGATATCCATATATATTTCGTTTAAATTAATATTACTAACTGTAATATTTATTTAGAAATACCAAAAAATTATCGACACATTGCACTTTGGTGTACAACAATCGAAATTTTTATTGTAATTTCTGAAAAAAACAATCACAGTTTCTAACTCACTTCCTCTCGTATGATTTTCCTTGTCACAATACTCATAAGTATCGCTTTTCAACCTTTGTGTGAATGTTTGCTAAAATGAATAATTCGTGAGAAGTTTGTTCCGTATTCTACGAAAATCGTGATGGCATGGTTCAGTGTTTCCATGTCATTGAGAATTTCAGTTTTCAATGAAAGATAACGACAAAGTGTGTATGTCCTCGAAATTTTTTATATTTTTTTTGCTTTCTTTGACACGTAGCCAAGATAAAGATCTTTATACAGCAAATTTGACTCGTTCTGGATCCCCTTTTTACTCCTTTTATCTTTTGTTTCGATACGCTTTAAATATGGCTGGTATAACGCTTGTCGTGATTTTATACTTCAATACCAAGAAATTGATTTTATACTCCAACACCATCTTTTATTTTGCTCGTGTTTTTATAGAATAAATTGTTATTAAATTTGATCACTTATAATTTTTATCACAGATGTATACGACTTCTGTGAATTCAATTTCTAAGCCAGAAACGTTAATTTTAACATAAGATCCATTACATTGCTTCTATTCCTAATATTTTCTTTTTACTTTTAAAATATAACTATGAATATATATTTTCATCTATCGTTTTAATGAATGTATTTGAAAAAAGTATCCAGTTTGTGATTATCTTTTTCATGTTTGACGTATCAAAGAGATCTGATAGACAATAGGTAATATATTTACACTAAATTAGCCTTTTGCATTAATTTTGTTATAGTTTAAAAAATACTAAAGAACTTGTTATCAAATCAACCAATGTTTTATATACTTTAATGAATCTTTGAGACACCCTAAGTAACTGTAATCATGTTAATTTTTCAATAAGAGTTTGTTTTAAGCATTTTTGAATGAACGGATCGTCGAACGCTCAGACTGTATTAATTATTATCCCAGAACCCGAGGGAGCGACCCGACGAGATAATTAAGGTCAACAGCTTGTGTACATCAACTAAAGCCTCTGATGCTCTTTACTGATTAATTACGACTTCCTTCTGATCGATAAATATGCAGTGCTTTTCTTCAGCGGCCCTTATTTCTTATCTCTTCAGATGGGAGCCGACTGCGAAACTAATTCAATTCACATCCAGTTGATTCAAATGACACCGCATATTGTTTTGTATCCTTTCACTAATTATATTCACTATAATACTTTTTATTGCTCATTGTTTCACAATCGCCGTTGGTACGCAGTACTCGGCTGGTCTGCCTCTTGAACCTTGAAAAATTAGCGACTTGAATCAACATATCGGCTTCTCTTTCTTGTTCACTAGTTAGGAATTTTATACTTATTAATTGATTCAATTTACATTTATTATTTCATATAATATTGCCGTCAGATTCGTTTCACAAATTAAAAGTTGTTCAAATATGCAAGCAGTTTTCTTTAGCAATAAAGATATAGTGATAGATAGAATTATAATATAATAATTGCATGGAAGTCGTTAGTGTGGATCATAACCCAAGAGTTTCAATTAAATTTTGGTTGAAGGATAATTCTCATCAATAAACAAAAGTGTAATTATTATTCCCTGCAGTCTCCAATGAAATTTTTAACAGTCCGTTTATGTATTGGTATACATTATACAAGTCCGGCAGATTTCATATCCGTTCTTTTGTGCGCATTCTAAAGGCATTTGTTGCATTCGTGTGATTAGTACGGACTCTAAAAGGAGGACAAAAATACCTCCGAAATGCTGTTAGAATGATAATTAGATAGGTACTCTTTCATGTTAAGAATTCATCTCCTCTGGAATTTCTTGAAAATAACATAATTTTAGCATAACACACTAGGCGAATGAATTGGTCGGTGCACCGCTTATAGCAGTGCCAAATATCTCTCTCAAATTACAGGCATACTTTCAATTAAAATAATTGATGCCTCGTTATATTTATGGAAAGTAGGGCCGATACAATGTTTTGCACTAATTACCGCGGCATAGGCCAGCCGAGTGATACCCGCGTTAGCGGGGTCTTAAAGCTAAGCCTCGCGCGCGCTCGCGCCGGCATAAAAAAGGGAGAGTCATCGAGGGCAACGAGCTGCGCTCTATTACAATTAGCCGCGGCGCGGCGGGCGCGCCCAACCCGGCCGCGGAGGAGCCGCTCCGGCCCGCGGCCTAATCATAGAAAAGGGCCCCTATCCCCGCTGAAACCCTACTCTTGGCCCCGGCGGCCCCCATCGCTCATTCCCGCATACCGCGGCGGCGACGCGCACCTGCGCGCCTGAATAAGGCTCTCGGGCGGCCCCGGGCGCTTTCGCAGGCGGCGCGATATTCCCCCGCTAATTGCGGGCAGGCCGCGCCACGCGTTCCACAGGCCCGGCTAAATATAGAGGTGGCGAAAATATGTCCCCCGTGCCGCAGCGCCTGCCGCGGATATGCCGCCGGATCGCAGCTTCCGCTTTGGCCCCGCGCGCCGAGGAGGAGCCGCTGGACCCGGGGCCGATCGGCGCCTCCGGACCCAGCAGCCGACGGAATGTAAATATTGACGCGGAATTTCGTCGGCGGGCTTTGCCAGTGGACGCGGGGCCGACTCTAGCCCTCGCTCTAGCCCGCGTATATATGCACGAGTTGCGTGGCTCGTGTACGTGACGCCGAGGCACGTGTTGGACAAACGTTACGACTTTGCGCGTCTATCTTACGAGGAACACTGTCTAGACTAATAGAATTTCCCATTCATTTTGGTACAGCTATATTATCATTTTTTTCCTCTACATTGTAACTGTATTTCGTTTGGGTTCTTAGTTATTATTGATGACGTTGCGTGCGATAAATCGTAATTGTACTTTTGTAGGCTTGTTTATAGATTACATGCTTGAGGAATTAGTCTGCGCATTATTTATTTTAATATCAAAGCAGTAAAAGCTGAATAATAATCTGCTGTAGGTAATATTGGTAAAGGTAAATCAATTTCCTATCAAGTTGTCAGTAATAAATGCTTACGAAGGGTTTTTGATATTGTTAATAGTTTTCTGGTAGTCCAGTAATTAATTGGATAAATTAAAAATTATGAAATAAATCATACCTATGCTTACATTGAAAAGCCTTGTGAAAAGCACATACTAACAAGATCTAGTAATTCGCACGCGTTAAGATTTCGTATAGCTGTTAATTGCTGATTACACATATAAGACATAGTGAGAATTACTTACAATAATTGTACAAGTAAATATTAGCTCCACGAAATTGTGCAAGTCAAAACGCTAGTTTGCATTCATTTAAGCGAAGTTATGGGTTTTCCATGCTGTGGCATAGCGACTACGTTAAGTTTGCCAATTTCCTAACCGAGTTCCTGCCTCGAATACTGTCAAAAAGATTACCGGAACAGACGTCGAGATATTCCTAAACGATTCGGGTCAATGGTACACATACTTGCATTGAGACTGTGATTTACTGCTTACTTTCATGGAAGAAAATACGCAGTTATTATAACTGCATATCTTCCATATTATAAGAGACCTTATTATACTTGTTATTATATCTTTGCAGAGCATTTTTTTCACAATGCTAGTTAATACATACTTTATTTGATTCTTTTATTAAATTTATTGTTGTTTTTTTTAAATGACATAACGTATCACTGACACATCCATGCTCAACACGTACATGACAATCTATTATGTAACTTTTGTTACACAGACTGTCGAAATATCATAATATTTATATATAGTAGCTAATATACTTAGTATTATTATCATTATTGTTATTATTATTATGAAACTATTTTGGACGAGTGTATTCGTAGAACTTTTAGTTTAAATTAATTTTTTGAATTCCACTCCTATTAAGTAAAAACTTTTATATAAACGTACATGTATTAATTATGTCATATATACATGCTTTCAATTTTTAATGATTTTTTTTGCATTTATTTGATTTATATTATTTGTTTAAGATTCAATTTTATTAATACATAGATTAAAACAACCAGTGAATTTTTTAGCAGAGATTTTTTTGCATATTATTTACAAAACAGTAGTGTCCTTCTATAATCTATAGAATCTACTAAAAATATCTAATTTTTAAATAATAAATAGTAGATCTGCGAAATAGGCTATAATTTTATATTGATAATAGTTTTTATTATAAAAATTTAAATCTTGATTTAACATACTTATGTAAAAAAATTTCACTTCCCTCTTACTCTTTTACACAGAGCATAAGAAAATATTTTACTTCTTATATAAATGTTTTTCAAGCGTTTGACTTAGAAATTCGATGAAATAGGGTAATTTTACTTTTAGAATTTTATCACTCGTTCATTAGTAATAGACACAGTAATTGTACAGTTAGTTACCAGTATCGACAACGTATAGGTTTTTATGCTATAGAAAATATCTTCTTAATTTCAAGCCAGAAAATTCTATTGCACATAGCTGTAGTGTAGTTAAATTTTAAATAGATATAAAATATGCTATTGAAAGACCACGCATATTTTTAAATTACAGATAAGTTTATATTGAAACTAAATTTGGCTCTCACAATTTAGTTTTACAATACTGTTAATTACATAAGTGTAATATTAATATAATGGTACGCTTATTCATACTCTTTGACTTTGTCATAAAATCAAGTCTAAAAAGTACCTTATACACAAAGTTACGTATGCGCTCTATATATATAGAACTTCTTTTGCATTTCAAATATAGTTATAGATTTTTTAAATTTAATAATCTGATTTGAAAATAATATTTACAATTATCAAGATAGTACATAGATGCAACAAAACAAAATTATAAACGCAATGGAGTGAATGCTTACAGTCGAGTGCTCCATCAAATACGCATTTAAGCATAAATACTGATCATAATCACGCAGTATAAATTTAAATCTGGTAACCTAAACATTGTACGAAGCTTATTTATAGGCTGACATAGTTGTAGTTATCTTTATTTAAATCTTGTTTTATGCTATAATTTAACTTATAGTTCGCTCGTACATAACAGTAGCGATGTATCATAATTAATTATCATTACTTAAATTTTACTCCCAAAAATATTTTCCATTTATGAGCTATTTAAAATATTCGTTATACGTGTTCCTTTCGCTTGCTCCACTGCTTAAGCACGAATATTTTTATATTTTCTACATATACCATTGCCAAAGCATCCATTGTAATATTATCATAAGATGCCATCAACAGAGCGATCATTTAAATGCGCTACAGGTTGTAGGTGTGGATTGGTACAACTTTATGAGACCAGTATATGAGATATAGTATTAACAATGACAGATTCGAAACAATAAATAACATTTTATATTTTTTGTTTTCATATAATTTATTATTAAAGCATATAATGTAAATTAATTCTTAACTTCTTATTTCTAACTAATTAAATATTTTATATGAGAAAGGTGTATTCGTTAGTTTGATTATATTTTCTCTTTGACGATTTGTACTGTATTTATTACTTAATTTTATAGATTTACAGCTTGATATAAATGACTCATTGAATATAAAAATTAGTTAATTGTACATTCTAGAATGTTAACAGATAAATTGATTACTTACTTTCAATGCCAAATCTATTTTTGAAATGAAATTTACTTCAATAATTTATTGAAAAGTTTGTTTAGTTACTATGATCCATCTTTTATTAATATTGCAAGTAGATAACGGATAATCGGAGCAGATGATTCTATTTGATCATCGTACACGCAAGCCTATACGTTAGTTTCATTTACAAGGAATCATAAATCTATTATTAAAAATAATATTAAAGCAATTAATTGAAAGGACAAAACATATTAATAATTAAAAATAGTTAACACTAATTAATAATCACGAATTGTATTGAGTTGAAAATAATCAACGTACGAAATTTCTTTAATACATATAAAATAGTGACTGTCCAATAAGTTCGAACTGAATTTCATTCACTGCATATTGTAAACACTTTATAAGTACTTAGTGTTTATATTCGTGTTTTTCTTATACACCAATACATTAAAGAATTAGTGCGCAGCCATTTGAAATCTTTCACACATCCAATAAGACGTTACATGGAGGAATCATAATACACTTGTTTTCGAATTTCGTACAGCTGTCTATAAAAAAGAGTATGAAGTAAAAGAGCGTGAAAGCGCGGGCCTCGCGGAGGGCCTCTCTTCAAGAAATTATCGATCCGCTCCGGTGCACGAGGAGTGTAGGCGCAGCACGTCAAATGTTCGCATAGGTCAGGCTCGCGCAACTACGGTATGTCCGTATCGATTCGACTTCGCGTGCGCCCGGAACAATCTATGTAATTGATCAAAATTTCTCATTACTTTTATATAAAGACTTTCTGGATTTATATGCTAGCACCTCGCTTTTTCTCGATTTATTATGCGAATTATGACTTAATAGGATATGAGTCATTGGGAGGAGTTTGTTCAAGTTTGTTTAACTTTTGTATATCTTTCTCGTTCGTCCAATATATACACAACTATCCCGGAAAATCCTTTTCTACTTCAATAGGCTCAATAAAGCGAAACAAATGATGTTAAAAAAGGTTCTTTTATTTATTAGTTAAAATTGTACCCCCTATTTTACAATTTTGTAAGTGTATATATAATATTGTAACTGTTAATTACTCGTAACAGGATAGACGAGAGTAACGAATTAAATAAATTTATTTGAAGGCAGTTTAAACTATTAAGTGGATTTCGGCTGTTGCTTCAAAACGTCAGCAGACTCCAAATTCAACTACGTAGGCCGTTCCACCCACGAATGGTTCCCACTCCACGCAATAATTGTACTCCTTTGGCATGCTTTATCCACAACTCATCGGTGATTCTGGGCCATCCTCGTACCAGCCGTATTGGTGCGCTATTTTATTGTTTTTGATTACGAATACATGCTTCAAAATTGCGCCTCACTTTCATCAATCATTCACCATTGAATCGTGATCTAGATTTTTATCTTCCTAGTTTTGGTTTTTGCTCTTTTTTTTGGTTAAGCTCTTTGAGAATCAGCAGTCAATCCAGCTGTAATAATTTTGAATACGTAGACAAATCCTTTTTCATTTACTTTTCACCCATCATCGGCTGTTATAACCCGATATATTATTGTCGATATTGGCATTAGGACCCTCTGTTTATTATATAAAGTATGTAACAAAGTCCTTTTCTTAATCTCAGGCAGTTCTAATCTTTTGAAAAGCTTTGGTGTACACTTAAACAGGTAACACATTGTTATTGTTGATCATGCTGAAGGCTTAATGGCTTAATATATGTTAGGTTTAAATAAAAAGTTAAAAAATTAGAAAATTAAAAAATTCGAGAATTCTTTATGATACCCTTATCGTTAGATAATTAACATATAATTAACAGTAATTAACGCTAGTTGTCAACAATAAAACGATACTAAGCCCTCGCTATCTCGCATATTAAGTTTACTTTCTAGCGGAGTATTCGAAACGCGACCCCAATGTGCAATGGCACCACGTTGTGCGCTCTCGGCGTGTCTCTATGCGCAATTTCCCTCGTTCATCTTGTACTTTTCATTGTAAATATACATGAAATCTCAAAACTACCAAAACGTAACTTTAGTGATGTATTGAAGATATCCAAGTGCTTATAGTCCGCTTGATTGGAATTTCCTGGCAGTCGCAAGTAAACAGCTGTCACATTAATATTCCAGCGGTGTGAAAATGCCGACCCATTTATAAACGACAGTCAAATTAGTGCCAACAAGTCAAAGTGTCCCAGCCCGTATGCTCGTGTTTAATATCGGCGTATATATGTATAGAGAGGAAGTCATGCATAGGCAAGCGCGGCATTGCGTGAGCTGCGAATTAAAACAGCTACTTTTCGTTGACGCCGCTTGTTAGTTTGAGTTTAGGCGAGCTTTTTCTGAAACCTAGCCTCTTTCTATTATTCTTTTCATTAATTATGGTGATAAGCCCAGCTCGTTGGCGAAGACTGGCCTGCAAATTCTCAGAACATCCAACGAAAATCGCTATTATAAAGCACTAATACAATTTATACTAAATGTAATAATTAATTTTCGTTCGTACCTACTAAATACTCTACAATTTACAGATCACATTATAATTCATTTATATAAAATCATATGTTTACGTAAAATAATATAAATTCATTTTCAACGCGCATATAAATATACCATGATAAAATATTATGTATTTTAATCACAAGTTCACCATCAACTCATACACTCCGTCTATCCGTAAAAACGGACATTACATCTTTTAAAATAATATATATCAGTTTCTTATATGCAGAAAGTATAATAATTTAAAGTTGCAACTTATCTATCAGCTGATATACACGTGACGAGACATGACAGATGTACCTACTGTAAAGATATGCTCACCTTCCGACATGTACTGGTTTTTTGAGAGCCTGTCGGAAAAGTGTGCAGACTTTTGCTTTCCTGCGCACCGCGGTAGTCCAAAACCGGTTTCTCCCATTCTCACGGCAGTAGCAGAGACCTCGACGACGTCCCTTCGTCCTCTCGCTCTTTCTCTCCTGGGGCTCTCTCCTTTCTGTGGTCATTAAAACGGCGTTTCCACCGAGGCGCGACGGAGAAGAACACGCGGAGGAGCCGCCGAGTAGCCATTATCCTCGAGGCTACTGTGCACGTGCGAATCGCCCGAACTCCTTGCTCGCGAGTGCAACACGGCAGAAATTCATCGCGGGTACCGAGTAAATATGCCACGAGCCGCTCGGAAGCTCTCTCGGAAGGGTCAAGTCGTGTGCAGTTTTGTTCGAATTTATATACGATCACGAATATTATATTGCTTATCAGATTTTATTTTTTTTTTCATTTCTTTTTAGTATTCAGCATAAATCAGTAGAAATTTTTATTTACATAATGTATCTAAGTTAGAGTAATTAACTCACTAATTATTAGGAGCGTTATTAAATTAATATTTGAAAAATACATTTTAAAAATATTTAGTACAAGTTTGGTCTGGGATTTCTCTTATCAGAATACTAAAGTAAAATAGTGACTCGTCATTTAATGAGGTGAGACTTTCATTGGGATTCACTTGTTCCATTTCAATTACTTTCACTGTTTATATACTAATCATTAATTACTTTGTTATATCTTGAAAACTTTTAATATTTATAATATTAATAAATCGGTTAATTATGAATCATATTTATGTTTTTTCTGCATTTTATAGTTCAATTGTTGAATATTATTATTATAAATGAATAAATTTTATGTAACATATCGCAGAAGTACTATAAGTAAAAATAATTATTTTAAAATTAAGTGTATCATAATAAATTTGTTAAACTCTTGAATGAATATGCTTAATAACGGTTCATAAGCGAGTATTACTCGGAGTATTATAAGACAGAAAGAAAAAAATAATAATAGAACCGATGATGTATGCAGTCTAGCATTCACAAAAACAGTTACCTATACATTTTTTAATCAATAAATTCTGTTATTAATCACTACATTTTAAACGAATTATTATCAACTGACACTCTCATATAGATACTGCAATTATAAAATAAAAAGTAATTTTATAACGCTTCAAACTGAGAGTGACAGATCGCAGACAAGTTTTTGCATCGATCGAACAGCATCGGTCGTTGGACCGTAAATACGTATTTTATTGGATGATGCATCTGCAGAGAGGTACTCTCTCATTTGTAACACGCATTCATGAGAAAATTCATATGGTCACGAGACACCTTTGATACGACCTATCGTTTGTGCAGAAAAGCTCATCCGCTGTGCTTGATTTATCTCGCATTGTCCGCCCAATTATTTCAGGCACTATGATAGGAAGAAGGTATTCGCTCACGATTACCACGCGAGAGTGTTATTTACAACCCTCATCCTGCCTCCCATACAGCAAGTGCACATTGTGGTATAATCTTTCGGTTTTTCGTCTCTGCTTTTTTGCGTCTATCTGGCCGCGTCGTTTTTGCTGTGCGCGCTTAACTGGGGCACGACTGCGTGACAGCGTCGTAAAAGCCACTGAAATGCTCGAAAGATTCAAGAGAGATAGTGGGTTTCGTCGAGTGTAACGCTGACTTTCATGAGCCTTGCGCACGCGTTTGAGTGTAGGTCATAAAAGGAAGTCTGAAAGAATCTGACAGAGTCATGTTTTTGGAAGCGATAACAGGACGAAAGCGTATTAGACTGTCTTTCGTGGTGAAATTGTTGTACGCTGTAGTGATTCTTTTGTTTGCAGATATTTAGCCAAGATCGTTTGCTAAGAATTTCGAAGAATGCTATTGAAATTCATGACCGAAACATCCATTATTTCGAAACCTTTCAAATTAACAGTCCATTCGTATTATTTATGAATAAATAGCCAAATTGTATTATTTTTCACGGCATAACTGTTGCGACATGTATTATATACCTTCATGTTCGTACAGTGCATATGAGTGAAACGAAATGGTATAAACACTTCAAAATGCTACATACGTTTATCTGTCTAACTCCTATCCCGCAGCGCAATCGCTATATATAACCCATTTCCTCTACTCGTGAATAACTGCATGCAAATAACTTACCTCTACTGACCCACGAGGTTCGACCCCATCCGCATCTAAATCTCCTAGATGCAATATCGGTTCGCTGCACTTCTCCGAGCGTAAATATATCTGTATATCGGAGAAAGAGCAAATCCGCGGGCCAAGGGAATGAACAAGCTCGCACCTTCAACAAGGACCGTATATTTCGCGCAACAACGGCGGCCGGTAGGACACTACTGCCGTTCCTCCTGGACGATTTTTTACGCGCGCTTCCGGACTGCCGATCTCGTTATCAGTGAAAGTGTGTCCCACCGGAAATTTCATTCAGCCGATTGTCTTGCCGCACGGCCTTTCGATTTCGGTGATCATTTCATTTTCACTGCGCGTCGCTTGATCGGTTATGATGATTTTTAGACGAGAAAAAAGGTGCAGTCTCCATTTCAACAGATGCTTTGTTAGGTTAGTTTTTATCGGAGACGTTACCTTATGGATGCAATAGATATTCAATGTTTCTATATTAATAGTGTTTACATTTAACTCGCATACATATAGCGTTAAGAAAAAATAGATATTTCGCAATATATATGTGTAGTGCCTATAAACCATCATCGATATCGACAATGCTTAGACTTATAGTTTTGACTTTCTAAATACAACGTTCATTTATAATAATATTTCTACAATGTTTATACGATTTCTATTATGGATCTTTAATCCTATGTAATTTCCGTACGTTTGTATTTAATTACTCTAAACTATAATTTCTCGTTATCTGCATGATTATACGGTTAAGTTTATTATAGCTTGATTGCCATTCCTATAAGGGTCTCTGCGTTTTTCTAAGCATTTTTTAACTTACTTGTAGTGTAAACGAAGTAATCAAGATTTTCATTAATTGTTTGAATTTACTTTTTTTTATACATTTTACGTTCTTACTTGTATTAAAAACGTAACTTCTTAAAAACAGTATTATTGTTTTTATTTGTTTCATATTTTATCGATATTGCAGAAATTAATTACATAAATTAATAAATGTTAATATTTCTTGTGAATTACAAATAAAAACAAAAAATAAAAAAAACAGTTGTACAAATTCATCATTCTACTAGAATTATATGCTACTGAATATTTAAAAATACATGATTATTATTCACTGAAGGAAAATAATTGTAAAATAATTGTATTATTTTCATTTTTTCACTTTTAACATAAATAAAATGTGTGGTACGCATTCTTTCTTCTTCGTTTAACAATTTTATTTTTTATTCATGATTTATCACGAAAAATCGTAATGCCGATAAGGTAGATATTTTCATATTTCTAACTTTCATAATGGGTAATGGGATTAAAAAAATCTTCTTAAATATTTTGATCAAAAAAAAAATTAAAAAATAAATAGAAAGAAGATATAGAATTAAAATATAAAAAAATCATCTGCAAATATACTTGTTTAATATGTAAAAGTCTTAATATTAAATATTTTTGTTAGATTTAAATTTAATTTCATTTAATTCTTTATTTAAAAATTTAAAATAATTTATTACATAGAAATGATATTTAAAAAATTATCTTATAACATAGAAGATAAACAAATGAGTTTGTATGAAAACGCTCCTTATCATTACTTTATATTTGATTGAGCAATCTATACTTTCAAGCATAATTGAACTTTTTGTATCTAAATGAAATAGTCAATAAAAAATTAATAAAATTGCATGCGTCAATAACTACAAATACAGTATTCTAGGTATTGAGTCGATTAAAATTAAGACAATTAAAATTATCAAAATTACGAATAAATATACACAAAGTTTATTTCTGATGAGTTTATAAACAGTATTATTTTTAAGTATTATTAAGTAAAAATCTAGATATTTTATTTTGTTTTAGGATTATTCAAAATATTTATCTTATAAAACTTGAAATTAACCAAACTTTAGAATTAATTAATATTTTTTAATTATCAAACATGCAAGTAAAAACATGTTTTTGATATTCAATTATTTATTTTGTTAACTGTTTCATAAATTATGATAAATTGAATTTATCAGCATAAATTTCTGTCGTCTAAGTGGCCTACAGATGGTAAAATAGAAATTTTATCTTGTATGTTGAAAGTCACCAGCTTTTAGCGCCATATCAGTCTAGCGTACAGTTACCGAACTAAGCGAAATTGAAAGATAACATCGTGATTCGTTCTTCGCTTCCAAGTGATTTTGAAAAGTGGCGCATGGCGATATATGCACGTTGATTTTAGTTTCAAATTAACGAAAAAGATATTATTCTTCTTTTAAACTAGTTAAATAAGGTAAATAATGTAAAAGCATAATGTAGTTTTGTAAAACTAATTATTTTTAAAGAGAAAAGGAATGCGTAAAGTGGACATAACTGTATTGAGGTTATGTTATGAACTTGTTAACGTGTTTATTTAGTCAATAATTTATATGTTATTTATGAATACTAATAATAGAATTTAATTTTTATTCTAGCTATTATTTATAATGGCAAAATCACTGAGGAGTAAATGGAGAAGAAAGTGTAGAGCTGTAAAAAGAATACGTTACGGAGAAAAAGAGTTAGCAAGATTGAAAAAAACATTAGGGATAGATGAAAATGCACCTAAAGATATTGATATGACAGATATTCAAGAGATTGCCAAAGGTAAATAAATAAAATAATTAATATAAAACAAAAATTAATTTACTTTTTTTTATGGTACTTTAATGTATTAATAATTAATTCATTTAGTGACTGATGTCAAAGCTATTAAAGAAAGTATTAAGGATAAGGAAAATGAAGTAGAAAAGATGGATGATGGAACTTTAAGAGTTTTTAATAAAAAAACTATGTTAGATCAATATGGTAACTACCCAGTGTGGATGAATCGAAGAAACATTGTAAAACATAAAAAAGGACGTGCAAAGACAAAGAAGGCAACCACAAAGAAAGACAACAGATTAACTAGAAAAGATAAAAAAAAACAAACAACTAAAACGTAATTTGAATTTATGTTGATTATGTAGGTAATATTTTCTTAAAATATAAGAATAATTGTTTTTTGATCATTTTATTACAAAGTTAAATCATACAATTAAATCTAGTATTTAAAGTATAAAATACTACTTTTTGTAGTAAAATATAAGTAAATAAATGCAACTTGGCAATGACACTTGTGGTAGATCAAAAAAAATTTTTGCATTTTTTGTTCCTGTCTTTCAAAAAATTACTAATATTCACGTTTAATATGGCAATTAAGTACTTTCAATTGCAAAAGATAAAACTTATTTTAAAATTTTATCACTGTTTAATTTTAACTAATAACTACTTCCACTACTCAAATATACACCAGACCTGCAACGTATCCTTAGTCGATTTTCAAGATCAATGACTTTGTTAGATAAATGTTGAATCCTCCTTGTCTCAAATTCATAAAGCTTCACTTTGTTACGTAGATCATAAATTTCTTGTTGCATCAATTGCTGAAAATATGGAAAATTTTAATGAAATATTAATAAAAAAATTAATTAAAAAAGTATTTATGATTTTTTAAATTTCTTACCATATTTTGAACACTTCTTCTTATCTCATTAATACTATCTATAGCTAGTGCAATCCTTGTAGTTATCTCATTAGTTTCAAATTCTTGTTTTTTCTCCATTGCAAATTGCTATATAATTAAGTATATTAATAAACGTATTTATATTTATTAATTATATTTGTTAATTACATTTCTTTGTTGAAAATTATAAGATATATTTTTAAATTTAAGTACATAAACAAACAAGTAAAATAACTTAATTTTACATCTATAAAAAGTACTGATAGTGAGCAACAATAAATCGCTTGTCAATACCTTTTCTAATTTAATAAGTCTCTGAAGCAACTCCTCATAACTGCCCTCAACTTCATCATCGCCAACCTCGTTTTCGGTATCTAAATTATGAACAAAATAAACAATGATTTCTTTTGTCGATATTAGTAGCGCGATTGTTAAAATAAATTTGAATCGAAAACAATCAAAAAAATAAAAAAGTAGATTTGAAGAATGAACTGGAAAAGCAAGTACAAACGAAACACGGTGAGAGACATGGAACTCGCATTTCGCCCCCGGGTGACTTAAAGATAGAATTCCCTTGGAATTCTCATTCGCGGTTCAGTGTATGCGCGATGTACCTACCGCGCAGTGTTGGCCGCTTCGTGGTCAGCGTCATCGTCTCTTCGAAATCTTCTACTAAATCACGTGCCTCCAATGCTGTACCATCGCTATCTGTGAAGTAATTGCAGACAATTTTTTTTTAATGAATTAACAAATATATTTACCCAAATCGATATTGTGAATATGTTTGCATTATACAATGTGATCCTGCTGGAAGAATGGATTGGTTTCATTCGTCAAATCCATTTCTAAAGGTATCTTTAATTTTAAGATAATCACAACTATAAAAATTTACTTAATTTGATATAAAATAACGTCAAAAATGTTAGTACAATTTAAATTTTCATTTATGTTTGAAATCAAATATATGTTTAAATACCATTTTTTCTACATGATTGACGATCTGGTTGCAATTCATATCCACTTCTGCAATAACATTCATAGGAACCAGGTACGTTTCTACATATCTGATCACATGGTTTTTCTGTAACACATTCGTCCACATCTGCAATATAATGGAATCAGCTATAGTAATATAATTAGATAATTAATATAATTTGAAATTATTATTAAAAATATTCTCATAAAAATAAAATGTGATGTACAATAATATAAACGATGTAGATACATCCATTTCTAAATGCATTAGTTTAATAAATACAAAAAGTATGATTATATTATTAAAATCTATTCAAATTAATTTATTGATCATGTCTTTAAAAACTCTCAACACAAGCAATATAGTAGCTTTTTAATTCTAAATAAAATTTTACGCACATATTTTTCATATTTAATTTATACGTATGCATTTTGGAAGATTTAATTTTTAACATCTACATGAAAAAACTATTCCAAAAGTTTCAAACACGTATGGTATTGCAGAAGAGACTATTCTTCGTGCAGCACGATTGCTGGATAAAAAAAGTACAGCTCAATAAAGGTTAACGCATGAAGCGGGAAGTACGTCAAATCGCCCGCTAGTTAAAGAATCGATTACATAGCTCATACGCATTCTCAAAGCGGAAAGTGCACCAAATATACCAGAGGCTGCAACATTCACGAAACAAAATATATTGCTGGGCAATCGAATTAACTGTTCTCGGATGCGCGGTGGGAACGAGAATCTCAATATCTCATGCTATCCGATCTCGAATCGGTAATTAGAATGTCCCTAGAGAGCGCTCGCAACCCAATCGATGCATCGGGAATTCCATGCGAACAGTCAGTAAGATAGAAGTATGGGTGCACCAATGTACACTAGCACAAAGTTACTCTTGTTGTAACTACATTGTACGTGGCCTGACATTCAAGAAAATATCAAACTGTGTCAGATGAAAATAATTACATAACAGTACTTAAAAAAGATCTGTTCATAATTTAATTAGACTTACATCTGTGTGCGCCCGTGTAGAGTTTCTTCGGTTAGCACTCATTGAAAAGTGATTAATGCTTCGAAGTTTATCTATTTTTATGTTTATTCAAACAATTATTTCATAAATTTGAATAAATTATAAATTACTTATGATGAAAATTAGTGTACGTAAGTGAATTTGTATGAAGAACTTGCATTATCCTATTATGGTTTGTATTTTCTATATATAACTTGTATCTCTGAATGTTACCAGATAATTTTGCCAACTAGGAAGAAGTTTTGATTAAAAAAAATCGATTTGTGAAATAATAGATAGAATAAACGAAACAATGTAGGAGACATTGATTTTTGAGCCAGTATACATTGTTGGAGATCAACAAAACACGACAACGGATAAAATCTGTCTCGGAGTTTAGTATAAAATCAACTAACTGAAAAATTGATACACGGATGGTAATAGAATCGATACTTTAAAACTTTTAGCAGGCGCCTGTTAGATTACTTTTATTAAGCAATAAATGTCATTTATTACGCTGAAAAATAAAGACTTTGCTAAGGGGTGTATTGCAAAATTCATGAGAATGTTCATGAATTTAAGAACTTGTTTTTACACTAGCTAGAATATCGATTTCAGGCATAAATACTTGGGTTAATGGGTTACATTAATTTTATCTTGTTCATTATTTTAAGTTCAATCGAATAATAAAACATAGTTAAAAATTTGAAATTACATTACAGCACATAAATATTTCGTAATTGAATTATATATTTTATATTATAATATACTGTATTTTGAAGATTATAATTTTAAATTTAAATTAAGAGATTAAACGACCTAAATGAATACTTTAAAAAATGATTGACGAATTCCCTATATAAATATAAAATGATTAAAATATAACAGATGTTTATAAGAAATTCTGATTTGATAATTCTATGTTGCCTGCAAAGCAAATACTGCGTAGATAATAAAATAGCACAAGAAAGTGCTTTTAAATCCTTAAAAACGATTTTTAATTAATAATAAATGTATCGAATAAGTGATGTATTTAATTTATTAGTGTTAAATTACTTGCAGTTATTGCTGCAATTTAATGCAGAGCTGCACCATTTTATTTTGTATAAATTTAAGCTGATGTTTATTTTAAAATTTGTGTTTCAATTGCAAAACTTTCCTGTTTTAATAATTTTAAAATTTAAAATATAGTACATCTTTTAAATTAATCCAGTTAAAATAATCTTTGTTAATTATATTAAACCTATGATTTCCGTGGCAGAATTCTAAAATGAATTTAACGATTGCAGCCCAATTAAAAAAGGCGAATTAATGGTAATGATTTCGATAATTTTTATGGTATTCGAGCATATCTAAAAAAACTGATACATTCAAGAATGATCTCTCGAAATCCAGAGTGTAAAGTGTGTCGCATCTCGACACAATACTCTACCAATCAGCTGCAGATATAATTTATGCACAATGCCTGCCATCAGGTATCTATACACATGTCTCCAGTAGCAGCGACCCACTTATGAATTCACGTTTTCCTCCGTACTTGTGTACAACTGTACAATGATCTATCTCCGGAAACTCGCAACAACAATTGCAAACAGGAGATCAGAATTAATTAATCGCCCTCTTATTTTTCCTTGATAAGGGCACATTGCTCAGGTGACACTATGATCTTCTTATTTATCAGTTAAGCTGCAGACGCGCAGTCTTCATCTGAGTAAGGAAGTTATTGAGCCTGGAAGGCTCTTTTACATGCAGTGCCACGCATCAGAAACTGGATCATTAATTTATTACGAAAGGGGCGTAAATTATATTGGAGAAAATAATTTGCAAGCCGTTGGCCCGATGATTTATTGCCTCGTGCGCTGTGCTTCGATGCATGAAAATTCAAAGATACCCTTTCAGGCTATTTTATTAGTCTGGATAATGCAGGAGACTATACTGCAAGTATTTCCCGTGCATTTCCATCTAAGTTCTATAGTCAACTATTTTCAGAAGCATTCTCATAGGGTTTTAATGAATCTGAAGTTATATAAGAAATAGCACAATCGTATAAAAAATTATTGTATTACTACTGAACTTTATGTATTTTATAAGAGTATAGTTTATAATTTTATATCATGGAAACTTAAATTCTTTTTAATATAATTTCATGTGTAGTCGATTTCGATTTAGCCCATCGTTTTTATCTTTTATGTTTACAGTTGCAAACGTAAACACGTATTTCAATTACATTGAAAGGTTGATCTAACTGCTCGTTACCTCCAGAATGGATTCGCATTTAACGAATTTAAAAATCTTATTTCTTAAATAAATTATCTAATCATTATCTTAGAGGCCCTTTCCTTATCCGCATGTTCTATCTGTATTTTCTAAACGGATTGGATATAATGCGAAAGCGGCGCTCGAAGTATGCAGAGGCGAGGCTCGCTTTGTCAGGCTTGATGGGAAATTCTCCGCCGGCTAAGTTCCTCTAGCATCACGTACGCTGCTATCTCTCACCTATTTGGCAGTAGTTGCCGGTGAATCCTTTGGCACAGGTGCATTTACCAGGCGACGAGCAGACTCCTCCGTTTTGACAGGGTACTGTACACACGGCTGAAAGCAGGGTTAATATTGTAAAGACTTGATTACATTCACTTATACATTCAAATAATTTAGAAGGTATGAATCGAGAATGATGAATTTATGAGGTACGTGAATCTATTTAATTTCAATGAAGAGTAGTCAATTGCATTAAAAATGATTGATGTTCCCTTGAGATTTTAGGTTAATTTTCACATACACTACATAATTATTATAAAATTAAAAGATTATTTAAAATAATTTGAAGCTTTAGAGCTTCAAAGGGTAGGTATTTAACAGAGCTTATCGATTGCAGCTTTATTTTATATATAAAGTCTTTCTACTATGTATTTTATTTAAAATACAAAAACATCAAAATGTAATGATTATTAATACTTTTTTAAATAAATGAATACTTTTATGCTTTATTCCATTAATATTTAATGTAAAGTCTATGTTAAATAAAAATTTTCAAGTAATTAAAATATCACGAGATAAAAACAAGATTACAGATTTGTGGTAAATCTGATTCAAGTACATTTTTATACTTTTTTTCTATATGTATTTAATACAAGGATTGAAAATTAGTACAAACTCTGTAAGTAATGTGTTCTTATAATAATATATGTTAATTTAAAACACTATATCTCTCATATTTATGAAAAATGATTCTGACATACAATTGATATTCTTTTATTACAAAAATACAGAAAATTGCATTATAAAACTTTGCTCAAAAACTAAGTATTTATTTTAATATCTAATGTCTCATTATTTAATAACATTTATTTATAAACACTTTCGTACTCTGTTTAAAATTATTTTTATTTTAAATCATTTTATGATGCAATAATTGATATTCAAAAGCAATAAAATTTTATTCGTTTTGTTAATGTTATTTGGATCATTAATTATTTATGCATATCAATAAAGTTGAATGTATTTTATTTCTATTCGAATCGTTATTAAAAGGCAATAATTATAGAGCTGTCGAAATTTAAAGCGTATCCTTTGCGGTGCATAAAGTAAATCCCATTTAGTAATGCTGCAATACGCTCAGCATTGCTAACGTACACTTCACATTCTCTCTGATATACGGCAGTGCACTTTACTGGGCAAAGGGCGCTCGCCTTCCGATTACTCACGTTTGTTGCAGCCGTAGCTCAATCGCGTGACCTGCGTCCAACCGGGGCAGCAGAAGAATCCGGACGGTAGATCCGTGTAGGCCTGCCTGGAGATCATAGATAGAATCGATTAATGCTATAGGCTTCTGCTCTAGGTGCGGGCGATTGCGCAGGCAAGGGAATGCCAATGATCGATCGGATGCGTCCGTTTCCGTAGCGCAATCTCGACCATCGACCGCGTTATTTCAGTGTACGTCCTGCACAATGGGATAGGCGCGATCCCCCTGTCACGTTATCGCTTAGCTTGGAATGTATATAAGATAACCGCGGAATAGCGAATGTGTAATTGATTGCCTTTGAGGCATTCTTTTATCGCCTCTGTTCTCTCAGCTTCGATCAATTGTATAGTAGAAGAGAATTGCCAATTTATATTGCTAGTGCGCCTCTGATAGGGAATGATTCAAAACATTTTCAGTGTTCGTGAATTAGGACTCGAGTGATCAATAGATCACGAGATTAATGTTAAGAGGAAGCTGTGAGAAATACATAAAAGATGCTATGCTTCGTTTGGATCTATATATAAAAGGCCTGTAGTGTTATTTCGCATCTAAAAGATCAAGTATAGTATATCTATGATAGATGAAAAATAAATCAGGGTGACGTCAAAGAAGCACTTATAACTCTTCAGACAAGTGCCTTATTAAGGATTAAATCGTTAATTAGATATGTCCCTCATTCACTGCAGTTGCTATAAAAGTTTGCGGAAACTCTCACCTAGACAGTCGACTTCTGTGATGATGCGACAGCGAGGCGGTGGCCTCTGAAGGCCACGAGCAGACTCTTCTCCTGAAACATAAAAATTATCACATTCACACTTTAATATTAATGCAAACCGTAATATTAAATAAATCAATTTAACTGTCTTAACTAATACAGCCCAACTCTAGCGGCTAGCCATGCTGTACTACGGGGCATCGATCTGCGACTGAGGCAGCACTTGCAGAGAAAATAGCCAGTTACCCCTGCAGAGCGAATAAGCTTATTCATATAAGTGCCGACTATGAGCGCATAAGTTATCATTAGTTTTTTAGACGTATCCTCGCTTATGCAAGCTCATTTGTCATAATTATCGGACACTTTGTCTGGAATATTTTTATTTCTCAACGTAATCTTTTTCACCGATCACATACGTAGCCGTTAATTAATAAACGTGCTGTATGCGGTGGAATGAATTCCACGTGCTCAGGGACAAACAGTGTATGTACCGAGGTATGTACACGTGTAATTGTAAGTAGTATACGTTTAAAATGACGAGTAAATAAGCAATGAGCGCGGGGGTGTCGGATTTCAGTGGAGCGTGAGTTAAATTCACGCTCTCCTAGCGCAGCGGCGATAATGTTTCACCCCACGTGTACTTTGGATGCTTTCCAATTTCCTGACTAATCGTGTTTTCACTAACTGATATTTCTTACGATCGTAATGCAATTTAGAAATTGCAGATACTCTGTACGGGTCTCGCGGTCCCGGTAAGCGTAAAATAACCCAGGGGTAATCTCTCCGGGCTAATAATTGTCGTAACTAAACAGCCGCCCTTATACAATATCCCTCGACCGCGCTTTCTCCCCGGACAAGATAAACTCGTGTGCCAAGGCAAAGATTTCATCTCGAACGGGCGATATTTATCCTCGAGAGGATCCTGTGCACTAAGCTCGCGTCAGTTTTTGAGCCGTCAGTTAGGGGCCTCTCGACTCGCCGCTATTTCTCGCGTGCCCCCGCGAGCGCCTGCCATCGGGGCACGCTCTTGCCGCACGACGACGCGGCTTATGTACCCACATTACTCCCCTCCCCGTGGGCGCCTCTCCCCTTACCGCCTTTAAAAGTAATACGCGGGTATAAATATACGCGTCCCCGCGAAATGCAAGCCGAACGCGTCTGCCGCGGGGGAGGAAAAAAAAAAGAGTGGAGCGGGAAACACTTCGTCATTGTCGCGCTTATAGACGCCCGGCGGAAAATTGCATCTCCCGTCGTCGTGCTCCGCCGCCCCGTGTACACCGCGCATAAGTGGATGAGGAATGTCGGTTGGCCGACTCGCGTGTACCGCCCGCGCGCCTGGTTTCCTCTCCTCTGGAAACTTTGATTAGCCCGCGAGCTTGTTGTCCGCCCCGCGAGGGAGAATGGCACAGCGAGACGACGCGCTTTGAAGTTGAAGCTGCGCGCTTCCACGTTCTGGAGCACTCTCCAATTACTCTTGATCATTATATACCTTATATTTTAGCATCGATTTTGGCTAGGCTTACGCAAACTTTTGACCAGATCGAAATCGATGGAATTTCGTGTACGGACGAGTTGAAAAGGATTATTATTCTAACGAATATATTGCAAAAGTTACACATATACTTTGCTTATGCATGGGATTATATAATAACGCTAAAATACTATAATGATATACTGCCATCGATTTTTTTTTGTAGTAATGTCTATATATATATTTCTTTGGAGATAAGAAAATGACAGTTTTCAAAATAAGTGCTTACTTTCTACAGTTTACGATATTAATAGTTATTAGCAATTGAGAACCTTTGTATAAAATATTCTTTAATAACCGTAATAAAGTTTATTTATGTTTCGTATTCGACCAATTTGTAGATTATTTACTACTAAGTAATGAACTCTCACAGTTAGCGCTTTGGGATTATGTAACCAATTTTCTTAAAAGACTCTACGCCTATAAGTACATACGCGCAAAGAAAACTGCCTTTATAACAATGCATACAATTTTAAACAAACGCACCCTTTCATTTGGAAACTTTCCACATTTTTCCACATTAAAAATGTGAAAAAGTATATTACGTCGAATTTCTGGATAATATATTATTACAAATAAACTAGCGATGGCGTTTGTTTACAGTGCCCGACTCTACTGATCAGATATGACGTCGAAACAGCCAATTCCCATACGCGCACAGCGAAAAAAGAACAGCCTCGGGCCTCGGGCTCGTCCAATTTAAACAGCTCCTACCGATAACCCCCCGCCGCTCCAACTCCTTGTTAATTTGTTCTGCTCAAAAGAACTTGAAAAGTAGGCGCCTTTCCGCCGACTCGGAACCTGACGCGTATTATAACCGTACGAAGCGGCCGCGTCGCCAGCGTAAACAGTAAACTGACTCGGGCGATAAGGGCCGCGGCGGCAGGTGGGCCCTGCATGCCCCAACGCACGCGAATCAGCCATCCTTGGGAGATAATCATCGGGGCGCGTGCGATTCCCCGGGGGAGAGCAGGTGCTAATTAAAACGTTGGGCAAGGTCGCGGCCGCCGAGAGTCGTACTTGCCGGGGTAAGCGCGCGGCAAAAAAAAAGGACGAGGGCAGCGGTTTATATACCCGTGCACATGTGTGATTGGTATAAAGGCCGTCGGTTCCGGCCTTACGCGTCGCGGCGACGCAGGGCCGGGGATTAAGGCATGTTTTCCGAGGGCTTGTCGCCAGCTGCGAGGCGAACGAATTTTCATTGTGCTTTTCTATATTAGTGCGCAAATTGCTCGATACCTGTGAATAATTGCGTATTACAACGCGGCTGTTCGGCCGGGCCGTAAAACGCCGAATAGATCGACGGTAAACTCGTTTACTCCGCCGGCTGGAGAAATTGTGTGCCCCGCACAGCTTAATAAATTAGCAGGAAAATTTTCGTAAACTATGCTCAGCTCCGGAGATTATGTGCCGCTATTTCATTAACTTGTATACTAATAAGTCGTAATTTTCGAGTTTACTTTCTCTGCGCTGTTAAACATAATGCGAGCATTTGGGCCGAAGCCTTTTTGCGCGGGGCTTTCCGCTAATTAATCAATTTTTCGAAAACTAGAATTGGATCGTAAAGCAATCATTTGTTACGTATAGGACTGACGAAATAAAATTGCAGTACACGTTGGGACCCGCGATCGTACTTTAGGCCCCTCGGCGAGAAAGTTGAGCACTTCGTTTATTCCTCTAGTGCACCACCGACCGATTATCGCAGCGCAGACTTCGATCTATGACATAATACAGTAATTGCTCTGAGCAGCATACCGATCGATTTAAGTAACCTGTTAGTTATCTATTGATGCTCAATTTGTACATTTCATGTTACGAAAATAACGTATTTACTAATCTTCATAAAAATATTCTTAATGCATAAACATGTACCTAGATAAACGGAGAGAAAAACAATATTTAATTAATGGATTACTAATAGGATTGTTCAATATATGCAGAACTAAAATCTATTCAATTTAAAAAAGCAAATGGCAAATTTTATGATAACCTGCATCGTCGAATCGAATCAGAAAAAGGAGTCTCAAAAATCTTCTATTTTAAGACTCTTTCACCTAGGAGAGTCTAACCAGTGTCACCAAATTCTATGCAGCAATGATCCATACGGGATCCTGCGTGCACGATCCAAATGAACTAGCAGGCGCACGCCTGCCTAATTGTAAAGGATTACCCGGGAGAGACATTACCCGGGGCGTCGAGGGGCGAGGCCGTCCAGGAGGCTAACGGGCTACACTAGTAGCCTTCATTATTGACTGATTGAAAACTATCACGGGGCTCCAAGTCATTGGCATGCATCCCCCGTCGGGGTTAAATCGAGCCGTCGCTCGCGCATAATCATCCTCCCGGGCGACAGTCGCACGGTAGCTGTATAGCTTCGAATTACGCAATCTTTAGTAAAAGGCTACTTTCCCGCCGCTGTTCCAATTAAGAGCCTCTGTATAATGGAGCTACAGGGGCCCCGTTGTCTCGGGCTACACGCCGCACAAAGGAGGCACGCGTGCGCAAGAGGCACTTTTTCCTCGGTGGATTAATAACGGCGCGTATATGCGGGGGTTTCGGATGCCCGCGCGGCTCGTGCCCCATGAAATCCGAAATAAATAAGCGCGCCTGCCTCGGAGCGCCAGCGGCCCAATAATTAAAGCATTCGGGGCCGTCGGCTGCGCGGTCACGAGCGCCGGGATCACGTACATACGGCTCGTCATTACGTGGCGAGGCGCGCGGCGCTTTCCCCGCCGGCGTATCGGACCCGGTCGCGACACCCGCCCGCCGCCCGGGAATACCACACATGCACACGCATACGAATGCACGCGCCAGGCCGACGCGCGTCAGGCTCCACACCCCCGGAGCGTGATATGTGTATAGGTGCAGGCACACCTGGGAGTTTGCGGGGAAACTGTGGCACGCACGTCGCGGCGCTTCCTCGGGAAAACCGGCCGGGGCCCGATGAATCAGGGGCGTAAATCAGCCACCGCCATTGTATGCGAATGAGTCCGCGTGCGCTCGCGACGTCCGCCGCCGACGCCCTCGGGATTATGCCGGCGCTGATTCTTAACTGAAATGTCGCTCGGGGCCTCCCCCCCCGGCTGATGCCGGGGCTTTACGACCTTTCCGCGACGTTGGCCAACTCGCCCGATTTCACCGCGAGCTTTTCCTCCGCGAGTCGTAAGCTGGCCTGCCGGCGGGTTCTCTTGCGGGGCTCGGTCTCTTAGGGACGGGAGAAGATTGAGCGGGCGCACTCGCGACAGGTTTCAATAAAGAAATTCCGATTGCTCTCCTGTATGCCGATGCTTTTGTATTATTTGCCGTTTTACGGCGACTGGAAATAATGGGAAGAACTTTTCACTCCATTTCGTATCGAAATAACTTGTTGGTCCGTTCTTGAATTAAACTTTTGGATTTAATGCTTGTTAAATGCTAGTTGTTGATAGTTGTTGTTTTACCTTGTTTTGAAAATTCAAATAGTCGATTACTTTGAGAAAGACTCCGAGTACAAGCTTTTAAAATATGTCCATATAGATGTAAGTGGTGTTAAAGATATTAAATTAAAAGTTAGTAAAAGTGACTTTTATTTTTTTTTTATACGATGCGATTATTTTTATTTTTTCAGAATACAAAATATTCTGCGATACTAAATCGTAATTTACAAATCGATTTGTAAGTGCTATTTGAATAAAATTTACAATTATTTTTTGAAAGAATTGCAATATGAAATCGTAGTACAGTATCAAACGTGACAATATAATGTATTCATTAAAACCCAAGTGAATTTGTCCTTTTAATTTGAATTACGAGTATCGACATGTAGAACAGAACATCAATTCTACATATAGACAAATAATAAATTATATTAATAGACGGAAAACGTTTAAGCACTGACATTAATGCTCATCGCTGTCAATTATCTTTCGCAAGTCTCAATAAATGTTCCGGGAGTAAGTAACGCGAGTTCCCGCGCGGCACGTCAACTGTAAAAGTCGCCTACGTTACTACTGCGCGCTAAATACGCATTCTGCAAGCGAGGCATAGACTACTAGGGTAAAAATAAAAGCCTCGTTTCTGCGTCGCGGACGTTTCGAACTATTGCACCCGATGCAATTATCCTCCTGGTATAATAATTCAGCCGGTCCAATCGAATCGCTACAAGTGTTGCGGGAACTCGCATTCCACAAAGCTTATAAATGGTCAAATGCTATGGGAGAAATGACGGTCTCTTTGTAAAGTTCAATTAGAATGCTCAAGGAGCAAAGTGGGCGCAGCGAGAAGCGTCCCCATAAATCACTCTACCCAGCGATGAGCAAAGTCCCGATGCCCTCGCGAATTAATGTAGAACAGTCGGCCGAACCCTAAATGTGACCTGTCGTCTGCGTACACTCGTAGTGGCTTCCCGGTTTCAACATAGAATAAACCTTGCTTATATTTCAAAATTCTGATAAAAACAGGTTAATGAGGAATTATTTCGTCAAATACACTTGATGGACATAAACTCGATAAAATTATAATTGTTATAATCATTATGAAAGTAACATTATTTTTGCCAGAAAAACCGAAAGCACGGATGCAGGGTAAGGGCCACGTAAAGACTCGGTAAATATTGAATCAAGGGCCGTCCCTTCATATCAGGTGGCCCTCATTCGCGCACTAATTTCCCGGCTCTCCGACGCGCAAGGAAAACTCTTCCCACGCAATTTAGGATCGTGGGGATGCGGGGTACATATATACATGTACAAGTTTGAGGGAAGTTAACGCATTCCTGGGAGCCATTGCTCTTCGCTCCGGTGCCATCGCTATCGCCGGCTCCCTTATCAACGCCGGGCTCATTCGGGTCACAGACTCCGGCTCATGGAATCTTCGACTCCCCTTTCGACTGCCTCGTTGAGGGGTCATTAATCACTCGGCTCCCGGGCGAAAGCCACGACTCGTCCGGTTTCCTACGAAAGCTCCGCCATTCGCCAACATTTGATAAAGCGACAAGATTTACCCGGAGGAACGAAGCGGCTCGAAAATTCGTTGAAATTCCGCTCGGAGTCGATTGAAAAAATTCGTGAATTGAGAGCTTTGCCCGAGTAACCGTCTATAAACAGTGGCGGTTTGCCCCGAGTTCCTCGGGCCAAGCGCCCCCCCCCCTCTTCCGCGCAATTAACTTTAACCATTAACGAAAACAAGGCGGTAGGTGCTTGCGGTCCTCGTCTCGGTGCTCGTCGCGTCTCCAAATGGACTCCTCCTTTGGCGCGCGCCAAGGGAGGGAGGACAGTGCCAGTCATTCGGGCCGGGCGATTCACCGCGCGCCCTTATCAGCCGGCCCGTGTAGCACTTGGGGAGTGTATCCCCCGGCTCTCTAATTGGATTCCCCGAGCCGGCGGCAGTTGATCGGCCGTTCGAGTCGCCCCGGCGGAATCCCCGGGAAAACACCCGTTTCTTCTTGGCGTGCCTGTACCTTTCACGCGGTGTTTACGATGTTTATATACTCGTGAAGCATCGAGTGCCGGGCCCGTATAAACGCCGCTGGCGATCCGAATCGCTGTTGCAAAGTGCCCTCGGTTTCAATTTAACCAAAAAGACTTTGCCGGCCCCGCGTCCGAACCTCCAAGCCCGGACGGGAGGGCCTGACGCGGGCGCCCGATATAAATCCCCTCGCGAGAAGCTTTAAGGCCGTGTGGGCGCGCGGCCGTAAACGCCGGGGAAATAAAAGCACGGCAGCCGAGAATGAAAAGGCCCCGGAATTCGCCAAAGCGCGCAGTAAAGAGCCTAAGTGACGTTTGCGATCAGGGGCAGGGCAGGTTTCCGCCTCGAGACAAGCACACGTACACGCGTATCTCCCTTTCGGGCATTGTAATACGCGCCGATAATGTATTTCCAGCGGGGCGTGCGCGCAAACGCGATAAAATGGAGCTCCCGGAATCGGGTGCCACTTGCTGACGCGCCCCGATCCCCGCTGATAAGTGCGCCGCGCCGGCCGACAATTTTACGGTGTCGTAACGTCCCTCGTGCGCCTGCGATAGCAACTTTCGAGAAATGCGAACGTGTGAATTATGACGTCGGGGGAGAGAGAGAGAGAGAGAGAGAGAACGTAAAGCGCTCGACTTTGGTTTTCTAAAGGCTCGGTAGTTTGTGCTCGAGTCAATTATCCTATCGTGCACTTCGCTTTATGAATAGTTTATGTGTATGAAGGTCAAGTGTAGATTCAATTCAGATACATTGAATTTAAAGATATACCTATACATAGTTTAACACTCTTTCAAAACTATGCAATATACTCGTATTTATGTGTATAATGGACTGCTTACTTTGATTAAATTGTGATAATTACATCGTAGTAATACAATCTAACTGAACTGTAACTTATGATACTTATTCTTACTATGTTTTTTTTATTCTTAAGACGGCTATGGGTCCTTATTTGTTTTAAGGTATATATATGTTTACACATTAAGCCTCAAGCAAATAATATTAATCCGCGTAAAAGGAAGGTAAATAACCATTTGAAGGAGAGGACCGAGAAAATGGACGTCCACTTTGAAGAACAAAATAACTTCGTAACAGCGCGAGCTTGTATTGAGCCTCAGTAAGACGAGGCTCTGTTAAATCCTGGATGAGATTAGATGTTGGTTTCTGTGAATCCTGGACGTATAAGAGGGGCTGTAGGTAGGGATCCAAAGTTGTAATAGAATGACAATAAACATATTATCCTAGATAAAAGATAAAGAATAAAAGGGTAGTAATGACTACAGGTTCTTTACAAATAAAATGAAATGAAATAGAGACATCAACAAGAGCCAAGAAAAATCAATATTTTCCAAGATATTTTAAGCAGTCTGCAGTGACACACTATTTTTATCATTCAAGATTAAATTTGACCTGTCAACTAAAATATTAAGTGTTAAACTTTTCGTCTGTAAAAAGTATTAGACAGTCTTTCATATAAACTCAATTCTATTTTACTCTTTTTATCACTGTCAAAAAATATAATAAGTTTTATATTTGAAAGAACAAGTTTCTTTACCGTTATATAAATATAATAGTATAATCAAAGGTGAATTGATATGTTACAATTGATACGGCTAAATTATTATGTATGTTTAGGTCTAGGTCTACTGCTAATTATAAGCTTGTCTCTTATAGGGACAACTTTATAGCTTATCATGTTACGTTGAACAAACAGTCTTATTAACTTATCAAATTTTTCCATTAATTTAAGTTAAAAGACAATCTAAGTATTTCTTTCAATTTATGTTGAAAGTTTGCTTACATTGTCGTTTTGTCTTATCATAAATTATTGAAAATGTGAACATTTATACCTTTATATATCTCGATTTTTTTTTGTTTTTCGTATGGAATTCATTGCGCGGCGCTCGAGTTAAAATTACCATCATTTTTCATATTTCCAGTCAATCTCAATAAAACTGCCAATGACAGGTTTTCTGTTGAACACTCCAAAAATTCAATACAGTTGTACTTTATTCATAAATAAGGTGATGCCCTTGAGACAACGAAAAGCCGTAAATCCCTGAAAAAGAAGCACTGCACGGCACTCGAAATTTTAACAGACACTGCCCGTTAAAAGCTAATAACAGGCACTGAGCTCAACGGTTGAGGGCGTTAACAAGACTTTATTCGTGTCTTTTTAGCTTCTCAAGCAATTTACCCTTTCTCAAAATTCTCTCCGTAACGCACTTGCCGCGACAACATTAAAATACACGTAAAAGAAGGAGCTATACACACCCGGTAAGAAACCGGTTCACTGTGTTCCTCTTTAACCAATTTTATCTCTATCTCTCCGTCCATCAAGTGCACCATCGCATCCGATGTTAATGCGCAACTCTCAGCAGCTTGATTATGGGTTAAGCAGAGTAGCTTTTTGTAGCGTCTACAACTGATTTTTTACCCAATGTTTTTTTCCAATTTTACTATTCAAAATGAATGTATTCTATGTATTCACTTTTAATGCACTATAACATATTTCTGATTGTTACTTTTAAAGATGGATACAATTTTATATTGAAAGATTTATATTCGTATTAAATGATGATCGTAATGTTAACCGGTCGTTTTCAAGTCGAATTTGATATACAACATTTTTTGGAAAAGATTTTATTAAGTACTAAATTCATTTTATATCAGAATGTTTTGTCAATAAAAAGAAAATCGAAAAAATAACTCGCACACTAAACTGTTTTTGGTACGGTTTAAAGTTGCATTAATATTTTTTACGGATTGTCTTAGAGCTATGCGTAAAACTAATATTGAAAATTACGAAAAGTTTAACATTTATCAAACTCGAAGAACAGAAAGTTCATTTACCCAATGAATCCCTGAGCGCAGAACAATAAACCAATGTCCTTGCAGCTCTCTCCCTCTTAATTGCACCTCGGTGCAAACGCGTCCCGGGGAATAAAAGAGCTTTTATCCTCCCACCGCATTACCGGTTTACATCGCGGATCATCGCTCGCGAGTGAAGCATCGTGCGGAAACGGAGTATTGTTCTTGCCGGTGCAGGAGCTCTGAACCCGGGGCTCGTATCCCGAAGAAAGGGGGAATGTATAAAACGGAAATTGCGGCCGGTCTTCATGCCCATGTCCATACGCGGAATCAGGCTGACCCTCGGTCGATCCTCCGCATCTCGATTCCTGCTCGTTCCCCGTAAAGGAACTACGTACAGTATGTGAGCTGCATTCCGCGCCGTTGTGGGTTTCTGCTATTTTCAACTATTTTCATCGAGCTCGCCGGGATACCATTGACGTTATAATCCCTCTACAAACTTAATATACTTTCATACAAATGAGGACACTCAATAAAAATTAAGCGATTATACAGATTGTACTTCCTACTTTAGTCCGTAAATTTATCGTTCGGTAATTTCATTTTCAAATGATAATAAACTAAGATTAGAAATCTTAGACAAGTATTTTTCACTCATTGGCGCGTTTATATAATTACAAATCTGCCAGACGTTGTATAATAATCTAACGCCTTATACAGTTTCCCCGGCATTCAATTAAAGGATAAATGCAATATCGTCAATTTAACTCTCCTATCGATTGAGCTCAATGGAAGAATTTATATAAATTACTTTGATACATTGTCTAACCGATCACGGATAAGGCTTAGAATCTCCTATTACTCACAAGCGGTCAATACCAGGACTTTACCACGGCGCCGCGTACCCCTGCAAATATACGTTAAACACCGCGCATCGTCTTCCACTTCCCTTGCTTATCTCTCTTTCGCTCTCACTCGCGGCGAGCATCAGTCAGTCCCGTGCGTGCTGCTCCGAAACGAGCACGCGTGCAAATTCCCGCCACGCGGCTGCAAGTAATCGACGTTGTCGCGCAAAAAAGCCCTTGTCTAAAGGCGCTTCGCCCGCGGGCGCTCGGGGCGTCGAAGGTGAACGGGATGCTGAGTCTATTTTCAATGTACCCGCGAGGCGCTCGTCCGAGCCAGAGGATTTCCACCTCGTATCGTTGCTGCGCAAGGAGAGGGCGCTTCATTTTCATATACGAATGCCGGCGACGAGCGAGTGTCGTTATGCAGATACGCGAGCGACGCTCAGGGAGAATCCGACCGGATGCGCGCGTACAGCCGAGACGAAGGTCGGATTCGTGCAATTTGTTGCTCATATAAGATTTAAATGCACCACCGGTACACATCCCTCGTGGTTTGATAAATTACGTCTATACATTATATGTAACTCTGTATAAGATTATTAAAGATACGGGGCATGAGGTATTGGTAAACAAATTCATTTTTCGATTTCATTATCAATGAAAACAAAGATGAAAAATAGCCATTTATTTAGAGTTAAAAATTTGGATATGAATAATTTATTAACTGGAAGTGATTTGTAAGTGGCATGCTATAAATCTGCATTAATCTACCCTTTGATTAAAAATTAAATTCATTAAAATTCAATATAATAATTTTACGAATCTGAAATTATGGAATATATTATGGAAAATATTTTATGAAAATTATTTGAACAAAAAATTGTTAGTCATCATTTATTTTCAAACCGGATCTGTAGTTTGAATACTTATAAGGACTATTTTCCCACAATCAACGACTACGCTTTCCCTTTTAAGTACGGATGTAAACAAAGTGTTACCAAATCAGATAATTTAATACTACTCGCTTTACATTCACACACAATCTCTACTCTCCCTGTATAATTCCCAATCGGTGGACCCTCATCTCGAGAGCGTCCCCCACGACGCGGTCGCAAAGTGCACGAGCCAATTATGCCAATCAATACGATCCCGGGCGAATTTACCAACTCCCATGCGAGTACGCAGCTTAACTGCATCAAAGACCAAATAAATAAACTTGGCATAAGCTTGAGTGTATACGTGTACGCGTTTTTTGCTCATTAAAGTACCTCTATATGGAATGAGTAGGTTAGAAAGGGGGATTTCTTCTTTGCTGATCTCTGTTCTCAGTCTATCGCCCGCTAATAGAGTCCCAAGATTTACTCGATAGCTCGAACAGTTCTAGGGCGAGAAGGTTGTACGACAAGTGTACATGTGTAGTCTTTACAACACTACGGGATCTTGACGTTTGCCTTTTGCAAGTCTCCTTTTTGTCACCCTCATTTAAGAGTATGGTAATTATATCAATCTATTTTCTGTATAGATTAAAAAAAATTATTTATAGCTTGTTGAATATTTCATCTCTATTTCTATAATAGAGAACACAAAACAAATTTAATCTGAAAATTCTTATAACGGTGATAGAATAATATACAGTCAAAATATATTATTTAATGAATAAAATTACTTTATATTAAAACTTAATTTATGTAAATACATACTAATAATATTTTGATATAATTCATATTGATCAATAAAAAGTGATGTATATATTATATGGATTCAACATCGATGTTTGCACACCCTGATAATGAATTCAAAGTCATCAATACAATTTTTAACAGTTATAAGATATATATGTTATGTTAGACTATATTATATTTTTGGACTAAAATATTTCTAAACGCTGTAATACACTATTGCTAGTACAAATTCAAAGAAAATTTTTACTTCAAGCGTATTACCAAGTCTTGTGCAACTTACCTCGACTCAGAACCTTTCTTATACTTATTTTTCGTACTTATTTTCTTTCTGTCTTTAAATTCTCTTTCTCCCCAACATTTCATTTCATTTTTTACGGTCTCTGTTCCTAGAGTATACTTTTTTTTAGACCCGTTACTGTTCCTTTATATTTCCCATTTTCCAATATCATTCTTTCCGCTCTCATTCGAAACTTCTCTATTTTTGTTACCCCCCTTTTCTTGTGTACTTGATTACATTTATGCACAACATAAAATGCATGTATTTATAATGTAAAATTCATTTTAATATTTATTATTTAATATTACTCATTCGATTAATTCTAAAGATAGAAGAATTGTTAACTATTACGATGAATAGCATTATTTAAAATTGAATGGAATTTCTTTTTAATTGCTACTAACTATAGTAATTATTTTATACTAAGACTCATCACTTCTGAAAATCGATACTTGATAAAAAAGTAGCTGTTGCATTGTATTTTTTATAATATTTATCCATAAATTTTACCACATTACTTACGTAGATGTAAATATGTACATATAAATTACACTTCAGAGATATAAAAAGATATACGAACGTTTTTATGTATATATATACTTTATTAAAGTATTAGTTTTACCTCATCTATTCAAATATTACGAGTTTTATTCGAATGTTATTTTTGATTGTGCCGATAAATGACCTATAACTTTTTATGTCTCTGTCTTACACAGATGTTAGTTATATATTATCAATTTTTACACGCAAGTATGTAATTAATCGAAAGCAATATTAATAAAATTATAAGAACAAGTAGAGGTCAAAAAATTAATTTCTAAACAGTAATTACTTTCTAATGTGAAATGTAAATCGTGAGCTTTGATACCATACACGTGTATTTAAAATATGGTCTGGATATAAATTACTTTTTAATATATCGTTATTATTGAAGATTTCTAGATTCCCCATTTGATTGATCCGTCTGCCATCTATACTTTCTTAATCTATGATTCTATAATTATACTAACGTATTAATTTATAGAGCCGATAATGTAATTTGAATTGCTAGCATTATTCTACGGATGAATTGTATACAAAAGTTTTTTATTCATCTTTTGTTTTCTATATTCACAGAGGATTTATAAGAGACCTTATCACTTTGATCGAACTGTAAAGGATTCAGAATAGAGATAGATTATATTATAGAGATTTGCAAGCTCGTTTTCTAGTTCAGAACGAGATCCAGAAGCTTAATATTAGATTGATAGCAAATTTGAATTTTGGGACATACCACATTGTATAAGTGAGATGTGAGTTCATCTAACCTTCGAACTATTGATCGCTTAGCAAACCACCGTATAATTCACGTTGCCTGAAATTTACAACATACGCAGGTTAAACAAAAAATCTAATCTATTTAGTAATAACTTTAACTCAACAGGTGTTACGTAACATTGAAAATTGTAATAAACGATCTAAATATAAAATGTTAACAAAGATATAATAAGTTTTACGCTATATTTATTTAAATAATGATATTATCTATCCTTAAGTTTTAGAATTCATGATAATTACTATATAAAATTAAAACTATAGTCAAATAAGATAAGTTCAAATAAGATAATGTATAGGTTATAATATAATATTTTTATTTTCATAATTGCAATTATAACTGGATTGACGTTTTAAAAATCTTACTTAAAACTTCAATGACATATTCTCCATATATTTGAAACATATATATAGAAAGCATACAGATCATTAGATTCAATATTAGAGCAAGGAACTAATTAATAATTAGTAATGAGCTCTGAGGTGACTCATTAGGTAGTGTTTTGTTTATATTTTGGCTGTCCCAAGTTCAATCCTCGGATGACTCCGTCATTGATACGTAGAAGTAACACGAAACGACGTTCAATAAAAATAAATTTGTAATAATCAAAATAACTTTGTACGACACTTTTAGTTTAATTAAACCCTGTCTTAGACGCGCTGCTATAATATTACTTATATTATATTATTACATGCTATATTAATAAAATTTATTTAATTTATATATTTTATGAATAAACTGACCTGACTCTGTAGTCTGATTTTTCATTAAGACTAATAAATTCTATTGACATACGCAATTCGAAAAAACATAATACTGTATTGCAATTAAATTGTAACTTTTTACAGCATAAATCGATGATAACATAAATGTGAATATTATATCCTCAATATGGATAAACGCTGCGCCTGCAATTCAGATAAACGCTCGGAAAGTTCAACTTGTAAAACTAGAAAATTACTTAACACCCATAGCAGAAAAATTATTATTAATTTTATGACAATTTCTTCTGATAATCTACTGAAATTATGCAACTTATTATATCTATTCATGTTACATATTGTATTAAAAATATCAAATTATTTTCGAAAACGTTGTAATCTTGAAAACATAAAAAAACATTATATACCATATTATTTTATCCAGACTATAATCATAAACAATCAACATGAATCTTAAATACATTGAAATAAAAAACTTATACGTTTGAAGAAAATACAACATATTTATGATATTTAAAAAAAAATATAAGACTAAATAATGTTCGGAGACAGAATGCATTGAAAAATAAAGTAAAACAATGGAATACACCAAATGTGTGGTAATCAATTTTTCAACCAAGAGAAAACGGGTACTTTAAATACAGCCTATAAGCCTTGTCGACAAAGCTTCCGACCGAAAACTTCCCATAAAACTCGGAAAACTCATTTCTCTCGAGGAGAAGCCATTCCGCATTCAGTGATCGTAGGTGCGAGACCCCGATCCACCTGAGACCATATTTCTACAGTCGAAAAAGCATTGTTTGTGTATACACACATTTACATACATATGTACATATATATTTTTCACGTGCCAACCACCGATGCATGCAAACAAGGCACTTAGTGAGAAGAGCGCGTGAGGCGGAGAACTGCGTTGGATTTGTCTAGAGAAAATTGCGAAGATCGGATGCTGTGCCTCCCGGAACAGTAAATTTCTGTCGTCGACACGAAAAGTATCATCCCTCGCTCCCGCAAGGGCGAAGTCGACATTCAAATTGTCGCCTCTAGCTCTCGCGAGGGCATTGCTTCACGTGTATCTTTGCGAGATGGAGAAATTTCCAGGACAGTTCGCCGAGTGTCTCTGGGTCCGCGGCCGCATTGCGCGAGTCTTTGTTAACGCGAAAATATGGAGTGAAGCGAAAGACAGAAAGTGCCGCATGGATGCTTAGAGGTGCACTTAGGCTCTCCGTCTCCGTCGGTCCATTAGTCGGAGGTTTCGCTCGCGCACAGGAGAGGCGCACTACTACCTCGCGGTATATCGCAAGTACATCCTTTGTTTCTATCAAAGCGAATCGTGTTCGACGAGACTCGCCGCGTGGGCCGTGACTCTACGTGTGTAAAAGCTTTGCGCTCCCTTCCACCGCTTCAATTTGCGTGTACCTGCTCTAATCCCCCATGGATCCTGGCCGCGATAAAGATCAGCGAGAAAAAGAAAAGAGCAAGGGAGAAATAAAAGTGAGATAGCACTCTTGCGGAAATGTACGATGTTGAAGAGGGGCTTGTACTTGTATAGGCGCTTGCGAATGAAATACTCATGATATAACTTTTTATTATGACGGTCTGCGATATAATTTTGTCTATTAAGCTGGTTGCTTTTGAAATAATGCGTCAAAATTAATTACAACGCTTATCCCGTTATTACTCAATTGCATTTGAGTAAACCTGCATATGTATTAATACGTCTCGTACAATATCTTTATAGATATGTTATACAGTATAAAATTCTGAACCATTTCAAATACTATCATTACCTATAAAAACAATAGCAGCAGCAATAACATTCCCTTTCAAGTATTATATGAATTTTCTACCTGATGATAATATCCTCGCCGCGATTGATTAAAAAATTAAACAGCTAGCGATATGTAGACAATTTTCACTTGTCATTCTAGCAGAATTTAATTTTCGAGTATGAATGAACGAGCGTTGAATCATTTGCAAGCCTGAGGGAAGAAATTCTACGAAAAGAGATAGCTCGTTCCCGTTATATTTAGATTTCCAGCTGGAGAAGCCAACTGAAAAAAAATAATCACACCTCCTACGACAGTCAACGAGGGGTTGAATGTCCGCATGGCAATCATACTCTATTTAGGGACGGGATTACTCGTGCTTATGACGTATTTAATGCTTCGGCGAAATGCAAGGTAAGTGGGGATTCTGATTGACGTGAGGAAAAATGGAGTCCATAAGAATTGTCGGAACCATCTGTTTTAGAAACAAAATTAAGACATGAACTTCAGTATAGTTAAAGGTATGAGAATCAGAAATCGTTTATTATTTATCAGATTAAACAGATCTCATCAGTTGTTATATAAACTAAAAATAATGCAAATTTATGGAGTATATATTATTTGCTATTACTATAAGATAATTTAGTTATAATTTTGAGTATGTAGAATAAATAACGCGTAGTATGCAACATAATTTCAAAGGTCGATGTAGTATGTAAGAAATTGATATTAAAAACATATAATAGTATACTTTATTATAAGATTTAAAGTATCTCAAATCGTAGAAAGCTATAAAGTTATTAATCAATTTATGTTTCTATATACTAGTTGATATAAAATTTAGATATATAATTTTAATTTTAATTTTTGATATTTAATTTTGTTTACATAATTATTTTTTCTCCAAGAAACTATATAATATTACATTTAAAAAAAATTATTAAAATTTATTGTAAAAATAAAAACTATAACGGCAAATAATACATTTATTTTGAGTCAATGAAAGAATTCTAAACAAAGAAAAGTTTATACTTCTACTACCATTGTTGTCGATTATTACTAGTTATGTACTATAGAGACAATACCGCGTCGAAACAAATACTCCTTTCCACATCTTTACAGCAATGAAATCTAGTATTTTGCAATATCGTCTTGCGCCTATTAGCTAATAATCTTGCTGATGTTACACGTGTAACTGCAGCACCTTGAAGAAAAAACAAATTTAAGGAACGGCTTCGATCTTGTAATCATACTGCGAAAATCCCACGAGTGACGACTGTCTGTCTTCGAAGCGCACGATAATTTACATACAAGTATGAAATGTATTAAGTCGGACGTTTGTAAATACGTAGAGAAAGAGAATACAGTTGGATATTTAGATCCTAAAACTGCTCGTACACACATGAGTTAATGAAGAAAATAGGATGTTTCAAATACATTTGGATGATGTTACTTATTATTAAGTAATTAAATGTAACACGTTAATATTGAAAATAACAAAATAATTATAAAACGAAATTAAAATCATGTAAAATGTAAACAATATAAAAAAGATAATGATAAATATAACAAAGAAAAATAAGATTGAGAGTGAGTGTGCAGAGAGACCTGAACTTTTCATTTTTTACCGATGTTTGACAGTGGACGATGGTTCAGTGAAAGTTGGACACAGGGCCGACGTAGCATGCGAAGTATATTGGGTAGAATTTAAGCCGCAATTTGTTAGAGTAAATTATGACTTGAGGCTGAATATAGCAGTGAATTGATAGTTTAAATGGCTGAACTAAGTGTCGTAATGCTCCGAACAGTATTTCGTTCATACCTCGGTTCATACATTATATTTTTTTAATCCTGCAATGATTGAGTGTCCTGCGATTAACTTTTTTTTGCTCATACCGCTACCTCTGGATAATATCATGCTTTAGTTATCTTTTTTGTTCTGGATCATGCTCAGAACCTGGTTTTGCATTTTGTTTAGTCGTAGGGATCCAGGTTAAAGGATATCGTAGGCATGCACGATACTGACAAAAAATAAATACAAAAAACAACCGCAACTTGTTTTTGATAAGGCATTGCGACATATTAGACGTAGCAATTGGCAATGACATAGATGAGTCCATTGTTTTACTATAAAAACCATTTTTTACTGAACTAGTTTTATTAGGTTTGACATCTACATACATCGCTTAAAAATTCAATTATTTATTTCCAGTAATAGAATTACAGCAGAATCAGAATAGAATATAACTGTCAAAAAGTGTTCGGTTCAAAATACGTTAATAATAATTCACGTCAATAAAATTGTCTCTGTAATGCAATATCCCCAACGCAAGGAATCGATATTCCTAGAGCCAGTTGTATAAATCTTAATGAATTAAATCCCTATTGGAGCCCCCCGCCGTAGAATGCGACACGCGTCTACCTCGGCGTCTAAGTGTATCGCGCGCTTCGATGCGTCATCGCGCTCAGCTGCGCCCGCGCCGAAAGACTGGTTCTTCCGATTTTTAACCGAGCATCGCGCGACCCTCGCCGAGTAACCCGATCGCTCGCGCGACACGAGCGCGAAAGGACTACAGGACTCGGGCTGCAGCCCGAGCTACACGGGCGCCGATTCGATTTTTCGCCCCTTGGGACACGCCGGAGGCGGATATTGTCCTGGCGCGCGGCCGCAGGGCTGGTTAATTATTTCCGAAGCGCCCGGGGCGCTAATTAAACGCGAGGCCGGCGACCGCTTCGCGCGGTCCGCCCGGGACACGGGCCGTGCTCCCATTAGCCACTTCCGCCCTCGGCGTTTCCCGGGGCGTTGGGTCGGCAGCGTCGCGTCGTTTCCGTTGCACAATCGCGTAATTTCCATAGAGCGAATGTCGCTTTTTAGGGGCAGTGCACGAGTTAGTTGTAATGGGACGTAACAGGCTTTAGAGTGACACGTCGAGGACGGTTGTTGTATGGGAAGAGGAAAAGGATAAGCCGGTCATCCCTGTGACGAATGAATCGGTATACGGGCCGCGGAGCGGATTTCATCGCCCAGTGACCGGCGCTTAAGGGCGACATGGAATGTCGTGGCTCAAGAAAATCGATTGGATTCGCGGCTTACTGGCCTGTACGGAGGAGCACCGATTTCCATTAAGAAGCCTGCGTCCTGGCATCCTTTCAATTGCCAGGCTGATTGCAGAAGGAGCGCGTTAATTGGACCGACTTCCGGTAGTCATATAATTGGCATGCGTTTACCGATCTGCTCTTTGCGAGGCTTAATACTTACCCTGGCTGGTACTTATTGTAAACGCTGGGCGTCGTGGAGGTGTATCCCGAATACGTCGTCGTCGGAAAGGCGTCCCTCCGCTGTTCTGCCAGAGCAGAGGATCTGCTCGCCTCTAGAACTAGTCGCTCGTCCCGCGAGCGCGCGTAAGTCCTGGGCACCGTCTTCAACGTCGTCGTCGACGTCATCGTCGTGCTAGTGGTACTCGGCGGTGTGGAGGACCGTATCCGGTGTCCCAGGAGTCGAGACTCCCGGCGATGCTGCAGCGGCGATTCATGATTGTGGCGACCATGTGGGTACTGGCCATGCCGGGGAGACCAGTACGTTGTTGCTGGACCCTGCGAGGTAGATCAACGTGGGTCATTAGTCGCATTGCCGATCATTACAATGCCGCACGCTTGCGATATAATTAAGTACCGATTTCGAATGCAGACTCGAGAGCAGAAGCGGTATGGCCTCGGAAAAAACAATCGGTCGTAAATATATCAGAGAAATTTATTTTACGAGGACCGATGCAGCTGCTCGCTTATAACATTTCCTTGATGAAGCACGGCAATGTTACGGCCTGCCTCATTGAATCATAGCGACTTCCTATATCCTACGGTCGGCCTTTATAAATGGGATGGATTTTTCAGGGGGGATCGCGCGGGCGTTAAGGCGTCGATCGCGCGATCGATCGCGGCCCGCCAGATTAAGGCTCCTTTGCGATAGATAAGAAATCGCAATCAACCGATTGGAAAGTTTGAATATCTCCCCTCGGATAAAGCGATTTTTAATTCCGCGGTGATTAAGTGTTTTTACGGGCGGCTTTAATTAAAGTTCACTGCCGCGTGTTTTTAATCAAGCAAAGCCTCGGCTCGCTTGCGCAGGTACCGACCGAGCTTGTAAGGCTCGGCGTCGGCGTTAAAGGCTCGATCGGGTTCGGCGGGCGGTCTGCCGACCCGATAATCGGGAGAAAGCCGATCGGCCGGCGCGTAAACAATGCTTAAGCCGCGGCGGCTGGGCCTTACCCTGTGGTGGTGCGAGGGCCCGTGGAGCGGGTGGCTCTGCTGCGGCGCCTCGGCCGCCCAGGCTTGGAGGAGCGGCGCGAGGCAGAGGAGGAGCAGGGCCCGGACGAGGGGAGCCATGGCTCCGTTTTTGCCGAGTGCGCCTCAGGCGGAGCCGCGCATCCTCCCGGGGCTCGGGGTCTCCGGGGCCGTTGACCCGGCGCCGGTCCGCGGGGATCTCGTGGTCCAAGGTCGGGCGACGTCGCCGGTCCAGCGGAGGCACTGCGGATGCGGGTCGGTGCGCTGGGCCGCGCGGCGTCCACCACTCGCGCGCGGATTGCCGAGGAGACTAGCGATACGGCGCCCCACGTGCTCGCGTGGCCGCGGCCGCGCGCGGCCCCCTCCGCTCTCCCGCTGGCATCCCCACTCCCCCGTCGGCATCCTCGGAGGCTGCGGCCGAGGCGGATTCCTACGCCGGGGGACCTGCAGCCGCGTCAATGGGCGGCTCTGTCGGACGCCCCCCTTTTTTTTTTTTGTTATCCTTCCGCCGCCGGCCTTCCGCCCGATTCCGCGGCAGGACTCCCTTTGCGCAAGGCTCGCCGGGGCCGCGAGGACGCGCTCGGATCGCCCTATCGCTTCCATCGCCGGCCCCTCGGGCCTTGAGGGCCGGAGGCAGGCCGCTGTTTTGCGCCCCGGGCATTGTAATTACGCGCGCTCGAGCCGCGGTTACTCGGCTGTTACTACTGATTTCTAAGTACCGGCCGATTGTCTCGGCGTGCCCCGCTGTACTGGCCCCCCCACCCCCCAGGAAATCTCGCCTCGCGCCGCCCAATAATTGGTTTACCTCGTGCTTTTCTAATTGCAATCGGTGAATCGTTTGATTTATCGCCGACAAGCTCGACCTATTTCGCGCTCCTTGGCTTTATATGTTTCGCGGATATGCAATGCACGCGCGCATTATTATGTATCCCGATATATCGAAAAGGCGAGTGAATAAATTATACAAATAAGGTTGATTTTAATCCACAACCGGCATTTTTGCGCCTACTAATAATTATGCAATTACCACAGCCCCGTATTAACTTATATTATTTATCGGTGTAATAAATCCGAACGTTCGGCTACCTTCGTCAAGTGTGTCCCAATGTATGCGTAACGCTTAATTTTACAAATGCCAATTATGTAATCGGATCAATTCGCGAATTCTTTTCGATAACTGTGTTTAATTGAGCTTGCGATACTTCCGATGATTAATGGATTGTAATATTGTTTTTATCAAAGAGACTTGGAAACAACATAATCGAACGAGCGCTTAGCGATAAGATATAAGAACCCAATAAACCACTTGCTAATAAATTTCTGTACGTTTTTCTGAAAGATACCGTTCGTAGATTTACCAGTTGGCGCAAAGGTACAAGTCTGAAATTTAAAAGTTTCTCGCACCCGAAGAAAGTTTCCCAGGCCTGTTAGAGCTGCGCAGACCTGCGAATCGCGCTCAAAGCAAATCATTCTCTGTGTGCACAAGCGACACTTTCAGATGCTTCCCTGTGTAGATAAGTTAGCGTCCCATCTTTCATGCGAGCGTCCAGACCCGGCCCCTGCCGTAAATATCCCGAGTCTCTTCGGCACTCTACCCTCGTTGAAATTATTGCGATCGGCTTATCGGCGAGCGCCCCGACAGGTTAGCGGATGCACGCACCGTTTACCTTATACCTCTCGATAAATTTATATGCCCCGGCTCGAAATATATCGCTCTGGTCAATCATCTCCTTCTTCCTGTCCTAGCCGCCGTGGATGCGTCGTGCTTTATCGCAGCCTTATGCTGCAGGACAATGCGTCGGCGTCTCCGGCTCGTATAACCTTGCGTAAGTGTGCGCAGCGTCGATAAAGCCGTTACGTATATGGAAACAACCACACGCGCACGAATACCTCAGAAGCGATACGACCCGGCAGCCTTACTTTATTATTTCGCAAAGACGCTTTTCGCCTAGGCGTAATTCTGTCTGCAAGGTAAAACGCACGTGATGTTGTGCCGCTTATAGTACAAAGATTTATTCGGCGACGCAACTAGGACCAAGCGACTCTCATGGTTGTGATTATACGTGAATTTTATGAACTTTAACCTGCAATATTTTATTTTGTTTATTAGGCCTTTCAAATTATAAAGGTGATTTATATGTACTTTATAATTAGTTTAACGTGCATGTGGTTACAAATAAATATTACATTTTTTAAGAAATTCGATCGTATTATATGCTCACGCTATTACATTTAGTAATATTTATATCAACGTACTTAAAATTTTAAATCGAATCTAAATTATTCAATTTAGATAGCATTTTTTCAGTTAATAAATTCTACATTACCAAGTAATCTATTCAATAGAATCTATTACATCTTGTATAATTCATTACATTTAAATTATAATTTTTCTAGGCTATACTTAAGTTTAATTATTGTACCTTTAAATCACACGTTTCCTTCAAAGTCCATATTTTCTTAGATATAATATGAGGATATCCGCTAATTCATTGTTAAAAATAAAGTATGGTGGAAGCTAAAGAAACTTATCGATACTAGCTGTATCCAATTTTTTTTAATTTGTAGACTTTATCGATTTTATTCTCTATTTAATAAAATTATACCAAAGATATTTTATATTCTATTGAGACAAATATTATAAGTTTAATAATATTACAACAATAAAAGTGATATGTACACCAGATAATACACAATTGTAAATGCTAAGGTATTCTTTTAGCTATAAATACTGTCATATTACTTTGTAAATGCATGTAACAAACTTATAATTATAGAATTTGTAAAAGTAAGTCACAATTGAGTAATGATGTAGATTTATCTTGATGCGGTTACACACAACATTCTATCATGCAAATAAAACCGTGTAAATTGACTGTAAAAGCGAGAACGAAAGAAAAATATATGTACTTAGTTTCGTCTCATAAATTTAACGAGCAATAGCGCAGACACGAGCGCAAACATGAAAGTGCACAAGCGATTGGATCGAGACAAGGCATTTTCGAGACCGGTAGTAATTAACAAGATTACTTAAGGATGACAGCACCCGTGAAATAACGTCTCTTATCTCGGAGACCGTTAACAGGAATCGCGCATGATATGCAGAGCGCCAAAAAGTAGACGAGGACCAAAACGAGTCCCGGCGAAAATAGGCGGCAGACTAAACTCTCTCAATGAAATCTTCGCACGCGCCAGGTCGCGAAAAAGGAAAAAAAAAAAGGGACCAGCGGGTCCGCGTCACGCGGCTTAATAATACCCCGGCGCGAGGAGAGACGCGCGGCGAAACGGAATCAAACGGAACAAAGCGCGCGGCGCGCCGCTGGCGTTCAGCAACCCCAAGGCAGATGAACGATTCCGAGCGGATTCGCGAAGGCGAGTCTCGTCCGCGGTAGCGGGACACAATATTCCCGGGGCGTCATCCTCGCGGCCATGCATTATGCATCGGCAGCCGGCGCCGTAAGCGCTTTTCGAAAGGCGGCGCGCACGCATGCGAGAAAACCAGCGGCCCAAGGCAGCCCAAAGGATCCGGATCTTCGCGCGGGACATTCACACCTCGATGGGCCCTGCGCCCACCGGGATATTCGTACCCTGCGGTGCATGATGTGCGCTGCCGGCGAGGGCTTTAGACGTGGGAGGGGGATTAATAGGGCCGATGTTTCTCCTCTCGTGGTCTGCGTTCCCCGCGGCGAGCGCAGCCGAGGCTGCTCTCTTCGGGTTTTATTAGCTAGTATAACGTTGAGGTCTTTCTCATTCGTGGTACTTCCTTTTCCTCTGTCTGCTTTTAAAAAGACTGATTATATATCCTTTGAAGGGGTACGCGGTACTTTGGATTAGGGCTTTAGAGTTGTGCATCTATGTTTTATTTGGAAAACATTCAATTTAAATGTATATTGTACATACTTATGCTTTTTGACACTTGTCAATTAATTTACGAGTCCCGCTAGCTTCTTCCTAGAGTGGGTTGGTCAGGAGGTGTGAATATAAAGTATTTATTCTGTGAGTCATTGTAACAGCTTCCCAACGATGTGTAAGATCTGCCAAACGATCAGGTCAGTTCCGATGATAAATTTTTTTAATTGTTTCTCAGAATTTAGATACTGTTAGTCATGAGGTCTGGATGATGAGTCAGTATATGAAACATATAATTTATGCATTTGTCGCAGATTAAGATGAATTTTATATGACGAACAAGTTGACTCACAACATGAGTTGTATATAGTGTACTTTAAAATAAATGTAAAAGTATTTGAAATTGTAATACTACAAATAAACATACATTATATATACATAATACCATTATTATTCAATATACATTAAAACATCACAGTCATTACCGACTGCAGTTACACCAATCTGCCCAATTGTAATAAATTTTCAAGAAACATGGAGGACGGAGATAATCTACTGAACCGTGATTGATGCATGTATTAAACTTAAGTATTGCTTATCTGAGGACCTAGTGCCTGGAAAATCAAAATGAGTGCACTACTTCTTATCGTGAAGGAGCTAAAGACTTCTTGAAAACCCCATCAACATCCCTAATCTTCGGTAGACCGGAACTTCTTCGTGAGTGAGTTAAAAGTTAATCTCTTTCGACTAAAGGTGCCTCGAGAGTCGACTTTTACTCCATGTTAAGGTCAAAGACGATAATCCAAAGTAACACGACATCAATTCTAACAAAAAAAGTATTTGAATTGAATTTACTTTATGTACTACGATGTTAGTTTAAGTAAATAGTAAACTAAATAAATAAAACAAACCAATAATATTAAGTAAATAGTATCAATTAGAATTTTACTTCACAAGAAAACTTAAAAAGCATCAAATACTATGATGCGTAACTAGTGCAGAAAGTAGATTATTTTGCAGACATGAAGTTTTTAAGTACTAAACCTAAACCTACTAAATTTGTTTGATATTTTAAATCTAATTTAAAATATTATTGATTTTAAAGTATTGTATAATTGTCGTATCTCCTAACATGAAATTTTCCAAATTTAGGCGCCTTTGTTGAAGGACGAATGTTCGTAGATAAATTATAAATTATTTTTATGCGAGAAAACTATAATATACAATGAGTGAATTAATAATTGACAACAGTTGTATCATGTAAAGAGCCTGCATAAAGTGATTTTTATTGTAAATATAAAATTTATAATTAATATGTCATATATATATAATTTAAATTGAAACGCTTTTTCTAATTTGAATAATAATTTGTGATTTACTTCAATAATTTTTGTATAAATATTCATTAAAATTTCTTTGTTACAAAGTCAATAATAGCAATAATGAAAGATGATTAAAGTTTTTAAAATTCTATAGCTATTCACAATATTTACATTCCAACTTTAATATCTTAGTGTGATAGCCAATTTATTCGCAATGGAATGCCTGACTCCTCTATCTCCTATACCTTCTGTTCTCCGCACGGGTCGTCGATCTGCAGCTGCTTCTCGCATACGTGTGGTTCACCTGTCATCGCCCACGCAAGCGAATAATCGCTCTTAGCCACAGAAATCCGCTCATTATTCCTTTCTATCTGTTCTTGTATATACCCTTCTTATTGCCCTCTCTCTCTCTCTCTCTCTCAGCCTTCCATTCGCTTATTCCATTCACGAAAGGAAATACATTCAATTTCTGTCTCTGCGAGAATAAACTCATTTGTCTTTGCATTTACTTAGTTTTTTTCCAACCCTATACAAAATGCAAATAATGGTTACTTAAGCGGGTGTTATAGTGTACAAAACTGTGAATTTCAAAACACCGCTTGATCTTTACTTTTTTATTTTGTTTTATCTTTTGAGAGCATTATCTTGTATAAATTAATATATATAAATTTTAATAACGGGTTTAATAGTCACTGAACTATACATATTCAAACATGTTAAATCCGATTTATAGCTCGACATAAATCAATATTGCTGTAAATGTATGAAAATAGTATTGACATTTCATCGCGAAAACTATACTTTATTGGCGGATCATCGTTGATTATCGGCTAATATGTCTGACGTAAAGCTATCGGGCCATTCATAAAGGATTCAAGGTTCCATAAAATCATTTACTTCCGTAGCAACCTCCATCAAAAATATTGCAAGAAACAGCGCCTAAGAACATTTACGACCACTCTCATAAATTACTTTTAATTTTGCATAAATTGAAAAATTACATAGATTTGAAATGCGTGATTAAAGTTTGCATCAAAATCTATGGTACAATCTCATACTGACGAATAGCTCTGTATTTGTTAATTTAATTATACATGATTATATTTGTATGATTTATATGTGTTATATTATATTTCTCAGATTCTGTTAAGCACTTTATTAATTAATATTAATACCTATGAATAAGTTTTTACACAGTAACTAGTGAAAATTTACACATATATTTGCATTATTCGTTCACATTTATATTATAATTGTTCATCGATATATTTTAATACTTAAAGTTATAATCAGACCTGAAATATTTTTGTAAAGAAGCATTATATTGTCCTTAAGAAATTACTATCAGACAGGGAAGTAAATAAAACGGCCAATTCTATTGACTAACTTGATTACCTACTTTAATAACGTTTGCACTTTTCTTGCGTTTATTTCATACTCTCTTTCTGCATTTGATTTATTCGCATGAAAGAGACATTGAATGCAGGTCACGGAAATTTTAAAAAGGATCGTTACAGTTATTTCCGCAACAATATCATTTACTAACTTCTTCTTTTCGATGAAAGAGAAGTTACACTGTGAAAAGAAAGTTCTTAAATAAATTAATTTGAAAGTATATAGAGTTTGAAAACTCTTTTCTGCTGCTACAATACAAATCGGAAACTGCGCTATGTGCTGTGAATTCGAAAAAGGGGATATAAACATATTACCCTTACATTGCATAAAATACAGACGCTATAATGGATATGAATGGCAAATTTAATGGCTTAACGTGAGCAAGTTTTCTAAATTAATTTTTATTATACGTCTCGTTTCTATGGCCGTGGATAATACTAAATAACGCTACAAAAGATATGACGCCTTTCTCATAGTAAAGTTGTAATAAATGTATAAAAGCCATGCATGACAATATTAAAAAAGTAAAAAATAATAATTATTTTTATTTAATAAACAATTATTAATAATTACTAAATTTTTAAATCTTTTAATCATTAAATATTATGTTTATCTATAAATTCGCACACCCTCACCTGCTTGGTTGTCAACTTTTATCTTTTTAACTAAATTTTTAAGAACTCGTTTCGTTGAAATGCTTAGTGATCACACGTACGTGAAAACTAACACCAGAACGTAAATTATATCGAACATGCCCTATCGTTAACCAACAAGACATTTAGGCTCTAAAAGATTAAAATTTATTCCGGGTATCCTGAAACTACCCCCTCTCTGCTGCAACTATAGCGTTCAGCTCGTCAAGGTTGCCCAGTCCTTCGCACGCGAACAAGAGCAAAAACAAAAAAGAACTAGCCCCAAGGAAATCTGAATCAGTAGCCCATTTTAAACAGTAAAGTTCTATAATACACATGTTAGGATTTAATTGAAGTAAGTTGAAAAAATTAAATGACTTAATAACCATCCAGATTAGATAACAGCGCTAATAGATATGATATTAAAACGTTTCAATCTATCAAACAAAATTAAGCAGTATGTACACTGATTAAAACAGTTACGATTTCAAGCCTTCCACCAGCAAGATTTATAGGTATACTAAACTGACCGCCCATCCCTTCCAATTGTAGACTAGTATTCCAAACGAAAGGGAAGTATTCCAAAACATTAGCCCTGATAAAATCTGGAGGAGTAGCCTCCAGGGTGACCGGCCCAAGGGCGCTTGACACACCCGCGCACTCGCTATCGATCAAACTTGCCCGCGCGCTTCCTTACTTCCGTTGGGTCACGGGCTCAGCTTCGCCCTTCGCGGCACGGAATCGCCAGCCGAGCTCGTTTGTCTTTCGGTCGACTCACCCTCACATCTATACCTCTCGCCAAATGCAGATATTCGCCAAATCATCTCGTGCTTGAATAGATAAGCGGAAATTCGAGTATGTTTACAAGTTTGTTCGACATTTTTTATCAGTTAGAGTATATTCTTCTAAACTACACTATACACATAATGATCAATCCACTTCCACGTTACTTTTCATTTAAGGTTACTCTTGTAAAACTTTCTAAAACGAGTCGAGCTGGCATGAAAAGAAGAATACTAATAACACTGCGATTTATATTTGATAGATATGTTAAAAAGCAGAAGCTCCTATCAACGAACGTACACTTTAAATACACTTTACTAAATTAATGCTTTGTTTATAGAATATCTTTTTTGTATGTGTTTCAAATTAGTAATAGTATATGATTTTATTTTTATCTAATTAGGTTGAGAAAGGAAAAAATTTATTAGACAATAGTTTCTTGTAGCTAAAGTAATTCTATTTTATTGACTGAAGATATGCAGAAGTTAAAATATACAGATATATTAATAAGCAAACTAGAATCGCGCGCAAGTCAACTCGATCACTATACGGTATGCCTACATGTGTCTATACTGAATTTAACAAAGACTATACTGTTGTGCACAAATTATCAGATAAATTGATTTTAAAAGTAAGACATAAATTCGCTTTAGCATTTGTTTAAAGAATATCTTACTATGCTGTACATTATTTATGTCAACACATAAAACTGATTCCTCCAATTTATTTACTTGTCAAATTTTGAAATCGCCAAAATGGCATCGAAAATAAACCACAGCTTCTTAGGCTGCTATAAACTCGATAAAAACCAGATAATATTCCAGTAAATTAGCTATTGATATTTCTGTTTACAAAAAATACTTTGAGTATGTACATTAAAAATATTGTACAAAGTTTCAGATTAAGTAAAAAATTTTCACTGTTTTGACTGTAAAAAAAATGTACATCATGAGTCCTGAAGCCAGTGAACGCTCTCCTTTCAGCCGAAATCTGATCCACAATGGAACATCCCGTTTTGTAGCCGTGAGAGAGTACGGATGGGCGTAGACGTGTAGATGGAGCAATGTTTCGCGACGAGGATGAGAGTGGGAGGGTCAAATGCTCGCTTTTATTAATAAATTTTACGATAGTCAACGTCTTTCATTCAATTAGGTCCTAGTCACGTCCCTTCCTCACCCGCGTACTCCCACTTAATGCTCAAGAGGTGGGTCGCAATGATCCGCGAAGACGCTGACGAAGATACCGGTGCTCTCCACTCGGCATATCCTACCTCTATTCCCCTCTGTCTGCTCCTGACTCTCGGGAACTTCTTTCTTCTTGTCTTGGACTTCTCCCGCTCTCCTTTTCTTCTCGCTATTACTTCAACTATGTAGTGCTCTTCTCATTCTACTTCTTCTGCTCGAGCTTCTACTTCTACTCTGTGCTCGTCTATATTCACTAGCTCATTTATTTATAAGGAGATCATCGTTATTAATCTATAATGGTTGGAGTTATTTAGAGTCAGAGATTAACGAAGACTTGCGAAACCAATACACAGCATCAGGTTGGGTCTTCCCGATCCACCGAGCTGAAAGAAGCCAAGAAGAGCAGCGAAAATAGCACCGATGCGAGACGATGGGTTGGCGTTCGGAGGAATATACAACATAGGGGGGCGTATATTTGGGTAAGGATACCATGCGGAAGGACGCGAAAAGAATGAGAGACTGAAACAAGAAATATGGAAGTACAGTCGAGGTAGAAAGAGAGGAGAGTGAAGAAGAAGAAAATGCGGTCAGACACCATCGGCCGACCATAGATTTATTTGAACCATCAATCCGATCTACCATAAGATCTTAATTGAACCTTCTTACTACTGTGAGTAAACAAAAGAGCGAAGAAAAGCAGAGAAAAAAAGATTAAATAGAAAAGAGAAAACAAAGCAGGTTGATGAAAAAGAAAACCCTTGAAGATGAGAAGGCTAAAAAGCAACGCAAACGGTAAACATCAGAATGTGGCTGCTACATTACTGACCCAAGTTAAAGAGACCGTATTATCGTACCGCCATATTGGACAAATGTGCGACCTAAGCGCGACGGTGCATACATCGTTTACCAAAATTCTATCATTAGTAATGCATCTAGACTTCAACTAGTTATTATATTAATTAAATGATCGCACGCGTACTTTCACTAAAATTTGAATATAAATTATACCAAAATTATGCAAATATCTGCGCATTTATTATTTTCCTACATTGTACTATCGAGTTCTTCCTGTCAGTAGCAATGAGTATGTAGCATTTATAAGTCCCCACCTTTATCGCCATTTGTTTTATTATACGTTTTATTATTACTCGTATATTTTATATATATTACATATGTTTTGTGATTTTAGTTTCTACTGAAGAGGCTTTTTATTGCTTTGCATGTCGAAACTACAATAGGAAAACAGTTTTGTGTAAGGGAATAGCGGTTACATAGAGTGCTAAGAAATACATAATATACACAGAATACATGAAAGAGTCGCTGAAAACCAAACATATTTCTATCTTTCTGAAATAAGCTTTATAATCAAAATAATAATTGTGAAAAATTAATTGTACACTACAATAACATTAGTGTTATGTTAATTGAGTATTTGAATATTGTTATAAGATTAAATTAAGTATTGTTCTCCTTTAAACATAGACTCTAAGCAATATTTTAAATATTAAAAAATTTTATAACATGTTTTTCATCCATGCATTTATAATTTTCGTATAACTGCATTTGCCTAAAACGTATTTTTCAAAATATTTATATTTCAACATCGTTATGCTAACATCTGAAGTATGATATAATCAATGGAGGTAATTCTTTTTAAATACAATAAGAATTATAAATTTTTGATAAGGTGTATATAAATAATAAAAAATAATTTATTAATTATAATGCATATTTTACAATAAATGTTTTAATTTCATGTTTATCTCCATCTATATATCCCCTAATATTTTTCACTTTTTAATGGCAGCTGAACCTCACAGTCTGTTTACTTTCGCCTGAATCTAAAGAAAATACAAAAATATGTATTTATGAACTCATCTAACTTTTTAATTAGAGCTTCATTGTGCGTTTCTAAAACAATGTATATAAAAATATATAATTTATATATATTATTTATAATTATAAAATATATAATATAATAAAGAATTACTTGCTTGAAATAAATTTAAAATCTCTGTCAGCTTTCGCAAAGCATTATTTGTTTCTTGATCAATATGTTCAAAAGAAACTAGCCTTTTTCATGTAAATTTAAAAGCCGCGTCATTCAATTTTCCTTTTATTAATAAAGCCATGATGTGGAAATTATATCTATCATTTCTTACTTTCTTTTGGATCCACGATAAAATAATTGAATCAAAGTGAAATTCGATAAATTTTTTGACTAGCCATTTTTTATGTTATTAAATATATACTTACACTATAAAGTAATATTTTTGCTTAAATATTAAATAATAATATTAAATATAAATATAATAAATAAATTTATTATTTCTGTAGTTGATTTACATTAGATAATTCAATTTCAAGCGCGCTGAACATTTTTTCAGAACATTTTTGCTAAAATAATGTTTGATGTTAATGCGATATTTATTAGAATAACGATTATATATAATTTATACTTTATGTTTAATTATCAATTTTATTTTTATCTTTACATTAACAAATTTTATTCAACTTTATTTGTTATTTCCTTCATTGACAGTCGCGGAAGATACTAAGGTAGCCAGGACATTTGTTTCTTTTCTTAAACATACACTGAAAATTAAAACAGTAAATTTAATTTAATATGCAGGAATAAAAAATATTATAGTTGCTATTTATTTAAAAAATTTTCTAGTTTACAATATTTTTATAAGGTTACCATTGGATTCCTCATTGAGTTCAACTATAAGAGTTAAACAGTATAATAATTATTAACTTGTAAAATGATTCAAATGTACGAAAAGATCAGAATGCTTAATTTCATTATTTTTTAATTTTAGATAGCATAATTTAGTATTAAAAATAATATTTTCAACAGTACAGTCTTATACTTATCGTTGTTAAGGTGTTCAAAGTTTTATTTTTACACTTTTGAAAAATAAATTCTTTTGAATTTGTATTTTTTTCAAAACTAATATTCTATATTGATTTTGTGAATTTTTTGGTTGATAGTATGTTATTATGTCATTATTAATCACATAATAAAAATTCAAATTGCACGAAAATTGTAACATTAAAATAAACTTACTTTGCATTTCTCAAATTGCTTCTCGTTTTGTTTATAATATGCGCAGTTTGTTTCGAATTCATCACAATAAGTCTAAACATAAATTAAAATTCATGTACATAAACTGTATATAAAATATTTATAATTTTTTCTCTTACCTTATTTGGTACTCCCAATATTATGGTTATCATAGCAAATACCATAAAAATAAAAAGTAAACAAACATGATACATGATTGCGGTACGATTAATGTACCAAAATTTAGTGATTTTTTCCTACTAATTGCTTTTTATTTTAGAGTTAGTTATTTTGAAGGTGTACCGTGCTAACTGAACCGTACTGTTTCTTGTAAATTATAAAGATTATTTTAAGTATTAAACTTTTTCTAGTGTAATGTGTTTCGTCATTAATTTTTGGCTGATTTTCATTGACTTTTATTTTATAGGAATAATACAATAGATTTACGACGTATTATAAACAATTACAATCTAAGTTATTATTTTTCTTTTGAATTAAATAATACAATAAAGTTTAATAGACGTAAAAATAAAAGGTACAATAACATTGTAATAATATTCAAAATATTCAAATATCTAACATTTTACTTTTTTATCCAATGCCTCCGGGCACTTGTTTATTTTCCGGAACATACACTGCAAGGTTAAATATTATTATTAGGACATTTATATAATTAACATATATTATTAAACATAATTTAAATGGTTAACAGCGTAATTTCAACATTTAAAAGTGCATTAAAACATTCAATCCAAATACATATACACAACACGATGTAATAGTGACAAATATTCTGTCGTATTATTTATTATCATCAACGTATTAAATATAAAAATAATTTTTATTTTTTGCAAAATTAATCTTTAAATAAGTAAAATATTCAAATGTATTAAGATAATAACGTATAAAAATTTAAGGCATAGAATTGATTTACCTTGCACCTCTCATAGGCAGTTTCATTAGCAATAAAGTAATAACAGTTCGCAGCTTCATCGTCTGAACAATGATCCTAAACACAATTAAAATATTATTCGTAAAATCTCGTATCTAATATCATTAAAAACATTTTTTTAAAAACATTTTTAAACCTTTTTACTTGGTGTCTCCTCCGATATTGTTACAGTTGTAATAATTAATCCAATAAAAAGAACAAGTAAAATAGTGCAATAATACATGATTTCAGTAGTGTAATTAATAAATTAAAGTAAATTTATTCTCAATTGACCGTTTATTTATTCATAAATAATACAAAAATTGAACAATGGCATTTCCGCTATAAAATGAAGTCATTGTTTAAAATTCTATTTTTTACGCTATTTCCCCATTTAACTAAACTATTCACTTTTAAATAATAGAAAAAATTTGAACTTAAAAGAATCTAACAAAAAATACCGTTGGATATTTGAAAAAGAGAAAATTGAATTTGAAATTTGTTCCTTTATTCAAAGATTAACTTTTCAGTCGCGCATATTTATGCTGTAAATTATTACAAAGATTGGATGACTACCTATTTTGCGACTTCAGCATACATAAAATTTTTCAAAAGTTTTCACGAGTCCACACAGAGGGCGATTCGTCTACCTACAAGCACCATTCTTCTGCAGGGGAAGATGAGACTATTAAGACAGAAACCGACCCCGCTTGCCCGTTCACGTCAGGTATCTAGAAATCGCATCTATACGGCGATATCTAGTGTTCGATGAGCGGCTAGGCTACTCGGCGCTTCTGAACACTGAACAAAACTGACTCAGTGGGTTTTTTGCTGCCCAATTTTGACCTTTAACTCTGGCCCAAACTTATACGAGTATATTTTCCAGAAAAATAATAACGCCAGAGCCGATTTCCCATCGTTACAATATTTTAAGTTTTCTGTGGATATCTCATGTTATATTCTCGTGTATATAACACATGTATAAATAATGTTACCGATTTGAAAATATTTTATTCACACATTTTTATACTTACTAAATATTTTTTAAACTTCAAGAAATCTGAGGAAATCGTCTTTGTCTGTGCTGTGCCTTAATTAATACCATTTCTCACAATAGTGTATAGTTCACAACATTCTTAGTAAAACGGTGCTTTTCACTTTTGAATTCGATGATTTCTCGCAAACATGGTTAATGAAATTATCAAAACATACAGTAAACTAGAACACATTAGAATGCACTAAACAAAGTAAACGTAGGTAATTGGATCGTAAAGTTGACGAATCAAAAGCCGTGACAGATCAGAGGGACGCTCTTGCGATTATGAACATCATGATCGATCATGAACAGGATTGAGGTGACGATAACGTGTATGTATTTGATGTACACATAAACGCTGACATTAAATGTATACATATACATAAATGACAAAAGCATTCTATTTTCGAATATGCAGATGGTAATTCAGATTCCGATTATAAAAATGAATTTTATTTAATATGATATTTTAGGTTAATATAGAACAATATTTATAAGATATTATTAAATTGAATCTATACATATAGACATGTTCACATATAAGATATATAACCTAAAAATATATATATGGTAAATACATATATGTTAATACTAATTCCCTCTTGTAATTTAAACATTTGAAAAAAGATTTATAAATAAGGGTTTTAAATCAAATTCTTTGAAAACGTACAAGAAATAAATTAGTGTACAAATCCTTAATATTATTTATATCTTTTTTGAGACAAATAGTAGATGTACATATTTATTATTTTCAATTATAATTAATATAATCAATATTATACTAGATATCGCATGATGTTAGATCTTGCTTGTCCGGATTAATTATAACATATATTTCTGACTGAAAAAATAAATTGTTAGTAAATGTCATGAAAAGTCTAACAAAGAGTTACTTTATTCCATTTAAGTAAATAAAAACTAAAACCGAATATATATAGAGAGAATAAAAACGAATATATATTCCTGGTTGTAAGTTGAAACTTGGCGAGCGCACACACGACTATACGTGCACGAATGGGGTGGTAGGAGAGAGTACTGAATATATGATCACAAGGCTGATTCTGGACCGCATTGCAGAGATCCTGCTCCCGGTCCAAGGTCAGCGGAGGTTTCATCCAATAAATACGAATCAAATTCGAAACTTTCCATTCTTTTGAAATATATTAGAATATTTTTTCTCTTTAGTTGTTTATTCTTTTTGTTTTGTACTTCAGTTAATGGCATTATTCAATTTATTCAATATTCATGATGTCATAATTGTTGCTATTTTTTAAATTTATTTATTTAAAGTCGCATTCTCCTAGACGGGTATTAACTGCAATTTATTATTTTTAACTTTTTATTAAAAAATTATGTTGTCTGACATTAAAAAAAACATTCAACTGACATATCTGCTATAGACTTCTAAAGGCACTATTTAATAAAAACAAAACATACCGTTTGAGCTTATTAACTTATTAAATCGAAATTTTTTCTTGTACTACTTTAATGATTTTCTTATTTATATATCAACATTGAGGTTATAGGTATTTTATGTAGCTCTGTGGAACATTATATTTTTTAAATCGAAAATAAATATCACATAATTATTACATCATCGTTAAAATTAATTTAACCTTTTAATTATTTCGAAAAATATAAGCAATTTTATAAAACATTATCTAGTTATATTAAATACTATTCAATAATCTATAAACTTATAAAAAAAATATTTCACGTTTTCTTTACTTAAACATTTTTTTTATTTTCTTAGGATTATTTATTATTGTAAAAGCTGTAAAACATTTATGAAGATTATGGTTTTATTGTTTAATATTATTTGATTCGCCAAAAACGGAGTTTTCAAATATTTTTCATTATTAATATCATAAGCACTTTATGATAAATTATAAGCTAAGTTATTTATCTGCACTTATTATAAAGCAGTGACAATCAAGGTATATATGGATTATCTAATTGTATTTTAAAATTTAGTTAACAATTACTTAATTCATAGCGCTTAACAAAATATCTGAATCAAAAACAAATAATTCTTGTTAATGTTAAAATGCGCAATATATTTCTTTACAAAGAAATTTATTAATATAATAATTGCTTTTCTGCGTTAAAATTACAATCACATTCAAAAAATTTCTAATGATTAATGATTTTTTTTAATAATGAAAATATAAGTTTTGTTATTATATTTTTTCAAGAGATATTTTGAATTATTTGTAAATTGAAGTTATATTGAGATCATTCAATTATTTTATTCTCATAATTAAACTACCTTGTTTGCAAATAATAGTAGAATAAGAAACAGAATTGGTTGCTTTAATAGTAATTTTATTTATCTAATTCTTCAATGTAAAATAATCTTTATATGGGAATCACAAGAATTGGTGAGAATAAATGAATGAATGAGATGGAAATTAAAAAACAATATTATTATGGTATGTAATTGTGTTGATATTTTTCTAATAAATCGAATCTTATTATTTAATAACAATATTGTTTTTAACAATAATAAAAACTACTATCGGATAAAATAACTAATATATCATTAGTATCACTATTTATGTGCTAGTGAATGTATTAGTTTTAATATTGTTTAGATCGAAATTAATCATAATATAATTTATTTGCAATATCTCGTCATTCAGAATCTAGTCATAAAATGGGATAGAAACCGTATAGCATTGCTTAAGACTGACGGTAAGTTAGGAAAAAAAATGGTCCAAGTCGTTATTGTATTTCCGTATGAGGCGACTAAGGTACTGGCAATGGTACCAAGTTTATAAATAAAATTTAAAGTGCGGGTTAAACTAAAATATAAAAAAAATATTGTATATTGTTCACTTATCTAAAGCTATCAGCTGTTCCGTGTAACTCAAAACGTCACGAATCTGATATCTTGTTGTCTAGTATCATACCATGCGAAAGGTTAAGACTAGGATGAAAGACTATATGCATCAGAATGTGCATCGGGATACGTCCTACTATCACGCTATACGGACTAGGCGAAAAACATCGCATTGTGTTTATAGCCGATCGAACCCATGACACCTATGCACTTAAACTCTTGATCTGATACTTTATTACCTAAACTGTTTATGAAAATATCTATACATTTATTGTAGGTATTTCTAGTACAAAGGAACGATTGAAATAATACATTCTTAATCATTGTTTATCATTAATCAACTCTTACCTTCACAAAATCAGAACTTCAGAATCATAATCATGATCAAATTTTATGAATATGTTACGATTCAAATTATGTTTGAGACACCTAATATTAATTATAGACTCATTTCAATTATTCTTTGCAATGCAAGCTTCTATAACTCAATTAAAAAGTAAACGCGGTTAAAAATAATTGATAATATTAAGAAAGTTCTCAAGTTTTGAACATTCGCAATGAAGTTTGTAGAAAATTGAATGGAAATCCTGGTAAAACTTTTATATTATTGTTTAATACAGTATAAATAGAATGCAGTTGTGAAGCAACATTTGTTTAATACATAATATTGAACCAAAATCATTAAAGCTGCTCATCTTTGTATAACTTATAAGAGTTTTCGGAACAACTTTATGCAAAAATAAGTAATTAATAGTAAACGATATTATTGGCGTTTTTAATTTCTGCAAGTATTTTTAATTTTTACATTCATATTCAGAAGCTATATTTGTGCAGCGGTTAATATTACTTACAATATTTAATATTGGAATTTTACACAAAAGAACAATGCGACTGTGTAAAAAATCATCAACAAGCTATTTCGATATATATATACTGTCCAGCCTATAAGCACCACTGAGTTCAACGATCGATACTATAGTAGCGACAAAATATCTGCATCGGTAAAATCACGAAATATCCAGTTTCACTCAGCGTGGGTTTAATTAGTGTTCAGGCGCATGCGTGGAAGCCAATGCCCCTGTTGGCTAATGAAAACGCGGGAAGCCTTTCTCTGTGACTATACTTAGAGACGAAATTGATTTACAGAAGTCTACGCATCAAAAGTCACAATGCAATCGTGTAGCCTTCCACTTCTACGTCCCCGCTCGTCTATCCTTGACTTACGTAACGGTCAAGTTATTTTACGGATAGTATAGTTAGACCAAGTATTTCAAGTAATTGGAGACACGTCATAGTACACAATCCATCACGTAATCATCTCTAATTTTATTCCATCTTCCGCCCCCTTTTTTAATAACTAACTTTCGCTTAAAAATACCATTGTTGGGGTTTTGAACGCATTAGCGACGGGAGATCGATGCGACCAGGATTAATCGAATTTTTTTGACCTCCTATGGTCACCAATGAGAGAAAACCTCGTAATAAATGGCACGGGTGCTTCGACGTCATACTCTATCAATGCTATCAGTGAATAAGAACCTGCTTTTTCATGGCACGTTGTTACAGATACAATTATATTTTTCATTGCATGTCACTTACAACATACGAGTATTAAGCAAGATGTAAGGAATATATTCAATAAACAAAGTATGTAGCATTAAATAAATGATTAAAGCTGTATTGTATCATGAATGGCAACTTTTCTATGAGTGAGTTTTCCTATAATTAGAATTTTTCTAAAGGATTCTACCTTTTTTAGGTTTACTCCATTCTATAGGAATAATCTTGTACAAACGTTGCAAATATGCAAGATGAAAGTTAAAATTAATCGAATAGGTTAAGTTAATAGAGCATATATAAAATTACTTGTAAAACGATAATGTATATAAATACGATCCAGTAGATTGCTACTTTTGAGCATGAGCAATATTATAATCATTCAATTGAAAACTATAACAAGCACTATATTTTTAATAAAGCTAATAAAGCTAGTTTATAGATATAAATTATTCATTTCAGGTAATTAAAACCTAACCATTACTAAAAATTACTTTTGACATTATATGTATGAAATAACTAATTTATATTTATTAAATCCGTCGTATTTGTCAGTCTTATAAAAATATCTATTTATTACCGCAAAAAGATAACAAAATTTCATTCACAGATGTAAAATAAAATGAATTTTTACTAGATCAATAACAATTTTATACTGCTAACTGTATTACAGCAATATTGACATTACTTCGTCGTTACTACTGTAGCAATAGGGTTTGATCGATGTCAGATAGCAATTGGTTTTTGCTCTAAGTGATGTTTTCTCATTATAATCTGAAGCTCATGTTATATGACTACTATACTAGAGTATAGAATCTTATATACTTGAGTTTAGTATGTATTTTCGAACTGAATATAACGGCCTATATATGTGTGTGTGTGTATATATATATATATATATATATATACAAATTCGAATGTACTGCTTATCGTTTGCAATAGATCGCCGTACTTATTCAGATTCCTATATTTTCGCATACAATCTGCGAGAAAATATACTGGGGTTCCGGCTCGTAAAAAAGTCTCTGAGACCTAACCACGATAAATCATACAAGCGTGCCTCGCGCACCAACTGAAATCAAGCCATGGAATCTGTATATGCTTCAGAGAATGAGCTAAAAATAATCTTTTCCGCACACTGGCTCTGGTGCAAATCCTTACGAAATTTGCTATAAAAAGGGAAGAAACATTACCTGGAGAAATCTAGTAACTATAGCGCTCGGAAAACATCGGGTTATACAGTGATAAACTAGGGTACAGGAAACCGTAATACATGTGCAACTGCTTGTAATCAAATGCACCCGTATATTACAGAAACACTACAGGGTTCGCTGTAAACGATACGTGAATATAATGTTAATAAGAAAAAAATTATATTTTTCTATTTTATTTTTTTAGCTTTTATTATATTTTTAAGATTATCGTATTACTGAACAAGTGATTGTATAATATTGTGAAATTCTCGAAATAATTATTTAACATTCTGAAGTTCTCCTAAAGTTATAATAAGTTTTCCAGTAAATTCATCTTCTTTATCAACAACAAAAAAGGGATTAAATATTTTTCATCTTTTAAAAAGCTGAAGGAAATACGTTTAAAGTTTAAAAGTTAATTTTTTTATATTAAAATATGAAAGTGTTCGTTTTGATACATTTCATAACATAAAAAAACTCTAAAAAACTTTTGAATAATTCAGAAGGAAAATTATAATTATGATTTTATGCAATATGATTATTATAGTGTTCCAGTCTGAAATGAATGAAAAATTATTTTTTTGGATCAACTGGTTTACTATGTCTCTTATGTTATTTCTATAAGTTTTTTTACACAATCAAAATCCCTTTACAGATTTTATTGAGATACAAAACTGAAAAGATTTATTAATACTTAGTAAATTCATGAGAAAAATGTAAATTAATCTAAAATATTTTTATAACAGGTGATTCTTTCCATTTAAAGTAAAATTTCATATTTTTAACAATTCAACATTCTTGTCGATTATTTTAAATTATATGAAAGAAAGTAGTGAGATTCTTTTTAGCGAAGTTTATAAATTACTTAAACAAATAATCTATTAATAAACCAACAGTAGCATTTATTTCAATAATATTCACTTTGCTGAACTAGAACATTTGCAACTAGCGAAAATAATTTTGGCAACAGTTAACGAACCGTTTCTCTGACATTATCATTTGATTGACGTTATCATATTTATTACATTTCAATGAATTTTAGGTCTCAATGATGCACATTGATTAAATTTATCGCACAGGAAAAACCGAATCTAAAAAAGCTTGTATTTTAAAAATATATTTGTAAATTCAAAATTAAATTTTATCGAATAAAACTAAAAAAGTAATCGTTATTCATTTACTGTCGAAACTATTTTGTTTCTATAAAGAGAATATTTTGTTATCATCTGGACGTATAACGAGGATTTCTATTCATCAATTAAAATAATTTTCTAAAATCAAATTTTTTTATTTTTGTCGAATGGCATGTTTAATACAGTGACGAAACTAATTGTAATTATAACCTAAAAAATTATTAAAACAGTAAAGTGAAAGTCAAGAATTTAATGTGTCTATACTTTTTGCAAGGTTTATGAAATAAAAACTTTTCAAATGCTTCATGCTGTATAACTTGACTCCAAACGCGGAGGAGAAGATAAAAATCGCACGACACTAAAATTTACCATTAAAATTTATAGTCTCTGGTGAGGGCTTGGGCAACTCTATAATGCGAGTGCGACAAGTGAAGCTTGTGTAGGGAAACTAATTCTACAAATAGACAGCGACTGGGTGTGATCGTAATCGTAAAAACAGAAAAAAGGGTTTTCCGATTATTCCCTCCCCTGAGCATCACTCGCCGACCGAGTAGTAAAGGCCAGTGCGCGTCAGACCGAACGCGGCTCCTGTACCCAAATAAACGGACGAGGATTTTTACCCCCTGGTATCTTGTTCGATATCATCGAAATCTATTTTTTTTATTTTATCCTCTCCCAAAGATGTACGCCATCAAAAATTGGAATATCCGTGCGCCTCTGATGCTGCAGAACTATATTGAGAGTTACATTTTAATAAATAAGTCTATATTTTTGTGTGCTGACTGTACTTCAGACATTCATTCCAGTATTGATTAAAAAAGAGACATTACTTTTTCCTTATTTAAGAGAAAATTGGAGAAGATAGTTATCAAAGAGATGCAAAGGTCTGATAAGATGGCCACTCGGTTTCCGAGTATAGGCTGACAAGGGTCAGATGGCGATTGTCTGGAACGAAGAGAAGTCCGTCGCACCAACCTAATAAAGGGCTCCATTTATTTTTCAAGCGAGGTAGCCTCTTTAATTTTCTGGTAGCTCTATGTTCCGTAATCAAGCGTCCTCTGCGGCAATAATTCGCGAGTGTCTGCGAAAGGATCGGAAATCCATTATACGCCCACGAGACACTTCTTTTCCCTTTTCGATAGAGAAACGGGAAATTTCTTTTATTAGTTAGAGATAATAATCAATTGCGTTTCTACTTCAAAACTATGTCCAAAAGTCTTTTGGCAAAGTTACGAAACATTGACGCTCACTTTCTAAAAAATACAGTATTAAATAACCGTTGAACTTTTGTATTGTGCGACACGATCAAGTGAGAAGTAACAATCAAAGCGACATTTAAAAATATAGAGTGCACGCTGCATGGAATGATTCTTGACAGCATTCAGGGGCGTGTCAGGCGGACAACCGCTAGCCTCGTAAAACGCAGCGTCTTGTTTTCCCGGGCACGAGTGCATCCACTCTGCGCGTGCAGGCACTAGCTGTATATAGAGATTGCTAGGCTTGAAATTCCCAATTCGCCGAGACTCGTAACTTGTCCCACGGTGAATAACCTTTTGAGATTTTAATCTTTAGCGTATCTACGCTGATATATACTCATTGCTACTAGTAAAATATTACTTACACGTACGGATAGTAAATACTGTTTTTACAACGTAAGTTTTGTCGCTGAATATTTTTATTTTGAACAAGAGTTCATGACAAACAGAAAAATGAAATATTTAATGAAATTAAATCGCTACTTTTTGTTAATTTTAAGAAATATAGTTATAACCAAGGTATTTAAAAATATTTAAATATATTTTTTAATATTTTATACGATTAATTTCTATTCTAAAATATTGCGTGTTCGAGGCTCGAGTCTATATTACTGGTATTATACAGATACTATAGATTTTCTATACGATAGAAATTCGCTTAGAGACGTAATCGTCTAATTAAACGCGGGCTATGGTAGTGACAGTAATATGCAAAACTTTATCCTACAAATAGAAACCACCTGAATATTTAAAGTTGCTATATAGATTTTAGAGATGTAAGTGATTAACAAATTCTTAGTACTTCTAACTGCTTATTTCATTTTTAATTATTCTACTCCATATCATTGCTTAATTTAAATTAAAATTTTTAATGACTGCATTCCTGTACGTATAAGTAATTTTATGTATGTAGAGGAAGTTTAGATTTTCGTTGGTTATAACTGCTTCTTTCCAATAATATTGCTTTTAGATAGTTGTATTTTTATCCGAATGTATTCTATGCACTATGTTTCTTTAAATAACTAATGAAAGCTTTGAAATATTAACACGCACCGTTCCTGAAATCCCATATTCATGAAAACCAGAACACCTAGACATCTTTTCTACCGATACATTGTATCCCTTGGCATATTAAGCTATACAGAGTGCAAGCCCTGGGCCTCGTTTCAGTAAACCCTCCTGCACCACTATCGATCTCTATTATACAACCTTAGAAATCTAGCCTATATTATTAAACCAATTTTATCTGATGTCCTTAAAATCAATAGTTATAAAAATAAATTCAAATAAAAAAATTGACAAGTATATGGCCAGTTTACGCTTATAAAATCTGATAATTAAGAATATCTGTAGTATATTACTGCAGGCCAATTAGGAAAGGGTGTAATTAACTACAGCATTGCTGTCCGCTGAAAAAGAGACCGAAATCCTTCTCGCAAATTGTCAAAGGCAATCCGTGGCAATTTTCTGCAGGTTCCCTTAGAAAAAAGAGCGCCAAGAACCGATCGATTAAATCCTGACCTCATCATCCCGAGGTAAAAAAAGCTCTAATGACTTCCGCGCCCACACTCTGCAGCCTTTTTTCGGTACATTCAACTTCTAGGCTCCCTTGAACCCCGGTAGCCTACAGCGCGGCCTGGCTTTACAAATGCGCGGGACGAAAACATCGTTAGCTTCTCCCGGTTGCGCAGCCTCCTTCCTTCCACGAACAAAAATGCAGCGGTCACAAACAAATGAAGAGCGCGAGGCGGACGGTTGAAAGCATCCCTGCGCCATTCACAATCTCGGCGCGAGCGCAAGCACGCGAGGCCTATTCTCTCTACAGCGCCGCGAGCACCGGGACCTGTATACTGCTCCGAGGCATTTATTCAGTCGCGATTGCTCGCAGGCGAGTTTCATTGAGGCGTTGTGCAGGCCTTCTCCCCCTTCCCCCTCTGCTTCACTCCTCCAGTTTGTGGCTTTGACTGCGGCGCCCTTCCAATGCCTTTCTCTCGTGCGCCGTGTATTTTACAAATAAAAAATGAGGTGCTAGACTCTCCACTCATTTAAAAATTCAGGGCAACGATTGAGTACCAATGTATTCATTATCGTATCTGTACTTTTTTAGGTTGTTAGGACTACCTCAGTGCTTGAAGCTTAATAATCACTCGTGCAAAATTATTCAGTTACCCTAATTAATAGATAACACGAAACAAATTCATGAAGCAGTTAATGAAAAGATATAAAAATCTGATTTTCACTATAGCGACTGCCACGAAGACTGGTTACGAGTTGGCATAGATTAGAAGGTGATAGCAATTAAATGCACGCAAATGTATTTATATTTTCAGTAGCGAACTCCATGAAAGAAATTGTAGAAGTTAACTACTTCTTCCGACGAAGAAATTCGTTCAAACAACGGTAGATCTCTATACGTTGGCTGAAGACGCTTCAGCGCCGGTGTGGACTCAATCGAAGGTTAGAAACAGCCATTTGTTCGAAATTTCTGATATCGCTGCATCGATAAGTCTGGCAGAGAGAATTCAAGCCTCTTTTAATTTTGCTGGTAAATGGAAGGTACCCCCAACGGAGGCTACGTCAAAATCAGATTAATTAACTAATAATTAAATTAATAATTACATTAATAATCATTAGCAAATAATACTAATTAACATTAAATTAAATTTAACTGATTATGTTAACAAAAATAAGGCTTTCTCGTAAAATATTGTAATTGGATAATATAATAAGGTTTGCAGAAAATTGAATAAAAACAAAAGCAATGTAATTGATTTTTTAACTACTACTCTCAACTTACATTTAATAAATAAATATTTAGATACAATACAAGAGTTATATCGAAAAGAATGAGAAACAATTTATTAGCAATACTTAACTAATAAATAATCAAATCAATACAAAAAAAGCATTTTGACTATTCTGAAAAAAATCATTCAGTTCAAAGATAATTTTCTGATCAGAAACATTTGTTCTATTCGTTGTAACTTGATTTGATAATACTAAAATCGACGAAAGAGACGGAGCTCGGGCACCGCAAAAGGCCTAGTTCCTGCTACGAGCCCTAGTCGATTTACTTTTCGCTAAAGTCTCGAACTAAATAATAACAACAAGGAGCCAGGCGTAGTAGCCGTAAGAGTCAACAGAACTGGAGTGACGTGAAAGGGGGCCATTGGAGTCCAGCGGCCAGCCATTCGGCCCTTCTCCCTCTGAGGCCACAAAGTTCAGATAAGGAGTGTCAACAAGCCCTGGCCGGAGCCGACCAGTTACCAAGATATGGGCAATGTGGTCAACGCTGTTGTAATTTTGTCGTTTCCAAAGGCTGAGTAAAGGGCCGTTTTCATAAAAAGAGATGTTTTACGAAAAGCCAGATTTAAAAACATCGGGCTGGAGGCTAGTATCTCGAAACGTGCGTGTAATTTTAAGGCTGATCAACACCGCCAGGCGTTTCTGCTTGCCTTGCTGTGCGGCCCGGAAAGCTTCTTTCGTGCGGCACCCGTTCCCCTCACCCCCGTCGGCTCGCGCCGGTTCCAGCCAGGGCTTGTTGACATTCCCTATCTGAACTTCCGAGTCTCGGAGGGAGAAGGGCCGAAAGTCCAGCCGTCGGACTCCGGCCTCAGGCCGCCTCACTTCCCTCACGCTGACTCATGCATAGACTCCGCCTCGCTCCTTGTTGTTATTTAGTTCGAGGTTTTGGCGAATATTTAACCAACTAGGGTGTGTTGAAGAAGCTATGCCCCTTGCCTTATCCGAGGCCCCGTCAAGGGACCTGTCCACCTTGCCGTGTTTAGTCTGCTTGACAAATTCTGGTATAACGATTGGGTTTATATGCGAGTAGATGCACTAAAATAATTCATTGTGTAATTTTATTGGATAATAATTTACAGAGATTTTTCAGACCCAAAAATTACTTTTAGTATATGCTTTCAAAGTAGTATTGCCTGCGGACTTAACCATCCTAAACATTATACTTTAGACGTTTTAAAGGAAAATATAGAATCTTTGTATAGAAGGTACTTTCCAAACAAAATCATTACAAATAAGTTTAGAGCCCCTCGGGCTACTTATCGAGCTGTGAAAGTTTCTTATGTATTATATCCGAGTTTAAAATTTATGTGTAAGAAGCATATATACACTTGGCTTTTGTATTTACGGATGAAAAATTGAGCTCATTGCCATGAAAATGAAAATTGATAGTAAAATATACAGTACCACGTGAAGAATGCAGAGTGCGAAATATTGCAAATGTATATCTTTTATCACAATCTACTGTAATAAAGCTTCATTGCATAACATTATTACCTTCTCCTGTTTCTTTAGTAAAAGAAACAATAAATTACAGTGTAATAATGCATTTCCTAATTACTGTTACATGGTTTGTCGAGTCACAATTGCACAATACTTGACATGAGATTTTCGCTCAAGCGTAGGACAAGACATTATTATGGTACATCTCCGCACGCAATGTATTGCTGTAATTAGGACCGCATGTACAGGATTTCACGAATAATTGTTCTTCTGTGTAGCGAAAAGTATCTCTGTGTTCCTCACCTGGAATAAATCTATTGCTATTATATATTCTCTCTAAAAATTTGCTCTAATCTCAGTCGCTTCCGAATGCGCGAGAATGAGTGGAGCTTGTTTCGTCCTGAAGGAATAACTAAGGAGATAACTAAGAAGATTATTCTTAATTATACCCGCGCCTCGGCCCGCTCTGATATATCATAGAGTGATAAAAATTAGCGTGAGCGCGATGCGACAACATGCAAGCCTTGAACGCCGCGGCAATTCTAGTTATCGATTTTCAAAATAGGTTAATTTCCGCGGGGCGTCATTGACGTATGGAGTTTATATACATACTGAAATATAGGAATACGTGCGATTATTTGACTTGATTGACAAATTGATAGGGAAGATCGGGGGAAGATACATCTCAGATGATTAAATAATAGAACATGTAAAATCAAATATTTACATTTGGAAAATCTTTGATGCCCACTTGATTCCATTCTTCAGTGCGAAGGAATGGGCTAATAATAGTTGCCTTAGTGTCAGTTTCTTTCAAAACAATGGAATAGTGATTTATGCTTCGTCTAGGCTCAGACTAATCAAATGCAATTTGTTTGAGTTCACGTGCCTAAGTGTGAATATACATATAAGTAAAATTTCTTTTTACTGCATAGACGACCGGTTTATAAAATTTTTATACCTTATTTCATACTCTGCAAAAAGCTTTAAGTTAAGGCGTAAATACGCCAAGGCTTATATGTAAGAAGAGAGTATCATAAGGTATATAAGGTAAATAAAATCAAGGTGCCCGCAACCGTGTGAAAAAGGGAATCACATAGCACTATTTTCTATTTAGTCAGATTTGATTTTTATTTTGTATTACTAAAAGTTTCCATATATAAGATAAAAATAAATGTCATATAGATTTTCAGACACTACAGTTTATCAGTAAATTAAAATAAATTCTTTTATACTTTAAAATACTATGGTTATTACAAATCATGGTTAACTTATTGAATTAGTGTACAATGCACTTTGAGTAATACAATTTTGAAAGATTAATGGGAACTCTTCATTTATTATTGGCTCTAAAACATATTTAAGCTGACTTGAACTTTGAATTTCAAAGTGACAAAGCGGTTAATACGCCAGCGGAGTCGTAAACCAGGTAAAATGTTCCTACTGAGAAAGTATGCCCATTTGCACTATGTATAATGCAGCGATGAAACTGCACGTGCGAATTTTGTTTTTTTTTTTACGGTCGCCGTATAACTCGCATGTAATATGGATGCCAATAAACATTTTTTCCCTTACCTCCCGGAACGCGCGGTTCTTCAATTTTATTTATCCAAGTCAGCGCGGAGACTGTAAATTCCGCAGAAGTCGAGGGGAAAAGGTGCACTTGCCGCGAGTATCGACCGCCTACCGAAGTTATTATATACGCGGCATCGCCAGTTTCCCTTAATTCGCGCGGCGCGCGCAATCGGGCTAATGCCGCTCGAGCTCCGGCAGACGCTGCGCGCCCATTACAAAGTCAAAGGACCCGGGCGATCGGCCTGCCGCGCGCAACTCCGCTCGTCGCTGGCATAAAAAAAAAAAGACGATCGCTAACAGCAGAGAGGGGGGAGGCCTGCCTCGAGATAAGGGCGTCGGCCCCGGCGGACGATTGGCCCTCATTAGCAGGGGGGAGGAGGGAGGGGCGAGATGCACGCGTCTTGGGCGCTCATTAGCGGCGGGGCGCGCGTGGCCCTCCCGCGCAGACAGCGGGCCGCGCGCACTTCCAGGTTCTGACCTACTGACACGATCCCGTGACGTCACGGGCAGATTAGTGGCTTGGGCGGGAGAAGAGGGGGGAGGGGGGGGTAGGAGGAGGGTGGGCCGCACGCGGCTGCGCCAGCGTCATCGCGCGCGAGTCGCTTCGCTGGGGGCCGACCTGCCCCGAGAGCCCCCCCTCCCGCCCGCCCGCCCGCGCCGCAGCGCCCCGACCTTTCCCCCGCAGCGCCCGCGCCCAAGCTCGCTTTTTATCCGAGGGCTGCGCAGCCACCGCTGCACCCGCGGCTCCGCGGCCCCGCGGCCGCGCCTTGTTTTCTGTTATTATTCTATTTGAATATATGTAACGCGACGAGTCTGCTGTCGAGGGCCGTTGTCACGTTGACGGAATCCTGCGGCTCGCACGTTGATTTTGCCACGTACACGATCATCATGCGTCGTTATTCTTCCATTATACCACCAGCGAGATGGATTACATTAATGTTTAATGTAATCGAATGTTTTGACCTAGATGCATGCCCAGAAATAGACTGTAACAATGAACGTCATGTAAATCTTTAGTATAAATATTTCATTAGATTTTTAGGCCATTAAATAAAACAACTTTATATGCTTGAAGTTTGGTTTTTCAATAATCCATTTAATATTATTGTATGCGATGAAAACATATTTAATTTGCAAATTTTATCGCATTGCGCTAATAATTTTCGATTATGGTAGATGGGTGATTGCATATGATTTGTATACTGACCAATGTTTACCTCGAAGGATTTTTCAGTTTTAATATCTGTCAGGATTTTCAATATTTTTATAGTTTTCAAACTACAGCAGCCAGTCACTTCACTTTAGTTTTTAAACGTTACTATCTTGTATTTCTTTTGCCGCCCGTTTGACGTGGTAAACTAGCAAATTGACAGCTCTGCGTCTTTTGCAGTCTCGTTGGCACTTTCATTACTCGTGATTCCTTTATGAGCTGATATCCAATAGATTTATATCTCGTGCACAATATTATTTTTATATAATCTTTTGATCACTTTTAAACTGTAATTATATATTTTGTCTATTTTGATATTGGATTCCTGATAAATATATTAAGCTTTAACAAGCTCATATTTTTTCAAACAAGTTTTTCATCATCGAATATTATTTTATTGTTTACTTATTTTGTACAATATTTTATAAAAATTCATACATAAATTAATCACTTTACACAAGGCAATGTTCTCGGCCACGTAACACAGAAGCGTTTAGGTTAATACATCGTTTTAAAAGAGATTTATTCTCCTTCCGAGCAGAAACTAAGCCAATGAATTCTTTACTTTTGCTATTATCTGTGAATATTGCCAGAACATTCTCTTGGGATGAGTTCTCAAAGAGTCTTTTGCAATATATAGTCTTACTTTTTTACTTTACTTTTTTACGATAGATTCCTCTACATAAAGATTTACGTTTATATTTACAATAAAGTTATTTTTACATTTAGAGAGAACATCGTTGCAATAGTCTATTTAGTAATTTTTGATAGGTATTCATTTTTTATTGAACGGTGTCTGTTCTTTGATAAGTGATATCTTTCAAGAAAGTACAAGAATGTTTTTAAGTATTGACCTATGAACCCTCATCGTAATTTGATTTAATGTTTTATTGATGTTTTGTACGATTAATTCTAATGTTTTTAATTTTTTAAATACACAAAAAATGAGCAGTTTCTAAATCAATTAAAATATAAATGAAACATGCTTAAAATATTTGCATTTTTTAAAATTAAACGTAAATCATTTAAATAAATATTTTGAGTAAATGAAAGCCGTTCCTTTAATATTAATTAATTTTTAATTAACTTTGCAGCAATCACGAATTCATGATATTCTACGTAATTATCACGTCCATTATCTTTACAGTTGTTCACGGAATTTATTAAACTTTTATTGTACGTAATAAAAATATACAACATATTTTCAGCGAATTGGTTTTATAATGTGAAGTAATGTACAAATTTATTCAGCGTAAAATTTAATTATTCGTATTTTTCCCTTTAAATTGTAGTATAATTAAATTTGTTCATCAACTTTTTACATAACCATCAAAATTGTACTTACTGGTTTAACATTTTGTTTCTTGACGATGCCTTTTAATCGTGCTTTATAAAACATATTTTAAAACTTGTCAATGGTGACACTTTTGTAAAAATCTTTTTGAAAATAATACAGAGCACTTTGCATTTAATTCGACTTAAGCATTTAATACGCAGAAAAAGAAAAGCAAAACTAAATTTTAAATGCATACATAAACACGCCATTTGAAAAGTGATCGAGCACAATTGCAGGGGGATTGGCGGGAGCCATGAAAAGCGTCGAGTAACGACCGACTTCTTTTGGTCAAAAAGTTCCTCGGTCGTAAATCATCCAAATTCTAAACTCGACCCGCGGGATAATGGAAGGCGTTCCGTCGAAATAAAGGAAGAGGGGGAGGGGCAGAAGAGCGAGGGATTAAATTCCGGTCTCGCGAGGCGGGTCGTAAAGTCCAAGGAAAAACTACAGGTGCGCGATAAAAGTGCAGCGGCGGGTGGTGGGGTAGCCTGTGACAAACGAGGGAGCTTTCCGTTTTTCCCGTTTTTTCGTATTAATCAGCCGGGTGAAGTACGGATCGTTGGGAGGGGCCGGGCGACGATGATAAACTCTCGCCCCGCGTTTGTTTAAGAGCCACGGCAGCTTTGGTTGCCTGATTATAAATCTAAGGAGTCGCGGGTCGCCCCCCACCCCCATTGTGCGACTGGCAGCGGAGCTTTCTGGAGGGCGGAAGGGTTTCTCTTGCGTGCGGGGCTGTTTGCTCGTAGAGCCGCAGAGGCGGTTCGGCTTGGAATAATCGCTCCTCCCGTTAAGCGGGCAAAGGGCCCTCGAGCTTTTGGAACGGGGTTAATTTTAAAGCGCCAGTTTCCCTTTGCGGAACACACGGAGGGCATTATACGGGCACAGACTTTGCGCTCTGGGAGGGGATTCCCAGGCGGAGCTTCTGCCGGGCGACAGGGGCGAGGGCGCGGAGCGTATATACACGGCGCTAACCTTGCCCGGGGCCACTCGGAGGCCGGGCGGGCCGTCTTTTATTTGCCCGGCGGCGGCCCCTGGCGCGGGCCGCGGGGCGACGGCGCGCGGCGGCGTTCAGGGCGCAGGAGATCGGCAACGTCAGGCGGCCAGTCCCCGGACTCCGAGCACTCGAAGCCAGCCAGGCGCGCGCCGCCTCCCGACGACCCTCAAAATTCAGGTGCCCGGGCGGGCATCGCCCCGACGACCGGCCGCCGCCCGCAGGAGCCCGGCCGCCGAGAGGAGAGGAGCCGCCCAGGAGGAGCCGCCCACCCGCCCCCGGAGGCCCGATCATGCGCCGGCCCAGCCAGGCCCCCGCGGTCCCAGCCGGCTAGCGCGAGCCCCGCCCGACCCGAAATCCGGCCCAGGCCCCGGCCGCCGAGCCGACCTAACCTCCAACCTCGGGCCCTCACTATCCGCGGCTGCCGTTCACAGCGGCGCGCCCGGCCGGATAACCTCGCCTGCGCCGGCCGCAGCAGCCAGGCGGCCGATAACGCCAGGAGGGCCAGCCTCCTGGGGACGGTGGACGCAAGCTGCGCATTGCGCATTGAATTAATAGGGTAGGTGGCCCCGGAAATGTTGTCCTCCGCCAGACCGCCTAGAGCGCCCCCCTTCCGCCCGTGGCGCCCTTCCCCCCGCCCACCCCGCCGCCCGTACCTGCTTGGCCTCCCTTTTCATTTCGCCCGACGTCTTATCGGGATCGATACCTCCTCGGCCAGATGGCAAAATGCCCCTTTCTTGCCTTTTGTCGCTGCGACTGCAAGGGCTTTTCTTAAATTATATTCCCCCGCCTCGAATTGGATTCTTTTATGAGGAGCTTTTTTCACCCGTAAGCGGACCGAGGCGGACCGGCGTTTTTCATTAGAGCCCGATGCCCCGTCCTGATAGACCGTATTATTTATTCTTTGCGCTCGAGACATTTTCATCGAGCTTCTCGAATCCGCCTGCCAATCCCGAAAGAAATGGACAATTATCCGGGAATAAATTAGCTCCGCTAGACCTCTACTCTCTCATGTTGGATTGAAGCAACTTTTGTAAATTGACCGTAGATAACGATCGCGTGTCCTCTCGACCAAATGAAATTCAGCGGCGCTATCCGAAAGAATAATAAAGCTAACGGTCTAATTGGTTTGTTTACGCTTCCACGAAGATTACGGTAATTTCGGGCGCGCGCTAATACGAGCGAGGTGAAAAAAAAAAAGGAGAGGCTACTACGCAAGGGTGCTTTGCCCGCCCAAGGCCGCCGCGGCACTGTCCCACTTCCGTGTAATTTTCTTAAAAAGCCCCGGGGAGCCGGCGTCGCCCTTGCCTTCCCGGAACTCCCGAGCTCTCGAAGAGGGCGATCGGCCGCTCCCCGCCACCCACTCGGTGCCTCGTGCCGCCACTCGTCGATCCTCCCGAACGGCCTCTTCGCCCGCATCATCGCACCGGGGAACGAGGCGTGTCGCCCGCGAGCCTGCCAAATGGGTCGGCAGGGAAGCCCGCGCGAGGGCCGTGACCCTGGCCATATACCGCCGGACCTTCCCGCCGAATTAGGGGGTGAAATCCGCCGCGCCTACGCGCTCGACATTAACCTTGCCGCGCGGCTCGCGCTTTGTCTCAAGGGGAGGCCGCCGGGCCGCTTGATTTCTTCGAGGGGCTTTGCCCAAAGCCGATTTGCCTCGGGGAGCTCGCACGCGCGGCCACCTGACTCCCTTCGGTTTGCCGCGCGCGCTCGCGGGATTTCCGCGGATCGCCGCGCTCTAATCCCGGCGCAAGCGCGCCCCTACCTCCCTTGGGGTTGGATTAATTTTTTTTTTTTTCTTTTTTTTTTTTTCAAGGATTTCGAAGGCTTGCGCGCCGTGAATTCAGCTCGGCTCGTGGCGCGGCTTAGAGGGAACAGATGGAATCTTCTTTTTTCGAATCGTATTATGAAGCGGCTCTCGCTTTTCGCTCGGGCGCGTCTCTGGCACCTATATATTCGATTGATGCACTTGAAACATAAAGAAAAATCCCTAGAGAGAATGGGCAGGAAGTTTGAATAAATGGGGATGGTAATGGAATCGTTCGCCCAGATGTTCTTCCTGTGGTCGCGGGAGTCGAGGGCAACGCCCGCGGCCCTCGGCCGAAAGGGCGGCTCCTCCTGGTTCGCGTGGTTTGCGACGGCGATGCTGCTGTGGCGCTGTCGGAGGCGCATCGTCAGGACGGTCCTGCGGATCACCGGGTCGATCCGACTGCCGAGGCGCCAAGGCGTCCTGAGCGCCGGGCCCGCGGTCCTCAAGGCTCACCAGTATCACCGGCCCCACCGGCGCCCGCGGACCACAGCCAGCGCCCCGCCAGCCTCCGGGGATCACCGGCTCATCGTCCACCAGATCGCCGTAAGTTCCTCTCGGCTGTGGGCTAGCGCCGCGTTCCCCGCTAATGGTCTCTTGCCCTGCGCCCAGAAATACCAGCAGATCGTCAGCGACATATCGAAGCCGCGCAGCGACTCCTATCCCGTTGCCAAGCTGCGGCTCAAGCGCCTAGAGACTGCGCGGACGGCTCGGAAGCTCGCGCGAAGCCTCAGCTGCGTCCAGCTCAGTCACCAGATCTACTACCGGGTCACGAGGAGCGGCCGAATCTACGGCTGCTACCCCCAGCTGTCGAAATCGCCGAAGTAGACCGGGCCCGGCCGTCCCCGGAGAATCGTCGCGCCGTCTGCTCGCAAGTATCGACACCTCGCCTCCGTCCGGACAGAGTCCTCAGACTCCCCAAGTCTCCAAACCGTGGGAACCGTCGCCGAGAGAAAAATGGCTGCCTCTGCCTTCTCTGTGTCCGAAAATCGACCAAAAATTGTCTGTAATTGTCAAGTCGTTGCTATGCCAAATCGCAAGGCTAGTCTCATTGTAGAGTTCTGGCAAGCTGCTCAAGGTCTTGTTAATTATTGTACTAATTGTTCACTTTAAATGTATGTCAGTTGGTTTATCGTTTTGACAGAAATCGGGCCACGACCATGTTTTTAAATGTATGTGTTCCGTCCCCTGTGGACAAGTACCTTCATTAAATTGTCGATCATCGAAAGGATGAATAAAATCTATGCCTCTCATCAACGCATCGGTTAATTCCAGCTTATTGACAATATTACGTTATGAAAAAATTCTAAAATAGACTGCGTCATTGTGCATGTCCGTGCTCATAATGTGTTGCATCAAAATAATGCGAGCAGTCGATTTAGCACAAAGTGTATTTGGAATATTAAACTGCTGTTTATTAATCAATGCATAATGCATCCTGGCATAAAACGATGAATTATGAAAAATCGATCAGCGGCTGGCCGATTGGAGCGATTAATTTATCATCATTCCCTACAAATACCGGTATTTAACGCTGAACTTGGAGCGCGAAGCGAAGCCCGGGTAATTACTCTAGGGAGGCGCCCTCGGCAAGTTACACCGACGAGCGGCTCACTCGAACCGGGGAATCTGAAATTTAAATTGAAATTCCACTTTTGGTTGCGTCCGTGCGCGCGGCGACAACTCAATCGACGGGAGAGCTTTGAGGCCTCCCCGCCCCCGCCCCCCCCCCGAGTCTGCGGACCGGCTTAACCGCAGGAGATCGCGAGGGCTCGGCCACTCGGCAAATCGGCCCTCGCCGATCCCGACCTCAACCCACTTGCGGCTTGGCTCGCGTGCGCCCGGGCGAGCCTAAGGTCGAGGGCAGCCCGACTCCTCTCCGGGATCGATCGGCCCTCCTTGGGGCCGCTTTCACGGTCTCGGACGCCCGCCGATTTCCAGGGCCTCGGCCTGCGCACGCACCGCCGGCCTTGCCGGTCGCCCGGGCAGGTGCGCCAAAATAAACCGCCGATGCGTGGATAATGGGAGTAGCGGTCGATTCGCCCGAATCCGCGAAATAATTGTTTCCGCGCGGCCGCGGAAGCGCCGGGGGCGCACGCGAGCCCCGCTCCGAGGGCACGCGCGAAAGGAGCCCATCGCCGGCTAATCGCTCTTTCCTCCCCAGCGCCCCGACGGCCAATCGATAAGCCTCGCTCTGGTGCACTTGAAGAGTCTAGAAGGGCCCCCGGGTAACCTTCGCCATGGCGCTCGCTAATACCGTTAACCGCGAGAACCGATTGATCGGCCGCCCCTCTGCTCCCTCGCTCGCGTTCTAGCGATCCATCGTCGAACTAAAGCCGATTATCGAATTACGGCCCGCGCGTTCGAGCTTCGCGAGTGAGCTCGAGAGCCGCTCCCCTCTACTTCATTGTGTTCGTCCGTAAGGAAATCCCCGGTTTACGGGAAACTCGACTGCAAGCGCCGCGCACTGATTGCGATTTATATATGCTTCGCCGCGGTCCGAGCGCCGTTGGGATTCGGAGAGCGCGATAATTTAAATTAGGAGGGGGCCGAAGAAACATGCCGTCTGAATTACGTGCGCCCGAATTCTCCGCTCGTGTTTGCTCTTATCGATGATCGTGGTAAATATCGCGTTTAGTGAAATCGAAACCCCCTTTTTGTTTTCATTTTTTATTTATTTCGCATATTTTACGTTTTTATCTGCATTTTAATACTCCTACGAATGAGAATTGCGCGATTTAAAAATAAAATTTTATCATTAATCTACTACCGAGTTCCACGGTTGCTGTGATGGAAAACTTCGTTTTGATGGCACGGGAAAAAAAGCAACGAGATTCGGGAATTGATTAACTTCATTTGCATTCTAAATTCTTCTTTGTTTAGAAGTTTTCATATAATTGAAGACTTTCTAACAGAAAACTAACTCTTAAAAAGACATAAATTCGACAGTTATTTACAATTTTTTATTACTTATGCAATACTGTCTTTTTACATTATTTGATACGAAATCAATTTTTTACTAGTATACAGTCCACACCTTTTCGTGAAACAATGGAAAGAGTAAAAAGCCAAATTTTTGTTATAAAATTAATTTGAATTCTATAAAATAAACCAGTCGAGTACTGTGAAATTTTATTCTGGAAAATCTTCTGAAAATCAGTTGCTTCCATTATTTAAATTCACAACTTTCATAAAATTCGAATAAAGTTCGAACGCTGAATTAGAGAGAAAACCCGTACGGGTACACACCACAATAAAACGTAAAAGGAAACACAAAACCATAAAACATATCAGTTAAAGCCATCGGCGCGAGAGAAGCAAAAATAACGAAAAAAAAGCAGACTCTTCGACGAATGCACGTAGGATAAACAAAAAGGACCGGGGAGCCAGGCTCTGCGCTCTTCTGCCCCGCGAGACTCGCGGACAATGAGCCTGCGCGCGGAACTTTCCTATCAGCCATGCTCCAATTTCGCGTGACATAATAGAGCGGGCGCGGCGCCATGCACTTTCCCTGCGCTCGCGCGCCTGGGGCGCATCGAGGGCGCCCAGAAAGTCCCTGCGAGCCGGCTGCAGAAGCGCAAACTGTGCCAAATTCAGAAGAGACTCAGGCCCTCGCGCTGTTGATTTTTCTCTTCGACAGCGTCGCCCGCGCTCGAGTCCCGGGCGCGCCGCCTCTGTTTGACGCGCGAGTTACGCCCGGGCGTTTTGTGTGCCGCGCACTCGCCCGCCCGCCTCTCTTGTATTCGGGCTAATGAATGTTTATTCTGAATTTCGCGCGGATGCCGAGAGGCTTATCAACTCCCGCCTGCTGGCGGATCACCGGGACGGATAGGAGTCGCCCTTAATCTGGAGCTGTCGTTAGGGCAGCCGTACCGAAGGGTTTGTAGACTGAAAATTGTTATTTCTCTTGTGCAGGCCTTTGCGTGCTCTATGAATTTCGGTCATACGTGATTAGAAAACAGAAACACGCTGATTTAGGTATATTCAAGAGGTTTATGTATCACGTCACTAAAGAGAATTAGTGTTATTTGAATAGGAATGAAGTTGCTTCGATCAAAGTGCAAATACGACGTTCTTCTTCATAACTCAAACAATTAAACTTTTAACTGAAGATACATCTATTTTCTTTTCCTATTAAAGAGTTGCAGGACCGTTCTTTACTCGTCCACTAAAAGCGAATCGTCGGTTGTTATATACGTTTGCATGAAGTCTCTCCAATTAAAAAGACATTCAATCTTGGATAGGCAATTAAAGGTTGGAAGGGCACAAAACTGTTTCATTGGCCATGGACAGGATCGATGAATCATTCGCGCATATTCGTACCGACGTGCTCGCTTGCTCTGATTGCGAAATTTGCATTTATTTTCATGACCCTCTGCCCTCTCCCCTCGCCCTATTGCTCTGGCTATGGCTAATGATACACGAGATCTGAATATGTCATGAGGCAGGTGCTTGTCCCTATCAATTACATAGAACGTCATGTGCACATTCGATGCACGGAGCTGCATAGAACTATCGACTAATTTAAAGTGCGCATGTTGTAAGCGTAGTCCGTTATTATAAGTAAAAAATAAATATTCTTTTCATGTTTACATTTAACCTGAAAGAAATTTACGGCGTAGTATTTGCTTTCCATTAGATCCGTTAAACATGTGTAATGTTACTCAGTGATGTTACTCAGTCACCAGGGAAATTTCCTTAAAAATTTCGGTTTACACACTTTTTGAGTACATTAAGGAAATTTTTCACAAAACACAAAAAGTATCGATTCTTTTGCAAATATTTAATAAATACATATATACGTATAAAGCAATATTCTTGAATCTGACTCCATATCGAATGTACAACTAATTATTGAAAAAATAATTATTGAAAATTCATTTTTAGTATGAAACCTTATATTCTTTGCTTAATTATAAACTGTAACATAGTCGTTTCTTTTTCTAAAATAACAAAAGACGATATTATCCAAATAAAAATTTTGTAGTTTTTAATAGTAAAATATAGCAAAATTATATATATATATATATATATACGGGGACGGACGCCCGTATCTTTGTTTTGACTAAATTTGTTTAGCTTGTACATAAAAATGAAAATTCGACTAAAAATTAACAAATATTCAGAGAAAGTCCATTTTATACAAAACAAATAATGTTCGGAGTTATTATTTTGGTAATAATCCGCAAGTATGTATATTTCAGTGAGGCACTTTGAATGATATCGTATACTGAATATCATAACATAGATGTTCTTCTATTATTTTTATTTATTATCTCCAGTTGCATTAACTATCAGCTATTAGCACGAGTAACTATTAATGAACAATATTTATATATACGTTTCACAATAAAGTAGTAGATTTTTTTTCTATTATGTCTAAAAATGTTAATTTTGTAATAATCGAAATGTCTGAACAATATAAATCTCTAAGTAGGTCTTTTGTATTTTATACAATATGATTTTTGGAAAATTTTTCAAAACAACTACTTTTATTGCGAATGGTTTTAAGTTGATACAAAAAATCGTGGAAAGAAACTTCAGCTTTCACTTCAAAATGTATCACGTTAAACGAGGCACTCGATATAGTACGAGAACATCGGAATAGGGACTTCATGAGATTAAGTGACTCCCCGAGCGTGTTGCTCAGTTTAAGCTTTACGAGAACCGATATAACCATCAATCCAAATATAATAGACATCAAAAGCCAAATTTACAATTTAAAAGGAAAAACAAATATAAAACTGAGTTTTATTGAATTCCTTGTACATTTAAATCTCGGAGAATTACAATTTAAACCACTCAAAAAAACTGTTATGTATAATTATTATAAATAATATATTTTGTCTATTAATATGTAGATATTCTCTATTCGTGCTTTTGGTGAAAAAATAATTGTTAAAACTCATGCTAAAAATGGAAAGAATAAGTCGTTTTACGATATATCATAGTTAACCTTAAAAAAATTATGAATTGGTGTATCTGACATAATTCAAATAAGAATGGAAAATCCAATAATACGGAATATTATTTTATATCGTTAGATCGATTGAAAAAAAATTGAACACCCTTTATAAAAAATACACACTAAAAAATTTAAGTTATATGTCTGATGTATTACTGAGTGCATCAGATATTGTAGAGCAACCCAAATCATCTTGCAATTGTTTTATACAGTATCCATCGATAACACTTCTAGGTGCGAAATATCACAAGCCAGCATGCTTAAGTGTGAATTTGAACAAATTTCGAAGTTTCCAAATTAAACATTATCTTACATAAATATTTGTAGAAGATGATATGCACAATTTATACAAAAATTACTAATATAACATCTTAACATAATAAATATTTATTACGCTTGCAAAATATTGCAATAACATATCATTTAATTTTCAATGACATTTGTACATATTTGAACAAAATAATGTGAGAACTATTTCATACTTATTTGATGGTTTCGTCATAGATTGTCAGTTATATCAAGCCATACGTATATCAAACATAAATTTCTTTCTTAACTGACATTTAACTAATCTGAAAGTCTTGCATAATCAATTTTATTTTTAAATATAGAACAACATGCTACATTTACTTTCAAATTTAAAATAAATATATAATTCAATAAAAAATATTCGATAAAATTCGATTGAAATTTTTAATTATTCTAGATTCATTATAATTTTCTTGGTAGTTTTTCAGTTTCTTTTAAATACAGTCGAATATACGCTAACATGTTCCATATAGTTAGATTTACAATTATATAATGGCATTGTCCACTATGTAATCAGAATCAGAATCAGTGTACTCGGATCATTTTACACTTTATTAAGGCACGGAAGCAAATCTTCCGGTAATCAGTTTCAGTCCTCCATTTCGTCGTCTACAAAGAGTCATCTTGTTTATTGTTGCGATGGCAACAAGTCTCGTAGAAGTTGCATTCCATCCTGCGCTACTATCACAGTTTTAGTACCGCCATCTCGCTCGAGATAGAAAATACACTTTTTTAGTTTTGTTTCATTTTGTCTCTACAGCACGTGCATACTTTTATCGTATGGACTAGAATATATATTAAAGACAATATATACGTATCAACATAGGATGCAGGATATATAGGCAAAATAAATAACGCGAATATATATACAGATACATACTTCAGCAAAAGTACTTGTTTAAAGTAATTAAGTGAAATAAATATAGCCGAGTGTATAGAAATAATTAAATAATTAAAACTTGAAATATGTAAATCTTTTAATTTATTCGACATTCTGGAGTGTGCATAGAAGTATCTTCAGCGAGACAGAGAGAGAATTTAATTGAAAATTCGCACCTTCTATCACTTTCGAACCTCTGCTACTTTACCTCCCCTCTTTGTTTCTTTTTCGCAGAGCGGTTACTTGTGTTGATCCAGCTCCCTCTTTCGAGCATTACGTTTCTTTCGCAGAGCTAAACCTCTAGTGAACCCTCGACGACCTATATTCGCCCACTCCGGTTAGACCTGTATTTCTTAGTGATTGTCTTCGCGCGATACGCAGACAAAAATTCTTTTTCTCAATGCTTTGGATTTTGATTACCGCTCGGATTATCGCCGCTTGTTTCTACCATTAAAAAAGTCCGTAACGCAATCCTCTTCGCACTTTTTCGAAGGTCTTCGCTGCCTTCCGAGCTTGTTCGCGAAATCTGCGATTTCAAAGCTAAAGTGTTCCCTGTACCCTCTTTCTCGGGATAAAAAAAATCGTTGGCTAGATTGCATGGCCTCTCCCGATTGCCAATGAACCTGGAACTGATTAATCGGCTTCATACTCACCGGCTCTATATCCCAGCCTTGCTTCCATTTTGTTTAAATCTCCACGAATAAGCTCAGCGATACCACAGCGATACACGTCAGATGTGAATATTTTTATCTACATATATTACGTAAGTAATATGTGCTAGCTTTATTTTGGCCATTTACGTGAACCAGTCTCTTTGAAATTTCACTATAGCTACCAAAATAAATCGTGTAAACATAAATATTGCTACACAGAATATTAAAATGATTTTTCATTGCTAATTTAAGAAACGAGAAATATTTATATCAATGTAAAATTATTTTATTATGTTTTTTGTAATAAAAATTTTGAAATGCTCCCTGACTTATATTTTGAGCTCGATTTTAAATGCATAAGTTTAATCTATTTATGTGGTATATTTAATGCATTTCAAAGCCATTTATTTCTCTTTTTGAATAAATGTTGGATTAGTTATAGTACTTTTTGTAAGAAGAACGAAACTTTAGTTAGTTGAAAATCGGTTTTCTTAAAAATGTACCACTCTTTTCTTATACATAGGAATTGCTTTTGGAATAGCTATATGATTATTGCAGGAAGATTAGCCTTAAAATTGGACATCAGAGTGAACTGATATGTGCAAAAAGAGATTATTCTTGCCCTCGACAGCCACAGTTTTCTTTTAGAATTACACGCAAATTGTGAGTGGTATAATCAAAGGACTGGTTCAAAGGATTAAAAAGTATACAGACCACCAAGATTTTCCTTGTATTACAGTACATTCACAGAAAGATTCGTTTCAATCAAAATTAGTATATTAATAGAAGTATAGTATAAATTTAGAACTCCATAGGTTTGCTGGTTGTAGTTTATTACTAGATTATTGTTTTATTCAAATTTAATTTAAGACTTAGATTTATTTGCTATTTGATAATTGAAATATAATTTCAAAACTGTCGACTGTATCGAACAAATCACTCCAGAATTGATGGATTTTCTTGTGGGTACAGGACTGTATTTAAAAAAGTCAGAATGAAAAAACTAGCTAGTAGAAAGTCAATCATTGCGTGTAACTAGATCCTCATCATTTCTCGATCAAGCGTACTGGACGCAGCCCAACTTTTTCCATCCTCTGCCAATTCACGCAGCTATAAATTCTGCCGATACTAGCCAGGCATCGACAAGTGGTGGGCGGTCGACTTCTTTGTGCCTTTTCGGGGAGCTGATCTTCCCGAGTTCCAGCTGCCCTGTCAAATGCAGTTAATTAAATGCTGTGAATACATCCAACATGAACATGGGGCGATCCAAGTTTTCCCGTTATTCCATACCACGTGCTCATCAAGAAGTTATACGCTGCGATGCGCATTCCAAGTTTCGGCCTCAGCGTTTTTCCAATTAGCTTGAGTGGTCGACCTGCTCCAGAAGTTCAAGAGGCGGTTAAATTGATGACCTATTGGGGATATATATGATTAAGTTTAGAGTGAATTTAAAATAAGTTGGTTTATATTTGCCCGTGTACTCCATCGAGTTAAATTGATGCAATTAATACTTTGCTTAATAGTTCTATCGTTGATGAGATAGAATAAATTTTAAGAGAGGGAATTAAGGCGATGCATCAATAAAAATCGGCGTAGGAAATAAGCCATTTGATGGAAGATTCTGTTAAAATAAAAGTAGCTTCCTGGGACTGTATTGAGTGGATAATAAAAACAACCGATGGCATAAACATAGTTGAGAAACGGTAAAGTTGGTAAAAGTATTTAAGTACCAATGGATAAGTTTGTACTATGGACAGTCGATGTGCAGCAGCCCAGAAAATATTTGCTTGAAAGCATTGCTTGCTTGAAGTAACTTAAAAAAGAGATGCCTATATTACAATAACGATTTTTAAATCAATATTTCAAGGATCTTGTAAAATATAAAAATATCTTGCGAATCCATCGACGCTTCGCAGCTGTTACAACCTAATGCTTAAACGTGTAAAATACAAAGGAAAACAGTATTTTATGCGCGGAACACTTAGAAAATCAATGCACTTTCAAAGATCTATAAATATGACGATCTGGAGCGTAAGCCCAACTTACGGGCGAGTAACTACTGCGAGCTCATTCTCCATCGAGACGGAAGTGAAAAAAAGGATTGCGTAGAATCCATCGAAAAAAATTACGTAAAGCCAACGCGCGATCACTGGTTGAAAGCCAGCGGGTTATCGGTGCATGTCCCAACCCCTTGCCGAGAGAAGAGGCGCTCACACTCGCGCAGATTGATCCGCTGGGAGATAGGCGGGGAGTTGGGCGCGGCGCCTATCCGTCATTAGTCACGATCTCATTCAAGGGGCGAAGCGAGCGGCTGTCATCGAGGCATAAGGTGACCCCTCGCACCCTTGTGTTTGCGCGGGGGACGGGGCCAACCTTTGCGCCCGCGTCTCCAACACCGGGCGGCGCGCTATTGATTTTGGCACGGAGTCTCCGCTCTCGAGGGCCGACCTTTTTATCGGGCAGCGATCCGAGCGCCACCCGAGTTTTGGATGGGAGGACAGTCGCCCGGGAGATCGGTTCCCGCGCCCGTAATTGCTTCCCGCGGCTGAAAGTAGCCCGGCGATTTGCACACGGGGATCGATTTTTTTTCAGCTTGGACGAATGCAAACGCGCCACTCGCCGCCGGTGAGCGATCTGCCCTGAATAATGCATCGCGCGTTGAAGCTCAAAGTAATGAGCCGCGAAGCCTAGATTGCCGTAAATTTTTTTTACCGCGCTTTTTTTCGTGGCCGCATCTTCATTGAAAAGCTTTTTATCAAAAGAATGGGAGATTTATTGGATCGTGAAGCGGGCTGCAGTCGCGAAATTTATCGAGGGAGCCACTGTTTAAAGGATTATCAACACCGCATGAACCGGGAAGCTGTGCCAGTGGGGTGAAAATAAATTTCGACAAAGTAATAATCAGGCACGAGTACAAGCTCGTAGGGGGCAGCATTATCAATCCTCGCGCGTTAATCACTTTTAATTACTTCTGGAAGTGAGGGCGACGCGCGGGCCTTTCAATATTTCCTCCAAATTAAGCGGCGTGGCGCGCAGTAAAATTCATACCGCCCGTCTTACAGGGGTACATTAAGCATTAAACTCTCGTGATTTACAATCCATAAAGTCTTGATTCCCGACAATATCGCTGACGGGGAAGTTTAATACGCGGCCGAGGCCGCTGAAAGAAGCAGACTCCTCGGGGATCGGGTTGAACGGTATGAGGGTATCACTCGGCGGGAGCAGGGCAGCGGCGCGACTGTCCGAGGCGTAAATTCCGCCCCGTCAGCGGCCGCGAGAGAAAAGAGGCCGGCAGCGCCGCGCCGCGGCTAGGCCCTGCCCGCACCGCATGAAAAACGAGATTCTCGAGGGCGCCGGCCATTGTGGGGGACACTTTGAGCCCCCCTCCGTTTTTTGCTCGCTTCCCTGCTCTTTTTTTTTTTTTGCTTTTTAGAACGTTTGCTTTTGTGGAATACCATCCTCGAGTATTTCTTTTTTCTCGGATATGGATCCCTCAAAGTATATTTTTAGTGCCGGGTGAATCGCAAACTGTCGCGACTGCTTAGAATACGACGATTATAATCGCGACGCATTTACGATTTGCAATGAAGCTTTATTGCAGAGGCTTGGGGCAGAGTACAATCGCTTCGCATTTGAATAATATCACTGGGCAAGCATAAATGTAAGTCGGTCTTGTGTATACAGGGCCTGCGCGACGACGTTGGGAGATTACGCTTTCAATATTCATTCAGAGGCCGTGACGTCGAGTGTGCGTATAAACCATCGAAAATGCAGGCGGCGTGCAACGAATGAAAATCAGAAATCAAAAGTGGAAAATTGCCGTGGCTCTCGCGCGAAGATATATAAGAGGGCGCGGAGAACGGCGGGCCATCGGCTGTCTTACCATCCCGCGGCGTTTCTACTTGGGCGTTCGACTCTCGAGATAATTGAAACGACTGACGGAGCGCCTCTTATCTAGTGACCGGCTCGCGCTTTCTCGAGGTTCCGTTTTATCACGCGCCGCTTGAGGTTATTCATGGCCGATGCTGGTAGTCGGCCGGAGAGGCACGAGTCCGCAGAACGCGTTCTCCTCGCTCAAATTTTAACGACTCCCTCTCGCGCCCTTTCAACCCTCGTTACTCTTCTCGCTTCGACGCCCTGGCAAAGCTTCGCTTTCGATTTATTTACCTTTGCTGATGAGATTTACGGCGAGTAAGCTAATTAATTACTGCGCTAATTAAGCTAATTAATTTTCCCTTGCTTTGTAATCCCTTCAGGCTGGCTGTATAATCGCAAATTTTATGTTGTTCAGTGCGCGGCAGCGCAGTAGTTTCGCAAATAGAAACAGTACTACCTCGCTAAACAAATACTTCAACAAACTGTGCAAAGAGTTCAAAAGCTTCGCTGCACCGTCAAATTGGTTGATATCGAGCACAAACATTCAACGTCGAAGCGATCGTTCTGCACATCTAGATCGTAATGTCCTCGTTTGCTTCTCAAGTAGTATTCTATTACTACAATAATAAAAGTAAAATCATTCTATATATCAATTTGATTTTTTTAAATGAACATCATGTCTTATATAATTATTCTAAGAATAACAAAGGTAAATTTTAATTTTGCTAGTAAAAATACACAAAGTTAATTTTTCAGAATTTTCACTACGTCAGGTAGTAAGCTGAAAATACGCCGGAGAAACCACGTGCATTACAATACATTATTTTTCTAAGAGTGCATAAAAATAAAAAGTATCTTTAAAACACGTAATCAAAAATACACAGTGGATATTTATGTGAAATATCGTTAAAAAAGATACCCCGGGGTATACTCGTGGCTTCTTATAGATAACGTTGTGACACTTTGTCGAATCAGGCCTCGCATTTCTCTGTCATATTGCTGGTCTGCGGAGGCCGATACCGCCCATAACGCTGGAAGCTCACATTCAGGCACACATCTTCCCAAGCGAATCGCGGGACAAACGAGGTGGGGACGAAAAAAAAAAAAAGTAAATAGCGGCGTCGTCTTCGCCCGCATTATCGCATATCGCCACGGATGTCCCCGTACCAGCCTCCGGATATAGTGACCCTGACGTGTAACTCGATACTCCCGCGTCTCGGTGCAGTATTGGCAAATTGCATTGTTCCTTTTCCCGTCTTGGCCGGGTTGCGCACCGTGCGCGCAATCGACTTTCCATTGAATTAAAAAGTTGAGATTGAGCTCAGATGGGCGCTGTGTGTTCTTCTCCTCAAATATTTTCCTTCGTCCTCGTAATTTGGAACGGATGAGTCGCTTGAAAAACAATATTAATCAAAGCATATCTCCGAGGCTGTCGCTTCCGCTTTGAATGCGTGTTGAGTTAGGGTGGACGTAGACCTCTAGGAGATTCTCTTTTCATGGTATTCATCCGCTTTATTTTCAAAGGCACTGAAAATTGAGAATATAAAGATCGCGGTTTATTCTTCAAAACAAGAAATCAATAAGTCATGTGGATTAAACAGCTATTCGCAGGGAAAGATGAAGCTGATACGGATTTCTCGGTGGCTATCAAGCATTCCTGCCCCTATTTTTAGTCCATCGACTGCGTATGTTGAATCGAGTACAGCGTGCGTGCATACACGATGACAGGGTTAATTTATAAGATTCAGTGGATAAGTGGGGCTGAGTGTTGCAACATTAAGGGTCGATTGATCCCCATCAAGCGCATGCACGTCACCTTGACCGGAAGCCGTCGGATCATCCGTCGAATAAAAATAAGCCGCGATCCTGCACTCGGTGCATATCATTCGCAATAATCAGCTCGACTTTCGGGAATGTCTCGGGTATAAAATCCCTCCTTGGTAGCCCGCGGCTTTTGCTCGAGCGCGCATTCGAGATTCCGGAATTTCGCGCACGTGCAAACAGCTGCGAAGAACGTAATGAGAGCAGATTGCCGCTGGCGCCCTTTATTATTAGGTGGCGCTTTAAAAACCTCTTTCTCTCAGCACGCGCATTGATACAAAGATTTCCCGGCGTTCGTGCGCTGCACTCACTCGCGACGCGGGGCTTGAAAATAACGCCCAACGAGGATTTATCGCAGTCCTTTCATTAGCCCATTAGCCATTCCGTCGCATTCACCCCCCTAGGCGTATTATTTCCAATTTTAATCGACGCGTGCACACTTCCCCTTTACTAAAATCCTTTTGTCCGCTCAAAGCCGCCGGGACGAGTCCGGTGGTCTGCTTAGTTGACAAACACACTAATTCCTAATCGATCGGGCGGCCGCGGAGCCGAGTGAGAAACAATGCCAGCCAACGGCTCGCTGATGGGCCGGAGCAGGCCGGAAATCGTCATTATCGGCCCCTCGGGGCTCCCGAGAACGGGGGTTTTAAATTGATGAGGGGCGATCATCTGGGAATGACGGGGCGGCGGGACTGGGAGAGCCCGGGGCCGCGGACAGGACGGGGCCGAGCCCGGGGGGGGAAGGCGGGGCCGCGGGGGAGAAAAAGTGGCCCGGCCGGGGTTTAATTGAATGGGCGCTGGCGGCGTTTAATGAAGCCCTCGAGGCGGCCGATAGGCCGTATAACTCATCGAAGGCCGAGGGGACGGCTCTCGGCGGGGCTCCGGGAGTCCGCGGCGCGGTGATCGATCGGGGAGCGGCGCGCGGGCGAGATGCGCCGCCGCGGCGATTAATATCGAGCGGCGGGGCCCGGGCCGCGGGCTTGGGCCACGTGCGCCCGCGGCGCTCGGGGCCAGCGCCGGCGCCCCCGTCGGCCGCCTGGTGCGCGCGCCCGGGCCGCGCAGGTGGCCGCGGCGCGGGTGCGCGCGTGCGCGGCCCCCGCCGTATCGACGCCCGGGCGGGCCGCGCCACCGCGCCAGACTCCGCGCGCACCCCCGCGCGCCCCGAACAAAGCGCCGGCTGGCGGCGGCGGCGGCGGCGGCGGCGGCGGGTGCAAAATTCGCTGGAGGAGCGGAGGGGCGGAGGGCGCGGGCCTCGGCGGCGCGCGGCCGCGAGCGCCTCAGTAGCGAGCCCCCCGCCCGGTCGGCCGCGAGCAGCAGCCCGAGCTGCGCGCCCGCCGCGTGCGCCACTCTCTCTCGCGCGCCCCTCGCCCTCTCTCTCTCTCTCTCTCTCTCTCGTCCTCTCTCCCTGTCTCTCCTGCTCCCCGTCTCTCTCTCTATCGCGCTCCCTGGCTGTGCCCGCTGTGCTGTGCGCCGAGTGACGTCGCCGCCGCGCCCGGACGGAGGGCCGCCCCAGGAGCCTGGGCAGCGGCGCCCGAGGATGAGAGGACCGAGGTGCGACCCGCTCCCCTAAAGATGGCAGGCGGCCGTGGACCGCGGGCGGAGGCGCCCCAGCGCCGGGTCGTTGCGCCCCCCTCCGGGGCCCCTGCCGCAGCCCGCCCGCGTTCCCCGCGAGGTTAAGTTTGTTTACGCCCGCGACCTGGCGTCTCACCTGCTCGCGCCCAGCCTCCGCTCCGGCGGTCCTGTGCCGGCCTCGCCCGCCTCCCCGAGGTGCCGACTTTACCTGCGCTCAGCCCTCTCTCATTTCTGGGTCAATTATTTCTTTCACGAGCTTCCGCTGGATCGGCTGGTTTTTCGGGGGAAGCTCCTTTCTTCTCGGTGGCTCTATCAAGTACCAAATATATATAGGAATGAGTGCTGATTAACGCAAGATTTGATCTCGAATTCTTCAACGATTCCTTCAAGAATCATTGGAGAAAAGCCATTTGCACTTGTTTAAAGTTTTCAAGAGTGCGCTTGGCGCAGGGGCCCTTGGAGCCCGTTGTTGTGTTGTTGTTCTTCCAATGTAAAAACGAGGAAAATCTGTGGGCGTGCACTTAGCGTTAAGCAGTCAGTAAGTGGCCTTACTGCCAGCGACTAAAATAAATGAATTACAAGCGTTTTCATGGAACGGACTCAATCGCTCGATCGATCGATTAATTCGCAAAATGCTCGCGTACACAAACCATCTCATAAATGTTTCGTCAATCGTAGTACTTCGCCACTGCTCGCAGACTGAAGCCAGAAGATATATACGTTGTTTGAGCAGTGACGAAGGAGCCTCGCGAAAATTAAAGCAGATCATCTCCTCCGCCGCGGATGTTTACCCGCGATATTCGGATGACTCTCCGGACAAATTAGATTATAACCTTCTCGTCAGCTCTCAGCAAACAGTGCGTTACACTTTTTACCTTACTGATACGACATTTTGGAGCCCTCAACTTTAAAATGGTAATTCTTTTTTCTTTGCACATTTTTGTAACATAATCCTGGTCGTATCATTGGGTAATCTTTCGGTAAAAGTGACTAATCCCGTTATAAATTTTTCTACAATACTAATTAAATCAGCCTTCCGATCTACTCTCGGCAAACGTGAGTTCTAAATCACAGGCTGACACTGAACCTCTCATTTCTTTTGGGATGACGGGTGACAAATTCATCACTTACTGTTCCCAGGCATCGGAGCACCTTTCACCTCGCACTTTTCCTTTCGCATCAATTACAGCGGCATAAAAAGAGGTTCCAGGATAGGCTACCAAGAAACCTAGCATCTACCCAAATCCTTCATCATGAGTGACCATCGCTCTTGTGCCCGGAGATGATAAATTTGAACATTCCTCATCGATGTCCCATACTCCGAGCTTCAAAAGCACCCCCTTATCCCTTTACGGTTGCGCGAATTCCAATGCTGAGGAATATCAACAATTTCGATGTTAAACATTTTTCTAATCTGTAAGGTTTTTTAACTCACAAGTTTCAGTGCGCAAAAGTTTTATTAAAAATCTGAATAAACAAATACATTTCACTATATTGTATGCAGAAACATTCAGGTATTGTAGTCGTAAGATTTAGTAGAAATGCCTATCACGGTTGAAAGGTCTCGTTATAGCTCTGAATTTACAGTTCTCTTCAAAAAAACCGTTAAGGAAATACAGTAAAAGCCGGAGGGTTTTAATACGCTTCCAAGCCAGAAATTCTCCTCGAAAGCATTAGAAGCTTAAAGTCGAGGGAATTGCCGCCTTATGAAGCGCATTTTCGACGCTCGAAATTCAGACGGCCTCGTCGAGTCTCGCGGTGATCATCTCTCGGTGAAAAGGAGAGCGGACCACCTCTCGCGCGCGTGCGGCTCTCAATATTTACATTTACCCGGGCGCGCGGACAGACGGGGTAGTCAGCACCGAGCAGCTTTTAAATTCCCCCGCGATATATGAATTGGAGGCAAGCATAAGTGCAGCGAGGGCGGTTTGCGTATTTTTAGACACGACCGGAAGCTGCGTCGTACGGGAACCGACTGATAATTTTTCCCTTTGAGACTTTTGCCTTGAGCGCGTATACACGTGTAAGGCCCGCATTTCCCGCGGGCTTTTGAGAGCTGCCGCATCGACTGGACGAGAGTGAATGCCAATGGCTATTGCGAGCCTCCTCTATTTCGTACGGAAAATTGCGATATTCCCTCGTTCGCGCGCTTCTCCGATATTAAAAACTAGCTTTCAGAGCCATGGCAAAAAGTGCGTGGGGACATTAACCTAAAAGTATCGCGGCAAATTACTAAAAACAGTTCGTGCGGCTACATCTTTTATTTGTTTAATATTTCAATGTTGTATTGATTTTAGAAAAGGAGTACACTTAGCGACTTGAAAGCAGGTGAATAAACCATTGCATTGCCCAGATCTTTAGGTTAGTTATTCGAGCTGTCCCCGTTCACCTACCGTGTGTCTAAAACAGTTTGTTCGTCACAAAATATTGAACCCGAGTTCATGGAAAACCAATTTGAATTTCCGTTTCTAACCCAACTAACTTCTCGCGTAATTTATTTTCCCCGCGCATTATATGTCAACCTCTTTTCAATTTTCAAATTCGTAAATACAGCAAATATTCAATCAACTCGAAGACCTTTACTCCCGTGCGGGTGTGAATTCATATATGAAATCCCGGAATTCCGCCCTCGCGCAATACACAGAGGGCGACTTTTCCGTCGGTATTTGACCGATTAATTTTCCATGTACGATTCCATCAAAGGAACGTTTTTCGCGTCTCTTTAAATGTCGAGCATAAAAAATGCTCATGCGATTCTTCGATTTTCCAATTGAACTTCGATTTGGGCTGTGTTCGATGACAACATGAGCGATAGACAATCGTCGTGAGGCTAAAATAGAACAAGAAGGCATGAAAGTTCAGTGGTAACTTTCGTAATTGGTGGGGAAATATTGAGGGTTAAAAATAGCCGACCTTCGGAATTTGAGGACGATTGACTATTGTGTGTATTTTCCCCTCGATCAAAATGTGGTTAGTCACAGTGACTTTTCAAACTAGTGCCCCATCTAGTTCTTCCTTTTAATTGGTTTGACATTTAATTTAAATTTCACATCAACTTTAGAAAATATCGCAATCAACTCTGAAATATAAGTTTGTCAGCGGGACAGCATGAATTAAAATTTTAATAAAGCAAAGTTTTTTTTTATAAAAGATTAAGATTAAACTTTATGCTTTTGTTTGTATCATTTGACTGTAATTACCTGCTTTAAAAAGCGCGCATTTAAAAACCTTGTAGCTTAATTAAATTAGCACATGTACCGTTTGTTCGCAATTATAAACTCGGAAGCATTACACGATCTTCAGGCCAGTTAAGTCGTTGGTTGAAGTCTTCATTTTAAATAATTCTACTCGACCGCGCTAATAGCACCAACGCATAAATGACACTAAGCCGTTTATGAATATAACAATATATTACCCAACAACTGGTGAATAGCAGTATACTCCTAATCTCAAAGTGCATTACTTTACAAAGCGCCCGGTGGGAACGCGACTCGACCGCAGATTGAAGCATTTCCAGAACATTTGTCCCGACGCGTCAAAAGGGTTGCGCGCGAGTACACAGGCCGGGCTTTCATTCACAATCAGCGGGGATGGCAGGCCGCGCACAAGCGGCCATTAAGCCTCCCCCGCGCAATCAATCTCCCTAGGAAAAGGTAAAAATAGTCCCTGGCGCAGACGCCCCCGGGGGAGTCATCGCGCCCATGAATATCTAATTGGGCCCTCGCCGGCTAAAGGCCTAGCGGCGATGGCGCGCGCTGCCGACCGGAAGGTCGAGGGATGATCGCCTTTCGTGCCGGGGCGCAGGGCGCCGGGGAGCGAAGGCCGGGGCCCTCTGCACTTGCATTATTTGCCGCATTCGAGCGAATTTCCTTGAATCTGCCCTGATTCGTCCAATTCGTTGGCTCGCCGCCGGCCCTGACATCGACTCCTCCGCCGCGGCATTGCCCGTCGTAAATAAGAGCCCGCGAGAGAGAGCCGCCCGCTCGATATTTCGCCGCCGGTACCCCCTTGCGCCTTCTGCCCCCGCCCTCCCCCCGCTCCCCCCGGGGGCGGCTGCTTCGAGGCGGAGGCCCACCTCCCGAGCTCGGTGCACGTGTGTTTGCCCCGCGGATGAGGGCACTCTCCACTTGTTTTCCCGCCAAGCCTATTTACGGGATTACCAATTGTTCCGGAGATCTTGCCGAGCCTCTCGCCGCCTTGTCGCTTATAATCTGTGATTGGAGGCCTCATCCTCTGCTAATACCAATAATTCAATCGCTTTTTTATCGTTAAACCCATTTGTTGCCGATTCTTGCATTTTGTGACCGACGATCTGGTGGTGGATCATATGCTTGTTACTCGTTTTCTGTGCTTTTGCTAAATCCTTCGTCTTTTAGCATTGGGAAATGAAATCTATGAACTTAATAGAGGATCCTGACAAGCTTCGAAATGTCGCTACAAATATAGCTCTTTGTTGTTTAAGTCGAAGGGAACGATCAATAGAACCACTTCTAGTTAATGCTTCTTTATGTAAAAAATAATTTGCAAAAGTTTTAAGGTCATGTGTAATTTGTTTTTTTACAGGCCATCGTTAACTCCCTTTTATGTAAATATATTCCGATCGAACGTATTATTGTTCACGGTATATTTTCGTAATATTATATTAAATTTGCATTGTAAATTCAAGTTATTTGCGCCCCGGCAGAAAAGGACAATTCAAGACATTATTGATCATCGACGGCCGTTATTCATATTTGAATCACGTACCACAGCTAATGCAATTTCTCGTGAAAAGCTATCGATTTTCATATGCATCAAGACCCAGTTCGAAAATCAATTTAAAATTAATTCGCTCCAAAGCACCGCCAAATAAATAAAGCAAAGCGAATTTTACAAATATCGTACACGAGGCCACTAGCGTCAAGTGCATGTGTGCAATAAATAAAGCTCGGTCCACAACAGGCGAGGACGCGACCACAACACGGTTGTAAGTAGACCTCGAAATTTTGGGTAAAAGCCGGTAAAATTTCCCGTCTACGGCTTAGCTGTTCATCATGCTAAAACGTACTACATGGATGCAAACACGGCGCGCGCCGCCTATTTTCACCAAGTACACCCGCATTATTATCGCGTGTCATCCGAGTCCAGTGCGCGCGAAAGGAACGAGTCGCATCATTGTAATCTCGGAGCAAGTTAAAAAAGGCTTCGTTAAGCTGCTTCATGTGTACCTCCGCATATACCACTGTGTACGCGGATTTGCGAATCTCTCTTTGTCTTTATATTTCTCTCTCTCTCTCTTTTTCTATCTCATTCGAACTTGCTTTATTTCATTTCACGAGTTGCTCGACCTCTATTGTTACCTGTTACTTTCTTAAAAAATATCTTTCCCTATATGGATAATTCGTTTTGTGGTTTTCTGTCTTTTCATTCACATAGCTGAATAGATAGAAAAGCTGAAAAAAAATTTGCCGTTGAATACTTAGAATAGCTTCCGGTTTTATCTGATGATACAATATTTTAGAAGTGAAGTGATTTTAAGGAATTAATTAGGCAACCATACCAGCGCCATAAACGCCAGCTTATATAATGTACGATCCAATATCCTCGTCATGCAATATTTTTAAGTAATTAAGTGAGTTATTAACTGGGTTTACCATACTACTTTATTCAGGCTCGCTAACACTCGCAGCTGTGATTCCATGCAATAATTATCAACGCTTGAGAACCTTAACCAAACGTGTAATTAACCGTGTAACACGCCACCAACATTCCGCAGTAGCAAAAACACGAAGAAAGCAAATTCCAATCGATACGCCCCAGTGCACGAAAGAGCAAACCCTCTAAGGTCTCGCTTAAGTACGTCTTCATTACCGAAAGCTCAAAACCAAAACTAGCTGTGGTGATAAAAAATAATCAGGCGCGAAATCGGCGCGCGCCTCGAAACTATTCGTTCCGCCTCTTTCCCGTTGCCGAGGCCGTGCGTTCGCCGGAACCAGTTATACGAAACTTAGTCTCCTGTACACTGGGCGTCCGCGCGATTTATGCCGCTTCGCAGGTGATCTTGGTCCGCGGATCCGGCGAATCTCACGGTACCAACGCGTAAAGTTCAGCTACTTTTTGCAGCGCTCTGTTCTGTTCACGAGCTTTCGTCTATAAGAAACTCCTTTGCGATGCTATACCGCGAGTAATGCTTGAAACTACGACCGATAAAGAAAATGTTTCAATTGTAAATTCACTAGTTAAAAAATTAATTATTAAATCTGTTATCAGATATATGCACGCGAACGTAATATTACAGAAGTTTGACGGGCTTTTAAAAAAGTTTGCGTCTTTACGATTAAATGTATCATGGAAGTAGTGTACCGATGTATAACGTTCTCGCTCCCAAATTCCCAAGAGGCTAAACTTACTTCTTATACTAAGAAATTTATAGAGTATAGCGTGCTTTCTTTGGAAGTAAGCCGAGCGATTAAGTTAATTAAACGATGTTCTTTCCAACATTGCACAAGTCACAATATTATTCAATAACTTGAATATAACTGTTGCGAATACTCGAAATCTTGGGCAGATAATTGCGTGGAGAAGAGATATTAAATCATGTAACCTAAAATAAATTTTTTATTACAATGTTCCAGTTTTGAAGATGTACACATAGTTTAATCAATACACCACTTATAAAGCTCCGATATTCCATGGTTAAACGAATGCACAGTAAACCAATCTGAATAAAAGCTTCTCCGTAACAGAAAGCAATCCATCTGCGAGTTTCAGTAGTAAGGGTCAAGATCAGTGGCAGTTATCCTGAAATTCCGACATAAACCCGTCGAAATAAACCTTTAACTGTCGGTGGGAGGCAACGGTCCTTTCAGGAAAAACTCAATAAGGCGCGGGCGATCTCCATTTGTTAAGCGCTCTTCATTATCGACACAACGCGGACGCGGGCATAATGCGCGGCCCGGTAATTCGGTCGATAAACCACGCGGAGCCTCCGGGCACCTCGGCCCCCTGGACAGCGTCGATCCGCGCTCTCGGAAGCGGGCCAATTGGACCGGGCCGGGCGGGCTCGCCTTGGAAAAAAAAAAAAAAAAATGCATCCCCATTAGAGTGCTCGGGCGACGCGCGGCAGCCTCGGCGTGACGCGGCGGTGAAACTGGCGCAAGGCCTATCGGCGCGCGAGCGCCCCCCTCGGCACAGGTGCACGCGGCCCATTCACAATCGACTCGGTTGAATTATGAATGGCGGTCGATACGCGCCACGCGGCGGCCCAACTCGAGCCCCTCCTCCTCCCCCGCGAAAAACCAGCGCCCGGATTTGGAGCGGACGCTCCGCGCGGCCATTGTTCGGGCTATCGCACCACCCTCTATATATTGGGCTTGTTTGTGATTGTTTCGCGCTGCACGAATGCACCCCCCCGCCCGACGCCCCGCGCCTTCTTTTTTTTTTCCCTCCTGATCGATATTCTATGCATTTACCCGGGCGGGGATGTGTCCAGCCTGCATTAACTAACAAGTGCGCGGCCCGTGCGCTAACGGCCAATTCGCGATCGCCAAATGTGCCATTCGCGAGCGAGGCTCCGGGCACTTGGGATATACGCTATCGAGTAGTTGAGGAGTTATGGCGTTCTCGTCGCGGCCTATCGCGTAGGTTTTTAACAACGCCCAACTGTCGCTCAATAATATATTGTTTAGGTAAATCGCCTGGGAGATCGGTGCGACGCTACGCGGCTCGTAATTGGCCTTAAAGCCTAGCTCGGCGCGTAAATCAATTGTAACTAGGCTCGATGGAGAAATTGGCCAGCGTGCATTGTTGGGCGGAGAGTCGGCCGCACAGTGTCCGCGATAAATCCGCGGGCTTAAATTAAACGCTCGCGTAAGTGTATGTATATCGCGGGCGCGATTGCGATCGCGGACCTCCGCTAAACCCACGGCAGTTTTACGTCTAATCGCTCTTTGTAACGGGGGCTCCCTTTCCCTGTACACATTCGATCAGCCCGGCGTCCCACTAACAAATGGCAATGCACGACGCGCCGCCGCGCCGCGAAATGCCCATTGCGCAACCCTCTAATTGAATTTATATAACCGATTAATTCGAGCGTGCGACTCGGACTGCCTTGGGCGCGATGCTCGATGCCGCGCGGATTCACCGATACATTGCACAATCAGAAAGGGCATTAAAAGCTCGCCGGCTCTTTTTACCGGCTTCAATTTCGATAATATAAACTAATTGAATATAAATTAAACCGGCGCAATAACAAACGGGCCTGCGCGGCTCGGGCCCGCGGGCAATATCCGAGGTTGTACAGAGAGGCACTTGCCGAAGGGAGGACACGGGAGCTCGTATGCGCGCCTCGCTCCTTTTGTGCGCGCACGGCTCGTGCATTATAAATTCCCTCGGCGGGATCCGGCCGGGTCGGTCAATGCGCGCCCCGGAGGCCGCGGGCCGGAAAATTCTCGATTGCGAAGGAAGCGGCGCCGTCGGAAGGTGGACTCTTGGCCCGGGGAATTGGGGCGCCGTGAATTTTTCACTCGATGCCGACGGGCCGCTCGGCTCCCCAGCGATACGCGCCCTCGATTGAAGGGCCCGATCCGCGGGTGAAGGTAGCCCAGGTGGTAACGGACTGTTCGTTGGCAGGTCGGCGGAGTCGGTGAGCCCGCAGGCAGGGCGACTGGGCAGCGGCCGGCGGAGCGCCCGCCAGGCCTAAGGGAAGAGCAGCGGCCCAGGCGGCGAGCGGTGCCGGTGAAGGGCCTGCGCACAAGTTCGCCCGCGGGGGGATGCGGCGCGAAGGGCCGGCGGCATGGAGGAGCCCTCGCTCGAGGCTCTCATGCAGGCGGGCTTCATCTTCGTCGTCGGCGTTGCCATCATACTCTCCAATCTCCTCATCATCGCCACCTACCTCAACTTCCGCGGTGAGTACGCACGCCTAATCGCGCCTCCTCCTTTAACAGGGGAAAATCACTTTTTGCGGTTAGGGATATTTATTGACCACTTACAAATACGCGTCAAATCTGATCAATGTTTCGTAAGAGGTACAAGACCGCTCGGAAGCCCGTAATAATCCGAATTAAGTTATTCAACATATGTAATTTTGAATCGTTAGCTTTAAATATGCAGCTTTGTTTTTTTTTCAGCAAAGTTTGACGGAACTATGAATTTTTATAATGATTAATCAGATCAAAATCTTCTTATGTCACTTGAAAATTAAATTTGTTCACTGTTTTCACTTAAAATTTGAAAACCGCGTATTTTGATCCAGTTAACTTATAATATTTTGTTTGCAATAAATATGCAACAGAGCTAAAATATCACCTGTACACTAAAACCATTAGCATATTATAATTTAAAAGAATAGGTAACAACCACTAAATTTTAAGTAATACAACGCATAGACTGTTAAAATAAAAGATATTCTTCATGCTGTTTTACTAGAAGCTTTATAATGTTTTCGGAAATTTTAACATTACTGTAAATCTAATTATTTAGTTTTGCTAGAAATCTACGTACAATTAATTTAGTTTTTTAATCCACCTACCTTATCAGTATTCTTACTCTAAACGTATCTGTATTTTATGTTAAATAATAAACTATGAAATCCTTTTGTATCTCGGGTGAAACACAAAAGTACGTTATTATTTACAAAAACGACAAAAAATATTTAAATGCATTTCTCATCCATGTTCGTTCATAATTTATATGAAGATCGTTGAATACAAAAACTGCTTTCTCTCTACGAACTGCGAGGAAAATTGTTTTTCTAATTGCGGTTAACCGTCTACGCTCGGCCCCCCTAGAAATAGTGCAGGGATTCCTCGAGGTACGTGGATCGCGCGCTTTTCCGCACTGCACGTGCGCAAGCTCGATATCCCCGACTAAAATTAACAAGCACGTACGCGCGTACAAAGCTCTTGAAAAGACTAGACGAGTCGCGCGTGAGTGGGGGACAAGGGCAAAGGGCCGGAACGCGTATAACGGCGGAAAAATTGATTGATCCCAGGTCCCAGTGAGGTGATAAACTACTACTTGCTCTCGCTGGCTTCGGCGGACCTCCTTTGCGGTCTGCTGGTCGTCCCGCTCTCAGTCTACCCGGCGCTCGTGCGACGATGGGTCTACGGGGATATCGTCTGCCGGCTGGTCGGCTACCTCGAGGTCACCCTCTGGGCCGTCTCCGTCTACACCTTCATGTGGATTTCTGTAGATCGATACCTCGCCATAAGGTAATTTCCCTACCTACTGCATCCTATCCTAGAGCCCCCTCCGAACCTAATCTTTTGATGGTTTGTACACATTCAACAGATATGGGTAATGATTGGAGAATAATCAGGCGACTTGAGTATCCCGTGGGGAATATTCCACGTTGATAGTATCGTATTTTTTATGTCTTTCTTTTTCAAATTATAACTAGGTTCCCCAATGTATGATTTGAATATTGATGAGGGTCCCTAACTCATATATAGGTTACTCATCGTAATTATATGCTTAATATATTTACCATCAATTTGTTAGCAGAAAATCAATAAATAAGTTGTTTACTCAAAGTATTGTTTTGGATCTAATAGCATTATTTGAAGTGGCTCAGTTTGCAGATTAGTAGCAAATGTAATATTGTGCAGATAACTTGATATTGACAAATTCTAGGAATTTTTACTAAATAACTGAATATCTCTCAAAACCTTCATGCATTTTTTTAGCGCAGCCTTGTAAAATAACCGATAAAAATCACAATCAAGTTTTGCCAATAATCCAGTAAAATTTATCGATTCTTTTTTAGCTGTTTAAAAATACCAGGGCACTTATTATTTTTTTCTTCGTTGATTTGTGGTTTAATATGTACAAGCAAGTTATAACATTTCATACAATAGTTTACAAGTGAAAAATGATCGTATTGGTATTAAATAGATCAATGTTACATTATTAAAATTTTATAAAATGATTCTACAAATTCATTGAAAACCAAGTAATGAATAAAATATTATATTATTCATAATATAATATTACCTTTTTTAATTAGGATTCCTTCCACATATAATTAAATTATCCGTTATCGGTTATCCGATTACTAAAAAATGAGATCAACCTCCTGACCCATTAATGGCAACATAAAACATTGTATAAGAGAATATTTTGAAAAAATTTTAAACAGATTTTATACATTCGTAATAAAATATACTTAAAGATATGGTTTAATATAATAATAATACACAAATACTGGAAGTTTTAACAGCAAATACCGCGATAATATCGCGATTCATATTAGAGTCTGTAATTTCATACTGTATTTATAATATTCATTCTTCTTCAAAATAATGAAAATTTAAATATTGAAAACTTATTTCTTTTAACGTTTTATTATAGTTCTTTTGAGCTTTTTTATAAATTGTTAATACGCTCTAAAATGAATATTTAATTATATTTTATAATTATAATTGAATATAATTTATTGATGTTTCTATTTGATCTATATTTATAAATATATATGATAGTAATTGAAAATATCTTTCAGTATTATTAAAGAAAAATAATATTACAGAAATAATTGGCGCATGTCATATATTAGATATTTAGCAGTAAAATAAATTTCGAAAATGTTATCTCCAGTTGAAAAAATGAACTCAACCATTACAATCAAACAAAACGAAGCTGACAATAGACTTATCTAAGTAACTAATATTTCTTTATTCTTATGAAAACACAGGAAGCCATTGCGCTACGAAACAGTGCAGACGAAAACGCGATGCCAGTGCTGGATGGTATTCACGTGGATAAGCGTAGCCATGATGTGCTGCCCACCGCTTCTCGGCTTCAACAAGCCTATCTTCGACCGCGAGGCCTTTATTTGCATGCTCGATTGGGGCAACATGGCTGCGTACACCATAACCCTGTCAATACTCGTCCTCGGGCCTTCAGTCATTACCATCATTTACACCTACTTCTACATATTCTCAATGATGCGAAAACTAAGGTCCGGGGTGCCGATACACGACAAGGAATATGCCACTGCCCTCTCCGAGAACCTGAGCAATCCAAGCCACATCATGTCTTTTGTTCTGGTGATGGCTTTCTGGATCTCATGGGCACCATACGCCGGGCTCAGGATCTGGGCCTCGGTTAACGGACCTCCGCAGGTTTAAACAATTTTTATTTTTTTAAAGATTTGATTCAGATCATAGATTAAAATAATTATTTAAATTATGTCAATAATAACAGAAAATCTTAATTATAGAGTTCTTATTCGTGTATATATATATATATAAATCCACTAAATTTGCAGATATTCTTAAATATCTAATATAACTGTTAAAAATAATAAATAATTAATACATATCTTTGTAGAAAAATATCTATATGATCACTAAGCTACACAAAAATAAAAATACCTATTTAAATTCAATGCATGCCGTTTCTTTAGTAATGAAAAAAATCACAAAAAGAATATCGATTTATATGTGAACATGAACCTACCTTCTTAAACTGAGTTGAATATACATTAGATATAATTATTAATTTCAGTTTGTGGTTTCCTAATCGTTACTATTTAAATCAAAAATATCTTTATATATATCTTATGTCAATATAAAATCAACGAGTAAGGTGATTTTTAATACACATCAAATTTAATACAGGCAGCGTAAAAGGTTCATTAAGTCTTATTGCAATTAAACATAAATACTGTGTATGCATCATTACCATGTCTAATATAGTATATTAATAATACTTTAATAAAACTATACATATAGATTTTTTTCTTAAGTCTATGTACACTTCATTTGATATACAAATTTTTTAAATTAAATAGAATATTTTTAATCTTAAAAATATCTGTCAATTTACTATCTGAATAAGTATAAGTGAATAGCCACGTAAACAACATTTGAATCATACATTTTTTATTCAAAGAAATTGCTAATTTAAAGTGTGGAGATTCCATTTTAAATTTAAATATTTGAATTTTGAGACTTAACCGAGTGCTGAAATTAATACATTGTACTCTTGCATTATTCCACGCAAGGTATTTAGCTGCAAGAATTAGCTTATCTAAAATTAAAGAATACTTGTGTTCGTATAATTATCATTCTTTTATCGAAACTTTAGAGTTTACCGCGATAAAAAGTGCAATGCTCTGATGATTTCAAAAAAAAACAATTTTACCAGCGCCATATATTGCAAGAACGCCTTCGAAATCGCCTCCCACAACCTAGGCCTCATTCCAAAATATAATAACCGGCTTCTCGGCTTTTAAATAACGCCGACAAATCAGATCATAACTAATCCGACATAACATCGTCGCGAATGAATTGGAGCGGCTAATGAGCTCCTCTGCGCGACACGGAGCTTTGGTGAGCATAATGCACACGACGTGACGATGTGGTTGACCTTTTCGCAGGTGCCGTTCCTCCACTTCGCCGTAGTCTGGTTCGGGGTGACAAACAGCTTCTGGAAGGCGGTGGTCCTCAGCACCCTGAGCCCCCAATTCCGACTGGCCGCCCGCGTCCTCTGCCTGACCTTGTGCTGCCGGCACAGGAGGCTTCCGCCGGAGCTCCTCGGCCTCGACGACGACGACTAGTGCGCCCACGACGAAAGAATACAACGGGCGCACCCCTACGACACACACACACACACACACACAGAGACACACTCACCTACACACGCGCGCGCGCGCGTGTACCCATGCGGGCACACGGAGTCGCACTGGCGCAGGCCCTCATCGCCCACCTCGATCAACGACTCGTGCGCTTTCAACAATTGCCGCTATTTATAATACGTATGGTTCGGCCGCGCACTCTTACAGTTTCGTTTCGCTTTCGATTGTTATTCCCGGATTAGCGATTTGAGTGGATGTACCCGCGCGCACCGATGAGCAACTGTTTCGGCAACTATTCGCTCGGTCCACGAGCGAGCGGCCCGGCAGCGAAGCGAAGTTTCGGAGCCTTTGGAAATCGGCTACATGGCTTTCGAATGCATCGCATAAAAGTTTGAAGCGAATTCCGCAGGAAGAATCGGGCAGAGGTAGATCAGTACCGCGGGTTCAATTAAAGTTTTTCCAACTGCGATATTGGAGAAAAAAAGGGGGCGGGGGGGATAGGAGCCGCCGTGGCTCGGCAACAGAGAATCCCACTCCGGATTCATGCAGCGAGCCGAAACTCCGAGGCAAGTTCATTTCGTTATAGCCAGCGCGGCCCGAGCGCATGCACAAGTGTCACATCGAAAGCTCCGAAACAAACTCCGCCGGCTCCGCCTCCTCCTCCACCCCTCACCCCGCCACCCCCCCCCCCTCCCGACCGCCCCCTCCTTCCGCCGTTTTTGCTCCGGCCTCTCCGCAGTCAGCTGCAGCGAATACACGGATAGAGGCACGCCAACGGAACTACTTGGCTAACTGCGCTAAATTAAGCCGTTAACGCCCTACACTAAACCACACTTTGCCGTGCGTGTGCCATACAACCATGCGCGCGCGATTACAGGCATTCATGGGACCGCGGCCCTCACCACCGCCAAGTTCGTGCGCCCGGATTTGCATTTTCCGTTTCTAGATATACCTATGGATATATACATGCATACTCGTGTGTGTGTGTGTGTATGTATATATATACATGTATGTATAAATATATATGTTTATAAATCTGGTGCGAGCATAGGCGCAAGACGCGACGGTAACGCAGTCGAAACGAGAGGTTGGAAAAAGGATACAACATCCATTGGCACTCGCGCTGGAAGGAGGAAGACATTGTAGGTCGAGGCGAATGCGCACACGGAGACACACGCGGCCACACGCATACACGGGACTAGACACGAAAAAAAAAAAACACAACTCAAGCTATATCCGCTCTGCAGCTGCCGCCACGCGACTGGCGTGTTCGAATCGAATTTTCGTATATATAATTAAGCTAATCAAACTTTTTAGAATGTATATCCGTAGGGTACACAATAAGTCGAGATAAAACACGATGTTACATTGATTTGCCGCGCTCGTGGTTAGCGGCTATGGCGATTGAGCGCTTTCTACACGCATTAATGTATACCCACCCTCGTACCCACCCCACCGCGAATCGACTCTCGCGCATAATTTTTTATCGTGCCGCGCTCTTTTCGGCGCCGTAGATAGGTTCCTCAAATTCAACGTCCTCTCTTGTACAAATAGACTCGGCTGCGATGATAACCTACACGCGAACCGTTTTGTACGCCAGCCTCTGTGAATGTCAGATGGGCCATCGAGAAAAGCCGGGAAGCGCACGGCGTTGCATAAACGGTCACATTTTCCACGAGAAAAACAGATGGAAAAATGGATATTGCTGTACGGATGCGACGAATCTTGCGGTAGAGTCGAGGATAGAGTTGTGCAAAATGAGAGAGGACTGTATCCAAAAACGTTTTTTCCTCGGTTCTTGCCGCCACATACACATCGGCCAGTGTGCACAGATTCATTTGCAATTTTACACGATTGCTCGCACGATATACGACGGCTCGACAAATCAATTTAATTCCTAAATAATCGAACGAACTGGTTTTTTGTAAACGAAGCATGAAAGTTTCTTTTCCTAGATGAAAGCAATTAAGCAACCGTGTAAAATATATAAAGGAGAAAAATAGTGAACTTTTCTTACGAATTATAATGGCGTACTAATTAAAGAGGAATAAAAAACAAGAATGACACGTGGTTAAATCTATAAGACTCAACCTCGATGGAAAACTTAGTCATATAGAGATAATAAACGAGATTAAAGAAAGAAAAACTATGCAAAAAAACAAAAAAATCCACATATATGCAACAAAAAAGAAAATAAAAATTTTTATTAATCTTGCCTGTCAACTCGACTCTTAAACTATAAACAGGGCAGGCATACAAGTAAAAATTCCAGCTTCGTCTCTAATCGTCTCGCTTCATTCAATCTCTAGACTTTGCTATTTAGAAACGAGAAGGGAAGGAAAAAGAGTGATGGGAAATCATGGAAAAAAATTTTAAAAGATACAAATTCTGATCATAAAAATTAATAATAATTACTATTTCCTTTGGTTCTATAAGAGAGAATACACTTAGTATGCATTTCAAATACCGATTTCAATGAAATTCGAAAATTTATCGATAAGCAATTTTCAGATATTAGACAACAGTGAAAATAAGCATCTGTATAAATTAAAAGCGCAACTCACAATCAATTCAAGTGAACGATTAAATTTAAATTTTAAGTGAAGTTGAATTGACTGAAAATTAATAAGAGGCGCCTCGTTCGTTAATTGCATAGTCTTTGTATTTTTCAACGTAATTTAAAATTAATGACTGGGAGCGATTGAAACTTACTAAAGTATCTAGTCAATTAACGATGATATTTAATAATAAAAAAGCAGCATAAATAATATTGCAACAGAGATGCCTCTACTAATATGACGCGTCGTTGATATTAAAGCTTTTTTCGTCAATGGATTTTCTTGATGATAATCCATTTTGTACGATCTTTAAGTAAATAGTTTTATTTAATCAAAATATCTTGTTACAGCTAATTATTAAAAACTCAAAATTATAAAGACTAAATTAGATTATAGGTTTTAATGAATTGAAATCGATTCCTAATAAAACTATTGAATTTCTAGTTAAAATAGAAATCCTTCAGTAGAGCGAATATCGATCGTACTAAAATTGTTGAAATTTTGTTATAACATTTTGTCTATATCCATACATATTTTGTGCTCAGAATAACAGCTGTAGACTTTTAAACTTTCTATGGAAACATTACAAAGATCTATGCAGAAATTAAAAACATTCAAAAATAAATAAGCAGTGCAGCGGCTTTCTGAGACGAGGAGACATGTTATATACCGCAAAATCTTCAACGTATCGCATCTTTATTATACCATATTTTATTGTTAATTATTACTTATTGTATTGTTATAATATATACGAATATACGATTATTTATTAATAAAAAGTTTTTATAGAATACAGAATTATATATTTTAAATGTTCAATTTAAACAATAACAATGATAGAAATGTTTGAATCGTAATTTGTTGAAGATTATACTATATCCATATCCCTTGAGCTGCCAGTCCTAAAAAAGAAAAAAGATGTTTAAATGTGTGTATTATAGAATGAATATACAATTCGATTTGTTGCATCTACATTGATTCTTATCTAATATACGCTAAATTCATTATATAATATTATATAAGAATGTTATCTCATTTTGAATGACATACCTATCTCAAGTCATTCAACGCAGATCTGATTAAAAATATAATACCTTGGAAAATTAAGAAGATTAAATTACGTAGAATGCAACAACTTACGATTCAACAATTAATTGCTAAATTTATTTTTTACCGAATTAGACGGTCTTACGATCTCGTATTCCTACTAAAAAGTCCTCTAGCCCGTGTTTATCTATTTTCTGTTGAAACAGGATGCAGCCATTGATCCCCGTTTAACTATAGCATCGCGTAACCAGTGACTCACCACACGCGCTAACAATCATCGGGAAGAGACACCGAGTCACTTTGTTTCGATGAAAAAACTACTCTACGTGTCGTATTTTCAAATAAATTTAAGAAATTTGTCTATTTAATGGAGAATTTTTCGCGTAGTGCAATCAGCAAACAGTCGCAGACTTTCGGTATCCGCTTCGCGACTTTTGCGTTACGGTCGAATTATGCGCCTTTCGACAAAGCTTTTCAAGCAATCACAAGCGCCGTCTATAAACTATAAATGAATAAAAACAGTATTAATGAAAATGCATATAGTGGATATTCTAAATATTAAGTTCAAACAACATGAGCTATGCAAATATTAGTACACAAATACGAAAAAAGAGCTAAAAGAATAAGTACATAGAAGCTGGAAAGCGAATGAGTCAGTTGACTAATTGAACGATAATGCATTAGGAACAAAAGTTTTATGGACTTTTAGGTGGAGGTGAATCAATTTTGCCAGAAAACCCATGGAAATGCTGCGTATTTAGATTCTACTGCTATAAATAAGAACATGATTAATGTCTATGATGATTCCGTATAGCAGTGACTAGAGATATAATCATTGATGCGTTTAGATCAAGAGGCGTTGTTAGGGCATTGAGTTACTCTAATTTGCAAACATTATGTGAACGTCTTGAATGTTCGAAAATAACGATCGAAAATAAATCAATTTTAATATTAAATAATTTACTTTAAAGCGGTTAAATATGTTATTGATGATTAATGATGTTATGAAAAAGAAGTTGTTTGATTTGTAATATTACTTATTATAAGCACTCGTATGCTTCAGAAACTCAGTGTAATGACTTTTTATTTTTCCATGAAAGGATTGTAAAATGCCTAGAAGAAATTTGTATGTGGTTAAATGAAAAGGTGATGGGTACGTCATAGCCCGATGCAAGTATCTCTATAAAGACAATAGCGGACGACACAAATCCTAGATGAAAGAGACAAGGAAGCTGAGATAAGTAAAAGTAAAAAACTTGAAGAAGAAATACGGAGACGAGTGAGATAATGAGGAAGCCGAGGCGGCATCCGTTATTAAGCAACAAGAAATTGAGCAAAAAAGAAGAAATGAGGACGACGATGATACCTTTTTGTACCTAGTTGCTAGTTTTGTACTAGTTTTATAACGTACCTCACCGTGGACGTGCTGTTATTAAATATTTTAAACGAAAAAACGTGGTTGTTAAAGCGAATCGATATAATAGAAAATAACGAATAACAAAAATATAATTACAAAAAACAAGAAAAAAAGCTATAAGAAAACGAAGAAATTGAAAATGATAATAATAATGTAATAGATAACTTACTCGAATACCATGAGCGACAACAAATGTATGTTCACGCGTATTGAGAATTATTATTTGGTTGTAAAAAATTGAGTTAGTCGTCGAAATCTTTTTTTTATTTCTAATTGGTTTTGTACACATATATTATATCGTTCGACGACTAAATCATTGCGTTTCAATCGTGATAAACGAAAAATAATAATAGTGATAGGGGCCGGTTATATACTTATGGTGTGATAACTGTTAGACTCGCCACGTAAAAGTAAATCAATATGTAAAAATACTAGTTCTCAAAATTTGTGTTCGAAACCAAACAATTTCAAAAAGATTCCTATGAAATACTTCTTCTATTGCATAATTCTTGGACGATGAAAAGATCAACAAAAACAGAGAAATGATGATAGTAAATTCTGACGTTGCTTTTATAAAAAAACTCTTAACTGTCCCTATTTTTTCAATTTTACGCGTTCAAATTCAAATTGTAAGCGAACCATAGACATACATCATTCGCACTTTCGACAAAATAAACGAATAACAAAGAAAAACGATGATTGAGAGACAAATAAATAGTAATGTTCGAATGACATAATTGTAGAGTATATAAAAGAAGTTGGACATACAGAGCTAAGTCTTTGTTTAAAAAATATTAAAATATATATGTACACAAAATAAACATCTCGCCAAAAGTAGAGAGCTTAAGAATAATGCAAAAGTTGTATCTACCATACAATTGCATCTGTATATTGTTGACTTTGTCAAATTTATTTTTATTAATATAAATATGTATATATATATGCATATATACATATATATACACACAATATTTACTCTTAGAAGCTTAATTTTAACGTATCTATAACGTACATAAAATGTTTGTATTTGATTCTATTCCATGTATAAGTTCACATAACCGACACAAGTATGTTGCCTAAAAGCACTTTCTTTCTACAAAAACGCAGAAAGCTTTTATACTATTTTCTACAGATTATCAATGGATGTAAATAAAATCGACAATTTGTTTGATGCAATACGTGACGAAACCAATAACAACAGGCGTTTTTACAACATATGTGAAAATATTTCTTGTTAGTAAATAAATACTGTATACTTCAAACTCTTTTAAATGATTACTCAGCTCTGCTAATGTCATGTATTGTAAATAGTTAAAATAAATTATATAATAAATAAGCCGTTTAGAATTTCACGATGGTTGGTTCACGTAATGTTCAAACTTATCCGTTATCTGAGCGTTATCTGATCCTAAAAATATTAAAAATCATACTATATGCTTAAGTTAAAGGTATGACCAAAATCTAAATTCTTGTACTATTATCAGTAAATAAAAATATTTTACTCTAAATGTAAAAGTGTAATATGACGAATGTGCATACGATCCAAAGTGTCACATCAAATTTAAAAAGTTAAAAAAACTTACTTGTTTCCTATGTGCGATGTACAGTAATAAATTTGAAAATACAGAGACATACATATCTCGGACAATATTGTTTTTTATCTCTTATTATATTAATCCTAATTAACAGATTTTGTAGCCAAATCATGTATGTATAAAATACAATATGTTACTTAACAATATTGAACACACTTGCTGGAAGTATAAACTACAAAACAATGAATTGTATACCATACTCTTTAACAAAGTAGAAATATAGCTTAAATATATTTAGTAAAGAATGCATGAATTTCAAATCTTTGTGGTTATACTTTTACACTTTTATATTTAGAATATAAATATTTATATTTTTTTATTAAAGACAGTAAAAATAATTACGTAAAACAAATCGAAAATTGATTATAAATTTTAAATACTGAAGAAATCAGTTAATTAAATAATATACCTAATATACACTTCTAAAAAGAATAGAAAACTCTTCATTGATCTAAATACCTTTCAAATATAATATGATATATTAAAAAAATATGTAAACCTTCTATATAACAAAATTTTTATCATCGATACTAAGTTATATAATATACACATGCACGCAAAAAACACTCGCGTAAGATTGGACAACAAAGATTTAAAAAAATGAATAAATGAAATTCACAATATGATAAATCTTAAAAGTGTGGACACCTAACATGGCCTATAAACAAACAGAAATATAGATACACGTTCGAATGATAAATACCGTTATTGGTATATTAGCATTCTTATAGTAATGAGCAAATTGAAGTGATTTTTCGCTTATCACGCTGTTTGCTTCTACATACTCAATGTTGGGTGTACCATAGCTTTACCATGAATCACATTTTTCAACTGTTTTTATTTAAATATTATTCTTAATTGTTATTTAATGCCTGGAAATTTCGAGTCATTGATAAGTTTGAAATGCCTGAGGGTACGAGGTAACTTGAAGATTATTGAAGTGTAATTCGAGGGCGTAATTATATTTGAGAAAACAATAATTGATAACTTATCTATATATATATATATATATATGTATGTACACAATTTATATTTATTTAATATGCTTTAAGGTATAAAATTACTTTTAACTTTTCTTTTTTAAAAAGAAATTAACTAACGATTTTCAGACTTTGTCAAATGCGAAATTTTCTAATTTATATACATATATGAACAGTTTAAAAATAGCTTAGAAAGCTTACGTATTTTTTAAATAATAAATTCAATTGTTACGAGAATTACTGAAATATGGTGTAAATTATTATTTCAAAAAAATACGCAGCAATAATTAAAATCGTTACTGAGTACTCTCGCTAACAAAGTTAATATTTGAATATTTTAAATATTTTAAAGAAATTATACAAGCGCCATATTTGAGGATGAACAAAATACTGTAATCGAAATGAATAAAGTGAAAATTGCGATAACGTGGTATCGGTAAATTCGGACTGTATGAAAATAATAGGATAAGGAATACAATATGTAAGATAATGTGATGCTCAAGAACGGCGATGGTGACGATAAAGGTACTGTATTAAAAAAAACTATTATTGTCCTAGAGCCTAGAGTAGCGTGATATTCCAGTAATAAACGGTGAGAACCACTACGATACTACAGACGTGTGTTTAACTTATTTCATCCTGTATAATTTAATATAATTATAAATTATGCTTTATTTATTTTGTTACGTGGATCTTTATGCAGCAAGGTTTGTAAATCTGTTTAATCTTATAATTATTGATAAAGGCGGAAAATAGGCTCTCAATGGCGTACATATTATATAACCATAGTAAGGAGTATGAAATTCCGTACATTTAAAAAATATTCTATTAACAAACTCGTTGAATAACTGGAAGAGTATAATGGGAGTTATTGATATGTAAAGCTTTCGACTTTTTACCGAAACTGAAATCTGAAAAGTCAGAAAAAAGCATCATTGGGCTATTTAGAAGTTTGAACAATTAATCGTTTTTACATTAATATAGAGATTTTTAGTAAATTCATCTCTTCAATTAATTATTAGTCATAGGATAATAAAATAGATAATAGAGATAATATAGTAGGTTCCTTGTATGCTCTGTTAATAGCTGCCACAAAAATATATGAATTTTATAAACCTGAAATACTTTACTAAAATAAATAATTATAAATGAGATTCTGATTTGAAACTTAAACGATAGCGTTCTTATCTCATTTTCAGATACCAAAATTAATGAGTTCAAATTTAATAGATGAAATCTATACTTTGAGCAGTTCAACGATTCTTATTATCATCAATGTTTGGGATAAACAACAGAAGAGGACCAACGTAATGAGAATGATAATAAATGATAATAATGATTTGCTGATTGTACAAGAAATCTGTCGAGACAGACGCTGGCAGAAGCTCAATGCAATGCAAATATTCACTCTCCGACCGCCAAGCCGCAAGTCGAAGCCCCCACCACTTGCGAATCACCGCCAAACCTATCCACCTGCTCGACTTCTCACTCTACCGCCTGTCGCTATTCTTGCTTTCCCGCAGGGGAAAACCGTTGCTTTTTCCTCTCGCGATACTTCTCAGAAGTCCACTACTAACAATTTCGGGGCGACATTCACATGCTTGATCGCTCTTTTCTCTCTCGGAAGTGACTCCAGGGTCGTGTGCACCTGACGATATACACTGATCTTCATGACCCAGGAGCATCGTCGTACGACCTTCGGCTCCGGTCTGAGGTTCCCTAGTCGCCGCAATCTCGCTACGGCGAAATGACACAGGCTCCTCCTTCCAGCCTGTGCACGTCGAACGAGCCCTCGAACAAGCCTTTTAATGCAACTCTTGCTTGTATTAAATCAAATTGCATTTGTCTGTTGCGGCCAAAAAAGAATATCTCATAATAAGAATGACATTGCAGCTTATTACAGTTCATGACATTTTATTTGATTTACGACAATACATCGTAGCAAGCCTTTAAAAGGACCCAGAGACGTCGCGACTCATTGTTTACATTTATGCCGCGCGGCTCCGACTCGGTCGACATGAAACGTGCACGCTTGCTCCGAAATACATGACTGCGTAGCCAATACCCTATAAAACGCTCACATATACTCGACGATTTTGTACGCAACAATCAAGATATCCCACTTATTGAATATCTAGAGACTATGTAGAAAAATAAATACATTTCTTATTTTATATTATTTTATCAGGTCGGATAGTTTTGTAAGATATAACAAATTATGCAACTGAATTGCATGGCATCATCTATGCACATAATTTTATTTCCTGGTATTTAATTCATGGAAACAATATCACAATTTACTAGAACCCTATATATCGATATAAATCGAACATATATAATTATATATATGACTAAAATATTGATATAAACAAATGACATTGATACATTAGAATACGACGAATTATTAATTTTTAAATTATCTATAAAATGATAAATTTGATTATGACTATAGATTTATGTATTAAATTATAATAAGAAAGAAGGATCTATGCATGCACAAGATTGTTAAATACACTATTCGTTATCTACTCGTGTAAAACAATTATTAAATATATAAGACACATAAGTGTATGAGGTATACTCGTTTTCGGCGCGCTACCGCACGCTTTTATTGCAAGATCTTCAATTACGCTTGGCAAGGCATTCACGTATGAAATTGTTAATTTTAAATGTATTCTACTCTAAGATATTGATAGATTATCACGAGAGTTCTTATGCAGTATTGGATAAAGGATATCAAATACTTATATAAAGCAACGGCGACTATGTTGGCGGTGAAGACTCAGTCTTCTGGGACTTCAAGCGTCATTATTGCCCTTGCACTGATCACTCTAGCTTGTTTATTTACTGAACCACTGTGAATGTTTCACCTTTGGACTATTTTATATTTATTTATCCATCTCTTTTACATTTACGAAATTACTTTTACCTATTCGCGATTCAATCAAAGCTATCACTAGAGTAGCAATCAAATACTGGAAGTGCGAATCATCGTGGACCTGGAAGCTCAGATATTTTGCAAACGTTATTTGTATCATCATCCAATGTTACTTTTTTGCTGTTTCTTCTGCTACTGGTTATAGCTTTATTCGTATACAAGCATCAATTACCCGAGACGCTGATTGTTTCATCTGTTAGTGATATGACGACTACTTGTCCAACTACCCACTAAAATAACTTCTCTCTTCTTTTCTGCTTCTAACAGCCCTGAGTATACAAACTCTCGTAACGAATTAGTCCTAAGCAGTGCACGCCCCTGTATCCTCTGAATCTTCATGCAAGCTTTAAAATAATTGATGCCCTTAATTCGTTACAATACTATTAATAATATTAAAACATTTACTATCTAGTATAAGTTCATAGTAACATTCAATTATATATATCTTAACATAAAATTTGAAATAATTAACTAGTAAACTTGTGAAAATTGTAAGCATGGAAAAATCTAACATGTTTAACGTTTGAGTCTGGTTTAACTCTGACTGTTACTACTTATTCGAATATAAAAGAGTAGAAGTTGATGCATCCGATTCTTTTAATAAGAAGCAAGTGACTATACAGAAACAACTATGACAACGATCATGACGATAGTACGGGTAGTAGGGCCGTAGGGGTAATTGCAGAATAACTATTATTAACTTGTATAAGATATACACGTATTGATTATTTTTGAAAAACAAGTAAAATTTGTTTTAATTTAATACAAAAGGAAGTTCGGGTGCGTGTAAGCTGGGACGCGAGTAATGAGAGGGAGAGCGGATCGGGGAACCGCGTTTTGAGAAAGAAAAAAGGAATCCGAAAGCAGCGCAAGTAAACACGAGTCCTGGCGCGGCGTCGCAGCCGTATTAGTCGTCAGCTGGGAACACGAATTTGTCCCCTGGTTGTTTTGAATCCTTCATGAGATAAATCTCGAGTAGTGCCGGATCCTGCTGCTCAAGGGGCCCTTTGGCTCCTTGAGATCGCTTCTTGGCTTAAGGGCAAAATGTGAATTACGCTGTCCGCACGAAATCTAGAGTCACGGTAGCGTGAAATCGAAGAATAATGAGGCTTTCCGCGCATAATCTTCCGCTTTTCCGTCGAAATCATAGGACCCCAAAAGGGGAGGCAAGTAGTCGACCGACGCGCGCTTACACACACCTCACTCTTAAGCTACTCACCTTACGAGAAAGTCTTCTATAAATTAACATGCGATTTACCCTATTGAAGAACCTTTGTACTAGCGCAAATGGGTATTCGTTAAAGTTCGTTATAAATAAAAATACAACAAACAAGACCATTAATGCTATTACGTACGAGGGTAGGTGAGAGGGGGGGGGGGGTCAAATACTCGACAAGGTGGGAGACTGGTGGAGTAAAGCGACTTACGGCTCACGTTCTTGATAGGCAGTTGCACTTTATTTGTAACACTTTAGCGTGCTGTGAAGAAGAAGCTTGCACCAGCTGGCTATCGTCGGACACCTCTGGTAAACTCTCTCGACTAACTGCTTGACAAATGATGTTATGAGCTCGTGTCGTCTAGCCTGGCGCTCTTGACTGACCGACTGTAAAATGCCGAAAAGCTACCTCTCTAACGTTTCCCTCCCTTTTATTTTATCCCTGGTTCGCTTCTTCCTACCCGCGGATTTCCAAAACTGCCGACCTAACGTCTGCCGCATGGGACCTGTGCGATCGCGGAGGTCACCGAGCCGCTGATGGTGACCATACGTTATAAGTGTGGAGCCCCGGGTTTCTCCTGATGCCGTGAAATCGTTGTGACTCTGCTGAAGGCGTACCCCATACTACGAGCGCAAGGCCCCGGTTTATCCGCGGCAGCAGATATAGGAGCCGCTGACTTCGCGTATTACGCCGAAGGCGTATACATGACAGTGCCTTTATTCCCGAACACCCCCAACCAGAATTATCTCAGCAACAACTACATTTCATGTTAATTTACGTTTTAAGTTCTTGTCAGCTAGGTGGATTGATGTTCTCATACTAGGCCTTATTGTAATCATTTATTTGTGTATTTATGATTTTGAATTGAAATTTAGCTAAATTTAAGGTTATGCTTAAATTTATGTTTTTAACAAAACATTACAAACACTTACAAAAACATTAATTTTTATTTATTCACTTTAATAATTACAAAATTTATTTTAAAAAACTAGTATAAATAATAGCTTTAATTTCAAAAGGAATCAATAAAATCGACTTGGCTCAGCACGTAAAAGCACAGTCGAGTATAGAATTTCCTTTCTACCCCCTTTCTGTCCCCAAACGGTTCCGCGTATCCTTAATAAAACGGTTGAGAACCCATTAGCTTGAGCAGCAATCGAGTGCACGACTCGTAATGCGCAGGAGACCAAGAGTGGGAGGATTGGAAGAAGTAAGGAGTACGGTAAGAAGCGAGTTAAAGAGAGAAACACTCCAAACTTTAAGAACGAAGACTCACTGGTATTCGTACTTCATGTCGCATTTCAAGCCCGACTGTATAAGGACGTAGACGGCCTAACTGCAAGTGGCTGCCGACAGCGTAGCCGTAGTGGACTGCAGCGGTTGCAATCAGAGGAATGATCGAAACAGAAGAGGAGGCCAAAGTAAGGACAATGCTTTTATCCACTTGAAATACATTTTTCTTTCAATGATACGTTTATTTGTATAACTATGGTTCGATTAATATTGTTTTTACAAGTTTTAAATTAAGTGTCGATGGCTTCGATCTGATATCACTGATAGAAAAATAAAAGTAAAGGAGCCTGTATCTTTTAGTTATTCTTAATTTTAATAAATAAATCGTACCAGAATAAAAAGTTTTAGAATATTGAAAAAACCATTATTCAAAAAGTATTTAGAACATTCGTCAAATATTAATAATATTAATTACCAATAAAACTTAATAAAAAATGTTCTGAGTTGTGGCCAAAATTATATTAAATAAACCTATAATAAAATAATAAATTATGTTTAATTTATTTATAATAAATAAATATATGAAAATATGCATTATTGTCCTCAAAAAATTATCTTAAACTTATAAGAACTTTAGCATAAAGAAGCCTAAAAAAGTGAGTCGACTGTTTCTACGCTTATTTAGAATTGATTATAGAAGTGGTATACCAATCGGCTATAAAGTCAGATCGCGTTTCCGCAAACGAATAAGCCAAAAACATATCAACGAAAAATCAATTGTATTCTTATGATCACCAAATTCAATCGTTAATCAGTCTCGAATATCCGATTGAAAGCTGCTCCCTGAAATCAGGACTTTCTTGTCCACATACGATAGTGATAACTCCGCAGTGAAAACTTTAATTTAAATCGATTTAAGTATCAGCCGAAATGTGACAACGGTCTTGTTTTGGCTATAGTGTTTTCACTCTGAGTGAATGCTCGCTGCCTCGTAACTACGCGCCCCAATATTTTCTACCCGTCTCTCTCGCACTGGTTTCTATGCGGCGATGTCTTTCACTACGGTGGAAACTAGGTGCTTCGGCAATCGAATAACCTGTCGGCTTCATAATTTCTATGGGTATAAGTTTTCGCGTGGATCATGTTCGTACACGGGCCCAAAATTGCTTTCCAAGGTTCAGAAGTTTCGGAAGAAGCAAGCGAGGAGGAGGGCTCGCCAGAGGATGTCATTCAGGTGAAATAACTTGACATGGCTTAAATTGACTAAAAAAATTTCAAGTGACAAAAAATTATTGATTTTTCCGAGCAATTAGAATTATCCAAAAGTAGTATTATGTATAAATTGACCAATTTCTTTCATTATAGAGAAGGCGAGAAGAATGCGAACGCAAAGCAAGACGGGGGGAAATGGACCCCAGGCTAGAGTTTGCATTTCAGCTTCTAATGGACGCCACTAGCCTACCGAGACACGAGGTCATGGACCACGTCTTTGAGGGTGACATGCTCGATGAAATCAATCAGTTGTTTCTCCCACATATGAAGGCCACACTAATGTGGTTCTATCAGGAGGTTGAAGAACCAGAAATCCAACGTTCCAACGACACAGTGAGCACACACCATTGTTCTTTTTATTCAAACAACAATAATCTTTAATTATAACTAAATGAATATTTTAGGGGCCCATAAAAACAAGTTCACGCGTACAACAAAATGTAACAGCTGCTAAAGTGAAGGAGATAAAAGAAGTAAAAGATCCTCCGAAAAAGAAATTATTCTTAACAGATGGTTGGCAAGTCGCTTGTACGGGAATTTGCATATATATGTTTCGGTAACGTTTTTATTTTAATTATTACTGAACAATAAAAATATATTGCCCTATTTTATTCAAGTTCAAAGCGTAAAATAATATTTTTCTACAAGTATCAACATTACAAAGCAATTACCAGAGGAGGGTTTTCAAAAGGATCTTTACACTGGAGTAATTAATGCAAAAAAGATTGGAGTAATACCCTACATCCAACGTGTTATCGAACGAGTTTTTATGGATGCACTTGCACATCCTGGAATAGAAGAAGAAGACAACTGCTCAATGATTAAAAGTATCCTACTTCCTGGACTCAGATCTTTTTGCAGTGCCCTTAAAGGTAATTATGCAAAGATTATAATAATTCGCAAGTTCATGTATATTCTACAGATGAAAAACAACCTAAATGATTTGCTCTTTAGTTTGTGAAGAGGTGGTACGGGATGGTAGTATCTTCGACGATGGACAAATTATGATGGACGAGGTGATAGACGCCGAAAGTGCTAAAAATTTTGTTGCAGTTGAAGGGACCGTATCCAGACTTGAGAATCGTGTTAATGCTTGGATTAAAAGCCTCAAAGATTTTATGCTTGAATGTAAACAAGTTCGACGAGAAAACGATAACTCGGGACCGCAGCAGGAACTTGAATACTGGAAGAGACGAGGGGCACAGTTCAGCCAACTCGTAGCAAGACTTCAGGTTATTTCTAGATTTATTTGTATTATTTATCTTATTTTATCAAATTTAATTTATTTTCAAGATAATTAACGAAATTAGTCTTGTAATAATAGATACATTATTTTGCAATCTATACAACAATTCGTTTATACAAAATCTAATTAAAGCAAAATAATATAAAATAATTTTAATTTTTGCGTATTTTTGTTATTGTAAATTATACATAGTTTTGTTTGTACATAATTTAACGTAATTTTAGAATTAATTTTTTGAGTTAAAATAAATGTATTTAAAAGTTGTTAACAAGTGACGCGGAAGGTTACGGCCTTTAGAGTAATTTGAAACGACAAAATTTAATTTATTATTCAGTTATCTTGGATCTCTTGTCCATAAAAATTAAACCATTTTGATTAATAATAAAATGATGAACAAACAAATATCATTGTTATAATATTAACTAATTCTTGTACGGGACACAACACTAATGTGTAGAATAACAAACGCAAAAAGACAAAAAAAATTTACAAAATCTATGTAACAATCAATATAACAATATATCTATTAGCAACGTTTTTGTCAGTTTTAAAATGTATTTTATAACAAAGATAATTATTGGTAAAAAGTTTAACTTAAAGAAAAGTATAATTAAAATATTTTTGTGTTAAATTCTCAACTATTACAATGCTTTGATGAAGCTTCTATTAAATTCTTTGCACTATTTATCGGATAGTAAACTTTTTACACCTCGTTATTTTAGAACTATGAATTAGAGATATATTATTGCAGGATAATGAAGTTAAAACGACTCTGCTATGTCTGCAAATCGCCAGGTCTAAACTGTTAAAAGATTGGACGGATATTGAGGAGGAAGTAATGTATTGCTTTAACGAAGCCAAGGATAATGCTAAATTTATTCAAGCTTTGGAAAAATGCTGTCATTGTTTATATCTAGATGATCCAGTAAGTAATTCAGAAAAATTTAGGAAACAAAAATACAAAATTATTACAGTTTAATTACAGTTTAATCGTCTAAATTAGGTAAGAATGCGAGACTCTTTGGTATCTTTACTGCAAACAGTAAGACTGATTTACAGTGTATCAAGATACTACAATACGTCAGAAAGAACAAGTTCACTAATGGTTAAAATTACGAATCAAATGATAGCAGCTTGTAGAGATTATGTTACTATGCGAGGTCGGGAAACTGTTTGGGGGCAAGATAGAGTGAGTGCTCGACAGAAACTAAAACACTGTTTAAGGCTAAATAGGTACTTCTTTTTATATTAATAATACTTAATCTTAGTAAATTTCATTACGTTTAAAATATTAAGTAATATTTTTTAGAGCTTATCGTGAGACTTACAGACTCGTTCGTTGCTCCCCAGCTATTACTGAACAGGAATTTTCTTTTTCGGAAACACATGTATTTGGTCGATTTGATGCATTTTGTGCAAGAATTCGAAAAATTTTGGCAATGTTTGATCTAATTGAGGACTATCAAAAACTATTTAAGCGTAGAATGGAAGGCCTTCTTTTAGGGGAAGGTATCATCCAAGAAGCAACACATTAAGAAGAATTAATATTTCTATCTTTGCAATAATAAAATTAATATTGAAGCAACCTTCAAGTTATATATTAATATTTTATAAATATATGTTGTTCAATAGCTCTAGATGAAACAGTAAGAACGTTTGAAGAATCAAAAAAAATTGCCACGAGTAAAAATTACGACTATTTAGACCCACGTAATTTGGAATTTAATATGGACTATGATAACTTCATGTCAAGTACAGACGAACTAAAACACAATGTCGGCGAGATAATTGAAAAAAATTATATGGATGTTTGGGATACGCCACATGGGATACGCTTTTTAACTCGTTTTGAAAAAGTATACAGATCAATAATCTTTATATATAGAAATAAACATATTATTTTAGAAAATGAAATAATAACAAGATTTAGAAAATATATAGTCATTTACTTTTACATAGGTCAGTGAAAAAATACCTCTAACGAAGCTCGAAGAAAAGTATCACTTAGTGGTAAGATATTGTGATAGAGAAGTAGAACGCACACTAAAACTGTTTAAAAAACAAAAAGACGATCCACCTTTACCCAGACATGTACCACCAATCGCTGGTAGATTATCATGGTCTAATTCATTAAAGTAATAATAAGTATATTATGATTTTTCAAATTATCTTTTTACATCCAAATATTGTGATCTTTTTAGAAAATTTTTACCAAAGTAGTTAGAACGATTTTTTAAATTTTCAGAATACATTTAGATGAATTATCTGATTCTGTATCTAATCATCCTATCCTAAAAACATTACCCACATCTGTTGATTTATTAAAAAAGTATAATCATGCTTGCGTAGTAATCAACCAATATCAAAACGATATTGCAGAAGTGTGGACTCATCAAAATGCATGGATAATTGAAGATTGTCTTAAAAAGTAAAATGCGTTATTTATTTTATTTGTGTGGAAAAATCATAGTTTATAATCAACTTTTAAACTCTATTAATATTTGTTTTTTAGAAATTTATTAAAAATCGATGAAACAACAAATAAATTAAAAGTGAATCTTGAGAGTCGGATTGCTCTCCTATTGCGAGAAGCAGACTGTCTGGCAAAGATGAAGCTCGACCTACCTATCGTCGCAACCGCAATCCTTGCAAAGCGGGATCACTTTACCTTGATTAATAATTCTCTTCAATTGGTTCTCGAAGAATTTGTGAGCACAGCGCGGCGGGTGATGCTCGAAGTTCGACCGCTCCTGCTACCTCATCTCGTGCGTGTCGCCTCACTTCTGAAACCTGCACTAACTACCCTCACCTGGACGAAATCCAGTTGGAAAGAATTCTGTCAGAGTACACGCGAGCAGATCAGAACGTTTGATGTCCTTATAACACGAGTACATGATATCTACACCAACAGGTAATATTTATAGAAGCTACTTTCGATAAATAGGTAGTGTAAATTATGGTCATTACTCAATTTTCAGAATTCTCCATGTTCTTACGAGCATGCAAAAGATAACTCTTCATGCCTTACCAGAAGAAGAGCCATGGAGCATCGAAGAGTTTATGGAGAAAACCGAAGAAATCTGCAGGGTGGCTGCTCTTAACCTACATAGAAAAAGCAAAAGCGTAGAGGAGGCTGTTGAGGAGGTCTTAGAACTTGTAAAAAATGCCGCTGAAACTTTTAAAGGGTCCGTCAATTTGGAGCAATTTAGCTTTCTTAATAATGAAGGTAAATACAGTTTTTATAAAAAAATATACTTCCTTAATTAAACTAAAATTATGAGTATTACTAAGCATTAATAAAGGTTATAGATCATTTTTTACGTAGATCTTTTTCATTTAATATTTAATTAAATAAAATACTTTGCATTTATTATAGAGACGGACGATGGGGAATCCACCGAAACCTCTCAGCAACAGGACTGGTCGATCATTTGGGCATGTTTTGATAATCCTCACCAGTTACTCGCAACGGCAGACGGGGGTTTGTCTAAAGCTATGCAGGATATGGTGCGGAATGCTGTATCCGAAATGAGACGCTATTATTCAAGAAAAGTAGTCGATGTACTCATCAAGGTAACAAAAACCTCTCTCGACGCAATTAGACGACGTATGTCGCAGGAAACTGAAGATGGCAAGCCATTCATATTTTAGTTACTCATATTTAAAATTTTTTTTATTAAAATAGAATACCTTCCAATTACAGAAAATGAGCTGCTAAATCCAGTGTTTCTGTTAAATGCTACACTTATGATACCAACAGTATTAGTAAAGCCAAGTCTTGACGACGTACAAGAAGCGACGATAACTGTTGGGAAAATTATAGCTGGAGTATCTAAAGGTGTAGCTCAATGGAGTGCGAGGAGTAAAGAAGGAAAAACAGAAAGAGTATTTATTATTTATTGAAGTAGTATTTAGTCTATATAAGTTTTACGAGCAAGCGTCCCTTCAGTTAATTTTCCCAAAATATTCTTTTCTAGAGATAGAGGGCAATGCATGGAATTAGCTTCTTCGCTATTTTTTCATTTTCAAAATTTATCTTAAACAATGATTCAAGTTATATATATTTCTACATTGTCTATAGGTTTCCTGGCGTTCATTGCCATGCGCACAGAAAAGAACTTTACTACACATTGTTACTCAAGCACAAATTGAAGCTGATAAGCGTAAACAAGATAACAAAGAAGATCCAAAAGCTCGTAGAAGAAGATTGTATAAGGTGATTTCGGAGGAAAAACCGACCTTTCCTATACAAAAACAGAACTTCTTTGCTATGACTATGGAAAATAAAGAAATTATTAAAATGTTCTCGATATTGAGTGCTTGGACTCAAGACATTCGGAAGGTCTGTTATTAAATATTAACTAATAAATATTAGTCATAATTTTTTTATTGTTTGTACAATTTCTTAAGCATATAAATTACATAATTGCAGGATTTTTATGACTGTTTATACATTTTCTAAAAACATTTATGTATTTGTTTATTTTATAACTTTTAGGATTTAATCGATTTTTTTGAACGATGGAAGCCGTATCAATTTCTTTGGAAAAATGAGCGCAGTATGCGTGAACTTTTGCAAATATCTTTAATTGATTTTGAAAAAACACTCAGAAAACACGGTGAACTAGAAGATAGATTAGCAACTGAACCAGATATGATTATTCTAGGTTCATCTATCGCTATTTCCACAGAAAAATTAAAATACGCGCTGTTCACGGAGATAAAAAGTATTACAAATTCTTTTATTTATAATAACTATTCGTACAATGATTAAATTGATACATTTTTTAAATTTCTATTTGTTCAGGTTCGACTCATAAAATTGGAGAAGCCATTAAAAAAAAGTACCGGCGGGAAATGGAGTACGTATATGCAGTGATAAATGAAATGGAAAGAAAGTTAGATCGACAAATTCGTGATCTGGACGACGTTCGATTAATTATGGATACTTTGAAAAAAATTCGTGAACAAGAAGTCGACATGGAACTAAAAATTGATCCAATCGAAGAAGCTTTTAACATTGTCACTCGTTATGAGGTCCCCGTTGATCGTGAATGCATTGAGCAAGTGGATAATTTACGGTATACTTAAAAATAAATTTTGCGAACAGATATACTCTATACAGTTATCGAATGTTTAGACAATAATTGTTCTATTTTAAAAAATGAATAGATACACATGGCAACAGTTGCAAGCTCGTGCACTCGAAAGTCACGTGCTGCTTCTTACTTTGCAACCTTCATTTGAGGCAGAACTGCGTAGTAATCTTGAGAAATTTCGCATTGATAATGAAATTTACTGTGAGGAGTATCGTAACTCGGGTCCGATGCAGGCAGGCCTTACACCGCGTGAAGCCTCCGATAGACAAATTCTTTTTCAGAATCGCTTTGACGGTATGTGGCGTAAGCTGCAGTCGTATCAAAGTGGTGAAGAACTTTTTGGTCTTCCTATTACCGACTACCCTGAACTCTCGCAGATTAGAAAGGAACTCAACTTACTTCAAAAACTGTATAAGCTCTATAATGACGTCATTGATCGTGTCAGCAGTTACTATGACATACCTTGGAGTGAGGTGATTCTACTTTTAAGAGTATTATTTTTAGTTTTCAAAAAAGGAATAGCAGTAGATTGATTATTGCATATATGCAGTTTTTAAATAGTTTTACAATAATTTTAAGTGGAAAATTTGTTTCAACATGATTTGTTGAAACAAGATTAAACAAGTAAAACTTAGTAAATATTTACACTTTCTAGCATTATAATAGAAATAATATTAATTTTTAATATTAAATATTAAATAATTCAATTTATTTTACTAATTATCACGTAGAAGTAATATAAATATGCAAATCTTATCCTTTTTTTTTAATTTCTCAACAAAAATTTATACACAATGTTATTTTCTATAAGCACATATGTACCATATTAATGTAGTAACAGTTTTTTTAAAAATATAATATATTTTATACCTTTTATTATAATGAAGTTTTTATTATATTTCCTTAACCGTTTAATAATCATGTGCTTTATCGACTTTCTGCATGATTATATTTATACAAACAAATTTTTTTAAAATTTTTTCTTTGGTAATTTTTTTCACTATTTATATTTAAATTTTTAACTATTCATGTTCGAATTTAAAAATGTGTAATCACAAGTAAGTTCATTATTATTGTATTTATAATATTTTTATATAATCTTTTTGATCCTAAGCATATCTTCATTTCAGGTAAATATTGAAGAAATAAATAATGAACTGATGGAGTTCCAAAATCGTTGTCGAAAACTTCCCAAAGGCTTGAAAGAATGGCCGGCATTTTTCGCGCTTAAAAAGACAATCGATGACTTTAACGATATGTGTCCTCTGCTTGAATTAATGGCAAATAAAGCGATGAAACCTCGCCATTGGCAAAGAATTGTCGAAGTTACGAGTCACATTTTTGAGCTTGAAAGTGAGGGCTTCTGTTTGAAGAATATTTTGGAAGCACCATTACTCAAACACAAAGAAGATATTGAAGATATTTGTATATCAGCAATGAAAGAGAAAGATATCGAAGCTAAACTTCGTCAAGTTGTTAATGAATGGTCAGCTCATGAGTTAACATTTATGACTTTTAATAATAGGGGTGAGCTACTGCTTCGAGGAGATACAACTGCAGAAACAATTGGACAACTTGGTAGGCAGAATATTGACAATATTATTGTTATATATATATATATACACATGCATATGTATACACATATATTTAATTCATTAAAATGCATACATTATAGATCAAATATAATATATTTTAATAACTTTAATAAATAGTAAAAGTATGATTTGTAGTAATAAGTAAATGATAAGAAATTATAAATTACTTAGAGGACAGCTTGATGATCTTAAGTTCGCTGATGTCGAATCGTTATAATGCGCCTTTTCGTAAGCAAATCCAACAGTGGCTCGGTGATTTGTCTAATACAAATGAGATATTAGAGCGTTGGCTACTCGTGCAAAATATGTGGGTTTATCTCGAGGCGGTGTTTGTTGGTGGTGATATTGCCAAACAACTGCCTAAAGAGGCAAAACGTTTTAGCAAGATCGATAAAAGCTGGCAGAAAATTATGCAAAGGGCTCATGAGACTCCTGGAGTCGTGCCTTGCTGTGTTGGAGATGATTTACTTAAACAACTACTACCTCATTTGCAGGAACAACTTGAGTTGTGTCAAAAATCCTTGAGCGGGTAAGTGTTTTTTTCGTTTTTTTTTGTTTGTATAAAATAAAATTATAATTTTGTGATTTTCAACAGGTATCTTGAAAAAAAACGTATGATGTTTCCAAGATTCTTTTTTGTCTCCGATCCAGCTTTGCTAGAAATCTTGGGTCAAGCTTCTGATTCTCACACAATTCAGAATCATTTACTATCCATTTTTGATAATACAAAACAAGTGAAATTCCATGATATAGAATACAATAAAATAACAGCTATTATTTCGTCTGAAAAAGAAACCATACAAGTAATAAATTCTTAAACTAATACGTTTTCTCATTTCAACTATAAGTAATCTTTTATATAAAATAAAAATATACATGTACATATATTATACATTAGCTTGAAAGAGCAGTACGTGCCGAGGGATCAGTTGAAACTTGGTTGATGCAACTCCTACAAACATCACAGCAATCTTTACATTCAATAATTCGACAAGCTTTTATGATGATTAATGACCAGAACTTCAATCTCCTCGGTTTTTTAGATAAAATGCCTGCGCAAGTAGGCATACTTGGTATTCAAATGATTTGGACACGAGATGCTGAAGTAGCTCTAATGCAGGCACGCACTGACAAGAAAGTTATGAGCGAAACGAATAATCGTTTCCTAGAACTATTAAATACACTTATTGATCAAACTACTAGAGATCTCACAAAGATTGATAGAATTAAATTTGAAACTCTTATTACAATACATGTCCATCAAAGAGATATTTTCGATATTTTAGTAAGAAACTAATTCTAATTTCAACTCCAAATTATTTTTTTGATTTACTTAAGAGAGATTTTCATTAATTCTATTTTATACTTTAAATAAGTATAAAATTAACGCAATACTATGACCGGTTCAAGGCAATTTTTTTATTGTGCTTCGTATTGATAGCCGCAACTACAAATGTGTGACAAGAATATCTTTTGTTATAAGTAGTTCTATTAAAATCTTTTTTAAACTTATTTAACTTACGACATACGTATTTACAATTATCGAGCATATTTCTCTATTCTCTTATTTACTGATTGCATCGTTTATGAAATAAAGTTTTTGTAGACATAAAGCGGACAGATGCAATTAGTTATCACAAACCCTATTTATTGTCAACAATTTTTGATCTTTAAGTTTTTTCGTGGATAGTTGAAAAAGCAGTAGTTTTAAAGAGATCTTTTTCGGTAACACTAAACCAAAAATTTATAAAATTGATATATTGTAATCAAACAAGTCTACATTTTATGCTACAGTTTGTTACAAGAATTAATGTAAATCCTTTTAAGCATATATTTTTCAAAATCAGCTGAAGTTTAAGTACTTCTATTTATTTTTCTAGTGTCGTTTAAATGTTCGGTCAGTGAATGATTTTGAATGGTTGAAACAATGTAGATTTTACTTTAAAGAAGATGCAGACAAAACCTCTATATCAATAACGGATGTTCAATTTATCTATCAAAACGAATATTTAGGTTGTACAGAGCGTTTAGTCATTACACCATTGACTGACAGGTAAAAAATTATATTTACAACCTTTGGATAAGTGATGAATTTGAACAATGAATGAGATCTAATTTATAAATTCCTTTATTGTAAAAGTAGTTAAAAAATAAATAGACATTCTATAAATTTACATAATATTTTTTGTACATGAGATTACATTACATTACTTATAGTCTTATAATAATTATTATTATATTAATTAGTTTTGTTTTAATTTTCGAAAAAAATATATATTTACTAATAAATGTTATTTTACTAATAGATGCTACATAACGTTAGCACAAGCTTTATCTATGTCAATGGGTGGATCCCCATGTGGACCTGCGGGAACAGGAAAAACCGAAACAGTTAAAGATATGGGGAAAACGTTGGCAAAATATGTTGTAGTGTTCAATTGCTCAGATCAAATGGATTACCGAGGGCTTGGACGTATTTATAAAGGCCTAGCACAGAGTGGCTCTTGGGGATGCTTTGATGAGTTTAACCGAATTGAGCTGCCAGTACTCTCCGTAGCTGCTCAACAAGTAGCTGTTGTTCTAGCCGCCAAGAAGGAGAAAAAGAAACAGTTTATATTCACTGATGGAGATCAGATAGATATGTGTCCGGAGTTTGGAATTTTCATCACAATGGTAATTTATTATAACATTATGAATTTTTTACGTGCTTATTTTTTTATTTCATTTACGAAAAATGATATTATCTTTTGTTTTTGTAACTTGTTTTATTACACTAAAGAATCCAGGATATGCGGGAAGAAAAGAGTTACCTGAAAATTTGAAAATACAATTTCGAACAGTAGCTATGATGGTACCAGATCGGCAGATCATTATTCGAGTTAAACTAGCGAGTTGTGGCTTTCTTGAAAACATAACTTTGGCTAGAAAATTCTATACACTTTACAAACTGTGCGAGGAGCAGCTGACAAAGCAAGTACATTATGATTTCGGCTTAAGGAATATATTGTCTGTGCTTCGATCACTTGGTGCAGCTAAAAGAGTAAACTCTAGAGATTCTGAGAGTACAATTGTAATGAGAGTTCTGAGGGACATGAATCTCTCGAAACTTATAGGTATTTATTATTTTTTAAAGATAAGTTTATTATATAGAATATTATACATACGCGTATTATATTACAGATGAAGATGAACCTCTTTTTATATCATTGGTCGCAGATTTATTTCCAAATCAAGTTCTTGAAAAAACAGCTTATCCAGAACTTGAAGCTGCTATCGAAAAGCAAGTACAAGAAGATGGATTAGTTTATCATCCACCTTGGGTTTTAAAACTCATTCAATTGTATGAAACTCAAAGAGTCAGACATGGAATTATGACTTTAGGTCCAACTGGTGCTGGTAAAACTACCTGCATTCAAACTCTAATGAAAGCTCTTTCAGCTTGTGAAGAAGTTCATCGGTTTTTATTAATCAATATTTTAATCATTTTTCTTGTACAAATATAAACTTTATGAAGATATTATATTTTAGAGAGATGAGGATGAATCCAAAAAGCATAACAGCTGCACAAATGTTTGGTCGTTTGGATGTAGCGACAAATGACTGGACAGATGGGATATTTTCGGCACTTTGGCGTAAAACATTAAAATTAAACCAAGACGAGCACGTGTGGTTGATTCTGGATGGACCAGTAGATAGTATATGGATTGAAAATTTAAATTCTGTCTTAGACGATAATAAAACACTCACCTTAGCCAATGGTGACCGTTTACCTATGTCAGCAACATGTAAAATAATTTTTGAACCTCATAATATTGACAATGCTAGTCCAGCTACGGTTTCGAGGAACGGCATGGTTTACATGAGTTCATCGGGCCTAGATTGGGATCCGGTGGTCACAGCATGGCTCAAGAGTAGAACAGCCTTAGAGAGGGAGGTATTTGAGCAATGTTTCCAGGACTCTTTTGCGCAGGTTTATTACTTATTTTAATATAGTAAATTAATAATTACTAATAATGTGCAAAACATTATTAAAAATAAAACGTATTTACAGGTTTATGCATGGACAACTCAAACGTTAACATTAGCCATAGATGTTTTACAATGTAATATAGTTCGCCAAATGCTCTGCTTATTAGAGGGCCTCATTCCAAAAGAAGTACCAGAGGAAGAATTAGAGAATGATTTAGAAAATGAGATTGTTCGGGTCAAACCAATTCCCATGACGGTTGAGCATCTTCGACACTTTTACGTTTTTGCTTTAGTTTGGAGTATTGGAGCATTATTAGAGAATTCCGATAGACTTAAATACAACCAATATTTACGACAAAATTTTGAATCGCTAGACTTGCCTTTTCTGGAAAAGAAACCAAAGGCTACCGTTTTTGACTTCATGGTGAATGAAAAAGGAAAATGGGATCTTTGGACTAATATGCTCACAAATTATGTTTATCCTGACTTAGCGACACCTGACTACAATAGTATTCTCGTTCCTATTGTAGATAACGTAAGAATTCAATATCTAATAGGTTTAATTGGAAAACAAGATCGACCAGTTTTATTGACGGGTGAACAAGGTTCAGCAAAAACTGTCATGATGAAAGCTTATATGAAGAATGCTAATCCAGAGACTACTTTGAATAGAACCTTTAATTTCAGCTCTGCTACAACACCATATCAATTTCAAAAAACGATGGAGAGTTACGTAGAAAAGAGAATGGGTACTACTTTTGGGCCACCAAATGCTAAAAAAATGATCGTATTTGTTGATGATATAAACTTACCAGAAATCAATGAGTGGGGTGATCAAGTTACTAATGAAATAGTACGTCAAACAATGGACATGAAAGGCTTTTACTCATTAGAAAAGCCGGGTGAATTTACTACTATTGTTGACGTTACTTTCATGGGAGCTATGGGACAACCAGGCGGTGGAAGAAATGATATACCATCTAGACTAAAAAGGCAATTTTGTATATTTAATTGCACATTACCTGATGATGCATCCATAGATAGAATTTTTAGTGCTCTTGGAGAAGGGCATTACAATAACAAACGAGGATTCACTCCAGAAATTAGAGCGTTAGTTAAAAAAATGGTGGGACTTACAAGAGTACTGTGGCAAAATACTAGAGCTAAGCTATTACCTACCCCTGCCAAATTCCATTACGTTTTTAGCTTGAGGGATTTATCGAGAATTTGGCAAGGTATGTTAGGCACATTATCTACAGTTATTGATGGTGAAGAAATTCTTATGCTGCTCTGGAAACATGAATGTGAAAGAGTATTTAGCGATAGATTTACTCTTCAATCAGATAAAGAATGGTTTAACAATGAAATCATTACTAGCGTTTCGAAAACTGTAGGAAATTCTTACGTAGAAATGATTAAAAATAGTCCGGTATTTGTTGATTTTATGAGGTAAAATTTCACCAAATATTACTCACCAAAAAATTAAACAAATTATTGCAGATATATTATCTTAATATTTTTTTCTAGAGATGCTCCAGAACCAACTGGAGAAGAAGGGGAAGATGCAGATATGGAGCTTCCAAAAGTGTATGAGCCAGTCTTTGACTATCAAATACTTCGTGATCGTCTAGATATGTTTCTTTCGCAGTACAATGAAATGCAACGGGGAGCTGGTATGGATCTCGTATTCTTTCCTGATGCAATGCTTCATCTTGTTAAAATATCTCGAGTAATAAGACATCCTAGAGGAAATGTGATGTTAGTTGGAGTTGGTGGATCAGGAAAACAGAGTTTGACGAAGCTGTCTTCTTTTATTGCCGGTTATAAAACATTCCAGATTACACTATCTCGTTCCTACAATGTTACCAATTTCTTAGAAGATTTAAAATTTTTATATCGAACTTGTGGTGGGCAAGGCAAAGGCACGACATTTATCTTTACTGATTTAGATATAAAAGAAGAAGGTTTTCTTGAATATTTAAATAATATTTTGAGTTCCGGAGTCATTAGCAACCTTTTTACAAAAGATGAACAAGCTGAAATAATTTCAGAATTAACTCCTATTCTAAAACGTGAAAATCCGAAAAAGACTTTAAATAATGAAGTTGTTATGGAACACTTTTTGCATAGAACTTGTCAAAACTTACACGTAGTATTTTGTTTCTCGCCAGTAGGAGAAAAATTTAGAAACAGAGCTCAACGGTTTCCCGCTCTTATTTCTGGGTGTACTATTGATTGGTTAGTTAAACTATTTTTCTTTTTATTATATTTAAATATAGTTAGTGAATAAATTGATTTTTTTTAAATTATAGGTTTCAACCTTGGCCTAAAGACGCTTTAGTTCTCGTTGCCCAACACTTTTTAAATGATTTTGAAATTGCTTGTACTGATCAAGTAAAACTCGAATTAGTTAATGCTCTTGGATCAATTCAAGATATCGTTTCTGAAACTTCCGTAGAATATTTTCAACGATTTCGACGAGCCACTCACGTGACACCTAAATCCTACCTAAATTTTATCGGTGGTTATAAAAACATATACAGAATGAAACAACATGAACTAGGCGAAGGAGCACGTAGAATGGATACTGGTTTGGCCAAATTAGAGGAAGCCTCAATATCTGTAGAATTATTAAAACGAGATCTTGCCGAAATGGAAAAAGATCTTGTTCAAGCATCTAAAACAGCTGAGTCTGTACTTTTAGAAGTAACGGAACGAGCAATGCAAGCAGAAACATTTAAAAATCAAGTGCAAAAAGTTAAAGAAAAAGCAGAGCAGCTTGTTGCATGTATTGCAGAAGAGAAAGCGTTAGCAGAAGAAAAGTTAGAAGCTGCAAAACCAGCATTAGAAGAAGCCGAAGCTGCTTTAAATACAATTAAACCAGCTCATATTGCTACTGTAAGAAAACTCGGCAGACCACCGCATTTAATTATGAGAATTATGGACTGCGTACTAATATTATTTCAAAGAAAATTAGGTAAATTAAAATAAATTATCTTTCTTGCAATTTACATTAAAAAATCATTAAAAATATACTATGTCTAATATGCCATTATAAATCTATTGACCATTTTTCTAACTTATTTTTGATATGAATAAAAGTCCTTATTTTATCCTTATTTCCTTAAATTAGGTCCTGTCGTGCCAGATACTGCATGTCCTTGTCCAAGGCCATCTTGGGCTGAATCTTTAAAAATGATGGCTAGTACAACATTTCTTTTACAGCTTCAAAATTATCCTAAAGATATTATAAATAATGAAATGGTTGAACTACTGCAACCTTATTTTAAAATGGAAGATTACAACATGGAAACTGCTCGAAGAGTATGCGGTGATGTAGCTGGATTATTATCTTGGACAAAAGCTATGGCTTTTTTTCATTCTGTGAATAAAGAGGTTCTGCCGTTAAAAGCAAATTTAACATTACAAGAAGCTAGGCTAAAAGTAGCTATGGAAGATCTTGCAGATGCTGAAAGAGAGCTATGCGAACGAGAAATGGCACTTCAAGCAGTTAAAGGTATAATTGTAAAAATACTTAATTTTATATGTAAAAATAATTTGTTTTTGTAATTTTAGCACAATATGATGCAGCTGTGGGAGAGAAACAAAGACTCACAGAAGATGCAAATGTCTGTCTTCGAAAAATGACAGCTGCTACTGCTTTAATTAATGGTTTAGGTGGAGAAAAGATTCGATGGACCGAACAAAGTAAAGAGTTTAAGGTGCAACTTGGACGACTTGTTGGTGATGTACTTCTTGCTACTGGATTCTTATCTTACTGTGGACCCTATAATCAACAATTCCGATCTAGCTTGATAATAGCATGGATGAACATTCTGACACTAAAATCGATTCCATTCACACAAAATTTAAACATTACTAACATGTTAGTAGATACTGCAACAGTGTCAGAATGGACCTTACAAGGATTACCAAATGACGATTTATCAGTGCAGAATGCTCTCATTGTCACAAAATCATCATCTTACCCGTTACTCGTAGATCCACAAAATCAAGGAAAAATGTGGATTAAAAATAAGGAGACATCGAATGAATTGCAAATTACATCTCTTAATCACAAGTATTTTAGGACTCATTTGGAAGATAGCTTATCATTAGGTAAATTTTGAAGATCAATGAAGTTTATGTGCAAAATTAATTTGCTTACGAAAAAACTAAAATTTATTAAAATAATAGTTTATTTATTATAAAATATTTTATTTAAAATAGGTCGCCCTTTACTCATTGAAGATGTAGCAGAGGAACTTGATCCAGTCATTGATAATGTCCTTGAAAAAAATTTCATTAAATCAGGTTCTATTGAAAAAGTAATAGTTGGTGATAAAGAGTGTGACGTAATGCCAGGTTTTATGCTATACATAACAACAAAATTGCCCAATCCCGCATACAGTCCCGAAATATCTGCAAAAACATCTATCATTGATTTTACCGTTACTATGCAAGGATTAGAAGATCAGCTTTTAGGTCGCGTAATTCTAATGGAAAAAGCTGATCTAGAAGCTGAACGAGTCGCTTTGTTTGAATCTGTAATGACGAATCAAAGAACAATGAAAGAACTTGAAAGCACCTTGTTACATCGACTAACTTCATCTGAAGGTTCCTTAGTGGATGACGAAGCTCTTATTGGTTTGTTAATGAGAATATAAATATTTAGTTTTAAAAGATAAGCCGTAGAATATCTAAAATAAATTTAATTTTAGGTGTTTTAAGAGAAACCAAATCTACTTCAGAATCGGTAAAGGAAAAACTTCAAGTATCCGTCTTAACAGAAAAAAAGATTACTGTAGCAAGAGAAGAATTTCGGGCAGTTGCAGCTAGAGGCTCAATTTTGTATTTTTTAATAGTCGAAATGAGTAATGTAAACACGATGTATCAAAATTCCTTGAAACAATTTCTAACCATATTTGATAACTCTATTACAAAATCAGAGAAAAGTACCACTACGAGCGAAAGAATTAATATTATTTTAAGACATTTAACTTATGAAGTGTGGAGCTTTACTCTGCGTAGTCTTTACGAAAGACATAAATCTTTATTTACGTTGATGCTGGCAATGAAAATCGACTATCAACGTGGTCTTATATCACACGGGGAATTCATGGCATTCATTAAAGGTGGTGCTTCTTTGGACTTAAATGCCGTAACTCCAAAACCATTTCGGTGGATTCTTGACATTACATGGTTGAATCTTGTAGAAATAAGTAAGCTCGAAGTTTTTTCAGAAGTACTAACAAAAATTGAATTCAGGTGAGAAATTGACAATAACAATAAAATGAGTTTTTCAGTTATGATTCCATTAAACAATTCTTTTGATTCAATTTTTTTTTAATTATAATTATTTTTTATTTGCGTGTCTGAAAATTATTATCTAATTTTTAAATATTCGAGACAAATTTAATTCCATAAAATAGAAAGCAAGAAAAGATATAATTCAAATATAAACAACGAATACGTATCTATACAGTGAAGTGTGAACTTGTAAAAACGCAATTATTTCGACGAAAATTTAAATGTGTAACGCGTCGCGTTCCTGCACCACGCAGGAGAGGCCCTTCCGTCTCACGACGTTTGCAGAACGGCGTGCTCGCTGAAAATTTATAAATAAAGGATGCCAAGCGAACGGCCCCTGGCTAGCCGGTGGAGACTCTCTTCTTCTGGGGGGGTTACGCTGGCCTTGGCGGTAGGGCACTGGCACGAGTTTAAAAGAGTAGAAAGGATAAAACACAATAAAGGGCTAAATCGTTATATTTTCGTATCACTTCCGCTTTATTGCCTAATCTAATTGCACAATATTTTCGTTGCGTTGCTCGCTGGTCTTTGGAGCGGCGTCGGCTGCGTCGCTTGCCATGTGAGAGTGAGCAAGGTTACAGCAAGGGGTGGCTCACTTCGAGAATAAGAAAAATTCTGATTCAAAACTCCTAGTTCTCCCTGTGTTCTCTTTAATGCTATTCTATCCGCAATTTTGACATTTCGAGCGCCCGTTTTTAAATTTTGAAAACACACGAATTCTCACTAGTGTTTTAAATCGAGCTCAACACTAAATTTATCATAAGACCCACTGAAGCCGACGCTCGTCACGAGATAGTGACATCGTGCAATAACTGCCACGAGGCAGCCTACGTAAGTTGCCTCCAGCTTACCATTTCTTATCTATTTGCACTCTCTTGCATTATTTCCTTCCTATTCTCGTATATTCAGGGTAGGAAATCAATATTTTATTCTACAATCTAATTTTTTTGTCAAATTTTGTAGTCAAATTTTATTAGGTGCAAGTCTATTATTTACTAGGAATACAATTGAATCAAATAAATTAACTACGTACTTTTAACAAATCAATGAAATTTATTCAAAACTTACTTAAATAAAATCATTTTAAAAATGTCGAATTATTCAGCGAACGAGAATGGAGGATTTGGTACGAAAAAGAAAAACCAGAGGAAGAAGATTTACCTAGTGGATATCAAAAAAGTTTAGATGTTTTCCGAAAGTTGCTCCTAATTAGATCATGGAGTCCTGATAGAACTCTTTCTCAGGCAAAGAAATATATCGTAGAATCTTTGGGAAAAGAATATGGCGAAGCAAAAATCCTAGATCTTGAAACTACTTGGGTAGAATCAGAGCCCAGAACTCCACTAATATGTATTCTATCGATTGGATCCGATCCTAGTCCGTTAATAACAACATTGGCTAAACAAAAAGCAACTGGTAAATGCTATTCAAATTCTTTAAAAATGATTTTATTACCAAATTCATAAAATTCAATTTCTTGTACAAAAAATTCATTTGCATTCTTGACAAAATTGTATAATATATTATTATCATTTTAGATATGAAAAAAACATTTTCAATCTAAATATAATGGCTTTAAAATGTTGCAATATTTATTATTAATTTATTATTACAGTTCTTCGATCAGTATCAATGGGTCAAGGTCAAGAATTCCATGCAAGAAAAATGATTAATGACTGTATGATTACTGGAGGATGGGTTCTCTTGCAAAATATTCACTTATCTTTACCATTTTGCACAGAAGCAATGGATGCTTTAGTAGAGACTGATCAGATTCATGAAACATTTAGGCTTTGGATGACTACTGAAGTCCATCCGCAATTTCCTATTGGATTACTTCAGGTATGTAAATTCACATATGTTCCAAATGAACACAAAAATCGAAATAATCTAAATAAATATATTTTCTTAAAACCCAACAAACTTTGTTAGATGGCCATTAAATTCACTAACGAACCTCCCCAAGGAATTCGAGCTAGTTTAAAGCGCACATACCAAGGAGTAAGTCAAGATATGTTGGACTACAGTACGCAGTCGCAATGGCCACCTTTGTTATACGCCGTTGCTTTTCTTCACACTGTCGTACAAGAGCGTCGCAAATTTGGCCCTCTTGGCTGGAATATTCCTTATGAATTTAATCAGGCCGACTTTGCAGCCTCTGTTCAATTTATTCAAAATCATCTTGATGATATGGACCCGAAAAAAGGGGTCTCATGGCCAACTGTTTGTTATATGCTTGGAGAGGTACGTTATACTTTTACAAAATACGGGATAGGAGATTGTGGCTTCTCCTTTCACTCAGGAGTCCTCAAGGACGTAGGGTGATGAGGAGGTAGCCACAATAAATTACTGAGCTCTATATTAAAAAAATATATGTGCGAAGAGCCGGTAGCTATGCAGAGTGTCCACCGAATCGCGTTCTAATACCTGCACGCGGCGAATTGTGGTATTGGATCGCGTAGGGTAATTAACGGGCGGCGGGGCTCCTTTTGCCTGTGTGAAGGGCGCACTTAGCGAGAGAGCGAGATTCGATTTCGACTTTTACTTGACGGGAGGTCGATGCGCACTGACTGCGCGGAGCTCCGAACTGCGCTCCGACGGAGCGTCCGCGCCGCTGCAATTCCCCCACGCAGCGCATTTATTGGCTGCTCCGCATTCGGAGCGGGTCACGTCCAATTTTATACATTGTGTTTGTTTACAATTATTTATTTATTGTATTATAAATTTCTATTATTTATTTTAAAAGTTAATTTTAATTATGCCAATATATTTCAAAAGGTTCAGTACGGAGGTCGTGTAACTGATGATTTTGACAAACGGCTTTTGACAACATTTACTCACGTATGGTTTTGTGACATACTCTTGAGAATTGGCTTTGAGTTCTACAGAGGTTACCAAGTACCACAAACCCGCAATGTTACCGGTTATATGGAATATATAAGCAATTTACCAGAAAATGACACGCCCGAGGTTTTCGGCTTACACCCTAATGCTGATATTACTTACCAAATTAATTCTGCAAAAGCCATTCTCGATACAATCCTCAGTGTGCAACCGAAGGAAGGAGGTGCACAGGGTGGCGAGACCAGGGAAAGTGTGGTTTACAGATTATCAGAAGATATGTTGAACAAGCTCCCAGAAGAATATAACTCATTTGAAATTAAAGAATCCCTCCACCGAATGGGACCATTGCTGCCAATGAACATTTTTCTGCGTCAAGAAGTTGACAGGTAAAACATAATTTATCTCAATCCGAATAATATACCTATAATTCTAATAATAATATAATCCAAAATTTATGATTTAACTTAAATTATTAGAAGTAATAAATAATATTTCTAGAATGAACAGGGTAATAAAAGAAGTACGAAGCACATTGACGAATTTAAAATTAGCTATAGATGGAACGATTATTATGAGTCAAAATCTACGTGATTCATTAGATGCAATGTATGATGCACGACTACCAGAGAAGTGGTTAAGGATATCATGGGAATCAGCAACGCTTGGGTTTTGGTTTACCGAACTTTTAGAAAGGGACGCTCAATTTCGAACTTGGTGTAATAATGATCGACCTTACGTCTATTGGATGACTGGTTTTTTCAATCCACAGGGCTTTCTAACAGCCATGAGACAAGTAAGCTAAAAGGAGTTTTACAACATAATTTTTCAGTTTAGAAATAATCTGACGTCCGCGCGGTCTGTCAGAAGGCGCGGACTTGTGTCGAGGGGCCGCGCACTCTTAAATCTCAAGAGAGATTTCAAAAGATTGTACGGGATTACACAAATTTGAAGTCCGGAAGTAAATTTATAAGGGACCGATGCTAGGAGCAGTGGAAGGGGGTCCGGCGGCCGCTCCGCCGCGCCTACATATATAATATATTTCCATTTTTAATCAGATGAATATTATAATTAAATGCCTATTTGTTAAATTTAACAATATTTGCACGTAATATTTAAAAGGCAAATATTTATAATTAGTATTAAAGAGATTTTTTTACTAATATTAATTATTACGTCAGACTTTGTGACAAAAAAGTTATATAATTTTTTTTTCGTTTAAAAAATTTTAAACAATTAGAAATATTAGAAATTAGACAGTCTCACGTAGTCGCGTACTCTTCGAAAAAGTGAAGAATCCGTGTTGAAATCGCGCGAGTCCCGAAGAATCCCGCCGAAGCTCACTGAAATCCCGTGCAATCTTTTGAAATCCCCCCACCACTCGCCCGTAGGCCCGGCGGAGCCTCGCGGCGGAAGGGCCGCCGGACTCCCTTCCACTGCGCCTAGCATCGGTCCGACGCTCGAATTTAGTTCCGGATTTCTGTGAAATTGTCGAGCAACTCGGAAGGTTACAAAGATTGCAAAAGATTTCAAGTGATTCAAAAAAGATTTCAACTGCATAAAAAAAGAGTGCGTGGCCCCTCGCGGTGGAAGGGGCAGTGCAATGAGGGGCAAGGCGGCAGCCGAGCGCAGTGGAACGGGGAGGCCGGCGGCCGCCGTAATTGAAATTATTTTGCTCAGCGGAAAACTATCAATATTCAAGAAAAAGATTATAAAATATGAAATAATTATTGTTAAAAGTGAACAAATTAATTAAATAATGATTACAAATCAATATTAATTATGCGAGAAGGCCGCGCGCGTCGTGCACTCTTTGAAAAAGCGAAGAAGTCCTAAAATCCTCTGTGTACTCTTTAGTCCTCTTTTGTACTCCCCCCGCCACTGGCCGCTAGCTCGCCGGGCCTGCCCGGCCTACGACGGCCGCCGGCCTCCCCATTCCACCGCGCTCGGCTGCCGCCTTGCCCCTCATTGCACTGCCCCTTCCACCGACTTTACTTCCGGATTTCAGATCCGGAGTACAGCTTTGCGAACTCTTGTGTCCTCTTTGTACTCTTTTGAAAGAGGACTAAGTGAGCGGCCCCTCGGCGACGGCAAATCTTTGGTTTAGGCTGCAATTTTATGCCAAAGTCAATATTTGAAAATTTAATATAATACTCGTTCAACTACATTTTTTATACATATTCTTAAAATATTTCAAATTTTCAGTAATAGATAGTTTATATTATAAGTACAATAGGAAATAATTATTGTAAATTTTTCTAAATAAAAAATAATGTCAATATTATAGGAAGTAACCAGAGCGCATAAAGGTTGGGCTTTAGACTCTGTTGTACTACAAAATTTAATAACAAGATATAACAAAGAAGATATTAAAGAACAACCGCAAGAAGGCGTTTACGTACATGGTTTATTTTTAGAAGGCGCATCGCTAGATCGTAAAACTGGAAAACTTGTTGAAAGTAAAGCAAAAGTACTTTATGAACAAATGCCAGTAATTTATATATACGCGATTAATACTACTGCAGGAAAAGATCCAAAATTATATGAATGTCCAATATACAGAAAACCTCAAAGAACGGATCAAAAGTATGTTGGTTCAATTGATTTTGAAACAGATTATAATCCTAAACATTGGACACTTCGTGGTGTAGCATTATTGTGTGACATAAAATAAACTTTTATTAACTAAAATATTAATGTTATTGTTAACTTTTATAAGACCAATAGATTGGCTCAAAAATAATTGCAAAAATTCTCAATATTAGATATAAGATGGTATTTCTATCCATTTTCTTATGACATCAAAATTATCAAATGCCTGTCAATTTATTACATATAGCTTTATAATTAATATACTGTTGTATACTATAAGAAAACAAAATATAATAGTTGCTTACAAAATTGTGCACTTGAATATCTTTGTGGTGCTATATACTATTAACTATAAATACATACTGTAGTTTATATGTATCTATGTATATATATGGTAGAATATTTAAATAATTTATTAAAGACTATAGAAAAAATTATGGATGTTACGATAAGGCTTATCATACTGTTCAAATTTATGTTAGTTATAAGTATGAAATGATTTATAACGATAAAATATTCTTCAATTTTATATATACATATATGTAATAAATTACAATTAAAAAAATAATATAAAGAATAAATCAAATAACTTACATATTTATTAAATCCAATGTTTCAATAACACATTCTAAAGCATGAGCTTCAGCGGCAGCTACAGAATTACCTAAACCAATTTCATAAATATTTGGAAAACTATATAATCTCACACCAACTGCATAAAGTCCTTTTTCTATGGTTGTAATGGAATCATATTTTATTCCTACATCAATATAGTTCATCAAACCTTCAAATTCTGTTTTAAGTTCTGTTAAATTTTCTGGATCAGAACAATTGTTGTATTTTATCAAACTGGAAATAACTTCTTTGAATTTCATGGAAAACTGAGCCTTTTTTTCTTCGTCAACAATGCCTTCAAATCTGTCAGAATACTCATTCAATTTGAGACCCCAGTTAACTTTATGCTTTAGAGTATCATTGGAATTTATGCTAATCTGTGCATATTTAGTAATAGCTTTTTCATTTACTATCTTTGCATTTTTTGTATCATTATCATAATTGCTTATATCGTCAGAAACAACTACTGAAATTCTTTCTAACATTTTTCTAGCTGCTTCATGCTTTGCTTGTTTTTTTGTTGTTGCAATTCCTTCTTCTACAAAGGATGATACAAGGCAGTGTACAGTAAATACTCGAGCATGAGGAGGTCCTATATCCTTAAATTCTTTGTATTCTGGACTTTTTAATTTATTTGATAAACAAAAAGTCTACAAATAAAAATAATTTAATTAATCTTATTCCAACAGACTTAATATTAGTAATATCATAAAAATGATAAAAATTACATAGATGTACCTGCAGAGCGCCAATGGCATTATGAAAAGGAATATCAAGTGGTGTTTTTGGAACAACAGGTAATTGCTTTGGCAATGGTGTTCGAATAGGTGTTTCACAAGGAGATGCTGGAAGCTGAGGTAAAGCATTATGTTTAGCAATGACCTCCAGCATTTTAGTTGCTGCTTCATGCTTGGCATCTTTTTTACATCTACCTGTACCAATAGCTGTTAAAGTATCACAAACTACTCTATATCTAAAAATATTTTCATGTGTTCCACTTCCATTTTGAACAAGTTCATAATTCGGCATTATTTTTTGCTTCACCATCATTTCTTGTAGTATAGAAATTGGAGTTTTATTTATATTCATTATTTCTATCAATGAAACTTTTAATAAATTAACTATTCAAAATATTTTCTTCGGTAGATCAATATTTATTCCAATTTTACTGATACTGATTTTTTTTTACTGAGTTTATGATCCTAATTAATAATAAAGATGTGAATATTAATTACTTTTTGGATAATAAGAGAAATATAGACAATAAAGTAACATCACTCTTCGTTGGTAGAAGCAGATAAAGCATGTAGGCCTATTCTTAACCTATTCAATCCAATCTAAAATTTCCTATTACAGTGACGAGTGAACTAAGTGGCACACAAACCGACAGTATTTGGAAATGGTTTCAAAATTAAATAAAAGTTTTAAATTCTTAGACTCTCTCTGACATTACATATATACACATATATATATGCGCCCTGACACGTACATATGCCGAAAAAATGTTTTATGTCATGCTATATAAGATATACGTTACCGCCTGTCGGTTACATTTCATTACACATTGCAAATATGTATGTTCTTATTCTGTAATAAATGTTCATTACTATAGTTTTAAACTGTATTGGGTCATACAGTAAGTATAGCTTTTTGCTGGAGCCATTGTACGACAGTTTCATTTCAACTATATAGAATTTAATGACATCAATCTAAGTGCTTTACAACGACTCCAGCGTATTTATGCACTATTTTATAAAATATAATTACTACTTCAATAATAACAATAAGTTTATATTGTTTTTATAAAATTATATTGTATAAGTGTAGAGGATAATATTTCATTTAGAAATCTGATTTAAAAATTGACGTCTTAACCTCAAATTTTAGTATCTGTGACTTTGTATTTAAATTATATTATTCATGAAATAAAAAGTAAAAATGAAATGTTTCAAGATACTGGGCCGCTTCTATGGTTTATCAATAAATAAGCATGTATATTTTCCAACAATAAAATCAAATTATCAGTCATCATGTAATAATCATGCTCAAAATCATTATACAACTTTAACAATTTTCAACACAAGCAATAAATTAACACATAACGTTTGGGCCTTAAGAAACATTTTTTTGTCTAAAACATGTAGTGGCAAGAGTAAAGATAAAGGAGG